>CM066034.1:205908276-208408276 GCA_033557465.1 Ichthyophis bannanicus
TATCCCCAGGAGTACAGAGAAGCCTTCAAAGTGGGCCCTCTGTCATCCTGTGAGATATGGGGATGTCTACTAGATGATTGTTTAACCCATCTTCATCCCTATCCCACCGGGGTACAGAGAACCCTTCAAAGTGGGCACTCTATCCGCCCTGTGGATATGGGGCTGTTTGCCAATGGTTGGTTTAAAACCATCCCCCTATCACCAGGTGTACAAGGAGCCAGCTGGGTCATGGGCAGCAAGCCACCATGTGATATGGTGCAGTATTGCCTATGCCTGTTGGAACCTGTCCCCTCCATCACAATGGGACCTGATATCTGCCTAATCATTCCTGTGCTACACCCTGTTATCAGTTTGTATATTGCTGATGTGGTGCTGTATGACACACCAGACCTAGGGGGGTGGGAAGCAGACTGGCTGACGGAGGGTATGTTCAGTCTGATAATTGTTTTTCTAGGCTATGGTGGGTAGGTTGACACATCTCACACAGTCCCTTGGGGTGCACGACAGTCGGCCCTGTGGAACGGGGGGGCACAGCTGACGAGCACTCACATAGTGATGAATCTCACACCTCCCACAGCCATTTCCATTCATGTGGAGACACACACAGGGGTGCAAATATTTGATCAGTTGCGCAGTCCAACAGGTAACCCATCCATACCCGGAACTCTGAATCGCACTGGCACTGTGTTTGACCAGGGAACCATGGATGGTCAAATAAACACCTCCACAGGGTCCCCATGTATACACAATGGGATCATTTTCCCATGCTCGGCGACAAACTAGGGTGCCCCCACCAGTGGGGACCATGTTCCACACCTCCATGTCCAAACACATACCTACATACCTGTATCGCTGATAACCCTGAAAATAAGGGAATTTGTCAACACATACACACCATTGCCCCCAGGGGATAGTGACATAGCCCACCCGGCACACACTCCCTGTCCCTCTCTCACACTCTCCCACCCCCTATACCACACCCCTTTGTCTCCCATCTCTCCCCCCACCATTGCAAACATGACGTGCCTAGGGTGATGATATGGGGTGGGGGGTGGGGAAAAAGCCTGTAGGTGCTGGGCAATGCTGCCTAGGCTGGTGTCCCATGATATATGTATGCCTGCAAGAACCCCCGACAGGCTTCCGTGGGTCCCGCCCTCGACACACATAGGCAGGCCTATGCACACATTTCCCAGGGATCACCTGTCCACAAGTGTGTGACTGTGCAGGAAATACAGAACACACAGCAGGGCACAGGGAGAAGGGTGACCGTGTCCAACCATGAATATGGGTATGTTTAACTATTTTTCCACCTGTGAAGAAGGGTAGGTTAATGAACCCCAAAAACAATGTTTGTTTATAAACAGGTTGGAGGATCTGAGGAAGAAGGCCGCGTGAACTACGGCAGTTCCATGGAGACTTCCTGGCGCGCTTATAAGCAGGGGGTCACAGACACCCAATGATGGTGAGCCTGGACAGGCAGGAACGTCTCAGTTTTTAAATGTCACATGGGCCCACCAACGTGTGTGTTTAATGCTCTATGTAGATGTGTAACGTAACACTCATGTACGTTTTGATATGTCTCTGTTAACTTTCACAGGGGGAGAGGAAAGCAGCGTCGAGGGCCACACATCGGCCTACTCACCCTCCGGCGGCCCACCACCCACCGTGCAAGGGAGGTGGAGGTGGTGCGTGGTGGTAAAGCGAGGACGGAGGTGGAAGAGGGATCCAAGATCGAGCTGGTGGAGGAGGAGACGGAGGAGGAAGAAGCAGATGGGGAGGGGCCCGGGGAGGGAGGAGAGGGAGGAGGAGCAATTGACGGTGGTGGGGGGTGACGAGCTGGGAGAGGAGGAGAGTGCCCCCACAAGGCACACCCAGAGGGTGATGTCTGCTGGCAGGATGGCGGCTGCGGGTGAGGGGGGCAATGTTGCAACCTGTGGATGGGGGGGGGTTGCTGGGTTGGGCAGAGAGGGTGGCTGAGAGTGTTTTGGGGAGCAGGACAGGGTTTGGGGGGGCTGCGGGGGACCACAGCACAGCACAGGGCTACAGTGGACTCCCCGTCCAGCACACTGAAGGTGGAAGATGGGGATAGGCGTCGTCGGGCCCACAAACATGTCATCCACGGCCCACGGCATATGGCATGCGGCTAATGCACAGCACACAAGACCACGGGCACCACTTTTGCCTACACTGTGCTGGCAGGTGCATGCATGATGTGCTGGGGGCAATTGATGATGTAGCGGCGTGACGTACGCCTAGTCTTTCATGCCACTGCAGTGTCTGACGGGGAGCTGTCCGGGCAGGTGTCCGCCGATGTTCCGCACGACGGGCTGCAATGTCGGCGGTCATCTGCCGAAGTGGCGTCACAAGGCACCATTCTGAGAAACACCTGTGCATGTGCACATGTGCCCTGTGTTGTTGCTGTGATTCCACCGCACAAAATGGGGATGTTTGTGTGGTGGCATGTTGCCAATGTTTAAATGTTTTCTATAATAAAAATTTGTCTTTTGTTATGTGGAAACATGGTCATGTGTCTCACTAATCCAACCACCATGGTTGAATGCCTGGGATATGTATGTGCATCTGGACAGTCTGTTGATGCTGACATGTCTGGCAGACATGGACTGATTACACATGCCGTCATTGGGAATAAACGTGTGCAAGTGGCATAAGGGGCCAGGGAATCCGCATGGGATGTTGAAGTCGTGAGGTGGATCCCAGAAAACAGCCATCGCTGTTGGGTGGATTGGACTGCTAAACAAATGTGTCAGTGGAGGGAGGAAGCCAACATAAGCCATGCTACGCATGTCTGCCTGATGCCACATGGCACATACCTTGGGGGGGGGGGCAGGGACATGTTCCACTGCTTGTCTTTGATACTAGGCCCTATGGACCACAAATATGCGAACAAGGTATGCTGGCAGAGGGGGGGAGGGGGGTGATGCCGCTGACACGACAGACCATGAGGTATGGGAACAGTACACCTGAGACAACATGGGTCAAAGTGTGTGTGAGGGAGGACCCCTACAAGCCAAGGGGCTGTGGACTTATGGACTGTGTAGGTGACACATAGCATGTCGTGCCGTCTGTTCTGCACACCTGGTGGAGCAGCTAATGCGACAGCAAAGTTCTGCTGATCAGCGACACGAATTGCATGTGGACATCCACATAGGGGACCAAAGCGGACACAAATTGCAATGATACGTATCATGGTATGTTGTTCAAAACATTTATTTACACACCTAGGACCCACGGCGTGGCCTGCCCTTTCTGGCACATCGCAAAACCCTACCCCCTTGTGCTGCACCCTCCCCCTCATCTTGTGCTTGTGGAGGTGGTGGCGGTGGTGGTGGCGGTGGTTGTGCATAACTCTGCAGTATGGCACGTATCCCCTCCAGGGCCACACACATTCTTTCAAGTGGCATGTCCCTGATATCCTGCCGCAAGTGGCAAATCTCCAGCGTGTTGGCATCGATAGACTGGCGCACAGCTGCCAATTCACGACAGATGCCTGTAGGGGGGAAGCAAGGGTGGTGTGTGATATACCTCCCAAGAAACACACAAGATGACTCATATAACACATGATTGTCATTGTGAATGTACAAAACTATAGTAAGCACGCGGATATGGTTATGAACACGCAATGTCAGAAAGGTGTATGTCAATGCCACACACAGCACATGGTTGATCTATGTGATGTGGGTGGCACACACAGGGATACACAGGTTGCCCACACACCCCCACGTGCTGCAGATATTGGAATAGGCCTGTGGACACATAGCACACACATTTCCATTGTGCAGTGTGGCGGAGCATGTTCGATGGACAGCAAACACACCTGTGGATACGTCGTGATGCAAAAGATAGAATGTGCACAGCCACCCCATGTGGGACCACATTTGGGGGATACACACAGCATGGACAGGGTACAGGTGTAGCGCCATTGACTATGAGGGATGGGTTTGGCGCAGCAGGATCACATCCCGTACATGGGCAGGTCCACCAATGCCACATGTGTCTGACGGCAGAGGGGGTCCACACATACACCCAGTGGTTAAGGACCTGGGGTCAGATAA
This sequence comes from Ichthyophis bannanicus, assembly GCA_033557465.1. Classification (NCBI taxonomy): domain Eukaryota; kingdom Metazoa; phylum Chordata; class Amphibia; order Gymnophiona; family Ichthyophiidae; genus Ichthyophis; species Ichthyophis bannanicus. The sequence continues at coordinate 205,912,350 of CM066034.1, forward strand.
CAGTGCATGTACACCTTGGTACACATGTGGAGGCTGCACAACGAGCATGGAGAGGACCAGAGGTGCAGCACAGGGTGACACAACGCAAAATGGCGACTACAGGGTCATGCTGAGCATGCAACAGCATGTGGTGAGCCCTCGGGAGGAGTGAGTCACAGAGATAGGGGGGGGCCCTCCCTTAATGTGTTTGGCAGCAGGGTGCCACCTGTGAGCTGTCTAGTCCATCAGGACCCAGCATGGGGCACCAGATAACCTGTGTGATCCGGGGGGTTCGTCACAAACCATGCATTGTGCACCTCAGTGTCACATATACATGAACGGGACTGTTGCGAGCCCTGTCTGTATGTCCACGGCCTAACGTAATTGTGGACATACATGCTGCCTCCAGGGACCTGTAAGCCTCCCAACCATGGGTACAGGATCCTAGACCGTGTCCTGTCTGTACATCGTGCTATATGTGTGTCTGATGTCATTCCAACTGAAAATGTCATGTGGTAGGAGTGGTCTACACCTGGTGATGCAGACCGTAGGGGATGGGGTCTGTGTGACGGTGCATGACATACATGTATGTTTATTTACTTGTTGTTTTTTAATTATTTTTAAAACGTTTATATACCGCGCTATTTGTTATCAGTGCGGTTTACATACAACAAGGGTGCACAGTCAGAAGCCTGTTCTGTGCTTACATTGTAACAGGAGTTTAAACTTGGAACATACATTGTAACAGGAGCATAAACCTGGAGCAACAGGGGAACTATAACATATTACAAAATATAATTAGATTTGGATTGTATATACAGGAGGTCTAAGGCGGGTTCAAGATCTTGTGACAGGGTGCGGTTTTGTAGACATTGGCAGGTGGGTGAGATTGAGGTGGGGTGGATGCATGAGCAAAGTGAAGTAGGAAGATGTGGTGTTAATTGCCTTACGGAACTGCATAAGGCCTTTGATGGATCTAATTTCAGTGGGAAGTTCGTACCAACATTTTGGGGCATAGAAGGAGAATGTTCTTTTCTTGGGTCTAGGTATGTCATCTCTGATTCCCCATGGCCCATGTGACAGTTAACATGAGTAGTTACTGGGCCACGGCTGGGCTACAGTGATGAAGCTCAGTTGTGCAAGTGCTATGCTATTCGTGGGGTATTGTCACACAACATGATGCAGCTGAAACTGCATACCTAGTAGGTCTGCATCCGTAGGTGTACACTCACCCTAGGCTCAATGTTCCCTCTAATTGTCTGTAGGCTGTGTGCGCATAACATATCAGCTGTGCAGCTTTTGAAGCAAGGTTTCAATTTTGTGCGCCACAGAATGACACTCGGAGTTATATACTTTAAGATTTGACTACACGTCAGAATACAGTATGTACACCACATTGATTTTAATTAAATGAAAGGAAAATGGACAATTACTAAATGAAGCGGAATATGTCTAGTAATTACAATCACAACTTTAAATTTTAAGACGACTATGTTGTTTTTTATCAGAATCAGAACCATAATTTTTGTGCGCTCTGCTGTAAAGTATGTGCGCTCACTCGGCGAGGTGTGTGCGCGCGCACACGCGCACAGCTTAGAGGGAACAGTGCCTAGGCTGTTATGGTGTGTGTCACATTAACATCCGCTAACATACGTCGTAACATTGCTTGTTGGGCAAATGTATCCCGTCTACTGGAGACACACATGTGACAGCTTTGGACGGTATTTTGTCACATCCAGCACAGACACACCCCACACAGAGAGTAGTGGGTTGTGCGTTGTGCCTGTCACGTTCCAGTTTTTACCAGTGGTCCCTCTCAGCTGTGCACATGTGTGTGCGCACACGACTTGCCAAGCAATCACACTACTGTATGACATAGCCCACGGAGAGAAGGTATGTGAGTCAGCTCAACATCAACAACTACGTGCTCAGATGTATAGATGTTTGTGTAGGTATGGTTTGCACAGGTTCTACCATAGTTTGTACTGCATGCATGTGCTGCACATACTGCATCCGGACATGTACTCCACAGGTAGGTTGTGTACACCCCATTGCCTCTCTGTGGTGTGTAACACATTAACATTAATGCCATGGGATGCACAGCTGATATCTAATGGGCACACAGCATACAGAACATTAGGGGTGACATTGCTTCTCACCCACCTTCTGCATCCTGCCGTGAGGATGTTGCATGGGCTCTGAGCTCCCCCATGAGGTCATCCTCGACCACATCATCCTGCTGTGGTGGTAGGCCGGTACCTGTTCGACTAGACACCATTGGTGGGTAGGTGCTCATCTGTGGCTGCAGGGGACTCTCCCCGGAACATGGCCGTGCCACCGACATTACAGGCTCCGCCTCCTCCTCCTCCCCCTCCAGGATGTGAGGGACGGCCACATCATCCCCCTCCTCCGCACCCTCCTCGTCCACCGCACCCTCCTCCGCATGTGTCAGCATGGTGCTGTAGTCACCTGTATTGTGGGCAAACACAGATAGCACACATATGTTTACGCACTACAGCTATGTACACGTGTGTGCTGCAGACAACACATACCTGATGGTGTGGGGACCCAGCATGTGTGCTGCATACAGGGCCCCCTACACACCCCCATACCTGTCTGTAGCCAACATGTACCTGCCCCAGGGGAACAGCTGTGTGTTAGGTCCGCACACCTAGTTTGTTTCCCATGGCCTCAGCTACAGCTATATATTGTGCAGTGATCCCCCATGCCGTCTGTCACCCCATCTGGCCAACATCTGTCCACTCACGGCTGCTCCTTTCTCACACTTCACCTGTATTTTCTACCCCCTGTTTGATTGTGCATGCCATTGAGCAGGCCATATGTCCCTGGGACATAGTGTGAGCATACTGCTACACATGTGTCTGGCAGTGACCTACTGTGCATCGAGCAGCTAATGTAAAGCATCTTGTGCCCATTGACAGGCACATGTATCAATGTGCGTATGGTATGTCACATAAACATGCACCCCTCACAGGCCAATGCTATATTACAGGGGATGAGGAGCACTGTTGGGAGGGGGTAGGTAAGGGCCTGGTACACGTGGAGATGTTTGTGACAGGTCAGGGGACTGAGGGGATGAGGGACACATGTTGAATGTGTCCCTGCAGCATGGCAGGCAAACAGTGTGACGCCAGACAATACAAAGACGTGTGGAGCTCTGAGGGACAGACACATATTATCTTTAGAGACATATGTCATTGTCCCAACACAGGCCATGTTTCCGTGACTTCCACAGGGGCAGAGGGTCGACAACACATCTGCCGTTATCGCATCCGCAACCGTGTATTCCTACACCTTGCCAATGGCATTGTCATATGCCGGCGACAGGGAAGGTCCCCATACAGTATGCTGTTCTTGGGGGACTGCTGTAATGCCAGGCGTACATACAATGCTGTGGAGACCGCTTTTACCGTCATTCACTGTGCTATCCACATCCTTTACAACAACGTCACATATGTCCACATCTTTTCTACCTTGCTCAGATGTACGTGTGCGGTGAAGGAGGGTGATAGCACAGTTATAGATTTAACGCATTTTGTGATCTGCATTGCCTCTACGCCTGCCATATCTGCAGTCTCCAACTGCTCCATGATGTAGGTGAACCGTTCCGTTCGACCGCTGTTAAAGGTTTGTGGCCAGGGTGTAGGTGTACATGTATGAATGAGGTGGAGGAGCACTTGTCAGGGGCACGTTCTGCCCCTGCGGCTGCCAGCACAACCAAGCATATGTTGGGTACGTGGCATTTGTGTTTGCCACAACTATGTATTTGTCCTACAGGTCTCCCGGAGTCTTTGTATTGGCTTGATGTTACCTTTGGGGTGCGCGTGTGTGTTTGTGTTGGACAGGAGTGTGCAGGGGTACAGCACAGACCTCTGACACCAGCATGGGTACATGATGGGGCTTGGTAGAGATTTATGGGGGTGCATGTGCAAATGTCTGCCATCTACACAATGGCTATTTCACCAAGGTATGGAGAGGTGAAATATATGCGTAGCATACGTACCTGCATGCGGATCTGCTGTATCCAGGGCCACAGGAAGGCCATATGTGTATATTGGCCCAAGCCTGTCTGCAAGCTGCTGCTCTAGGGGCGTGAGCATGGATGGTAGGGGGCCCCCTCCACCTGTGCCACTGGCATGCTGTCGTTCTGCACACAGGTGCTGGCGCACCCCTCTTTTGATATCAGAATACCTCTTCTTTAGACAGTCAATGTCTCGCAGAGGGCCCCCCTCCTCGGCAACTGCTCTGCGTATCTCCTCCCACACCGCATTACGGCCTGCTGTACTTGTGCGGCTGCTCTGCCTCCCAAACAGAGCCTCATAGTTCTCGAGGACCGTAGCGAGGAGGTTGTGGTTCTCAGAATCTGAGAACCGTGTGGCCCTCCTCCTCTGGGTCTCAGGTACAGGGGCCCTTTTCCTCTTCCCAGTGTGGCAGCTGGGTGCAGCCTGGCCCTGTGTTGATGGCCCTGCTTCTGGCTCAGCCGCCATAGCCCCTGCCTCCTGCGCAACTGGTTGCCGCACCTCCTGCACACCCTCACCCTCCCTTTCCCTCATCCTTTCTCTGTCACTCTCTCTATCACTCCCTCTATCCCTCTCTCTCCCTCTCTCTCTCCCTCTCTCCCACCCTCCCTCTATCCCTCTCAATGTCCCTCTCTCTCCCTCACTCTCACCCTCACCGTGCCACTTCCACTCTCCCTATGGCTCTCACTCTCCCCCCTGCCGCTCCATCGCCCTCCTCTCCCCACTCCCCTGGCCACACGCAACCTCACCTCACCTCACCCCTTCTCCCTCTCCTACGCCACACACGTCACAGACAAAACAGATATGAGCACAATACTACAAACACAACACAATAAACTGAACAGTACACACCACAATACAGAGACAATTGACGACAATCCACTACACTGACACCTGCTCCAATACCTCCTGCTCTCACACTTCGCTATCCTACCTCTCACTCCTCACTCATCCCTCAACGTGCAACAGGCGCGCAGGGTGATTTATACATTTTAGATGGTTACCTACATTGCGCATGTGCAACTGTGCGACGGCGATGCTTGTGCGCGGCGCGTATGTGACATTGCGCATGGGCATGCGTTGGTGGATGTGTGTGTGCGCGATACGCATGTGCAGCTGTTAGCGCATGTGCGTTTGAGTGCGTGTGACGTCACGCACAGGTAACGCATATGCACAGGCGATGCATACGCCCATGCGTAACGAGTTGCACATGCGCGCCACCCACAGACAGATGCCCATGTGTAAGGGGTTGCACATGCGCGCAACACACACACAGACGCAAATTAGGGCATTGCTGCACATGCGCGCCGCGCACGGCCATAACCGCGTATGCGCAAGGTACGTACAACATAACCTGGATAAATATGATTGCAGATTGGGTCCACATTGAGGGTTGTTTCGTAGGCGCGGTGTATGTTGGTTGTGAGTTACAGGGAGAGAAAAGCAGCTGTAGTGTATTGGATTCTGTGTGTCTGTATGGTATTGTTCTGTATTTCTCCGTTTACTGTGCTGTATTGTGTGGATCTAGTCTTGTGTGGTGTCTGCTGTAGTTGTGCTGTACGTTGCATTGTATTGTGCTGTTTTGTGTGTCTCCTTTCATGTGTGGGTTGAAAGGTGTCCAGTGTTTAGGCAGGTGTGGGTGTGTTTTTGTGTGTGTGTCTGTGTGTGTCTGTAGTTCATGGCGGCTGTTTATGTTGCTGCATGTGCCCTGAGACGTGGGCGGATGCTGCGGTTGCAGGACAGGGGAGATGGTGCCCATGGGGCTGAGGCACAGGGCATGGGTGTAGACCCGCAGCAACTCAGACCTGCAGCTGTGGGGGTGGTCCACACAGGTGCGGTGCGTGGACGACGCAGACGGCGTGCTGAGGTGCAGGCTCGGCAGCCTCGCCTCTACAGGCCCAGAGCCCAGCTCCAGGGCATGCGTGAGGACCTGGTCATCTCCCTGTACCGACTGAGCACAAGGGCTATTCGGGAGCTCTATGAGGATCTGCGACCTGACCTCGAGCCCCTGACTGATCGGTCACATGCCATACCAGGTTTAGTCAAGCTCCTTGCTGCCTTACATTTCTTTGCCTCTGGCTGTTTCCAGTCATCTGTTGCTGCAGTGGGTGGCATGAGCCGCCCCACCTTCTCACGCTGACTCCACCAAGTACTGCGTGCCATGGTCAGCCGGGTGGGGAATTACATAGCCGTTCCTCACATTGGGCAACAGTGGGGGACCCTGAACCAGGGCTTTGAGGCGTTAGCTGGGATACCACACGTGATGGGAGCTATTGATTGCACACATGTTGCCCTGGTCCCGCCTAGAGACAGGGAGGTGGTGTTCCGCAACCGCAAACACTACCATTCCCTGAATGTTCAGGTTGTATGTGATGCTAATCTGCATATTCTGAATGTGGTCCCGCGGTTTGCAGGGTCCACCCATGACTCCTATATCCTGCATCACTCAGCACTGTTCAGGCAATTTGAGGAGGGACAATATGGGGACTGTATATTGCTGGGTGAGTATTTCCATCTAACCTATTATGTGCTGCATATATGTATTGGTTTATGTAACATCTGTTATATAGGGCGCTGTTTGCCAGCTTTGCATTTGAAAACGTACCTCACGTTCAAAAGACATATGACTGTTATGTGTTTACATTGTTACAGGAGTGTATATGTGGATTAACAGGGGACCTAATTTGAATTGAGACATCAGGATTGTGATACGGTTTGATCATACCCTGCTCATGTTGTTCTGGAAACTAAGCTCAGGTGCAGATGTGTGTCCTGTTGGTGGATTGGTACTAGTGTGTGTGTGTGACATCTGCCCACATGAGGGGGGGGGGGAAGGTTGCTGCCCATCACACACACCTGTGATGGCGGCTCATTTTCTGGTCCTTTTGTTATTTCATGTAACCTTTATGTTCTGGACAATCCATACACCTAACCCTTGTCATGTGTGTGTGAGGTCCACACACTCACTCAGTACTGGGTTGTCACCCCGGAGGTCGCGTATATACTGGGGGGGGGGGCTACATATGATGGGTTTCCCTGACCTTAGCAACTGCGAGTACAGTTTTGCATATGGATGGTCATGCATTTGGCCTGTTTCACCGCAGGAGAGATACCTTTGGCCACTGCAGATGTGTGGGACATAGGCAACGTTGTATGTGCTGATCCTAATGTTGTTGAGCATTGTGGACAGGTGACAGCAGGGGCAAGGGACTACATGGGTGAATACAGAGAGGTATTGGTCGCACATACCCAGGTAGGTACTCTGCCTCTGTCCATGTGATTGGTGCAAGCTCATGTGGGCTACGGTGTGCACTTCTGTGGTCCACAGTTTAAAAAGGCTCTGAACATGATGGAGACAGTGCAGAGGGTGGCTACTGAAAGGATAGGTGATTAGCAGGAACCAGCATATGGAGTCAATATGCTCATTTTTGAGATGTGGACCTTGGAGGACACCCCCTGTCCATAGCGGTGATATGGTTGTGACCTTGTCAGACCTCCCTGGCATACATGGTCTGGGTGCGAGGCTCCATCGGATTACATCACAGTTTTGGGTTGTGTACATTGCTGACATATACTTTGAACAGGTGATATGTGTATTGGTGGTATAGTCTAACGTTGGAGGTGGTCGAGATGAGGACAGGAACTGCAGTACAATACGCATGTGCCACACATAGAGGATTTCTATAGGTACAACTGGGACTGTTTTTTTTATGGCAGTATGTACAGGCTCCATAGGCCATGTTTACCATTTATATCAACATATGTATATGTTTCACAAATGCATAGTTGGTGTGTCATATATGTCTGTCAGGATGTGTTCTGCATTTGTTTCGCACGTCCATACCTGTGTAAATGAGAGGTAACATGCACTCATGCATTGACATGCAACATTTCTTTCTGCAGGTGATGCAGGGTATGGGTGTCGCCCCTGGCTGCTGACCCCTGTGCGTCATCCACGGACACATGCAGAGCGGAGGTACAATGAGGCCCACGCCTCCAGCCGCTCTGTCATAGAGCGCACCTTTGGCGTGTTGAAAAGTCGCTTCAGGTGTCTGGATAGGACAGGCGGGGCCTTACAATATAGACCTATGACTGTGGCAGAGATTATCATTGCCTGTTGCATCCTGCACAACATTGCTCTCAGGCACAATATTCCTGCAGAGATTAATGAGGATCTGGATGATGATCCACCATGCCCCCCTGTATGTGCCAGTGGTGACACACAAGAGGGCACAGCGGTCAGGCGGAGGTTGATTGCAGAGATCTTCTCTGGTACATATTGCATATATTCCCACATAAATGTGCTGTTCTGTGTGTGTGATGGTCATAAAGGTTTTTGTGTCGGAACATATCACCTTCAGGTGCAACACTGCATTGTCATTCAACTTAACATCCCACGGTCACATATAGCCATGCGTGTGTGACCAACAATGTGGCCGCGGCACAACAGCAGCTGTTGGTGTATTATGTGTGTGGGTGTTGCTACACCTTTCAGATACTTTGTGGGTCACATTCCCAGTTAGTTGGTGGTGGTGATAGCAGTTGCTGTGAAAAGAAGAGTTCGTTGGTTTCATGGTCGGGATGGAGCACGGTGGCAGGCATATGTTGCGGTAGTCACAGTGGGAGGGATGACCCTGTTTGTGGACAGTTCCCCTGCGGGGTATTTGTTTATATTGTATACCTTTTGTCCACTTGTGTGGGTGTTATGCTTGTGTGAGCTGGCTATGTGTGTATGTTGGCTAGGTGTGGTGACACATGTCATACATAGCACAGAGCACATGCTTATGACTGCTTTCCAATGATGTTATTAATTATGTGTGACGGTTGTTAATGCAACCCCACAGTGTGCCCTGATGTATACCTTATCACGTAGCCTTGACATGGATGTGTGGCAGGAGGGGGACCTGCGCTGTGTGCAGCCAGGAGGCCATATCATTGATAGAAGCTGTATTGTGGAGTGGCCAGTCAGTGCATTGTTGCATATGTACACACATACAGAGGTGATGGATGTCAGATCAGCAAAGGGTGGGTTACAGTAGCCAAGTGGTACGCTGCATGTGTGTGTGTATATTCAGTTTAGAGGTTGTCCATGAGGAACATGGCATGTGTAGCCGATGCTATCTCAACATATGCCACATTGCTGGATGTGTCATCAGACTCTGGGATTTGTATGCAGAGGATGTGGTAAGGGCTGTTATTGTAGCTGACTTTGAATGGAGGTTTGGACATGTTCCTGCAGGACAGGTTAATAGACCACTATAGAAGAAGGTACCCCGGATAATCGGTGCTTGACACAGTACAGGTATTGTGGGACCTGTGTCTTTTGGGGATACAGCTAGGTACGTATGACCTAGATTGGCCACTGTTGGATACAGGATACTGTGATGTCTGCTGCTCGGAAAAACCCAGTATGACGTATGGCATATCTTACATGCTGTGGATGTGTGTAGGGCAGGAAAGCACAGTCCACATCAGCAAGTACCTTACGGACCTTGCAAGGGATGTTACGTCCACATACACACAGACACCTAGATGACAGTTATTTGGTTATGGTGCACATATAGGCCATCCATGGTTTGACATTCGCACTCTCACACAGTGGGATGACATGCAGCCATTATGGTCAGGTCACAGGCAGACATGGGGGTGTGGTTTTACAGACGTGGCGCTGACATTGCCATCTATTTGAGCGCATCATCAGCACACAGCTGTCAATAATATTTGGGGTGTGCGAGGTACACTGCAGGATATGTCTTTGGCCAATGGATACAGGAGGTGTTACTGCATATCTCCATGTGTTACAGCAATGTACAGTGGGGTAACATAGAACAGTGGAAGGGCAGTACACACGGAGAGGGGGTATTGGTGGCAACATGGGGGAGACAGCCTGATATTGTGACCTTGGGATGTGCCATAGACATGGGGGAGCAAACACCTATCTTGACCAGTGTGTACAACAACAGAGTGGTAAGGGAGATGACAGGGGGATTGGGGTTACCTTTATATAGCAACGGACACTTCCGTGCTGCCTCTCCCATGTCACAGTTCCGTACAGTGTGATAGTGCACAGCCAGTCCATAGGTCATGTTGTGGGGTGTGACAGCTGGGGGACAGAGAGGTGCAGTGTGTGTTTCACACCTTGGACATGAAATATGTTTGTTTCTCTTGTGTTTTCCACTGCACAGGACATACTTTGTGAGGAAGCTGTTTCTGTGGTGCAGTGCCACCTGACTGGACAGCAGCCACGATGCTGCGGTCCGGGGTAGTTGGATCTACAGCTACATTGTGCCTGCAGTCATGGGCCCAACATGTTGTATGGTATGTGTCATACTGTGCAGATGTTGTGGTGGTTTTATTTCCTTAGGCCTCCCTTACCCATATATCTTGCTGTTGTCAGACATATCCCTATGTGTTTGTGTACAGTATGTCTTCTGCAAAACTGTTTATGGCATTTGTACGACATAGCTACATGTGTATGTGTTTTCGTCTGACTTACAGGAAAATGCACTTGCTGCCTCCCCAACACTGTTATCTCAGCCATCACCGGGGTATCAGGGCAGGTCACTGCGCCTTTATGTCCACAAGTTGCCAGTTGTGCACATACATGCCATGTATCACAGCTGTCCCGCAGACCGACGCATACTGTGTGGGTGCATGTTTATGCGTTGACTGTGTGCTGATGCAGTGTCCAGTCATGGTACATTATCATGTGCTGTGAGGGGTGGGAGCACCTGGGGGGCAGTGGTGACTGTGCTACCTCTACCGTAGTGCTGTTTACATTGTCAACATTCTCAACATGTGGTGTGCGTTGTGAGCATAACTGTGTATTGTGTTCTGAGGGACCACTGTTGAGCAACCTTTTTTTATTTCAGGTATCGGCATGATGTGGACATGCATCAACAGTGACTTGACATGGTGATTCTACCTGTTTGGCTGACATTGTCTCCCTTCACTGTGACCTGATGTGGCTGTGGAGTCGCTCAAGGGATCGATGACGTACACATAATGCACACACAGGGTATGTTGGACCTTTGTTATTTGGGGGTACATGTGGCTGTACCTGTTGATGAGTTACTGTTTGTCTCATGTACATGTCATGGTGCCTGTCTATGCACACGAACAGATGCATATAGTGTGTAGCAGTGTGACATGGATATGGACATGCCCATATCCATGTGACACCCATTCTGCATTGACATTTGATGTGTCAACAATATGCATATTATTTCATGTTCATATTATGTCAAGTTTGCCTTTTCATCCGTTTCATCTGTATTTTCACAGGTGCGACTCTCTGCAATTTGTGTTGTTTGTACAAGGTGTCCAACACGACCATACGTATCCTCTCCTGACACAGGACAGAAGGCATCCCGGACACATTTCCTACAGTGCATCTGGCGTCGCCATCACACACCTTTTGGGGAACAGACCACCATGGAATTGTTTCTGGGGAATGGTGCCATTGGATGTTTGACTTATGCGAGTGGAACACATGCCTGTGATGGACAGTATTGCTTTTGGACCGCTGCTTTGGCCATGACGGACCTGTACACCACACTGTTTCTGCCATTCTGGGGCTGGGGGTCCTGCGCATTGCAGGGGACACAGATGAACTTTCACGGACTGTGGAATATTGGAATGTGACACTTGGCTATGCAAGCCCAGGGTTGCATGGAGACATTTGACCTCACCTGTTGGATTACAGATACACCTTGCTTTTTGGACGCTGGGTGTAGCAGGGACTGACATTGTCAGTGTATGTTGTACATTCCTCCCCAGTTGTGTAGTTGTTGTGGGTTGGCCATGTGTGTGACATGGCACCCAGGATACGGTCATCTGTTAGTTTCAACACGAGCATACAGCCATGTTAGTGGCATGGGGGTGACGATGGAGCGGTCATATTATCTATGTCCACCTGCCCTCCACCTGAACATGATACCGTTTTTCCCACAACAACCCTTTCATGCCCAACAACATCATTGATTGATGTTTGCAATGGGCAAGGGTGTTTACATGTATGAGTGGCATCACTGTATCATGTTGGTATACGGATGGTGCTTGTGGTTCTGACTGCTTATGTTTGTGAACCACAGCATGTGGACCTATGGCTTTTGTGTAGTTCACTGTAGGATGTTTGGCCATCATGTCCATCTTAACATGCTGGTCATTGTGTTTGCTTACTGCACAGACGTGACACTCTGCATGTATGTACACACCTTACATTGCACATCTGTACGGTCCTGTTTATCCGCCGCGGTAATGACACTCTCATTGCGCCATTATATTTGGTGTGTGGCAGTGTGGGTGTCCATTGCCCTCCTTCAATTGTGCATTCCATGTACCGTGTTATATGTGTCCACACACTGTCTAACCAACAAACACTGGAAGGGGCACTCCTGCATGGTGTTATCTCTGGAGCTTTCTGCAGGTTGTTTTGTTTTGTATTCGCTCTGGGTTCATGTGCCTCTGCGACCTGTTAGCATATGCTCATTGTGCTGGTGATGATTGCTGTGATCTACATTATCGCATTTCTGATTCCTAGATCAGGCATTAGGTGAGAGGTTGCACATTACGTTCAGGAGTTATTTTCACTTGACAACATATGATGTTTTCATTTGTGAGCCTCCTGTGTTGCCTGATGGCTATGTTGCGAGGGACAGGTGATGTGTTTTGGGTCCTCATCCAGCAACGCCTACGGTTTTCATGCACTCATATGTGCGTGACACATTTGAGGGATGCAGCAGCAGGTGGGGGTGGGGACCTGATGGCCAGTGCATAGCGTGCACCTGTTGCACATTATATCTCGTGCCCTTCACTTACAGTCAATGAAGTGACCTTTCTGTGGGATGTGGGTTGGTGCCATGCTAAATGTGTTTCTGTCTCTCACCAGGGCTGCACTCACCTTGATATTATGATAACACGGTCTACAGTGTCTGTGAGGGGTGACCCAAATAAAGATATGTATTTGACACACATCTGTCTCTTTTGCTCCTTGATCATGGTGACACACATGCAATGCAATGTGTGCCTTCGAGTCGGTCCTGACCTGACTCCCTGTGACCGTGAAACTTCAGGGTGTTCTGGTCAATGTCAGTTTTCTGGTCATTCGTCCACGGTAATGGGGGGTTACGTGACATGCCCAAGGCCACAAGGAGTGCTAGTGTGAATCGGGCCCTGGTTACTTGATGTCCACAACAGGTTTATGACCAGTAGGCTACTCCTCCACTCTTTGAGCACATGTGCACTTCTATAGACTGGTTGCTGGTCATGTCCATGGCCCACCTGTGCTCACATCCTTGTAGAGTGACAGGTGTGTATATGTCACCCATTTGCAACATCAGTGGGTTTGACAGGTTCCCACATAGACCCTCCCTTTGGACTATTTGTTCTGCCTTGTGCTCAGTGTGCTGTTTGTGGTAGTGGTTAGAGGCATGTGTTTTAACACAGTAGTGTGCAGGTTTGATCCCCACATGTGGTTGTTCTGTTGTTTTTCTGTTGTGCTACCTGGACCATTTGGTACCAGCAGGTTCATCAACTCTACACACACCCTTCCCTCTCTTCACTGTACAGCAAGGTGTGCACTCTGTGCTGTTTAGCCATCAGATGTTATCAGTCACATATGTCTCTTTCTTTATGGTGTTTACATGGCAGTGCACCTGGGGGTTTGGCTGTGGTTCAGCTGGTGTGTGGTACACCTGTTTTCATGTTGTGTTCTCTCCTGTCCTGTCCCAGATTGGTACCCATCTCCAGCGAGCATCCTCTGATGCCCTCAGGATTTGGTTTCCTTCCTCTTTCGCATGCTGTATGCACTGCATAACATTTCATTGTGTGTGTGTGTGCATGTGTCCCTGGTCCCACATACAGACTAGGTTCTGATCTGTACTCAGATGACCTGCATGTCCATTTGGTCATGATTACTGTTGGGGGTTTGCCTGTCCTGGCAGCCAGCATGCGTCTTGTGTGATGGGCTTCAGTATTTCTGTATGCAGCCTCTGCTAATGCACTGATGTTGGTGGTGTGGCCTACCAGTTGTTGCCTTGGCATTTGTGGTGGTGGTCATAGGTTTGATTCCTCTCTGTTCTCTTTGATGTGTATGCTTGTCCTGCATAGGTGGTTTCGATTTGTATGACAGTCATATATGTGCAGATTTGTGCTGCGAGAACATTGTACCCTCATCTGAGATGGGAATCATCCTTCTGCCCATCTTATGTCTCCCAGCTTTTTGGCCATCGTATCCTGACGTGCATGCTGCTACACCACGTCCTGCACTCCTACACATTCCTGCATTTCATCTCTCCCTGGTTGCCTCTCGTGTGTGTGCTCTGCATAACACTGCTACTCCACTGTCATCCTGACATTTCATCTATCCTGCCATTTCAGCCTCCTTCGCTGCACACATCTTCCCATCCTCTGTCAAACACTGACATTATAGCATGGTACATTACCATCACTCTGTGCATAGCTACAGATGGCCCCGATCACATAACCAAACAGTCACAGCACATATTTAACCACAGCTGTCTCCTTCTTACTAGCATCCTTGCTAATTTGTGTAAATAGTTTGGGTATGTTATCTTGTTCACCAATCATATATTCCATGTACATAGTTTTCCCATGTTATTCCAGGTATATGTTCCTGTTATATGTAACAACAACCAGCCTGTTGTTCAGGTCTTTCTTTTGTTCTCTGTAAACCACACTCCTACCACATAGTGACATGGACATAAATAAACATAACTAAATAACTGGATATATATGTGTGTCCATTTCTCTAGCAGCCACATGGCCTGGGGCTGAGTTGTGTAGTACAGCAGCTTTGATCTACATCCTTCTATTACCTCTGCATTGTCTTTCCTTTCAGCTCTGTGCAGTGTTTGGGTTACATGTGCGTTTGGCACATACCTCTGTTGCCCCTCACATTGTGGGATGTTACTGCTCCTAGCAAATGTTTTTGGGTTCACCTATACATCCTTGGGGCATCTTATGTCACACCTTCGTTTCAGGCAGCTTATGAGATACCAACTATGGTGCCCTGGGAGTTGCCACCCTTTCCACATGGCCGCTGGGTAACATTATAACTCGCCTTTGCTGACATGGTTGTTTCTGATGTTCGTTCTGTTGCACCGTGGAGGGTGCATTAATGTATGGCACTAGGATGGCCTTCTTTTTAGATGGAAACACAGATTGCTGTTCAGTTGCATGCAGGGAACATACGTACCTCAGCCAACCTTATTCACTGCTGATGTTAACCCATGACCCCTGCACCATCAGTCAATCTCCTGACCATTGTGCTGCACTGCTGTTCCTTCTTGCATGTGTGCACACCTACGTAGGATTTCCATGCGTTACAATGCACAGTGCTGCCAGCACAAACAGTGCTCGTACCTTGCCCTGCCTCATACGGCACCCTATAAAGCGGCCTATAGGCAACATTGTAGGGTGCCTTGGTGGACAGTGCACTTTATAATGTACCCTCTAGGGTACCTTGTAGGGCACCTTATGCAGCACCTTATATTACAGTGCTTTGAGAGTGCATTTGCTAACAGCAGTCACTACAATAAAAGCTTAACATGCCTCCTTCAGCTATATTCATCATGACAGATAATGGCTCAGCAAGCCTTACTCATTGGACACTGTGGGGGATCGAACCCCTGATGCATGCATCATTGGTGAGTGTCTTCCCCATTGTGCTGTGGCTCTGTTCACATGCTTCCACATCAGCGCGCCGCCTTAGCCTCACACTATTCAAGTGCCTCGTAAGACATTAGCGCGCCGCCTATTGCTGCCCATTATTTCTATGCCTCCTAAAATTATGCCTCAGTGAGGCTGGTTAACTGGGCACTGTGGGGGATCGAACCCCTGATGCATGCATCATTGGTGAGTGTCTTCTCCATTGGGCTGTGGCTCTGTTCCTATGCTTCCACATCAGCGCGCCACCTTAGCCTCACACTATTCAAGTGCCTCGTGAGACATTAGCGCGCCGCCTATTGCTGCCCATTATTTCTATGCCTCCTAAAATTATGCCTCAGTGAGGCTGGTTAACTGGGCACTGTGGGGGATCGAACCCCTGATGCATGCATCATTGGTGAGTGTCTTCACCATTCTGCTGTGGCTCTCTTCCTGTGTTTGTCCGTTGGCGCACTGCCTTCGGCCTTCCAAATTTGCAGCGCACCGCCTTCTGCCGCTCAAACCGCAAGGACTTAACAGCACATCGCCTAATGCACACAATTTGCAGCGCAAAGCATTCTGAGCCCAATATTAACAGTGCGGCGCACTCTGCCGCCCAGATATGAACAGTGTGCCGCCTGTTGCTGCAAAAGGTTAGCAGGGTTCCCCTTTCTGCCGTACAGGATTCATGATTCATGTGCCTTCTAGTGCACCTTTAACCATTAATGTTATTGCCTCAAGCTGGTGTTTTTGTGGTGCACAATGGGGAATTGAACCCATGGCCCCTGCACCATTGGTTAGTATCTTCACAGTTGTGCTACAGCACTGTTCCTATATGTGCCCAGCAGCGCTCCACTTAGCCTTCCCACGCGCTAATGTGGACCCGCAAATGTGCGCGCCGCGCACAGGTACGGTCGTTTTTATTCCTTTTTTCTGCCTGACCCGCCCACTCCTTATATGGACAGGCACACTAACGGGGCCCCGCACAATTTCGGTGTTTCGTAAACATGCCCCTAGGTTTCCAAAATAGCCAAATGCACATGGAAGTGCTGAAAGCTGCACTTTCCATTATCAGTCACCTCTCTACCTCCCCAGGATTCTTTCTTAAATATATTTTCTCTAGTTAACCCACCTTTACCTCCCATAGGTTCCCTTATCCCATCTGAGGAAAAATTAGTGTGAAGTGGGATTTTAGAAGGGGCATCTAGAAAGACTCTGGGACGACCAGAGCACAACGTCCAAAAAATCCAGGGGATTGTCAGCAGTGAAGGGAGGCACATATAAATATCTTCTGAAATCACTCCATCTCCACCCTGAAAAATGAATACCCCAGTAGCCAGTTCTGGTGATGGGCCTGTGCAGATAGCAAGGCTGGATACGTGCATGGGTGTAGGCCAATTGCGCACACGCTTAACCAAGCATTTGGATATCCTGGACATGGTATTTCAGAAGGGGGGGTGACTATATCCTGGCTTGCCATTCGAGATAATGAAACGTACGGCAGCAGGCCAGTAATATGGTTGGAGTATGTATTTATATGCACGATTCTTGGTCCAAGAAATATTAACTGTGGGTGTAAAAGTGCATTTTGCTCTTTCCCCTGGAAGTGCTGAAGTCATGAAATGAGCACTGTTTGCACCTTAAGAACATAAGAAATACCTTACTGGGTCAGACCAAGGTCCATCAAGCCTAGTATCCTGTCTCCAACAGTGGCCATTCTAGGTCACAAGTACCTGGCAGGATCCCAAAAAGGCACAACGTTTCTACAATGTTTGTCCCAGGGCAAGCAGTGGATTTAATATCCCTTTAAGCACCCCTTTAATAATGGTTTATGGACTTTTCCTCCAGGAACTTGTCCAAACCTTTTTTTAAACCCAGCTGCACTAGCAGCTTTTACTACATCCTCCGGTGACAGATTCCAGAATTTAGTTACACACCGAGTAAAAAATCTATTTTCTCGTATTAGTCTTAAATGGGTTACACTGTAGCTTCATTGTGTGATCAGGAGCAGGTATAGCAGGGACACCTCAGTATCCAGGGCCAGACATGCTCATGCACCGCAACATGCATCTCCCTTGCTTCCCCCAGGACATGTCTCCACCGCATCCCCGTGCTATATGGACATGCTCGCGCCGGAGATGTCTATGTACCTAGCTTTCTAAAATGACTGTGGGGTTGTCTCTTTGATTGGCACATCTGAATATCCATTTTCAGATGCCCAACTCATGAATGGGGCTTCTAAAATGTCACATTTTTAGGTTTTTTTTGTTCTCCTGGGAAAACCTTGGTATCCAGCATGTGTCACATTATTTCATTTACTCCACCCAATTTAATTGGAATGGAAATCGGCAAAAAATCTTAGGAAAACGTTTTCAAAACACCTTTAGGAGCAGTTTCTGGTTGCTTTGCTAGAGAGACAGCTTCTGGAAAACATCACTATTAGTCCCTACCTTCTACATAGGCATCTCAACACACCCCTTCATCCATACCACTCCCCTAATTCTCAGGGCCAGTGCTACCGTTAGGCAAACTAGAAGGTCACCTAGTCACCTGCTGCCACTCCTCATCGGGACCTACAATGGCAACAATGGCTGCCTGTGGCACTTACCTTCAACTTTTGGCCCCATTGGGTTGTTTTCTTCTGCCCCCACCAATGCTCAACGCTGACTTCCTGTTTGCATGGAGGTAGAAGGTTCACCTAGAACATCTCATCTCCTTGTGCTACCCCTGCTCATACCTCTTTCTTACAATTATACACATCCTGGACATACCCTGCAGTGCGCACATGCACTTATGTTCCTTCATTCTGAGTGGTCATTCATGCATACTTACTTCTTTTCTTAGAAATAACCACATGGAGAGTAATTTCATAACAGGGTGCCATGGGTAGGTGTCTACATATGCACCTTCATAAGTGCTATTTTATAAAGATAAGTAGGCACCTACTTTTTTTTATATAGTAGGGTACAGTAAGTGGCATAGCGCTGGTGTAAATGCCTGTGCCTATACTTTCAAGTATGTGCAAAATACATGGAGGGGAATCTTAGAAGATCGGTCCAAGTGCAATCTGCGATGTCTAAGCCAGAAAGTCTGAAAAGAATGCAGGCACATCCAGGTGCAGATGTGATTTCACAAACCCGGAGGTGCCCCATAGGGACGTCTGCAGGTGTATCTACTTAGACATTCCCAGAACCATATTTCAGGACCTAGATGTCTAGGATAACATAATGGTTAGAGTAGTGAGTTAAGAACCTGGTAGCCAGGGTTTGAATGCTGCTGCTATAGTTGAAATTGTATTGGGGATAATAGAGCGCTTTCTTCCAGGGCTGGCCCGTCCATTGAGCAAGAATGTTTTTTGCACAGGGCCCCATGTTTCAGGGGGCCCCACGCAAAAAATCATTCTGCATTTGCCCAAGTAAATTTAAAAAAAAAAAAAAACCGGCTGCTGCTGCTGCCACTGCCGCTATGGCAGCGGCAAAATCAAGCATCCTGCGGGCGCCCCTCCGGCCGGCAGAGCCTCCCTGTAGCATCAGCTCCCAAGTCCCAATTAACGTGGGCTTTCAGAGCCGCGAGAGCTTCTCTGACCTCTCACGGCTCTGTTAATCCCACCCAGGGAAATCCCATCAGCCCCAGCGGGATTAACAGAGCCGCGAGAAAGGGAAACTCTCGCGGCTCTGAAAGCCCGCGCTTTGGGACTAGGGAGCTGAGGCTGCAGGGAGGCTCAGCTGGGCAGGCGGGGCCCCGTGGGATGCTTGATTCTGCCGCTGACTCGGTGGCAGCGGCAGCAGTAGCCACAGCCGGTTTGTTTGTTTTTAAATCTACCTGGGCTGATGGGGGGAGGGGGGTTAGGACTATTAATGGGTTATGGGGGGGGGGGCTAGGACTGGAAATGGGCTGAGGGGGGGTTAGGACGGGTAATGGGCTGATGGGGGTGCTAAGACTGGAAATGGGCTGATGGGGGGGCTAGGACTGGAAATGGGCTGATGGGGACGGTTAGGACATAATGGGCTATGGGGGGCTAAGACTGAAAATGGGCTGATGGGGGGGTTAGGACTGGTAATGGGCTATGGGGGGACTAGGACTGGAAATGAGCTGATGGGGGGGTTACGACTGGAAGTGGGCTGATGGGGGCTTAGGACTGGTAATGGGCTATGGGGGGGGGGGCTAGGACTGGTAATGGACTGAGTGGAAGGAGGGCTTGAACTGTAAATAGCTGATGGGGATGGGGGCTTGGAATGGAAATGGGCTGAGTGGAAGGGGTGCTTGAACTGTAAATAGCTGATGGGGAGAGGGCTTGGAATGGAAATGGGCTGTGAGAGGACGAAGCTAGGACTGGAAATGGGCTGAGTAGGGGGGACTAGGACAGGAAATGGACTGATGGAGGAGCTAGGATAGGACTGCAAATGGGCTGTTGGGGGTGCTAAGATTGGAAATGGGCTGTGGTGGGGGCTTAGATTGAAATGGACTCATGGAGGGGCTAGAACTGGAAGTAGGCTCATGGGGGGCTTGGATTGGAAATGGGCTGAGTGGAGGGGAGCTAGGATTTAACATGTGCTGATGGTGGGGCTAAGAAAGGACTAGAAATGGGCTAGTGGGGGGCTGGGATTGGAAATGAGCTGATGGAGGGCAGGGGCAGCCCAAGGGGGGTGCGGGGCCATGTGCGGAGACTCGGTGCGGGGCCTCATTTGCATAAGTGGTCTTATTTGCATAAATATTTGCATAATGTTACCATTCACTAACTTTTAGTAAACATGTCTCTTAATGAGTGTATGGATAAAGAAAGACTAAAAGATTTCTACATTACTATAATCCAGTGCCAACCGCCAGGCACATTAGGAACTACTACAAACGCTGCCCATTTAGAACCCATAGCAAACCCGTTGTATCCTGACAGCATTACCAGGACTCACAAAGCACCAGACCCTACCTATCAAAAGGAAACACTGCAAATATTAAACCAGTACATTTCAGAGAATACTGGGGAAAGAGAACAAGTGGCAATGTCAAATAGGAATTACATAAACAGAATACCTCAGCTCAGTTACACATGCAGAACATAGACCATCACCAAACAAGGAATCGCAATTTAGAAACAGGAAGGCAATAATTAAACTGGGAACCCCAAAAGCCAAACTTGGAATGTACAACAACACTGTAGAAATAAAACTATAAATCAATTTCCTCTTGTACCAAACAAAGCGCAGACGTTAATGATGCACATTTCCCAGAGCTTTCATATTCCAGTTAATAAATTCAAAATAAAGAGATATCTTTCTACCTTTTGTGCATTTTTTTCAGTTGCAATTGCTCCAGCCACTTTCTTCTGGTTTCTTCATGTTTTCTGCTAACTCTCCATCGTCTGCTGTCCATTTGTCCTTTCTTCTCTCTTCTAGTTTTCTTTCCATCCTCTCTCTCTACATCTGCTTTAACATACTAATCTTTCTCCTTTTGCTCTTTCCTCATTCTTATTTCATCCACACAAATTTTACCCCTCCATCCTCAATCCCCACTTACTTTCCCAATACCCGGCCAATTGTAGATTTTTCATCCCTCCCACACAAAATATTTTTCCCCTCTCCATTTTACTCTCCCAGCCCCATCCCATTCTAATCCTCCCCCAACATCAGCTCCCTTCTAGTTCCAGTCTCACCCAGCGTCCATTCCCTTCTAGTCCCTGCATCAGCCCATTTCCAGTCCTAGCCCCCCATCAACCCATTTCCAGTCCTAGCTCCCCCATCCATTTTCAGTCTGAGTCCCTTCATCAGCTCATTTCCAATCCTAGCCCCCCATCAGCCCATTTCTAGTCATTTCCTAGCCCCACCATCAGCCCATGTCAAATCCTAGCTCCCCTCCACTCAGCCCAATTCCAGTCCAAGCCCCCCCATGAGCATACTTCCAGTTCTAGCCCCTCCATGAGTCCATTTCAATTCAAGCCCCCACCACAGCCCATTTCCAATCTTAGCTCCCCCCCAACAGCCCATTTCCAGTCCTATCCTAGCTGCTCCATCAGCCCATTTTCAGTCCTAGCTCCCTTCCCTCACAGCCCATTTCCATTCCAAGCTCCCTCCCCATCAGCTATTTGCAGTTCAAGCCTCCCCGTCCACTCAGTCCATTTCCAGTCATAGCAATCCCCCAACCCATTACCAGTCCTAGCCCCCCATCAACCCATTTTCAGTTTAAGCCCCCCCTATAACCCATTACCAGTCCTAACCCCCCATCAGCCCACTTCCAGTCTTAACCCCATCAGCCCATTTCCAGTCAGCCCCCCATAGCCCATTGCCAGTCCTAACCCCCCCATCAGCCCACAGCCCATTACCAGTCCTAACCACATCAGCCCACCTCAAGTCCTAACCCCTCCCCATCAGCCCATTTCCTGTCCTAGCGCCCCCATAGCCCATTAGCAGTCCTAACCCCCCCATAGCCCATTAGCAATCCTAACCCCCATCACCCTATTTCCAGACAGCCCCCATCAGCCCACAGCCCATTACCAGTCTTAACCACCCCCCCAGCCCATTTCCAGTCCTAACCCCCCATCACCCCATTTCCAGTCAGCCTCCATCAACCCCCAGTCCATTACCAGTCTTAACCCCCCTAGCCCATTTCCAGTCCTAACCCCCCCCCCCACCTCAGTTCCCTTCAGCCTCCATCAGACCCAGCCCATTAGCAGTCTTAACCCTCCCTATTCAATTTCCAGTCCTAACCCCCCCCAGCCCATTTCCAGTCCTAACCCCCCCTAGCCCATTTCCAGTCCTAACCCCCCCCCCACCCAGCACATTTCCAGTCCTAACCCCCCCCCAGCACATTTCCAGTCCTAACCCCCCCCACCCCATTTCCAGTCAGCCTCCATCATCCCCAGCCCATTAGAAGTCCTAACCCCCCCCTTGCACATTTCCTGTCCTTCCCCCCCCCCACCCAGCACATTTCCAGTCCTAACCCCCCCCCCAGCACATTTCCAGACAGCCTCCATCAGCCCCCCAGCCCATTACCAGTCTTAACCCCCTCCCCCCTTTCCCTTCCCTTCCCTTCTGGCAAATTAAAAACAAAACAAAACACCTGGCTCTAGCTGCTGCCGCTGCCGCGTCCGTCGCAGCAGTGGCAGAATGGAGTGTCCCGCGGGGCCCCCTCTCCTCGTTGAGCCCTCTGCAAGGGCTTTCAGATTCGCGAAGGGAGAGTGCTCCCTCGCGTCTCTGTAAAGCCCGCAGGGGCTAATGGGAAATTTCCCATCTGCCCCTTTAGACGCGAGGGGCTGATGGGAAATTTCCCATTAGCCCCTGCGGGCTTTACAGAGACGCGAGGGAGCACTCTCCCTTTGCGAATCTGAAAGCCCTTGCAGAGGGCTCAACGAGGAGAGGGGGCCCCGCGGGACACTCCATTCTGCCGCTGCTGCGACGGACGCGGCAGCGGCAGCAGCCAGAGACAGTTTTTTTTTTAAAATGTAATTTAAAAAAAAAAAAAGCAGAATGTTCTTTGCGCGGGGCCCCCTGAAACGCGGGGCCCTGTGCAAAAAACATTCTTGCTCAATGGACGGGCCGGCCCTGATGGAGGGACTCGGATAGGACTGGAAATGGATGGGGGAGCTAGGACTGGAAATTGGCTGATGGTGGGGCTAGGATAGGATTGGAAACTGGCTTATGGGATGCTAGGACTGGAAATGGGCTTATGTGGGGCTAGGACTGGAAATGGGCTGATGCAGGGACTAGAAGGGAGCGGATGCTGGGTGGGGCTGGAAATAGAAGGGAGCTGATGTAGGGGGAGGATTAGAATGGGATGGAGCTGGGAGAGTGAAATGGAGAGGGAGAAAATATTTTGTGTTGGAGGAAAGACAAATCTACAATTGGCTGGGTATTGGGAGAGTAAGTGAGGATTGAGGATGGAGGGGTAAAATTTGAGTGGATGAAATAGGAATGAGGAAAGAGCAAAAGGAGAAAGATTAGTATGTTAAAGCAGATGTAGAGAGAGAATGGAAAATAACTAGAAGAGAGAAGAAAGGACAAATGGACAGCAGATGACGGAGAGTTAGCAGAAGACACGAAGAAACCAGAAGAAAGTGGCTGGAGCAATTGCAGCTGAAAAAAAATGCACAAAAGGTAGAAAAATATCTCTTTATTTTGAATTTATTAACTGGAATATGTCAGCTCTGGGAAATGTGCATCATTAACGTCTGTGCTTTGTTTAGTACAAGAGGAAATTAATTTATAGTTTTATTTCTACAGTGTTGTTGTACATCCCAAGTTTGGCTTTTGGAGTTCCCAATTTAATTATTGTCTTCCTGTTTCTAAATTGTGAATCCTTGTTTGGTGATGGTCTATGTTCTGCATGTGTAACTGAGCTGAGGTATTCTGTTTATGTAATTCCTATTTGACATTGCCACTTGTTCTCTTTCCCCAGTAGGTCATGTATTGTTAGTCTCTGAAATGTATTGGTTTAATATTTGCAGTCTTGCCTTTTGATAGGTAGAGTATGGTGCTTTGTGAGTCCTGGTAATGCTTTTATGATACGGCAGGTTTGCTATGGGTTTAAATGGGCAGTGTTTGTAGTAGTTCCTAATGTGCCTGGTGGTTGGCACTGGATTATAGTAATGTAGGAATCTTTTAGTCTTTCTTTATCCATACACTCATTAAGAGGCATGTTTACTAAAAGTTAGTGTATGGTAACATTATGCAAATATTTATGCAAATGAGGCCCCTTATGCAAAAGAGGCCCTGCACCGAGTCTCCGCACATGGCCCCGCACCAACTTGGGCCGCCCCTGCTTTCTTCTCTACATCCTCTGGCTGTTTCTCAGCTAAAACAAGCATTTTTCAGATGCTTGTTCATCATTATTCATGCCTTGGAGCAGGTCTAAAGTTAGACATGATGGTGGGCATCCATGGTGTTTCTGTGATCAGGCGGGGATATCAAGGATCCTGGGAACTCCTCCATGCCCTTGTTCAGATTTGGACATCCTCACTCCTGGAATGTCCTCAGAACTAGCTTCTACAATGAATCTGGAGAGTCTCTGTGCTTTGGATGTCTCTATGCCTATTTTCAGATATCCAGGAGCATGACTAGGGCTTCTAAAATGACCCCTACATGCTTACTTGCAACATCTGCCCAAACTCCACCTAAGAGCACCCCACCAGCAAGATACGCACCATCGTGTAATCCCATGTACCGCTACACTGGTTAGTGTTTTATAAGAGCTGTTCATGCTTGTATATGGTGAATAGTGCTTGTTTTGCCTGCCAAATATCCAAAGGGTGTGGCAAAGGAAGTATACTCATATCCCCTATATTTTCCATGTTGATAGTGAACACTGATGGGGGATGAGGGCTCTTGTTTTTAGTTTGCCACTCCAATGGACATCCACATATGCAAAGTAGCATGTGATAGACTCCCCCATCCCAAATTTATGTAGTGGTGATGTCTTTATGGTGCTGATGTAGGTGTCCATATTGGGGACGTCTAGGTTTCTATAATCAAGCTGAAACATAAATGTCCCTGGCACTTTTCTGCATGTTTTCCCTGGACGTCCCAGATTGCACTTGGATACTCTTTCTAAAATGTCACTTTAATGGCCCAATATTTCAAATCATTTATCTGGTTAGCAGATAATGCCGCTGAAAATCAGCAAAGACTGTCTCGGCACTATCCGGAGAGTGATGAGGCAGCGCAAGGGCAGAGTCGGGGCAGAGCAACAAATTCTCCAGACAGCACTAAGTGCCCGTATAACTTAGAAAAGAGAAACAGCCAAGTCATGATTATCCAGACAGTAGAGGCAGTGGCCAGCACCATTATTGGATATCAGCTGGCGCTGAATAACTGGGTCTATCATTAAACACCGCCGGCAGCATTGGGAAGGAACGCTGATTGTTGAGTTTAAGTATCAGTCCATCAATTTTAGCAATAGACTGAATTAGAAAATATATTCCATTTCCAACTATGCCTAGCTAAAATCAAATAGACTTTGAACAGCAATTTGCTATAAATGATATGTTGTATTTTGAGGGTAATAAAATATGACTTCACCTATATGTGAAGGACAAGAGGGACCTATTTTATAAAGGCACATAGGTGCCTGTGGGGGTCCTTTTGAAAGTGCTATTTGTTGTTTGCACATCTGTAAACGGGTATAGAAGCGTTCAAAGCACAGCGAATTCTCCAGAGCCATTACAGAAGCCAGCTCTGGAGATGTCCCCAGCATGAGGACGTCCAAGTCTGAATGGGGATGTGGTGGAGACATGGTCAAGACATTCCCAGGAGCCTGGATGTCTTCGCCTGAACTCAGAAATGTGCTGGATGCAGGGCCAGCACAACCATTAGGTGAATTAGGCAGTCGCCTAGAGCACCTGTCCTCCAGAGGCATCTGCTGCTGTCTATTGCTGCCACTAGAGCTCCTCTGGGGCCAACAGCAGTGGCAAGTGTCCCTGAAACTGTGATACAGCACTTACTCTCCCTCTGCAGGGCTGCATCACAGTTTCACTCTGCCCAATCTGCCACTTCCACCCCGGCCTTCCGATTTTGTGCAAACCGGAAGTCTGTGGCGGGGGGGGGGGGGGGGATGAGTGAAAGTGGAAGATTGGGCAGAATAAAATCGTTATGCAGCCCTGGAGACAGAGGGGCCCTGGTGTTAGCAATGGGCTCAGGGGGTGCAGCAGGGGCTAGCAAGATGGAAAGCTCGCCTAGCATACCTCTAGTCCTTGTGCTGGCTCTGCCTGGATGTCTGCTATCGCATCTAAGTTTACATCTGCTCTAGGCACAAATAGGCGGCTGAAAAGTGCTCGTTTTTTGACTGAAAACCATCCAGAGGGGGTAGAGAAGATGGCCCTCCCTCATCCCCAATACTCGGCACAATGTCAACAATAGCAGCAGAGGGATTTGAACTCTGGACTATCCTAGATGCCCAGGCTCTGAGATTTGGTTCTAGGAACGTCTTTGTAGACGCCCCCTACAGACGTCCATATTTGGCACATCCCCATTTGTGAAATCATGTCTGCACCCAGACACGCCCACCCTTTCTTTCAGACATTCTGGCTTAGACAACCGAGATCTCACTTGGACACCCTTTCTAAAATTCCCCTCCTCTTGTCTCTATTGAAGCCATGAACATGCATGGCTCAGGAACTGCAGTAAATGTTATTATGTATAATGCAAGCATGTAAGCATGTAAGCATATTTTATTAAGGACATATGCAAATCGTGGCTCTGCAAAATTCTGCCTTTTTTTTCACTTCACATACGTTTGCCTGTACAATCCTGGGGTAATTTTGATAATACCCTTTTTAGGTGCATAAAAGGACTTTTATCTGTAAAAAATCCTTTTATAGATATAATTGCAATGGTAACTGATGAGGGAAAACTACTTGCAGATTTTTTTAAAATACATATGAATGTGTCATTATACATTCAAGCAAACATTTATTTGCTGACTAACTGAAAACTTGTGAAAGACTTTTCTTTTTAAATCTGTTTACTCTGATCATTTTAGATGAGGTCAGTTTAGGCTATGCTACGCACCAGTCATGGGATTGAATAGTATGTTCTGTGAAATCATACTGTAGACTTGCCAGGTCTCCATCTCTTTGAAAGGGAAATTTTCAAAGCCATTTCCGAGGATGGAGCAATGCTTTACACATGGAAATAGGGTTTTCTAAGATTGCCAGCCCTATATACAAGTAAAGTTACAGGACATCAGAACTGCCATTTCCAGGAGTGAGATTTTAAACCAGTCCTGGTTTTCTGACAGTCTCATTCTGAAGCATTATAGGACTTGCAGCACTGATTTCAATGGATAAAATCAGGGACTACAAACACCATACTGCACTCTGATGCACATTTAAAACCTGAACTGGCCAAAAAGTCTCATTGCTGGAACTGGGTGACTTGGCAACTCTGGGACATGTGTACACCCACCTGCTGGTTAGGAGATGTGCCCATGGAAGGTATGTGGGCGACGTTGCAATTAGGCATATGCTTTTCAGAAAAACTATGCACAGAAAAGAGCAGAATGGATAAGACAGTGGAAATAGGCTTTTAATAAAACTGATTGTCCTACCTATGCATTAAAGAATCTTCATAATGCCATTTTATGCATGCTTTTACATTGTGCAAGGGGAGGCGTTTCTGGGACTTGTGTTTGGAACGATGGAGGTAATTCTATAAGTAGTGGATAGATTTATAGGCGCATTTACGCACGCTAATGGCACCTATCTTTAAAAGCAAAGGAGATCCTTACATAGTCAGAGAATATATAGGTAGGAGCCGTGATTGACCAGGAACTGCAGCCACACCAAGGTTAATTATACAAAATGCGCTTTATTGGAATGACCCCAAATAAAAACGCTGTAATTGATTTCTTGATTTAGATCAGCTTGCAGTATAGTACTACATTCAAACGTGAACTGTTTTTCTTCACGCAATGGCAGCTTATTGGTGTCTCCACCTCTCCATGAAGGATTAATGACTTTGATCACAAAAACTGTAACTGAGTGAGGCCAAAAGCCATAGATTGTTGGACCAATGGGGTAGATGCGATATTCCTCTTAATGCAGCTTTTAGGTTCCATTGCTCTTAAAAGCACAGGGTGCAGAGTTTTGTCCACATATAAAAGTGAGCACAGCCCGATAATAACACAAATAGTAAAGCAAGCCCTGCATTCAGATCTGTGTTGCAGTGTGTAGCTCTGTCTCGTAAAACAGTATATGAACTCTTTAAATTCTTTTGCATTGGAACTGCAGAACAACTCTCTGATTTTATCGAATTTCTTAGGAAAATGCCTCTACTCTGCCCTTCTCAACCCAAGGCTCTTCACCACTGCTTGCACTCTGACAGACATCTCTCTTCCCTAATGGGCCTGAACCACTGACAACTTCTTTTGCAGACCAGTCCTTTGAAATATCAGCCAGGTTGCAATATGCAGGCTGAGTTGGGGCAATCTGCTGCTCTGAGCTTAATGATGTATCCGGGGCCAGGGAGTCTGCAGGCAAAACTTTCTCTGCAGAACTCCTCAAGGGCACCACTGCTAAAGCCATCTGGGCACGGCCAAAATGAGCAACAAGAGTCGGGTCGGCCTCTTCATGGGCTTACCCAAGAGTCGACAGGGAAGACCCAGGATTTTCTCTGTCTCTTAACCATGCGATAAGCAATCTCATCAAAATAGGATTTCCAGGTCCAAGAGCTTCTTTTCACTCTTGCACACTACTGAGTTGAAGTCACCATTTTGGTTCCTTTTCACACATTTATTTTTATAAAAAATGTTAATGTACATTGTTAATCCATACGTTAATGTGCATTGATTAAATTTAGTGTTCACTAAAGTTTTTAAGAGATGCTGACAAACCAAATACATACTGATGAATGCTCAGTCTTCCTATGTGTATCCCAAGGACTGGATTGAAAACTCCTGGTGTAGAGAATGGTCAGGAGCATTCAACTGACAAACACAAGATCCAGTCATAGTAAGTCCACATTTATTGACTGAGGGTCTGATCAGAAGAAACAGCAAACATTCTGGTCAGAAGACTCAATAAACTTACTGTAGCTTAACTTCATACAGAAAAACACAGCAGCTGATATTAGGGAGGGCAATTCTGAAAGTCGTTTCTGCTGGTATAAGTGTTTTACCCTGAAAAGGGATTTTTGAAAATTTTCCACCCCTTACTGTGTTTCACATACCTGAATTGTTCATGAGGCAGAAACTTTTATCTATGATAAAAAAGAAAAGGAGTTAGGTCAGAGGAGTAGGGCAAATCCCAGAGTTGGTTCAAGGTGTTGGCACCCTAGTCAGACCTTGAGCCTTATGCCCACCCATGGCTGTTAGACTTTGATGTTTAGCTTTGAATGCCCTCCTCTTTACCACTCCCAAAAAGTTGCACCCTAGGCAATCACCTAGTTTGCTTAATGGTTGAGCCAGCCCTGTAAAGGATAGAAGGCTTGCATTTGAAAGTCCCATGCATATTCAATATTTGCAGCTGATTTGAAGCAAGCATAAAGGTACACAATAGTTAAGGCTGGCCCAAGAGTTTCTGCTGCTCCAGGCAGGAATCTTGGCCATGCCACCCCACACCCAGAACCACTGCCACCCCCTATGCTGTGCCATATTGCCTCTGCTGGCTCCCGTTGCCACCGCCAATTCAGTCTTTTGAGGGGCCAGCAGCGACGGCAGTTTAAAAGTGGCAGCTTTCTGCCGCCGCTTTGGTGTCCACAACAAGATGTTCCCGCGCCCACCGTAGTCTGAAAATTTGCACGTTTCAGAGCCTACTCGTCTCTGGGATGTACCCGTGGATGTCACGCCTCCTCAGTAAAATGTGCATCTCCTAAGCAGCTCTTCACACTGAGAGTAGTTTGCTGATGCAAACTAGACGTAAATATCAATGAGAAATGACTGGTGCTGCAACCTAGACAATATACCAGTCGTCCTCAGGCCCTGAAGAGTGCTAGGTAATCACAGTCACCCTAATATGGTATAAGAGAATGTAAATATGAACATGTATGTCAGGACATATCTTGCCTCAAATGATATTTGGCATTATAAAATGGCCACAGTGATTCCTGCCTTTGTCATCTCCACAAACATGCTTTAAACTGCTAAGGATAGACCCTTATTAAGTGCACAAAACCTGAAACTAACATTACAGCTCCCCAAAGGATGCTTAATATTGTTGAACAACAAATGAATGCCCTTTTCATGCCTCTGGCCTATAAGTACACTCTTTCTTCTGCGCTGCACAACTGTTCCTCTCATCTCTCCCTACACCCTTCCTTGGGAACTCCGCTCTTCTGGCAGATCACTTCTATAGGTGCCCTTCTCTTCTACTGCCAATTCCAGACCTTGCTCCTATCACCTTGCTGCTTCCTATGCCTGGCACAAATTACCTGAGTCTGTACATCAGGCTTCTTCTCTGGCCCTTCGCACATCCAGGCTGAGTGCTCACCTCTTCGTTGCCGTTTTTGGATCTAATCTGCCTTGTGTTTCCTTACCATTCCCCCTAAATGTATCCTGCCACATTGTCTGTCTTGACTAGATTGTAAGCTCTGTTGAGCAATGACCATCTTTTATATGTGTCTGTGCAGCGCTGCATATGCCTTGTAGTGCTATACAAATCATCAGTAGTAGTAGTATTGGTAGTGTAGCCTTCTGACTATGGCATCTGACTCCCACATATCTGGGTACTGGTATTTCTCAAAGAAGCTGCACCTGTAACATCATGTAAAGAACTTCTGTTTAACAAAACAGAAGTTCTTTACGTAACCCAAAACCAAAACTTTATCCCATCGCCCAAACTCCGCATGCAAGAGAATGACCTGGATGTCAAAAAAGAGGTGAAATACCTTGGTATTACAGTAGATCAGACTCTAAATATGGTATCCCATGTCAAATCAGTCACTAAAGCCATCTACTTCAAATAATGTATGATACAACACTTCAGAAAAAGCCCATGCAACACCAGGACCAATTTTAAATCTAAATGAAAGTAGCCATTGACAGCATTAATCAAAAAGGCAAAAGCACACATCAAGAAAAAAAGAAAGCAGCAGAAGGATTAGATAGTGGGCATGATATTAAGTATCAAGCATCCAAAAAGGCTTCCAGTTTTGATGGGTCAGTAAACACGTGGAGGCCAATTCCCTTCTGGACGTCCAGCTCCTGTACAGCCTCTCAGAATCGGGGCATACAGCAGTAGACCCAATTCTGATTCCGCGGGGGTGTCTAACCCCAACAGGATCAGAATCAGATCTACCGCCCTGTATGTGCAGGCCAGGCCTTGATTCTGAAGGGCCACATGCCTTACAGATCCCCGACTAACTCAGTCAGGCTCTTGAATTGAACCGCGATGCCATTGGTGTCCCATCGCCATGGCACTATGGCTCCATTCAGGAACCGTGATTGCCGGCCATGGGACAGATCCCCCCTTTTCCCCACAGCCCAACCCCTGATCTGGCTTACCATGATCAGGATCGGGCTGTGGGGAACCCATTGCATCCCCTCACCTTCTGCCACCACCAGCCTCCACTGTCCCCAGACGTCTAGGGGGACCTATTCTACATCCAAGGTGGAATAAGTCCCCCATCTAGAAGGCTGACCCAGGACATACAGGGCCAACCTCAGAATCAGCCCTGTACATCCAGGGTGATGGCCTGCCCACGCAACGCTCTCGCTCTGCCTCCCGCCCACCCCCTCTTTCCACCATCTAAAGCTCCCCATACAACCCTGCTATTCATACAGGGAGCCTTGCAAGGGGACATCAAGGAGGAAGAATAGCAGGGATGTATGTCCAGGCAGGGCGTACATCCCCACTATTTGCGCCTCAGAATGACCCCATAATGTTTCCCTGGAAGGGGACACTTATAGGAGAAGCATAAATGAAATGTAGCCTCTTTAGCTAAAACTTTAGCTTTAAGTGCTAAAAACAGCTTACGTCAAGACTGTGTCAACCAAGAAACATCCGGAAAAATAGTAATCCATTGGCTACAAAAGGGCATCTATTTAGTTTTAAAGTATCTTGACATAAATACATTATGCACTATCGTACTTAAGAAGGTAACCACCAGCATATCACGGTTACTAATTTCATCCTGAGATGATTCTAAAAACTGGGAGAGCTCCAAACTAGGGACCTTCCCAATACCAACAGAAACAGTCCCCTCACTACCCTCCACAAGCGGGCGAGCTATTACATAATATATATTAGATAGCTGAATGTCATCTGCATTAGCCATTTCAAGGACCGCTTTAAAATATTTCCTTATCAAAATAACCCCAGATAAGTCATGAGTTTGGGGAAAGTTAAGTTAGTGCAAATTCCATGAGCGCACTATATTCTCCATAGATTCAGCCTGCCATCATAGCAGTGTTACATCCTTAACCATGGCTAAATTAGTATCCTGAAGCATTGAAACCACATGACCACACTCAGCCATTTTCAAATGTAACCTGCCAATTGAACTATCCAAATGGTGAAGCTTCTGAACAGATCCCAAAGAAAAGGTTTGTAATTGTAACATAACCTCTTTCATCGTAGTACTAGTAGAGGTCACTTCACTCCAGATATCTACTGGTGATACATCACGGGGAAGGGAGGGATTACAAAGCCTCAACAGCATCAACAAAACACAACGGTTTAGGTATTACAGCCGCAGTCTTTATATCGGTCACACTACAAGAGCAGACACTAACCTCACCTACATCTTCTCCTGTGGGGACAGCAAGCATCTCACTCTCCTTCTGATGACAGTCCCCAGGTTGCAATGGTGGAGCTCTTTCAAAGGAGCTTAAACTAGCCCCATATGATAAAAAGGCTATCTCAGGGTCGTCATCCTCTGACTTGAATCAGCAACATTGGATGCCAAAAAGTGTTTATCCATTGGACCTGATGATACAATCTTAAGCAAAGATGTCACAGCTTCTTTCTTTGAACTTTTTCCTTTCCGCTTCCCAAAACCTTTATGCATTTTTCAGCTATGCACTCGACTTCAGAGGAAGATCCAAAGACCCTAAAGGGGTACAAAACGGGCAAGCTCCTTAGTTTATGTGCCCCTTTGGCCACGTGCCCACAGCCAAGTGGCAACATGCTGGGATTTTAAGAAGGAAGTGGCAATCCCGACTCTCCAGAAACAGAGGTTCTTGGCAGTGTTGCCTCTGCTGCTGAAGATGACCTGGGAGTTAACAGCCAAAAAACACCTTCTTACAGACCACAAGTATGGAGTCGGTGAGCAGGGCTTCTCTCCTCACCTGGCTTCCTCACACACTGGGCTTCGAAGAAAGAAGTGACCAATCCCATCTCTGCAGAGGGAGGGCTTCGTGGCAGCATTGCCTCTGCTGCCGAAGATGACCCAAGAGCTAACAGCCATGAAACACCTCCTTTCAGGCACAAGCGTGGACCCAGTGAGCAGGGCTTCTCTCCTCCAGATAGAACATTTTTTGATCATGGTTATACTTTGCTCCTTTGATCCTATGCTCAAAGTTAGGCCCACAAAGAAGATCTTAAGCACTTAGATTTATACCAGAATTTCCCCTCCAATGTCTCTACTCTCACTTTGGAGGAATAGGCCCATTATTGTAATATTAGCCTTAAGTAAAGCATTAAAAAAGTAGCTTTCTTGAGAAATAAAAACAAACACACACATGAGAACCCTTGGCTGCAACATGGCCTTCAATTTCTCAAAAGATGGGCATGCTATGCAAAAATAAAGTAAGGACAAGACTGAAGAAAATTTTAGTTGGCGTAGAGACCACTATAAGATTTATAAGAACAATATATGTCTGGTCAACATGGCTTATTGTACACATCAAATTCATCTTTATGAAAATCACCCAAGACAACTTTATCAGGTTGAGACCATGTTGTCTAATCCTTCCCTTCCCTCTGAAAATAGGGAATCTTTGAGTGGGAAAAAGAGGAAAGAGCAAAAACTGGAGGGATAGAAGGGTGAGTGAAGAACAATAGTGTATGTGGGGCGAGAGGATTGGGAGTGATCAAGAGCAGAGCAAGTGTGTGGAAGGAAGAATAAAAATGGGGAGAGAGGAGTGAGTAAGGGGAAGAAGCAAGAGTGGAATGAGAGGGCAAAGCAAGATGGGAAAGGAGGAAGGGCTCGCAAGGGCGGGGGAGCAAAGGAGGGAATAGGGAGGGTTATTGGGAGATAAGGAAGATAAATAGGTAAGAGGGTATGTCAAAAAATGGAGAAGGGAAGGAACAAGATGTCCAGGGTGATAATGAAGGAGAAAGAGGAGGAGGAATGGGCAAAGGAGATCCGATGGAAATTATCGGAAAAGGAGTCAAGAAAGGAAAATGCAGCAGAGGGGAACACAAAAAGAAGGAAAGGGAAAATATTAAAGTATTGGCTGCCGAAAGAAGAGATAAGATGGAAGAGACAGAACTGAAATAAAATTGAAAAAAGGACACCAGTAAGAGACTGAAAACTAAAGAACAGAGATAAGGGAGGATGAAAAAAAATAAGACAGGCTAGAAAATCAAGCCAATGACATGAAAGGTTGGAAACTACACTATTGTCTGATAGAAAGTAGTGATTAAGAAGAAAGCAGTCCTTGGGAGGAAGAAAGAAAGAGTGAATCTGTACAGCTCTGCTCTGCTTCCCCTCCCCCCCACCCCACCCCCACTTGCTCTTCTGCTTCAGCCTCCCCAAACAGCTGTTTATGTTATCTGGCCTCATCTACTCAGTTCTTGCATGGAAGGTAAACTGTGTAACCCCCTCCCCCCACTCCACTGCTTCAGCCTCCCACTAGTGAGTCACTAGTCCCCTATGTCTAGATCTTTGGAATATTGACCAATCAAGGAAAAGTCCACAGTGGTTTTAGCACAAGCTTGTTTGCACAAATTTCTTGGATTTTCTTTCCCTTCCAGAGGCTGAAAAAATAGAACCTTTGAGTAAATGATAAATTTAAAAATGGGTTCAATTGTTTTTCCATTATTTTGCTCTACTTTGGTCCATTTCTTATATCTGCATGACTGAAACATCCCATTAGAGTTCCAACATTAAGGCAACCTGTGATTATTTTTTACTTTCCTAATCTAAGCAAGCAATGATATGTTTTAGGGGTATGTGGTTAACATTCCCCTAAAACCAATACAAAGCATATTCCTTGCATCTCTGAAGCATGCTTAATTTCACTGATGCCGATTTCTTTCTGCATTAGTTTTAATAAAATATGTTCCTAGTTCTACAAAGAGAAACGCCTTAAACCAAAGATTTCCTGTCCTAAAATGTGTATATTTAACGAATAAAACTGAAAGAGACTTGTATTTGTTGAAATTAGCCTGAGGTAGATCAAATTTACAATCTGGCTCTTAGAATAAATTTAGTGTTCTCTAACCACTCCAGTACCATGGCAACCACTGCATCATATCCTATATGTACATACACACACAAAAATACTATTTGAAACAACACAAGCACTGTAACACACATTCTTGCTCTGCATAAACCAGAATGAGGCACTTGTTCAAATGAGATACAAACGAAAGAAGTAAGGAGCCAAATCTGAAAAAGAGATATGGCAAAATAAAAAAGACAAAGGGAAAGAAGAGCAGGAAAGAGCGAAGAGGATGAAGAACTACCAGAAACTAGGAAGGTAATCTTAAAACAGGAAAAGCCTTGAACACTTGAACTGCTCCTTTCTGCCATTCCTTTTGTATGTTCTTAACACTATCGAGCCCATGCAAGTCAGCGTGTCAGCGGCACCATTTTGAATTTGCTAGTGGTAGGAAGAAAACCAACTCCCCCTGCCAATGAAGATTTCTAAAGGAACTTTTGGGAGGAGAATGAGACTTGGATAAAGGTGGTGGGGATGAGATCCAGAGGCTCTTGTGCAGTTTTAGGAAGGAATGGTTTATTTAGTAGCAGTAGTAGTAGTAGTAGTAGTATTTAGCTCACACCTTTCCAGGAGAAGATCAAGAGGAGTTACATTCAGGCAGAGTTGGCCCAAGGGTTTCTGCTACCCTAGGCAGACCTGGCTGCTGCCCCCCCCCCCAGGTTGCCAACTGGCTCCAGATGTGCCCGATAGGCTTGATCCAGTCCTGAGTTTACCCCATTGCATGCAGGGACATGTAATCTTGCTTTTCTTATGGAGTGCAATGGAAAAATCAGAACTACATGTCCCTGCATGCAGTGGAGTAAACCTAGGACTGGAACAAGTGTGTCGGGCGCATCTGGAGTCAGTTGGCAACCCTACCCCACCCCCCCCCCCCCCACGTGCCGGGTCACACCGCGCTCCCCTCCTCCCTGTTCTGAGCTGTGCCACCACTTCCAGCTGCCATTGATTCTGTAGGTGGGGTCGGGGGCAGCTTTGTAACAGTGGCAGGCCATATGCTTCAGCACACATGGCCTGCCACTTCTGACCCCTCCAACACAACTTTGTGAGGTCAAAAATGGCAGGCTATGTGTGCAAAAACATATAGCCTGCCGCCGAGCCAACCCTGCCACTGGAATCAGTGGCAGTGAGGGGTGGCCACACAGAATGGTGCAGCACTAAAGGAGGTAGAGGGGGCAGCAGACCATGTGTGCTGTGCCTCCCACAGAGGTCTTCCGCCCTAGGCAACCACCTAGCCCACCTAGTGGTCAAGCCAGCCTGCATTCAGGTACAGTGGGTATTTCCCTGAAGGCCTTTCTGTTCAGGCCTGGAGGCATTTCCGTTACTTCAGGGGAAGGATCATTCTCAGTATTCAATGGTTCTTTTACTTTGGGCCAGTTAGCCAGGGAAAACTAAGGTGCTTGATGAGACAATATTAGTATGGCCATTCCTAAAAGCAACTATGTTAAGGCTGGCACATTGCCATCCCATCAGCATGGTATAGTGGGGACTTAAGTCCCAAATGTTTAGTTTCTCAGAAAAACGATAGGTGGGTGAGGGAGGTAGAACATAAATAGAAGGGATGGGCAAGGGTAGGATCATGGAGAAAAGAGGCAGGGTTAGAGGAGGAAGGCAGGCAAAGCATAAGAGAATGGGCGGGGCTAGAGAGGAGGGAGGGTGAAAAGGGCAAAGCATAAGGGAATGGGTGGGGTAGAAAGGAGGGAGGGGGAAAAGGACAAAGCATCAGTGTCAGTGTTGGAGGAGGACATAGCACATCATGCATGCGTACACACACAGACACACACACATATGCATGCACCCTCGACATCCTCCATGACATACACATACATGCACACACACCCTAATCCTCCATGGCACACATATACACACACACCACACACCCCCAGCACCCAGGGGCGGCCCAAGGGGGGTGCGGGGCCATGTGCGGAGGCTCGGTGCAGGGCCTCATTTGCATAAGGGGCCTCATTTGCATAAATATTTGCATAATGTTACCATACACTAACTTTTAGTAAACATGTCTCTTAATGAGTGTATGGATAAAGAAAGACTAAAAGATTTCTACATTACTATAATCCAGCGCCAACTGCCAGGCACATTAGGAACTACTACAAACGCTGCCCATTTAGAACCCATAGCAAACCCACCGTATCCTGACAGCATTACCAGGACTCACAAAGCACCATACCCTACCTATCAAAAGGCAACACTGCAAATATTAAACCAATACATTTCAGAGAATACTGGGGAAAGAGAACAAGTGGCAATGTCAAATAGGAATTACATAAACAGAATACCTCAGCTCAGTTACACATGCAGAACATAGACCATCACCAAACAAGGAATCAAAATTTAGAAACAGGAAGGCAATAATTAAACTGGGAACCCCAAAAGCCAAACTTGGAATGTACAACAACACTGTAGAAATAAAACTATAAATTAATTTCCTCTTGTACCAAACAAAGCGCAGACGTTAATGATGCACATTTCCCAGAGCTTTCATATTCCAGTTAATAAATTCAAAATAAAGAGAGATCTTTCTACCTTTTCTGCATTTTTTTTCAGTTGCAATTGCTCCAGCCACTTTCTTCTGGTTTCTTCATGTTTTCTGCTGACTCTCCATCGTCTGCTGTCCATTTGTCCTTTCTTCTCTCTTCTAGTTTTTTTTCCATTCTCTCTCTCTACATCTGCTTTAACATACTAATCTTTCACCTTTTGCTCTTTCCTCATTCCTATTTCATCCACTCAAATTTTACCCCTCCATCCTCAATCCCCACTTATTCTCCCAATACCAGACCAATTGTAGATTTTTCATCCCTCCCACACAAAATATTTTTCCTCTCTCCATTTTACTCTCCCAGCCCCATCCCATTCTAATCCTTCCCCAACATCAGCTCCCTTCTATTTCCAGCCTCACCCAGCATCCATTCCCTTCTAGTCCCTGCATCAGCCCATTTCCAGTCCTAGCCCCCCATCAGCCCATTTCCAGTCCTAGCTCCCCCATCCATTTCCAGTCCGAGTCCCTTCATCAGCTCATTTCCAATCCTAGCCCCCCATCAGCCCATTTCTAGTCATTTCCTAGCCCCATCATCAGCCCATGTCAAATCCTAGCTCCCCTCCACTCAGCCCAATTCCAATCCAAGCCCCCCCATGAGCCTACTTCCAGTTCTAGCCCCTCCATGAGTCCATTTCAATCCAAGTCCCCACCACAGCCCATTTCCAATCTTAGCTCCCCCCAACAGCCCATTTCCAGTCTTATCCTAGCTGCTCCATCAGCCCATTTCCAGTCCTAGCTCCCTTCCCTCACAGCCCATTTCCATTCCAAGCCCCCTCCCCATCAGCTATTTGCAGTTCAAGCCCCCTCTTCCACTCAGCCCATTTCCATTCCAAGTCCCCATCCCCATCAGCTATTTGCCGTTCAAGCCTCCCCTTCCACTCAGCCCATTTCCAGTCCTAGCAACCCCCAACCCATTACCAGTCCTAGCCCCCCATCAACCCACTTCCAGTCCTAACCCCATCAGCCCATTTCCAGTCAGCCCCCCATAGCCCACTGCCAGTCCTACCCCCCCCCCATCAGCCCACAGCCCATTACCAGTCCTAACCCCATCAGCCTACCTCAAGTCCTAACCCCTCCCCATCAGCCCATTTCCTGTCCTAGCCCCCCCCATAGCCCATTATCAGTCCTAAACCCCATAGCCCATTACCAATCCTAACCCCCCATAGCCCATTACCAGTTCTAACCCCCCATCACCCCATTTCCAGACAGCCCCCATCAGCCCACAGCCCATTACCAGTCTTAACCCCCCCCCATAGCTCATTACCACTCCTACCCCCCCCAACAGCCCACAGCTCATTACCAGTCCTAACCCCATCAGCCCACCTCAAGTCCTAACCCCTCCCCATCAGCCCATTTCCTGGTCCTAGCCCCCCCCCCCCCATAGCCCATTATCAGTCCTAACCCCCCGTAGCCCATTACCAATCCTAACCCCCCCCCCCATAGCCCATACCAGTCCTAACCCCCCATCAGCCCACAGCCCATTACCAGTCTTAACCCCCCATAGCCCATTACCAGTCCTGACCCGCCCAACAGCCCACCTCAAGTCCTAACCCCTCCCCATCAGCCCATTTCCTGTCCTAGCCCCCCATTTCCCCTTTATTGTCCTTGCCCCCCCCCCCTAGCGCATTACCAGTCCTAACCCCCCATCACCCCATTTCCAGACAGGCCCCATCAGCCCACAGCCCATTACCAGTCTTAACCCCCCATAGCCCATTACCAGTCCTAACCCCCCCAACAGCCCACCTCAAGTCCTAACCCCTCCCCATCAGCCCATTTCCTGTCCTAACCCCCATCAACCCACAGCCCACCTCATGTCACGTCCGAGCCCCCGCCAGAGCCCAGGCGAGTACCAGTCCTAACCCCCCCACATCGGCTCAGGGAAATTAAAAAAAAGAAAAAAAAGCTGGCTGCTGCCGCCGTGGCGGCAGCAGAATGGAGTGTCCCGCGGGGCCCCCTCTGCCCGCTGAGCCCCTCTGCAAGGGCTTTCAGATTCGCAAAGGGAGAGTGTCTCCCTCGTGTCTCTGTTAAGCCCGCAGGGGCTAATGGGAAATTTCCCATCTGCCCCTTTAGACGCAAGGGGCTGATGGGAAATTTCCCATTAGCCCCTGCGGGCTTAACAGAGACGTGAGGGAGTCACTCTCCCTTCGCGAATCTGAAAGCCCTTGCAGAGGGGCTCAGCAGGCAGAGGGGGCCCCGCGGGACACTCCATTCTGCTGCTGCCGCGACGGCAGCGGCAGCAGCCAGCTTTTTTTTTTTAATTGAATTTTTAAAAAAGCAGAATGTTCTTTGCGCGGGGCCCCCTGAAACGCGGGGCCCTGTGCAAAAAACATTCTTGCTCAATGGACGGGCCGGCCCTGCCAGCACCCTCCTAAGACACACACATGCATCAGCCAACATCTCCCATGGTGCACACAAACATACACACACACCTACTGACAACCCCTGTGACATACACACATGCACACACACACTATCCTCCACCCTTCATGAGGCACACACACCCCACACACTACCTGAAACCCCCCATGAGACACACACAAGCATAGCACTGAGACATACTGGCAGCATGCATACATACACACACACATATATACATACACATGCACAGCCCCGAGACAAACCCATGACAGACACATACACAGCTGCTGGCACGCACTGCCTACAAGTGCACATTGCCAAACACATGAACACCTATGACATACACACAAACATATCCCCCCAATCTTCAACATCCCATCATGCTATCCCCACAGATAAATAGCTAAACTATGCCCAGGAAGCTATATACTTCACAATACTAATATAGACAGACCCACACAGCTCAAATACACCATCAATCACTCTCATATTGACTCACATATCCTCTTCTATTCTACTGAGACCCCTTTTACCATGGCTGTTTCAAACAAATCCCCTACATAAGCACGCCTGATTCTTCGACTGGAGAAAATGCACCAATGTGTCACTTTCAGACTTGTTTTGTTTTATACTGGAAAGAACATAAGAGATGCCATACTGGGTCAGACCAAGGTCCATCAAGCCCAGTATCCTGTTTCCAACAGTGGCCAATCTAGGTCACAAGTACCTAGCAGTTTCCCCAAAAGACACAGCTTCCACAATGCTTATATTGGGGCAAGCAGTGGATTTCCCGAGTCCCCTTTAATAATGGTTTATGGACCTTTCCTCCAGGAACTTGTCCAAATTTTTTTTAAAACCAGCTACACTAACAGCTTTTACTACATCCTCCAGTACAAATTCCAGAGTTTGATTATGCATTGAGTGAAAAAATATTTTCTCTTATTAGTCTTAAATAGGTTACCCTGTAGTTTCATTGCATGTCCCTAGTCTTTCTATATTTTGATGGCTTAAATAATCAGTCTATGTTTACCTGTTCCACTCCATTAATTTATTTAATTTATGGTGTATTTGGTTTTTTTCATCAGATTTGTGCTTTGTATTTTTATGTTCTGCATGTTATTTCTTTCTTTGTACACTGCTTTGGGTGATCCTTGTTTTTTGGGAAGATGGTCTATATGAATTTGTAATAAATAAATAAATATATGTAGAACGTCCAATCGGGGCATATCCTGTATTGGCCCAAAGGCAACTTAGCATG
This sequence comes from Ichthyophis bannanicus, assembly GCA_033557465.1. Classification (NCBI taxonomy): domain Eukaryota; kingdom Metazoa; phylum Chordata; class Amphibia; order Gymnophiona; family Ichthyophiidae; genus Ichthyophis; species Ichthyophis bannanicus. Next base: position 205,954,012 of record CM066034.1, read on the forward strand.
GGTGTGTCTACCTCCCTGGCAAGCAGTACATACTACTACTATTGATTTGTATAGCATTACAAAGTGCATGCATCGCTGTACAGACACATGTAAAAGACGGTCCCTGCTCATCAGAGCTTACAATCTGGTCAAGACAGACAACAGCTGAGGACAAGGATATATCCAGGGGAATGGTAAGAAAACACATAGGAGACTAAGTAGAGCAGGATCCAAAAGCGACCTCAAAGAGGTGAATTTTCAGCCTGGATTTGAAAAGGGCCTGTAATGAAACCTGACGTACAGACTCAGGTAGTTTGTTCTAGGCATAAGGGGCAACAAGGTGGAAGGATCAAATCTGGAGTTGGCAGTAGAAAAGAAAGGCACAGATAGAAGCAATCTGCCAGAAGTGCAGAGTTCCCGTGGATGGGTGTAGGGAGACATAAGAGAGGAAAGGTAGTAAGGAGCAGCACAATGAGCGCACTTATAGGCCAGTAAGAGAAGTTTGAACTGGATACGGATAGGGATAGGGAGTCAATGAAGCAACTTGAGAAGAGAGGTCATTTGAGCATATCGAGGCTGATGGAAGATTAGCCATACGGCTGAGTTATGGACAGATTGAAGGCGAGAGAGATGATTCAAAGGGAGACCGGAAAGGAAGTGGTTGTGATAGTCTATACAGGAGGTGACTAAAGAGTGGATAAGTGTCTTAGTAGTGTGTTCAGAAATGAAGGGTCAAATTTTGCTGATATTATAGAGAAGGAAACAAAGGTTTTAACTATCAGTTGGCTGTGTGTGGAGAAGGAGAGGGAGGAGTCGAAGACGACCCCAAGGTTGTGAGCAGGGGAAACTGGGAGGAGTAGAACGTTATGCAGAGACATTGAGAAAGGAGGAAGGGGGAGTTGGGTTTAGGGAGAAAAATAAGAAGTTCAGTTTTGGCCATGTTCAATTTCAAATGACGGTGAGACATCCAGGCAGCAATGTCAGATAGGCAGGCAGAGATCGGAGCCTAGATTGCCAAAGAAATTTCAGATGTAGAGAGGTAGATCTGAGAGTCATCAGCATAAAGATGGAACTGAAAACCATGGGAGGAGATGAGTGCACCAAGGGATTGGGTATAAAGAAAAACAGTAGGCTCAAGACAGATCCTTGGGGTACAGCAACTGAGAGCAGGATAGCAGTAGAGGAGGATCCACTAGAACAAGTACTGAAAGTGCGATGATAGAGATAAGAAGAGAACCAGGTTAGTATAGAGCCCATAAAAGCAAGCAAGGACAAAGTATCAAGGAGAAAGTGGTGGTCAGCAGATAAATATCCTACAGTCTTTTCTCTGATCTAGCTTTCTGGTGACTCAGAGGTAGGCTCCAGATAGGGCCGGTGCTACCTTTTTTGCTTTCCTGTGTGAGAGACTACTATGCGGCCCGCCCCCCCCCCCCCCCCCCCAGTGAATTCCAGTGAAGCCCTTCACAAGGCTTTCTTTTGTCCAATATGATGAAATTTTTCTGAGAGGTAGCCATGTTAGTCTGAAGCAGGAGTTCTTAACCCAGTCCTCAAGACACATCTAGCCAGTCAGGTCTTTAGGATAACCACAATGATTATGCATCAGAGAGATTTGCTTCTACTGTATGCAAATCTCTCTCACTGTGATTATCCTGAAAACCTCACTGACTAGGTGTGTCCCGAGGATTGAGTTGAGAACTCCTGGTCCAGAGTGGCAAAAATGACAGAGGCCTTAATAAACTGTTCAGTCTATAAGATGCCAACAATAATTAATAAGTACATAAGTGTCTGAACATCATTTACCGTTTGTACTTTGCCATCCTCCTCTCACTCATCTCCTTGCCAACCTGGCATGGCTTCTCCTACATGGTTCCACCATGCCCAGCATCTTCCTTCTCTCTCCCACAGCCTCCACTTCCCACCCTTCTTCCCACTTCTGTTGCTCTGTTGTAAAGTATCTCCTCTCTTTCTTTTCCACTACCTCTTCCCCCCCAAAACCCAGCAGTTTCCTTCCCTTTCCCCCTTCTTTTTATCCTCCCCCAGTCCCCCTAGTATTCCAGTATCTACCCTCTCTGTCCACCCTTCAGAACTCAGTGTTTGCCCCTCTTTCTATCCACGCTTCAGAGCCCCTTTCCTCCACCTGCATGCTCAGGCATATCTGTGTGGGAGATCTTATTAAAATAGTTATGGCAAAGTGTTACTCAATAGGGTAGCACAACATGTGTAGCTGCATGGGCATATGAACTGATGGTGTACATGACGAGGTGTATGTGTGTGTGAATCAATGGTATGATGTGCATATTTATTTCTAGGAAGATGTGAAGTTGGGATATCAGAGCATGGGGGGATGTCTGTGTATGTGTGTGGTCAGGAAGTGGTATGTGTATTGGGGGATGGGGTGAGCAGGGCCATACGAAGCTAACAATGCGCCCTGTGCAACTGGTGAATCTGGCACTCTCCCCCACCCCCACCCACCCAATTGTGTACAAAAACTCATTTTTGTTGGGCTTCCTGGAAGACCAGTGATGACATTAGTGTTCCTTCTGTACTTGCGCTCTGTGTGGCCGAACCATAGCCCAGGAGGTGAGGGGAGTTTTTCAGTACTGGGATATGTTGTCTGAGGAGATTGACAGGATGAGGTGTGTATTCATGTGTGTATTGGAGGTTCGGGAGTTAAGTGGCTATATGTGTGTGTTTGGAACCTACCATAAATAGTGAGACTGTGTGTGCACATCATGGGTGGCTGTGGCAGGTAGATAACTCTCTCCCTCCTGCACTCTCCCTCATTGCCTTTCATCCATTCATACACTCTCCCCCTCCAACTGAACTTTCTCTCTCTCTCCCTTCTACCCTCTTTGGTTTCTCCTCTAACCCCGTCTCTCCCTTTATGCTCTGCCCTTTCTGTCCTCCACTTCTGCCTTTGCTTTCTGCTACACACCCTCCTACACTAGCCCCATCCCTTCATCAAGATCAGCCAATGTCCCTCCTCTCCAACCCCACCCCTACCTTAATGCTCCACCTTTTCTTTCTAGCCCTAGCCTGCTCTTTTATTGTGGCCCTACAGTAAAATACCATTGGGACTCCCACTGATATGTTAAGGCCACAATTTATTAGCCACAAATTCTTCCTGCCAGGCCTCATCTGCCGATGGGTTCCCCTCTGGTGGACGTGACCTCCAAACCTTGCTGCCGATGAATGATGCCTCAGATCCTTGCTGCTGTTGGGTGTTGAGGTTCCGCTGGTGGAGGTGGTCTCCGATCCTTGCCCCCTGATGAGGGATGGGGTCCCTGCTGGAGAATGCAGCCTTGTGCATGCTGTGCCTCCAATCTGTGTCCCCAGTCCCTCAGTAACAGGAACTTGCACCTGAGGGGATGGGGATGCATTTGCTATGTAGCGTACATGTAAGCATGAGGTCCAGAGCCTATGCTGAATTTCTGTTCTTATTGGACCACCTGGGTCATGCTGGCTCACTGTGCCAACTGTGCTTCCCTCCCACGGCTGCTGTCCCATACAAATGCATGGTTTGCACAGTGGGTCGCACCGACCCTAGCTCCAGACCCCTCTTGCCCAGAGTCTTTAGTTAAAACCCATCAAACCTGAAAAATACAAATATCTAGCAGGCTTCAATAAAGTACCATAGAGAATATTTTTATATAGACTGGAAAGCTCAAGGACAAGGGGTCATCATATAAAGTTAAAGGAATGGAAGCTCCAAAGAAATGTGAAATAATACTTATTTTTCATTGTGAAGATAGTGTACACCTGGACAAATCTTCCAGGCGAAACAGCTCAAGCTCATATAGGACAGACATGCAGAGGCCAATATGTACAAAACAAGTGAGCTCATAAGATAACTGGATAAAGTTCTATGTGTAAGTTTGTCCAGATGTTTTGTCAGGCTTATTTGCATAAATTTGCCATTGAATAGTCCCATATAAATACATGCACATAATTTTATCTGGTTAACATAGCACAGTCTTTTCCTAACGTTGAGGCATATTTACTAAACTATGTTAACCGTTAGAACAGCGTTACATGCTAAACATGCCACACTGTTAGTGCAGGGCCCCATGCTAAAAATTCCATGCTAACTGGTGAGTGCATGATTGGGCAGAGACTGCAGAATGTGGTCAATGATGGTGCTTCGCAGTTAGCACAGGCATTTTAGAAGTACGCTAACTGTGACTATTTCCATTAGCGTGGGTACACTTAACCTCACCTCAAGGAGTGGCAATAAATGCATCCACATGCCAGTTGGAATATTGCAAGTCATTGATAAATCCACCATTTAAAGTCTGAGTGGTGGGTATGTCGACTTCTGTAATTGGCTTGGCTATCAGAGTAGATAGTATTGTCTTCCCTATTAAAGAAGATGTTCAGAATTTGGGTATACTGTTTGATTCCAGATTGGATTTAAAACTACAGGTTTCAGTTGTAATTAGATCAGTTTTTGATATATTACAGATGATCCATCACCCTCTGTCATACTTTTTCCCATGTAGAAGTAAGGAGGCAGCTGGGAGCTATTGACTGGTCAGTCTGACTTCGATGGTGAGTAAATTAATGGAAACACTGCTAAGATAAATTATGGTGTAGTGCAGTGCATTCTATAAACTTGGAGAGAGAAAGAAGAAAGCAGATTGGTGCATACTTTCTAGTCTCACTTGGGAGATGGGAATATGCAATCTGGTTCTACAACTAGACTGGAGTGTTGTAGCTGAAGTAAGCAAGGTTATATGAGAGGCAAGATAGGCAGCAGAATCCAATGTCTTACACCATTTCTGATGCACCATGGTTTTACTAGAAGTAGGTCTTGTCAGACAAATGTGATCATTTTCTTTATCTGGGTGACCAGAGTTGGATTGCGGAAGGGCACTAGATGTGGTATAGATTTCAGCAAGGTCTTTGACACAGTTTTACATACAGTAGATGACTTATAAATAAACTGAGCACCTTCGGGGTGGGCCCTAAAGTGAATGACTGGATTAGAAACTGAGAAACTGATTGAATGGAAGGTGACAAAGGGTAGTGGTAAATGGAGTTCCCTCTGAGGACCGGGGTGTTAGCAGTGGTGTGCTGCAGGGATGGGGCCTTGGCCCAGTTCTTTTCAATATTTTTATTAACAATATTGTAGAAGGGTTCTCAGGAAAGGTTTGCTTCTTTGCAAATGATGCCAAAATCTGCAACAGAGTAGACACCATAGAAAATGTGGATAACATGAGGAGGGATCTAGCGAAGCTTGAGCAATTAATCATCTAACGTATGGCAGCTAAAATGTATTGTTAAAAAATAGAAGGTCATGCATTTTGGCTGTAAAAATCTAAAGAAAAGGTATAGTATAAGGAGTGAAGTGTTTCAGTACATGAAAGAAGAATGGAATCATGGTATCATCATATCTGATGATCTTAAGGTGACCAAACATGTAGAAAAGATGACAGCAAAAGCCAAAAGGAAGTTCTGGATTGTAAGATGACAGTGAAAGGAAATAGGAAATATTTCATTACAGAAAAGATGTCAGAGGTCATTGAGATAAGAGTGATATCTAAATAAAATAAAGCATGGGACAAGTACAGAGGTCCTGTAAGGGAAAGGAAAGGATTGTAGATCATAGTAGTTGTTGGAGATGGATAGACTGCATAAGCTGTTATGGTCTTTATCTGCTATCATTTTCTATGTTCTATGATTCAGCGAAGGTGTTCAAGCACTCATTATTGAGATTAGATTATTGTAACTGACTTCTTACTGGCATGATAAGTTGCTGGACTAAACATTTACAGTTCACTTCATCCAAGAATTCTTTGACCATATTTCACCTAATCTCAATGATTTACAAAATTTACAAAATTCACCCATTCTTTTCTGAACACACTACTAAGATTGGATTAGTCATCTCCCGTGTAGATTATTGTGACCTACTCCTTGGTGGTCTCCCCTGAATTCTCTCTCCCCTTCAATCTGTTCAACACTCTGCTATGCAGCTAATCTTCTGCCAGCCTTGCATTCTCATATTATCCCTCTTCTCAAGTCACTTCATTGGCTCCCTATCCGTTTCCACATGTTGTTGTTAAGTGCTGTCAAGTCAGTGTCAACTCATGGTGATCCTCTTGATAGTTGTTCTAAATTGTGTTCAGTTTTCAGTCAGGTGGCTCATTGTTGACAGACTGGCACCCGTAGCTGCTGTTATTGTATCGATCCATCTCATTGCTGTCCTTCCTCTTTTGCAGTGACCTTCTACCTTGCCAAGCATGATGTCTTTCTCTAATGATCTCTCTCTTCGCATGATGTGTCCAAAGTATGAAAGTCAAAGTCTTGTCATCTGAGCTTCTAAAGAAAGCTTAGGTTTGATCTCCTCTGATCTCCTAACTGGTTTGTTCTTTGGGCAGTCCATGGTATACACAGTATATTCATTGCCAGCACCATAATTCAAAGGCATCAATTTTCTTCCTGTCTATCTTTTTCACTGTCCAAATTTCACATCCATATGATGTGATTGAAAATGCCATGGCTTAAACAAGTTGAATCTTTGTATGGAGAGAGACATCTCTGCTCTTGAGAATCTTGTCTAGTCCTTCATAGCCATTCTGCCAAGAGCAATTGTGTCATCGGATTTCTTGACTGCTTGTTGCTTCTTTATTGATAGTTGATCCAAGTAGGTTAATGTTGTCCACTATTTTAATTTCTTCTCCATCAACGATGAACTTATTCATTTTGCCAGTTGTCAGGATCTCTGTCTTCTTAATGTTAAGGTGCAGACCCATTTTAAGGCTATAGTCCTTGATCTTGAGAAGCAAATGTTTCAAATCGTCTTCACTTTCAGCCAGTAATGTGGTATTATCAGTATAGCAAAGGTTGTTGATGAGTCTTCCACCAATCTTCACACCTTTGTTGTCTTCATACAGTTCTGTTTCTCTGATGATTTGTTCTGCATATAAATTAAAGAGGTAGGGGGAAAGTATGCAGCCTTGTTGTACACATTTGCTGATTTTAAACCATTCTGTTTCTCCTAGTTCCATTTGAACTGTTGCTTCTGTGTAAAGCTTGTGCAAGACAACGATCAGGTGTTCTGGTATACCCATGCTTCTTAATGTGGTCCAGAGTTTCTCTTGGTTTACATAATCAAAAGCCTTGCTGTAGTCAATAAAACACATTTAGATATTCTTTTGGTATTCTTTTGTCTTTTCAAAGATCCATCTCACATAGTAACATAGTAAATGACGGCAGATAAAGACCAGTACGATCCATCTAGTCTGCCCCAGTAAGATGGCAAGAGTATGTGCACCTGCCACTCCGTGCAGGCCACTCCTCCCCATGTCTTTGTTTAGTGGTGAACCCACCGCTCCATGTAGGACACCCATGTTTGTTGAGAAATTAGATAGTTAAATTTATTTGATTTTATCCTCTTGCTGTAAAGGGATCCACTGTGTCTGTCCCATGCCATTTTGAATTCTGTCACTGTATTTGCCCCCACCACTTCCATCAGGAGAGTATTCCAAGCATCCACCACCCTTTCAGTGAAAAAATATTTCCTGACATTGCCTTTCAATTTAACCCCTTGGAGCTTCATGTTATGCCCCCTAGATTTACAGCTTCTCCATCTTTGGAAGAGGTTTGTTTGTCCATTACTGCATTTCTCTTTAAGTATTTAAGGTCTGAATCATATCTCCCCTATCCCTCCTCTCCTCCAGAGTGTACATATTTAGGTCTTCATGTCTCTTCTCATAAGGCTTCTGACGCAGGCTCCAAATCATTTTGGTCACCTTCCTCTGAACAGTTTCCAATCTTTTACATCCTTTGCAAGTTATGATCTCCAAAACTGAACACAGTATTCCGAGTGAGGCCTCACTAGTGTTTTATACAGTGGCATTAGTAATTCTTCCTTTATGCTGGTAATTCCTCTTTGTATGCAACCCAACATCCTCCTGGCTTTTGCCACTGCCTTGTCGCACTGTTTTGCCACCTTAAGATCTTCAGAAATAATCACACCATGGTCCTTCTCCTGATCCATGCACACCTACCTCTCGCCCCCTATCGCATACGTTTTCCTTGGATTTCTGCTTCCCAAGTGCATGACACTGCACTTCTTCCCATTAAATCTTAACTGCCAAGCATTAGGCCGTTCTTCCAGCTTCTGTAGATCTTTCCTCATGTTAACCACTCCCTCAGGGGAGTCCACTCTGTTGCAAATTTTCATGTCATCTGCAAAAAGACAGACTTTTCCATTGAGTCCTTCAGCAATATCACTCACAAATACATTGAACAGTGCTGGGCCCAGGACCAAACCCTGGGACACCCCGCAAATAACCCTCCTTTCATCCAAGTGAGCTCCATTTACCATCCCTCCACACACTCCTGCCCAATCCGGGCAGTGGGAGCCCTCCCTCCACACACTCCTGCCCAATCCGGGCAGTGGGAGCCCTCCCTCCACACACTCCTGCCCAATCCGGGCAGTGGGAGCCTTCCCTCCACACACTCCTGCCCAATCCGGGCAGTGGGAGCCCTCCCTCCACACACTCCTGCCCAATCCGGGCAGTGGGAGCCCTCCCTCCACACACTCCTGCCCAATCCGGGCAGTGGGAGCCCTCCCTCCACACACTCCTGCCCAATCCGGGCAGTGGGAGCCCTCCCTCCACACACTCCTGCCCAATCCGGGCAGTGGGAGCCCTCCCTCCACACACTCCTGCCCAATCCGGGCAGTGGGAGGCTCACACGCACGCAGGCAGAACCGCATAAAAGCGGCGTCCCTACAGGGCGCGCCTGCGCCTTGCGGGCCCGCGCCTGAGGGCCTCGCCAGAGGGCCCTTTGGCGGTGGCCCTTAGGCGGTGGAGATTAGGCGCAGTTGAAACATCATCCACTGAACCGCAACAAGGCTGCAAGTATCAAGAAGCCTGACTCACATGACCAAAACTCCGATAACGGACAGAAAACGAAAGTGCAGCAATCAAATGACTGACGGCTTGAGCTCCCCAGGCCGGGTCTGAGCTCGCCGGTCCCGACCACCACGCTCCACGAGATTCCCATAGCTGGTCCAAAATTCGACATCAAGAGCTTTCAACTACAACGATATCACCCAGGTAATCAATTACTGGACTTATCTACCTCCTGATGCAAAAGACCACTGTGCAACCCTGGCCTAACCCCCCCCCCCCTCCAAGTAGGAGCCAACATACCTCTGTATATATAATGTGTAAATTCCCCACGGTCACAAGCCCTGTTCTCCTCAAGCCAGCTGTTACATTGTAAACCCCTACCAACTCTAAAGGCTACTACTCTTTATTTAGAGCTAAATGAAACCAAGTATCTCTAACCAGCAAGTTGTTACATTTCAATGCAGTAACCCAATAACCTTCTTGCAATAACCTTAAGACTGTATCGCACAATACTGTATCTGTTTATACTGAGTGATAGGTAACGATAGGACTGTATCGCACAATACTGTATCTGTTTATACTGAGTGATAAGGAACGTTAGGACTGTATCCCTATTTTGTTAAAGTAATAAGAAACGCTGTACCCCAACCCATCTATCCCTGCTAGACTGTTGGTACCCAACAACTATCTTGTCGGCCTACACTAACACATCTCTAGGCCAGCTGCCTTGACTTCACCCCACACTGCGCCACTCGAATCCAAAATCCAAGTATTTCTGGCAGACATAAAATGGAGCCTGCTCACACCTTCCTGATTTTGTGCATGTGTATACTAACATCTTCATATAGAACCATCCCACACTCACAATACTGCATTCCTCTACTATATACACCAATCTACCTTCTCCACCCCCCCCCTCCATTACCCATCCCGCATCAATACAACTTAAATCCTATCACCACCACACAAACACCAAGTAAATTACCCCAACGACACACCCATATCAAAGGGAACAAATCTCAAAAACACCCTAAAACCAAAGCAAAGAACACTATTGGATCTCAAATACAACTCACACGAACCACACACCAAGAACATCAGACATGTAATATTATCCTTATTAATGCTAGGTCAATAAGGAATAAAACGCATATTATCCACAACATTCTAACTGACGAACAACCAGATATCCTATGCATAACAGAAACATGGCTCACTGATTCAGACTCTGCAACAATGAATCAAATACAGAAGCCCGGATACCAACTATACAACTGCCCACGCATCAACAGAAGAGGAGGCGGAGTCCTTATAGCAGCCAAAACCAGCCTTCAACTCACAACCACATCTACGGTCACAAATCCCGATCTTGACCTACTTAAAGTCGAGAACATGGCATTATCCATCTGCCTAATCTATCGACCTCCCTCACCACAGCACGAAACACTAGCCACAGCACTAGAAACCATCACATCCACACAAAGCAAAAAATTCCAGATCATCCTCGGAGATTTGAACCTAGCATCAATTCCTCCGTCCCACATGGACTCCTTCTATGAAGCCATCGACCAATTGGGTTTCCAACAAATAATAAGCAACCCCACACACGATAGAGGAAACATCCTAGATATGATTTTCATACCCAGAAATCCACAACAAAGCAATGAACCACCTATAATAAACATAACTCAAGTACCATGGTCAGACCACCACCAAATCAACTGTAAACTTAAACTACAGTGCCAACCCAAAAACTCAAAGGAGATGAGAATGACCAACCCCATTAGGAAATTCAGCAAACTCAATGAGGAACACCTCATAAGCACCATTGCATCCCACATAAACCTAGATTCCACAGACCTAGACGAACTAACTAACAGATGGAACACACACATCCAAAATACATCTAACCCAACTTTGAAACACACATCAAACCCACATAAGATCAACTCGGAACCCTGGTACACAGGAACTCTAATAAAATCAAAAAGGGAGCTCCGTAAAATAGAGAGAAAATGGAGACAAACCAAATCCTCCAATCTCAAAACTAAATACATGGCCCATCTCGCAAAATACAAAGACGACGTGAACAATGCAAAAAAATTACATCACACCAACATCCTAAACAAGGCAATCAATCGCCCACGAGAGTTATTTGAACTAGTCAAATCACTAACCAAAACCGACCAAAATGCCAACCTCAACAAATCCATCAAGGTCCAAACACTGGCAAACCACTACGCGACCAAACTGACGGCCCCTGGTCCTCCACCCCCCCCCCCCCCCCACCAACACCACAAATCAGAAGTGAGAACAACACAACGCAAAACCAGTTATGGGAGCACTTCCACAAAATAGGAACCCAGCAAATCACAGCCATTGTCACAAGCCTGAAAAGCACCACCTCCCCACTAGATCCCTGTCCTGCATCCTGGATCAAGGCAGTGAAACAAGACATAGCACCTCACATAGCACACATAGTTAACCTATCCCTACAACAAGGAATCATGCCCTCAGAACTAAAGAAATCAGTCATTAGACCAATCCTAAAAAACACTACACTCAACGGAGAAGACCCAGCCTCCTACCGTCCCATATCAAGTATCTCATTCCTGGCAAAGATCATAGAAAAAACGGTCCTTCTACAACTCCAAGACCATCTGACTGACAGTGCTCCTCTTGATGACCAGCAATATGGCTTCAGGCAACATCATGGAGTTGAAACCCTGTTACTAGTTCTACTTAACAACCTCCTAAAGGGCCTTGAAAACAAAAAGAAAATGTACATTCTTGTATTCATTGACATCTCAGCTGCCTTTGATACAGTTAATCATGGGACCCTCATAAATAGGATAAAATCAATAGGAATAACAGGAACCCCACTAAAATGGTTCTCATCCTACATCTCAAATCGAACACAACAGGTTCAATTCAACGGAGAAAAAGCAGAATCTTTCTCACAAACACAGGGAATCCCCCAAGGCTCTGCTCTCTCAGCACTTCTGTTTAACATATATATGCAGCCACTATGCAAAATTTTCTCACGGCACGAAATTAATTACCACATCTATGCCGATGATATCATGCTATACACACAACTAGACACTAAAAACCCAGACTACAACCCACTGGAGACATGTATCGGAGAGATGCAAGACTGGTTACAACAAAGTAGCATGTCAATTAATCACAAAAAAACCGAAGTAATGTATATCTCCAAAGAACCGAATTTTGACCCTCCCACATCAATAACACTATGTAACAACACTTACCAAACAAAAAAAGAAATAAAGTATCTAGGAGTCACATTTGACTGTGACCTAAAGATGGAAAAACACCTCCGAAAGACCAACAGAGCAGTTTTCCACAAGCTTAGAGTGCTCCAACCCATTCGGAATATTATTGATCCCCAAGACTTCAGAACAGTGGCCCAAGCACTCATCATGCCACATTTTGACTACTGCAACGCCATCCTACAAGGTTTACCTAAAAAAACCCTAAACATATTACAAATGGCACAAAATGTAGCTGCCAGGGTCATAATGAAGAAAAATCTAAGTGACCACATCACACCAGTGCTAATTCAATTACACTGGCTACCCATAACAGCTCGCACAAAATACAAAATACTAACAACCACCTTCAAACTCATCCACAACTTAGCACCTTCCTTCCTCAACAACCTAGTAAGATTGCAACCTCCTACCCGAAACAGAAGAACCCACAATTCCAACATCCTTCACACTCCAACAGATATAAGATCTGCCAAAACTAACACCAGCCACAGGGCTTTCTCATATGTGGCGCCAACACTGTGGAACCAACTCCCACCAGAACTACGAGCTAGCAATGACCTTCTAGACTTCAGAAAGAAACTCAAAACGCACATTTTCCAATCACATTTCAACCTGAACTAAACCCACAGATGGAGCAGCCCCTGACCACTGTGTCCAAGAAGATTATCCTGTATATATGTATTTATGTATATCTGTAAATGAACTCCCCTTAGCTAAGAAGTGTTAACTCTGTATGATGTGCTTTTCTGACAATCTGTATGTAAGCAAAATTTGTACCTGCCTTGATTCGACAGTCCAAGAAGATTATCCTGTATATATGTATTTATGTATATATGTAAATGAACTCCCCCATAGCTAAGAAGTGTTAACTCTGTATGATGTGCTTTTCTGACAATCTGTATGTAAACAAAATTTGTACCTGCATTGATTCGGCAGTTTCACAATAGTAATCCTACCCGCTTCTGATCGCTGGAAGGAGCGGGCTACAAATGCTTGCTAAATAAATAAATAAATAAAAAATAAAATCACCTTCTGTCGTCTGTCAGTCAGCCAATTTCTGATCCAGTTCACCACCTTGGGACCCATTCCCAAACTGCTGAGTTTATTGATAAGCCTCCTATGAGGAACAGTATCAAAGGCTTTGCTCAAATCCAGGTAGATGACATCCCTCGCATGCCCCTGATCTAGTTCTCTGGTCACCCAGTCAAAGAACTCAATCAGATTTTTTTTGGCAAGATCATCCTTTGGTAAAACCATGTTGCCTCGGATCATGCAAACTGTTGGTTTTGAGAAAGTCCACTATTCGCTCTTTCAGGAGCGCCTCCATTACTTTTCCCGCCACCGAGGTAAGGCTCACAGGCCTCTAGTTTGTCACTTCTTCCCTGTCACCACTTTTGTGAAGAGGTACCACATCAGCCCTTCTCCAGTCCTGAGGAACTCTATAGGGGATGGTAATATATCAAAATGTGGGCATATGTTAGAAAAGATCGGTTCTTCCTCTGCTTTGTTTAGTGGAAGGTTGACCCTGGATAGATGAATTGAGTTTTAGAATGTGGATAAAAGTAAGGTTTAGGAATTTTATGAATTAAAATAATTTTATATTTGAATTGTGTATATTGAATTCTGTAATGTTTACATGTTTAATGATGTGATTGTACATTGCATCTAGTACAGAAGGAATATGATTGATAAATCTAAATAGCTAAAAAGCAACCTAAATAAATAATAAATAAATACCCCCCCCCCCCCAAAAAAAGGGACCTTTGTAGGAGATGGACCAGTCAAAGCCTAGTAGGCAGGTATACTGTAAATAGGCAGAGTAAGTGGAAGAAGTGGTCCTTTTGTTATCTCCATCTTTTATTTTCTGTAGTTCTAAGTTCCACTTTAATGTCTGCATTAAAATCAGCCTGTGCAATGCATAGGAGTGTACACATCCAAAAAAAGTTCATGCATGTTTCAAACAACTTTTCCCATATTTTGGACATCACTTTCTCATTAAGGGATAACTGACACACCACATGAGCTCTGTATGTGGATTCTTACACCCTGTAAATAGTAACAGGATTTACACTCTGTATGTAGATACTGGCAACCTGTGAATATTAGCCTGTAAACATCCCTCCTCATACCACCAAACCCCTGTCAAATTGAAGTTAAATGTTTAATGTAGTTAATGTTGTTCAAATGTAAACCGCTTTGAGTACATGATGGAGTGGTATAGAAAGCTTGTTAAATAAATACAAATAAATAAATATTTACATGTTTGTTTCCCCTAAACACATGCTAGAAACTTTTACATGCACAAATCCATTGCATGTATGTTCATTCATAGGTATACTCATACATAGTAATATAGTAAATGATGGCAGATAAAGACCAGTATGGTCCATCTAGTCTGCCCAGTAAGATGGCAAGAGTAGGAGCACCTGAGGCTCTGTGCAAGCCCCACCCCTCTCCATGTCTTTGTTTAGGGGGTGAACCCACCGCTCCGTGTAGGACACCCCTATTTGTTGAGAAATTAGATAGTTCAGTTTATTTTGATTTTATCCTGTTGCTCTAAAGGGATCCACTGTGTCTGTCATTTTGAATTCCGTCACTGTATTTGCCCCCACCATTTCCATCGGGAGGACATTCCAAGCATCCACCACCCTTTAAGTGAAAAAGTATTTCCTGACATTGCCTTTCAATTTACCCCCTTGCCGCTCGTGTATAAGTGATTTGCATGCGCTTTCATTTTTTAGGTACTCATAGGGGCTTGTTTACAAAGCCGCGGTAGCGATTCGCGATCGTTATCGGAGCCGCGGCCCCATGGAAATCAATGGGGCCGCGGCTCCGATAATGATCGCGAACCGCTACCGCGGCTTTGTAAACAAGCCCCATAGTCTTAAAATGGACCTGCACCTTAATGTAAAGAAGACAAAGATCCTGACAACCAGCAAAATGAATAAGTTTATCGTTGATGGAGAAGAAATTGAAATAGTGGATAATTTCAACCTTCTTGGATTCACTATCAATAAAGAAACAACAAGCAGTCAAGAAATCAGGAGACACATTGTACTTGGCAGAATGCCTATGAAGGACCTAGACAAGATTCTCAAGAGCAAAGATGTCTCTCTCCATACAAGATTCAACTCATTCAAGCCATGGTATTTTCAATAACGTCATATGGATGTGAAAGTTGGACAGTGAAAAAGATAGGAAAAAAATTAATGCCTTTGAATTATGGTGCTGGCAATGAATACTGTGTATACCATGGACTGCCCGAAGAACAAGCCAGTCAGTACTAGAGGAAATCAAACCTAAGCTTTCTTTAGAAGCTCAGATGTCAAGACTTCAGCTTTCATATTTTGGACACAGCATGCAAAGAAAGAGAGCTCATTAGAGAAATAAATCATGCTTGGCAATGCACAAGGTCAGCGCAAAACAGGAAGGCCAGCAATGAGTTGGATTGATTCAATAACAGCAGCTATGGGTGCCACTCTGTCAATAATGAGCCACCTGGCTGAAGACTGAACAAAGTTTAGGACAACTATCCAGAGGGTCGCCATGAGTTGACACTGACTCGACAGCACTTAACAACAACAACAACAACATGGACATTTCTGGGAAACATTTAATTCATACACAGGCCTTTCCTGAATACACTTTCTATGTCTCCACAGCTGAACATGCCCCTGTTCCACCCTCTCCCACCCATGTTCTGAGATCCACATGCTAGCGCCATGGACATGCATGTCAGCACTGTTTCAAAAAGCGTTCTGGGACATTTTTGGCACATAAACATCCCCGATGCACATACAAACCCTTTATTCATGTTCTGAAGTGACCCCCAATTATGTGTCTATGTACCATTATAAAAGTAGATACAGACATTTACAGCTGCTTCGAGGCACACACGGTTCACCTAAGTTTGCATGGATACATGAAGATTTTATCACTAATGCACGTATCTCACAACTTCACTCAAATTTTGCCTTTGAGAAGATTTATGGGGGTTATTTTAGAAGTCCTATCCATGCTTTGGACATCTTAAAACAGGCAGATAGACATTCAAATCACAGAGACAGCTCTGGAGCCATTTTAGAAGCCAGGTCTATAGACATCCCCAGCGCAAGGATGTTGAAGTCATGAAGGGGTCTGCTTGTGGGCATTCCGGCCAAGTTGGACATGCATGCCCAATTTCAGAAACTAGAAAGAGGGAAAGAGAAATCTATTTGCATTGGTGTGATATACAGACCTCCCTCACAAGAGGAAGAGGTGGACAGAGAGTTAATTGAAGACATACGCAGCATTGCTAGGAAAGGGGAAGTGCTACTGATAGGAGATTTCAATATGCCAGATGTTGATTGGCACATTCCTGCTGCAGTATCATCTAGAAGTAAGGAGATCCTGGATTCTCTACAGGGAGAACTATTCAGGCAATTGGTAACAGACCCCACACGTGAAGGGGCCATACTGGACTTGGTGCTTACCAATGGTGAAAGTGTTTTTGATGTTGTAGTGGGAGATCATTTTGCATCCAGTGATCACCAGATGGTGTGGTTCAGTATTAGGACTAGGGCTGTTAGAATCCATTCCAAGGTGAGGATCTTAGACTTTAGGAAGACTAACTTTGCGAAGATGGGCCAATACCTCAGGGAGTCATTAGTGGGATGGGAACAGCTGGGGGATGTAGAAAAACAGTGGGCAAAACTGAAAGGGGGTATTTTAAGGGCAACCAACCTTTTTGTTAAAATGGTAAATAAAGGCAAAAGGAAAAGGAGAACGCCATGGTTTTCGAAGGAAGTAGCTGAAAAAGTGAAGAAAAAGAGGGAGGCCTTCATGAAATACAAGAGATCACAGAGAGAGGAAGACAGGCATCTGTATTTGGAAAAACTTAGAGAAGCTAGCAAAGTAGTCAAGAAGGCAAAGATTCAAAAGGAGGAGGAAATAGCCAATGCAATAAAATGGGGGGATAAGACATTTTTCAGATATATTAGTGAGAAGAGGAAGGGCAAAAGTGGTATTGTCAGACTCAAGGGTGCAGGGGGGGAATATGTAGAAGCTGATAAGGATAAAGCGGAATTGCTTAACAAATATTTTTGTTCTGTGTTCACAGATGAAGAACCAGGAGCAGGACCTCAGAAAACACCCACAAATAGGAACAGAAGCGAGGGACATCTTGAACAATTTTCAGAAGACTGTGTTCGTGAGAAACTAGCTCAACTTAAAGTAGACAAAGTGATGGGACCGGATGGGATACACCCTAGAATACTGAGGGAACTTGGGGACGTTCTAGCAACTCCACTGACTGACCTTTTCAATGCCTCGTTGGAGTCGGGAGTGGTGCCAAAGGACTGGAGAGAGGCTCATGTGGTGCCTTTACACAAAAGCGGAAGTAGGGATGTGGTTGAAAACTACAGGCCGGTTACTTTAACTTCGGTGGTGAGTAAATTATTGGAAACGCTGCTGAAAGAGAAAATAGTGAGGTTTCTGGAGTCCAGCGGATTACAGGATCCGAGGCAGCATGGATTCACCAGAGGCAGGTCTTGTCAGACAAATCTGATTTATTTCTTTGACTGGGTGACCAGGGAGTTGGACCGAGGGAGAGCTCTAGATGTGGTGTACTTAGAATTCAGTAAAGCCTTTGACACTGTTCCTCACAGGCGACTTATAAACAAACTGAGCACCCTAGGGATGGACCCTAAAGTTACTGCTTGGGTTAGAAATTGGTTGGGTGGGAGGCGACAAAGAGTACAAGTAAATGGAGCTCACTCTGAGGAGAAGGATGTTACCAGTGGTGTGCCCCAGGGATCTGTCCTTGGTCCGATTCTTTTTAACATCTTTGTTAGTGATATAGCGGAAGGGCTGTCGGGTAAGGTTTGCCTCTTTGCAGATGATACCAAAATCTTCAATAGAGTAGACACCCAGGGAGGTGTAGAAAACATGAGCAGGGATCCAGCTAAGCTTGAAGAATGGTCTAGAATTTGGCAGCTGGGATTTAATGTTAAAAAATGTAAGGTCATGCATTTGGGCTGCAGCAATCCAAGGGAGCAATACAGTATAGGAGGTGAAGTACTTTTGTCCACTAAAGAAGAACGGGACCTAGGCATGATTGTGTCTGATGATCTTAAAGTAGCTAAACAGGTAGAAAAGGCGACGGCAAAAGCTAGAAGGATGCTTGGGTGCATAGGGAGAGGAATGGCTAGCAGAAAAAAGGAGGTGATAATGCCTCTGTATAAGTCTTTGGTGCAACCTCATTTGGAGTATAGTGTGCAATTCTGGAGACCGCACCTTCAAAAGGATGTGAACAGGATGGAGTCGGTGCAGAGGGTGGCTACTAAAATGATTAGTGGGCTTCATTATAAAGCATATGAGGACAGACTTAAGGATCTTAATATGTACACCTTAGAGGAAAGGCGGGATAGAGGTGATATGATTGAGATGTTTAAATACCTCCGTGGCATAAATGTTCAGGGAGAGAGCCTCTTTCAATTGAAAGCAAGTTCTGCTACGAGGGGACATGGGATGAGGGTGAAGGGAGATAGATTCAGGAGTGATATGCGGAAATATTTCTTTACGGAAAGAGTAGTGGATCCATGGAATAATCTCCCAGTGGAGGTGGTAGAGATGAGGACAGTAACTGAATTCAAAAAAGCATGGGAGCAACACTGAGGATCTCTAAAGGTAAAAAGTGGACTGTTGTAGTTGTTGATATGGAAGGACAGACTAGATAGGCCATGTGGTCTTTTTCTGTCATCATGTTTCTATGTCCCTCTAGTGGGACTGTCAATGTCTATTCCTGCTCCAGGGCATGAATAGGCATCAGAAAAGCTCTGGTTCTGCCTTCAAGATACCTGGAGGTTATAGGGAGGAAGTGGCATTTTAGAAAGGGCATCCAGGTGAAAGCTAGGGTATCCAGGGCAAAACATCCAAACACTGGGGGCATTTGCATTTTTGCCTGATTTTAGCAACTTGGACGTCTGTAATGGATGGCCACATAGATGTCCCCATTAAAGCACTTGGGGTGGGGGCATCTGTCCTTAGCTGAATGCATGCCCATACAAGCTATTTTGTATGCGGGACATGCATCAGTGTGCCAAACAGAAAACAGGTCTCTTCGTTTCCCTGCAGTTTTGTTATCTTCATGGAATGGGTAATGAATATCAGAGTATCTTAATGTGTATACCATGAAAGGCACATGCTATGTTTTGGGTAGCATGTACGTTTATGTGTGTGTACACCCCTGGACAGTTTTACATGCAAAAATGGCTGGTAAAATTACCCCCTAAGTGGGAAATAATGATTCTCTGCATGGACTATGCAATCTTAGGGGTACCTTCTGCATGGGGAACAGTAAGTTCATGAAGTTTCCTTATGAACGTTTGTCCTGCCTGCACAACCCTGACACGTTTGTGTTTGCACATTTTGCACCACCATGGAATCAGACAGAAAATATGTGAATCAAAGTGTCAAAATCTGAACATAAAATCCCTATGCAAGCTTTCCTTCTCTGGACATAGCTCCATCCATTTGTTGTATGGCTAAAAGTCAGAGCTTGCATGCAATTACCCAAATACGGGATGCGGGGCGGGGGGGGGGGGGGTGTTGCAGTTTTCAAGACATGTTTTTACAAAGGTAAGCACACATTCACCCACGTCAAAACTTTTAACATAGCCCCCAAAGTGCATATCAAGCAATCCTATCTATATTCATAATTTCTTCTAACATTCGATGAATCACTTCAGTTTTGAAGATCTCACTTCCTCGAGTTGCAACTACCATCAGCCAGATGCTACCTTAAAAATGTAGCACATCACATGTGGTGACGGCCCTTTTTTTCCCTGTTTCAGACTTCCTTTTGTGGTAGCTGGAGACTGCGCATCTGGATCTCTAAACATACAAAGGAATTGCTGGGGCAAGCAGAAAAGCAAACGGAGGAGGCTGGAACTCGTGTAGCCAGAGTGCTCTTATTTATAATTTAAGAAAGAAATGCTATTTTGTTACAGCTTTTAAAAAGATACAACAAAATGAGGAGTTTTGCTGTCATTCAACTTTTTGGCTTCATTTTTCAGCTATCTTTCCTCCATGTATTTGTTTTCCACCAAGCTTTAGCCGCACCGTCGCCTATCATTAAATTTCCTGAAGACGTCTCCCCCAAAACAGACAAGGAGTTGGCGGTGGTGAGTTCTTTTGCTAATTTTCTCTGTTTTATTTGACTGTTATCATACATTAGCGGATGCGTCTTTGTTTCAGCAGCAGAGAATAAGAAAGCTAGCATTCTTTCCAGAGTCCCTCGGGATCGGAATTGGCTAGAATGGGTATCAGTTTTCAAAGGCAAACAACGTACGAATGCAGGCTTGAGCAAGGAACTGTTTTCTGTCTTTTAAAAGTTGGCAAGTGAGAGAGAGCACAATATCGAAAGTACCAGCCATTTTTATTAATGTGCTGATTCCGATATTTTAAAAAGTATGCACTTTTCACTGAAGTGAAAACACTAGAAAAGGAATGCAAAACAGATTTTTGGGGAGAAACAGTAATCTTACTATATCTACAGTGTATAATAATTTTGACAATTGTGTACTGAATGGCTTATTATTGCTCTACTAGAGTTGGAAACTCACTAGACTTTGTAAATATAGGATTCATTTTGTCTTTGTATTCATTTTGCATGTCTTCAGATGCTAAAAATATTGTTTGGTATGTCTGGATTTTTAATTATTATGTTTATCTTTAAGCAATACCTAAATAAATTCTATGGGTGCCCTCAAGAAAAATGCAACTTATTTGTACTGAAAGATACTTTGAAGCAAATGCAGAAGTTTTTCAAGCTACCTGAAACTGGTGAACTAGATGAAAATACGCTGCAGATAATGAAGAAACCTCGCTGTGGTAATCCAGATGTGGCCAACTACAACTTTTTTGCCAGGAAGCCCAAATGGGAAAAAAATGAGATTACATACAGGTACTAACAGCCTACCATATTAGACTATGTTGCAGATTTTAGTGCAATCAGCTCTTTCAGTGGTTTTATTTCCACAAAAAAAAGGCAAAAGAAGTCATCCGATTGCATTGGTTTCCCTTTGCATGCAAGACTAGAGAACAGCCCGCTGTGTGTTAAATTATAAGTCATGTGCATCCCTACTTGCAATTACTGTGGCCAGAACAAAACACCAAGGCATACCCGTAGCATTAACTCATGACTTCCAGAGGATGACTTCAGTCTGGTGTTTCTGAATATCGCATCCATTAAGAACAATATTAACATGTTTTTCTGTTTCCTATGATTTATTTTCCTACTTTCATGATGTCCATGAGTGGGTTCAGTATAACTGACTGAACTGATCCTCTCGTACGAGCCACTTGCTGATTTAACTGATCTATGGCATTTGGAGGGCAAGATTCATAAATATTAATCGAGGTAAATAGTGATTTACCCACATAAATTGACCCTCTGGAAATGACCCTCCCTCAATGCATGCCTGCTATTCCTCAACAGACATATTTATATTGAAATTTAGAGGAGGTGGTCCTGTGGGCACATTTAGGTTGGAGGAAACATTTAGCATGCATAAATTATGTTCTCAACTCTATGGGACCAATGTACTATATAAGAATCTAAGAAAGCCATGCCACATCAGACCGAGGTCTAAGTCCAGCATCCTGTTCCTAACAAAGGTCAGCCTGGGTCACAAGCAATGTTCCCGCTAAGCTGCACTGAGTCCTCTGCCGACATTTCTGCTGGTGGGGGAGGTGCAAAGGGATCACGAAAGCGACAGTATTGGCAGGCCCTCGGGATCTGCCTTTGCTGCTCAATTCTAAGCGTGATTGCTTTTGCGATCCCTTGCACCTCCCCCCACCAGCAGGAATGTCGGCGGAGGACTCAGTGCAGCTTAGCAAGAACATTGGTCACAAGTACTCAGCAGATCTCAAAATGTAGGTCTTTTTCTCATAGCTCATTTCCAAGGATGCGCAATAGCTCTTCCAAATCTTACTGGTCAATATTTTTTTTATGAACTATTCTTCCAGGACAGTGGCATAGTCATAACTGATTTTTTGGTGGGGTCTGAGGTTATCATGGGCGATCACTAAGCATTGTGGATGCTGACACTGTTTCCAAGTGCTGTCAACTGGGTGAGCCTAATTCCAAATTGGAGGGGCCATGGCTCACCCAGACCCACTCATAGCTATGCTCCTGTTCCAAGAATGTGCCCAAACCTGTTAGGTGGTTTACATCGAACAGTAACTTGGTTTACATTGAACAGAAGAGTGCGTACATAAAACTAACTATGAATACAGCAAATGTAGTACATTAGGTCATGGTTGTAACATTAATAATATATATTCTCAGCTTTATTCTTTATCCCTTTTTGAATAATACCCAATGTTCTCTTTGCTTTTCTGGGGGCCACAGCACACTGGGCTAACCATTTCTATGTAGCTGGGATTATCTTTCCCTATGTGTAACTGCCATATAAATGTTTAGTCTCCTAGCCTCACAAGATCTTTCTTCAAATTCATGTAATCCTCTTCCATTTTAAGATCTTGGAATAATGTGTCATCTACAAATTTGATCACCTTAGTTACCACTTCTATTTCCAAATTATGTATGAATATGTTAAACAGCATAATTTAGGGAGCTGCACTACTGACCCTTTTCCATATGGATAATTGATAATTTAGTTCCACTCTCTATTCTTGACTTTTAGCTAGTTTCTAATCTACTAAAGGGCATTATCCCGTATCCCATGATGCTTTAATTTCCTAAGGAGTCTTTTATGAAGAACTTTGCCTTCGGGAGCTATTTACATGTGGGAATGCATATTACATTTAGATGTCGAGGAGGCGTGGGTAGGGCAGAGATTGGGAGTGATTTGGGGAGGCTTATAATATAGATTTGGATTCCCCATAGGGAATCCACATCCCTGGAGAAATGTGTATATATGACATTTCCAGCTATCCAAAGGCATGGATGTGCCTGCAGGAAGGGGCAGCTGTCAGTGCCAAATTCTGGCCCTCCTGATCACCGCCCAACACTGATCCTAACCCTGATACCTCCCCCCCCCCTCCCTTGACATCTAATCCCCCCAGACCCCATCCTGGACCATATGATCCTCCCCAACCACTTCTAACAGGTGATCCACCTGACACCCCTAAGTCAGCACACATATCCTTATATCCGATTTCTCCTGCAAGAAGCCCCCCACTCATTCCCTACATGAACATAAGATATGCCATACTGAATCAGACCAAGGTTCCATCAATCCTAGTATCCTGTTTCCAACAGTGGCCATTCCAGGTCTCATGTACCTGTCAGGTTCCCAAAGGTACAGTATACATATTCCATGCTGCTTGTCCTAGAGGTAAGCAATGGATTCTTCCCAGTCTTCTTTAATAAGCATGAACCAAGGGAAGTTGGAGGTGGTCAAGAATGAAATGGAACGTGTACAACTTGATCTGTTGGGTGTCAGCGAACTGAAATGGACTGGCATGGGGCACTTTGCATCAGATGATCACATGGTCTACTATGCTGGAAATGAAAGACAAAGAAGAAATGGTGTTGCATTTATAATAAAGAAGAAACTTGCAAGAACTGTAATGAAATACAATGCAGTCAGTGAACGCTTAATCTCTATTTGTCTACGAGGATTGCCTATTAACACAACTATAATTCAAGTATATGCCCCAACAACAGCTGCAGAAGAGAATGAAATTGAAGAGTTCTATGAACAAGTACAAGATGAAATTGACAGAACATGCAAACAGGATATCCTGATAGTCATGGGTGACTGGAATGCAAAAGTTGGCAACAAAGCAGAAGGCAAAGTAGTTGGAAAATATGGACTTGGCAACAGAAATGAAGCTGGAGAAAGACTGATAGAATTCTGCAAGACCAATGATCTATTCATCTCAAACACCTTCTTCCAGCAACACAAGCGGCGACTGTACACATGGACTTCACCGAATGGATTATATAAAAATCAAATTGACTACATATGCGGAAGTCAACGATGGAAAAGCTCTGTAACATCAACAAAGACAAAACCTGGAGCTGACTGTGGTACAGATCATCAACTACTAGTATGCAAACTCAAGCTAAAGTTGAAAAAGAGCAAACCACTCATGAATGCAGCAAAATATGACCTTGAGAATATACCACTGGAATTTAAAGACTGCCTGCAAAATCAATTTGCTGCTTTAGATACAAATGACAGAGCTCCGGAAGAGTTATGGAATGACATCAAGAAGGTTGTGTTGAAAGAAAGCGAGAAGTCTCTACAAAAGGTGAAAAAGCAAAAACGGCCAAAATGGATGGCGGAAGAAACTCTGAAAATTGCCCAGAAACGCTGAGAAGCTAAAGCCAGAGGAGAAAGAAAGACAATCGCAGAACTCAACAGAGATTTCCGACGTGCAGCAAGACAGGACAAGGAAAAGTACTACAATGACGCATGCAAGGAAATAGAAGCAGAAACTATTAGAGGAAGAACAAGATTGGCTTTCCTAAAGCTACGAGAGTTAAAGAAAAAGTTCCAGCCTCGAATTGGAATGTTAGAAGATGCTCAAGGTTCTATGTTGAATGATGCTGAGAAGATCAAGAAAAGGTGGAAGGAATATACAGAGTTTTTATATGATAAAGATCAAGTGGACCAACAGCCGTTTCAACCTGTACCTTATGATCGGGAACCATTGGTGATGAAAGAAGAAGTTGAAGCAGCATTAAAAGCCTTATCAAAGAACAAAGCACCAGGCATTGATAGCATTCCCATAGAAGTATTGCAGCAATCTGATGCAGCTGTTACCGTACTCACAAGGCTCTGCCAAGAAATATGGAAGACAACATCATGGCCAACAGACTGGAAAAGATCTGTGTTTATACCAATACTAAAGAAAGGTGATCCAACTGACTGTGGAAATTATTGCACAATCGCTCTGATCCCACATGCCAGCAAGATTCTACTGAAGATTATTCAAAAGAGACTACAACCATACCTGGAACAAGAACTACCTGAAGTGCAAGCAGGGTTCAGGAAAGGGTGAGGAAGGAGAGACATCATTGCGGATGTGAGATGGATCCTTGAAAAGACTAAAGAATACCAAAAGGATATCTATTTGTGCTTTATCGACTATAGCAAGGCTTTTGACTGTGTAAACCATGAGAAACTCTGGGCCACATTAAGAAGCATGGGTACACCAGAACACCTGATCGTTCTCTTGCGCAATCTGTACATTGATCAAGAAGCAACAGTTCGAACGGAACAAGGAGAAACAGAATGGTTTAAAATAAGCAAAGGTGTAAGACAAGGCTGCATACTTTCCCCCTACCTGTTTAATTTATATGCAGAACAAATCATCAGAGAAGCAGGATTGTATGAAGACAACAGAGGTGTGAAGATTGGTGGAAGACTCATCAACAACCTTTGCTATGCTGATGATACCACATTACTGGCTGAAAGTGAAGATGATCTGAAACATTTGCTTCTCACAAGCAAAGAACATAGTCTCAAAATGGGCCTGCACCTTAATGTAAAGAAGACAAAGATCATGACAACTGGCATAATCAACAGGTTCATCGTTGAAGGAGAAGAATTTGAAATTGTGAACAACTTTAACCTACTTGGATCAACTATCAATAAAGAAGCAACAAGCAGTCAAGAAATCAGACGATGCATTGCTCTTGGCAGAATGGCTATGAAAGACCTAGATAAGATTCTCAAGAGCAGAGATGTCTCTCTCCATACAAAGATTCGACTTGTTCAAGCCATGGTATTTTCAATAACATCATATGGATGTGAAAGCTGGACAGTGAAAAAGATAGACAGGAAGAAAATTGATGCCTTTGAATTATGGTGCTGGCGGCGAATACTGTGTATACCATGGACTGCCCGAAGAACAAACCAGTCGGTACTAGAGGAGATCAAACCTAAGCTTTCTTTAGAAGCTCAGATGACAAGACTTCGACTTTCATACTTTGGACACATCATGCGAAGAGAGAGATCATTAGAGAAAGACATTATGCTTGGCAAGATAGAAGGTCAACGCAAAAGAGGAAGGCCAGCAATGAGATGGATCGATACAATAACAGCAGCTACGGGTACCAGTCTGTCAACAATGAGCCGCCTGACTGAAGACCGAACACAATTTAGGATAGCTATCCAGAGGGTCGACATGAGTCGACTCCGACTTGACGGCACTTAACAACAACAACAACAACATTAACAGCTTTTACTACATCCTCCAGTAACAAATTATAGAGTTTGATTATACACTGAGTGAAAAAAATATTTTCTCCAGCCCAGGTGATCTGCTGCTCTTTAGTTTCAATTCCTCTCATATATCACCTATAAATATAATTTCTAGCATGAGTAAAGACTGAAGCAAAGAATTCATTCAGTCTCTCCACTATGACCTTGTCCTCTCTTATTGCCCATTTTACCCCTCTATCATCTGGTGGTCCAACTAGCTCTCTCACAGGTGTTTTCCTACAAATGTACTTGAAAAATATTGTATTATGTACTTTTGCTTCCACGGCAAATTTCTTTTCAAATTCTATCTTTGCCTGCCTTATCAATGCCTTGCATTTAACTCGCCAGTACTTATGTTGTTTCCTGTTTTTGTCATTTGGCTCTTTTTTCCATTTTCTCAAGGATTTTTTCTTAGCTATAACATTCTCTTCGACTTCACCTTTAAGCTTTCTTAAAGTATGGAATATATCTGGTCTGGGCTTTCAATAAAATATATTTAAATAATGTCCAAGCCGGATGTAAACTCTTAACCTGTGCAGTTGCTCCTTTTAGTTTTTTTCTGAACCATTTTACTCATTTTATCATAGCCTCCCTTTGAAAGTTAAATTCTAGTACAATTGCGTTCTTTGTTATCCTCCCTTCATGTGATCATGTTATGATCGCTATTGCCAAGCAGCCCCCAACACCGTTACATCTCACACAAGATCCTGCATTCCACTAAGACTAGGTCTAAAATAATTTCCCCATGAGCCGGCTCCTGAAACAGCTGCTCAGTGAAGCAGTCATTTGTTTCATCTAGAAACTTTATCTCCCTGGCATGGCTTGATGTAACATTTACTCATCCAATACTGGGGTAATTGTAATCTCTCATTATTACTATGTTATAAACTTTGCAAGTTTCCTTACTGCCATTCCCTTCCCCTTTTCTATCCATAAAGATTCTACAGTGTATTTTGTTTCCCACAAAACATTTATACTGTTTGACTCTATAGCCTCTTTAACATATAGTGCTAGCCATCCACCAATGGGATCTACACTAACATTGTGATATAGTTTGTAGCCTGGTATCACAGTGTCCCATTGGTTAACCTTCTTCCATCAGGTCTCTGAGATTCCAATTATATCTAACCTTTCATTCAGTACTATATAATCTAACTCTCCCTTGTTATTTTTTAGACTTCTAGAATTTGCATATAGATATTTCAGAATTATTGGAAGATGGGATAATTTGGAATTTTTCAGTTTGGTCTGTTTTTTACTGGCAAGAATAACCCCTCCAAAAGCCCTCCCCTAGCATAAGCCCTCACCTCCCCCCCCCCCCATCACAAATCCCATTTTCAGCCTTACTGGGGATCTATAGTATCTATCGGAATATAACAATCTCCAGTCACCCCTGCTCTTGGTGATCCCAGTTTAAAAAAACTCTTCTTTGGTGCACTTAATGGTGCATCTATTTGGTGATCCCAAGTTCAGAATGACCTTCTTTGATCTTTGACCCCAATTGGTAATACCATAAGATTACTGTCAGGGGTCATGATCACTATTTTGAACTGGGATGACCAAGATCAGAAGCAACTTAGGATTCTTCCTGTTATGCTAGACACTAGGGACCCCTAGTAAAGCCAGGGATGGGATTAGGGAGTTGGGTGGGAGGGTCATATGAGGGGCCTATAGGAGGTTACTTTTGTGTGCAGGGGTTGAGCGGGGGGCTTCTCGTGGTAAGGATTAGATATAGGGAGGATGTGCTTGCTTAGGGTGGAAGGGGGATTACCTGTCAGGGGTGCTTGGGGGAATCAGATGGTCTAAAGGGGGTCTGGGGGTATCAGACATCAGGTGGTAGTCAGGCTTGGGATCAGTGTCAGAGGGAGTGATTGGGGGAGATTGCTGCTACAGGATTAGTTGGAGCAGCAATTGTAAAAAGTCACTTCCAGACATATGTGGGGGGCACTTGTATGGTTTTTTCCCCACATGTAGCTTTTTGAAATCGCTTTATCCACTGGACATGGACTCATGCACCTGCTTTTCAAGAAGCTCTACGTTCGGCAGAACCTCTTCTAAAATACTAAGGGAATTCTCTATATCCTGCCCTGGATGTGTGAATTCCCCTCTCCATGTACTATAAATAAATCTGCTTTCAGTATAACTGGCATTCACTGTATGGTCCACAATTTTGTTTTTTAGCATAGCTTCAACCATTTTGCCTAGCTCTGACTTCAGGCTGACCAGGCTATATATTTTCAGAGACCTTTTTAAAAACTAGTATTACAGTGGCTAGCTTCCAATCCTTAGGTTTTGTGACAGTTTTGAATAGTAGGTTAGTTATTAGTAGTAGCCCTGGTAATTTCTTGTTCTTGAGTAATTATCCTGGAATGAATACTCTTGTGTAATTACCCGAGGCTAAAATACCCATGGGTAATATGGGAAGGGATTTGTATATGCTAGGATGCATGTAAAACCAAAATATAGTGCATCTAGGGGCATGTCTACTAAAATATGCTACATTGCTTTGAGGCCCATTTTTTAGTGCAGAGGCAGGACCAGACCCATTCTAGCTGATGGGACCATACCCAGTATGTCCCTGTGCAGTTAACATTGGTTTAGCTTTGCCCCCGCAGTAAATCGCTTGCCGTGATTAATGCAGCTGTACCTATATGGGTAGTAGTAAGTGCATTTGCGCTCGCCAAAGACACCCATGCTAATCACAGTGTGCCCTCTCTGTCTCTGAACTGCCCAGTCCCCGCCCCAACCTGTACTAAGTGGCTAGTGAGAGAGTTTTCCCGTGGCTGCATTTTTACTGCAGCATGTTTGCGTCACTTGTGTGGAAGATCAGTGCTAACTTCAGGGAACATGTGCTCCTGTTAGCGCTAGCCCGGGATGTGGCACTGAGGTGGCGTTAGGTGCATCCATGCTAAGGGCATCGAGCCACCAATGCCTGCACTAGCTGGGAGGTGCCAGAAATGCCCGCGGTCCACCCAATCCCTGCCCCAATGTGCACTATCGGAGTAGCTTGGGATTTTTGGAGCTAGGGCGCTTCACTCCTTTAGTGCAGTCTCCAGACCATGTGCTAAGCCCCATGCTATTGGGTAGCATGGTTTATTTAACACGCATATAATGGTGGCACTTACTGCACTCATGGTAGGGGCAACCTTTTCGTACAAGGTCCCCTTAGTGCATGTTAATGTTAGGCATGTTTACTAAAGGTTAATGCATGTTAAATTGTCCTAATTCAGATAATAAGGACACCGCACCCATATATAATATGGACATTTGCAAGTAAGGTTAGTACTGGTATACAGAGATTTCAGAATTCCTGTTGAGTTGTGCACTGTGGAACAATTTGATTTTAAGATTTACAGGTTGGATTTTAAACCCACTGGAAATGCTGCAATATAATTTAATAGCAGTTATTCAAAACGCAAGCATTGTAAGCATTCACCATCAAAAGGAGACTTTACGGCATTCTAAATACAGGCACACTGATGAGCTAAATTCCTATCTACCTATAAGGGAAGATTTAGACATTCAAAGGCAAAATAAAATGAACACTCTTTTCACTTCATTTATTGGATATTTCACTTGCTCTTTCAGATAGCCCAAGGCAAGGTACAATAAACATACATAATTATTCATATTGATACATACAAAAATAATATTAGCAGCTAGCATCCCAGGCATCATCACTAAAATTAAAATGGTGCAAAATGAAGCCCCCCTCCCTTGGAAACAAGTGTGCTCTGATTGCCCTTCTAAAGCTCGAAAGATGATCAATAAAACACAAATTAATAGGTAAACTATTCCACGAAAATGGAAGAGAACCGCAGAAGGAAAAATATATGCTCACCAAAAACATGCATTGTTGTTGGGAGAGATCTTATTTGAATAAAGTGAAAGCAGTGCAGTTGTATCCAGGGCTTGTTTTTGAGAGTTCCAGCACTTTTTTCATTGCCTATTAAAATTGCCCCTTAGCCCTCATGTATTAATGCAAGAACCATGTATCTGAGGACTCGTCCCTTTTTTTTCCAAGAAAAGTGCACTGGTTTTATCGATTCATTTCTAGAATGTTTGTTTCAGATAATTTTATGATTTTTCTTAGTCTGATTTCAAAAGTCAAAGGTAACTGGAATCTTGCCTGGTTTGATGAAACTTCATGTAGTTTTGCAATACCAATATTTCTGTGAAATGTTGCAACAATTTCCAGATTTGTTTTTCTACAAAAATGGATCATTTTGCACAGATATAAAATAGGATGTCCCTTTTTCCAATAGATGGCATCTGGTAGTGGAGGCCACTATATAATAAGGGGGAATATTTTATGGCATTGCTGTGCATAAAACAGCATTGTATATACAGAAATTGCCTTTAATAAAACTGCCCAGAGTATAGGCACCTCAACTTATGTGCATACACTCTGTACATACATAAATTTGTCCAGTCCAGTCAGAGGTGTTCTTGAGGAGTGAACTATGGAAGGGACTGCACTTATGTACTCGTTTTATAAAGCACACATAGAAAGATGCAACATAAACTGGCAAATTAGTGTGTGGTCCTTTTTAAAAGGGGAAGTATCAACATACTTTCCCTCCTAATATTGGTGTAATTTACTTGAATTCCCAGGGGCTGATTTAAGATGTCGGCTTTCGTAGGCAGGAGCAGAGGAAGAACAGATGTAGCCCAAGAGAAGCTTTTTGTAAAATATTGACAGTTGGGAGAAAGTGAAGGACGGGGACGGGAACTCTAAATTTTTTTGAAATAAATTTACAAGAGGATATAAAGTAGCCGACTACAATTAGGCTTGCTGCAGAAGTGCTTCAATTTGGCAGATCAGATTAAGTAGCAGGGTTAAAAGTGAAATGAGACGTTCAATGAAACATGGTGGTTTGGGTTGTTTCTTTGGCAATGAATCAAAATAAACCTGTTAATGAAAACTTCATTTTAGTTTCATTTTTTGTTTTCATTTTGTTTGCCGTTGAAGCTCACAGGGAAACAAGGCTGTGTGCGAAGCATAACTAGTGTGTGTGTTTTTAGCCCAGACAGCCTGGTGCCAGTTAGGGATAGGGGGAAGGAGCAATTCTAACCCTTTGCAAGCAGGTTTTCCAAAGCCTAGTCCAGCTTGTCTGATTCGTTTTCTTTTAAACCAGAAACTCAAACAGTAAGTGAAACACAAAGAATTCAGAGAGTCAGCACACAGGCTGTGAATCTCCTTGCGAGGAAGGGCGTACTGCTTCAACGCACCGCTGTGCTTGGCATTAACTAAGCTGTAAGCTAGGGCTGATTTTAGAAGAGGCAAGTGGGACAGTGATTTGGAGTCCCGGTGCTACAAGGAGATCCCGTTGCAGGATGCCTGGCGTCGGCTGGGTCCAGTCCTTAGTTTCTTCCCTGGCCCTGAGGTTGGCTTGTTGATTATGGCCCAGATATAATAAAGCGTGAGTTAACTGTGCGCTAATTTTTAGCGTATATGTAATGGCTTGTTATTTTACTCACAAGCTAAAAAAAAGATTAACACCCGGTGCACTGACAGAGTCATTTTAGAAGATCTGATCATGATTTTTGGGTCTGAAAATGCCCATTCAGACGTGCCAATCACATCCATGCCCCAAGAGCCATTTTATAAAGATCAAATTGAATGTCTCTGGTGTGACAGAGGCGTGTCCAAGCTAGCGATAAAAAGATCCACATGCATCTCCGATTACAGAACGGCAGCACACATTTAAAATTGCTGGCAGACACATCCATATCCGTACCCGCCTCTTGGCATGAACAGGAATTTGAAAAGTGCTTGCTTCAGCCCGCTCTCAGTAGTAAAGATAACAGAGGCATTCCCTCTTGTCACCACAATAATGTTTTGCCCCCTCGTAGAAGAATAGCAGGTGAAAATCGAGGCCTCTTTGCATACCACTGTGGCACTGTACATCTCCACGTCTAGAATGGCAGGCTGGGACGTGGGCATGTGCACGATCGGAAATGCCAACCCAGACACGTCTATGTTGCCATTATCAGTGATGTCCATATTTTGCACGTGCGTGTTTCTAAAACTAGCCATCTCTTTGTATGCACGTCTGGACCCTTAGTTTGCACAGCCCCATTTTCTTTAAATGTTTGCAGAATGTTTGTTTATCCTTTGGGGAGGGGACAGGTTGATTTTGGAATGCATTTACACGTCTCTACCTTCTCTGTAGCTCCTACCACGGAATTTGGGATGTTTTAACATGGACAACCAAGGGGGCGCCTAAATGTCCTTTCTAAAATGTGCCTTCATGCTAATGATATCCGAATGTACAGGGAGTTAAAAAAT
The DNA here is from genome assembly GCA_033557465.1 of Ichthyophis bannanicus. Classification (NCBI taxonomy): domain Eukaryota; kingdom Metazoa; phylum Chordata; class Amphibia; order Gymnophiona; family Ichthyophiidae; genus Ichthyophis; species Ichthyophis bannanicus. Next base: position 205,986,665 of record CM066034.1, read on the forward strand.
CTACATCAAGAAAAATTGCCACCAAAACCTGTGTAAAAATGCACACCAGGCTTATCACCATTTTTGATATTGGGGGGTGGATTAAAAATGTTAGTTTTTAAAACCTTGCTATTGTTGTTAAATATAAACATTTTAAGGCTCTCTGGTCCAGCCCAGCCCAGGGTCAGTAAGCCAGAAGGTTTCTGGCCCAACACTAGTCAAACTATGCAATTGCCTAGGGCTGCAGCCTCGGTTGGGGAGTGGCACAAAACAGCAGTTACAGTCACAGCAAAGCAATGGGTCCTGGTGGCCACACAAACTCAAAAGAGGCATCAGTGCATGTTTTTACCTACAGCAAAAATGGGCAATAGGCAACTAGTCAATTTACCTTGTTAGTGACTTTTTGAAATCTCACTCATGTTGTATATATTTACAGAACAAAGTTTAACATTTAAAAGATTGATGTCCAAATATGCTTTTTTTAAGATTGTTCTGCAAGGGATGGTGTTAAGTTGATTACAACTGAGTCTAATAATCAAAATCTTGGGGGGGGGGAGTTAGGGGTCTAAAAGCTAATTGTGAGGGTGTGCAAGGCTGAAGTATGACCTAGGGAACCTAATAGCCTTGCTTTGGCCATTCCCAGGGCATCTGAGCTAGAGATCCTCTGAACCAGGACCCCTGCAGCGGCCTGGAATTTCTTTTGTCCTAGTAGTCAGCTTCCTCTACCTCATCACCAGGGCTGAAAATGTTAAAAAAAAAAAAGTTCCTGGGAGAATCTCCACCCATTCCCTCAAGCTCTATTCATTGAGAGGTGTCATCATTTTGGCATTGAGATATCACTCTGCAAGATGATGGTTGTAGGAGAAAAGCCTATTTGAGGAGAGTTGGGCCTCAAAATTCCTCAAACTTTAGGAAAGTTGGTACTGAAGCTTGCAGAGGGTGCAGGAGGACATTTTTGGGCCACTACGGATTTCAGGCCCTCCAAAGAGGGTGTCCTCATATACAGGGATAGCTGATGGGGGAGGAGGGGGAGGGTTAGGGGGAACTATTAGGCCACTGGAGATTTCTGGCCTAACCAGGACTCCTGGGTTTTTAATTTGAAGGTCATTAGTCAGAGGGTCTCTGAACTGGGGATCCAGCTCAGAAGCTCTTTGTCTCAAGGACTCTGGTCTCCAAGCATATGGTGTTCCTAATTAAGGGATCCCTGTCCAGGGTTCCAGACTTGAGAAGCCCATATCTGTGGATAGCTATGTATTTTTAAATTTCCATTTGCTTTCATTAAAGTAAAAGAAAATTAAAATTTTACTTCACTTCTAGCAGGGGCAGCCCAAGGGAGATACGGGGCCATGTGCGAAGACGCATTGCAGGACTCCATTTGCATAATAAATCTTATTTGCATAAATTTGCATAATGTTAGCATGCACTAACTTTTAGTAAACATGCCTCTTAAAGAGTGTCTGGATAAAGAAAGACTACCAGATTTCTACATTACTATACTCCAGTGCCAACCACCAGACGCATAAGGAAGTACTATAAACCCTGCCCATTTAGAACCCATAGCAAACCTGCCATATCATAACAGCACTACCAGGACTCACAAAGCACCAAACTCTACCTATCAAAAAGGCAACACTGCAAATATTAAACCAATACATCTCAGAGAATACCAATACATCTCCTACTGGGGAAAGAGAACAAGTGTGACTGGCAAATAGAAACTACATGAACAAAATACCTCAGCTTGGTTACACATGCAGAACATAGACCATCACCACACAAAGAACAAGGGATCACAATTTAGAAATAGGAAGACAATAATTAAATTGGGAACCCCAAAAGCCAAACTTGGAATGTACAACAATGCTGGAGAAATAAATCTATAAATGAATTTCCACTTGTACTAAACAAAATGCAAATGTTAAAGATGCACATTTCCCAGAGCTGACATATCCCGGCTAATAAATTCAAAATAAAAAGTATTTTTCTACCTTTTGCTGTTTGTGCATTTTATTTTTCAGTTGCAATTGCTCCAGTCACTTTCTTCTGGTTTCTTCATGTCTTCAGCTGTCTTCTGCTAATAAATGGCAGCAGTAGCAGCATTCCTGAGAACTCGGGGGATATTTTTCTTCCCCTACTTAGACTGGCTCATCTGAGCATCAACAGCTCCAGAAGCCAGCTCCACTTTCTCCTGTACAATGCAAATCCTGCAGTACCTGGGACTGGTCATAAACCTCCCAAAATCTCATCTCACCCCTTTTCAATCTCTAGAGTTCATAGGGGCTCTTCTAGACACAAGGCAGTCAAAGGCTTTCCTGCCACAACCATGTTGTCTTCGAATACTTCAGCTGGCCTCTCAAGCAGCTATGAAAACTTTTCTAACTGCTCAAGAAATGCTTCAACTACTGGGGCATATGGCATCCACTATCCATGTTGTTCCCTATGCTCGCCTACACATGAGAGCAGCCCAGTGGACCTAGCCTCTCGGTGGACACAAGCGTCGGGCTGCACGGGGGACAAAAATCAGAAATTCTACATGCCTCATTTTGTCCCTACAGTGGTGGCAACCACTGAAAAACCTTCTTGTAGGGTCTCCTTTCCAGCAGCCACTACACCAAGCCACCTTGATGACAGATGCGTCCAAGTTGGGTTAGGGAGCTCACTTAGACAATCTTTCTACTCGGGGCCTCTGGACCGAGCAGGAGGTTTGTCTTCACATAAACATCCTGGAACTCAGGGCCATCTTCTATGCCCTTCGAGTATTTCAGGACTGCCTGAGCTACAAGACAGTTCTTGTCCAGACCGACAATCAGGCAGCTATGTTCTATGTGAACAAGCAGGGTGGGACAGGTTCTCAGGCACTGTGCAACGAAGCTCTACGTCTCTGTGCCTTCACCAGAGAGCTTCATATCCACCTACTAGTGGTGTATTTACCAGGCACACAAAATCTCTTGGCAGACAAACTCAGTCGAGTTCTGCTGCCACACGAGTGGTCTCTTCATCCAGAGAAAATTGCTCAAATCTTTCAGAACTGGGGAATTCCAGATATAGACCTCTTTGCATGTCCTCAGAATGCCAAACTTCCCCGGTTCTGTTCCAGAATCCTGGCTCAGAACTGTCAGGCAAAGGATGCCTTCCACTTCCACTGGGGTCAGGACTTCCTCTATGCCTACCCACCCATTCCCCTCATTCCCAAAACTCTATTCAAGCTTCAGAGAGACAGGGGCCATATGATCCTCATAGCCCCACACTGGCCATGACAGACGTTGTATCCACTACTTCTACATCTCTCTCAAGCCAAGCCTCTGGAGTTTGGATGTGCTCCAGATCTACTTTCTCAGGAGAACGGGATGCTATTGCACCCAAACCCTCAGTCCCTACACCTCAGGGCATGGCTACTGAGAGCCTAGAATTCGGGGATATCAACCTTTCTCAACAGATTAAAGATATCCTTTTGGCTTCAAGAAAACCTTCCACAAGGAGGGCCTATGCCTTTAAGTGGAAAAAGGTTCTCTATCTGGTGTTCAAAAAAGGAACTTAATTCCTTTTCAGTGCCAGTGGAGGCATTACTGGAGTATTTCCTCCATTTATCATCCTCTGGTCTTTAGACCAATTCAGTAAGGGTCCTCCTTAGTGCCATTGTGGCTTTCTACAAGCCTTTGGATGGACAACCTGTTTCCTCTCAACCACTTATAGTGAGGTTTAAGAGAGGTCTATTCTTAACAAAACCCTCCATTAAGCTGCCACCCATGGCATGGGATTTGAATCTTGTCCTTGGGCAACTCATGAAACCGCCCTTTGAACCCTTAGCCACTACATCTTTGAAGTTTCTTTCTTGGAAGGTAATCTTCCTAATTGCTCTCACTTCTGCAAGACGTATCAGTGAGCTACAAGCTTTAGTGGCTGATCCTCCTTATACAAGGTTCCACCATGATAAAGTAGTTCTTAGGACTCACCCTCACTTTATGCCAAAGGTGGTTCGCCTTTTCATTTAAACCAATCGGTTTACCTTCCTGTATTCTTCCCTAGGCCTCATGCCTCCAATGCAGAAAGGAATCTTAATACTCTGGATTGTAAAAGAGCCTTGGCTTTTTACCTTCAGAGAACTAAGCAACATAGAAAGGCTTCCCAGCTTTTTGGTGCCTTTGACTCCAGTCATCTTGGATTACCAGTTTCCAAGCGAACTTTGTCTAAATGGATTGCAGATTGCATATCTTTTGCCTATGAGAGCAAGGGACTTTCTCTCGAAGGTCATGTCACAGCTCACAATGTGAGAGCAATGACAGACTCTATGGCTAACCTTTGCTCAGTGTCCATTGACGACATCTGTAGAGCAGCCACTTGGGCTTCATTACACACCTTTGCAGCCCACTACTGCTTAAACAAGGACTCCCGTGGGGATGACTCGTTTGGCCAGGCTGTTCTCCAGCATCTCTTTTCGACTTAGAACAACTCCTACCCACTGTCCCGGGGTTCGATGCCAGAGATCCATGGGAGGAAGCATGACCCATCTCAACCTGGGTTTCGCAGCTTTCTGGGGTCATCTCCCTGAAATCTTTCAGTTGGGGAGTCCCCATATGTGAAGACTACATTCCTGCTTGTTCCTGGAGATAGCGTAGTTACTCACCTGTAACAGGTGATCTCTGGGAACAGCAGGAATTCAGTCTTCACATATGGGTATTGTTGGTACCGACAGAGCCTGTGTGGGAACGTTCCCCAGTGTCCAATAGGAAAGCTTTTGGGAGCATCCCACTGTGCCTGCGCCGCTGCCTTCCCGCCTTTCCAACTCTCCCTCTTCAGTTGAGTTTATAGCTGAAAGGCGGGAAGGCAGCGGCGCAGGAACAGTGGGATGCTCCCAAAAGCTTTCCTATTGGACACTGGGGAACGTTCCCACACAGGCTCTGTCGGTACAGACAATACCCATATGTGAAGACTCAATTCCTGCTGTTCCCAGAGATCACCTGTTACAGGTGAGTAACTACGCTTTATTCCTTTTTCATCTACTCAAATTTCACCCTTCCATCCTCAGTCCTCACCTACTGTCCCAATACCCGGCCAATCATACATTTTCTTCCCTCCTACACAGAATATCTTTTCCCCTCTTCATCATCACTCCCCCAGCCCCATCCACTTCTAGTCCTCCCCTGACATCAGCTCCCTTCTAGTTCTAGCCCCACCCAGCATCCGCTCCCTTCTAATCCCATTATGCAATCCCCCTGCATCAACCCATCTCCAGTCCAAGCACCCCCCTCATCTGCCCATTTCCAATCCTAGCCCTCCATCAGCCTATTTCCAGGTCAAGTCCCCCCATCAGCCCATTTCTAGTACCAGCCCAATCCTAGCCCCCCCATCAGTCCATTTCCAGTCCTAGCCCCCCATCAGCCATTTCCAGCACCTCCATCCTAGCCCCACAATCCTAGCCCCTCCATCAGCCCATTTGCAGTCCTATCCTAGCGCCCTCATCAGCCATTTCCAGTCTTAGCCTCCCCCCCACCCCCCCCCCCCACCCCCGAAGAGCCTGACTGCTCAGCATTAGAGGGAGCCGGGCAGACCCCGGCTCACATCTCTACAGCCGCCAAAGTGAAGAATACCGTTTTCCTTCACTTTGGCAGCTATGTTCTAATGTAGGTTGCCGGTGCGCTGAGTCCTGGAAAATAGGAAATGTTCTTTGACCTCCAGCGCGCCACCGGCCTACATTAGAACACAGCTGCCAAAGTGAAGAAAAATGGCGCTCTTCACTTTGGAAGCTGTAGAGAGATGAGCCGGGACCTGCCGGGAGTCACTGTAGAGAGGTGCACCGGGGCCTGCCAGGAGCTGAATAGAATGTGCGGGATGTTGTTGGCGCATAGGCCCTGAAGCATGGGACCCTGTGTGAACAACATTCTTGCACAATAGGGCAGGCTTTAAAAATCTGGGCTAAGGGGTGAAGTGGAAAAAAGAGCTTTAATTTCAGCACACTTTCCTGCACTGGAAGTAATTTCATATGCAGGTCTTTCCCATGCATTTGCATGCATTATGTTATATATTTAAAAGTAACTTTTTAATATACTTGTTTGAGTTCTAAAGCCTGAATTAAATATGAGTTAAATTAACATGCAAAAATATGCATTCAGACATGAATAAAAAAGTATGCAAAGATTGATGCACTTTGTCACATTTGGGCCTGTAACTCTTATGTTACTGCTAGAATGGTACAGCAGGACTGAGATCCCACACAGTCACTGTTAAACTGTGCAAACAGGTTTCTCTAGGAAAGGTAATCTGCCTGTTGCTTGCCTGTATATTTCCAATGTGTGCAGTGTGCTACAAAAACTTCCACTGTGTCTATGCAAAAAGGTTATCAAAGTGTGGTACAGTGCTTAATAAGGAGGTGCACAGGCAAGAAACATGTTTTCTTGCTTTTTTCCATGACTTTTTCCAGATTTTTGGGTGTTTATTCAGTTGGTTTCACGCATTTGTTTTAATATGGAATCTTTAGTGCATGCTAAATTGATTTAACACACACAAACCAATGAATGAAGGAGCACTAAGTTGATTAGTGTGCCTTAATTCAAGTCAGCGCAAACTAAGGGGGCCTTTTACTAATGTGCCCTAAATTGTTGCACCTAACGTGCAAATAGCGCTGAAACCATGGCGCTTTATGTGCAACACCACTGTGTTACTGTTGGGAGTGCGGAAAACATTTCCCTGGCAGTTAATGCAGAGCCCTGTCCCATAGCATGTGCTGCATTATAGTGGGCGCACCTAACGCCGCCTACTGTAGTTAGCATCTGATGTGAACACAGTGCTAACTGCACCAAGCTCACCACACCCACTCTCCGCCCCTACCCTGCTCCCTTCTGCCTCTCATATGGGTTGCACAGCGAACCTTCAGCTTGTGCCAACACACACTGCTAGTTAGTGCCTGTTAGTAAAAGACCCTCTAAATTTTCTAAGGCACACTAACAATCTGAATACACATCAACAAATGCAGATCCCTACTATAGAACAGTAGACTTAGTCAATGTAGAGTCAGCAGCGGGTTACTCTTTCTGACTATAATGACTGTGTGTATATGCAATGGTATACCAAGGGCAGAGCAGTGGGTGCGATCCACCCTGGGTGCCGGCCAGGAAGGGATGCCCAAATTCCAGGCCCGAGAATAGAAGACTTACTAAACTCATTCACTGGCTTGCCATACTGCCTCTGCACTGGCCCCAGTGGCTGTTCCTCCTGGGCTGAAATCAGGTGGTATGAGGGGGGGCTGATAAGTCTCTGGCTTTGTAACAAAAGAGAAAGCTACAGGAACACTTCAGTTCTGGAGGTCTGAATCATCTCTCTATTGCAAGTGTACATTGTAACACTATAAAACCACTAATGTAGTAGAGACTTCTTTCTTAAGAAAGTCCATCATCTCAATGGCATTAAGAGGTAGACATGGGAATGGGAAAGGAAGACTCTCCTAGCAAGATCTGCGACCAGTAACAATAGTGGTGATGATAGCCAAAGGATTAACAGCAGCAGTGTCCCAGACAACAACACGCAAATCTCCTAGAACCAGTGATGCCTAGTTGGGTTGGAATAGGAAACCAGCAGTGGCCACCTGTTTCAACTCTCTCTGTTGGTATGGTGCAGAGGCAAGAAGAGGCAGATTCACAGGAAAGTAACAGCAATGCGGAGAACTGGGGGAAGGGGCAATAGGGCAGCAGCCAAAGCCAGCGCTATATTTCCCATGTCTTTGTTTAGGGGTAAGCCCACCGCTCCGTGTAGGACACCCCTATTTTTTGGGAAATTAGATGGTTAAGTTTATTTTGATTTTATCCTCTTGCTGTAAAGGGATCCACTGTGTCTGTCCCATGCCATCTTGAATTCTGTCACTGTATTTGCCCCCACCACTTCCATCAGGAGGGCATTCCAAGCATCCACCACCCTTTCAGTGAAAAAGTATCTCCTGACATAGCCTTTCAATTTACCCTCTTGCAGCTTCACGTTCTGCCCTCTAGTTTTACACCTTCCCTGTCTTTGGAAGAGGTTTGTTTGTTCATTATGTCTCTTTAAGTATTTAAAGGTCTGAATCATATCTCCTCTATCCCTCCTCTCCTCCAGAGTGTACATATTTAGGTCTTCAAGTCTCTTCTCATAAGGCTTCTAATGCAGGCTCCAAATCATTTTGGTCGCCTTCCTCTGAACAGTTTCCAGTCTTTTTACATCCTTTGCAAGATATGGTCTCCAAAACTGAACACAGTATTCCAAGTGAGGCCTTACCAGTAACTTATACAGTGGCATTAGTACCTCTTCCTTTCTGCTGGTAATTCCTCTTTGTATGCAGCCCAACATCCTCCTGGCTTTTGCCACTGCCTTGTCGCATTGTTTTGCCACCTTGAGATCTTCAGAAATAATCACACTAAGATCCTTCTCCTGATCCGTGCACACCATACTCTCGCCCCTTATTGCGTACATTTCCCTTGGATTTCTGCTTCCCAAGTTCATGGCACTGCACTTCTTCGCATTAAATCTTAACTGCCAAGCATTAGACCATTCTTCCAGCTTTTGCAGATCTTTCCTCATGTTAACCACTCCCTCAGGGGAGTCCACTCTGTTGCAAATTTTTGTGTCATCTGCAAAAAGACAGACTTTTCCATTCAGTCCTTCAGCAGTATCGCTCACAAATACATTGAACAGTACCAGGCCAAGGACCGAACCCTGGGGCACTTCGCTAATCACCCTCCTTTCATCCGAGTGAGCTTCATTTACCATCACCTTCTGTCGTCTGTCAGTCAGCCAATTTCTGATCCAGTTCACCATCTTGGGACCCATCCGCAAACTACTGAGTTTATTGATAAGCCTCCTATGAGGAACAGTATCAAAGGCTTTGCTGAAATCCAGGTAGATGACATCCATCGCATGCACCTGATCTAGTTCTCTGGTCACTCAGTCAAAGAACTCAATCAGGTTTGTTTGGCAAGATCATCCATCAGTAAAACCATGTTGCCTCGGATCATGCAACCTGTTGGTTTTGAGAAAGTCCAGTATTCGCTCTTTCAGGAGCGCCTCCATTACTTTCCCCGCCACCTAGGTAAGGCTCACAGGTCTGTAGCTTGTCACTTCTTCCCTGTCACCACTTTTGTGAAGAGGTACCACATCAGCCATTCTCCAGTCCTGAGGAACTTCTCCTGTTTCCAAGGATCTGTTGAAAACATCCTTTAATGGCCCTGCAAGAACCTCTCTGAGCTCTTTCAGTATCCTGGGATGTATCACAGTTGTTCTAACACATCTTCTTCTGTAAATGGTGTGGTATCTACTTCATTCCCATTTTTATATTTGGGAGTCACAGGTGGTCCTTCTCCAGGATTTTCTTTAGTAAAAACAGAGCAGAAGTATTTGTTTAAGAATTTCGCTTTTTCAATGTCACTTTCCTCGAGTCCGTTCCCAGCACTTTTGAGTCCTGCAATACCACCTCTGATTTTCCTCCTTTCCCGAATATACCTGAAGAAAGTTTTATCGCCACACTTCACATCTTTAGCCGTCTTTTCCTCTGCCTTTGATTTTGCTTTCCTTATTTCTCTTTTTGTCTCTTTGAGTTTGATCCTGTATTCCTTTCTGTCTTCCTCTGTTTGCAAGCTTTTGAATTTTGTGAAAGCTGTGTTTTTTGCCTTTAATTGAGCAGCCACATCTTTGGAAAACCAAATAGGTTTCCTTCTCCTCTTGTTTTTATTTACTTTTCTTAGATATTTATCTGTTCCCCTTTTATTGCCACCTTTAATTTAGCCCATTGCAATTCCACTTCCCTTATCCCCTCCAACCCTGCCAACTCCTCCTTCAGGTACTTGGCCATTTTACTGAAGTCATTGTTTTTGAAGTTCAGGACTTTGAGCTTGCTATGATTGGACTGCACCTTGGCTTTGATCTCAAACCACACCGTGTGATGATTGCTGCTGCTCACAAGGGCACTGACCCAGACATTCAATACGCTATCACCGTTGGTGAGCACTACATCCAGCATTGAGCTTTCCCCGATTGGTTCCATCACCATTTGTCTAAGTAACACATCTTGGAAAGCATCCACAATTTTTTTGCTTCTTTCCAGATTCGCAGAAGGAAAATCATATTATGCATATGAAGATTTCGAGGAAGAGAGGATATGGAAAGTTTAATAACTGAGATAGTTACTAATGTGTATGCACTGAGCAGCCACATGCAAACAACACAGCCAGTAAGAACGGATATTAGTGGGTCCAAGTGCACTCCAGCAACAGCTGCTGGTTTAGATCATGAGGGCTGCCCCTAGCCTTTTGCCGCCTCCTCAACCTCAGCCCAGCAGCAATACCCAAGGATCCAGAGAGGAGGATCCCACAAGAAAGCACAAGTGTGGGCACAGTGGTTGTTGGACAGGAAAAGAAATGTTGGGTGATCTTTGTGAAGTCTTACCCAGCCACGGCCTTGCCTGCCTCATATGCCAATAGAGCCTGTGACCTCAAAAGAATCGCCAGGCTACTGCAGACTGAGGTTTAAGTAGTGGTCTCCTTTTGTGTGTGTTTGGAGGGGACAGTTGTGTATTTATGTCTCTTCTGCCAACTGCTGAATCAATGGTCTGTGTTACAGAAGCCTGTCCTGCTGCGCCTCTAAGGGGGTGGTAAATAGAAGAGGGGGAATCAAGTGGTTGCTGGCTGCGAGAGCATGCCACTGATGTTCATTTTGAATATTCAGTGCCTAGTTTTTAAAAGGACCAATACTTAAATGCCACTGTGTTTAAATATTGGTGGGATGTTCAGTGGATGTATCAAAATAGAAGCCGACACTGAATATCTGGATTCAGTGGTGAAAACTGAATAAGTGCCAACCTGATCTGGATACTGGTGATTTTCAGACAGCACTTATCTGGATAGCAATTGAGGCCTGCTTTTCTTATCTTGATGAGTGCCAAAGGAAAATCACGCTATCTGGATAAGGTTGGCACTTATCTGGATAGTGATGGTACCATCCTCGCTCTGCCCACAGACTGCCCCTGCGCTAAGTGGATAGTGCTAGGGGGTTCTGTGGAGATATTCAGCAGCACTATCCGGACCCTTATCAGCATACTTATCTGGATAACGCCCCATAGATTCTTCAGATAAGGGTTTTAAAAATCAGCCCATCGGTCTTTTGTAGTTGTTTCTTGGGTAATCTTATTTCTTTGCCATTAAAGCAATAATTTGGAATAGACCATAGTGGTGCATGGTTCATCCTTGCTTTAATCCTAATGTTAAACTCAGCATTTAATACCTGTGATGGCACATTTTCGAAAGACCATTGATGCAATTGCAGCGACGTCCAAGTGAAAAAGTCTGCAAACCTATGTCAATTTTAGAGGGGAGAGTAGGCATGTGTAAGTCCAATGTAAAATGAACATATCTCTGCCTTTCACCATGGATGTGCACTTTATATCAAAGAAAGAAGCTCATGAATGGACGGTGATGGGCAGACACATGCAGTGGTAGGAGCCATTTCACAATGATGCATGTGGGAAAAAGCGATACTGGAAACCTGGCAACTTAGACTTCTAAGTGCTGGTATTTTACAACTGGCGGCACTCAAACATGTGTCTACATGGATGTATAGATGCCACTAATTAATTACAGAGGCCTCCATCTCTCCTTTATTGTGCTTAAGAGAGGGAAGAAAACATTAGGGGAAGGAGGGGGATATCCCCTTTAATCCACTCTGTAAAGGAAAGGGTCAAAGGAGCCCTTTTTGTTGCTGTTTGTGTGATGAGCATGTGTCATTCTGGACGTGGACAATTTTAGACTTACCCGTCCATCCCCTGTATGAAATCAGGGGCACATGTATAGATTTTGGTGTCGCCCATGCCATACCCCCAAAATGCCACATACTACATAAACTTGATGTGAACATCCACATGTAAAACGGACCATTTAAAAAAATGGCCTTTTACATGTGGATATGATTTACACATGTAAGTGGTCATATTTACATGTGCAAATGGCAAATAAATAACCCCATTGTTAAGATAATTTTCCCCATGTGTGTTGCTTTGCACTTTTCCACATTAAAAGCCCCACTTTGCATAGTGGTTCCATGTGGGAAATGAGATCAGATCGGGATGATTGCATTCCCCAAATATTTTAGACAAAGCTCTGCTGCATGCAGAGTCTCTTGTGATATGTTTATAAGAACGTTGGCAAATAGACATGTATTTTTGTCAGCATGTAGAACGGGAGCAGCGATTTTGCAAATCTACAGAGGCAGGAAAAGAACGGCATCGCGGAAGGCTTTACACATGTATGCACCACTGTGCATACGCATATGTGCTCATTTTACAACACATTCATGCATTTGCCAGGACTTAAATGCACATGTGATGCATTTTACCAACCTGAATGTATGAGAGGAGCCAATTAAGGAGTGGCCCAAAATAGCTCCTATCAAATGCTTTATTGAGGTGTGCAAAATTGAGACAGCCAGGGTGGGACTTGCTCAGTCCCTACAGCATTTTACAAAGGGCTCTGCCAAACACAGGACATGCAGGACTGCACATGGCAAGAGGAGTCATTTTGCAAATTTTTTTGTGGAAAAAAATGAGTGGCATTAACTCAGCATGCAAAACTCATATATACTGCCAAATAAGTACAGAGGCAGTCATTTTTTTATGTTTTTCTACTTTGAAAGATGAAGTAAGCAAAGGAAGATTAAAAACAATTACTCCCATAATCTGTCATGTGAAGCCCTGGACAAACACTTTTTAAAAATCTATACATGCCTCTGAGCAGGTGCAAAGCCCATATGTGTATTTCATATACATGTATTTGCTTTGTGAAATGGGGAATACAGATGTAGAGTTTTGCCCTGACCAAGCCACTCTCAAACTATTCCCTATGAAATCTCTATGTCGTCTGGATATCCATGGGTAAATAGCAGGTTTCTAAAATCGCTATTTGCACATGTAGCCAATCTGCACACGCAAACACCATTATTTCCATGTGGAGATGCTTCTAAAATAAGGACCATGTTGTATAAGAGATTTCCTTCATTTCAAATAAGCCTTTTTAGCAATCACTTTTTAAGATGTAACTGTTAAGGAAATGCTGCAATTCTAGGAAATTTCTAGATAAGATTGCTCGGCCCGATATTCATTTACACGGTTTACAGCCTAGTAAACCATGTAAATGATTCAATCAGGATATTCAATGGCACTTAACAGTTAGTGCCATTGAACATTCACGTCTAACCCCGTTACATGCCCCAAAGCTATGCGGTTAGGATCGGGGCATGTTGCGGGTGTTCTGGGGCATCACAGAGGTGGAGACTGTCGCTAACCGGGTAGGGGCAATATTGCACCACTAGCCAGTTAGTGATCATCAGATAAAACTAGGTATAGAAAAAGCTTGCCCAGTTTTACCTGTAGAGGCTAACCGGGTAGCGATTAGCTTCAGCAGTTCCGGGGCATGTGCAGCGACCCCGGATATTCAATGCCATAACCGCAGCATTGAATATACGGGATAAGGGTCGGCAGGTAGGGCTAAGCGCCATAGCGGCACCTAGCCTGCCCAATTCAATATCGAGTCCGCAGCATATAAATCATAAATAGATCCATTTTCAAAGGAATTTCTATGGGCACACAGATGGATATCCACAGAAAAAAGCTCATTTTAAAACTGACACTAGGCCCTTGTGAGGCAAAGTTGGTATGCTACTAACTGCATGCATACATTCCCCCATGGGAAAAAGAAGACAAACTGGCAACAGAGCTGGAGTGGACTGGTAGAAAGACACGCAGGGATTTAACTTTGAAATTCATGTGCAAAGGGCAAAGAGAAAAGCCTTTGAAAATCTTCTAGCAGCAACACAAGCCTGAAAGGTAAGCAAAAAGACTGAAAGTAGCCCCAGAGGGCCACTATGGTTTTGTTAAAGTGAGGGAATAATGCAATTATTTAGACAGTAAACCTGAGACATTTGTGCCTCTCCATTCCAGACTGTTTTTATTTTTCTAAGGATTTTGGGCTACACACCTGACTTGGACTCTGAAACCGTGGATGATGCCTTTGCACGTGCCTTTAAAGTATGGAGTGATGTCACGCCCCTGGAGTTTACCAGACTCAGTGATGGAGAAGCAGATATTATGATCAATTTTGGGCGCTGGGGTATACTTATTGATTTCTTATATTGTTTTTTGTTATCTACTCATTTAAACATAATTCAAATACTTGGAATTATCAACCTCAATTGAAAAAAAATAATAAGAAATACCATTGTAATCTGACCCTACAATATGCCACCTTTCTAGGTTACCAGCTAGAGGTTATATACTTTTTATGCATATCCTATTGTGGGGAATTCCAAGCTGTCTTTGAAAGTCTTTAAGTGGGAAACTCCTGATGTTCATAGAAAAAATTAATCTGTCATCCACTAACTTTAGAAAAGTGTACACCTTATTTATAGTCAAGTTCTGACCCAGTCATAATTCCAGGTCTCAAAGAGCAAAGTCCTTTTAGAAAAGATTCCAATCTAGTGGGTACTAGTGTAGACACTTTGGGGATTTTACAAGCTTAGAAGTTTGTTGTTATTGCATATATTTTATTTGCCTTTATTGACTAATTCATGGTAAGGGCAGAGGTAAACATCTATAAGTAAAAAACAAACTCCAGTAATAATAATAAACTATACATGACCATTGTTTCAAAAGACTGGAATACCAATTCTTGACAAAACTATTAAAACCAGGAACCAGGCCCTTTGTGTCTTACAGCAACTTCAAAAGAGTATGAAAAAATTCAACTGATATCAGTAACCAGATTAAGAGGGGGGGGGGGAAGCAATTGTAGCTATAAGGAAACATTAAATATGTTTCCTACAGTTATAAAATGCATGCCACAGACTTCAACCCTCAAATGAAGAAAATGTCAATATACAGCATACATTGTAGCATAAAAATGCTTTATTTCTCTTTATTGTAATTCTACTTGCAATTTGAGTAATCAAAATCATTCACTTTTTATTGTTAAGTTTATTATTTTTGTTCTTACAAAGCTATTCTTTTTTTTTTATTATTTTGTTTCTGTTTAAGAACATGGTGATGGCTATCCTTTTGATGGCAAGGACGGGCTCTTAGCTCATGCTTTTGCACCAGGACAAGGAATTGGAGGGGACTCTCATTTTGATGATGATGAACACTGGACACTGGGAGAGGGTCAAGGTATAATTTTAGCTTATTTTTTTAATATTGCATCTTATATAAAAATTATAACATTATTAGTAAATAAACAAATACGGTAAAAGGATGCATTGTCATCTCCCTGATCTTCCATGCTCTTTATTTTGCATATCACAGGCTAACATTTTTCAGTACATTTTCATATTTTTCTGATATTTTCCTGATTTGGAGGCTTTAATATTTTTTGTTCATTTCACACATTTTTTAAGTAACACTTGTAAATCAGTTTCACACATATGAATTTGTAGATTTTCACTTGCTAAATTTGTTTTATGTGCACTAAATATGATTAAGCATATCACACACAGAGATCTACCAATAGAACTTCAAATGCACTGTTTTAGCAGATCATCAAAACCAGAGCATTTCAAGGCAATTTAAAACATAGCCAAAAGAATTGCTTCAAATTTCATCATTGGTCCGTTTTACTTATTTATAAATGTACTTAATCATTCAAAATATGTATATCTCTGTTAAGTTTCCTTTTTTAAAGACGGTGACATTTTACTTACAAGATAATGTCCTTTCTTGAGTCCTGCTAGACCACGCCAAAGAAGTGGCTGTGTTCCCCTACCAGCAGATTGGTGGAGACAAAGAACCAATGAAAGCCCCGTTTTCAATGGCATCACTCCCATGCCTCTATCCATCTCTCTTCGGTATTCACCCAAAGCATAAGGGAGAACATGGAAAGCCTCACACAGTCTCAACATAGGCAACAATGAGTAGTCAAACAGTAGAGAACTATCTACAGGAAAAAAATAAACAGAAGGCTATCCATAGAAGATGGACCTGCAGAACCAAGTATATAAATCATAACGGACCCAAGGGTACCATCGTAGAAAAACAGAGTAAATACAGTTTTAGGGATGGGCTCTGGACTGGTCTACCAAGACTCAAGGAAAGGACATTATCTGGTAAGGAAAATGTCACCATCCATATTGCCCTGCTAGACCAGTCCAGACAAGTGGGACATACCAAAGCTATGCTTCCACTGGATGGGAAGAAGACACAGCAGCCTGCAAAACCTTAGAACTAAAGGTTGTGTCCGCCTGAGCATGGTCATCCAAGTGGAAATGCTTGACAAAAGTGAAAAGTGATGCCCACATTGTCACCCAACAAATGTCTGCAGGTACTACTGAGCTCTGCGCCACCCATGAGGACGTTTGTGCTCAGATAGAATGGGCATGCAAACCCTCGGGAACAGGACAATTCTGCAATAGATCCACTAAGGCAATGGCCAACTTTTCCCAGTGCCCCGCGGGGCCGGCCCGTCCATTGTGTGATGATGTTTGCATAGGGCTCTGTGCTTCAGGGGCCCCGTGCGAACTTCATTCGCATACAATGAACGGCTTCAGAGGTGAGCCGAGAAAGCCCTGCGAGGCCTCGGCTCACCTCTGCACTACCACTAGCATGAAGAGTGATGTTTTCCCTCATGCTGGCAGCTGTGTTACTGTGAAGCACGGGCGTGCCGGGAAATGCCCTTTAACCTTTCCTGGCATGCAGTGCGCTTCACAGCAACACAGCCACCAATGTGAGGGGAAAACACCACTGTTCACACTGCTGGCTGTGCAAAGAGAGACGGGCCTCGTGTAGGATTCTCTGGCTCCCTCTGCAGTAAATTACTGTGGGGCTCTTTGGGGAAGGGGTGGTCTAGGATAAGATAGGAAATGACTGATGGGGGGCTTGGACCGGAAATGGGCTGATGGGGAGCTAGGATTGGTAATGGGCATATGGGGGGGCTTGGATTGGAAATAGGCTGATAGGGGGCTTGGATTGGAAATGAGCTGATGGAGGACTGGGCTAGGACTGGAAATGAGGTGATGGGGGGCTAGGACTGGAAATGGGCTGATGGGGGGAGCTTGGACTGGAAATGGATTGATGGAAGGCTGGAATAAGACTGGAAATGGCTGATGGGGGGCTAGAACCGGAAATGGGCTGATGGGGGAGATGGGAGAATGGGACTAGAAGGGAGCAGATGCTGGGTGGGGCTGGAACTAGAAGGGAGCTGATGTTGGGGGAGGACTAAAAGAGGATGGGGCTTGGGGAATGAGGATGGAAAGGGGAAAATATATTTTGTGTGGGAGGGAAGAAAAATCTACGATTGGCCGGGTATTGGGAGAGTAAGTGGGGATTGAGGATGGAAGGGTGAAATTTGAGTGGATGAATAAGAAAGAAAGAAAGAAATGGAGGAAAGAGCCAAAGGGGATGATCAGTATGTTAAAGGAGATGTAGAGAGAGAATGGGAAAAAAACTAGAACAGAGAAGAAAGAACAAATGGACAGCAGACAATGGAGAGTTAGCCAAAGACATGAAGAAACCAGAAGAAAGTGACTGGAGCAATTGCAACTGAAAAATAAAATGTCCAGACAACATAAGGTAGAAAAATACTTTTTATTTTGAATTTGTTAACTGGAATATGTCATCTCTGGGAAATGTGCATTGCTAACTTCTTTGTGTTTTTGTTTAGTATAAGAGGAAATTAATTTATAGTTTTCTTTCTCCAGTGTTGTTGCACGTTCCAACTTTGGCCTTTGAGTTCCCAGTTTAATTATTGTCTTTCTATTTCTAAATTGTGATCTCTTGTTCTTTGTTTGGTGATGTGTAACCGAGCTGAGGTATTCTATTTATGTAGTTTCGATTTGACAGTGCCACTTGTTCTCTTTCCCCAGTAGAAGATGTATTGGTATTCTCTGAGATGTATTGGTTTAATATTTGCAGTGTTGCCTTTTTGATAGGTAGGGTTTGGTGCTTTGTGAGTCCTGACAGTGCTGTTATGATACAGCGGGTTTGCTATGGATTCTAATTGGGCAATGTTTATAGTATTTCCTAATGTGCCTGGCGGTTGGCACTGAAATATAGCAAAGTAGAATACCAGATGTCTTTCTTTATCCAGATACTCATTAAAAGGCATGTTTACTAAAAGTTAGTGCATGTTAACTCTATGCAAATATTTATGCAAATGAGGTTCTTTATGCAAATGAGACCCCACAATGAGTCTTCGCACATGGCCCCACACCCTCTTGGGGTCGCCCCTGGTGCCCAATACAGACTTAGCTACTGTGTCACCTTGTGTGGGCCAGCAAATGACACAAAAAGATGGTCTGACTTACAAAAATAATTCATAACCTCCAAGAACCGGAAAGGCACCCTCCAAACATCCACAAGGCGAAGATCCTTACTATTCCCCTGACACTGCTCCTTAGAGAAGAAAGGCAGACAAACCATCTAGTTCACATGAAAGGGAGAAATTACTTCAGGGAAGAAGAAAGGCATAGGCTGAATGGGAACAGCCTCCTCAGAAAAAGATAGGCAAGATAGAGCCAGAAGCTCAGGAGCTTCCTTGCAGAACAAATTGCTGCCAAGAAGACCATCTTGAGTGTCAAATCCTTTAGAGTGTGCTTCAATGGCTCAAAAGGATCTGACATCAGGTCCCCGAGCTCCAGACACATATCCCAGGAGTCTACCACAGAAGGGGAGGGTGCAGATGCCAAACCTTTTGAATAAAGTACAAATCATCTGGGTGTAAGGTTGAAGACTTACCAGCCAATGTACCTCTGAAACGGGGGGCGGAGCTAGCCGCGGTGCCGAATGGACGTGTGAAATAAAGCTCTTGAGGCTACTGAAGAATCCTGTACTACTTTAATGCGAAATTGATCGTACTTTATCATCCCTTTGTGTCCCATTGGCGATACATTCCCAGGCAAACCTGTAAGATGACTACTTTGAAGCCAGCGCGGCTGGAATTTCAGCCGGGACCGGGATCTTCTGCAAAGCGGTCTAAATCCGACACAGGATCCCCTCACAAAATGGCCGCGGCGGAGAAAGAAAATACCACGGAGAGCCTACGAGAAATCCTGCTGGAGCTAAAGAACGTTAAAGAAATGATCGCTGAAAACGCGGCTTCTCTAACGGCGATTCAAGAAGACATGAGCGAGGTTAAGGAGAAAATTAATGCGATGAACTCCCGCGTTGAGTTGGTTGAGGGACAAGTACAGAAACATGATGTGCTGCTCAACCAAATCGGACCCCTGACCAAGCGTATTAAGCACATGGAGGACTCCATTGAAGACCAAAATAACCGTGCACGGCGTAACAACATCAGAATCGTAGGGGTACCTGAAGGAGCCGAAGGATCTGATCCGATCGCTTACTTGGAGAAAGTCCTTCCGGAGTTGCTGCAGATATCCTTTACCAGGCCTTTTGAATTGGAGCGCGCACACCGGGTCCCCACGAACAAGGCAGAAAACACCAGGTATCCACGTCCGATGATCATGAAAGTCCTGCGCCACGTACAGGCCCTGCAAATTCTGCAAGTTGCTAGAAAAGCTCCATCTCTACAGATCCAAGGTCAGAAAGTCTTTTTCTATCCTGATCTTAGCAAGCAAACCATGGATCGCAGAAGATCACTGCTCGCGTGCAGGCCTATGTTACAGAGTCTGCAGGCAAGGTATGGTCTATTTTACCCCGGTACCATGAGGGTGACGCTCCATAACACAACAAGGAACTTTGTTGATGCTGACAAATTGCGGTCCTTCCTGCAAGAAAATAGTGGTATGGAATCCTAATTACCAATACCTTCTGGATGATGGCTAGTTCCTTTTGTATAATAATGAGCTCTCCTGATAGGGGGGTGTTAGTGTGGACTCGCAGGACTCACTATTATTTGAGGGCCCAAGTTTTTCCACTGTCTCTGATGCAGAGCTGGCCTTATTAACCTAATCTGTACTGGGATAGTTGCTTTGAGTTCGTTTAGTGGATATGGGAACAAAGGTATAATTGCATGTTATAGCCTGCATGTGGATCAAACATGTAACTACTATTTGTATGGTAACTGCAGGCAGGTAATGATGATTTTCAAAAAGAACCTGTAATTGTTATTTAGAAATGTAGCCAAGGGAGAGGTTAGGGATTTTATAGTGACACAGGTGGCAGTTATCACCTTGAAATGTATAAGTTCAATGTTAAATCGTTTATCACGACCAGTCCAACCCACTTTTCCGCTCATGCTTTGGCAAGCAAGTACTGCTCTGACCATTAATAGCTATGCCTTACACATAACACAGCCTTACATCCAGTATGGCAGCTGACCTAACTGTACTCACCTTAAATGTAAAAGGGATTACTGATCCTATAAAGCGCAAAAAGATCTTAACCTACTGCCAGCACCAGAAAGCTGATATAATTTACTTACAGGAGACTCATTTATCAGAGCGAGAGTCGCATAAGGTAACATCATCCACATATCAAGTGGCAGTGGTATCGCCTGCACTGGGACGAAAAGGAGGGGTGTTAATACTGCTCCGCAAAAAGTTTCATTCATCCCTGACATGCGTAAAAGCAGACCCCATGGGTAGATGGGCAAGAGCAACATTGCAGCTGGGTCAATCGCTGGTTACGTTCTTGAATATATATGCACCGACAATCGATGATCCCACCTTTTATAAAGGAATTGCTATGGAGTTAACAGAAATGGCTCATACTAACATAATCATAGGGGGAGACTTCAACATGCTACTAGATCCCTTGCTGGATAGGACCCCATATAAATCCATCACTAAGCCAAATTCACATGCAATCTTGCAGAGCATTATGGCTGACCTCCACTTAGTGGATCCATGGCGGCTATTGCACCCCACAGCTCGGGAATACACGTTCTATTCTGTGCCGCATAAAACTCAAACTCGGATAGATTATTTCCTGACCTCAGCTAGTCTACTTCAGCAAGTTGTGGCGACTACTATTCACGCGGGCACGGTATCTGATCATTCCGCAGTTTCCCTAGTCATACGACTGGACCAATCCCGGAAACTACCAAATCGGTGGACCTTTGACAAGTCTTTACTACAAGATGAAACCTTCTGCGTTTCCATTAATGATATCATAGAGAGCTATATTCAACTTAATGACCCTTCCGATACATCCATATGGGGGTGGTGGGAAGGCTTCAAAGCGACACTTCGAGCACACATCACCACCTACACCATACGAAGGAATAAGCTCAGGAAGATCGAACGAGAGGATTTGGAGAAACAAATCAAAGCCGGGGAACGGCTCCTAGCCAAGAATGCGGATCCAATGATTTTGATTCGGTTACAACGCCTAAGATACCGCTATAATAACATGTTATATAAGGAAGCTCACACCCTAGTATATACACAACGCAGTACTTATTACCATGAGAACAACCGAGCTGGCCCCTTACTGTCCAGATGGCTTAAAGCACGAAAGGCTGTATCTAGGATTGCAATACTGCAGGATGTAGGAGGAGGGCTCCTTATTCAAGATGAACAGATATTACGGCGCTGTAGAGATTTTTACGAGACTCTATACCGAACAGAAGTTGGATGTAGCGCAGAGGCATTTGCTGAATTTGTCGCCGACATATCCGGACCAAAACTACAACCAGAACAGGCTCAGGAATTGGAAGCAGAATTCTCAGTGGCGGAGATACGCAGAGCTATTGGGCAGATGGCGCGAGGAAAAGCGTCGGGACCCGATGGTCTCCCACTGGAATTATATCATAAATATCAGCTCTTGCTGGCTCCGATGCTGCAGACTTACTTTAACGGGCTCTGTAAACCCGATTCTGAAGTGGGTATGTTGGCAGAAGCCACAGTAGTGATTCATCCGAAACCAGGTAGAGACCCGCAGAAAATAGAAAACTACAGGCCCATATCACTCTTAAACGCCGACTACAAAATTTATGCCAAAGCTCTTGCTAACCGGCTGAACCCGCTTCTCGGTGACCTGATACATGCAGATCAATGTGGTTTCGTACCGGGCAGATCCACTACGGATAATGGCCGCTTATTGGCTCATGTGCTAACAACAGCGCAGCAGGTACCGGAACCCCTGATAGGGTTATCCCTAGATGCCGAGAAGGCATTTGATCGCTTAGAGTGGTCCTTCCTCTTCCGAGCTTTGAGCTGGTTTGGGATTGGGGAGATCTGTCTTAACAGAATAAAGGTGCTGTATGCCAAGCCCATGGCACGCATTGCTGCCAATTCTGGAATATCAGACTCCTTTACATTGCAAAGAGGTACCCGACAAGGATGCCCTTTGTCTCCACTTCTCTTTAATTTGGCTCTGGAGGTGCTGGCGATTGCGATTCGGCAACATGAGAATATTATTGGAGCCGAGCTGGCCGATGGTCAATGCAAGTTATCTGCCTATGCGGATGATCTCCTCCTCTTCCTTCGGCCCGAGTCTTTGCCAATAGCCTTACAAATCATAAAGAGATACTCAGCAATTTCAGGATACAAAGTGAATTACTCAAAGACCACTTTAATTCCATTGACTGCAGACGTGCCAGCACAGACGCTGCAAGAATATCCTTTCCAAGTGGCTTCATCCTCTTTCAAATATCTCGGAGTGCTATATGGCTTAACTCTACAAGCTACTTTACACCTTAATGTATCCAATTGTAAAACAATGATCCGTGAGTGTATTACCAAGTGGACCCCACTACATCTGACTTGGTGGGGGAGATTAGAAACCATAAAAATGGTACTGGCCCCGAGGATCAGTTATATCCTAAGTATGATACCTATATTCTTTCCTCCGTGCTTCTATAAACGAATCAACAGTATGCTTGTTTCCTTTCTCTGGGGCAATAGAATTCCTCGTATTGCCGCCTGGAAGCTTCGCTTGCCCAAAGCCCAGGGAGGTGTGCACTTTCCAGACGCTAAGTGTCTACATCAAGCTTCATTGCTGCGACAGGGTGCACAATGGACTTCTACAGAAGACGAGGACAAGGGACCCAGATGGCTGAAAGTAGAGCAAGCTCTCAATAGGCCCTTTCAGACTTGGATGATGATAGGGATGGCACAGTTGCCGGGGAAGCTACAAAACGAAGTTGTGGGCGCAACCCAGGAAGCCTGTAGGGATCTTGCAAAATGTCTTGAAGATGGTGACGATTTTTCCTCTGAAATGCCTCTCTGGATGAACCCACGGCTCTGCATAGCCGGGAAACCCATTTGTTGGAAAAAATGGATAGACCATGGTATCACGACGCTTGGTCAATTGCTAAAGGGGAATGTCTTTAAGACCTTTGGGGATCTGACTAACGACTTTGGTCTCCCCTCACCCTGTTTGTTTCAATGGTGCCAACTCAGGCATTGTATGAGCAAAGCTGGCGTATCCCCATTTACGATGCTCTCAGAATGGCCGCTCCTGCAAAAAATGCGTGAGATTCAGGTGGGCATGCGGGCAATGTCCAAATGCCTTACGCTACTCCGAACGAAAGGGGAAAAAGAATGCTCGAAGGTGCAATTGGAGTGGCTGGAGGATACAGGGGATTGTTTTAACACGGATCAATGGAGTACCTTTTGGGACTCTCAAATACGAATCACTAGAGCCGCATCTTTAACACAATCCCTGTACTTCCTAGCACATCGTGCTTACCTTACACCTCAACGGAAGATGAAGTGGGCGGCACAGGAGGGCAATCGTTGTTGGTCTTGTCAAACAGCTATTGGAACTTTATCCCATATGCTCTTCTATTGTGATTTGTTGCAGGGTTTTTGGAGAAAAGTCTGGCAGCGTGTATTGACTATTTTCAATCTACAAGTTCCGCTTACTTATCCAATTATTGTCTTCAAATCCATGATGATTACTCCCGCGCTGTCTAAACCTGACAGTCAATTATTAGATCTTATGATAAGTCTGGCCCTGAAACTTATTCTGACACATTGGAAGAACCTGGATCAGGTGCACTTTGAACAATGGTGGAACTTATTATGTCTTCATCAAAGCTATGAGGAAATATACGCCCTTAAATGCCCTTGGGCAGGCAAGCTGAATAGGAAATGGAATACATTACATAACTATCTTGGATTGAGGCATTAGTGTGTTACTACAACTTACCCATACTATTAGCAGGGCGGTTCCTTGGTTATGGACTGGTCGTGACTTATGGTGCTGTGATGTTTCAATGTTTTTCTTTTTTTCTTATGTTAATATGTTCAGTTTGGATTACTGCTGTTAATCTGATTTTCTTTCCTCCACTGAGATGTAAGCTGCCTCTTGCCTGGAGATTTACTATGTGCTTTACATCTCGTGTCTGTTTCCACTTGTAAATTTTCTTTTTTGAATAAAGATATGTTAACAATGTACCTCTGAAACAGGCCAAAGCTGCAACTTAAACCCTCAGGGAACAAAGAGAAAGGCTCTTCTCCAGACTGTTCTGCAGAAAAGACCATCAGAGATGGCACCTTGGCCATCTCAGAAGCCAGCTGCTGTGTGCCGCACCCCCATTCAAGGCATCAGACCCGCACTTATGCAAGATTGGTAGACCTCCTATGGACTCTGAGCAGAGTGGAAAACCACTGCCAGAGAGTAGCCTGTACACGTTAACTGTATCCTTTCAGGAGCCAAGCCATAAGCAAGAAGAGAGCCGGGTCCTCAAGGAAAAGCAGCTCCTGACACAATCTGCCCCGAGACGGAGGCAAATGGAGGGGTGGCATTTGCAGGAGCCGCATCAGATCTCTGAATCATGCTCTCTTCAGTCATCCTTGTGCCATCAGAATAATCCTTCTTGGGTGGTGCTCCATACACTAAAACACATGCCTATCAGGGGAAGCACATGCAGCAGGTGTTGAATTGGTAAAGGTTGAGCCAGGGTGCCAACACCCTGACTCTGTGCGATGACTGAAAAAGCAGCACACTTTGACATTGGAGCGGGTCACCATCAGATCTCTCTTGGTGCTATCCCAGTGGTGCAGAAACAACTAAAATGACTCCTGACTCAACTGTCGCTCTCCTGGAACCAGAGAGTGCTGGCTGAGAAAATCTGTTTCCACAGTATCCACTCTGACAATGTGCAAAGCCGACAAACTAGGAGGTTCTTCGCTGCCCAGGCAAACAGAAGAGCTATCTCCAGGGCTACCCCAGCACTCCTTGTGCCACCTTGCTGATTGACATAAGCCACCAACGTGGCATTGTCCAAGAACATTTGAACTGTTCAGCCCTCAACTAGGGGCTGGAATTCACAGAAGAGCCAACCTGATTGCCTCAAGGCAGTTGAAGGACCACACCACCTCTCTGCAGTTCCAGTGGCCCTGGGCTGTTCAGCCTTGGCAATGGGCTCTCCAGCCCGAGACAGGCATCTGTCACCAGAAGGATTCATAAGCATCCAGCAGCATGCCCTTCCTCAGAAGATTGGTCTGCTGCCACCACTGCAAGCTGGCTATCACCATCATTTGGAGCAAGAGCCTGAGCTTGAACTGCTGAGAACTCAGGGATCACCAAGTCGGTAAGGACCATTGGAGCAACTGCATATGAGCATGTGTCCACGGCACCATCTCAATGGTCGCTGCCATCAATCAAAAGAGCTGAAGATGAACCTAGACTCTGGGAAACTGTTGTACACAGAACAATGCTAGGCAATCCAACAGTCTGACTTTCTCCTTTACTGCTAAACTGTGAAAAGCCCTCCAATTATAGAGAAAAAATTATAGGGGATGGTATTTAACCATTGTGAGACTACTTTATTTATTTTTATTTATTTATTTAGTAAACATTTGTATACCGCCGCTTCCTACGATCAGCCGCGGTTACTTTACAGAATCATCATGTATCGTACAATACAATGAATTTTTAGAGTACAATTTTGATTTTGGCAAAGATTTGCATATCACACGAAATAGAGACTAGATACTTTTCATAATTTTAAATAAACATTCGATTCAGCACGTTCGGTGTTTTGCAATTTCAAATAAGAACACTTCAATATGCAGATAAGTTCTGATAGTCAATTCAAGCATAAATTGTTCAGCTAACAGTGTTATGAACCAGATTTATGGTCGTTGATGTGATCGGAGTTGGCAGCTTCGGGGCAAGTTACCCCGTGTTGCTTAATTTTAAACTGAGACCATTGGTTCATATAAATCAGGTTTTTAGTAAATTGCGAACTGTTGGAAAATTGGCTGTGTGAAATCTGAATGTGATATTAGAACTTTTTCTCTATAATTGGAGGGCTTTTCATAGTTTAGCAGTAATATACCCCTCTACTAAAAGAGACCGACAGCTCAGAGTGTGACTTTCTCCTTTGGCAGGAAGACTCTGCACACTCGAATATCAAAGCATGCTCCCAGGAACTCCAGGGATTGGGAATACAACAACTGGTTCATTCCCCATTGATCACCCAGCCGAGGCTTACCAGAAAGGACATCACTCGGGTCACTACCCGAGATGCCTCTCAAAGAGAATGGGCTCAGATGATTCAGTAGTCTAATATGGGTGCACACAAATCCCATGGTGCCGTAGCACAACCACCACCACCATCTGACCTTGAAGAACATCCTTGGGGCAGTGGAGAGTCCAAATGGGAGGGCAGTAAACTAAAAGTAAGAACCAAACATGGCAGAACATAGATACTTTGCTGATCCTTTGGACTAGGATATGAAAATATGTCTCGGCCAAATCCAGCGATGCCAGGAACTCCCCCCTCAGCACATCACTTGAATCATTGCTCACAAAGTTTCCATCCAGAAGGGAATGATACACAAGCTCTCATTGACATACTGGTACCGATGGGAGTCCTGAGACCCCTAGGAGTCCTTCCAGCACACCCGTGAGGAGCGGGTGGAAGTTAAAGGAAAAGGGGCTCATGCCTGCTTAATAGGCTCTTTGGACCTGTCCTCTGGAAGGCAGAAAGATTTTGTTTCACCCAGGTCCTTCACTAGCTTCTCAAACAGAAATGTCTCTCTAAGGCCAGGTGGGCATGCGGACATTGGAAAGGTGAGTCTGCTGCCCCATATCAGAGCAAATCCTATGCCATGACACCATTGACAGGGCACAATTCCTGGCCACTAGACATACTAGGCCATACATGGCATCAGAAAGGATGCCATAGCCAACGCCAAAAGAGGGGCTGAATTATCCAACAAAAAACTGAATCCACTAGAACAGAGCTCAAAACATTAGACTTGCACATGCTGTCAACTGAAGACAGCACCATAGTGAACAGGTTCTGCAACATAAATCCACCTTTCAGTCCAGAGTATTCTTAAGGCCGATCGACCTTCCACAGGAATGATGGTCTGTCTAGTAACCACTGTGACCTGTGCATCCACCTTGGAAATATCAAACCACACAATGCCCTCCTTCCCCAGGAAAGTGTGCATCCTCTTATACACCCTCATCTCCTTAGGTGGGGAGTCAGAGGAATCCCACTCCAACCGAAACAGGCCCTTAAGCATCTCCAGGAATGAGAATATAATAGTGAATTACCACACCCCTTGCAGAAGTGGATGCATCTTCAGATCCTACTCTGTGGCTGGAGCGACAGCCAAGCTCAAGGTGGATAAGACCCTGGGAATCAATGCCTCCAGTTCCTCCTCCCAGAACAGGTGGATAACATCAGCCTCCTCATAATTCTCTAAAGGCAAGAGTACTTCTTCATCCACATCTGACATCTGAATCCAAGCCACAGTCCAAATCTTAGCCAGATCCCAGCTCATCCCCATCTCCAGGGGGCAGCCTTCACTGAGGATGCTTAGTCTTAGGCAACCAAATAGGGCTTCTACTCTCAGCCTGCTCCTCATGAGACTGCACCCAAGGCACCCACAGGTCACAGAGTCTGAATTTCCACACCAGAATGATCAGGCCTGCTGTAAAAAGGAAAAGAATTCAGGGGAGGACAATCCGGAGTCCATAATCTCTCCTCTCTGAAATTACCCCCCCCCCCCAACACCAGGGGACATACCTGCCACAAATCTCCTTGAGATGGGGAACCGCCTGCACAGCACAGTTGCTGGCAACCCCGGCCAGCTGGACATCCTTACCCTTGGCCATCCGCCACCTCTTGCCCTAAAGCAGGCAAGACCTGACTAACTGCATCCCCCAGCTGGGAGATGGGGAGCAAGCTATTCAGGGATGACTCAGAAGCTGCCATGCAAGAAGAGCAGAGTCCAGAAGCTGGAGATGAAGTGCCTTGCTTGCTTCAGGCCAAACAACATTTCCTGGAAGAAGACAGAGAGTTAAGGCAAGTATCATGACAGCATGTGCTAAAGCCATGGCAGCCCAATGGTGCACGTTAATGGTGCTTACACAGCACTGCATGTTAGGGGCACTTGGGTAGGAATGCACATTGGAGCCACTGTGGCAGAACGCATGCATAGACCATGTGATCACCAGGCATACAATAAAAAAAGATACTACTAGCTCATGCAGAAAACAGCGGGAAACCCCCATATCGAGCCAAAGGTCACCAGCAGTCCACCCCAAATTTCACCCCAGATGGATGGAATTGGGAGCGTCCAACAAGGACAATAACGAGGTCAAGCACCCTCTCAGAGCTGCAGGCAGAAATCTGTGCCAGGCTCAGCTCTACTCCCCTGAAACTGTTTCTCTGGCTTTGCAGGCACTGCATTTAAGGTGTCTGGCAGGCAGATTCCTCTGAGAGTCTTCTGCAATCTTCAGGAGAGAGTGGAGGAACAGAGGAGGAGAGAGGGGGCATTGGGGTAGTGTGAGGCTGCTCCAGATCCTTCCAGTTTTCTGGCTGCTCAACAAGCCCTTAACAGGATAAGAGCATGGAGCTGAATCAATTTTCCCTCCTCCTATGGCTACTGAAAAGACGGCAGTCTAGTGGAGCCTCCCAAGTCATGCTCTAGTGAGAGAGTTACCCTCAAAGTAGGTCGTTCACAAGCATTTAAATTAATCTTCTCCTCTCAATTATTCAGATTTTCTTCAGAGTGTAGAAAATCCATCTACCATCAACTGGAGACAAAGAAATACTGAAGAGAACTTTGGTGGCTGAGGCATACAGAGGCATAGGAGTGATGTCATTGAAACCTGGGCTTTTCATTAATTCTTTGTCCCCACCAATCTGCTGGTAGGGGAACACAACCCACTTAACTGGACTGGTCTAGCAAGACAATATGGAAGTTAAATTTGTTCTTTTAAATATATCAGCAAATCAATGTTTCGAAAGACACACTGCTTATATTTCTGCTTCGGGAAAACAAATCCATTCTTTCCAGTTCATAGGTATTGTCATGCAGCAGGAGCTGATGGAAGCAAAGATGCAAGAAAAGAAGATGTTTTTCATAATATAAAAGATGTGCACGTGATGCAATTCCCACACAGAGCAGCTAGAGGAAGCAAGCGTGCACTCACAGAGGCTGACTGGACACACCTAGCTAATCGACACCACCTGACAAGCAGCCCAGAAAGCTCAAACACAGGAGAGCTTTATAAGCAAGAGGCTGGAGACTGGAAAGGGGGTGGAGGTAGAGGTGGACAAGAGAGAAGCACCAGGAGCAAAGCCGTGCGAGAGAAATGCACCACGAGCAAGGGCCAAGAAGAAGGAAGCACCAGGAGCATTGGGCTAAGCCCTAGGAATGGAGGGGAAAGCAATGCTGAGCAAAGGAACAGTCACTTTGGGAAGCAGAGCAGTGCTGAAGGAAGAAGCCAGAAGTTAGGCTTGGAAAGAGGCCTGCACTTACCGGAGGAACCAGTGACCAGACTGAAAGGTAACAAGAGCTTTCAGGGAAAAGACTGTCACAAGGATTGTAGTCCTGGAGAACTAC
The DNA here is from genome assembly GCA_033557465.1 of Ichthyophis bannanicus. Classification (NCBI taxonomy): domain Eukaryota; kingdom Metazoa; phylum Chordata; class Amphibia; order Gymnophiona; family Ichthyophiidae; genus Ichthyophis; species Ichthyophis bannanicus. The sequence continues at coordinate 206,016,359 of CM066034.1, forward strand.
TAGAAGGAGAAAGTTCCTGTTCTACATACTGCTGGAAGCCAAGGTATGCTGACTCTGTTTTTATGAGAAAAAGCTCATCTTATAAGTGCCCTTTTAAAAGCAATGCTCGTTTTACAAGAAAGGAAAGTAAACCTACTTTGTATAATCCAGATGGTAAAAGCACAAAGGTAGGACAAGCTCACTGGCGAACCATAGAAGAACTCTACAAACACCCAGAGAATAAGAATAGCGACTGGCCAGTTCCAATAGCCAGAGAAACTCCAGATACAGAAAGGGATAACTCTGATTCAGAGCTGATGCAAGTGGAATTTGTGGAGCCTAGTCTTTTGTCTCAAGAGGAGATGGACTGTTCTCTATGCATTACAAGCAGTATAGAATCACAGCTAGACTTGTAAATAATATATGCTGTCTCCAGAGTGTTACTTGTATGCTAAAAGGAAGAAGAGTGTTGAAGCGGTTGAGTTACTCTAGGAAGCCTTAATTAATCCTTGTTACAACTGTGAAGCATAACAGTTTTTCCTTACTATGAGTTTGTTTCATTCCTGAAGTAAAGGACATTTTCGTCCATGTTGTGACCCACCTGAACTGTTTGCGTAAAGGGAAATAAAAGCCTATGTTATCCCTCTACTCTGCATTCACAATTTACTTCTTAATAGGAACTGGACTACTAAGACCAGGCTGCACCTGGCTCTTAAAGGAACCACCTCTCATATAAAAATATCTTTGTGTCCAACCTACCCCTATGACCACTGGCCACCAGGGGTGGTACGCGACAGTATATAAAGAAGCAGTGAATAAGCCATGCTATCAGTGGACTGAAAAGAATGAAACTGTATGTGGTATGACACTGTGGACTGAAAGAATGGAATTGTTTTCCTGAAGCAGAAAGATAAGCAGTGTGTCTTTTGAAACATTATATTTACTATGTTGAGAGGAACTATTGATTTGCCTATATTTTTAAAAGTACAAATTTAACAGAGACATACATATTTTGAATGATTAAGTAAATTCATAAAAAAGTAAAAAGGACCAATGATGAAATTTGGTCCGCTGCTTTTTAACATATTCATAAATGACCTGGAAATGGGAATGAGTGATCAAATTTGCAGATGACACAAAATTATTCAGAGTTGTTAAAACCCAAGAAGATTGTGAAAAATTGCAAGAGGACCTTGATAAATTGGAAGACTGGGCGTTCAAATGGCAAATGGAATTTAATGTGGACAAGTGCAAAGGTATGCACCTAGGAAAGAACAACCCAAACCATGGTTACACGATGCAAGGATTCACATTAGGAACTAACACCCAGGAAAAAGATTTAGGTGTCATCGTGGATAACTAGTTGAAACCCTCTTCCTAGTGTGCAGCAGCAGCCAAGAAAGCAAATAGAATGCTTGGAATCATAAGGAAAGGAATGGAGAATAAAACAAAGAATATTATAATGCCTCTGTATCGCTCCATAATGCAAACACACCTTGAATATTGTGTGCAATTCTGGTTGCCGTATCTTTAAAAGGTTATAACAGAATTAGAAACGGTACAGAGAAGAATCACCAAAATGGTAAAGGGGATGGAAGGATACTCCTATGAGGAGATCCTTAAAAGGTTAGGGCGCTTCAACTTGGAAAAGAGATGGCTGAGGGGAGATATGATAGAGGTCTGTAAATTAATGAATGGAGTGGAACGGGTAAACTTAGATCGGTTGTTTACGCCATAAAAAAGTAGAAAGACTAGGGGACATGCAATGAAGCTACAATGTAACCCATTTAAGACTAATAAGAGAAAATATTTTTTTCACTCAATGTGTAATCAAACTCTGGAATTTGTTACCGGAAGATGTAGTAAAAACTGTTAGTGTAGCTGGATTTAAAAAAGGTTTGGACAAGTTCCTAGAGGAAAGGTCTATAAATCATTATAGACCTTTCCTCATGCAATTCAGGAAGGCACTCAAGCACTACTTATTTATACAATACTACCAGATCAATATCAATCCACCATAGACACACCTCTCCTCTAGTCCTAACGCATACCCATAGATTTATCATAAGATACTCACAAAGCTTATTGTTATACATGTAAATAATTGTTGTGCATGTCTCCCTAAGTTATCCAGTGTTCTTCCCTGTTCTATGTAAAACTGATATTTGTTTTGTTAATTATGGTTCCATGTAAACCGCGCTGATGCTAAAAAGTGCGGTATATAAGAAAAATAAATAAATAAATAAATTATTTAAAAAGGACCCAGAAAATCCACTGCTTGCCATGGGACAAGTGTTGTGGAACCTGTGTGTCTTTTTGGGAACCTGACAAATACTTGTGACCTGGATTGGCCACTGTTACAGGATACTGGGGCTTGATGGACCTTGGTCTGACCCAGTATGGCATATCTTATATCTTACGTTTTTATATTCTTTTCTCTCTCTTTTCAACTGCTGTAGAATGCTCTAATTCTGATGGTCAGCTAAAATAATGACATTTGAAGCACTATCGGTAGAGCTCTGTGTGTGTATGCTGTATTAACCTGAGCTCTATAACAGAAATTTTTGGAGTACTAAATATTTTAAGACACATTAATGAACTGAAGGCACACTGATAAATGCACATCCCTAATACCCTGGATTATTCAACAGGCTGTTCATTTCTGCATTCCCATAGTTTCAGTGCAGACTAGACAATCTGCTAATAGTTTGTGAGTAGCTATAGGAAACAACTTTATATTGCATGCAACTGGCAAACGATTGTCCACATAGTACCACAGGAATATGCAGAATTTAGCAGTTTTTATTGTTTTGTTTTCTCTATTGCTCGAGAGGATATGTTGAGGTTTCCATGCTATAAGCAGTTCCATAAAATCCTATGCCATTATGTAACATAAAACAGAGAAACTTGAAGTTATTGCAGGCCAATAATTCTACATTTCCATCGCTAGAAAGGAAATTATGTGCCCTTTAGAGTGTCCAAAAAACTTCAGTTGGTTCAGATTGCCATTTTTTGAATTGTGAATACAAAAGCTATGATTGCAAATTCAATTTAAGTGCTATTAGTAGAGAATTTTGGAACATCTTTACTAAACAACACTAGCCATTAGCGCAGGGTTTCCCGCATGCTAAGCATGCCGCAGGAATAGCGCAGAGCCAACCTGTTAGAATGTGATTAGGTGGGGACTGGGCAGGTTAGGGATCTAATGTGAACGTTGAAGATGCATCATTCTTAGCGCAGGCATTATGAGCACACACTAACCGCACAAGTTGCCATTAGGGTGGGTGCATTTAACATTCTTCAAGGAGTTGTGGTAAGTGCACCTACATTCTGGATAGCGTGAGGCAGTGTATTACCAATGCACTAATGTCAGGGGGATGGGTGCTTATGCCCTCAAAAGTTAGCACAGGCCTCCATGCTAGTTTTGCAGCTCAGATGCATGCTAATGGCAACCCCTTTAGTAAACATGCTCCCTTATGCGTAACTTGAAAGTGAGGAGGAGTATCATACATACAGTTCATAATAAGAGTTAAAGAAAAAGAATGAGAGGGGGTTAAAGGGAAATATATTTATACTGAGGGTCCTATTTGTACTTGTGTGAGAGGGAGTGTTATTTATACCTGTGCCCCCTCCCTTCCCCAATGAAAGTGGGAGATGGACAGGGCTGCATTAGAGCTTATTTAAATTATTTTGTACTGCATATGCTGTCTTATGTTGCATTAATGTATGTCTTTGTTCCCTTAGGGACATGTTTACTAAAACGTGGGTGCCTACCATGTGTTCTGCCCTAACAATGAGCGCGGGAATGGCAATGGACTTGAGCTGCAAATTGAAGGTGTGCCCGGCATATCCCCATTTGGCTAGCGCAGGTTTAATACCACCCTCACACTCATTCTGGTTAGTGCGATCAACACAGATGCACTTAACACCACCTACCGAGGTGACAGTAAGTGCACCCACGCTATGTGCGACATTGCAGGCGAGCACGCACTAAAGAAGCCCGCGCTAATCATGATGTGACAGTCCGTCTCGGAACGCACCAGTTCCCACCCCAACCTGTGCTATTCAGGTAGCATGGGATTGTTAGCATGGCCACATTTTTGGCACACGGTAAAGTTAGCATGTTGCATTGGCCCACGTTTAGTACACATGCCCCTTTGTGTGGGAATCTGGTGATCTATTCTATTCTAAGATCACATATGGAAAATTGTCCAGAAATTTGTTTTCCTTTCTTAAAATCCTTGGGGCACTAATGCTCATTAACGTATGCTAAGTTCTACTGTTCCCATTTATTTGGGGCATAGTGGCTCTTAGTGTGCATTATCTTTTGTTAATATGCATTAAACTTTAGTCAAAATGCCTCCTTTCAATACTTGCAATAAAGCTACTTCTAAATCAGAAATGTTCAGCTATTTAACTGTTGCTCATCCTATATACTCTGTTTTTTTTTCTCACAGTTGTCAAGGTAAAATATGGAAATGCAGATGGTGAATTCTGTAAATTTCCATTTTTCTTCAATAACAAAGAATACAATAGCTGCACAGATGCAGGGCGCAGTGATGGCTTTCTCTGGTGCTCAACAACATATAACTTTGATTCTGATGGAAAATATGGATTCTGTCCTCATGAATGTAAGTTATGCCATTCAGAATATTTATTTGTAGACCAGTTTAACTACAAAGCAGTAAAATAAAAAGCAACTGCATTTGTAGTATTCAAAGTTCAAACAATTGGCTGAGTTGATTACTTGGCCAGTTGTATGCTTATGTTTTAAGTGCATAATTTATAAATTTAAGCATGAAATTAAGCATTTAGCAAAATGAAGGCATGCAATTTGCTTATAATTTATTTGTAGAATCAGTTCTTATTACTTTATCTACTGTGTCAGCCTTATAGGATATAAAAATAGGCCATCTCATGTGAAGAAGATCACTAGTAATCTATGTGACCGCTCATTAAATTAATAAGCATTGGTCCACGAAAATCTGTCTAATGTGTGCAAATTTAAACCACGAATTGAAAGAAAAATCAGGTGCACTTATAAGAAATCCGATTGCAGTTGCCAGTGTCAGTTTCACTTTCACATTCAAAGTCCACAGCTACTGCTCTTATCCTAGACATTAAACTCAGTTGGCTTTCATACAACTGTCCAAAATAATCCAGTAAATATTTTGGGGGCCTTTTACTAAAGGACGTTGGCTGGTGCACACTGAATGCGCCTTGGAAAACACATTGCTAGCTAGCTTATAGAAAGGCCCTCAAACATTACTTATTCCTTAAATATTTCCCGGTAAGTGCAGAGGCACGTCCCCTCTCCGTTAGTTACAGGAACTCCGAATCACCTAGTGAGTTAGAATTCCCCACATAGTAAGGTCCACTGATCATTAATTATAAGGAGCCACTTACCATTAATTACGTTTTCATTTGTCCTATAATTTAAAGATGTAAATAGTTACTTTGCAATCCAAGTTTACCTTCCTGTGATTCATATTTACCTTGTTAGCCAAGTTTAGTGACCTTGTTTAATGTAACTCAGACACTTGTTTCTGTGCTGAATTTTTGTGTTCGATGTAAACCGCGCTGATGTCAAATAGTGCGGTATATAAGAAATGTAAAAAAAAAATAGCGCAGGGTCATGACTGCACAGGACGATTCTCATGCTAACTGACTAACTCACATTAGTGTAGCACAGGGACAGAGAATGGGCATGGTGTGCTCTGTGTAGTTAGCGTGGGCTTCACACCATGTGCTAACCGGCATTGCATGGATCACCTAACTCTACCTCAATAGGAGTTAAGTGCACCGGCACTACTATGCCATGCACTAAGAGAGAGGGCTCCACGTTAACTGCTTGGGAAATGCCTTCCACACCCCTGACAGTTAACGCAGTCGTGTTAGGGATAATTCTATAGATCTTCCTTATTCATTTTTGGTTTGGGCTGCTTTGTGTTCTGTAATTTATGCATAGCATGCCACTTGACTTTTTTGCTTACTTCTTTATAGGCCCGATTCAGGAATAAGCAGCAAGTCCACCTCTGACCCTCAGGATGTACAGGGCTGTGACCAGAATCAGCCTTGCATGTCCTGCCGCCTCAGCCCGCCCCCACTCTGCCCCCCCCCCCCCCCCCACGCTGGCTCTCCCTGTATTGCTGTTCTGGCCATGCGGGGATAGTCAATTGGGGAATACGGGCAGGATGTGCAGCCCTGCAAGTTGCTTTGCTGAATCAGGCCTATAAAGAATAAAACAGTAGCACAGGTGGAGAGTTGCTCCTTGTAAGAGGGTGTGTTTCCATCTGTACTGGAATAGGTGCTGATTAGACCCATTTTGAAACAGGGCGTGAGTGATACTGGAAATGTTCAAAACTATAGACCAGTTTCTCACCTTATTTATTTATTTATTTATTTTTATTTCTTATATACCGTGCTCTTTTAGTCAGTGCGGTTTACAAATGAACAAATTTAAACACAATGATACAGTCAGCATTGGTTTTTTACAATGAACAGGGTACAAAAACTTGGCAGTAAACAGGGTAAACTATATACAAAAAACGTGGCGGTAAATAGGGTTAACTATGTACATGGCATTTTTGGTTAACTACATGGTAGTGGTAAATAGAAAAAATTACAGTACAGTATAAATATGGTATGGGTAGAGTGTGCAAGTATGAACCATCATGATTAGCCATTTTCCACCGGGGTCAAGTGGGAAAGATCAACATGAGGGCTATGTTCATTTGGAGTTGCTTCAGGGTAGTATATTAGGAACAAATGATATTTTAAGACCTTTCTGAATGTCGTGAGACTAGTGATGGCTCTAATTTCGGGTGGGAGGGCATTCCAGGCTCTGGGTGCAAACAGTGAGAAGGCTCTAGAGTCTGCTGTTTTAGAGCATTTCGTAAGGAGTTTCGGAAGATCAATGGAGTTCAATGAAGCAGGTCTCCTGGATCTGTTTGTTGCAGTGACATGTATCATATTGCTGATGGGTGATAGAGATGGGCTCTTTGCAGCTTTAAAAGTCATGACCAGGGTTTTATATAGGGTTCTGGCCTGGAGGGGTAGCCAGTGTAAACTCTTCAGTATTGGAGTTATGTGCTCTGAGCGTGGAGCACCTACGAGAATTCTCGCGGCTGCATTCATGGCCAGACAGAGGGGATTTAGAGTGGATTGTGGGAGACCGTGTAGTATGATATCGGCAAAATCTAAGTGTGGTAGTACCAGGGCTTGGAAGATAGTGCGGAAGTCGGAGTAGTCAAGAAGAGGTCGGAGATTACGTAGGGATCAAATCTTTTGGTAGTTGATTGAAAAAGAAGTTGTGATACAGTTGCTGGATTATTTAGAGAGGAATCAGGTGTTTGAGGTTTATCAATTGGGATTTCAACATTATCATAATACAGAAACTATTACATCCTGTTCATCCTGTTATGGATGATTTATTTATTGATTTATTTTATTCTATTCCGCACTTTTTATAATCAGTGTGGTTTACATAGGAGCAACTCTTACAAGGAACAGGTTAAATTACATTGAACAGGAATAATGAACAAGTAAACATGAGTTAACACAGTAACTGCTCACAATAAATATATGAGGAAGAACAAAGTGAACAATAACCAGCCTGAGAATGGCAACTATATACAAGCTGAAGGGAGTTGTACATTATAAGCTATGGTACATGGTCGAATGAAAGTTGGAATAGATGGGTCCTAATTGCCTTACGGAAGGTTGAGAGGTCAGTGATTTGCTTTGGAATTTAAGCTGTAGTAATAATGTTATGATTTGTCTTAGATGTAGTGGCAGCGTTTGATCCAGTTGATCATAAGCCGATGTTAGATAGATTTCATAGGGCAGTCTATGTTCGGTATGAATCTTTTCTTGTGGGTCATCAGCAGCAGGTTTTTGTGAATGATGCCTTATTGTGCCCCTGCAAATTAGAGTAGGGTCCCTCAAGAAGCCATATGTTCTCTTAGTCTTTTTTATATTTTTATGGCCCCTTTAGGTTCTCTTTTACAGTTTTTGAGTGTGCAACATGTTATTTGCAGATGATGTCCAAAATTTAATTCTGGTGCAGGAAGGACAATTGGCAGTTGGGTTGGAGCGGATTCAAGAAGTAATGAGCATGGACCAACATTCATTTATTTTACCTTTATGCCCTTACTATCTATTATCCCTCTCCTTCTTCTAACTTTACTTGCCCTCTCTGTCATTTCTTATGGCTCCACATCATTCTTTGCTCCTTTTTCTGCTCCTCCCTAACCTTCTTCCCTCACTCCACCATCCTAATACCCCCTCTTTCTCACCCTCCTTAACCTTCTTCCCTCACTCCACCATCCTAATACCCCCCTCTTTCTCACCCTCTCCCCACCCTCCCTATTTCCTCCCTCATCTTATCCTCTACCCTTTCCTCAGCTATTGAGCTTCACCTTCTCCTTCCTCTCATTCATCTCTCTTCCTCCTCTCTAAAAAAAGAAAAAAAACGCATCCCTGTTTCTGACATGCTGTCTCCTCTCTCTCTCTCACACTCTTCTTCTCCTTCTCTTTCTGTCCTCTGGTGACATTAATCCCATTCCTGGTCCCCCTTCTCTTCTCTCTCCACCACCCTAAACTCATCCACATCCCTCTCCTTTCCCCCTGCTCTCTCCCCTTCTCATGTGCTTTATGGAATGCTCATTCCATTTCTAATAAACTTCCCTTTAACTATGATCTCATTATCTCTCGCACTTTCCATCTCACTCTTACTGAAACTTGTCTCCTCCCTGATGACTCTGCTTCAGTTGCTGCCCTCTGCCACGGCGACTATCAATTCTCCCACTCTCCTCATCCCAATAGCTGCGGCACTGGTGTTGGGTTTCTACCTTCTCCTTCTTGCAAATTTCAATCGCTCTTTTCGCTCATTCTCATTCCTTTCCCGCCTTTGAAATCCATTACATCCATCTTTTTAATCCCCTACCTCGCTGGATTGCTGTCACCTATACATCCCCTAACAAGTCCTCTTCTACCTTCCTCACTGATTTTGACTCTTGGCTCTCCTTATTCCTGGATTCTTCTTCCCCCTCCCTTATTCTTGGTGACTTTAATTTTCATATTGATATAATCCCTTTGACCCTTGTGCATCCAAGCGCCTTTCTCTTACCTCCTCTTTCAACATCCAGCTTTCTTCTTCTGCCTCCACTCATCAGTTTGGTCACTGCCTTGACCTCGTTTTCTACTATAATTGTTTACCTTCTAAATTCCATACCTCCACTCTTTTCTTATCTGGCCATCACATATTAAGTTTCATTCTTCATTACTCCTGCCCTCAAACTCTCCCAAGCTCCTCCTGTCTTTTTAGGAATCTTCATGCTATCAATCCACTGAGTTTATCCACTACTGTCTCATCTCTTCTCTCTTCCACTTTGTCTTCTAAGTCTGTTGATGAAGCCATAACTTCCTATAATACTACTCTTTCCTCTACTCTGGATACCTTTGCTCCACCCATTCCACATCCTGTGAGGTGCACCTCACCTCAGCCCTGGTAGTCTACAAGCCCCACCACCTCACACATTTCCCCCATCCAACGCCACTGACCAAATTCACCACCCTGTCAAAAAGGGACATTGAGGACACCATTGCCTCCATCAACACCACCACCGCACCAAATGACCCTTGTCCAGCATTCTGGATAAAAGAACTATGCAGCGAACTCAGCCAGTTCCTAACCAAGCTCATGGATCTGTCATTCTCATCGGGTTCTTTCCCACAAAAACTGAAACACACCTCCATCAGGCTGCTGCTGAAAAACAGCAAACTGGATCCCATGAAAGTCGAATCCTTCTGAACAATTTCAAGCATTCCGCTTCTCGCCAAGATAATAGAAAAGGTAGTCCAACGCGAAATTCAACACCATATATAGTCTTGGTGCTCCCACATCTAGACTTTGCAAATATTATCCTTCAAGGCCTCCCTCAGTCAACACTAGGACTTCTTCGCCTTGCAATGAATCCTGCAGCAAGAGTACTTGCAGGTACATCAAGAGCTAAACATATAACCCCAGTCATGATGGATCTCCACTGGCTTCCACTTCAGGCTAGAATCCAGTATAAGTCCCTAGTACTAACATTCAAAGCCCTAAGGAACCAGATCACCTCACCCATCAGCAAACTCATTCAAAGACAGCCGTTCAACAGGATCAGGAGATCTAATCAAGCAAACACTCTAGAGATCCCCAACATTCTAACTAAGTGCAAAAAGGCTACTGCCAATAGAGCCTTCTCCCTATTTTCACCCATGACCTGGAATGCCCTCCCCACTGAGCTCCGTTCCACCCCAGACCTATTGTCATTTAGAAAAGCCCTCAAACAACACCTTTTCCTCATCCATTACGCAGAATCCAATCCCAGAAACAACCACCCATCCTCACATCCTACACCCTACTCCACCCCACCCAAAATCCAACACCATAAAGAAAATGACTAGCTCTACCACCATATCCCCTCTCTTATTTATTATTGGTACTGATCACACATCTTATTGATTAAACCTCTTATAAATATGTTGAAACCAAGCTATACTATATGTATAATTTCTCACCATACTATATGTATAATTTCTCACCATACTCCATGAATAATTACTCTGTAATTAGTTACCCCTGTTACCTCCAGGTTATCTCGTCCATGTTCAATGTAAAAACTCAATTGTCGTGTGACATTGCAGTATGTTTTTTGTTCAATTGTAAACCGCACTGATTTTAATAGCGCGGTATATAAGAGAAGTAAATAAATAAATATAGAGACGACCGCACCGCTAGATCCATGTCAGCACGGATTCAGAGAAGCACATGGCATTGAAACCCTCCTTATCACCCTCTTCAATACAATAGTACTTGGAATCGATGACATCCAGCAAGGGTTTGCCCTTATCTTCTTGGATATCACAGCAGCCTTTAGCTCTGTGAGCCACGTGCTGCTATTGGGTCAACTCGAGGAAAAGGGAATACAGGACTCAGCTCTAAGCTGGTGCAAATCCTACCTGACCGACAGATGGCAGTACATAAGAACCGGCACCTCAACCTCGGAACCCTTCCAACAGAAACACGGTGTGCCGCAGGGCTCTTCACTATCGACACTGATGTTTAACATATACAAGCAGCCCATCTGTGCCCCTATCTGCTCTTTTAACGTCACCTGCCAGGTATACGCAGACGATGTACTGCTATACATGCCTTTCTCAATGGACCAGCCTGACTTCTCCCCACTAACGAGCTGCTTCAATGCGGTTGCCGACTGGCTCCATACCCAAAATCTCTGAATAAACCACAACAAAACAGATGTTCTCTTCATCACGAGGAACCAAGGTTTCACCCCTCCAGCCACCTTAAAGGTGAAGAATGCTGAGCTGACTGCCAAACCCACAATCCGCTACCTAGGGGTCACTTTGGACCAACGGCTGGACTTAAAAACCCACATAGGAAACACAGTCAAGGCAATATACCACAAAATACAGACACTACGACATCTGCGACCGCTACTGGACCCTGATGACTTCTGCACAATCTACCAAGCCCTCGTAATCCCACATTTCGACTATTCTAATGCAATCCTACACGGACTCTCACAGGTAGCACTGATCCCACTCCAACTGGCAATGAACTCAGCCGCTAGAATTCTATATGGAGCATCAAGAACAGACCACATTACACCAATCCTGAAACAGCTCCACTGGTTACCAATCCATGGCAGACTAGCTTTCAAGATCCTAGTAATGACTTTAAGGCCATAAACAACCAACCAACCACCTCCATCACTGGGCTAAGCCACTCACACCTCCGACCAGATCCAGACCCGCAGCTGTCAACAAACTGATAACACCCAACGCAATAACAAAATGCAACCATGCAACATCCAACAGAGCATTCATGCTTTATGCACCCAGATGTTGGAATGCCCTCCTGACAGCCATTAGAACATGCACTGACCTGGCCAAATTTAGGAAGGCACTGAAGCACCACCTATTCTTGCAGTACTACCCGGAAGACAGCACACAAACAGACACCCCAAGCTACAGGACTTTACCAACAACACACCCTTCACACTCTCCTGCAGCTAACCCCTCAAACACCACTCCACATAAAGATTGGGAGGTTCAGACTGTTACTAGTGTATATACTTTGTAGATAGTTACCCCAGTTATATCCAAGTTATAGTTCCTGTTCATTGTAAATACAATGCAGCCCGACTGCTTGTATATGTTCTGTTATATGTAAACCGCACTGATTTGAATAGCGGGTATAGAAGAGAACATAAATAAATAAACTACCCGCTACCTACATTCCTGTGCCCACTCAGCTGAGTGCACTTGGCTCAAATACCACCCTCTCTCTGAATTTCTACACTTCAAATTCATGTTTTATTCTTTCCAGTCTGCCATTGCACTAGCTAAGCCAAACTATTTTCTCCATCTGACTAACCGTCTTGCCTCTAACACTCGCTGTCTCTTTTCTACTCTCAGTTCTCTTTTTAAGGCACCTCCACCTCCAGTCCCTCCTTCTCTCTGCCCAAACCCTAGCAGACTATTTCCATGACAAAGTGCATAAGATTACTCTTCCATTCTCCATCAAATTGTCTTCACCCCCTCTTCCGCCAACCTCTGTCACCCTCAACCTCTATCACCCTTTCATCCTTTTCTAAAATCTCTGTTCAGGAAACCTTTCCTTGTCTAAATTCACTACCTGTTCTGATCTTGTCCCCACCCATCTCTTCAACTCCATCTCCTCCTCCATCATCCCTTTTCATCTCACATATTCTCAACCTTTCGCTTTCCACTGGAACCTTCATTGCAGTCATCAAACATGCTGTAATCACTCCTCTCCTCAAAAAAACCCTCACTTGACCCTACTTGTCCTTTTAATTATTGACCCATCGCCCTTCTCCCATTCATTTCCAAAATTCTTGAACATGCAGTTCCCCACTGCTGTCTCAAATTTCTCTCCTCTCAAGCCCTTCTTGATCCACTTCAATCTGGTTTTCGTCCATTTCATTCTACTGAAACGGCTCTTGCAAAAGTCTCCAGTGATCTGTTCCTCACTAAGTCCAAAGGCCTTTACTCAGTTCTCATTCTTCTCAATCTTTCTGCTGCTTTTGATACTGCTGACATCTCCTCCCCCTTGACACACTATCCTCACTTGGTCTTAGAGGCATTGAACTATCTTGGTTCTTTTCTTACCTTTTGTCGTAGGTCACCCGTCCAGGCAGTAGCCTGGGAGCAGGTGAACTCGCCTGTCTTACTCCCTACAATTACTTGTTCAAGATGGCCGCCAAGGAAGGCTGCTGGGTAATGTAGTTTTTGGAGCAAGGAGTGTGACCACACGGTAAATAGGCAAAACAGAGAATTTTATTTCGGGGTTTCTCCTCCGCATTGAATTCAAATGAACCTCAACTTAAACTGGATAATTCTCCAATAAGGCAAAACAAAAATGTGAAACAAGTTGAACAGAAAAATACAGGATTTCCTTTTAAAACATCAATATTCCACTTCCTGTGAGGAACAGGCTTCTGAAGCTTAATCTGTACTCCAGATTAGCTTCTTTGTCAATTACTTTCAAACAGCTTCCTTTCTCCAAGCCATGCACAGCACAAGTCTTTAAATGGCTTTCATGATACAGTCTTTTAGCTAGGCAAATAATCAACTGCTATTCATGCTCTTAGCCAGACACAGAAAACATTGCATTTCTTCAACATCTGAACCGTTAGGTTCCTCCAGCAGGTCTATATCCATTTCATCTCCAGAATCACTGCGTCTATCCTGAATATCAGATGTCTGGTTATTCTCCTGCCTTATCAGCTCCTGCAAACGTAACAACAGCTGTTCCCTATGGTCTCCAGCCACAGGCTCTTGCAACGGAGTTTCTCTCCCTTTTAGGAATTTAGCAAGCTCTGTTAGAGTGGAGGTTTGGCAGTCACTGGCATAAGTTCTGGGTTTACTAAAGCTTTGCTTTCCAGAGTTCAGGGGCACACAGCGTTTAGCACTGTCTCTTAACTCTTGAACAATGCCTTCAGTATGGCTTTGGTTAGGAAATAAAGAAAAGACATTCTCACTACCTTCAGGGTTTAAATGTTGTCTTGAACTATTTCCCCATCTGGAAACACTTCTTTGTCTTGGCAACAGTGTCCTGCACTGGGTTCCAGACACCCTCTGTTTCTCCTTTACTCTTGCCTGTGAATCTTCCCAACTCAGCAAGTCTCTGCTTCCAGGCTTGTCCCCTTTAGAATCAGCTCCTCTTACTTGAACTGTTTCTGGAACTTGATGGACTCCAAACACTGCCTGCTCGTCTTGCTGCTGCTGTGTTCCTCTCTGCTGTGCTTTTTCCTCTTCCTGTTGTACTTCCTCTCTTCTCTCCTCTCTTTTTAAAACTGAAACACTTTTTAACTGCTGGCTTCCAGGCACCACGCCTTTCTTCCTGCCCATGTGCAGCTCATCAGTGCTCAACCTAGCCCTGACATCACTAGGTGGGCGGAGCTTAGCACTCGGAATACTCTGCCTTGGAGGCTTGTGGTTTCTATGGGAACTGCCTTTCTCTCCAGATTTAAAGGAACAGGGCTCCTCTCCCTGCCATTCCATTTCATCTGCACAGCTCTCCTTACCACACATTCCCCCCCTTAAGATATTACGGGCTGGGGTGCGATTCCCATCACAGCACGTAATTCTCGCTTAATACTCCGTATCCTGTTCTTCACTGGTGAGCCTGGATAATGCGTCTGCGTTCTGGTGGAGCTTGCCAGCTCTATGCTCTATCCTGAAGTCATACGCTTGGAGTGCCATGTACCATCTTGTCAGTCTGGGATTGTGGTCTTTCATCTGGCCAGACCACTTCAATGGGGCGTGATCAGTCATTAATAGGAATCTTCTGCCTGCCAAATAAAATTTTAGCGATTCCACAGCCCATTTTACAGCCAGGCACTCTCTCTCAATTGTAGAATAATTTCTTTCTGCCGGGGATAGCTTCCGACTGAGGAAAAGTACCGGATGCTCGGCGCCATCGTACTTCTGGGAGAGCACAGCTCCCAGCCCCGTCTCAGAGGCATCCGTCTGAAGAATAAACGGCAGACCAAAGTCCACCCCACGTAACACTGGGGCCGCACACAGCTCTTCCTTCAGCGTCTCAAAAGCTGTGTCCGCTTCCGTAGTCCATCTCAGCTGATTGGGCCTATTCTTCTTCAGCATGTCGGACAACGGTGCGCTCTTTTCTGCGAAATGCGCTATAAATCTCCGGTAATAGCCTACCAGGCCAAGAAAGCTGCGCATCTGTTTCTTGCTAGTGGGCTTCGGAAAAGCTTTTACGCTTTCAACTTTATTCAACAGGGGCTTCACAACTCTATGACCCACCAGGTGTCCGAGGTATTTAACCTCCTGGCCGCCGAACAGACACTTGGCCGGATTCAGTGTCAGGCCCGCACTCCTCATTGCCTGTAACACCGCTCGCACCCGGAACAAATGTTGATCCCATCTGACACTGTGAATGACGATGTCGTCCATATACGCCGTAGCGTATTCCTGATGGGGACGAAGCACCAGGTCGATGAGGCGTTGGCACGTAGCCGTTGCTCCGTGCAGGCCGAATGGCATTCGTCTGAACTGAAAAAGGCCTACTGGCGTGTTGAAAGCGGTCTTCTGGCGTGATTCCCTGGTCAGGGGAATCTGCCAGTAGCCTTTTGTCATATCCAGTGTTGTCAGATAACGAGCTTGTCCCAATCGATCTAGGAGTTCCTCGATCCAAGGCATAGGGTATGTATCGAATTTGGAAATTGCATTTACCCTCCTAAAATCAATACAGAACCTCAGGGACCCGTCCGGCTTGGGAACCAGCACTATCGGGCTGTTCCATGGGCTTTTAGACTCCTCAATTACTCCTAAATTGAGCATTTCTCTCACTTGCTGTACCACCTCCTGCCTCTTGGCTTCAGGCAGACGGTACGGACGCTGTCGTACCACTTCCCCTGGTGGCGTCAGGATCTCATGTGCGACGAGCCTGGTCTCTCCGGGCACCGGCATCAGGACATCTGCAAAATCCCCAATCAGGCACTGTAATTCCTGTTTCTGAGTCCACGAGAGGCCTTCTCCCATCCCTGGCTCGGGATTCTTCCGACAATCACCCAGCTGGGGACCCAGGTCATCGTCCACCTTTTCCTCCTCCGACACTGCCAGTCCCTGCAGGTCAGCATATCCTGTAGAACCGAACCCCTGGGCTCCACGTGCGGTCTCTGAAATTATAGACACCTCCTCCAGAGGTGGGAATCCGATCCTTACGCAGATGATCTGAGCAATACGATCACCCACGCTTACTGAAAAGTCCTCCGATCCAAAATTGAATAGGAGAATCTTCACTGCACCCCTGTAATCTGAATCAATTACTCCGGCTCCGACATCGATAAAATGTTTTACTGCCAGACCCAATCGAGGCGCGATACGACCGTAGCAGCCAATAGGTACTTCTATCTGCAGGGCTGTATTGATCAATGCTTTGCCATGCCTAGGGACAATTATGTCCTCGGCACTATATAAATCAAAACCAGCCGCGTGCGGGGTGGCTCTCTTCGGGGCACGAGCTTCCGGACTCATCTTACAGTATCGCAATACAAATACAGGCTTCTTATTGGACTTCTCCTTGGGAAATTGTGGTGTGGACTTTGAACCCTTCCCAAACAACGGATTAGGGGTTACTACTGATTTCACTGGCCTCGGACTGGGCATCTTAGGTGGAGTTCTCTTGACTCCTATCTCGTCCTTTTTATCCAATCGTTCCTGCATACCCCTCTGGAATTGAGGCCAATCTCTTCCTAGCACAACTTCTTGGGGTAACCTGGGTACTACGGCCACAGGTATCTCTTTCTCTACTCCTAGTCCTTTTACTAGGACTTGATAAAGGGGATAGGTGGACGCAGTACCATGGACACATTTGATGTTAACGGTGCCAGTGGATAAACGGGGTGTCTCCCTACCTTGGGCCTTTATCCTGTTCCACAGGTTCTTAGACACCATGGACTGATTGGAACCCGAATCCAACAATGCTTTGGCTGCTATCCCTTGCACAGTGACTGCCAATAGGAAACCCTCCCTGGTTTTCCCTGAATCATCAAATACCAAAGCGGTTCTCACTCTACAGTCACGATGTAGATGCTTCTCACTCCCACACTTAAAACATGCTTTCCTAACATTTTTCCTTCTCACATCTGGTAGAAAAACATCCTTACCAACATGTTTTGGCTTCAGATCACTTTCTGACATTGCATAAGGGTCTTTTCCAAAAGCAACACTCCTCCCTTGAGTGCCTCTATCTGCCTCGAGAAATCTCTCAGCGAGCGTAATGGCTTCTGGCGTATTTTTGCACCCTTGCAAGATCAGGAAGGAACGAATCTTTTCTGGAATGGAAGTCATAAACTGCTCCAAAATAATTACATCAATTATCATTTCTAGCGTTTTGCCCTCTGGCTCTAGCCATTTAGTAGCCAGACGTTTTAGGCGGTGGAACAATGCTCTCGGTGTTTCACCAGTTGTTGGTTTAGCATGCCGAAACTTCTGGTGATACACTGAAGGTGTTAGACCTAGCCTCTCCTTTATGGCACGTTTTACCTCCATATAATCATTAGCAATATCTGCTGGCACCGCTTGGTAGGCCGCTAACGCCTCGCCCGTAAGCGATAACGCCAAGCGCACTGCCCACTGTCCTTTTGGCCAACCAGCCAGTTGAGCCACGCGCTCAAACGCTTCTAGAAAGTCATCAAGGTTGTCATTGTCTCTCAATTGCCCAAACCTTAATGTTTCCTTGGACCAAGGCCCAAAGATACTAGACAAACCCAGTTCTGGTGACTCTGTAGGTGGTGGATTAGGCTCTGATGTCCTCCTGGAGTCTGCCATCCACGCCTGCATTAGGTCGACCAGCGGCTTCTGCTGTGCCTCCAGCCTTGCAGCAGCCCACTCCTGAATTTCCAGAGACAGATCCTTCTGCCTCTCGAATTGGTTCGCAATCCACGACAGGACTTCTTTTACTTCCAGCGACATCTTTGCTCTGCAACGAGAAAAAGAGAAATAGAGACGACCCAAGTGCGGTACCACAACTGGTGCACTACTCTCTGGTTCCCAATCTCTGCACTCCTCCCAGTACCGGTATCCTAGCCAGCCCAGTTAGATACCCTTTACCTGGTACTGGTGTGCTTCGCGCTCAGCTCCAAAGTTGGGTCACCACGGGACCTGCAGTCTCCATCACAGACTCGCTCAACTTCCCACGAAGTTTCCTGTAAACTTGGAGTTGTTCTGTCAGCTTCACGATTCTGGCGCATGCGTAGACGAGGTCCAAAAATACTGCCAACTACGCCACTCTGTCGTAGGTCACCCGTCCAGGCAGTAGCCTGGGAGCAGGTGAACTCGCCTGTCTTACTCCCTACAATTACTTGTTCAAGATGGCCGCCAAGGAAGGCTGCTGGGTAATGTAGTTTTTGGAGCAAGGAGTGTGACCACACGGTAAATAGGCAAAACAGAGAATTTTATTTCGGGGTTTCCCCTCCGCATTGAATTCAAATGAACCTCAACTTAAACTGGATAATTCTCCAATAAGGCAAAACAAGAATGTGAAACAAGTTGAACAGAAAAATACAGGATTTCCTTTTAAAACATCAATATTCCACTTCCTGTGAGGAACAGGCTTCTGAAGCTTAATCTGTACTCCAGATTAGCTTCTTTGTCAATTACTTTCAAACAGCTTCCTTTCTCCAAGCCATGCACAGCACAAGTCTTTAAATGGCTTTCATGATACAGTCTTTTAGCTAGGCAAATAATCAACTGCTATTCATGCTCTTAGCCAGACACAGAGAACATTGCATTTCTTCAACATCTGAACCGTTAGGTTCCTCCAGCAGGTCTATATCCATTTCATCTCCAGAATCACTGGGTCTATCCTGAATATCAGATGTCTGGTTATTCTACTGCCTTATCAGCTCCTGCAAACGTAACAACAGCTGTTCCCTATGGTCTCCAGCCACAGGCTCTTGCAACGGAGTTTCTCTCCCTTTTAGGAATTTAGCAAGCTCTGTTAGAGTGGAGGTTTGGCAGTCACTGGCATAAGTTCTGGGTTTACTAAAGCTTTGCTTTCCAGAGTTCAGGGGCACACAGCGTTTAGCACTGTCTCTTAACTCTTGAACAATGCCTTCAGTATGGCTTTGGTTAGGAAATAAAGAAAAGATATTCTCACTACCTTCAGGGTTTAAATGTTGTCTTGAACTATTTCCCCATCTGGAAACACTTCTTTGTCTTGGCAACAGTGTCCTGCACTGGGTTCCAGACACCCTCTGTTTCTCCTTTACTCTTGCCTGTGAATCTTCCCAACTCAGCAAGTCTCTGCTTCCAGGCTTGTCCCCTTTATTTATTTATTTATTTATTTAACAGTTCTTCTATACCGCTCTATTCTAGATCAGAGCGGTTTACATCCAACATCAACCATACAACACAGGAACCCTGAGTTGCATTTACAATAAACAGGAGATCAACTTGGAAGTAACTGGGGGGAACTATGTACATTGTATAACATATCTACATCTTATTTACACTGGGGGTCCTGATTCCATTTCAGTGGGTATCTTCTGATCTTTAGAATCAGCTCCTCTTACTTGAACTGTTTCTGGAACTTGACGGACTCCAAACACTGCCTGCTCGTCTTGCTGCTGCTGTGTTCCTCTCTGCTGTGCTTTTTCCTCTTCCTGTTGCACTTCCTCTCTTCTCTCCTCTCTTTTTAAAACTGAAACACTTTTTAACTGCTGGCTTCCAGGCACCACGCCTTTCTTCCTGCCCATGTGCAGCTCATCAGTGCTCAACCTAGCCCTGACATCACTAGGTGGGCGGAGCTTAGCACTCGCAATACTCTGCCTTGGAGGCTTGTGGTTTCTATGGGAACTGCCTTTCTCTCCAGATTTAAAGGAACAGGGCTCCTCTCCCTGCCATTCCATTTCATCTGCACAGCTCTCCTTACCACACTTTCCAATCACTCTCAGTATTTGTTCTGGAGGTTTCTCCTCTACTGACGTCCCTCTCTCAGCTGGTGTACCTCAAGGGTCTGTTCTGGGCCCTCTCTTTTTCTCTCTCTATACCCAGTCCCTTGATGCCCTCATCTCTTCCCACAGCTTTCAGTATCACTTTTATGCTGATGACTCTCATGTTTACCCATCTACACCTGACTTCTTCACTCCAAACTTGTATCTCTACTTGCTTATCTGACATTGCCGCTTGGATGTCTCACTGCCACTTAAAATTGAATATGGCTAAAACTGAAGGGCCCAATTTTTGAAGGCATTTACATGGGTAACTGCCCTAGTTACCTGTGTAAATGCCTTAATAGGAAACCTTTGAAGGCACCTACACAGGTAGTGCCTTCGAAAAGTTCCTGGTTTGTCCCTTACGCGCCCCGATGCTATGCGGTTAGCATCAGGGTGGGTCGGGGCGTTCCAGGGTGGAGCAGGGGTGGATGAAAGGACTAAGTGGGTAGCAGTGATTTTTGATGCTACCTGGTAAGCCCTCAATGCCTTAAAGATAGGCGAGGGTTTTCCTCGCCTATCTTCGAGATGCTGGGGCTAACCGGGTAGCATCAAATATCGCTACTACCCGCTTAGCCTCAGCAGCTGCTGGCATATCAGGTTAATCCTGGATTTTCACTTCCATCTCTTTGGAAGTGAAAATCCAGGTTAAGGGGGTCGGCGGGCAGGCTATGCATCAACATAGTGCATAGCCTGTCTAAATGAAAATCGGGCCCAAACTTCTTATTTTTTCCCCTAAACCTTCCTCCCCCTTCCTCCTTTCACCATCACTGTTGACAGCACTCTTCTTTTTCCTGTTTCCTTGGCCCACAACCTTGGGGGCATTTTTGACACCTCCCTTTCCTTCTCCACACATATTCAATATATAGCTAAAACCTGTTGTTTCTCTACACAGTTAACAAAATTCATCCCTTCCTCTCTGAACACACTACTAAGGCTCTTGTCCATTCTTTGATCACCTCCCATATTGACGATAGCAACCTCCTCCTTGCTGGCCTCCCTTAGTGTCATCTCTCTCCTCTTCAGTCTATCCAGAACTCTGCTGCGCGGCTAATCTTCCACCAGCCCTGTTACACTCACATAACCCTTCTTCTAAAATCACTTCACTGGCTTCCCTTCAATTTCCATATCCAATTTAAACTTCTCCTTCTAACATATAAATGCATTCAATCTACTGCCCATCATTACCTTTTCTCTCTTCTCTCTTCTCTCTCCCTGCACCCCTCCTTGTAAACTCCACTCCTCCTCTGGCTTTCTTCTCTCTATGCCCTTTTCTTCTTCTGCAAACTCCAGACTTCGATCTTTTCAGCTCGCTGCTCCTTATCCAGGGAACAAACTTCCTTTATCTTTACGTCAAGTCTCTTCTCTCACACTCTTCAAATCTATGCTAAAGGCTTACCTCTTTGAGACCACATTTGGATCCTAGTCCCTTGTTCTCCTTGTCTCCTTCCTATTTGAACCCCTTTGTTTCTCTTGTATTGTTCTGTCTGTCTTGATTAGATTGTAAGCTCTACGAGCAGGGACTGTCTTCTTTATATATTTGGACAGAGCTGCATACACCTTGTAGTGCTATATAAAAGGCTTTGCTGAAATCTAGGTAGATCACATCCATCGCATGCCCTTGATCTAGTTCTCTGCTCACCCAGTCAAAGAGCTCAATCAGATTTGTTTGGCATGATCGTCCTTTGGTAATGTTGCCTCAGATCAAACCAACAGGTTGCATAATCTGAGGCAACATGGTTTTACCAAAGGATGATCATGCCAAACAAATCTGATTGAGTTCTTTAACTGGATGATGAGAGAACTAGATCAAGGGCATGCAATGGATGTGATCTATCTAGATTTCAGCAAAGCCTTTGATACTGTTCCTCATAAAAGGATTATCAATAAACTCAACAGCCTGGGGATGGGTCCCAAGGTGGTAAACTGGATCAGAAATTGGTTGACTGACAGAACACAGAAGGTGATGGTAAACAGAACTCATTCGGATGAAAGGAAGATGATTAGTGACGTGCCCCAAGGATCAGTCCTGGGACCAGTACTGTTCAATATATTTGTGAGTGATATTGCTGAAGGACTGAACGACAAAGTCAGATGACTCGAAAATTTGCAACATAGTGATCTCCCCGAGGGAGTGGATAACATGAGGAAAGATCTACAAAAGCTGGAAGAATAGTCTAATGCTTGTCAGTTAAGATTTAATGTGAAGAAATGCAGTCTCATGCACTTGGGATGCAGAAATCCAAGGGAATTGTATGCGATAGGGGGCAAGAGGTCGGTGTGCATGGACCAGGAGAAGGACCTCGGAGTGATTGTTTCTGAGGATCTCAAGGTGGCAAAACAATGTGGCAAAAGCCGGAAGAATGCTGGGTTGCATACAGAGAGGAATTACCAGCAGAAAGGAGGAGGTACTAATGCCACTGTACAAGTCGCTGGTGAGGGCTCCCTTGGGAGTATTGTGTTCAGTTTTGGAGACCATTTCTCACAAAAGATATAAAAAGACTGGAAACAGTTCAGAGGAGGGCGACCAAAATGATTTGCATCCTGGGCCAGAAGACTTATAAGAAGAGACTTGACTATGTATACATTAGAAGAGAGGTGGGACATGGGAGATATGATACAGACCTTTAAATACTTAGAGTATTAATGAACAAACAAACCTTTTTCAAAGACAGGGAAACTGTAAAACTAGAGGGCATAACATGAAGCTGCAAGAGGGTTAATGAAAGGCAACATCAGGAAATATATTTTCACTGAAAGGGTGGTAGATACTTGGAATGCCCTCCCAATGGAATTGGTGGGGACAAATACAGTGGCAGAATTCAAAATGTCATGGGATAGACACAGTGGATCCCTTTATAGTAACAGGATAAAATAAAGATAAACTTAACTATCTCTTATATCTCAACAAATAGGGATGACCTTCTCAGAGTGGTGGGTACACCCTTAAACAAAGACTTGGGGATAGATGGCCTGCACGTAGCAACAAGTGCACTTATTCTTGCCACATTGCTGGGCAGATTAGATGGACCATGCTGGTCTTTATCTGCCATCATATACTATGTATGTTACTATGTAAATGATTAATAGTAGTAGTAGAAAATACAGTTTAAATCTAGATTCTGACTGGATAATGATAAAAGATTTGATGAGGCATTTAGGAATATGGTTAGATTCTGGTCTGACTTTGGACCCGCTTGTGAATAATTGGTGGAGGTTTGCTTTCAAAAGCTTTCATTTTGTAAACCTCTCTGATTGTACTTTAAAAATGGTATATCAAGTTCTAATAAATCATAAACATCTGTGTGTGGTGCAGAAATTGTGCCTTCATTCATAAATTAGGAGATTTGCGATCATTGGTCCAGACTTGGATTTTGGCTTGTCTAGACTATTATAATAGTGTATTGCTTGATCTTCCTTGAAAATTGTTGCAGCGTTTGCAGCATGTTCAGAATATGGCTACTAAGATTATCGATGGACTTTGAAAGTATGATCATCTTTTGCCGTTATTGGAGTACCTTCCTTGGTTCCCAGTAGACTACTGCGATGGGGGGGCTAATAAGTCTCTGGCCTTGTATGAAACTGCAGAGAGATCATTCGGACTTCTGGAACCGAAGTGTGCCCATAGCTTTCTGTTTCATTACAAGGACAGAGGCTTATCAGCCCCCTCCCCCCCTCGTATATTAGGCTTAAGGCTTGTGGCTGGCTTTTAGGCTGCATTCTGGCTTGGGGCCTGTTTACCTTCAAGAGAAAGCATGGAGCTACACTCCTACATGGGATGTGCAATCCCAATATGTGGATCAGTTGGATGTCATTCTCTGGGAGGTGTTTTGGTAAGTAAGCCATCACTCTAGAGCCTTTTCTATGCAGGCTGCAGAGAAGTAGAATGATTTACCGGAGCAGTTACTTCGGGAGACAAGTTTATTGATATTTAGGAAGAAGTAAAAATGCACCTATTTTGCATTGCTTATGCTATGGATATTTGATGAAGGATTGAGGAAGGTGAGGGGGGGGTTAGAGTTGGGAGGAGGTTTATAAATGTTTTTATGTTTTACTGTTTATTGTAATATTATTTTTATGTTGATTCTGTTTCTATTACTCTGTAAAATGTGATGCGTATCATAGTTATAATCAACAGTATATAAGAATATCTATAAATAAATAAAACAAATAAATAAATAGAACATCTGACAGCACTTTAGACAGACACAATTAGAAAGAATAAGTGAAATGAATTGTGCTTATCTGCTGGATGACAGTGTATCTGCAGAGGTTGTGTCAGCAACATTACCATGCCTCTGCCCTTGAGACTGGTATAAAGAGATGATTCTGGTGCCCACATAATTATCAGGGCAGATATTCAGTAGCCTGCTCTGTCCTTAAATATGATCAATGACTTATAATAGATTTTCAACCAGTTTAGGGGCCCTTCTACTACAGTGCGTTAAGCCTGTAACACACATTTTACCACAGAGTAGCTGTTAGCGTGGACCTGCGGTAATGGTTACTGCATGAAAAAAGCAGCTAGAGGAGACTATTGCACTTAATGCACGGTAAGGAACTTTTCCATGCGCTGATTGCAAGGGATATGATGGTGCATGCTAGCAAAAGTTAGCACGTGGCCTTTGCATTTACCACACATTTAGTTTTGCTCCTAATGCACAGTAAGTGCATAAAACTTACCAGCATAAGCTGAGCCACTAAGTGTGTGTTTCTAAATTTAAAAGGTTAAGTTATCTAGTTCAGATAGGGCAACTATTTATGTGGTCCTACTTACCCAGATAAAGTTAACTGGATAGCCCTGAAAATCGGCACTTTTAGCCTTGCCCCTGGAATCCTGCTGATCTCTCCCAAACCTCTCCACATAACTTTAGGCCAGACATCAGATATCAGGCCAAATGTTATTCAGTTAATGGGGCAAAAATGTGAAAGTTAACCACATAAATCATTTTGAATATTAACCTCATTAATTCTTTTTTAGTGCCATCAAGTCAGTGTTGACTCATAGCAACCCAGCTTCCTCTGGGTTTTCTTGGCAATGGATCACCAGAGGTAGATTGCCAGGCCTTTTCTTCTGAGGCAATGTAGGGTAAGGTGACTTGCCCAAGGTCACAAGGAGTGCTAGTGGGAATTGAATCCTTGATCTTCTGGGTACTAGGCAGTTGCTCTAACCACTAGGCTACCCCTCCACTCCATCTTCTGGGTACTAGGCATTAATTCTTTAGGAGTTCATTTTATCAATGCATGCACAACATTGCCAGATTTCCAAAGTAAACATGCATATTTCACCTTTGAAAACTACCCAGTAAAGCCATGTCTTTATATTTACACCTGCAAATCCAAATAGGTATAGAAAAAGTGCTCTGTTTGCTCCTCCCTATACAGGAGGGATCAAGATGGTTACCTCCCTTAATTCCACAGAGTTTCTTTTCCCTCCAAATTGAAATTACTTAAAGATAGGTTCCCCTGTAGGTAAGGAGCAGCATCTGCACTTCTTGGTTTGCAAAATGTTACACTGCAAACTGCTACAATCCTTAAGGCACGAGGCAAATTTAATAAATCAAATCTGATCAAGTCAGTATATGGACAAAGGTAACAGGGTAAGCTGGACTGCAGAAACCGCAGGTATAAAGATAATCAGGTAAATTTCTTGAATGAGTGAATCAGTGTCCTTTGGAGGTAGTAGAGACCTGAAATGACCTATGAATTATATGTCCTCAGGAGCTATTCTTATTGAACATGCAAGGTAGAGGTTCCATCTACTCAAGTATTATAGCATTTGATCCTCATCAATGTGTATTAATATACCAGTGACTCTATTTGACTAGTTGAGCATTTCTCCGTCATTGGTCCACAGCCCACTATTGGGCTGTGGACCAATGACAGGACTTTTGTTGCTCTGTGAAGCAGTAATGATTGGCTAGCACAATATCAAAAACCTGCCAGCCACCCTATCAAAGTAATTCCTTAGCAGACATAAACAGAGGAGAAAGAAAATGAGGAGTAGTGGTCTGCATGGCCCAGATCAAGAGGTGCTGTTACCCTCATGGACTGCAAGATGTTGCAGCAGGACTGGAAGCCTTTTTAAAAATTGGTATTATATTGCCTATGCTCCAATCCTCAGCTATCATGGCCATTTTGAATAATAGGATATAGATTAATAGATATTTCATATCTGAGCACTTTCAGAACTTTGAGACAGATGAAATCTGATCCTAGTGATTTATTGCTTTTGAGTTTGTCAATTAGATTTAGTACATCTTCTAGAGACTGACAATGATGACCTATAGTTGTTCAATATCATCACCATCAAGAAGGCTTCCAGTTTGAGTATGACCTCAACATCCTCCTCAATAAAGACTGATGCAAAGAAATCATTTAGTTTTTTCACTCTTATTTTATCCTCCCTTAGTACTCCTTGATCATTCAGCAGTCCAGCTGACTCCTTCATGGGCTTATTGGTTCGGATTTACTTCAAAAGGTTTTTAGCACTGGTTCTTGTCCTTACAGCAAGCTTCTTTTCAAAGTCTTTGTGGACCTGCTTTCTTACTTTGTTACATCTAATGTACCAATGCCTGAGCTCATTCCTATTGTCTTCGTTTGGGTGTGC
The DNA here is from genome assembly GCA_033557465.1 of Ichthyophis bannanicus. Taxonomy (NCBI): domain Eukaryota; kingdom Metazoa; phylum Chordata; class Amphibia; order Gymnophiona; family Ichthyophiidae; genus Ichthyophis; species Ichthyophis bannanicus. The sequence goes on from CM066034.1 coordinate 206,043,002, forward strand.
TTTCCATTTTCAGAAGGATGCACTTTTAGCTTCCACTACCCCTACCACCTGACCATAAAACATTATGGACTGTCATTTAGCCTTCTTTAGACCTTTTTTCAAGGTGATGAATATATTTTATCTAACATTTCACTGTCTCTTCATTCTGTCCAGCTGGATGATAGTATGCCCGAAATAGTGTGCTGCTCCCCATCACACAACGAATTTTCATCTATAAAAATTCCACATAGCATTTAGTTTTCAGCGGAACTTTTATCCTGTTTGACTCTATTCCATCCTTAACATAGCACCACCCTTCCACAATCTGATCTACCTTTCTGCATTTTGCCAGGATATTTTGAAAAAAACTTACTCAAACCATGCACTCCTGAGTGACTGTCTGATTTTCCCCAGATTCTAGTTTAAATCTGCTTTTTTTTAAATGGTTAGCACTAGCAGCTTTGTTCCTCCCCAGTTAAGTTGGAGCTCATCCTTTCAGAATAGGTTCCCTGTTGCATAGTTCCTAACAAATTGAAATCTCTGCATTCTGCACCATTGTCGTATCCATGCATTGAGTCAAGAGCTTCTGCCCGCCTCTTGGTTCCTGGACAAGGAATAGGGAACATTTCTGAGAATGCTGCCCTGGAAGTTCTGCTCTTCCTCTTTCTACTTAAAAGCCTAAATTTGGCTTCCAGAACATTCCTCCTGGGCTTTCATATGTTGTTGGTACCCATATGTACCATGACAGCCATATTCTCCCCAGCAGTCTAAAATCGTATCTAGGTGATGTGAAGTGCACCATCTTTGTACTAGGCAGGATTTAAATAGCAATCCTCATGCCCACCACTACCCAATACATCTACATTGCTAATGACTAAATCACCAGTTGCAATGGCTATACTAACCCCTTCCTCCTGGTGGCATGACCCTATAGACACATTCACTGTGTGAGAGAATATTGCATTAGCTGGAGGGTAGACTTCCTACTACACCAAGGTGATGTTCTCCTTCCGGATGACCTATCTCCTCCAGAGCAGCACAGAGACTGCCAGACTGCAGGTGGGATTTCTCTAGTGTGTCCCTAAAGGCTTCCTCTTTATACCTCTTTGCCTGCCTCAGCTCCTCCAAGTCACCTGCATTAGCCTCCAAAGATTTGGCTCATTCTCTGACAGCCAGAAGCTCATTGCAATGAAATCACTTACCAGCTTGAGCAAAAGATTGGATAGCAACCACTTTGCTGCTGGACTGCTGTTTGCATCTTACAATTGGTGAGTTATTTTGTTATTTAAGGTTACTAAGGGAGCATTGACGCTTAAACTAACATAGGGTCCCTTAAGTCTATTAGCTATATTTTATGCTATTTATTTTATGTTTGCTTCTCAATGAACTCCAAGACCTGGAATTAATCTGTTGCTAAGGGTTAATCATTTGAGGGAAAAAATCCCAAATCTCCAATTTCCTCCTATCTTCTTAATTGACTTTAAAAGCATATAAATCAAAAATTGTGCCCAGGGTGGGTGGGAATCAGATACAACAGAAAGTTTTTATACTACCTATTGCTTAACTGGCTTTTAAATAGACAAACAAAATGTATCATTTTAACCCATAAGTTCCCTTTTCTGCCGTTACTTTGAATGACTCGTATCTGCAGTTAGTACTACACAGCGTCCAAACTGCAAATTGTGTTTGCTTGTGCGCTTCAGATGAAAAGCGCACAGTTCACATCTTATCTGCCCGTAATAGACGTCTCATCGCCGTTCTGTTTTTTGCAGGTATACAAAAGGAATTTCCCAAGCCTCTTGACAAATAGAAGGTTTTCTTGACTTTTTCATTATAGTGCCATTTTCCCTATATTATATAATTATAATGTGTGGGATAGGAATTAAATAATCCCTTCAAGTGCCTGCGTTTGTTACAATTCAATGCATGCATTTTCCTTTATATCTGAATAGCAATGTTCTGAAGCTGAGTTCATGTTTCCCAGTATCCTTGTTTGTGATGTAATTATTTTGCAAGCACCATGAATAGCTGGCTGCAGATGTTTCTCATTAAAACCATTGTTATCCCAACACACCATTTTATAACAGCTCACTGTTTCATGAAAGCCAGCAATTTCTGAGTCATCTCTACTAGAATTCTAATTTCTAGTGTCTTCCACCATGCATCTCTAAATAACTCTGCTTTTTATTGGAACACTTTTCAAATCTATCAACAAAGGTGCAAAGTTCACTAGTAGTCTAACCTGGGGCTTTTGCATCAACTTTCCCATCTGAAAATGGAGAACGTAGCAGCATGGATTTAAACCTGCTTATTGTATAGGTACTTTTTTCTTGGAAAGCAGGGCATATAAATTTGAAAATATAAAGCTATGCATGCTGCTGTCTACTCTGTCCTAACTCCAGCCCCAAGCCCACCTCCTTTTCAATTCCTATAAAAGTATGCAATTGATCCCTATGGAGGTCCTTCCATAACACAAATATGCCGTTTGGATGTGCGCGGGAGACATTTTTCTTGGTAAAATATCTACAACTGTATTCTGAAACCCTGCGCCCGTGCAGGTCCTTGGTGTTAGCACAGGGGGATGTCAGAACATGCCCAGGGGGGTGGAACGGAGGCATGGTTTGCCACGGAGACATATAAAGCATATTCAGGAAGGCCCATGTATGTTTTCTGTGTTCCCCGCAGACATGCAAAGGGGCATTAATAACTACCCCTAAAGTTATTTGAAAAACAACAATAGTGCATATAGTGGCTATGCTGACAGTTGCTGTTTGTGCTACATGAGCTAATCTGAGGGACCCAGACAAGTCCTGTGTTCTGTAAAATGGGACTGTTGATGTTAGTAGTGTGAGTGAGTCAGCCACAGGAGTTTATTTGAATGAGAGAAGGGGATCAGATATATAGTCCTGGCACTCCATGCTTTTATGATATACCAGCTTTTATCTATAGGTGTTTCCCAGAATTATGCATTTTGTGACAGCACGTGAGAGTGAGTGTGTGTGTGTGTGAGTGTGTGTGGTATGAGGGTTGCACGGGAGGATCTGATTTGCTGATCCGCATATCAGGGAGGAGGGCAGGTACTGGGAGACATGACTGATGTAGTGCCAACTGTCCCCAAATTGTGCCATGCAGCATGCCATACCCAGGACATACATTTGTGGCTCAGCAATCGTATGCATCCCTTGTGGGAATTGTTATGTTAACGCTGGTTTTTGTGCACATGATGAGGGTCCATCCTGAGTGTTTTTAAAGGTGTATGTAGAACTGACCAAGGCATGTCTCTCTGAAGCCTTTTTATGATGCCAAGTACCATTTGTTCAAGGTATGTTCTATCATATATGTTCATTATTTACCTTCTCTTATTCTGTCTTAGAGTGTGCTGGGATTACCTCGCACTGTTCTGGGCCTGTAAGGGACTAGGATATATCTTGTATGCATCAGCAAACTACTATCAGTGAGCACAGCAGCTTAGGTGATGCATGGTTTTACAGTGGAGGCATGGCCAGCTCAGAGACAGTTACGATCGGAGACGGATAACGTCACAGAATACAGTGAGGGCATGTCCAAAATCTGATCACCATTTACCTGTATGTCCCACTACTGCCGGAGACATGTTTCTCTGCTGTAGTCTATAACCCATGTCTTTATCCATGCACGGGACCTCCCACTGGATACATGCACGGGCCTGCCGAAAAGCATGTTGGACATGCCATGCCGGACATGTCAATGATCCTGATGCCAGAAACTCAGGCATGTCTAAACCTGTGTTTCCAGAATTGGGTGGGAATTGATCCCATGCCTGATTTAAATGTCTCTGCCATAGCAATACATCCTATTCGGAATCGGCATCTATATGTACTCCATATGCAAAAACATTTATCCAGGTAAATTGGTATTTTCTTGGGTAAAATAGGAATTTACCTGGGTAAATGTTTTTGAAGAACTGCCTTCCCCATTCACCTCCTCTATGTAGTTATTTAGGTTTATCAATGTTCAATAGGATTGTGCACGGTCAAAAAATATCATTACTTTTCAGAATTTTTTGACATTTTCTTGATTTTCAGGTGTTTGGGGTTAATTTCACAAATTCAGTTTAATTTCAAAAAAATGTAATGTGCATTTGCACTTTTTAATGCATCCAAATCAATTGTCTGCACATTAATTCATGGGTTAATATGCCTTAAACCAAGTTTGTGCTCATTAAACTTTGTAAGGAGAGCTAACAAACCAAATGCATGATAATGAATGTATATTCACTAGCAAACTGCTAGACTGCCTTGATTTATTTAATGTGAGCTTTTTTAGTAACATGCATAAAAAGCATTAAACAGGAAATTTTATAAACTTTTCTGCATGCAATAAGCCTCCTATAAAATTAGGTCTCACCTAAAAGTACACAGGCTGTATTTAGGAGTGTATTTGTAGAGCAGGTGTGCTCAGGAGAGAGGTTTGAGCAAAGGGAGGATGTTTGCAGTTTTCTTGTGCATTTTATGGGCCAGTATTTATGCCTGCTCCTAAGTAAGCATAGATGTCAGTGCCCACAATCTAAGCACTATTTCTGAAAGATTTGTACTAGTATTTTATAAAGATACATTGACACTATGGAGGCAATTTTATAATAGTCATTTTCCCTCGTAATAACATGCCGACTGGTGAAAAAATAGAGTCTTTGGCATCAAGGTATGCACTTTGCCAGTGGGTGTGCACATAGGCAGAGTTTGGGTGGAGCACCCAAGTACTCCCATTCATAATAAAATACTATAACTTGCACACGTACTTGAGAAATAATAGGTGCGGACATTTGCTGAAGCTGTAGAACTACTCGTAAATGTCCATGCCTGCAATATAGGCATGCATTGTAGCGCTTAGGCTAGTATTTTAGAAAGACGAGTGGGCACCTTATGTCTCTATAAAATAGGCTTAACATGAGCACCTTAAAACGCGCTTTAACTAGGAATGATATTAACCTCCATGTATTTTTATAAAATAGGTGCCTTCACCGCTTCCAAACCTAAGTGCGCTGCTATAAAATTACCCTCCATGGGGGTTATTTTCTAAAGGTTTTTCCTGTTCTTCATGCAAAGAAGAGCTTTTTATAAAACTACATGACAGTATAAGTGCATGAAAAGTGTAAACACAGAAAGCGTGTAGGTGTTCCCATGAGCAAACATTGAGCAAAAGAAAAGAGATAAAATTTCAATGTATGTACTAAGGGAGGGTACAGCTAAAACAAAAGGAAATTGCTTTGTTCTTGTTTAAAATTGATTTTTCCTGATTTCTGAACTTTTTTGTGTTTGTTTCACATATTTGTTCTTTATGTGCACATTGTATGTATGCTAGAACTTTTTTAAGCACATAGACGATTGCCCATACAGTTTATTTATATAATATTTAATTATATTCAACGGTATAATAAGCGTGTACAAGTGATTTGTGCACACTTTAGGCACCTAAATAAACCAAATGCGTACTCATGAATTCACATTTTATAAAATACAGCAGTACATTCTTAGAGTACACCAACTTTGAAGCAGCTATAAATTTCTGTATTAGAATTTGTGCACCACTGGGGATGTTTCTGGGAGTCTATTTTATATGCATTGCAATGTGTGCCTTTGAGTCAATGCTGACTCCTGGCACCCCAGCAGCTCCTGGGTTTTCTTGGCAGTGTGACCGGAAGTAGATTGCCAGGCCTTTCTTCCGAGGATATGGAGGGTTAAGTGACTTGCCCAAGGCCACTGGAAATTGAACCCTGGTCCCTTGGTTACCAAGCCAGTGCTCTAACCACCAGGCTTTTCCTATTTTGTATAAATGAACATAAACGCCTAGGTTGCCTTCACAAAACAGACTTAAATAATCTCATTTTTGACCTTCTCATATCAGTCTCCTGCTATAAAATTAGGCCCTCAATTACTTTTGAACAAAATTGAAACATATTTTTGCACATAATTTAATTTCAGCATTTCTATTCTGCTTTTACCAGTCCAGTTCAAAATGAATTACATTGAGATTAACAGGTCCATTTTACATAACATGTTCAGATCGGAAATGAGACATCCAGGATGGGATGTTTTGATTTCTGGCAGTATTTTACAAAAGACTCTGCTGAACATGGAATGCATGTGGATTTGTTGCCATGCACATTGGGAGAAGTCACTTTACAAATGTATATGTGGAAAAACTGAGTGTGGCCAAGTTGGCAATTTCCACATGGAAGTGGTGATTTTGCAGTTTCCATGTGTAGTTATTGGCCCTTCCAGCTGTAATCGGGCCATTTTACCAACCTATGCATGTAAATGTTGCCAATGAAGTACTGATTCCACAGTTTTTTTATGTTTTTCATTAGACTACAGGCTCCATTGAACAGGAACTGTCTCCCATGTGTGCATGTACAGCGCTGCGTACTTGTAGCATTATAGAAATGATAAGTAGTAGTAATAGTAGGAGGCCTTTAGAAAAATAACTCCGTTAATTGCTCATGTAAAGCCCTGGCTAAAATAAGCACTTTTAAAAATGTAAAACCTATTGGGAAAATATTTAGCTGCATATGTGAAGGCCCTTTGTAAAATGGGGAACACACGTGTAGGGGGGCATACTTAATGGCGGTGTCCAGCATCGCCACTGTAACTTGTGTCCGGATATTCAGTGCCGGGGCCATAGTCAGACAGCAGCACCGAATATCTGCTCAGGTGCGTGCTGCTGAATCCTGGTCAGTAGTTTACAGATCTTTTGACTATGCCCCATGGAAATTTTTGACCCACCCAAACTAAACCCCCTTGAAAGCTCTACATGGTGTGGATCTCCATGTATAAATTGCAGCTTTCCAAATTCGCATTTACACTTGTATTCCAATCTACGCGTGTTAATGACACTATTTACACATGGAAATGCCTCTAAAATAACTACTAAAATGTAACAGCTCAATAAAGCAACAGGGCTGATATTCAGAACCTTTAGCTGGCCAGACAATGGGAGGCTGTCAGGTCAAGGATGCAAATGCAATGTGTGCCTTTGAGTCATTCCTGACTCCTGGCAACCCAGAAGCTCCTGGGTTTTCTTGGCAGCATCACCAGAAGTAGATTGCCAGGCCTTTCTTCTGAGGCAATGGAGGGTTAAGTGACTTGCCCAAGGCCACAAGGAGTGCTAGTGGGAATTGAACCCTGGTTGCTTGGTTACCAAGCCAGTGTTCTAACCACTAGGCTACTCCTCCACTCCCAGGTCAAGGATAATGACTGCAATATTCACTGGCATGATCCAGATTTTCACTATGGGCGGAGCAAGGGCTGTCTCTGCACAGTCAGGATAAGTGCAAACTTTAGCCAGTTAGAAGGATTTTCTTATCCGGCAACTTAGGCAACATGAAAAGCTGTCCTGAGTTGCAGTCCAGCTGAATATTGCACTAACTGGATAAGTAGAGCGCACTTATCTGGATTGTACCACTCAGCCGGATATTCAGTGGGCATACTGCCACTCAACATCCCACTGATATTTAAGCACCACAGCCAACCAATGTGGCATTTGAATACTGGCCTTTTTGAATATCAGGTCCAGTATTCATAAACGTATACGGCAGATCCACATAAGAAATAATTATTCTGGAACAATCATTGCAGAGTTAAGCTATAGTGGGTGAAGCATGCTGTACTACACTTAGTTACCAAAATATCTTTCAAAAACAGTTCTTATGAGGGGCACTCAGGATACGGTATTCATCCCTAATGTGAAAATGAAGGGATTTTTCAATTGCTAAACAGATATGTCAACAGGGATGTTTGAATCACTGCATAAATGTGCCAAGCAAAAGCTTTTCATTGGCACAACTATTCCTTAATGAACAACTTCAGATGCTATAAAAAGTGCCCAGACACTTTTCTTAAGAGTATTTTAATATAGTCCAAAAGAAGAAGAAAAAAGGGTCGTGTTAATCTGCTTTGTACTGAGTGTGCAGTCCTGTTCATTGGTGATGCGTATGATATGGTTTTGATGGGTGAAAGACAAAAGGGCATGGGAAGGGGAGTTTGGAAACCTGACGCTGGGTTCTAGTCTGTCTCCAGCTCTCTCTCCACTGAGAGAATAACTTGTATAACAGTAGGAGGGTTATGTAAAGAAAGATTTTCATTTCATTTTGTTTTTGTCTTGTTTTGTTTAAAATGAAATAAATAAAATTGTAAAAAGGATCAAAAGGAAAGGAAAAATTATGTCAAATATATCCACGCAATCCCCACCACTCAAGTTTTAAAATGAAGTCCACCCAACTCCCTGAATCCTCTCCGAATGTTATGCCATCCATGCAGTATAAATAGGACAGGGATGATCCTTAGTTGTTTTTGCCCCATTGGTGCTAGAATGAAAAATGGTGCTGGCTGACCCAAGAGGTAGCCCATACTTCAAAATGACACAGCCAAAGCCATTTTGGATTATTACATCTGTGTGACAAGAGCAAGAGAGGATTGCTCTGCTATACATCAACCCTCTGGAAAGGGTCAAATGATGGGCATGATCCAGGAAATAAGGGATCTGGGGAGGAAAGTGTGAAGGAAGGTGGACAAGCCCAAGGGGGCATCTTTTTAAAGCTTCGACAGCAAAGGATGGTATTTGAAAAACAAAACAAAATGAAAATGAACAAAATACCATTGGCATTTCCTATTTCATTTCAAATGAAAGCACATTTCCTAACCAGCAGTAATTTGACAGGCAGTCTTTTCCTTCTCTGTTGTACTTCCAGCTCATTTGGAACCAGGGCTCGAATCTAGCACCATAAGGCTTCATTCAAAGCCATCCAGAGAGTTTTCCCTCTTTTATATGCCTCCTCCCCCCCCCCCCCCCCGACTCTTGACACCCCTAGGGGTATGTTTGCTAAAGGACATTAGCTGTCTTTGCTGCGCTAACTCAGGAACTTTGCGATGTGAAGACAGCTATCATGGGAGAAATTCAGCTACCGCAAGCAAATTTCCATGATAGCTGCATTTTGCGCAGTGACTGCATGAATGGGAAAGGTGTGGGCAGAGAGTGGGCATTTCTGTTCCTGCGCTTACTACAGGCGCTGACAGCGTGCAGTAGCCACACATTTTCCAGACATCACAGATTCAACTATTGATACCTCAATGGGTGGCATTAGCTGCATGTGTGAAGCTGCCACACCACAATCCTTGCATATTCTCAGCAGTATCTGCAGGGCAAACGCTGGTAACGCCCCCTGCAGATACTGTCGGACCTTTGCAGCTAACACCCGACATTAGTTGCAAAAGCCAATCACATTTTAGTAGAGATACCCCCTAGTGATTGTCCTGGGCCAGGAACCAGAAGCCCACCATCAGCTACCATGTGACACTCATAACCATTGACCATGGCTTCCTCTCCCAGAGGGTTGTAAATGCTGCCTCATTCTCCATCTTATGCATTCTTACAAATGTAAGTAGTTTGTAGAAATTTGAAAGCAATAGCTTATGTCTTATTTCACCCACACTAAGAACCATAGAGAGCAATAAGGGACTTATGAACTAAATTTTCTCCCCTGTTTTGGGCCCTACATACTTAGCATTTTTCCCATAGACACAAAAAGGGAGAAACCCTGAAGTACACAGTAGATACATTAGGTCCCATATGGTGGTGTTCTGCATGCATATTACACTACTTGCTAATGGGTCCTTGGTTTCTCTAGCAGGCTGGATGATTTCCCTATTGATCCCTCATCCAGGTGATAGGTAGGTCTGACTCTTCTTGGGAGTCTGTTTACTAAGCGGCACTAGCGGCTTCCATATGAAACCAGACCCATGGCCACAGCTATCCACAGTGGCTCTAAATGAATGAAACTTGACCATATTGGTGACTCAGTGGTAATGCTGCATACTTCAATGCACAAGACTCAACATAATAATTATTGATAGTGGCATGGACACTGATATGATGTATACACAGTCTAGTCAGCATATAAATTTCCCTCAAATGACTTTGTAACAGTCCCTCAAATGTATTTGTCACATTCACAGGATAATTAAATTAAGGACTCCCCAGAGTTATTCATCTTTAAATGTTCTTGTAAATGATTTGAAAACTGGCATAATGAATCTTTGCTGCAGTTACTGAACTGAATATACCAGCATTAAAAAAGAAATAGAAGCTAGAAAAATGGGCATGATTAATAAACTCATGTTGTTCGACTTTGTCTGACATTAGACATAATTAATTCATCTCAGTCAATTATACTGTAGATATACAAATTGCACACCAAATAAGATAGCGGTTATCAAAATATAAAATAATTTAGTTGTTTTAGTAATATCAGACGGCATTTTAGAAGAGATGTCCAGGAAAAATCTGGGGCGTCCAGGTCACCACGTCCAAAAATACCAGGGGAGCTGCGGCAGTGAAAGGAGGTATATGTAAGTGCCTTCTGAAATCACGCTGTTATTGCCCTGCAACATGCTTTAAGGGCCAAATAATGTGTGTTGTTACCATAACATGCTTTAGGAACTATCCATCTAGGTATCTAAAACCTTCTTGCTTGCACCAGGCTTGGAGTCACATATTAATGCTATGAGGCAGCCTCTCTTCTCCCTTACCATGAGCAGGTAGAACTTCCGAAAATGCTGGAGTGCTGACAATGGGTTTAAGTCTTGTTCCCAAAAATTGGAAGTCTTCTTGCATTGCAGAGGGATGGTTTTGAGCCAGATCATTTGTTCCCAGATGGATAACAAGATAAATTTTAGAGTTCTTACTTGGTAGCCCTGTAGGTGCTAAATATACATGAGCATGTCGTGCCAGGCGCCTCTGGATCAGTACTAATGTACATTCAACGAGGCATTTTCAGTAATGTTCTAAATCAACCGAGAGAGCTCTTCCAGATGGATAAAAGTGTTTTAAATCTGCATAAACATACGACTGGAATTAGTGCTTTACAAAACAACTATGAAGAGTTTTCTAAGTTTTCTTTTTTTTTTTTTTAAATAAAGTATCTAACCTTTGCCAGGATCTTCTGGAAAAGCAGCAGGAACTAGAAATTGAGAACCTAAAGTAGCATGTTTTTTAAAGTGTGCTGTTAGTGTGGAGTTTACTGTGCACTAAGGGGGTTATTCCATAACCCAAATAAGCCATTTACACGTGCACAGGAGATGGCTGTCTTACAAAAAAAAACTACAACCATAGTCTGATACAACCAGCCCGAGCACATCCACAGTGCTTGCATGGGGATCTCAGAACGTGCCCAGAACGGGTGGAACGGGGGCGTGGTTTGCCGCAGAGTGTGGTAAGGAGAGCTGTATAGAAGGGATGGAATGGGAAGAAAGTGAGACCAGTGCCTTTAAAAGCAGAGATCAACAGAGTTCCCATAGTAACCACAAGCCTTCGAGGCAGACTACAGCTAGTACTAAGCCCCGCCCACTTAATGACGTTAGAGCTAGGTTGAGCCCTAACAGCTCTCACGTGTGCAGGGAGAAAGGCGTGGTGCCTAAGAAGCACCAGTTTAAAACTGCTTCAGTGTTTGAGAAAGAGGGAGAAGAGGAAGGCGAGAAGCAAAGCAGGCAGAAGCAGACACGGCAGAACTTGCAGGAAAGCACGCAGCAAGAGAGTCTGAAACAGCTGGGAGCTGAGCAGCAGAGAGCCCTGGAATCAAGGCAGAAACATGTCTCAATGTACCTCAGAGAAAGAAAGCTGGAGGAGTCAATTCCCAGGTGAGGAAACAGCTCGGGGAGCCAGCTGAGCCCTGGAGGTAGAGAGAATAAGTTGCCTAAAGTTCCTAGCAAAGCTTTTTCTGAAGAAGTGGTTAGAGAGCTAAGAAAAAGTGCCAAACGCTGTGTTAGCCAGATGGCTGTAAAGCAAGCTTCAGACAGAAATAAGAAGTGTGCCAGTGACTGCCGTGACTTAGCAGTGAGAGATATTGAAAGGCTGATAAGGGAGAGAGAAACTCTGTCTTTAAAGCCTGTTGCTACAGAGCAGAGAGAACACTTGCTGCTAAAGCTGGATGAGCTGCTACGGGGTGTAAATCATAAATCCTATGATACCCGTCCACAGGAAGATAGCTCTAGTGAGTCTACTCATGAAATGGAAATAGAATTGTGTGAAAGCCCATGTGAAAGTGATACTGAAGAAATGCAATGTTCTTATTACAAGGCAAACAAACTGAACATTTGCTAAGCTCAAGCCCATGTGAAGGAAGGGTTTGTCTAAAGCAATTATAAGCTAGTTTCTATGAACTGAGAAGGGAAATAAACTTGCTAGAAGTTTGAGAGTAATTGTGGCTTGTTTCTATACGCTGTAAAGGAAAAGAAACTTGCTGGAAGTTAAAAACAGTTATAACCTCTGTTCTATAGAAGCTGTGAAAGAAAAGAAACTTGTTGAAAGTTTAAGTTACTTTGATATGGTCAACAGCCTTAGCTTTAGAAGGTAGTTACCAGAAGGAAGCTAAGAGTTGACACTGTGAAGAAGAAATTCCTGTCTATTTGAGTTAAGCCTGTTGGGAGTTTATTTATCCTTTGCCTTTGGGAGAAATTATCCTTACCTGTGTTTAGTGCAAGGAATTTGATGTGAGGGGGAAACCCTGAAAAATAAATTTCTCTGTTTTTGCCAAACAAACCGTGTGGTCACACTGCTTGCTCAAAAGAATAGCTGAAACTACATATCCCAGCAGTCCATGCTGGCAGCCATATTGGGGACAGTATTCAGAAGGGCAATTAAGGCGAGCCCTCTTGCTCATCGGCCACCGGAGGACGCGACAAGAGATATATTTAGTGTATTCAGGAAAGGTCCGTGTATGTTTTTTGACTTCCCCACAGGTGTGCCTGTTATTCCTGCCAGAGATGTGAAATAAGGCCAGTACTTAAAAAATATTCTGCTATGTTCTTCAATTTGTCCCAACTTGTATAAAGGTTCTGACAAGTATGTTTTAAACTGGTATGACTGCAGTTTGGAAAAACACCACAAGATGCAGTTATAAAGAACAGAAATCAGAGTTGAGAGAATCTTGCAAGCTAAAGAGTCATTAATATCTACCCTAAAGAAATATTAGAACAGCAGTAGTGTTTATTCTGGCTATGCTGAAATTTGCTGTTTCTGCTAAAAGAGCTAATCTAGGGGAACCTAACAATTTCTGTGTTATGAAAAATGGGAATGTTGATGTATGTGAGTGAGTCTGGAAAAGAATCTTGTTTGAGTGAGAAAGGGAGATCATCTTTGAAGTCCTGGGACTTCATGCTATTATGGTATACCAGCCTTTATTTATAGGTTCTGAGCATCTTTATAGCAGAAGTATGTCTTTTGTGACTTCAAGTAAGAGTGTGTGTGTGTGCGTGGCTTAAGGATTGCATGGGAGGATCTGGTGTGCTGATCTGCAGTTCACAGAAGACACGAATGCCTGGCCAGTACCTGGACCTTACAGATGACTGCAGGTTGTTGTGAGGTTGGTAAGGGCCCATACTTAGCATTTTAAGGAGTGTTTTTAGAGATGACCATTGCAAGAATAACTGTGGCAATGTTATACTGCCAAGTAATGTGTGATGCAAGGTATGCCATGACAATCATGTTAGTATTTACTTGACCTTATCATACATTAGAGTGCACTGAGATTACTTTGCAGTGTTCTGGGCATAACACAGACTAATATATATGGTGTAGCTTGCATCAGCATTTATGTATCATCACTATTTATGTATAGTTTGCGTCAACAAAACACTGTCAGCGAAAAAAACAACTTAGGAGATGCACGTTTTAACCGTGGAAGCAGGGCTATCATGGAGAGGGGCACGATCAGAAACGTGCAACTTTCCAGAGTATGGTAAGCACAGGGCTGTCCAAAACTATTTCAGCATTTACCCATGTCCCATAATATTAGCGGGGGATGTGTTTCTATGCTTCACTCTATGGCTCATGCCTGCGCCTGTGTGAGTCTCAGGCTGGATGCATGCATGGGCTGGCTGAACATCATGTTAGACGTACCATGCCAAACATGTCTATGAGGCAATTCCAAAACCGCAGGTGTGTCTATACCCATGGTTGTAGAATTTACCCCAGATCGTGCCATGCTTGATTTAAACATTTCTGCTGGATCTAGCCGGCCCATATGGAGTCAGCCTCTAAGTATGCCACTCTGACAGTGTGGTAAAAGTCCCATGCTAAACGTTAACATGGGTGGGTTGAGGGTAGAGTGTGGTTGTTGACAGCACATCATAGTTAACATGGCCGTCATTGGCGTGAGCTAACTGCAATTGCTGCCATTAGTGGGAGTGCTGGTGGTAAGTGCACCCACATTAGATGTGCTGGCCAGTTAGCACGGTGAGGTGTACAGTATCCCCCTGTGACAATGAGAGCTGTGCTGAGCCGATGGAAACAGAGGAAAACAGTGAATGTGCCTTTAAGACAAGAGACAGGCAAGGTTTTCACAGGGCTAAAACTACAGCCAAGCAAAAGAAGCACGTACTTGCTGAGGCTAAGCCACACCCAAGCCCTAACGTAGGTGCAGGCTTAGACTCTAATGACAACCACCTGTGCAGAGATAAGGGTGTGGTAGCTAGGAAGCAGCTTTTTAAGCCTGCTTCAGTGCAGAGAGAGGAGAGAGCGGAAGGAGCGAAAGAAGGAACAGGAGAGAAGGGAGATGTGGGAAGCTTAACTCCACGTGGGAGAACAGTTCCAGCAACAGAGGAAGCAGTCCTTGTGTGAGAGGTACGCTTCAACCGGAGACCAGCAGCTGGGTAGCTGGGAAGGTTGCTGACGAGGTGGAACTAAGTGCAGTGCAGAGTGTTCAAGAGCCAGTTCAGAGAACCCAAGCTGCCAGAAGGTGGGTGAACGTAGTTACAAATGGAGGTGACCAGAACCCAGCCAAGGGCAGAGAAGCAGAGCTGAACACAGGTGAAGCATTAAGGCAGTTGTTCCAGGTTAAGAAGCCCCACTCTCAAGATACAACCATTTCTTACCAGGGAAAGCAGCTTTGGAAAGAACTCCTGAAGTTTCTTCAAAATAGTAAGTTGGAAGGAATTACTGAGAACCTAGAAAGAGACAAACTATTTGTAAGGCAGGAGGGCATGCAAATTCACTCTTTTGAGCCAGATTCTGTTTGTGATGAATCTCCAATGGATTGTTCTTTATGCAAGAGGGAAGCTTGAAAGTTGCTAGAAAAGGACTGTGAAAAGAAGTTTTTAAGAGCAATCTTTCACCTAGCCAGGAGAATGCTAAGAGCTTCCATTAAGGTAAAGAACTTTGATAAAACCAGAGCTTAATAAGTAAAGCAGCATTTTGATAAATGACAAGAATTTACCTGTGCTGAATGAATGGAAAAGAAGCTGTAATACATGTGCTGAAATGTTTGCTGAAAAGAGCTGCTGTGTTTAAAATTGTTTTCAGTTCTTCAACTCCAGTTGTACTTTTGTTTCCTGTAAGCTTTTCATTTGGAGAATGATCCTTTTTGCCTGCGTTTGAATTTAATGCTCGGAAGGAAACCCAAAATAAAATTCTTGTTTTGCCTTAACAACCCCCAGTGGTCACATACTACTTTGTCTTTAAGTAAATGAAAAAAGAACTACAAGTCCCAGGATTCCCTGCTGGAGACAAAGTTGCAAATCTTTATTTAAGGACAAATATGGCAGCCCTTTGCCTGTAAGCCTCCAGCCCAGGCAGGGGATCACGACACCCCCCAGCTAACTGCAGAGGGACATGCCAGGCATGCCCAACAGTTTGCATGGGTCTATGCCACCCCCCTAGCTAATCTGTGGGGTTTACCATAGGCTAACAACACATTTTAGTAAAAATACACCAAAACATGCCATTCTGGGTCAGACCAAAGGTCCATTGAGCACAGCATGTTGGCTCCAATAGTGATCAATCCAGGTCTCAAACACCAGACAGGATATAAAAGAGATCCATTCCTTTTTGCTCACACCCAAAGATAAGTGGTGGCTTTTCTAAATCTACATAAGAACATAAGAACATAAGATATGCCATACTGGGTCAGACCAAGGTCCATCAAGCCCAGTATTCTGTTTCCAACAGTGGCCAATCTAGGTCATATGTACCTAGCAGTTTCCCCAAGATATCCAGTAGTAGTAATAGTACTATTACTACTACTGAGCATTTATATAGTGCTACAAGATGTACGCAGCGCTGCACAGACATGTAAGAGACAGTCCCTGCTCATCAGAGCTTACAATCTAGTCAAGACAGAAAACACAGTAGGTGTAGACAGGGATATATCTAGGGGAAATGGTAAGGAAACACAAAGGAGATCAAGTGAGTCAAGATCCGAAAGCGGCAGTACATGGCTGATAATGGTTTATGGACTCTTCTTCTATGTTTCAGCAAGCATCTGCATCAGGGGTCCTCCGTGCACCGACTATAATAATAAGTTGCCAAGTGCTAGAGGACAAACAGGTGCACTGTTTCAACATTTCAGAAATTCACAGCCATTTTTGCCATTGTATTTTATTATATTTTCCTTTTGTTCCTTGTTCAAAGTTCCATTGCTTAAGGTATGAGTAAAAAAAGTAATAAAGAAAATGAAAATGTAATTGTTCACTCCAGGAAAGGCATCCTCATATATTGTTGATCCCTTTAATTCAAGGTTAAAAAAAAAAATAAAACTAGGAAAGGAAAGGACAAAGAAAAGTATACTAATGAGGAGAATGGTGGCATCAACCCATCAGGTTGTCTTGGCCTTATCTCTTTTCCTTCTGTCTTTAAAGAAGTAGAGAGTTTCTGCTAGGTTAAATTTATGCATAATTATTATTGTCATTGTCATTAATCTGCAGTACGTTTCACAATTATTCTCATTATGGATGTTGATGACTATTATTTTGTCTGCAGTGCTTTTCACACTGGCAGGAAATGCAAATGGAGAGCCATGTAAATTCCCATTCAAATTTCAAGGCACGTCGTATAATAGCTGTACAACTGAGGGGAGGACAGATGGATATCGGTGGTGTGCAACCACGGAAGATTATGACCAAGATACGAAGTATGGATTCTGCCCAGAAACAGGTATTAATGGCATTGTCTTTGTGAAAGTAACATATTTAAATTTAGAACATTATTAATTTATGTATATTAATCCAAGACCAGTAATTACTATAAATTGGTTTGTTTTTATATAATTGTATGTTTTATAATTGCAGATGCCTTTCAATGGAAATTGCCATACAGCGATTAAAATTGGGTTGAATTCATGTTCCATAGTTTCTTTTCTGCCATTGTTGTGCCTGTTTCAGTGAATCTTTTGCTAAATGCAGTTTTATGCAGAACATAAAAACAACCAAAGAGCATGACTCGTCGGTGAAATCATAATTTCGACTCTGAGTCTGCAAACAATTTCATTGCCACCCTTAATGATACAGACTCTTGTCTCATCTATTTCTTGTTCATAATGTGAAGACTAATTTTGCATAGGTCATCTAGCAAAACAAAGGGACATTCAAGTCAGGATGCACAAAATATGCAAAAGATATTTTACAAAAGGCTCACTGAATGAGGAGCCTTTTGTAAAATACCTCCAAGGTTGTGAGAAAAACATGTAGTTTGTAGCTCCTCCAGTGGGAGCATTCATTTTACAAAAGAAGTAGCAGGACCACTTGGGATTTTAAATCTATGTGTCAATATTTACGCTTGCAAACAGTGACTTCACAACCTACACTTGTAAGTTTTAGCATTTACCCATCTAAATACCAGATTTTACAAAACTAGATATCCAAGAGGAGGAGGCCACTCAAACAGCAATACTGTAAAATTAAAGTTTTTCATTTTTGAAGAGGTTTTTAATGTCTGAGAGGGAAGCACTGTTGCCCCCATCAATCCTCTATACCCCGAGTCCAAACAAGTATTTAGATGACACTAATTGGGTAGGTATAAACGCCGTCATCTATATTTCATAAAGTAGAAATATACACATAGGGGGGATATTCAGCAGTGGCAGTCAGCCACTGCTGCTGAATTTTAAACCCAGATGACCCGGATTGCCAGGAAGCTGACCGATATTCAGCCACTGCCCAATTAGCTTCCACAACAAAAGATAGGCCAACCTTTACTTCACCTGACTTTCACTACAATCGATAACTGGGCAGCGACTCAATATCACCGCCGCCTGGTTATCAACGGATGCCACCTCAAACGCCCCCAGCATGCCTCAATGCTAACTAGTTGGCATCAAAGCATGACATAATGGCAGCCGCAGATATTCAAGAGCACTAACCATGTAACTAGCAGGTTTTTTCAAATTGTTACTTGGACAAATTGAATCCAGGGCCGGATTTAAGATTTTGGTGCCGACAGGCATGACCATTGGAACACCAGAAGAGGAGCAGATAAAGTCCATAATATATGGTGCTTTCAAAATTTGGCACCCTCGTCAATTGCCTATGTTGCCTTTGCCTAAATCCAGTCCTGACTGGACTATTTTTATGTGTAAACCTGTTATTTACACATGCAAATGCTATGCAAGCCTTCCAAAATGACCTCCAAAGGGTCTCTTTTCTGGTACATTTTGACAAATAAATGGGCTAACATATAGCACTACTGACCTACTGTACAGCCAAATTGCAACTTAGAGTAAGAGAGATTGAATGGGCTTACATAGGGCGCTGATAGACAGGAGCTTTCTGATGGCCTGAAAATTGGTGCAGGGTTTCAAAGGATAGATCTCCCAGCTGATTGTCTGCCAAGAATGAAGAGGAAAGAGAGAGGACCCGCTAAGGAGGTATTAACGCATAGGCTAGATGCCCCATTGTGTTTCAAGGGGAGGAACAAAGCATTGGTGGGAGTCCTAGTCTGCTGATGTTTTTGGAGAGGTAAACTACACTTCTTGAAATATAGCTAACTCTCTGAAGCTTAAGACAGATTGTGAAGTGTATCGTGATCTGAGCTAAATCATTTTAATTTAGTGAGCTACTTTGCATGCATTTGCATGTGATGCAGCTCATTACAGTTTGCCATGTGGTGACTGTGTTATCAGAAATCCCAGTCCCTCAGGTCGGAGGGACTGGGATTTCTAGTCCTATAGGCACTCCTTGTGGTCTTGGGCAAGCCACTTAACCCTCCATTGCCCATGTTCCCTGTAAGTATTAGCGTATGTGTCTCATATCCCCTTGTGTTAAATGTATCCCCCAATTGACCGCTTTGACCCGGTGAAAAGCGGGATATAAATACAGCTAAATAAATATGACAGCCTGTGTTACGTTAACACAATTTAAACTTGGGTTAAGCACTGATTTTGTTGTTTAATGCATGTTATCCTGTCAGTGCACTTTAGTATATTAGCCCCAATGTACCTCACAAGCCTAAATGAATAAGTGTAGAATAAAACCAAAGGAATATTTATACAGGAGCCGCAATCCTTGGCAGACCCCAACATTCTTCATTCCCCGCTGCCCGACTCCCGATTGGGCCTACCGAGACCAAGGTCAGGCTGCGGAGAACCCCCTGCACCCCCTTACCCTGCTTACCGGCCCCGGCTGCTGACAGTCCCACCATCCAGGGGGACTTATTCCACCTCTTAGCTTATTTTTTGGCTTAACTTTAGCCAGTTTAAGTGAATCAACCAGTGGCTGAATATTGCCGCTGATCAGTTAACTCTTGTGCTACCTCCGCTGCACCCCCACAATGCTCTGATGTTATTTGCATAGCGCCAGGGCATTCATCAGCACAAACAGGGGATATTCAGTGTCACCAAGTGCTTTAGTGCTGCAGAATATCCCACTGACTGTAGTTTAACCGATTAGTAGGTCTGCTAATTGATTAAACCACTTTGAATATGCCCTCCCCGCCCCCCCCCTCAAAGGCTTATTGGTGTTTTTGCACCATAGATGCTATTCTTGTGTACCGTTTCTGGTTTGTGTCAGGCAGAAAAACTGAGCAGACGAGCCAAGGTAAGCCAGGAGAGGGGTGAGAGATTACCAGAGGACATGGTGATTTCTACTATTTATCCAGCAAACCCCTATTTGCATTGGGGTGTTGTATTGGTGTTTCTAGGTCACAACTCTAAAGTAGAAACCCTAAATATATTGTATAAAAAATATAGCATAATTTTGCATGCTTTTCAATGTTCTGGTGCATAATTCTCTGAGGTGAAATTGACATCATTCATTGTACCTTTCATTATATTTTTCTTGGATGGTGTCAGATATTTCTGCTAGGAATTAGTAGAATGAGAAAAACATTAACAGACAGATGTGAATTTTTTTCACTAGAGGCATATGATTATTTGCTGAATTGTAGAAATGCTTTAGTACAGTTGGCCTAGTGACATCTAAAAGAGAAGGGACAATCCCCCACACAAAAGGCACAGCAGGGGAACTCCAGAACGCCACAGAATTCCTCCAAAGGTCTTTATAAGAGCCTGCCTAGCCGTGTTTCAGCACAGATCACCTGCATCAGAAGCAATTAAACTGAAAGATATATAAATTTTGTTGAGCGGCAAAAATACCTATCAGAAAATGAACTGTACTTCAGTATTCTAAACCAGTTTAATTGCCACGATGCAGGTGATCCTTGCCAAAACATGTCCATCTAGGGTCTAATAAAGACCTTGTGTGGCATCCTTTGGAGTTTTGGAGTTTCCGTTGCACCTTTAACCAGATAAGATGGCACACCATCTGATGAGCTAATAGCTAGCATTGCTAACATTATTATTTTACTGTATGTGATTTAAATATATTCTAGTTACTTTATTATTTTTTAACAAAAATAATGGTACTGCATAATAATGATATCTAAAACACAAAGTTTAGATTAAAGATCAGCCAATAATCTCAACAGGTTTATGTTTCAGGAAACTAGGCATGTCCAAACTAAACAAGACACAGTTAGGGCTGGGCTCTCCAAATATTCATGAAGATTAAGAAACCCTCAGGAAATAGTTTGTTCCAGTTTTGCCTTGTTGAACTTGGCTTTTGGCAATGCGGTTAGCCTAATTTTAATGTAACATGACTCTGAAAATGCAACATCTTTAATTATTAAAAAAAAAAAAACCTTATGATCACTTTCCCATTTTCCAAAAATGTCCAGATCAGTATACAGCACTATAAAACATTTAAATGTAACAAATTCAAATTAAGCCTGAACTAAAACCATTATACACACTGTCCCTGTCCCACTTCCCTCCATTAACTACTGGGTGAACCACTGGGTGAAAAAAAACAGCATCAACCAGCACAAGACAGAGTCCCCCCTCACATTTGCTTTTTATTTAGAACCAGTTTTTTAATTTCTTCTGGAATATTCTGTAATCCTGCTGTAACCTTAGCTTCTCTGGAAGTTTATTCCACAACTCAGGAAGAACCAATGAGAAGGCCTGAGTTCTAAGTCTCACACACCTCATCTCCTTAACCACAGGGACCACAAAATACACTGACTAGATATTAAAACACCACCAGGCACACAACATTCCACTTTGTACAAGTAGCCCGGACTACTCGCCTTCAGCACATTGAAGGTCAAGGTCAGAAGCTTAAAGTGGATCTTGGCTTTGACATTTACACCATGTCTTCTTTGGGAAACTGTATATGAGCTCCTGACAGCACATAGATATTTCCCTGCAGGGAAAAGGGGCAGTGCTGGAGGCAGGGGAAGAGCAGGCTAGAGGAAATATCTTCCAGGACTTCATTTTCATCCCTGCTTCAAACCTGCTTCCTACCTGCTTTTGTTCCCCATGGCACAGGTTGGGCTGGCAAATTTGAAAAGGAAGCTTTTGTGAGGAGTTTCCTTTCAAAATCCTCTTGCGGGCCCCAGAGTACCAATTACCTGATTACCTAGGAGCCTGCATAAATGGCCACATATGTGAGTAAATGACTTATTATAGAATACCGACTAACATGAAAGTATGGAAGTCAATTTCCTGGTTCATGCACATGGTCAGAGTTTGGGCAGAGCATGCAAGGACATGCATGGATTATAAAATACTATAATTTGCGTGTATACTCACAAAATGTAGCTATGCTCATTTACACCAGCTCTTGGGCTGGTATAAATGATCATGCCTTAAATTAAGGTGCATTTTCAGTTCCTTAAGCTAATATTTTATAAAGAAAAGCAGTTGACTACTTTTTCCATTCAAAATAGGTGTAAAAAGGGAGAGGGAAGATATTCAGAAACGTTTATGTGATTTGCAGGACCTGCAAACCGTATAAACCCCACTCAGCCCAATATTCAGCAGTTAATGCCACCGAATATTTCCACAGACTGCTTTGCAGAGGTCCGATTAGTTTCAGGAGAGTCCATGGGCAGAGCTGGAGCGGTCCCGTGACTAAATGGTTAGAGCAATTTTCAACTGCTAACCAGATTGACAAACCACATAAAGTTAGAACAGGTCAATGGCTGTCGTAACTTTATGTTCTTGTGCTATCCGGTGAGTGGCTGAATATCGCTGATAACTGTAGCCACTATGGCTGCGGCAGAACCAAATATTCAGCATCAGATGCTGGATAGGCATTGATGCTGAATATCTGGTTTCATTTTTGCTTGCGGTGGTCAGGCATTTGAGCGGCACTGACCCCTGCAGGCTGAATATTGGCCCCAAACTTTGTTAGGATAAAATTTCAGTGCACTATTGCAATATTTCATAAAGTTTTCTGACTTGTTAAAACATGTAATTTTTCCAGTTTTGCAATATGAGTCCATATTAACTCAACTTTAACATTACTCTTTCAAGCCATGTCAACAGTGGGTGGAAATTCTGAAGGCTCCCCTTGTGTATTTCCTTTCACCTTCCTTGGTAACAAATACGATTCCTGCACAAGTGCTGGAAGAAATGATGGCAAGATGTGGTGTGCTACATCTAGCAGTTACGATGATGATCGCAAATGGGGTTTCTGCCCTGACCAAGGTACAATACCATTTTGTAGTATTGGAAATATTTGCTTGAAATCTGTTGAAGCTTTGAACTTAGAAACTTTCTCCTTAATTTGGGGTTCTTAGTGGTATGGATTTACTTCCCCTACTTTCTGCCAAGCCTATCTATGCATCTTTTATTTATTTATTTATTTAGACAGATTTGTATCCCACCTTATCCTTCAATCAAAGTGGTCACAATACAAGTGGAAGGTTACAAATAACATAGGGTAGATAAGACATTAACAGATAAAACTAAGATGAATTAATGTAAAAAATGGGCCTATTGGTAAAAACTATTAATTATATATCAAATTATAAGTTTCAGCAAATAACAGGGTCTTCAAGGCCTTGCGAAAATCTTTGATATCAGTCATAATTCTGAGGTCCATCGGGAGAGAGTTCCAAAGTTTGGAAGCCAGTAAAGAAGGAGCTCTTTTTGAAGTTGCTTGTTTAGTCCTACAGTATTCAGCAGGGGTACTAATTATGTTGTCATTATTGGTGCTGCTTCTTCTTGGTCTATTGATAATGTCTCTAGTTATAATATTTTGTAAAGAATCTGCTGACAGGTGATTGTAAATCCTAAACATAGGGGCTTGTTTACAAAGCCGCGGTAGTGGTTCGCGATCGCGATCGCAGCCGCGGCCCCATTGAAATCAATGGGGCTGCGGCTCCGATTACGATCGCAAACCGCTACCGCGGCTTTGTAAACAAGCCCCATAATTAAAAGTGTCTTGAATTTTGACCTGACACTGGAAGCCAGTGCAACTGTTGTAGGACAGGGGAGATATGATCCATTTTTGCTGTACCAGTAATAATACGTGCAGCAGTATTCTGAACCATCTGGAGAGGGTGTAGAGTTAGCTGAGGGAGGCCTTGATAAAGCAGATTTCCATAGTCTAGGAGGGGGGTGATGAGAGCCTGACAAATGGTACGGAAATAGTCTTGATGGAGTAATGGCTTTAGTTTTCTCACAATCTTTAGACGATGATAGGCCTTGTTAGGGATTTTAGCAATGTGAGATTTAAGGTTCAATGCCTTATCCAAAATTATGCCAAGGTATTTGATTTCGTTTTTAACTATGATGGGCCTACCTAATAAATCAATAGTATTTGGAAGAATGAAATTAGGGTTCCTAGTAACAAACATTACCTCAGTTTTGTCATAATTAAGTGTAAAGTTATTATTTGAAAGCCAGGTATTCATGTCTTGGAGACATCTAGAAATTGCTGAAAAGTCAAGAGATTGTAAAACAATTGGGGTATATACCATTATGTCATCAGCATAAAGGTGATAATGGAATTTGTGTAGTTTAAAAATATTGCATAAAGGTTGGATATAAATATTGAACAGAATAGAAGATAAAGCTGAACCCTGAGGCACTCCTTTTACATTTACGAATTGTGTTATCGTTGATAGTCATGCAATTAGCAATGTAGACATAACCAAATATTAATAGTAAAATACTTATAACCCAATCTTTGACATTGCAACTAAGGGCCATGAGCCCAATATTCAGTGACTGCGGTTAGCCAATCTAACCTGGCCAGCTGCCGCCACTGAAATTAAACCCCAATATTCAGCCACTGCCCGCTTATTGGCACTGAATATCCCCACAGACTGCCTTAGAAACATGTGGTTTGTTTCGAGTGGTCTGTGGACAGAGCTGGGGCCGTCTTGGTGTCTATCCAGTTAGCAGCAATATTCTGCTATTAAACAAATAAGCAAACTGCATAAAAAGACCTGTCATAACTTTAAGGCTTGCAAAGGAAGTGGGAGTGTGAATTTCCCAGACTTCCGGCTTTATCATCGTGCCTTTCTGATGAAGCAAGGGGTCCGGTGGGCGGAGCAGGTGAATGAACAAAGTCCGGTCTGGTTAAGCCTTGAGGAGCAGATTGCGGCCCCCTTTCCGCTGTGCCAAATTCTGGGTATGGTATTTAGCGATGCATCTTTGAGACCCCAAATGGTCTTGGACATGCAAAGGGCCTTTCAGACTTTATTGCAGGATAGTAGGCAAGAAGGGATATTATCGGAGGATTTGTCTCTGTGGTGTAACCCACTCTTTAAGGTTCAGCGCAAGTCCATCGCTTGGAAATTTGGACTGTTGGGCAGTTGTGTGCTCAGGGGGTGTGGAAAAGTTTTGAGGACTTGCGGAGGGAGTATCATCTCCCAGGCTCGGCTTATTTTCAATGGGCCCAGCTGAAGCATTGTGTTGGGGGAGCCCTTGGAGATATGTGGCAATTGAAAGCGGAGGGGAAGCTGGGTGACACAATTGAGCAAGTGTTGGGAGCTACGGGTAAGCTTCCCTTTTGTATAAAGTTGCGAAGCAAAGTAGCTTAGGTGACTTGGGAAAGTTGGGGGGGGGGGGGCTTGGGAGAGGGATACTGGTGTTGCCCTAACACAAAAGGATTGGGAGAAATTCTGGTCTACCCAAGTAAGAATTACTAGATCTGCTTCCGTCACTCAAACATTTTTTTTTTGCCCACCGGGCTTATATTACTCCTGTGCGTCTCAGTCGTTGGGACTCAAAGGCAAGCAATAAATGTTGGCTCTGTCAGAAGGCTACTGGCACTTTCAGGCATGTTGTTTTTGAGTGCCCCAAGGTCCAAACTTATTGGTTGCAGGTGTGGAGCTCCATTCAAAAGGTTCTTGGCCTCAGTCTCCCTCTTACGTGGGATATCTTAGTTTATCGCTCGCTTTCGAGCGTCTCCCTACGGGATAGGAAGGATGCCTTTCTCTTAGATTTTTTGGTCGGGATAGCTATCTGTCATAGATTACGAAATTGGAAAGATGTCACTTGTCTTCATTGGCAAGTATGGTGGGGTCTAGTTGGTACTTATAGTAAGTTTGAGCAAATGCCCCGGAAGGGAGAGGGGCGCTCCCCTCATCACACGATTAAGTGGAAGACGCTATTGGAGTTTGGGGAGGCGGCTAAATGTTAAGGGGTCTATAGAGTGAAGGGGCTTTGCTGCAGGTTGGCAGTTGTGCGTTCTGTGCCTATTGCCTGTCCAGCTGTGAGGTGTTCAGTGGTTGGGACTGGGGGGGAGGGGTTGGAGGGGGGAGTTGGGTTGATTTAATTGGAGATTGTATTATGTGTGGTGTTATGGTTTTATGTGTTTTGTGTTTTGTTTGTATTGTGTTGAAAATGTAAATAAAAATATTTAAAAAAAAAACCAAAACTATATAACAGATTAGGAGGACAAGACTTTCCTTATCTAAATCCATGTTGGCTTTCTCCCATTAAACCATGTTTGCCTCTTTGCAGATGATACCAAAATCTGCAATAGAGTAGACACCCAGGAAGGTGTAGATAACATGAGGAGGGATCTAGCTAAGCTTGAAGAATGGTCTAGAATTTGGCAGCTGGGATTTAATGTTAAAAAATGTAAGGTCATGCATTTGGGCTGCAGCAATCCAAGGGAGCAATACAGTATAGGAGGTGAAGTACTTTTGTCCACTAAAGAAGAGCGGGACCTAGGCGTGGTTGTGTCTGATGATCTTAAAGTAGCTAAACAGGTAGAAAAGGCGACGGCAAAAGCTAGAAGGATGCTTGGGTGCATACGGAGAGGAATGGCTAGCAGAAAAAAGGAGGTGATAATGCCTCTGTATAAGTCTTTGGTGCGACCTCATTTGGAGTATGGTGTGCAATTCTGGAGACCGCACCTTCAAAAGGATGTGAACAGGATGGAGTCTGTGCAGAGGGTTGCTACTAAAATGATTAATGGGCTTCATTATAAAGCATATGAGGACAGACTTAAGGATCTTAATATGTACACTTTAGAGGAAAGGCGGGATAGAGGTGATATGATTGAGATGTTTAAATACCTCCTTGGCATAAATGTTCAGGGAGAGAGCCTCTTTCAATTGAAAGCAAGTTCTGCTACGAGGGGACATGGGATGAGGGTGAAGGGAGATAGATTCAGGAGTGATATGCGGAAATATTTCTTTACGGAAAGAGTAGTGGATCCATGGAATAGTCTCCCAATGGAGGTGGTAGAGACGAGGACAGTAACTGAATTCAAAAAAGCATGGGACCAACACAGAGGATCTCTAAAGGTAAAAAGTGGACTGTTGTAGTTATTGTTATGGAAGGACAGACTAGATAGGCCATGTGGTCTTTTTCTGTCATCATGTTTCTATGTTTCTATGTTTCTACCACTTTGCCCGGTACCGATGTCAGGTTCACTGGTTTGTAGCTTCCCAGGTCTGTCCTGGAGCCCTTCTTAAAAATTGGTCAGTCTCCAATCTTTAGGTACTACAGATGGCTTTTAATGATAGCTCACAAGATACTAACAGTAGGTCTGCAATCTCATCTTTCAGTTCTTTCAACACCCTTGGATGTATATCATCTAGTCCAGGTGATTTACTACTCTTCAGTTATCAAATACTTGTAATACATTTTCTCAGTTTATTAATATTTCTTTCAATTCTTACGATATATCACCTTTAAATACCATTTCAGGCATGGGTAGCTTCCCTACATCTTCTTCGATAAAGACCGAAGCAAAGAATTCATTCAATTTCTCCATTATAGCCTTGTCCTCCCTTAGCGCCCCTTTACCCCTCTATCATTTAATAGTCCAACTGACTCTGTCACAGGTTTTTTGCTACAAATATACTTTAAAAAAATTTATTTGTTTTTATTATGTTTTGCTTCCACTGTAAGCTTTTTTTCAAATTCTCTCTTTGCCTGCCTTATCAATGCCTTGCATCTAATTTGCCAGTGCTTATGATGTTTCCAGTTTTCATCATTTGGCTCCTTTGTCCATTTCCTAAAGATGCTTTTTTGGCTACAACAGCCTCTCTGACCTCACCTTTAAACCATGCTGGCAGTTTTTTTGCCTTCCTTCTACTTTTCTTAAAGCATAGAATACATCTAGTCTGAGCTTCCAAGATAGTATTTTTAAACAACGCCCATGCTTAATGTAAATCTTTAACCTTTGCAGCTGCTCCTCTTAGTTTTTTCTTAACTGTTTTTCTCATTTTATCATAGTCTCCCTTTTGAAAGTTAAAAGTTAGTACTGTGGATTTCCTGGCCATCCTTCTTCCATTTATTAAGTCAAACATGATCATGCTATGATTACTATTGACAAGTGATCCCAATACCCTTATCTCTTGCACCAGATCCTGTCTTCCACTATGGACTAGGTCCAGAATTGTTTCCCCTCTTGTTGGTTTATGAACCAGCTGTTCCAAGAAGCAGTCATTTATTTAATCGAGAAACTTTATCTCCCTAGCATGTCCTGCAGTGTCATTGACCATCAATACAGGGTAATTGAAATCACCCATTATTACCGCATTGTAACTTTTATTAGCTTCCCTGATTTCTCTTAGCATTTCATTATCCATCTGTTCATTCTGGCCAAGCGGTCAATAGTACACCCCCCACTGCCATCCCCAGCCCCTTTTTACATGGGATATCTATCCATAGAGACTCTACAGTGTATTTTGTTTCCTGCAAAACATTTAAATTCTATGTGCCTCATTACCCACATAAAGTGCAGTCTCTCCACCAATTTGATCTACCCTATCATTGAAATATAGTTTGTACCTAGGTTTCACAGTGTCCCATTGGTTGTCCTCCTTCCACTAGGTCTCTGAGATGCCAATCATATCTGACCTTTCATTTAGTGCTATATATTCTACCTCTCCCATCTTATTTTTTAGACTTCTAGTATTTGCATACAGGCATTTTAGAGATTTTATTTTATTCATATTAATCTGGTTATCAGTGGTAATTTGGAATCTTTCAGCTCTGTACTTAAGGGCATATGGGTTACTTTTATCTTTATTGGAACCTCTCTGACAGGATGCCCTAAATTCCCTGTTTTGCTAATATCCTTCAGGTACATCCTTCCGAACCATGAGCTCTTGGGTGACTGTCGGCTTTCCCCTATTATCTAGTTTAAAAGCTGCTCTATCTCCTTTTTAAAGGTTAATGCTAGTAGTCTAGTACCATCCTGGTTAAGGTGGAGCCTATCCCTTCGGAAAAGCCCCTCCCTTCCCCAGAATGTTGCCCAGTCCCTAATGAATCCAAAACCCTCTTCTTTGCACCATCATCTCATCCACACATTGAGACCCCGGAGCTCTGCCTGCCTCTTAGGTCCTGCTCATGGAATGGGAAGTTTTTCGGAAAATGTCACCCTGAAATTTCTGGATTTCAACTTCCTACCTAAAAGCCTAAATTTGGCCTCCAGAACCTCCCTCCCAAATTGTATAAGAATATAAGAATATAAGAAATGCCATACTGGGTCAGACCAAGGTCCATCAAGCCCAGTATCCTGTTTCCAACAGTGGCCAATCCAGGTCACAAGTACCTGGCAGGTGCCCAAAGTCCACAGCTTCTACAATGCTTGTCCCGGAGCAAGCGGTGGATTTCCCGGGTCCTCTTTAATAATGGCTTATGGACCTTTCCTCCAGGAACTTGTCCAAACTTTTTTTAAACCTAGCTACATTAACAGCTGTTACTACATCCTCCAGTAACAAATTGTACTATGCCATTGTTATCAACATGTATCAAGACAGCAGATTCCTCCCCAACTAAAACCTTGTCTAGGTGGAGTGTCAGGTCCACTACCTTCGCACTAGGAAGGCATGTTACCAGGGGATCCTCACATCCACCAGCTACCTAGCTATCTACATGCCTAATGATTGAATCACCAACTATAATGGCCATCTTAACCCTTCTCTCATGGGCACATGTTCCTGGAGAAACCTCCTCGGTGCAAGAGGGTTTTACATTACCTGGAGGACAGGTCCTAGCTACAGGATCACTTCCTGCCACACCAAGATGATACTTTCCATTCACGTGACCTCTCTTCTCCATGGCAACTGAGAGGGTGCCAGACTGGAGGTGGTACTTCAGTACTACGCCCCTGTAGGTCTTGTCTATATACCTTTCTGTCTTCCTTATGTTCTCCAAGTCTGCCACTCTAGCCTCCAGAGATCGGACTCGTTCCCCAAGGACAAAGAGCTCCTTGCATCTAGTGCACACATTAGACCCCTCACCAACTGGGAGAAAATCATACATGTGACACTCAATGCAAAAGATTGGATAGCTCTAGTTTTAAGCTTTTGTTTAGCTATTTAAGTTGTCTACTTAAAGTTTCTAGGGATACTTGTATTGATACAACTATGCCTAATAAGTTTAAGGGACTTAGGGCCTAATTCAGAGATGCGGACCCAGTGGAATGTGCAGCCCTGCAAGCTGTCGGAACCCTATTCCCCCTCCTGGTCTCCCTGCACATCCTGAGCACTGAGACAGGGAGAGCAGGCAGTGGGCAGGAGGGGGCGTGGGGCAGGTCAGAGTGGGGATGGGCCAGCCTGGCAGGACATGCAGGGCCAATTCAGGTCACAGCCCTGGACATCCTGCAGGGTCCATGGGGATATGCTTCTTATTCTACCTCAGAGGTGAAATAAGCAGCACTGATCTAGCGATTGTGGCCAGGGATCCCTCTCGGGGGCCAGGTTCAGGAGGGTCCCCACTGCTCGATCCAGGCCCCAGCTGGCCAGCCATGGGTTGAGCAACTGGAAAGAGGGAGGGCCTAAACCGTGGGAGTTAGGGGCACCTGTGGGGAAGATGTCCCTGCAGGCAGCAGGGGCATGCCAGTCCGTCAACTGGCCCAATTCTGTGTACCGCAGGAATGTTTTGTTCCTGTTGTCCGGAATCGAGTCCTAATGGGCCTGTCTTCCTCAGGGACATCTGGATGGCCCAGACGTCCCCCTCTCTGAATTGGGCTCCACATTTACCTCAAGATTAATCAGTCTATTGCTGGTTATCCTGGTGAGGATAACCAGCTGAACCTGAAGTAAATTTGAGCACCTCTTCCCTTTTAATAGGTTTAAGAGCCTCTAAAGCTAAGATTATGCCTGGGGTGGATGGGAGGGAAAGAACACCTAGTAAAAACTGGCTTGCTACACAGTGCCTGTGCTTCTAAGATAATCTCTTAACAATTTCCTGACTGATTCACACAGCCCTTGGATTGATAGAGGGAGTCTTTCAAATTGCCCCTTTGAGTTGTCACTTGGCCTTAACATCTATTAAAAACAGTTTCACGGGTCTTTTGACCCCTCTTTGTGTGGGTCTCTAGAAACAATTTATTTCTTTCTACTCAAAAAATATTTACCCTATTCTTCCTTCTATGCTAAGCAATGCTTTTAATTTAAATTAAAAACTCTCTGGGGCTAGTGACTGAGATTTAAATTTAAGCTAAAAGCTCTCTGGAGCTACTGATTGAGGTTTAAATTTAAATTAAAAGCTCTCTGGGGCTACTGAGCCCTGAGTGATTTAGCAAATACACTAGATTAGAATACATAAATTTATCAACTTTAACTCAAAGAATTCCTTTTTCCACAAGATTTAGAGATTTTTCCATAAATAAATAAATACTTAACAGTGCAGATTTCTTTCCAACAGTAGCAGTCCCTTTTGGTAGTCCTTCAAATATAATTCAGTTATTTAGACAAAACGGTCCCCTTTACTAAAGTGTGGTAAGTAAACGCATGTGGTAACTACTGGGGACACGTATTACCTTTATCTTTCTTGTTTCTTGATATACCGCCCTAGGCAGCTAAGGCATCAGAGCGGTGTACAAATGTTAAAAACAAAACAAAACAAAAAACAAATAGCAAAATGAAAGAAAAGAAAAGGAATGCCATTAATGGACAGGAAAGGTACCATACAGAAGAGAGCAGTGTGATTACCACACCGAAAAGCCCCTTACCACTTGTTTAGATCATTCACAATTACCATGGGTGGTTACCGTGGTAACTGTCATACCAGCACATAACCATTATTGCAGCCCCACCAAGCTCTAAAATGCTGTTAACTGCTTAGTGTACTTTAGTAATAGGGCCCCAATGGGCCTTAAGAACATAAGAACCTATTAATTTCAGTTTAATTTATTGATTTCTCAACCATCCTTTTAGTAAAGGGTGACTATAAAGATCAACTTTACTGCATAAGTCCCACCATGTGCTTTACTGGTACAGTCCAATGTGCTCAACACATCAATTAAAATTATATCACTTAGGCCTCTATTAGGAGTGGAGGAGAAGCCTAGTGGTTTGAGCAACTGCCTAGTCCCAGAAGATCGGGGCTTTGCTTCCCATTGGCACTCCTTGTGACCTTGGGCAAGTCACTTTACCCTCCATAGCCTCAGAAGAAAGGCCTGGCAAGCTACGTCTGCTGATACATTGTCAAGAAAACCCAGAGGCAGTTGGGTCGCCAGGAGTCAGCACTGACTTGACTGTACTAAAGCCAAACTAGTCGTTTAATGTGGGAATCACAGCACATACGGTTTACTCCATGCATTAACTGTTGGTGTGCATCAACGGCCAGATTCAGTGGCTAAAATGAAAATGGGCAGGGAATGCGTGAGCACTGTTAATGCCAAGTTTGCTATTGTGCATTACCTGCTAACATGGCAGAAAATACCACCTCGAGAGGTGTAGCTAGTTGCATTCTGCTTTATCTGCAGTGCAATTAGTATGCAGTAGCAAACGTTGATCTGTGCTTACTGCATAGCAGTGCTCCCAAAAATGCTGGGAATACCCCTAACAGTTACTGCAGAAGTTAGGAACCTACCACACCCTTAGCTTTGCAGTTAGCCTGCATTAGGTGCAAAAGAGTTGCTCAATTTAGTAAATAGGCCCCTTTCTGTGAATTTCAAGGCTATCTCTGAACTAGAAATAAACATAGGGGAATCCATTTTTTAAAGGTTTTATAGTAAATCTATTTTAATTACAGTCTGTGCTGTATAGCCATTGGCTAAATAAAATAGAATTGAGTTTTTTTCTCTGTTTAGGTTACAGTCTTTTCCTGGTTGCTGCTCATGAATTTGGTCATGCATTGGGGTTGGAACATTCAGATGATCCAGGAGCTCTAATGGCCCCAATCTACACCTACACCAAAAACTTCAGGCTTTCACAGGATGATGTAAATGGAATCCAAGAACTTTATGGTAAGATCTTTATACTTCTTCATCATAAATATTACTTCACTAGACATGTGTGTTAACTGAAATGCTGACTTCATTTTTGCATAGCACCTTGTGAGCAAGGTTTCCCTCCTAACAAGAGTTCCAGTCAGTTTGAACTGTACTGTTTCTGCTGTAGTGTTTTATGTTGGTACCATTGTATACTATAGCAGTGTGTCCTTACAGCCCTAGATATTCCCTTTACTGTGCCAGAAGTTACTTTGCATGGACTTGTAATTGTACAGCCTGCAGCATTAACCAGAAAATACATTCCATTCCTATAAAAATTGTTTCTCTTGTGAATATTAACATTCCATTGCATTAGACCATGCCCTGTCCTGCTAATTCCATTATATATTCTCTGGCTAGCATTTCACAAGGATAACTTTGTACAGCTTGTGTATGTAAAGAAATGGACATCAATGTCTGCCCATTTAAAGCAGGTCAATATTTTATAGAAAGCTCAGTGAGCAATATAGTGTCGCCAAAGATATACATCATACATGGGACATGATGCAAAATAAGCAGGGTCATTTTATTAATGTATCCACATTTTAGAAACACACAAAAGATCAGCTTCACATGGGGACATATGTGTACAGAGCACTATTTTATCAGCAGCAGCAACATGAGCAGAATTTACAACAGCTATGAGACAGAGAACCTTTCTCAGAAAGTCAAACTTTATCCCAGGCTAAGTGGATTTGTGACTCAAAGGGGTATGTCTATTAAAGTGCTTTAGCTGCTACTGCAGGGCTAACACAGGATTAACATCCTGTGGCAGCAGCTAATTATGAAAAATCTGTTATCACAGGCGGTTTTCCACGATATCTGATTTTCGAATGCTGCAGCTCCCTAGGAGCAGGATTGGGGTGGGCAGTGGGGTGGCCATAGCTGGCAGCCACCATGCAAATAAGATTTCACGTGCTGGCTGCAAAACTTAGACCCGATCGCAGCAGCAGATAACGCCACCTTTGAGGTGGCGTTATCTGCCAGCAGGTCTAATAATGCAGGCTCTTCCCTGCAGGCAATCGGGCCTCTCCCCCTCCATACTATTGTGTGTACCCCAGTGCTGCAATCCGGGGCACCAACATTATTAAAAAGTACTGTGCTGGCCCCCCTACAGCAACAATCCCCCCGGATTCCCCTTCTCATATTCCCAAATAAAAAAGGCCATAGTCTCACGGTGCTGCCACCTAGCAAGAGGCTAGAGGACAGCACCTTGTGATGTGGCCATTTTTTATTAGCAGCAAGATTGGGCAAGAGTGAGGAGGATCACTGCTGCCCCATTTTCCACTAAACTTCCATGGATTTAAGGTATGTGCAGGGTGGGTCAGGGAGGCCGTGGGGCTCACTATGCCAGCTAGCTAGCTGGGATCTTGTTTTTGGAAGGGGTGGTGGCGGGTTGGGGGAGCTGCGGAGCCATGGGGCCCCTCACCCTTTCCATTGTGTACCAGGAGAAGGGGGGCATAGCCCAACTGGCTAGCAGGGACTCCTTGCTAATTGGGGGGTGTACCAATCCCCCCTGGGCAGCTCCCAATGGGGATCAGGAGCTGTCCGTGGGGGGATCAGTGCTGAAGGGGGCATACATTTTTATTTTCAATATTGTCAGTGCTGTAGATCACAGCACAGCGGCACTAACAACATTGTGGAGGGGGGAAGGCCCAATCATGGCAATTAGTAGGGCAAGTCGGTGATCAGGATACAGAGCTGACAGCTCTGTGCACCTGATCGCTACCATCCCTCCCCATGGATTTACCGTGGTGATCTGCAGTACCTGCTTCGGCAGCCACTGCAGAACTTTTCCTGCGGTATCTGCCAAGGCAGGTAATGCAGGGTCTCTGTGGGAAATCCAAACCTCCATGGTATATACAGGACCTCCCCTGGGAATGCCCCCTGCAGATACCATGGAGATTTGCACCTTACCGCATAGTTTTGGCTGCCAACGCGGTACGTTAGCAGTCAGGTTTAGTAGACATACCCCATAATTCTGGGCTCAGTGGACTTTGATCTAGCATATTTTATGTTTTTATGTTCTTATGACAAATTCTCAACATCTACAGGAGGAGGAGTAAATTGAGAGACTACCTTAAAGAGCTTCTTAGGTTTCTTTCCCGAGCTTTAATGAGAAAATAAAAGTAAGCTCAATATAGACTTTCAGTTTAGCTTATCTAGTTTAGGTCTAGATTTAAATCATTCAAGAGCAATGCAAGATTTCTTCAATAAAACAGTTACTTTACTGTAGCAGGTGTTCTCTATGGACAGTAGGATAAGTCTTCACATATGGCCAACATCTCCAATGGAGCACTGCACAGGAATGTCTCTCAGCAACTTCTGGAAGCTTTCGGATCCGTTCCACTGTACATGCCCATGAGTTCCCACCTGATGCAACTGCTTCTTATTCACTCAGTCCTATGCTGGCTAATGCCTGAATACAACTCAAAGGGTAGGTGGGTGGGTTGTGAGGACTAATCCTGCTGTCCACAGAGGACACCTGCTACAGGTAGGTAGTTCTGTTTCCTCCCTGGACAAGCAGGATAAATGCTCACATATGGGAGTCCTTAGCTACCGGCAGCATGGAACAGAAAATAATAGAGCCTAGGAGGGATTGGAGTTGGATTCAAATCCCGCGTGTCCTTTTCCACATAGTAGTGGGAAGTGAATGCATAGACAGAAGTTCACGTTACAGATCTGTAAATCTCTTCCATGTCACTGTTGCAGCCATGGTTCAGATGTTATGAGCTGTGACATGATCCTCAAGCATCAGATCTGTTTGGCATAAATGAAAGCG
Organism: Ichthyophis bannanicus; assembly: GCA_033557465.1. Classification (NCBI taxonomy): domain Eukaryota; kingdom Metazoa; phylum Chordata; class Amphibia; order Gymnophiona; family Ichthyophiidae; genus Ichthyophis; species Ichthyophis bannanicus. The sequence continues at coordinate 206,078,543 of CM066034.1, forward strand.
ATGCAGTCTGACAGTCATATCAGAAGAGTGCACTTATTGATGGCAGCGCCAATCTATTGGGGTCAAAAGAATCAAAAAGCTGGGTGAATGCTCTATGTCCTTTAATCTTCTTCAAATAGTAGAGGTCAAGGCTCTCTTGCAGTCCAGTGTGTGCAATGCATTTTCCCCTTTGTAAGCGTGAGGTCTTGGAAGAAATGTCATAAGCACATTTGATTGATTAAACTGGAAACCTGACCCTACTTTATGAAGAAACTTAGGATGAGTATGTTACTACGTTACTATGAGTATGCAGTAAGGCTGGATTTAAGATTTTAGTGCCCATAGGCCAGAGGATGCAAGCAGGGATTGTCCCTTGGAGCGTGCATACCTGGTGGGAATCCCCTGGAGACTGGAAAGCAGGGATAGAGGTGTTGGGCTAAAGTTGTATGGAGGTGCCTCATTGAAACGGCACTGGTGGATGGCCCTAAATAAGTGGAAGAAGGCTCATTTTTGGTGTGGGTGTGGCACTTTAAACATTATGCAATACCACCCTACTGTTGTTTTGATTGCTGAGCTATAAATACATTTTAATTTAATTTGTTAAAAAATGTACTACTTCTACTACTACTTATCATTTGTAAAGCACTACAAGGCATATAAAGCTCTACACAAATAGATGTAAGAGACAGTCCCTGCTCGTCAAAGCTTACAATCCTAATATAGTAACATACCTATAACATGGTATATGGCGGCAGATAAAGACTATCATGGCCAATCTAGTCTGCCCTGCAAGGCGGCAAGAGTAGGTGCACTTGCCGCTCTGTGCAGGTCACCTCTCCCCATGCCTTTGTTTAGGGGTGTACCCACCGCTCCATGTAGATCACCCCTATTTGTTCAGATATAAGAAATAGTTTATGTTTATTTTGATTTTATCCTGTTGCTATAAAGGGATCCACTATGTCTGTCCCATGCCATTAAGAATTCTGACATTGTGTTTGCCCCCACCACTTCCATCGGGAAGGCATTCCAGCATCCACCATCCTTTCAGTGGAAAAAGTATTTTTCTGACATTGCCTTTCAGTTTACCCCCTTGCAGCTTCATGTTACACCCTCTAGTTTTACAGCTTCCCCGTCTTTGGAAGAGGTTTATTTGTCCATTAATACACTTTAAGTATTTAAAGGTCTGAATTATATCTCCCCTGTCCCTCCTCTCCTCAAGTGTACATATTTAGGTCTTCAAGTCTCTTCTCATAAGTCTTCTGACGCAGACTCCAAATCATTTTGGTCGCCTTCCTCTGAACTGCTTCCAGCCTTTCTATATCCTTTGCGAGATACGGTCTCCAAAACTGAACACAATATTCCAAGTGAGGCCTCACTAGCGACTTGTACAGTGGCATTAGTACCTCTTCCTTTCTGCTGGTAATTACTCTCTGTATGCAACCCAGCATCCTTCTGGCTTTTGCCACTGCCTTGTCACATTGTTTCACCACCTTGAGATCATCAGAAACAATCACACCGAGATCTTTCTCCTGGTCTGTGCACATCAATCTCTCACCCCCTATTGCATACATCCTTTAAAGGCCCTGCAAGAACTTCTCTGAGATCTTTTAGTATCCTAGAGTGTATCCCATCTGGTCCCTTAGACTTGTCCACTTTCAGTTTTGCAAGCTGTTCTAACACATCATCTTTTGTGAATGGTATGGTATCTACTCCATTCCCATTTGTATATATGTCAATCACAGGTAGTCCTCCTCCAGGATTTTCTCTAGTGAAAATAGAGCAGAAGTATTTGTTTAGCATCGTCGCTTTTTCAATGTCACTTTCCACGAATCTGTTCCCAGCACTTTGAGTCCTGCAATTCCACCTCTGATTTTCCTCCTCTCCCTGAAAAAAGTCTTGTCGCCACACTTAATATCTTTAGCCACCTTTTCTTCTGCCTTTGATTTTGCTATCCTTATTTCTCGTTTTGTCTCTTTTAGTTTGATCTTGTATTATTTTCTGTGTTCCTCTGTTTGTGAGCTTCTGAATTTTGTGAAAGGTGTGGTTTTTGCCTTTATTTATGCAGCCCCTTCTTTGGAGAACCAAATAGGTTTCCTTTTCCTCTTGTTTTTATTTACTTTCCTTGCATATGTATCTGTTGCACCTTTTATTGCTTTCTTTAGTTTAGCCCATTGCAATTCCACTTCCATTAACCCCTCCCACCCTATCAACTCCTCCTTCAGGTACTTGGCCATTTGACTGAAGTCAGCGTTTTTGAAATCTAAGACTTTGAGTTTGCTGTGATTGGATTCCACCGTGTTATGTTCGCTGCTGCTCACATGGGCACCCACCTGGATATTTGACATGCTATCTCCGTTGGTGAGCACTAAATCCAGCACGGAGCTCTCCCTGGTTGGTTCCATCACCATTTGTTTAAGTAACGCATCTTGGAAGGCATCCACAATATTTTTACTTCTTTCCAGATTTGCAGAAGGAAAACTCTAATCCACATTGGGCAGATTAAAGTCAGCCAATATGATCACTTCCCCCTTCATGGCTATCTTTGCAATATCAACAATCAATTCGCTATCCATTTCTTCAGTTTGAGTTGAAGGCCTGTAGACCACACCACTATGGATGACAATGCTATCTCCTCTTTCCAACACAATCCAGAGCACTTCTTCTTTTCCCCATGTCCCCTGCATTTCAGCAGCTTTAACCCTTTCATGGTTGTTGTTGCCATATGGCAACCTTCAAATTTTCCCCCAAATTTTTCACAGGATTCTATATTTCCAAAAATCCACACACTGTGTGCAAAATGTGATGTGTATCTGTGTTTGACATCTGAAAAAACTGTTATTTAAACTATCACACCCAGCAGTAAATGAAACAGTCTGATGCCAAGACTGTTTTTAATTTTCAGCCATTCAGGATCGTAGTTACCATATGGCAACAGTAAATATTGTTTCTTAAAAATAATTTTTTTTCAAAAAAACTTTATATTCTGCATCATTTAGCTCAAATCTTAATAAAAAAACAGAAAAAAAACTTCAGATACAAAATAATTATGTGGACGCGAAAGGGTTAATATTGCTTTTGACATACAGGGCTACTCCTCCTCCTTTTCTATCCTTTCTATCTCTTTTAAATAGATTATAGCCAGTTATACTTATATTCCATTCATGTGACTCATTAAACCATGTTTCTATAATGGCCACAATGTCCAAGTCCATTTCTACCATTAGGGCTTCCAGATCAGGAACTTTCTTGGCTAGGCTTAGTGCATTTGTACTCATTGCTTTCCAACATTTGTTAAATGGCTTGCCTGCCTTTTGCATGGGTTTTGTTCTACATGCCCCTTCCCACTTGCCATTAATGTGGTGTTCAAAAGTGTGACTGTTTCTAATGTTTTTCTTTTGCTGAGAGTGACGTACTGAACTTGTCCTTCTCCATTCGCCACCCCCTTTCTCTAATTTAAATGCCTGTCCACATAATGCCTGAATTTTTCACTTAGGATCCTTTTCCCTGCAGTGGAGAGATGTAGTCCATCAGTACAGTATAGTCTGTTGTTGATCCATATGTTTTCCCAGTCACCTATATATCTAAATCCTTCTTAATTTGCACCAGATTTGGAGCCATGTATTAAAGCCGTTTATGCGATGCAGCCTTTCTGCTCCCTTACTATTTATTTATTTATTATTTATTACAAGCTCTTATATACCGCACTATTTAGCATCAGCGCGGTTTACATTAAAACAATAGACCAGAACAACATACTGTTTGGTTTTACAGAGAACAGGTACGACAACTTGGATAACATAGGGAATTGTTAACTGAAACTATTTACATATATACAGTATGCTTTATGCTCTGGATTTGAAGAGGGTCCTGTAGTACAGGTGGTTGAATTGGAGGAGGTGTGGTTAGGTCGGTGTCTGGCTGGCCTGGTAGTAGTGGGGGAATAGGTGGAATTTGAGTGCCTTTCTGAATAGAGTTAGATCGGTGACAGCACGAATCTCTGGTGGCAAGGTGTTCCAGCATTTTGGAGCATAGAAGCTGAAAGCCCTGTTAGATGTTGCTAGTGTGCATTTTGTTGCACTATGAATAGGTAGAACTTCTGAGAATACTATAGTGCTAGCAATGGGCTTGAGTTTCTCTCCCAGAGTCTGGAAGTCCCTTTGAAATTCAGAAGCACTGTTTCTAGCCAGGTCATTTGTACCCAAATGGATGACAATATCAGTTTTGAAGTGCTCACTTTCTGCACTAACTATACCAACAATTTGGTTTGTATTTCTGCTGTCTGAAGAGCCTGGGAGGCATTTGACCATCCTCTCTCCTTTGAGCTGTGTTCCCAAGTTGGTGCCTCTGATGATGGAATCTCCAATGAATAGTAGTTTTCTGTTTTGTGATTTTTTTTCTTCCTATGTGGTACATTATCAGTAGATTTGGCATTAAGTCTATCATTTAAGGGCACTTCAGTTTCCATCGATTGGGCACCCTCATTATCCAAGGCAGAGAAGGCATTGTGCAGGGATATCACTTGATGTATAGGATGTCTCTGCATTGCAGGTCCCAACCTATCAGAGCCCACTGTGTTCCATTTGTTCCTGGGCTGTTTGATTCTTTGTGGAAGCATTGGTTGATTTTGTTCAGTTTGTAACCTAGAGGAAGTGTGTTTAATTACAGCTAATTCTTCCCTTGGTAGAGTCAATTCTTTATGCATAGCAGCTAACTTGAGGCATATAAAGCAAGCTCTTAGGATCCAAATGATTCTTCTTGGAATGAAAGCACCACAGTTATTGCATTGAATACATGACATTCTGACTCAGCTGCCCTAGGAGGAGAAAAGGAGAAAAAGTGGGTATAACAACTAATTAAAGGACAGATACCAATGTATATGATGACTATATAGGCAATAAAACCCAGGGGTGGGTTGGGTGAAGGGTAGGATGAGCCAGAACTTAAGTGTCCCTGACCAGTAAGCCTTCTATGAACTGAGGGCAAACTCAGATACTCGTATCTGATTTAAAGGCTATGCAAGGAACGTAAACAGGCTGAAGATCCCTAAAAACCTATATGCAACAGGTAAAGTTTATCAAAAGACAGGCAATGATAAAAGTTTGAAAGCCTTAGTTGAGTGTGTAGTCTCTTGAAGTTCTGATAAGCAGATAAGATGAACATCACAAAACTGGGGACTAGAGTACAGTAAGATACACATAAGTGGTGAACGAGAGAGTGAAGGGCATCAGGATCCAAAGTAGCCTCAAAGGGGTGGGTTTATAGCCTGGATTTGAGAAGGGCTAGAGAGGGAGCATGGCATACTGAAAAACTGAAAAAAAGTACATAGCACGTAGACCGATGAAAAACACATCTCTGGGTCTCCGCAAATAAACTGAGGGCATGAGATGTAGCAGTGGCATGTAGGAACTCACTTACAGGTGTGGTGGAAGAGATCCAAAAGCTTCTAGAAGGATTTGGGAGAGAATCCTGTGAGGGGCTCTGTCAGTGATGTCACCTATATAGTGAGCACTTATCCTGCTTGTCCATGGAGAAAAGATGATGCCCTTTAAACCAGGGGTTTTATGACATCTATCAGACTGGTAACTTTTCAAAGAAGCCACCTTATCAAGAGCTTGCTGAAACCCTAATTACCAGAAAGCAAAAACTTCATCCACTGATAAGAAATCAGTTAGACTAGAAGGATTAGGGAGGGCTAAAGGCAACAAAATATAATCTAACTTCCTACAAGCATGTCTAGATTTCTGAATCATGGGCATCCTAGCCAGTTAAGTTAAACTCAGCTCAAAGTAGTCAGACCAAGGAAAAGGTTCAATAGTATCTGAAAAATCCAAAGGGAAATTATCAAAAAACAAAATCAGGTCCAAGATATGGCTAGTTCTATCAGTGCACTGAAAATCCAGGACCAACATCGCTGATGTAAAATTATTTGAACAGTTTAGACCGTCAGGGTGTCTAATGAAAATTAAAATAACCAGATGACATAATACAAACCCAGCTAAGCAATCAGTTTGTCAAACTGCCTTGTATAGCAGAAGTGTGAAACAGTAATAGAAAACTTATTTTTTAATAATGGAACAACAAACATTAATTCCACCATTTCTAAGCCCATCCTTTCTACAGGATATAAATTTAGCAGAGAGTAAAAGATGAAAATCAAACCCCCACCCTTCTTTTTCCATTATGGCTGATGGAGGAGCAAATAGCTTGTTCTATGTAAACAGTTGTACAATACTGTCAGTTACGTTCCATGTAATCCGTCTTGAATTGTAGAAAGACGGTATATAAAAACTGTTAAATAAATAAAATAAATAAATAGCTTGATAGGCAGGCTTGAGAAAAATACATTTTATTTATTTATTTGAACATTTCTTATATACCACCCCTTCCATCGATCAGGGGTGGTTTACATTGAACAACATTCCCGAGTCCTGGTTACAGAGAACATTTCAAACCATAATACAATAAACTATATACATATCAGTTGGCATTAAAACCGAAGTGTCATGAAGGCTAGGTCAGAACTATTTACATACTGTATTTACAACAGAGCAGAATACAGGCAGCTATTTATACTTGGGGGGGGGGGGGAGGCAGATGAGTTGTAGTATTCTGAGAAGAGGAGGGTTTTAAGTAGTTTACAAAAGTCCTGAAAGTCCTTCGTTGATCTTATAGTATCAGTGAGAGAGTTCCATAGGGCAGGGGCAGAATACCTGAAGGCTCTGTTGCTTGTTGCCACCTTAGATTTCCTTACGGAGGAGGGTAGGTCGAGGAGGTCTTTAGTACTTTTTCTTCTAATCCTGATATCAGCTTGTGGATGAATTAGGGTGGAAAGGTGTGAGGGGGAGATGTTGTGTAGTTTAAAAGCAGTGACTAGCATTTTGTATTTTATCCTGGATGCAATGGGGAGCCAATGGAGATTATAGAGTATCGGGGTGATGTGGTCAGTAAGGCTTGCTCTGGCTATGATTCTAGCAGTTACATTTTGTGCAAGTTGAAGCGTGTGAAGTGTCGTTTTAGGTAGGCCTAGTAGCAGACTGTTGCAGAAATCTAGGTGAAGGGTAATCAGGACCTGGACTACAGTTCTGAAGTCATGTGATTCCAGGATTGGTCTGAGATGTTGTATTGTTTTTAATTTAATATATCAGTTACCTGCAGCCATGACTCTGTAATATAGATTAAGTAGGTTAATCAACACTTAAGACCCCTCTTATCAAAAAGTAACTTCAGAACAACAGTCCAGGCTATGATCTTCCCACACCTAGATTTCTGCAACGGTTTACTAATGGGTCTCCCTAAACAAACTATTCGCCGACTCCAACTGGCCCGAAACACAGCAGCGAGAGTCATCGCACAAACGCCAATCAAGGAACATGTTACACCAATTTTAAAAGATCTTCACTGGTTACCAGTAGCCAACAGAATAAAATTTAAAACATTTCACACAATATTCAAAGCACTTCAAAACGAATCATCATCAAGCTTAAGGTCGTTAATTCATACCAAACCGAAAACCAGATTAAGAAGAAGCAACAGTAAAAACGCATTAGCAGTCCCCTCAGTCTTCAGAAACAGCAAGGCAACAACAACAAAGAGAGCATTCTCCTTATATGCTCCAACTCTGTGGAACTCACTCCCAGACAACATAAGGCATACGAAGGAACCAAACAACTTCCGCAAGCTCAAAAAAACCTTCCTGTTCAGAGAGTATTTTGGAGAATCAATTACTTAAAACAAACCAGTCCTGGCTACCCATCAACCATCATATAAACTCTATATCACCCAAAACATCACCCGAAACAAGACACGGGCCAACAGTTTACTATAACTAGAATAAGTAATTCAACTAACAATAGACCAACAGTTAGCTAAGAACTTTCCATACTAAACACAAGCGACACATGTAAATAGTTGAATAATTGATAGTCCTAGTTAAATTTACTATACTAATCTTATCTAGTGTTTTTTGCTACTATGGCACACCTTGTTTTCAACGTTCCATGTAATGCATGTATGTTAAAATGCAATTTTTGAGTTCATTGTAAACCGCTTTGATTTGGGAAAGGCGGTATATAAGTGCACATAGTGAAAAAGATAGGAAGAAAATTGATGCCTTTGAATTATGGTGCTGGCGGCGAATACTGTGTATACCATGGACTGCCTGAAGAACAAACCAGTCGGTACTAGAGGAGATCAAACCTAAGCTTTCTTTAGAAGCTCAGATGACAAGACGTCACCTTTCATACTTTGGGCACATCATGCGAAGAGAGAGATCATTAGAGAAAGACATCATGCTTGGCAAGATAGACGGTCAATGCAAAAGAGGAAGGCCAGCAATGAGATGGATTGAGACAATAACAGTAGCTACGGGTACCAGTCTGTCAACAATGAGCCGCCTGACTCAAGACCGAACACAATTTAGGATAGCTATCCAGAGGGTCGCCATAAGTCGACTCCAACTCGACGGCACTTAACAACAATAAGTGCACACAAATAAATAAATAAAATAAATAAATAAATGTTAGAAGCCCTATTAGCCATTAACACAGGTATAATCAGGCAATATATACATGCAGATAGCATCCATGTGCAAATGACCATTTTAGAAAGGTTTCCTTTTACACATGAATGCTCATACCACATGAGGAGTCGCCATCCAGGAAGAGGATCTAACAAGGCTGGTGCTATCATAAGGCACCCTAGATGGTCACCTAGACCCCCACTGCACCACTGCTGCCCCTCTCCGGGTAGGGTTGCTAACTCTCCGTACAAGAAAAACCCACCACCTATAGCTAGCATGCTCTGCCCATGCCCTGCCTCTGCCCCACTCCCTGCCCCACCCACAAAAAAAAACTGCAGAGGGAGAAGATGCAGGCTAACGTTTTGAAAGAGAAAAACCTGATATCTTTGCTCCATGCCTCTCCTTGCCATGCCCCTACCCAGGAACGTACCAAGTCCTTTGCAAACGGTCCGGCCGCACAGGACGCAAAGACTTCAAGGGCGCATTTCGGCTTTCTGCCGTTGCCTGCTGCCGCCACTTTTTCAGTGGCAGGCAGCAGCAGAGAGATGAAACGCGCCCCTTAAGTCTTCGCGCCAGCACACTAAGCAGGTCTGGTCTCTCTGGGAGGGATCAGACCTGCTTAGTGTGCCGGCGACTTGCACATCGGGCACGCCCCCCCCTCCCGCACCCCCATAAAGTGTCTAAATGGAGGTGTGGGAGGGGGGGCACGCGCCTGATGTGCAAGTCGCACAGGGCGCATTTCAGTCTCAGTATGGCCTCTATATTCCATAACTAATTCATCCCCGGGGATAATGGAGGTTTGAGCAGTTAAGCGGGTGTGCTTTCTAGTATTTTTCAACCCCTGACGAAGCCTCGGATTGGCGAAACAGAAGCTTTTGTAGGGTTGAATTAGTTATGGAATATAGAGGATGAAATTACTGAAGATGTTTTATTCCCCGCTAAAAATTTAGCTAGTAAGCTATGCAGATTGCATTTAACTATTGGATTCTGCTGGAGCTGCTGAAGGATTGAAAAGCCAGTGGACATAAGCCATAAGGATTGAAAAGCCCTTGACGATAAGTAATTGTAGACCTGGATGAGTTGGTGTAATGTTTAAACATTTATTCTATATTTTTCTTCTATAGGGATCCGTATGCAGTCCCAGTGCAGTTTTGTGCAAATTGGAGTTTTGTGCAAATTGGTGTAATTAATTATTGTGCAGATTTGTACAATTAAACATAATAAGACGCTTTGTGTATGTATGTGATAGTGTTTGTTTGAGGTATTGCATAAGGAGTGTTTTCCCACTGGTATTTGTTTTGGTGTGATTGTTTGAATGTTTGTAGAGAATGTTTTTGGTGGTATGATAGGCTTTTGTGACCGATGATGTGAGCGTCAGCTGTTCCCTATAGTGATTTTTTCACTACATGCATTTACACATAGAAATGGTATCCACGTGGAAATTGCAGTTTTAAATAGGGTTAAATTTACACATGGATACCTGCAAACCACTTAAATGGTGCTGCAACAACAACATGGTTAGTGCCACTGAACATGCCAGGTTTAAGTAACTGAATGCCCCAATGATAGCTGCCTAGCAGTGTGGCATTCTGACGATAGAATGGGGATGGCACCCCAGAATTACAGATTAGCAGTGATATTCACTGGCACTCAATATCCAGGTCAACCATGGAAGACAGCAGCGATATTCAGCCACTGTTTATTTAGCTTTGGCAGCAAAAGTTAGGACAGCATTTGCTGCGCTTAACTTTCACTGCCAATGGATAGCTGGATAGTGGCTGAATAACACACTTGAATGGTTATCCCTGGGTATTGCCCATGGAATGTCCCAGTGCTATCTGGTTAGCATTGGGGCATATCGCAGCAGTACCCATGGATATTCAGCGGCAGTAACCATGTTAGTGCTGCTGAATATCCTGCTTAGGGACATTTACATGGTTTACAGGTCTGTAAATTGTGTAGATGTCTTTGAATATTGGGTCCTATGTCTTTTCTGTAAATTTAATCCTATCTAAAACTGCAGTTTATATCTGGATACCATTTCTATGTATAAATGCCAATTTATCCATGTAGAAATTGCAAATAAGGCTTCCAAAACAATCCCCAATGTGTGTGTGAGAGGGAGACATTGGGGTATGTTTACTAAACTGTCTTAACATTGCAGCGGTGGTATTATCGCGTGATAAGTGACACTATCGCGCGATAACGCGGCGGCGGCGTTAAGGCACACTAACGCTGTGAAATCCGGGTCTGAAGGGTGGAGTAATGCTTCCCAGAGGGCGGAGAGAAGGGGTCAATGGGCGGAAAGTGGGCGGGGAGAGGCTACAGGCACACTAATGCTGTGAAATCTGGGTCTGAACACTATCGCCAGTGAAACCCTCACGTTAGGCACATTTGCAGGAAAGAGAAACCATTTCAGTCAGCAATGTGCAGCAAAGGCAGGGAAACCCAGAAATATGATAGTTGTGATACATGTGCAGGGACCAAAAAGGCAAATAAACATATAAAAGGACCAGAACCACATTTAAAATCCCAATAACCAAGATGACCAATAGCGATATTAATGATAAACATAAAGCAACACTACTGACAAAGCGTAAAAATTAAGATATCATGTTTGGAAGGTCTATGCTCTATCCCCCTACAAAGTGAATGATCCCACATTGAAATAGCGCTGATCAGGGTTTCTGTCGTTTAGGTTGGGCAGGTTTGTTATGGCGTGCACATATGCAGCAACAGCAGAGTGGGCACGTAGGAAAGGGCAACTGTACTGATGCTGTAAATGGGATACAGGGGGCTGCAGGCGGCACATGCTGTGGTCCAGCTGGGGCACAGTGCGGACTAGACAGATGCCTAGGTGGCACATAGGAATGCTGAAACTGTAAAGCAGCAAGACAGTAACTGACGAGGGTCCAACATGGGCACGAGTGTGTATCCCACAGTGTCATTGGGGATATTACCAGCAGGTACCCCCAAGGACACATAACATTGGCAGGCGGTGCCAGGGGAAAGCGCGCATGTCCATGTAGGCACACCTACCCAAGAACCCACACCATAGGCAACTGCCTACTGGCACACTTGATGGCCTGGGAATGCGCACCACCGGCATAATGGCACCACCGGCAGAGGGGTGCTGGTGGTGGAGGGGGCAGTGGCATCTGCCCACAGCAGACCATTGCCAAGCCACGTTTATGTGGGTGCCGTGCACTGCAACAGACAGGGTCTGTCTGACAAACAGTTATGGTATCCACAGGGAATGATCTGTCCCTGTGGCAACAGTGTGGTGCAGTACATACACCAAGCAGATAAGTCAGTGATTGGGCCCCAGAAAAGAGAACCCATAAATATCACTTGAGAAAAATACTATATAAGCACTATGGGGGAACCTAGCCATGCCGTGGTCACTGCTTAGTCAGGGTGAGAGTGACCTCCCAGCAGGACATGCTGTGGGCCACCCTGTCCATGCAGGTGGTGGCCGGGCACTACAATGTCCCAGCCATTGCCCTATGCCCTGTGCAGATGCATCCTGCCCAGGCCACCCTGTCCAGCCCATACCCACAGTACCTTGCTCCTCATTATGCACATTGGCAGGCTAACACTGGAAACAGTGCAAGCAGTGTGGGCTGAGTAAGGTGTAGGCAGCCACAACACACTGGATAGACAGACACACACTCCCACACCTATGCCAGCATTGTGCAAATATAGAGGCTTTTGGCAGCCCTGGCCACCACACCAGTCCTGGGCACAGTGCAGGCATGGCTATGGTACGCAATACTGTTGGGGTCGCTCCCCGGGGTGGTAAACACTGTCAGAAACCAAAACTGAAACACACTCCACAGATATCAGAAAGGTTGCTATGATGCAGCTCTATCAGCAAATTGTGCTTAACTTAGGAATTGATATCTGCCATTAATCATAGCAACCTTTTGATATATGTGTAACGTATTCCCAAGTTTAGGGCGGCATTGCTAAGGTATGCAAGTGCTAGTACTGGGAGATGCTGCTGCACGCAGGGCCCAACAGCCTGACTCTCCATGAAGCTTTGGATAGTGGAGCCTGTGGGTGTGGTTGTTTATGCCCCTGTTGGCCGCTGCTCTAGGGCAGAGCTTCCCAACTCCGGTCCTGGTGGGCCAAACACTGTTCAGGTTTTCATGCTGTCCCTAATGAATATGCATGAGATACATTTGCATACAATGGGGCAGTGCATATAATTCAGAACAGGCATATTTATTAGGGACAGCATGAATCCTGAATGGTGTTTGGCCCTCCAGGACTGCAGTTGGGAAACTCTGCTCTAGGGATTGCACATGTTTATGGTGTCTGTGCTCTGTAGGGTAAAATACAGGCGTTTCAGGCATGTTTATTTTATCTGCAATAAAGGTTCCATCTTTATTACCACGGTTTAGTACTGGGTGGGGAAAGGGTTGGCAGGAGTCACAGCTGGGACTTGAACTTGTGACCTTCTGCTCTTGAACACACTGGCTGTGTGTACCGCACCACACTGTTGCCATAGGAATAGCTCATTCCCTGGGGATACCATGACTGTTTGTCAGACAGACCCTGTCTGTTGCAGTGCACGGCACCCACCTAAACAGGGCTTGGGCATGGTCTGCTGTGAGCAGATGCCACTGCCCCCTCCACCACCAGCACCCCTCTGCTACCATGCTGCCATGCCATTATGCCGGTGGTGCGCAGTCCCAGGCCATCAAGTGTGCCAGTAGGCAGTTGCCTATGGTGTGGGTTCTTGGGTAGGGGTGCCTACATGGACATGCGTGCTTCCCCCCCCCCACACCGCCTGCCAATGTTATGTGCCCTTGAGGGTACCTGCTGGGTAATCTCCCCGTGACACTGTGGGACACACACTCGTGCCCATGTTGGACCTTCGTCAGTTGCTGTCTTGCTGCTTTACTCCACCCTTCAGAATTGGATTTCACAGCGTTAGTGTGCCTTAACGCCACCGCTGCGTTATCGCGCGATAATACCACCACTGCGACGTTAAGACGGTTTAGTAAACATACCCCTAAAACAGTTTAGTAAACATACCCCATTGTGCAATGTCCACAAGGTGTATATTGTCCCCCTATAGTGGTTGAAACTGGATTAAATTGAAAATCAAAAAGAACCAGAGCATCCTTTAAATTTTTCAGACTAGTATATGCTATAAAAGGACATTTTGGGACAAACACAGAGGATCTCTAAAGGAAAAAATGGGACTGTTGTAGTTGTTGATATGGAAGGACAGACTAGATAGGCCATGTGGTCTTTTTCTGTCATCATTTTTCTATTTTTCTATGTTTCTGTTTGAAACACTGGGTGCGTTGTTAAAACATGCCAGTGTTTAAAAATTCTATGGGCTATAGACTGTGCTCTGTCAGAATATCGCAGTATGCAGACATGTTTCTCCATCTTCTCTGCATGCTATTTTTTAAGTAATAGAGAATGGTTAGAAAATTTTGCATTTGAATATGCCTTCGTATAACCTTTAATGGATAACCACGCTGTTGTAAATGTTCAGTCAATAGCCTAGCTTGACAGCGAGTCATCCTCTCCAGAACAAATGCAACATAGCCGCAAAAACTCTCCTATTGGTAAAGACCGCTTCAATTTCATTGGATGGTGAAATATGAAGTGTAACAATGTATTGTTGTTGTTGTTGTTCAGTGACGTCGAGTATGAGTCGACTCATGGTGACCCTCTGGATAGCTATCCTAAATTGTGTTCGATCTTTAGTCAGGCGGCTCATTGTTGACAGATTGGTACCCGTAGCTGCTGTTATTGTCTCGATCCATCTCATTGCTGGCCTTCCTCTTTTGCGTTGACCTTCTATCTTGCCAAGCATGATGTCTTTCTCTAATGATCTCTCTCTTCGCATGATGTGTCCAAAGTATGAAAGTCGAAGTCTTGTCATCTGAGCTTCTAAAGAAAGTTAGGTTTGATCTCCTCTAGTACAGACTGGTTTGTTCTTTGGGCAGTCCATGGTATACACAGTATTCGCCGCCAGCACCCATAATTCAAAGGCATCAATTTTCTTCCTGTCTATCTTTTTCACTGTCCAGCTTTCACATCCATATGATGTTATTGAAAATACCATAGCTTTTGAGAATCTTAACTAGGTCTTTCATAGCCATTCTGCCAAGAGCAATGTGTCATCTGTTTTCTTGACTGCTTGTTGCTTCTTTATTGATAGTTGATCCAAGTAGATTAAAGTTGTTCACAATTTCAATTTCTTCTCCTTCAACGATGAACCTGTTGATTATGCCAGTTGTCATGATCTTTTTCTTCTTTACATTAAGGTGCAGGCCCATTTTGAGACTATGTTCTTTGATTGTGAGAAGCAAATGTTTCAGATCATCTTCACTTTCAGCCAGTAATGTGGTATCATCAGCATAGCGAAGGTTGTTGATGAGTCTTCCACCAATCTTCACACCTCTGTTGTCTTCATACAATCCTGCTTCTCTGATGATTTGTTCTGCATATAAATTAAACAGGTAGGGGGAAAGTATGCAGCCTTGTCTTACACCTTTGCTTATTTTAAACCATTCTATTTCTCCTTGTTCCATTCGAACTGTTGCTTCTTGATCAATGTACAGATTGTGCAAGAGTACGATCAGGTGTTCTTGTATACCCGTGCTTGTTAATGTGGCCCAGAGTTTCTCATGGTTTACACAGTTAAAAGCTTTGCTATAGTCGATAAAGCACAAATAGATATCCTTTTGGTATTTTTTAATCTTTTCAAGGATCCATCTCACATCTGCAATGATGTCTCTCGTTCCTCGCCCTTTCCTGAGCCCTGCTTGCACTTCAGGTAGTTCTTGTTCCAAGTTTGGTTGTTTTCTCTTTTGAATAATCTTCAGTAGAATCTTGCTGGCATGTGGGATCAGAGCGATTGTGCAATAATTTCCACAGTCAGTTGGATCGCCTTTCTTTAGTATTGGTATAAACACAAACCTTTTCCAGTCAGTTGGCCATGATGTTGTCTTCCATATTTCTTGGCAGAGCCTTGTAAGTACGGTAACTGCTGCATCAGATTGCTGTAATACTTCTATGGGAATGCTATCAATGCCTGGTGCTTTGTTCTTTGATAAGGCTTTCAATGCTGCTTTAACTTCTTCTTTCATCACCAATGGTTCCCGATCATAAAGTACAGGTTGAAACGGCTGTTGGTCCACTTGATCTTTATCATATAAAAACTGTATATTCCTTCCATCTTTTCTTGATCTTCTCAGCATCATTCAACATAGAACCTTGAGCATCTTGTAACATTCCAATTCGAGGCTGGAACTTTTTCTTTAACTCTCGAAGCTTTAGGAAAGCCGATCTTGTTCTTTCTCTAATAGTTTCTGCTTTTATTTCCTTGCATGCGTCATTGTAGTACTTTTCCCTGTCCTGTCTTGCTGCATGTTGGAAATTCCTTTTGAGTTCTGTGATTGTTTTTCTTTCTCCTCTAGATTTAGCTTCTCTGTGTTTCCGGGCAATTTTCAGAGTTTCTTCCATCATCCATTTTGGCCGTTTTTTTCTTTTTCACCTTTTGTAGAGACTTCTCACTTTCTTCCAACACAACCTTCTTGATGTCATTCCATAACTCTTCTGGAGCTCTGTCATTTGTATCTAAAGCAGCAAATCGATTTTGCAGGCACTCTTTAAATTCCAGTGGTATATTCTCAAGGTCATATTTTGCTGCATTCAAGAGTGGTTTGCTCTTTTTCAACTTTAGCTTGAGTTTGCATGCTAGTAGTTGATGATCTGTACCACAGTCAGCTCCAGGTTTTGTCTTTGATGTTATAGGGCTTTTCCATCGTTGACTTCCACAGATGTAGTCAATTTGATTTTTATACAATCCATTGGGTGAAGTCCATGTGTACAGTCGCCGCTTGTGTTGCTGGAAGAAGGTGTTTGAGATGAATGGATCGTTGGTCTTGCAGAATTCTATCAGTCTTTCTCCAGCTTCATTTCTGTTGCCAAGTCCATATTTTCCAACTATTTTGTCTTCTTCTTTGTTGCCAACCTTTGCGTTCCAGTCGCCCATGACTATCAGGATATCCTGTTTGCATGTTCTGTCAATTTCAGCTTGTACTTGTTCATAGAACTCTTCAATTTCATTCTCTTCTACAGCTGTTGTTGGGGCATATACTTGAATTATAGTTGTGTTGATAGGCATTCCTCATAGACGAATAGGGATTAAGCGTTCACTGACTGCATTGTATTTCATTACAGTTCTTGCAAGTTTCTTCTTTATTATAAATGCACCATTTCATTTTTGTCTTTCATTTCCAGTTAAGTAGACCATGTGATCATCTGATGCAAAGTGCCCGATGCCAGTCCATTTTAGTTCGCTGACACCCAACAGATCAAGTTGTACACGTTCCATTTCATTCTTGACCACCTCCAACTTCCCTTGGTTAATGCTTCATACGTTCCATGTTCCAATATGTAAGACATCTTTACAGCTTCTGGCTATCATTTCATGCGCAGTTACATCAGCAGTCAGACGTCCCGAGAGCTTTGATCCAACCACATCATAAATGCTGGCTTTACTCTGAAAAGTCTTCAGCTCTTCCCCAGTAGCTAGTTGAGTGCCTTCCAACCTGGGGGTCTCATCTTCCAGCACTATAGCACAATTTGTTTTGTTGTAACTATCCATTGGGTTTTCATGGCAAGATGCAGAAGTAGATTGCCGGGCCTTTCTTCCGCGCAGTTTGTTTGGTGTTGTTGCTGTTGTCACAGAAATGTGATCCTCCGCCGTCAACACTATCCCATTCTGCTGCTGCCCAGATGGGTGATTTGTCTTGGTCTGGCACCTCAGCTGAGATCTGTCCATCTTGGTATTACGATCCACTAATTCGTGGTGTAAGGTAGTAGCCGACATCTCATTTTCACATATCATGGTTACATCTAGAAATGAGAGCTGGGTAGGGGAATATGTCATGGTGAACTGGAGACATGGATCCTGTGCATTCAGCCTTGTCATAAAGTCATTCAAGCTATGTTGAGTGTCCAGCCAAACACAGAAAATGTCATCAATGAACCGTTCCCAAAAGTCAATCTTAGTGTACCAAATGGAATCATATAGAAATGTTTCCTCAAAATGGGAAACATATAAATTGGCTACGGTAGGTGCTACAGTAGCCCCCATCAAAACCCCATGAATTTGGAGAAAAAACTCATCACCAAACTGAAAATAGTTTCTAGTAAGAACCAATTTAGCTAGAGATAACAAAAACTCTGTCACTCTTTCCAATGGGAATCGATGAGCCAAAATCTCCCGTAGCAGTATTAAAGCTTTGGCTTCAGGAATATCAGTATACAATGCCCCTACATCAAATGTAAATAAAATATGATCAGACCATGGGGGAAAGTCTTTTAATTGATTCAAAATCAGACGTATCTCATATGTACAATCTTGCTTTTTTCACCCATGGCTGTAAGAAATGGTCTAAGTAAACTGACAAAGGTTCTAAAAGAGAAGTCTTACTTGAAACAATGGGACACCCAGGAGGGGTCTGTTAAGTCTTATGGACTTTGGGGACCATGTTAAAAATAGGAACCCATGGATGCTTAACCCATAAGAACCGATATTCCTGAGAGGTAATAATAGCTTTGCCTTTGGCATCTTGTAATATCTGTAAGATGTCACTTTGCAATTGTGTAGTGGGATATTTGGCTAAAGGTAAATAATATTTGCAATCTCTCAGTTATCAGAAGGCGTCCTGCTGATACTGCTCCCTATGTTGTATAACAATGGAGCTGCCCTTATCAGCAGGTTTAATTATTAACGCACTCTGATGTGACAATTGGGCTAAGGCTTCATGTTCAACTAGTGTCAAATTGTTATACCACCATGTATCCTTCTGTTGACCTTCTAATGCAATAAGATCTCTTAAAACTAGATCCTGAAAAGTTGCTATATAAGCATCAATAGGGCCTGGGGGAACCCATTGTGATCTTGGTCAAAACATTGGTATAGGTGCTTCATCTTTCAACTGATTGATGAAATATAACTTAATCTGCAGATTGCGTATAAGATGATGAAGATCCACCCTAGCCTGGAAACTATCATGCCGACTAGTTGGAACAAATGACTATCCTTTATTAAAAAAGAGTTCCTGTGCTTCAGTCAAAGCCACTTCTGAAAGATTGATCACTGTAAAATCAACACCTTTTCTTTTAAGTGCAGTCACTTGCATGTTTGGAGCCCCTGAGGGATGCTGCTCTTTTTTTAAACGTGTTTTTGCTAAAATTATTTTTCCTGGGGGATGTGCTGGCACTTGCATGGGTATTTCTCAGTGTCCTTATAGATATTTTGCAAAAGACCTGGACATCCAAATTTCTATCTAGATGCCCTCTGCAAAATAGGGCTTACAGCGTCTGATATACACGTTTTCTCTCACATGAATACTCTCTCCAACACACACACACACACTAGCTGATAAGCATCTGATAAGGATTTTTTACCACTGCACACCTATGTCCGACTATTGGACTAAGCTATCGCAAAGTAAAAAATCAATATTTGTGAAGGTCCCTTTACCAAGACAGATGTTTGCATATGGATATGTGAATCTTAAAATGGCCATTTCTCAGATACCATACCCAGCCAGCAATGTCATGTTTCCCTGTTACAGGTTAGGTGACGGTCATCCTGTTTTTACTCCTCTCCCTCCATCAGTGTTTGCTTATTGATTTTTACCCCACTTTACATCACATGCCCCAGCTCACAGCAGTTCCAGGTTCTATGCATCACCTCCTGCACTTGCCTCTCTCTCCCTATGTTTCTGCCGAGTTGAACATGGTGGTCAACTATTTTTGTGAACAACTAGTCTTATCTTTTTTCTATTACTGCAGCCTGACTTCAGGGTTAACCAGTCTTCTAAACGCAGACAGTGATGATGGCACCCTCAGAAGTCAGAAAAAAGCAAAATTGGATGTTCATAAGAACAGCTGATCATGACTAACAGTAACAGAAGTGGATGCATATGTCAGCCACTCAAGAAGCAAACTTTTGCTTGGATTGTGCACTGGGGGGAAAGAATGTCCTCCCTCAGAAGTCCAAGGGGACACTCCACATTCCTCAACTGGAGCTCCAAGTGGGATAAATTCCCATTCTTGGTGACCCTTCCTAACAATGCTTGCCACCTCTGCGGTATAGCCTCCTCTATTTGCAGTCAATAAGAGATATCAATGTCTCATATCTGAAATGTCTTAGCACTACCAGTAGTTTTACATTTCCTCCTACCTCTGCTTCTAGTATCTATGGACAAAATAAGGTTCCGCGGACAACTAGAAAATATTCTGATTTAGCAAAAGGCCTTTGATTGTGCTTTTGTATAGACAAACTTGGCCTAAGAGAGGTCTTCAGCCTGTGGCTTCCAAGCCACGTGATTCTTTTTAAGACCTAAATACAGCTCCATACTAGGGGGTGCTGGCACAAAACAGTGTGGTTGAAGAGAAAGTTGCAGCATCTGTAGACCATGTTGGTGTGGAAGAAGGAGGCATAAGGTGCCATGCCAACATCATAAACCACATGGGCCAAAGAGTTGGGTGGCACCATCCTCTGGAGCTAACATCCCTCTCTTTCTTCTTGTTAGAGTCCAGCTAGAAGAAGGAGAAATAACGGTGCTAGTAGAACTGGCCTGCATTCCAGAAAAAGAATGATAGAGACTGAATTCTCCAGGGCTCAGCAGTTTCTTCAGAAATGGGAGAGTTACAGGCTGGAGTGGGTAGGCTTGCTGCAGGAAGAGGGACAGTGTCTGAATTCATTCTGGTGAGAGCAGGTAGGTGAAAAGTGCTGGGTTCTGCTTGGGGGAAAGAGGTAGAGTGTTTGGCTTCATCATTGAAAGGGAGGTCAAAGAGGAAAATGCCGAGGTCCATCCTGGAATAGGGGTAGCAAAAAATAGAATACTGGATAAATCCAAAATGTCAACGAGCATGGGGATGACACATTTGATACCAGAGCCTCACTAACTTTGGGGACTGTGACGATTATTATACAATTTTAAAAAAAAACATAGAATGGAGCAGTATTGACTTGCATACAGGCTTTTGTAAAAAGTAAAGCTGAAGATGGTGAGACTTGAAATGGCCTTCTTGTAGAAGCCTTCACTATAGCACATTTTAGACATGCTAGAGACAGATATGGCAGGCAATGGTAGAAAAAGGGATGAGAAGGCATCTAAAAGACACATATGGAAATTAAAACGTGCAACTCTTCAAAGTGAACAAATTTTATTTATTTTATTTAACTGTTTTTCTTTACCGCTTTTCTCCGGGTCAAAGCGGTGAACAAATCTCATTTGGTGTGGACTGGATGGTGCGTCCTAGTCTTTATCCACCATAATTTAATGTTTTACTATGTTACATGCTGACAGGGGTGAGAACAAGGACCTAAATTCCAGCATGGGAAATAAACAGGTGTTTGCAGAGTGGAGCAGCCCCAAATGCCAGCAAGTGAAGAATGGTTTTGCATACCAACACTGGCCAGAGAGACAGGGAATGAGCCTATGATCCAACATCGTCGTAGCAGGATCATTTTCAAAAGGTCTAGCTGCCTAACTTGAAAAGTTAATTGCCATGATTTCCCAAATTAAATCGATGAACCTTCATTTTTAAAAAGAGACCATATTTATTCATTTAAAAATTATTTATCACCCTCACCACAATAATCCAGGGTGATTGACAACAAAATAAATCACAAAATACATATCACCCCAGTACACCAACCCCATAAAAATAACAATAGTACTAAGTCCCTCACTCCACTCTCTTTACCAATCCTCCCACAATCCATCCTCCTCCTACAGATACCATCAAAGCCTCCCCTATTCCTCTCCTCATCTACCAAACACCAGATTAAATAAAGGATTTCACTCCTTGTCAAAACTGCAAATACTCCAAATTCAATTGCAACTATTCCAGGAGCCCTTTCCAGAAGAGATCTAGATAAACGAAAAATAAAGGAAAAATCATATTTTTCCATTTATCCAGCCATGACCTTACTCCTCTTCCTCTATAAATTTCAAAATGTGATGATTTTTTATAGGCTTTTATATTGTTACATTCAGTTACAAGTGCACTTCAGAGGGACTTCCACAGCAAAGCGACAGTCTGGATTTTTAACATTTGATTTAGATGTAAAAGGTTTTCTTGGTCAGATGTTCAATACTGGAAATCTTTTGACAGGAAAAATTCTCAGTGCCCTTGCTATTCTTTTCTTATATGCAGTGATAAGTTCTTTTTTCAAAGTTGTGTTTTCTCTGTCTATTTCAGGGGGATCATCTGAAGGTCCAGGTCCAGGTCCAGGTCCAGTTCCAACACTAGGACCAGTCACTCCAGAACTGTGCACCAAAGATATTGTGTTTGATGGTGTGTCACAAATTAGAGGAGAAATATTCTTCTTTAAAGACAGGTAAAGACATGGTTAAGCAAAATACTGCCATCAGGTATCATTATCTTTCCTCTACAGGAGCATTGTGTCACTGTGTGGCTTGATGCTCCCAGGCAGCATTCTAAGGGACCCAGTGTATTAAAGTATACCCCCCTCCCCCCCCCCCACCACATACACACACATACTACCCCGGCATCTACCAGGGATCTTCCTGTTGAGTTGTGAGGGAACAGGAGCAATCCTGGGATTCTCCTACACCAGTTACACTCAGACTCAAAATGGTAGTCTCAGCACCCTTGAGGTAGTTTCACAGTACTACCACTAGGAAGATAGCTGCCAAATAAAGGTGTCCATTGTGGGAAGGAGGGCTGTAGTACAGAAGAAGCAGTAGAACATTGGACTGGACGGCAATACTTCCTTTGACCCCTGGATCACACAGGGTTCTAAGAATGTAACAGTTCAACTAGATGAGGGGCCTGAGATAATTTCCAATTGCAGTTGCAAATAATCTGCTAACACCAACACCTCTGATGCTATTTCCTGCTCTTATCAGAGGTCTTCTAGTCTCTTCCTAGAGGTTGACTATGGGGACAACCTCACATAGCCTAATGGTTGGAGCCGCAGGCTAAGAACCAGTGAAGCTAGGGTTTAGATCTAGGGCCAGCCCATCCATTTGGCAGGCTAGGCAACTGCCTAGGGAGACAGATCTCTGTTGGCAGCATGGCATGATGCCCACAGCAAGCCATAGCTGAGTCCCCCCTCCAACAGGAAGTTGTAGGGAGGTCAGAAATGGCAGGTCATGTGTGCCAAAGCACATGGCCTGCCAGGGACTGCCACTATACCAAGCCAAGACATTCTTCCCTACCGACCCTGTCGACAGAATCAGTGGCAGCAGGGAGCAGCGATGCATCTCAGAAAGGGGGATGGCATGGCTCTGAACAGGGTGAGGGGGGTGGCATGGCTGGAACTTCTGCCTGGGGCAGCAGAAACCTTGAGTTAGCCCAGTTCAGATCCTACTTCTCCCTCTTTCAGTACTTCTGACCTTGCACGTCCCACCCTCCATTGCCTCCAAGTACAACTTAGATTATAGCCCCACTTGGGCAGAGAAATAACAACAGTATCTGGATTGGAACTTGTCTTGGATTTGGAAAAGGCAAGAAATTAAATCTAAAATCCAAATCCAGTGGCCTAATTCAGGGATTCTTTCATGTCCTTGAAGGGCACTGTATGACTCAAGGAATTCTTTCCAAACCTTCTGCATGCAAATGTGTGTGCGCGCGCAGTGCCGTACCTAGCCCTGTGCAGGCGATGCAGCCGCACAGGATGTAAAGCATATATGGGCACATTTTGAGCTACCGGCCTTGGCTCCCCCTCCCCCCCCCCCACGCTGCCTGCTGTTGCCCTGCTGCCACCCTTTTTTTCCCAGCATTGGCGGCACCAGCAAAAGCAGAGCAGACCTTACTTCAAATAAAACAAAACAAAACAAAACAAATGGATATTCCTGACTTTGTGCTTGTAGGCAGGTCTAGCCCTCCCTCCCTTCTCTGATGTAGGTCACGTCAGAGAAGGGAGGGACCAAGCCAGTCATTCAAACACGGAATTGCAAAGACTCGCATTTAAATGGCTGGTCTGGTCCCTCCCACCTCTGATGCAACCTACATCAGAAAAGGAAGAGAGGCACCAGACCTGCCTACAAGCGCAGAGTTGAAGGACTGCGTGGGTTGTTTTTTTGTTAATTTGAAGTCAGGTCTGCCTCACTACTGCCGCCGCTGCCTCCGAGAAAACAAAAAGTGGCGGCAGCAGGGCAAGAGCAGCCAGCCAGTTAGCTGGACATTGAGGATATGGAGGTATGCGTGAGATTTGGGGGGGGGGGTGCCAGATGTGCAAGTAGCACAGGGCATAATTATGGCTTGCTATGGCCCTGTGTGTGTACATACATGTACCTGTGTCTTTTGTGTGTGTGTGTGCATCTGTGTTGTGTGTGTACATCTGTGTGTGTTTGTGATTAGGAAAGGAGAAGAGAGGAGAGGTGAGGTGAAGTTTGAAAGGAGCAGTTTCTTAATGATTATGTTTCAGTGTGTCAATGTTTTCATGCTGCAGATGCTGGGACTTCCTCTTCAATATAAATGCATTAGACCATTTTGTGGATTTTATTTTTCTGGAACAACTGGCAGCCAGTAAATGTATAAACCCGCATATGGTGCCACTGAAAATTCTTACAGACTGCCCCAGCACTATCCATAACACAATAATGTCACTTTCAGAGAGAGATTGATCACCACAAACCAAGCAGAACTCACTCTACCAATGTCCAAACTTTCACATTAGGCTCATCCAGTTTTTCATTGGAAGGAGAAAAAGGGCCTCAGAACCACATGAGGTCAGAGCATAGGCACAAGGCAAACATACACATTAGCCTTAGCTCATCCTCAGCACATCAATGGCTCTAAAAAACTCTTTCAACTATCAATATTTCTTAATCAAAATTGTTTATTTTTTAATTATTTATTTTTAGCCCTCAGCTCTCCCTCAGAATATGCAGAACCATGCACAGGAAAACATCCTTGAAAAACGTTTACTTAAGTGCTTTTAACTTAGCTTAGTTTTACTTAGTTTTTCTGGGCGCTTGTGCTGCTGTTGATTAACCACACCATTTTCCACTAGCTCTCCGATGCCACTCACGGTACCGGCTGAACGTTTCACCACTCGCTTCTTCAGGGGGGGTACACACTATAATATTAACTGCTGTAAGGGAGAGCAGAGAGTTATACTATAAAACCACTACCTATGTGAAATAACCATGGCAAAAAAATATATATCCCCATTCTCTGGCACACAAACCTCATCAACTGGACCCGCCCACAATACATACCTTAGCAACACACTTTCACCCGTTGTTCAGCATGTCCCAGAGTTCAATGGTCAATCATCAAGACTGCCGCGTATACGTTCACTTCAATCCCCTACTCAAGCCTCATTTCTGAAATCCCAAATCTATACACAAGCCAGCATATACCACTTCTACTCATTCAAACACCCAAATTTCCATTCAACACTAATCGCAACATGCCAACTGCAACAGATCTATATGGATGGTCAACAATATTCAGCTGCCTTCTATAAAAGCTAAGCTCCCCTAATTTAAACTGCTTAGCTATATGGATAGCATCTCAATATCCTAAAATATCCATAGAGTGGCAGTGCTTGCCACTATCTCTGTGTATTCAGCAATGTCACTTCTAAGGGCAGTGACACCGAATATATGTAAAATATTTCAACACTGCAGATGGCTTTCCTCCCTTGCCAAACTTGGTTCGATTTCATGAACTTTTCAGTTATTTTGCCCCCGGACACACAAACACAGTTTTTGACTCCTTACGTACATTTTCTTTCCAACATTCTTTAGGGTTGAAAGGAATAAAAAGTGTCTATGTTATGCCTAAGTTATAAAGGCAACAAAGTGCATTTTTGAAAAAAGCTCTCAGAACTAGTCCTAATAGTGCACAAATTCTTCATTTACACCTGCTCCAAAGAAAGTGTAAATGTGTGCTTGTGCTCTGGAGAGGTTTTTATAAAGATAACACACCTTCAGTAAGTGTAAATTGACAATTTTCAGTTCTTTACACGTGTGAATGGGGGTTTACATGCACAATTTATCTAGTTGATAGGCATGAACTGTCACTGTAAGGATGTACAGGGGGAAGCTTGGAGGGAAGTGCAAATGTACATCACAGAGCAGATAAAATACAAAGCCATCCTCATAATCTTCAATACACCCATGACCTGTCCTCAACCTACCTACTGACGCTGCTACAAAAACATCTCCTAAAATACTGACCAGTATAAGAGAACGCACATTGTTTGATAGTGAAAGCTTTGACAGTGAGCATGCACATGGGTGGAGCATGGGAGGAGAGCACAAATATGCATGTAAATTGTTGTTATCAAGTGCCATCGAGTCGGTGTCGACTCTTGGTGACCCTCTGGATAGTTGACCTAAACTTTGTTCGGTCTTCAGCCAACAGTTCATTGTTGATGGAGTGGTATCCATAGCTGCTGTTATTGTATCGATCCATCTCATTGCTGCCCTTCCTCTTTTACAGTGACCTTCTACCTTGCCAAACATTATGTCTTCCTCCAATGATATATCTCTTCATATGTTATGTCCAAAGTATGAAAGTTGAAGTCTTGTCATCTGAGCTTCTAAGGAAAGCTTAGGGTTGATCTCTAGTACTGACTGGTTTGTTCTTCGGGCAATCCATGGTATACACAGTATTCGCCGCCAGCACCATAATTCAAAGGCATCAATTTTCTTCCTGTCTATCTTTTTCACTGTCCAATTTTGCATCCATATGATGCTATTGAAAATACCATGGCCTGCACAAGTTGAATCTTTGTATGGAGAGAGACATCTCTGCTCTTGAGGATCTTGTCTAGGTCCTTCATAGCCATTCTACCAAGAGCAATACGTCATCAGATTTCTTGACTGTTAATCCTTTATTGTTTGCTGATCCAAGTAAGTTAAAGCTGTCAACTATTTCAATTTCTTGTCCATCAATGATGAACTTATTGATTTTGCCAGTTGTCAGAATCTTTGTCTTCTTAACGTTAAGGTGCAGACCCATTTTAAGACTATATTCCTTGATCTTGAGAAGCAAATGTTTTAAATCATCTTCTCTTTCAGACAGTAATGTGGTATCATCAGCATAGCGAAGGCTGTTTATGTAAATTATAAAATACTATAATTTGTACACATTCCTGCAACATCTAGGTTTAGACATTTACATTTACAGCAGCTCTAGGGCTGGTGTAAACATCCATACTTTAACTTAAAGTGAGTTTCTGCCACTTACGCTAATATTTTATAAAGAAAAATAGGCTTCTACTTTTCTTTATAAAATAAAGCCTAAGTAGATGCCTGCTTTCCTGCTTAAAGTAGGTATGTCCTTATGAAACTACCCTCATAAAACATACTTCAGACATAAAAAATTAAAGTCGTTCTCATCTTTCAGACAGAACACTGACATGGTCAGCGCTCGTGTAAGGGTATTGGTCACTATAGGTCAACCTTCAGCCATGAGTCCCCACCCCACCCTCTCCCGAGACCCCAAGAGCATTCCACTGTCTCTCTTCCCACAATCCTCAGGAGCATGCTCCTTTCCCTGTCTCTTTTCCTCTCCCCCCAACTTACAAATACCATGGGCATTCCTCTCTCTCTTCTCCCAGACCCTCCCAGCCCCAGCCCTCCCTCTTCCCTCCACTTTCCAAGGAAGCACACGGAAGGTAGGCAAAAATAAATTTTTCCAACCCTTCTTCCTGTCTCATCTCAGGTGGGCCTGGAGTCTGGTTTGTTATGTCTGCTGCAGCAAATCCTTCTTTTAATCCAGGAGCTCTTGCTATTTCTTCTGGCTTCCTTCCTCTCTTACCAACAGTGCCTCGTTGGAGTGTGCCCTCGATCATCTGGCCACCACCTGCAGGGCCTTTAGCTGTTGTGCTGCCCCATGCTGTGCCCACTTAAATGTTCTACCACATGCAGCAGTTGATAGACAGCACTTCACCAGCACTGCAAGTGAGAGGTGAGGTGTCTGCAACTGAGAACCTCTTCAGGATGGAACAGGAATGAAAGGGAAAGAGTCTTTCACTTCAAGCAGCACATTACAGGCAGGCCAGCTGGCCACACTTTCAAAGGTCTGCAGCCTGTGCCTCCTGGCCCCACCCCCTTGCAGCATGACAAGAGGAGAGAGGGAGCAGAATGCCAACAGTAGTAATTGCTTCCTGTTGCATGTAGCCAAGGTCTGCAGCAAATGGTTTTCAGGACTCTCAGGGCACTCTGAGCAGCTGTCAGTCTGCTCAGATTTAAAGGGCTACTGCCCTCTAGTGGCACCCCCCCCCCCCCAAACAATGGCACTCTAGTTAGCTGCCTAGTATGTCTAGTGCTTCCGCCAGTCCTGATCATGGTGTATAGGACTGGTAATGTATACAAAATGGTAGTACCAGAAAATGACTGCTGTGGTCACCACCATCCTATGCAGAAACACTTTCCCTATAGAAGCCACCCTGCAAACAAAATTGAGATGGCTTAAGAAGTATTACACATGGTCTAAGGTGTCATCCATGGATCTGTGTAGGTTCTTGAGGCCATTACAGAGAGTCTGTGACACACAGAAAAGAGAAAAAAAGATATGCTGTTGAGGATTGGCTGGAAATTGAATGAGACTGGACTGGAGGGAACTGGCTGGCATGAGGGAGAGAGAAAGAGATTGAGACTATTAGGGACTGATGAGATAGAAAGGTGGAGAGAGATAGGAAGGTGAAGAAAGTATTAGTGGTACGAGCTTGGCACTGAGGAGAGAGGGTCCAGGAAGAGTGGTGGGGATGAACAGGGGGTCCCTGAACATTTGGAGGTTATTAAGCAGTCTATACAACCAAAAAGGTTGGGAACTCTGGTCTAGGATAACTCTTTTTGCTTCCTAGGTTGCTGTGATCATTTCAAATATTTTTTAGCTTGGAGTAAAGGTGCAGACCACATAGACAGATAAAGAAAATCTGTGATAGTTCTATGGATAAATTTGTCCAGTCTAGCTGTAAAACAGCCAAACTTACTAATGGGAAAGGAGCATGATTATCGGTGGGGTAAACATAGCAAAAAAATACACATATAGCTTATTTATCTATGTGCTTACATCTGGATAACAGGCATTACTTCTAAACAGATAACGTCCCTTTAAAGTTATATGTGGATTTTCTAACTGGTACTTAGATTTGTAAGTGCCGCTGAAAGTCTGCATAATTGTAAATAGATAGTTATCTGGATATTCGCCTCATTATCTTCAGCTGTGAGGTAAATTCTTGCAACATATACTACTGAAACCTTTGTAATGATTTTTTTTAAAAAAGCAAGACAAATATTTCACCACAATACAATTAAAGTGAATGATTTCCAAATATAGGAAGGTAGCTACAATTTTCTTCTATTGCAGTTTGTGGATGCATCATGTGCCTACCCAGAAATGATGAGAAACAGATGTGCTGATGAATTAGTCTATTTGAAATCTTCTGCAAGTTTCTTTTTTCTTCAGATTCATATGGAGGACTATAAACCCCCGAACTAAACCCTCAGGTCCCCTTCTTGTGGCTACCTTCTGGCCTGAAGTGCCAGAAAAAATTGATGCTATCTATGAGGATCCCCAGGAAGAGAGAACAGTAATTTTTGCAGGTAAAAGTTTTGATGTTTTTAAAAATATTTTTAGGCTTTAAATTTTCTTTAAAAAAGAATTAGTTTGTTCTGACTGAATGTTTTTTAATTTTTTATTGTAACCAATACTTTTCCATTGTAAAGAGATTTAAGCATCATGCTTAGAATATCTGAATGCATACAGCTTGTGTTGGGCAGTTTTCAAAAGCAATCTAGCCTCAACCAAAGAATTATGCAACAAAAGGGCCCTTTACTAAAGTCTACTAGGTCGTTAATGTGCAATTTAGCACATACTCGCTGTCCACGGTGACACCAAACATGTGGGCATGACAGTGAACGATTGCTAAGGTGTACATTAATCTGTCATCATATAATGGGGTAGCAAGTGAGCGGGTTAGGAGAGGAGTGTGGGCATAGAGAGCCACTAGTATGACAGCAATTGCCACTCGCTCAGTGGCAATGTGGCAGTTAGCATGAGTGCACCTAATAGTATCTCTATGGGTAGTGTTATGTGCATCTGCATTAACTGTGTCAGTTAGTAGTGTATGCATATGTGTGTTAACCTTCAGGAACAAGCTGGTCACACCCCAACAGTTACTGTGAAGGCTTTTCACTTAGCATGCCTTAAAAACGCACATTAAGAGGGTAATTCTGTAATCTCACTTGCAAGAAAATTGCATTGCTGCACACGTATTTGGGGCCTGTTCTATAAAGTAAAACCACGCAGGCTTTACTTTATTGAATAGGGGCATATGGATGTGCCTGAGTCTAGTCATGGTAGTTACTACCCCAGCCTAGATCAGCACAGTGATCCACCTTAGTCATAGTATCTTATAAGTTACATGTGTACATTTGGGTTCCGCCTATGCTCCACCCAGGCTCCTCCCCCATGCACACCCAACTAAACATACACATGATGGGACTTACATGTACGCTTGTAGAATAGCAACCACCCACACCCAAAGCACCTGTATAAGTGCCTATTCACATGTGTAAGTACCTCTCTCGGCATCCTATATAGAATCAGTTCCTAAGTGCACAAACTGAACTGAATTTAATAAAATGGCCCCTAAAGTTTTTCTTTGAAATTTGCCTTGCAAGGGGCCTACATTTATGGGCTTTGAATGTAGACATTCCTAGGGGTGTTACTTGTTTGGGGAGGGGAGAAAACTATGGCCGGCATACAGACTCCCAAATAGCAGGATCAGATGTCCGGGGTGGATGTCCAATCCCCTCTATTTGCTGAGACCCGATTCCTGGCCCAAAGTTCCTCGCACGTACAGGGTCACTGTGCAGGGAGTTCTGGACAAGGGTGGGAGGGGGCAGTGACAGGGAGGAGAGTATGCAGGGCAGAGGTGGCACTCTGACCCCAAATGTACAGAGCCGATTCCGGTTGCAGCCCTGTATGTCCAGGGCGGCAGGAATGGATGGGGGACTTATTCCACTTCAGAGGTGGAAGAAGCCCCCCCAAGGAAGGGAATCGATACCAGCAGACCCCCAGAACTGGTGAGGAGAATGCACAGGTTCCCTGCAGCCCCACCCCGGCATTGGCAGACTCTTTCGGGGGTCGGATGGCAGGGAAAAGGAACTTGAAAAAGCTTGTGGATAATCGGAGCTCTTGCATGGTGTCCCGGTGCCATGGTGATGGGATGCCAGGGCACTAGGGTCCATACAGGTGCCTTGGGAGACGGGGAGGGAAGCAAATGTGCAGCAGGCCTGAATCAGGGCATGTCCTGCCCGTCACACCTGATTCTGCTCCCGCAGGAAGGTCTAGCTCCCACGAGCAGGGCCGATTTACCTTGAGTGAGGCCCTACGCCAACAAAAATTGTGGGCCCCCAGCAGGGGCAGCCCAAGGGGGGTGCGGAGCCTCATTTGCATAAATATTTGCATAATGTTACCATATACTAACTTTTAGTAAACGTGCCTCTTAGAGTGTATGGATAAAGAAAGACTAAAAGATTTCTACATTACTATAATCCAGTGCCAACCCATAGCAAACCCGCCGTATCCTAACAGCACTACCAGGACTCACAAAGCACCATACTCTACCAATCAAAAGGCAACACTGCAAATATTAAACCAATACATTTCAGAGAACAACAATACATGACCTACTGGGGAAAGAGAACAAGTGGCAATTTCAAATAGGAATTATATAAACAGAACACCTCAGCTCAGTTACACATGCAGAACATAGACCATCACCAAACAAGTAATCACAATTTAGAAACAGGAAGACAATAATTAAACTGGGAATCCCAAAAGCCAAACTTGGAATGTACAACACTGTAGAAATAAAACTATACATTAATTTGCTCTTGTACTAAACAAAGCGCAGACGTTAATGATGCACATTTACCAGAGCTGACATATTCCAATTAATAAATTCAAAATAAAGAGATATTTTTCTACCTTTTGTGCATTTTTTTTCAGCTGCAATTGCTCCAGCCACTTTCTTCTGGTTTCTTCGTGTCTTCTGCTAACTGTCCATCGTCTGCTGTCCATTTGTCCTTTCTTCTCTCTTCTAGATTTTTTTCCATTCTCTCTCTACATCTGCTTTAACATACTAATCTTTCTCCTTTTGCTCTTTCCTCATTCCTATTTCATCCACTCAAATTTTACCCCTCCATCCTCAATCCCCACTTACTCTCCCAATACCCGGCCAATTGTAGATTTTTTATCCCTCCCACACAAAATATTTTTCCCTTCTCCATTTTACTCTTCCAGCCCCATCCCATTCTAATCCTCCCCCAACATCAGCTCCCTTCTAGTTCCAGCCTCACCCAGCATCCATTCCCTTCTAGTCTCTGCATCAGCCCATTTCCAGTCCTAGCCACCCATCAGCCCATTTCCAGTCCTAGCAACCCCCCAACCCACAATACCAGTCCTAGCCCCCCCATCAACCCACTTCCAGTCCTAACCCCCCATCACCCCATTTTCAGTTTAAGCCCCCCCCTATAACCCATTACTAGTCCTAACCCCCCATCAGCCCACTTCCAGTCCTAACCCCATTAGCCCACCTCCAGTCTTAACCCCCCCAGCCCATTTCCAGTCCTAGCCCCCCCATAGCCCATTACCAGACAGCCCCCATCAGCCCACAGCCCATTATCAGTCTTAACCCCCCCTCATAGCCCATTACCAGTTCTAACCCCCCCAACAGCCCACAGCCCATTACCAGTCCTAACCCCATCAGCCCACCTCCAGTCTTAACCCCCCAGCCCATTTCCAGTCCTAGCCCCCCCATAGCCCATTACCAGACAGCCCCATCAGCCCACAGCCCATTACCAGTCTTAACCCCCCATAGCCCATTACCAGTTCTAACCCCCCCAACAGCCCACAGCCCATTACCAGTCCTAACCGGTTCAGCGCACCTCCAGTCTTATCACCCCCAGACCATTTCCAGTCCTAGCCCCCCATAGGCCATTACCAGACAGCCCCCATCAGCCCACAGCCCATTATCAGTCTTAACCCCCCCTCATAGCCCATTACCAGTTCTAACCCCCTCCCAACAGCCCATTATCAGTCTTAACCCCCCTAAAGCTCATTACCAGTTCTAACCCCCCCCAACAGCCCACAGCCCATTACCAGTCCTAACCCCATCAGCCCACCTCGTCTTAACCCCCCCAGCCCATTTCCAGTCCTAGCCCCCCCCCCATAGCCCATTACCAGACAGCCCCCATCAGCCCACAGCCCATTATCAGTCTTAACCCCCCCATAGCCCATTACCAGTCCTAACCCCCCCAGCCCATTTCCAGTCCTACCCCCCCCCCCCCCATCGGCTCAAGTAAAATGAAATTTTAAAAAAGCAAAACCGCTGGCTGCTACCAAGGCCGCGGCAGCATAGACGGTCCCGCGGGGCCCCCTCTGCCCTGCCGAATCCCTCCCTCCGCGACGGCTTTGAGAGGCACAAAGGGAGAGTGTCTCCCTCGCGTCTCTGTTAAGCCCGCAGGGGCTGATGGGAAATTTCCCATCAGCCCCTGCGGGCTTAACAGACGCGAGGGAGACACTCTCCCTTCGCGCCTCTCAAAGCCGGCACGGAGGGGCTCAGCCGGGGATTCGGCAGGGCAGAGGGGGCCCCGCGGGACCGTCCATGCTGCCGCGGCAGCTTTTTGTGGGCCCTTGCCAGCTGTGGGCCCTACGCCATGGCGTACATGGCGTATAGGTAAATCCAGCCCTGCCCACGAGTGCAGAATCGGGTGCTCATCCCGCTCATCCAGCTATTGAATTCCGGATGGGCCCCATTCTGCATCAGGCTCCATGTGCATTTATTAAATATTTTGATATAATCATATTGTTTCCCCACCTAACCCCATGTGTACAAATACGGATACAATTGTCAGACAGTACTGTGGGGTCCATTTTCAGTTTGATAGTTAATTTGCATTCTTAGGTCTGCAAGTCAGTTTTCAAAAGCAAACTCCTTTTGAAATGTCCCTTTGCAAATTCAGCAGTGGACCAGTAACATTAGGATTCTTTACTTATTAGATGCAAACAAAGCAAGTTAAAGTACTCATAATGAGTACATCCTCACGTGCATTTTAGGGAACCTAAAACAGCCTTAACCCTGGCACAATTTCTTTACCCTACATCAAAAGGCAGCAGGTAGACAATCTTCTGAAAATGTGCCCATGTATGGCCAAGATCAGTGGATAGACAATAGTTAGCGTGGGACCACGGTAACTGCTATCATGTGCTTAAACATCCAGTGCAGTTAAATCCCCCGCGAGCTGCTTAGCACGCAATGAGCTGGGGACTGAGTGGGTTAGGGGCAGAGAATGGGAGTTGACTGCACATTGCCACCTCAGTGAGTGGTGCTAAGTTCATCCGCGTTAAATGCGATTGCAGTTTTAGTGCAGTAAGGTGCTTTTCATCCTGGTAACATGCTGGGCATGCCCCCAACAGTTTGCATGTGTCCATTTTATCTCCTGCATTAATTTTTACCTTATAACATGCACAAGGTGCCAAATCTTTGTGCAAGTTAATAAACATACCCCTTCATTTCATATAAAATCATATGTCTTCTGTATTACAAAGTAAGCAATTCCTGTGTAAATTAGCAGTTACTGCACAGCTGTGGTAACTTACCACACATTAATTCATGCACTTGCTGCCTGCTGAGGTGAGGGGTGATGAAAGGTAGAGAATGGGCAGGATTATGGACATGGACAGTGCTTGCAGTTAGTTATCATGTGCGTCACCACTGCAGGTAATGCGAGTTCAGTTACTATCTTCTCAGGAGGAACTGTTAAGTACAGCAGTGCTATCAGTATGCATTTGGTGCTGGGACAGCCCAACAGACAAATGTTTTCTTGTGGAATATTTGTGGTTTGAGTGATCTTTTAAAATCTTCTGATGATGTAACTTGTACCAATAAACATCAAGATATCTGTAATTTATTACTGACTCCCTTTCTTAGTAAACAGGCTCCTTTACTGTATATTTATTTTATTTTTATACTGACATTGATGTAGCTGATGGATACCTTGGAGCAATATGAACAATTCCATTTTTTCTCACCATGGTTCACTGTCCCACTAACCAATAAATAAGATCTGGCTTGAGCCAAACGGGTTTGTGTTTTTAAAATAAAATTCTTTCAGGATGTAACATTTACCAACCTAACTATGAGAGACATCATTAAGTCATAAAAATATTTTTTTCTTAGGACATGCATTCTAAGGTGGTTCAAAAAAACTAACAGATTTCAGTTCTCCACAAGGCTGGTTTTGTGTTTTATCATATTTATAACAAATGCACAAAATTTTAATGAAAATAAACAACATTTAGAGGTCACCGCATTTGGCAGTTTTTCTGTCATCTGAACTAAACAGGAGACAACTGAAATGTCTGGTAATGGTGGCCGCTGAAGGTTCTGCACCATCTTTTTCTTTGTTTCTGCTGAGACTCTGTGATCAAAAAGGGCTAAACCTGCCAAATGTTCAGACAAAAACTAGAGGTGCCTTGAAAATACAACAGCCTGGTTTAGGTAAGTCTTAAGAACTGATAAATATTCAATGTCATCCACCATATTTTGAAATATATCCAAATTATCAAACACTTTAAGAAAAGGGAGCAACAGGGGTGTTTGAAGCTGCACAATGTATTTACT
Organism: Ichthyophis bannanicus; assembly: GCA_033557465.1. Classification (NCBI taxonomy): domain Eukaryota; kingdom Metazoa; phylum Chordata; class Amphibia; order Gymnophiona; family Ichthyophiidae; genus Ichthyophis; species Ichthyophis bannanicus. The sequence goes on from CM066034.1 coordinate 206,113,726, forward strand.
AGAGGGAGCTGCAAAATTATTGGTGTATCTATAGAAACAAACCTGCAGCACTATCTTGGATGTGCAGATGCTACATGCGACCTGGCATCCATACAACCGGCAGTTAGGTGATGCCATCATGATTCACTTCCAGGTCACCAGTGGTTGTGTGGACAGCTTAGTTGGTGTCCCTATCATTGTTTCCTTCCTTGCTGTAGAGAGTTGGGAGAGATTTAGGTCATAGAATCAGAGGAGGAATCAGTGCTCCTGACCGCCAGTTGTGCAGCTTCATGACATCTTGGCAAACACTCTTCCTAAGTTCTGCGATTACCAAGAGTTCTTGTGTTCTTCCCCCTCAGCAAGCTCATGGGTGAGGGATAGCTCCCATGCTATACCAATGTATATATTCCATTTGATGTTGTTATTGTTGTTAAGTGCCATTGAGTTGGTGTGAACTCCTGGTGACCCTCTGGATAGTTGACCTAAACTTTGTTTGGTCTTCAGCCAAGCAGATCATTGTTAATAGAGTGGTATCCATAGCTGCTGTTATTGTATCGATCCATCTCATTGCCGGCCTTCCTTTTTTACAGCGACCTTCTAAGCATTATGTCTTTCTCCAATGATCTCTCTCTTCATTTCTCCATTTGATAGCCATTCTTATATGGGTGTGTATATTGGGGATGGAAAGCCCACACCTTGATGTATTGGGGTGCATTTGCTAGATTAAATTTCATGCATAATTTGAGTGCATGCTGGTTTATAAAAATAAGCATTTAGTGGCATTTTTAAACTTTTCTGAGTTGTATCTATCTTTTTTATGAAATGTAATAGAAATAATGTAAATACTTAATCCAATAATACATCTTTCTGTTTGATTTCAAGTGAATTTAGTATTGGATAAATTCTTTTCACTTAGGAAATGAATACTGGGTATATTCAGCAAGTACTTTGGAAAGAGGATACCCAAAGAGACTCACCAGTCTTGGCTTACCTCCTGAGGTGCAAAAGGTTGATGCAGCTTTTAACTGGAAAAAAAACAAAAAGACATACATTTTCTCAGGAGATAAGTTCTGGAGGTAAGAAGATTATTCGTTCTGGATTTGCAACAGATTGTTGAAGAAAACATTTATAATGGGGGAGGGGGGATGCACATCCTGGATCTGATAAACTGTATTTTCCATCAGAAATGATTTAGGGAGCTAGGAATTTATCTATGGTTCCATTGTCCTGGTCAGGCTATTTTCTAATTAAATTTGTGTCAACCATGCTGATGTTTAGCAACAACTGTGTAAGGGGAAGGAGAGTCAACTGAAAGGAAAGATACAGGCACAGATAGACTGTAAGCACTCTGGAAACAGGAAAATGTCTACTGTACCTGAGTTTCATTTCCTTTAAGCTACTCCAAAAAACAGAGATTTTTTTAGGAGGCATTTTTAGTTTGATCAAAGAAAATCTGGAAGACAAGAACTAAGGGCAGAAGGAGAAATAGGATTCCCCCAATTTGATGACTCAGTAGAAAGATGTGAGAGTCTGGATCAAGTGGTTGCAATAACACTTCTGTATAAAAATAAGGTATGTACAAGTTTCTGGTTTAAAAATAGTTTGAGGATGATGAAGTATGAACGCAAGATGTTGGAATGCCTATGATGGAAGACTTAAGTAGATTCAGGGGCATTATTAGAGAAAAGTACTGGCAAACAATCATTTCTGCCTGTCAACTATTTCATCAGCAAACTATGAAAGGGCATTTGTTGAAGATGGTATTTATTTATTTATCCAGATTTCTTTTCCACTTTCTCCTTCAATCAAAGTGGTGGGTTACACACATTGGGTTTACATTGAATAGGGGTGACACTACGTACATAAAATGTTGGACAATACATACATAAAAGGTTAGAAGTAGATTATCATTATGTTCATGCACAGTTAGTGGGTCCTTTGTCTGATTGACCATAGTAATCTCTGAATAGGAAGGTCTTAAGAGATTTGCGGAGGTCCTTTAGGTCATTTATCTCCCTCAGTTCATCCGGGAGATTGTTCCAGAGGGCCAGTGCTGAGAGGGATATGGTTCTACTGGATGTAACTTGAGTTTCGTTTTATGGTATTCAAGAGGTGTGCATAGTTTATTGTTGTTGCCAGATCGTCTTGGTCGGTTGGTTGTGTCCTTGGTTATCAGGCTGTGGAGTACATCTGCTGTGCATTGGTGCATGATCTTGTATATGTTTGTGGTTGTTTTGAATCTTGCCTGTACATTTATTGGGAGCCAGTGCAGTTGTTGAAGTACAGGTGTAATATGTTCATTCTTGTCTGTGCCAGTTATGATGTGGGCTGTTGTCTTTTGCACCAGTTGGAGCGGGTGGGTTGCCTGTTTAGGTAGGCCTAGATAGAGGGAGTTTCCATAATCTAGTACTAGGGTGATGACTACCTGACATACTGTTCGGAAATGGTCCTGGCTGAGGAATGGTTTGAGTCTCCGGATAATCTTTAGCAACTGGTATGCCTTTGCTGCAGTTTTGCTTATACAGTATGTGTATGGAGGCTTAGGTTCCTGTCCAGGGTGATGCCTAAGTATTTTACCTCTTCCTTTATTGGTATGATATGATCCAGGACATTTATGACTTGTGGTCGGGTACCATTGGGATTTCTGGATATGATAAGTGCTTCCATTTTGTTGAAACTGACTTTCAGGTTGTTGTCTGTGAGCCAGTTGTTCATGTCCTCTAGGCAGTTGGTCATGGAGGTTAAGTCTGGAGCGAGGGTGTTTATTAGGGCATACAAACATGTCATTGGCATAATGTGGTAATTTAACATGTGACCTTTGATAATGTCACAGATTGGTTGTATGTATACGTTGAATAGTACAGATGACAGGGCTGATCCCTGTGGTGCTCCTTGGGTGGTAGGGAACCGTGATAAGTATCCTTGGTCTCCTTTGACCTATTGCATTCTGTGACATAGAAATGATGTGAGCCATTTCATTGAGGTGTTGCATAGCCCAATCTCTTGAAGTCGGTTTAGCTTTTGTAAAGTATTTTATAAAGTAAGTCTATTTTGGATGTTAAAGTATTTCATGTGCCACATCATAAATGAGGAGGGTATGCTAAGAGGGAGGGGAAGAAAGATGGGGAGGGAGAGGGAGGTTTGGGGCTAATGGAAGGATTGGTATGTTGTGGGTGGATGAGTTGTTGGTGTGCCATCTGGCTATCTGAGTATGTATGAGGTTCTGTAGGCTGGGGGTGGGTTGTCCCAGTTTGGAAGATTCTTACATGCTTTTGAAATGGATCATGGGTAAAACTATTCAGTGTATATCATGAAATAGACTCTCCCATAAAATGATATGAAATATTGCATACTTTATGCACACACAAAGCAGCTGTAAACTTGTTTCAAGAAACCCACCTAATAGAACTCAAATATTGTAAGCTTAAACAGTGGTGGGTGGGTGGTGTTTTTGGTGCACTTGCAGTGGATAAACAGGCTGTGGTAGTGATATTAGTTCACAAGGATATCATCTTTGAAGTAAAGCATCAGGTTCAGGGCGCAGTGGAGAGCAAACTCATTCTATTGTGAACCTATTGTGTTCTGAATGTTTATGGCCCTAATATGTGCTGATCCTCGATTTTATACCAATTTACTTGACATATGGCTTACTTAATTTTTTTATTTATTTAAATTTATTGTTATACCACCTTTCTACGATTCAAAGTGGTTTACATATAACAAGAGTTTTACAGGTTATGCATGCACACGCTGTTTATATTGAAACACAACGTGAATAACTTCACCCTCAACACCACTATTGTTGGGTGGAGATTTTAATGGGGTATTTGATCTTGGTATGGACACCTCTGCCAGTGCTCAAATGGATAGAGATCACACTTCTCAATGTCAAACAGTTTTGTGCATGCCTAGGGCTGGTTGACACATGGAAAGTGTTGCATGCAATTATACCCACCTCTCTAGGGTGCATGGAACCCTCTTGTGCATTGAATATTTTCTTGGGTCCAGTTCTGTGTTCTCTAAAGTGGTTACTGCAGATATAGGGTATTTATCTACATTAACCACCTTGGAAAACACAGAGGTGGATGGACCTCAATTGGAGTAAAGTTGATCTTGATAATTTAGAGGTGCAAGTTCCCCCTTGATTTTTATACTGTTGAGAAATTTGGAGTATTTCTGCAGGAGCAGTGGAGTGAATTTGTCACAATGGGAAGCATTTGGCTTCTCCCACTTGTTTTGTGAAACGGCGAAGGTGGTCCTACAAGGGGAGATTCTTTCTTATGCCATTAGGGAAGTGTAAAGAGTTGAATACTCAACTCCTCTAGATGAAGAAACAAGTGAGCAAGTTTGCAAGAAACACAGCTCAAAATAGGGCCAAACTGTTGGCCTGTCTGGTGGCATTAAATAAACTTATATATCAGCATATGTGTAAATCCCTTAGATATTTCAAATTTTAAAATTAGATTTTCAAATTGTTTCTGTATGGTGATATGACAGGGTGACTGCTAGCCACCTGCCTGAAAGGTTGGCAAGGGCCGCATTATGTGGCTACTCTGAGAGACACCTAGAGAATTCTCAGTGCTAATTCAAAGGGGATTGGTCAGATTTTTAGAGACATTTTTGCATGGCTTTATGAGAAGAAAGAAGTAGACTGGGAACAAATATGTACCTACTTGAGAAGTGATGCACTGCCTCATGCTATCTCCCAACAACTATATCAACTTAGCAGATCAATAACAATGCAGGAGATTCAGAGAACTATTGTTGCCAACCTCCCCCTGGTGGCCGGTGGCTGAACGGGAAGGTTGGGCATATAGTTAATTTTAGGAGAGGAGGGTTTTTTTAAGGCCAGGTGCAGCCTGGTCTATGTAGTCCTGCTCCTGGTGCAAATAAGTCATGTAAGCCAAATGGAGGGAGAATAAGGCTTTTATTTCCCTTTTCACAAAAAGATTCGTTGGGCTACAAAAATTAAGGAAAGTCCTTCTCTTCAGGCATAAACCAAACTCAAGGGACAAAGTAAACTGTTATAATCTTCACAGTAGTAGAAAGGAAATTAAACAAGGCTTCTTTCAACATTGGAGTAAATTACAAGTCTGAACATTCTTCTTTCATTCAGCACAAATATGAAAACTTCTTAAGGTAATATTTGTATGGCTCACAGTTCCGGCAGTGATTCCAAATCACCCACGACACACATGGAACAATCCATCAATTCCTCCTGAGATGAGGAAATAGGGTCTATAAGCTCCACTTGCATCGGTTCTAAATCACTATTATCTTCTTCTGAGCTGGGGCTTTCTCTGGCTGTTATCACTGGCCAGTCCCTATTTCTGTTCCCTTGTTTTCCATACAGTTGTTCTAAGGTTCTTAAATGAGCGTGGCCTGTTTTATTGCCTCTATATCTTGGCTGGTGAAACTCTGGCCTGCTTTCTCTTCTTTTAAACTGGGCATCTGTTTTATAAGGGCTTCTAGCAGCTGAGCCTTTCTTCATGAATAAAGAATCATCATACCTTGGTTTCCTGTAATAGGCATAGCTGGAAGTGTCCTCCTCAGGTATTTCCCTTAGGACCCAGTCTCTCTGGCAATCTTTCTCTTGAAAGCTTCTGGTACCTTTCAATCTGGTCTCTGGGCTTTCTGGCAAGTGTAGGCCTCTCTCCAAGCCTGGCTTCCTGCTTCTTAGCTCTTTACCTCTGGAGTTTCTGGCTACCACGACTTCCACAGGACTGACTCTCCTCCGTCTGTCTTTCTCTGGGAACTCTGGTTCTCTTCCAGTTCCTGCAGCCGTGCCACTAGTCCTGGTTCCACTGCTCCTTTTCTCAGCAGTGCTCTCCTTTCGGGTGCTACTCTGCTCTCCGGTGCTGCTCCGCCTTCTGTCTCCAGCCTCTCGCTTATAAAGGTCTTCTGCCTTTGAGCTTCCTGGGCTAGTTCTCAGGTGCTGCTGATTAGCTAGGTGTGTCCACTCAGCTTCTGTAAGTGCACGCCTGCTCCCTCTAGCTGTTTTGCTAGGCAATTGCATTCTCTGCACTTCATTTGTTTTGGGACAGACAGCTTCTTTTCCTATGTCCTCATTTTTATTAGCTCCTGCTCTATGACACTATTAAAGGGGCTAAATTATGCAAAGCACCTGGACCTGATGGATTCAGCAGTGAATTTTGCAAAGCTTTTCAGGATAAGGTGTGCTTGTCTTTGACAGATCCTTGTAGTTGATTGATAGCAGGAGAAAGTTGTCCTTATGACACAAATTATGCACATATAACCCTTATACTGTAACTAAATCAGGCAAGGATCCACAACAGCCCACTTATTATTGTCCAATTTTATTGCTGAACTGTGATATTAAATTGATGGCTAAAGATTTTGCAGATAGATTGATATTGATTCTACCAAATTTGATTCAGGAAGGCCAGGTGGGTTTTATACATGGTAGATATACAGTAAGCAATCTTCATTGAATTTTGGCATTTTTGCAATGGGTATGTTGACATCAGACTTCTTCTCTGCTAGTAAATTTTATTGTGAAGAAGGTGTTCTATCAGATAAATTGGGATTTTATGCTGGAAATGCTGGAACCTGTGGATTAGGGTGGAGATTTTCAGTGGACATGATGATTAATTGCTTTATTTAACACCAAATGTGGCTATGATGGTTAATGGTCTTTACAGTGTGGGACATGACAAGGAAACTCTTAATTCCCCCTCTATTTTTTATCTTAAACTTGATTTTTGCAATGGATTCAGGATCAGCAAAATAATTTGGGTGTCAATAGTGGCCCAATGGAGTTCAACCTTGCAGCTTTTGCTAATGACTTAGTACATCTCCTTGACCCTCAGAACTCAATGTGAAATTCAATGAGAGAGATCGCTCATTATGGTGCTCTTGCAGGGCTCAAGTTAAATTTAGCTAAGTCTGAGGCACTGGATGCTTGAGGAACTGTGTTTCTCTCCAGTGGGCTGATATTTTCTTTAGATATTTAGGGATTTTACTTTCCTCAAATGTGAGCCTCCTCTATAGCCTTAATGTCTATCAAATATTGTGGGAATTCCAGGAGAAACTTAAAGATTGGCAGACCCTTCCTCTTGCTCTGATGGATAGAGTAGCTGCTTATAAGATGACTCTTTTTCCATAAATTCTGTATATGATACAAGTTTTTCCATTGCAATTGCTCAGGAAAGATATTGCTCTAATAGAACAGCAAGTTAGATTATTTTTATGATGAGGGTAATTGCTAAAAAGAGATTGGAAGTAAGGCAAAGTGGGTCTTTGAGACCTGATTTAATATAACTTGGGGTGTACCATGAGCCATTTGTGTGACTAGTTGGGCCACATCTCCGTATATACACCAGTAGATTCAGAGGAGGGATTAGCCCATTCATACAATTTGTTGTATATGCTTCAGGCTCCCATGGGAGCTCTCTTTTTCCATTTGAGGAGAAGCCCTTTGGTGTCCCCATGAATTTAGCATGGCAACATTTGTGTGAATGCTTGAAACATACCCCTGATTTGTCTCTTTTCCTTACAATAAAAGGGAATGGGTTCTTTTTACCAGGCATGTTTGTGGGGCTGTTTAGTATATAGAAACACAGGGGAATTAACACATTGGTGCAGCCTATGGATTATCAGGAGGAGTCTTGCTCTTTCCTGCAGCTACAGCAGGAATATGCTTTAGAGCCCAAACACTTTTATGCTTACCTCCAAATTCAATACTATTGAACATGTTTACTAAGCTCTGTGCTGGTAACGTGGCATGGGTCGCGTTACTAGTGAGGGCTTTGTACGAACTGCAGAGGGGTGTGTAAAGCCATCCCCCTGAAGATACTGTGGGTCGCCCGGGGTAAAACTACTATGGGAGCAACTAACGCCACACATCCAGATGGAGTTAGTTGCATTGACACTACCTGTGGGAAAATTTAGTGCAGGGGGTTGCCCGTATACGAAGCCTGCTGATTAATGTGAGACTCCAGGAGCTTCAATATAAAATTTTGCTCCAGGGTGAGATATCACAAGTGCAAGTTCAACAGGCAGGCTACAGAGTTTTGGATTATTGCAGTAAGTATAATCAAGGCACTAGACACTTGGACTCATGTTTGTCCCAAAATTCAAGAATTCTGGAGACCTATACATAATTACTTAGTAGGATTGTTGGTCCAGACTGTGAAATTACAGGTCTGAGGGGCTTTATTTGATTTCCCAGGAGCTATTAAAGTTAAAGGGAAAAAAATCCCCCTTTATTCTAAAACATGCCTGTCTGGTGGGCAAGCAAGTTACTGGAGGGAGGTAACTCTCTCTTCATATTGGACATGACAGAATTTATTACATACAATAAACTAATGCTACTGGAAAGGATGTCCACCAAGGTCTCTCAAAAGTGATATATCTTTGTGGAGCTATGGGGGGGATTAATTATATTAAAATGATATGAGCCACAAAAGAGCTTGTGCTGTATATTGGTCCTTAAAGACACTGGGTGCGCATATAAAAAATTACATAATAAAGGTGAGAGGAAGAGGAAGAAAAGAAGGTATTATTTTGATGAAATGAGGCATCAGCAATAGTATTTGTATTGCACTTTTTCCTTTTTATATATATTTATATATATTAAATAACCATATGGGGGTATGTTTACTAAACCATCTTAATGTTCCCGGCGCTAGCTCCAGTGATAATGTGAAGAATGCCATATAAGGAGTGGGCGTTCCGGTCTTAAGGTAGCATTTTGGGTTATCGCGTGATAAAGTCTGTTATTGCGTGATAGAGGGAGCCGTGGCACGTTAACACGCATTAGCCTTAATTAGGCGCGCTGACCTAGAAACACAGCAACAGAGGTGTAGCATAATGGTTAATACATTGACTGCTGGTACAGTGGTCATGAGTCTGATCCCCCAGTGGGCCAAATGAATAATGGTGACCAAGGCAATTCCTTTTCCTGCTCGTAACTGTCCAACAATCTGTGCTGCCAGCTAAAAATACCTGCACCCTAGTGCCATAAACCAATGCACCTTTTAGGGTGCACCAGAAGGCACATCCTAAACCACCACGTCAGCCAAGGTGGGTTATAATGTGCCCCAGAGGGCATGTTGAAAGGTTGTCAACCCCCAAGGCACCATATTAGGCGCCCCATCAGCTGGCTGAATCTAAGGTGTGGCTAAAGATGCCCCAAGGATGTATGGGGCACTCAAGAAATGATGGCCAAGAGCAGTAAGGTTCCCCAAGTTGAAAAGCAAGAAAGATATGGGGCAAATACAGATGTAACCCTAACATTGCACAGAGCACCAAGGAAAGACAATGCACAAGTGATGGAAGTAGATCTGAGCTGATGAATCAGACAAATCTGCGTTCAGCCCATGTGGCAGTTTGAAAAATGGACAAACATATCGGGGCCAGCTGTAGTGATGCACAGGGTGATGGTAATGTACCATGCAACAATGACAGTGTGTGGCAGAGGATGGGAAGATGTGTCCAGCAGAGGAGGTAGAGGTGGCAGGATAGGTGCAATGACAGGAGGACAGAGGAGTAGCAGTGCCATGCACAGCACACACAGGAGAGGCAACCAGGAACAGCTGCAATGCAGAAATGCGTACCAGTGCAGGACATGGGGGTAGGAGCTTGAACATCAGGGCAGGACGGCACACAGCTGCCAGACACACATAGAAGGACAGAAGGATGGTTGGCAACTGTGATAAGGGTACAATGTGCTAACAGCACAGATCTGCACAGATATGACTGTTAGAGGAATGAAAAGTAGCTGTGCAGGACAGGCATACAAATGAAAGAGAACAGAGAGGAATCAAACCTATGACCATTAGCACAAATGTCAGTGCACAAACCGGTAGGCTACACCACCAATGTGAGGTTGTTAGCAAAGGCTGCATACAAGAATACTGCAGGGCATCACACAAGCAGCCTGCTGGCTGCCAGGATAGGCAAACCTCCAACAGTAACCATGATGGAATGCATATGCAGATCTGGTGTGTACAGCTCAAATCACAGTCTATAATTGGGACCAGAACTACATATTTATTTATTTAATGGTATTTATATACCGCCTTATCATTCAATCAAAGCGGTTTGCACGGCAAACAATCAAGGGGACAAGTGTTTTCATGCAGTGTAGAGTGTGGTGTGTGTGTGTTGGCGGGGAAGAGATTAGGTTTGGATTAGATACATAGTGCGCTATAATACATCATGAGCTATTATACAGTCTTATGTACAGTCTCTGGGTGGTGGGGGTGGGGGGGGCAGATGATCTAACTACATGAAAACACACAAGGAAATGTTATGCAGTGGATACAGCATGCAAAAGAGGAAAGAACCAAAACCCAAAGGGCGGCAGGGGATGCCCTGTGGAGCAGGGAAAAATATGGAACAGAACAGAAAAGGAGCGTATGAGAACTGAACCTGCAAACAGGTGTGCTACAGACCAGCTAAACCACAGCAATGCCAATCCCCCAAACAGACTGCCTATGTGAACACTACAAAGAAAGAGACATATGTAACAGCTAATATGTGATGGATAGGCAGCACAGAGGGCACACTTTGGTGTACAGTGAAGAGGTGAAAGGGTGTGTGCATAGGTGATGAACCTGCAGGTACCTAATGGTCATGTTAGCACAACAGAGAAAAAAAAAAACGTGGGAATCAAACCTGCAACCTATGGTGTTACAACACACATCCGTAACCACAATCCCAAACAACCACACCAAGCGCAATGCAAAGATATTACCTCAAAGGGAATGTGTGTATGGGAACCTGTAACACCCAGTGATGTGGCAGACAGCTGGCAGATAGACAGCTGGCACCGTACAAGGATGTGAGCACAGGTGGGCCATGTACATGACCAGGAAATCACTAAATTTGTGTGTCAGTGTGTTCAAGCAGCAGCATAGACAAATGTACGTCCAACACATTTTTATTTTGGTTAATTACACAGGTACACTACCAAAAAACTGCCTCCAGTTTTGCAACTGATTCCTATAGATTTTGGGGTGCTGAATCCAGGAAAAATAGCCAAAATGTTCCATCACGTCACGTTTTCTTGCAAAATTAGATTTCTTACTCATATAAGGAATGTTCACATAATTTCTTTTTAGCCGACTGCAGTTTATTTTCTTGGCCCAAAATAGAGGTTGTAATGGTTAACTAACTAGAAACACTCCCTCATGATATTTTAGAGTGTTTTGTATTCATTTTATACATTAACAGGACAATTGGGAGGCGGGGGGCTAAATCCAGTACTCGCGCTGGCGCATGTTCTTTCCTGTTCGCCTCGCCTCGTTCGCTCGCTCAAACACGGTGGTTGCGACATGAACGTTCCTGTCAAATTTCAGTTTCTTGCAAGTTCATTATTACCTTTTGTTTGCTCAGTCGTAATCCAGCTTTATTCCGAAGTGGTTCACTACAGTTGTAGTTTGCAGTGCTGTGTATTTGTGATGGCTCACAGAGCCAGAGGTTGCGTCAACTCTCCGGACAGTTTTTGTTTTATTTGTGGGGAATATACCGTGAAAAAGCGGCAGAGGAACATTTCTGCATTTATTTAAAAAGTATATTTCGCCTATTTCGGTTTGAAGTTAGGCGATCAAGACAAACCGTGGGCTCCTCACAAAGTGTGCAAGACATGTGAGGAAGATCTATGCTTATGAATGAAAGGTAAAAAACAAGCATTTCGTTTCGGAATACCTATGATGTGGCGTGAACAAAGAGACCACAGCAGTGACTGCTATTTTTGCTCTTGCATTGTGAAGGGATACAACTTAAAAAATAAGAACGTAATAAGTTACCCCAACCTTCCCTCAGCAATTAGGCCTATGCCTCATAGCAACGAAGTACCTGTGCCTGAACCACCAAAATCTTTGGATCATATTTGTGTGGACGGTTCTGATCATGATGAGACTCATCAGATGGCTTTTCCCGATGAGTCCAGTACTTCCGAGTTTGAAACTGAACCAGATCCGAAACCTGAACTTTTCTCTCAAGCTGAATTGAATGATTTAGTCCGGGATTTAGGACTCCCAAAAGATGCTGCCCAACTGCTAAGTTCTCGGCTTAAACAGAAAAATCTATTGTCACCAGGAACAACTTTTTATTGGTACCGCAACCGCGAGACACAATTTTTGAAGTATTTCAACAAAGAGGAAGATTTGGTATTTTGCAACGATATATACGGAGTGATGGGAAAGTTTAAACTCAAGTATGATCCTGCTGAATGGCGGCTGTTCATTGATTCGTCAAAAGACAGCATAAAAGGTGTTCTTCTTCATAATGGCAACACATTCGCTTCAGTTCCTATTGCTCACTCTGTTATTCTCCAAGAAAAATACGAGAATTTGGCCCTGATTCTTCAGAAGATTCGTTATGATGAGCATAAGTGGATGATTTGTGGAGACTTTAAAATTCTATCCATGCTATTAGGGCAGCAATCCGGTTTCACCAAATATCCCTGCTTCCTTTGCTTGTGGGATAGCCGGGCCCGCGACCTACACTGGGGGAAAAAAGACTGGCCAATTCGGGAGTATTTGAGACCCGGTGAGAAAAATGTTCTTCATGAGAGCTTGGTACCTCGTGATAAAATTCTATTACTACCTCTCCACATTAAGTTGGGTCTCATTAAGCAATTCATCAAGTCCCTTCCAAAAGATGGTGAGTGCTTTCGGTACCTTTGCTCAAAGTTCCCCCGACTTTCTGAAGCAAAGCTAAAGGAAGGAGTGTTTGTTGGCCCTGATATAAGGAAACTCATTTCAGATGGAGCATTCGCTGAAACGATGTCTGAGAAGGAAAAAGAAGCCTGGGATTCCTTCAAGGATGTTGTTCTCAAATTCTTGGGGAACAGGCGGGATGAGAACTATAAGGATATTGTTGCCAGGATGCTCAATGCCTTCAAAGAACAAGGCTGTAACATGAGCCTGAAAGTCCATTTCTTGCACTCCCATGTGAACTACTTTCCCGAAAACTTGGGGGCGTACAGTGAAGAACAAGGTGAAAGGTTTCACCAGGACATTAAGGACGCAGAGAGAAGGTACCAAGGAAGATGATGGCTGATTTCTGCTGGTTGCTGCTGCGGGAAACCCCAGATGAAAAATACGCCAAGCAGCGCCCCAAGAGAAGCATTCGGGGGAAGAAGAAACGGGCCCACCAGGAGATTGATTGACCCAAGAATGACTTTAAAATCTAAACTGTGTTGACAAATATTGTGTTTTTACTAAACTTTGAAATAAAAATTTGCTAGTTATTACCACAGTGTCGGATCTCATTTATTAGAATTTTATTTTCACACCATCGGGTGTTTGTCTTCATGTATTGCAATGGTGCGTTTTGCGTTTTCTATTCTTACATACATACCTGTACAACATTTTTTGCACATTTCTTTGCTTTGCTTTGCTTTGTGTCTAACCTCGCTCTTATATGCTCAATGTTTGTGCACATGTATGTGGCTGTTTTAAGTGCAGACAATTTTGCTACCATCACACTGTGTTTTGTTGACATTACTCTATTCTTATGTGCTGCCTTGTTACAATTTTCTTTATTCTTATTTGAATAACTACTAAACAATTAGTATAAAGAATTCATCCAAGAAACTTTTATCTCGATCGCACTCAATCTGAAACGTTCACCTCAAACTGCTAACCCAATGTAGCAAAAAGTCTGTACGTGATGGAGCAAATTGGTTACCAGATTTGGATTCAGCGCATCAAAAAACGTAAAAATCAATCGAAACATTAGAGGCAGTTTAAAAAAAATTTTTTTTAGTGTACCTGTGTTATCAGAGATAGTGAAGATACCGCCTATCATAATATCAAGGTGATTGGATAACAGGGAAGAAATCAAAAACACATTTTGCAGAGCAGCAACCCACATGTTACAGAAAAGTCACTGGCCCGTCTACAGATGATGGGCAGAAGAGATAATGTGCATCAGGGGCATGGTGTGCAGTATGCATTTGGCCCCCACCCCCCACATGTTGCTGCATGCCCCAAATGCTTTAAGTACATATGTGTGCATGTAGACAGTAGGCGGTGCATGATGAGGGCTCAACACACATCAATTATGATCTGTTTATTAAAACATATCTGTCTTCCAACATAGGAGGCACACAAATGAAACAGCATATGTTATTAAACGTAAGAAAGTGTAAACACATATATCGAAATATATGTTACAGCTGTCACATAATGCCTGACATAGGAATCAAAGCAGCAACAATGTAACCCAAAACAATCGTCAAATGCAAAATGAGGATATGCTAACAAGTATCAGAGGCACATGAACACAGAGAATTCAAATGAAACAAACTGCAAAAACACGCAGACATAACACTGTGCAGAAGGTCCCCTGCACTGGTTAGTGTGGATACAGTGTCTGTACACATATCACAGTACATGGAATGCACAAATGAAGGAGGAAAATAGACACACACACTGCCACACTCCAAATATAACAGGGCAATGTGAGTGCCAGAACCTCAGGGGATAAATAGGACTGTGCAGACATGCAATACTAGGTTTGTAAACCATTGCAGAGCCTCACGTCTGTACAGTAAACAAGGTATTTCTGCTGCCAGTAAGTTTCCTTAAGTCTGGTTCAGAATCACTTCCAGGGTCATAATTCTCAGATACATACGGTTCCACTCTCTCAGGCTTCCATTCACTCTGCAAAGCACATTGCCTCTGAGCTCCAAACTGCGTCACAGCAAACTGACTCTCATAGCTGTTTCTCGCTCTCTCTCTGGGTCTGTCGCTGGATCCCTCTCTGAGTTCCTTCCTGTTTCTTCCTTCTCCCCTTTCTACCTCTACTGAGTGTTTCTTATAGTGCTGATTAGCACTTCCCCCACTCAGGTGAAAACTATTTGCTTCAGGAGCTAAGGATTGCTTGCTAGTTGGGCGGGGTTGCAGACCTCGTGGCTGGATCTGTTTACGTTGCTCCTGACAACTATTGATCATGTGGTTTGCCTGCCTGTCAGATTCTGACCTAGTTCTCACAGAATCCTGTGTTTTTAAGGCCCAGGATGGATCTTCCCCATTACATATCCCCCCCCCCCTTAAGATATTACGGGCTGCTGACTCATTAGTCCGACAGCACGTAATCCTAGATAACACGTCTGCATTGCCATGCAATTTCCCTGCCCTATGCTGCACTTCAAAGTTAAAGGCCTGTAAGGCTAAGTGCCATCTGGTCAATCGGGCGTTATTGTTTCTCATGTGGCTGAGCCACTTTAACGGAGCGTGGTCCGTAACCAGGAAAAACTTGCATCCAATTAGGTAGAACCTCAATGCCTCCACAGCCCATTTAATGGCAAAGCATTCCCGCTCCACTGTGGAGTATTTCCTTTCGGCACTAGACAGTTTCCTGCTAAGGTAGGTAACTGGGTGTTCTACCCCTTCAAACTTTTGAGACATGACTGCCCCCAACCCAGTCTCAGAGGCATCAGTCTGCACTATAAAAGGCAGCCTAAAATCAACTCCTCTCAGGACCGGAGCCCTACAAAGCTTTTCCTTAAGGGAGATAAAAGCTTCCTCCGCCTCTGGAGTCCATTTTACAGTGTTAGGCGCATTTTTCTTGAGCATTTCTGTAAATATTATGCTCTCCTCAGCAAACCTAGGGATAAACCTGCGGTAGTATCCTATAAGGCCTAAAAAGCTGCGCACATGCTTTTTATCAACTGGTCGGGGAAAGTTTCGGACACTGTCAATTTTACTTGCCAGGGGTTTTACTAGCCCATTCCCCACCACATGACCTAGATACTTGGCCTCCCTAGTGGCGAATAAACACTTCCCAGGGTTCAGGGTTAGGCCAGTCTTCTGGATGGCGTGTAACACAGCCTCTATTCTGAATAAGTGTTCGGCCCAGGTACCGCTATAGATGACCACGTCATCCATATAGGCCAACGCGTATTCCTGGTGAGGTCTTAAGACTTGGTCAATAAGTCTTTGACACGTGGCGGCTGCGCCGTGTAGCCCAAATGGCATACGACGAAATTGGTATAACCCCATTGGTGTGCTAAATGCTGTTTTTGGCTTGGAATCCTGAGTTTATGGGATCTGCCTGAATCCCTTCGTGAGATCTAGCGTCGTCAAAAAGCGGGCTTGGCCCAACCGGTCCAACAAGTCGTCAATTCTAGGCATCGGGTATGCATCGAATTGGGATATGCCATTGACTTGCCTAAAATCTATACAAAAACGGAGGGTTCTGTCAGGTTTAGGGACCAACACAATTGGGCTAGACCAAGGGCTTTTCGATTCTTCGATTATGCCCATCTCTGCCATTTCCCGCACCTGGGCTATAACTTCTTTCTTTTTTGCCTCAGGTAACCTATATGGGCGTTGCCTAACTACTTTCCCTGGTGTTGTGATGATTTCGTGTGCCACAATGCGCGTTTCCCCTGGCACCGTCGTTAAGACGTCAGAAAACTTCATCAACACCTTGGTTAACTCTCTTTGTTGTTGCTCCGACAGATCCGTGCCTATTCGCGGCTGGGGCCATTCCCTCCAGTCAGCGGGTTGTGGGCCTAGATCCTCTTCCTTTTTTTCTTCTGCTAGGGCTGTCAGGCTTTTTACCTCCCCCACCCCAGTAGAACCAAACCCGCCTGCTCCGCGACTTGTAGAAGTCAGCGAAGGTACTTCCTCTACTGTGGGGAAGCCTACACGCTCACAGATTAACTGCGCGATTCTTTCGCCCTTCCTTACCTTAAAGTCCTCTTTACTAAAATTAAAGAGTAGGACCTTCACTACCCCCCGGTAGTTGGGATCTATTACCCCGGCTCCAACGTCAAGAAAATGCTTGACGGCTAGACAGGACCGCGGTGCTATGCGGCCATAGCAGCTTTCAAGGATCTGAATTTGCAACCCAGTATCTATAAGGGCTTTCCCTTCCCTTGGAACTACTGTATCCCCTATGCTAAATAGGTCATAGCCTGCAGCAGCTTCAGAAACCCTTTGTGGACTTTGAGCCTGCGGGGATACCTTGGAAAACCGCAAGACAAATTTATTTTGCGCTGAGGATCCATCCCCTACCCATGGTTTGGGGTGGACACTAGCCTTCTGTGGTTTCTCAAATAAGGGGTTCGGAATTCTCTGTGCGATGGCCTCAGTTTTTGGGACCCCTGGTTCTTCCTTAAGGCCTTTCTTCATTTCCCTAGAAAATGGGGGCCATTCAAGTCCTAAGACAACCTCATAAGGGAGTCGTGGGACTACTGCTACCTGCACTTCTTCACCAGTACCTACTCCTTCCACAGACACTCTGTACAGCGGGTAATGTGAAGAGGTTCCATGCACACATTTCACTCTCACTCGTCCATCTGCTTGGCTCAGGGCAGATGGGTTATGGGCCGTGATGGTCTGCCACATCTTTTGGGAGACCATGCTTTGGTCTGCTCCGGAGTCCAGGAGCGCCAAAGCTTCTACACCCTCCACCGGGACTTTCAGCAGAAATCCCTCCTCCAAGCTGGCCACAATTATAACATTTTCTGGAAACATATTTTCTCACATTTTCACCAGTTACATCTTCATTAAAGGTCTTTTTTAATCTCCACATTTTATCAACGCCTGCCACTTTTAAAACATTACCTCTAGAGGTCCCGGCCAACTCCACCTCAAAATAACACTCGGTGAGGTCGGCCGCTTCCTTAGTAGAATGGCATTTTTGGAGCATTAAGAAAGCTTTGATTTCAGGAGGTACGGCTTCAAAATATTGCTCAAGGATGATGGTGTCCATTAATGAATCCCCCGTCGCCCTTTCGGGAGCAAGCCATTTTGTTGCCAGTCCCCTCAATCTTTGCAATAAAGCCTTAGGCGTTTCCTTAGCCATAAGCTTAGCCTCTCTGAAAAGACGCTTGTAATGCATGGGAGTCAAACCCAATCTATCTCTTATAGCCAGTTTTACATCAGGATAGCTGGACGATAGATCCACGGGCATTGTCTTGTAGGCCGCTAATGCCTCTCCAGACAGAGACATAGCGAACCTAACGGCCCATTGGTCTTCCGCCATTTAGCCGCCTCTGCTATACGCTCGAAGGCGTCAGTAAAATCATCAAAATTATCGTGAGACTTTAACTGTCCCGGTGCTAATGCACTGCAATCAAGCAATCCTACCCCCTTTGATACTGAGGGAATAGCTTATGCGGTTGCATAGGTCTTCTTGATCAGAGTCTCCAAGAGCTCAAGAAGCGGCTGCTGTTGTGCGGTCATCACTGCCACAGTCCGTTCTTAAATGAGCCTGGCCAACTCGCTCTGGGATTTCCACTGAGCTTCCATCCAGCTCTTAACCTCCTGGGGATCCATCTCTGGCGCTTTGTCGTGTACCTGCAAGGATAGAAAAAAAACAGGGCCCACCAAGTGCGGCACAGACTTTTCTGCTTGCCTCCTAGGGTACAGCTGCTTCCCCCTTTCTCACCAATCCTAGCCACCCCCGTGCCCACCTACTATTACCTGAGCACGGTGTAGGATCTTGCATTGAGAAAGGTTTTGCTTTGACTCCTTCCAGATCAGGATTGTTGGAAATCTGGTCCGGGTTTTTTTTTTCCTCTGTTCAGGATAACCGAACTCTTTTTTTTTTTTCTCTTTTCTTTTCCAGCAAGTTATATCCTTTAACAATGTCCTTGTAGTGTTTTTTTTTTTTTTTTAAATCCTAGAGACTACGCCAATTATGCCTAGGGGGAGCGGGTCTGTCCGCCTGATGACCCTTTAGATGAAGGAGTAGTTGTGGACACGAATGGGTCAGGTACAAGATAGGATTTTATTTCCCCTCCCGGGGTTGGATTTTCAAATATACAACACAACAAACTTAGGACAATAAAGCCATACACTCTGGCATGTGATAAAGGAAAATGAAAGACAGCTTCTTCTTGCTTCTTACTCAAATTATATCCACAGGAAACAATATTCTCAGCATACAGTTCCTTTGCAAATGAACAGCAAATCTTGTGATCTTTACAGCTAGCCTTAAGCAATGCACAACACTGGCTTAACACAAAGAAGTAATCTTGTCTGAAATGGTTAGCGTACAATCCATTGGATCACCAAATGAATCTTCACTAGCAGAATCAATTATCATAGGCTCCTGCTGACTTTCAGCTGGACAAGCGTTTTCTTTATTGCACCACGTTTATAAACCTCCTTCTAATGTATCTTCACGGGGCTTATCCAGCCAGCCCTCTCTAAGGTAAGAATTACTGTTACCATATATATCAGAGTGTGAGAGAGGAGAGACCCACCTTCCAGGATTTTCAGCATATAACTTTTTATAAGAACTTTTCCCTTTAAAGTATTTGCTTGTCCTACCTTCAGGTTTTGGCTGAGGATAATGGAACTGCTCTACCCTCTTAGCAAAGGGTTTTGCCCTTGGAAGCTTTCTCTGAGGTTTAGGCTTTCCAAACTCTTCTTCTTCTGACATGCAGATATCTTCTACACAATACCTCTCCCTCTCAGGGGTTTGTAAATGCTCCCACGCTAGCTCTCCTGTTAAATCCTTCTGGTGGCCTTCCCAGCACGGCACCAGCCTTGGACTTTTCCCACGAGACCTCTGAGCATTAACTCTCAAGGTATTTCTGCTGCCAGTAAGTTTCCTTAAGTCTGGTTCAGAATCACTTCCAGGGTCATAATTTTCAGATACATACGGTTCCATTCTCTCAGGCTTCCATTCACTCTGCAAAGCACGTTGCCTCTGAGCTCCAAACTGCGTCACAGCAAACTGACTCTCATAGCTGTTTCTCACTCTCTCTCTGGGTCTGTCGCTGGATCTCTCTCTGAGTTCCTTCCTGTTCCTTCCTGTTTCTTCCTTCTCCCCTTTCTACCTCTACTGAGTGTTTCTTATAGTGCTGATTAGCACTTCCCCCACTCAGGTGAAAACTATTTGCTTCAGGAGCTAAGGATTGCTTGCTAGTTGGGCGGGGTTGCAGACCTCGTGGCTGGGTCTGTTTACGTTGCTCCTGACAACTATTGATCATGTGGTTTGCCTGCCTGTCAGATTCTGACCTAGTTCTCACAGAATCCTGTGTTTTTAAGGCCCAGGATGGATCTTCCCCATTACAACGCACACACAACTAGGAATACACCTCAAAGACAGACATGTGCACATACGGTTAGTCACAGGACCATCATGTGCATGTCAGAGATGAGAAATACCCACCCAACAGTATACCCAGTATACCCAGCAGTGGAGGAGTGGCCTAGTGGTTGGGGCAAGGTACTTCAGGCCGGAAGGTCGGGGGTTCAAATCCCCCTAGAGGACAGCAACCCTGGGCCAGAAGGACTGGGGTTTCTAGTCCCACAGGTGCTCCTTGTGGTCTTGGGCAAGCCACTTAACCCTCCATAGCCCATGTTCCCTGTAAAATAGTTATCTCCAAGTTATAATGCCCTGTTCAATGTAATTTCAGATTGTTCAATGTAAACCGCACTGATGCAGAATAGCGCAGTAAATAAGAGAATGTAAATAAATAAATAAATAAATATACAGTCCTCATACTGGCCTGCCTCAAATTGTCTGAATAGTGCCGAGTTATGCAGGATATAGGAGTCATGGGTGTCCCTGCAAACCTAGGGACCACATTCAGAATATGCATATTTGCATCACATACAACCTGAACATTCAGGGAATGGTAGTCTTTGCGGTTGCGGGACACTACCTCCCTGTCTCTAGGCGGGACCAGGGCAACATGTGTGCAATCAATAGCTCCCATCACATGTGGTATCCCGGCTAATGCCTCAAAGGCCTGGTTCAGGGTCCCCCGCTGTTGCCTAGTGTTGGGAATGGCAATGTAATTCCCCACCCGGCTGATCATGACATGCAGTACCTGGTGGAGACAGCGTGAGAAGGTGGGGCGGCTCATGCCACCCACTGTGGCCACAGATGACTGGAAACAGCCAGAGGCAAAGAAATGTAGGGCACCAAGGAGCTTGACCAAACCCGGCATGGCATGTGACCGACCAGTCAGGGGCTCAAGGTCAGGTCTTAGATCCTCATAGAGCTCCCTAATAGCCCCCATGCTCAGGCGGTAGAGGGAGATGACCTGGTCCTCACGCCTGCCCTGGAGCTGGGCCCTGGGCCTGTAGAGGCGAGGCTAGCGAGCCTGCAACTCTGCACACCTCCTGCGCTGTGCCGGCACAGCCCCTGCCTGGCCTGCCCCCACAGCTACAGGTCTGTGTTGTAGCAGGACTTAATCCATGCCCTGTGCCTCAGCCCCATGGACACCATCTCCCCCATCAGGCAACCGCAGCCCCTGCTCATCTCCCACTGCACATGCAGCATCTACAGAGCCCGCCATAAACTCCGCCTCTCCAACTCCTCTAACTCACTCTAACACAGACACTCAGCTCACCAACCAAGCCACACACCTCCCTCACCACACACCAACATAGCCACACTACCCTACCACCACTCACAAACCCAGCCACTCTCCACGACACACCTGCCTCCAACACTCTCCTCGCTTCACCAACAACGCGCGCCTTCTCTCCCTCGCCTACACTAACCCCTCAACGTGAACCAGGTGTGCAGGTGTATTTATAGGATATTTTACGTTGCGCGCGTTGCACATGCGCTGAAAAGCGAGCTTGTCTGCTGCACGCATTGCACATGTGTCACGGATACGCGGAAGGTGCGCGTGTGGGGCACCATGTTACACATGCGCATGTGCTGCGTGATGTTAGGCGCATGCGCCAAGCCTCGCATTCACGCACGGTGCATATTTATTTATTTATTTATTTAACGAATTTTATATACCGTCTTTCTACAAGTCAAGACGGTTTACATAGAACAAATTAGCAGTATGTTTCAACTGTTTACATGGAACAAGATAACGATGAATACATATGGTAACAAGAAGAACTATATACAAAGTTCAACAATCAACTATTTACATATGAATTTACAATAAGCCATATGGTTGTGTTAAAGAATTTGAGTTTTGCAGAAAGAATAGGGAGGAGGGAGTAAAGGTTATGAGCTAAGGTGGAAGGGAAAAGTGTTCAAGGAAAAGATGGGTTTTCAACTTTTTTCGGAACTCAGAGTGGTTTGAAGAGTTCCGAAGTTCGTGAGGAAGGGAATTCCATAAGGATGGAGCATAGAGGGAGAAGGCCTTGTTACTTGTCGATTGTTTAGAGCGTCTCTTGTTTATAGGGATGGTCAGTAAGCTTTTTGTAATGGTGCGGCGTGATCTTGTGCTGTTGGAGGAGAGAAGGAGAAGGGAGA
Organism: Ichthyophis bannanicus; assembly: GCA_033557465.1. Lineage (NCBI taxonomy): Eukaryota > Metazoa > Chordata > Amphibia > Gymnophiona > Ichthyophiidae > Ichthyophis > Ichthyophis bannanicus. The sequence goes on from CM066034.1 coordinate 206,135,878, forward strand.
GGCATGGAGCTGACTCATTGGAGATAATTTTATGTATAAGCGTGAGTACCTTGAATTGAACTCTGTATTGGATGGGGAGCCAGTGGAGTTCATAGAGGATAGGTGTGATGTGGGAACGTCTGGGGTTGTTGGTTAAAAGTCACGCTATCGTGTTCTGGGCAAGTTGGAGCGGTTGAATAGAGTTCTTTTGGAGGCCATGATAGATAGGCATATGTTACATGGGGTTCCGCGCACGCAACTTCCATATCTCTGCGGCACATGCGCAATGCGTGCAGCAGACGCGCTCATGCCGCAGCACATGCACAAAGCACACAACAGAAAATAACCTATAAATACACCTGCACACCTGGTTCACGTTGAGAGGTTTGTGTAGGCGAGGAAGAGAAGGCGTGCGTTGTTGGTGAAGCGAGGAGAGTGTCGAGGAGAGTGAAGAGAGGAGGCAGGTGTGTCGTGGAGAGTGGTTGGGTCGTGAGTGGTGGTGGAGAGTGTCAGAGGCAGGTTTGGTGTGGAGAGGTGTATGGCAAAGCAGGCGAGAGAGAGAGGAGGGAAGGCAAAGAGCAGTCTAGAGAGGCAGCAGCAGAGTTGAGGAGCAGGCAGCAGGGAGAGGAGGTGGGGCGAGGAGCAGGTGCGAGGTGTAGCAGAGGAGCCAAGGAGCAGGGATGTGTGACAGGGAGGGAGAGGGCACAGAGGGCAGGGAGAAGGAGCAGCAGGGGAGGTGAGGAGGGGGGCACCTGTTCACCTGAGACGGCAGGGAGTGTTGGGCATTTGGCAGTGGCTGCAGGCCCATCGGGTGTGTCCCAGCCCACATAGGGGCCACCCAGTGCCAAATGAAGGCATATACCAGTGCCAGCTGAGGAACGGAGGAGGGCTGTGAGATTCAGTCAGCAAGACAACTACATCCTGCTGGCCAGTGTGTTGGAGCGGTATGAGGTGCTCTATGGCCGGCTGAGCAACAGCACCATTGTGGCAACACGTACACACATGTGGGAGGAGGTGCAGGAGGCCATAGCCCAGGCAGGAGGACCAACCAGAGACCTGGACAGCCTGAGAAAGAGATTTAATGATATTAAGAATGGTGTGCGTGCACACATGGTGACTGAGAGGCAACATACCATGGGCACCGGTGGGGGTTCCCCCTTTGCCCCAACTCTCACACCCCTGGAGCAGGAGCTAGCAGACAGTCTTGGGCCCATATACCTGCGTGGACTGCCAGAAGCGCTGGACACCGCCCATCCACAGGCAGGTAGGTATGCCCCTCACACCTTGCTGCTCCTTATGCTTGGAATAAATGCCCTTTGTCTAGGTGTCAGGCATCTTCTTTGCCCCTCCTCACACTTGGGTTCATAGCTCATATCTTTGCCTCTGCCTTTGGCTCATGAGTGTGCTGTTCGCCATTCCACCCCTTTTAAATTGCACATTTCTGTCTGCCTCTCACAAGTGTTCCTACCACCATCCTTTGTCCTGTCTCCCCTGTTCCTGTCTCTTTGCTCCTGCTCCAAACCTCTTTCCACACCTGTTAGTGCTATGTCTATTTAGATTATAAGCTCCACTGAGCACGGATTGTCTTTTTGTGTGTTCACTTTCACAGTGATTTGTGCGCTTGGTAGTGCCCATTAAAATGCTCAGTAGTTGTAGTAGGAGTAGTAGTAGTAGATATGCAGCACATGTACAGGGCATGCCCAAGCACATGTGGCACATGGAGGAGAATGGTGGGGGACCATGTCCTGAGAGCATGCGTGCCCTAACACAGACAACTGTGGGGTGATGACACAGCAGCACATGGCAGGGTAGGTACAGGGTTTGTGTGACAGGTACCTGGACCTGTGTGCATGATAGACACAGTCCTGAGCGTATTCGAGGTCCGCAAAGCAATGGTGAAGCAGGGGGCATGGCAGACCAGACCCATATCTGATTCAACACTCCATACATCCAAGGTCCAGACAACAGACAAGCAAAGCCCAGAGGGCTAAGCTGCATAGCAACAATTTACAGCACCACAGATCATCAATGTAACAGTGATGTAAAGGACCTATCTGAGTAGTGGCTAATTTTATTTATTTTTATTTATTTAACAGTATTTCTAAACCGCCTTATCTTAATAATCAAGGTGGTATCACAGCAAACAATCGAGTAAAGTGAGTGTGTTATACATGCAGTGAGGGTGAAGTTGAGTGTGTTGTATTGTGTGCTGGATTGGTATGAGCTATGTACAGAGTGGGCTATATACAGTGGTGCAAAAAACATATTCCATACATACATTGTTTAGGCAGTATCATGTGCTGTTATACATCTTCTGAGGTTATGTGATGTGTCCATAGTGTTCTATGAACAGCATAGTTTTCAGCTGTTTTCTAAAGTCCTTGAGGTCTGTAGTAGCCCTCAGATCGTCCGGTAGTTTGTTCCATATTGTTGGAGCGGCCATGGAGAGTGCTCTGTCTGTTGTGTCCTTGCATGTGTGTTTGTATTCACTTGGGGTGCTGACTCGGTTGTGTGTATGTTTTCTTCTGGGACGTGTGTTGGTGTCTGGTTGTATGAGGGTGTGCAGGCTGTTGGCTGATGTGTGCTGTTTTATCTTAAATAGGTTTATGATTGTTTTGTATCTGATGCGTGCACGGATTGGAAGCCAGTGTAAGTCCTTTAAGGTGGGTGTGATGTGCTCCTGTCGTGCGGTTCCTGATATGATTCGTGCTGCAGTGTTTTGTGCCAGTTGGAGTGGTTTGAGGGCTTGTTTCGGTAGTCCAAGGTATATCGGATTGCAGAAGTCCAGTAGTGGGGTTATCAGTGCTTGACAGACGGTACGGAAGTGTTCTGGGGCGAGGAGCGGTTTCAGTTTCCTGATGATTCGCATCTTTTAGTAGGCTTTTTGGATTGTTTTGTTTATGTGAGGCTTGAGATTGAGTTTATTGTCCAGAGTAACTCCGAGGTATCTCACTTCTGATCTTATTGGTATAGTAGTGCTTTGTATCTTTATATTTGGTGGGTGTATGAAGCTTTGGTTCCGAGTGATGATTAAAGCTTCGGTCTTGTTGTAGTTTATTGCGAGGTTGTTGTTTTGACACCAACTCGCCATTTGGGTGAGGCAGTCTGTTATCTTGGAGAAGTCCGGGTTGTCGATTGATATCGGGGTGTATATCATGATGTCTTCTGCATATTGTGTATTGAATGTTGTTCTCTTTCATGATGTTGCATATTGGTTGGATGTAGATGTTAAATAGGAGTGCTGAGAGTGCGAATCCTTGAGGTACTCCTTGTTGGACGTTTATGGGTCGGGAGGTGTTGTGTCCCAGCTTGACCTGTAGTTGTCTTTCGGTTAGGTATGAGTGGAACCATTTCAATGTGATACCATGTATACCAGTGTTCTTTAGTCTTTCCAGGAGCGTGTTGTGGTCTACTGTGTCGAAGGCTGAGGAGATGTCAATGAAGATCATTATGATTCCATTCCTGGTGTTGTCAATTATTCTTAGGATGCTGTCGAAGAGGTAGATCAGTAGCGTTTCGACTCCATGGTTGGGCCGAAATCCATGTTGGTTGTCATCGAGTGTTTCGTGTTTGTCGATGTGTTCCTGAAGTTGTAGTTGAACCGTTTTTTCGATGATTTTTGCGAGGAAGGGTATGCTGGAGATTGGTCGGTATGCTGCTGGATCTTTTTTGTCGAGAGTGGTTTTCTTTGCGATTGGTCTTACTGAGGCAAACTTTAGTTGCTTTGGCATGATTCCTTGAGTGAGCGAGTTGTGTACCATTTTATGTATGGTGGGGATGAGGCTGGATTTGGTGGCTTTGACCCATGACACTGGGCACGGGTCTGTAGGAGCAGTGCTTGTATTGATTGTAGAAATGATGTGGGATATCTGTTCTGTTGAGGGTGAGTAGAATGTGCCCCAGGTTCTGGGGTGTACGTCCGTCCTGGTGGTCCCACTAGGTGTTGTTCGCTTTGTGGAGTGAAATTTGTTTTTGATGTGGTCGGCGAATTCCTGTGTATCGACTTGTACTTCCCCTTCTGTTGTTTGCTCTTTTGTGAGGATCTTTACTATTTCGAAAAGCTCTCTGGGTTTGTTGATGGAAGTATTTATCATGTTTGTGTGGAATTCCCTCTTTGATTGGTTGATGTGTTCGTTGTATTGTTTTTGCTTTGTTAGGTAAAGATGTTGGTCGACAGCTGCTTTGTTTTTTCTCCATCTCCATTCAATCTTCCTGAGCTCCCTCTTTTCCTGTCGTATTTTTGCTGAGTACCATGGTTTGTTTTGTCTCTTGTTGTGGTGTTGTTTCTCGGTCCCGCCGCCAGATGGTTTGGCGGCGTTAGCTAAAATGCTGTTCCAGCTGGAAACTTGTTCCTCCAGGTCGTCTGTAGTAATGTTCAGGTGTTGTATTGTGTCTTGTATGAATTCGTCCCTGTCGAAATGCTTGAATCGTCTTTGTGTGTGTGAGATGCTAGCTCTTTCGTTTGTCTGGTCCTCTTGAGATTGCAGCTTTGTCTCGATTAAGTAATGGTCAGACCATGGCACTGGGGTAATGGTGGGTGGCGAAATTAGGTCTCTTGATGTTAGGTAATTGGATGCGAAGATGAGGTCTGGGGATGATCCATGTCTGTGCGTTGGAGCATTGACTATCTGTGTGAATTGAAGTGAGTTCATTGCTTGCAGGAAGGCCTCTGCGTCTTTGGCATTGATGAACTTGAGGTTGAAGTCTCCAATCAGTAGCGCTGGTTTGTTGTTTGTTGTTATGGCACAGGCTTCTTCGAGTGAGAGGGCTAGTTCGTCGGGTGGAGCTCTGGGTGCTCTGTAGGTTAGGCAGATTGCAATGTTCTTGTTCTTGATGCTAATTGTGTTACATTGCTGTGTATCGGTGAAGCTCAGTGTCTTGAACTTTAGTTTTGTTTTCGCTATTATCAGGACTCCTCCTCCACGCTTGTGGGTGCGTGGGCAGTTGTACGCTGAGTAGTTGTCCGGTACTAGTTGGTTGAGTAGTACGTTGTCGGTAGGGTTGAGCCATGTCTCTGTGATACATATTATGTCGGGCTGGCGCTCTTCTATGTGGTCTACAATAGTGTGTATCTTGTTGCAGACGGATCTGGCGTTTATGAGCTCAATCGTTGTTGTCCTTGTTGATGAGGTTGCTGTTACATGTGCTTCCTTTGTGCAGGTGTGGGGGTTTGGCTTGTGTCTGTTTGGTCGCTTTGCCTGGTGAGTTCTGAGTGTCTCTTTGTGTGTGTGCTGTGGTTCTAGATATGGCAATGCAGTTGGAGGGTGCCATGTTGTGTTTGCTTGTGGGTAGTGGAGGTGTGTGGTTGGTGGGAGGAGTTGTGTGACGAGTAGGTAGAGTGGTAGGAAGTATGTGGCGTGCATGTTGTTGTTGTTTTTTTTTTTTTTTGTGATGTTCTGTTAGGGTGATGTCTGTTTTCTTGAGTCTTCGGCTGTTGTCCGCCTGGGGAGAGCTGAACTTGGTGCGTGAGTCTGTCCCGTGGAGGGAGCCTGTCCCGTGGAGGGAGCTTGTCCCGTGTAGGAAGAGCCGGATCTGCGTAGGGTGCCTTGGTGCGGGAGCCTGTCCCGTGGAGGGAGCCTGTCCCGTGTAGGAAGAGCCGGATCTGCGTAGGGTGCCTTGGTGCGGGAGCCTGTCCCGAGGAGGGAGCCTGTCCCTTGGAGGAAGAGCCGGATCTGCGTAGGGTGCCTTGGTGCGGGAGCCTGTCCCGAGGAGGGAGCCTGTCCCGTGGACGAAGAGCCGAATCTGCGTAGGGTGCCTTGGTGCGGGAGCCTGTCCTGAGGAGGGAGCCTGTCCCGTGGGGGGGAGAGCCGGATCTGCGTAGGGTGCCTTGGTGCGGGAGCCTGTCCTGTGGAGGGAGCCTGTCCCATGGGGGGGAGAGCCGGATCTATTAGGGTGTGGGTAGTGGAAGTGAGAGTTTGGTGGTGGGAAATGTATGATGTTCTGTGAGAATTTTACTTGCGGTTCTGACGTCCTTTGCCTCGGTCTGCTTCTTGTTGGGTTCTGCGGTGATGCTGTCGGCGTTGCTGTTTCTTTTGTTGTTTCTTTCTGCTCGCCTTCGTGCCGCGCCTAAGGGCCACGCCAAAGGGCCCTCTGGCGAGGCCCTCAGGCGCGGGCGCGCCCTGCAGGGGCGCCGCTTTTATCCTCCTCTGCCGGCGGCTGGACGGGCTCCCACTGCCCTGATAGGGCAGGAGCTGGAACATGCTCCCACTGCCCCGATAGGGCAGGAGCAGGGGAGGGGAGGTGTTGATGTCCCGGCAGCGGCGCTCCTAGTGGAGGGGCGCCGCTTTTATCCTCCTCTGCCGGCGGCTGGACGGGCTCCCACTGCCCTGATAGGGCAGGAGCTGGAACGTGCTCCCACTGCCCCGATAGGGCAGGAGCAGGGGAGGGGAGGTGTTGATGTCCCGGCAGCGGCGCTCCTAGTGCAGGGGCGCCGCTTTTATCCTCCTCTGCCGGCGGCTGGATGGGCTCCCACTGCCCTGATAGGGCAGGAGCTGGAACGTGCTCCCACTGCCCCGATAGGGCAGGAGCAGGGGAGGGGAGGTGTTGATGTCCCGGCAGCGGCGCTCCTAGTGCAGGGGCGCCGCTTTTATCCTCCTCTGCCGGCGGCTGGACGGGCTTCCACTGCCCTGATAGGGCAGGAGCAGGGGAGGGGAGGTGTTGATATCCCACTGTAATCAACGAGAAGCACAGCATACCTGAGCAGCACTGTAACAGTAACGAGCCACATTGGGATATCATTTGACACTATGCAGATAACCTCCTAGTATCACCTCTACATTGTTGCTCTCTAGTGCTATGAAGTCTGGCTGTGCTGCTGGACCCTTGGGACCCTTCATATAGGTAAGTTTGGCCACTGATGTATGCACAGTTCATGCGATTACAGGACTGGTCTATCCTTCTAAGTACTCCTCCTCCTAAGGATGGGTGGTTGGGGGACTAACTGAGGTCAGATGCCTCTACCACTGGAGTAACCCTACTCAGAATGGTCTAGCGTTCCATCCTCACATATGGCTTATGAGGGCTTACATTTAATTAATTTCTGTGCCCACTCCATTTGGGGTGTGTACTTCATTACCTGCCTGCGTTGTCTACTTGCTAATATAGTATCTGGCATATAGGTCACAGCCAGTCATCATACGTCTGCAGCTAGTCACCGAACACATTGAGACAGGGGGAGACATACAAGAGGGACATAGAACTAGCCCAGAACACAGTGGCCTGTGGGTACCCACACACCCCACCAAAACACATATGACGTCTGTATGCACCTACCTATCCAGGGACATATCCCAGACCACTGACAGGGAGGGGCCTAACACATGGGGATGATGACGTAGATGCAAAGAAATGGCAGCAGAAACATAACACACGTCACACACTAAACACTCTATCGGGGCCTACATAAAGTGGGGATACCCCACTCACCCTCACCAGACCTTGGACGGTACATCGCCACACCCATACAAAATGCACATAGCACAACCCCCACAACACCTGGGATCAGCCCATATACATGTCCCGCAGTGCCACACACGCATTCCCATACCCTCGCACACTGTGCAACCCCATACCCAGCAGTGCTCCACCCATCCCCCCAGACACCCCACCACACCCATGGAGTATGTGATAGCTGTCCACCCACACTGCACAGTGTCTTGCAAAGCGGAGGGCCCCCACACACGTCTGGCTAACATGGACACATCCTGCAACTCCTAACGTGCATGCCACTCAGGGCAATTCAAGCACATCGCTCACACACACAATGACGGCACACAATCCCACTCAGGACTCCCACATGTGCCATGGCCACATGTATTGATGAGGCCATAGACAAGGTCAGGTGGACAGTCCATATCTGATACTGCAGATAGGGGGCACGGCACTCAACACACCATCCCCCACACACCGCATCCCATGTGTCACAGCTACACCAGGGAATGAGCCTGGTCCCCCCCCCCACCCCCTGAGAGGCACAGCACACTGTAGGCACCTGTGCTGTCCCTATTGTAGGCACAACAACAGCAGGCACAGGCGGACAACACATTGATTATGGAGTGGATGTACTACACAGGTGTACATAGGTACACTGTGCAAACTTATCTGTGCTGGGTACCCTTTTCCACAACCCAGGTGACTACAGGACCATGGAGGCACATGAGGAGGAGGATGTGGCAGGGCCTCAGGATGGGGAGGTGCCAGAGGACACAATGTCTGGAGACACTGCCAGCAATGGCGAAGGCACAACAGGAACCAATGTGCTGGCCGAGGCAGAGGACATGCCCCCAGATGTCAGCGCTACAGTGGGAGCCACTGGCAGCCACTCACAGGCTCTAGAGGGTGCTGATATGGAGGGGAATCACCACCCCATGCAGGCGACAGGGACATCAGCCACCCTTCCCACAAGCATGGCTACAATCTTGGCAAAGCTGCGGGTCCACAGTGCCTCAGCATGGCACGATGCCGAAGGTGGGTAACAGCATACACAACAATCCCCATGGGGGTTGACGTAACATCCACAAGGAGATTGCATGTGCACCACAATATGTTGGCAACACAGCAGATCATTTCTTATGTGGTGGGGGGTGTTCTGTGCCATGTGCGTTCCACCCTCCTGTAGCATGGCTTGTCAGGTGTCAGCATGTGTGAGGGGCTCAGACATGTGCACACTGTTCACGGCCATATACCCCAAGGAAGTGCACAGAGGAAAACACCTATCCCAGGTCACCCAGACACCTTACTTGACTGACACCTCCCCATGGGTTTTGTTATGCAGCATAGTTTGTCAGCATTAGCTATACTGTGCACCAATGTTATAGAAAAGAGGGCCCCCAGATATATATATGTGTGTGCCATGACCCCTCATGTCATCTGACCTATCTCAGATGACCAGTGTGCAGATCAAGCATTGACATATTGAACTGCGACACTGTGCCATGTGTGAGATCTGTGATTCACATGACCCCTCATCAAGACCCCTTCCAGGCATGAGAATGGCTCATGGGACACACATATCTAAACATGTTCATGCATTGCTAGTTATTGCATGCATGATTGTTCTGCAGACTGATCTGGTGGGATATGCCTGACATGTGCATGTTTCACGGTGGGGGTTGAAACAGGTATCTCACATATCACCTTGTTTCCCACCCACAGGCACTCATCAGGCTCTGTTGGCCATTCACCAAGAGATCCACCAGCTGCGGGCCATAGCAGACACAATAGCATGGGCGCTCCTCCGTACTGCGGATGCCCAGTAGGCCACAGCAGCCAGCACTGGCACCAGAGGCTGCACCAGCAGTCCCGCAACAGAGGGGTGGGTTGGGCCATGGTCGCTGTGGCCGGCCATGGAAGATGTGAACATTACAAATAAAACCATCACAAACTATTACAACCTATGTGTTTGTTTCCAATGTGTAACACTGTGGTCGCCTACGTACCCTGCACCTCAGTTGTCTCCCTGCCCACATGTGCCTACCCATGCCCATCAGGGGTGGGGTGTCTGTACTGCCACCTATCATCGTGCATAGGTCATACCATGCCCTGTGTGCCATGGATTGTGGCAGGTGGTCACCCCCCTACCTATGCGTGGGGGTATACCCAACCTCTCCCGTTGCCCAGCAAGATGTTCACGGTGGTACATGTCTGTTGTAAGGATCTGTCACCCTCTCCCACCCCATATACTCTCCATCATTGGACACACAAGTGTGATCATTCTCCCTGCCTACACCAGGGCCTATGTGGCTGTCTTCCCACATAGGCTTGCATGCGGCACAGGCAGACAAAGGTGGCTTGCTTCAGTCAGCTGATCACTGTTCACTAGCGCTTGTAGTCCCACATTGCTCATCCTTGTGACATGCATCGACCTGTGTTGCCCTCAACAGCTATTCCCCTGTGCAGCTCCTGGGTACAGCATTTCATCTTACCCTCCATGCCACATACCTGCTGCTAGCCTTTTCCCCTATTGCCCCACAAGCATGGTGCATCAGATATGCATCAGCATGCATGTGACCATAGGTTTTGGGACACGCTCCACATTGGCACATCACAGGGACACCATGGGACACAGACACCTACGCATATGGGCAGCCCCCACACCTGTGTGTGGAGAAGGTCCATGTATGTTACTTATGTCTACCAGGCATACACATAGGGATCTACACACATGTCTCATGCTCACATACACACTAAGTCTGTGGGGGAGACACGTGACCATTGTGCTGTACATACAATCTTTTTTATTTACATATATACATTTGTACATATATAGAGATGTACCACTGAGATTGAGGGCGTTGGATGACCTCACATGCATCCTCAGAGACCTCAAGACATTGTTAATTGTAGTAACATATGAGCAGTCAGGCAACATCCTCTACTCAAACATTAACACTACTACCTCTGCCAACGAAACACACACCCATCACATCCACACACACATATCTATCATACGACGTTCCAAAATACCTTTATGTTACATGTTACCTCCATTGTAGAGTCTACACAAGGTTAAATAACACTGGTCAACATTGAAATCATTACTGACTTTAGAAAGCCCTAATCTGTAGTATCTTGGTGAGCTGAAAGTGAATATAACATTAAAGGAATTGTATTGGCTGTCATTCTGAAGATATTGCATGTAGCTCATTTGTGACGTTTCACCGTGTAAATTTATCCAGTAGGGCATCAACAACATCCCAAATATGCCGTGAATGATGTAATATTACATCACATTGCATAATACCAGCATGCACACATCATCCAGAGTTGATTGCATCATTTTCTGATGCAATGCAATACTACTGCCAGACGGCTGCTGAAGCCATCTGACATCAGCAGTATACTATACGCAGTCGGAAAGGAAAGTAATCTGGGATTCTATTCCGATATTGAAAGTCTCATGAATGCCTTAAAAGTCACTCATGACCCACAAGACTGGAGACTATTTATAGATTCTTTGGAACTGAGTCTGAAGGCTGTGCTTTTGAACAATGGAAACTGTCTTCCATCTATTCCAGTAGCACAGGCCGTCCACATGAAAGAGACATATGATAACTTAAAGCATCTACTGACTTCCATTAACTATAACAAGTACAGCTGGCACCTCTATGGTGACTTGAAGGTTGTTGCCCTTTTAATGGGACTGTAGCAGGGATATATAAAATACATGTGTTTCATATGTGCGTGGGTAGCCGAGCAAGGGATTGGCACTACTTGTGGAAGGAATGGAATCGCAGACAAAATGTAACAGTTGGAGAGAAGAATATCCAGCACCCAGCTCTGGTTGAGGCTCACAAAATCCTGCTACCACCCCTTCACATCAATCTAGGTTTGATGAAAAACTTTGTGAAGGTCATAGACCACACTTCGCCAGCTTTCCGATACCTGCATGAAAAGTTCCCTCGACTCAGCGAAGCAAAGATTAAAGAGGGGGTTTTGTGGGTCCTCAGATTCGAGAGCTCTTCAAAGATGACCGGTTCAACAACTTGCTGCAGAGTGATGCGAAACAAGCATGGAATGCTTTTCGCCTAGTGTCAACAAACTTTCTCGGGAATGTCAGGGCAGAAAACTACAAGGAACTAGTAGACAACATGCTGATGCAGTATCATAAACCTGGCTCCAATATGTCTCTAAAGGTCCATTTCCTTGATTCCCATCTCAATTTCTTTCCTGACAACTGTGGTATGGTTAGTGATGAACAGGGCGAACGTTTTCACCAGGATATCGCAACGATGGAGCAAAAATACCAGGGAAATTGGTCCACTACAATGCTGGCTGACTACTGCTGGACATTCCCCAGAGAAGCTCCCGAACAGCTGTACAAGAGACAGGCGTGAAAATCTAAGAAGTAGTCTATGACTTGATTTTTACAGGTATTAACCGAAGGCCTATTATATTTACTATTGACATGCATTTCGTGATGTAAAAGGTTTTACATCAAAAAGGTTAGGGCTCTTTAACCTGGAAAAGAGACGGCTGAGGGGAGATATGATAGAAGTCTATAAATTAATGAACGGAGTGGAACGGGTAAACGTAGATCGATTGTTTACGTTATCAGAATATAGAAAGACTAGGGGACATGCAATGAAGCTACAAGGTAAACTATTTAAGAATAATAAAAGAAAATATTTTTTCACTCAACGTGTAATCAAACTCTGGAATTTGTTACCGGAGGATGTAGTAAAGGCTGTTAGTGTAGCTGGGTTTAAAAAAGGTTTGGACAAGTTCCTGGAGGAAAGGTCCATAAACCATTATTAAGAAGGGACCCAGGATATCAATGCTTGACCAGTACAAGCATTGTGCAACCTGTGTCTTTTGGGGAAACTGCTAGGTACGTTTGACCTAGATTGGCCGCTGTTGGAAACAGGATACTGGGCTTGATGGACTTGGTCTGACCCAGTATGGCATATCTTATGTTCTTATGTTCTTAAACATTAATTCTTGTGGATTACAAAAATACTAGAGCCAACTTTGCAATTTCACTGTCATATTCGTGTTCAGCATATGAACATTGATAAGAAATTACTATTTTTATTTCAGTAACATGACTTTTGTAAAGATTTGTTGACCAGTGATTGTACTGTCTAAATATTTACACATACCCTATTTTAAAATGAAATCCTCCAATTCTAATGTGAGGTGACCTCCTTGATTGGAGGGGAAGTTACACATCTGTAACTGTATTAAACATACCTTTAAACCAACCCATGCTCTGTGCCGGTAGACAGGACAGCACAGGGCATGTGTGTGGGCGTCTCTGTGCCCCTTAAGCGCTCCAGGGACGCCCATCAGGGGATGGCTGCCGAGATGCACCACCCATAGCAGCTACACGCTGCATGTAAATCTCGGTAGCCAACCACTGAATGGCGCCTGCCAGCCACCGAATGGTGTGGTCCTGGGTCCGCTGTTGTTGCAGCATGCCACCCACTGCCACATACAGGTCCTGCACACACCTGTCACCACATCCACGCCAGGTGGCCGGTATTTGGGTGGTGGCATGAGCGTGGGGCCTGTCTGTGGCAATGGGTGGGGAAGCAACTCCCAGGCGGACACCATCACCGCAGACATGTGGCAGCTGGCAGGGACCCACAGTTCCCTGTGCTGTCCTGTGTCCCGTGGCACCCACTGAGATTCCCTCCCCCCCTCCACACACCCTCCTCCACCCCTGACCCTTCCCACACACCCTCTCTATCGCCCCCTCCACGCTCTCCTCCTCCTCCTCCTCCTCAATCTCCCCCTTGCCATCCTCACCCCCTGCCACATAAGGCTCCCCCTCCCCTCCTTCCGGCACCGCCCCATACTATGCCCCCTCCATGGTGTCCTCTTCTTCCTCGCCCTCTGGCCCCTTCTCCTCCTCCTCTGTCAGGTATTGCGCTGTGGGGCATGTTCTGATGTGCCCCGATGTGGAGGGGCCCTCGCCAGCAGCAGCATCCTCTGTGCAGGATGACAGTCATTAGCACACTATCATGTGAGTCACATACCACATGTACATAGTTTGGCCTCCCACAGGCTGGTGGGCCACCATGACATTCTGTACTGAGCTGCAGAGGCCGCAACACTCACCTCCACTTCGTTCCATCGCCCCCCTTTGGAGGCGGGCAAGGACCTCCGGGCAGTGAAGCCGCAACTCCCGACCCTTTTTCCATAGATCCTTTACCTGGGAGGGAAAGCAATGGGTGAGAGCATTAATGACCATATATCTCTGGTGGGTGCCCAATACATATCACACATCTCTGTGAGCAGCATCGTGCTGCTTCTGCTCCTCTGGCCAGTGTGTCCTCTACTAACTGTTGCCAGTGCCACCTGCATGTGTGGCTGTGGGTCTGGCCATGTGTGAGGTGCCACCTATGTGTACTGTGTGTAACCCCCCCGGACACCCCATACCCTGTTCCTACACTCTCCTTGCATGACATGGCAGCACCATGCCACGTGTGGTTTGGCCATGCTGGTGTCCCGGGGAGGTCTTCCCTAACTCCCTGTGTGGTCTGGCAAACACATGTGTGTTTGCCTGACCTACACACATCATCCGACACACCCGCCATGGCACCATGATATCCTACAACGCATGGGTGATGTGTTCTGACATAGAGCGGAAGGTGGGTGACCCTGTGCACCAATACCATGACACTTGGCTTTCTACTATACCTCTGTGGTCATGACTAAGGCCTCCTGTGATTAGGGCAGTTGTGGCTGACTACAATAGGAGCATGGCCCACCACACTTAGCTGGCCTATTAACATCTGTGATCCTGTCTGGGGTTACGGCAGAGCTGTAAAACCCCAACAAGTGCAAGTACCCTTACACCAGCATCTATAATGTTCCTCTGTGATCAGGTATGGGACTCCTGGAGAGTGGGCAGATGTGTTACCTGAAACTGCATACACTTCCATGATATCTGGATTTGTTACAGACCTTTGTAATCAGGTCTCAGGGCTCCTGGGGGTGGGGTGGATTGGAGCACATCCACAGCTGCACCTATCATACCATCAGGATCCATAACAGACGTGCGTAATGAGGTCTGGGCCTCCTGGGAATAGGGCAAATGTGTGACCTGACCCTGTATAACCTACCACAATCTCTGGATGTTATACCCACCTTTGCAATCAGGTCTCAGGACTCCTGGGGGTAGGATGTCTTAGCACACTTCATCAGCAACATAAACCATATCACCAGGGTGACTGACAGACCACTTTGAACAGGTCTCAGGACTCCTGGGGATAGGGCAGATGTTTTAACCTGCAAATGCACACACAACCATATCACCAGGGTGACTGACAGACCACTTTGATGAGGTCTCAGGACTCCTGGGGGTAGGGTGGATTATAACACATCAACAGCAACACAAACCATACCACCAGGGTAGCTGACTGATACTTTGATGAGGTCTCAGGACTCCTGGGGGTAGGGTGGATTATAACACATCAACAGCAACATAAACCATACCACCAGGGTGGCTGACAGACCACTTTGATCAGGTCTCAGGCCTCCTGGGGATAGGGCAGATGTTTTAACCTGCAAATGCACACACAACCATATCACCAGGGTGACTGACAGACCACTTTGAAGAGGTCTCAGGACTCCTGGGAGTAGGGAAGATGTGTTAACCTGCAAATGCACACACAACCATACCACCATGGTGACTGACAGACCATTTTGAACAGGTCTCAGGACTCCTGGGGGTAGGGCAGATGTTTTAACCTGCAAATGCATATACAACCATATCACCAGGGTGACTGACAGACCACTTTGAACAGGTATCAGGACTCCTGGGGGTAGAGCAGATGTGTTAACCTGCAAATGCACACACAACCATACCACCAGGGTGACTGACAGACCATTTTGAACAGGTCTCAGGACTCCTGGGGTAGGGCAGATGTTTTAACCTGCAAACGCACACACAACCATATCACCAGGGTGACTGACAGACCACTTTGATGAGGTCTCAGGACTCCTGGGTGTATGGTGGATTATAACACATCAACAGCAACATAAACCATACCACAAGGGTGGCTGACTGATCACTTTGATCAGGTCTCAGGCCTCCTGGGGGTAGGGCAGATGTTTTAACCTGCAAATGCACACATAACCATATCACCAGGGTGATTGACAGACCATTTTGAACAGGTCTCAGGACCCCTAGGGTTAGGGCAGATGTGTGACCCTGCAACTGCAGAACCTACCATATCAGCATGCTTTTTACCAGACCTCTTTAGGCAGATCTAGGGGCTCCTTGTGTTAGGGTGGATTTTAACACATCAACAGCAGCAGCTGCCATAACACCAGGCTGACAACTGGACCTCTGTGATCTGGTCCTTAGTCTCCTGGGGATAGGGCAAACCGCTTTTACGTGATAAATAGGCAGTATATCACATGAGTTTAACTACAAAACATAAATGAGATAGAATGCCTACACACAGCAGCATACACAGCTACAATCAACACTGGATATGTATATGGATATACTGACCTATCCCCATACACTTACTCACGTGGTTAGTCAGCAAAATGATTATACCGCCTCGTGACGCGGTCCCAGGCCCTCCTAACACGCCCGAGGTCCTGCCACTTGGAGGAGCTAGGGAATAGCTTCTGCTGCCTAGTGCAGATCTGCCCAGCAAGGTGGCGCAGCTCCCTGCGGGTGAAAGCAGGCTTTCTCGATCAAGATGCCATTTTCGCCAATGCCTTACGCACGCACGCACGTCGCATATGCACCTCAACGTGCCGCCGCGCATCATTAAGGCACGCTAGCTACATGCCCGTGCCATGGCCGGTACACAGCGAACAGTGGCGCCGTCAATATATATAAAGATTTATGCTGCAGACACATTGCAGTGATGTGTCTGACATTTCTTATCACAATTTGTTTATTACACATTTATCTTGATGTTGGCACACTGGGGTCTTAAACCCATCACCACTGGTTGTGAGGGAATTGTAGTAACTGGTGTGCTATGCCTTTTCACATAGCAATGGCTGGCTACACAGTTACACCAGGTCATCTACATACACTTTCTACTCTGCTTATCAGGCTAGTGTACGGACACAGCTAGGGCACTTTACATGTCACCTTGGTTTGGCCAACTGAGCTGAGGGTGTTTTGGGATGTGCACACGGATTTCAGATCTATGTCAGACTGCTACATGCATAGACGGCCATATCCTCTGACAGTTATACTGATGGACACACTTTGTATACAGCTCACCAGCTAATCTTGTAACCTGCAGCCCATGCCACTCTTCCAACATACCCACTGCATGCAGCTGGCCACACTTTTGAACATATTGTCATGTGGTAACACGCTCTGATGTGATGATAATACACTATATCCTATACATCCTGATACATCAATATACAGGCCCACTGGGGTATTGAACCCATGACCTCTCCCACTGAGGTCAGTATATTCACCATTATCCTGCAATAATATTGGTTGTAACTAAACTATGGCTAGCTACTGAACCAGTGCAGGTCACACTGTGGCTACCAGGATAGATTAGCACCAAGGTTACCCATGATGCAATTCACATGCAGATCAGCAGTCTACATCTGCTCACCAGATAGGGGTTTGCAACTCTACAGCACATCAGCTGGGTAGGGGGGCCAAGCATGCATATTACTGTTACAGTGTGCCTACTGACCATGCCATTGTGCATGTTCTGTGATCACCCTGAGAGTAAAGTCGTGGGGACAGCACCACGTCCACAGTACCCGGGATGTTTGCAGTAGGTTTTGCTGCAGTTCACCATCACTGCCAGTGTATTGGGTATTCTTTTCAGACAGCCTTGGAAGTTTTCTATGTACATTTCTATATGCCATTGATGCGTAGCCCGTGTGGACCATGATGCTCGTGACATAATGCACATTGAGTGAGGTTGCCATGGACACCTGTTTTTAGAGCAGGGGTGTGTCTGGACTCACATGAGGATGATATACGGAGCAAGCCCACCCTCTGTGGGTCATGGTAGGGTACATGATCTGGAAACAACAGACACACACTATCATTGTTTTCAATAGGGCCAGTTGAGCTAAATGATGACAGACACTGGGATCAGCAATCCCCGGCCAACTAAGGAACAGAGAGCTGATGCAGATCTGAACATGGAACTGGACCACTGGCAGTGCAACTGGTCAGCTAAGCTGCCCCCCCCCCCCACTACATTCTGACATTCAACAGCAGAGGGCAGTCAGTGTGCACCTGCTGCCTCCTGCAGGGTGTTGCAGCCATACACATGCTAGCTACAGACAGTCTGCTGGTACATACATAGTGCATATTCCAAAAGGAACACTGTGCACCCTGGTGTGGGATCTGATGCACACACCAAAAAGCTATGTCAGTGACTGGGCCCCCCAAAAGACGAAATCCATAAATATCACTTGAGAGAAATGCTATATGGTACTATGGGGGAACCTAACCATACCGTGGTCACTGCTCAGTCAGGGTGAGAGTGACCTTCCAGCATGACATGCTGTGGCCACCCTGTCCGTGCAGGTGGTGGTCGGGCACTACAATGTCCCAGCCATTGCCCTATGCCCTGTGCAGATGCATCCTGCCCAGGCCATGCTGTCCGGCCCATACCCACAGTACATTGCTCCTCATTATGCACATTGGCAGGCTTACACTGGAGACAGTGCAAGCAGTATGGGCTCAGTAAGGTGTAGGTAGCCACAACACACTGGATAGACAGACACACACTCCCACACTGATGCCAGCATTGTGCAAATATAGAGGTTTTTGGCAGCTCTGGCCAACACACCAGTCCTGGGCACAGTGCAGGCATGTCTATGGTACGCAATACTGTTGAGGTCACTCCCCGGGGTGGTAAACACTGTCAGAAACCAAAACTGAAACACACTCCACAGATATCAGAAAGATTGCTATGATGCAGCTTTGTCAACAAAATGTGTTTAACTTATGATTTGTTATCTGCCATTAATCATAGCAACATTTTGATATATGTGTAACGTGTTCCCAGGTTTAGGGCGGCATTGCTAAGGTATGCAAGTGGGAATGTATTGGGAGATGCTGCTCCGCGCAGGGCCTAACAGCCTGACTCTCCATGAGGCTTTGGATAGTGGAGCCTGTGGGTGTGGGTGTGGGTGTTTATGCCCGTGTTGGCCACTGCTCTAGGGCTAAGTTTTCCAACTTCGGTCCTGGTGGGCCAAACACGGTTAAGATTTTCATGCTATCCCTAATGAATATGCATGAGATACATTTGCAGACAATGGGGGTGTGGCATACATTTGCAGCACAGGCATATCTATTACAGACAGCATGACACCTGAATGGTGTTTGGCCCTCCAGGACTTCATTTAGGAAACTCTGCTCTAGGGTTTGCACATGTTTATGGTGTCTGTGCCCTGTAGGGTAAAATATAGGTGTTTATGGATTGTTTATTTAATCAGCAATAACAGTTCCATCTTTATTACCACGGTTTAGTACTGGGTAAAATAAAGGGATGTTTTTTACAGGAGCCACAGCTGGGGCTTGAACCTGTGACCCTTAACTCACTGGCTGTGTGTACTGCACCAAACTGTTGTCACAGAGACAGATCATTCCCTGGGGCTACCATTAGTGTTCATTAGACAGACCTTGTCTGTTGCACCGCACGGCACCCACCTAAACAGGGCTTGGCCTTGGTCTGCTGTGGGCAGATACCACTACCCCCTCCACCACCAGCACCCCTCCGCCACCATGCTGACATGCCCTTATGCTGGTGGTGCACAGTCTCAGGCCATCCAGTGTGCCGGTAGGCAGCTGCCTATGATGTGGGTTCTCGGGTAGGGGTGCCTCCATGGACATGCGCGCTCCCCCCCCCCGGCACCGCCTGTCAATGTTATGTGCCTTTGGGGGTACCTGCTGGGTAATATCCCCTGTGACACTGTGGGACACACACTTGTGCCCATGTTGGACCCTCGTCAGTTGCTGTCTTGCTGCTTTACAGCTTCGGCATTCCTATGTGCCAGCTAGGCATCTGCCTAGCCCGCACTGTGCCCCAGCTGGACCACAGCATGTGCCTCCTGCAGCCCTCTATATTCCATTTATAGCATCAGTACAGTTACCCTTTCCTACGTGCCCACTCTGCTGTTACTGCACATGTGCACGCCATAACAAACCTGCCCAATATAAACGAGAAAAAACCCTGATCAGCGCTATTTCATTGTGGGATCATTCACTTTGTAGGGGGACAAAGAATAGACCCTTCCAAACATGATATCTTATTTTTTGTGCTTTGTCAGTGGTGTTGCTTTATGTTTATCATTAATATCACTTTTGGCCAGCTTGGTTATTGGGATTTCAAATGTGGTTTTGGTCATTTTATAGGTTTGTTTGCCTGTTTGGTTCCTGCACATGTATCACTACTATCACTTTTCTGGGTTTCCCTGCCTTTGCTGTACATTGCTGACTGAAATGGTTTCTCTCTCCTGCAAATGTGCCTCTAGCGCGAGGTTTTCACTGGCGCTAATTTTCAGACCCTGATTTCACGGCATTAGTGTGCATGGAGCCTCTCCCCGCCCACTCTACGCCCATTGACCCCTTCTCTCCGCCCTCTGGGATGCCTTACTCCACCCTTCAGACCCGGATTTCACAGCGTTAGTGTGCCTTAACACCGCCGCTGCGTTATCGCGTGTTAAGTGATGTTAATTGTGCGATAACGTTACATTATCGCGCGATAACGTTACATTATCGCGCGATAACGTTACATTATCGCGCGATAAAGTCACTTATCGCGCGATAACGTCACTTATCGCGCGATAACGTCACTTATCGCGCGATAACGTCACTTATCGCGCGATAACGTCACTTATCGCGCGATAACGTCACTTATCGCGCGATAACCTCAATTATCGAGCTATAAATTCACTTATCGCGCGATTACTTCACTTATCGCGCGATAACGTCACTTATAATCGCGCGATAACGTCACTTATAATCGCGCGATAACGTCACTTATAATCGCGCGATAACGTCACTTATAATCGCGCGATAACGTCACTTATCGCGCGATAACGTCACTTATCGCGCGATAACGTCACTTATCGCGCGATAACGTCACTTATCGCGCGATAACGTCACTTATCGCGCGATAACGTCACTTATCGCGCGATAACGTCACTTATCGCGCGATAATACCACCGCTGCGACGTTAAGACGGTTTAGTAAACATACCCCATAATATATAAAGATAAGAAGATTTCTTGAAAAAAAATATGTTATGATAAAGATTTACTTTGATAAAATAGGGAACCTTTTGTTTGGTACTTAACTGTGGTTTGTAGTGGGGTTTCCAAATTGAGGTACTGGATATTTTATTTTATAAAGGCGATTTAGGGACCTATGTGCATTTATAAAGCAGGCTCCTACAATGACCTCAAGTAGGCACAAGTATTCTTATACAAATTTATACCTGGAGTGGAGATATAAGCTAAGAGACCAAGGTTCAGTTACCACTAGCACTCCTTGTGGCATTGGGCAAGTCACTTAACCCTCCTCTACCTCAGAAAAAATCCAAGTTATTAACATTCCTATTTAATGTATATTACCAAGTTTAAGTTACAATGTAAACTGCTTTGACTGAAATGATAAAGCTGTATAAAAAGTCTGTTATGTAAATTAATAAATACCTGCTCTGAAGATATAAATGTGTGCACGTACATTCATATCTTATAAAATATGTATGAATATTGCAAATCTTCCCTAGCTTTGCTGAAACTACGCCCTCAGGAACAACTTCACACCGATTGCATAAAAGTAGAGGTAATCTTTTTTACTAAAGGTTAACGTGCATTAAGTAAAGTTAATGTGTGTTAAGTGCTACAATGGTCCATAGAAATGAATGGGCAGTGGCTGTTCTTAAGACACATTAAACTTTATTTACTGCACATTAACCTCTAGTAAACATGCCCTTATATGTGTGAATACTCTTCACAATCTTACAAGTGCCATTTTCCATATGTAAAACATGTTTCCATGTGGGAAAAGCCTTCATAAAATTAGTTCCTATTTTGCTTTTGAAAATTAACCCATAGAAAGTACCCATGCATATTTACAACTTCTATTTGGTACATACAAATTCCAAGATTATTTATGCACATAGTGCATTTTAGTAAACATGCTGCTAAATTATCATGTGATTGGTCCACCAATCTAGCATAGAGGCCCACACTAATCTCAGGAGGCATGTGCTCCATCCCCCTGCCATTAGTGCTTTGCTGCAATGTTGGCACCATGCTAACCAGCATGCGGATGCACTCAATGCACCATCATTGCCAACGTTCCACCTCTAACCCATCCAGCTCCCTCCCAATTGCATGCTAACTGGTTAGCACAGGACTTTTACAATGAAGCTCCCACACTAAATGTTTGTGTGGTGCATTTAGTGCATGGCAAACCCCATTCTAACGGTTCACACCCTTCTGTAAACATGCACCATATTTAATCAAATTTAACTCCTCCACAACCTTGCCCCTTAGAACATCTCTGCTCAGGTACCATTTTTCAAAATAGGGTCAGCTGATCCCAGGTTAAGAACATAAGATATGCCATACTGGGTTAGACCAAGGTCCATCAAGCCCAGTATCCTGTTTCCAACAGTGGCCAATCTAGGTCACAATTATCTAGCAGTTTCCCCAAAAGACACAGGTTCCACAATACTTGTACTGGGGCAAGCAGTGGATATCCCATGTCCCCTTTAATAATGATTTATGGATCTTTCCTCTAGGAACTTGTCCAAACTTCTTTTAAACCTGGCTACACTAACAGCTTTTACTACATCCTCCAGTAACGAAGTCCAGAGTTTGGTTACACGTTCAGTGCAAAATATTTTTTCTTCTTCTTAAATAGGAAACCCTGTAGCTTCATTGCATGTCCCCTAGTCTTTCTATATTTTGATGCCGTAAACAATTAAACTACATTTAACCATTCCACTCCATTCATTTATTTATAGACCTCTATCATATCTCCACTCAGCCTTCTCTTTTCCAGGTTGAATAGCCTTAACCTTTTTAGCCTCTCTTCATAGGGGTATCCATCCATTCCGTTTACCATTTGGTAGCTTGTCTCTGTACCTTTTCTAATAATGCTATATCCTTTTTAAGATACGATGACCAAAATTGCACACAGTATTCAAGGTGCAGTTGCACCATGGAACGATATAATATCCTTTGTTATATTCTCCATTCCTTTCCTTATGATTATTAGCATTCTATTTGCTCTCTTTGCCTCCACTTCATGCTAGGCAGAGGGTTTCAACATGTAATCCACGATGACGCCTAAATCTTTTTCCTGGGTGGTGGTTCGTAATGTGGAACCTTGCATCGTGTAACCATAGTTTGGGTTGTTCTTTCCTAGGTGCATAACTTTGCACTTGTCCACATTAAATTTCATCTGCCATTTGGAAGCCCAGTCTTCCAGTTTATTGAGGTCCTTTTGTAATTTTTCACAATCCTCATGGGTTTTAACAACTTTGAATAATTTTGTGTCATCTGCAAATTTGATTACCTCACTCGTTATTCCCATTTCCAGAATACGTTAAAAAGAAGTGGACGCAGCACAGATCCCTGGGGTACTCCACTATTCACCTTTCTTCATTAGGAAAATTGGCCATTTAGCCCTACCCTCTGCTTTCTATCTTTTAACCAGTTCCTGATCCACAATAGTACACTGCCTCCTATCCCATGACTTTTTAATTTTGCCAAGAGTCTCTCATGAGGGACCTTGTCAAAGACCTTCTGAAAATCCAGATACACTATATCAACTGACTCACCTTTGTCTATCTGTTTATTCACACCTTCAAAAAAGCATAACAAGTTAGTAAGACAATACCTTCCTTGGCTAAAGCCATGTTGGCTGTCTCCCATTAAGTCATGATTATCTACATGTTCAGTAATTTTGTTCTTTATGAGGGTTTCTACCATTTTTCCCAGTACTGGCGTCAGGCTCACCAGTCTGTAGTTTCCCTGATCACCCCTGGAACCCTTTTTAAAAATTGGCATTACATTGGCCATCCTCCAATCTTCAGGTATTACAGATAATTTTAATAATAGTTCACAGATTACTAATAGTAGGTTTGCAATCTCATATTTCATTTCTTTTAACACCCTTGGATGTATACCATCCAGTCCAGGTGATTTGTTACTCTTCAGTTTATCAAATAGTTGTAATACATCTTCCCGGTGTATCAATATTTCTTTAAATTCTTCCACAATATCACCTTTAAATACCACTTCAGTCATGGGTAACATCCCTACATCTTCCTCAGTAAAGACCAAAGCAAAGAATTCATTCATTCTCTCCGCTATGTCCTTGTACCCTTTTAGTGCCCCTTTACCCCTCTATCATGTAATGGTCCAACTGACTCTGTCACACTTTTTTTTTTACTACAAATATACTTGCTTCCACAGCAAGCTTCTCAAATTCTCTCTTTGCCTGCCTTATCTATAGCTTCCATCTAACTTGCCAGTGCTTATGTTGTTTCCAGTTTTCATCATTTGGCTCCTTTTTCCATTTCCTGAAAGATGCTTTTTTGGCAACAACAGCCTCTCTGAACCTCACCTTTAAACCATGCTGGCAGTTTTTTGGACTTCCTTCTACTTTTCTTAAAGTGTGGAATACAGCTGGTCTGGGCTTCCAATATAGTATTTTTAAATAACACCCATGCTTGATGTAAATCTTTAATATTTGCAACTGCTCCTTTTAATTTTTTCTTAACTATTTCCTCATTTTATCATAGTCTCCCTTTCGAAAGTTAAAAGGTAGTACTGTGGATTTCCTTACCATCCTTCCTTCATTTATTTAATCAAACACAATCATGCTATGATCACTATTGCCAAGTAGCTCCAACACCCTTATCTCTTGCTCCACTAAGGACTAGGTTAAAAATGACTTCCCCTCTTGTCAGTTCATGAACCAGTTGCTCCAAGAAGCAGTCATTTATTTCATCTAGAAACTTTCTCTCTCTAGCGTGTCCTGTCGTGACACTGACCTAGTGGATACCGAGGTAATTAAAATCACCCATTAGTATTTCTGTACTGTAACTTTTGATAGCTTCCCTGATTTCTTTGAGCATTCCATCATCCATTTGTTCATTCTGGCCAGGCGGTCGATAGTACACCCCCACTGCCATCACCTTCCCCTTCCTCTTTTTACATGGAATTTCAATCCATAGAGATTCTACAGTGAATTTTGTTTCCTGCAAAACTTTAATCCTTTGTGACTCAATGCCCTCTCTAACATAGAGTGCAACCCCTCTATCAATTTGATCTGCTGTATCATTACGAGATGGTTTGAACCCAGGTATCACAGTGTCCCACTGGTTGTCCCCTTCCACCATGTCTCTGAGATACCAATCATACATTATCTAACCTCTCATTTAGTGCTATATATTCTAACTCTTCCATCTTATTTTTAGACTTCTAGCATTTGCATACAAGCATTTTAGAGGCTGTATTTTATTCATATTAATCTGGCTATCAGTAGGCATGGGTAATTTGCAGTCTTTAAGCTCTGTCTGCTCTGTACTCAAGGGCATTTTGGTTACTTTTCTCGTTATTGGAACCTCTCTGTTGATATGCCCTAACTTCAGTCTTTTGCTAGTATTCTTCATCATTCTTTTTTGCCACTTGTATGTAGGACAAAGTAGCAGCTAGAGGAGTCAGATAGCATTCCAATAAATAATGCCAGCTTGGCAGGAGCAAATGTGAAGTATTCCTGCCTCTGTTAGGGATTTGATGGTAAGCCTGGGGAGGATTCAGGGATGGGAGAGGGAGAGCACCCCTGGAAGAGCCAGCATTGCTTCCCTTTTGAAAACCTCTGACAGGTCAGTTGTGGAACTTAGCTGGGGCTTACTTTTATTATTCATTTATGGCCTAGATCCAGGATGTGGGAGAAGGTGGGGAGTGAAATACTGCCCATGAATAATCTTTTTGACAGTGAGGTAGAAGGAGCTTTTAAAGGGTCCTGAGGCCCTTTAAAATATGATAGCCCTAAGATGGAGGTCCACTGTCCCTCTCTGCTCTGGCGGAAAATACATGGTGTCACAGTTCAACAAATCCCATGAGAAATTTTGTGAGACAACATTCTGTGTTAGTATGCTGCTTTACTGCAGCTAAATAAAAAAGGGCCAAAAGGGTGAGTCGGACCTGTCTACTAAGCATTTTCCCCTTAAGCACAAAATGGGAAAATCCTTTAGTAGACACTCCTTCAAGAAAGCATTGTTATAAGCACTGAAGATAAAATGTCCATTTTGACTAGGGCTCTTATTTGGATCACATTTTCTGTCAAGTTAAATAAAGGAGCATAAGAAAAGACAAGCGATTATAAATATCATCTCTCATTAATATTTCAGTTTTTATTATTTGACATGTCTATGGCATATACCCTTATTGTCCATCCTATGCCTGTTGATTATTTTCGTTTGGTTCCTCAATGTAATTATGATAACCTGCAGCCGTAGGCCACTTAATGCAATTTATCTTTTAGATCTCAAATATTATTTCCATCTTGTTTCTTTCCAGGTACTGTCAGTGTGACATGTATTATTTATCATGTACAGACTAAGATTATTTTCTCATTTATCTCTGCCTTTACAAAGATAACAATAAAACATTTGAAACAACACAACTGTAGTGAGCCAAAACAACACACAGAAACTGTTAGACAACTGCATTATTTTGTGCAATGGTTAATAATTAATAATAATTTGGAATTTGTATAGCATCTTACAGTACATAGTGATTTCCTTTACCCCACGGCTCAAATTCTAGCAGGAAGAAAATGGGAAAAAGGCAACTACAGTCTGGGAGCCTGTAATTCTGTCTGATACATCTCACAAGCACCATGGACTTGTGGCTAGTTATTTATTTTTTAAATCTGTTTCCATACATCTCATATACAGCAATAGCGCTACCCAGAGTATGAATGAAACTATATCACAGTTAACTGTAAGCTCTGCGTCAGGGTAGTCCTCATTCATCTTTTTGAATGAGACAAAGGGTCATTCAATACTGAAGCAATTTCACTTACCACCTCCTGGATATTCTACCCCAGCCAAGGGTTCTCTAGGGCAGGGTTCCAAAACTTGGGGTCAGGACCCCAAATGGGATAGCATCAGTGAATGGGGGTCACAGAAACATGTCATTTCCTCTTTCTTTCTGGACTTTCACTGTGACTTATGCTAAATAGTGAAAGTCACCAGTCATCATGTGGCCTATGAGCCTGTTCTTGAAAGGAAAGGATGAATTAACAACTTCCTTTCCAAAACACAAAATAGCAAAAGAGGAGCCAAATATTCTCAGGACATATGCAGGAACTCTCCTTCCTCTGAAATGTCACCTTTAGTTTTTACAGTGCAAAAAAGGTGCCAGTGTCAGTGTTCATTTGCAGGATTCTTTCATTAATACATAAGGACTATGGGTCAGTTGAGGTAGGCAATGAAAAAGGTGCCGGTGCTCGGTCCCATGAGATCCTCCTCAGTGAGAACGGTGGATTTTTTAATAAAATTCAAATCATTTAATGGTTCAGTGACTTCCAAGATCTACAAACAAATTGCACCAAGGTAACAGGCCTCCTCAAATGCTAGCTAAAAATCCACACCTTCTCTAGTGATTTCAAGATAATATACGATCAAGAAGAATCTATGCAGTACACGCAAAAGGGCGCTACAGCAACATGGCACACTCCTCCAAATTATTCTATTTGGTATGTCCCTTCTTCAGAGACACACACACTTCTAGCAAGACTATCTATAGGTACCTACATATTAGGGATGTGCATTCATTTGAAAATGGTAAAATGTGATGAATGTGGCCATTTTTGGTTTGTTCCTTTTTAGATGAACTGGGAGGGCTCAAATTAAACAGAAATCATTTGTGTACATTCATTTTCAGCACCATTGTAGTCTATGGGAGTCAGGAAAACAGCCTATTTGTTTTGTAAGCTGTAATCTTGGTGAGGGAGAAGAAAGAAATAGAAACATAGAAACATGATGACAGAAAAAGACCACATGGCCTATCTAGTCTGTCCTTCCATATCAACAACTACAACAGTCCACTTTTTACCTTTAGATATCCTCCGTGTTGGTCCCATGCTTTTTTGAATTCAGTTACTGTCCTCATCTCTACCACCTCCACTGGGAGACTATTCCACGGATCCACTACTCTTTCCATAAAGAAATATTTCCGCATATCACTCCTGAATCTATCTCCCTTCACCCTCATCCCATGTCCCCTCATAGCAGAACTTGCTTTCAATTGAAAGAGGCTCTCTCCCTGAACATTTATGCCACGGAGGTATTTAAACATCTCAATCATATCACCTCTATCCCGCCTTTCCTCTAAGGTGTACATATTAAGATCCTTAAGTCTGTCCTCATATTCTTTATAATGAAGCCCACTAATCATTTTAGTAGCCACCCTCTGCACCGACTCCATCCTGTTCACATCCTTTTGAAGGTGCGGTCTCCAGAATTGCACACTATACTCCAAATGAGGTCGCACAAAAGACTTATACAGAGACATTATCACCTCGTTTTTTCTGCTAGCCATTCCTCTCCGTATGCACCCAAGCATCCTTCTAGCTTTTGCCGTCGCCTTTTCTACCTGTTTAGCTACTTTAAGATCATCAGACACAACCACGCCTAGGTCCCGCTCTTCTTTAGTGGACAAAAGTACTTCACCTCCTATACTGTATTGCTCCCTTGGACTGCTGCAGCCCAAATGCATGACCTTACATTTTTTAACATTAAATCCCAGCTGCCAAATTCTAGACCATTCTTCAAGCTTAGCTAGATCCCTCCTCATGTTATCTAGACCTTCCTGGGTGTCTACTCTATTGCAGATTTTGGTATCATCTGCAAAGAGGCAAACCTTACCCGACAGCCCTTCCGCTATATCACTAACAAAGATGTTAAAAAGAATCGGACCAAGGACAGATCCCTGGGGTACACCACTGGTAACATCCTTCTCCTCAGAGTGAGCCCCATTTACTTGTACTCTTTGTCACCTCCCACCCAACCAATTTCTAACCCAAGCAGTAACTTTAGGGTCCATTCCTAGGGTGCTCAGTTTGTTTATAAGTCACCTGTGAGGAACAGTGTCAAAGGCTTTACTGAAATCTAAATACACCACATCTAGACCTCTCCCTCGGTCCAACTCCCTGGTCACCCAGTCAAAGAAATCAATCAGATTTGTCTGACAAGACCTGCCTCTGGTGAATCCATGCTGCCTCGGATCCTGTAATCCGCTGGACTCCAGAAACCTCACTATTTTCTCTTTCAGCAGCGTTTCCAATAATTTACTCACCACCGAAGTTAAACTAACTGGCCTGTAGTTTTCAACCACATCCTTACTCCCGCTTTTGTGTGAAGGCACCACATGAGCCTCTCTCCAGTCCTTTGGCACCACTCCCGACTCCAACGAGGCATTGAAAAGGTCAGTCAGTGGAGTTGCTAGAACGTCCCCAAGTTCCCTCAGTATTCTAGGGTTTATCCCATCCGGTCCCATCGCTTTGTCTACTTTAAGTTGAGCTAGTTTCTCACGAACACAGTCTTCTGAAAATTGTTCAAGATGTCCCTCGCTTCTGTTCCTATTTGTGGGTGTTTTTTGAGGTCCTGCTCCTGGTTCTTCATCTGTGAACACAAAACAAAAATATTTGTTAAGCAATTCCGCTTTATCCTTATCAACTTCTACATATTCCCCCCCTACACCCTTGAGTCTGACAATACCACTTTTGCCCTTCCTCTTCTCACTAATATATCTGAAAAATGTCTTATCCCCCCCCCCCATTTTATTGCATTAGCTATTTCCTCCTCCTTTTGAATCTTTGCCTTCTTGACTACTTTGCTAGCTTCTCTAAGTTTTTCCAAATACAGATGCCTGTTTTCCTCTCTCTTTGATCTCTTGTATTTCATGTAGGCCTCCCTCTTTTTCTTCACTTTTTCAGCTACTTCCTTAGAAAACCATAGCGGTCTCCTTTTCCTTTTGCCTTTATTTACCATTTTAACAAAAAGGTTGGTTGCCCTTAAAATATCCCCTTTCAGTTTTGCCCACTGTTTTTCTACATCCCCCAGCTGTTCCCATCCCACTAACGACTCCCTGAGGTATTGGCCCATCTTCGCAAAGTTAGTCTTCCTAAAGTCTAAGATCCTCACCTTGGAATGGATTCTAACAGCCCTAGTCCTAATACTGAACCACACCATCTGGTGATCACTGGATGCAAAATGATCTCCCACTACAACATCAGAAACACTTTCACCATTGGTAAGCACCAAGTCCAGTATGGTCTCTTCATGTGTGGGGTCTGTTACCAATTGCCTGAATAGTTCTCCCTGTAGAGAATCCAGGATCTCCTTACTTCTAGATGATACTGCAGCAGGAATGTGCCAATCAACATCTGGCATATTGAAATCTCCTATCAGTAGCACTTCCCCTTTCCTAGCAATGCTGCGTATGTCTTCAATTAACTCTCTGTCCACCTCTTCCTCTTGTGAGAGAGGTCTGTATATCACACCAATGCAAATAGATTTCTCTTTCCCTCTTTCTAGTTTAACCCACAATGCCTCCTCTCTCCCTTTTAAGCTCTGTAATTCCAAAGCTTTAATAGTAGTTTTTACATATAGAGCCAGTCCTCCTCCCCTTCTTCCTATCCTGTCCTTTCTGAATAAAGTATAGCCAGGTATAGTTACATCCCAGTCATGGTTTTCTGTGAACCATGTTTCTGTAACTGCTACTAAATCCAAGTCAGCCACTCCCACCAAAGCTTCAACATCAGGGATCTTGTTTCCCATGCTACGGGCATTTATACACACTGCTTTCCATATGTTACCCCTGTTACCCATTTCCATAAAGGTATTTAATGTATCACCTACCTGGGGGCTTTCACTTACCTGGGGGCTTTCTTCACCTTTCCCCAACGAATCTAGTTTAAAGCCCTCTTCAGTAGATTAGCCAGTCTACTACCGAAGATGCGTTGACCTTTCTTGGACAGATGGATACCATCTCTGCTCTGCAACCCTTAGAACAGCATCCCATGGTCTAGGAATCCAAAACGCTCTCGATGACACCATCCACGCAGCCATGCATTCATCTCCAGGATGCGAGCCTCTCTGCCTTGGCCTTTACCCTCAACAGGGAGGATTGAAGAGAACACCACCTGTGCACCTAACTGCTTCACCCTCTGTCCCAGAGCCATGAAGTCACTTTTGATACGTTCTGAGGTATACCTGGCAGTATCATTTGTTCCAACATGGATTAGCAACATTGAGTAATAGTCAGTGGGCTTGATGAGTCTCGGCAAAATAGGAGTCACTTGACCTATCCTGTTGAAGCTTTTTTGACAAACCAAGCCATCATCACTTCTTCCAAATTTCATGGCTGATCATATCAGCAGGAAACTGAAAGCAGCACCATTTTGTTTCCATATTTCTCCTGGCTTCAGGACTAAGGGGTATGTTTACTAAGCAGCGGTAAATGCTTCCGTGCGATATCGGAGCCACGGCCCCATTGACTTCAATGGGGCCGTGACTCCAATATCGTACTGAAGCCGCTACCACTGCTTAGTAAACATACCCTTAAGTTAAAACAGGCGCCAATGAGAAGATGGATAGTCATGTGAGAGACATCCAGAATCAGAAGATAGGGAACATTTAGTAACAGAAGAGCATTTGGACATACTAGTTGTTAGTGTGATTGGCAGTGAACAGCCACATGAAGTAGGACGTGATACTGCCAGGTCCAAGAGCACCTCCTCCCACCCCCTCTAAGAAGAGCAGTTAGTGAAACATAGAAACATGATGACAGAAAAAGACCACATGTCCTATCTAGTCTGTCCTTCCATAACAACAACTACAACAGTATAGAAACATAGAAACATGATGACAGAAAAAGTGGGGAGTGCAAGGGATGTAGTGGGGAGTGCAAGGGATGCCCCTTGCCTTTTATATTCTGGTCTGCCTCCAGTCCTAGTTCTAAAATATCAGAGTTGTGGAAACATTTTACAGTGCATGAATATCAGCATTTTGCAGAATGCATTTATTGTTGAAGGCCATTGGTGGAGGAAGGCCACTGAACCGTCTTTCTGACAATGGCATGCTTCATCATTTAAACAACTACTATTGGAGAGTTGGCTTCAGGAGAGAGTGTTAATACTAGGTGAGGACTCCATTCTACACACCAAGTAGCATCAGCAGTAAAGCTAAAAGAGGATGTCAATCTCCAAGCCTCTTCCTCCAATATGGTGGCAGGTGAGCAACCCAACACCTCTGTAGAGGTGGAAGAGATGGGGTAGTGTTCAGAATCACTGCCCTTGAGCATGAGGCAAGTGGTACAGAACTGCTGATATGGTGCATCGATGAAATCATGACCAGGCCTTGCAGGTGGTTATAGTTTAAGTGACCTATAGTAGGCAGGTGCACCCCCAGCATGCACAATTAATGCAATATCTTGCTACAAGTATAGCTGGCCACTGCAGAGGGAGTAAGCATGCATTTCACTAGTACCATCTGGACCAGTCAAAATGCTACACATGCCTATTTCTCCCTAATGACATATTTGCGGGAGCTCAACAAGGCAGGCCAAGAAGGAGCAGAGTAAAGGTGAAAGTAAGTGCTCCTAGGTGCGCCTATGCCTAAGGGCCCGTGCCTAAGGGCCATGCCAAAGGGCCCTTTGGCATGGCCCTTAGGCGTGGCACTGTGGTTTAGCTCCTTAGGCAGGGCACTGTGGTTTAGCCACATCCTCCTCCCCTCCCCACTCCAGAAACTCCACCGATGACCTGGCCAGACGCAACGGAACCATGAGAATCGTCACCATGTAAGCATCCTTTTAATGTATCCCATGATGTAATGTAATGTTGCCCGATGTAATGCAATGTAATGTAGTGTAGTGTAATGTAACGCAATGTGTGTTTCTCATCTTAATTAGATTGTAAGCTCCGATGAGCAGGGACCGTCACTCTTATATGTCTGTAAAGCACTGCGTATGACTGGTAGCGCTTTATAAATGTTAATTATTATTATTAATATTATTATTATTAAAGGTGGGCTGTGCTGCACAACCAAGTGATGGACTATTGTAATATCTGAACCCATATCTTAGTGGAAATAAAGGCAATGATGTAGGGCTGTCAACTAGACCAGAAAGAGACAGCTGTGATTTTGGAATAGAGGCGAGAATATAATTAAGTTAGTGAATAAGGGGGGAATTCTTTGGAATCTAATGCTTTTATATTTGTTGCACCTGATAGCAAGAGACTCCCTGGACCTATCCTGAAACTACTTACTGAAAAGTGCAGAAAAATAGTGGGGTATTTTCATCACGGTGTAAAGGGTGGTAATGAGCTGCATAAGAAGCAGAGGCACCTGTATGCCAGCCTCTTCAGGATGTTGGCATCAAGTGGAATTCTGCTATTTCCAAGATTGCTATAGAAAATGCCTGTAGCATTAAGACTGGAAAAACATGATTCAAGTGATAAACGTCCTGAAGCCCTTCATGTAAGCCTTGAAGAAACTATTTAAGAAAGGCCACTCTGGGGGAAATTATCTTAATTACGAATATCTTGGGGGCAGATGTTAGAAGGTTTTCAGCAGCAAGAGGAAAGGCCATCAAATATGTTAGTCCTGGTGGATTCCTTGCAGCTAGGAATGCAAGAAAAGTTTGAAATCCCTCAGCAAGCAGAAATGTTTGCATGCTAGCCACTTTGTATGATCCATAGATAAAAGAGAGTATCACCTTCCAGTGCAACACATTGATTTAATGGAGAGATATGCTGGTGAGTAAGGTAGAAGAAAGAGAATGCCAGAGGCAAGCAGCATAGTCAATATAAACATTCCTCAAACTTTGCTAGATCCTTCGTCACGTTGTCACACCTTCTAGGGCAGGCATGTCCAACAGGTAGATCTCGATCTACCTGTAGATTGCAGAGGGGTCAGAGGTAGATCACCAGCCCCACTTGGCTCCATCACTCCAGCAGCTCACACCATCGCTAGGAGAGAGCTCGTGCCGGCAGGTCATCTGCCGAGGGCTTGCCGCCGCTGCTGATCCTTTGCCTGTCTTTTTTCCCTGCCTGCGAGAATCTTGCCTGCGGGTGTAATGGGGGTGCATGTTGTTTTCGTGCCAATAGTTTGTGGGTACCCCAGGGGGCCACCGCCCGTGCCCCGTGACAAAATGACACAGGCCCAGCGTCATACCTGGTCTCCTGCCTCTCATAGAAACATAGAAACATGATGACAGAAAAAGACCACAAGGCCCATCTAGTCTGTCCTTCCATAATAACTACAACAGTCCACTTTTTACCTTTAGAGATCCTCTGTGTTGGTCCCATGCTTTTTTGAATTCAGTTACTGTCCTCATCTCTACCACCTCCACTGGGAGACTATTCCACGGATCCACTACTCTTTCCGTAAAGAAATATTTCCGCATATCACTCCTGAATCTATCTCCCTTCACCCTCATCCCATGTCCCCTCGTAGCAGAACTTGCTTTCAATTGAAAGAGGCTCTCTCCCTGAACATTTATGCCACGGAGGTATTTAAACATCTCAATCATATCACCTCTATCCCGCCTTTCCTCTAAGGTGTACATATTAAGATCCTTAAGTCTGTCCTCATATGCTTTATAATGAAGCCCATTAATCATTTTAGTAGCAACCCTCTGCACCGACTCCATCCTGTTCACATCCTTTTGAAGGTGCGGTCTCCAGAATCTCAGAATCACCCATTCCTGCCCCCGCCCCAACACCCCTTAGAAGTGTGTTATATACCGGGCTTTACCTGAATATACTTAGGGGCATGTTTACTAAACTGCGGTAACGTAGCAGCAGCTATGTTAAAGCACGTTATGTAACGTTAAGGCGCCTTAACATAACGTAACGTAACGTTAACACGCCTTAACGTTACATAACGCGCCTTAACATTCCCGGCCGCAGTAAGTCACGCAGAGGGTAGAGAGAGGGCGGAAAGAAGGGGTCAATGGGCGGGGAGTGGGCGGGGAGAGGCCCCTTCCACACTAACATGGAGAAATTAAGGGCTGAATCCTAACGCAACTGAAAACCTGGCGTTAGCACACATTTGCAAGAGAGAGAAACCATTTTAGTGTCAGCAATGTACAGCATAGGCAGGGAGCCCAAGAAAGGTGATAGTAGTGCTCCATTTGCAGCAACAGCATAGTGCCCTGGTATGAAAGGCCACTATGGTGATGGCGCAAATGAGGCATGGGGGCTGCAAGCGGAACATACCGTGGGGGCTACTGGGGCAGAGGGTGGACTAGGCGGTTGCCGAGGTGGCACATAGGAACGCAGAAAATGGAAACCAGCAAGACAGCAACTGACCAGGGTCAGACATGCCCATGAGTCTGTGGCCCACAGTGTCCCATCCAGGTGACATTACCCAGCAGGCACCCCAAGGGGCGCATAACATTGACAGGCAGTGCCTGGGGAAGCATGGATATCTATGTAGGCACCCCTACCCCAGAACCCACACCATAGGCAGCCGCCTACCTGCCCCCTGAATGGCCTGGGATGGCGCACCTCCGTGACCAACAGCATATGGTCATGGCAGCATGGCAGAGGAGGTGGGTGATTGTGCTGGAGGGAGCAGTGGCACCCGCCTGCAGTGGACCTAGGCCATGCCCTGTACCAGTACGTGGTGTGCAGTGCAACAGAAGAGGTCTGGCTGAGGAACATAAGGGTAGCCCCAGGGACCACTATGCTACTGTGGCAACAATGTGGTGCAGTACACTCAGCCAGCATGTCCAAGAGCAGAGGGACAGAGGTTCAGGTCCCATTTGTGGATCCTGTAGAGCATCTCCGCATAGTTTTAGTCCACAATGCAGCCACAACAATAACATGGGCAAACCTCAACACAGGGGTACGGACACCCACTCACAAGGGCTCCACTATCCACAGCTTCATGGAGTGTCAGGCTGTTGGCCCCAGCACAGAGCTGCAGTTATCACCAGAGCACTACTACTACCCTCTGCACAGATTAACAATGTCGGCACTGTGATCAGGACCAGTGCAGCGGGTAGGGTTGTCGACCACCTCCATCTCTGCACAATGCTGAGATAGGTGTGGGAGTGTGCATATGTCTCTCCATTGTTTTGTGTCTGCCAACACCTCACTGAGCCCCATTGCTCACACTGCTTCCAGGGTTAGCCTGCAAGTGTGCATAATGAGGAGCAAGGTATTGTGAATATGGCCCAGACAGGGCAGATTGGCCAGGATGCATCTGCACAGGGTGGAGGGCAATGGCTGGGATACTGTAGTGCTTTTCCACCACCTGCATGGACAGGGTCGCCACAGCATGTCACACTGGGAGGGGGTGGGGATCACTCTCACTCTGACCAAGTAGTGACCATGGCATGTCTATGTTCCCACATAGTGTCACACATTATTTGTTTCCAGTGATACCTGTGTGTTTCTGGTTTTGGGGCCCAATAATGGAGATACCTTTTTGGTGTCTATGCTGTGCATCCCACCTCTGGGTGTACAGGGTTCCCTTGTGAGCATGCACTATGGACTGGTTAGTGGGCTGTCTGCAGTTTGCCTGTGCATGGTGGGAACACCTTGTAGGATGCTGCAGTTGCAGTCTGACTGCTGTCTGTTGATGAATGGCAGACTGCGGCATGGGGCAGTAGAACCTTCCCCTGCTTACCCCAAGCATCAGTGATGGTCTGCAATGGTCATGAGTATGACACTGGCAAGCAGCCCTGGAAGGCTGTCATCTGCCAGCAGGACTGTGGTTGCTGGTACTGCAGCCATTCTGCAGCATGCAAGCACCTGTCCCACCACACTCTCATCTACAAAAGGGGTGATTGAGACCCCTTGGGGTATATAGCACATACCACTTAGACCCATAGTGGCAGTGCTACATAGCCGTCAAGCACCGGGTATGCACTAATCTAGGTAGTGTCCAGTCCCACAGGGCCACATGTGACTGCAGAACACAGCTGGAACAGATGTACCTTCAGTTGCACTGCTGGGAACACCTGTCACACACTGGCAGTGCTGAGGATGTGTAGCAGGACCTATCTCTAGCACCACATGTACTGTGGACCTAGTGCTGGGTGCCCATCCTATCCCTCAGGGTGAACACTGAACCTGCACAATGGCATGGTCTGTAGCTACTCTGTGCCAGTATCATGCACTGTCAGTCTGTTTTATCACGCTGCAGTACTGGAAAGGTGCAGACCCCATTTGGTGGTCAGCTGTAGGCCGCTGTTCTGCATGTGCAATGCATCATGGGTGCTGGTGGGGTTACCCTATCCTGGCACACAGAGCAGACGGTTTGTGCAGTGGCCTGCAGTCCTTCTGTACCCAACCATTGCTATGCAACAGGGCATAGAGGTATAAGCTACTGGTTAGTACACTGATGTTCTAGGTGGAGGTCATGAGTTTGATTCCTCATTGTTCCCTCCTGTCCAAGGCAGATATTTTGCTTGCCTGTGACAGTCATATCTTTGCAGATCTGTGCTGCCAGCCCATAGTACCCTCACCATAGTTGCCAGCACTCCTTATAAGGCGTTATAAGGCTCCTAATTAGGCACGTTACAAGGCACCTTATTGGGCACAATACAAGGCACGTTATAAGGCACGTTATATGGCACCTTATTATGCACAGTACAAGGCATGTTATATGGCACAGTAGAAGGCACGTTACAAGGCACCTTATTAGGCACAGTACAAGGCACGCTAAGGCACATACCTTGTACTGTGCCTTATAACGCGCCTTATAACGCGTGTTACCTGACATGGCTTGCCATAATGATGCCCTGCCCACGCCTTTATATGGGCATCTGTACCTTTACCGTGGAACCTAATGCCAATGACATTACCACAGTTTAGTAAACATGCCCCTTACTGTATTAGTTGTGTCGTGTGCTGGTCGTTGGTCACTTTATAGTTCACTTTCATTAAGAGGGAGGAGTAGCCTAGTGGTTGGGGCAAGGTACTTCAGGCCGGAAGGTCGGGGGTTCAAATCCCACTAGAGGACAGCAACCTTGGGCCGGAAGGACTGGGGTTTCTAGTCCCACAGATGCTCCTTGTGGTCTTGGGCAAGCCACTTAACCCTCCATTGCCCATGTTCCCTGTAAGTATTAGTGTATGTGTCTCATATCCCCATGTGTTAAATGTATCCCCCAATTGTGTTGTGACCGCTTTGATTGAAGGATAAGGCGGTATACAAAACTGTCTAAATAAATAAATAAATTAAACGTTTTTGGGCAGACACAACAAAGTGGCAAGAATTTGGTGATTTTGGCGGGCTTTTCCAATTTTGTTCTAACTTGCTATTCCTTGCCTTCGAATTGGTTCAAACCACTGAGACTTTTGCTTGCCTCTGCAATTTTATTTTGCCTAGCCTTTGCATTGATTCTACACTGCAATTTTATTTCGCCTTGCCTTCGTGTTGATTCTACACCGTGTGCAGAATTTATTAAATCGCGTGTGGTGGTATTTGAACTTGTTTGGCGGTATTTGATTTTATCTGGTTTGCTGGACAGTGTGACGCTGCAGCAGTACCTGAAGCCATGGAAATAAATACTGACCCGGTGGCAAGACCTGGTATTGCAGGAAGAGGCAGTAAAATTCCTTCCCAGCACAGATCACAAGGGAACAATCAGTCAGATCAGCCTAACCCGGGGGAAGGGAGGAGCGAGGTCACTGATTGGGCGCACCCTGCTAGGAGGCGGGCTTCCCAGGACAGACGTACCCTGTATAACAGGAAGAAGGAAAATGAAAGGAGAGGCAGAGGAGGAAGGAGGAGAAACAGAGACCGAGAGAGCAGCAAAGACAGAGAAAGCCAGAAGGCAGCTGGAAAAGCAACAGAGGCGTATGGGGAGAAGAGTTGGAATGAATATGCATAGGAGAGAATGAACCAGTGGACAAGCTGGTTTGAGAAACAGAACTGGTTGAGAAGCCAGCCAAAGGAACCACAGAGGGGAGCATTTACCAAACCAGGATACAGATACCAGAGAGGCTCAGTGCAGCAGGAAACCTTCCAGGACTCAGAGGAGGGCGTGGCACAGAGAGACCCAGGTGGGAAGCCTAACGGTTTGGAACCAGAAGCTCAGCCGTGGAAATACTGGCAGCCGGTTGAAGAATCTCCCTGCATTCCTCATCAAGGTACTTTTAACTGCAATAAGAGTTTTTATGACAAGCCAAACTGTGTTATTGGTAGTTCTGAAACCCAGGGAAAGTCTAGGATCTATCCAGACAGTTGGCTACAGCCAGAACCTCCAGCAATTAAACCTTGTGTCTCTTTTAAAACTCCTGAAGAAAGCAGTAAAGAAGCTAGTCTTAGAAATACTGCAGATATCTTTACCAGAGATATTTACCAGAGGATTTTAGAAGCATCCAAAGGGGAATTGCCAAAGGAAAACCCTCTGCCTGCCTATGATGTAAGATTTCCAGCACTTGCTGATAGAGACAAGTGGGGGAAGGGTAATTACAGCACCGTGCCTAAAGAGAGTGTGTGTAACGGTAGAATAGCTGTGAATGAAGAAAAGCCTCCCAGTCTCTGTATACCACAAGGAGAAGCAGTTTCCTCACCTGCTCCTCACAGCCAGCAAGCTCAAGTATTATTAAGAGGGCTTCACGCTTTCTTAGAAAAGCATCTTGTTCCTGAGCAGACAGTGTCAAGCCCAAACCCACAAGCAACGCTGTTAAATCCTTTGCCTATGTTAGACCAGCCCATGGACTGCTCGACCTGCCTCATAGACAAGGTTTAAAGGGAAGCAAGAGCTTGTGTAGTGATCTGCTATAAGAAGTGCTATAGTACATGTTTGGAGTGCATGAACCCAAGAGCTTATGTGGATAAGAAAATAAGCTGAATGTTTTCACTCAATTGTACTGCATGAACTTTATAATTTCCTGTTTGTAGCTGGATAAAATATAAGACCCACATGCCAGGAATGTGGCTGTCTTGAATATAAGTTTAAGTTGGACATTATTGAAGAAGCAGTTTCTTTTCAACTTTCTGTTTGGCTATAAAATATTATCCTTCAAAACCTGTACAAAGTCCTATCTTTGGAGCGGGAGAAATAAACCCTAATAAAGAAATAAATTTTCTCTATTCGTGCCTTGCCTGTTCACTCGGTCACCCACAACTACAAGATGACCTCCAGGCTAGCCCTACCTTAAACCCTCAAGGTCAAGGTACGGGCACTAGGGGCGCTACATAGAGTGGCGTAGTTTTTAGGATTCTCCTACAGGCGAAAAGGTGCCACTGCAGAAGAACTTATTTCCCTCTGGACCCCGGCCGAAGAGCTGACAAGCCCAGCTGAGGAGAAAACGACGGCGGAAAGGCTACAGGAGCCAATCCTGAAGTGCTTCATATACACCATCACCAGGTAAAGGGTATCCGCCCCGGGTGGTGGAGGATACTAGAAGGAGAGGTCCCCTAGTGGTAATAGGGGAAAGTGAAAAAAAAAAAAAAAAAAAAGGGAGAAAAGTCCTGTTTTTTTTTTAAAACACATAGAAGTGTTGAGATATCGCACTTGGGTCCTGTGTTTTTGTTTTCCTTACAGGAATTTTCAAAATGGAATTGAATCCGAAAGAAATTTTCGCCTGGATGGCGACACAGTTGGAGCGCCAGTCTGACCTTTCTCTGGAGGCACAGCAGAGAGCCGCCGACCAGTTAAAGGAACAGCAGCAGCCCCTTCTGACTTTATTGGAGGAGTATTTACGTGAAAGAAAACAAGCTACTGTACCAGTTCCTAATACAGGTTTACCTTTGAATACAAATGAGCTGCCTGTGAGCACAGGAGTCTTATTTAACTTTGGACAACTTACCAGCCAAGATGACATTGATGACTACCTGGAAAGTTTTGAAAGGGTAGCACGGCTAAGCTTATGGCCAAAAGAGCAATGGGCCTTAAGGCTAGCCGCTTGTCTCACTGGGGAAGCCATGGCGGCCTATCGTGCCATGCCAGCTGACTTGGCTGGGAGTTTTGAAGAGGTGAAAAGGGCAATTAGGGAGAGACTAGGTCTCACTCCCCTGATATACCGCTCTCGTCTGAGGAGTGTGAGGCTCAGACAGAGTGAGACGCCAAAGTCCTTATATCATAGGATAAGGGGTTTATTATATAAATGGCTGAATCCAGAAAGGAGATCCATGGACTCCCTTCTGGACGAGCTAATCCTAGAACAGTATATGGAGGCACTACCCTCAGAGATCCGTACCTTCTTGGTCCTCCAAAATTGTAGAACAACCCAGGAGGCCGTGTCTCTCTCGGAGAGATTTGTAGAGGCCGAGTTAACTGCCCGGAGAGGGGGCACCCCTT
Source organism: Ichthyophis bannanicus (assembly GCA_033557465.1). Classification (NCBI taxonomy): domain Eukaryota; kingdom Metazoa; phylum Chordata; class Amphibia; order Gymnophiona; family Ichthyophiidae; genus Ichthyophis; species Ichthyophis bannanicus. The sequence continues at coordinate 206,176,621 of CM066034.1, forward strand.
TCAAGGATTGGAGTCAAGGAGGATCCGAAAGGACAAGGAAGGTACAGGAGGATCCTCTCGGTATTTGCATGCCTCTTAGGAAAGATACAGCATGTAGAGTAAAATGTTATAAATGTGGACAGCTAGGACATATACAAAAGTTTTGTCGTATGAAAACTGCGTTTGTGGCAGATAGCTGTTCAGAGAATAGACCGGGATTTCTGTTGCCTGTGTCAATACAGGGGGTCACTACACAAGCATTGCTGGATTCTGGGGCAGAACTAAGTATGATCTCGGAGGAATTCTGGAGAACTATAAAGGACCAACTAGCCCCGGAAAGAATTCCTCCTGCTGATGAAGTAAAGATTAGGTGTGTGCATGGAGGAACGTCCTCCTATCCGGTATACAACCTATCTATAGCAGGCCTAGGTACCCTAAGAACTATCCCGCTAGCAGTAGTACCCCGTCTCCCCCATTCCATGATTCTAGGCAAAGATTGGCCCCAGTTTCATCAGGGTCTAGTGCAAGGGATAAGAGAAAGAGAAAGTTCCCCAGTAGAAGAAGACCCCGAGGAAGTGCCAGCACTGGCCACCCAAAAGCTAGAATCAGTGCTACGGCCGCTGATACCTTCTAGCTGTAAGAATAAAAGAGGGGAAACTCCAAGGAGTAGTGATGCAGACAAGTCTAGATTTGTTTTAAAGTTTTGTAAAATGACCCCTAGCGCGCGGGCCCCCAATAGAGCCACACCAAACGCAGCAGGGTTAGACCTCAGCAGCGCGGAAGATATAGTCGTGCCCGCAGGGGGAAAGGCATTGATAGACACTGCTTTACAGGTGGAACTGCCTGCCGGCTGTTATGGCCGGTTAGCTCCCCGGTCAGGCCTAGCGCTTAAACATTTTATAGATGTTGGGGCAGGGGTCATAGACCCAGACTACCGGGGTTCCATAAAGGTGCTTCTTTTTAACTTTGGTAAAACCAATTTCGTGGTGAAGAATGGCGACCGTATAGCACAGCTCATATGTGAGCGCGTCGGAATGCCCCCGGTAGAAGAAGTGCCTAATTTGTCCACAGCGATGAGAGGGACACAAGGCTTTGGGTCAACCGGGACCAACAGTTGGCAGGGCTTAGCAGCTTCGGTGGAGAGGGAGGACTTAGAAGAGGAAGACCTCGGACCCCAGCTAACGGACTGCCAACAGAGGCCGGAACCACGCTTAGACGAAGGGCTTTCATGGGCCCAAAAGCAGGAGCTGGGACAAGTCCTCTCCCGCTATAAGGATGTCCTCACCCCAGTGCCGGGCGAAACAAGACTAATAGCCCATGAATTAGTCACAACGCCAGGGGAAGTGGTCAGACAGCGTCCTTACAGACTTCCGGAAGCTAAAAAGAATGAAGTGATCCGGCAGGTCAAAGAGATGCTGGCTATGGGGGTGATTGAGGAGTCCCGTAGCCCGTGGAACAGCCCTATAGTTATGGTTCCTAAACCAGATGGATCGATCCGTTTCTGCATCGATTTTCGGAAAGTGAATTCGATATCCAGATTCGATTCGTACCCGATGCCGAGGATCGAGGAACTCTTGGACCGCTTGGGGCAAGCCAAGTACCTCACGACCCTAGACATGTCAAAGGGTTATTGGCAAGTCCCCCTCACGAGAGAAGCCCGGCCGAAGACCGCTTTCAGCACCCCAGTAGGCCTATATCAATTCAGGAGGATGCCTTTCGGCCTACATGGCGCTGCCGCTACATGCCAGCGTCTCATGGACATGGTCCTTCGCCCTCATCACGCATACGCGGTCGCCTATATGGACGACGTGGTGATCCATAGTGGGACCTGGACTCAGCATCTCCAGCAAATAGAAGCGGTACTACTATCCATCCGAAATGCGGGCCTCACCTTGAACCCAGCAAAATGCCTCTTCGGCGGTCAAGAGGTGAAGTATCTGGGCCACGTAGTCGGCCGCGGAACAGTAAAAACCCCTCGTGAGTAAAATCGCCAGTGTGCAGGCATTCCCAAAACCGTCAACAAAAAGCAGTTGCGGAGTTTTTTGGGGCTAGTGGGATATTATAGAAGGTTTATTCCACATTTTTCTGAGAAAACGGCCGCACTGACAGAGATGCTCCGGAAGAACGCCCCAAATAAGGTGAAATGGAGCGCAGAAGCAGAAAGGATGTTTGACCTATTGAAAAAACAACTTTGTGAGGCTCCAGTATTGAAGGGGGTGGATTTCTCCAAAACCTTCATTGTCCAGACTGACGCCTCCGATACGGGTCTCGGGGCCGTCTTATCACAAAGACATGAAGGGGTAGAGCACCCTGTGCTATTTCTGAGTAGACGACTGGTACCAGCAGAGCGGAATTATTCCACTATAGAACGCGAGTGCCTAGCTATTAAGTGGGCTATCAATGCGCTTCGTTTTTATTTAGTGGGAAGGAGATTCATACTGGTCACGGACCACGCACCTTTACGCTGGCTAAACCAGATGCACAACCACAACTCCAGACTTACTCGGTGGTTTATGGCATTGCAAGCCTTTGAGTTTCAGGTGGAACACCGTGCCGGCAAGCTTCATCAGAATGCTGATGCCCTTAGTAGAATCACGTGCTGGCCGGATTCTCCTAAACCAGCCCGTGATATCTTAAGGGGGGGATCTGTGACGCTGCAGCAGTACCTGAAGCCATGGAAATAAATACTGACCCGGTGGCAAGACCTGGTATTGCAGGAAGAGGCAGTAAAATTCCTTCCCAGCACAGATCACAAGGGAACAATCAGTCAGATCAGCCTAACCCGGGGGAAGGGAGGAGCGAGGTCACTGATTGGGCGCACCCTGCTAGGAGGCGGGCTTCCCAGGACAGACGTACCCTGTATAACAGGAAGAAGGAAAATGAAAGGAGAGGCAGAGGAGGAAGGAGGAGAAACAGAGACCGAGAGAGCAGCAAAGACAGAGAAAGCCAGAAGGCAGCTGGAAAAGCAACAGAGGCGTATGGGGAGAAGAGTTGGAATGAAAATCCCAAGGAGAGAAAGAACCAGAGGACAAGCTGGTTAGAGAAACAGAACTGGTTGAGAAGCCAGCCAAAGGAACCACAGAGGGGAGCATTTACCAAACCAGGATACAGATACCAGAGAGGCTCAGTGCAGCAGGAAACCTTCCAGGACTCAGAGGAGGGCGTGGCACAGAGAGACCCAGGTGGGAAGCCTAACGGTTTGGAACCAGAAGCTCAGCCGTGGAAATACTGGCAGCCGGTTGAAGAATCTCCCTGCATTCCTCATCAAGGTACTTTTAACTGCAATAAGAGTTTTTATGACAAGCCAAACTGTGTTATTGGTAGTTCTGAAACCCAGGGAAAGTCTAGGATCTATCCAGACAGTTGGCTACAGCCAGAACCTCCAGCAATTAAACCTTGTGTCTCTTTTAAAACTCCTGAAGAAAGCAGTAAAGAAGCTAGTCTTAGAAATACTGCAGATATCTTTACCAGAGATATTTACCAGAGGATTTTAGAAGCATCCAAAGGGGAATTGCCAAAGGAAAACCCTCTGCCTGCCTATGATGTAAGATTTCCAGCACTTGCTGATAGAGACAAGTGGGGGAAGGGTAATTACAGCACCGTGCCTAAAGAGAGTGTGTGTAACGGTAGAATAGCTGTGAATGAAGAAAAGCCTCCCAGTCTCTGTATACCACAAGGAGAAGCAGTTTCCTCACCTGCTCCTCACAGCCAGCAAGCTCAAGTATTATTAAGAGGGCTTCACGCTTTCTTAGAAAAGCATCTTGTTCCTGAGCAGACAGTGTCAAGCCCAAACCCACAAGCAACGCTGTTAAATCCTTTGCCTATGTTAGACCAGCCCATGGACTGCTCGACCTGCCTCATAGACAAGGTTTAAAGGGAAGCAAGAGCTTGTGTAGTGATCTGCTATAAGAAGTGCTATAGTACATGTTTGGAGTGCATGAACCCAAGAGCTTATGTGGATAAGAAAATAAGCTGAATGTTTTCACTCAATTGTACTGCATGAACTTTATAATTTCCTGTTTGTAGCTGGATAAAATATAAGACCCACCTGCCAGGAATGTGGCTGTCTTGAATATAAGTTTAAGTTGGACATTATTGAAGAAGCAGTTTCTTTTCAACTTTCTGTTTGGCTATAAAATATTATCCTTCAAAACCTGTACAAAGTCCTATCTTTGGAGCGGGAGAAATAAACCCTAATAAAGAAATAAATTTTCTCTATTCGTGCCTTGCCTGTTCACTCGGTCACCCACAACTACAAGATGACCTCCAGGCTAGCCCTACCTTAAACCCTCAAGGTCAAGGTACGGGCACTAGGGGCGCTACAACAGGTGTTTGAGTTTTTTTGATGATTGTTTGGTGGTATTTGATTATTGGTGCCAGTATGATGATTTCTTATTTTTACTTTTAGAACTGCATGTGTGGTTTTGGCATCTCCAGTCCTTGCATTACACATCATCCAGAGGTCTTCAGTTCCTGTTGATCTTTAATACTTTGGGACAGGGACAGTTTTGGACCAGATTCAGCCAGTGTTTATACTAACTTAGCAGATTTGGCCTTCTTACATCCAGCCACCCCAGTATAACGAAGATGAGTGTTCCAAAGAAGAGCAAAACCTACCACTTTCATGATGAATGGGAAATGGACTACTTCTTTATCATGGGGAAAGACAAGTATTGTTGTCTAATTTGTAATGCCCCAGTATCCTTGCCCAAAAAGGGTAATCTGGAACATCATTATAAGGCTCTGCATAGCAATAAGTTTGATGCTGATTTTCCACCTAAAAGTAAAATTCGTAAACTGAAGCTCAAAGAACTTAAATCAAAATTGGCTACTCAGCAACAGTTGATGGCGAAGCCAAGGTCACATTCGGTCAATGCAACCATAGCATCCTTCAAGGTCAGCAACCTGATCGCAAAGAAATGCAAACCTTTCACTGAAGGGGAATTTGTAAAAGATTGTTTTCTTGAAGCAGCTGACAATCTTTTTTGAAGGATTTAAAAATAAGAAAGAGATCATAGCTGCTATTCAAGATGTATAATTGTCAAGAAACACCGTCGTGCGACGAATAGAAAAGATATGTGGAGACACAACTGAACAATTGTTGGAGGATATTTCAAAATGTGTTGCTTTCTCACTGCAACTGGATGAATCTACAGACATAAGAGACATAGCCCAGTTACTATTCTTTATCCAGATGGTTTTTGAAGACTTCAGTGTTAAAGAAGAACTACTTGGAATGATTTCTTTAAAAGGGAGAACTACCAGTCAGGAAATATTCAGTTTTTTCCATTCTTTTGTGACAAAGTGTAATCTTCCATTGCATAGACTTGTTTCCAACACTACTGATGGAGCCAGAGTAATGACAGGTGAGGTTAACAGTTTCATAGCCCTCTGTAGACAGCATGACGACTTCCCAGATTTCTTTTCTTACCACTGCATCATTCACCAGCAAGTTTTAGCAAGCAAGAGACTCAATACAAAGACTGTCATAGACATCACTTTCAAAATTGTAAATTCAGTTCGTGGAAGATCACTTCAAAGATGGCTTTTCAATCTTACTCTTGATGAAGGGGCAGCGGAAATCATTTTGCACACAGATGTAAGGTGGCTAAGTAGGCACAAATTTCTGCAAAGATTTTGTGATTTGTTGAATGAATAAGAAGATTTTTGAAGGAGAGGGGAGATGACCAAGCAGAGTTGGAAGATGAGAAGTGGTTATGTGATCTGGCATTTCTCGCTGACTTTACAGGCAAACTAAGTGATATGAACCTTGAACTACAAGGTAAAAACAAATGCATTGGCGAGATGATGAGTACAGTTTCATCCTATAAGAGCAAATTTGAACTAATGATGACTGACCTTGCAAACAACACTTTTCATCATTTTCCTAATACGCAGGACCATCTGGGACAATATCCAAATTTTGTTTTTCAGAACGAGAAGTATGTGACAGAAATCTGTTCTGTTATCCAGGAATTCGAAAATAGATTCTGTGACTTCCAAAAAATTGGAACAATTGTGGAGTACTTATCATACCCATTCAAAGTAGATGTGGACATTAAAGAAACTGCAGCTGCTATCAGTAAAAATTACTCATTGAACAAGCCATCTCTTGAAAACAAAATTTTAACCCTTAAAAATGACTTTTTCTCAAGACCCGTGCTGAGCAAGAATTGTTTTGGAAGCTAGTGCCTAGAGACAAATTTCCCAACTTGAGAAGATGCAGTGAAGCTGTACACTCTTGTTTCGGTTCAACTTATTTGTGCGAATCTGCATTTTCCCATCTGAAAATGACAGAGTACACAACGTTCCAACATGACAGATGAACATCTCCAGGATTCCCTGATACTGGCCCTCACGCAACTTCAAAAAGCTGGTGGATGAAATGCAGGCTCAGACGTCTTACTAATGAGCAAGAGTGAAATATTAAAGTTTGTGCAAGATCAGCCTGGATCAGTGCTCAACCTAAATTTAACACAAATTACTCAATAAAAGTTAAAGAAAGTTATTACTCAATAAAACTTTAAGAGAAAATGTACTTTCCATTTCCCCTCGCAGTTCTTACTGGATCGTCGTCTCTCTGTTTTGTTTTTGCTTAATTTGCTTAACAGCTGATCACATCCAAGTAAATGACAGAAGGCTCATTAAAAATGGGGGAGGGGCGAATCCTCCAACTTTATTGGGTTAAAATTTAATTTGAAACAAATCTAAAACTTAATTTTCATGGTGGTAGATCACCAGCACTTTTGGCCAGAAAAAAGTAGATCACCTGTTCGAAGTTGGACATGCCTGTTCTAGGGTATCTACCCTGTTCCAGATTTTAGTGTCATGTGCAAAAAAATAAACTTTTTCTGGAAGCTCTTCTGTAATGCTTCTTTCAAATATATTGGAAAGAACCAAACCAAAGACCGATCCTTGTGGCACACCACTGGAATTACCCCTTTCCTTGTAGAATACTCCATTTACCACTACTTTTTGTCACCTCCTACTCAACCAACTGTGTCAGTTTTATGGATTATTTTATTTGATATACCACCTTTTTCTTGGCATACCAAGTGGTCTACAAGTTAAAAATAACACAAAGTTGGTCTTCCTAAAATCCAAGTACACCACATCTAGCACTTTCCCCCGATCCAGCTTCCAGATTACTTAGTCAAAGAAATTGATAAAATTCATCTGACAGGGTCTTATCTCTGGTAAAACCATGCTGCCTCAAATCCTGTAATCCACTGCATCCCAGAAACTGCACTGTTTTACCAGTGACTTTATTAATTTATTTACTACATAGGTCAGACTAACTAGTCTGAAGTTCCCCACGTCCTCATTACTTCCACTTTTGTGGAGAGAAACATATCTGCCATGTCCAGTCCTCTGGATCTACGCATGAGTCTACGGAAGTATTGAAAATATCAGACAGTGGAGCCACCAAAACTTGTCTTAATTCTCTGAAAAGCCTGAGACGTATCATCTCCAGCTCCATTGCTTTGTCTATATTTAGTTTAACAAGCTCCTCATGAATATCTTGAGAGCTACCTTACTTCCATTCCTGTCTGTGACCATTTCCTGGGGTCCTACTCCCAGCCTTTCCTTAGTAAACAATGAACAAGAATATTTGTTAAGCAATTCTGTTTTTATCTCGTCAGCCTCTACATATTCCTTCCCTTCACTTTTGAGCCTCACAATGCCACTTTTGCACTTCCTACTTTCACTAACATATCTAAAAAATATCTTGTCTCCCGCTTTATCATTTCAGCTATTTTTTCAACACTAGCTCCTGCTGCTGCTGCCTGGCCTAGTTCTTGGTTGAGTGCTCTCTCTGCTGTATTGTTGCTAGTGATGCTGTTGCTGCCTGGCTAGCTCTCTTGGTTTAGCATCCTGCTGTATTGTTGCTAGGGTTGCCAACTTTTTCACCGAGAAAAACCCGACACCTGTGGCTCGCCATGCTCCACCCATTCTCCGCCCCTAGTCCCACCCCTGCCCCGCCCCCAGCCCCACCCACAAAAATTACCGAGGATACGTGTAGGCTAACTTCCTTGGTCAGATAATAATTAAACTGGGAACCCCAAAATCCAAACATGAAATGTACAACACTGGAGAAATAAAACTATAAAGTAATTTCCTCTTGCACTAAACAAAAACGCAAAGATGTTAGCAATACACACTTCCCAGACCAGACATATTCCAGTTAATAAATTCAAAATAAAAAGTATTTTTCTACCTTCTGTTTGGGCGTTTTATTTTTCAGTTGCAATTGCTCCAGTCACTTTCTTCTGGTTTCTTCGTGTCTTCTGCGAGCTATCCATTTGTCCTTTCTTCTCTTTCAGATGTTTTCCATTCTCTCTCTATTTCTGCTTTAACATACTGATTGTTTCCCTTTTGCTCTTTCCCCCAATTCTTTCCTTATTCCTTTATCATCCGTTTAAATTTCACCCTTCCATTCTCAAGCCCCTCTTACTCTCCCAATACCGGCCCATCATAGACTTTTCTTCCACACAAAATATTTTTTCCCCTCTCCATTCTCATTCCCCATCCATTCTAGTCCTCCCCCAAATCAATTCCCTTATAGTTCTAGACCCACCCAGCATCCACTCCCTTCTAGTCCCATTCTCCCATGCCCCACATCAGCCCATTTCCAGTCCTATTCCAGCTCTTCATCAGCCCATTTCCAGTGCTAGCCCTCACATCACAGGCCATTTCCAGTCCTAGCTCACCCCCCCCAATCACAGCCCATTTCCAGTCCAAGTCCCCCATCACAGCCTATTTCCAGTCCTAGGCCCCCCCACCATCACATCCCATTTGCAGTCCGAGTCCCCCCACACCATCACAGCCCATTTGCAGTCCTAGCCCCCCTAATCACAGCCTATTTCCAGTCCAAGATCCCCCTTCCTCCACCATAGCCCATTTCCAGTCCAAGTTCCCCCCCCCCATAGCCCTTTTCCAGTCCAGGTCCCCTCCACCCCCATCACAACCCATTTCCAGTCCATGTCCCCCCCCCATAACCCTTTTACAGTCCAGGTCCCCCCCCCATCACAGCCTATTTCCAGTCCAAGTTTCCCCCCCCCCATAGCCCTTTTCTGGTCCAGGTCCCTCCACCCCATCACAACCCATTTCCAGTCCATGTCCCCCCATAACCCTTTTACAGTCCAGGTCCCCCCCCCCATCACAGCCCTTTTCCAGTCCAAGTCCCCCCCCTTAGCCCTTTTCCAGTCCAAGTCCCCCCTTTAGCCCATTTCCAGTCCAAGTCCCCCCCCCTTAGCCCTTTTCCAGTCCAAGTCCCCCCTTAGCCCTTTTCCAGTCCAAGTCCCCCCCCCCTTACCCATTTTCCAGCCCAAGTCCCCCCCCTTAACCCTTTTCCAGTCCAGGTCCCCCCCAATCCCAGCCCATGCAGTCCTTGCCCCCCCCCCCCCCGACGAGCATCGCGGCTGTCTGAGGCTTCAGAGGGAGCCGGGGAAGCCCGCGCGAGGCCCCGGCTCCTTCTGAACAGCCACCAGCGTGAAGAGCCTTTTCCTTCACGCTGGCGTCTGTTCCTGTGAAGCCGCGAATGCTGGGAAAGGTTAAAGGTTGCCCTTTAACCTTTCCCAGCATTCGCGGCTTCACAGGAACAGCCGCCAGCGTGAAGGTCAAGGCTCTTCACGCTGGTGGCTGTTCAGAGGGAGCCGGGGCCTCGCGCGGGCGTCCCGGACTCCCTCTGAAGCGGAGAGAAAAGCCGGTTTTTTTGCTCAGGCCGCTCCCGATCTTGCGGCCAGAGCAAAAAAACCGGCTTTTAAAGGGCCGGTTTTGCCTCTGCGCCGGCAGCCGGCCTGGCCGTGGAAAAACCGGCCAGGCCGGCTGAAAACCGGCCAGTTGGCAACCCTAATTGTTGCTAGTGCCAATCTAATTTCTGCTGCTGCAGGGCCTGATCTGCTGTCGTGCACTCTCTTGTTTCCACTGGGGTGTTTGTCCTCTAAAAGAAACAAAAAGAAAACTCAAGAAAATTGCTTCCTTCTCTAACAAAATTATCATACACTACCCTCTTACAATCAGCAGCACCTCCCCCAGAATAAACTTTGTCTTTTTCCCGCAGCAGATACTATCTTTCCACCAACTTTTGAATCTCTATCCCTATCAGAAAAGGTTAAAATTTGGGATGATTCGCACATGTCTACCTTTTCAGGTATCTGTTTACCCTCTAAGCATATGGCCAAATCCAGACATCCTTGGCACCACCCGGGCCTCTGTCTCACAATGAGACAAACTCACAGAGCTAAGCAGCTTTGGAGAACGCTTTAGACACCAGCACTTTTAACTTCCTTCAAAAATTCTGCAGCCTATTGCCATATGCAAATAAAAATCACAAAAAAAAATATTTCTCTGAACCCTTTTCAAAGTCAGCTAATGGTCCAAAGAAACTCTACATCAAGGTATTGCAGTTATCTTCTCCTTCCCCTTCTTTACATGATCAACACTGGATTGACCATACTGCAGATACTCTTGCTTCATATTTCTCAGGAAAAGTTCAGCTTATCCGATCTAGCCTAACTGATGACAATACTGAGACTATTTTTTTTTTTAGCTGTATTTAGCTGTATTTATATCCCGCTTTTCACCGGGTCAAAGCGGTCAATTGGGAGATACATTTAACACGAGGGGATATGACACACATACGCTAATACTTACAGGGAACATGGGCAATGGAGGGTTAAGTGGCTTGCCCAAGACCACAAGGAGTGCCTATAGGACTAGAAATCCCAGTCCCTCCGGCCTGAGATTGCTGTCCCCCGCTGAATCCTCATTCTCTTTTCCCTTATTCCCTCAACATACCTTGTCTCACATGCATGAGATCACGGTCACAAAGCTTACCAAAATTATCTCATCCTCAAGGAAAACAACTTGTGCCTTAAACCTTATTCCCTCTTCTGGGATCTCCAAATCTTCATTGAGTCTTCTGCCTTTTGCACTCTCTATCATTAACTCAAGTTTGACCTTGAGTGAGGTTCCATCATCTTGGAAATGTGCAACTGTACACCCCATAATAAAGAATCAGTTATCTGAAAAAAAACTGAACTTTCTAACTATCAGCCAGTTTCCAATTTACCATACCTCTCTAAGTTGACGGAACATATCACCGAGCTATCAGAGCATCTTGAGCAGACAAATAACCTTCATCCTCTGCAATCTGGGTTCCAAAACTCTACTTACCTCGTTACTCAAGGAGATATATACTTCCCTGGATGCTGGTAAAATTTCACTGGCAGTCTCACTTGACCTTACCACAGAATTTGACCTAGTTAATCATCTCACACAGGGCCGTACCAAGCTAGAATCACACCCTGTGCAACTTGCACATCGGGCGCGCCCCCCCCCCCCCACTCAACCCTCTATCCAGCCACTTTATGCTCTTGCCTTGCTGCTGCTGCTGCCCTCTGTTTTCTCCACAATGGCACCGGCAGCAGGGCAAGAGCAGAAGGTGTCTGGATGGAGGTGGGAGAGGGGAGGCGCGCCCGATGTGCAAGTCACCGGCACTCTGTCTCTCCCTGCTCTGACATTGCGTCATAGGAGGGAGGGACCGGACCCACTTAAAGTGCCACAAAAAGGCTTAAGGGGTGCATTTTGGCTGCCTGCTGTTGCCCTGCTGCCACTGAAAGAAGAAAAAGTGGCTGCGCCAGGGCAATAGCAGACAGCCAAAGTGTGCCCCTTAAGCCTTTGTGCTCTGTGCGACTGCATCGCTCACACAGGGCTAGGAACGGTATTGCTATCACATTGCTCTCTCAGTTAGCTAGCATTGGCATCACTGGACAGACATATGACTGGTTCCATTCCTTTCTCACTGACCATTCATACCAGGTTTGCACTGGTACCGCTTCTTCCATAATTTTCCCTTCTCCCTGTGGCATGCCCCGGTGTTTTGTTCTTTCTCCCCTTCTTTTCATTCTCCACATCAGCCCTCTTGCAATATTAATTCAAGATCATAACGTCAGTGTTTACTTTTATGCTGATGATGTCCTGCTGTTAGTCCATCTGGACCCAATCAAACTGGATTTATCTCTTCTAAACCGCACCCTGACAGCCATTTCAAAATGGCTTCAGGCAAATTACCTTAAACTAAATCATACTAAGATCACTGCAATCTGGATCACAGGGGTTACACCTTCCCCCATAGAGGCTCCATCTATAGACAATATGCCAGTTCAACTGACCACAATTTTGAGATATCTAGGAATACTCCTAGATACAGTACTATCCTTCTTCCCCCACACTAATGCAATAGTGATAAACTCTTTCTTTGCTTTCCACCAATGTTGTTCTCGTCATCCCTATCTGGAACTCAAATCTCTTACCTCTCTTCTTTTTCAATATGTCCCAGCAACATTACTGCAATGCAATTTATGCTGGTCTTTCCAATTTGAAACTTAAACGCTTACAGTCGATTCACAACACAGCCATCCACATCCTAACATATGCAAAAAGTAATGATCATATCACCCCACTATTAAAAACTCATCACTGGTTACCCATTGCCTTCTGTATTCAATATAAACTCCTGACACTAGAACACAAGTCCTTCATTCCGGTACACCAGCCTATCTTGCCTTTTTTCTGACATTGCATACTCCACCATGAGCACTGTATTCCCTATATGATAACTGTTTATATATACCCCCACCTTCACGGGCACACGTGGGATCAACCAGAAAGTCATCCTTTTTTTTCTGCGCCCTCATTTTATGGAACGCTTTGCTGCGTGATCTCCATCTAGATTCCTCTTATGCCTCTTCAAATCCCATCTGAAAACCCTTTTCTTCCAACAGGCTTTTGAGGCTTGAAATACATTGTTGTGATGGTGATGCTGGTCTCTGCCAATGTCCTCGATTTTTTGTTCTGGTCGTTTTTTTTATGTGTTTTGTCTTGGTCCAGTCTTTTTTGTTATTTTTCCTTCTTGTTTTACTACTTTTAATCTAGAAATGTTTTTATTTCTCTGTCAACCATTTTGCCTATACCAAGAAAGGCAGTATAGCAACATTTTTAAATAAACATAAAGATAATGCTGCTGCCTTGGGGCTATTCATGTCACTCAAGCTGCTGTTGCCAGGACTGATCTTCTGCCCTGCCACTCTATTATTTCCACTGGGGTATTTTGTCTCCAAAGAGAAAAACAAAATGTTTGTGTTCAATTACACATTTTCACAATTTGATTGTGAAAGGTGTACATTTAGAGTAATAATTGTTCATTATCAAATTCTTAGTTGGGAGGTGGAACTAGTGATTTGAAGGTTAATTGAAGGGAGCACAAAATAGAAATATGTTTCATCATGTTGGATGCCCCAGACTTGATTAAGAGGAATTTTCAAATGCATCTTGATAAATTGCCTATACATGTGACATCTTATGAACTGCAGAAGGAGGCTGATTTTGAAGCAATGCAAATACTACGCCAAGCATGGGCAGTGAATTTGAGACTGAGATCATATTCCAGACACCCTGGCTTAGAAGTGAGGTTTATTACTGTCATAGTATACGCAAAACTAACCCATTTGAGGAATTTACCCCTGAAAATGTGCTTAAAACAACTAATAACCTTGCAAAGGCCCTATTTATATGGCTAATGCAAATGATTCTGTGCACTGATAAGGATGTGGTGTGCCTGTATATAGTGTGACCACCTCTATCTGCCTTGCATTTTTTTTAAGCTTTCAGTCTTCATTTCACTGTAATTGGTGCTTCTTTACCCTTTTTGCAGTTCCTTAGAGTGTTCTTTCCTCCACAGTACATAGGGAAGATGATTAATGCACCCTCTGAGTCTTAATGCCCAAGTACTCTCCAGGATAATATTAAGAACATAACATATGCCATACTAGGTCAGACCAAGGTCCATCAAGCCCAGTATCCTGTCTCCAACAGTGGTCAATCCAAGTTACAATACATGTCAGGTTCCCAAAAAGGTACACAGATTCCACGTTGCTTACCCTGGGGTAAGCAGTGGATTTCCCTAGTCCTCTTTAGTAATGGTTTAAGGACTTTTCCTCCAGGAACTCATCCAGACCCTTTTTAAACCCAACTACACTAATAGCTTTACTACATCCTCCGGTAATGAATTCCAGAGTTTGATTATGCGTTGAATGAAAAAATATTTTTTTCTATTAGTCTTACATGGGTTACATTATAGCTTCATTGAGTGTCCCCTAGTCTTTCTACTTTTTCAAGAAGTAAACAACCAATCTATGTTTATCTGTTCTACTCCATTCGTTATTTTATAGACCGCTATCATGTCTCCTCTCAGCCATCTTTTTACCAGGTTGAAGAGCTCTAATCTTTTAAGCCTTTCCTCGTAGGAGTATCCTTCCATCCCCTTTACCATTTTGGTGGCTCTTCTCTGTACATTTTCCAATTCCGCTATATCCTTTTTAAGATATGGTGACCAGAATTGCACACAGTATTAAAGGTATGGCTGCACCATGGTACAATACAGAGGCATCATAATATCCTTGGATTATTCTCCATTCCTTTTTTATGATTCATAGCATTCTATTTGCTTTCTTGGCCACTGCTGCACATTGGGCAGAGGGTGGATGCTTGGAATGTCCTCCTGATAGAAGTGGTGGGGCAAATATAGTGACAGAATTCAAAATGGCAAGGGACAGACACAGTGGATCCCTTTATAGCAATAGGATAAAATCAAAATAAGCATAACTATCTCTTATATCTCAACAAATAGGGGTGACCTATACGGAGCAGTGGGTATATCCCTAAACAAAGGCATGGGGAGAAGCAACCTTCTTGGACCGGCAGATGCACCTACTCTTGCCGCCTTGCTGACCATGCTGGTCTTTATCTGCTGTCATATACTATGTTACTGTGTATTATCCAGGATGACACCTAAATCCTTTTCCTGAGTGGTGGTTCCTTGTATCGTGTATGTAACCGTAGTTTGGGTTGTTCTAAGTGCATAACTTTGCACTTATACACATTAAATTTCATCTACCATTTAGAGATCTCATCCTTCAATTTATTAAGGTCCTCTTGCAATTTTTCATAATCTTCTTGTGTTTAAACAACGTTGAATAATTTTGTGTCATCTGCAAATTTGATTACCTCACTTGTTATTCCCATTTCCAGGTCATTTATGAATATGTTAAAAAGCAGCAAACCCAGCACAGATCCCTGGGGTTCTCCACTATTCATCTTTCTCCATTGAGAAACTTGGCCATTTAGCCCTACTCTCTGTTTTCTATCTTTTAACCAATTCCTGATCCACATTAGTACACTGCCTCCTATCCCATAACTTTTTAATTTTGCCAAGAGGCTCTTATGAGGGACCTTGTCAAAGGTAGACTAAAATATTTCAAGCACCTAGATATCCAAGGGGATTTGAAATATTGATGCCTACTCACTGGACCTTATTGACCAAACCTTTGCGAATAACCTCACCACTACCACCACAAATGAACACCAGCACCCAAATGTGCTGTCCTCATTGTCCTGAGGTGTTCCTACCGTGTGCTGCTTAAGACCTCTCCCTGTGCCGATGTTTATGCCCCTCTGCTAATGCCTTAGATTCTTCATGCCATTGTTTATTTATTTGCTTGCTAAATTGCTGTTCTCCCAGAAGCTGTATTTAGGTGTCCTAAACACTAGCAGTATGAAACAGTAGGCTCTTGCCATTCAACTCTCTTGTGAAAACGTGTCTATTGAAATACTAGAATAGGCTTCCATGTACTCCTCAGCCAAGTTCATTTCTTCCAAAACTTGGATCTTAACCTAACCCTGTTGGTTCTTTTCCCTCTACTGGTGCCTTGAGATACTCATGACATTGTTAATGCTACTTTGCCTTTTGCAGTGCCTTGGGATGTTCTTCTCACTGATTTTGCCCTTCTCTTAGTGCACTTTGCCCCACTTTTTATTTATTTAACAGGTTTTTTATATGGCTTTATCATTTCAGTCAAAGCAGTTTACATTATAACTTAAACTTGGCAATGTACATTAAACAGCGACATTGATAACTTCAATTTTTCTGAGGCAATGGAGGGTTAAGTGATTTGCTCAAGGCCACAAGGAGTGCTACATGGGAATCAAACCGTAGTCTCTTGGTGCCCAAGTCAGTGCTCTAACCATTAGATTACTCCTCCGTGCCACGCAACTCCACTCCACTTTTGTTACCTCAGGCTCTCCATTCCACTCTTTGTCCTACTTTGCCCTCTCACAGTGCTTTGGGTTGTTCATGCTACTTTTGGAGTGCTGATAGTGTCAAAATTGCTTCCCTCATTGATTTTAATGGAACCTAATGAAATGAGCAAAACAGATATTTTTAAGATTCAAAAATGAATGTGATAATAATTGACCTGAAAATGAACTGGAAAGAACATTTTCCCCATGCACATTCCTGTTACACAGAGAGACATACTCGTAATGACAGGAAACACAATTGTTATTGAATGTTTATCAGTAATAGCATTTTAAAATGGAATATTGTCTGCAGGTATAATGAAGTAAAGAGGAAAATGGACCCTGGTTTCCCTAAATTAATTGCTGATGCTTGGAATGGAGTTCCAGATAACTTAGATGCAGTGCTGGATCATAATGGAAGTGGTAAGCAAATGTGGTGCAACCGTAGATAGCATTTACTTTTAAGTGTGGCTTACTCTTGTCTGCTTCCTGGAGACATATATCTTTAGTGGTCATTGAGCAGACAGGCAGCTTCTTATTACTCATGGCTCTCTGCCTTAAGATACAAATTATTCGATGAAAAAAAACATCTCTTTAAAGTGATACTTTAAAAGAAATTACTTAGGAGTTTCCATCGCTAAACTTTTTAAAATTTTGCTAAACAAAAACAAATAATTAATGGCTACTGTCATGTAGGAAAAAAAATTAGAAACTAGCAGGTATTCTTACAATTATTTTTGTTTTACAGGGTACAGCTATTTTTTCAAGGATTGGTATTACCTTAAATTGGAAGACCAGAGCTTGAAGATAGTTAAAGTTGGTAATGTGAAAAATGACTGGCTGGGTTGCTGAACCATATGAAAAATGAATAACTAAATATATACTTCATGTTTTACAGAATATACCTTATCTGTAATTAGAAATAGATGGATTTGCTAATTAATGGACCAGTCTGGTACTGGTACCTGGTAATAAAGTACCAGTACTCTACAGTATCTTTCATAAAATAATTTAAAATAGCATTTCTAAGAGACTTTTTCATGTTTACAAACATTTTTCACTAATGTGAGGAACTGTATTTCCAATCCTAGGTTGTTCTGTAGCTAGAGTACAGTAGGCCATGGATAAAAATAAGAAAAACTTTGATCAATTGGGTCCACTGTATTTGCTAGCCATGCAAAAGCTGGTATTGTATCATTCTCTACGTCTCTTTCCGCACCTTTGAAACCTAAGTATTCAGAAGTACTCATAATTCAAAGTTCCAGCACATCTCTGTTTTTCAGAGGGCTCTGAATATGGCTGGCTCATCCTGGTCCATGTCACCTGATGTAGATTTCTCTCCTTGTTTTCCATTTATTTCCATAGAAATAAAGATAGATTGTTGAAGGCACAGGTTGCCTAAGGATTTGAGTTGTGTCAATGCGTTACGGAATCATGGCAAGAAGCTGTATTATAATATTGTTTGAAGTTCTTTTTTTATTAAAAAGTTCAGTTTAATTAGAAATTTACTTTATTCACTATGGGGCGTGTTTACTAAACCACAATAATCATTAATGTGGGGCTTACTGCACACTAGGTGTGCCACGCTGATAGTATGGTAAAAGCCCCATGCTGTTTAGTGCAGTGGTTCTCAGCCCAGTCCTCTGGGACCCCGACCAGTTGGGTTTTCAGGGTATCCACAATGAATATGCATGAGATAGATCTGCATGCACTGCTTCCATTGTATGCAGATCTATCCATGCATATTCATTGTGGCGATCCTGAAAACCTGACTGGACTGGGTGAGAACCACTGGTTTAATATGAGATGGGGCAGGGACTGGGTGGGTTGGGGTGGAACATAGGTGGTGATGACACATCTTGGTTAGCACAGATGTCATTGGCACACGCTGACCATGAATAATGCCGTTAGCATGGAAGCATTTACCACCTCAAGGGGTGGGAGTAAGTGCACTCATGTGCCATTTAGTGTGGCTTCAGAGCACTCAAGGCAAATTGACATGCGGATCAACCCACAAAATTGAGTGCTAGCCTCCATGTTAATCTGTGGGGTGGAATGCATTCTAACATTGCATGCTTTAGTAAACATGCCCAACTTTACAAAAATGCTTTCTTCATGGATGAAATGATCCAGGTTTCTACAGGAACAGTAATAGACCAAAAATTCAAGCGTTATCAGTGGTTAAAGATAAAATGGTTTTGTCTTGATTTCTAAATTGTTTTGATTCAGTTTTGAACCATGAACACTTTTATTCTAGATGATTGAATACTGTAGATTTATTTCATATAAAAGAATACACACATTGAATGTAAACAATAATAATATACCAATAAAAAATACAGTTTAAAACTATCATATTCATATTGTTAAAAGCTATTCATTTTCTAAGGTGTTTTGACAGTGTTAAATTAGATATTATGGCTGAGATGAGACTTCCATCGCTCCAGACTGAGTGATTGAATGCATAAAGTACTTTTTTCCATTTTTTTTGCATTTTCAAATATAGAAAAGACAGAAAACACTTGAGAATACCATAGTACAGTAAGACTTTGTTCATACCATGAATTATAAAACCTAGAAATATATGGATTAGTATTTAAAAACAATGTTTGGCAATTTTTTTAAACACTGGCCATGGCTTTTATATAATTCTCAGATAGTGCCAAACTGCAGCCAGCACTGATCTGTGCAATGCAGCAATTGCCTGGAGAGAAGCAATAACTAACCAAATGGGTGGGCCGAGTATCTGGATACCTTAGGACAGCTATTTTGCTGAATATCACCACTATCCAGGATAATTTGCCGCCTTGCTCTTGCTCCATACATGCACCAGTCTGGCACTTTCTGGATAGCGCCACGGTGATATGTAAGCATATTTAGCAGCTCTGTCTGGATAGTGCCGCTGAATCTCCACAGATAGTGGAGATTAAGGCATTTTATGCGGATAAATACCTTTGAAAATTGGGCGAATAGAGAGTAGACATCTGGAGGGCAATTTTAGAACTGGATTCATAAGTGGATGCAGCCAGTATATATGTAAATAGCAGCAATTTTAGAAAGAGAAAACATACTTATACTTTCCCTTCTAAAACTGCTGGGTGTACTTGTATCTAGTGGGGATGGCAGGTGTAAATATACACATTTGTATTTGCCAAGATCTACATGAATACTTGCTGTATGCAAAATATATTTGTAATCTTAAACTCTGCCCAATTCCACCTCCCGGAAAACTCACTTAAATATTTACAGGGAAGACCAACACGCTGACATAAGGTGCACTCACACTGAGCTCTGCCACTGTCTTGATTTGCTCTCATCTGCAGATTTGGTGATGGTGAAGAGGAGTGAGCAGGCCCAGATTTAGGCATAGGCAACTGCCTCCAGTACCAAATTATGATGGGTGCCAGAGTATTACCCCCCAACTGCCATGCCTCAGTCTGGGCCTGAAGCTCCCAGTGATCTGGTTCCAAGCAGCAGCAGCAAACCTGGTAATGAAATTCAGCCAGACCCTGTTGTGTCCACCCTCTCCTTTCCCCTTGCAGGGTTTCCATAGCAACAAGAAGTCCTACAAGAAGGGAGGGCAGGATGCTGCAGGGCCTGGGCAGCCCTAGGCAGAATTTCATTCACAAAGTTTCTGCTGCCACTGGGGGACTGTGGAATGCAGTAAGACAAGAGCTGATTGGAAGGAGACCCAATTGGGTGGGGGAGTCTGAGCTGAGCAGGAGGAAGGTAGGGCAAGTTGGAAGGGGAGCAGAGGATGCCCACCTTTCTTGCCTATTGGCACTAACTATGCATGTCTGGGCCTGGGGGTGAGTGAGAACTGGCTTACCTCTGTCCTCTAAGTGAGGGAGTTTGGTGCATTGAAGCATTGTGAGTTTTGTTTTTACCAGCATAAGGAGCGGAATTCTGCCATCCAATGGAAAGAGACTTGGTGCTGTGGCCACCTTAGATGAGTCAGGAGTCTTGCTAAGTTTGGACATGCACTCTTCCTGCTGAAGCCAGGTCAGCTTAATTGAGTGCTGCATGGTTTGGCAGCCTGGAACACTGAGGAAGTAGAAACCAGCAGTGTCACCGAGAGGAGAGACATGACACAGAGTGGAAGGCTTTTTTCATAGACAGAAGCAGAGAAGTCCTCTTGGCAGTTACTCCTGCACCTCAGTCAACAATGGTGAGTACAGGCCAGACTGTGATGATGGAAAGACTGGTTGGTGTGTAGGAGAGCTCTGATAGATAGAGAATGATTTTTTAATTACCTGCAGATCTCAGCTCTATCCAAGATAAGACCTGCTATCATCACACTGGAGTGTATTTGGTTGTCTCTCGCTTGTATACAAACCTCCCTTGTGAGTTAAAAGCATAGTCACTCACCTGTAACAGGTGTTCTCTAGGGACAAGAGGAACCAGTCCTTACATGTGGGTGCCGACGGAGCCTACATGGAAGCATCTCCCCAGCTTTCAAAGAAAGCCTTTTGGAGATGCACCACACATGCGTGGTCTACTTCCCGCCCAAGGGTGCCATCTTGCCTCAGTCAAATAACATAGCTAAGATAGCAAAAATAAAAGATGGTAAAGAAGCAACTCCAAGGGGAAGAGGGAGGGTTGTGAGGACTGATTCCTGCTGTCCCCGGAGAACACTTGTTACAGGTGAGTAACTAGGCTTTCTTTGGTAATAAGCAGGAAGTCAGTCCTCACATACGGGATTCCCCAGCTACAGGCTACTGAAACCTGTAGAAAATGCCACGGCGACATGCAAAGATGAACCGTGATCAGCAGCAGTTGAAACCCGAAAGGAACTCTCGCAAGATCAAGTGTCCAGTGAAAACCAGCACTCTGATAGCCTGAACACAGGAGGGTCGGAGGGCAGGAGTTGCTTACACCCCTAAAAGATTACAGAATACAGCCTGACCAAAGCGCTGTCCCTTTGGGACTCCCTCTCCAGGCAATAGTGAGCTGTGAAGGTATGGACCAAAGACCAGGTGGTGGCCTGACAAATTTCCATCATGGGGATGGAACTCAGATTGGCTACGGAAGTAGCCATGGCCCTGATGCAGTACTCTGTGACTCTCTGGTCCAATGTGATCTATGCTTGCTCATAGGCAAGGGTAATGCAGTCTACTACCCAAGTGGATAGGATTTGCTTAGTCACTGGGAGCCCAAGATGGCTGGGGCCATAGGATACGAAAAGCTGTTGAGCTTTGCAGTGGCCTTGAGTACGTTGCAGGTAGAAGGACAGGGCCCTTTTACAATCCGAAGTATGGAGAATGGTCTCCGCCCTACCAGCATGAGACCTGGAAAGAAGGTGGTGAGCACCACCTCCTGCTTGAGGTGGAATGGGGACACCACCTTCAGCAGAAACTTGGGTTGTATGTGGAGCACCACTCTGTCCTTGTAGAAGCTCGTGGAAGGGGGCTCTGCCATCAGAGTCTGGAGCTAGCGGATTCTGCATGCTGATGTGAGCGCTATCAGGAAGGCGACCTTCCAGGAGAGATACCGTAGGTGACAGGTGGCCAGAGGCTCAAAGGGAGGCTTGGTGAGCTGTGAGAGTACCACATTAAGGTCCCACTCCACCACAGGAGGACAGACAGGGAGTTTGGACATGAGCCCTCATAGGAACTGAGACACAAGGGGCTGAACCGAGAGGGATTTCCCCTTGACGGACTGGTGATGCACTGCGATGACACCCAAGTGTACTCTGAGTTGGACTTCAGTCCTGCCTGCGATATGTGGAGCAGGTATTGGAATACCACATGCACTGAGTAGGAGAATGGGTTTGTCTGCTTTTTTGTGCACTACAATGAGAAATAGTGCCACTTGAAGGTGTATGCCCTTCTCGTGGAGACTTATGAGAGGCCAGAAGATTGAAGGGGGCTAACACTACCCTTTCAGCAGTCAAGCCATGAGCGAAAGGGACCTCTGTTTGGGGTGCAGAAGAGAGCCCTGCTCCTGTGAGAATAGTACTGGGGCTCAGCCCAAGGGAACCGTCGATAGGGAGAGGAGCAGCGGAAACCAGAGCTCTCTGGGCCACCAAGGGGGTATAAGAAATAGTGATGCTCTGCCACACTGAGCCTTGAACAGGGTCTTGGCTATCAGCAGCATTGGAGGGAAGGCATATAGACCTTCCGTCCATGGTATGAGGAATGCATCTGCCGCTACCTGAGACAAGTGCAGTCGGCAGGAGCAGAAACAGGGCAACTGTTTTCCAGGCTGGCAAATAGGTCCATCAAAGGGACACCCCAGAGCCAGAACAGCTGCGAGGCCACCACTGGGTCCAAGCGCCACTCATGGGTCTGGAGTATTCTACTCAGTTTGTCTGCTAGGTCGCTAGGACATTTTTTTTTTTAACAGATTTGCTATACTGCCTTATCATTAATTCAAAGCAGTTTACATGGAACAAATATATCAACAAGCTTTTACATAGAACAGGTAATTAAAACTTTGAGGGTTATATAGGGCAAAAGATATATTTAACAATTGCCAACTATATACAAATACACTGTTGTGGTATGATGTGTTACTGTGCTACTTTTAACAGTTATCTGCTATATACAGTTGTATCATTGCAATATGGCACTTTTTCTTCTAGGTGGAACCATAGTATTCAAGGTAAAGGCGAGTCTTTAATGCTTTCCTGAAGTCTAGTAGGTCTTTGATTGCTCTATTGAAGCTGGTAGATCATTCCACAGCTGGGGAGCATACAAAGAGAAGGCTCTACCGCAAGTGGATTGCTTTGTCCTGGTCCAGAAGGTAGAACACCCTTAGGAGCAACCCTCTACGTATAGCATAGGAGAGAGGGCTACCGCCCCTGGCAGAGAGGGTATGACCTTGTCCCTCCCTTGTTTGTTCGCATAGAACATTGCGACTTGATTGTCAGTATGGATCAGCACTACATGGTGCTGTAGTTGGTGGCGGAAGGCTCTTAGGGCCAGGAATATTGCCCTGATTTCCAGTAGGTTGATCTGCATTTCGGATTCCCTCTGGGTCCAGCAGCCTTGTGTTTGGAGGTTTGCACAATGTGCTCCCCAGCCCATTAGAGAGGCATCCATAGTGAGGACCTTCTGGGGAGTGAGTGCCTGGAAGGGCATCCCGGCCTGAAGGTGGCATGGGTTCTGCCACTATCTGAGGGAGCCTAATTGGTGGGTCACCTGCACTCTGTCCTTCAGCCTGCTTGTGGCTTGGGCCCACTGAGAGTGGAAGCACCACTGTGCTGCTCTCTTGTGCAGGCGGGCATTTGGTGTCACATGGACCTTGAAGGCTATGTGTCCCAGCAGGAGGAGAAGGAGCCAGGCGGATAGTGTCCTGCGCCGTTGCACCTCTGTGGCTAATTCCCTGAAGCATTCTAACCTCTCCTGAGGGAGGAAAGGTTTTGCCTGAAGGGTGTCCAACTGCACCCCTATGATCCCTAGGCACTGAGCCAGAGTGAAGTGGGACTTGGGGTAGTTTATGACAAACCCCAGGTGCTGCAGGGCATTTATGGTGTCTCTACAGCTTTATGAGCCAGTCGTCCAGATAAGGGAAGACAAAGGTCCCTTGAAGCCTGAGGTGGGCTGCGAGGCACTTTGTGAAGACCCTTGGAGATGAGGCCAAACCAAAAGGGCAGCACACTGTATTGGTAGTGCTGTCCCCCCACCATGAACCAAAGGTATTTTCTGTGGCTGGGGGTGAATGAAGATGTGAGTATAGGCATCCTTTAGGTCTAAGCAGTAGAGCCAATCTCCCTGCTGGAGGAATGGCAGCAGTGTTCCAAGGGAGAGGATTCGTGAACTTCTCCCTGACCATAAACTTGTTAAGCTTTCACAGGTCCAGGATGGGTTTGAGTCCCCCAGTCCTCTTGAGGACAAGGAAATACCTGGAGTAGAAGCCGGTGGCTCCACTTTGTCCCGGAGTAGCCCTGCTAGCTCGGTGAGGAACAGGGTTTGGTGGAAGAGAGGCCTGGTGGGTTCTCCTGGGAAGTACGAGGGTGGTGGCCAATGTAGGTGGAGGAGGTAACCCTCCTTGACCACTTGTAACACCCATGTATCGGTAGTGATGGCTGTCCACCTGTGGGCAAACAGGACTAGGCATCCCCCTGTGGGGAGCAGAGGACCTCCTGAGGGAATGGAGGTCGTGCACAGGCAGTCATCAAAAGCTTCCCTCAGGCTGAGCCTGAGCCAGTGCCTGGGGCTTTGTAATGTTTTGTTTTTGTGATCATGTTCCTGGCCCTTCTGTTGTTGGCCCTGATGAGGGGTCGACCTGGAAGTGCGGAGTGCTACCAAAGCCCCCTTTCTTCCTCGAGAAGAAGGACTTTATCCCCAGGGTTTTCTTCCAGGGTTGCCCCGAGGTGTTCTTTGAGAGTCTGGTTCTCAGTCTCTATCTCTACTGCTTTATCCACCATGGCTTCCCAAATAGATTTTCACCTATGCAGGGGACATCGATTAGTTTGTCCTGTACCTATTGCTCCAGGTCAGATGACCAGGGACATGCTTAGTGTTATGTCCCAATACCAGCGGTGGCCACCCTGGCTGATGACTCAAAGTCATCACAGGCTGCTCGTGACAGAAACTTTGAGCATTCCTTTACTGCCGAGGTTAGAGTCTTGAACCTCTGCAGGGGTTCATCCTTGAGGCCCGATGAGAATCTCCTGAGCATCTCTTGAGCTCCTTCAACAGTTCCTTCAGGTACATGGTAATGCAGAGCTGGTAGGACTGGATTCGGCCTTGGAAGGCTTTCCGGCCAAGAACGTCGATGGTACTATGGATGGGAACGCTGGGAGCAGGCATAGTGAGCTCTTACTGGAGTGAGTGTATCTAGTGTAGAAGCTAACTTTGAATGCCACAGATAGACCTGAGAGGATAGAAGGAGTTCATCAAAATTATCAGGGAAAAGATTATCCACAGAAAGAAACTGTACAAGGGTTTCAGGGGTAATATTACACTCTCAAATAGATCTAGGCTTGCAGTCAGGGGATGATTGTGCCACTTGTGGTGTGGTGGAGAAAGAGATTTCAAAGAAAATATTCTAATGGTTTGACCATGGGACCAGGAGAGACTGTAATTTCTGCAGCTTAAGATGAGTTTTTGAAAGCAATTAATAGATCCAGAGTAAGTCCTGCTACATGTGTAAGAAAGGAAACATATTGATGTAGGCTATGACCCAATAGGAATGAACAAAGGTTTTTATCACAAGCTCTAATAGGGCATCCAAGTGAATGTTAAAGTCACCCAGTAATAGTAATTGAGGGTGACTTAGGAAGAGATCACTTAGAGATACCTGAAACTGGTCCCAGGCTGATGATGTCAGTGATGGACGACAGAGTAACAGCAAATGTACAGATGGAATAGTCATAAGTTTGATATGTAAAAGTTCTAAATACAGCAGATGGTGAGTTGGTTGAACATACATAATAGAAATAAAATTGTGGTAAATAATAGCTACACCCCCTCCATGACAGGTAAAGCAGGGAGCCGAAATGGCAGAAAAGCCTGAAGGAAGACAGCGAGAGAGATAAGAATCTTCTCCTTCTCACAGCCAGGTCTCAGTAAGGCACGGGAGGTGCAGATTGTAGTCTGCAATGAGAACATGTTTGGATTTAAGGGCTCTACAAATTCATACGTGCAGCCCAGACTAAAAAAGAGAAAAAGAAATGGCCATTAGTATAACTGATAGACAATGAACTGGGGTAGCAAAGAATCAGGATACTCAACGATCTAAAACACTCACACCTTTCCAGTAAATGAGTTATAGCAGGCATTTCCCTGTTACCAGAGGGCTCACAATCCAACTTTAAACCTGAGGTTATGGAGGGTTAAGTGACATACTATGGCCACAAGGAGTACCACTGGGATTTGAACCCTGATCTCTAGTCACTAGGCTACTCCTCCACTCCAAAGCCTCCCCCTCCCCCCGAGAGTTTCATAGCACTGGGAACACAATAAATCAAAATAGTTGAACTAGAAATGAATTTTAAACTGCTACTATGTCTTTTAAAAAAGTATTTCTTATTTGATAACACAAGAATGGCCATGCCACCCTGCGTGTGCCTGATATCAGTGGAAAATGTAATTTTAAAGTGTGCAAGTAACTTGAATATTAAAGATTATTGGTTAGGAAGATCAAGACCTAGAGAAATGAAAAACAGGAAAGAAACTGAAGACAATAAAAATAGAAAATCAGGAACTACAGAGATCTGAAAATATTTTTATTAAAAAAAAACATTTCTGTTGCAATTGAACAGGTGGGAGGGCTGACACTGATGGGGTGCGTCACAGGGAGATTGTGAGTGTGGGGTTTGAATGGAGGAATGGAGAAATTGGAAATAAGGTACTTTTGACCAATAAGTGCTGAGGTTTGGTGGGAAGGGAAGGGCATCTTTCACCTCTCCCCCCCCCCCAAAAAAAATCATACAATCTACTTCTTAAATTAAGGAGTTATAGATTACAATGGAATGGATCAACAAAACTAATTATAAACTAGTTATCTTGTAGTCAGCTAAGTTTAGGATAATCTTCAGACAACTTAGTTAAATTACAGTTAAAAAAGTATCCTAAACATTTAAATTATTTTATTGGCTGCTCAGCAGCTCTTTGAACATCACCCCTATTGTTTTACTAAATCAGCTTTAATTCTTGTTTATTACTCAAAGTGCAACCACAAGAAATCTGAATATAAAATAATTTGTTAGCTGGCGAACTGCTCTTCTGTCCTTGGGCATGTAGAAAATATTTCCAGCACAACTTATTTGGCAGCCTGTTGAAAACACAAAAAGAAGTTGATGTCACTGAAAAATTATTTCACTGCAGGAAAATAAATCAATAATTACAGTGATGCAAGATTTATGGAACAACATTTCCTTACTTAAGAAGGAGCCTTCCCTTAGACTAGCAGTTTAATATTAGAGTATAAGTAGGCAGGTTCATATCACTAGATAGCACATTTTGTAAAAACAAAGCTGCAGAGCAGTTGTAGGCATCTCTGTATCCTTCATGACAGCTGCTATTTACAATTTGTCCTATCACTGGGACAGAAGAAATGGAAAGCATGGCATCACACATACTACACTCACATCTTTCACGTGTATCCCAATGCAAATATAAGCCTTACTACAAGACTACAGGCCTCTAACTTAAAAAGACTTGACTCATCAGCAAAGAAGGATTTTATTTACATGGGAACGAGTTGTTAATAAATTGGATTACCTGTGCCAGTGCAAATAGCATACCAATCATGTGCAAGTTCACATATAACTTAACACATGTGGTTTTTATTTTTGTTGCAGCTTTACTTATTTTACGATTTAATAGAAAACAAGGGTACATTAGGAACTGCTGGAAATGTGTGAAGTATGGTGTGAATTTTGCAGGATGCTGTTGTGATAGCCATGAAGACCAACCCAAGTCACTCTCAATGGTGAGATTACAAAATGGGAAATCAACTTCAAGAATTATAATGGTAAGTATCTCAGGGATGGGAGGAATAAAGCAGAAAAAAATCACTGAGATAATTGAAAAACTAAGCATTAGAGAGCCAGAAGTGACATATATCAGAATTAAAAACAAAAGGAACTAAAACCACACACGTTTTATATGATGACCTACTTACGAAAGGATATGAAGGATAAAATAAAACATGGAGTTGCTTTTATGATTAAAATCTTAGTAAATATTTCTTAAAAGAGGAAATGCTTGCTTATAATTGTATTATTTAGAACTGGCTCACGTTGCTTCATTGGTAGCTCAAGATAAGTTACATGCAGGTATCATACCTCAGACTCCTTAGATCAGGGGTCTCAAACTCAAATTGCTTTGAGGGCCAAATGAGGACTTGTAGAGTAACCCGGGGGCCGCACAAGACGCAGGCCTCATTTGCATAAGGGCATCATTTGCATAATGTTACCATACACTAACTTTTAGTAAACATGCCTCTTAATGAGTGTATGGATAAAGAAAGACTAAAAGATTTCTACATTACTATAAACCAGTGCCAACCGC
This sequence comes from Ichthyophis bannanicus, assembly GCA_033557465.1. Taxonomy (NCBI): domain Eukaryota; kingdom Metazoa; phylum Chordata; class Amphibia; order Gymnophiona; family Ichthyophiidae; genus Ichthyophis; species Ichthyophis bannanicus. Next base: position 206,204,703 of record CM066034.1, read on the forward strand.
CAGGCACATTAGGAACTACTAGAAACACTGCTCATTTAGAACCCATAGCAAACCTGCCGTGTCCTAACAGCACTACCAGGACTCACAAAGCACCATACCCTAACTATCAAAAGGCAACACTGCAAATATTAAATCAACACATTTCAGAGAATAACAATACATGACCTACTCGGGAAAGAGAACAAGTGGCAATGTCAAATAGGAATTACATAAACAGAATACCTCAGCTCAGTTACACATGCAGAACATACACCATCACCAAACAAGGAATCACAATTTAGAAACAGGAAGACAATTAAACTGGGAACCCCAAAAGCCAAACTTAGAATGTACAACACTGTAGAAATAAAACTATACATTGATTTCCTCTTGTATTAAATAAAGTGCAGACGTTAAAGATGCACATTTCCAAGAGCTGACATATTTCAGTTAATAAATTCAAAATAAAGAGATATTTTTCTACCTTTTGTGCATTTTTTTTTCAGTTGCAATTGTTCTATTCACTTTCTTCTGGTTTCTTTGTGTCTTCTGCTAACTCTCCATCGTCTGCTGTCCATTTGTCCTTTCTTCTTTCCTAGCTTTTTTCCATTCTCTCTACATCTGCTTTAACATACTAATCATTCTCCTTTTGCTCTTTCCTCATTCCTATTTCATCCACTCAAATTTTACCCCTCCATCCTCAATCCCCACTTACTCTCCCAATACCCGGCCAATTGTAGATTTTTCTTCCCTCCCACACAAAATATATTTCCCCTCTCCATTTCACTCTCCCAGCCCCATCCCATTCTAATCGTCCCCCAACATCAACTCCCTTCTAGCTCCTGCCCCACCCAGCATCCGCTTCCTTCTAGTCCCCGCATCATCAGCCCATTTCCAGTCCTAGCTCCCTCCCCTCACAGCCCATTTCCTTTCCAAGCCCCCCTCCCCATCAGCCCATTTCCATTCCAAGCCCCTTCCACTCAGCCCATTACCATTCCAAGACCCTGTCCCCATCAGCTATTTGCAGTTCAAGCTCCCCCTTCTACTCGGCCCATTTCCAGTCATAGCACCCCCCCCCAGTCCATTACCAGTTCTAGCCCCCCCCCTAGCCCATTATCGGTCCTAAGCCCCCCAACAGCCCACTTCCAGGCCTAACCCTTCCATCGCCCTATCTTCATTCTTAGCCCCCCCATAACCCCATTTCAGTCTTAGCCCCCCAATCAGACCACCTCCAGTCCTAACCCCCATCTGTCCATTACCAGTCCTAACCCCCATCACCCCATTTTCAGTACTACCCCCCCCAGCCACACACCAAGTCCTGCTCCCCCCCCACATCAAGTCCTGCCCCCCCCCACATCAAGTCCTGCTCCCCCCCCCGTCCTGCTCCCCCCCCCCGTCCTGCTCCCTCCCTCCCTCCCCCCCCCGGGAAAATTAAACTTTAAAAAAAACCCAGCTTCTGCTGCTGCTGCCGCCGCTGCCGTGGCCGGCAATAGCAGCAATATCGCAAGTCCCGCGGGCTCCGTTCCCCCCCCCCTTCCTTCCTGCTTGCCTGCCAGTTCTCCGCTTCGGCTTTGGCTTTCAGAGCCGCGAAGGGAGAGCTTCTCCCTCGTGACTCTGTTCAGCCCGCTGGGGCAGATGGGAAATTTCCCATCTGCCCCAGCGGGCTGAACAGAGTCGCGAGGGAGAAGCTCTCCCTTCGCGGCTCTGAAAGGCGAAGCCGAAGCGGAGAACTGGCAGGCAAGCAGGAAGGAAGAGGGGGGGGGGAGCGGAGCCCGCGGGACTTGCGATATTGCTGCTATTGCCGGCCACGGCAGCGGCGGCAGCAGCAGCAGAAGCCGGGGTGTTTTTTTTTTCCCCCTATGCATCGCGGGCCGCACAAAGGTCTCTCGCGGGCCGCGTGTTTGAGACCCCTGCCTTAGATTGTAAGCCCTCTATTTATTAACCTATGGTAAAATAGTGTGTTTATACGCTATTTTATTATGAGATTCACCAACTTACAAGTACATGAATACAGCAGGTTGCATTGCTACATCAGTAATTTGCATATTCCCAACCACAGCAATGCAAAGACATTGGGTCCCACTATCTTAAAAGGGCCAGCCCTCAAATTCTCCCCCCCCCCCAAAAGAAAAGAACCCTGGCCTGGAGTCAGTGCAAGTTATTGGGCACCCTATGCAAACCATCAGCCTTATCTCTCCCTCCACCCCCGAGATATTGACACCACTCTTCCAACAGCAATCCTGTAAAAAGGCCTAATTGGACATCATACTTTTAAATATTAAACTTTGTATTCTATATATATGTGTGTGTGTGCTTGCTCTGCCTGCAGGTAAAAGAATGTGGTGATAATTCTCTGAGTTTATGTGGCTGTCAGAATCTATTGAATGCTGTCCCCCAGAAGTTGCTGCTATAGGTGACTGCCTACTCTTGCCCATTGGTTGGGCTGGCCCTACCCACCCCTAATCCAGCAAAGTCTCCTTCTTATACCCACTCCTACACCCAATTGTCAAAACTGCAAGTACCCCCCCCTCCCTCCCCGGACCCTACCCCTACATATTGAGTGATCCATGGTTCTGCCTGTCTTGGTAGCTCCCTCTGAAGAAATGGTGGCTGCTGAACCCTAGCAGTAGTACTGTGAGCCTACTATTAAGGGTCATTGGCCGTGTTTTCTACAGAGGGAGCACAAGGACAGGAGTGACTGGTGGATTATTCCTGTCCCCTCAGTATCCACCAGGATGACCTTGGTAGGTGTTGCGGAGGGGGAAAGATCGGAAATATAAGGTAGTGACATTCCGCCACTTCTGGTTGCGGAGGGGGGGGGGGACAGCACACTGTACAGAGGAAGAAAACGCAATACAGTACCAGAGTGTTAGTAAGCCCTGCATCATGGTTTGAGGGCTACTGTCCCTACTGCAGGCCCAGTAGAGGGGCAGCACTGGTGACAATGGGTGCCCACCGAGGGCCATCACCATAGGCGAACGTCTAGCTCATCTGGTGGCAGCACCAGCCCTAAGCAAAGGCTATTCACAACTAGGCTCCATGTTATTCAATGGAAACTAGTTACAAATAGTGCATGCGAACTGTTTATTCAGCTTAGCAAGCATGCTTGTAATTGTTAGCTACTGTAGCTCACTTTAAGATTTAGCATTAATACCTCATGTGCAGCAATATTTCATGGTCTTACTATCTGATAAAAGAGGGAATGATCATCACATCAGAGACCCTTATATTATCAGCTCTTTGCTATTAAGAAACAGTATGACTATTATTAATGCCCTCAGAGCATAACAGAATCTTACTCCATGCTTAATACACCGAAAATAGCACTTTGTCAATACACTCACATAAGAATAGCAAAATATTTTATTTACCGCTTCTAAAAACAATTGTTCCAAACAGTAAACTGGAAGGGTGTAAATGTTTGTTATAACATTTTTGTCATTATTAAACTTATTATTATAGGCTATTTTTAAAATATGGAATACTCATGTGAGAAGATAGCACATTTATGCCATTAACTGTAACTGTATTATAACTGCAATTGAATGCATAATTTAGTAAATAATTACTGCAAAGAAAACTGAAAGAAAAACCTGCTTTCCAAATTGCTTTTCCAATACAAACCTTTCCTTCTCCTCCTACTTCTTCTACACTTGCTTGAGTCATGAGGTCAGCAATATTCTTCTCCAAGTCATCTATACGACCACTCATCTCATCAAGTAATCAAGTTAAAGAAAATGAATTTTCTAACAGCCTCAGCTGTCAAGTATCCTCTGTTCTCAGATACTTGTTTATGTATACAGCCATATTAAAGGTGCATTGTGCTGCATTTGAAATATCTGCCTATATTCCAATAAACCATGTTTTAAATTTCTGAGTAAGAGACAGACAAACCATGAGATAAGTGGGGAAAGCATGCAGAGCATGACTCATGTAATCCTTTCCAACCCCTCTGCATGTGTGTGTCCGTCTCTGACCTGCACGGTTGAGGGAAGCAATGGTTTCAATGAAACATATATCTGGAAAGAACAAAAACATTTCAAACAAAGAGTGATAACCTAATCATTAGAATTCACTGTCAGGCTCAAAAGACAAAAAGGTGAAATTAGATCTTACCTGCTAATTGATGTTCCTTGAGGACCTCAAGTCCAGTCCCAGTGCCTGCAGGTTGCTTCGCCCCTCCAGCAGCTTGGCAACTGAGCATGTCATATTCTATGATATCACCCTGGATAAGTAGCTGGCACCTCCCTCCAGTATCCTATTGACAAAGCAGACTCACAGGAGCAACAAGTAAGAACTCAGCTAGCATGAGCAAAACCTTTAACTATTGAGCTATTTCCCGTGAGAACCAGATAGCACCTCCCCCCTATGTAAAGACGTGTTCGCCTGCAAGAAGGGGAAGGCAACTCGTCACTCTGGCCATTCAGCTATGCCTCACAGTGAGCCTATGTATCTTATTTAGTCAATTAAATTTATTTTGTTCTTTATGTATCTTTTTTTTCTGGAGTCCTCACACTCCGTCATCTGCAATTCCTTGTCCCTGAACAATGCAACAAAGATGAATTTCTTCAGGCCCGGGTAAACCATTGTGGTACCACGCAAACTGAATGGGAGGGTTTCTGGGACTGGACTGGAGGTCCTCAAGGAACATCAATTAGCAATTAAGATCTAATTTCATCTTCCTTATCGTCCCTCCAGTCCAATCCCGGTACCTGTGGGATATACCATAGCAGTACTAATCTCGGGAGAGACTCGTGAGTCTGGCCCGAAGCACTGCCAAGCCAAAACACGTGTTTCCTGCCACCTGCACATCCAGATTGTAATGCTTCACAAAAGAGTGAAACAACAACCACGTTGCCATCTTACAAATGTTCACTGGCAGCACCAAACTTGACTCTGCCCAGGACGCCGCTTGAGCTCTGGTCGAATGAGTTCGCAATCCCTGGGACATGAGTCTACGTTGCAGAAGGTTGTTGGAAACTATGGTCTCCCTTTTCCATCTTGAAATTGAGACCTTGGAAGCTGCCTCCTCCTTTTGCAGTCCCCCAAGTAAAACAGACAACCTGATTTCCAAAAGGGTATCATCCTCTTGAGTTCTTGCCTCAGAATGCGGCAAACATTCAGCTGGCACAGGAGGGGATCCTCTACCATTCCTCCTGCGCCAAAAAACATAGGCAGTGTCACCGACTGATTCAGGTGAAAGGCCGATATCACCTTGGGCAGAAATGAGGGTACCAGTCTCAAAACCAGCTTCTCCTTTGACATAATGAGAAAGGAGAAATTAGACCTTACCTGCTAATTGTCTTTCCTTGAGTTCTCTCCGGGCCAGTCCAGGACATTAGGGTAGTCAACCTCCTTCAGCAGCTGAGGACTGAATACTGATAAAAACACAACTTGCTGACAGCTTATCCAGCTCCCCTGGTGTCAGAGTCAGTCATGTGGTATCAAAGCAGCAGAACTACAACTAGTACTTGTACAAAAAAACAACAAATGTACTCTAACTTCTGGACATCGTCTTATGCCTATAGCCAGCATCCTCTTACAATGTTTTCGCCTTTCTTTTCTCTTTTTCACAGGAGAAAACTTTTCTCCTTTTTTTTTTTTTGAAGGATTACCTTCGAACTTTAAAGGAACCCCCAAAATCCACTTCAAATATGCTATCCAACGTCCCCAGCTCCGGCCAACAGCATGGCCACCTTCTGTATTCTTGACCTATTGGCCGAGGACCCCAACTTGCTTACACCTCGCAGAACATATCGGGTGGGTCCTGGACTGGCCCGGAGAGAACTCAAGGAAAGACAATTAGCAGGTAAGATCTAATTTCTCCTTCCTATTCGTCTCTCCAGGCCAGTCCAGGACATTAGGGCAGTACCAAAGCAGTACCTAAATCCGGGAGGGACCTGCGAGCCCTGCCACAATGGCCGAGGCCCCCACCCTAGCATCTTCCCTTGCCTGAACATCTAACCGATAGTGACACGTAAACGTATGAAGAGAAGACCATGTTGCTGACAGATATCTACCGGTGGAACCAACGCATACTCCGCCCACGATGCAGCCTGGCCCCTAGTAGAATGTGCTACGATTCCCACTGGAGCCGTCTTGTCTTTCGATTCATAAGCTGCTCGTATCGCATGTTTCACCCAGCGAGCGATAGAAGCCTTGGTGGCCGCCTTTCCTTTAGCTGGACCCCCATAAAGGACGAACAACCTGTCCGATCTCCGAAACGACTCTGTTTCCTTAAGGTATCTACGCAGCACTCGCCCTACATCCAATTTCCGAAGTGACCGATGCAGCTTTCCCCTGCCCTGTGCCACAAAGGTGGGAACCGAGATGGTCTGATTCACATGAAAGCTGGACACCACCTTAGAAAGAAAAGACGGCACCGGCCGTAACACTACCTTTTCCGCTGAAAATTGAATGTACGTATCCCTACACGAGAGCGCCTGCAGATCTGACACTCTTCTAGCGGAACATAACGCTACTAAGAAGGCCGTCTTCCAGGACAACTCCCTGATATGTCCTATTGACCTTGATTCAAATGGAGGCCCCGACAGAGCCTCCAAAACTAAAATTCAAATCCCAAGGAGGAACTACCTGCCTAACTGGAGGCCTAATGTTCCTGGCCGCCCTAAGGAAACACAGAACATCTGGATGTGAAGAGAGTGAGCTCCCCTGAACTCTCCCTCTATAACAAGCCAGTGCTGCTAAATGTACTTTTAGAGTGCTAAGGGCTAGCCCCTTTTCCAGCCTGCCTTGAAGGAAAGCCAGGATATCTGATAGTTTCGTCCCGCCAGGCCTAACCTTCCGCTCATCACACCATGCCTCAAAAATGTGCCACACCTGAATGTATGCCAATGAAGTAGACCGCCGCCTAGATTTTAACATCGTGGCTATCACCGACCTCGAGTATCCTTTGCGTCGCAAGCGCTCCCTTTCAAGAGCCAAGCCGTAAGCAAGAACTGATCCACCTGTGGCATCAATACGGAGCTTTGGCTCAATAGATTGACCCGCTCGGGCAGCCTCCATGGCGGAACCACTAGAAGCTGCATCAGATCCGCATACCATGGTCATCTGGGCCAATCTGGAGCAATGAGAATCACCATCCCATTGTACCTCGCTATCCTCTGTACGACTCATCCTAAAAGCGGCCACGGAGGAAACACGTACAGCAGCTCTCCTGATGGCCAGGGCTGAACCTCTCCTGATGGCTAGGGCTGAGTGAAGGAGTGGCCTAGTGGTTGGGGCAAGGTACTTCAGACCGGAAGGTCGGGGGCTCAAATCCCACTACAGGACAGGCAACCTTGGGCCGGAAGGACTGGGGTTTTTAGTCCTACAGGTGCTCCTTGTGGTCTTGGGCAAGCCACTTAACTCGCCATAGCCCATGTTCCCTGTAAAATAGTTATCTCCAAGTTATAATGCCCTGTTCAATGTAATTTCAGTTTGTTCAATGTAAACCGCACTGATGCAGAATAGCACGGTATATAAGAGAATGTAAATAAAATAAATAAATAACCAGGCCATCGAGACCTTCCAACATATGTTCTCTGCGCCTGCTGTAAAACCGAGCTGCTTTGGCATTGGTCAGGGTCTCCATGAGATCCATGATTGGCTGCCCCCATTGCAGCGTGATTTCGTGAAAGACTGCAGAGTTCAGCTCCCATTCCCCGGGATCCAGCACATTCTGACTGAGATAGTCGGCTTGAATGTTGTCCTTTCCTGCTACATGTGCTGCTGAAATTGCTACGAGATGGATTTCTGCCCATTGGAACAACTGTTGACTCTCCTCTAAGAGTACGGCACTGCCCGTTCCTCCTTGTCTGTTGATGTAAGACACCGTCACCAAATTGTCGGAGAACACCCGAACTGCTCTCCCTTCGAGCAGGCCTACGGACTCTATCAGCGCTAAATGAACTGCTCTGAGCTCCAGACGATTGATCGACCAGACGCTCTCTTCTGCAGTCCAAGTCCCCTGCGCTATCCGAGCCAAACAATGAGCCCCCCAACCGGACAGACTGGCATCTGTTGTGAGCAACACCCAGTCCGGAAGGTCCAATAGAACCCCCGCTTGAAGATGCGCCGGGACCAACCACCACTGCAGACTGACGCGCACCTCTTCCGGACAGAGCAAACGGCGAGAGAGAGGATGATCCTGAGGCGACCATCTCGAAAGTAACGCATGCTGAAGTGGCCGCATATGAGCCCTGGCCCACGGAACCAGATCCAAGGCAGCCGCCATCGACCCCAACAACTGTAAGTACCTCCAAGCCGTTGGAGCCTTTATTCGCAAGAATGCTGCTACCTGTGACAAAATCTTCCGTACCCATTCCGTAGGAAGAAAGACCGAGCCTATCTCCGTGTCGAAGAAGGCCCCGAGATAAGTCAACTGTTTCACCAGCTGCAAGTGACTCTTTCTCTGGTTGATGACCCAACCTAGATGCTCGAGGAACTCCACCACTCGAGCCCTCCAGCGATGCTGCTCTGATTAACCAGTCGTCCAGGTAGGGATGCACTTGAATCCCTTCTTTCCGAAGCGCCGCTGCCGTCACAACCATTACCTTGGTAAAGGTTCAAGGCGCTGTAGCCAGTCCGAAAAGCAATGCTTGGAACTGAAAATTACTCATGGGAACTGCAAAGCGTAAAAACGTTTGATGCTCTTTCCTGACTGGAATGTGTAAATACGCCTCCGTCAAATCTATGGAAGAAAGAACTTCTCCCTGCTTCACCGACCGGATAACCGACCTTAACGTTTCCATCCGGAAATGAGGCACCTGCAAGCACTGGTTCACGTGTTTTAGATCCAAAATTGGCCGAAAAGAATCTTCCTTTTTGGGGACCACAAAATAAATCGAGTATCAACCTAAGCCGTACTGGTCTGCAGGTACTAGCACTACAGCTTGAAGCCGCAACAAACGCATCAACGTGTCATTGACCGCTGCCTCCTTTGCCTGAGGACCGCACGGAGAGGCCACAAAGGCTTCCGCCAGAGGATGCGCAAACTCTAGCGCATAGCCCTCTCTGATAATTTCCAGAACCCACTGGTCCGTCGTTATGGCGGTCCAGGCGGAGAGAAACTCCTACAAACGACCTCCTACCGGAATCTACACCTGGACCAGCATCCCTTCATTGCTGTTTCTTAGCCAAGTTCTGCTGAGCGTTAAAATAGCCTCTATTGAACCCCCTGGCTCCGTGAAAGGACTGCCCTCTGCCTAAAAAATGGCCACGCTGATAAGGCGTAAAGCGAGGTCCACGGAATCTGCGAAAGTCTCGTCCCTGACCCCTCTGCATGGAGCCCAGCTATGTCACTCTCGGTCTGTCCTCGGGAAGGCGACCCCCTTTGGAATCTCCCAAATCTTTCACAATCTTCTCCAATGCCTCACCAAACAGCAACTTACCCTTGTATGGGCGCTTACTGAGGCGAGCCTTGGACGACGCATCCGCCGATCAATTCCGTAACCAGAGAAACCGTCTAGCTGCAATTACCGAAGCCATTGATTTTGCTGAAATCCGTACCAAATCATAGAAGGCATCTGCTAGATAAGCCACTGCCGATTCCAGCTTTGCACCTTCCACTGAAGAAGTTTCCTACTTTTCCGGACCCAACTTCCCTTGAAGCCATCGGATAGAGGCCCTGGACACATATGCTCCAAACACCGAAGCCTGTAGAGCTAGAGAACTGGAATCAAAGGCTTTCTTCAGAAGCACTTCCAATCTATGATCCTGAAGGTCTTTAAGGGCTGTACCTCCTTCGACCGGAATTGTGGTCTTCTTGGTGACCACTGAAACTAGCGCATCCACCTTAGGCATTTGCAACAAGTCCCTCTCCTCTCATCATAGCGCAACCTCCTCTCAAGGACGCTTCAGGGCACTCTCATTCAGATTCTATCGTTTGCTTAATAACCCTATGTATTGGGATACACTGCTGCTCTGATTTAAATCCCTGTAACAAGGGATCTTCTAGCGGTTCCTGCTGCACCGCAGGGAGAGCTATATTTAACGCTGCAAGAGAGTGAGCAATCAATGCCCCCTTCTCTTCCTTCCTAAAAACCCTAAAGACATTCGGATCTTCGCCTGGCCCTAATTCCCCTTCCTCCAACTCTCCTGGCCAGGCTTTCAAACCCGGTTCAGACAGAATCTCACCTTCTTCTGCCCTTTGAGAAATGGCACCTTGAGACTCTGCGCTCTCAAGACCCATTTCCAATCCTCCTGCCATAGATGAGACCCCTTCACCCGGGTCTGCTACAGTAGAAATCTCCCTTCTGTGACACTAAGACTGTCAGCGGAAGAACTGTGGGACGACTGAGACCTTTTTAATAAGTAGGCATTATGCAGTGCTAAAATAAACTACGCTGTCAACGAGTTCAAGGAACCCTGCATTGCTGACAACGGCTACTGAGCTGTCTCCTCCACCAGAGGAACCTTGTGCAATTTAGATTTCCTTTTTCCAGACTTTGCTTGCAGCGCAGGAGAAACGGACGACTCATCTAAAATGGCCGCCGTTCCCGCTTTTTCTGAAGAGCACTGAGGCCTGCCTCCCACCTCCTTCTCAGCAATCTTGTGAGTCTCCATAAGCCGTTATCCTGCTAAAACGTACCGCAACTTAGGGATCGACCCCGACCGCCTCTGAACTCGCGCGATCCTGACAGCCCGGACCGCGTGTAGCTACTGCTGGTAAATGTGAGCAATGAACTCACGCTGAAGGGAAAAACAAAATAAAACCCCACAAGGCTACGCAATAATAACACCCGTGGCGGCACCTTTCTAAGCCAGTTATTCTGCCCACTGCTACTATCATTATTATTACCTGAAACCCAGACAGGTTGAAGTCACTGCCCTCCGCCTCGCCGCTGCTAGCAGTCAGCAGGAATCGCAGAGTTCTGAGGCAGGAAAGAGGATTCTGGGGCAACCAGCTTCTTTCCCATTACCCCTGAGCCACTGGTCTACAAACGGAGGCAGGCTCTGCCTTTTTATGTTGATCGGAGCCGTCGGCTGAAGAGAACCAGTGCTCCTCCTTTTTTTTTTTTTCAATTGAAGAAAGAGAAAAGAAACTTCTCTGCTGATCTGCCCTGCTAGGGCAAACAAGCACAACCTTTCCTGCTTCAAAATCCTATAAACAAATCTTTGTTAAAAAAAAAAAATATATAACTACTGTTCCTAATCGTCTCACAGGGGAGCCTGTCAGCCACACGTCCTGTTCAGCTGCTGAGGACTGAAAGACTGACTCTCTGACACCAGGAGGAGCTGGATAAGCTGTCATCAAGTTTTTTTTCAGTATTCAGTCCTCAGCTGCTGGAGGAAGTTGACTACCCTAATGTCCTGGACTGGCCCAGAGAGACGAATAGGAAAGGAGCCCGACAAGACAGAGCCTGACGCTCTGAGATTCTCCTTGCCGAGCATATGGCCAGCAGAAAGATTGTCTTTCACATAAGATCCTTTAAGGAGAAAGCAGTCAGAGGCTCAAATGCAGTCTCTGTCAAGACCGACAGCACCAGATTCAGATCCCAAGGGTGGATGATGAGCGCACTGGAAGTCGAACTTGCTTCACCGGACAAAGAAAATGCAAGACATCTGGGTGTATTCCCAAGGGGACGTCCCGTGGTCTACCTTGTTAACAGGAAATGGCTGCCACCTGTACCCGCAGTGAACTACAAGCTAATCCTTTGTACAGACCCTCTTGTAGAAAGGCGAGTACATCCGGTATTGTAGCCTGAAGTAGGCGACAGTTGGCCCCTTTGTACCAGCTCTCAAAAACTCCCCATACCCGAACGTATGCTAGTGACGTGGACCATCTACGAGCCCTCAACAATGTTGCAATTTACTGAGGCGGAGTAGCCTCGCTACCACTGTTCCCTCTAAGCTGTGCGCGTGTGCGTGCGCACACACCTCGCTGAGCGAGCGCACGTACTTTACAACAGAGCGCACAAAAATTACGGCTCTGATTCTGATAGAAAACACCAGAGACGTCTTAAAATTTAAAAGTTATGATTGTAATTACTAGAAATTTCCCGCTTCATTTAGTAATCGTCTATTTTCATTTAATTTGATTAAAATCAATGTGGTGTACATATTGTATTCTGAAGTGTAGTCAAATTTTAAAGTCTATAACTCCAAGTGTCGTTATGTGGCGCACAAAAATTTAACCTTCCTTCAAAAGCTGCACACAGCTGATATTTTATGCGCACACAGCCTACAGAAAATTAGAGGGAACATTGCTCGCTACATCAACCAAACCCTCTCAAGAGCCATGTTGTAAGTGAGAATTGATCCACCTGAGGCATCTTGATTGGACCCTGCAACAGCAGATCGGCTCTCATTGATAGATGCCACGAGGAAGCGATTGCCAGCCACACCAGATCAGCATATAACGGTTGTCTCGTCCTATCTGGGGCAATCATTTACACTAGTCCCTGATGCACCTCGATCCTCTGTACCACTCAGCCTATGAGCGCCCAGAAACACAGAGCAGGCCCTCCGTGGGCCACTGTTACACCAGAGTGCTGAGTCCCTCTGACATGCACTCCCTTCTTCTGCTGTAGAAGAGATGCCTTCGCTGACCAGGTCACCATGAGCTCCATGACTGGTGGACCCCAGCGTCGAACTAGCTGTGCAAACACTGCTTCGTTGAGCATCCATTCTCTGGGATCTATCCACACTCTGCTGGGATAGTCAGCCACCACATTCTCCTTGCCAGCCACATGTGCCATCAGAGGACTCTCCTCCCAGACCATCAGTGGCTCCACTTTGCTTTCCAGTTTTGCTGCTAGATTCTCTGGCTTGATATCTGTGAGTTTGTCTTATGTCTCCTTGCATACATATATCAGTTCTACTTCTTTCCTTTGCCAATATTTTACTGACTGCACTAAAGCCACATTCAACCAAATATGAAGTTGGAAAGCACAACAGTACTTTAGCCATTTCAGACCACATGTTTGGATAGAGCTTTTTAGTTGTATTTGACAGCCACAATGCAATCATTCTAGCTTCTTCAAATTTGTATTTGCATTCATCATTGCATTTGGGTTCAATACGTTCCTCTTGGATGTTTTCAGTGACAGATGCTATATCACAGTAAAAAGAATCCAGCATCCATGGCTTGACTTCAAAAGAAAATAAATCTGAAAATCAGCTATTCAGTTCTTTTTTCAAAGACAATAAATATTCTGGGTAATTTTTAAGAGCTTGATCTGAGAGATATTCATTTATTTCTGTTAACTCGGGCATGCTGTTGAAGTGCTTCTTCTGTAAACACATTTACAGTCTAGCAACGTATTAAATTTGCTTTGAAGCTGAAGTGAAACTTCATTGAGCTTTCCAAAAATCCAGGCCAAAACGTAGATGTCAGATTTGTGGTTCTTTATTTCCTCTGCCAAATCTACCTCCCTTTCACTTTCCGAGAAACTAACTATAGTATTAAATAGGCTTACAAATCTTGCTAGGCAATTTCCTTTGGAATACCATTGAACTTCCATGTGCAAAATAAGTCTAATGTAACATAGTAAATGACGGCAGATAAAGACCAGTATGGTCCATCTAGTCTGCCCAGCAAGGTGACAAGAGTAGGTGCACCTGCCGCTCCATGCAGGATTATTATTAGTAGTAGTAGGGTCCTCCTTGTTCTTCGCCCATGAAGTCCTTTTTTCTTTAGTGCGTGGCATATGGTGTGGGTTGAAACCACCACTCGATTGCTCCAGGTCAGTCTTAAGCTCCTTGAATGTTTTTTTAGATGTTTTCTTTCCGACAGTTTGCACTAAGACTGCTTGGATTAATTTTCCTCTTCTACCACGTCCTGGAAGTATCTTGACAGTTCCATGAGCAGAAAACATCTTATTAATATTGCAAACTGTAGACACAGGAATCCCAAGATCTTTGGAGATGGCCTTGTGCCCCTTTGAAATTTGATGTTTGGTGATAATGGCTTTTCTGACAGTCTCAGGCAGTTCTGTTGTCTTCACCATTGTGAAAATGGAACAGGGAGTGAATGTGGCCATTTTGAACATTACAGCAGTCATTCTTCGGTTGATTCAAATCATGTGAGTGCTGACAATTAGTACTGCCTCTAATTTTCCAGCAATGGGAATGTGGTTCTTCTGTTCAAACTGATTTGAAGCTTTTTTTGTAGAGGTGCCAATAATCATGTCCTGGCAATGTCCTAGTTTATATACTATTTCCTACTATTTCCATTTTAATTGGTCTTGTTTTATTTCATTATTTTGTGTGTCAACTATGTGCACATACATAATCCAAAACCATTTCACTGGCCACTTGTTTTTGAGATATTGGATATTAAGTGGTTGAACTGCAAGGGTGCCAATAATGTTGACCACAACTGTATGAACGAGTACATCTAAACTAAATGTCCTGGGGGTTATTTTAGAACCCTTATTTACAGGTTCCACATACAAAATCCAATATTTACACATGAAATTGTGATCTTAGAAAAGGCTAAACTTTGTGTATTATATATATATGCATATGCACACACATATACTCATACATATACTATTTTGTATATGGAATACATGTATATGACCAAAATTCATCATGTTGGAGATTTACAGTTGTTCCCTCACACATGCAGGTTTAGAAAAAAACAATGCTTTTTTGGCCAGTCTTTTACAGGAGAGATTAAGAGGTTATCTTCCTTATTCCTCCTGTTGTTTAATCATACCTCCAAATTTAAATCATGAAAAGATAAATGGCCTCAGTAGTTAATGTGCTGGTTCAGATATGTAAGCCAAAATGCCAACCTATGCGCTATTTCCATCGACCTTTCCCCGCATGTAAGTTTGTAAAATGGTTCCTCCCATTATATATGGAAGCATATCCACCTTTACTTCCTTATATGTATTTTAAAAAAAGGCTCCATGTTTACTAGAGCCTTTTTCAAAATACTGCTAAAATGTGTATGTCCTGAACTAGATTGCTTAATTCTAATCTCCATGTACTATGAAGTTTGTGTACATACATGTCAAATAAGGATATTCCTTCCAATAATCTGGTCTGACATGGTCTGAAATTTGTCCTGCATCTGTTGAAGTAAAGTCTGCACCTATGAAAACAAAACAAAAAATATGGTGAAATTAGACTTACCTGCTAATTGTTGTTCCTGGAGTGGAACCAGTCTAGTCCCGAACCTCTGGGGTCGCCCCTTCTCATCTGGCAGCTTGGAGAATGAGAAACTCCTCCTTTTGTGACATCACTGGTATATCCTCCCAGAGTCCACCTCCTGCCACCAGTACCCTATTGACAAAGCAGACTCACTGGAGTAACAAGTAAGAATTTACCTAACAGTAGTAACTGACAAAAACTGAACCAATTACTGACACCAACTGATTTTACAGAGGGAAAGAACTCCCCTTTATCACTGTGACTTTAAACCTGATCAGGCCACTCCCTCACCCGAAAGAAAGGACAGTGACCCCCAAAAGAAAATTTGCATTCTGCAAACAATCCCCCTTTTTGGACACTGAAACTCCTAAATAAAAATAGTTCTTACCTGAGCCCCAGATAGACACTTCAGGCTTCTGTTTGAATACGAACGCTTGGGAGGGATACGGGACTAGACTGGTTCCACTCCAGGAACAACAATTAGCAGGTAAGTCTAAATTTCACCTTCCTGATCGTGTCCCCAGTCTAGTCCCGAACCTCTGGGTCTGTACCAGAGCAGTGAAAAAACATTAATCACGGGAGGGACCTGGAAGACCAGCCTGAAGAACTGCTGATCCAAAAGAGAACTCCGCCATTTGCACATCCAGACGGTAGTGTCTCACAAATTAATTCAAAGACGACCAGGTCGCCGCCTTACAAATCTCTACTGGGGACACCTACCTAACGTCCGCCCAAGAAGCCTGAGCTCTAGTGGAGTGGGCTCTAAGCCCCTCCAGCAGAAACCTACCTTTCAACACATAAGCCGATGCAATGGCTTCCTTAATCCACTGTGCAATGGACGTCTTCGACGCTGCTTCCCCCTTTCTCGGACCCGCGAAAAGAACAAAAAGTCTATCCGACTTACGAAAACTTGCCGTCCGACTAAGATACCTCTTTAATGTTCGCCGGACATCCAAAAGATGCAACTTTATCGACGCGGAACCACTTGCGCTCTCGGAGAACACCGGTAAGGAAATCTCCTGATTCACATGGAACGTCGAGACCACCTTTGGGAGAAAAGCCGGCACAGGCCTCAAAACAACCTTTGCCGCAAAGAACAAAAGGTAGGGTTCCCTATAGGAAAGCGCCTGCAGCTCCGAGACTCTTCTAGCCGAACAGACGGCCACCAGAAACACCACCATTCGAGTGAGGTCCTTGAGCGACGTTCGAGCTAAGGGTTCGAAGGGCTCTCGCTCCAGCACGTCTAACACGAACAGCAGATGCCACTTAGGAAAGGTCTGTCTACACGGTGGCCTCACATGAGCCACCGCCCTTAAAAACCGTTTGGCATCTCATTGACACCCGAGCGTCTGACCTCCAAACCTGCCTCTGTAACAGGACAACGCTGCAACCTGTACGAGCAACGACGTGGCAGCTAGCCCTTTGTCGAAGCCATTTTGCAAGAATTCCAAGATCTGAGGGATGGAGGCCTTTAAGGCCTCGCACTTCTTTTCTATACATCAAGCTTCGAAAATTCTCCAGATTCGAACATATGCTAGCGAAGTAGACTGCCTTCTGGCTTTCAATAAGGTAGTAATGACTGCCGCTGAATACCCCCGGGACTTCAGCCGAGCCCTCAAGAGCCAAGCCGTAAGCGAGAACCGATCCACGTGAGGCATGAACAGGGGCCCTTGAGTTAACAGATCCGCTCGGGGGGGGGGGGGGGGGGAGCCGCCATGGTTTTGCCACCAACCACCTCACCAGGTCCCCGTACCAGGGCCGGCGCGGCCAATCTGGCGCTATCAGAATTACTTGACCTTTGAATCACTCTACCCATTGTAGTACTCTTCCTATCAGAACCCACATACAGCAGCTGCCCCTCCGGCCAGTCTTGAATAAGGGCATCCAAACCTTCCGACATTCGTTCCCTGCGTCTGCTGAAAAAGCGACTGACCTTTGCCAAAGCGCAAGTCGCCATGAGGTCCATGACCGGCGAGCCCCACCTGTGCACCACCATTTTGAACACTTCGGGATGCAGGACCCATTCCCCTGGATCCACTTTTACCCGACTGAGAAAAATCGACCTCCACATTGTCTATCCCTGCTATATGTGCCGCCCCGACAGGTCCAAAAGATTTGCTTCGGCCCAACCGCACAGGACTTCGGCCTCGGACTCTAGCGCTATGCTGCTGGTTCCCCCTTGCCTGCTGACATAGGCCACCGCCGTTGCGTTGTCGGACAACACTCGGACCGCCCTCCCTCCAAGTGAAGACCGAAACTCCTGCAGGGCCAGAGACACCGCCCTGAACTAACCGGTTGATTGCCCACGTTTTTTCTTGAGAATTCCACCGCCCTTGTGCGAATCCGCCCTGACAATGAGCTCCCCAACCCTGCAGGCTGGCGTCTGTCATTAAGGCTACCCAGGCCGGAGTCTCCAAAGACTTCCCACGCTCCAACGATTCGGGAAGCAACCACCATTGTAGAGCCTGACGGGTCTCCGCCGGGCAGGGCAGCTTCCGGGAGAGTGAATCCTGCTGATGCGACCACTGGCGAAGCAACGCTCTTTGTAACGGCCTCATGTGGGCTCTCGCCCACGGCACCGTCTCTTTCGTCGCTGCCATGGTGCCCAACAGTTGGAGGTAATGCCATGCTGAGGGAGCCTTGTACCGCAAGAACCTCTCCACAAGCTTTCGCAGCATCTGCACCCTTGTTAGAAACACTTTCCCAATTCGAGTGTCGAAACGAGCTCCCAGATATTCCAGACTCTGTGAGGGAACCAACTGACTCTGCCATATTGACTATCCAACCGAGACTTTCCAAGAAGGATACCACTCGGACTGTAACCTTCTTGCTCTCGGCCTGCGATTTGCCCGGATCAACCAATCGTCTAGGTAAGGATGCACAAGGATTCCCTCCTTCCTCAACGCTGCTGCTACCACCACCATGACCTTGGTGAAAGTCCTCGGGGCCGTCGCTAGTCCGAAAGGCAACGCTTGGAACTGAAAATGCCTGAACGGGACCGCAAATCTAAGAAACCTGTGATGATCCGGTCTTATGGGAATATGGAGATACGCCTCCGACAAGTCCAGAGACGTGAGGAACTCTCCTTTCTGCACCGCCACTATAACTGATCGCAGCGTCTCCATGTGAAAGTGCGACACCCGAAGGCAGCGATTCACTCCCTTGAGGTCTAGAATCGGCCGAACCCCTCCGTCCTTTTTCGGCACGATGAAGTAGATGGAGTATCGACCGCAGCAGCACTGGTTTGGCGGCACCGGAACTATCGCCTTGAGATTTAGTAACCTTTGTACCATCTCCCGCAGGGCTCTGCACTTGGCAACCGACCTGCCGAGAGACCACACGAAGGCATCCCTCACTGGACGTAAGAACTCCAGTGCATAGCCCTCTCGGATGACTTCTAGCACCCACTGATCTGACGTGACTCAGACCCAGGCAGAATAAAACTCCTGCAAACGCCCCCCCCCCCTACGGGAAGTAAGGGTGCCTGGGTCCCCCTTATCTCATTGCGGTTTTCTGGAGTTGAGGGAAGAAGAGGAAGAAGGCCCGAAACCCCTTCCCGCTCCGCGAAACCCCCGGAATCCCTGGTTCCTATTGGGAAACCATCCTCTTTGACTTGAATTGAATCTCTGGAACTGGAACCGGCGAAAATCCCGTTGCTGCCCGCCGGGACCACACGGCATGTCTTAGGCTTGCCCTCTGGTAATCTACCTCCTTTGGATTCCCCTAAATCCTTGACCAGCTTCTCTAAATCCTCGCCAAACAACAAGCGCCCCTTAAAGGGGAGTTTACTTAACCTAGCCTTAGAGGAGCTATCCGCCGCCCAATTGCGCAGCCACAGGTAACGCCGTGCTGCTACTGCCGATGCCATGCTCTTTGACAAACCACGCATGAAATCATAATGAATGTCCGCCAGGTAGGCTGCTCCCGACTCTAACCGGGACGCCTCTCCCGTCAAAGCACTCGGCTGCCCATCTTGCACCTGTTGCACCCAGCGAAGGCAGGCTCTAGCCACCCACGCTCCGCAGATAGCCGCCTGGAGTGAGAGAGCACTGACTTCAAACACCTGTTAACAACACGTCCAACTTCCTGTCCTGAGCATCCTTGAGGGCCGCACTACCCTCTACAGGAATGGTAGTCTTTTTGGTTACAGCTGAGACAGCTGCATCCACTTTGGGCGACTTAAAAACCTCCTTATCCTGGTCCAACAATGGATACAGGCGGTCCATAACTCTGGAGCCTTTCAGAGCCGCCTCTGGAACGTTCCACTCCTCTTGAATCATCTCCTGAAACACCCTGTGCACCGGGAATGCTCTTTGATTCTTCCTGAACACCTGCAACAAAGGGTCCTCTAGCGCCTCATCCTCCGCTGATCCTGGAACCGGCATATTGAGCACCTTTAGCATCTCTAGGATGAGCGCTGGTAGCTCCTTTCTTCTGAAGACTCGTACCACTCTTGCCTGCTCCTCTCTTTCAGAAAGCTCACCTTCCTCTAGCTCTTCTAAGCCCACGTTGTGGCTCTCCTCATCTGACAACGGACCCTCCGAAGTCACTGATTGCTCTCTCACGTCCCCCTCGCCACGCAGTCTCTTGGCGCCGCGTGAGGGTTCTTCAACCTGCAGGTGCGTTGTGCGCTTATTTGCTCTGCTCGCGTCTGCTGTACCCTTCTGCTTCAGAGCATTTCCAAACACCGTTTGCTGCAGCAGCGCCACAAACTCTTGCGAAAAGATGGATGCCAGCCCCTTAGACAGGCCCATCTGAGAGGAGGGAGCGCTCGAGATGGAAGACGGACCAGCCACCGGCTCCTCCCGCACCACCTCGGATACCTGCGAGGCCGAGCCCTCCTCTTCGGCCCCCGGAGCCCCCTCCTGCTCTTCCCTGGTGTGCTCTATAGCCGCCGTCTCTCTCACACAGGCTTTACAAACTCCTGAGCCTGTGCCCTTTCGAGCCCCACACACTACACACTGTGGCTTGGACGGCATTGCAGCCTAAAGGACAGCCGGCCTGTTCCCTGCACGCCTAGCCTGTTCCCCCCTATGCCGGGCAGCCGGCCCTGCAAAGAACAGCAGGCCCTGGAGCAGAGAAAACCCCTCTGTCTCACGCCTCCTCTTTTATTTTATTTTTTTTAAACGCAAAACTACCTAAGAAAAAACTCCTTCTGTCAAAAGAAAAATACCCCCGGAGGCTCCTTCCCAGTAGTCCAGAAGCCCCAGTGAAAAAGCACTCCTTGGTCTTGCATCTGCCCATGCCGACGCCACGCGGCTGGGCCTAACGTCCCCTTAGCGCCAAAACGCACTGAGGCAAAAAATGCTCTGAAAGGGCCCCCTTACCTTCGCTGGCGGCAGAGCAAGTTACCAGGCATCTTTTACACAAACTTCATTTGCTGCCGGCCCCGGAGCCAATCAGCAGCACAGGAGAAGGCCACAATCCCCGTACCTCTGAAACTAAGCTCCAGCCTTCATGCGATGGTGAAGAGCCGCCAAGCGCGCTGACAGGCAAGAACTTCTGTGCGGCGCTGGCTGGGCTCTGCTCTGACTTCCCCCGTTCTGCTCTGCTACTTGTGCTGAGTACCAGAGCTTCTCCCCTGCAGACAATACCTGCTGGTCTAGCAGTCCCTGCCGACCCCGACGGGACAGGAGGGTGGGGAAGGGGGTGGGGACGGGCGAGAGTGTCGGCCTGCTTTAAAATTTAAAGGCACAGTCCCCTAATATGAAGACTCTCCTCATTAAATAAACTAACACCTATGGCTAAAATTAATCTGGGTCCCACAAATTCTCAATTGTTTCTCCAGAGAGCCCGGACCTCCGGGCTCCCCATCCATCCAGCTGCTTGGAGACTGAGGTAACTGGTGGCAGGAGGCGGACTCCGGGAGGATATACCAGTGATGTCACAAAAGGAGGAGTTTCTCAGTTTCCAAGCTGCTGGATGAGATGGGCAACCCCAGAGGTTCGGGACTAGACTGGGAACACGATCAGGAAATTACCATTATCATGGTTTGTATAGGTAAAAGTTCAGAGGGATGGTCAACACAAAGTTATATTACGGTATAGCAGCTTGCCAAGATGTCTCATCCCCTCGGTTACCAGGAGTCAGCATCGACTTGATGGCACACAACAACATTATATATATAAAACTTATCCATATGACATTTTTCTGCTGTTTTTACATTCAGAGTTGAATTCAAAAATTAAATGTGTAGTGGCTGAATATTGACACTGTTATCACCAATACTGTATTTGGACAGAATAAATGTACTACATAGTGACTTATATGTCTAAAACTAATCTGTGCAAGTACAGCAACCTTTTGAATAAAGCATCTGTTGCTAATCATAAGTGCTTTTAAATATTGCCCCCATAAATGTACAGCTTCTACTCCTTGGAGCTTACAATGCAATTGAGACAAATAGATCATACAAGGGAAAAACAGAGTTAAGACAGAAAGATCATGATTGAGATGATGTAAAGTAGGTGGGATTGATTGAGGAAAGTGGCAGGTTTGAGTAAAGCTCAGTGGAGTTATTTACTGTTTTGTTATATAGCAGAGCTTGACAGATTTCAGTTCACCATGGTGCCTAAAAATTACACCCTAGCACCTAAGAGTTAATGTTCTCTAGTCCTGCCTGCCTGTCCCAGAGAAACAGGCTTTCTTTTCATCTGCACTGCACCACTGTTGAACTCTAAATTAATTTCAGCCATGCGGTGTAAAAGAGCTTGTTGATCTTGTGATACATGAGACAGCAAAATGAATAAACTCTTCTTGCACCATGTGTCACAAATTCATTGACAGCTGAGTAGTATTGTGCTGCAAATGCAAAGAAAGCCCATTTCTGCAGTAGAGACAACTAGGGAAAAGTAGCCAAAGAAAACATCTGAAAAAAGAGGAGGCGAGGGACTCGTTAGCTAGATAGGAGCCACTGCCTACCCTCTCCTCAGAACGCTGAACAAAAAGATGGTCCAACCAACGAAAGGAATTAGTACTCTCAGGCATATCAGTAACAACCTCCTCATGTCCACCAGATTCATGTGAGCGATCTGCTCAAAGGTCCTTCTCTGAGAAGGAGGATGATAGAGAAATTAGACTTACCTGCTAGTTGTTGTTCCTTGAGGAACTCCAGTCCAGTCCTGCACCTCTGGGTAGTGTACCTCTTCCAGCAGCTTGGAGACTGAGCATGTCATCTTTTGATGACACCCATCTACTTATGCAGCTGGCACCACCTACCAGCCCCAGTAACCTATTGACAAAGCAGACTCACAGGAGTAACAAATAAGTAGTTAAAACAATGATATTCAAACAACTCTAACTCCCCCAACTTATTTGCCCCCTCACTAGGGAAGGAATCCTCCAATCCCCCCAAAACGGGGAGGTTTACCTGGGAAGACCTTGGCCACGCCTTATTGCAAGAAGTGCAAGACCGGCAGCTCCCCTGGTCTGGCCCCAGACACTTAATCACACCCACTCCACGGCGCTTCCTAACCCCTGCCATTACTCATAGAAGCAGCGTCCTAGATGGAGGCGCCGCACATCCTCATTCTTAGAATCCGTCATGGGTGGGATCCGGGACTCGACTGGAGTTCCTCAAGGAACAGCAATTAGCAGGTAAGTCTAATTTCTCTTTCCTTATCATCCTTCCAGTCCAGTCCCGCACTTCTGGGATGTAACAGAGCAGTTAACCTAATAGGAGGGACCTGCCATACTGGCCTGAAGCACTGCTGCTCCGAACAGAGCATCTCGCGAAGCCTGGACAACCAGGCAATAATCCTTCGCAAAGGTATGAAGAGAAGACCAAGTTGTCGCTTTACAGTTTCCGCCGATGGCACCAAACTACTCCGCCCACGAGGCCGTTTGAGCCCTCATGGAATGTGCCTGCAATCCTGCCAGCACCACTCTACCCTTCACGATGTAGGCTGATGCAATAGCTTCCCTAATCCATCTGGAAATAGAGGCCTTGGCAGATGCTTCTCCTTTCTGTGGTCCACCGAACTGCACGAACAAGCCCTCCAACCTCCAAAAGGATGCTGTCCACTTCAAATAGCACCTCAGGACCCACTTAACATTCCAAAGGCACAACTATGAGTTCATGGGGTCCATGGGTGAAGCCGATAGAACCGGTAAAGAGACCGATTGGTTCAAATGGAAGGCCGACACCACCTTTGGCATGAAGGAGGGTATCAGCTGAAGGACTACCTTCTCTCAGGAAAACACCTGAAATGGCACCTGGCAGGATAAGGCTTGGAGCTCCGAAATCCTGCATGCAGAGCAAACTGCCACGAGGAATAGCGCCATCAAGGTCAAATTCTTCAATGAGCTCCGTCTCAACAGTTCAAAGAACTCCTCGGTCAACGCCGACAGCACTAAAATTGAGATCCCATGGCAGTACCACCGGTCTCCATGCAGACTGGGGGTGGCCCACTGCCCTCAAATCTCAGCACGTCTGGGTGAGAACCCAACGCCACTCATAACATCATAAGATATGCTATAGTGGGTCAGATCAAAGGTCCATTAAGCCCAGTATCCTATTTCCAAGAGTGGCCAATCTAGGTCATGAGTTTCCCCAAAAGACACAGGTTCCACAATGCATGTATTGGGTTAAGCAGTGATATCCTGGGTCCCTTTTAATAATGGTTTATGGACCTTTCCTCCAGGAACTTGTCCAAACCTTTTTTAAGCCCAGCTGCACTAACAGCTTTTACTACATGCTCCGGTAACAAATTCCGGAGTTTGATTACACGTTGAGTGAAAAAATATTTTCTCTTATTAGTCTTAAATAGGTTACCCAGTAGCTTCATTGTATGTCCCCTAGTCTTTCTATATTCTGATGATGTATACAATCAATCTACGTTTACCTGTTCCACTCCATTCATTAATTTATAGACCTCTATCATATCTCCCCTCAGCCATCTCTTTTCCAGGTTGAAGAGCCCTAACCTTTTTAGCCTCTCTTCATAGGGGTATCCTGCCATCCCCTTTAACATTTTGGTGGCTCTTCTCTGTACCTTTTCTAATAAAGCTATATCCTTTTTAAGATAAGGTGACCAGAATTGCACACAATATTCAAGGTGCGGTTGCACCATGGAATGATACAGAGGCATTATAATATCCTTTGTTTTATTTTCCATTCCTTTCCTTATGATGCCTAGCATTCTATTTGCTCTCTTGGCCACTGCTGCATACTGGGCAGAGGGTTTTAACATGTTATCCATGATGATGCCTAAATCTTTTTCCTGGGTGGTGGTTCATAATATGGAACCCTGCATCATGTAACCATAGTTTGGGTTGTTCTTTCCTAGGTGCATACCTTTGCATTTGTCCAAATTAAATTTCATCTTCAATTTTGATGCCCAGTCTTCCAATTTATCAAGATCCTCTTGCAATGTTCCACAATCCTCATGGGTTTTAACAACTTTAAATAGTTTTGCATCATCTGCAAATTTGATAACCTCACTCGTTATTCCTTTTCTAGGTCGAACCTGGACTGAAAAAAAGCTAATATGTCTGGGACAGATGCAGAGGTCGGGCTACCCTGCCTATTCTTGCATTACGACTCAAATATACGCCATACCCGGATGTATGCCAAGACAGGTCAACCTCTTCCAGGCCTTCAGCAAGATCGCTATCACTGGGCCAGAGTATCCTTTCCTCCTCAGCCTTGCCCTTCCAAGAGCCATGCCGTAAGTGAGAATCAATCCACCTGAGGCATGCGGACTGGCCCCTGTGTCAACAGATCCTCTTATATCAGCAGGCACCATGGTTGGTCCGCCAACGTCTGTAGATCGGCATACCACAGACGCCTCAGCCAGTCCGGGGCGATTAAAATGATGAACTCCTGGTGAGCCTCTGTCCGCTGTATCACTCAGCCTATGAGCGCCCTTGATGGAAACACAGAGAAGCTCCTCCGCGGGCCACCTTTGCACGAGTGCGTCAAGCCCCTCCGACATTCTTTCCCTTTTTCTGCTGAAGAACTGTCTCCCCTTGGCCGACTATAATGTCGCCATCAGATCCATAACCAGAATGCCCCAATGGCAAGCCATCTGCTCGAATACCTTCTGGTTGAGCGTCCACTCATCTGGGTCCAAGTGCACCTGGCTCAGGTAGTCGGCCGTCATGTTGATGACTCCTGGGATGTGTGCCACTGACAAGAGCTGGAGGTGACTTTCTGCCCACTCGAGTAGTCCTTCGGCCTCTTCCTCTAAGGCTATGCTGCCTGTGCTGCCCTGGTGGTTGATGTAGGCTGCCGTGGTTGCATTGTCCAAGAGTACCCGGACTACCTTTCCCTGCAGCCAGGGCCCGAAGCTCTGGAGCGCCAGGAGCACTGCCTGCATTTCCAGCCTGTTGATGGATTAGCTGGCCTCCTGCGAGCCCCACTGTCCCTGCGCAATGCGTCCCTCAACTGGCCAGGCTGGCATCAGTCATCAGCGGGACCCATGCTGGCAACTCGAGGGGCATGCCCCTTTCCAGAGTCTCTGGACATAGCCAGCACTTCAGTGCCTTCCTTGTCTGACCTGGGTACAGAAGTCGAGAAGCCAGACTAGGGGACATGCAATGAAGCTACAGGGTAAACTATTTAAGACTAATAAAAGAAAATATTTTTTCACTCAACGTGTAATCAAACTCTGGAATTTGTTACCGGAGGATGTAGTAAAGGCTGTTAGTGTAGCTGGGTTTAAAAAAGGTTTGGACAAGTTCCTGGAGGAAAGGTCCATAAACCATTATTAAGAAGTGACCGAAGATATCAATGCTTGACCCAGTACAAGCATTGTGGAACTTGTGTCTCTTGGGGAAACTGCTAGGTACATATGACCTAGATTGGCCACTGTTGGAAACAGAATACTGGGCTTGATGGACCTTGGTCTGACCCAGTATGGCATATCTTATGTTCTTATGAGTGGATAAGGGCTGGCTCTGGCGGGACCACCGACGCAGAAGGGCTCTCTGTAGAGGTCACATATGCGCTCTCGCCCATGGGGCCAGTTTGATTGTGACTGCCATAGTCCCCAGGACCTGCAGATAGTGCCAGGCCGATGGCCAGGACATCTGCAAAAACTGGCACACTAGCCGCTGCAGCCCATGAGCCCGCTGTTTTGGCAGAAAAACTCTCCCCATGCCAGTGTCAAAGCGTGCTCCCAGATACTCCAGCTCCTGAGACAGCACCAACCAGCTCTTGGCCAGGATGACCACCCATCTCAGATTTTCGAGGAGCTGCACCATCTTCCTTGTGGCAGATATGCTTTTGTCTCTGGACTTCATTCTTTCAGCCAGTCGTCGGGGTATGGGTGTACCAGAACTCCGTCCTTGTGGAGTGCCACTGCTACCACCACCATAACCTTGGTGAACGTACCCGGCGCCATTGCCAGTCCGAAGCACAAAGCCTGAAACTGGAAATGCCCCATCGGTACCACAAACCGGAGAAACTGCTGGTGCTCTGGCTGAATGGGGATGTGCAGATACGCTTCGGAGAGGTTGGGCGACATCAAGAACTCCCCGCTTCTCATTGCTACTATGACCGACCTCAAGGTTTCCATGTGAAAGTGCGGTACTCGCAGACAGCGGCTGACGCCTTTGAGATCGAGGATCGGTTGAAAGAAGACCTCCTTTTTTGGAACCATGAAATAAATGGAGTACCGACTGCACCCGTATTCGTCCTTGGATGCCCGCCCCACGGTTCTTAACTGCAAAAGCCTCACCAAGGTGTCCCTTACTGCCTCCACTTTGCCTTGCATCCTGCAGGGAAACTGAAAGATAGAGTGGCGGATTGGATGTGCCCACTGTCACGCCACCACCACTTGCCTCTAGCTTAGAGGGGCGTGGTTAGAGGAACTTTCTGCTATCCGCTTTTTCAGCTTTTTGTAAACTATTTCCCCGCAGTGCCCTCTGGGAAATGTAGTTTTTGTTTAGCTGCATCAGGCAAAAAGGTGAAATTAGACTTACCTGCTAATTGTTGTTCCTGGAGTGGAACCAGTCTAGTCCCGGAACCTCTGGGTTGCCTATCTCATTCAGCAGCTTGGAGACTGAGAAACTCCCACTTTTGTGACCTCAATGGTGTAACTCCCCGGTGACCGCCTCCTGCCATCAGTAACCTATTGACAAAGCAGACTCACCAGAGAAACAAGTAAGTATTTAAATTCACACACTAACTAACTAGAAAAACCCACTACGGAGGGAAGATAAGAAACTTCTCCTGCCCACTGGTACGAGCAACCTTGTAACAGTTCAAATCCCTATCGGCAAAAGGTGAAAGCAGGAAGGAAAGAAAGAACGAACCCTCCCTTTTCCTGAGAAAGACTCTGAGTCTTCTTAATAAAGCTAATGAAGAAGCTTTCCCCCCATTTCCTGACACTTTTTTTTTGCTTAAACTTATCGATTGTAGGAAAAACGAAAAACGTATCTTACCTGTAATCCACAGAAATATGTCAGACTTCGGTTTGCCTGCGCACGCTGGGAGGGACACAGGACTAGACTGGTTCCACTCCAGGAACAACAATTAGCAGGAAAGTCTAATTTCACCTTCCTGATCGTGTCCCCAGTCTAGTCCCGGAACCTCTGGGTCAGTACCAGAGCAGTACAGGAACTCAAGCATGGGAGGGGCCCGGCAAACCAGCCTGAAGAGCCGCTCTCCCAAACGAGGCCTCCTCCCGCATCTGCACATCGAGACGGTAGTGGCGAACAAAGGAACTCAAGAAAGACCACATAGCTGCTTTAAAAATCTCTACCGGCGACACCAAACGACGCTCCGCCCAAGATGTAGCTTGAGCCCTAGTGGAATGAGCTCGCAGACCTTCCGGCACGATCTTTCCCTTCAACACATAAGCCGTCACAATGGTCTCCTTGATTCACCGAGCAATGGAGGACTTAGATGCCGCCTCCCCCTTTTTCGGCCCCGCAAACACCACAAACAACCGGTTGGACCTCCGAAAGGCCGCCGTTCCGAGCAGATACTTCTTCAATGCACGTCGAACATCGAGGAGATGTAGCTTCCACGAGGAAGGACCCGGAACATCCGCAGTAAAGACCGTCAAAACAATCTCTTGGTTCATGTGGAATGCAGAGACCACCTTCGGGAGAAAAGCCGGGACCGGTCTCAAGACCACCTTGGTCGCAAAAAAGGAGAGGTAGGGTTCCCTGCAGGAAAGCGCCTGAAGCTCCGACACCCGGCGCGCCGAGCAGACCGCCACCAGGAAAACCATCTTCAAAGTAAGATCCTTAAGCGATGCCTGTGCTAACGGCTCAAAGGGCTCGCGCTCTAAAGCGTTCAACATGAAAGGAATGTGCCACTTGGGAAAGACCGGCCTGGAGGGAGGTCGAACAAGCGCTACCACGCGCAAAAACCGCTTCACATCCCGCTGGGCCCCCAGCAACTGATCAGCCAGACTGCCCCTGTAACAGGCTAGCGCCGCCACCTGAACCCGCAACGATGCCGCCGCCAGCCCCTTGTCAAAACCATCTTGTAAGAACTCCAGGATCTGGGGAACAGAGGCCTTCAGAGCTTCACAATGCTTATCTGTACACCACGCCTCAAAAATTCTCCAAACCCGAACATACGCCAGGGAAGTAGAGCATTTCCTAGACTTTAACAAGGTAGAAATGACCGCTGGCGAGTATCCCCGGGACCTCAACCTAGCCCTTTCAAGAGCCAGGCCATAAGCGAGAACCAATCCACGTGCGGCATGAACAGCGGCCCCTGGGACAGAAGATCCACTCTGCAAGGAAGACGCCAGGGCTTCGCCACCAGAAGCCTCACCAGATCTCCGTACCATGGGCGCCGTGGCCAATCCGGCACTATCAGAATGACATGCCCGCTGAACCTTGCTATCCTTTGCAGAACCCTGCCTACCAGTACCCACGGCGGAAAGATATACAGCAGCTGCCCCTCCGGCCAGGCCTGCAGGAGGGCGTCCAGCCCTTCGGACATGCACTCCCTGCGCCTGCTGAAGAAGCGAGTGACCTTCGCGGACTGGAAGGTTGCCATGAGGTCCAAAACCGGAACCCCCCATCGGCGAACAATCATGTTGAAGACTTCGGGGTGCAGAACCCACTCCCCGGGTCCAACCGCACCCTGCTGAGATAATCTGCCTCCACAATGTCCACCCCTGCTACATGGGCCACCGACAAGTCCAAGAATTCGCTTCCGCCCAGGCACATAGGGCTGCGGCTTCGACCTCCAGCATTGAGCTGCTGGTGCCCCCTTGTTTGTTGACATAGGCCACCGCCGTCGCGTTGTTGGACAACACTCTTACTGCCTTTCCTGCGAGCTGGGAGTGAAACCCCCGCAAGGCCAGGGCGACCGCTTTCAATTCCAGCCTGTTGATCGCCCACTGACTCTCCTGCAGGTTCCAATGGCCTTGGACAAACATGCCCTCGCAATGAGCTCCCCAGCCCACCAAACTGGCGTCCGTCATCACTGCCACCCAGTCCGGAGCCTCCAAGGACTTCCCCCGCTCCAGGGACTCGGGCAGCAACCACCAGTGGAGAGCGTGACGGACATCCTCCGGGCAGACCAATCTCCGCGACAGCGGGTCCAACTGATGCGACCACCTTCATAGCAATGCTCTCTGCAGCGGCCGCATGTGAGCCCGGGCCCACGGCACCGTCTCTATCGCCACTGCCATGGTGCCCAACACTTGTAGGTAATGCCATGCCGAGGGAGCCTTGAACTGCAGAAACCGGCGCACTAGATTGCGTAGGGCCTGAGCCCGCTCCGCCGAGAGAAAAAAAAACCTTTCCCAACCTGGGTGTCGAAATGCGCTCACAGATATTCCAGGCTCTGAGACGGCTGCAGGTGATTCTTCGCAACATTGACTATGCAGCCCAGACTCTCTAAAAACGTTACCACTCTGGCCGTAACCTTCTCGCTCTCGGCCTGAGATTTTGCCCGGATGAGCCAATCGTCCAGGTAAGGATGAACCAGGATGCCCTCCTTGCGCAGCGCAGCTGCTACCACTACCATGATCTTGGTGAAAACTCTTGGAGCCATGGCGAGACCGAAAGGCAACGCCTGAAACTGATAATGACCGAACGGAACTGCGAACCTGAGAAATTTGCAATGGTCCGGCCTGATGGGAATATGAAGATACGCCTCCAATAGGTCTAGCGACATAAGATACTCTCCTTGTTGCACAGCCACTATGACGGAACGCAGAGTCTCCATGTGAAAGTGCGACACCCGCAGACAACGGTTCACCCCCTTGAGGTCTAAGATCGGGCGAACTCCGCCATCTTTTTTCGGGACCACGAAGTAGATGGAGCAGCGACCGCAACCGGACTGGTCTGAGGGCACAGGAACGATGGCTCTGAGATCCAGCAACCTTTGGACCGTCTCCCGTAGGGCCCTGAGCTTTGCGACTGACCTGCCGGGAGACCGAACAAAGGCGTCTCACACTGGACGCAAAACCTCCAGGGCATAGCCTTCCCGAATAAGCTCCAGCACCCATTGATCCGACGTTATTTGAACCCAGGCAGGATAAAACTCCCGCAGACGCCCCCTCTACAGGGACTAGAGGAGCCTGGGTCCCCCTCATCTCATTGCGTCTTTTTGAAATTATTTGAAGAGGAGGAAGAGGGGCCAAAACCCCTTCCTGCTCCCCGAAAGCCACGAAACCCCTGGTTTCGGTTGGGAAAACGTCCCCTCTGGCCCAAAGAGAACCTTTGGGAGCGAAAACGGCGAAACTCTCGCAGCTGACCTCAACCTCCCGAAGCATCCTGGGCCCCCTTAGGCTTATCCTCCGGTAATCTCCCTCCTTTGGATTCACCGAGGTCCTTAACCAGCTTCTCTAAATCTTCTCTGAAAAGAAGGCGTCCCTTAAAGGGAAGCTTACTCAACCTGGATTTCGAGGAGTTATCCGCCGCCCAATTACAGAGCCACAAATACCTTCTCGCTGCGACCGCCGACGCCATACTCTTTGACAAAACTCTCATAAGATCATAGTGAATATCCGCCAGGTAGGCCGCCCCTGACTCCAAACGGGCCGCCTCTCCCGCTAGTGGGCTCGGCTGCCCCTCCTGCACCTGCTGCGACCACCGGAGACAGGCCCTAGCTACCCAAGCTCCACAAATAGCCACCTGCAGCGAAATCGCATTGACATTGAACACCTGTCGCAATAATACATCCAGCTTTCTATCCTGACCATCCTTGATCACTGCGCTACCTTATACCGGAATAGTAGTCTTCTTGGTGACGGCTAAGACAGCCGCGTCCACTTTGGGAGGCTTAAAAACCTCCTTATCCTGATCCAACAAGGGGTACAAACGGCCCATGACCCTGGCACCTTTCAGTGGGGCCTCGGGAACATTCCATTCCTCCTGAATCATTTCTTGGAAAACTCTGTGGACCGGGAAAGCCCGTTGAGTCTTTCTGAATACCTGCAACAACGGATCCTCAAGCGTCTCATCCTCTGCGGTCCCCGGGACGGGCATATTGAGGGCCTTAAGCGTCTCCACAATGAGGGCTGGAAGCTCATCTCTCCGGAAGACTCGTACAACCCTGGACTGATCTTCCCTCTCCGAAATTTCGCCTTCTTCCAGCTCCTCATCCAACGCCATACTGTGCTCCTTCTCATCCGACAGAGGATCCACCGAAGCTCCGGATTGCTCACCTAGCTCACCCTCTCTGCGGGCTCTCTTGCCTTCGCCCGGCAAATCTGCACTCCGTGGGGACACCGAGCGTTTCCGGGTGCCGCTGACATCCTTTGTAATCTGCTGCTGCCCAGAATTCCCCAAGACTGTCTGCTGCAACAAAGCTACAAACTGTGGCAAAAAAATGGCAGATAGATCCGCTGGCAAGGGTGCCTGAGACGGAGGTGCGCCTGCGCTGCAAGAAGGGCCCGCTACCGGCTCACTCGGCGTTAAAGTGGACCCTGGAGGGATCAAGCCTTCAGACGCTGGCCCCGGGATAGCCTCTAACTGCTCCTGGGTCTCAATCAGCTCTTCAGGCCTCCCTATACAAGCTTTGCAGGTCCCGGATGTAGAGCTCTTTCGAGCTGCACATACCATACACAAATGCTTGGCAGGCATTATGCGGCTGAAGAAACACTCACACAGACTGAGGCCAACAAGCCAGCTGAACGGAAAACCTCCCGGTCTGCACGGGAGCCCCGATTGCCTCTTATATAGTGTTGTTGTTTTTTTTTAACAATTGCCGTCAATCACTGAGCTGACCCCTGCAACAAACCGCCACAGATAACCGCTGGGCAGAGGAGACTCGGCACGCCGCGGCCATGCGGTAGAGCTGTGCTTCCAAAAGCGCGCCAAAAATGCCGAGCGAAAGCTGACACTGCAATTAGCAGAAAAAACGCTTACCTCGGGCGGCTGTAGGGCGAGCCAATAGCTCCACTGGAAGAACTTCGCCTGCAGGCAGCTACGGGGATACTAAACACCCCGGGACCCGATCTGACACTGTGCTGTGCCTTTCAAGCCGACAGCATAGTGCAGCGGGAAGAATCACCAGACGCACTAGCAGGCAGGGCCCTCTGCGCGGCTTCGGTGAAACTCTGACTTGAGACTCCCCCTAAGTCTACTGCTTCGTTCGTGCCTTCAGGCACCGCTGCACCTCGGGCAGCGGTAACTGAGGAGGTAGGGCCCTCTCCTTTCCGGCAGCAAGCGTGAGACGAGAAGGGAAAAGGGAGGGGGTGGAGGAGGAAACAGGAGAGCAGAGACAGAAGTACAATAAGGAACTGAACTGAAGCCGAATTTAAAGGCACAGCTCGCAAGAACAAAGCACTCAGGTAATTTTCTGTAAAGGAAGACCCCAAAACCAAACTACACTGTCCTAGATTCCTCAATTGTTTCTCAGGTGAGCCCGGACCCCCGGGCTCCTATCTATCCAGCTGCTTGGAGACTGAGGTAACTGATGGCAGGAGGCAGTCACCGGGGAGTTATACCAGTGAGGTCACAAAAGTGGGAGTTTCTCAGTCTTCAAGCTGCTGAATGAGATAGGCAACCCAGAGGTTCCGGGACTAGACTGGGGACACGATCAGGAAGTTGTAGTTAGGCTCAAAGAGGTAAGGCAAATGACAGAAATTTATTTTATACACAATGGTTCGTTCATACCACATACAGGATTAGTTGTTCAGGACTCTTTGAAGTAGAGCATTTTCCAAGAACAAAGCCAAACACAAAATGGCTGTTAAAGGTTCTCTATAGTTCAGGATACACAGTCTTTAACAGCAAAGATATTGCATTCCCTTTTTATCCTTGCTGGCTAAAGCACAAAAACAAAATCACATTTAAAGTCTGTGGTAGTTTAGCTTCTATTCAGCTTCAAACCTTTCTTGGTTACTTTCCAAGTAACAAATATAATCCAGGGGCAAAAGAAAGCTTTGTTATAATAGCTACTTTAGCTTACCCCAGTGTCCTCATTCCAGCAGCAGGTGATTAACAAGCTTATCACAATTCCAGGCTTGCTCTTTAGTCCCCGTAAACTTCCTCTTTATAAAACACGTGGGAATCACGGCCACCCTGCTTGTGGACTACGGGTACCTTTTCCTGGAAGAGTTTCTTTCTCAAGACTGGCTTGCTTTCTCTACGTTCCCAGGTTTTAAAGCTTGGCAAAAGGAACAGTCCATGGCAGTGTCATCATTCAGCTTTACCTCGGGCTCTCCCAGCTGCATAGGGTCCGACTCCCCGTCTTGCGCACAGTGCTCAGCTAACAGCCTCCCGGGGAATCTCGGAGTCTCTCTTATTCCTGGCTCCAAACTCTCCTGCAGACGTGCTATATGCCAATTAGCACTCTCTCCTCCTGGAAGCTCAGTTCCTCTGCTCTGCTCACTACTAGTCAAGCTTCCCTTGCTTGTGTCTGTGCCTCTGCTCGTGTCAGCCTGGCTTCCTGCTTCTCTTCCCCCTTTCTCACACTCTGGGCTAGGTTTATACTTCCAGGGCTCTAGCTCCAACTCCTCCCTACCCAGGTGATGGCAATCAGCCTGACTTCAGGCACCTGAGTACTTGGAGCATTCACTGCCTAAGGGGTTCTGGGCCCTGTATCCTCTCCCCTTCATTCCACTAGGGGGAGCATGAAATGTGGGCCACGTGGACGTTTTCTGATTCCTGGAGGTGTTTATGGCTTTCCTACCCTGATTTGGTGAAAGGGGGCCCTTTACTAGGGTGAATTCCATGTCTTTGTCCTCCCCCAGACTCCGGATAGGCCTCCTTGCCACACCACTCAAGGGCATAGCCCTCCCTGATGACTTCCAAGACCCAGTGGTTCGACGTGATCTGAACCCAAGCAGGGAAGAACTCCCATAGTTGGCCTCCCACGGGTATCAACTCCACTTAGGCCCTCCTCACTGCATTGGGATTTCCTGGTTCCCAAGGAAGAGACTTCCAAAGCCCCTTCCTGCCCCCCAGAAACCTCGAAACCCCTGCCCCCTGGAGACGCTTCTTCCTCTCTGAAAACAGACAAAGCAGGACATGCAAAAACACTTGAAGTCTCGGTTGTCTTCTCGCCGGTGGGTGGGCAGCTTTACTTCTGCATATCCTCAGGCAGGCACCCACCTT
Source organism: Ichthyophis bannanicus (assembly GCA_033557465.1). Classification (NCBI taxonomy): domain Eukaryota; kingdom Metazoa; phylum Chordata; class Amphibia; order Gymnophiona; family Ichthyophiidae; genus Ichthyophis; species Ichthyophis bannanicus. Next base: position 206,239,269 of record CM066034.1, read on the forward strand.
TGGACTCCCCCAAGTCCTTAAACAACTTGTCCAGGTCCTCTCCAAACAGCAGCTTCCCCTTTAAAGGCAGCTTGCTAAGACAGGACTTGGAGGCACCGTCTGCTGCCCAGTTTCTCAGCATAGATAGCGGTGAGCCGCCACCAGCAAGGCCATACTCTTTGAGAGTCCCCTGATGAGATCGTAGTGGATGTCCGCAAGGTAGGTTGTCCCCGATTCCAGTTTGGCTGCCTCTCTGGATCGGTCTGCTGCTTGCTCCTCCAGCTGCTCCACCCACTGTGACCAGCGAAGGCAGATCTAGCCACCCAGGCCCCACAAATGGAGGCCTGCAATGCGAGGGCGTTGATATCAAAGGCCTGTTTTAGCAAGGTGTCCAGCTTCCTGTCCTGGATATCCTTGAGGGCTGCATTACTTCCACCGGACATGTCGTCTTCTTGGTCACTGCAGATACTGCCGTGTCTACCCTAGGGGACTGAAAAACTTGCGCTCCTGCTCCTGTAATGGGTATAGGCGGGCCCATACGCCCCATGAGGTCTACCTCTGGCAGACTCCACTCTTCTTGGATCATTTGCTTGACCACTCTGTGCGGCTTCCATATCACCTGAAGCAGGGGGTCCTCCAACGCTTTATCCTCTGCTGGCACATTGAGGGCCTTCAAGGACTCCCCGATGAGCGCTAGCAATTCCTCTCGTCGGAACACTCGCACCACTTGCGACTGGTCCTCTTGCTCAGGGATCTCTCCTTCTTCCAGTTCCTCAAAATGGAACTCTAGCTCCATGCCCAGGTCTTCCACGTCCTGCCCCTCCGATGAAGGAGAAGGTAATTGCCCCTCCTCTGAGAGCCAAGCCTTCTTGGTGACTGCTGCCTCTGTAACACCTGCCTTCGAGTCTGCTGCTCACTTAATACCCTGGCCCTGTGCCAGCGGATGGCCCCTACCCTTTGCTGGCTTATGCAAAAGGCCTTATGCAGCAACAGGACAAACTCTGGGGAAAAATCTCCCAGAAACCCTACTGCTGCCTGATTCCTTGCAGAGGAAGGCCCGGGGATGGCCGAGAGGCCCGAGTCAGATTCCAATCCCGAGTCCAAAGATGCCTCTGTAACCTGCACCTCCCTAGCCAGAGAGGAGTTCCTTTCCTGATGCTCATGCAGGTCCTTCTCCAAGGTTGTGGCCTCCTGTGCACATCCCAGACAAACACCTTCTTCTGAGACTGCCTCCTGCCAGGTCCCATATACTAGGCACTGAGGTCTGACTGGCATGGTAGCCTGACCACCACCAGCCCCTGACAGATATCCCAGGAGCAAAAAAGGGACCCTCTAGCCCAACCTGAATCCAAGCCCCTAGCCTTGAAAAAGTGCAAGGGAACTAATGCAAAAGTGTTACAAATAACAAAGAAAGGAAAGGGAACAAAAAGAAAGGCAGCCTCCTAGGTCCTATCCTTACTTCCCGGGCAAAAATTCAAAAGCACATTGCAGGCCGAGTCCTCCTCAACCCCCCTGCCAGACCCAGGGGAGAGAAAATAAACGTTGCCACACAGAAACTCACTAGGCCGCTGCCGGGAGGCAAAGATGAGCACTGCTTTTCCCACCCCGTTCCCGACGCCCTCCACGTGGTCTAGGCCTGTGCTCACAGGGCCTGCCTCCTACACCCTTTCTGAACGCGGCACTGCCTTCCCCGGTCTCCAATGGCACAGCAAGGACTCTTCCCTGCTTTCTGTGGCTTACCTCCACTTTGCCACAGCTGTCCCCAGTGCCTCGTCACCCCATGTGCTAAGCCACTCAATCCGGCTTCGGACCTGAGCAAGCAGGCTGTTTCGGGAGCTGCCTGATTCACTGTCGTCGTTCGGGAGGTGGCTTCTCACCCGATAATGGGTTCAGGAGCCACTAACCTTGCCCGAACACTATAGAGAACAGGGGATCCCCTGCTTTTGCCTACTGTGATCTTCTCAAGGAAAGTTGTTTTTTTTTTTTTTTAAGGCAAAATCCATCAAAACAAAATAAACAAATGCTGAGCACAGAGTCCTAAGGCAGTCAAAGATTAAGAGAACAAAAAAATCTATCTCCTTAGTTGTCCTCAGTGAGTCCAGCACCCCTGGTTCACACCTCCTTCAGCAGCTTGGAGACTAAGTATATTGGAGCTGGTAGGCGGTGCCAGCTGCATAAGTAGATGGGTGTCATCAACAGATAACATTCTCAGTCACCAAGCTTCTGGAAGAGGTGCACTACCCAGAGGTGCGGGACTGGACTAGAGGAACGATAAGGAACATCTGATTAAGGTGAAAGAAGACAGCACTTCTAGGAGAAAGGATACAAATAAATATACAAAAAGGATGGGGTACTCCAAAGATAGTTCAATCAATGAAACAACCAGTTCTTTCGGTAATCTACTGAATACTTTCAATAAAGGAGACAAAGGATCTCAATCTGTCAGCCAAGCTTATAACCAAGATAATGCCGGCATTCAAACCAACATCATTGATCCAGAAAAAAAACTCCTTCATAATCATTATTTGAAATTATTTTAAATAAATGCTATAATGTTGTTTCAATCTCAATGTGAACTTAGTAGTGACATTTTAGCCTTATTCAATAGCCTTATTGTTCATAAAGCACTTTATAAATGTCAGTTTTTAAAGCACTTTAGTTCTTACAACACTTGCACGCTTCGTGATTAACAGTTTTTAAAGCACTATGGGGCTTGTTTACAAAGCCACGGTAGCGGTTTCCGATCGTTATCGGAGCCACGGCCCCATTGAAATCAATAACAATAACAATCGGAAACTGCTACCGTGGCTTTGTAAACAAGCCCCTATGATTCATTAAGGCGTTTTACAATCTTTAAAGCACTTTATGTCCATAAAGCAAACAATGCACTTACCCGAACTTGCTGACTGTTGAAATTTGGGGAAAAATGGATAGAGCTATCAGCAAATTCAGATAAGTGCAGTGTTTGCTTTATGAATCATAGTGCTTTAAGAACTGTTAATCACGAAGCGTGCAAGGGTTTTGTGCAAGTGTTCTAAGAATTAAAGTGCTTTAAGAACTGACATTTATAAAGTGCTTTATAAATGATAAGGCTATTGAAGTTTTTCAAGAACTTTTACAAGGATTGAAATTTCACTACTAAGTACACATTGAAATTGAAATATTATAGCATTTGTTTAAAATTATTTCAAAAAGATAAATTTCAAATAATGATTATGAAGGAGTTTTTTCAGAATCAATGAGGTTGATTTGAATGCCAGACATTGTCTGAGTTATAAGTTTGGCTGACACAATGAGATCCTTTTTCTCCTCTATTGAAAGTATTCAGTAGATTACCCAAAGAACTGGTCGTTTTATTGACAGTTGATACAAACACAGACACCATTGAGATGACCAAAAAAGGTTCCCTGCAGGAAAAGGCCTGGGGAACGTTCTGGGGGAAAGGAGGGGCTCTTCCGAAGGGATGAGCTTCACCTTAACCGGGATGGCACCCAGTCAATGGGGAATACCCCTCCTGCAGCAACACAGGGTACAGACAAAGCAGGACAAAAGAGTTAACCATGGAAGGAACAATTTATTTCCAATAAAGAGGTCAGCCTGTTACCCCTTAGACTTGAAAAGAAAATGATTTTTGAGATGGGTATGTTACACTCCAATGGCCTCGGTCAGGAAAAACGGATCTCTCCATCTTTTTATGATGTCTGTTCCCGATATATTTTTATTCATGCTCTTATCCCTGTTTTTGACTGCTTTTTACTCATCATTGATTTTGATTTTACTTTTCATTTTTTTATGTATTACTTTTATAATTATGAATTAATTTATTTATTCAGGATGGGTTTTACATCACATGTGAGGCTACAAAGTTCCCTCTGATCTCTGGCAAATCTTGGATGTGTTTTATGTTGTTTTTTTTTCCTTTTGGCTTTTGCTTTTTATCACAGCTTACTCTTATGCCCTAAAACTAAACTCTTATGTCCCACTTTCAAGATTTTTTAAATTTATGGCTGTAATTTATTTATTTTTACCTTTTTTGCGTTAACATATGTGGTTCTTTGGCTTTTTCATTATTGCTGTTTTAATTCTGGCATGGTCTGGAATTTCAATATCAAGCCTTTGGTTTTCCTTAGAATAATTCCACAATGTTATTACGCTCATTACCAGTTTCACTGCTCTGTTTACATGTAGCCACCCCTATGATCCATGGCGAGTGGGTCTCATGGTTTACTTTAATTATACATAGCGGTAATTTTTGTATTTTGGTAATTCTATTTGGGTACCACTGGCTGAATGTCTGCATTGCTCTTGGGCTTAACCAGGTTGGTGAAAGTTAGTGATGGGAGCACATGGTTTTGTGTCTCCCTCCCTCTGAAGAAATGGAGACTTTATCCCACCTGTGGTAAGTCCGTGATTTAAATCGGACACCCTTTTTTATTTATTTTATTTATTTGCAGTCTCTTTTATACCGCGCTATTCGACATCAGTGCGGTTTACAATGAACATAAGAGTTGCACATCTCAAATTCGTGATTTGTGCTTACAGTGAAACAGGTATAATAACTTGGGTATACATTAAACAGGAAAATTAAACTTGGGTATGCATTAAGCAGGTATAACAGGTAAAATAGGGTATAAATAACCAGTCCCTTAACTAGGAGAAACGATGAATAAATACAGTCTACTTTATGCAACAATATAATGAGTTATGCGGCACTGCATAAGTTTCTCATGGTGGTTGGAGGACAAGGTGTGATTGCGAGTGATCCGTCTGGGAATGTGACGTGCATGAGTTTGAGGTGCTGCATTGAGATGTGAGAGTGGGTGGGTGTGGGGGGGAAGACTGCAACGTCGTAGTGATGAAGAAAGAGGTGCCGTTTCAGTGCCTTCCTAAATTGGGAGAGTTCACTGATGGTTCTGATAGTTGCTGGTAGTGTGTTCCAGCAGGATGGAGCAAAGAAGGAGAAGGCTCTGGATCTAGTGAATTGAGAACACTTCGTGCTTGCCTTAGGTAATATGAGAGTATTTGCGGCATTCGATCTCCTTGCTCGATTGGGAGGTGTGATTGAAATTAGGTCAGTAATGGCAGTAGCAGGGTATTTCTTGATGGTTTTATGGGTCATAATTAGGATCTTGAATGAGATCCTGGCTTGTATGGGTAGCCAGTGCAATTGTTTTAGTATTTAGTGTTTTTATAGAATTATTATCAGGTAACGAATGAGATACTTAGTAGCGCTTCTGAATCAACTGGTACTATCTCTTGCACTGTTCTTATCAGAGTTCCAAAGAACATATAATTAAGTTTGGCTATTTGATTTGGGTAATTTACATAATACACTAATGAAAGACGAAGATGTCATTGACTTTGAATTATAATCAGATAGATATGCAGCCTCGCCACACTACTCGTCATCTACTCTGCTGGTTTCTTTAGGTCCCTTACGTTCACATACCTTAAGAAATTTGCAAAATTATAAGCGTAAAACATTGGGGCTTGTTTACAAAGCCGCGGTAGCGGTTCGCGGTCGTTATCGGAGCCGTGGCCCCATTGAAATAACGATCGCGAACCGCTACCGCAGCTTTGTAAACAAGCCCCATTCTCTTGTATTAGTCTATTTTAGCCAGTCATCATCACTAGGGGCAATTAAAATTTAATTATTGTTTTGGGAACCATGCCTTGCAAATGGATGGAGTGCTTAGAGTCTCTTATTGATTCATCCAACTTCATTTTATTTGATTCTATATGAACTATTGTCTCAGAATGTTGGTAGTCTGAGTCATATGTCATAAGGGACTTGCTACCACTTTTTGATTGGATTCATATGGCACGACATTCATCAATCACTATATTCCTGGATCATGAAAGTTCCGTTAGAAAATCACAATGTCGCGTATGTGTCAGCTAGAATAAGAGACCTATTTATTGTGAACAGCACAACTAAACGCGGGTTCTCTATAATAGGCTGATGTTACTTCTGCCTCGTTTTAGTTTGGCACCTCAGTTAGCGTCTTTTTCTTTGCTAAGCACATGGTGAAAATCTGATGGTAAGCAGCTTTTAGTTACAATTTATGTATCTTACATCTCCATTATTTTTGGTGAATCACTGGGAAGGCCCTGTATTTGTCTCTTGTTTTCTGACCAGATTTCCTTTATGTGTGGAACCAGTGTCATATGTTTAACCACAAAGTTTTTACTATATCTTAAAAAACATCTATGCATCTTTCCAAATGGGGTTTTCATTTTGGATTCTGTTGCGTGGTAGTTTTCTCCTCTGCACCACTGATTGTATGGCATTTAACACACCTCAGTCACTATTTACAATGGATATAGGTTTTTGATCCAGGTATGTACATTTATTATTTTTTGCTTTAGGTGTTCTACCATTACTAATTGCTCAACACATCTGCTGGCGAGTTACTCCATGGGTAGTATTTCCTTATATGCTTTTTATTTTTATTTATAGATGTCACGTCTATAGGCACCTAAACTCAGTGCATTGTCAGTTCACATTTATAATCCTGTTTGTTTTTAATATTTCTATGGTTTTTAACTTGTTTTTTTAAAATAAAAGTTTACCGATTATTGTGTTTATATGTTTTATTGTATTTATTTGGTTTTATTTCTGGTTTTTAACATATATGTGTATGTCTATATTCCACACACTTGTATTTGCATTTTTAAAATTGGTTTATGACTTGTATATGTATGATTTAATTCGTTTGATTTTATTTTTCTAGAGGTCTTTGTTCCCTGAAGAAGTTCCCTGGCTGAAACACATGTCGGGCTGACTTCTTTGTTGGAAATAAATTGTTCCTTCCACGGTGAACACTTTTGTCCTGCTTTGTGTGTATCCTACAGCTGACACCACCTGACAGACGAAATAACCACCAGAAAACACACATTTAGGGTAAAATCTTAGAGAGGGGCTTTTTGAGGCGCAATATTCAGCAAATTCAACATCAGAGAAATACTCCACTGAAGAACAACTGAATGCACTGGAGGATGGATCTGCTCCAGTCCCTTGAGAATGTGGGAGATATCAGGGTGTTTCACCAAGGATATCCCTTGAATATGTCCATGGTAGCACACTAGGGTCGCTACCTGAACCTTGCAAGTTCAGGGCCAAATCCTGGCCCAAACCAGACTGAAAGAAGGGTGAATCAGTGACTATGGCTGTCTTCCTGGCATTCAGGGCCTGAGAAAAAAAACCTCGAGAACCCTTAACCTATGTGAGTCTAGAGGAAGTAGATGCCCTCCAAGCCTCAAGAAGGATGTACACTGCAGCTCCAGAATTGTTCTTTGCGACAGCGTATGCCTCACAAAGGCCAGGCTGCAAGCAAAAAGGGAACGGGATCCTCCATGACCAGGGACCCTGCTAACAGACTCAAGAGATCTGCATACCATGGTCTATTTGGCCAGTCCAGCGCCAACAGAATCACCAAGCCCGGGTGAGACATACAGGTGCACTTCCTGGGGTCACACCCAAGGCAGGGCATGCAGCCCACGGATCCTTCCTGTGGCTGACAAAGTGCTCCACTTTGGCATTCTCCTGTACGGCCATCAAGTCCAACACTGGCAGGTCACACTGGTAGGAAATTTACCCCTGCCTAAAATGGTATACAAAGATGAGTATCGGAAGAATTGAAAGAAATATTGATAAACTGGGAAAATGTATTACAACTATTTGATAAACTGAAGAGTACCAAATCAACTGGACAGGATGGTATACATTGAAAGGTATTGAAAGAACTTAAATCTGAGATTGCAGACCTACTATTAGTAATTTGTGAACTATCATTAAAAACAACTGTAGTACCTGGAGAATGGCTAATGCAATGCCAATATCTAAAAAAGGTCCAGGGTCATCCGGGAAACTACAGACCTGTGAATCTGACATCAGTACCAGGCAAAATGGTAGAAACCATCATAAATAATAAAATTACTGATCATGTATATAGTCATGATTTAATGGGAGACAGCCAACATGGATTTAGCTAAGGGAAGTTATCTTAGTAACCTGTTTTATTTTTTTTAAGGTGTGAATAAACAGATACACTATATCAACTGGTTCAGCTTTGCCTATCTGGATTTTCAGAAAGTCTTTGACAAGGTCCCTCATGAGAGATTCATGGCAAAATTAAAAAGCCATTTCATTGGAGGCAGTGTACTATTGTGGATCAGAAACTGGTTAAAAGATAGAAGGCAGACAGTAGGGCTAAATGGCCAATTTTCTCAATGGAGAAAAGTAAATAGTGGAGCATCCCAAGGATTTGTGCTGGGTCTGCTGCTTTTTAACATATTCATAAATGACCTGGAAATGGGAAGAACGAGTGAGGTGATCAAATTTGCAGATGACACAAAATTATTTAAAGTTGTTAAAACCCAAGAGGATTGTGAAAAATTGCAAGAGGACCTTGATAAATTAGAAGACTGGGCGTCCAAATGGCAGATGAAATTTAATGTGGGCAAGTGCAAAGTTATGCACCTGGGAAAGAACAACCCAAACTTTGGTTACATGATGCAAGGTTCCACATTAGGAACCACCACCCAGGAAAAAGATTTAGGTGTCATCGTGGATAACATGTTAAAACCCTCCACCCAGTGTGCAGCAGTGGCCAAGAAAGCAATAGAATGCTAGGAATCATAAGGAAAGGAATGGGCCGCACCTTGAATACCGTGTGTAATTCTGGTCACCAAATCTTAAAAAGGATATAGCGGAATTAGAAAAGGTACAGAGAAGAGCCATCAAATTGGTAAAGGTGACGGAAAGATACCCCTATGAGGAAAAGTTTAAAAGGTTAGGGCTTTTCAACTTGGAAAAGAGAAGGCTAAGGGGAGATACGATAGAAGTCTATAAATTAATGAATGGAGTGGAATGTAGATTGGCTGTTTATGCCATCAAAAAGTAGAAAGACTAGAGGACACGCAATGAAGCTACAATGTAACCCATTTAAGACTAACAAGAGAAAATATTTTTTCACTCAACACGTAATCAAACTCTGGAATTCATTACCAAAGGATGTAGGAAAAGCTGTTAGTGTATCTGGGTTTAAAAAAGGTTTGGACAAATTCCTGGAGGAAAGGTCCATAAACCATTATTAAAGAGGACCTGGGAAATCCACTGCTTACCCCAGGGTGAGCATTGTGGAAGCTGTGGACTTTGAGTACCTGCCAGGTAACTGTGACCTGGATTGGCCACTATTGAAAACAGGATACTGGGCTTGATAGACCTTGATCTGACCCAGTATGGCATTTCTTATGTTCTTATGAGATTGAACACGCTGGGACCTACAGTTTTGTTACTCACAAAGTCAGCCATCACATTGTTGATCCTTGCTTTATGGACCTTCAACAGAGCAAACAGATCTTCTGCCCAACAGAGCTCTGCTACGTCAACAGTTACCGTGGTACTCAGAGCTAACTCACTTTTTGATGTAAGTTTGTTGGAGAACACTGATAGGTTTTCCCATCAGGAGAGACTGGAACCTCTCCAGGGCCAGAAGGATTACTCTGGCCTTTAGCCTGTTGATCAACTAGATGGCCAAACTGACCCAGAGAGTGTGCTGGCATCGCATTAACTATCACCCAAACTGGTGCTTCCAAAGACATCCCGTCCAGAGGGCAAGTCTGCAACCTCCAGTCCAGCTGCAGGGGAGAGGAAAGCACCGTTCAAACAGCTGGGAGCATGGAGACTAGAGGACCAACAGGTGCCTCTACAGGGAGTACCCAAGGAACGGGCTTCAAGGTCGATGTCATGGACTTTAGGATCTGGAGGGAGTCCTAGGCTGGGAGAACTACCAGTGTGCAAAACTCCCTCAGTTGCCACTGCAGTTTGTGCAACCTCTCCGGAATGAGAAACTCTCAGCCCAAAAGAGCGTGGAACTGAGCCCAAATATATTTCAGAACTTGTGAGGGAACAAGACTGCTCTTGGGATAGTTGATCACCAACCCCAGCTCAATCACTAGGGCTGCATCTTCTCTGGACTTCTTCAAGAAGTTGGACTGAATCAACATATCATCCAGGTATGACAAACTCAGATACCCTATTTGCAGGAATGTCATCACTCCCTCCAAGATCTTCAAGCAATTGCGAGGTGCGTTTGGCCAGGACAAATAGATTATGAAACTAGAAATGACAGCACAAGAGACAAACACAGAGGAACCATTGATATTGCTCCTGGATGGGAATATGGAAGTATGCTTTGGAATGGTCCAAGCAGGTAAGGAACTTCCTTTACCAGCTGACGCAATGACTGACCTGATGGCCTCCATATGGAAGTGAGTCACTCAAAACTTGGCACTGACACTCTGGTGTTGTGCAGCTACAGAAACAATTAAATGTGTCACTGTCTGATGTTCTCCATCGCCTCATGTGTCCTGATCTTTGGTAATAATGACTTGAAGTTGTGGATCTGTTCCTGTCGTATGGAGGGGTCCCACTATCATGTTTGCTTGACTATGCATTGATGGTGACCCCTAGGTTAGATGATGTGAAGGGCTTAGTTACCTGATTAGATGAGAGATGGGGAGCCTGCTCTTCAGTAGGCCACTCATGGGTGGAATCTTGCTTTTGGGGCGAAGCAGCAACCTACTACTACTACTACTACTACTTAACACTTATATAGTGCCACGCACGCAGCACTATACAGATGGAGGATTGAAGTCAGGATCTGAACACGATAGTGAAGAGGTGGGTCTTTAACATGGATTTGAAGAGGGCCAGGGAGGGTGCCTGGCGTATAGACATAGGGAAGCTGTTCCAGGTGTGGGGTGCAGCAAGGTGAAAGGAGCGAAGTCGGGAGTTAGTGGTGCGAGTGAAAAGCCTAGATAGAAGTAGTTTGTTAGTGGAGCAAAGTTGCTGAGTGGGGATGTAGGGAGAGATAAGAGACGAGAGGTATTGAGGGGCTGCAGAGTGAATGCATTTATAGGTCAGTAGGAGGAGTTTGAATTGAATGCGGACTTGGATGGGGAGCCAGTGAAGTGACTTGAGAAGAGGACAGATGTGGGCATGGCGAGACTGGCGGAAGATTAGTCGAGCGGCATAATTTTGTACGATTGAAGGGGGAAGAGATGGCTCGCAGGAAGACCAGCAAGGAGTATGTTGCAAAAGTCGAGGTGGGAGGAGATTAAGGAGTGGACAAGTGTTTTGGTAGTGTGTTCAGACAGGAAGGGGCGGATTTTGCTGATGTTGTAGAGAAAGAAGTGGCAGGTCTTCGCTATGAGCTGGATGTGTGTGGAGAAGGAGAGAGATGTGTCAAATATAACCCCTAGATTGCGGGCTGAGGGAACAGGGAGGATTGTGGATCCATCCACGGAGACTGAGAAGGGGGGAAGGGGGGGGAGGAGTTGGGGGGAAAGATGAGGAGTTCAGTCTTGGCCATGTTCAATTTCAAGCGGTAATAAGACAACCAAGGCAGTGATGTCAGCAAGACAGGCGGAGATCTTGGTCTGGATTGCTGGAGAGATATTGGGTGTAGAGAGGTAGATTTGGCAGTCATCGGCATAGAGATGGTACTGAAATCCATGGGAGGATATAAGCGTGCCAAGGGATTGGGTATAGAGAGAGAAAAGGAGGGGGCCCAAGATGGATCCCTGGGGTACACCGACATGGAGCGGGGTGGGAGAGGAGGAGGAGCCGCCAGAGCATACACTAAAGGAGCGATGGGAGAGGTAGGAGGAGAACCCGGATAACGCGGAGCCCTTGAAACCAAGCAAGGAGAGGGTGGTGAGGAGAAGAATGTGGTCAACAGTGTCAAAGGCAGCAGAGAGGTCGAGAAGGATGAGGACAGAGTAGAGGCCCTTAGACTTAGCGAGGAACAAGTCATTGGAGACTTTTGTAAGAGCAGTTTCAGTGGAGTGTAGGGGACGAAAGCCGGATTGTAGTGGGTCCAGGAGGGCTTGGGAGGTGAGGAAGTCGAGGCACTGGTGGTGGATTGCTCATTCTAGTAGTTTAGATATGAAGGGAAGGAGGGAGATGGGTCGATAGTTAGAAGGACAGGTGGGGTCAAGTGAGGGTTTCTTAAGGAGAGGTGTGACCACAGAGTGTTTGAAATCAGCAGGGACAGTTGCGGTGGAGAGTGGAAGGTTGAGAATATAGGAGATGGAGGGGACAATGATGGAGGAAATGGGATGGAGGAGATGGGTGGGGATAGGGTTGGAAGAGCATGTGGTGGGTTTGGAGGAGAGGAAGAGTGCGGTTTCCTCATTGGAGATCATAGGGAAGGAGGAGAGGGTAGCAGAGGGAGTATGGATGGGGGGGAGAATTGAGGAAGGGGAGGAAGATGAGGGAGTGCTCTCCTGAAGGTAACCAGGGGCGCCAGGGTATCCACATACCTCACTGAGAGCTTCCTCCATCTTCTGGAACATGTGTAGGGAAAGTCAGGAGGTCCCCTGCGCAGGAGGAGCCATGGGCTACGGAAGTATGAGCAGGCTCAGTTCCAGGACTTTGTTGTGCCAACATGGTCATTCCTGGGGTGCTGTGGCTCACCATGACCTGTACCAGGGGTCTAATCCTAGCCTGACTAAGGGTGAGAGGCCTAGAGCAGCCAACATCCTCAAGGGCCAGTGTGGTGTGTGTCTTCATCCATTTCTGTACTCGGGCTTTAGATTTACTGGGCATTGTAATGGACCTGCTCTGCAACCTCCGGGATTCTGACATCTGTGCCTTTAAGAAGGAGGGTGTGGGTGTACACCAGTAGGCTGTGCCGGCTCTAGTGGAGAAGTGTTCTGATCACGCCAGTGCCTACCTGCAACTCATGCCAAAAAGATGCCGTTGGGATTGCGATGCAGAGCCAGCACCTGGGTTTTTTCCAAGTTAGGGTCTGGACTCGTAGTGGATGAGGGCAGCACAGTTCCTCAGTGGCTCATCCTGGGGGCTCCTTGAGCATTTAGTTAGAGACCGATTTCAGCTTGAAGTTGCAGGCTTCTTCCTCTGACGCAGGATCTCAAGCCAGCTATGTCTAAAGTTTCTCTCAAAGGGGCAATGTCAGAAGTTTTGTCTCTTTATTGCCACAGGGCTGCACCAGCCTCACCTGTCAGGGCTTTCTCCCATCACGCTCCATATCATGAGAGAGCACCCAAACTGATGCAAAAATTTAACACAAAATCAAGGGAAAAAGCATGGCCTGACACCAGCACTTTCTCCTCGGTGCGCCCACTGCCATCTTAGGGTGGGCCACATCCCACACTATGCTGAGTCCACAAAAATACCCTCTGTATGAAAATATGGAAGGGGCAGAGTAAATGCGATGAGCCCACCACTTAATGTGGTAGCAGACCCATCGCGAGCCTCCTCCAGCTTGGGCCGCACTTCCAGTCGAACACCCCGAACGGTCACGATGGGATGATATGGGGCTTGGCGGGAGTGTGGCCTAATAAAAGGGAGCAGGAGCAGTGTGGTTTCTCTTTTCCGATCGACCACAAACCTGACCCACCCTCCCGATAGCGGCAGTCTATTATGTATTAGTGGCAACCCCTGGTGGTATAGAAAGTCTCCCTTTCCACCTGTGGCAGCTCGTCAGTGGTTACCTGAGCCAAACAGCAAATCCTGGCTGAGGGGCAGGGTGTCCTAGCTGGCAATAAGGTGGGACGCCCTAGCAAGTTTCCTCGGGTGACAGCTGGTTGGTAGGGGCAGCACCATGAAACAATATGACAAGGCAGTGAGCACAAGGACTGGACTAACTCAACTCAGCATACCATGCCCCAGGGTCAGACCATATACTATGCGAACTAGGCGGTCATTTAGGGCGGCACCCCTGGGAAACAGCAACTTTCAGCACCATGGTAAGCTTTAAAACACATGGACGCAGTTCCAGCCTGCTGCTCTTGCCCCCTCCAAGGAAGCTGCATTGGAGGGGGCAGGAATGGCAGGCCATGAGCATGCACTTTAAGGCCCAATGCAGTACTGAAGCTTCAGTGCATAAAGAAGAGGAGGTGCCACGGAGGGTCTGTCTAGGGTAGCAGAAACCCTGGGACCACCACTGTTATGTCCCCTCACAGGGAGCAAAACATGGGACAGTCGGTATGTATCAGCTCGGGTCCCTGCCCTGTTTTGTTATTGCACATGTTTGATATTAATGAAGCTGCGACCATATGATCCACAATAATTGAGTTGTCTGTCTGACTTTGTCCGTACTTCACATGACTATTAGGGACGAGGCAGAAGGCCAATTCCATCTGCTTATCTTAATAAGCAATCACAATCTTCCTTTGCTCCTCTTATAATCCCCGCAATTAAGAGCCCCCTCGTTCATATCTCTTCTTTCATCCCTTCCTCTCTCAAAACGTGGTGATGAGAGTACTTCCGTGGATTTTCAAAATTTTAGGGATATAATTTAATCACAAGGGGGAGAAACTCTGTTCTAGCTCATCTAGCTATACACGTTGTCATTATTGGGGTGTTAAAACATGAACTTCGTAGGCCTATCCTACAGAAGGCCCTCTATCGGAAAACGAAGAACGGGCCCCCGTGCCAAAATCATAATTTTATTTAACTGCATTTATTTTAACTGCATAACTACTCTAACTCACCATTGCCGTCAAAGCTTGCACGGTCTTAGGCTCAGTCTCTGACATTCTTCCACCGCTGCTTCTAGCCACCCCCCAAAAAGATCTCAAGCTGCCGAGGGCGGCGCGCGAGCATAGCAAATGAGAGAAGAGGAGGCGGGGACGCCAGCTTCCGCTCTGCGCATGCACATTCGAGCGCCTCTTAGTGGCGGGCGGGTGCCGCGGGAGGAAGTGATGGTGGGCGGCAGCAGGCGCGAGAAGAGTGTTGTGTTGCGGGATTTTCGTTCCAAAGCCGCTATGGCGCAGGTGTCCCCCAAGAATGACTTCCTGCCAAAGCCCTATGTTCCCAGACAGCTCTCGTTTACTCCGCCGCTCATTCGTAATCCTTTTATCCACGACTTGAAGCTGTCGGCGGCGGATAAGTTCAAAGTAAGAATGGCTTCTTGCCTTCACGTGTGGGGAGGAGAAAGGGCTTGGCTAGGATGGAGCTAGGCTGTCAGATTTGGCAATGTATGCTGCAGCATCTCCTACTAGTTTTTGGGTAGGACTGCGAGCACAACTCCGGAACTTTAGTGGGCAGGACGGGATTTATGAAAGGGTTTTTAGAATTTGTCGGGGTTGGGGAAAGATGCTGTGCCTTTCTTATCGAAGACAGCTGGCTACTTACGCCTTTGACAGGGAGAGGTCCCATCCAGAATTTGCAGCACTCGCGTGTCATTTTAGTCCTGATGAACTGTCAGGACCGGTTGCAAGGATATGAGGTGCCCTAAGTGAACCCTCATCCCTGCTGCCTATCTCTGGGACCTGCAGTGGACAATCGGGACGGCCCAAGGATGTTTGCTGCCCCAGGCAGAAGCCCTGGCCGTTCCCCACCCACCTTCGCACCACCCCGCCACTGCCTCCTCCTGCTGCTGATTCCGTCGGCAGGGTCAGTGGGGGTGGCAGCAGATCTGGGCAGGCCATGTAGACTTCCTGTTTGTATGAAGAAGAACTGACTGGTTAAAATGCAGCACAAACAGCATTCAGCATTGGAGGCTCTGGGTAAGAGCTGGGTTGCTTTTTTATTACTGCTGCTCTAGTTCTGAGAGAAGTGGGCGGATGGGCTGCCATTGAAAGGCTGGTGTTATAGGTGATTGCCTAGTTTGTCTCAGCCTTCCCCATTGTAGCCTCTTTTCTTGGTACCCCTCAGATATAGAGCATTCATCTAGGTCCAAATTCTCATTTGTTTGAACTTCTGGGAAAACCTGGTTTGGATTCTGTGATGGGTTTTAAAGATTAGTCCTCTAGCCCCAAGGCTTAATATTTTAATTGTACCCTGCCCTGATGCAACTAAGGGAGGAGTAGCCTAGTGGTTGGGGCAAAGTACTTCAGGCCGGAAGGTCGGGGGTTCAAATCCCACTAGAGGACAGCAACCTTGGGCCGGAAGGACTGGGGTTTCTAGTCCCACAGATGCTCCTTGTGGTCTTGGGCAAGCCACTTAACCCTCCATTGCCCATGTTCCCTGTAAGTATTAGTGTATGTGTCTCATATCCCCGCGTGTTAAATGTATCCCCCAATTGTGTTGTGACCGCTTTGATTGAAGGATAAGGCGGTATACAAAACTGTCTAAATAAATAAAATAAATAAATAAACTAATGAAGGGCTATATATCAAATGTTGTAAGCTTTAAGCTTCCTAGTGAAAAGGCAGAACAGGGTTGATGCCTTTTCTTCCAGTCATTTCTGATATACCATCCTTTCTTTTCTTTGGTAACTGGGCTTCCTTTTGACTTGCACTGGGTTCTGGACTCTCCAGAGACCTTTTTTGATACCTTATACCCCAGTGTTTGATATTCTCTTCCTGGATTGATTGATTTATGAAATTTGGTAAACTGCCATTCGGTCCAATGACCATCAAAACTTTCTTTCACTCTTTATACTTGGACACATTTAGAAATGCAGCTTTGGGCCAATGCAAACATCAGGAGCACCCCTGCGAACTAATCTGACGTATTTTATTTCACTGCAGTGGCCCTCATGACCCAGCTTTCCAGTTCCTACTGAGTTAGACAGATAAGGACCCACAATGAATTTGCACATGACTGCATTCCCCTCAGACTGCTTCTGGCAGTAGGGAACCAAAGGCAGGCAGGTTCCCTTCCTTTGTCCTCAAGATAGCAACTTCTAGGTACATTTAGGCAGATTGCTGCCTACTCAACAACTACCAACTTTTAGGAGAGAAAAGTGAGACCCTGAACACAGCAAACTGAGGAGAGACAAACAACTCCTGTTTCTTCTTAGGACTGTTGATGACCACTCATAACCACACTCACCAATCACTTTGGACTCCACCATTGTGGTCGTTGCTGTGGAGGACTACTGTGGTAAATGTTTTTGACCCTACAACACTTGATGTTCTATGTACATTCTGTGTGCTACTCGGTGGGGAAACAGGCATTAGGACAGAAAAGGCAGGCCCTCTTTACATTATTGACATTGCAAGTGAATTGGGGCCAAATGGTTGCATCCCCTTCATTTTGTAAAATTCACCTTTTGCATTTTATCTGCTCAGCATAGGGTCTAGTAGTGAATGCTCATTTGCTAGCGGAAGAGTAATGTGGTTTTGTTATCTAATAGTGAGGTGGTTATTTCCTAGGTTGAATGAGCTATTTCTGGTTACTATGATTACACTGTCAGTAACAGTAAATGATCATGCTTGCACAAAAGTGACTTGTATCATAGGATTCTTCACTAAATACATTTATTTCTCCATAAAAGTAAATTGAAACATGATATGCAGGAAATTTGACAACATAAAAGCACCTTTAAATATCATCAACATGGCAAAGAACAGTTCCAAAAAAGATTGTTTTGATATCTATTTGTAGCATTGTTTAAACTTGTAGTTTTCAAGGTGTGCTGTGAAAGCAGGCTTGGACATGCATTGAACAATCCTTGATTGTTAGGTTCAGTTGCTTAAACATAGCTAATGTTTAGGAACTACAGCCAGTGCTTGGACTCACTACTGTTTCCTTTCCTTTGCCATGTAGTTGTAAGTAAATATTAAGAATGTGTATGTTTTAAAAATCTTCTGTTTCTGCAGCCCAACAGTAATAGTGTTATGCAATTCTTAAGAATGATGTATATATGAGAGTCCTAACTTTATTCTTGGGGCTGAAAGTTAGATTGTTTTACTAATATCTCATCGCTGCTATTTTGGAATTGCCATGGTTTAAGGCCAGCCTCTGAAGTGGGGGGGGGGCATTTGGGTTAAGCTGTGGTGGAGCATCTTATTGCCCTGTTGGCTGTGCACATCACAAGTTTTGACAGTATACTGACTTCTGTGTCAGAGCTCCATGGATCCTGGAGAAGAGAGAGCTCGGTTCTCATATGTATGACCTCATAATGCAAAGACAGGGCCTTCTAGTGCCCCATTTCAAGGCTTTTTGGGAGAGGGCCAATGTGAGGCGCTAAGCTTCTGCGGATGGCAGTCTTGGATGCCCTGCTTCAAGAGTGGCCTCAGGAAGGGATGCTTTGTTTTCCCTCTCTGGCTCTTAATGGGATGTCCTTTGCACAGGTGTCAGGCCCATTTGGACTTGGTGTTCTAGAGGTCCTGGATTGACTTTGCAGACCATGCTTCATGGAGTCATGATTCAGGAGGTGTGGCCTCGTTCTTGCTACCTCCAAGAGATGGGCTTAAAAACAACAACAAAAAAGCACAGTGGGGGGTTCCTGGTAATGGGGGTTCCTGGTCCCTTTTTACTTATGGCGTAGTCCTTGTTGGCATACGTTTTCATTAAAGGTTGCTCAAGAGTGGTAGTAATCTCCTTGCTTATGTCTTGGTAGGCCTCTGTCCTGTGCTTACATTAGAGCTCTTTTGTCAGTCTGACCTGAACTAGGGCTTAGCCCTGAATACTCAAGGATCAGGTAGCAGTCCCGTTATGCTACAGGAGTCTCCTTCACACTTGGCATTGGCATTTTCCTCAGGTGTGAAGTATTTCTATCTGCCTGCCTATTGTGTTGTCTCAGCAGTTCCCTCTAATGTTGAGGGCATTGAACAAGCTCTTCCTTTGGCCCATGCTTAAGGCCTCCTTAGCGGGTGGTTTTCTTACTGTGGCTTCCTCGGGACTCTAGTGTCCACCAGGTGATGTCTGTACTGCGGTCTTATCTTGTAGAGAACCATCCTGGTATTTTTAACAGCTTCATTTGCTTAGAAATCAGCTATCTTCCCTTTAAGGATGTTGCTCTCCTTTTTCATCTTGACCATACTACTATTCTGTCTTCTTTCTTGGAGAAGGATCTTCCAAGGATCCCTTGCTATCTTCACTGGACATGCGGAGAAGGGTGTTCGCATACCCAACAATTGCTGCTTCCTCCTGCATGCCTGATCTTCTCTTATCTTCCTCGTGGTCCTCAGAAAGGATTAACATTTTGAATCCTTTGTCCTCTGGCTTAGAGAGGCCATTGGGTCAGTGTACATTCTGACTGGTAAGCATGTGCTAGGCTTGGTCAGAGCTTGCTCCTCTGGGTGCAGGCCTCTCTGGTGCCTTCAGAGAACTTCTGTAGGGAGGCTTCCCAGTCTTCATTGAATGCTCTCGTGAAGCCCTACAGAGTGTTTATGGGGGATGGCACAAATGACACCTCTGCCAAGGTAATCTGTCCCGAGTGTTGTCTTCCTCCCACCCTGGGTCATCACTTCTTCGGTATGTCCATCTCATCTGGACTGGTCTAGTATGATAATACAAACAAATTTTACTTAAAATTTTACTTTCATTTCCAATGGCCTAACAAAGGATCAGTGAAGGTGGTCTGCAAATTGAGAAAAACAGTGGTGGTAACAGAGCTTCAGGCTTGCTTCTGAGGTGGCAGCTGGAGCCTCCCTCCAGCTCTGCGGCTTATGACCTCTCCTGTAAGTCGGACCTGTGGAGGCATCTCTGCTTAATATTAACTGCAGTGACATGGGGGTTAGAGGAGAGGCGTGGAATATTGAGAAAGCAGCCTTAAATTCTTAGCTTGCTTAGAAAGATGGTTTTATTTCTTAGTTAGATACTGGTAGATACAGCCCAGGATGGTAAACTGAGTATAATGACTAAAATATAAAACACAAAACAACCCCCCCCCCCTCAGTCTTTAACTTTTTTGTTGGTACTAAGAGTCTTGGTTTGCAGACATGTAGGCTGGTCCTCTGGAAGGCAGTGCTCCAAAATGGAACCAGGCATTGAATGAACTCCACAAGGTGTTTCTAGTTCAGAGCTCTCGAGACCACAGCTCCCAAATTCCATGGGCTTTCCCCAATGAAGTTAAAGGGGAAGTAGCTAGATCTTGAAGCTGTATACAGAAAGCAAGAACAGACTTCTGCTGTAAAAGAAGGAAAGAGAAAATGGTAACATGAACGTGAAGTGTGGCTTGGTTCAACCTTTTTTTATATATAAATGTCACAGTAAGGAATAATTTTATGAATCCACACATTACTGTAAACTTGTAGGGATCTGGTGAGAGAGAATCCCCATCAAAACAATTGCTTGAATTCTGGTAAGGGAAATTACATGGAGTTCTGTGGACAGGAAGTTCTAACATTGGAAGGTAAATATCAGCGCTAATCAATGCTGGCTTTATTAGGTGATCATCAAGTCTAACTGACTTAGTGCCTCGTTTCTGCATGGAAACGACAGGCTGATCGTTGTCTCTCCGGCCAGGGGAGTTGCCACTCTCCTTGGATCTTGCTGGGATGTACTTCTGTATTCTCAGCCATAAGTGACACCAGATATCAGGCAAACCTTTGTGCAGAATAATATTGCTGTTTATGTGCCAGATAGCATTCCAGCACAAGTGCTAGCCTGGATTTTTTTGTGCACAGGATATAGGTGCTGCTAATGCAGGCCCCTGTGTATATGTGACTGGCTTGCTTGCGGTTCCTTTGCATGCTGTTTGCTTGCAGCATGCTGAGCAAAACCTTTGTGCCAAACTTGCATTGCAAGCCCTCTACTAGCGTCCAGCGCTAAAGCTCTAACACAGGGTTTCCATATTGAGCCCTTAATGTGCTCCAGGCTGACTAGAACAAATAGTCTAGTTTCATGGAAGTGCATTATATCTCTTTTTTAGCACATCAGACCTATATATAGTAGGTATTTAGAGCCATTTAGTTTAGTGCTGGGGTTGAATATTTCACTGGTATTTTAGGGAGTTTAACGTAGCTGTTAAAGAGGTTAGGGCCAAGGCTACATCCTTGTCTTTCATGGTTGTTAGCTGAAGCTCTTGGCATGTTTCTTTGTTACTGTACAGCAGATATATGAACATATGGGGGGGGGGGGGGAGGGTTTGAGAAGCCTGATAAGTTATTACAAATTGGGATGCGTTTAATTGTAAGCCTGAAGTTAGAATGCCATAGAGAATTGTAAAATCAAAGAAACATGCAAATAGTCTCCAAGAAGGACTGTGTGTGGTGGTTTTTTTTTTCTTTTTTTAACTTGTTTGTTGGTCAGTACCTATAAGGTAAAGCTATAGTTGGCATTTTGGTACTTTGGAAGGAACCCAATATGAATTCTGTGCAGACTTTAGCTCTTTGTTGTTAATTTTAGTATTTGTTCATTGAGCACATTGCAGAACAGTTTGTTGATATAATTGTTTAACAGATCCTTTTGTTTATAGTTTGGTATAATTGGCCTCTTTGACCACACCTTAGGGAAGTGATTAGAAAGTAGAATCAGGTTAAATAGTCTCCTAATGCTTCTTTCAAAATTTGACTTGTTACGCTTGTTTTTTTGGGGAGGGCTCATAACATGGACAGCTATCCACGGAGTTGACATTTGATTCAATGGCACTTAATAGCAAATTCTGTTATAGCATTGTATGTAGTTTACTCCTGCTCCTTATTTCCTCTTCTGTGTCCTCTCTCTGTAGGGATTATAATTCTGAACTTTTATCCCTTTGTCTTTTTTGTCAAATACAATGTCTGTAGTCTCTTAAAGATATCGTACAGTCTCGGCTATCTTTTAGATTTTGTATATTCCTTATAGCCAGTTTTAAAGTATTTTGTATTTTGAAATATTCAAAACAGAATTTAAAAGTTCGGCAGCCAAGTTAGAAAGCGTTCAGTTACCAGGGGCGATAGGCCAAATTGGTGTTCTGCCACAACTTAGCGATTATTCTCCTTAGAGATCTATTTATAAGATACCTGTCCATATATACTGCTCTCTTTGCTTGTGTTTTTTCATGAAATCCTTAGCAAGCCACTAAAGCTCTTCTTCGGTTTGCTCTTCCTTACCACATGTTAGGTTTATGGTGCAGCTACAAGATACGAGTTTCCTTTTAGTTGGCTGGCTTCCTGATGCATTTTTGAGTTGCTGCTTTTTACTTCAAAGTTGATCCTTTGAAAACCTCTTCAGGCTTGGAGGCTAACACCATATCTATCTATTTTATAAAAAAATATTACACCCATCCCCCTTTCATCCCCCCTCAAAAAAATTGACATCATAGTAGTTTACAATATAAAATGCATTAGTGGAATATAACTTCAAACATAGGACAAAAACAAGCACAATCGGGTAAGGTGAGAATAACACTACAAAATTAATCCAGTACAAAACAAATAAAAACTGCATGCATTGGTGGAGGGAAGAAAGAGAACAGACCTGCATTAAAGATAAACAGCATAAGTTCTTTAAAAGAGCTAAACTTTCAGCAACTTCTTGAAATTCTTATGGGAACTTTCAAACTGATATAGAGAAGAAGTGAATTCCATAGACTACTGCTGCTACTGCTAATTTGTATAGCGCTACAGGCATATGCAGCGCTATACAGACACATGTAAAAGATGGTCCCTGCTCATCAGAGCTTTCTTATTATCCCTCCAGGCCAATCCAGTTACGAATGGGTAGTCAACCTCCTCCAGTAACTGAGGACTGAGCATGATAGAGCGTTGATGAATCAAGGTTTTATATAGCGCTGGGGAGGAGTCTGCTGTCTTGGTACATGCTGGTGCCAACGACAAAAAGAGTGATAGGGACGTTCTGGAGGCCAAATTTAGGCTTTTAGGTAGGAAGTTGAAATCCAGAACTTACAGGGTAGCATTCTCCAAAATGCTTCCTGTTCCACATGCAGGACCCAAAAGGCAGGCAAAGTTCTGGAGTCTCAATGCATGGATGAGACAGTGGTGCAAGGAAGAAGATTTTGGATTTGTTAGGAACTGGGCAACATTCTGGGGAAAGGAGGGGCTTTTCCGAAGGAGGGCTTAACCAGGATGGAACCAGGCTGCTGGCATTAACTTTTAAAAAAGATAGAGCAGCTTTTAAACCAGATAATAGGAGAAAGCCGACAGTCGCCAAAGAGCGCATGGTTCAGAACAATGTATCCTTGAAGGATACTAGCAAAAGATTGAAGTTAGGGTATATTGACAGACAGGTTCCAATAAACGCAAAAGTAACCCAAATGCCCTTAAGTGCAGAGCAGAAAGAGCTTAAAGATTCCAAATTACCCCTGCCTACCGATAATTAGATTAATATGAATAAAATACAGACTCTAAAATGCTTGTATGCAAATGCTAGAAGTCTGAAAACATAAGATGGGAGTGTTAGAGTATATCACTAAATGAGAGGTTAGATATGATTGGTAGCTCAGAGATATGGTGGAAGGAGGACAACCAGTGGGACACTGTGATACCTGGGTACAAACTGTATTGTAATGATAGAGCAGATCAAATTGGTGGAGGGGTTGCACTCTATGAGAGAAGGCATTGAGTCACAAAGGTTTAAAGACTTGAAGGAAACAAAATACACTGTAGAATCTCTATGGATTGAAATCCCATATAAAAAGGGGAAGGGGAAAGTGATGGCAGTGGGAGTGTACCATCGACTGCCTGGCCAGAATGAACAAATTTATGATGAAATGCTCTAAGAAATCAGGGAAGCTAACAAAAGTTACAGCACAGTAATACTAATGTGTGATTTCAATTATCCCGGTATCGACTGGTTCAGTGTCATGGCAGGACATGCTAGGGAGATAAAGTTTCTAGATGAAATAAATGACTCCTTGGAACAGCTGGTTCATGAACCAACAAGAGGGGAAGCCATTTTGGACTTGGTCCTTAGAGGAACAGAGATTCTGGTGCAAGAAAAGGATGTTAGAGTCCCTTGGCAATAGTGATCATAGTATGATCACGCTTGATTTAATAAATGGAGGAAGGATGACAAGGAAATCCACAGTACTACCTTTTTAATTTTCAAAAGGGAGACTATGATAAAATCAGGAAAATAGTTAAGAAAAAACTAAAAGGAGCAGTTGCAAAGGTTAAAGATTTACTATACTATCTTGGAAGCCCAGACCAGCTGTATTCAACGCTTTAAGAAAAGTAGAATGAAGTCCAAAAAACAGCCAGCATGTTTTAAAGGTGAGGTTAGAGAAGCTGTTGCCAAAAAAGCATCTTTCAGGAAATGGAAAAAGGAGCCAAATGACAAAGTGTAAACAACATAAGCACTGGCAAGTTAGACGCAAGGCATTGAGAAGGCAGGCAAGAGAGAATTTGAGAAGAAGCTTGCTGTGGAAGCAAAAACACTTTTTTTTTTTCAAAATAGATTCAAAGCAAAAAATCTGTGAGAGGGTCAGTTGGATCATTAGATGATAGAGGGGTGAAAGGAGCACTAAGAGGGGACAAGGCCATAGCAGAGTGACTGAATTCTTTGCTTCGGTCTTTACTGACGAAGGTGTGTGGATGTTACCCATGACTGAAATGGTATTTAAAGGTGATGCCGCAGAAGAATTGAAAGGAATATCGATACGCCTGGAAGATGTAGTACAACTATTTGATAAACTGAAGAGTAGCAAATCATCTGGACCGGATAGTATATATTCAAGTCTATTGAAAGAACTGAAATATGAGATTGCAGACCTACTATTAGTAATCTGTGAATTATCATTAAAATCATCTGTAGTATATTTGCCATCCTCCAATCTTCAGGTAACGCCAATTTTTAAAAAGGGTTCCGGGGTGATCCCGGAAACTACAGACCAGTGAGCCTGACATCAGTACCAGGGAAAAATGTTAGAAAAGAATAAAATTACTGAACATGTAGGTGGCCATGGCTTAATGGAAGATAGCCAACATGGCTTTAGCCAAGGAAGGTCTTGTCTTAGTAATCTATTTTGTTTTTTGGAAGGTGTGAATAAACAGGTAGACAAAGGTGAGTCGATTGATATATTGTATCTTGATTTTCAGAAAGCCAAGATCATGGGATAAGGAGGCAGTATACTATTGTTGATCAGGAACTGGTTAAAAGATAGAAAGCATAGAGTAGGGCTAAATGGCCAGTTTTCCCAATGGAGAGAGGTGAATATTGGACTACCCCAGGGATCTGTTCTGGGTCTGCTGCTTTTTAACACATTAGTAAATGAAATGGGAATAATGAGTGAGGTAATCAAATTTGCAGATGACACAAAATTTATGCATAGTTGTTAAAGCCAAGAGGATTGTGAAAAATTACAAGACGACCTAGGTAAATTGGAAGATTACATTTCAACTGCCATTTGAACATCCAATATGGAGAAGTGCAAAGTTATGCACCTAGGAAAGAACAACCCAAACTATGATTACATGATGCAAGATTCCATATTAGAGCTGGCACTGCCCTCCAGCCCCAGTATGCTCAGTCTCCAAGCTACTGGAGGAGGTAGTGAGCCAGGGTGCTGGACTCACTGAGGGACAACTAAGGAGCATAGGCCAGAGTTAGAGAGAAGCTTAGTTGTGTGGTTTTTTTTTTTCCTGTCAGCTATAGGTTGTTTGTTTTGTTGTTAGTCAGAATTAAGTAAGGTGTTTTTTTTTTTTTTTTTTTTTTTTTTAAATATAAAGGGCCAAGATGGCTAAGGCTCTCTGTTTTTTTTTTTATTCCATACCAGGTAAAGGCAGAAAAGGAAGAAGCAGGCAGCGACGAGGAAGATTTCTCCCTCCTTCCATACCCGGGGAGGGGGGGGGTTGCGTGGGTATGGTGATCTTCCTGCAGGGAAATCCTCTGGCGGCTCCCTAACCAGTCATTGTGTGAGGAGCTGCCGCCGCCGCGCGGCAGCACCTGCAATCCGGCAACCCCGGAATTCCTTGTCTTCCCCCCCCCCCCCCCCTTTTGGTAGGCTGAGCATTGGGGGACAGAGAAACACGCAGACACTGCTTTGCCAAGGTAAGACTACATTGGGATGGGTCTTTAGGAGCTCCGTACCGCCAGGGGGAAAGTGTGTGCAGGGGCGAAGGATTCTACTGCATGGAGAGGCCCGGTAGCATTGCAGAAAACAAAAACGTGCACTTGCCTTTTTCTCGCAGACCGAGGCGCTCTCACTCTCGCCCCCCCCTCCTGCCAGGGGAGATAAGTGGACACTTTATTTTTCGTGGTATTTTCCAGATAAAATGAAAAAAACAGACTATCTTTTTATTTTCTTTCTTTTCATCATTTTAGTTGAATTGCTGATTATCTACAAATAAGTCCTTTGGGGGGGCCTGAGGGGGGCTTCTGGATTTATTCCTTTGCCTCTCGGAGTGTATTTTTAGACAAAAAAAGGGTCTTTTCAGCCTCTTCTGTTCCTCCTCGTACCATGCTGGCCAGACCGCACGCAGTGTCTTGTGCGCAGGAACCAGTGAGGAGCAGTCTGAGGCAGGAGTCTGCCTTGGCTGCACTCAGGAGGCTACTTTGTTAGAGCAAGGCTTGCAGGACAAGACATGGCAGGAGAGCTCTGCCATGTTGCAGGAGACTCACGTAGAAGGGGGGTCCAGCGTTGCCTTCACAGGAGTCTATCCCCGGTACCTCCACAATACCTGGACCTACTACCCCTGAGACCATAGGAGCGCTGGGACTTCTAGGGGCTGGTGAGCAGCCCCTTAGTGCCGTAGTGGGGGTTCAAGAGAACGTTGGATGCTAGGGAAGATGAGCAGTTGGGTATCAAGAGACCCAGAGGCTCGGAAGAATGGCAACAATTACTGCTGTCGGAAGGGCCAGATGCGGAGGATCTAGACACGGAACTAAATCTCCAGGAGGATCTGGAAGAAGGAGAGATCCCGGAGCAGTAGGACCAGGCACAGATAGTGCGGGTGTTTTGCCAGGAGGAATTGCTGGCGCTCATTTTGGAGTACTTGAAGGCTCTGAATATGCCCTCTAGTCTCCCAGCCATGGACAAGGCACTGGAGGACCCACTGCTCCAGGCAGTATGGAAGTTGCAGAAGGTCTTCCTGGTGCATAGGGTGGTCCGACAGATGATCCAGAAGGAGTGGAATCTGCCGGAGACTGGCTTCAAAGGGGTGCGAACCATGTTGCGCCTGTACCTGCTACCAGAGCAAGAAAGTGAGCTCCTTTGGTTGCCCAAAGTGAATGCAGCGGTGTTGGCGGTTACCAAGAAGATAATCCTAGTAGAAGGCAGCATGGATACCTTATTGAAGCAGGCTTTTGATATTAATGCTCTGTCACTTCAGGCTTTCATCTGTAGGGCCTGGGTGGCGAGGGCCTGCCTGTGCTGGTCACAAAGGGCCCAACAACTCTGGGACCTGGAGTCGGATATAGCTGGTGAGGCTGCAGAGTTGGAGTTGGGAGTGGCCTATCTAGCTGACACCCATTATGATCTCGTTTAGGAGTCTCTTGAAAAGTATGGCCTCAGTGTTCGTGGCACGCCACTACCTATGGCTCCTGTACTGCGCAGCTGATGGCTCCTCCAAGGCTCACCTTAGCAAGCTTCCCTTCAAGGGCAAACTTCTCTTTGGGGAAGACTTGGATAAGTTAGTTAAAAATTTGGGAAGAGTCCATGGGAGGCTGTCTGTCCGAGGACAAGCAGAAGCGGGCCCGTAACCCTCCGTTGTTGTGGGGTCCGGCCAGGGACTTCAAGTGACTTCGAAACTCCTGCTTTAGTCCGACCCAGAGAGGCAGATTTCCCTCCATGGGGCAGGGGTTTCAGGATTTCTGAGGTGCAGGCAAGAGGCTTGAAGCCGCCTCCGCCCCGGGAAATAAGAAAGCATAATGAAGTGAGGGGGGGGGCCTAGATGGGGGTGCAACCTGTGGGGGATCAGCTACGGGAATTTTACCCTGCCTGGGTCCAGATTACGTCCGACCAGTGGGTCCTGGAAGTCATGTGGGAGGGCTGTGCCCTCGAGTGGGCTCGTCTGATAGCCCATTTCTTCATGCAGTCCCCCTGCAAAGCACGGAGCAAGGCGGAGGAAGTGGAGGTGACCTTGTCTCATCTCCTGCAGCTAGAAGCAGTGGTACCGGTTCCCTCGGACCAAGTACGGATGCGGTCAATATCCCATTTATTTTGTCATGCCCAAAAAGGAAGGTTCCTTTTGCCCAATTCTCTATCTTGGGGGCGTAAATCGCTGTCTGAGTACCACGTTTCCACATGGAAACACTGAGATCTATAATAGTGGCAGTAAGGAGCGTAGAGTTAACGTCTCTTGATCTCATGGAAGCATATTTGCACATTCCCATCCGTCCAGAGCATCAGCATTTTCTCCGCTTTGTGGTGCTGAGGGGCCATTTCCAGTTTTGAGCCTTGCCCTTTGGCTTGGCGACCACACCCCATACCTTCACCAAGGTCATGGTGGTGGTGGCGGTGGCAGCAGCATTTTGCAAGGAAGGGGTCCTAGTGCACCCGTACCTAGACGATTGATTGATCCGGGCGAAGCCCAGAGATGACAGCGAAAGAGCTACAGCATGGGTGGTGGAGCTCTTCCAAAGTCTCTCGTTTGGGTGGTAAACATGGCCAAGGGTCACTTGCTGCCAATCCAGGAGCTGGAATATTTGGGGGCGCACTTAGACACCTGTATGGGAAGAGTTTCCTGCTGGAAAGACGGGTGCAGGAGCTGTGGAAGTTGGTATGGTAGTTTCTGAAGATGGTGAGACCATCGGCTTGGCATTATCTGCAGGTTTTGGGGACCATGGCAGCCACTCTCGAGCTAGTTCCCTGAGCAAGGGCGCATAGGCATCCACTGCAGAGAGTGCTGCTCAGTTGATGGTGCCATCAGTCAACCCTTGTGACAAGTATTTCCCTGCCTGCGGGTACCAGGAGAGCCCTCAAGTGGTGGCTGCATCTATGGAACCTGGAAAGGAGCATGCCTCGAATCCCCAGTGTGGATTCCCTGGTTGACCAATGCCAGTTTGTCAAGTTGGGGAGCCCATTGTGAAGGGCGCTTTGTTCAAGGAAAGTGGAGCCCGCAGGAGGCCGTTTGGTCAATCAACAGGCTTGACACGTGAGCAATGACCCCGGTACTCAAAGCCTTCGAGTAATGGTTGTAGGGGAAGGCGGTCTGGGTCTCCTCTAAGAACGCCACCATGGTGGCTTATATCGAGGGGCATGGGAAGTGTGGCTCTGGAGGAGGCGGCCGAGAGACTGTTCAGTTGGGCAGAGGCTCATCTCCAAGCATTATCAGCAGTGTATGTGGCGGCAGATTACCTCAGCCGGGTATGTGTGGACCCTGGGAAGTTGCAGCTCAACCAGGCGGTGTTCGAGCAGCTAGTCTGCCGGTGGGGTACGCCGGTCATAGACCTCATGGCAATGTTCGAATCAGCCAAGGCTGGTCACTTTTTAAGCAGGCAAAGAGAGGATGTCAGAGGGGCTGGATGCCTTAATCCAGCGATGGCCCGCAGAGGGTCTTCTCTACGTGTTCTCTCTGTGCGCACTCATAGGCCGGGTAGTGCATTGTATAGAGGCACAGCAGGGGTTGGCGATTCTGCTGGTGCCGGACTGGCTGAGGCATCCGATGTTAGAGTTCTTCTGACGCGGGCCACTGCACTTGACCCAGGTGGATCGATTCTCGCTTACGACTTGGCTCGAAAGAGCAAGGTTGATAGCGACCCTGCTACAGGCCAGGAGGAGGTCTGTGAGCCTGGCGTACATCCATGTGTGGCGCGTGTTTGAGTCATGGAGAGGCAGGCGTATACTTCCTTTACCTCTGTCCCAGACATCTTGGATTGCTTGCAGTGCGGTTTTGATAAAGGCCTAGCTGCCAGTTCCTTGAGAGTGCAGTTGTTGGCGATTTCCTGTTGTTGGGGGAAAGTCCATGGGGTGCCGTTGGGGGCTCACCCAGACGTGCTGAGATTTTTAAGGGCAGTGACTCGCCTCCGCCCGCCAAGAAGGGCAGTGGTATCACCTTGGGTTCTCAATTTGGTGCTGGCTACGCTGAATGGAGAACCCTTTGAGCCACCGAGTCAGGCTTCGCTGAAGGATTTGATGATAAAACAGTATCCCCTGGTGGCAATTTGCTCAGCAAGCAGGATTTCGGAGCTGCAGGCCCTATCGTGCCAGGAACCTTTCCTCTCCTTCTCCAAGGAAAAAGTGGTTCTGCGCCCAGTACCACCTTTTTTGACCAAGGTGGTATCAGCGTTTCATGTGAATCAGGCAATTTCCTTTTCGGGATATCCTTCCCGGGATATGGAAGAGGTGCTAGTTGATTTAGGTTTAGCAGTGTTTGTATGTTTATCTACTTATTTGTTGCTCTTGTGAGTCTGCTTTGACAATAGGTGCTGGGGCTGGTGGGTGGAGCCAGCTCTATAAGTACTCTAGTGTCATCAAAAGATGACCTGCTCAGTCTCCAAGCTGCTGGAAGAGATACACTACCCAGAGGTGCGGGACTGGACTGGAGTTCCTCAAGGAACAACAATTGGCAGGTAACTCTATGGGATTCCTCTAAGGGAACTTCAGCAGTTCCAGAGAGATTTGCAGAGAAAGCTGGGAGCACCTTTTCCTAAAATCAATAGAGAATTAAGGACGGGCTGAGTTCTGGACTTTTCCAGCTTTAGCACAATCCAGTCCAGTGTTTTGAATTCATGGCTACCAGGATTAGTTTCTCATTTTATATCTTCCTCCTTATCAATAATCTGGTCACAGCAAAATAAATCTGATGTGCAGATGCTTATAATGGTTTGATTGGGGGGGGGGGGGCTGCATAAGTGGCTTTTCATTAATCAGATTTTAATGTTTTATTATGTTTGTTTTATTGTAGCATCTGTTTTACTAAATAGCATGTATATGTTTAGAAGCCACTTAGGATTTTAGATGGGTTGCATATACATTTTAAAATAAAGTATACTAAATTTATGCAAATGATGCTGCAGTGAGTCTCCGCACATGACCCTGCATCACCGTCATGCCGTCCCTGGGGGAAAGTAGACAGGAGGGTGCAATTAAATGGTCAGCCAGCAAAGTTAGAGAATTTTATTTTCAGTGTAATGATCGGACTTGGTGCTATCTGCATATTTTATACAGTACATGGTAATGCATCTATTTATATTTCTCTAGTATTGCAGTGTATGCAAAATCTGATTTCTAGGGTCTGCAGTTTTATTTTTATCTACATATGTTTATTTTTAGGTTATGGTCACTTATTCTATACTTGGTGAGGGTCTGTGTTTTGAGTGTGTGACCAAAACCAGGTGTTCTGTTAACATGGAGTTTGTATGTAGGGATTTGTACTGTAGTAATCTGAGTTGTTCAGCTTTTCAAATAGGTGTTTGGATGTTCCAGGGCCCACTGTAGTATTTATAGTGATGCTTTTTTTAGATGGGCTCCGTATGTGGGTTTTGGAAGTTGGTGCTGATATGGTATGGTAGATTTGCTCTATAGATGCTCAGTGACTTTATTGTAGGGTTTTGTATTAATTTACAATATGCCTGGTGGTGGTGGGGAGGTTATGTAAGATATTGAGTTCTGTGGGTGAATGTCCTAGTTCTGCCCTGCACCCACTGTTGAGGAAGGGAGTTCTGCGGATGCAAAATCATATGTTCAAAAAGCAAGAACCATAATGCAGTTTATAACAAAATAAAAATGAATGTTAAAACTGTGTTGTGGTTCTTGCTATTTCTTTAAGTTCCTTAGTGAGCAGACATCTTGCATTTCTGCCATTATAATCCAATCGTTATTTTTGGTTTAGTTCAGTCCCTGATTGGAGTTTTGAGAAAGCCCCCCCCCCCCACTACGGGAAGGGGGGGGGCACCATCTCATCCCTTGCTTCAGGCAGCAGATTGCCTTGAGCTGCTCCTGGGAGCCCACTTTTTTTTTTCCCCCGATTTCAAATCGTCTCTGCATAAAGCCTACTGCCTCAAGAGTAAACAGGCAGAGTCCCTAGATCCTCCCTGCAAAGTTCCTGTTCTCCAGGCTGGGTATGCCCTGCTAGAGGGGAACCCTAGAGAGGGATCATCCCAGGTGAGAAAAGGGGGGGGAGTGAGATTGACACCTGGTTGGGTCAGGACTCCCTATGGACACACCCTTCAGACCTGGAAAGTGGAATAACGAGTGAGGTTATCAAATTTGCAGATGACATAAAACAGAGAGAGGAAGACAAGCATCTGTATTTGGAAAAACTTAGAGAAGCTAGTAAAGTAGTCAGGAAGGCAAAGATTCAAAAGGAGTAGGAAATAGCCAGTGCAATAAAATGGGGGGATAAGACATTTTTCAGATATATTAGTGAGAAGAGGAAGGGCAAAAGTGGTATTGTCAGACTCAAGGGTGCAGGGGGGGAATATGTAGAAGCTGATAAGGATAAAGCGGAATTGCTTAACAAATATTTTTGTTCTGTGTTCACAGATGAAGAAGCAGGCGGAGGACCTCAAAAAACACCCACAAATAGGAACAGAAGCGAGGGACATATTGAACAATTTTCAGAAGACTATGTCCGTGAGAAACTAGCTCAACTTAAAGTAGACAAAACGATGGGACCGGATGGGATACACCCTAGAATACTGAGGGAACTTGGGGACGTTCTAGCAACTCCACTGACTGACCTTTTCAATGCCTCGTTGGAGTCGGGAGTGGTGCCAAAGGACTGGAGAGAGGCTCATGTGGTGCCTTTACACAAAAGCGGAAGTAAGGATGTGGTTGAAAACTACAGGCCGGTTAGGGGGAGGAGTGGCCTAGTGGTTGGGGCAAGGTACTACAGGCCGGAAGGTCGGTGGTTCAAATCCCACTATAGGACAGCAACCTTGGGCCGGAAGGACTGGGGTTTCTAGTCCCGCAGGTGCTCCTTGTGGTCTTGGGCAAGCCACTTAACCCTCCATTGCCCATGTTCCCTGTAAGTATTAGTGTATGTGTCTCATATCCCCTCGTGTTAAATGTATCCCCCAACCGCTTTGACCCGGTGAAAAGCGGGATATAAATGCAGCTAAATAAAGAAATTAAATAAATAAACTTCGGTGGTGAGTAAATTATTGGAAATGCTGCTGAAAGAGAAAATAGATTCTGGAGTGCAGTGGATTACAGGATCCGAGGCAGCATGGATTCACCAGAGGCCGGTCTTGTCAGACAAATCTGATTTCTTTCACTGGGTGACCAGGGAGTTGGACCGAGGGAGAGCTCTAGATATGGTGTATCTAGATTTCAGTAAAGCCTTTGACACTGTTCCTCACAGGCGACTTTTATAAATAAACTGAGCACCCTAGGGATGGACCCTAAAATTACTGCTTGGGTTAGAAATTGGTTGGGTGGGAGGCGACAAAGAGTACAAGTAAATGGAGCTCACTCTGAGGAGAAGGATGTTACCAGTGGTGTGCCCCAGGGATCTGTCCTTGGTCCAATTCTTTTTAACATCTTTGTTAGTGATATAGCGGAAGGGCTGTCAGGTAAGGTTTGCCTCTTTGCGGATGATACCAAAATCTGCAATAGAGTAGACACCCAGGAAGGTGTAGATAACATGAGGAGGGATCTAGCTAAGCTTGAAGAATGGTCTAGAATTTGGCAGCTGGGATTTAATGTTAAAAAATGTAAGGTCATGCATTTGGGCTGCAGCAATCCAAGGGAGCAATACAGTATAGGAGGTGAAGTACTTTTGTCCACTAAAGAAGAGCGGGACCTAGGCGTGGTTGTGTCTGATCTTAAAGTAGCTAAACAGGTAGAAAAGGCGACAGCAAAAGTTAGAAGGATGCTCGGGTGCATACAGAGAGGAATGGCTAGCAGAAAAAAGGAGGTGATAATGCCTCTGTATAAGTCTTTGGTGCGACCTCATTTGGAGTATAGTGTGCAATTCTGGAGACCACACCTTCAAAAGGATGTGAACAGGATGGAGTCTGTGCAGAGGGTGGCTACTAAAATGATTAGTGGGCTTCATTATAAAGCATATGAGAACAGACTTAAGGATCTTAATATGTACACCTTAGAAGAAAGGCGGGATAGAGGTGATATGATTGAGAAGTTTAAATACCTCCGTGGCATAAATGTTCAGGGAGAGAGCCTCTTTCAATTGAAAGCAAGTTCTGCTACGAGGGGACATGGGTTGAGGGTGAAGGGAGATAGATTCAGGAGTGATATGCGGAAATATTTCTTTACGGAAAGGGTAGTGGATCCATGGAATAGTCTCCCAGTGGTAGAGATGAGGACAGTAACTGAATTCAAAAAAGCATGGGACCAACACAGAGGATCTCTAAAGGTAAAAAGTGGACTGTAGTAGTTGTTGATATGAAAGGACAGACTAGATAGGCCATGTGGTCTTTTTCTGTCATCATGTTTCTATGTTTCTATTTAAAGTTGCTAAAACCCAAGAGGATTGTGGAAAATTGCAAGAGGATCTTGGTAAATTGGAAGACTGGGCATCAAAATGGCAAATGAAATTTAATGTGGCCAAGTGCAAAGTTATACACCTAGGGAAGAACAACCCAAACTATGGTTACACGATGCAAGGTTCCACATTAGGAACCACCACCCAGGAAAAAGATTTAGGCGTCATTGTGGATAACATGTTAAAACCCTTGGCCCAGTGTGCAGCGGCGGCCAAGAGAGCAAATAGAATGCTAGGTATCATAAGGAAAGGAATGGAAAATAAAACAAAAGATATTATAATGCCTCTATATCGTACCATGGTGAGACCGCACCTTGAGTATTGTGTGCAACTCTGGTTGCCGTATCTTAAAAAGGTTACAGCGTTATTAGAAAAGGTTCAGAGAAGAGCCACCAAAATGGTAAAGGGGATGGAAGGATACTCCTATGAAGAAAGGCTAAAAAGGTTAGGGCTCTTTAATCTGGAAAAGAGATGGCTGAGGGGAGATATGATAGAAGTTTATAAATGAATGAACGGAGTGGAACGGGTAAACGTAGATCGATTGTTTACGTTATCAGAATATAGAAAGACTAGGGGACATGCAATGAAGCTACAGGGTAAACTATTTAAGACTAATAAAACAAAATATTTTTTCACTCAACGTGTAATCAAAGTCTGGAATTTGTTACCGGAGGATGTAGTAAAGGCTGTTAGTGTAGCTGGGTTTAAAGAAGGTTTGGAAAAGTTCCTGGAGGAAAGGTCTATAAACCATTATTAAGAAGGGACCCAGGATATCAATGCTTGACCCAGTACAAGCATTGTGGAACCTGTATCTTTTGGGGAAACTGCTAGGTACATATGACCTAGATTGGCCACTGTTGGAAACAGGATACTGGGCTTGATGGACCTTGGTCTGACCCAGTATGGCATATCTTATGTTCTTATGCACTTCCAGTCTCTGGAACGATCCAATGGCTCTGGATTTGTTGGAGGGAGAGATTTCCTCAGGGGAGGATCCGAATGTGTTCCACAGAAAAGAACTCATGATGCTCATTGGACATTTGCTTTCAACCCTGAATATTGGAGGATCCCCTTCTTCAGGGTTCAAGGGGCTTTCGCAGGTGCTTCCTGTTTCACAGAGTGATCAAGAAGATGATTGAGTCAGAATGGGAATTTCGAGAGGCTACTTTTGAGAGGTAGTTAGGCCATGGGGTGCCTCTATCCTATTCCGAGGAGAAGCGGGAGCTCCTGAGGATGCCGAAGGGGGATGCCTTGGTCTCAGCATTGACTAAGAAGACCACCATCCCTGTGGAAGGTGGGGCAGCCCTTAAGGATCTGCAAGGTTGGAAGCTGGAATCTCTCTCCTTAAGCAGGCTTTTGATTCTAGTGCCTTGGCCCTGCAGGCCTCCATTTGCAAGGTCTGTGTGTCCAGGGTCTCCATTCACTGGATCCAGAGCTTAGCTCCCCATGACCTGGAGTGCTAGGCAGCTTTGGAAGGGGCAAAGCTGGAGTTGGCTGCTGGCTATATGGCAGATGCCTTCTATGATTTGGTTCGGGTGCACTCAGACTATGGCCTAGGTCATTGCGGCCTGGCATTTTTTTGGCTTCGTGGCTGGGTGGCAGGCACTTTGTCCAAATCTTGGCTCAGTAAGCTCCCCTTCAAGGGCAAGTTGCTGTTCGATGAGGCACTGGACAAGACTGTATAGGACTTGGGTGACACTGAAGGGTAGTTCCTGCCAGAAACCAGGGGGCCTTCAGAAGGGATAGTCCAGGGATTTCTGGAGGTTCTTGGTGACTCAGTTTGCGCCCTATCAACGGGGTCACCATGGAGCAAGAGGGCAACCATTTTGAGCTGCCCAGAGCTCTGGTCGATGTTATTACTGTGCTCCGCTGGCCCCAGCTAAGAAACTCCAATGAAGCCATAGAGGCTCAGACAGAAGTAGTAAGACCAGTGGGTCTTTGGAGATAGTTCACAAAGGATATGTGCTAGAGTTCGCCAGGTCCCTATCTGTTGCCTCGTCCTGCAGAGAAGATGGAAGCGGTGCTGGTGCCCCACAGTCAGTCTGGCTGCAGTCGATACTCCTTTTTTCATGATGTCCAAGAAGGAACTGTCTTTTTGATCCATCCTTTATCTCAAGCATGTAAACCGGACCTTGATAGTGCCTCACTTCCAGATGGAGACGTTGTGTTCGGTCATTTTAGCGGTGAGGCAGGATGAGCTCCTGTCCGTGCTGGATCTTACAGCGGCCTATCTGCATATTCCCATCAGGCCGGATCACCAGCAGTTCCTGCGATGTGCCTTGCCCATGGGACACTTTCAGTTTTGGGCATTGCTATTTGGCCTGGCTACAGCACAGTGCACCTTTACAAAGGTCATGGTGGTGGTGTCGGTGGCATTGTGACAGAGGGCCACACCAGACCCTCATCTCGAAGATTGGCTCATCCGAGGCCATCTCAACTACATGACGTGTGTTGGAGGTTTTGCAAAGGTTGGGCTCTGTGATCAACCTCACCAAGAGCCAGCTTCAGCCTGTCCAGCGTCTGGTTTATCTTGGGGGCCCAGTTTGTTACGAGGGCAGGGATTGTGTCCCTCCCTGAAGACAGGGTGCAGAAGATATTGGTGTAGGTACGGAGATTTCTGTGCATGAATGTGCTGACAGCTTGCTACTACCTTCAATGGCAGCAGTAGGATCTTTGGCAGTGGTGCTGGACTTCGTGACATGGACCATTGCAGCAAGCGCTCCTCTCACATTGGTTGTCTTAGTTGCACCGGTTGCCTGAGGTTGCAATGCCTGGAGGGGCGAGAGCAAGCCTGGAGTGATGACTGGAGCCCACTCACTTGGCAGGCATGCCGTTGGAGCAGCTGCAGTGGGTACTAATGACCACATTGACTCGAGATGAGAGTGGAGTTTCTGGCCCTGCAGAAATTCCACTCATTGATAGTGTGGAAGGCCATCTGCATCTTCTCCGACAACGGTGGCCTACATCAACCGACAAGGGGGCACAGGCAGTGTGATCCTGGTTGAAGAGAGTCTATCCCTCCTGCTGTGGGCAGATGAGCATTTGATGGTCCTGTCAACGGCCAGGAGGGACAGTGTTCAAGCGGACTGTCTAAGCTGCCACTGGTTGGATCCCAGAGAGTGGGAGCACAACATGACGGTGTTAGACGAGACCGCTGTGCGTTCGGGGGAATCAGTCATAGACCTCATGGCCACCTTGACAAACGCCAAGGCTTTCAAGTTCTTCAGCAGGCACAGAGCACATGTCTGAGGGGCTCGATGGCCTCGTCCAAGCCTGGCTGGCAGAGGGGTTTCCTGTATGTCTTTCTACCCTTGCTGCTCATTGGACACCATCTGCAGTGGCTAGACTCACAAAGGTCCATTGATCCTCATTGTGCCAGATTTGCCTCTGAGGCTGTGGTATACAGATCTCTAACAGGGTCTCTCCATTTCAAAACAAGGTGAGAGTGTGGCTTTTAATTACTAGCTCTCTGCCTGAGAGATCTTAAAAGGGTTTCGGTATACATTTTAAGAAAGAGTTAGCCTTTTTGCTGCTTTATTTCAAAAGGGAAAATATTTGTGGTTGTGTTTTTCTTTAGTGGTGTAGGTTTAAAACTCTGCTGTTAGTTTCTCTTTCTCAGCTCTTTGGAGCCACTGACACCTCATTAGGTGTTAGTTCCCTCCCTACGCATCTAGACATCCACCCAACCTATGAGTATTCTTGCTTTATAGGGCCACTCCCCAATTAGCTACACACAGGAATGTAGAACGTGTTTAGAACACACTTAACCTATTTTAACTGCTTTTTCTTTGAAAGGACCGCTGAGAAACAGGCTGGTACTTCAGTAAATCTCTTTTACTTCAACAGGTACTAAAGTAACACCAACTGAACAAGGGTTGGGAAAAATCATATTGCCAAAGCTTGTTGCCCCTTTTACAGCTTCTGCCTCTATACAGACAGAGATCACAATGCCAGTTGAAGGACCAGTTCCGTGTGCAGGATGCCTACATGCTGAATCTCTCAGGAACAGGTGGAAGAGCTCAGAGAATAGGTGACAAGGTTGAGGAGCATTCAAGACAGTGAGAAGTACATTGATGAGGTGCTTCTTGAAACATCCAAACTCTCCAGCTCTGCATTGATCATCATACAACTGATTCACGTATGCCCTGCTGCTGTCAGAGGCATCGACATCGGGAAATTGAAGGGATCGGTTGCCAGTTCCGGTTAGCCAATTTCGGAAGGGGCAAAGCTAGATTTGGCTGCCACTTACATGACAGACGCCTTCTATGAAGGTGAAGATAGGAGCCTACAGAATGACGAAGGTTGGATACAAATCACCAGGACCTGCAAAATCACCAATCCAACTCCTCGAGCCCTTGAGTTGAAGAACCATTATGCAATCCTGGAAGTGGAGGAGGTGGAGGCATCCCAGGAAAGGGAAGAACCAGAGCTTGAGCACACCAATGTTGCAGAATCGGTGACCACTAGGAAGCAAAGAGTCATGGTGGTTGGTGACTCTCTTCTGAGGGGTCCATCTGCTGACCAGACTTGATGTCCAGAGAGGTATGCTGTCTGCCAGGTGTGAAAATCTAAGATGTTATGGAGAGTTTGCTGAGACTCATAAGCCTACTGACTATTACCTGATGTTGCTCATCCATGTTGGCACGAATGATACTTCCAGGTATCCCTCTGAGTGTATCAAGAGTGACTTTATGGTTCTCAGACAGAGGGTGAAGCAGAGGTGCAGGTGGTGGTCTCTTCAATCCTCCCTTTTAAGGGTAAAGGCTAAGGCATAGAAGCTTGTATCCTGGAGATAAATGCATGGCAACATGGATGGTGTCATCAAGAGTGATTTGGTTTCCTGGTCCAAGGGCTGCAGAGCAGAGATGGTATCCATCTGTCCAAGAAGGGTAGACATGTTTTCAGTAGCAGACTGGCTAACCTACTGAAGAAGGCTTTAAACTAGATTCATTGAGGATGGTTGAAGAAAGCCCCCAGTTAAGTGAAATATTTAAATACCTTTATAGAAATAGGTAAAAGGGGCAACATCTGGAAAATGGTGTCTATAAATGCCGGTAGCATGGGAAATAAGATCCCAGATATTGAGGCTTTAATGCAGTGGTTCTTGTCGTTTTTTGTACCATGACCCCTTTTACCATTGGTCAACTTCTGGTGACCCCCAATGATAAAACCAAATGCGTCTCTCTTCCTTTTACCGTTAATGCATTGTTGCTGTAATCATTTGTTGAATTATTAATATATTATAGGCCTTTGCAATATGTTTTTATTTATAAAATGTAATCATTTAAACCACAATAATTAATCACAATAACAAGTAGCAATATTTGATTTCAAAATTATGATGATTTTGTAGTCAAATCACTGATATGAAATAAAATTATTTTTTCTACCTTTGTTGTCTGACCAATTTATTCTATGATCATGCTGGTCCCGATCTGAGGCTTCTGCTTTCCTGTCTTCTCTTAGCTCTCTTTCTGTGGTCTATGGTCCATCTGCCATTTCTTATCTCTTCTTTCGTTTTCTTCACTTCTTTCCATCAACCTATTTCCAGTCCCAGTAACCCTCCCCAGTATCGGCCCCTTTCTAGTCCTCACTCTCAGTACCTTCCAATGTCAACTTGCATTCCCATGACTGCCACTGGTGTCCAGTCCCTTCTAGTACAAATACCATGGCAGCCTCTCTCAGATCCACTCCCTTCCAGTTCCATTCTCCCATCCCCTCGTATCAGCCCATTTGTAGCCTTAGCCCCCAGTTTTCTTCCAGGGCCAGCAGCTCTATCCTCCCCTCCCCAAAATCAGCCCATTCCCAGTCAAAGCCCCCCAATCAGCTCGCTTCCAGTGCTAGTCCCCCCCCCCCTCAACCCCATTACCAGTGCTAGTCTCCCCTAATCAGCCCAATACCAGTCCTACCCCCCCATCAGCTCATTACCAGTCCTAGCCTCCCCGATCAGCTGATTTCCAATGCTAGCCCCCATCAGTCCATTACCAGTCCTACCCCCCTATCAGCACATTACCAGTCCCAACCCCCCCTTGATCAGTCCATTCCCAGTCCTAGCCTTCCCTAATCAACCCATTACCAGTCCTAGCCCCCACATCTGCCCATTATAATCCTATCTCGCACTGTCTCTCCCCTCTGTCCAGTGCGTCTCCCTGTCTCTTCCCTGTGTCCATGTCAGCCCCCCTCTCCCTCCATGTCAGCCCCCCTCTGTCCATGTCAGCCCCCTCTCCCTCCCTCCATCCATCCGTCCATGTCAGCCCCCTCCCTCCATGTCAGCCCCCTCCCTCCCTCCCTCCATCCATCCATCCATCCATCCATATCAGCCCCCTCCCTCCATCCATATGAGCCTCCTCCCTCCCTTCATGTCAGCCCTCCTCTGTCCATGTCAGCCCCTCCCTTCCTCCATGTCAGCCCCCTCCCCCATGTCAGCCCCGTTGCAGGTTCCCTGCTCCCCTCTCCCCATGTCTACCTCCTTTTTTTTTTTTTTTTTTTTAAATGTTTATTTAGCCATTTTGAATCATACAAGATAAACAAACACTAATACAACCAAAAACATCATAACAACTGAAGTAGAACCAGCTATGTAATACAGCGTTTAGAAACTACTAAAAGCTAGACAGACCTTTATATAAGCAGCATGATATAATTAAATCATACAAACATCATCAGTAAGCCATACGTTATTACGTATAGCGTGACACGCAGCGATGGATATTGACTCCCAGCTCCAACCCCCATTAATGAAGAATGATCTTAGAGTCCAGGGCATTCCATTTTGAGAGTTTGGGATATAGATAAGGATGCTGCTGAATGTAGAGGTGCTCATACATGCGGTGGGCACAAAGCAGATTCCACCACTGCTCAAAAGTTAAGGCAGTAAAGTTTTTCCAATGACTCATCAAAGTTTTCAAGGCCAGTCCAAGCAGTAGATCTAAAATGGAGCGATCTTCCCTCGCCAGTCCCGCTATTCCGGATCGTGAGCGGAATATGAGTATTCGGAACGTCAGTGGGACATTGAGACCCAGAAGCAGGGTAATTCTCTCCCATATTTGTCGCCAATATCTTCTCAGCATTGGGCAGGCATACAACATGTGTTCAAGCGTACCTGGTTGCGTCTTGCACGTCCAACACAGATTATCCGCTGGGGTTTGCCATTTGGCCATTCTAATAGGGGTCAGATAAGCTCGGTGTGCCAGGAAGAACAACGTTTGTGTTACCGTGGCTGAGCACGCTACCCTAATCTGTGATTGCCAAAAGTGCGCCCAATCTTCGGGTCTCTCCATGCCCCCTATCTCCCCCTCCCAGCTGGACTGCACACTTCTACACTTCTTGTCCTGTCCATCTCGGAAACTGGAGACAATTTTGGAGACAACCCGCGGACCCTCACTCAGCTCTTACTTTCTTCATCCATGCACCGGCAGCCGGCATGCCAACTGGCGTGACTTCAGCCTTGCTCAGACAATGCCGTAGTTGGCACCACTGGAACATCCCAGTAGTAGGGAGGCCAAAGTTCCACTGTAATTCTGAATAAGTTTTGAATCGGCCCTCGGCCATCAAATGGCCCAGGTTGAGTATCCCTCGCTGGATCCACAGAGGCCAAAAGACGGGCTCCCCCGCTATCTTAAATCTGGGGTTTAGCCAGATAGGAGTGTCCGCTGTATATCCCATCCATTCCGTGTCGGAGTTCTGAAGTATTTGAAATGCTTGCTTAGTTGCTTGAATTACTTCATTTGATTTAGTCCCTTTGACACTGACCGTCCCAATACAAGCAGTCAGTGGTAGCGGATGACACATTTCAGTTTCTATTCTTAGCCAATGTGGGATGTCAGGGCATGGATCTTCTTCACTCCAGAGGCACCCATGTCGCAATATGGCTGCTACGTGGTACCAGTAGAAATCTGGAAACTGCACCCCGCCGCTCTCCTTGGCCAGCTTCAGCTTCCAGTATGCGATTCGGGGGGTCTTATTGCGCCAGAGGAAGGCTAATAGGATCTTAGTCAACCCTTTATAGAAGCGTGTTGAGAATAGGATTGGTATCATACTTAAGATATAATTGAGTTTAGGGACAATCACCATCTTTATGGTCTCTAGCCTGCCCCACCACGTCAAGTGCAAAGGATTCCACTTGCAGATGCATTCCCGCACAAGCTTCTCACAATATGCTTCATTATGCAGCACCGTTTCGGTGAGGGTGGTACAGTATTCAACACCCAGGTATTTAAAAGAGTTGGTCTCCACTTTAAAGGGAAAATTCTCCAATAGCCCTCTCGATACCATTCGATTCAATGGGATCGCCACTGTTTTGGCGAGATTTAATTTGTAGCCAGACACTTCCGAATAGACGGCAATAATGCGTAACAAGGCTGCAAGGGACTGCGGCTCCACAAATATGAATAGATCATCGGCATAGGCTGACAGTTTATAGCTGCGCTCTTGGATCTCGAGCCCCCTGATGCCATCATGCTGCCGTATTGCGAGAGCCAAGGGTTCAAGGGCTAGGTTGAAAAGTAGCGGCGACAAAGGGCAGCCTTGCCGGGTTCCTCTGTAGAGCCGAAAGGCCGCTGACAGGACTCCATTTGCGAATATCCGCGCAGTGGGCTGGGTATAGAGCATCTGGATATGCTTCAAAAAGTGATCCTGAAAGCCAAACCATTGCAGAGACCGAAAGAGAAAGGTCCATTCAATTCTGTCGAAGGCCTTTTCTGCGTCCAATGCCAGCCCCACCATAGGATATCCTACTTTATGGGACTCCGACAAAACATGAGCCAGCAGCCTTCCATTATCTACCGTCGACCGCCCAGACACGAATCCGGATTGGTCCGGGTGAATAAAAAAGTTTAAAACTTTATTCAGACGATTAGCCAGAATTTTAGCATAAATTTTGTAATCCGAGTTGAGGAGGGAGATAGGTCGGTAATTCTCGACCCGTTGAGGATCTCTACCCGGTTTAGGATGAATAACGATCGTGGCTTCTGCCAGCGCCCCTGTGTTAGGATATTCCTCACACAGGTGACTGTAGTAGGTAAGCAGTTCAGGGATTAAAAGATCAGAGAAGGATCGGTAGAATTCTAAGGGTATCCCATCGGGGCCTGAGGCCTTCCCCGTAGCCAGCTGGCGCATCGCTTTATCTATCTCGGAACAAGTGATCTCAGCTTCCAGCATCAACGTCTGCTGCCGAGTTAATGTGGGTCTCTGGATATTGGAGGTGAGGCGCTGGAAAGTTTCCTCATT
Source organism: Ichthyophis bannanicus (assembly GCA_033557465.1). NCBI lineage: Eukaryota > Metazoa > Chordata > Amphibia > Gymnophiona > Ichthyophiidae > Ichthyophis > Ichthyophis bannanicus. The sequence continues at coordinate 206,282,457 of CM066034.1, forward strand.
CCACGTCACTTCTGACTTATACAGATTGTCAGCATACATTTCATGCAGCTATGGACTCTGTTTAATTCAGTCTAAACTCTGACCCCTGGGTGACGTCAGTCTCTAGGACCTGGCTGCAGCCCCTCCTTGCTAAATCAAGATGGGTAGACCTTAAAGGGAGTGGCCAAAGACAATAGCAGACCTCAAGGGGAACTGCTGGAGAGGCACTATAAAGGACAGACACACTTCTGTCTCTCTCTCTCTCCCTCCTTCATCGGACAGGTTTGGACACTACCATGAGGCTCTGATGATGAAGGAGGGAGAGAGAGAGAGACAGGAAGTGTGTCTGTCCTTTATAGTGCCTCTCCAGCAGTTCCCCTTGAGGTCTGCTATTGTCTTTGGCCACTCCCTTTAAGGTCTACCCATCTTGATTTAGCAAGGAGGGGCTGCAGCCAGGTCCTAGAGACTGACGTCACCCAGGGGTCAGAGTTTAGACTGAATTAAACAGAGTCCATAGCTGCATGAAATGTATGCTGACACAGATCCTGGTAAAACTCTCGACACTGCTCCAGAATCTCGTCATCATTCACTAACATGTTACCTTGGGCATTTTGCAAGCCGGGTATACGTTGAGAAGGTGTCCGCGCTCTTAGGTACCTAGCTAAGAGCGGGCTAGCCCGATTGCTCTCATGGTGATAGATGCTTTGCTGTACTCGCTGTTGTCGCTGTGCTTCCTCACTCAAGATGGCATTGTATTGATAACGGAGGCGCTGTAACCGAAGCAGGACCAAGGGATCAGCTTTCCTGGCAAGGAGCCTCTCACCGGCCCCAATGGAAGTTTGTAATTCAAGTAGCTGCCCCTGATGCAATTTCCTTTGTTGGATATCGTATGTAGTCATATGGCCTCGGAGATTCGCCTTGAGAGCTTCCCACCAGGCCCAAGTGGTCGTGTCACCCACTTTATTACATTCCAGGTATGTAGTTATGCATGAACGCATACGTCTCACAAACTCCGCATCCGCCAGCCAGGCTTTATCCATTTTGAAATGCACACGTGACTGCCTACTAATTTTAGCTCCCAAAGTCAGGGTTATAGCGGCATGATCCGATAAGACTTTTGGCAGGATTTCCACCCCTATCAACCGCGGCACCAGCGCCCTGGATATCAAAAAGTAATCGATTCTAGTTAGCGTATGATGCGGCATGGAGTAGAAGGTATATTCACGTGCAGTGGGGTGTAAAAGCCGCCATGGGTCAACTAGATCGAAGGTCTCCATCAAACCTTGCAGTACACCATGCGCCTTGGGCTTGTTCTGAGGTCGATAGGGCGACCGGTCAAGCAAGGGATCGTGAATCATGTTGAAATCCCCTCCAATCACCAAATGCACCGAAGATGGTACCTTCATCTCCGCTGCTAGCTGTTGAAAGAAAGCTGGGTCGTCTGCAGTAGGGCCATAAATGGCCATCAAAAGATATTCCTCCGCCCCAAGCTGTATATTCACCCTGGCCCATCTCCCACTGGGATCGATCTGCATCTCTTGTATTATCGGTTGTAGGGCTCTCCGGACTAAAATGCAAACGCCCCCCTTCTTCTTCATCGCAGGGGACACCAAGACATTCTGATATGTGCCATTGTGGACCTTGCAAGACTCAGCCAGAGTCAGATGCGTTTCTTGTAGATATACTATATCAGCTCTCTGCTTCTGGCAGTACAGCAATATTTTAGTTCGCTTTATGGGATTGTTTATGCCCTGAACATTCAGAGTTAAGAATTTAACTCCCATATTTGTCATCAACCAAGTTATCTAGTAGCTCTGGAGTCATAGCCATCACTAAATGTACACGCACCATTTCCTGTCTGTCTATCAGAAAACATATACATAGCCAGTTAACATACATAACAGTAAACAACCAACCGATTTGTATGGTGAAGTACCCCCCCCTCCACAGTCAGACCACCCTCCCTCCCCCCCATTGCAGACATCTCATATAATATTATATTTATTATATACATTACCCTTTCCCCCCTGTGATATCTTACAGTCCCGTTCGAGAGGCATTGTGTTAAGCAAACAGTACCTGTAGTCAGTCCCAGATATACATTGCATAAATATAACTACATAAACAGTCATATTAACGGTAACATTGGGGCTACAGACCCCACATATGCCATTCGGGCCCAGCTGCACCCTTCACTTCAAACCTTCGCCCAGCATCACTAGGCCCAGTGGCACTCTCTTCCGTGACCGCCAAAGGTAAGATTCTCAGGCGACCAGAGTCAGCGGCCCACCTCCATCCTGGAATAATCCTGTAAAAAAGCGCGGAGCTTCACTGCACTGTCAAAATTCCTGGTGACATTATCGACGGTAACCCGCATTTTCGCCGGGTAGAATAGCCCATAGCGTGCATGGATTTTTTGCAAAAGAGGCCTGCAGTCAAGCAGCTCCCGACGCCTATCCACTGTTTGCTTGGACAGGTCGGGGAAGAAGGTAATCCTGTTACCATTCAGTTGCAAAGGATTTTTTAGCTTGGCTGCTTGCATAATTTGCAGCACTTGAGGGTAACGCAGGACTTTGATTACCATGGGTCTTGGTCGCTTCGCTTGCGTCGAGCTTGTCATGGGAACCCGATGCGCCCTCTCAATTTCAAAAGGAGCTGAAAATTTTATCTGGAGGAGTTCCGGTATCAGCTTTTCTATATATCCCATCGGGTCGTTCCCCTCTGCCCCCTCCGGTAATCCTATTATCCTCACGTTGCTCCTACGAGATCGGTTGCTCTGCTCTTCGAGTTGGGCTTCCAACAAAGTCACTCGTTTTGCAAGCGGGCCTATCTGCGAAAGTACACCCTCGTGCTTTAACGCTGTGGCCTCGACTTTCTGCAATCGACCGTCCATCCCATTCAGCTTATCTCGGACAGCATGCAGCTCCTCCTGCACTTGTGCTAGCGTCTCCCCATTATTAGACATCATCTCCTTCATTGCTCGTAGTTCCGTAAGTATTTTGCGCATACCTTCATCAGCCTCCTTGTCCGGTTTCACTTTCTGCGGGGAGGCCGCATCTTGCTTGAGCCGCTTTACAGCTTGCCCCGTGGAGGAAGGAAATTCCAATTTCGCCGGTTTTAATGACGCCATCGGTGAACAATCGGGGACCAAAAATCAAAACTTGTACCAATAGAAAACCAAGAGGAAAGGGAAGATTCTATAATGCAATGGAGGAGCGGGTTCTTCAGGCGGCCATCACGCTTCGCGGCAAGCTCCGCCCCCGTGTCTACCTCCTTCTTCTGCAGCTGCGGCTCCCTGTCTCTTAGGGAACCGTGGCTATGCCTGTAAAACCATTGCAGAGCCTTTCTGTCTCTAAATGGGCTCTGTGCAGCATTGTCCCGCCTCCATAGTGGTAAAAACTTCCTTTGGAGGCGGGACAATGTTGCACGGAGACAGTTTAGAGACAAAGGCTCCGCAACGGTTTTACACGCATAGCTGCGGTTCCTTAAGAGGCAGGGACCTGCGGTTGCAGAAGATTGGAGTCTGTGAGTTTGCTGCTGCCGAGAAGCGGACTCGGCAGCGGCAGCAACTTGTGCGCTTTTTTTTTTTAACGGCGGAGTGAGGCGACCCCCGCTAAATCCTGTGGCGACCCCCATGGGTGTCGTGACCACAGGTTGAGAACTGCTGCTTTAATGGGAGAAACTGACTTGGATTTAGTGGCAGTTACGGAGACATTATTCACGGACAACCATCACTGGGATATAATTTATACCAGGCTATAGGTTAGTCAGAAAGGACAGGGTAGGAAGAAGGGGAGGAGGAGTGGCACTTTATGTTTAAGATAATATTAATGATATGGAAATACAGGGCTTAGAAAGGAAAGAGGAGGCACTGTGGGTTAAACTAGAAAGAGAGAAATCTATTTGCATGGCATGATATACAGACCTCCATCACAGGGAGAAGTGGACGGAGATTTAATAGAAGACATATGCAGCTTTTCCAGGAAAGGGGAAGTGCTATTGGTAGAGGATTTCAATATGCTGGATGATGTTTGGTGCACCCCTGCTGTGGTGTCATCTAGAAGCAAGGAGATTCTGGATTCTTTACAGGAAGAGCTATTAAGGCAACTGATAACAGAACCCACACATGAAGGGGCCATACTGGACTTGGTGCTTACCAATAGGGAAAGTGTTTCTGATGATATAGTGGGAGATCATCTCGCATCCATTGATCACCAGATGGTGTGGTTCAGTATTAGGACTAGGGCTGATTTAAATTCCATTCAAAAGTGAGGGTCTTAGACTTTAGGACAGCTAACTTTGCCAAGATGGGCCAATACCTCAAGGAATTGTTAGCGGAATGGGAACAGCTGGGGGATGTAGAAAAACAGTGGGCAAAACTGAATAGGGATGTTTTAAGGGCAACCAACCTTTTTGTTAGAAAGGTAAATAAAGGTAAAAGGAAAAGGAGGCTGCTATGGTTCTCGAGGTAGCTGAAAAGGTGAAGAAAAAGAGGGAGGCCTTCATGAAATACAAGAGATCACAGAGAAAGGAAAAGAGGCATTGATATTTGGTAAAATTTAGAGAGACTGGCAAAGTAGTCAATAAAGCAAAAATACAAAAAGAAGAAATAGCTAGTGCAATAAAATGGAGGATAAGACATTTTTCAGATATGTTAGAAGAGGAAGGGCAAAAGTGATATTGTCAGACTCCAGGGCGAAGGGGATGAATATGTAGAAGCTGAGGAGAATAAAGCGGAAAACAAGTATTTCTGTTCTACGTTCACAGATGAATTGCCGTGAGCAGGACCTCAGACAATACCCATAAACAGGAACAAAAGTGAGGGGCATCTCAAACTATTTTCAGAAGACTGTGTTCGTGAGGAGCTAGCTAAACTAAAAGTAGACAAAGCGATGAGACCTGATGGGATACATTCAAGAATACTGAAGGAACTTGGGGATGTTCTAGAAGCTCCACTGACTGACTTTTTCAATGCCTCTTTGGAGTCAGAGATAGTGCCAGAGGACTGGAGAGAGGCAAATATGATCTCTCTACACAAAAGCTGAAACTAGGATGTGATTGAAAACTACAGGCGGTTAGTTTAACCTTTGTGGTGAGTAAATTGGAATCTCTGCTGAAAGAGAAAATAGTAAGGTTTCTGCAGTCCAATGGATTATCAGATTCGAGGCAGCATGGATTCACCCAGGACAGGTCTTGTCAGACAAATCTGATCGATTGGGTGACCAGGGAGTTGGACCAAGGGAGAGCCATAGATGTGGTGTATTTAGATTTCAGTAAAGCCTTTGACACTATTCTGCTCAGGTAACTTATAAACAAACTAAGCACCCTGGGGATGGACCCTAAAGTTACTGCTTGGGTTAGAAATTGGTTGAGTGGGAGGCAAGAAAGGGGTGCAGTTAAATGGAGCTCACTGAGGAGAAAGAGGTTACCAGTGGAGTGCCACAGGGATTTGTCCTTGGTCTGTTTCTTTTTAGTGATATTGTGGAAGGGCTTTCGGGTAAGGTTTGCCTCTTTTTGGATGATACCAAAATCTGCAACAGAGTAGACACCCAGGAAAGCGTAGGTAACAGGAGTGATCTAGCTAAGCTTGAAGAATAGTTTAGAATTTGGCAGCTGAGATTTAGTGCTAAAAAATGTAGGGTCATGCATTTGGACTGCAACAATCCATGGAGTGGTATGATATAGGGGAATAACATACTTTGTCAGTTAAAGAAGATCGGGACCTAGGCATGATTGTGTCTGATGATCTCAAAATAGCTAAACAGGTAGGGAGAAAAAGCAACGGCAAAAGCTAGAAGGGTGCTTGGATGCATAGGGAGAGGAATGGCAAGCAGAAGAAAAGAGGTGCTTCTGTATAAGTCTTTGGTGCAACCTCATTTGGAGTATTATATGCAATTCTGGAGACTGCACCTTAAAAAGGATATAAACAGGTTGGAGTCAGTGCAGAGGGTGGCTACTAAAATGGGTTAGTGGTCTTTGTTATAAAGCATATAAGGACAAATGTAAAGTCCTTAATATGTATACTGTAGAGGAAAGGCGGGATATAGGTGATATGATTGAGACGTTTAAATACTTCTGTAGCATAAATGCACAGGAGGAGAGCCTCTTTCAATTGAGGAGAGCTGCTTTCAATTGAAAATAAGCTCTGCTATGAGGAGACGTAGGATGAGGGTGAAAGAGGATAGACTCGGGAGTAATATGCAGACAGAGTGGTAGATGAGTGGAATAGTCTCGCAGCGGAGGTGGTAGAGATGAGGACAGTATCTAAATTCAAAAAAGCATGGGACAAACACAGAAGCTCTCTAAAGGAAAAAAGGGGACTGTTGTAGTGGTTGATATGGAAGGGCAGACTAGATAGGCCATGTGGTCTTTTTCTGCCATCATGTTTCTGTTTCTATCTTGCTCGTCTCCTTTGGCAGTTGCCCGACAGGGTCAATCTGTTGTCTCAGGGGCTAGTTCTGATGCCGTAGGTGGATCAGTTATTGCTTATGGCTTGGCTCTTAAAATGGTGTGGTTGCATTATCGGGGCTACTCCCCAGCAGTAATTTCTACCATGCTGAAGTCCAGAAAGCGTGCGACCACATTAGCCTATGTCATTGTGGTGCATATTCAAGGGTTGGTGTTCTGCTAGGGATGTGAGCCCTTTTTGCTTGCTTGCTCCCTGACGTTTTGATGTTCCTCCAACACTGTCCTGAGAAGGGTTTGGTTCTCAATTTCTTGAAGTGCAGGTGGTGGCCTGGGCCTGCTATCTGGGGTGAGTGCAGGGTTGTTCCCTGGTGGCGTATTCAGGTGTGGTGTAGTTCCTCAGAGCAGTAAAACTTGTCTGTCTGCCTTTGCAACCTGTGATTCCGCCATGGAACCTGAACTTGGTGTTGGCAGCCCTGGCAGGGGCCATCTTTTGAGCCTATCTTCAGGGCATCCATAAGAGATCTTGCCCTGAAAATGGCATCGGTAGTGGCATTCTGCTCGGTGAGTCTCTGACCTTCAGGCTCTCTCGTTTAGAGCCCTTTCTGCAGTTTACCGAGGAGAAGGTGTTTTGTAGCCTGTGCCGTCCTTCCATCCTAAGGTGGTGTCTCTGTTTCACCTTAATCGATCCATTTTCCTGCCTGCCTTTTCTGCCCTCAGAAGCACTGAGGAGGATCATTCAGCTTCACCTGCTGGATCTCCGCAGTGTGCTGTGGCGATAACTCAAGGGGACTGAGGCCTTTCGCAAGTCAGACCAGTTGTTTGTCTTATTTGGGGGTCCTCGCAAGGGGGAAGTGGCTTCCAAAGCCTCAATTGCATGATAAGTGAAGCAGGCCATCTGTGTGGCTTACATGGCAATCAGGAAAATCTCGTCGTGGGGTCTCTGGGCTCATTCGACCCGAGCCCAGATAATGTCTTGGGCGGAGCACTGTCTGGTCCCCCAGCGGACATTTGTGGGGTGGCAACCTCGTCATCGCTCCTTATCTTCTTGAGGCATTATCTGGATGTGCATGTGGTGGGGTACACAGTTGTTGGTGTCTTGATGCTTCAAGCCGGACTCGCGGGTCCCTCCCATGTTTGAGTACTGCTCTGGTACATCCCATTTGTAACTGAACTGGACTGTACCTTCACTTGTTCCTTCTTGTCCAAGCTGATGCTCTCAGGGGGAGGAGGTGGTTTTGGTTAAGTGTTTTTGTTAGGTGTTTTCGTGTTGCTATCTGCTTTATCAGTAGGAGACTAGAGTCTGGAGCCATAGAGGGAGCTCTTGTACTGATTCATCAAGACTCTGTCATGCTCTGTCCTCAGCTGCTAGAGGGGGCTGACTACCCATTCGTAGCTGGACTGGCCTAGAGGGAACTCAAGGAAAGACAATTAGCAGGTAAAGTCTAATTTTGCCTTACAATTTAGTCGAGACAGACGACAACAGCTGAGGACAAGGATGCATCTAGTGGAATTGTAAGGACATAGTAAGAGACTAAGCAGATCAGGATTCAAAAGCAGCCTCAAAGAGATGAGTTTTCAGCCTGGATTTGAAAACAGCCAGAGATGAAGCCTGATGTAGAGACTCGGGTAGTTTGTTCCAGAGCTGCTGCATTAGAACCATGTTATGTGCATGTGCTGGAATGCTCTGGCGTATGTATTATTCTGCACAGAAAATAGTGCTGTTTATGCACCAGATAGCATTCTAGCACATGCACACAAGTGTCAAATGTAGTTTCCCAGAGTATGGACATTACAGGAAAAATTAGCTACTCTTATCCATTCATACCTAAGTTGTTTGTAACTAGGGACCACCAGAAGATGGGCCTGGGACAAGCGAGGAGAGCAACTGATGTTGTAAGGGATTAGGAGTACCAATAGAGGAGAGAGCCTGTGTAAAAAGCTCTGTGAACCAACATTAAAATCTTAAATTTAATACAACTAGAAATGGGCAACCAATGTTCTCTAAGTAATAAGGGAGTGACATGTTTGAACCAGCCTAAATTATGAAAAACCTTTGCAGCAGTATTTTCTAAAAAGTTGCAAATGTTTAATCAGATATTGAGCAATACCAGCGAAAAGAGAATTGCAATAATCCAACGGCTAAGCACCAAAGAATGCATCAACAACTGTAACAAATGAATAGCTAGCATAGGCTTTAAGGATCTGACCAATCTTAAGAGCATAAAAAGATTTTCTCACCAGAGAAGAGAGATTTATTTATTTAGACAGTTTTGTATACTGCCTTATCCTTCATTCAAAGTGCTCAACAAGACATTGGGAGGCATACATTCAACAGGAGGGGGATATGATTCACATACGTAAAAGGCTATCTACTTATAGGTCTAAATGGGGATGGGCGGTTGGGGCCACTTGGGTGGTATCTAGTGCTTGGCAACTTAAGGTGGTTGCTTATAGGTCTCAGTGAAGAGATGGGTCTTGAGAGCTTTGTGGAAGTCCTTGGTATCATTTAGGGTCCTTAAGTCCATGGGGAGGGAGTTCCATAATGCAGGCGCCAGTAGCGAGGGAGCTCTCTTAGATGTTACTTGCTTAGTCTTATGATAACCTGTGGGTAAGGTGATCCTGTTGTCATTGTTGGTTCTTCTAGGCCTGTTACTGTCATCCTTGGTTATGTGAATGAAAAAGGCAGATCCTATCTATGATAACCCCCAGGAAAGGGGGTATTGACCATCATGGAAAAGATAGTCATAGGAGTCGTCGTCATTGGTGAGCCAAATAGCAGAGGACTTAGAAATATTCAAAGCCAATTTCTGAGAAAAGAAACCATTCACAGATCTTGGTGAACGAATAAGAAACCAGAAAACGAAAGTTATGATCTGTATGGTCGTGACTTAAAATAATCTGAATATTGTCATGTGAATATGCAATCCAAAACTAAAGTCCTAAAATAGTCATTAGCAGAGCAATAAAAATATTAAAAAGAATATGAGACAAAATAGAATTCTGAGGAACACCACAGTGAAGAGGAAAGACAGGAGACATACTTCCAGCTTCAGTCATGACTTTAAAAATTGGCTGAAATAAATATGACTGAAACCAGTCAACACTGAGTCAGTAAGATTGATGTCTGTCTGACAGTCTTTTGAACAAGAGATGGTGATCACCAAATCAAATGTGGCAAAAAGGACCTTTCTCCCACCATCAAGACAGATTAAAATGTCATTATATGAAGCAACCAGAAGCATTTTTGTACTGTGAAATGGCCTGAATTCTGACTGCTCAGCATGTAGACTATTAACTGCTCAGTAAAAGGGGATAGGTGCTGGAAAACACTTTTTTGTCACCATAGCAGGAATGGGAAACTTGAAATAGGACAAAAACTAGCTGGAAGATCTGGATAGAGTTTAGAATCATTAAGAAATTGCAGCACATTTTTCAGGAAGAGAGAAGTGTGCCGATGGACAGGCTAACATTTGACTGAGTCCAGAATCCTGCTTGAAATGTGTGTGGGGGGGGGGGGGGAAGGGTCCTTTCAGAGGAGGGGGAGGAAAAGAATCTGAAGAAGTTAAGATTTGGCATTTTGCACATAGGACTTGATGCAGAAACCCTGCGCTAGAGCCCAGCGCTAAAGCTTTAGCGCAGATATTTTGCTCAGCAATGCTATAAGCCAATGGTTCTCAACTCAGCCCTCTGGGACGCATAGTCCAGTTTGGTTTTAGGCTATCCAAAATGAATATGCATGAGAGAGATCTGCATGCACTGCTTTCATTGTATGCATATCTATCTCATGCATATGCATTGTAGATATATTGAAAATCTGACTGGATTAGGGTTCCCAGAGGACTGGTTTGAGAACCACTGCTAAAAGCAAACTGCATGCATATGAGCTGTGCACAAAACGTCCACACTGAGCAAGGAGAGCAAGCTAGGCATATGTGTACAAAAAAAGCGTTTGGCACTTCTGCGCATGTGCTAGGTTGCTATGTGGTGCATAAACACCACTTTTAATTCTGTGCAGAATAAGATATGCACCAGGGCATTCCAGCACATGCACATAACATTGTTCCACTGCATTTCCCTTGCTGGTGTTTGTTTTCTGTTTTTCCCTCAGTCAGAAAAAAGTTGTGGACGCTGTACACTCTAGAAACAAGGTATAATTTCTTCACCAGCACTGATCCCAGACCTTTGAGCTAACTCTTAGGGGTATGTTTACTAAACTGGGCTAAAGGTAAACCCGGGCTATCTGCAGCTAGGTCCCATTGAATAATATGGGACCTAGTGGCAGATAGCCCGGATTAACCATTAGCCCGGTTTAGTAAACATACCCCTTAATGCCGCCTCAGGCCATCCGTTAAAATTTCAGCATTGAGCTACACTTCTTTGCATCTGTGCTGCATAGCTAATTACTTTATTGCCATCCATTGAAATGTATTTAAATGCATAGTATGCTGCCATTAGTGCAGGCATTTGAACTTTGATAATGCTCGTGTTAGATTCTTTCCTGGTTCTACACAACACTGCATTATTGCCTGCTCTGATGGCAAAGTATTTGCATCAGGCTGATAATGCCTACATAATCCAGATCACTTTCCTAATTTATACTGCAACTTCTCTTGGTCTGAATGAGTCACTGACAATTCTGAAAATTAGTCTCTCAGGACTATTAAATCAAACAAGCAACCACATTTAAGTAGTGTAAACAACTATTAAGGGATTTACTCTTTGCTAATTGCTTCTAACATTGGTGGTAAATAAATGCTAATATAATACAGCTCATAACTGAAAACATTTTTTTATTTTTGTTACTATAGTAATGTAGTGAAAACAGGGAATTGTCTCCCTTGAAGGCTCATACTAAGGGCTGAGCGCGTGGTGTAGCCATACAGGGTGCATGTATAGAAGGGGCACTGATATTTCCTTATCATCCCTCCCAAACTGGACTAGTCCAGTCTAGTCCAGTCCCAAACCTCTGGGTAGTGCACTTACTCCTGCAGCTTGGAGACTGAGTGTGTCATCTTTTTTTATGACATCAGTGTACATATACTGCTGGCACCGCCTACCAGCCCTAGTATGCTCAATCTCCAAGCAGCTGGAGGAGGTGGTGAGTCAGGGTGCTGGACTCACTGAAGGGACAAATTAGAGCATAGGCCAAGATTAGAGAGTATTTTTAGTTTTGCTTTTCTCCTGTCAGCTACAGGTTTTTTTTATTTCTTACTAGTCAGTGTTAGTTTAAAGCCCCCCCCCCCAAAAAACCCCCCAAAACATTATCTGCTTTTTCTGCGGGGCAACTCAAGAAGAGACGGGCAGTGAGGAGGATTCCCCCCAACCTTCGTCGGTTCCGGGGGATGGGTTGCGACTTTGGAAGCCTTCCCACGACCAAATCCTCTGGCGGCTCCCAAACCTGTCATCGGGTGAGGAGCCACCACGTTGACAGCCACTGCAGCACAGCAGCCGGAGTGCTCACTCCCTCCTCTATCCTCAGTGCCGTAACCATTTATGGTAGGCTGAGCACGAGGGGCTAGTGAACGGCAGAGACACTACTACAGCCAGGTAAGGAGGGGTGGACAGGTTGTCGGAGCTCAGGTCCGCCGGGAGGAAGGTCGTGTGTGAGGCCCGTTATCAGTGCGGAAAGCTCAGCGTGCCCTTTTTGTTAGGCCCATTTGTTTTATTTCCCTTCACTCTCGCTGGGGGTTTTTGGCCGGGGGATTTCAGCAGATGCCTCGGCCTTCGCGGATTTTGGCCTGGGAAAGCTGTTTTTTTTTTTTTAATCTCCATTTGCCTGCAGTTAGGTATTTTCTATTTTTTCTGTATTTTCTTCTGGTATGACATAAGAACATAAGATATGCCATACAGGGTCAGACCAAGGTCCATCAAGCCCAGTATCCTGTTTCCAACAGTAGCCAATCTAGGTCATACGTACCTAGCAGTTTCCCCAAAAGACACAGGCTCCACAATGCTTGTACTGGGTCAAGCATTGATATCCTGGGTCCCTTCTTAATAATGGTTTATGGTCCTTTCCTCCAGGGACTTGTCCAAACCTTTTTTAAACCCAGCTACACTAACAGCCTTTACTACATCCTCCGGTAACACATTCCAGAGTTCGATTACACGTTGAGTGAAAAAATCTTTTCTTTTATTAGTCTTAAATAGTTTACCTATTAGGTTCATTGCATGTCCCCTAGTCTGTCTTTATTCTGATAGCGTAAACAATCGATCTACGTTTACCCGTTCCACTCCGTTCATTAATTTATAGACTTCTATCATATCTCCCCTCAGCTGTCTCTCTTCCAGGTTAAAGAGCCCTAACCTTTTTAGCCTTTCTTCATAGGAGTATCCTTCCATCCCCTTTACCATTTTGGTGGCTCTTCTCTGAACCTTTTCTAATAATGCTATATCCTTTTTAAGATACGGCGACCAGAACTGCACACACTATTCAAGGTGTGGTCTCACCATGAAACGATATAGAGGCATTATAATATCTTTTGTTTTATTTTCCATTCCTTTCCTTATGATACCTAGCATTCTATTTGCTCTCTTGGCCGCCACTGCACACTGGGCGGAGGGTTTTAACATGTTATCCACATTGACACCTAAATCCTTTTCCTGGGTGGTGGTTCCTAATGTGGATGATATACAAGAAGCAAGAGTGGAGGATGAACACAGATGCTTTATTGAATCCCCAATGCGTTTCGGCAGATGCCTTCTTCGGGGGGAGGATACTTTAATACATATAAAAACAAAACATATTAAACATATTAAAACCATAATGAATCAAAAATCAAAATGAAACGGGCATAGTCATCTTAAATATTCAAATTAACAAATGAATGAACCAGTGAACAATACAGTAAACTAAAACCACACACGTGAATAAATATAGTTAAAATAAAATAAAATAGACGCAGGGCAAAATATGAAGTCTCAATAAACAAAAAATTATACATAAAAAAAATCAATATGTAGACGTGCAACATATTACTCACATTAAAACACTGCGAGTACAAAGACCCTGATGGTAGATCCTCTTATACTGTAGCTATCACCATGAACTGGAACCAATAGGCTCTTGCAAAAGAAAACTGTAGATTATCTAATAAAACTGTAACATAACAATTAAATTTGACAAAGAGGTCTGTGGGGAACGTGAACACATATACCGAATTAAAATAAATAAAACCCCAAGGGTTATATACACCCTCTAAAACAACAAAAAAGGGAAAAAAACCTCTTGTTATAAATAGCTAAAGAGTGAAAAACTGTGCAATACCATTATAAATATAATCAATAACATGGCTAATATGAGCCATTGTATAGCCAAGGGATCCCCATGTTAAGTGTATATATATATATTTTTAACATTTTTTAATTGAAATCTCCAACTGACCAATGTAGGGAAATAGTAAATACTTATAAAAAATACGGTGAAAATGCATACCAGAAACCAACATTTCTCATATAAATAAATAATCGGCACATAGTCAACACTATAAAGTGGTGTTAGTTAATAACCATAAAGTGCAAGACCTTTAAAAACACATCAGAATATTGTTAAAAAGCTGCCAAAGACAGAAACCAAATCTTGCCCGTGAAGAAATCCATGCAAATACCGATATAGTGCTACATCACCGAGTTTACATCACCGAGGGAGGAGTAGCCTAGTGGTTGGGGCAAGGTACTTCAGGCCGGAAGGTCGGGGGTTCAAATCCCACTAGAGGACAGCAACTTTGGGCCGGAAGGACTGGGGTTTCTAGTCCCACAGATGCTCCTTGTGGTCTTGGGCAAGCCACTTAACCCTCCATTGCCCATGTTCCCTGTAAGTAATAGTGTATGCGTCTCATATCCCCGTGTGTTAAATGTATCCCCCAATTGTGTTGTGACCGCTTTGATTGAAGGATAAGGCGGTATACAAAACTGTCTAAATGAATAAATAATAAATCCCGCGTTTTTCAAAATGCAGTCAAAAAAGGAGAATACTGATATAATAATAATCGGCATATAGCCAACACTATCAAATGCGTTTAAAAGAAATTCTTCTTAAAAAACATCTTTAAAAACGCATTTTATTGGAAAAACCAATAGTGCTGTGCAAGTGCCGTTGTGAAGCTACATCATCATGTTAAACGTGTGACCCATGCTGTTTCGAATGCCGTCAAAAGGAGATGGGAACACTGATATGATAATGATCAGCATACAGCCAACACTATCAATTAATTTAAGAGATCCTTTAAAACCATTTGTAAAAAGCATATTTTAAAACCGCATTATATTTAAAAAAAACTAATAAAACTGTGTAAGTGCCATTGCAAGAGTACATCATCGTATTAACGTGTGACCCGCGCTGTTCAAAATGCACTCAAAATAAAAAAAGAGAATGCTGATATAATAATCGGCATGCAGTCAACACTATGAAATAATTTAAAAAGGATCCCTTTAAAACCATTAATATAAAACATCTTCAAAAAAGTGAACAGAAACCATTTAAAAGAATGCTGAAACAAAAACACGACCTAGCCGTGCTGATATATCTCTAAAGGCAAAGGACACATATTGAAGTGGTAACAACTAAATACTCGTGTGCCTTGCTAAAAAATATATTAAAGAGATCTAATAATGCTGTACACATGCCATTAAAGCATAACATCAAACGTACCCAACAAAGGAACCGCGTTGCTCAGCATGCAGCTGACTCTCTCACAGGTTTTTTTGCTACGAATGTGTACTTGGAAAAAGTATTTATTTTGCATTTTTGTCCTCAGTTTAGGGGTTGGCTTTCTGCAAATAGATCCCTGTGGGGGGAGGGAGTGCCTAGGGTTTGATTCCTTTGCCCCTCCAAGTGATTGGGAAACGGAGAAAGAGGGTTTTTCCCTTTTTTTTTTTCCTTTTATTCTGGCCAGCCTTACACCATGCCGACCTGGCCGCATGTCTCATGGGTGGGACCCGGCAAGGAGCAGTTTCAGAGGCAGAGGTCTGTCTTGATTACACACCAGAAGCTGCTTCATTGGTGCCAGGTTTGTAGGACAAGGCACGGCAGGGAATGCAGTCGGAGGGTGCTCCCAGGTCTCAGGAGACTCCTGAGGAAGGAGGGTCAGTGTTGCTATCTCAAGAAGCAATCCCTGGCTACTCTACAATGCCTGGGCCTTCTACCTCCCAGATCCGGGAGCAGGAGAGGGGGGGCGCTTCCAGGGGACTTTTCTCCTGAATTTGTCCTTCTCTTGCACAAGGTGTTTAGCTTGCACCTGCAGGGGCTGGCAAGCGGCTCCTCGGTTCTGGAATGGGGAGGCAAGTGGATGGTGGGCGCTAAGGAATTGCCAGTGCTTATTTTGGAGTCCTTCGAGGCCCTGAGTAGGCTCATCAGCCTCCTGGCCGAGGAGGTGGCACTGGAGGACCCTCTTGTCCAGGTTGTATGGAAGTCGCGGAAGGTCTTCCTGGTACATAGGTGGTCCGGCACATGATCCTGGGGAAGTGGAATCGGCCGGAGGCAGTTCTCCAAGTGGAGCATACTGTGTCACCCCTGCACCTGCTACCAGAGGCTTAACATGTACTTCCTTGGTCCCCTAGAGTGCAGGCAGCAGTGTCTGCAGTTACTAAGAAGACAACTATTCTGTTAGTAGGTAGCGCAGCTCTCAAGAATGTCCAAAATAAACAGTTGGTTACCTTATTGAAGCAGACGTTCGAGATTGATGCTAGGTCACTTCAGGCTTCAGTATGTGGGGCCTAGGTGGTGAGAGCTGATCGGCGCTGGTCGCAAAGAATACAGCATTCCGGAAACCTGGAGTCGGACTTAGCTGGTGATGCTGCCAAGTTGGAGTCGGGAGCGCCCTATCTGACTGACACTCATTAGGATCTCATTAGGAGGCTCTCTAAAAGTATGGTCTTGGTGGTAGCGACATGTCACTACTTTTGGCTCCAGTACCGGGCTGCGGATAGCTCCTCCAGGCACGTTGTAGCAAGCTTCTCTTCAAAGGCAATCTTCTCTTTGGAGAAGGCCTGTATAAGTTGGTTAAGGATTTGGGGGAATCCATCGGAGGCCGGCTGCTCAAGAACAAGCAGAAGCAGGCCCGTAACCATCCGCTGCCAGGAGGACTGGCGAGTTACTTCAAGCGTTTGCAGCCCTCACGCTTTAGCCCAGCCCAGAGAGGCAGATTTCCCAACAGAGGGCAGGGAGTTGGAGCTACTGCCTCCCTGGGAAATAAGAAAGTACAATGAAGCGAGGGGCCCAGGTGGGGGCGCAACCCGTGAGAGGGCAGCTAAGGGAGTTTACCCTGCCTGGGTCCTCATTGATGTCTGACCACTGGGTTCTGGAGGTCATATGGTAAGTCTATGCCTTCAGGTGGGCTCAGCCGGTTCCTGAGTTCTTTGTGTGGTCGCCCGGCAAAGCACGGGCCAACGGAGGCAGTGGAGGAGAACTTGTTTCGTCTCCTGCAGCTCAAAGCAGTGCTGCCGGTTCCTCCAGACCAGTACGACTGCGGTCAATATGCCACTTATTTCATGGTCCCCATAAAGGAAGGTTCCATTCGTCTGATGCTCGATCTCAAGGGCATGAATCACTCTTCCATACGGAACACTGAGATTGGTAATGGTGGCGGTAGGGTGCGGACAGTTCTTAACGTCTCATTTTCATGGGAGCATTTCTGCACTTTCCCATCCATCCAGGCCACCTGCAGTTTTTTTCTGATTGGAAATACCAAGGGGTCTTTACCAGTTTCGAGGTTTACTCTTCGGTGTGGCGTCCGCACCTCTGACCTCCACCACTGTCAGAGTGGTAGTGGCGGCAGCGTTCCGCAAGGAAAGACTACTCTCCTCATACCTAATTAATTGATTTTTCTGGACAAGGTCCAGGGCCGACAGCGAAAGAGCTACAGCACGGGTGTTTGATTTCCTCTGAGCTCTCGGTTGGGTGGTAGACATGGCCAAGGGTCAGTTGCAGCCAACCCAGGAGTTGGAATATTTGGGGGCGTGTTTCGACATGCATTTGAGAAGAGTGTTTTTGTCATAATGTCAGAAGCAGGAGCTGAGGAAGTTAGTCCGGCAGTTCCTGAAGATGTCAATCATCGGCGTGGCATTATTTACAGATTTTGGGATCCATGGCCGTCACTCTAGAGATGGTTCCCTGGGGCAAGGGCACATATGCGTCCACTGCAGAGTGCGCTGCTCCATCGGTGGTACCATTAGGGTCAACTGCTATCTCAGGTACTCCCCTGTCCATGGGGGGCCCGAAGGGCTCTCCAGGGGTAGCTGCATCCGGAGAACAGGAAAAAGAGCATGCCTCTTGGGTTCCCAGTGGGGATTCCCTTTATAACTGTTGCTTATTGGGAGCGTGCTTCGATACCCAGCTGGGTAGAGAATTCCTATTGGACCGACGGGCACAGGAGCTGCGGGGGTTGATAAGGCTAGTTCCTGTGGAGGGCAGGCCCGTTAGCATGGCATTATCTGCATGTTCTGGGCACCATTGTGGATACCCTTGAGCTAATCCCATGGGCAGGGGCGCGGCTACTGTTGAGGGCTCTGCTCTGTTGCAGGTGCCATCAGAGTTATCCCTGAACCCGGTACTCCCCTGTCCGTGAAATGCCAGGATTGCCCTCAGGTGGTGGCTGCTTTCGGGGAACCGGTAAGGGGGCAGGTCACCCAAGTCCACAGTGTGGATTCCGCAGACGACTAATGTCAATATGTCTGGTTAGGGAGTCCATTGTGAAGGACTCTTTGTTCAGGGACAGTGGAGTCCACAGGAGGCCTGGGGGTCGGTCAACAGACTCAATGCGAGTGGTGCCCTTGGCGCTCGAAGGTGTTGAGTCATGGTTGCTGGGGAAGGCAGTCCGAGTTCCTCCGGTCACAGCAACCATGGTGGCTTACATCTTCTGCAAGAGGCCACGGGAGGTGCAGCCGGAAGGCTGTTTGCATGCATTAGGGGCAGGCCGGTCATGGATCTTAGGACAATGTTCATGTCGGCCAAGGTCCACCGGTTTGGCGGCAGGTGGAGAGAGAGGCTGTCCGGGGGCCTGGATTCTCTAATCCTAGAAAGGCCTGGAGGCAGATTTCTCAGTTTTTTTTCCTCATGGGCCAGTGCGATGGTGGTATACTGACCTGATTTGGATTCTGGTAGTTTGACTGCAGCGGCCTCCTATTCGGGTGGATATCTTGAGGCAGGGGCTATTGTGCAGGCTCCAGGTGGATCGATTCTTGCTTACTGCATGGCTCTTGAGGATAAGGTTGAAAAAGAAGGTAGAATCAGGCTCCGGGATAGCAACCTCGTTCCAGGCCTGGAAGAGCCTGGCATTCATTTTGCGCGTAGCGCATCTTTGAGTTCATGGTGTGGAGGGCGACAGGTGCATCCTCTGCTGACTCTGTCCTGGACAATTTGGCTTTGGGCAGTCCAGTATTGGATAAGGGCCTGGCCGCCAGCGCCTTGAGCGTGCAGCTAACGGCGATTTCCTGTTCTCGCAAGAAGCTTCATGGGAGTCCGTTGGCTTCTCACCCAGATGTGCGTAGATTTCTTCTGGCTGTAACCCACCTCTGGCCGCCAAGGGGTCGGTGATACCTCCCTGGATTAGCATTCTGGGGCTCATGGCGCTGTCTGGGGGAACCCCTTTGAACCATTGGGTCGAGCTTCTCTCATGAATTTAAGGCGGAAAATGGTATTGGTTCAAAATGCAGGATTTTGGAGCATCAGACCCTGTTGTGCCAGGGGTTCTACCTTTCGCTTTTTGAAGAGAAGGTGGTACTGCGCCTGGTACCTTCCTCTTTGCCACAGGTGGTGTTGGTGTTCTCATGCGGATCAGACTGTTTCTTCACTGGTGCTGGCGAGTGCAGAGGTTGACCCAGGTGCGTCATGTCTGCGCTGCCTGGAGGTTCAAAGAGTCCAGCGAAGGTAGGGGATTCGGACATCATCCGATTGTAACTCAGAGCACTTGTTTGTTCTTTTGGCAGGCCACACATAGGGGAGGTGGCAGCCAATGTCTATCTTTCCAGGTGGATTAGGGAGGCCATTGCATTGCCTTACATCTTCTTTGGTAATGCTGTACCGGTGGGGCTTTGGGCACTTTCCACGAGTACTCAGGAAGTTTCCTGAGCAATGTATAGTTTTAGCTCTGCAGTGGAGTTCTATGGGGCAACAAGATGGTTGTCTCAGTATACTTGAAGCATTATCATCTGGTTGCCCAGGCGGCAAGGGATGCACGTTGTGAATCAGCAGTGCTTCAGGCAGGTTGTGCGAGTCCCTCCCATTAGTCTAACTGCTCTGATACATCCCAGAGGTGTGGGACTGGACTGGAGGGACGATAAGGAAAGAGAAATTAGACTTACCTGCTAATTGAGGAACTCCAGTCCAGTCCTGGAACCCTCCCTAAGTGTTTTCTGTTTGAATCGGTGAGCACCCTGGTCCTGAAGCTGGTTCCCGTCCTGGAAGAAATGGCTAGAAGGGGCTGGAGAGTGGGTGCAAGCGGCGTATAAGAGGGGGCTGTACCAAAGCTCCCTGCTAATTCCTGTTTAGCCACGTAACAGGTAGGCCTTCTCATCCTGGGGGGGGGGGGGGGGTAACCTTCCCAGAGGATGGAGGGGTGCTAGTTTATTTGGGGGTGTAAGCTTTTATTTCATGCTTCACTACTTCTTTATTGTTCCTGTGAGTTTGCTTTGTCAATAGGTACTCGGGCTGGTAGGCCCTCCAAGGGTAGATCTCCTAAGCATCGAGATGCCTCGGGTGTTGGCCTGGAAGGGGACACATTGGCTAAACAACCCTGGCGAGAGGACCTTACCTCCAAAGCCTTAGTGGGATCCCAGGATGCTCCTGAGGCCTCCACCTCTGGAGAGCTGCTGGTGCCATGCTCGGGGATTGTGGCCTGCAATTCCAGTACCGATACGCAAGCATTGGCAAGCTCCATGGAGCAATGTATCCTGGCCATAGAGCACAGCTTAGCGGCCTTGCTGGCGGCCTCGGTACCAGTAAAACCTTTTAAAGTTGGTTCCGCAGGCATCTTTACCGGCTTCGGTACCGATACAACCTGCATCAACCTTTTTGCCGCTTACTCTACCGCCCATTCCGACCCTCAAATCGGTTTCTGGTACCGAAGTTCCGGCACCACAAGCCTCAGCTACCAGTTTTGATCAGTACTGAGTTCGTGCGGAGCGAGAACACCCTGCCCATCAATACTTTTGATTCTTCGGATTCCAATTCATTGGATGATGAATCGACTGATACCTGGGACATGAGAACCATCCTGGAAGACCTATCTCCTTCTCCACAACATCGCATATCCCCTCCAGAGGACATGTCTTTTCAAGACTTTATTCACGATGTTGCTAGGGGTCTGTTCATGACAGTGACATCTGAGAGAGAGCCCAGGGCCAAATAACTCGAAATTCTTCAATACCCTACAGCCCCGAAGGAGGCTGCTACGCTCCGTATCCATCAGATGCTTCATGACCTTATGCATTGCATGTGGAAGACACCCCTTACCATCTCTTCTCATACCTGGTGACTTGATACCATGTACTGGGTACCGGAGTGTCCCAGTTTCCAAAAGATGCAATTGCCACATCATTCCATGGTGGTGGAATTGACTATGTGTCGAACAAAAAGTGCTAAGACACATTCCTTGAACCTTCCAGGTAGGGAATCAGGAATCCTCGACATCTTTGGTCAACATTGTTTTTAGTCCTCCAGGTTATCGGCCAGGATCAGTTCCTATCTATGCTATATGGGTATGTTCCTTAGAGAGGTGGCTAAGGATTTGGCGTTTAATGTTTCATCTTCTCCCTGGTGACGAGAGCAGATTATCTCACCCTTGTAAAGCATGCTCAGAATGTTTCAAAGTTTTGTTAACGGAGCAACTTTTGACTGTTTGGAGTGCATCAGCAGGACTTCTTCCATTTGCATCGGTGCACACAGGATTGCTTAGCTTCAAGCATCAGATCTTGAACAATGTATTCAAGATAAGCTGGGTAATATCCCTTGCACTGGTGAAAACCCTTTTTGGCAAGGATTGGCAGGGCAAGGCCTCTGTTAGAATCTGAGAACACTACCCTCAATAAGCTATCTAGATCTATTGCCAAACCAGTTAGGAAAAAAGCAGCAAAGAAAGCCTTTTTCAATAATAAAAAGCAGTATCCTTCTTATACTCCTTCTGTTCATTCTCAACATCATGCTCCTCAGAAGGGGCAGCAATCATCACAGCAGCAAAACAAAGGCTCAGACTCCTTTCTAGAGAACTTGGGATTTGTAATAAATCTACAAAAGTCCCAACTCGTCCCCTCTCAAACTCTAGAGTTTTTAATAGGGGCTCTCCTAGACACTTGGCAGTCAAGGGCATTTCTGCCTCAACTCTGTTGCACGCGACTCATTCAGTTAGCATCTCAGGCATGCCTCAAAAACTTTCTCACTGCTTGAGAAATGCTACAGCTTCTGAGCCATATGGCATCAACGGTACATGTTTCATATGCTCGACTACATATGCACACAGCTCAGTGGACACTGGCATCTCAGTGGTCTCGGGCATCAGGTTGTCTGGGAGACCAGATAAATCTCTGCCCTCCTAATCTTGTCTCTCCAGTGGTGGCAATCCCCAGAAAACCTCCTGGTAGGGTCACCTTTTCAGATGCCAGCACATCAATGTACCATGATGACGGATGCGTCCAGATTGGGTTGGGGAGCTCATTTGGACACTCTCTCCACTCAGGGACTCTGGTCTCATTGGGAGTCACAGCTCCACATAAATCTGCTGGAACTCTGAGTCATTTATGATGCTCTCAAAGTGTTCCAGGACCATCTTTGTTACCGCACAGTTCTAGTCCAGACGGACAATCAAGTAGCCATGTTCTGCATGAACAAGCAGGGCAGAACAGACTCTTAGACCTTCTGCAGCGAGGCTCTATATCTGTGATCCTTTATCACATTCACCTACATCAGTGTATGGCAATGTATCTTCCAGGCAAACACAATGTCTTAGAGGACAAACTGAGTCGAGTTCTTCTCCTCCACGAGTGGTCTCTTCATGTAGGCCCAGTCTCTCACATTTTTCAAATCTGGGGACTCCAGAGATAGATCTGATCTCAAGTCCTCTGAATGCCAAGCTCCCTCGCTTCTGTACAGGACAACTAGCAAGTGGATGTTTTTCACCTCCACTGGGGTCAAGGCTTCCTATATGCCTTCCCTCCCATTCCCCTAATTCCCAAAACTCTTCAAACTCCAGAGAGACAAGGGCTTCATGATACTCATAGCCCATGCTGGCCACGTCAACCATGGTACCATCTTCTTCTATGTCTGTCTTGGGCTCAACCCATAGATCTGGGGTCTGCTCCAGATCTCCTTCTCTCTCAGGAGGGGGATGTTGCACCATCCCATTCCGCAGTCTCTCTGTCTCACAGCATAGCTGCTGAAGGCATAGCCTTCCAGGACATTAACCTTACCCAGCAGGTTAAAGACATCTTAGCTTCTAGGAAGCCTTCCACTTGGCGCTCCTATGCCTTCAAGTGGCGTAGATTTTTTCTCTGGTGTATTCAGAGGGATCTTAACCCCTTCTCGGCTCCGGTGGTAGCATTACTTGAGTGTCTCCTCCACCTATTTCTGGACTCAAACAACAATTTGATGAGTACATCTAAATGCAATTGTGACTTCTCACAAGCCTTTAGGTGGCCAGCCCATCTCCTCTCAGCCACTTGTAGCATGCTTCATGAGGGGTCTTCTATTAACTAAACCTTTCATTAAGCCCCTTCCAGTGGCATGGGATCTTAATGTTGTTCTAGGACAGTTTTTCAATCCGCTCTTTGAACCTCTAGCCACTACTTCGCTGAAGTTTCTCATGTGGAAAATCTTCCTTATTGCCCTCACTTCAGCAAGGTGCATTAGTGAGCTCCAGGCTTTGGTGGCTGACCCTCCTTATAAACGATTCCACCATGATATGGTGATCCTGAGGACTCACCCTCACTTTATGCTGAAGGTGGTCTCGTCCTTCCATTTAAACCAGTCTATCTTCCTGTCTTTTTCCCTAGACCTCATTCCTCTAGGGCAAAAGCAACCCTCCACACTCTGGATTGCAAATGGGCCTTGGCTTTTTATCTCCAGAGAATTCGAGAGCACAGAAAAGCTTCCCAGCTTTTCATCTCCTTTGACTTGAGTCACCTGGACTTGCCAGTATCCAAACAAACTCTCTTCTACTGGATAGCAGACTGCATCACCTTTTGGTTATGAAAAGGCAGGACTCTCTCGAGGGTCACATCACTGCCCATAATGTTCGAGCCATGTTTGCCTCTATGGCAAATCTACACTCTGTAGCTATTGACGAGATATGCAAAGCAGCAGCTTGGTCTTCTGTCCACACTTTTGCTGCTCACTATTGCCTGGACAAGGACTCCTGCCAGGATGCCTTGTTTGGTTAAGCTGTTCTCTAGCATCTTTTTCAGAGCAACTCCTACCCTCCGTCCTGGGTTTCGATACCAGACTTCCTTGGAGGATACATGACCTCTAGGCATACCGGTGATTCCATAGCCAACTCCGAAGTAATCTCTCTGGCATCTCTGAGCTAGGGAGTCCCATATGTGAAGACTACACTCTGGTTTTTTCTGGAGATAGCGTAGTTATTCACCTGTAACAGGTGATCTCCGGGAACAGCAGGAATTTAGTTTCACAACCCACCCTCCTCCCCTAGGAGTTGTATGTAGTGTTCTCCTTCTCTCCTTTTCCACCTGAGGAGGGAGAACTGGAAAGGCGGGAAGGCAGCTATGCAGGTGTAGTGGGATGTTTCCAAAAGCTTTCCTATTAGACTCTGGGGAGCAGTCCTGCACGGGCTCCATTGGTGCAGATGTCATCCATATGTGGAAACTAAATTCCTGCTGTTCCTGGAGATCACCTGTTACAGGTGAGTAACTACGCTATACTTTTAATGGTAAGCCAATAAATAAGGCCATAGGTGTACACCCCAAAAAAACAAAGTTAAAGATGCATACTATCAAATGTAAAAAAAAAAAGCGTATATAAAAAAAGAGAATAAAAGGTGCAAGACAGATGTAGACCCATCATGAAGTGCATTCCCAGTATTGTACTGAATTAATAAATAATGAGAAAATATAGCACGTATTGAGATCGGCATCATACAAAACACTTGTAAAAATAGCTCAATGGCTAAAATTAAAGGAAGGAAGGAAGAAAACAGTGGAGGACATCCACACAATGTGTGGGGGAAGGTAACAGAGGGCAAACAACATAACTAACTAAAGAGGCAAACGGCTGTATTAAAAATAATTGACATGCTTAGCATTAACGAGGAAAAACTTTCTAAGGATGGAGAGCAAACCCTAAGAAGAATCATGTATGCCGATAAGTGTCCAGAAAGGAGTTACTACAGACCCAACTCCGGTAGTGGTTTAAATATTGAACAACTCTGTGTAGTCAGAGTCTGTTGTACTTACTAAACTCTACAATAAGACTATATAATGTGGAGATGATCGTGCCATATCAATCTGTAATATAAAAACATCTTACTTTATAATATGGTGGAAAAACATAAAGGTGTGTAAATGAGCGGTGGAGAGAAGCATATGCTGTTACAGACGTGCCTGAATGTCTATCGACCTCCTACGTGATTAACGCTGTATTGGAGAAAGGCAGCACTTGATACAATGCACTTTTAAAAGATGCTGACGTGTGCCAAATCAGGTCAAAGAGGGTGGATGCTGGCAAGAAAATGATCTCACAAGGAATCTATGCATGAGAATTTTCATAAAAGCATGGTGCAACAATGTTTTCCATCCACATAAAAATGTTTTCTTAAAAAGAGAGAGAGATATAACATGGACAATATGCACAGCCGCAATACATGGAAAAAAGCATAGATTGAAAATACACAATGACATAATCGTGCGCTCCACTTGAGCTCCCAACCATGATGAATTATATCAATCGGCACAAGATTCTATGTATGTGGTAAAAACAGCCTTACTGTTTCAAAGGGCAGTTAATAGGCAAATAGACATTTCAATAAAGAATATAAAATATACCACAAATAAGCTGTGGGACTCATCTAATAGTGAGCCATTAGTTGTGAAATCATACAATACAGGACCACACTCACTAAAAATAAGAATCAAGACTAGTAAAGGCATAAAACCAAAAGCCATTTAAGTAAAAATGCTATTTTGATAAAAACCGCAAAGATCAAAGACCTTAAAGTCAAAAAATGTGTATGTAATAAAAATAGATAAATTAGAATATGGGAATATTTTTTAAAAAATGGACGATTGATAAGAACAAAGAATATACAGTTTGATCTACAAAATCTATGGATAATAAACACAAAACCTATAGTTCAGATAGGACCATTTAAAAGTCCAGTAGAGGAACATGTGCAAACGTCTTTGATAAAAGTAAAACAAAAAGACCAATCAACAATAATATATGTCAAGAGTACCATAGTGGTGCCAGGGAACTCAACAGCATGCCATAAGCTCATAAAGGGAAATGCCCCAATAAAAACATATCTCTGTTGCAAAAATAAAAAAAATTGTGTAAGAAAAAAATACATAAATAATTAGAACATGATAAAGGTGGTTTTACAAAGTATTGACTGGAGGATAATACCTATGCACACTCCTGATTTCTTTTTTTTTTTGTCTTAATTATTTGTGTCACAATAAAGGATATTTTGTACCTTTGAAGAGGTAGGCATGTTGGTTAAATCACATGGTGCTAACAACCAAATCTCCATTTTAATTCCAGGTTGTAATGCGACAAAACAGGACAAGGGGATGAGTACTTTCACAAGGCACTGTAAACTGGCTATGTCGGGTGCCATAGTGGAACCCATAGCGACCCCTTTGGTCTGCTTATAAAAAAATATCTCTAAAAACAGAAAAAATTCTCACACGTGGCCAACCTGGCCAATTGTGTGAGAAAAGTAGTGGGAGTGTGCTTTGGCCTTGTCTGTCTTGTGAATGTTAATAGCATCCGCCTGTGGTATATTTCTATATAGTGATTCGATGTCCAAAGTGACAAGAATGAGTTGGTCATGATTAATAAAATCTTGTAACAACTGAATCGTATGGCTCAAATCTCTAACATAAGGCACCTTCAAGGAAAAGGGTATCAGAAAAGTATCTACAAATTTAGATATAGGCTGAAAAAGAAGCCCATACCGGACATGATTGGTTGACCTGGGGGCTTCTGTACAGATTTATGTATTTGGGAAGAATATATATCGTTGGTGTGACTGGATGTGCCACAGTAAGAAACTCTTATTCTTTTGGTGTTTTAATAACCTGCTTCTAAGCCAAGGTGTAATACCGTGTTTCCCCGAAAATAAGACTGGGTCTTATATTTATTTTTTGCTCCAAAAGATGCACTAGGGCTTATTTTCGGGGTATGGCTTTTTTTTTTTTTTTTGATATACAGCTTGACAGCACAGAATGAGTGGCGCTGCAGCTCCCTCCCGCACAGATGATGGAAGTGGCCCGCAGCACAGCACAGGCACCCGATCGGTGTCGGGGAGTGGAGCAAGAGGAAAGCTCCTCCCCGGTCCACCCACCGAGGCCAATCAGGCCACAACAGCACCATCTTCCAAAGAGCAGAGCGCCCTTGGCGCAGGGGTAGTGGCCTGCAGCTCAGCACCGGCACCTGATCGGCGTCAGGGAGTGGAGCAGGAGGAAAGCTCCTCCCCGGTCCACCCGCCGAAGGCAATCAGGCACAACAGCACCAACAATTTAAAGGAGAGTGCCCTTGGAGTGAAGGAAGAGGCCCGCAGCATAGCACTGGCACTCGATCGGCGTCGGGGAGTGGAGCAGGAGGAAAACTCCTCCCCAGTGACACCCCCCCCCCCCCCAATGTTCCGAATCTGTCAGACTTGATCTGCACTAGGTCTTATTTTCGGGGTAGGGCTTATATTATGGGAATCTCAGAAAAACGTGCTAGGTCTTATTTTCAGGATAGGTCTTAGTTTTGGGGAAACACGGTAATGTGTCAACTGCTGGATCATTGTACAACTTTTGATAAAACATACAGTCATTATTATGATGATAAATAGGCCATGTGGTCTTTTTCTGCCATCATGTTTCTATCTAGTCTGCCCTTCCATATCAACCTCTACAATCGACCCCTTTTTCCCTTTAGAGATTCTCTGTTTGTCCCATGCTCTTTTGAATTGAGATACTGTCGTCATCTCTACCATCTCCACTGGGAGGCTATTCTATGCATCTACCACTTTTTCCATAAAGAAACATTTCCACATATTACTCCTATGTCCCCTCGTAGCAGAGCATGCTTTCAATCGAAAGAGTCTCTCCTCCTGTGCATTTAAGCCATGGAAGTATTTAAACATCTCAGTCATATTTACCTCTATCCCACCTTTCCTCTAAGGTGTACACATTAAGATCTTTAAGTCTGTCCCCGTATGCTTTATAACGAAAACCACTAACCATTTTAGTAGCCACCCACTCTACGGACTGCAACCTATTTATAGCCTTTTGAAGGTGCGTTCTCCAGAATTGCACACAATACTCCAAATGAGGTCACACCAAAGACCTATACAGAGGCACTTTTGTCTCCTTTCTCCTGCTGACCATTCCTCTCCCTATGCAACCAAGCATCTTTCTAGCTTTCGCCGTTGTCTTTTCTACCTGTTTAGCTACTTTAAGATCATTAGATACAATCATGCCTAGGTCCTGTTCTTTTGTGGACAGAAGAACTTCACACCCTATACTATATCGCTCCCTTGGATTGCTGCAACCCAAATGCACGACCTTGAATTTTTTAACATTAAATTTCATCTGCATAATCCTGCCTATTCATGAGCACCAAAACTTCCCCTTTATCGTCAGATTTTATAACAATCTTATTGTCCCTCAAGTCATATAAGACACGTTTTTCAGCTGTAGTAAGATTAAAATATAGTCTGTGTTTTTCTTTATGCAGTTCATCTACCCTATGTTTAACAATCATCTTGAAGGCCTCTATAAATGCATTACCTGAATTGGGGGTGCACCCATTTAGAAAGCTTCTTAATCACTGAACTGTCAGGAATTGATTCTGATTTGTTACAAAATATCAACAATGCGTAAGTTTCGAAAAAACCAGTATAAATTCTACATGGGTAGTAAATGGGTCATATCTAGTTGCAGGAACAAATGAAAGTCCTTTCTTAAGGACCTGACATTCTAATGGAGTAAGAGGGTATTCAGATTATAAATCTCACTTATTGTTCTCTATCCGATAGGTATCTGTGGGTTCCTCCTCTCCCCCTCCCCTGACCCCTCTGTGTCTTTATAGTTTTGACGACATACCATATTTGGACATTCCTGATCAGTCCTCCAGTTTAGTCCTCCACCTCTGGGTAGTGCACCACCTCCTGCAGCATGGAGACTGGACCAATCAGAATCTTATCCTCACTGTCTATATGCTGCTGGAGATCCCATCAGCCCCAGTGTGTCCAGTCTCCATGCAGCAGGAGGACGTTTGAGCCTAAAGCTGGGGCTTACTTAGGGACTGAATAGGCAACACTGTGTGTTAGGTTTTTAGTGTTTTATTTCTCCTTTAATTTTATTTGCTTTTTTATTTCAGGGTACTGTACCTTTAAATTTAAAAAAAAAAAAGGAGATGGAGGATCCCGGCTCATCGCTGCCCTTCTCTTTCTCTCCCCTTCTTCATTTCTTCTGTCAGGCAGCTGTAGATCTCTCCTCCTAGATTGTACGGGGGAGAGATCTATTAGCCCTCACACTCTCTCTGCCGGGCCGGGCACGGATTGTCGGCGTTGAGCGCGCCAGGGCGGAGAGCAGCATGCATGAGCCGGCAAGATTTCTCTCGCCGCAGACATAACTCCCGGAGGAGCGTGTGACGTTGTGGCTGGTAGGGCCGCTCACGGGGGTACATTTTTAGCTTTTGCCGGGGAGCACAGAGGCGCTTTGGGCCCAAATGGGGTGGTTTTTTGTGCCTCTTATTTGCCGGTGGCCATTTTGTTTGCTTTCCAGTGCCTTGAGCACAGCGTGGCGATACAGCACGTCCGGGCAGGAGGCTGCTGGACTAGTGGCTGATTTTGACTTGTTTTTTTTTTTTTCAGATTAGGCTCTTTATTTTTAGGGACATGTGCTTTTAGTTTTAACTTTAGGTTTTAACTTTAGATTTTAATTTTTAGAGTGAGGTCTGTGTTAAAAACAAAAACAAAACAAAACTATACGAAAGGCAGATTTGAAGGATCCCTGAGAGAGATCAGTTGGCTGTTTTTGAACTCGGTTCACCCCGCTTGTCACAACCTTGGATATTTTTTGCTGATTGCAGCTTTATGGCTACTCGACCACAGTGAGTGGCATGCAGTACGCGCAGAGGGACAGTGTCTGATACAGGCATTTGCAAAGGCTGCGCTGTGGTTTCTTCCAATGTGGAGCAGCAAATGGAAGACAGAGCAGTCCAGGACTCCCTAGGTCAGGAATGGGCAAACTACGGCCCGGCGGACCTTTTAATCCGGCCCGCGGACGCGTGCGGAAATAGAAACTACAGGAGAAGTAGCGCGGTGGCAGAGCGTAACAGCCGCCTCGGATATGCCGAAGCGAAAGAGAAACGCTCAAGCTTAGAGCGTGAATAAGGGCCGGAGGCTTTACTTGTTTTTAAAATCATCCATAGGCGTCGGAGAGGGGGGTGGATGGGGGGGCAGAGGGGCCGTGACCCCACACTAAAACTTTGCTGCTCCGATCGGGGCTTCGTTCCGCGGGGAGCCGATCTCCTGCGGGCAGAAGCCGGGAAAGGCCAGCGATCACGACCTGGCAAGCAGCAGGCTGCCGGCGGGCAGAAGAGCGCTGCGATCGCGGCACAGATCCCTCCTGTCAGCCCGCGGGAGATCGGAGGGGAAGACAGGTCTGCTGGCCCAGGGGCGGAGCTTCCCCTCCGGACACAGCCTTCGGACGCCTCTGAAATCAGCCGAAGTCGGAACATTTGGCCCCACTGCTCTCTGATTGCTATCTCTTCAATGAAAGGTAAAGCTGTCTATGTCCCACGTCACCCCAAAGATGGAAACGTCCTCTCCCAGTGCCTGCCAAGCGACTGGGGATCAGGAATTGCACACGCTGAATTCAGAGAGTCCCCCAGGAGCCCCTATTCACCACTGTGTGCTCTGGCAGCAACCAGTCCCTGCTGATGAGTAGAAGCGCTTCCTTTTCACCTGCTCCCGGCTTCGGCGTTTTTGTATGTATAGGTAAGTGCGTACGCATCTCGGGCACGAATCACTCTGTTGGAATGTGCACTGACTGACTATAAACTTCTCTCATTTTATGAAAGAAATACATTGCATAAAAGTTTTGTAAAATAACTCTTTTTATGCTTTTCTACCTTAAATTAATCTAAACATTTAATGTTACAAATTTAAATTTAATTTATATTAATTCACACATACACACCGTCCATCTACTCTTGGTCCGGCCCCCGGGTCCAATATATGAACCCATTGCGGCCCTCGAATCAAAACGTTTGCCCACCCCTGCCCTAGGTCCTACAATAAGTGCTGAGGGGGAGCATTCTTCAGGGACTCCAGCGGGGTCCCCCCTGGCTACGCCGGCAGGATCTTCGGCTGGTCACCCGGGGGGCTGAGCCGAAGTGTCCTTGGGGGATTTTTCTCCTGACTTTGTGCTCATTATGCATCAGGCCTTTCGCTTGGAGCGACTGGGAAAATTGCCCGAGTCCCTCTCGGTTATGGCGTCTCTACAGTCCCCCAAGGGGGAGGACGCGAGAGGGGATAACCCTAAGCCTGCGAAGAGACCTCTGTTCATGGGCATAGAGCAGGCTGAACTGGAGTAGCAAGAAGTGGACGATGATGCTGAAGTGGATCCCGATTACACTGTAAAGGAATTGGAAGAGGGGGAGATCCCGGAGCCTGAGGATAAGGCGAGAATCATATGTGTGTTTCACAAGGATGAGCTTATCCCGCTGATTAAGGAGTCATTACAGGCACTTAATCTAGCTACGGCTCAGCCAGCGGAGGAGGAGGGGCTCGAGGATCCCCTCATTCAGGCGGTAAGAGAGTCTCAGGCGGTATTCCCGGTTCACCGTGTTGTAGATCGCATGATTCAGACTGAGTGGGATCAACCTGAACGGGGTTGAAAGGCATCCACACAATGAACCGGCTCTATCCTATGGCAGATAAAGACAAAGATAAGTTTCGTTTCCCGCAAGTGGACATGGCTGTGGCGGCGGTGACCAAAAAGACGACTATTCCGGTGGAAGGTAGTGCGGCCTTGAAGGACACGCAGGACAGAAAGGTCGATGGTTTATTGAAACAGACGTTTGAGGCCGATGCACTATCCTTTCAGGCCTCTATCTGTGGCGCTTGGGTGGCAAGGGCCTGTCTGCAGTAGTCTCAACACTTAAGGCAGGACCCTCATCTGGATCAACAGGGTTTGCTGGTGGTAGCTCGGCTGGAATCCGGATCGGTGTATTTGGCGGATGCACACTATGATTTGATATGGGCGTTAACTAACAGTATGGCATCCCTGGTGGCCGCCCGGAGGTCCATTTGGCTGAGGAATTGGACGGCCGATGGATCTTCTAAATCGCATCTCAGCAAGCTTCCCTTCAAGGGCAAGTTATTTGGAGATTTGGATAAATTGGTGAAGGGCTTGGGAGTGTCCAAAGGAGGCAGACTGCCTGAAGATAAGCCTAAGCAGGGGAGGCTTTTTCAGCCTGTTCGGGGTCAGTTTAGAGATTTCAGGAGATTTCGGTCTTCTCGCTTGGGAGGATTCCAGCGCGGCAGATTTACTTCTCGAGCCTAAGGAGTTCGTGGGGCAGGTAGAGGTTTTGCGACGGCCTCTTCCTATAAGAGCATAAGAACATAAGATATGCCATACTGGGTCAGACCAGGGTCCATCAAGCCCAGTTTTCTGTTTCCAACAGTGGCCAATCTAGGTCATTTGTACCTAGCAGTATCCCCAAGAGACACAAGTTCCACAATGCTTGTACTGGATCAAGCATTGATATCTTCGGTCACATCTTAATAATGGTTTATGGACCTTTCCTCCAGGAACTTGTCCAAACCTTTTTTAAACCCAGCTACACTAACAGCCTTTACTACATCCTCCGGTAACAAATTCCAGAGTTTGATTACACGTTGAGTGAAAAAATATTTTCTTTTATTAGTCTTAAATAGTTTACCCTGTAGCTTCATTGCATGTCCCCTAGTCTTTCTATATTCTGATAACGTAAACAATCGATTTACGTTTACCCGTTCCACTCCGTTCATTAATTTATAGACCTCTATCATATCCCCCCTCAGACGTCTCTTTTCCAGGTTTAAGAGCCCTAACCTTTTTAGCCTTTCTTCATAGGAGTATCCTTCCATCCCCTTTACCATTTTGGTGGCTCTTCTCTGAACCTTTTGTAAAATCGCTATATCCTTTTTAAGATACGGCGACCAGAACTGCACACAATATTCAAGGTGCGGTCTCACCATGGAATGATATAGAGGCATTATAATATCTTTTGTTTTATTTTCCATTCCTTTCCTTATCATACCTAGCATTCTATTTGCTCTCTTGGCCGCCGCTGCACACTGGGCCGAGGGTTTTAACATGGTATCCACAATGACGCCTAAATCTTTTTCCTGGGTGGTGGTTCCTAATGTGGAACCTTGCATCGTGTAACCATAGTTTGGGTTGTTCTTCCCTAGGTGCATAACCTTGCACTTGTCCACATTAAATTTCATCTGCCATTTTGATGCCCAGTCTTCCAATTTATCAAGATCCTCTTGCAATTTTTCACAATCCTCTTGGGTTTTAACAACTTTAAATAGTTTTGTGTCATCTGCAAATTTGATAACCTCACTCGTTATTCCACTTTCCAGGTCATTTATGAATATGTCAAAAAGCAGCGGACCCAGCACAGATCCCTGGGGTACACCACTATTCACCTTTCTCCATTGGGAAAATTGGCCATTTAGCCCTACACTCTGCTTTCTATCTTTTAACCAGTTCCTGATCCACAATAGTACACTGCCTCCTATCCCATGACTCTTTAGTTTTGCCAAAAGTCTCTGATGAGGGACCTTGTCAAAAGCTTTCTGAAAGTCCAGATACACAATATCAACCGACTCACCTTTGTCCACCTGTTTATTCACTCCTTCAAAAAAACATAACAGATTAGTAAGACAAGATCTTCCTTGTCTAAAGCCATGTTGGCTGTCTCCCATTAGGTCGTGACTATCTACATGCTGAGTAATTTTATTCTTTATTATGGTTTCTACCATTTTTCCTGGTACTGACGTCAAGCTCACCGGTCTGTAGTTTCCCGGATCACCCCTGGAACCCTTTTTAAAAATTGGTGTTACATTGGCGAACCTCCAATCTTCAGGTATTAGCGATAATTTTAATGATAGTTCACAGATTACTGATAGCAGGTCTGCAATCTCATATTTCAGTTCTTTCAACACCCTTGGATGTATACCATCCGGCCCAGGTGATTTGCTACTCTTCAGTTTATCTAATAGTTGTAAGACATCTTCCCGATGTATCGATATTTCCTTCAATTCTTCCACACCTTTAAATACCACTTCAGTCATGGGTAACATCCCTCCCTACATCTTCCTCAGTAAAGACCGAAGCAGAGAATTCATTCAGTCTCTCCGCTATCGCCTTGTCGCCTCTTAGTGCTCCTTTAACCCCTTTATCATCTAATGGACCAACTGACTCTCTCACAGGTCTTTTGCTACGAATGTACTTGAAAAGGTCTTTATTTCGTGTTTTTGCTTCCGCAGCAAGCTGCTTCTCAAATTCTCTCTTTGCTTGCCTTATCAATGCCTTGCATCTGACTTGCCAGTGCTTGTGCTGTTTCCAGGTTTCGTCGTTTGGCTCTTTTTTCCATTTCCTGAAAGATGCTTTTTTGGCAACAACAGCCTCTCTGACCTCACCTTTAAACCATGCTGGCAGTTTTTTTGACTTCCGGTATCTCCCTAGCATGTCCTGACGTGACACTGACCCAGTCGATACCGGGGTAATTGAAATCACCCATTATTATTACTGCGCTGTAACCTTTGTTAGCTTCCTTGATTTCTTTGAGCATTTCATCATCCATTTGGTCATTCTGGCCAGGTGCTCGATAGTACACCCCCACTGCCATTGCCTTCCCCCTTTTATATGGAATTTCAATCCATATAGATTCTACAGCAGATTTTGTTTCCTGCAAAACTTTAATCCTTTCTGAGTCAATGCCCTCTCTAACATAGAGCGCAACCCCTCCACCAATTTGATCAGCTCTATCATTACGATATAGTTTGTACCCGGGTATCACAGTGTCCCACAGGTTGTCCTCCCTTCCACCATGTCTCTGATATTCCAATCATATCTAACCTTTCATTTAGTGCTATATAGTCTAACTCTCCCATCTTATTCTTTAGACTTCTAGCATTTGCATACAAGCATTTTAGAGAATGTATTTTATTCATGTTAATTTGGCTATTGTTAGACATGGGTAAATTGGGATCTTTAAGCTCTGTCTGCTCCATACTTGAGGGCATATGGGCTACTTTACTCTTTTGTGGAACCTCTCTGCTTTTGGTAGTATCCTTCAAGGATACATTCTTCCGAACCATCCGCTCTTGGGCGACTGTCGGCTTTCCCCTAATATCTAGTTTAAAAGCTGCTCTATCTCCTTTTTAAAGGTTAATGCCAGCAGCCTGGTTCCATCCCGGTTAAGGTGAAGCCCATCCCTTCGGAAGAGCCCCTCCTTTCCCCAGAATGTTCCCCAGTTCCTAACAAATCCAAAACCCTCATCTCTGCACCATTGTCTCATCCACGCATTAAGACTCCGGAGCTCTGCCTGCCTTTTGGGTCCTGCGCGTGGAACAGGAAGCATTTCGGAGAATGCTACCATAGAAGTTCTGGATTTCAACTTCCTACCTACAAGCCTAAATTTTGCCTCCAGAACCTCCCTACCACATTTTCCTATGTCATTGGTACCGACATGAACCAAGACAGCAGACTCCTCCCCAGCACTATCTAAGACCTTATCTAGGTGGCGCGTGAGGTCCGCTACCTTCGCACCAGGCAGGCATGTTACCAGGCGATCCTCACGTCCACCAGCCACCCAGCTATCTACATGCCTAATGATCGAAATGCCAACTATAACGGCTGTCCTAACCCTTCCCTCATGGGCACATGGCCCTGGAGAAACTTCCTCGGTACGAGAGGGTTTTACATCACCTGGAGGACAGGTCCTAGTTACAGGATCACTTCCTGCCACACCAGGGTGATGCTCTCCTGTCACGTGACCTCTCTCCTCCATGGCAACAGGGGTGCTGCCAGACTGGAGGTGGGACTTCAGGACTATATCCCTGTAGGTCTCGTCTATGTACCTCTCTGTCTGTCTTATGTTTTCCAAGTCTGCTACTTTAGCCTCAAGAGAACGGACTTGTTCCCTGAGAGCAAAGAGCTCCTTGCACCTAGTGCACACGTAAGACCTCTCACCAACTGGGAGAAAATCATACATGTGACACTAAATGCAAAAGACTGGAAAGCCCCCATCCCGCTGCTGGACTGCTGTCTGCATCTTAGTTTTAAGTTTGTGTCTAGATCTTTAAGTTCTTACTTACTAGGGGGTGCTATGGTATTTATACCAATAAAACTGTACCTAATACTTTTAATATACCTTGTTCACCTGAAGCTTAATTAATCTCAGGTCCTTAGTGTATGACTGATTTGGGTAATGAGCTTCACCTGAAAGCACCTCCTGTCTTTTAAGATGTGTAAGTACCTATAAAGCTAGGATTATCCCAGGGGTGGGTGGGTGAGGGGAGGGAAATAACACTTATTAAAAGAGGGCTGCTACACAGTACCCTGTCTTGTGCTGCTGAGATAAGCTAAATTCTGATTTGATTTAAATTATAGCTCTTAGCTGCTGCTAGGCTCTAACTTCTTATGAAATTTGAACTACAAGCTCTCTGCTGGGGTCTAAATTTAACCAGAAAGCTCTCTTCTGTGTTTTAAAACTAAAAGTACTTTTCTGATGCTAGGCCCTGAGTGACTATTAAATGTACACTACAAGCTCTCTGCTGGGTTCCAAATGTAACCAGAAAGCTCTCTTCAGTGTGTTAAATTTAAACTAAAAGTACTTTGCTGTTACTTGGCCCTGAGTGACTATTAAATTTAAACTACAAACTCTCTGCTGGGTATGAAATGTAACCAGAAAGTTCTCCTCTGTGTTTTAAATTCAAACTTTAATTGCTGCTACTAGGCCCTAACTGATCCAACAAAAAACAGTGGGTTCACAGATTAAGTAGCTTTAATACAAAGAATTCTTTTTAGAAAATTACCAGAAGTATATACTCACAGTTGCAGATTTCTCTCCAGAAGTAACAGTCCCCCTTTCTAGTCCTTCAAGACTAGAAAGAGGGACTCCGCTCCTTTTAACTGAAAGCCGTAATGAAGCGAGGCGGCCCCGGTAGGAGGTCAGCTTCGGGAGTTTCTTCCTGCCTGGGTCCAAATAACGTCAGATCAGTGGGTGTTGGAGATAGTTCAAGAGGGCTATGCGCTGGAATTGGCCTGCCCTCTCCGGGACTCCTTTGTTCTGTCACCCAGCAAAGGGTGGCAAAAAGCTCTGGCGATCCGTCAAACGTTAGATCGGCTGCTGAGCTTGGGAGCGGTAGTCCCTGTACCTGTTTCAGACCTTGGGGTAGGCCGCTACTCCATTTATTTTATGGTGCCATAGAAGGACTGGTCCCTCCGTCCTATGCTGGATCTCAAAGGTGTGAATCGCTGTCTGCGGGTTCCTCATTTCCGCATGGAAACTCTATGGTCCGTCATAGTGGCAGTGTGTCAAGGAGAGTTTTTGACGGCTCTCGATCTCACGGAGGCCTACTTGCACACTCTGATCAGAGAAGCTCATCTAAAGTTCCTGAGGTTCGCCTTCCCTTGGGGCCATTATCAGTTTGAAGCGTTCCCATTTGGACTGGCTACGACTCCGCACACCTTCACCAAGATCATGGTAGTAGGGGTGGCGGCATTGCGAAAGGAAGGTATCCTAGTCCACCCTTACCTCGACGATTGGTTAATTCGGGCAAAGTCCAGAGTCGAGAGTTTGCAGGCCACAGACAGAGTAGTGAAGTTGCTACAGAGTCTCAGATGGGTAGTCAACACAAAGAAGAGTCATCTAGATCTGTCACAGACACTCGAATATCTTGGAGTTCGGTTCGACACCTCAAGAGGTCTGGTATTTTTGCCAGATCGCTGCTCACGGATCTTGCGCAGGCTCGTGTGCACATTCTTAGTGATCCCAGCGCCATCGGCATGGTGGTACCTACGGCTGGGGTCTATGGTGGCAACTCTGGAGGTAGTGCCGTGGGCCAGGTTTCATATGTGACCGTTGCAGAGGGCACTACTTCGACGCTGGTCGAACCAAGCGGACTCATTGAACAAATGCTTTCCCTGCCTGAGGCGGATCCGACAAGCCCTGCAGTGGTGGCTGTGCCCGGAGTCCTTGCAAGCGGGCATGCTGTTGGAACAACCGGGGTGGGGAACCCATTGCGAGAGTCGGTTCATGCAAGGGATATGGTCCTCCGAGGAGGCCTCTTGGTCGATCAACCGACTCGAACTACGGGCGGTGTTCCGGGCACTGCAGGCATTCGAGAGCTCAGTGAAGGGTCGAGCGGTGAGAGTTCTCTCGGACAATTCAGCAACGGTGGCCTACATCAACTGACAAGGCAGAATGGGATGTATGGCCATGGAGGAAGAGGCAGAAGGGTTGTTTGGGTGGATAGAACCTCGTCTGCTGGCTATTTCGGTAGCGCACATCGTGGGAAAGGACAATGTCATGGCAGATTTCCTCAGCAGGGTGCAGGTGGACACAGGAGAGTGGGAGCTTCACCCACTGCTGTTCATGCAAATTGTCCTCAGATGGGGACCGCCGGATCTCATGGCGACCTTTCAGTCGGCAAAGACAAGTCAGTTCTTCAGCAGACGGAGGGAAAGAATGTCTGAAGGCATCAACACTCTCATTCAGCCCTGGCCGCAGTTCAGTCTCCTATATGTCTTCCCTCCGTGGGCACTCTTAGGCTGGGTAGTTCAGCGCATCGAGGCACACCGTGGCACGGTATTGTTGGTAGCTCCAGATTGGCCCAGGCGCCCGTGGTATGTGGACCTAGTTTGCCTGCTTGACGGAGATCCGTGGAGACTTCCGAGTTTGGTGGATCTCCTGATTCAGGGTCCCCTGCGAATGCCCCAAGTGAATTGTTTTTTGCTTTCGGTATGGCCATTGAAAGGGCTAGTTTGAAAAAGAAAGGTTATTCAATGGTGGTTATCACCACGCTACTTCGAGCAAGAAAGGTGTCCACATCCCTCGCATATGTGCGCGTGTGGCAGATCTTTGAAGACTGGTGTTCTCAACGTCGGGTTCGGTCGGCAACTGCTTCTGTTCCAGTGGTACTCAGTTTCTTGCAGGATGGTTTTGAGAAAGGGTTAGCTGCCAGTTCCTTGAAGGTTCAGCTAGCGGCCCTCTCGTGTTACCGGGGCAGGATCCAGGGGGTAGCACTGGGTTCGCATGCAGACGTGCAACGATTCCTTAAGGCGGTGTTCAGACTTCGACCGTCGCATAAAGTGTCAGTGCCGCTGTGGGATTTGAATCTGGTCTTGGAGGCTTTGGTCAGGAAACCTTTTGGGCCATTGAGCCAGGCCTCTGTAAAGGACTTAACGTTAAAGATGGTGTTCCTGGTGGCCATCTGTTCAGCAAGGTGTATTTTGGAATTGCAGGCACTGTCGTGCAGGGAACCGTTCTTGTCCTTCTCTAGAGACAAGGTAATCTTACGGCCGGTGCCATCTTTTCTGCCTAAGGTGGTTTTTCTGTTTCATTTGAACCAGGCAGTTTTCCTTCCAGTGTTCAATTCGGGGGCGGAGCAGGCCACCGACCGGGGTTTACATCGTCTAGACATCAGACGGGTACTACGCCGGTATCTGAAGGTTTGGGCAGTCTACCGGAAGTCAGACTGTCTCTTCGTGTTTGGCGATGCTCGCAAGGGAGAGGCGGTGGCAAAAGCTTCCATTTCCAGATGGGTGAAGGAGGCGATTGCATTGGCATATATTTTGCAAGGACGTCCGGTTCCGGCAGGATTATGGGCGCGCACTACTAGATTGCTGGCGGCTTCGTGGGCGGAATACAGCTTGGTTCTGCAAGTGGAAATTTGCAGGGCGGCTACCTGGTCGTCTCTTCATGCTTTCAGCAAGCACTACCGGTTGGATGTTTTGGCAGCGGGGGATGCATGCTTTCGATCGGCAGTATTGCGCGCCGGTTGGAGAGGTCCCACACAATGTTAACTGCTCTGTTACATCCCAGAGGTGGAGGACTGAACTTGGAGGTCTGATAAGGAAATGGAAATTACACTTACCTGGTAATTGTGGTTCCTGGAAGGACTCCAGTTTAGTCCTCAATCCCACCGGGGAGTGCGTTTTTATTTATGAAGGTCTCTGTGCTTGCAAAAAGAGATGGTTCCAGTAAGTGGAACAAAGTGTGGTTCCTGTTTGGGGGGGCTTTGACCATAGCCAGATGGTTGGGTGCCTTTGTTTCTTTCTTTCTATTTCTCTCTTAGTCTTCTGCTGTGTCTATGCTTTGTTCTGGGGGGATGGGGCAGAAGCAAAGTGGGATTCCTGGCTTCCTCGTCAGTGAGGGGGGAGGTTAGCTGGGCAGTTTGAGGTTAAAGTTTCACCTTACTAAATTAGTTATGCTTAGTTAGTTTTTACCTACTTATGTGTTGCTTCTTTAAGTCTGCTTTGTCAATAGTTCACTGGGGCTGATGGGATCTCCAGCAGCATATAGCCGGTGAGGTTAAGATTTTGATTGGTCCAATCTCCATGCTGCAGGAGGAGGTGCACTACCCAGAGGTGGAGGACTAAACTGGAGTCCTTCAGGAACCACAATTACCAGGTAAGTGTAACTTCCATTTTTTGATCAAGAAGGAACATGATGGTTTTGTCACCAGTCTTTATCGAAAACCAACGGATAGGAATTCTCTGCTATGGTTTAATAGTTTTCATTACAAATCTTTGAAGACAAATTTACCAGTTGGACAATTTTTGAGGATTTGCAGAGTGTGCACTAAGGATCAAGATTTTGAACATCATGCCCTAGTTATGAAACAACATTTTCAAGAATGAGGATATCCTGAGAAATATATACAAGATGCCCATTACAGAGCCAAAGGTAGAGAGAGGAAGTCCTTGGTGCCAGCCTCCTCTGCTATATGGAAACCAGCTAGGACGCTGTGCACATTGACTTTCTCAAGACATTTTGCACAACCTGAGGGAATAGTGACGTCTTTTAGCACTCTCCTCACCTTTCAATCACATCCTTTGATGATAGCGTACAAGAGGAACTGGAACATATGGACCATTTGGTCCATTCTGCTCTTAGTAAGCCCAGGATCATTTCTAAGTTTAAAGGTCATCCCCAATGTAGCAGATGCTCCAAGTGCGAAAATGCCATTGTCATTAAAAAACATTTATACCACCTCAGACAAAAAATAAATTCTTTTTTGAAGATTTCTCTAATTTCACACATTGCAGGTCATTTTATCTGATCATGTGTCCATGTAACTTTTTCATAGGAAAAAAGCAGGCAACTCTAACACACATTGTAGAACGTAAAAGCTGCATACGAAGAAAAATCCAAGATAAACCACTGGTCTCCCATTGGGAAACTCAAGGACATACAGTGAACGACTTGTGCTTAAGTTGATGCATTTGCACTGAAGGGGTGGAGATATAAAGTTTTGCTTAGCTTGGAACAGCGGTTCATTTTTAAGTTCAATAGTTACACCATATGGGCTTATGAGCAGAATTTAGCAGTTTTTTATGATATTTTGTCATGTCGTCATGATTTCATTTTCAATTGTCTGTCTTTGGCTTTGGGGTTTTCTTTTTTATAAAACATTTTTTAATATTTTAATTATTTATTACCCCTTTCTTCTTTTTTTTGTTTACACATATGCATGCATGGTACTTCAACCTTTTCCCTCTTACCCTTCCTTTTCCTTCCCTCCCCTCTTCCTCTGTTGTTCCTTCAAGTGACACGTTTTACTTTTTTTGGATTTCATATGCTTTATTTATTTTTAATGTTATCATGTTTGCACATACTGCACATGATCTATATCTTCAATTTTTACATGCAGTTTGCACATTTTTTTTACTATTTGAAGGCTGATTGTGTTTACATAGAATCATAGTTGAGATTTTAACCACCCAACTGTCTTAAACACATCATCTTTACTTCAGTTTTGTTTTTATCATGTTTTAAATATTTACTTATGTATTCCTTTCTTACACATATTTTGTATTTTCGCAACAATCAGAAATATGTTTTTATGGGTACATTGTCCATTTATGAGCTTATGGGCATGCTGTTGTTGAGCTCCCTGGCACCCCTATGATACTC
Source organism: Ichthyophis bannanicus (assembly GCA_033557465.1). Lineage (NCBI taxonomy): Eukaryota > Metazoa > Chordata > Amphibia > Gymnophiona > Ichthyophiidae > Ichthyophis > Ichthyophis bannanicus. The sequence continues at coordinate 206,324,203 of CM066034.1, forward strand.
TTATCAGCTTGTATTATTGTTGGTTGGTCCTTTTTTTGTTTTACTTTTACCAAGGAAGTTCACACATGTTTGTTTTTTCCTCTTCTAGACTTTTAACTGGTTTTATTTCAACCATGGTTTTTCGTTCATTATCCATACAAATTGATCTACAAAATGTATTTTGTTTGTTCTTATCAATTGTCCATGTTTTAACTATTTATTTTCTCCATATTCTAATTATTTATTTTTTTTATTGCATACACATCATTTTTTGACCTTTTAAGGTCTCTGATCTTCCCAGTTTTTATCAAATAACATCTTTTACTTACATGGCTTTTGGTTTTATGCCTTTACTAGTCCCGATTCTTATTTTTAATAAGTGGTCCTGTATTGTATGAAAGGCCTGGCAATCTACTTCCAGTCACACTGCCAAGAAAACCCAGGAGCTTCTGGGTCGCCAGGAGTCGGGACTGACTCAAAAGCACACTTTGTATTTTGCATTGTATGTTCTCACAACTAATGGCTATTAGATGAGTCCTACGGCTCTTTATTGAAATGTCTAGTTGTCTATTGCCTTTTGAAACGAGGCTGTTTTTGCCACATACATAGAATCTTGTGCCGATTGATATAATTCATCATTGTTGGGAGCTTAAGTGGAGTACACGATTGTCATCACATATGTTCAGTCAGTGCTTACACCCTCTTTTTTTTTTTTTTTCTCATGTATTGCAGCTGTGCACATTGTCCATTTTATAGCTATATCTCTTTTTAGGAAAACATATACATATGGAAAGCGTTGTTGCACCATGCTTTTATGAAAACTCTCATGCACAGATCTCTTGAGTGGTGATTTTCTTGCTTGCTTATGCGCTCTTTGACCCGTTTTGGTGCACATGTTGGCGTCATTTTTAAAAGTGCATTGTATCAAATGCCGCCTTTTTCCACTACAGCGTTATTTGCGTGGAAAGTCAACAGATGTTCAGGCAAGTCTTTTTGAACAGCATATGCTTCTCTCCACTGCTCATTTGCACACCTTTACGTTTTTCAACCATATTATAAGTAAGATGTTTTTATATTACAGATTGATGTGGCACGATCATCTCCACTTTTATACTCTATTGTGGAGTTTAAGTACAGCACATTCTGACTGCACAGAGTTGTTTTAATATTTAAACCACTACCGGAGTTAGGTCTGTAGTCGCCCCTTTCTGAACTCTTGTCAGCATACATGGTTCTCTTTTAGGGTTTTGCTCTCCTTACTTAGAAAGTTTTTCCTTGTTAATGCTAAGCGTGGCAATCATTTTTAATACAGCTGTTTGCTTTTTAATTAGTTATGGAGTTTGCCCCCTGTTAACTTCCCCCATACATTGTGTGGATGTCCTCCTCTGTTTTCTTCCTTCCTTTAATTTTAGCCATTGGGCTATTTTTACAAGTGTTGTACAATGCCGTTTTCATAATATGTACTATATTTTCTCAGTATTTATTAATTCTGTATGATACTGGGTATGCACTTCATGATGAGTTTACGTCTGTCTTACACCTTTTATTCTCTTTTATATACACGTTTTTTATGCTTGAAAGTATGCATTTTTAATTTAGTATTTTTTGGGGGAGGGGGTTTACACCTATGGCCTTATTTACTGGCTTATCATTAAGGTATACAGTTTTATCTAGTATATATGTTGCAGCCAGTATGCATTTCAAGAGTTTTAACTTTGAATCTTATGTTCACTTGTGTGTTTATCATTTATTTATGCTTCTATTATATGATATTTTCAATATTTATATGATTATTTCAGTTTTTATTTTTTTGATGCTTATAATGTTAATTTATTGTTAAGATTGATCTCTGATCTCTATTTGTTATTTTATGTGAGGCTATCTCCCCCTGAGAGGCACAGGCTGAAATGCATTGGGGTGATTTCAATAAATGTTGGCTCTGCTGCCAACAAACTCTCCGCTTTATGTATGTGCTGTTTTCCTGCATGAGGGGTTGCTCTTCCATGGACCTTGTACCCTCACTGCTGCCTCTTCTGGAGCAGCTACATTAATTCCTACATTAAGCAAAAAATGTTTAATGAATTTTTGAAAAGTTATTGTATGGATTTATCAAATGTGCTGTTCTCATTTCAGTAGATGTTACTCAGACACCCTTCTGACACTCGTCCTCTGTCCTGTATGAATGTTCCTATCGGGGCATTCCTTTTCTTTCTTTTTAACTATATATTTTTATTGTATACTACCTTGCTGTGAATGTGAAGGGCAGTGGACATAAGCATAACAAGATGCTTGATGCCATTTAAATGGTACAACAATAAAACATAAAACAGCAATTCAATTTTTGTAATTACTCATGCAGGTCTTTAAAGAACTACTCCCGAAGTCATGAGACAGGTAGCACATATCAAACCAGATCCTTGCACATCCTGCCCTTTAAGTCTCACATTCCCCACACAAACCCTTCCTTCCAACACACCCAATATAGACATAAGGCCCTCTGAGGTTGAGGAGTTAATACTAATGTATGGGAAAGTGAAAAATATGTGGAGATGATAGCATTGCCTCTTAATCATAGTCAATAACTCATATACTACCATATTCCAAAAATTGAGCCCACAAGTTCCATAACTGTTTTAAGGTACTAGTCGGGGATGATTTTTTTTTCCATCATAGATATCTCAGATTTAAGTTAATTGTTCTCTTCATGCTGAGGGGGTGAGATGCTTTTCCAAATTCTAACCACCATACTTAGCTGCTAAACGCAAGTAGTAGACCAAACAATGTGTAGTCCTCTGTCCTTCTAAGGGACCAGTCCCACCCAGCCTTCAGTCAGAAAGGGGAGATTGATCTCAGTAATGGCTAAAAGCAGGTCATGAACTCCTTTTCTCTCCCCACAATCTCGGTATACTCAGACATAGCCATCACATATGTTCAGAATCTTCACTCTGGTTGCACCCTCGCCAACAAAGGTCATTGTCACCTTTTCCCCCATTTGTAGAGAATACTAGGCATCTGGTTCATATACATAAGAATACCCAGATGAGTATTAAATAAAGTTAGAGAAATCAAGCCAGTATGGGTGTAGTTCCATACTTCTTCCCAGAAACTGTTATCTTTAAATCCAATCACCCTTTCCCACCTTTTGACATAGGGGTGATGCTGATCTCTAATCCGCCCCACCCCTCTGTAAGGAATTTATATAATTGCACAGTCGGATGTTCCTTTTCTTTAGACTCAAATAAAACCCTTTCATACTGATGTAAGGGACGGAAGATGTCCTGCTTATCTAGTAATGTGGTTGCAAAATGCAGCAGCTGCAAATTGCAAAAATTTGAGAGGTTCCACACACAGTCTTTGCCCTATGCTTGTCATAAATATTTAGTCCTTGAAAAAAAAAACTAAATGTGGTGGTCGCTCTAGCCACGTCCCGACCATACCATCTATCCCAATTGATACATCCAGATTTGACTAACGTACTTGAATCTTCTGTAAATAGTTAGCTAGTTTTACATAGTTTTACCTTGTTATTCCCAAGTTTACAAACCCCTGTTACTTGTAAAATGCATTTTCAGTTCTATGTATGCATATTTTTGTTCCATGTAAACCGAGCTGATGACAATAGCGCGGTATATAAAAGATGTTAAATAAATAAATAAATAAATGTCTCTAATAAAAGCAAATGCAAATAGCGTATGGGGAGAAATCTGAAGGGAGACAAACTGGTCTCGACATGCTGCCCATCAATCCACAACAGCCCTAAGAATGGGTGAAAGCTCTTTACGATGATCTGCTTCATCCTTTAGAAAGAAAACAACTTGTAAAAATAAGGAAGGCATCCATACAACCTCTAAATGTGCCCAATCTGAAAGACAACCTAAACTCCACCAACAATATGTAGCACGAAGGCACGCACGTCATCAATAAATCTTCAGCTCGGGAAACAAATACTTCCTTTAGATTTAGGAGTAATAAGGGTAGTCCAACAAACCTTCACTTTTACTGTGCCAAATAAACCAGATCTCCAGGAACGAGCAGGAATGTAGCCCTCACATATGGGTATCGTTGGTACCGACGGAGCCTGCGCGGGAACGCTCCCCAGCGTCCAAAAGGAACGCTTTTGGGAGCATCCCTCAGCACATGCGTGCTTCCTTCCCGCCTTTCCAGCTGTCCCTCTTCAGTTCTTCGTTTTCCGCGGAGCCAACAGGACCTATTCCCTGTCACCGCAGAAAATTTCATCTTTAAAGTTTTTTTGTGGTCGCGCTTGCCTACCGCACGACGCCTACCGGTACAGCTGGTTCTTTTCTTTTCTTTCCTAAAAAAACAAAACAAAACCCCTAAACTTTCACTGTTTCTTTTCAGAAACTTTCCTGTTTCGGTGCTAGGCGCCATTTTGGGCATTAGGCCCCATTTGTCCAAAATCATGGAAAAGCCAACTAGTGGTTTAAAAAAAATGTTCTAAGTGTGGCGGTACCATTTCCGTCACTGACGCACATGATTGGTGTCTAAAATGTTTAGGACCTGATCATTCTCCAACTGAATGTCTCTCCTGCATGGGGAAGACTAAAAGAGGAAGACAGAACTGGGCCGCAAAGCTTGGCACCCTCCTCTCTTCAGATACCAGATCCATTGCATCAACATCGTCAAGGACCTCTTCTTCCTCCCATGGATCTCAGGTAACTAAACACAAAAGCCGGTCCTCAAAGGGTAGGTCTCCTGCTAAGCATCGAGAGGCCATTGGCATTGCCCTTGAGGGAACCACACTGGCAAAACAGCCCCGGTGGGAGGTTTTGGCTTCCAAAGCATCGATGGGGCTTCAGGATGTTCTCGAGGCTTCAACCTCGCAAGAACTACCTGTGCCATGTTCAGGGGTTCCGGCCGTTCTTACCGGTACCGACACCCAGGCATCAGCAGCGTCTATAAACCAGAGATTTCTTGCTATCGAACGCAGTATCGCAGCTCTTCTCTCAGCTGTGGTACCAGTGGTCCCAAGGGCACCAGTACAGACACCGGTACCGACGCCGACGATGCCGGTACCAAAGGTACCGGCCCTGATGGTAACTCTTCCTATTCCAGCTCCGGCTGGAGTGGATAAAGTGGTACCGGGTCACCTCGGTACCAACTTTGATCGGTACCGGGATCGTGCTTTGCAGAAGCATCGGAGTCAGGAATACTTAGAATCCTCCGATTCCGAAGACTCTGACAATTCTGCTGGTACTAGAGGGTTTCTCTTAGAAGATCCCTCTTCTCCCCAACGCAGAATGTCACCTCCAGAGGACATGTCATTTCAGGATTTCATCCGTGATGTGGCTAAAGGTCTTTCAATCACAGTAGCTCCTGAGGAGGAACCCAGAGCAAAGAAATTGGAAATCCTCCAATATCCTAAAGCTCCTAAGGAGGCAGCTACTCTGCCTATCCATGAAATTCTGCATAATTTGAAGCTCAGAATGTGGGAGACACCTCTAACTACTTCTCCTCACTCTAGGAGACTTGATACTATGTATCGAGTCCCACCATGTCCTGGATTTCAGAAAACTCAGCTGCCACACCATTCAATGGTAGTGGAGTCAGCCATGCGTAGGATGAAAAGTGCTAAAAGACATGCATCCAATCCTCCAGGTCGTGAATGCAGGACTCTGGATGCTTTTGGAAGCAGAACTTTTCAAGCTTCCATGCTTTCAGCTAGGATCAGCTCATATATCCTATATATGGGAATGTTCCTCAAGGAAATCACAGGAGACTTGGAACTTATGAGCCCATTTCTCCCAGATGATAAGAGACAAGACTTTCTTACTCTGGTTAAGCATGCTCAGGATGTCTCCAAGTTTGTCAATCGTGCAGCCTTTGACTGCTTTGAATGCATCAGCAGAACTTCTGCTATTGCCATTGGCACACGACTAATTGCCTGGCTACAGGCATCAGACTTGGAGACTTGGGTACAGGACAAGTTAGGCAACATTCCTTGCACGGGAGAAAATCTCTTCGGCAAGAACTGGCAGGAGAAGGCTAACGAGTTAGATGCTGACAATTCTACCTTAGATAGATTGTCAAAGTCTACAGCCACTCCAGCCAAAAGAAAGCCTTATAAAAAACCCTCTTAGCAAAAGGAGGAAGTTTTTATCCTTCCTATATCCATCAGACTCGAGCTCCAGGTCAGGTTGCCCAAAAGGGACAAACTAGACAACAAAAGAAACCAAAAGGCCCGAGAGCCCAACCAGCTCTCCAGGTTCAGCCCCCTCAAGGGCTTTGACTCCTTCCTAGAGAGCTTTTGCCTTCCTGCCTCTGAGGGGTCCTCAACCCCCCAATATTCCCGACAGGTTATGCCACTTTGTCAACAGATGGCATCAGATAACAGCAGAAGATTGGACTTTGTCCATTGTAGGGGAGGGGTACAAACTTCATTTTCACAGCTTGCCCCCTCCTACAGTTCTAAAGCAGTTCAATTCACAAACGTCTGCAGACAATCTGCTAGATCATGAGGTCTTCACTCTTCTTGCCCAGGGGGCAATAGAGAAAGTACCCATTCTTCAACAGGGTGCATGGTTCTACTCCCCCTATTTTCTTATCCCAAAGAAAACAGGGGGACACAGACCCATTCTAGACCTCAGAGAATTGAACAAATATCTGTTTCGAGAAAAATTCAAGATGATTTTTCTGGGAACTCTTCTGCCATACCTTCAATGCCAGGACTGGCTTTGCTCTCTAGACTTAAAGGATGCATACACTCACATTCTTATCCATCCAGATCACAGGAAATTTTTACGTTTCCTTTTCAGGGGAAGACATTTCCAGTACAGGGTTCTTCCCTTTGGTCTGGCTTCTGCACCAAGGGTATTCACGAAATGCATGGCAGTAGTAACTGCATTTTTACGAACCCTGGGGATCTTTGTCTTCCCCTACTTAGACGACTGGCTCATCCGAGCCTCCACAGTGACAGAGGCCAGCACTGCACTGTCTCATACAACGCGAATCATCCAATACTTGGGATTGGTAATAAACTTCCCGAAATCTCAACTAGTTCCTTCCCAATGCCTAGAATTCATAGGAGCCTGTCTGGATACCAGACAGGCAAGGGCTTTCCTTCCACAAGCCCGGTGTCTTCGCATAATGCAGTTATCTTCCCAAGCAGCAGGCAAGTCCTCCCTCACTGCTCGGGAGCTACTGCAGTTACTGGGACACATGGCGTCCACAGTTCATGTAGTCCCATATGCTCGCCTACACAAGCGAGCAGCTCGGTGGACCCTCTCCACACAGTGGACACAGGCCAGGGGTCATTTGTTGGACAAAATAACAATCTCTCAACGACTAATTTTGTCCCTCCAATGGTGGCAATCATTAGAAAATCTGACAGTAGGGTCTCCTTTCCATCAACCACTCTTTCAGGCCACCCTAACAACAGATGCATCACAGGTGGGTTTTGGAGCACACCTGAATCATCTCTCTACCCAGGGCACCTGGACTCCACAGGAGGTTGGTTTACACATATACCTCCTGGAGTTAAGAGCAATTTATTTAGCTCTTCAAGTGTTCCACACCCAGCTCAGCTACAAGACAGTCCTAGTCCAGACGGACAATCAGGTAGCCATGTTCTATATGAACAAGCAGGGCGGGACAGGCTCTCTGTCATTATGCGACGAAGCTTTATGACTATGGGCCCTCGCCATAGAGCATCAAATTCACCTTCTAGTGGTATATCTTCCAGGCATTCAAAACCTTTGGGCAGACAAACACAGTCGAGTACTGCTACCTCACGTTTGGTCACTCCACCTAGACCAGGTGGCAAAGATATTTCATCTCTGGGGCACTCCAGACATAGACCTCTTTCCACGTCCACTGAATGCCAAACTTCCCTGTTTCTGTTCCAGGATTCTGGCGCACAACTGTCAGGCAAGGGATGCCTTCCTCCTTCACTGGGGTCAGGACTTCCTTTATGCCTTCCCACCCATTCCCCTCATCCCCAAGACACTCTTCAAACTTCAGAGAGACAGGGGTCGCATGATCCTCGTAGCACCACGATGACCACGCCAAACGTGGTATTCCCTGCTTCTGCATCTCTCCCAAGCGCCTCCTCTGGAGTTAGGGCATGCTCCAGATCTCCTTTCCCAGGAGAACGGGATGCTATGGCACCCGAATCCCCAGTCCCTGCACCTCACGGCCTGGTTGTTGAAGGGTTACACCTCCAGGATTTCAACCTGTCCCAGCAGGTAAAAGATATCCTTCAGGCTTCTAGGAAACTTTCCACAAGAAGATCTTATGCCTTCAAGTGGAAACGTTTTACTATATGGTTCTCCAAGAAGGAATTAAACCCCCTGGTCATACCCTTAGAATCGATACTAGAGTATCTCCTTCACTTATCGAATTCTGGCTTAAAGACCAATTCGGTAAGAGTCCATCTTAGTGCAATTGCAGCTTCTTATAAGCCTCTAAATGGACAACCAGTTTCCTCTCATCCACTCCTATCAAGATTTATGAGAGGCCTTTTAGTAACTAAACCTCCCATCAAGCCACCATCGGTAGCATGGGATCTAAATCTAGTTCTCGGGCAGCTCATGAGGCCGCTTTTTGAACCTTTAGCCACTACAACCCTTAAGTTTTTGACTTGGAAGGTCATCTTCCTGATTGCAATCACCTCTGCCCGTCGCATTAGTGAATTGCAAGCTTTAGTGGCTGATCCTCCTTATACTAGATTTCATCATAAGGTTGTTCTTCGAACTCACCCACACTTTATGCCAAAGGTGGTTTCGCCTTTTCATTTAAACCAATCAATTTATCTTCCTGTATTTTTTCCGAGGCCTCACGCCTCTAATGCAGAAAGAAACCTTCATACTTTGGATTGTAAAAGGGCCTTAGCCTTTTACATTCAAAGAACACAGCAACATAGAAAGTCCTCGCAACTTTTTGTAGCTTTTGACCCTAGTCATTTGGGACTTCCAGTCTCCAAAAGAACTTTATCTAAATGGATTGCCCAATGCATATCCTTTACTTAGAGTAAGGGTCTTCCTTTTCAGGACCATGTCACAGTTCACAATGTGAGAGCCATGGCAGCTTGCATAACTAATCTCCACTCTGTGTCTATCGATGACATTTGTCGAGCAGCCACCTGGGCTTCGGTACACACCTTCACAGCCCACTACTGCCTAGATAAAGCCTCCCATCGGGATGCCTTCTTTGGCCAAGCTGTTCTTCAAAATCTCTTTCAAACTTAAAACAACTCCTACCCTGGTGGGATGCCAGAGATCCATGGGAAGAAGGATTCTCACCTTCCACGGTGGCACCTTTCTGGGGCTATCCCCCTGGCATGTTCAGCTAGGGAGTCCCCCCATATGTGAGGACTACATTCCTGCTTGTTCCTGGAGATAGCGTAGTTACTCACCTGTAACAGGTGATCTCCGGGAACAGCAGGAATTTAGTCCTCACAACCCACCCACCTCCCCTAGGAGTTGTCTCTCTCTCTCTCTCTCTCTTTCCTCTCTCCCTCTATCCTTTCACTCAGCTACAAACTTAACTGAAGAGGGACAGTTGGAAAGGCGGGAAGGCAGTGCGCATGTGCTGAGGGATGCTCCCAAAAGCGTTCCTATTGGACACTGGGGAGCGTTCCTGCGCAGGCTCCGTCGGTACCGACGATACCCATATGTGAGGAATAAATTCCTGTTGTTCCCGGAGATCACCTGTTATAGGTGAGTAATTACGCTGTATATTCTTGCCTCATCCTATTTTTAAAAAAAGCACTTGAATTGGGGGGGGGGGGGCGGTGGAGCCTGGCTCGAGCAGAGATGGCCACATAATCACAGCTCTCCGCTAAATCCTGCTGAATCCTGGGCCCTAGCAGATTGATCCTTGCTCCCTAGCAGATTGATCCTTGCTCCCTTTCCTCCCCGGGCCCCCCTCACGAGAGTTGGGAGATGGCAGCCGGTAAGCCCACCCGCCTGGAGTATGGGGCGACGTTGAATACAGGAGTTAAGAGGCAGAAGGCAGAGCCGCCCTCACCCCAGAAGGCCTCGCAAACACAGGAACCTGTGGCAGGGTTGCCTGAGGTGCTGGCAGAAATAAAAGCGGTGCGAACGATGGTGGCCGCGAACGGAGAAACGCTGGCGGAGGTACAAGCTGAGATCCTGGAATTAAAGGAGCTGAAGAAGCAGCTACTCACAATGGAAGGACGGATCTCGGTGGTGGAAGGCCACGTGGCGTCGCACGAAGCATGGATTAAGCAAGTGGAGAGGCTCAGTAAGCGGGTGGAAGCGCTGGAGCAGCACCTGGAGGATCAGGGTAACCGGGCCCGGAGGAACAACATTAGAATCGTGGGACTCCCGGAGGGAGCTGAAGGGAACAATGCTGTGGAATTCTTGGAGAGAGTACTCCCTAAAATGCTGCGGCTGGAATTCTCGCAGGCCTTTGAAATTGACAGGGCCCTTAGGATCCCCACGAGCATAGGCCCACAGGTGCGGGTGCCGTGCCAATGATTCTAAGGGTACTGCGGTACTCTTAAGTGGCAGCGATAATGGCGGCGGTGAAGACACGGGCGCCTATAAAATACGAGGGCCACACTGTCGCACTATATCCTGACTTTAGTAAAGCCACAGTTTATAGGAGGAAGCAACTCCTGGCGTTTAGGCCGAGGCTGCAGAAGTTACAAGCCCGTTATGGACTGTTCTACCCCGCACGGATGCGGATAACTTTGCACAATCAAACCAGGTCTTTTGATGACCCTACGGCCCTGCAAGCCTTTTTGGAGGAAAAGGAGGCGGCTTTCATGCAATGAGACTCTACATTCTGTGTGACAGTATCTGTAAGGTGCTGGTGCCCTGCCAGAAGCGGCTGGGACGATGGTTACAGGGTGATCACTGACCGGACTCCTACTTGTGGAGAAGATCGCGGACTTCCATGGCCATGTGGCTATATCTGGTCCCCACTGCTCGTTTGAAAAGGACCCCCTTGTGTTTACTATGTTGGCCTGCTCTAAGTGCCTTGTGCTATCTGGGTTATGATATGCAATAGAGGCGGGCAGGGATTGTGGGAGGTAATCGGGGGGGGGAGGTGGGGCAAGGGAAAGGGGCAAATGGATATTTTGATAGTGTTAACATAGTGAGTGACTGTTGTTAGAGTGGTAAGAAGTTTGTTAATGTTATGCTGGGGCTAAAATTGCGATGGAGCGGGTGGATGGGGTATCTTGCTGTGGGGGCTCACCCGGAGATTTTTTCAGTGGGGGGTTGGGGGAGGGAGCTACTGGGGGGGTCGCCCTGGGAACAATAGGTAAGTCCTTTGAAAAAGGGTTTTCTGGTATTAAATAGAGAGGTGTCTTCTGGATCGGGAGGTTGATCTTGCTTCATGAGGCCAATTAAATTGATATCTCTGAACGTCAAAGGTGTCCTTCACCCTATCAAAAGAAAGAAGATCCTTCTTTTTTGTGAAAAGCAGGCAGCAGACATTGTTCTACTGCAGGAGACGCACTTGTCGTCCCCTGAAACAAAGAAACTCGGCCTGGGGAAATACCTTTTAGTCGGGCATTCTGCTGCGTGTGGGAAGAAAAATGGGGTTGCTATCCTCGCACACAAACAGCTCGACTTACACGTGGTTCAGGAGCAGGCTGATACAGAGGGAAGGTGGGTTAGGATATTGGGTCACCTCTGGGATACCAAATTGGCAGTAATGAATGTGTATGGCCCAAATGTAGATGACGTGGCATTCTTCCAGAAACTTTCTGAGGTGGTGCGAGATTGGGAGGAGTACCCTTGGATCATCGGGGGGGATTTCAACCTAGTACTTGACCCGCTGATAGACAGGTCCCCGTACCGCTCTCGCCAACGCAGTAGGGCAGACGTGGTTCTCCTGTCTCTTATGCGAGAGGCAGGGTTGGTGGATGTGTGGAGGTTATTTCACCCGGTAGACAGGGAATATACTTTCTACTCTATCCCACATGATTCTCATTCACGTATAGATTCTTTCCTAGTGTCTCAAGCTCTCATTAACTCTGTGGTTCATGCTCACATAGGGGAAATGCATATTTCGGACCATGCTTACCTTACACTGGAGGTGCGGTTGGAGGGGAAAGGTAAGGGTACCACAACCTGGTTTTTTCCTAGAGATTTGCTCAAAGACCCAGTATATTGTGCGGGCATTCGGGATGCCTTTACGAGGTATTTTGAAATAAATTTACTTAAAGATACCCCAGCCTGGGCTTGGTGGGAAGCCTTTAAAGCGGTAATCAGAGCAGAAACAACCAGTTATAAAATTAAAGTGGCTAGGGAACGGAAGAGGAAACTGCAGGAGCTGTCTGCTCAAATCCAAGCTGGGGAACGCCTGCTGGTTTCTAGAACAGACCCGTGTATTTTATTGAGGCTTGTCAGACGGCTGCCTGGGTGAGAATCTTCACACTCTTGGCAAGTGCATATTTCTATATGATTTGCAAGGTATTGTGGGCAATGTAGTTCATTCACACCAGACACAGCTGCTGACAATTTAGTTGTGCTCTTGGGTAAAGACAATAAGATATTTATTTATGGGGTTATTTCTCCCAACACAGATATGCTTGGTAGCACATAAATTAGGTTACTTGCTTTCAGTGTTAACTTGGAAAAACAAAGTCAAAATCAGGAAAACAACAAATGAAAAGCCACAAAGCAAGAAACAAACTGTCCTTTTCAGGTTAACTTCTGATTACTTCCCACATAGATACAGAAGTGATTCTCTCCTAGCTCACAAGCAATTAGGTAAGGCTTAATTGCTAGCAGTTATCCAGCTGAAACCCCTTAGCTGGCTTGCTTTCTACTGTGTGGGTCAAATCCTGCTTCAGGAGCTTATCTGAGTAGATTAAAGAACACATTTGTATTTCTTTGTGATGGTTGCTGTACTTTATAACAGAAAGTTACCAACGGAGTTTAGATAGAGAGCAGTCCATATAAACAGGATCCTCATCTGCTATTATTCCCCCTTGTTCAACAAGCATGGGTTCAATATCATGGATTGGCACAGATGAATCTCTCAATGGAGCATTTTCAGGAGAATACTTGTTTCCCTGCTGTCTTTCAAGGTTATAGCTAGGGCATAGATCAGTGTTCATACCTGAGCTTCCATTGCTGCTAGAGTTCCTCTCTATATAGCCTGGCCAGTATGTAGTCCAGTTCTTATGTCCAGCCTTCCAATCCAAATCCCTGGACACTGGATCTCTCTTCACATACCTTCTGGCACAGGTCTTAGGGTCCCTTCCACATGCAGCCGTCTCCCTCACAGGTAGCGTCTGGAGATTCCTAGCTCTGCAGCACCATTCCTCTGGCTTTCCCCAGTCCAGTGGTGTATGCTGGCCCTTGGAATGCCTCCCAGTATACGTACTGCTTTGGACTCTTCTAGACCTCTCAAAGGCTTTTCTCCTCTTTCTTCCAGAGGGTCTCTTTCCCTCTCTGTCCGTCCGGTTTGGCTTCTGCTTCTGATAATCCTTCAGATGAAACTGATGATCCTTCTCTGGATATCCAAGGTGATCATGAAGATGGTCATCTGTAGAATAAACTCTACTCTTATTCTGCTTAGATGAGTGTTCCTCCCTAACACAGCGCAGCTGTGCTGAATCAGGCCCTGCCCTTTGAGATGAGTGCTTAGGGATTACCTCATAGCCCTCCTGATTGAACACACGTTTCCCCACTTCAGCTCCTCTAATGGCTGTTGGAAACCTGGTGCATTCTGGGACTGGTAGTCTTTTATGGCAAAATTCTGTTTTCTTATTTCTACCAGAACTGACAGGTTGCTTGTTCAGAGTCACTTCACCTTTTCTATAGCCCCTTCCTGAGCTATGATAAGCTTCCTTATCACAGGCTGCAAAAGCTTCGCTATCAATATAATATGAGCTTGAACACTGAGGTGCGGTCGGCGGATTTTCAGGCACGCAGTAGTTGGTACGGGGAAGGTAACAAAGCAGGGCGTATGTTGGCGCGCACGCTGCACCCCAGAGTTTCCAGGCCAAAAGTGGCCGCTATCCTCCATGAGTCGCGTGGATTGTTGACGGCAGAGGAAGATATGGCCGAAGTGTTTCGTGAATTTTATAGCTGTCTGTATACTTCTGAAGCGAAGGTAGATCCGAAGGCCTTCCAAGAGTTATATGGTCGGGTACCGCACCCCAAACACTCAGCTGCTCAGGTGAGCTTATTAGATGCCCCCCTGACTTTGGAGGAGCTTAGGGAGGGATTGCACGGTATGAAGCATGGTAAAGCAGCGGGGCCGGATGCAATCCCGGTTGAGTTCTATCAAGCGTTTGCGGATGACCTATTGCCCTATTTCATGTTGTATTTCCAGGCTCTCCTGGAACAGTTCACCTGGGGTGGGGTCTTTTAGTGATGCGGTCATTGTTCTCTTAGAAAAACCAGGGAGAGACCCCCAAAAAGTGGAGAATTATCGGCCGATATCCTTATTAAACGCAGACTATAAATTATTCTCTGCAGTTCTAGCACACAGAATGGCTCAGGTGGTGTCTTCGCTGATACACCCGGATCAATGTGGCTTCATCCCGGGGCGCTCTACTGCGGATAATGGGCGGCTTTTGTTAAACCTGTTCTCTGCTGCGGAGCTCTTGAAGGAGCCTATAGTAGGGCTTTCTGTAGATGCGGAGAAGGCCTTTGATCGGTTGGAGTGGGGGTTTTTAAACCAGGCCTTAGCGTGGTTTGGTTTTGGGGAGCATTTCCGACAAATGATCCAACTTCTGTATGCGTTCCCCTCTGCTAGAATTTTGGTGAATGGCACGCTATCCTCCCCTTTCGGTCTCCAGAGAGGGGCTAGGCAAGGGTGCCCACTATCCCCCCTACTCTTTAACATTGCTTTAGAGCCTTTGGCAATCCTGGTGAGACAAGATGGAGAGATCAAGGGGCTGGAAGTAGCAGGGCAGCAGGTGAAGTTATCGGCCTATGCAGATGACCTGTTGTTGTTCCTGCAACCTCCTGCGATGAGGAGAGTGTTGGAAATTATAACTGCCTATGCCAACCTCTCCGGTTATAAAATTAATTGGATGAAATCCACGGCCTTTCCAATGAATAGGTCGACTTTCTCCTCCCATGTGGCTCAATTCCCGTTCAAATGGGAAGCCTCTCAGGTCAAATATCTTGGGGTACAATATTGCTCGTCACTTGAGAAGACAATGCAGTGCAATGTGCAAGTCATTAAGGAACTGGTGCAGAAGTTTACGTTGCAATGGTCCCCCCTGCACCTCTCCTGGTGGGGTAGGCTAAATTCCATCAAGATGGTTTTGGTCCCTAAGATTAATTATATCCTGGGGATGCTTCCCATATGTTTTCCAAAGTCCTTGTATAAGGGGGTGGAACGTTTGTTGACGGCTTTTCTCTGGCAAGATAACCCCCCCCCCCTCCCCCCGGATAGCGGTCCTTAAGTTAAAAGCCAGCAAAGAGAGGGGCGGAGTACAATTTCCGGATTTCGAGTGGTACCATCAGGCGCTTTTACTAAAACAGGGTCTACAGTGGATGGAT
This sequence comes from Ichthyophis bannanicus, assembly GCA_033557465.1. Lineage (NCBI taxonomy): Eukaryota > Metazoa > Chordata > Amphibia > Gymnophiona > Ichthyophiidae > Ichthyophis > Ichthyophis bannanicus. The sequence goes on from CM066034.1 coordinate 206,339,640, forward strand.
CCTGGCCCACCCGAGGAGAAGCCGGTCTGGGCCCAGCTGGAAAGGAAGCTTATGTCCCCTACCCCTATGGATTTGCTTCTGGGTATGCAGGTAGGTGATCAAGATAATGGCCTTGAGGTTATGCGTGCCACTCAGTTAGCCTTTAAGTTTCTGGAAGATGCCACGGGGTGCGAACAACGCCTTTCAGTCCACCATCCTATTTGGTCCAACCCCAAACTGAAAATAGGGAAACGGCCCTTTGCTTGGAAAAGGTGGCAAGATGCTGGGATTTGGACTGTCGGTCAGGTGATGTTGGGCAGTGGGTGGAAAGGTTTTGAGACCCTCCAAAAGGAGTATGATATTCCTAGAGGCTGTTATTTTCAGTGGCTGCAGTTGCTTCATTGTCTAAAAGGGGTTGCACGGGAAGGGACGGCCATAGTCGACAGCTGGGGGGTTAAGAGGGTAGTCGATGAGATTATAGATACGGACCGGCGTATGTCTCATATCTATGCTATTTTGAGAGATGCGATTGTGGGGGAGGGGAATAAAGTCAGGCATAGCTGGGAGCTGGAGGTAGGTTATGAGATTCCACCCCGCCTATGGAGTATACTTTGGGGCACAGTTAGCAGGGTTTCGAAAGCTGCTTCCCTTACACAGTCACTTTACGTTTTGCTCCACAGGGCATACCTTACGCCAGTTAAGGTGTCAAAATGGGACTCATCGGTTTCCACTAAGTGTTGGTCATGTCTGTCCCTACCTACGGCATATGTTATATGATTGTTGCTATGTTCAGAGTTTCTGGCAAGCAGTATGGAGCAAGATCAACCGCATATTGGGGTTTTCTGCCCCGCTGGGATGGGATATTGTTATTTATCGCTCCTGCGCAAGCAGCCTACAGCTTTCTAAGGACCAATACTTTCTGTTTAATTTCTTGATGGCTGTGGCGCTGAAGGTGATCATCACCAACTGGAAAGACTCCTCCAAGCTGGATGTATATCTGTGGTGGGGTCTGGTTTGTACCTATTCTGGCTTCGAAAAAGCGCAGGAGCTGAAGTCCGCCCAAGGGGGTCAGCGACGATGGCAGAAGAAGAGTAAATATGGTGCCTCTGCCGCCGCCCCTCTGGGGGGAAGTAGGTGGCAGTTGCTAGATGATTATGTTGCGCAAGCTAAATGTTTTGCAATGTCATAGTGGTATAAATGAAGACAGCTGTAATTGTAAGGGTTAATGTGTGGGGGTTCCCAGGGGGACCGGAGGGGGGGAGGGGTGGAGTGGGTGGGGAAGGAGGGGGGCGGGTTGGGATATCTGTTTTTGGTTTTGTTCGGTGTAATGTTTTGTTGTTTCTGTTGGTTGATGTATTGTTTATAAATGGTTTAAAAATAAAATATTAAAAAAAAAGCACTTGAATCGGAAGCTGCATAAGTGAGGGAAAATGAATTTCCTGTGTAAATCAACATCTTAATGACATGATCCAGCCAGGCCTTGGCAGCCCTATCTTTTCACCCTTGCAGATCCTTTCTTGTGGTGATTTCTAACTTTTGATAATTCGGAGAAAACAAATGAGATAAATCATTAGGGTCTAAAATCCATAAATATGTACTTAAACTCTACCATCATAAAAAAATCATGGTATTTAGATGTGCTAAGCCACGCATGTCTCTCGTCTTACAGGGCATCAATAGACTGTTGCCAATTTACCATAAATCTAGAAACCTGCCTAAACTGTTAAGTGAAATGGACTACTGAAAGTAAGAGAGAGGTTGAGCTCTTTAGATAGGTGACATCATGTAATTGGTGATTCCTAATGTGAAACCTTGCATCAGTAACTGTAGTTTGGGTGGTTCTCCAGGACCAAGCAGGAAGTCGGTCCTCACATATGGGTGACGTCGGCGCCGACTGTCTACCCCAAATCTGTGCTGCCTCTCATTCTTGAACCACATAAGGCTCAGTTGCTGTTGAAAATAGAAGCAGTGAGAATATAAGAACTTAAGAAATGCCATTCTGGGTCAGACACAGGGTCCATCAAGCCCACTTTCCTTTTTCCAGCAGTGGCCATTCTAGGTCTGAAGAACCTGTTGAGTTCCCAAAAGATAGAGAGATTCCATGTTGCTTATTTAGGGATAAAGCAGTGGATTTCCCTGGTTCACTTTAATAATGGTTTATGGATTTTTCCTCTAGGATCTTGTCCAAACCTGTTGTGAACTCGGCTGCACCAAGAGCTTTTTCTACATCCTCCAGTAACAAATTATAAAGTTGATTACGCGTTGAGCGAAAAAAAAATATTTTCTCCTATTCTTCTTTAAATGCATGATACAGTTTAATTGTGTGTCACCCTAGTCTATCTACATTTTGTAAATAAATTGAAGAGCCCTAACCTTTTAAACCTTTCCTCATAGAGAGATCCTTCCATCCCCTTTACTTTTTTTGTCACTCTTCTCTGTACCTTGTCCAATTCTTTTCCTTTTTAAGATACGGTGACCAGAATTGCACATAACATTCAAGGTCGTGTGGCATCATAGAGTGATACAGGGGCATTATAATATCCTTGATTTTATTTTCTATTCCTTTCCTTATGATTCCTTGCATTCGATTTGCTTCATGCTGTGTAGAGGGTTTCAAGGTAGTATTCTCGATGACGTCCAGGTCCTTTTCCTGAGTGGTGATTCCTAATGTGAAACCTTGCATCAGTAACTGTAGTTTGGGTTTTTCTCCAGGAAGTCAGCCCTCACATATGGGTGACGTCGGCGCCGACTGAGCCCTCGTGCGGAGCATTTCCCCAGCTTTCAAGGAAAGCCTTTGGGAATGCAGTGCGCATGCGCAGTCCCCTTCCCGCCCAAGGAAGCCATCTTGCTCAGTCTTTCTTTTTCTGCGGAGCCCAACAGACGTGAGTTCGTGTCACCCGGGAAAAGTAGATTTTTTTTTTCCACGATTTTCGCTTTTTCTTATCCGGTTCGACACCGGTTCCGCTTCCCGCCTGGGCTCGGTACACCGGTATCGAGTCCGGAATTTCCTTTTTCGGTTTTTGTCCTTCGTGACTAGCGTTCGCGCCTTTTTTTTGTTACTTTCACTGGCAGCCTGGTCTTTTGACCTTGCAAGGGCCCTTCCCCCCCCCCCCCCCCGATGGCTGCCAGCGGGTTAAAAAAATGTGATCGGTGCAAGAAACGTACGTCTCTCACCGACACACATAACTGCTGCTTCCGATGCCTCGGGCCCGACCATGAGCTACTGGTCTGTGGCCTGTGTGGCAAAATGTCGTCAAAGGCACTTCGGAGCCGTCAGCATCAACGTGAGAATTTTTTCAGAGTCCGTGTCCGTCCGGGCCCGGACTTTGTCAGAGGCCTCGACATCTCGAGAGTCTGACCCCGAGCGCTGTTGTGGTTCCTCTGAGAGGGGGTCTCCCACCCGAGAGCACAAAAGGAAGATGAAGCTCGTGAGGGCAGCATTGGTGGAGGCCCCTGGGTCCTCAAGGGCCAGGTCGCATAGCCCTGACCACCGCCCCCGGGCTCTCTGAGTCGGAGAGGCTGTCCAAACTACCTCGCATGGAGCCAGAGTCCCCGAGTCACATAATTTCTGTTGTCCTCATGGACTCTCCTCTGGGAGAACTGACGTCGGGCCCGATGCCGTCGGGGCCCGAGTCAGGGGCTGCTGACTCTCCCGCGCTTGGACTCAGGCTGACAGCCTTGGAGAGTAGCTTGGCTGCCTTCATGGAACAGCAGCGGGTGCTGATCGCCGGTCTGACCGGTACATCTGCCCTCACCACCGGGACCTCGACGTCTAAGTCGACCCCGGAGGCCGAGTCGATCCTCGAGTCCATCAAGTCTCGAGTCTATCCTTGGTCAAGTTCCCCCTCGACCTCCCGTGCGGGTCTGAGGTCATCGACTCAGGTGCCCTCGGTGTCGGGGCGGGTGGCACCGAGGTCCACACGGCCAGAGCCGCTCGACGACTCCTCGGAGGAGTCGGCGTGGGAGATGGAGGACGAGGAGTCTCTTGATACCTTACGGACCCAGTGCGTCCCTTCGGACTCCCCGGAGTCTGAGCCTCGGAGAAGGTCCCGTCCCCCCCATGGAGGATACCCGGTTCTCGGACTTCGTGAGGGACATGGCCAAGGCTTTGGCATTCCCTGCAGACTCCTAGGAGGAGCCTCGAGCCGAGGAGTTTGATGCCCTCCAGTATGATTTTCCTCTGAAGGAAGCCTTTACTGTACCGGTTCTTCCGATGCTGGAACAGCTGCTCTTCCATATGTGGGAGGCACTGGCCTCGGCGCTGGTTTTTAGCAAACGGGTCAATTCCATTTATCGAGTCCATAAGAGCCCTGGGTTCCAAAACGCGCAGCTACTGCACAATTCCATGGTTGTGGAATCGGCCATGCACCACCTGAAGAGTCAGAAGATGCACTCCTTGGTGCCCCCCGGCCGGGAGGCCCGGAACCTGGATGCCCTCGGTAGAAAGTGCTTCCAGGGCTCTATGCTATCTTGCCGTGTCCAGACTTACCAGCTGTACATGGGCATGTACTTAAGGGACTTGGCAAAGGAGATTGCCGGGTTCTCAGCTGGCCTCTCCGAGGAACCCTTGCAGAGGTTCAAAGCCTTGTTGACAGGGATCCGAGAGTGCTCGAAGTTTATCTCTCGAGCAGCCTATGATGGCTTCGAGGCTTTGGCCCGGGTAGCCGCAGCCGGCATCAGTGCACGCCGTCAGGCCTGGCTACAATCATCAGACCTGGAGTCATGGGTGCAGGACAAGTTGGGCGATGTCCTGTGCCGAGGTGACAACCTATTCGGTAAGCCCATGACTGAAAAGGCTGCAGAAATTGAGACTGAGACTCTCACCAGGACAAGACTGTCCAGAAAGACTTCTGCCCCTTCTCAAAAAAAGAAGGGCTCGGGAAAGAAGCCCTTTTTCCCGAGGAAGGGTGCTGCCTACAAATCCTACCCTCAGCATCAGGCTTCTCCAGCTCCCCAACAGGGCCAGCAGGCCAAGGGGCAGGGGCATGGGCCCCGTAGGCAGAAGACCCCCAAGCCACCAGCTCTGGCTCCTGCACTACAGGGAGTAGGGTTTTGACTTCCACAGCATAGCCTCTCCTCCACCGGTGGCTCCACTCAGCACAGGGGGTCAGCTGACCCTGTATGCCTACAGGTGGCCAGCCATCACCTGGGTACTGAGTATAGTCCAAAAGGGCTTACATGCTCCACTTCCACCAGCTACCCCCCTCCTACTATCCAGGGGAGCCTCCAAGACTCCCTCTACACAGGAACCTCCTCCTTCAGGAGTTGGCAAGTCTTCTAAAAAACAAAACAGGCGGTGGAACCGGTGCCTCACCACCTGAAAGGGCAAGGCTTCTACTCCAGGTACTTCCTGGTACCAAAAAGGACAGGAGGCCTCCGGCCTATCCTAGACTTGCGAAACCTAAACAAGTTTCTGGAGAGGGAAAAAGTTCAAGATGCTTACCCTTGGGATACTTCTGCCCTACCTCCAGTAGGGAAACTGGCTATGCTCCTTAGACCTAAAGGATGCTTATACTCACATCATCATTCATCCAGACCACAGACAATATCTCAGATTTGTGGTGGTAGGAAACCATTTTCAGTACAGGGTACTTCCCTTTGGCCTAACCTCTGCCCCCAGAGTTTTCACCAAATGCCTGGCGGTGGTGGTGGCTTATCTCAGGAATCAGGGAATTTTTGTCTTCCCATACCTGGACAACTGGTTCATCAGGGGCCAGTCTCTCCAGGAGGCCTGACAAGCCAGTCTTCGCACTGTCTTTAAACTACACAAAGTCCACTTTGCTCCACTCTCAGAACCTAGAGTTTATAGGGGCATGCTTAGACACCCTTCAGGCAAGAGCTTACTTGCCCGAAGACAGGGCCCACAGACTGATAGACTTGGCCAACTAGTTCCAAAGCAAGTCTCATGTCTCCGCCAGGCACTACCTGCGGCTCCTGGGCCACGTGGCATCCACGGGTATATGTGACGCCGAATGACCGTCTGCACATGCGGGCTGCTCAATGGTGCCTCAGAGATCAGTGGACACAGGCGACCTCCGAGACAGAGTATTTTTATTTTTATTTATTTAGACAGTTTTGTATACCGCCTTATCCTTCAATCAAAGCGGTCACAACACAATTGGGGGATACATTTAACACACATACACTAATACTTACAGGGAACATGGGCAGTGGAGGGTTAAGTAAAGGTATCCAAACCACTTTGGACTCCTTAGTGGTGGCTACATCTCCCAAAACGTCTCAGGGGGGTACCTTTTTAGGCTCCATCAAGGGTGCTGACGACCGATGCGTCCTTAAAGGGCTGCGATGCACATTGCCAGGGCACATACACTCAAAGCCTCTGGCCTCCTCGAGAGGCCACGCAGCAAATCAATCTTTTGGAGCTGCGAGCAATCCGCTTAGCTGTGCAGACATTTTCTCATGCCCTCTTTCACCAATCTGTCCTAGTTTAGATGGACAATCGGGTGGCAATGTTCTATGTGAACAAATAAGGGGGCAGGGGGTCCAGGCTCCTATGTCAGGAGGCACTAGCCTTTTGCTCCTTTGCAGTCCAACAAGGCATGTTTCTCAAAGCAGTTTATCTACCTGGTCAGGAGAATTTCCTAGCAGACAAGCTAAGCAGGATTCTCCAGCCTCACGAATGGCAGTTGAATCCATTGGTGGTCCAGCAGATCTTCCTCCACTGGGGACTTCCATCCATCGATCTCTTTGCAAGTCCACAAAACCGTCAGCTGCCCAGGTTTTGCTCCAGACAGCCGTATTCCCTGAGGATGGTAGCAGATGCTTTTCTGATCTCTTGGTCTATGGGCCTCATGTATGCATTTCCTCCCATGCCCCTAGTGGCCCGAACTCTGTTCACGATTCTCTGGGACAAGGCCTCGGTGATTCTGGTAGCCCCCAGATGACCAAGGCAGCTGTGGTTTCCACTTCTGCTGCAGTTGGTGGTGGAAACTCTGTTCCCTCTGGGGTTGCAACACGATCTCCTGTCTCAAGAGCAGGGTTCCCTTAGGCACCCCAGTCTCAGGTCCCTCAAGTTGATGGCCTGGCTGCTGAAAGGATAGTGCTAGCTCCCTTACTTCTACCTAAGGAGGTTTAGGAGGTGGTCTTGGCCTCTAGGAGGCAGTCCACCTCAAAGTCCTATGCCCTCAAGTGGCGTAGGTTTACGGTATGGTGTGCTCAGCGCAATGAAGATCCTTGCCTTGTGCCAGTAGTACTGCAGTATGTACTTCACCTGTCAGACCTAGACCTTAAGTCTAACTCTGTTCAGGTCCACCTCAGTGCTCTGTTAGCGCACCACTCACTGGTGGAAGGACAGTCTCTGTCAGTTCACCCCTTGGTGTCCCGATTTCTCAGAGGTCTGCTTCTTCTCAAGCCTTTGGTTTGTCCACCGGCGACTGAGTGGGATTTGAATGTGGTCTTGCAGCAACTTACTTGCCCACCGTTTGAGCCGATGGCTACTTGCCATTTGTGCTTTCCTCTCTTGGAAAGCGCTCTTCCTGGTGACTCTTACCTCAGCCAGACGTGTGAGTGAACTACAAGCTCTGGTTTCTGATAGACCGTACACATGGTTCTATAGGAACAGGATGGTCCTACGGACCCATCCCAAATTCCTTCCAAAAGTGGTCTCCTCTTTCCACCTCAACCAGGAGGTGGTGGTTCCGACCTTTTATTCCCAGGACGCATACCAGCCGGGCTGAAACAGTTTTGCATACCCTGGACTGTAAGAGGGCGTTGTCTTTTTACATAGAACGTATGCGGGGGCATCGAAGGGCTACTCAGCTCTTCGTCTCCTTTGACCCTAATAAGATGGGGTTACCTGTCTCCAAGCGTACATTGTCCACTTGGGTAGAAGATTGTATCGCCTGGGCATGTAAGGCAGCCGACCTCCCCCTGCAGGGTCGAGTCACGGCCCACCGTGTCAGGGCAAAAGCTGCGTCAGTAGCTCATCTCCACTCTGTTCCATTGGCAGACATCTGCTGGGCCACAACTTGGTCTTCAAGCCAGACTTTTGCAGCCCATTACTGCCTGGACAGAGAGTCCCAAAGGGGCAGTGCTTTCGGACAGGTGGTACTCCGTAATCTCTTTGAGGTTTAGGCAGCTCCTACCTCCCGGCCCTTGTGTTGGGCTACTGTATGGGGGCGTTCTCAGAGGATATTTTTATCACGAATGCTGAGGCTCTTGAGAGGGAGCCATTTTTTCACCTTAGGGTTCCCGGTAGCCTAGAGCTGGGGAGTCCCATATGTGAGGACTGACTTCCTGCTTAGTCCTGGAGAAAGAGTAGTTACTCACCTGTAACAGGTGTTCTCCAGGAGCAGCAGGAATCAGTCCTCACGACCCTCCCTCCTCCCCTGGAGTTGCAGTCATATCATTCATTTTGATTTTTTGCTGTCTTTTAGCTATGTCATCAGACTGAGCAAGATGGCACCCTTGGGCGGGCAGGGGACCATGCATGTGTGCTGCATTCCCAAAGGCTTTCCTTGAAAGCTGGGGAAATGCTCCGCACGAGGGCTCCGTCGGTGCCGACGTCACCCATATGTGAGGACTGATTCCTGCTGCTCCTGGAGAACACCTGTTACAGGTGAGTAACTACTCTTTCTTCCCTAAGTGCATTACTTTACACTTGTCCACATTAAATGTCATCTGCCATTTGGACACCCAGTCTTCCAATTTTTCAAGGTTCTCTTAAAATTTTTTGCAATCTTTTTGTGTTTTAACAACTTTGAATAATTTTGTGTCCTCTGCAAGTTTGATCACCTCACTCGTTTTTCCCATTTCCAGGTCACTTATAAATATCTGAAAAAGCAGTGGTCCTAGCAAAGATCCCTGGTGTCCTCCACTTTTCACGTTTCTCAACTAAGAAAATTGTCCATGTAGCCCTACTATCTTTTAACCAGTTCCTAATTCCCAACAGTACACTGCCTCCTATCCCATGATTTTTTAAAATTTCCCTAAGAGTCTCTTATGAGGGACCTTGTCAAAGGCTTTCTGGAAATCAGGATATACTATATCAACCGGCTCACCTTTTATCTGCCTGTTTATTCACACCTTCAAAAAACCTTTGCTGATTTAGTGAGACATAACTTTCCTTAGCTAAATCCATGTTGGCTTTGTCCCATTAAACTATTACTAAATACATGTTCAGTAATTTTGATCTTTATAATGACTTTTACCATTTTGCCTGGTACTGACGTCAAACTTACCATTATAATTTCCTGGATCACCCCTGGAGCTCTTTTAAAAATATGCATTACATTGACTACTCTCCAATCCTCGGGTACTGCAGATGGTTTTTAAGGACGGTTCAGATTACTAAAACTAGGTCTGCAATCTCATATTTCAGTTCTGTCAGCACACTGGAACATATGTCATGAGGTCCAGGTGATTTGCTGCCCTTTAGTTTATCAACTAGCTGTATTACATCTTCCCGATTTATTAAGATTTGTTTCAATTCCTTTGATACCACGTCTCTGGCCTTTTGGCTAAGGTCACGTCTAGTGTACATCGCCTTTAAATATCATCATTTCTGGCATGGGTAAGTTTCCTACATCATAATTGGTAAAGACTGAAGCAAAAAATTCATTCGGTCTCTCCACTATGGCCTTGTCTTCTTAGGGCCCCCTTTACCCCTCTATTTCCACTCACTCCCAAAAAGTCTAATTTCTGTCTTGGAATATTTATTTATTAGAATTTATTTACTGCCCTTTTGAAGAAATTCATTCAGGGCAACATACATGTCTTTTTAATGTGTTAAACAACCCTCATAACTAACCTGTTCCTCACTGTCTTCTGTGGCAATCTGTTACACAGACTAATGCAGGCATTTTGATTTAGAGCTGGAAAGAAACCACCTGCAAATATGAATCTTTGCACTGCCATAGGGAACCAGCAGAGATCAGCTTCCTTCTCAGGGAGGCTCAAGTCGATCACATTTTTTATTTATTTATTTTAAAATTTTATATTTATAAAGTTTATACAATACATCAAGAATACAATCTTGAAATGGAATTGAGCAATGATAAGGAAATAAAAACAGTATATCACGAAAACAAAACAAGGAAATGAACCAGATTCAAATTTTACCGAGCTCACTCTAGCCCACAAAAATAAAACCAAGGAGGAGGTAAAGAAGAAAATAGTTCAAAATATATGAAAGAAAATGTAGGCATGCAAAACAGTCAGATTCCTAACATGCTCAGAGGCAGATGGCGGGACATCCGCACCCTCCGAATGCCGAGCATTTATGAAGGCCAGCAGTTGGGAATACTCATAAAAAAATATACGACACAGACTGATACTTGATCAGACATTTACAAGGAAATTTAAGAAAAAAAAAGCCTTCCCAACTGCTAGACCCCGGAACGTAGAAGAAGAAACCCCTGTCTCCTCGTCTGAGTTTCCCTGGAAAGATCCAGAAACATATGAACAGTCAAACCCTTAAATAACATATGTCTCTTCCTGAAGAAAAGTTTCATAAGCCATTCTTTGTCAGACAACAAAGCTGATGTAATCGCTAACTGGAAGGAACACCAGCAGGGCAGCAACTGGAAGGAACTTTTCATCAATAATCAGAACTAAGAGCAATGCTTTGATTTGGCTTTTGGTGCAAACCCTGCAAGTAAAGTATTCCCATAGTTTGTTCTAATGTGCTGTGTTTTATTCATAGCTCTGCAATGCAATATTTCCCTTTGCCAATTTCACAAAATGCAATAATGAAAAGTTATGCACAGAGGTTACACCTGGTTTTCCATATATGTTTTATGCACAGTTTTGAATTACCCACCCCGGGATTACCTCTGGAATCCACTAATAAAAGTGCACATCTTCAGCTATTCATAGTCTAGGCAATTTTTAAAGTCCTGGTTTCCACGCAAAATGAGCCCTCAGACTTTTTTGATTGCCTTGATTTAATATGGTCTTGTGAAATGCTAAGATATATGTCTGTTAGGATGCCTTATCTAGATTTTTTTTTTTGGGGGGGGGGGGGTGCATTTCCCAAGTAAATTGTGCTTGTTCTAGATACAAGCTATGGCATTTTACAATAAAGATGTGACCATTTTATTTTGTAATAACCCCGCCCATGGAAAGGGAAAACTAGGAGAGCTAGCTACTCATTTTCAGGCCAAATAGCAATGAAAGAGGAAAAATGTTTAAACTGTTAAAAATCATTACCAAAGATATTTTAAAAGCTTTAATAGTGGAGTATCTCCAGGAACAAGCAGGAATTTAGTCTTCACATATGGGTATCGTTGGTACCGATGGAGCCTGCGCGGGAACGCTCCCCAGTGTCCAATTAGAAAGCCTTTGGGAGCATCCCACAGCGCCTGTGTGCTGCCTTCCTGCCTTTCTCAACTGTCTCTCTCCAGTTCTTTTCCCGCGGAGCCAGCAGGTCGCACTTCCTGTCACTGCAGAAAATATCCCATTTATTCTTCTTTTTTGTGGTCGCGTCTGCCTTCCTTTGACGCTACACCGGTACCGCTGGTACTTTCTTTCTTTTCCTTGTAAAAAAAAAAAAAAAAATCTTTTCCTGGAGTCTTCCAGCTTTTTTTCTCCTCTGGTGCCACGTGCCATTTTGGGCACTAGGCCCAACTTTCCTCTACAATGGAAAAACCCGCTTCGGGTTTTAAAAAGTGTTCCAAGTGTGGCGGTACCATCTCTTAAGTAGTGCCTCAAATGTTTAGGTCCTGACCACTCTATCTCAGAGTGTGTTGCCTGTGGGATGATGTCGAAGAGGGGTCAGCAAAACCGAGCTGCTAAACTTAGCACCCTTTTTCCCTCTGATGCAGCATCTGTGGCATCAACATCTTCCAGGGCTTCGTCTTCCTCCCATGGATCTCGGGTAACTAAACATAAGTCTAGCCTGTTCTCAAAGGGTAGATCTCCTTCTAAGTATCGAGATGCCTCTGGCGTTGCCCTTGAGGGACTCACACCGGCAAAATTGCCCCAGCGGGAGGCTTCGGCTTCCAAAGCATCATCGGGGCTCCAGGATGTTCTCGAGGCCCCAACCTCAGCAGAACTACTGGTGCCATGCTCTGGGGTACCGGCTGCTTTGTCCGGTACCGATACCCAGGCATCGGCGGCGTTGATAGACCAGAGATTCTTGGCTATTGAACGCAGTCTGGAGGTTCTTCTTTCGGCATCGATGCCCCCGAAACCGCTTCAGACAATTCAACCGGTACCGGCACCTACATCGGTACCAGGGCCAATTGCATCGACATCGGCAGGTGGACTACCGGTACCGACACATGCTGTGTTCTCCAGTACTGACAAGTTAGTACCAGACCCTGTCGATACCAACTTCGATCGATCGGTACTGGTATCGTGTGCTGCACGATTACCCGGACAGGAGATACTTTGAATCCTCCGACGAGTCTGAAGAGACTGACAGCTCTGTCGATACCAGAGTACTTCTTCCTGAGGATTCTTCCTCTCCTAAACGTAGGATGTCTCCTCCAGAGGATATATCCTTCCAGGATTTTATCCGGGATGTGGCTCGAGGTCTTTCCATCACAGTGGCTCCTGAAACAGAGCCTAGGACAAAGGAATTGGAGATTTTACAGTATACTAAAGCTCCAAAAGAGGCAGCTACTTTGCCTATTCATGAGATCTTGTATGATCTCATGCTAAGGATGTGGGAAACACCTCTCACCACTTATCCTCATTCTCGTAGGCTCGATACCATGTATCGAGTTCCTCCCTGTCCTGGATTTCAAAAAGCTCAGCTGCCCCACCATTCCATGGTGGTGGAATCAGTTATGAGAAGGATCAAGAGTGCAAAAAGACATGTATCTAATCCTCCAGGACGTGAATGTAGAACTCTTGATGCCTTTGGGCGTCGAACCTTCCAGGCCTCTATGCTTTCTGCCAGGATTAGTTCCTACATTTTATATATGGGAATGTTCCTTAAGGAAGTTACAGGAGATCTAGAGCTTATGAGCCCTCTCCTTCCTGATAAGAGACAAGATTATCTTGCACTTATCAAGCATGCTCAGGATGTTTCCAAATTCGTAAATCGTGCAGCTTTTGATTGTTTTGAGTGCATAAGCAGAACTTCTGCTATTGCCATAGGTGCACGTAGGATTGCCTGGCTCCAGGCATCTGACTTAGAACTTTGGGTTCAGGACAAACTGGGGAATATTCCTTGCACAGGAGAGAATCTCTTTGGCAAAAATTGACAAGAGAGAGCTAATGAGCTAGATGCTGATAATCTCACCTTGGATCTACAGCTGATCCTGCAAGGAAAAAGTCCTACAAAAAACCATTCTTCACTAGAAAGAAGAAGTTCTACCTATCCTATACCCAGCAAGGGCATCGTTCGGGTCAGTCTGCCCAAAAGGGTCAGTAACAACCTAAACAAAGAAAAATAAAGGCTGCTAAGCCTCAACCGGCTCAGCAGACTCAGCCTCCACAGGGGCTTTGACTCCCATCTAGAGAAATTTGTCTTCCTGGCCCTGAACGGGTCAGAGCCTTCCACCATTCCAGGAAGGTTATGTTATTTTGCCCCCAGATGGGGGCAGATAACAGCAGAAAGTTGGACTCTGTCCATTGTAAGAGAGGGATACAAGCTTCACTTCCTCAGCATGCCCCCTCCTACAATGGCAAGACAGTTTGATTCTCAGAACTCTCTCAAATCCCAGTTAGATCACGAGGTCAGTCTGCTTCTTGCCCAAGGGGCAATAGAAGAGGTACCTATTCATCAACAAGGTGCAGGGTTCTATTCCCCCTTTTTCCTTATTCCAAAGAAAACAGGAGGGCACAGACCCATTTTGGACCTCATAGAATTGAACAAATTCCTGTTCAAAGAGAAATTCAAAATGATTTCTCTGGGAACTCTACTGCCATAACTTCAGAGTCATGACTGGCTTCCTTCTGTAGATCTCAAGGATGCATACACTCATGTTCTCATCCATCCAACTTGCCGAAGGTTTCTTCCCTTTCTATTTCAAGGGAAGCACTACCAATACAGAGTTCTTCCTTTTGGCCTGGCCTCGGCACCAAGGGTGTTAACAAAATGAATGGCTGTGGTGGCAGCATTTCTCTGCAACCTAAAAATATTTGTCTTCCCTTACTTGGACGATTGGCTCATTTGAGCCCCAACAGAGCCAGAGGCCAGGTTTTCTCTATCTCGCACAATGCGTATCCTTCAATATTTGGGACTTGTCATAAACTTCCCAAAATCCAACCTAGCTCCCACTCAGTCTCTAGAGTTCATAGGAGCCCTGCTGGATACCAGACAGACGAGGGCCTATCTTCCACAGTCCTGCTGCCTTCGCATTGTGCAGTTAGCTTCCCAAGCAATGCTAAAGTCTCACCTCACTGCTTGGGAAATAATACAATTGCTAGGCCACATGGCATCCACCGTGCATGTGGTCCCTTATGCCCGGCTCCATATTTATTTACATTCTCTTATATACCGCACTATTCTGCATCAGTGCGGTTTACGTGGAACATCAGAACTTACACATTTCAAAGTTGATTTGCGTTTACAATGAGCAGGTAATTGAACTAGGATCAAAACTAGGGTAACTATTTACAACTTGACAATCTAGTATAGAATGTTTCCTTTGTACTTCATTGGCTGTCTAGTTGAAGGGGGTTCTAGTGGTACTGTCTTCTGGGTAATACGAGAGGACGAGATAATGTTTTAGTGCTCTCCTAAACTGAGTTAGATCAGAAATTGCTCGGATGCTGAGTGGGAGGGCGTTCCAGCACCTAGGTGCCCAGAATTTGAAGGCTCTGTTTACTGTTGCTTGGTTGGTTTGGGTTATTGCTTTCGGGATTATTAGTGTGTTGACCGCTGCAGACCTTCTAGATCTGTTAGGGGGGCTTCCTCGGTATGAGCTCTGTTAGAGATGAGGAAGAGAGCCCATTGGTGGCTTTGATGGTCATCAGTAGGGTTTTGAATGTGAGCCTGGCATGTATGGGAAGCCAGTGGAGCTGTTTCAAGATAGGGGTTATGTGGTCGCTCCTGGCTGCTCCCAGAAGGACTCTTGCTGCTGAGTTCATCGCGAGCTGTAGTGGGTGCAGAGTGGACAGAGGGAGGCCTTGCAGTATGGCATTTGCGTAGTCGAAATGCGGTATGATCAACGCTTGATAGATTGTCCGGAAGTCATCCGGTTCCAGGAAGGAGCGTAGGTGCCAAAGAGATTGGATTTTATAGTATACTGCTCATGCTCTATTGCTTATGTGCCCCTTCATGTCTAGACACTGGTCTAAGGTGACTCCAAGGTATCTGATTTTGGGCTTGGTGAGAAGTTCTGCTGCTTTGACCTTCAGATAGGGTGGTGTGATGAAGTTTGGGTTCCTTGTGATGAATAGGACCTCCGTTTACTTATGTTGAATTCAAAGATTTTGGGTTTGGAGCCAGATGGATACTGCGTTGAAGCATTCTGCCAGTGGATAATTGATAAGGTAGGCAAAGGGAGAATTTGAGAAGAAGCTTGCTGCGGAAGCAAAAACGCGAAGTAAAGACCTATTCAAGTACATTCGTAGCAAAAAACCTGTGAGTCAGTCAGTTGGTCCATTAGATGATAAAGGGGTTAAAGGAGCACTAAGAGGCAACAAGGCGATAGCGGAGAGATTGAATGAATTCTTTGCTTCGGTCTTTACTGAGGAAGATGTAGGAATGCTACCCATGATTGAAGTGGTATTTAAAGGTGCGGAAGAATTGAAGGAACTATCGATACATCGGGAAGATGTATTACAACTATTAGATAAACTGAAGAGTAGCAAATCACTTGGGCCGGATGGTATACATCCAAGGGTGTTGAAAGAACTGAAATATGAGATTGCAGACCTGCTATTAGTAATCTGTGGACTATCATTAAAATCATCTCTAATACCTGAAGATTGGAGGATCGCCAATGTAACACCAATTTTTAAAAAGGGTTCCAGGGGTGATCCAGGAAACTACAGACCGGTGAGCCTGACGTCAGTACTGGAAAAAATGGTAGAAACCATCATAAAGAATAAAATTACTCAGCATGTACATAGTCATGACCTAATGGGAGACAGCCAACATGGCTTTAGACAAGGAAGATCTTGTCTTACTAATCTGTTATGTTTTTTTGAAGGAGTGAATAATCAGATGGACAAAGGTGAGTTGGTTAATATTGTGTATCTGGACTTTCAGAAAGCCTTTGACAAGGTCCCTCATGAGAGACTTTTGGCAAAACTAAAGAGTCATGGGATAGGAGGCAGTGTACTATTGTGGATGAGGAACTGGTTAAAAGATAGAAAGCAGAGGGTAGGGCTAAATGGCCAATTTTCCCAATGGAGAAAGGTGAATAGTGGTGTACCCCAGGGATTTGTGCTGGGTCCGCTGCTTTTTGACATATTCATAAATGACCTGGAAAGTGGAATAACGAGTGAGGTTTTCAAATTTGCAGATGACACAAAACTAAAGTTGTTAAAACCCAAGAGGATTGTGGAAAATTGCAAGAGGATCTTGATAAATTGGAAGACTGGGCATCAAAATGGCAGATGAAATTTAATGTGGACAAGTGCAAGGTTATTCACCTAGGGAAGAACAACCCAAACTATGGTTACACGATGCAAGGTTCCACATTAGGAACCACGACCCAGGAAAAAGATTTAGGCGTCATTGTGGATACCATGTTAAAACCCTCGGCCCAGTGTGCAGCGGCGGCCAAGAGAGCAAATAGAATGCTAGGTATGATAAGAAAGGAATGGAAAATAAAACAAAAGATATTATAATGCCTCTATATCGTTCCATGGTGAGACCGCACCTTGAATATTGTGTGCAATTCTGGTCGCCGTATCTTAAAAAGGATATAGCGATTTTAGAAAAGGTTCAGAGAAGAGCCACCAAAATGGTAAAGGGGATGGAAGGATACTCCTATGAAGAAAGGCTAAAAAGGTTAGGGCTCTTTAACCTGGAAAAGAGACGGCTGAGGGGAGATATGATAGAAGTCTATAAATTAATGAACGGAGTGGAACGGGTAAACGTAGATCGATTGTTTACCTTATCAGAATATAGAAAGACTAGGGGACATGCAATGAAGCTACAGGGTAAACTATTTAAGACTAATAAAAGAAAATATTTTTTCACTCAACGTGTAATCAAACTCTGGAATTTGTTACCGGAGGATGTAGTAAAGGCTGTTAGTGTAGCTGGGTTTAAAAAAGGTTTGGACTAGTTCCTGGAGGAAAGGTCCATAAACCATTATTAAGAAGGGACCCAGGATATCAATGCTTGAACCAGTACAAGCATTGTGGAACCTGTGTCCCTTGGGGAAAATGCTAGGTACATATGACCTAGATTGGCCACTGTTGGAAACAGAATACTGGGCTTGATGGACCTTGGTCTGACCCAGTATGGCATATCTTATGTTCTTATGTCTAGGTTTTCTGTCGAGAATGGCATGTAAAGGAGAACGTTGTTGGCATATATTAAGCAGTTCAAATTGAAGGATCGGATAATGTCGCATATAGGCTGCATGTATATGTTGAACATCAGCGCATAGAGGGAGGATTTTTGCGGGACGCCTTGATTATGGTGGAATGGCTCTGATGTTGAGGCCCCTGATCGTACTTGCTGCCATCTATCCGAGAGATACGACTTGCACCATTCTAGTGCAGTATCGCATATCCCCTTCTCCTTGAGACGTTGCAGGAGGAGCTCGTGGCTTACTGAATCGAAGGCGGCTGCTATGTCCATGAAAATGAGAACACACCCATGATGGATGTTGTCAATACCAGTCATTATATTACCATATGAGGGCAGCCCAGTGGACTCTATCCACTCAGTGGACTCGGGCGTCAGGTTGCCTGTCAGACAAAATAGCAACCTCAGATCGTCTTACTTTGTCTCTCCAATGGTGGCAGTTACCCCAGAATCTGTTGGTGGGGTCCCCTTTTCAGCAACCCCCACTCCAAGTAACTCTAACAGATGCCTCACAGGTGGGTTGGGGAGCCCATTTGCAAGGCCTCTCTACCCAGGGTTCCTGGACTCCACAGGAGACCGATCTACACATCAATCTCCTAGAGCTCAGAGCAATCTTTCTTGCTCTTCGAGTGTTTCACACCCAGCTCAGCTACAAAACTGTCCTAATTCAAACGGACAACCAGGTAGCCATGTTCTATGTGAACAAGCAGGACGGAACAGGCTCTCTGTCGCTCTGCAACAAAGCTTTGCGACTTTGGACCCTCACCAGAGAGCATCAGATTCATCTCCTTGCAGTGTATCTTCCAGGCATTCAAAACTCTTGGGCAGACGGACTCAGTCCAGTTCTGCTTCCACACGAATGGTCTCTCCATGCAGACCAGGTGGCCAAAATTTTCCAATTTTGGGGAACCCCGGACATAGACCTCTTTGCAAGTCCACTGAATGCCAAACTTCCCTGGTTCTGTTCCAGAACTCTGGCTCAGGGTTGTCAGACCAGGGATGCCTTCCTCCTCCATTGGAGTCGGGACTTTCTGTATGCCTTCCCACCCATTCCCCTAATTCCCAGAACTTTATTCAAGCTTCAGAGAGACAGAGGCCATATGATTCTCATAGCCCCACATTGGCCATGACAAGTGTGGTACCCTCTGTTCTTACATCTCTCTCAAGCTCCATCTCTGGAGTTGGGATCTGCTCCAGATCTCCTATCCCAGGAGGACGGGATGCTGTGGCATCCCAATCCCCAGTCTCTACATCTCAGGGCCTGGTTGCTGAAAGCCTAGAACTTCATGGTCTTGACCTTTCTCAGCAAGTAAAGGATATCATTTATGCTTCCAGAAAACCATCCAGAAGATGCTCTTATGCTTTCAAGTGGAAAAGGTTTACCATATGGTGTTCACAGAAGGGTCTTAACCCTCTTGCAATACCTCTGGAATCATTACTGAAATATCTCCTTCATTTGTCTAATGTAGGGCTTAAGACCAATTCAGTGAGAGTTCATTTGAGTGCTATTGCAGCTTCTCTCAAACCTTTAAATGGGCAACCTATTTTCTCTCATCCTATCATAGCAAGATTTATGAGAGGCCTTCTTCTAACTAAGCCTCCCGTTAAGCCAGCACCGGTGGCATGGGATTTAAATCTGGTTCTTGGCTAGCTCATGAAGCCACCTTTTGAACCATTAGCTACTACTTCTTTGAAATTCCTTTTCTGGAAGGGTATTTTTCTTATTGCAATCACATCAGCACGTCGCATCAGTGAATTGCAAGCATTGATGGCTGATCCTCCTTATACAAGGTTCCATCATGATAAGGTAGTCCTTAGGACTCATCCTCACTTTATGCCAAAGGTGGTTTCACCTTTTCATTTAAACCAAGCAGTTTACCTTTCTGTTTTTTTCCCAAGGCCTCATGCCTCTAATGCAGAAAGGAATTTTCATACTTTGGACTGTAAAAGCTTTGGCTTTTTACTTGCCAAGGACGCAGCAACATAGAAAGTCCTCTCAACTCTCTGTTGCTTTTGATCCTAGTCATTTAGGACTTCCAGTCTCCAAAAGGACACTGTCCAACTGGATTGCACAGTGTATATCATTTGCCTATCGGAGTAAGAACCTTTCTCTTGAAGGCCATGTCACAGTGCACAATGTGAGAGCCATGGCAGCCTCTATGGCTCATCTTCACTCTGTGTCTATCGACGACATCTGTCGAGCAGCTACCTGGGCCTTGTTTCATACCTTCACAGCCCATTACTGCTTGGACAAGGACTCCCGCCGGGATGCCTTGTTTGGTCAGGCTGTTCTTCAACACCTGTTCCATACTAACCAACTCCTACCCACCATCCCTGGTAGGATGATATCCATGGGGGGACGTGGAGCCCTTTCAAAAGGGCGCACACAACTTCTGGGGTTTCTCCCTGGCATCTGTAGCTAGGGAGTCCCCATATGTGAAGGCTACATTCCTGCTTGTTCCTGGAGATAGCATAGTTACTCACCTGTAACAGGTGATCTCTGGGAACAGCAGGAATTTAGTCTTCACAACCCACCCACCTCCCCTAGGAGTTGTGTGTGTGTGTCTCTCTCTTTCTCTCTCTTTGTCTCAGCTTTAAACTCAACTGGAGAGAGACAGTTGGGAAAGGCGGGAAGGCAGCATGCAGGCGCTGTGGGATGCTTCCAAAGGCTTTCTAATTGGACGCTGGGGAGCGTTCCTGCTCAGGCTCCGTCAGTACCGACGATAACCATATGTGAAGACTAAATTCCTGCTGTTCCCAGAGATCACCTGTTACAGGTGAGTAACTATGCTATACTGGCCTAGTCTATATTCTGTATATATTTTGCTTTCGGCTTCTTCTGATCTGTTCCAATCTATAATCTTTAATATTTACATAATATTAAAAGTACTTATAGTTATTTTGATTCTAAGGGGCATATTTACTAAAGGTTAATGTGCGTTAAGTGCTGCAATGGCCCATAGAAATGAATGGGCAGTGAGGGCACTTAACGCCCGTTAACATTTAATAAATGTGCCCCTAAATGTTACTAGGTGGTGGCTATTTTTGGGAGATTGTGACTGATGCACATTATTGTTGCCATGATACAGTTTTAAGTTTGTGCTGTCTTTCTTTTCTGAATCCATTATTTACGTTCAAAGAAAGGGAAAATTATTATTTTCAAATATCTATAAATACTGTATGTATATTAGAAAAAGGTTCCCTGATACCATTTTTTTCACACGTTTTTATTTTAGATGTTCCTGCTGGGAATTATACTGCTTCCATTACGTCTCATTTGCCTTATTCTCATTTTGCTGCTGATCTGGCCATTTGTAGCTATTGCAACCATGTGTAGCCCTCTTAAGGGGTCTCAACCTTTCTCAGGGTGGAGGAGGTAAGAATTCATTAGATAACCATAGAACTTGAAAATATATTTCAGATTTCAAGATGGCAGCTTTGTGACACTTTTTAGATAATTTTTTTTGTTGAGCTAGCACACGTTTAGTAGTAGTTCAAGTGTGTTACATTGAGGTGCAATAGATATTTTTTTGACCACTGTCTAAGTTTGTATCTGAGGCCGTGGAGGATGAAGCGACTTGCTCAAGGTCATGAGTATTAGTAAAATTTGAACCACTTTTCCTTATTCTCAGTCCACTGCTTTAACCTCTGTGATAATTTTCCACATATGCTGTGACCTGGCTACACTGCTGTGCTGGATTCAGGATAATGCTGTCAGCACGTGATGCTCTTTGAGTGCTCTGAAGTAACTTTTGTATGTTAAAAAAAAAGTTGCATCTTCCGTATGCTAAATTCTTTTATTAGCTGAAAATGTATATTTTACTAAATATAATAAATTGCCATTTTTCTTTATTTAAATATCTTTGAGTTTAAAGGTACAAGACAAAATAAACATGCTTTTTTCTGTCTAAGTCCCCTTTCCAAGGGAAGACATGATTACAACATAAAGCAAAGGACAATTTCCAATTCATCCTGCTAGACGAGTCCAGACAAGCCAGTTAAGTCCCCCTGCCAGGAGATGTTTGAGACAGAGAAAAAAAACCCCTCCAGAAGCCTGATCGGCTGTGCTCTGGTAGGTATAGGCATACCCCTAGGGGTCCCCTTCAGTATTTTCTTTGTCTCCAGCAGATGATGGTATTGTTTTTATTTCCTCCATTTTCTTTTTATTCTTTTCTTCTCCATTGCTGGACCTGTCCAGGGTGCACAAGAGGTGCCCCTCTGGTCTTCCCAGCCCTCAAATTGTTAAGGTGAGCTCCTGATCACGAGGATCAGTTGAGCTCCCTTCATCGGGGACATCTGCTCCTTGCCATGAGGGCCTGTTTAGCTGGATACAGGGGAAGCCTTCAGGACTCTGCAGCTTTTTGTAGTTAATTTCAGGCTAGGCTAGTGCTGTCCTAGACCTCTGCCTCGGCTTCCCTGCTCTCCGGACACAGTGAGTGACAGCCCCCCCTGCCGCCACCACTCTCGTGTAGTCACCAATATCCTGCTCTCTCTCGCTCCACTGGATTGCCCTTCTGTTCTCCCATCTTGATCGTCTTGGTTCAGCAGTTTTCGCCGTGATCAGGTGCTTTTTACTGGGTTTGTTATTACGGCAGCCATTTTCGTGGCTCCTCTGTATTGCGCAGGCACGTTCGCGGCAGCCATTTTCGAGCGGGAAAAACTCCCGATTCAGCCTCTGTGCCTTGACTGCACCTGCCTCGAGTTTCCATGCACCCCAGCTCCTCTCCTGGATTGCGATTTCACATGCGGAAGCTGCAACATCTGTTTGCCCCCATGCCTGCCTCCTTACAACGTCTTGTCTGTAGCAGGAAGTGAAGGAGCTGAAGGACAGGGTATGCTCTGCCTGCTCCTCTCACCCAGGGCAATCTTCCAGGACGCCTTCCATCACACTCATTCAGACAGCTCGATCTCTGCTCCTCCCCCCCCCCCCCCCGGACGGCTCTCAGCCTGCGCCTCCCACAGAAGAATCTCCAAATTCTCCGCTCCTTCTGCCACAGCCTCCATCTTCCTCCTCACAGTCTGAGGCGACCTCCCAGTCTTCAGATGTCCAGTTCCTGGCCTTCTTTCGGCAGGTATGGTCTCTGTCGCTCTGAATTTTCAGGCGTTCCCTCGGAGCTTCTTCCTTCTAACAGGAGTTCCTCAGCTTCCGCCTCTCACAAGCATTCCCAGGGGGCCCCAGAGCTCAAGGGTAGCCGTAGCCGCCCTCTTAAAGAAGTCTCATGGGACACAGAAGAGGGGCCTCTGGCCCCGGAGGAAGACAGGTCTTCAGCGGAGGATCTTTATCTTTATTTCAGTCTTAATAGTTTGGGAGCTTCAGATCGCGAGGATGGAGAATACTCTCCATCCGAGGCCTCAGCGGCTGGCCAGGAAGACTCGCAGGATATCCGGCTGTTTTGCAAGGATGAATTACCCGCTTTAATTGCGTAGGTCGTGGATCTTTGCATCTCACTGACCCGCCCGAACTACAACAAGCCCAGGCACAATCACAGGCGGATCCCATCTTACAGGGCATATGTAAGCCCTCCAAGGCATTCTCTTTTTCAGCAGAACTTCAGCAGATGGTGTCTCAGGAATAGGAGGCTCCAGATACCTCTTTACGTACGGCGCGCTGTCTGGGCCAACTCTATCTCTGGTCTTTAGCAGAAGTGGAAAGGTGGCTTGCATATCCGAAGGTGGACGCGTTAGTGACCGGGGTTACAAAACATACAACCATTCCAGTCGAAGGGGGAGTAGCGCTTCGGGACTAACAGGAACAAAGTTGAAAGTCTTCTGAAAACAGATTTCTCATCATCTGCACTGTCGCTCCAGGCCATTGTTTGTGGGGGCCTGGTGGCCCGTGCCTTGTTGAAGTGGATTCGGTGCCTGCCAGAAGATCCAGCACTGGTGCACTTAGAATCAGTCACGGCGTTCTTCGCAGATGCCTTCTATGATCTGTTGCGCCTCTCGGCTTGGTCAGTTGCGGCAGTCACTGTAGCAAGGCGGTGGCCCTGGCTGTGTCAGTGGTCGGCAGATGTCTCCTCCAAAACACGCTTCTCCAGGCTTCCCTTTAAAGGTAGGCTCCTGTTTGGCGAGGATCTGGATAAACTGGTGAAGGACCTGTGTGAGGTTAAACCTCAATGTCTGCCGGAAGATAGGTCCAAGGCCTCCTCACGCTGATCGTCTCGTTTTTATCCTCTGAACTCGCGATGTGCCTCTAGGTCTCGCGATTCCCGTGGATACCATCCCAATAAGCCGGCAGCCTCCTCGGCTCCCTCCAGTCGCTTCGGTCAGAGGTCGCAGTCTTTTTGAGGAGCCCGAAAAGGCAGCAACTCCTATGCAGGCCCAGGGATGTTCTCTGGCGCTACTCGCTCTTCCCACTGATGGGGCGGGCAGCCCAACCGAGATGCCGCCGCTGGTAGGAGGCCGGTTGGTGCTTTTCTCTCAGCAGTGGGCAATCATAATCTCCGATCAGTGGGGCCTAGACATCGTCACTCGAGGTTATTCTCTCGATTGCTGGCATCCCATTCGCGAGGCCTTCCTTGTCTCTCCAGGCGGGGCACCCGGAAGGAGGTTGGCCATTCGCGCCACCATTCATCGGCTCCTTCTTCTGAACACCATTTGCCCTGTTCCTCCCTCAGAGAGAGGGTTAGGGCGTTATTCTATTTATTTTTTGGTGCCCAAGAAGGGACGGCTCCTTTTGCCCCATTCTAGATCTCAAGGGGGTCAACCGCAGCCTTTGAGTTTCACACTGCCAGATGGAAACGCTCAGCTCGGTCATCCAAGCGGTGCGCAAGAGAGAGTTCCTTGCTTCTCTTGACCTCACAGAAGCATACTTTCATATTCCCATTCGGACAGACCACCAGCGTTTCCTATGCTTCACCATTCTCGGGCAGCACTTTCAATTTCGGGCAATGCCCTTGGGCCTCGCCTCGGCCCCATGGACTTTCTCCAAGGTAATGATGGTGGTAGTGGCGGCCTTGTGCAAGCAGGGGATCCGGGTGCACCCTTACCTGGATGATTGACTTATTTGGGCAGATTCCCTCTCAGAGGCCCACAATATCGTCTCCCAGGTATCTCCTTCATGGAGGACTTGGGCTGGGTGGTCAATCGGTTCAAGAGCTGCCTCCAGCCATCTCAACAGCTGGACTTCCTCGGAGCATGGTTCGACAGCAGCCAGGGCCAAGTCTTTCTGACGCAAGACCGCTTCCTCAGGTTCTTCTCTCAACTTCGTCTGTTTCTGCAACAGGACTGTCCTCGAGCATGGGACTACCTCCAGATCCTAGGGACCATGCTAGCTGTTCCTTGGGCCAGGGCGCACATGCGCTGTCTCCAGCAGGCGTTGCTGTCTCGTTGGTCTCCAGTGTCGTAGGATTATGAGGTTCATCTCCTGCTCCTGCCGTTGAATCATGCGCAGCTTTCGCCATCCCATCTTTTAAAGGGGGTGTCCCTTGAAGCTCCTCACTGGATCTTGGTCACAACCAATGCCAGTGTCTCTGGCTGGGGAGCCCATTGCTGGACTCACACAGCACAGGGTGCCTGGATACCTCATGAGGCTCACTGGACTATCAACCATCTGGAAGCGTGGGCTGTCCGCTTTGCATTGCAGGGATTTCTTCCTCTGCTTCGCACTCAGGCAGTTCGGGTTCTCTCAGACAATGCGATGACGACGACGGCCTATCTCAATTGCCAAGGCGGCACAAAATGCCTTGGAGTGGCAAGGGACATGGCTCTCCCCTTTCCCGGGGCGGAGAGACACTTACAGGCCCTCTCGGCCCAACATATCACGGGAATGAGCAACGTAAAGGCCGACTTTCTCAGCTGGCATGTTCTCGATCCTGGGGAATGGGAGCTTGCTCAGGAAACATTCCAGTGAATAGTCCAAAGGTGGGGTTGGCTGGCGATGGATCTCATGGCGTCGGTGATGAACGCCAAGGTGCCGGCCTTCTTCAGTCATTGGAGGGAGCACGGCTCAAAAGGGATAGATGCCCTAGCTCAGCCATGGCCGAAGAAAGTCCTTCTATACGTCTTCCCCCCTTGGGCTCTGATTGGGAAAGTTCTCCAGCGAATCGCTGCTCACCAAGGAGCAGTGATCCTGGTTGTCCCAAACTGGTCCTGGAGGCCCTGGTATGCCGATGTCGTGCAGTTGTCTCGGGCAGTCCCTCTGCGGCTGGGAGTTCGCACAGGTCTCCTACATCAAGGGCTGATATGCATGGAAGACCCCGCTCCCCACTTGCTCATGGCTTTGCTCTTGAACGCCGCCAGCTGAGTCACAAGGGCTATTCTCACGGGGTCATCGCTACTCTGCTTAACGCTTGGCGGTCTTCAGTGTCGCTGCATACGCTCGCGTATGGTGCGTCTTTGAGTCATGGTGCTCGCGGCACCAGTTTTTGCCATGGCACATGGGAATCCCAAAGGTTCTCGCCTTTCTGCAGGAGGGTCTTGACAAGGGTCTAGCCCTCGGGACTCTTCAGGTGCAGGATTCTGCCCTAACATGTTTCCGGGGGCCGGTGCGCGGTTACTCCTTTGCATCGCATGCGGGCGTGGCTCAGTTTTTCAAGGGCGTCAGAGTCTTGCGCCCACCGGTCCGTCCAGTGGTGCCACCCTGGGATCTCTCCTTGATCTCTTGAACACAGAGTATCTCTAAAGGTAAAAAGGGGGACTGTTGTAGTTGTTGATATGGAAGGACAGACTAGATAGGCCATGTGGTCTTTTTCTGTCGTCATATTTCTATGTTTCTATGATCCTAAAGGTCCTCATGGACAGGCCCTTTGAACCCCTCAAAGAGGTCTGTCTGCGGTACTTGGCTCTCAAGACAGTTTTCTTGGTGGCAATAACTTTGGCTTGTAGGATCTCAGAATTGCAAGCCCTCTCGTGTCGGGATCCTTACCTTTCCTTCTCAGAGGAGGGCGTGTCTCTGCATGTGGTTCCCTCTTTCTTACCAAAGGTCATTACGCCTTTTCATCTGAACCAACCTCTCTTGCTGCCTGCTTTTTCTAAAAAGCAATGCTCAGGCCAGCATAAGAATCTCTGAGCGGTGGATCTTAGAAGAAATCTTTCCTGTTCGGTAATCCAGTTTAGTCCTCCACAATCGGGTAGTGCCCCTCCTCCTGCAGCCTGGAGACTGGACCAATCAAGTCTTCTGTAGTATATATGCAGACGGAGCTCCCAGAAGCCCCCAGTGTGTCCAGTCTCCTTGCAGCTTGAGGACTTCTGTGCCCTTTCTGGGCACACTAAGTGACACTTGAAGGAGCAACACTAGTTAGTTAGTTCTTTTGGGGTTTTGTTTTTGGTCCTTTATTTACCATTTATTTACCATTTATTTGCTAGGTAGCTGTATCTTTAAAAAAAAAAAAAAAAAGCATTGCACAGGGGACATCCTGGGGGAAGCCAGACCTGCTTGGGCTCCTGCCTTCCTGCCTGGGAATTTCTGAACCCTGGGTTGAGCTCTCCCCTAGGCTGTACGGGGAAGAGCCATACCTGATTCAGCATTGCCTGTCACTTGGAGAAGTTGGCTGAGTTCCTTGCTGTTTCCTGAGCTGGTAGGAATTTTCCTTGCTTTAACTTTTCAGCTCCCTGATTGTTTGCATTGTCAGAGGCTCTGTCGGCTCCCCTGACTCCCAAATTGCACTTTTTCCTGATTTTTTTCGCTTGCCCTGTATTAGAGGGTCGTTTTCTTTCTTTTCCATATTATTTGGTTACCTTTGTATTTTCGCACCCTTTTTTACCGCGGGTGAAAAAAGTGCGGCAGCCATTTTGAATTTCTAAAGTGTGCTTTTTAAAGGCACTTTTTAACACTTGTGCACGGGTTCCCCTTGCATTTTTGGGGTTTCTTTGGCTGGCGATTTTGCTCAGGGCACCCCTAGGATTCTGGGGGGTGTTTTGTTGTCTGTAAAAAAACAAACAAACAAAAAAAAAGTTTTAAATTTCAGTCTGTACTGTTTTACATAGGGTTGGTCCCTTTGGTGTGGGCTTCCCTGGTTCTGTTCCATTCTTTCCCGCTGAGCGGAGGTTGCCTTAGCATGTATGCCAAACCCCAATACGTGATTTGCGGGTCCCGCAGAGGTGCAGTGACTGACTCTGGCATCTGCAGGGGCTGCACCTCAGTTTCTTCAGACCTGGAATGTCTTTCTCCCACTGCTGTCTGCAGCTCTGTGGTAACTCAATTGATTTTTCTTGATTTTTCAGCGATTTTAGGCATTTCTCTCATGCCTGCAACCCTCCCACCTTCTCCTTTGACTTTTTAAGTTAATTCCTTAATTTTGGGGGGTTTTAATTCACTCTTTTTGTGTTTTATTTTTGCTGGCGGCCATTTTGAATAGCTAATGAGCCTCGGTTTTGGGCGGGAAGCCAGATTGCTTCTCTGCTGGCTTCTCACAGCTATATTGCTGTTTCAGTTTTTTTCCACAACACTTGCTAGATGTCAGTTGTGCAGAGGTTACTTTTTTCTCTGCCTATGTATGAACATAAGGGATAGAAAGTACAGAAGGCATGGATAGAGAACAGTATGCAATTCAGAGCCACAGTACAATGCTGAGTCACTGACGAAGGGTGCAGGGCTCATGGGTTACATTCCCCACTGTGCCCAACAAAGAAGGCTGGCTGAGGCATTACCTATTATGGGGAATATTGTTGAATGCCTGTTCCTGCGGGACACAATTATTTGTTTTTAGTTCTCCCTGTGCCTTATTCCGGTTACGCTGCATAGGCTGTCAGAAGAGACACAGGGACCTCATGCATCCGCTTTGCTCTTCCCCCAGCATCTTGCTTCCCCAGATGACCTTGGGAACTCCGGAGCTTGGCTTCAGGGGAGCTCTCCATTGGCTTTACGCTGCACTGAGTCTTTACCACGAGAGTTTGGATACCTCCAGGAAGTTCAGGTATCATTTTTTGTATGAAAACTGAGTACTCTGTTTTTGTTTTTTCTTCCTCGCCTCAGCTGCTCTGGGATGATTTCAGCTGTATCCGGACCGGCTGCCTCTGAGTTTTGAAGTTCCTATTTTAAATTTTTAGTCCCCAAACTGCAGCCGGGTTGCTTTGTACGTCCTACTGATTATTGTACCTGTCTTATTCAATATACCATTTGGTTGAGGTTTTAAGTCAGTGTTTTGGATCCTGTCTGTTTTGGGCTCGGCCTAATTAAGCATGCTCACTGTAATTTTCCTACGGCTGGATTGCGCTTCTACTTCCCTCCCCAGAAACACCTTTCAGCCCCTACCATGGAGGTCTGAATGGCAGCGGAGGGATCCCACTCTAATTTCCCTACTTTCAGTCACTGTAATTGCCTTACCCTGACTTTGAAAGTTTCTCTATGCCAGCACAGTGAATGACTGCCAGTTCCCTTCTCAGTTCTGTGAATACCTGACAGTTTTTCGGTGCCAGCGGCTGTTTTGTTTTTCTCTTCAGTGTTTCTTTTTAGAGGAAACAGCTCTAAACAGCAGTTTCCACACATTTAATCATGCTGTGGAGGCACGTGGAGTTTCACAGTCCGTTTCTTGAAGAGTCTTGGGTTTCCCTGAGCCTTCCTTGCTTTTTGTTTTCAATGCAAAAAAAAAAAAAGAAGAAATAAATAAAACCCCACACAAGAAGAGGAAAGGTGGTTTAAGTCTCTACAATGCCTTTTTCTCTGGCTGTATTATAGGTGAAATGTACTCAGCCGAAGGGAACATTAATAGCTTGCTTGTGTTCCACCTGCACGCTGCATCCCGGAGGTTTTCCCCATACCCACTGCGTTGCTAGCTGGGTCCCTCAGCACCTTATCTCCCCACTCCTCAGAGCCCCTGCTGCAGGATCTTCCACGGCCGCTGAAGACCACATTACACATTCCCATCCGGCCGTCTCATCAACGGTTTCTCCGCTTCGCTCTTCCGTGGGGCCCCTTCCAATTTCCGGCCATGCCGTTTGGTCTCGCCACGGCCCCCCGCACCTTCACAAACGTGATGGTAGTGGTCGCGGCGGCCTTGTGCAAAGAGGGCGTCCTGGTCCATCCGTATCTCGACGACTGGTTGATTCGGGCAAAGTCCAGTCGGGAGTGTGTGCACGTCACGAGCAGGGTGGTGGCTCTGCTGCGGTCCCTTGGCTGGGTGGTGAAAGAATGCAAGAGTTGTCTGTGCCCGACGCAGGATCTCGAGTATCTGGGAGTGCGCCTCGACACAGCACGGGGCTTGGTGTGCCTGCCGGAGCGCCGCATTCGGTCTTTTGTCCGACTCTTCAAGGGGATGCCCGCTCCGTCTGCATGGTGGTACCTGCAGCTCCTCGGTACGATGGCAGCAACCTTGGAGGTGGTGCCCTGGGCGCGCTTCCACATGCGCCCGCTGCAGAGTGCTCTGCTGCGCCGTTGGTCCAACCAGTTCGACTCGTTGAACAGGAGATTGCCTTGCTCAAGGGCGGTTCGCCGTTCACTCCGGTGGTGGCTCTCCTCCGAGAACCTGACGCGGGGATTCCCTGGAGCCTCCACTTTGGGTTCCGTTCACAACGGATGCCAGCTTATCCGGCTGGGGGGCTCACTGCGAGACCCGCTTCGCTCAAGGGGAATGGTCTCCCCTGGAGACTTCTTGGTCGATCAATCCGCCTCGAATTACGGGCGGTGCGGCTAGCCCTCTTGGCCCTCGAAGCCCTAGTTCTCGACCGGCTGGTGCGAGTCCTCTCGTACTAAGCGACCAGCGTAGCTTACATCAATCGCCAAGGGGGCACCGGCAGCGTGGCCCTGGATTCAGAAGCGACGGCCTTGGTCAATTGGGTGCAGTCTCGTCTTCTGGCCATCCCGGCAGCACATATTGCAGTCGCAGACAATGGTCAGGCCGATTTTCTCAGCAGAGTGCGGGTGGACCCCGGAGGGTGGCAGCTAAGCCCGCAAGTTTACGCGCAAATAGTTCGTCGGTGGGGGCCGCCCATCATGGATCTCATGGCGACATGTCAATCGGCCAGGACAGGACGCTTCTTCAGCAGGCGAAGGGAGCGCATGTCCAAGGGGATCAACGCTCTCATTCAGCCGTGGCCAACGTCCGGTCTTCTTTATGTCTTTCCTCCGTGGGCTCTGATCGGCCAGGTCGTTCAGCGCATCGAGGGCCATCGGGGTCGAGTGTTCCTGGTGGCCCCGGATTGGCCTCGGAGGCCCCGGTATGCCAATCTGGTCCGGTTGCGCGACGGCATTCCTTGGCTCCGGTCCGCGCGGCCAGATCTTCTTCTTCAGGGACCCTTGCGGATGCCCCACGTGGGTCGATTCTCGCTTACGGTTTGGCCATTGAGAGGGCTCGGCTGAAAAAGATGGGTTACTCCCCCGCGGTGATTTCTACCCTACGGCGGGCGAGGAAAAAGTCCACTTCTCTTACTTACGTTCGGATTTGGGGGATCTTTGAAGACTGGTGCTCCCGGCGTGGAGTCCGGGCGGCGACGGTTTCAGTTTCCGTCGTTTTAAGTTTCTTCAGGATGCTGTTGATAAGGGCCTTGCGGCTAGTTCCCTGAAAGTCCGGTTGGCGGCTATCTCTTGTTATCGAGGCAAAGTTTTAGGCCGTCTCCTCGGTTCTTATCCGGACGTACGTCGTTTTGTTACGGCTGTTGTTCATTTGCGGCCCTCCCGCAGGATTTTCGTTCCTCCGTGGGACTTGAATCTAGTGCCGCGGGCCCTGGTTCGTGAACCTTTTGAACCCCTGAGTAGGGCGTCTCTGAAAGATCTTACGCTGAAGACGGTTTTTCTTGTAGCCGTCTGTTCGGCACGGCGTATTTCAGATCTACATGCGTTGTCCTGCCGAGAACCTTTTTTGTCTTTTTCCCCGGTCTCTTCCTTTTTGCCAATGGTGGTTTCTCCTATTCATGTGAATCAGGCAGTGTTTCTTCCAGTTCTTTCTTCGCACTCTGTCGGGTCGGCGGACAAAAGTCTTCACCGTCTCGATGTGGGTTGTGCACTTCGTCGTTATTTGAAGGCTACCGAATCTTTTAGGAAGACTGACCGGCTATTCGTGCTCTTCGGTGGTGCACGTAAAGGGGAAGCGGTGGCTAAGGCCTCCATTGCAAGATGGCTCAAGGAAGCGTTCGCGTCTGCGTATCTGTTGCAGCAGCGGTCTATTCCGGAGGGGCTACTGGCTCATTCCACTAGGGCTCAGGCGACCTCTTGGGCGGAGTATAGCCTAGTTCCGCCAGCAGATATCTGTAAGGCGGCCGCTTGGTCGTCTCTGCATGCTTTCAGTACACACTATCGTTTAGATGTGTCAGCGGCTCGGGATTCCTGTTTTGTTCGGCGGTTCGGCGCGCCGGATGGTAAGGTCCCGCCCGGTCTTGACTGCTCTGTTACATCCCGATTGTGGAGGACTAAACTGGATTACCGAACAGGAAATGGAAATTACACTAACCTGGTAATTGTAGTTCCTGGAGGGTCCAGTTTAGTCCTCCTTCCCTCCCGACTATCTGATATAATAATGCAGCGCACTTTCCGAACGGTGGATCATAAGACGGTTCCTCTTGCCGTTCGAACCTTTTTTTTGCAGCCGCGTTTTTGGCTATGGCTCTTTCTTTCTCAGGTGTTTAGTCAGCTCCTGAGATTTCTGATACGGAGCTGTGTTTTGATTTCTGGGGCGTCCGTTCCAGCGCAATACAGTGTTCTGACTTCCTCGTTTGGGGAGTAAGTTGGATATGTTTGTGGGGGGAATCAAATTGTTCCTTAATTATGTCATTTTCATTATGTCATTTTGTATATTAATCTAATGTGTTGCTTCGTTAAGTATGCTTTGTTACTAGTACACTGGGGGCTTCTGGGAGCTCCGTCTGCATATATACTACAGAAGACTTGATTGGTCCAGTCTCCAGGCTGCAGGAGGAGGGGCACTACCCGATTGTGGAGGACTAAACTGGACCCTCCAGGAACTACAATTACCAGGTTAGTGTAATTTCCATGTACTGCTGTTTGAAAGTGACCAATCCGTTTTGTCAGTCGGACCACCTCTTTGTACTCTTGGTGAGCCCTCAGAAGGGCCTTGTGGCCTTCAAATCCACCATTGCTGGATGGCTCCATCAGACCATTGAAGCAGCCTATATTATCCAGGGTAGACCGGTGTCTTCAGGTCTCCGGGCGCACTCCACTCGAGCCCAGGCAACTTCTTGGGCTGAGTGCTCTCAGGTCGCTCCTCTTGATATCTGTCGGGCGGCAACCTGGTCGTCCGGCACTATCGGCTCAATCTCCAAGCACGAGAGGAGAGACACAGTTTTGGAGCCAGTGTGCTTTTTTCGGCTCTTTCTTCCCACCTCAGAGGTCGTTAGCTTGGATAGTTCCCTTTTGTCTGGACTGGTCTAGCAGGATGAATTGGAAGGGGACATTTCACTTACCATTAATTTCCTTTCCTGGAATCCTGCTAGACCAGTCCAGGACCCACCCTGTTTTCAGTTGGAGTGGTGGCTGTGCAGGGGAGCCAAGGCTCATTTTACAGGCAGTGCATTTCTCACCATCTCTTAAAGACTCTTGGTCCGGTTCCTGTACATAGTTTGAAATGTTTTCGCTTCATCTACATAGTTGGCATATGCCGACCATCTTCAATGGTTCCATTTTGCTTTGTCAGAGTATACTGAAGGGGACCCCTAGGGGTATGCCTATACCTACCAGAGCCCAGCCAATCAGGCTTCTGGAGTTTTTTTTTCTCTGTCTCCAACATCTGCTGGCAGGGGGACTTAACCCACTTGTCTGGACTGGTCTAGCAGGATTCCAGGAAAAGAAATTAACGTTAAGTGAAATTTCTCCATCTCAAGGCTGAAATTAATTATTGTTTAAAAAAAGTAAAAGAAGACAAAATAAATATACATCGTTACACATCCGTATTCTCCTCTCCAACATGATTCTGCAAAAAAAAAAAGTCTTAGATTGGTCAGATTTATTTACTTCATTACTGATTTATTTACTTATTTACTGATTTATTTAGTTACTTAGTTACTTACCGCCTTTCAGATTCTCAAGGTGGTGTACAGAGAACATAACTTTGCTTACATGGAACTTTGCAGAACTATTTACAATGTCCATTATCAACAGTGTATACAGATAACCGAGTATATACAGATAACCGATAACATTTTAACTACACAGAAGCTTAAGCTCAACAGGGGCATAGGATTTTGCCAGTTGTCTTTATGCTGCAATAGCTGGTGCAATTCCTTGAGTAGTATGGTATTGAAGTGCTCAGTAAACAGATGTGTTTTTAAGTATTACCTGAAGTCTGCACTGTCATTGGTTGCTCTGAGCTGGTGTGGAAGGGAGTTCCATAGGGATGGTAAGTAGAGTTCGAACGCTCTGTGTAGTGCATTCTGGGAGGTGCCCGTAGGTATCATCGAGGTTGCAAGGGAGTTTTGGTGCTGTGTCCTCCTTGATCTGTTGTCTGGGACTCTTCTGAATAGGTTGTCTAAGCAGATTGTGCAGAATTTTGAATGCCATCGTTATTGCCTTATATTTAATGTGTGAACTTATGGGGAGCCAATGGAGAGATTAGAGTATGGGGGTGATGTGTGCGTGTTTGTTAGTTCTGGTAGTTAGTCGTGCTGCTGCGTTTTGTGCCAGTTGTAAGGCAAGAATTGAGCATTTGGGTAAGCCGTGTAGGATTGCAGTAGTCGAGGTGCAGTGTGATTAGCACCTGACATACGTATCTGAAGTGGTTGTGCTCCAGTAAAGGTCTGAGGTTTTGCAGGAACTTCATTTTGTAATATACTTTGGTAGTTTATTTTGCTGATGTGGGATTGGAAAGTGATTCTCTGATCAAGGTATATTCCTAAGTATTTTACCTCGCTCTTTACCGGGATTGATCTGTTTCCTATTGGTAAGGTGTCGGGTGGGTTAAATGTGGTGTGTCTCGTAATTATGAGGGCCTCTGATTTCTTGTAGTTGATTTCCAGATTGCGTTGTGATAGCCATTCGGTGGCTGCTGTCATGCAGGCTGAGATTGCAGAGTAGTCTGGATTCTTTATGTCTAAGGTGGAGTATATCATTAAATCGTCTCCATATAGGTGGTAGTGGATGTTATGTTACTGTAATATTTTGCATGCTGGCTATATGTACTGGTTGAAGAGGAGAGCAGAGAGTGCAGAGCCTTGTGGAAGACCTTGTTTCAGTGGGAAAGGTGGGAAAGGTCTGGACGTATTGGATTTTATCTTGACTTGTGATCTTCTATCGGAAAAGTATGAATGAAACCACGCTAGCAGTGCGTCATTTACTCCTATTTTGCTTAGACTTTCTAGCAGTATGGAGTGAATTATAGAATCAAAGGCAGATGTTATGTCTATTAAAATTAGGATGAAGCCTTTCCTGATGTCTTTGATTCCTTTCAGTACAGTGTTCAGAAGGGATGTTAATAAAGTTTCTACCCTGTGACGCTCTCGGAAACCATGTTGTTGCAGGTCGAGTGGGAAGGGAACATCAACATGGTCTTGTAGCTGGCGTTGGATTGTCTATTTTCAATTAATTTGGATAACAGCGGTATGCTGGATATGAGGTGATACGAGGCAGGAGACTTTGGGTCCAAGGTGTTGCTCTTCAGTAGTGGTCTTATGGAACAGATTTTCAGTGGCGATGGCAGGATCCCTTGTGAGAGGGATAAGTTTATTTTGCAGAGTGAAGGAGCTAATTCTTGAGCCATTGCTTTTATCCAAAGGGTTGGGCATGGATCTAGGGGGAAGTGGACATATTCAAGGATTTCAGGAAATTGGTGCAGAGGTCTTCGGAGACATAGTAAAAAAATGTCCATATGCTTGGTTGGTTTGGATCAGTTGGAGAGGTGATAGGTTGACTTTTTGAGGCCTGTGGACAATAAAGCTTGTTCCGGAGATAGGATGCAAAGGTCTTTGGAGTTAAAGCATCTGTGTCTTGGCTTTGTGGGGCTCTTGATAGGTCCTTGACTATGGAGAAGAGCTCTCTAGGACGGTTTAGAGATTTCATGATGATGTTAGTGTTGTGTTGCTTCTTGATGTTAAGGATTAATTGATTGCACTCTTGCTGTTTTTGACATGTATTCTTGATGATCTGGTTGTTGTTTGGTTCTCCTCCATCTTCTTTCAAGTCTTCTCAAGGTGATCTTTGCCTGTTTGATTTCCAGAGAGTACCATAGGGCTTTATTTATCCGTTTGGAGGTTCTCGAGTTTGATGGCGTGGAGGCAGCTAATGTAAAGGTGATGATCCAGTTCTCTATCAGTGAGGGGAGGTCTATTGAGGTAGTTTCAGCTTGGGATTGCTTGATTTATTAGTGTGTCTTTATTGAATTGATTGAAGCGTCTGTAGGAGTTTGGGTTGTGGTGTCTAGGGTGCGGGGGGTCGAGGGGGAGGTTAAATGATATCAGGTAGTGATCCAACCATGGCACAGGGCTTACTTTGATATATGTAGGAGTCAGGTGATTGGAGGATGGTGGGAACAAAGATCAGGTCCAGTGTGTTTCCTCCAATGTTGGGTCTGTGAGATGATCTGTGAGACATTCAGTGATGATAAGGCTTCAAGGAATGCTGAGGCTTGAGCTGAGGTTAGGGAATTCAGATTGAAGTCACCTAAGATAATTGGTAATTTGCCCTTGTTAGATTGGCTGGTGGCCATCTCAGTTATGGTTGAGAGGTTGTCAGTGTTGGGTGAAGGAGCTCTGTATGTTAGACATATTATCAGTTCTTTGCTTTCCAGGGTTATGGAGTTGACTGCTAACAGGCTTGAGGTTTAGTTGGTTGTTTGCCAGGATGAGAGAGCCCCCTCCTCTGTGTCCCGTTCTGGTAGATTGGTATGCATTCATGTGAGTTGGGGTGAGTTGGTTTAACAGGATGGTGTCCGTATCTGTGAGCCAAGATTTGGTTATATACATGATCTCTACATCTTGGTCTTGTATGTAATCGGCTATGGTGTGAATCTTGTTGTGAATGGAACAGGCATTTATTAGGGAGCACTTAATTGTTTGGGCCTGTTGCTTGGAGGTTGTGCTGGTCTGAGTTCCTTCATTTGCGTGTATGCGGATGAGGACGGGTGGTCTTTTGTGCAGGTTGGAGAAGAGGGGTTGTCGTTAGACATTGTCTGGGCCTGTAGAGGATTGGAATAGAGTTGTTCCAGCTTTATGTGGCTTTCGTTGGTCTTAATAAGAGAGCTGCTGTGAAGGAAAGGAGTAGGGTGACTTGAAGCCACTTCATGTCTGCTATTTCAGGCTGTAATCCCGCTTGGTGGTATCAGTTATGATTAGAGGAGCTATTAAGGCAGAAGTGTTTTATGCAGGAGGAAGGATCCGTTTGTTATGTGTTTGGTTAGCATATCTTATGGGGAGGACTTGGTTGTTAGGTCGCCTTTGAGGGTGTGCTGTGGGAGATCCGTTCTGCAGCTGAATGCTGTGTGGATGGGCAGAGTTTAGAAAAGGTGTTGCTGCTGCCCTGGGACCCCGCCAAAGGGCCTGCCAGGAGTGGGTGCACCGGGAGGCACTCAAATTTAAAGTCCTACATCGGGCCCTGATTGGCCTTGTGGTGGAGAGCAGGAGGGGTTTCCTACCCTCCTGCTCTCTGTCAAGATGCGTTTTGGGGCTCTGGGAGATGGCAGGAGCCAGCGGTATTAGTTATAATATACATTCCCTGCAGGGAATCTAAGCAGAAGAAGCTTCTGCAGGTAAGTGAGCACAGCTTTACTTGTTAATTGTGGTGAATTTAAACTTGGGAGAAACAGAGGGTGAATTAATTTGGAAAAAATCTATTTTAAATGCTTTAAAAGCCTAAATGAGTTACTGGCATGGCTTAAAGGTTTAGATTTAATTTGCTCTCTGTTGTAGTTGGGCCTTTTAGCATTTTAAAACAAAACAAATGAGTGTTTAATATTTTCCCACCCACTCCACTCAATTTATAGTCGGTTTTCTCAATAAAAGTAAAATTTGCTTTCCCAGGATATTTTAATCAGCAAGTGATCAACCCTTAATAGATTGTTAGCAGTTCAATGAAAAGAAAACACATGATAGATCAAAAACACCCGAAGGCCTTCCTTTTAGTCTAGGGTATCTCTACTCCCTTACAAAGATGCAGGCAGCAGTCAGAAGCAAGACAGGGGTTATCCAGATGCATTACGTGCCACGTATATGCTTATCTCCCAGTTGGTGAATGGTCATGTGTGTGCTCTCTGTGCAGAGAGCTCCTGGCTCTCAGAGATAACTCCAAGCTCTGGAGGTAACAGTAGCAGGCTTGGAGGAGCTGAGGCAAATAGTGTTACTTCAAGTGCATAGTATAGAAGTCCCAACTCTAGTTTGGCAGCCTCTGAACTGCTTTGGAGGAGAGAGGTTACCTGGAAGGAGATCATCTTCTTGGTGTGGCAGGAAATGATCCTGTTTCCAGGATCTGCCCTCCAGGGGATGCAGTATCCTCTCTCACTGATGTAGCTATACAGGCTTCTGCTCAGGAGGGAAGTGTTAGGATGGCAGTCTTACTTGGGTGATTGTCATTAGGCATGCAGATAGCTGGGTGACTAGAGGGTGTAAGTATTACCTGGTCACTTGCCTACCTGGTGTGAAGGTGGTGGACCTCGCACATAGCCTAGATAGGATTTTAGACAGGGCTGGGGAGGAGCTGGCTCTTATGGCACATGCTGGTACCAATGATAGAGGAAAATATGAGGAGGTGGCTACGGAAGCCAAATTTAAGCTATTAAGTAGAAAGTTGAAATCCAGGATCTTCAGGGTAAAATTTTCAGAAATACTTCCGGTTCAGAGCTCTAGAGTCTCAATTTGTGGATAAGGCGATGCTGCAGGAAGGAAAATGTTTGATTTGTTATGAACTAGTCTACATTTTGGGGATGGGTGGAGCCTATTGTGTAAAGATGGTCTTTACCTTAACCAAGGTGGTACTAGGCTACTGGTGCTAACATTCAAAAAGGAGGTATAACAAGTTTTAAAATCTGGGGAAAAGCTGGCACATCTGTTAAGCAAGCACATGGTTTGAAGTAAGTCATCTTTGAAAGATGCCATCATAACAGGGAAGTTGGAGCATCTTGATAGAGGGGTTGCAATAAAGGCTATAATAGCCCAGGCATATTTAAATAAAGAGCAGAAAGAGTTGAAAGAGAGCAGCTGACAGGATAATTTGCAATGAAGGTTGTAAAGTCAAACAAGCATACCTTTAAAATGTGTCTATACAAGGCTAGAAGCCTAAAAAATAAGATGGGAGCGTTAGAATATATAGCACTAAATTAAGATATAGATATAATAGTAATCTTGGAGACCTGGTGGAAAGAGGATGAACAATGGAACACTGCTACCAGGGTATAAATTATATTGCAATGATAGGATGGATCAAATCTGTGGTACAGAGGGGGATGAGCTATATGTTGGAGAGCATTGAGTCAAACAGAGTAAACGTTTTGCAGGAAACAAAATGCCATTCAATCTTTGTGAATTGGAATCTCATGTGGACAGAATGCTAAAATATTAGAAATTAGGGAAGCTAATAAAATTGGCAACATAATGTTTTTTTTTTCATTTACCCTAATATTGATTGGATAAACAGCATGTCAGAATATTGCGATGCCCTTGCTTGGGCCCGAAGGCTTACAAGCATAGAGCGGCCTTATAGTGTCCCTTTAAATAAAGCTTCCCTTGTTTGTCACTAGAGGGATTCTGGGACTTGTAGTTGGCTTACTTATATAAGAACTAATGTAGTTGTGAGACCGGTGGTTTAAGGCAGCAAGAAAATTTATTTTTTTGCAGGATTCCAAGGCATTAAAGCTCAAAAACACAAAAGCGAAAGGATGCTTCTCCAACATAAGAGTAAATCAGGTTAACAGAGGAAAATGCAACAAAAACCTTCTTTCACTGGGCAGCAGCTTTCATTCACATAAACTTTCACAGAGCACAGCTTCTTGTGGTCATCCCACGTATCGGGTAAACTTTTTAATAGCTTCTGTTTTCTTTTTCAAACCAAACTTTTACTAAAGGCAGCTTCTTGGCTTCAGAAGCTCACATACTTAATAGAACACAGACTTGGCTTTTTCCAACTCTTGGAAGTCACAGAAATTAGTCACTATATTGTTTCACAGTCTTTCAACCCTGTTCAACAATGCTCAGTTCTCCTTTAGAGAAAAAGAGCAATCCATTGGTGACAATTCTGACTCAGCTTCTGGCATACAAGAATCCACCTGCATCTCTTCTATGGACACCGGGTACTTCTTACTTCCACCAGTTTTATAAACTTGCCCAGCCTTCCTGTCTTCTAAAAACTCTTGGAACTGCTTCAACAGCAAATCACCCTGAGAAGGCACACTTGTATTGGGAGGGTAAAGCTTCCTCTCTGCAAACATTTTTCTTAATGCTTCTAGTGTTAAAAGCTCAGTTCCTTATCGTCACTCCAGTCCAGTCCCTTCACTTCTGGGTTGCGCAACCCTTCCAGCAGCTTGGAGGCTGAGCCCACCTTTTTGGGGGATGGAGCGGTATAAATACCACTGGGACCACCCACCCACTCCAGTATTCTCAGCCTCCAAGCAGCTGGAGGGTTCCGTAAGCCTGGGGCTTACTGGAGTCCTACATTGAATTTGCTTAGTTTCCTTGATTTTTAGCTTAATTTGTGCTTAATTGTACCTTTTCAGTAATTTAATTTCCTTTTATTTCTTTAGCGATTTTAGGGGCTCTGCTCCTTTAAGAATTTTTTCTCCCTCCCCCCCCCCCCCCCGGCTCCGACGCGGCTTGCAGAGCAAAGCCTCGGGTTGTAGCAGCGAGGAGGTGCTCTGCTCTACCCGGCTTCCTACTCTTCTTGCTCTGCCGTCGTGGGGGAAACAGCCTCGCGCCGAAGCCCTGAAGGTGGCTGAGCGCTAGAGGCTGCAACGACAACCGGAGGGAAGCCTTCCATCCCGGCCCGACGCGGCTGACCGCGGAGAAGAACCGCGCGGTGCCCCGGTTTCTCACGGTGCGATCAGACGGCGATCGCACGCGTGATTCTGTAAGGACTCAGCACCGGTCTCAGCGGGGGAGTGCAGGCAGACGCCAGAGTCCTTTTTTCCCCGAGCAGGCTCCACGTGGTGAAGCCTACCACGTGTAGAGCCCTCGGGTGGGATTCATAGCATCGGGCCCAGGATCGGCAATCTTCAAACTGCAAGTACCTCCCTTAGTGGACAAAGGAGTGCTAGCCACTAATTACGTTTAATTTCGGGTTAATTTTTATTAATTAATTTTTATTAATTTCGATGTAATTTTGTTTGTTCCATGCTCGATTTCTATTCTATTTCTATTTTTATTTTGATCGCCATTAAGTTTTTGGCAGCCCAATTGGGTTTAGGTTAAGGTAATCCCTTTTTAAATCTCCTAGGGGTATTTTTAGGAATTGTGTCCTAAGGGAAATTGGGCTTTGGTGGCAAGGGCCTACAAAGATAAGCCCCAACCTTTCCCCATGGCATCCAAGCCACGCTGTCCTTCATGTGGGACACGCAGGGGCACCTCCGCAGAGACAGGAATCTGCAGGAGCTGCGCCGCAGTGGCTACATCAGTTGAACGGGAGATATTGCAGCCTTCCCAGGGATCATCTGACCCTCTAGTAGGGGAAGGGGGGTCCCAGGGTTCGGTCTCTACCCCCTCTGAGCTACCCACGCCTCCTCTGCTTCCTCCGCCCCCTCCCTCGAGTGCAGGAGGGGACGGAGAATTTTTCTCCCCTGACTTCA
This sequence comes from Ichthyophis bannanicus, assembly GCA_033557465.1. NCBI lineage: Eukaryota > Metazoa > Chordata > Amphibia > Gymnophiona > Ichthyophiidae > Ichthyophis > Ichthyophis bannanicus. The sequence continues at coordinate 206,380,608 of CM066034.1, forward strand.
TCCTTTTACTCCATAAGGCCTACTGCCTGCGTAAGCAGGGCCTTGGGGCAGATGAGGTTACCACACCAGTGGAAGAGAGATCATCCAGACTCCTAGGGGCGATCAATCCAGAATCCAGCATCCCTTCTAAGCGTCAGCGGCTGGACGGGGAAGACCTCCTACCGTCCTTTTCCCAGGGGACTCCGGAGGAGGATGGCTCGGTGAAGGATTTGGACGAGGAAGAGGAGGAGCTGGAAGAAGGAGAGATCCCGGAAGAAGATCAATCGCGGATAGTTAGGGTCTTTAGGCGAGAGGAGCTTCCGGTGTTAATTAATGAATCCTTAAAAGTACTCAATGTGGCCTCAGATGTACCATCGCAGGAGGAGGCATTGGAGGACCCCTTAATACAGGCCATTAGGAAATCCCAGAAGGTCTTTCTGGTCCACAGAGTAGTACGCCAGATGATCCAGGAAGAATGGGACCAACCAGAATCCAGTTTAAGAGGAGTCCGAACCATGTCTCGCCTATACCCTCTCCCAGAGTCAGATAAAGAACTGCTAAAATCGCCCAGGGTGGATGCAGCGGTATCTGCAGTCACGAAGAAGACAACTATCCCAGTTGAGGGCAGTTCAGCCTTAAAAGACGCGCAGGACAGGAAGCTGGATACACTCCTGAAACAAGCCTTTGATGTAAGCGCCCTTGCATTACAGGCCTCCGTGTCAGGAGCCTGGGTAGCTCGAGCCTGCCTAAGATGGGCTCAGCAGCTTCAGTCAGAGGACTCTTCGGCCGAGATCCAGGCAAACTCGGCCAAAGTGGAATCCGGCGCAGCCTACTTGGCGGATAGTCAGTATGACCTCATCAGAAGCCTAGCCAAAAACATGGCCTCGGTGGTGGCGGCTAGGCGTTATCTGTGGCTACGTAATTGGGCAGCTGATGCTTCCTCGAAGGCTCGGCTAAGTCGGCTCCCTTTTAAAGGGAAACTCTTATTTGGGGAGGATCTGGAGAAGCTGGTCAAGGATCTGGGCGAGTCTAAGGGAGGTAGGCTCCCGGAAGATAGACCGAGACTAGGCCGCTCCCAAGCCCCTGTGCGCACTCAGCCTAGGGAGACGCGGAGATTTCGAACAGCCAGATCAAATCCCTTTTCCAGGGGCCGGTTTCCCTCTAAGGGGCAAGGTTTCAGAAGTTTTCGAGGGGCAGGTCGGGGATTTGGGGCTTCCTCCTCCTCCTCTTCCTCCTCCTTCTCGGGCCCTAGGAAACAACAATGAGGTGTCGGGGGTCCAGGGGGAAGAACGGCCGGTAGGCGGCCGCCTGAGGCTGTTTCTCCCCGCCTGAGGCTGTTTCTCCCCGCCTGGACCCGGGTCACGTCCGATCAATGGGTTCTAGAGGTGATCAGAGAAGGTTACGCGCTAGAATTCGCAAAGCAAATCCCACCAGCTTTTGTTCAGTCGCCCTGTGGAGCTCCAGCAAAAAGGGCAGCGATCGAGTCTACTCTTGCCCGCCTAATAGCCTTAGGGGCAGTAATTCCAGTACCCCCAGACCAATACGGATCCGGTCGGTACTCGATTTACTTTGTGGTCCCGAAAAAGGAGGATTCCTTTCGGCCAATCCTAGATCTAAAGCAAGTCAACCGCTGCCTCAGGGTTCCTCACTTTCGGATGGAGACCCTACGTTCAGTCATAGCGGCCGTGAGAGGAGGGGAGTTCCTCACTTCCCTCGACTTGACGGAAGCCTACTTGCACATCCCGGTCAGGAAGTCCCATCAACAATTCCTGAGATTCGCGGTACCAAGAGGCCACTTTCAGTTCCAGGCCCTGCCCTTTGGCCTAGCCATGGCTCCCAGGACGTTCACCAAGGTAATGATCGTAGTGGCGGCCTTCCTAAGGAAGGAGGGCATATTGGTACACCCCTACTTGGACGACTGGCTGATCCGCGCAAAGTCGGCTCCGGAAAGCCACTCGGCAACGTCCAGGGTGATTCAGGTCCTAGAGGAGTTGGGGTGGGTCATCAACCGGACAAAGAGCAGGTTGACTCCCTCTCAGGAACTCAAGTACCTCGGTGCAAGATTCGACACCCTCAGGGGCAGGGTGTTCCTGTCACGGTCAAGATCAAGGGATCTAAGAGTTCTAATCACTCAGTTTCTGGCCAGACGAAATCCCTCAGCCTGGCATTATCTCCAAGTTCTGGGAACTATGGCGGCATCAATAGAGGTGGTGCCATGGGCCAGGGCCCACATGTGACCGCTGCAGCGGGTGCTATTGCGTCGTTGGTCTCCTCAGCATCAGCCCCTCTCTATGCAGTTACCTTGCGCTCCACGGACCAAACAGTCCCTCCAATGGTGGAGGTGCCCGAAGAACCTGGACCGCGGAATGCCCCTCGATCCCCATCAGTGGTTGTTGTTAACGACGGATGCCAGCCTGACAGGCTGGGGTGCGCACTGCGAGGACCAGTTCGTCCAGGGTCTCTGGTCACAGTTGGAATCGCAGTGGCCCATCAACAGACTGGAATTGCGGTCTGGCTCTCAAGGCATTCAGGATATTAGTGCAGGGAAAGGCTATCCGAGTTCTCTCCGACAATGTCACCGCGGTGGCCTACATCAACCACCAGGGAGGCACCAGCAGTCGCGCCTTAGAGAAGGAGGCGGACTCTCTTTTCCAGTGGGCGGAGTCCCGGCTACTAGCTCTGTCAGCGCAGCATGTGGCGGGAGAGGACAACGTCACGGCCGACTTCCTCAGCAGGTACAAGATAGACCACAGGGAATGGGAGCTAGAACAAGAGACCTTCAACCAGATAGTAGCCCTTTGGGGCTGCCCAGTCATGGACCTCATGGCACGGTTCTCTACAGCCAAGGTGGACATATTCTTCAGCCGAAGGAAGGAAAGGATGTCCGAAGGGTTAGATGCCCTGTCTCAAAAGTGGCCTTCGGAGGGTCTTCTCTATGTATTCCCCCCTTGGGCGATGATTGGGAAAGTTCTCCAACGGGTAGAGTCTCACCAGGGCTTGGTAATTCTCATAGCTCCGGATTGGCCTCGCCGCCCATGATATGCCGATCTGATCAGACTGCTTGCCGACCGTCCTTGGCGGCTCCCTTTCTAAAGGGACCTGCTGAGGCAGGGTCCGGTCCGGATGCCTCACGTGGATCGGTTCTCGCTTACGGCCTGGCTATTGAGAGGGCGCAGCTGCTAAAACGAGGCTACTCAGGAGCGGTAATCTCGACTCTACTGAAGGCCAAAAAGCGCTCGACCTGTCTGTCTTATGTAAGAGTTTGGCGCATCTTCGAAGCCTGGTGCGCGGAGCATCGTTGGAAACCGCTTTCGGCCTCGGTTCCGGAGATTCTGGACTTCTTGCAAGCAGGCTTCGAAAAGGGTCTGGCGCATAGCTCCTTGCAGGTTCAGTTGGCGGCTATCTCTTGCTATAGAGGAAAGGTCCGGGGCAGGCCCCTAGGGGCGCACCCGGACGTTGCCAGGTTCCTACGAGCGGTTAGTCGTCTACGTCCGCAACGGAGATCGGTCATCCCTCCTTGGGATCTCAACTTAGTGCTAAGTGCCTTGGTAGGGGAACCCTTCGAGCCAGTGAAGAGAGCCTCCTTAAAGGATTTAACTCTAAAGACAGTCTTCCTGGTCGCCATTTGCTCGGCCAGAAGGGTCTCAGAATTGCAGGCGCTTTCTTCCCAGCCCCCCTTCCTGGCCTTTCTCAAGGACAAGGTGGTTCTGCGTACAGTACCGTCCTTTTTACCCAAGGTTATCTCTCCTTTTCATGTGAACCAGACAGTTACCCTACCTGTCTTAGCGTCTAAGGGGCAGGTAGGTAAAGACGACAGGCTGCGTCTACTAGACGTCCAGAGAATCTTGAAACATTACCTCTCTCGCACAGCGCCATTCCGAAAGTCCGACCGACTATTCATCCAGTTTGGAGGACCGCACAAAGGGGAGTCGGCGGCCAAGGCTTCCATCTCCAGGTGGATCAGAGAGGCGATTGCCTCCGCTTACATCCTGAAGGGGAAGCAGGTTCCGGTGGGGCTGCGGGCTCACTCCACTAGGGCTCAGGCGGCCTCTTGGGCGGAATTTTCCCTGGTACCTCCGCTGGACATCTGTAGGGCAGCGACTTGGTCATCGCTGCATACCTTCTCCAAGCACTATAGGTTGGACGTGCAGAGTGCAGCGGACGCCCGGTTCGGGCTAGCGGTTCTTCAGTCCGGTTTGCCGGAACCCACCCAGGGGTGAACTGCTCTGGTACTTCCCAGAAGTGAAGGGACTGGACTGGAGTGACGATAAGGAAATAGTAATTAGATCTTACCTGCTAATTGCTGTTCCTGAAGGAACGACAGTCCAGTCCCTGATCCCACCCGTTCCGGCAACCGTTTCAGACCTCGGGTTCATGGCAAGGCATTGTTGGGGCCGTAGCGCCGGTACAGCAGGAAGAAGTCCAGGAGGAAGCCGGCTCAGGTAGAAGCAGACATCTCCTCAGGCTATTCCCAGGCCTCCTCTCCTTGGTTTTCCCTTAATAAAAAAAAAAAAATTTTTTCAATATATATGCCTGTTACATTGGTTTGAGTTTTTTATTGTTAAGTTTCCAGTAGCAGTTAGGTAGATCTGCTTTTTCAATCGAATACTGGAGTGGGTGGGTGGTCCCAGTGGTATTTATACCGCTCCATCCCACAAAAAGGTGGGCTCAGCCTCCAAGCTGCTGGAAGGGTTGCGCAACCCAGAAGTGAAGGGACTGGACTGTCGTTCCTTCAGGAACAGCAATTAGCAGGTAAGATCTAATTACTATTTTCTCTGCTCTTATCTGGGTTTCGGTTCTCTTCATACATAAAACTATCCACCCACCTCTTAGCAGACGTTAGGGCTGGCTCCTGGACACTAGCAGAAGCAAACTGTTTCTCTGCAAGCTGTTCAGGTTTACATGTACTGGCTTTACCTTGGGGTGGGTCTCTCAGGCAGCTACTGATTCTTTTCCTCCTGATATCTTTCAGGCTATGGACCTCAGCCTTCTGGTGCCTTTCTCCACTCCTTCCCAGATAGGTTCCAAGGAAACTTTCAAGAGAGTGGCTTTCTCCCTTTCCAGGATCTCTGAGTTTCTCCTTCGTGTGCCTCCGTTGCTCTATCTGCTCTGGCTGCAGATCTGTTCCTTTCCAGCTTCCCCTGGATGTGCTGGCTCTGCTCTCTCTGCTGCATCTCCTGTGTGTGTGTGTGTGTGTGTGTGTGTGTGTCCTGTGACTCCTGTGTCTCCCTTCTTTGCTCCGAGTGTGTTTTTAAAAACCGTTTGCTGCCGGGCACTCCCTTGCCTCTGCACAGGTGTGACCAATCATTGAGCAAGCTTGGCTCTACTTCTGAACTAGGGCGTGGCCTGGCCTCAGCAGAGAGCTGAGTTTTTGTTCTTGCCTGCCTTGCAAACACTGTGCACAACTGAACTGTTGTTTTAAAGGGAAAAACAGGGTTTTCTTCCACTTCCATCTCTTCCTGGGGGCTCTCCTCACCACAATATACTACCGAGATAAAGTTCCTGGATGAAATAATTGACTGCTTCATGGAGCAGCTGATTCAAGAACTTACTACAGAAGGAGCTATTTTATGCTTAATCCTTTGTGGAATGCAGGATTTGTACACAAGCTAACCGTGTTGGAACCACTTGGTACTAATGATCATTATATAATCAAATATGGCTTAATAATTGGAGTGAATATACAAAGGAAATCTGCTGTGTCAGCATTTAATTTTCAAATGGGGGACTAGGATAAAATGAGGAAAATGGCTAGAAAAAAAAACTAAAAGAAGAATTTGTGAAGATCAAAAGTTAACATTGGAAATGGAGTTTTTATTTATTTTTTTAATAAGGATTTCTGTGTTATATACAACAGAAAAAGAGAGAAATCGGCAATAGATGAAAACACATCTACCATAAGAAACAAGACACATATAAAAATGAGTTCGCCATTAGACCCCATCTAGGAGCAAAGAGTATACAAATCCCAAGAGCCCTTATTCAAACTTTATATGCAGATCCCAAACCACATGAAAACATTTTAGAAACAGTGACTCCTATATAATTATCAGCATGCTGGGGACCAAAACCTCCTGAGCCCTGAAATTCCTCAAGCTGCAGGGGATCCGTATAAACATAACTGATTCCCTGGAGTTGAACCAAACATTTTATATAGAAATGCAAAAAGAATGTAGCTCCCAATGCTAACACCCGAGGCTTAAGTAAAAGAAAATCTTTACGCCTTAATTGGGTGACCTTGGCAACATCTGGGAAAATTAACTCTTTGTCCACAAAAGGAAATGAACTTATTTTTAAAATAAAGTTTCATAACCAAAGATTTATCATCTTCAGCAGCAAATGACACAACCAAAGTAGCCTTACTAGGAATTATTTCAACAGATTGCTCCAAAAACTGGGACAAATCAAGAGAATCTTGGGTAGGTTCAGCAGCCTCGAAAGGCTGCAACCTGCCACATAAATAATATATACTTGCAATTTGTATCCCATCTGCATCTTTGAATTTCAAAACTTCTTTAAAATAATTCCTTAACAGAGTTAAAGGGGAAAGGTAATGAGTTTTAGGAAAATGTAGGAAACGCATATTTTTTCTACATGCAGAATTCTCCTGTTCCAGCTGACTGTGGAGCAACAGGCTATCACGAATGCCTGCTGCACCTGCAGCTTAAAGACCAGAGAATTGATAGAATTGATGCTCCATTTTAGCCACCTCTGAAACCAATTGAACCAATACAGAATCATGCTGCTCGAGCTTAGCTACCATCTCCCTAGAGAATGAGGTAGTCTGCTCGATAACAGACTTCAAGTACAAATTTGTCCGTGCTACCATTTTCCAAACATTCAACAATGTAACAGAATTATGTATCAACCCCAGCGAAGGCTGGGACACTACAATAGGTACAGAAAATTTAAAATATTTCGGCATCGGAATACCAGAGCTGCCAAGGGAGGAGTCCACTGAGGGATCCCAAGCAGAAACACCCAACTCTGGGGGCTGCCCACCCTCACCCAGCATTGCAGAGAAAGTTACTGGTTAAGGTGGGGTAGTTTTTGTGCAATGGGGCTTAAAGTAACTCCAAACTCTGAGGATGACAATATGGGTGTACTAGCCAGAGAAGTAACTGGTGCGGAGGTCACATGTCTGTCCATAGGACCGACAACAGTACTCACAGTTGTTGCAGCTCTCACTGTTCCTTGTCCTTGTCCTTTGTTTTTTCTCTTATGGGGCATTGTACCACCAAACTTCCAAAGGGACCAAATTGGCAATGAAGGGGCAACAAATTGGGGACACCCCTTTGTTCTGTACTCCTTCGTTCAGTGCCTGTGGCCGCATAGGGAAACCCTTGCGTTTTTAAATGTGAGTTGCAGTGATGACCTGGCAGTGTGGGCGGAATCAAACCCCCGAGCAGCTCACCACGCTCCCAGACCACCTGGGGTTCCACACGCTGCACAGTAACTCAAGGTCTGGCTCCAGGCAAATATCTCTGCTCCCCAACATGGAGGTTTTTAAAGCCCAGACCAGAGAGATCCCACAGAGGTGGAAGAAAGGCCAAATGACAGCCAGCATCTTAAAAGGTGAGGTCAAAGAGGTAATTGTAGCCAAAAATTGACTTACTAACAATTCACTATTGGTGAACTGCGATAAGACGAAAGCGATGTTCATCACTAGAAACACTACTTTCTCGCCTCCACAAACAATCGCTATCCACGACAAATATATTCCAATAAAAAAAGAAGTAAAGTACTTGGGTGTCAATCTGGACAAAAACCTGACTCTACTGATGCACATAAACAAAACCGCCTCCAAAGCACACCAAAGACTAAAACTCATCCAAAGACTCAAGCCTATGCAATGATCACTTTTGCTTGGTGTATGCCAAGCAATAATCACCCCTATTCTGGATTATGCGAATTTGCTTTATCAAGGACTACCAAAACAATCCCTTTACCCTCTCCAATTAGTTCAAAATACGGTGGCTAGGATTATTACAAATAATTCCAGAAAAGAACATATCACCCCAATCTTACAACTTCACTGGCTCCCCATCCTTTCACGTTCACGATTCAAAGCACCTCTAAACATCTTCCGACTATTTCTCAGTATCTCGGCCACTGCTCTTCAAAGCTTGATAATCAAGGACTCCAGCAGAAGGCCCAGGCTCGGTAATATGATAAATAAGCTCACTACTTCTGCTGAATACCAACCCTTTAATCAATCTGCAGTCAGAAGAGCTCCATCACTTGCTGCCCCTAAGCTTTGGAACTCTTTACCTGAACATATGAGATCCACACAGGACATTAAGGACTTCCGCAAGATGTTAAAAACACTTCTATTTTCTGAGCACTACAGTTCCTCCCAATACTCATAATCAGCCTTTTTATTCCCTTTACCCCAACTAAAATTGTATTTAATAGCCCATTGTGAACCACTTTGATTGAAGGAAAAGGCGGTACAGTAGTCCCTCGCCACTTTGCGCTTCGACTTTCGCGGCTTCACTCTATCGCGGTTTTTCAAATACGAGTGTAATGGTGACTAAAGGGGTGTTATACAGTAGGTCATAAACAGATTTTCTATGCTCTAACTACGAAAATATTCAATTTATAAATAAAGAATCCTACTTCGCGGAAATTCACTTATCGTGGTAGAGTCTGGAACTGATTAACCGCGATAAACGAGGGACGACTGTATATAAAACTGGATAGATAGATAAATCAAAATCTTTCAAAAAATGGAAAAAGGAACAAAATGAAGAAAATAGAAAATGGCATAAGCACTGGCAAGTTAAATGGAAGTCACTGATAAGGAAGGCAAAAAGACAATTCCTTATTGTCCCTTCAGTCTGGTCCCGCGCCTCTGGGGCAGTGTACCTCTTCCAGCAGCTTGGAGACTGAGCATGTCACACTTTGACACTGTTAATAATACTGTGGGTCCTCCCACTCTCACCAGCATACTGTCTTCAAGCAGCTGGAGGAGGTGGTGAACCAGGGTGCTGGACTCCCTGAAGGGACAACTAAGGAGCTAAATTCTCAGATAGTTAGATATTTGGTTTGATTTATTTTTATTTGTTCAGAGTGCTAGGGCTAAAGTTAAAAAATCAAAAACAAAAAACAAAAAAAGCCCCCACAAACCTAAAAGTAACCAAAACTAATTCTGCAAGAGAGCAGCTCCCTTGGTGTTTGGGGGCTGGTGGTGGTGCATTGTGAAGCCCCAGGGCATTGCCAGCTCCCAAACCTGTAAGCAGGTGAGGAGCCTCCGGGCTGATTGGATACAACTAGCAACAACGTGCTAAAGTACAGGCCTCCCCCGAGGCACCTCCTGCAGCCAAAGCCACGGTAATGGCTGAGCTCAGGAGCTGAACAGGAGCCGGGAAAATGAAGCGCTGAGAGTCAGGGGTTTTGTTTGTTGCTGGCGGGCGGTGCGAGGTCAGGGTGGAGTGCATCGCCGGACATGGCTGAGCTGATAAGACAGCCTGTATTCTGCCGAGGTCTGTGACCGCATGGTGAGCAGTGCAGTGCTGCACGGGAAAAAGAACTGCGAGGAGTCTTTTTTTTTTTTTTTTTTTAATTCTCTCAGGCTTTGGTCTTTATTTGCTCTGTGTTTGAGCGGGCACCAGTTTCCTGAGGGATTTCTGGCAGCGGTTTGAGGAACAAGCAAGTTCAGAGCCATATTTAGCCAATAATAAACACCCCCCCCCCCAAAAAAACCCCCCAAAAACAAATAAGGAAAAAAGACAGGAAGGCTTGTTAGAGCTGTTTGGAAGGATTTGTCTGGCTTTCCCAGTGCTCTAGAGGGATCAATATTGGATCAGAAGTCCCTACTATCGCTGTAATGCTGGCTAGGCAGCAGTGCCTCATCTGTGGTTCGCGACGGGCGCAGTCTCAGTGGAAGGCATTTACAGGAGGTGTGCTCAGGAGGCTACCTCTATGGAGCAGCCTCTTCAGGACAGGGTGGGTTAGGAAGCATCTCCCTCTTGTTCCCTTACGTTGCCCCAGGAATCAGGGGGGCCTGTCAGGTGGGACAGGAGTCAGCTGTGTGCCCTCTGGCCATTCCTGGTCCCTCCAGTCCTGTAGCTGGCAGAGGTGGGGATCCCAGGTGTTTTTTCCCCCCAGAGTTTGTGCTTCTCCACAACGTGTTCTGCTTGCGTCAGCAGGGCTTGGTGGGGGGCCCCTCGGCATCTCAGCAGGGCTCTAAGAGGGCAGGGGACACAATGGAGTGTGAGCCAGGCATAGCACTGGCAAAGAGGCCCTGGCCTGAGGAGGAGAGGCATGGACAGTCTTCTCAACATGGAGTTTGATGGGGAAATCCTGGATCAAGAGGATCAGGCGCGGATAGTCATTGAAGACTCTGAATATGCCCTCTGCCCTCCCCGCAATGGAGTAGTCTTTGGAGGATCCCCTCATACAGGTGCTGCATAAGACGCAAAAGGTTTTTCCATTGCATTGCGTAGTACGGCAGATGATAGAGGACGACTGGGATCTCCCGGAGGCGGGCCTCAGAGGTGCAAGGACCATGGCATGTCTCTACCCACTGGTGGATCAGGAATGGAATTTTTACGGACTCCAAAGTTGGACTTGGCAGTTAGCAAGAAGACCACTATCCTGGTTGAAGGTTGTGCAGCACTTAACAGGGTAACCAACCTGCGAACCTGGACATCCTTAACAGGTCTTTGATGTGAATGCCCTCTCGCTGCAGGCCTCTTTTTGCAGAGTCTGGTTGGCTAGGGCCTGCCTCTGCTGGTCTCAGCGGGTTCAGCAACAAGAAGAACCAGACCAGATGGAGGAAGCGGCCAGATTGGAGTCGGGGGTGGCTTATCTGGCGGATATTCACTATGACCTCCATTACATAAGAACATAAGATATGCCATACTGGGTGAGACCGAGGTCCATCAAGCCCAGTATCTTGTTTCCAACAGTGGCTAATATAGGTCATAAGTACCTAGTAATCTCCTCAAAAGACACAGGTTCCTTAATGCTTGTATTGGGTCAAGCAGTGATATCCCGGGTCCCTTTTAATAATTGTTTATGGACCTTTCCTCCAGGAACTTGTCCAAACCTTTTTTTAAAACCAGCTAATCTAACAGCTTTTGCTACATCCTTGGGTAACACATTCCAGAGTTTGATTACACGTTGAGTGAAAAAATATTTTCTTTTATTAGTCTTAAGTAGTTTACCCTGTAGCTTCATTGCACGTTCCCTAGTCTCTCTATATTCTGATGACGTAAACAATAGATCTGTTTACCCATTCCATTCCATTCTTTAATTTATAGACCTCTATCATATCTCCCCTCAGCCGTCTCTTTTCCAGGTTGAAGAGCCCTAACCTTTTTTAGCCTCTCTTCATACGGTTGTCCTTCCATCCCCTTTACCAGTTTGGTGGCTCTTCTTTGTAACTTTTCTAATAATGCTATATCCTTTTTAAGATACGGCGACCAGAATTGCACACACTATTTAAGGTGCGGTCGCACCATGGAACGATACAGAGGCATTATAATATCCTTTGTTTTATTTTCCATTCCTTTCCTTATGATACCTAGCATTCTATTTGCTCTCTTGGCCGCTGCTGCACACTGGGTGGAGGGTTTTAGCATGTTATCCACGATGATGCCTAAATCTTTTTCCTGGGTGGTGGTTCCCAATGTGGAACCTTGCATCGTGTAACCATAGTATGGGTTGTTCTTTCCTAGGTGCATAACTTTGCTCTTGTCCACATTAAATTTCATCTGCCAATTGGATGCACAGTCTTGCAATTTTACACAATCCTCTTGGGTTTTAACAACTTTAAATAGTTTTGTGTCGTCTGCAAATTTGATAACCTCACTCATTATTCCCTTTTCCAGGTCATTTATGAATATGTCAAAAAGAAGCAGACCCAGCACAGATCCCTGTGGTACTCCACTATTCACCTTTTTCCATTGGGGAAATTGTCCATTTAGTCCTACCCTCTGCTTTCTATCTTTTAGCCAGTTTCTGATCCACAATAGTACACTGCCTCCTGTTCCATGACTACTTAGTTTTGCCAAACGTCTCTGAGGGACTTTGTCAAAGGCTTTCTGGAAGTCCAGATACACTATATCAACCTGCTCACCTTTGTCTACCTTTTTATTCACACCTTCAAAAAGACATAACAGATTAGTAAAACAAGATCTTCCTTGTCTAAAGCCATGTTGGCTGTCTCCCATTAAGCCATGACTATCTACATGTTCAGTAATTTTGTTCTTAATGATGGTTTCTACCATTTTTCCTGGTACTGACGTCAGGCTCACCAGTCTGTAGTTTCTGGAGCCCTTTTTTAAAAATTGGCGTTGCATTGACCATCCTCCAATCTTCAGGTATTACAGATGATTTTAATGATTGTTCACAGATTGCTAATAGCAGGTCTTCAATCTCATATTTCAGTTCTTTCAACACTCCTGGATATATACTATCCTGTCCCGGTGATTTGCTACAGTTTATCAGATAGTTGTAATACATCTTCCCAGTGCGTCTATTTCTTTCAATTCTTTTGCAGTATCACTTCAATCATGGATATGATCCCTACATCTTCCTCAGTAAAGACTGAAGCAGAGAATTCATTCAGTCTCTCCGCTATAGCCGTGTCCCCTCTTAGTTCCCCTTTTACCCCTCTATCATCTAATGGTCCAACTAACTCTCTCACAGGTTTTTTGCTATGAATGTATTTGAAAATGTCTTTATTACTTGTTTTTGCTTCCACAGCAAGTTTCTTCTCAAATTCTCTCTTTGCCTGCCTTATCAATGCCTTGAATTTAACTTGCCAGTGCTTATGCTGTTTCCCGTTTTCGTCATTTGGCTCTTTTTTTCCATTTCCTGAACGATGCTTTTTTTGACAACAGCCTCTCTCACCTCAACTCACCTTTAACCCTTTCAAGGCCTACGTTAAATTTTTAATCCACATTCTGCAGCTGGGTTAATTTTTGCATATTTCAGGAAAATTGTACCCGTCTTATTCAATATGTTCTAATAGTGATTTTCCTTCTGCTATGGTCATGTATTATATACCATTTGATAGGAATATTTAGTCAGAATTTTGGATCCTAAGAGTTTTGGGCTCGGCCTGGAAAGGGTTAAACCATACTGGGAATTTTTTTGGACTTCCTTCCACTTTTCTTAAAACGTGGAATACAGCTTGTCTGGGCTTCCAAGATAGTATTTTTAAACAACAGCCAAGCTTGATGTAAGTCTTTAACCTTTGCAACTGCTCTTTTTAGTTTTTCTTAACTATTTTCCTCATTTTATCATAGTCTCCCTTTTGAAAGTTAAAAGGTAGTACTGGGGATTTCCTTACCATCCCTCCTCCATTAATTAAATCAAATGTGATCATGCTATGATCACTATTTCCAAGTGGCCCCAACACCCTTATCTCTTGCACCAGATCTGGTGTTCCACTAAGGACTAAATCCAAAATGGCTTTCCCTCTAGTCTGTTCATGAACCAGCTGCTCCAAGAAGCAGTCATTTATTTGGAAAAACTTAGAGAAGCTAGCAAAGTAGTCAGGAAGGCAAAGATTCAAAAGGAGGAGGAAATAGCCAATGCAATAAAATAGGGGGATAAGACATTTTTCAGATATATTAGTGAGAAGAGGAAGGGCAAAAGTGGTACTGTCAGACTCAAGGGTGCAGGGGAGGAATATGTAGAAGCTGATAAGGATAAAGCGGAATTGCTTAAATATTTTTGTTCTGTGTTCATAGATGAAGAACCAGGAGCAGGACCTCAGAAAACACCCACAAACAGGAACAGAAGTGAGGGACATCTTGAACAATTTTCAGAAGACTGTGTTTGTGAGACACTAGCTCAACTTAAAGTAGACAAAGCGATGGGACCGGAAGGGATACACCCTAGAATACTGAGGGAACTTGGGGACGTTCTAGCAGCTCCACTGACTGACCTTTTCAATGCCTCGTTGGAGTCGGGAGTGGTGCCAAAGGACTGGAGAAAAGCTCATGTGGTGCCTTTACACAAAAGCGGAATTAAGGATGTAGTTGAAAACTACAGGCCGGTTAGTTTAACTTCGGTGGTGAGTAAATTATTGGAAACGCTGCTGAAAGAGAAAATAGTGAGGTTTCTGGAGTCCAGCGGATTACAGGATCCGAGGCAGCATGGATTCACCAGAGGCAGGTCTTGTCAGACAAATCTGATTGATTTCTTTGACTGGGTGACCAGGGAGTTGGACAGAGAGAGAGCCCTAGATGTGGTGTATTTAGATTTCAGTAAAGCCTTTGACACTGTTCCTCAGACGACTTATAACCAAACTGAGCACCCTAGGGATGGACCCTAAAGTTACTGCTTGGGTTAGAAATTGGTTGGGTGGGAAGCGACAAAGAGTGCAGGTAAATGGAGCTCACTCCGAGGAGAAGGATGTTAGCAGTGGTGTTCCCCAGGGATCTGTCCTTGGTCCGATTCTTTTTAACATCTTTGTAAGTGATATAGCGGAAGGGATGTCGGGTAAGGTTTGCCTCTTTGCGGATGATACCAAAATCTGCAATAGAGTAGACACCCAGGAAGGTGTAGATAACATGAGGGAGGGATCTAGCTAAGCTTGAAGAATGGTCTAGAATTTGGCAGCTAGATTTAATGTTAAAAAATGTATGGTCATACATTTGGGCTGCAGCAATCCAAGGGAGCAATATAGTATAGGGGTGAAGTACTTATGTCCACTAAAGAAGAGCGGGACCTAGGCGTGGTTGTGTCTGATCTTAAAGTAGCTAAACAGGTAGAAAAGGCAACGGCAAAAGCTAGAAGGATGCTTGGGTGCATACGGAGAGGAATGGCTAGCAGAAAAAAAGAGGTGATAATGCCTCTGTATAAGTCTTTGGTGCAACCTCATTTGGAGTATAGTGTGCAATTCTGGAGACCGCACCTTCAAAAGGATGTGAACATGATGGAGTCGGTGCAGAGGTTGGCTACTAAAATGATTAGTGGTCTTCATTATAAAGCAAATGAGGACAGACTGAAAGATCTTAATATGTACACCTTAGAGGAAAAGCGGGATAGAGGTGATATGATTGAGATGTTTAAATACCTCTGTGTCATAAATGTTCAGGGGGAGAGCCTCTTTCAATTGAAAGCAAGTTCTGCTATGAGGGGACATGGGATGAGGGTGAAGGGAGAGAGATTCAGGAATGATATGCGGAAATATTTCTTTACAGAAAGAGTGGTGGATCCGTGGAATAGTCTCCCAGTGGAGGTGGTAGAGATGAGGACAGTAACTGAATTCAAAAAAGCATGGGACAAACACAGAGGATCTCTAAAGGTAAAAAGAGGACTGTTATAGTTGTTGATATGGAAGGACAGACTAGGTAGGCCATGTGGTCTGTTTCTGTTGTCATATTTCTATGTTGCTATTTCATCCAAAACTTTATCTCCCTAGCATGTCCTGCTGTGACACTGACCCGTTCAATACCGGGGTAATTGAAATCATCCATTATTATTACTGTTCTGTAACTTTTGTTAGCTTCCCTGATTTCTTTGAGCATTTCATCATCCATTGTTCATTCTGGCCAGGCAGTCTAGTACAACCCCACTGCCATCGCCTTCCCCTTTTTACATGGAATTTCAATCCATAGAGATTCTACAGCAAATTTTGTTTCCTGTAAAACTTTAATCCTTTGTGACTCAATGCCCTCTCTAACATAGAGCGCAACCCCTCCACCAATTTCATCAGCTCTATCATTACGATATAGTTTGTTCCCAGGTATCAGTGTCCTACTGGTTGTCCTCCTTCCACCATATCTCTGAGATACCAATCATATCTAACTTCTCATTTAGTGCTATATATTCTAACTCGCCCATCTTATTTTTTATACTTCTAGCATTTGCATACAACATTTTAGAGACTGTTTTATTCATATTAATCTGGTTATCGGTAGGCAGGGATAATATGGAATCTTTAAGCTCTGTCTGCTCTGTACTTAAGAGCATTCGGGCTACCTTTGTCTTTTATTGGAACCTCTCTGCTGATATGCCCTAACTTCATATTTTTGGTAGTATCCTTCAAGGATACATTGTTTTGAACCATGTGCTCTTGGGTGACTGTTGGCTCTCCCCTATTATCTAGTTTAATAGCTGCTCTATCTCCTTTTTAAAGGTTAATGACAGCAGCCCGGTTCCATCCTGGTTAAGGTGAAGTCCATCCTTTCGGAAGAGCCCCTCCTTTCCCCACAATGTTCCCCAGTTCCTAAGAAATCCAAAACCCTCATCCTTCCACCATTGTCTCATCCACGCATTGAGACTCTGGAGCTCTGCCTGCCTTTTGGGTCCTGCGTGTGGAACATGAAGCATTTTGGAGAACGCTACCCTGGAAATTCTGGATTTCATCTTCCTACTTAGCCTAAATTTATCCTACAGAACTTCTCTACCACATTTTCCTATGTCATTGGTACAGACATGTACCAAGACAGCAGACTCCTCCCCAGCACTATTTAAGACCTTGTCTAGGTGGCGCATGAGGCATTAGCATTAACAGGCAGGGCGGCACAGGCAGCGCTTCCTTGGAGGAGAAGGCTGGCAAGCTGTTGAGCTGGGCAGAAAGTCATAAGATCATAAGATATGCCATACTGGGTCAGACCAAGGTCCATCAAGCCCAGCATTCTGTTTCCAACAGTGGCCAATCTAGGTCATACGTACCTAGCAGTCACCTCCAGGTATTGTCGGTGGCTCATGTGGCAGGAGTAGACAGTGTGACGACAGACTACCTGAGTCAGGTGCACATTGACCCTGGCAAGTTGGTGCTCAACCAGGAGGTGTTCACCCAGGTAGTGCATTGATGGGGCACACATGGAACTAATGACAACATTCACAACATCCAAAGCGAGCCAGTTTTTCAGCAGAAGAAGAGAGCGGACATTGGAGGGCCTGGACACTCTTGTTCAGTGGTGGCCTGCAGAGGGACTCCTGTGTTCCCACTGTTGGCTCTCATAGGCTGCATCGTGCAGAGGATCGAGGCTCATTGCGGGTTGATCATTCTGATCGCTCCGGATTGGCCAAAACATCCGTGGTATGCTGACCTTGTGAGAATTCTAGCGGATCCCCCATGGTGGCTTCCTGTGCGTGCGGATCTCCTGGTGCAGGGTCCGCTGCTTATGCCTGAGGTGGATCGATTCTCACGACCTGGCTCTTGAGAGGGCTAGGCCGAGAAAGAAAGGGTACTCTGCCTCCGTGATTGTCACCTTTCTAAAAGCGAGGCGGCTGTCTACCTCTGGCATACATTCAGGTCTGGTGCATCTTTGAGTTGTGGTGTGCGTTGAGACTAATCCATCTGTCGTCAGCTGCCATGCCTGACGTCTTGGCATTTCTGTAGGCTGGTTTCGAGAAGAGGCTGGCGGTGAGCTCTTTGAGGTTGTTGTTGGTAGCGATTGCCTGCTACCGCAGAAAGATCCAGGGGGTAGCGCTGGGAACACACTGGGATGTGGTACGTTTCCTGAGGGCTGTAGGTAACCTACGCCCACCTCAGCAGTCAGTCGTCGCGCCGTGGGATCTCAATTTTAGTGTTAGCGGCGTTGTATGGAGAACCTTTTAAGCCTCTGAGTATAGCTTCGCTGAAGGATTTGACCCTAAAGACTGTTTTCCTCTTGGCGATATGCTCTGCATGCAAAATGTCTGAGCTGCAGGCCCTTTCTTGCCAAGAGCCATATCTTTCCTTTTCTAGGGGAAAAAGTGTTTCTCTGTCCGGTACCTTCTTTTTTTGCCCAAGGTGGTTTCGATTTTCATTTGAACCAGATTTCCTTGCTGATCCTGGGAAACACGGAGGGCGACACTAACTGTTCCCAGCTGCGTCACCTAGATGTGCGTCGTGTTTTGAGAAGATATTTGAAGATGACGTCTGCTTTCCACAGGTCAGATCATCTATTTCTGGGGTTTGGGGGACTGCGTAAAGAGGAGGCGGCGGCAGCCAAGCCTCTATTTCTCAATGGATTAGAGAGGCGATTTTGTCTGCATATCTCTTGAAGGGTAAGCAGGTGCCAGTGGGGTTGCAGGCCCATTCTATTAGAGCTCAAGCAATCTCATGGGCGGAGTTTAGCTTGGTGCCGCCGGTGGAAATCTGTAAGGCAGCAACCTGGTCTTCGCTGCATACTTTTGCTAAACATTATCACCTGGATGTCCAGGTGGCAGGAGATGCCTGTTTTGGATTGGCGGTACTTCAGGCCAGTCTGGCACGTCCATCCCATTAAGTTGACTTCTCTGATACATCCTAGAGTTGCGGGGCTGGACTGGAGGGATAAGGAAGATGAAATTAGACTTACCTGCTAATTGTTGTTCCTTGAACTCCAGTCCAGTGCCAGATCCCACCAGAGTACTACTTAGCGGTGTCTGGGGCCTGAATGAATATCCAGTTTGATGCCAGTGACCCTGGGGGTTGGGCTCTGCGAGCTCTGGGGAGGCGAGGTGAAGGTTGCACTTAAGGGGTAGTCTGTCTCGCGTTCAGTCCTGAACAAGTTGGCCCAATAAGGTCGCGGGTAAGCCCCCTTTTTCAAGGGGTGGGGAGGAGGACTCTTTCTCCAAATTGGGAGGGGGTTTGTTTTGTTTGGGTTTTTATTGGATACATTTGGTTACATTTTCTAACTACTTATTTGTTGATCCTGTGAGTGTGCTTTGTCAGTAGGTTACTGGTGAGAGTGGGCGGTCCCACGGTATTAGTAGTCGTGTCATCAAAGTGTGACATGCTCAGTCTCTGAGCTGCTGGAAGAGGTACACTACCCTAGAGGTGCAGGTCTGGACTGGAGTTCCTCAAGGGACAACAATTAGCAGGTAAGTCTAATTTTGTCTTTGAAATGAAGCTTGCCTTACTACTACTACTTACTACTATTACTACTACTACTGAGCATTTATATAGCGCTACCAGTCATACGCAGCGCTGTACAGACATAATAAAGAGAGAATCCCTGCTCATCAGAGCTTACAATCTAGTCAAAAACAAAACAATTTAGTCAAAAACAAACAATCTGGTCAAAAGCAAACACAGAGGTGTAAGCAGGGGTAGAATAAGGGAAGGGAAGGAGATTAGAAGAGTCAAGAGCCTTAGAGGTAAAAACTCACAATAAAAACTTTCAGGTACATTTGAAGCAAGAAGCTGCGAAGAAGTCAGTTGGACTATCATGGCTGTCATGCCTGTCTTCTGGCGTCATTGCCCCCCACCTTTCATTCCCACTCGCCATCACTCACAAAGTACTGCACACCGGTACCCCCCCCCCCCCCCCGATACCTAGCAGACCTTACTGTATTCACAATCAGCCCACTCCCCGCCCCCTCCAATCTGCTCATTGGAATTGTCTCTTTCTCCCCTCCCCTACCCAGGCCTGCCTCAAACTTACTGCCATTCTGCATTCTTCTTTCTAGGCCCCGCACTCTGGAACTCCCTACCACATACCCTCCGCACTGAACTCTCATTTTCCTGGTTCAAGACTAAGCTCAATACCCACCTCTTCCACTTTGCCTTTGACTTCCCTCTCCCCGACTCCGTAGGGCCTTTCTCCCTTAGTTGATCCCTCACCCCCCTTTCCATATCTTTTTGATGCATCTATCCTCTTATATTCTTTCTTTCTGTCTCTCCATCTATTGCTTTCTTGTCTAAACAGTGGCATTCCTTTCTTTCTTTACCTGCGGTCCTATTCATTGTACTCTGCTGTGATGCTTTGCTTGGGTGGTATATCAAGCGCTAGAGGGGGAGGACAAGGGTAGATCGCATAGGTTGGGAGTGGTGCTATATGTTAAAAGGGGCATTGTGTCAAACAGGATAACTGTTTTGCAGGAAACAAAATACACTGTAGAATTTCTATGGATAAAAATTCCATGTTAAAAGGGGAAGAAAATGGCAGTGGGGATGTACTACCACCCACCTGGTCAAAATAAACAGATATGAAATAAAATAAATTGAGGAAGCTTGCAAAGTTTACAACACAGTAATAATGGGAGTTTTCAATTACCCCAGTATTGACTTGGTCAATGTTACATTAGGCTGTGCTAGGGAGCTAATTTTTTAGACTAAATAAATGACTGCTTCATGGAACAACTGGTTCAATTGACTTGAGGGGAAGCTATTTTAGACATAGTCCTTGGTGGAATGCAGGATCTAGTGCGAGACAGAATGGTTTTGGGGCCACTTGGCAATAGCGATCATAACATGATCACACTCCATTTAATAAATGATGGGAGGATAACAAGGAAATCCATTGTGCTAGCATTTAGCTTCCAAAAAGAAGATTATGATAAAATGTGGAACATGGTTAAGAAAAAGCTGAAAGGTGCACCTGCAAAGGTCAAGAGTTTATATTGGGCCTGGGCATTATTTAAATGTGCTGCCTTGGAAGCCAAGACCAGATGTATTACATACTTTAAGAAAGGTGGAAGGAAAGCCAAACGACAGCCAGTATGGCATAAAGGTGAAGTCAAAGAGGCTGTTTTAGCTAAGAGTAAATTGTTCAGAAAATGGAAAAAGGTGCCAAATGATGAAAATAGGAAACATAAGTAGTGGCATGTTAAATGCAAGGCAGGCAGAGAGAGAATTTGAAAAGAAACTTGCCGTGGAAGCAAAAGTGCATAATAAAAACTTTGTCAAATACATTTATGGCAAAACACCTTTGAGAAGAATCAGTTTGACCATTTGATGATAGAGGCGTAAAAGGGGCTCTAAGAGAAGATAAGGCCATAGTGGAGAGACTGAATGAATTCTTGCTTCAGTCTTTACTGAAGATAATGTAGGAAACTTACCCATGCCAGAAGTGATATTTTAAAGGTGATGTATCGGAGAAATTGAAACAAATCTTGATAAATCGGAAGATTATAATACAGCTATTTGATAAACTGAAGAGCAGTAAATCAGCTTGATTGGATGGCATACGTTCCAGGGTGCTGAAAGAACTGAAATAGGAGATTGCAGACCAACTTTTAGTAATCTGTGAACTATCCTTAAAATCATCTGTAGTACCACTATAGACCAGTGAGCTTGATGTCTGTATGGGCATAATGGTAGAAATCTTTATAAAGAATATAATTACTGAACATGTAGATAGTCATAGTTTAATAGCAGAAAGCCAACATGGATTTAGCCAAGGAAAGTCTTGTCTCACTAATCTGTTACATTTTTTTCAAAGGTGTGAATAAACGGGTTAATACACTATATCAACTAGCTCATGTTTATCTGGATTTTCAGAAAGCCTTTGACAAGGTCCCTCATAAGAGTCTCTTGGGGGAAAATTAAAAAATCATCGGATAGGAGGCAGTGTACTATTGTGGATTAGGAACTGGTTAAAAGATATAGAAAACAGAGAGTAGGGCTAAATGGACAATTTTCTCAATTGAGAAAGGTGAATAGTGGAGTACACCAGGGATCTGTGTTGGGCCCACTGCTTTTTCACATATTTATAAATGACCTGGAAATGGTGGTAATGAATGAAGTGATCAAATTTGCAGATGACACAAAATTATTCAAAGTTGTTAAAACACAAGAGGATGGTGAAAAATTGCAAGAGCCTTGAAAAACTGGAAGACTGGGTGTCCAAATGGCAGATGAAATTTGATGTGGGCAAGTGTAAAGCTATGCCCTTAGGAAAGAACAGCCCAAACTATAGTTGCATAGTGCAAGGTTCCACTTTTAGGAATTACCACTCGGGAAACGGATCTGAGCATCATCATGGATAATGCATTGAAACCCTCTGTTTACATTTGTTGGTATATCAAGATTTTAATAAACAATCTTGGCTAGCAGCAAAGCTGTTTACATTAAAAATTTCAATAAAAGTAAGAACAGAAAGGAACTCCATAGCTATCAATGGGACAGGTAAGAGGAGACAGAAAAGACATGAGCTAAATCAGATGATTATAAGTAGCAGCCATCTGGTGCTGCTACTCCTTCCAAAACCCCTAGAAAGCCTTCTCAAAAAAAGTATGTTTTTAGGTCTCTCTTAAATTTTTGAAAATTGGACTAAAGTCTGAGAGAGTCTGGTGACGTGTTCAGAGATATGGTGCAAAGATATAAAAGGCCATAAGCACGTGGATTCCAAATGTGCACGAATAACTGATAGAAACACCAGAAGATTAAATGTTTGTGAATGAAGGGCCCAAGTTGGACAATAGGAAATGAGAAGAGACAATAAATACAGTGGGAGACATGTGTAGTAAGCTCTGTATGCCAGCATAACAACCTTAAAGCGAAAACTGTGGAGAAGAGGTAGCTAATGATTCTGATGAAATAGAGGGGTGACATGATCAAATTTGGCAGCATTTGATAGAAGATGAACAGCAGTATTTTGCACCAGTTGTATTATTTTTTTTTTTTACTAGGGATGACCAAAGTCCACAATAGATGAATTTCAGTAATCAAACCATGGTGTTACTAATGCAGGTAATAGAGAGTGAAGTGCAGAACGCGAAATATATGGCACGACTGAATGAGATTAGATGTGAGATGTGTATCAAAAATGACTCCCAAATGTGTGAGCGAAGATTGTAAGGGCAGATAGCTGGGGGAGAACTATACCGTGACCCACAACGGTAGAGAATTTGAAGAGCTGAATTGGAGACCATGCGCAGATAACCAGGAGGATATAGTGTTCAGACAAATATTGAATGACACAAGATTAGGCGAGAGGGAGGAAGAGTAGTAGAACAGAATATCATCTTTGTACTAATAGCAACTCGCACCATGGTCTTGTACCAGAGTGACCAGTGGGGCCAGAAAATTGTTAGTGATGGGAAAGAATGGAGCCCTGTGAAATGGGGAAAGAATGGAGCCCTGTTGGGACTCACATGGGGAAGATAAAGGCAATGAGTCTGGGACAGTTATGGACAGTTATATATGGACTGCAAACAAATGACCATGAAGGAACTAGATAAACCATTTCAACATATTGTCCCTAATGCTGATAAGAGAGCCGATGAAGTAGGAGTGAATGATTAGTGACATTAAATGCCACGGCTAGATCAGGGAGATGCTTAAAGCAGACTTGTGAGCATCTAGGTTGGCATGGAGCTCACTGAATAAAACTGTAATTGTGGATTCTGTACTATGGCCTTTGCAAAATCCTGTCGGGGATGCAAACTGTTTGTTTTTTTTTCAAGAAAATCTGAGAGCTGAAGGAAGGTGATTTTTTTTCAATTATTTTCATTAGGAATGGAAGATTAGAAACCAGCCAGTAGCTATTTGGAACTGATGCATAAAGACTGGGTTTTTAAGGAATTGGACTGACGACTTATTTTAAAAGAGAGGGTAACACACCATTTTGGAGGCTAGAGTTTATCATCGGACAACAGAAATTTGAGAATTGCAGATTGGAAACATAAGCCATATGATCTTTTTCTATCTAGTCTGCTCTTCCATATCAAATACTATATAGTCCCTTTTTTCCCCTTTGGAGATCTTCTATGTTTCTCCAATGCTTTCTTGAATTCAGATGCTGTCCTCATCTTTACTACCTCCACTGGAAGACTATTCCACGCATCTCCCACTCTTTCCGTAAAGAAATATTTCCGCATATTACTCCTGAGTCTACCCCTCTCACCCTCATCCTATGTCCCCTTGTTGCAGAGCTTACTTTCAATCGAAAGAGGCTCTCCTCTTGTGCATTTATGCCATGGAGCTATTAAACATCTCTATCATATCTCCTCCATCCTGCCTTTCCTCTTGTGTATACTGTCACCAGCAGTGGCCCAACTAGGTATTGGTAGCTAGGTACACTGCTGGGCCTGACCCTTCCAGGTAAGAAATTGTAGTTGCGACGGAGTGTCAGGTTGAAAACAGGCTTTATTCCCCTCCCGGGGTTTCAGGATTTTCAAAGTAATACACAGTATGAAAATTAAGAGGTAGCCATACTTCTGGCAAACAAAATGGTGAAATGAAAACAGCTTCTTGCTTGTACAGAATCAGTAACAAAACAGGAACCAGGTGAAATAAATGCTGACAGTTTTTCTCTGTATTCTTCTAGCTTTGTGCACGGCACCCTTATGCTTAGCTAGCGTAGAGAACTCTCATTAGTTATGACTAGAGAGCAGTCCATGTCCTCCTCATAAGGCATATAACTATCTGTACACATAGGCTCTTCAACTGTATTATCTTGTGGACAGAGAGTTTGAAATGTTCTTAACTCAGTTTCAGAACCTTCGTCAGAACTCTCTCTATGATATGGCAAGTACTTATCAGAGAGCTTATAGAACTGCCCTGCTCTGTTCCTAACAGGTTTTTGCAGTTTCTTATAAGGCTTTACAAACATGCAATCATCTTCTTCACTCATACAAATGTCCTGACTTACATTTCTTTCCTTTTCCCAAGGCTGTAAGTACTTCTGGTGGTTTTGCCTTTCAGATAAACAGGGAACCTTATCAGCTGCTCTCCTTTCTCTCCACGGCACTCTGTGTCTAGGAAATTCTTCCTGCGTCACAGGTGAGGGTTTCCTCCAGTTAATCCCTCTGTAACAAGCTTTCTGTCCCTCCTTGAATCCTTCCTGGGCTTTCTGTTCCACGGCTCACATACAACAGAATCAGCTGGTGAATATCCTGACCTTCTGTTTGAAACTTTCAAGTTATCTTTTACTTGCCAAGTCTCCCAGTCATTCTCAGCTTCTGAGCATTCACCAAACAAATCACCGTCAGGATCAGAATCAACATCCAAACCATGAGAATCCAAATCTAACTCTGTTTGCCTAACATGCTTTTTATTCAGGTTTAGGGGCGTTCTCCTGCTCATGTGCACACTGTTCTGCTGATTACTAGGGGAGTGTTTGTTCTCTGGGCGTGCTCTCAGACCTCGTGTCTCAGCCTGCCCTTGTTGCCTATAGCAACCTGAAAGCTTTTTCTCTCCCTGCCTGTCAGAAATTGTGCTGAACTCTGCATCTCTCTGTGTCTTACAGGTATAAGGTAGAACTTCGGTGTCACAATACATATTAAGATCTTTGTCCCCATATGGTTTATAACGAAGACCACTGACCATTTGAGTAGCCACTCTTTGCACCAACTCCATCCTGTTGGTGTGGTCTCCAGAGTTGCACACAGTGCTCCAAATGAGACTATACCAGAGACTTTTACAGAAGCACTATCCTCGCCTCCTTTTTTTTTTTTTCTGCTGGCTATTCCTCTCCCTATGCACCCAAGCATCCTTCTGGCTTTCATTGTTGCCTTTTCTACCTGTTTAGTCACTTTAAGATCATCGGAAACAATCACGCCTGGTTTCCACTCTTCTTTCATGGACAGAAGTACTTCTGTTCCCCTTCAAAGTACCATTCAATGTACCTCCTTCAGTGTACCGTTCCCTTGGAGTTTTGCAGCCCAAATGCTTGGCTCTGCATTTTTTAGCATTAAGTCTCAGCTGCCAAATTCTTGACCATTTTTCAAGCTTAGCTAGATCCCTTCTCATGTTATCTACTCCTTCATGGGTGTCTACTCTATTGCAGGTTTTGGTTTCATCTGCAAAGAGGCAAACCTTAGCCAACAGCCTTTCCCCAATATAACTAATAAAGATGTTAAAAAGAATCAGACCCAGGACAGATCCCTGCGGCACACCACTGGTAACATACTTCTCAGAGTGAGCTCCATTTACCTGTACATTTTGTTGCCTCCCACTCAACCAAATTTTAGCCCAGTCAGTCACTTTAGGGTCCATCCCTAGACTGCTCAATTTATTTATAAGTCCCCTGTGTGGTACGGTGTCAAAGAATTTACCGAAATCCAAGTACACCACATCTAAGACTCTCCCTTGGTCCAACTCTCGGGTCACCCAGTCAAAGAAATCAATCGGATTTGTCTGACAAGACCTAAGGTAAACCTATGCTGCCTTGGATCCTTTAATCCATTGGACTCCAGAAACCTCACTATCCGGTTTTAGCAGCATTTCCATTAATTTACTTACTACAGAGGTGAGACTAACCGGTCTGTAGTTCTCATCCTCATCCTTACTTCTGCTTTTGTGTAAAGGGACCACATTTGCTTTTCTCCAGCCCTCTGGGACCACTCTTGACCCTAAAAAAGCATTGAAAAGATCAGTCAGTGGAGCCGTTAGAACTTCCCTGTTCCTTCAATATTCTCTGATGTATCCCATCCGGCACCTTCACTTTGTCTACTTTTAGTTTAGCTAATTCCTCATAAAAGGTCTTCTGAGAGTCATTCAGGATTCCCTTCACTTCTGCTCATTTACACCCTTGTTTTTGTAAATCTTTAATAATTTGTTTATTCTCAGGGTACCAACATTTGGGAAAGTTCATTCTACTGTGCCAATGTATTGTTACCCTAGTTCGTGTGATATTCCAAGCCATTTTGCTTGTGGCAATTGTATGCATTGCACATCTACCTTAGAGGGACCTCTTTGGTCTGATCCTAGATCTGGGCTGGTATTATGATCCCGTTGGTGCACGACCTGTGTATTTAATAGTATGTCCTTGTGGGCTACTTTACATTGGTCGCACTACTAGATCAGTGAAATTGCATTTAGGGGAACATACTTCCCATTTAAATACATCTACAGTGATCACCCTGATGGTAACATACTGCCTTCAGCGCAAACATCTGTTCCAACAATTGCAATGGTGAATCATTGATCATGTTCCTGTTGACCCCCCTGGAGAGGTAATTGGATCACTAAGCTTCAGTGGGCTGAACAATCTTGGATTTTTAAATTGCAGACAGTCACCCGGCTTGGCTTAAACTTATAATTCGACTGGCCCAGTCTTTTCTGAATGGACCAACTGCATCTCTCGATGGCACTTTGCCTGATGTTGATTGGTAGATTAAAGGTTCTTGATGTTCCATTTACATCAGACGCCAGACTTTTAATGGAGCAGGCTTGAATGGTCTTCAGAAGTGCTTTCATTGTTTCGGAGCAAGAGTCCTTAAAACATCTGAAGCAGGGCTGTTGCAGGCTCGAAACATGTTACACGTCGTTGCTGGATTCTTGGATGGCTCTTTGCGCTTATTCAAATAGTTTTTGATAATGTTCTCTGCTCCTCCCCTCCCAGGATCTCCACACTCCGAACAATGAGAAGGAAGCAATAACAATTAATAATACAATTCCCATAAACAATTGTGGTACACACACAACCAAAGCTTTGGGGGAGAGAGGGAGAGAGAGAGAGAGCAAGACTTGCACTTCTCTCTCTGACTCCGCCTGCTTTGGCTTCCTTTTTATTGGCTTAAGATCCCATCTCACAGCATAATTTCCACCTTATTATTCTACGCCAAACATCACATTACATCTTTTACTAATGCATCTTCATAATGTGCATATCTGTCATAGGTCAGATTTTATTTGTATAGGTCATCAGGAGAAGACATACACGTATTCCCAGACATAACTTCTTAAACAATCATTTTAACAAGCAGTTTTCACAGTGTATATTTCAAGACTGAAGAGAAAGTTATTTCCTGCACTTTCTGTATTATAAACAAACCTAGTTTCTCTGTTTTATCTGAAAGTTCAGGGTAGTTTTTCAGTGGAGTCTCTCAAGGTTGTTAGCTAAGTAATAGGCCCTGAAATGTCTGAGCTACTGAATCTGTGGTGTTAACTTTTTCTAAGGGTTTTCAGTGATATACCATTATTGAGTATCCTCAGTGTACACGGCCCTGTACAGACAAGTCTCCTTTCAGTTTTGAATAAAAAATTATAAAAAAGGAGGTTGTGTTTCGAGGGAGTGGAGTATTCCCTCCCTCTCTTTAACAGCTCATCCGACACAAAGATGATAATGTGTCTACGGCTATACTTGATTTAGTCGATTCCTCATTCCACTGTCTGATGTAAACAAGATTGACAAACAGAGCCAAATCTGTGATATTCTTGGACTCGCATGCAGTCATCTTGACCTGAGCCTTAAAAAGGAATATTTTCAATACATAAATGCCTTTTCTCATCCATAAAATATTCAGAATGGGGCGACCTCTAAATGTTTCATAATCGGGCTGAAATGTCACAGGTAAGCAAGCTATGGACAAAAATAAGCCTTGCCGAAGAAATGATTCTACAAACACTTTTTTGCATTGATTTGTGGACCACACTAGTATGCCTGTGTGCATGTGTGATGTACAGAGGTTAGGTGCACTCAGGGCAGTTTCTCAAATACAACAGTCGTGAACCTTACTTCTAAGCCCAGGGTATGTGGAGTATGATCTTAGTCTCAAATTTATTGCTAATGCTCGGCATAGTAATTTAATCGTGCCAAAGAGAGCTTCCTTCTGGAGTTCGTAAGATGTAACAGGTATAGGTAGTTTGTCAAGATGTGCTTGGAAATTCTTCTTTATCAAGCCTGTTGCTCCCAGTATACTTGGAAAGATTTCTGTATCTTTCTGCCACATTTTCTTGGTCTCTGACTGCATTTCTTGGTACTTTAGGATCTTTTGCCTCTCCACCCAATTCATACAATAATCACTCTGAACCGACACCTATATTATCAATGACATTCTGGTATTCTCCTTTAGCACTATGTCTGGTTTCCTTGTATCCAGTTCCTTATCCATCGGAATGGGAATGTCTCAGGTGATCAGTGCCTATGAGTGAGCGCGCACGTGTGTGGTGCAGAGGTTAGGTGTGGGCGCGCACGTGTGTGGTGCAGAGGCTAGGTACGGGCGCGCATGTGTGTTGTGCAGAGGTGAAGTGCGGGCATGCATGTGCGTGGTGCAGAGGTGAGTCCCTGCGCATTTGCCTGTATGGTGCAGAGGTGAGTTGTCTGCGCACCTTATGGCAGTATCTTGCACTCTTCCCTCCCTCTCCAACCCCTCTCCTGGCTCATATCTTACCCTTCCAGATTCTTCTCCCCTTTAACCAAATCCACCTAGCACTCCAATCCCCTGACCTAAAATTCTTCCCGTCTTCCTTTGTTAATAGGCCCACTGTCCCTAAACATTGTTTTTACCTTGCCTACCTCACTTCTCCCTATACACCAATAATCTATTTTGCTGTAGGCTGTGATCTTGGCCATTCTCTTCTCTTCTGCTTACAGGGATGGAATTCCCAAGGGCAGACCTAAGGGATCGTCGCCATTGGGCATCTCATTTGTGGGGAGGCAATGCTCCCTCTTGATCCCTCTCATACTATACCTATGCCTAATTGCTTCAAAAATCCCCTATAATCCCAAATAATAAACACCTAGAAATAGAAGCCCTAGGTATACACTCATACATACCTCCTTTTCCATACTTTACGGATATTTGACTGGCAGAATAAACACTGTATGTACCTGGAGCTTTTTTTTTTAATTTACCTTGCATTAACCCCTTGCCTAGTCCTTTTATAGCATGGCTGTTTTAAATAATAGGCCGCAGATTATTTGGTAACAGGTTTAATAGGTTCTGTTTGCGCTTAATCTGATCCTGGTTATTTAATAGTTTAATTTGTGAATTTTTTTCTACATCTTCACAGATTTACACTGATTTGCTTTAGTTGCTCTGAATAATTACTGTCACGTTTCTAGTGTGTGTATTATTCTCAGCAAAAATGGTGGCAAAATATTCATTTAGGGGGTTATTTACTAATAGCACATGCTAATGCCATTATGGCTTGTTGCAGGGCACTATTGTATAAAATGGGTGCTGCAGCAGTGATGAACAGTAACAGCATTTAGTTTAATACTAATGGTTATGTGCTTTTAAGGAGGTAACTTCCTATTTTCTTATCCTCCCCTGAGCTTTCCATTTACCCCTTGGTCATCTAACAGTTCAGCCGACTCCCTTGAGGGCTTTTTATTTCAAGTGTATGTCAAATGGTTTTTAGCATTAGTTTAGACCTTTATAGCAAGCTTCTGTTCAGTCTCTTTAGGCCTGCTTTATTACTGTTTTACATCTAACTTCCCAATGTTTGTGTTCTGCATTTTAGTGTATGCGCTCCATTTTTTAAAGAGATGCTCTTTTGACTTTCACTGCCTTTTACACTTCACCCTAAAGACATGCTGACAGTTTGAGTTAATTAGCTTTTGGCTTGCTTTAATGCGTGGAGTATATTTATCTGAGCTTCCAAAATGTGTCTTTGAATGCCCATGCCTTTTACAAACTTTTGACCCTGGTAACTACTTCTTTTAAATTTTCTTTCTCACTAATTACACATTTTAATCATACTTCTCTATACTTGTTTCTGGGTGGTGATTTTTTTTTTTTTTTTTTTTAATTTTTGCACGATGGTGGTTATTTTGTATTTAGCTCATGCCTTTCCAATATACTGCGTTCATCTAACATACATGATGTGGCTGACATTCTATTATCAGATACCTTTGCCTTGTAAAAGTCTTCACATTCTTGTATGTTTTTTACATTCTACTAGCTAAAAAAATATAACTAAAAAATTATGAAAGTGTTTCACCCATCTATACAACATTATATTTGCAGTATGAAAGACATTTTGCACACCATTGTGTGTATGTACATGTTAATGTGCATGTTAATGTGCATGGGAAGGAAGGGATGAGTAAAAATTAAGTGGTATCGGAAAATGAAAGAAGATTGATGAAATCTTTCAAGAGTCTCCCATTGTCTGCTCTTTGCACACTCTAGTCCTTCATGTTTTTTATCCCCAATATCATGTCAGCGGTAGTCTCTCTTCCCTCCCTCCCTCGGTTCCAGCATGTGCATTACTCTAGTGGTCGTAGGGCCCAAACACCATTATGTAGTGCAGATCAATTCTTCTGGTGTTGCCTCTACTCTTGGTGTTGGCTCTTTGCCTACAGCAGTACTCACTACCTCTGGTGCTTTTAGTTTATTTTGGCTACTGAACCTAGTGTTGCACACAAATGCTATTCATGCATGTGCAGACCCCCTTATAAACAACTGTTGCTTATAGTGGTAGAATTATAAATGTTCATAAGCATTTATAATTGTCATGCTCATTGTTCCACAACCTGTATATAAGTTACGCTCAAGATAATTAACCTGTATATAAGTATAAAAAAAAAAAAAGTACTATTGTTAATGTTAAAATACGTTCCATATAACAAAATGTGTACATAGTTAAAACTTGTTCCATGTAAGACATACGGAAGTATGCTAATCTTTGTTCAATGTAAACCGCCCCTGATCTCTGGAAGGGGCGGTATAGAAGAAACTGTTAAAATAAATAAATAAAATAAATAAATAAGCAGTAGCTGCTAAATTTACTTTCCTTCTTTTAAAAGGTCATTGGTTCATTGTTCTGTTAGAGTCCTGGCTCGAACCCTGTTCTTTTCAATGGGATTTGTTATAAAAGTGAAAGGAAAATGTGCAAGTCATTTGGAAGCTCCAGTTCTTGTTGTGGCTCCCCATTCAACTTTTTTTGATGCGATTGCTTGTGTTGTGTCCGGATTGCCTTCAACAGTCTCCAGAGCAGAAAATGCTCGTATCCCAGTTTTTGGTAGTAAGTATATGTTTATATACTAATGTTTTTTATTTGTGTTGAAATTTAAACTGAACATTCACATTATTTTTAGAATACTAACTATATAAGGAGGTTATTTCTACATTTAAAATACTGTTTTACATGTAGAAATGGGCAGTTTGAAAATTGTATAGTCAATTTATGGGTAAAATTCCATGCACAATTTTAACTCGTAGTAGGGGGAACACAATCCTGGGAGCAGTTTTCAGCAGTGTTTGAAAATACACATGTACTTTGAATTTTTAAAAGTGCATATCATATTTTATTTAGAAAAGACATTTACAAAATCAAAGGAGGCATAGATCTGAATGGGCCCTATTTTTTCCCTTAACTAATTTTCACTTTGAAAATTTGTTCAAGGTCCATGTGTAGAAACTATCCATGGAATTGAAAGATATGTAGGCAGTTTGAAAAATTGCCCTCAAGTTAAAAAGGTATATTCCATATTGTCCTGCTAGACCAGTTCAGACAAGTAGGTTGTGTTCCCCTACCAGCAGATTGGTGGAGACAAAGAATCAATGAAAAGCTACCCTAGCGACTTTCAACTCTCATTACTCCTACTATCGGTCTCAGGTTCACAATGCTAAACGCACTTATTTCTCTAATGCCATTTCTAATGCTCCAAACCAGACTCCACACCTCTATTCTACTTTCCAATCCCTTATCTCCCTACATGCCCCATCATCTGATTCTTCATCTCAGCCTGCTCCCCCTCCTGTGCAATTAGCTTCCTTTTTTAGTGATAAAGTAGCATCCTTGAGAGCATCTCTGCCCTCTTGCCCTGCTCCCATTCCGTCCCCCCCCCCCACCTATTTCGCAGCTTTCTCACTTTTGGGCATCTTTTGACCCAATCACAGCACCCGAACTCCATCACCTTATTTCCTCATCTAAGAAGACCTTCTGTGCACTCGATCCTATTCCTTCTTCGTGGCTTCTCACCCCTTCCCTTGGGTTCCTTCCTTATATTCTCACCATGTTTAACTCTAGTTTGACCACTGGGATTTTTCCTACACCCTGGAAGCACGCTCTAATACGCCCCATTCTGAAAAACCCCTCATTAGATCCTCTACTTCCTGCTCACTATCGTCCTGTCTCTAATCTTCCTTTTCTCTCTAAGCTATTGGAGAAATACGTCTTTGCTCAACTCTCCCACCACCTTGCATCCATTAATTTTCTTCACCCTCGTCAGTCTGGGTTCCGTCAGGGTCACAGCGTCGAAACTGTTCTCTTGGCTTTCACGAATGCTTTACATGTAGCACATGATCGTGGTGACATTTCGGTGGCGGTTGCTCTGGATCTCTCTGCAGCTTTTGACTTGGTCGATCACTCCCTTCTCCTTCAACGTCTACGGGACGCGGGTCTCTGTAGCACGGTCCACCACTGGTTCCACTCTTTTCTCTCCTCTCGGTCTTGCTCGGTTCTCCCTTCCTCTTCCTCTACTCCCCCTTCCTCTACTCCCCCTTCCGATCCCCACCGTCTTCTTTGTGGGGTCCCTCAAGGTTCTGTCCTTGCACCGCTTCTTTTCAACCTCTTCCTAGCCCCTCCTGCTTCCCTAATACAACAGTTTGGCCTCTCTTCTTTCTTCTATGCTGACGACATTCTGTTACTTCATCACACTTCACCCTCCTGCCCTGATCTTACTGCATTGGATTCCTGCCTCTCAGCCATGGCAAACTGGTTAACACTCAATTGCCTTCATCTAAATCTGACCAAGACTATTGCTATCTGGTTCTCTCACGGTGATCCTTCCCCTTCGATAGCCCCCTCTTTCTCTGGCTCCCCTGTACCTCTGGTCTCTACTTTTCGATATCTTGGTGTGCACTTTGATTCCGATCTGTCCTTTCATACGCACATTTCTCATATTACTAAAACATCTTTTTTTTCCCTTCGTCAACTCCGCTCCGTTCATCCCTTTCTTTCCCCCCCTGCCCTCACCACCCTGGTGCTTTCCCTCATTATGTCCCGTGTGGATTTTTCCAATTCACTTTTCATTGGTCTTCCCAAATCCCAACTGACTCATCTACAACGAATTCAAAATACTGCAGCACGCCTCCTTACACATACCTCCCTCTGTGACCATATCACTCCTCAGCTATTTCATCTCCACTGGTTGCCTGTTCCCTTCCGCACCACTTTCAAATTATTAACTCTGGTTCATAAAGCCTTCCAGATCTCCTCTACTTTCACTCTCCCAGATATACCCCTCGCTCTTTTCACCTTAACCGTCTCACTTTGCCTTCCCCCTCCCGCGCTCATTTGCAATCCACTCGTTCCTCTGCCTTTGTCTTTGCTGGCCCCGCCCTTTGGAATGCTCTCCCTTCCTCCCTCCGTTTAGAACCCCAATACAATGTTTTTAAACAAAACCTCAAGACCCACCTGTTTTCCCTAGCGTTTAATCTTCCCTCTCCTTTTGTGTGACTTCACTATCCCCTATCCTTCTCCCTTTTGGTGTTTCCCCATGTCGTCATGTCTTGTCCTGCCTCCCTTTTCCTGCTATCCTTTTTATGAAATTGTACATTTCTTTTCCTTCTCGTTGGCCTTTGGCCTTCTTTTACTGAATTTGTTTTAATTGTACACCGCCTTGGTTATTTTAGAAAGGCGGTTTTTATCAAATAAATAAACATAAACATAAACATCACTCCTGTGCATCTATCCACTTTAGCTACCAGAGGTCCCTTCAGTATTTCTTTGTTTGCAGCAGATGGTGGATGGATTTTCTCCTCTGTTGAAAATCTGAAGGAAGAGAGATTGATTAAACGCTCGTGAACGACCACCTTGAGCCCTAAAAAGGTGACACACTCACTTGATCACGATGTGGGAGGCTCCACTAGATAGTGATCTTTTCGATAGCCATAGGAGGGAAAATTGGTTCAGTTCCATGCCCTTATCATGAATAGGGCAGGTTAAGCAACCACAAATTGGAAGAATTTGGAAGATTCTGGAAAAGTACAGCAGCCTTACACAACCTCAACGCCTCCTCCCTCCCTCCTCCTGCTTTCTCCCAAAGTTTTGCAGAAGGCTCTTACAGGGATCTGCCTGCCAGCCACCTTCCACACAGTGCTGTAGAAATAAAGCCAGCCAGGGAAGCAGTTTCAGGGAGTTGAGCAGAGCCTGTGCCTGGTGCTTTCAGGGGGTGAGTACCAAAGCTTGATCCTATCCTTCTCTAGGAACAAGCAGGCAGTCAGTCCTCACTTATGGGTGATATCGGCACTGACATAGCCCGCGTGGAGCAATTCCCCAGCTTTCAAAGAAAGCCTTTGGGATTGCCGCCACGCATATGTGGTCCTCTTCCCGCTCAAAGGTGCCATCTTGCCCAGTCTCCCTTTTTCCACGGAGCCCTTCAGACGCACGTCCTCGTCCCTCAGAAAAAGTTTTTCATTTTTGGCCCCTGGGCCGTGCTTTTTTTTTTTTTTTTTTCCAAATTGCACTGGTCCTCCTCCATTCTAACCCGCTCTCCTTTTTTCCTCTAGCGAGGGGATAACCTTGATTAAAAGTTTTTTCCCTGTTGTGGGCTTCATGCCCTTTTTTCTCCCTAGTGATGGCCGCCAAGGTCTTCGATCCTCCTGAAATCCGTCGCGGAGTGTTTGAAGTACCTCTCCCATGCCACATATGACGAGTTTGAGTCCTCCGCCCGCGTAGTGGCGGCCAGCATCAGGGCCTGGCGCCAGGTATGGCTCCAGTCTTCGGACCTGGAGCAGTGGGTCCAACAGAAGCTCCTGGACGTCCCTTGCCTTGGCGAACAATTGTTCGGTAAACTTATGGAGGATAAGGCTGCTGAGATAGAAACTGAGTTCGTGACTCAAACTTGTCTCTCGCGCAAAACCTCTTCCCTCCCTAGGAAGAGGCAGCTGCCCAAGAAACTGTTCTTCCAAAGGAAGGGACGCCCTTACCCACCTTTCCCGCCCACCTTTGCACCGGCTCCCAGCACACATGGCGATCATAAGCCTAAAGGGCCTAAAGCCCAACCACTGGCGCTGCCCCATCCTACACAAGGGTTTTGACGCTGCATAGCCTCTCGCCCCCCGGCAGCTCTTCCGCCAGTGGGGGGATGCCTGTCCCTGTTCACCCCAGAGTGGGTGTCAATCACGTTGGACACCTGGGTCCTCCAGGTAATCAAGGACGGATACCGTCTCCGCCTGGACAGGCGCTCTCCCCAGCGGAGCCTGCTTGGCTCCTCGCGCACCAGACCACCTTGCAGCGGGAATTGTCCAACCTCCTCGCCCAACAGATGGTCGAGAAAGTACCGTGGCACCTTCGAGGTCAGGGGTTCTACTTCTACTTTCTCGTCCCATAAAAGACAGGGGGCCTGCACCCCATCCTCAACCTCAGAAACCTCAACAAGTTCCTGGTGTGGAAGAAATGCAAAATGTTATCGCTTGGCGTCCTGCTGCCCTTCCTTCAGCAGGGCGATTGTCTATGCTCCTTGGACCTCAAGGACCTTTACGCACATATCCTAGTTCACCCCAGCACAAGCAATACCTGCGCTTCAGGGTGCAGGGGGAACACTACCAATACAGAGTACTCCCCTTCGGGCTCGCGTCTGCACCACGGGTTTTCACAAAGTGCTTCTCCGCAGCCACCGCCTCCCTCAGGCAGCAGGGCATACCTGTCTTCCCCTACCTCGATGACTGGCTTGTCACGGGGTCCTCGATCGGTGAAGCCTGCCTGGTGTCACGCACGATCCTTCTCCTCAAGCGCCTCGGCTTCCTCGTCAACTACTCCAAGCCCCACCTTGAGCCGATGCAGACCCTGGAGTTCATTGGCGCACACCTCGACATGGTGCAGGCGACCACCTTCCTTCCCATGGACCGAGCAGACCGCCTTCGGGTCATGGTGACCCAGGTCCAAAACAAGACTTGGGTTACGGCGCAGACGTTGCTGTGCCTCCTCGGGCACATGGCCTCCACCGTCCATGTGGTCCCCCACACCCACATGCACATGCGGACAGACCAGTGGTGCCTCAGGGCACAAAGGAGCCAGGACTTTGGCCACCTCAGAGACCCTATCCGGGTTCCCGCAGTCTCCAGACTCCCTGAGTTGGTGGCGGGACCCCCGAAGTCTCCTTTGGGGAATGCCCTTCCAGACCCCGCAGCACGAGTTCGTTATAACGAAGGATGCTTCCCTGCTGGGGTGGGGAGCCCACTGCAGCCCATGGTGCACCCAGGGGCAGTGGTTGCCCGAGGAGTCTTGACAGCAGATCAAGGTGCTCGAGCTTTGGGTGGTCCGATGGGCCCTGAGGGCCTTTGAGGGCTATCTGAGGGGGAAGTCGGTACTCGTACAGACCAACAAACAGGGTAGCCATGTTTTACATCAATAAGGAGAGGGGAACAGGATCACACCTCCTCTGCCGAAAGGCGATCCTCCTTTTCGTCTCGCTGGGGGATGACCCTGCGAACAGTCTGCCTCCCAGGCCAGGAGAATGGCTTCATGGACAAACTCAGCAGGATCCTTCGCCCACACGAGTGGTGTTTGGATCCGCAGGTCGCAGACATCTTGTTCCATTGGTGGGAGACCCCATCCATGGACCTGTTTTCCAGTCCGAACGTGCAGCTTCCCCGCTTCTGCGGACGGCTACTGAGAGCTTCGCCCCGAAGACTCTGGCTCCTCTGGGCATCGACTTCTGCTCACGGCCTCGCGGAGGCGTTTTTGGGTTACAGGCTCGGTAGCCTGTAGCTGGAGAGTCCCATAAGTGAGGACTGACTTTCTGCTTATTCCTGGAGAAAGCGTAGTTACTCACCTGTAACAGCTGTTCTCCAGGGACAGCAGGAATCAGTCCTTGCTACCCTCCCACCTCCCCTGAAGAGTTGCTATTTTTGTCCTTCCCGTGCCATCTGCTTGGTAGGGCTCTAGCTAGGGGACCTGACTAGGCAAGATGGCACCTTTGGGCAGGAAGAGGACCACACATACGTGGCGGCAATCCCAAAGGCTTTCTTTGAAAGCTGGGAAATTGCTTCATGCGGGCTCCATCGGTGCCGATATCACCCATAAGTAAGGACTGATTCCTGCTGTCCCTCGAGAACACCTGTTACAGGTGAGTAACTACGCTTTGTCCTTGTTGGGGGGGCTCCTGATTACATCTCTGAGGAGCACAACTTGGGTTGGACTGCTAGCAACCGTTGGCACTCTGGGGGGGGGGGGGTTCCCACCATTTTCTGCATGCATTAGTAATGTTTTTGACTGTTGTGCACCTAGGGATCATGTGGTCCTAATGCGCATTCTGTCCAAGTGACTCCAATGCGTGTTCCTTCCCTAGTGTCTTTAAAGCACATTACATAAAAGTGCAGTTAATACATCCTTGCAGGCCTACACGGCTTTAGCATGTGTTCTTGTGATACTTACTCTGTCGCCTTCCAGGAAGCGACGTTTGGCCTGTGGCAAGCGAGGAGTCTCTTCCTTGGTTTCTGGATTCTGCCTTTTCTGCATGACAGCTTCTGAATCGCCCCTGGAGGGTATGTTTTCCCCACTCAGCCAGGGGATATGGTTAGTCTGTCCTTACTTGCCTTAAGGCTGGAGGTGCAGGATAGTGCTAAGGGTAAGGGTGCTCAGCCAGCGGATGCTCCAGCGATGGTTCTGTTTGAGTCGCTCTTTGTCCTGTAGGGAGTCTGTGGCAGCTATGCACCCTGGTGTTGGGGAGCCTTATCCAAGAGGAGAGCTGCTGAAATCCAGATTATCCTCACTGGAGTTCTTTTTGTTTTTGCAACAGGCCTGGTCCTTCTGGCATGGAAAATCAGACCCTTCGGCCTCTAGGTGCCTCTGGACACAGTCTCGTGCCGGGCAGCTGAAAGTGGAAGCCCTGTTTGATTGCCTTTGGCTAAGCATCGCCAGTGCGGGACATTCCCTGAAGATGGGGAAACAGCTGGGAACTCTCTGAGATGTTGACTCTGCCTCAGATTATGATGAATTGCTATGGGACTCTGATGTGGATGAGGACGTACTCTCACCTTCAGAAGATTATGCAGAGGCTGGTGTGTTCTGCCTATCCTGGAAGGAAAAGTTGGTGGCATTGATTTCCAGGGTCTCATCCACCTGGAATTTGATAGATGCTTCCAGCATTGAGCAGGAGCTGAAGGTACACCCGCTCCTTCAAGGGGTGTGGCAAGCCACTACTGTCTTCCCATTCCCGGAGGTGATCAAAGATATGATCCAGTCAGAGTGGGACTCCCCCCAACTCCCTACCTAAAGTTTTAAGGGTATATAAGAAGATCTATGTTCTCCCGGAGGAGGAGCCTGCCATGTGGTTTGACATTCCCAAGGTGAATGCACAAGTCATGACGGTTACCAGAGTACCGTTCCTGTAGAAAGTGGATCAGCCTTAAAGGATGTTCTGGACCTCAAGATCATTTCCTTGTTGAGGAGCCAGTTTGCCATGGCAGCAGTTATCTTACAGCTTGGAAGTATGTACCAGCTTGATGTCTCGAACCCTGCTCCAATGGATTCAGTCTCTTCCAACTGATGATACTACTTCTCTCTTGGAGTTGGCTACAGCCTTCCTTTCTGATGCCATGTACGATCTGGTGTGCTTTGGCGGCCAGTTATGGTGCCCTGATGACTATGTCACTGCATTGGATTTGGCTCTGCCACTGGGCAGCGGACACATCCTCCAAAGCATGATTTTCTCAACTGTCTTTTGAGAGGAATCTTCTGTATGGAACTGATTTGGAGAAGCTGCTGAAGGACCTAGGCAAGACAAAATCTTACCGCCTCCCAGAAGACAGGTCCAGGGGGCCTGTGAAGTGGGCTAGTGCACATTTTTTGTCAGCCTCTACCCAATCACCAAGGGTGTGCTGGCCAAATTCCTGGCGGATCTCGGGACTATCGTCATTACCGACTTGGAAAACCTTTCTTCCCCTCTGCTTCAGTGCCTCGGGCTCATTCTCACTCCTTTCATGGAGCATTTAGGCACAGGGACTCGGGCTCCCTCCAGAAGAGGACCCTCACAGGCTCTACATTGAAGGTTTGGAGGCCCAGTCCCTGGTGCCTCTGGCGGGCTGTAGGCTTCACCTCTTCTTTCAGGAATGGTGCCCAAATTACCAAGGATTGCTGGGTGCTAGGTACCATTCAGTTCTGCTATGTCCTGGAATGCTTAGAGCCGATTCCATATGCCTTCATTTCCCCTTGTGGGTCTGCGATCAAAGATGCCATGGTGCAGACCACCGTGGACAAGTTGCTTCGCCTAAAGGCGGCGGTGCCCATCCTGCAGACAAACGGGGCAAGGGCAGAGGCTGACAACCGTTCATCTTCTTTGTGGTGCCAAAGGACGGTTCCTTCCAGTCCTTTCTGAACCTCAAGGGGGTTATCGAGCATTTGCGTGTCCTGTGCTTTTGGATGGAAACCTTGTGCTCTGTGAGTCAAATTGTGCACCGAGGAGATTTCTTGGCGCTTCTGGATCTGGCCAAGGTGTATTTTCATATCCTGATCCAGGCGGATCAGCAGAAGTATTTGTGTTTTGCCATGCTTGGCTCTCACTATCAGTTCGTTGCCCTTCCTTTTGGACTCGCCACTACCCCAAGGACATTCTCCAAGGTTGTGGTGGTGGTGGCGGCAGCACCGCCACTGCCAAGGGATCAGTGTCCATCCCTATCTGGACTTGGCTCGTCTGAGCCCATTCCCTGTCAGAAGCGTCTCTGGTGACATCCCGAGTGGTGGTCTTTTTGGAAAGACTTGGCTGGGTGATCAATCGGTAAAGAACCAGCTTTTGCCTTCCCAGTCCTTGGAGTATCTGGGAGTGCGTTTCGACACTCAAGTGGGCAGCGTTGTCCTGCCAGAGGAGAAAGTCAGAAGGCTATTGGATTGCCTGGCACTGTTCTGTGTGCAACAGGCTGCCAGAGCCTCTGGGATTATATTCAGCTCCTCTGATTGATGGCAGCAGCCATAGAGGTAGTTCTGTGGGTACATATTCTCATGTGGCTGCTCCAGCAACTCTTGCTGACTGTATGGTCCCCGAGTTCCCAAGAGTTCGAGCGCACGTTTCCATTGATGAGGGTGAAGGCCAGCCTTCGGTGGTTGCAGCAACCCTGTCATCTGATGAAGCATGTGTCACTTTACGATTTCTCCTGGATCCTGCTGAACCACAGGGAAGTGGTGTGGTCCATTAACGCCATGAGGCAAGTGCCATCAGGATGTCTCTTCTGCGTCTCTGGCCTCTGGTTGAGGGCTGAGTGGTTCAAGTGTGTTTAGACAATGCCACAGCAGTGGCTTATGTCAGTTGGCAAGGTGGCACAAAGGAGTCCTGGAGTGGTTCTGGAGATGAATCTCCTATTTGCCTAGGTGGAGAAGAACCTCCTAGTCTTGTTGACCCGACACATTGCATGAGTGAACAATATGGAAGTGGACTTTCTCAGCTAGTACTTTCTGAATCCCAGTGAGTGGGAATTTAGTCGGGAGGCATTTCAGTTGATTCTGCACCACTGGGTTTGCCCCAAAATGGTTCAGATTGCAACCCACTCTAATGCCAAAGTTTGCCACAGCTTCAGTGGCCACACAGAGACTGGGTCAAGGCCATTGATGTCCTGACCTAGCCTTGGTCCAGTCAATGGCTGCTGTACATCTTTCCTACATGGCCCCTGGTGAGGTGTGTGATTTGGCTTATAGAGCACCACCTGGGCAGGTTTATTCTTGTAGTGTCGGATTGGCCGCATCCTCTTCAGCTGCCTCCATCATGGGGGCTATGTGACTGGGACCGATCATTCTGGAGGACCTGGCTCCCTCCTTGCTTACAGCATGACTCTTGAAAGGAGACTGCTAGTGCTTAAGGGCTGCTCTCCACCAGTAATTACTCTGTGCCCAAAGGGAGGTCTACCATGCTAGCATACTGATATGGTGCCTTTTTGAGTGTTGGTGGTGTGCGTGGCACTTGGCTCCTGAGGCGGATAAAGTATCCTCCCAGTTGGCCTTTCTGCAGGATGGTCTAGAGAAAGGCCTTTCTGCTAGCTCTCTGAAGGTTCAGGTGGCAGTTTGGTCTGTTTCCATGGTCCCGATGGCAAGTAAATCTTTTTGGCCTCGCACCCAGATGTCTCACGTTTTTCTACAAGGGGTTTGATGTCTGCATCCTCCCCTTGGGTCTGTGATCCTTTCCTGGGATTTGTGTCTGGTGCTCAGGGCCCTGATGACGGCCCCTTTGAGCCATTGAAGCGTGCTACCTTTAAAGAATTTTAAGCCCAAGACTGTCTTCTTGGTTGTGATTTCTTCTGCAAGGCGGATTTCCAAGCTGAAGGCTGTGTCTTGCTGGGATCTTAATTTGTCTTTTTCAATGGAAGCCATTTCCGTTTGTCCTGTGCCTGCCTTCTTGCCTAAAGTGCTGTCTTCCTTTCACGTGAACCAGGTGGTTTGCCTGCCCTCCTTATCTAAGGAGCAGTGTTGGGGGAAGGATAAGGATCTTTGCCTTCTGGATGTCCGGAGGGTGCTTCTCCAGTACTTGGTGGTTACAAATTCCTTTCGTAAGTCAGACCATCTTTGTGCTGTTTGCTGGCCTGCAGAAGAGTGAAGTGGCAGCCACATCCTCTTTGGGATGCTAGATTAAGGAAGACATTGCCTCAGCATATCTGTTATGGAATCGGCTGGTTCCAGAGGGTTTGTGCGTCCAATCTACCCGAGTACAAGCGTCTTCATGGGTGGAGCAGAGCTCGGTAGCCCCTGCAGACATTTATTGGGCATCAACATGGGCATCAATTTCCACTTTTGTCAAGCATTACCGCTTGGATGCCCATGTGTGGGCAGACACGGCCTTTGGCTCAAGAGTTTTGCGAGTTGCTGTCTCTTCTTCCCACCAACTGGTGGTGTAGCTTTGGTATATCCCACTTGTCTGGACTGGTCTATCAGGACAATATGGAAGGTGACATTTTACTTGTCATATAATGTCCTTTCCTTGAGTTCTGTTGACTAGTCCAGGGCCCACACCTGGAAATGTATTTGCTCTTCTGCTGCTGCAGACTGCCCTTGGGTCTGCCATGATTTCTTTTTACTTTACTCTACAGGCTCATCTTCTACTGACAGCCTTCTGTCTACTTTCCTGTACATAGTTCTCTACTGTTTACTCATTGTTGCCCATATTGAGTTGTGTGAGGCTTGCTCTGTGTCTCCCATATGCTTTGGGACAAATACTGAAGGGACCTCTGGTGGATGAGGCGGATAGAGGCACAGGAGTGATGTCATTGAAACCTAGGCTTTTCATTGTTTCTTTGTCGCCCCCAATCTGCTAGTAGGGGAACACAACAGACTTGTCTAGCAAGACTCAAGGAAAGGACATTATCTGATAAGAAAAATATCACCACCTTCAGGAACAGGAAGTCAGTCCTCACATATGGGTGATGATGCCGACGGAGCCCTTGCAGAAGCATCTCCCCAGCTTTCAAAGAAAGCCTTTGGGAGATGCCACCACACAAGCATGGTCCCCTTCCCGCCCAAGGGTGCAATCTTGTACAGTCTTTCTTTTTCAACGGAGCCCTACAGATGTTAGTCTTGTTCCCCCGGAAAAAAGTTGATGTCTCGTACACTTGTACACCTTTCTGGCTTGCGCTGGTTCCTTTCTCGCCTTCGAGGCCTGCTCCACCGGCATCAGGTCTTGAAACTTAGTTTTATTTTTGTTAGGTTCCTCCAGCGTTTTCGTGCTTTTTTTTTCAACTGCTGGTTGTGCTGAGGGTCTTCGACCTCGCTGTGGTCCTTTTTGCCCCAATGGCTACCTGTTTTAAGAAATGTGATCAGTTGCTCCAAAAACATGTCTCATAGACACTCACGACTGTTGCCACTGGTGGCTGGGTGCTGACCACGACCCTGTGCAAAAAGATGTCCACCAAGGCCATCCAGAGCTGCTGGCTAAAGCAAGATGACATGTTTCACAGGGCAAACTTGACTCCAGTTTCTCCATTAGCCTCACGCTCAAAGGCCCCACACGGATCCTCAGTCACATAAGGCCCCCACAGTTCCAGAGTGAGCTTGCAGACATTCCGAGCAAGGGTCCCTGGAGCGGGAGCGTAAGAAGAGAAAAAAGGACCTCGAGGGCCTCCGTCCTGGGAGGCGGACAAGCATGGGAAATCCCTTGTGTGGTCCCTCAGCCCATGATGGGCATCCGAGGAATCGGAGCAGGAGCGGCCACGGAAGGTGCCCAAGACCAAAATCAAGGCCTCCAGCGACAGACCACGGTCCTGTGGAGGGCGGTCCCGTTGAGGACCCCCTCTCTTCCTCAACACCAGACCCGGTAACCCCGGCATCGGTGTCAATGACTACCACCCCAGAATGGGAAACAGGAATGATGATGGCGTGAATGCAGCATTTCTGTGTTCATTTCGTCCCAACAGGCACTGATGCGTGGCCCCGCCAGAACACATGCCAAGACCTTAGGGACTTCGGTGACGAGGACTCCCCGGGCTGCTGAAGCGATCCCTGAGAGCCAGATGCCTTTGATAAATCCTCGGCGAGGGTCTCGATCCTGCTCCCGTTCCTTGGGGGCGAAGTCTTCACAGGCCAGTGCCTCTGGCTCTGCCCATGCCTCTGCCTCAAATCACCGAAGACCAGAGCCAATAATGCCCCTGGAGCTGTCGGGCCTCAAGTCTTCCTCTGATTACTCTGCTTTGGAGTCAGGCTCACCGAGACCTCCCCTCAGATCTGCTCCACCAGCTGCTAGGCGCCAATCCCCACTCAAGGACACCTTGTTCCTCAAGTTTGTCCAGGGCATGGTGCGGACCCTTGCCCTCACTATGGAGTCAGAAGAGGACACTTGTATGGAGGAGCTCGACATCTTCCAGTACGAGGTACCACCTAAAGAGACACTGACAGTCCCGGTCCCCTCCATCCTCAGTCAACTCCTTCTCTGGATGTGGGAAGCCCCAGCATCAATGCCAATTGTTAGTCGCCACCCGGCTACCATGTACCGGGTCCAGCGCTGGCCGGGCTTCTGGATGACCCAACTCCCTCACACCTCCATGATGGTGGAGTCGGCCATGCACTGACAGAAGAGCCTGAGGACGCACTTATTGGTGCCCCCGGGCAGGGAGTCCTGTGCCCTCGATGCCCTCTGGCGCAAATGCTACCAGTGCTTGATGCTAGCATGCTGTATTCAAACTTAACAACTTTACATTGGCATGCTCCTCTGAAACCTGGCAAAGGAACTCTGAGATTTTGCGGCTGGCCTCAATGGAGACCACCTCTGGCGCTTCCAGACACTTACAAAGTCTGTTGGAGAGTGCTCCAAG
This sequence comes from Ichthyophis bannanicus, assembly GCA_033557465.1. Classification (NCBI taxonomy): domain Eukaryota; kingdom Metazoa; phylum Chordata; class Amphibia; order Gymnophiona; family Ichthyophiidae; genus Ichthyophis; species Ichthyophis bannanicus. Next base: position 206,425,098 of record CM066034.1, read on the forward strand.
TATTTATATCGAGCCACCTACGACGGCTTCGAGTCCAGTGCGAGGGTGGCTGCCATAGGCATCAGCACCCGACGCCAGGCTTGGCTCCAGACATCCAACCTCGAGCAGTGGGTGCAGGAGAAATTCCTTGATATCCCATGCCTCGGGGAGCAGCTCTTCGGCAAGCCCATGGAGGACAAGGCTGTCAAGATCGAGACAGACTATGTGACCAGTACTCGACTCAAGGAAGACTTCCACTCTTCTGAGGAAGAAGCCTCCAGGAAAGAAGCCTCCTTTCCATAGAAAGGGCCAACCCTGGGGGGCGGAGCCTGATGCCGAGCAGAGTGGATGCTTAGTGCGGTGGCTCCGGGGAGATTTCGGCAAGAATCCTGATAAAAGTACCTTCTAAGTTTCTTAGGACTCCTGAAATCAAACACGGTACTTCTGCTGATGGCGGGCCCTAAACCGCAGCGGCTGGACTACGCGAGCGCACTGAACAGCAACGCAAAAAGGACCAAAACGGAGCCCATCTCCCCACAAAAAATGGCGGCTGCACGCGACGGGCCTGATGCCCTCCAGGAACTTCTCACAGAAATTCGTGGCGTTAAGGAGTTGGTCAAAGCCAATGGTGTGTCACTGAGCTCCGTGCACGAAGAAATTGCAGCGCTTCACAACAAGGTCAAAGGCCTCTCGCTGCAGCAGGATAAAGCAGAGGCAGTTCTCTCCACCCATGGGGCCCGTTTGGAGAAAGTCGACAGGCTCGAGAAGCAGCTTCGAGCGCTGCAACGAGAGGTGGAGGATGGTAATAACCGGGCGCGACGCAACAACGTTCGTGTGGTAGGCCTACCTGAGGGGGCGGAAGGTAAAGATATGAGGGCCTTCCTAATTAAGATGATTCCCGAGGTTTTGCACTGTGACTTTGAGAAGGACTTCGAAATTGACCGTGCCCATCGAGTCCCCTCTCACAGCGTGCCGCAGAGCTCTAGACCGAGGCCTATTATTTTTCGTACATTGCGTTACCAGCAAGCTGCACAGATCACTTACCAAACAAAAAAAGAAATAAAGTATCTAGGAGTCACATTTGACTGTGACCTAAAGATGGAAAAACACCTCCGAAAGACCAACAGAGCAGTTTTCCACAAGCTTAGAGTGCTCCAACCCATTCGGAATATTATTGATCCCCAAGACTTCAGAACAGTGGCCCAAGCACTCATCATGCCACATTTTGACTACTGCAACGCCATCCTACAAGGTTTACCTAAAAAAACCCTAAACATATTACAAATGGCACAAAATGTAGCTGCCAGGGTCATAATGAAGAAAAATCTAAGTGACCACATCACACCAGTGCTAATTCAATTACACTGGCTACCCATAACAGCTCGAACAAAATACAAAATACTAACAACCACCTTCAAACTCATCCACAACTTAGCACCTTCCTTCCTCAACAACCTAGTAAGATCGCAACCTCCTACCGGAAACAGAAGAACCCACAATTCCAACATCCTTCACACTCCAACAGATATAAGATCTGCCAAAGCTAACACCAGCCACAGGGCTTTCTCATATGTGGCACCAACACTGTGGAACCAACTCCCACCAGAACTACGAGCTAGCAATGACCTTCTAGACTTCAGAAAGAAACTCAAAACGCACATTTTCCAATCTCATTTCAATCTGAACTAAATCCACAGATGGAGCAGCCCCGGACCACTGTGGCCAAAAAGCTTATCCTGTATATATGTATTTATGTATATATGTAAATGAACTCCCCCATAGCTAAGAAGTGTTAACTCTGTATGATGTGCTTTTCTGACAATCTGTATGTAAACAAAATTTGTACCTGCCTTGATTCGGCAGTTTCACAATAGTAATCCTACCCGCTTCTGATCGCTGGAAGGAGCGGGCTACAAATGCTTGCTAAATAAATAAATTAAATAAAATAAAATCATGGAGTTAGCGCGCGCGCGCCGGTAGAATTTGAGGGACATAAACTCTTTCTTTCCGGACTTGGCCAAACACACTGTCAACAGGCGCAAGAGGTTTTTGGAGTACAGACCTCGGTTGCAACAGCTTCAAGCACATTTCAGCCTACTATATCCTGCAAGAATGTGCGTCACCCTCCACAACCAAACCCGGACCTTTGATGAGCCTGACGCGCTCTCACTTTACCTGGAGGAAAAGGAAGCCGCCCAGATGCGATGAGAAACTGAGCGTTGACGGCCTGGTTTAGTCTGCTGGAAAGTGGCCTGTAGCACTGTAGATCAGAGACTCTGAACTTATAATATATGTTTTACAGAGGACCCTTTTTCTGCGTCCTCACGGATAGTTATATTATAGAGTGTCCAAGGCTGGGGTGGATGTCTGTAGTAATTAAGGGGGGTGGGCTCTGCTTCATTTTGATTTCATGGATGGCTGGATCTGGCCGTTGCGTGGGCCCACCTATATTCCGGGTCTCCCGAGCCAGCCCTGCCGACCTGTGCTCACCGGTAATTTATAAGGGTTTAGCCTCTCCTCCAGGGTTTTTAATTATATTTCAGTTTGGTAACTTCAGAGTATTAGCCAAGAGCCTCTATCACTTAGATATGCATAGATGCGTCATCTTGTGTATATGATTTTTTCCAGATGTGCAATGTGAACCTCGCTCGGGCCCCATGGGGTCAGATTAATCGTTGGCTTCAATGACTCCTTGTAAAGTAGTGTCTCTAAATGTTCAAGGGATAAACAACCCGATTAAGAGAAGAAAGATCTTGGACTATGCGCGTTGAGAATGTGCTGATATATTGTTACTGCAAGAGACACATTTAAATCAGAAGGAGTCCTTGAAGCTGGGTGTAAGGCCCTTTGAGGTTATAGCGTATTCTCCGGCTATTAAGAAACATAACGGGGTAGCCATACTTGTTAGAAAATCCCTTAAGACTAGTGTGATGTACCATCGCTCCGATGCAGAAGGACGATGGGCTAAGGTTTTAATGAAACTGGGGGGGCTTGAAGTGGTCATTCTGTGTTTATATGCTCCCACTACCGATAACCTGGACTTTTTTGTTACTGTTGCGAAAGAATTGCATTCAGATAGTGGGAAGCCGGTCATTGTAGGGGGGGATTTCAATCAAACACTAGACCCTCTGATTGACCGTCAACCGCCTCGGTCGACTAAGCTGTCTAAGGGGCAACTTTTTCTAGCCTCTTTGGCCCAGGAGTTAGCTTTAGTAGATATATGGAGATTGCAGCATCCACAGGAGCTGGAATTCACCTTCTTCTCTGCGCCACATGCGTCACAGTCCCACATTGATTTCTTTCTAGTTTCTAAGGTATTAATCCCGAATATGGGTCCCACTTGTATTCACTCTATCCATATATCGGATCATGCACCTATTTCACTGGTCCTAAATGATGACTCCTTTCACAGTAAGTCCGCTGATTGGGTTTTTGATAGGTCCCTCTTAGATGTTCCTGAATTTCATATGGAGATAAAAGCTGCCATCTCTGAATACTTTCAGTTTAACTCTCCGCAAGCCACCTCAGGTTGGGCCTGGTGGGGGAGCTTTAAGGCCACAATTAGGGCGGCTATCACCAGCTTTAACATACGCTTGAAAAAGCAACGAAAACAGCTGATTGATCTCGAGCAGCAGATCAAAGTCAGGGAGCGGGTCTTAACGCGGCGGACTGACCCTTGTATCTTGGTGAGGCTTCAACGTTTAAGATTTCAGTATAACGCCATATTGACTACTGAGGCCTCCCAGAGCATTAGGAGGCAACAAGGGAATTATTACCGGGAGGGTAACAAAGCCAGTAAGATGCTAGCAACTGCATTAAAGGGTAAACGGGAAGCCAAAAGGGTTAGCGCCCTAAAGAAACCACAGGAGACTAGTATGATAGTCAAAGATTCCGAGATTGCCGCTGTGTTCCGTGATTATTATACCCAATTATATAGCTCTGAGCGGGAGTTCTCGCAGGATGGTTTTGATCAGTTAGTAGCTGGCATACAGCGGCCAATTCCCTCAGGGGCACATAGGGAGGAATTGGATAAGTCACTTACTGAGGAGGAGATCGGGCGAGCAATAGCCTCAATGGCCTCTGGCAAGGCTGCAGGGCCCGATGGGCTACCTGCTGAATTCTTTAAAAGCTTTGCCAAAGACCTCACCCCTCATTTGGTGCTGTATTATCGGATGTTGTCTTTGGCGGGGCAGCAAACGGGTGCTTTTACTTCGGCTAATTTAGTGGTATTCGAGAAACCGGGTAGGGATCCTCAGTCGGTAGCCAACTATCGCCCCATTTCGCTCCTCAATGCCGACTACAAGATCTTCGCAACTGCCTTGTCAACCCGACTCGCTGGGATTATTCCGGTGTTAATCCATCCCAATCAATGTGGTTTCACGGAAGGTCGGTCGACTGCTGATAATGCGCGTATTTTGTGTCACATTCTGGTGGGGGCAGAAGGGATGGTGAAGCCTTTAGTGTGTCTTTCTTTAGATGCTGAAAAGGCCTTCGATCGCCTGGAGTGGCCTTTTCTATTTGCGATCCTTCGGTGGTTTGGTTTTGGGAAGGCCTTTATAAGAGCTTTAGAAGTTATGTACACTCATCCCACCGCGCGAGTTTGTGTCAATGGAGCAACCTCTGCGCCATTTGATTTGAAGCGCGGCACCCGGCAGGGTTGCCCGCTGTCCCCTATGCTATTCAACTTAGCGATGGAACTCTTAGCTCTCCTCATTCGACAGTGCCCAGATATAAATGGAACATGGGTTGCGGGGCAGGAAATCAAACTTTCAGCATATGCGGATGACCTCCTTCTTTTTACCTCGCCTGATTCCATTCCTAGGATATTGGAGCATATAGAGCATTATTCGCGATACTCTGGGTATAAAATCAATTGGTCGAAGTCCGTGGTATTTCCATTGAATAAATGGGCACATAAAGAGAATCTCAACAAATATCCTTTTATATGGGAGTCAGGCGTTGTAAAATACTTAGGAGTTCATTATCGTTACCCTTTTGAAGAAACGGTTAAGTGGAATGCCAAAGCGATCCTTACGTTAGCCCGAGAGCTGACCACAAAGTGGTCTCCCCTAGTGTTGTCTTGGTGGGGTCGGCTAGAGACTGTGAAAATGATGATAGTTCCCAAGGTTAATTACATCCTGGAGATGCTTCCCTGTTACCTTCCTGCCCATGTTTATCAGCAACTTGAGCGGGTGCTTCTTCAGTTCTTGTGGAAGAATAGAACACCGCGAATCGCAAAAGCGAAATTAAAACTTAGTCGTGAGCAGGGCGGTGTGAATTTCCCTGATTTTCAATCTTATCATCATGCTTTCCTTCTCAAGCAAGGGTCTCGGTGGCTGGAGCCTCCGACTGCTGGGAGGCCTATCTGGGTCGCTCTAGAGGAGCGGTTGCTGGCACCTATACCGCTGGAATACGTCCCAGAGATGCAGTTCGCATACACTTCTTCGATTCCTATAGTCATACTTGACACACTCAAAGCCTTCCAGACTCTTAAGGTTAGTGGACCCGATTGTTGCTCTCGGACCCGGTTGCCCATTTGGAACAACCCCCTCTTTAAAATCCAGAAGAAGTCTTTTGCCTGGAAATCATGGTATATGCGTGGGATTTGGAAGGTGAGCCAGTTGCAGGCCGCCAATAAATGGAAAGATTTCGGGGAGCTTCAACAAGAATTTGGCCTCCCGTTTACGTCTCGCTTTCAGTGGCTTCAGCTCCGGTATTGCCTAGCAGGAGCGGGAATAGATCCTAAGCTGGGCCCGGGTACTGCTGGGGTTACTGAGTTACTTCGCAAAATCACACAAGCGACGGGAATAGTGTCGCAGATTTATAAAAGACTAACCCTGTCCCCGTCGTTATTGATGCAAAAGGTGCAGAAGAGGTGGGAGCGGGAGACAGGGAAGAGGCTCTCTGAACTTCAGTGGAGGAAATTTTGGTGCAAGCAAGTAAGAGTTTCCAGGTCAGCCTCCCTCACTCAGACTCTTTTTTTATTTTGCTCACAATTGCTTTTATACACCGGTTAAATTAGCACGGTGGGACAACAGCCTCAGCCCTCTTTGCTGGACATGTGGTGCGGAGATCGGCACTCTGGTACATATAGTATATGAGTGTTCGGGGGTGCAGACCTATTGGAATGCAGTGTGGAAGCAAGTGCAACTCATACCGAAGATCAGAGAGCCTCTGTCTTGGCAGATTATAGGCTTCCGCTCAGCAGTGGATATACCTTCTCTACCCAAAGAAGGTGCTTTTTTGCTTGATTTTATGGTAGGGATAGCAATATGCTTAATTATCAGCAATTGGAAGTCCACTGTACTTCTCAATGTCCATGAGTGGTGGAATCGAGTTTGTTTATATAGCCAATTTGAGCAGATCTCTTGCAAAGCTCAGGCACCGTCTGGGAAATTATACCTTAAACGGCAATTGTTAAATGACTTTATTAAGACTGCCAAACTGGGCTAATGCCTAAGAAACTAGGCTTTGCCTGGGTTCTTAACTCAAAAGGTCTTGAACCTTAAACCCTGGAGGGGGAGGGCTAGGGAGGGTGGGTGGTGGGGTGTTTTCAGGGTTTTTCTTTTCTTTTATTGTAGTTCAAGAGGTAGTTTGGTTTTGTCTAGTTGCTCCTGTGTGCTATCTGTTTTGTTGTATTGTTTGGAAAATGAAAATAAAGCTTTAAAAAAAAAAAAAAAAAAAAAAAAAAAAAGGGCCAACCCTATCGGGGCTATCCTCCATACCTGGCCATCCAGACTCATCAGCAGGTACACCAGGGCAAAAGAGCGGGCCAAGGCCCACGCAAGCCCAAGGGCCCCAAGCCTCAGACTCCAGTTCCAGCCTAGCTTGGGTCAGGTTTTGATGCCCCCAGCATAGCTGTTCTTCCTCTGGAAGGTCAGCTGCCAACGGGGGCGCCTGATCCATTTTTCCCACAGGTGGGCCTCCATTACCACAGACTCTTGGGCATTTCAGGCGGTCAGGAAGGGTTACCTCCTCCTCCTGGACCAGCTACCTCCACCCTTCTTTCCTGGGGAGTCTCCTTGCCCTCCCCTGCACCAGGCTCTGCTTATGCAAGAACTCGAGGCCTTCTCTGGGATAGGGCTATTGAGCCTGTACCACACCATCTGAAAGGAAAGGGGTTCTACTCCAGGTACTTTCAGGTCCCAAAAAGAACAGGAGGACTAAAGCCCATCCTGGACCTAAGAAACCTGAAAAGATTCCTGGTGCATGTGTTCAAGATGGTCTCCCTTGGAATATTGCTGCCTACCTCCAGCAGGGAGATTAGCTATACTCCTTGGACCTAAAGGATGCTTATACCCACATCCTTATCCATGCCAGTCACAGGCAGTACTTAAGATTCATGGTTGGGGGTGACCATTACCAGTACTTCCCTTCGGCCTTGCCTCCACACCAAGGGTCTTCACTAAATGCCTGGCAGTGGTGGCTGCCTATCTTCATCTCCAAGGGGCCTTCATCTTCCCTTACTTAGACGACTGGCTGGTAAAAGGGGAGACGGCCTCAGAGATGCTGCAGGCCATAGGCCGCTCCATCAAGGTCCTACAACATCTGGGATTCGTGATAAATCATCCAAAATCTCATTTCACCCCAACTCAAGACTTGGAGTTCATAGGGGCTCGCCTGGACACTCCAAGCCATGTTTCCCCCCCCCCTTCAACAGGGCAGATAGCCTTGCAGCTCGGGAGACCAAAGTGCAACACTGCCACACCGTGTCGGTGCGGTCCATGCTGTGCCTCTTCGGCCACATGGCCTCCATGGTCCATGTTGTCCCCAACATCCGCCTCCACATGTGGGCAGCTCAGTGGTGTCTCCACTCACAGTGGACCCAGGCCACAGGCACGCTCTGGGATGGAATCTCGATGTCCTGTTAGCTGGCGGAGTCCCTCAGTTGGTGGCAGGATTCACAGAACCTACAGAAGGGGCCATGCCCTTCCAATTACCGAACCCCAAAGGGTCCTCATGACAAACTCTTCCCTGCTGGGCTGGGGTGCTCATTGCGAGGCATTTGGTCCTTCGAGGAGAGAAAGCAGCAAATCAACCTGCTGAAACTCAGGACCGTCTTCCTTGCGCTCTAGGCTTTCCAGCACTGCCTGCAGCATCAGTCAGTGCTTGCCCAGATGGACAATCAGGTCATGATATTCTACCTGAACAAGCAAGGCGGCACAGGCTCCTACCACCTCTTCCAGGAGGCAGTAGCCCTCTGCTCGTTTGTGAGCGGGTAGGGTATGCTTCTCAGGGCGGTATACCTCCCGGGCCAGGACAATGCCCTGGCGGACAGGCTGAGCATGGTCCTCCAACCACACAAGTGGCACCTGGACCCCAAGGCGGCACAGCGACTCTTCAGAGTGTGAGGTACCCCGAACCTCGATCTCTTTGCCAGCTCATCCAATGCTCGGCTACTGTGTTTCTGCTGCCCACAGCCACACCCGAGCCAGGTAGCAGCAGATGCCTTCCTCATCTCGTAGTCGGGGGTGTCTGTTGTATGCCTTCCCTCCCTCACCACTGATACTGCGGACCCTCTTCAAGGGTCCAGCAAGACAAGGCTTCCATGATTCTAGTGGCCCCGAGGTGGCCCGGGCAGCCTTGGTTCCCTCTACTACTTTGTCTGTCGATGGAGTTCCCAGTCCCTCTCAGGAACTCCCCGGGACTTTTGACCCAGGAGGAGGGCTCGATCCTCCACCCCAACTTTGGGATCCTTATCTCTTACAGCATGGCTGCTAAATGGGTCGCTTTAGCATCCTTCAACCTCCCCAAGGAGTTGGAAGAAGTTCTCCTGGCCTCTTGCAAGGACTCCATGAGACATGGCCTACACCTTCAAGTGGCACAGGTTCTCCTTATGGTGCACAGAGCAACGGGTGAACCCGTTCTCATGCCCGGTGCACACAGTACTGCAGTACTTGCTCCACCTTTCACAGTCTGGACTCAAGTCCATCTCTATCAGGGTGCACCTGAGCGCACTCAACACAAACTATCATGCCATTGTGGGCAAGCCTCTTTCCATGCAGCCCTGAGCTCATTATCAGATTCATGCAGGGCTTGCTGCTCTCTGACTCCCATCTGTCTGCCCCCTGCAGCATGGGATCTCATTGTGGTCCTGGCACAGCTTACTAAGACGCCCTGCCACCTGAGATACCTGTCCTGGAAGGTGGCCTTCCTGGTGGCACTCACCTCTGCCTGCAATCGGTGAGCTCCAGGCCCTGGTGGCTGAGCCACCCTACACCAGGTTCTACAAGAACAGGGTTGTGTTCTGCACTCACTTGAGGTTTCTTCCGAAGGTAGTGTCTGATTTCCACCTCAATCAGGAGATAGAACTTCCTACCTTCTTTCTACGGCCCCACACCAACAAGGCTTTGGCCGTTCTCTATACTCTAGATTGCAAAAGGGCCCTGTCCTTTTATCTGCGGTGTACCCAGGGCCACTGCAAAGCCTCGCAGCTTTTCATCTCATATGACCCCAGTCGTCTGGGGGAGGCTGTCACCAAGTGGACCCTGTCTGTCTGGGTGGCAGACTGCATTACCTTTGCCCACAATCAGGCATGGCTGCCATTGAAGCACCCAGTCAACACGCATAATGTCAGGGCTATGGCAACTTCAGTTGCAAACTTTTGCTCTGTTCCCATGGCAGACATCTGCCGGGCTGCCACCCAGTCCTTGGTCCACACTTCTGCAGCTCACTACTGCCTGGAGAGAGAGTCCTGACGGGACAGTACCTTCGGCCAGGCCGTACTCATAATCTGTTCAGGGTTTAGTCAACTCTGTCCTCCGACCCTTCTTGTTCAGGCTTCCGGAGCCATACTTCTCCATGGACACTGGGGTCCTCAGATTCACTTGTGGCTGCTCACGACTAGGCCGTGTCTTTCTACAGGTTCTCAGTAGCCTGTAGCTAGGGAGTCCCATATGTGAGGACTGATTTCCTGCTTGTTCCTGGAGAAAACATAGTTACTCACCTGTAACAGGTGTTCTCCAGGGACAGCAGGAATCAGTCTTCACAATCTTCCCTCCTCTCCTTGGAGTTGCTGCAAATTTTGCCATCCCTTTTGTTGGCTCTAGCTATGTCAGTTTTTAAGTCATAAAAATATTCACTGTGGGGTACCTTTTTCAAGGGATCTAGTTAGGATGAATGGCTAGTTTGCAGCTGGCTAAATTCTTTAGCATTCTGATAACAAAGCTAGAAGGTGTTAAAGCATTTTTCTGCTCCTGACTTAAGCAGTTTGGGGAGAGCTTCTGCTCATTTCTTTCCCAATAAATTTTTAACTTGTGGAGTACAGGTGCTCTACATTTGAAATTTATTGAGGCAGATGGGAGAGAACCTAGTTTCCTAATGCTGATTTATTTATTTTTTTAAACTGACTAAGTTTAGATGCTTTGCTTTTTTGAAAATTAATCCCGAAAATGCAAAATTAGTCATTGCTTTCTTATATTGGTTTTCTGGAAACTACTACTACTAAATTATATAGTGCTACTTGCTGCACACCTACACATAAAGTAGTTCTGTCCCGGCTTTGCAGAGCATACAGTCTGCTAAGACAGACAAACAGAACAGGGAACTGCAGAATTCTTAAGGGAAATGATTAAAATACACATAGGTGTAGACAAGATAAGGGGGTCAATCCAAAATCAGCCTTGAAGAGGTGAGTTTTTAACCTGGGTTTGAATAAGACTAGAGATGGTCCTATTCAGATTGCAAATTGAGGTACTCTCCCTATCTATCTTTTCTCCAGAAACAAGCAGGAAGTCAGTGCTCACATATGGGTGACGTCTGCGCCGATGGAGCCCGCGCGAAGCATTTCCGGAGCATTTCTCTAGCTTTCAAAGAAAGCCTTTGAAAATGCTACCACCCATGCTTCGTCCCCTTCCCGCCCAAGGATGTCATCTTGCTCAGTCTCCTTTTTTTCTGCGGAGCCCAACAGATGTTCTCTACTTCGCTGGAAAAAGTTCTTCAAAGGTTCTTGAAATCCCTCAAGTTCTCCAGTTTGCATACCGGTTCCCTTCTTGCCTTGAGCTGGCCGTCCTCTGCTCTCATTCCCTTTTTTTTTTTTTTTCCTTGAGGTTCCTCCTTGACCAGCTTTCGCCCCATTTTTTGCTCGGGGGTCGTCTATCCCTGCTGGCTGTTCTCTAGCCATGACTCCCGGTGGGTTCAAGAAATGCAGCCGCTGCAGTCAGACTATTTCAGTTACAGACATTCATGACTGCTGTCTTCGCTGCCTGGGCCCAGACCATGACAGCTCCACCTGTGACCACTGCCAGGCCATGACCCCCAAAACAAACAAACAAGTGGTTGGAGTTGCAGGGGAAACTGTTCCTGAGATCTGACTCTGCCCCCAGCCTCTCCATTGCTGAGCCCCAAAGCCCCCACTTCCCTTGAAATCTGAGCGTCCTCGGAGTCACGCGGCAGTGGCTCCTCCGGTGTTGCCCTGGACTCTCCCAAGACAAGTAAAGGTACTGAAGCCTGCCGAGGTGCCTCTGATGAAACCTGGCAAAGTCCTGTGGTGGGACTCAGGTGATTCTGAGCAGCGCCCTCAAAGTCTCGAGATAGGAGTTCTTGGCCAGCGGAGACCATGCCAGGACCCGTGAGCCAGTAGTCCTCCTTGAGGATGCACTCTCCGAAGTGCTGGCATCTGACCCGAGAGAGCTGCACAGCCATTGGGTCTCAAATCCCGAATGGCGGCTATGGAGCAGAGCTTCTTCTCCATACTGGCCTTGCAGCAGGTGTTGATAACTGGTTTTCCAGCATCATCGACCCCCCGACACTGGGTCCTCTGTCCTCCCTTTTCCTCCCCAGTGAATTTTTGGGAGACCGACCCCCAAATCCTCTGGGGGGCCTCAGTTCCTTGGAGCTACCCCCGAAGCAGATTCCTTGATGCCCTCAGGATCCGAATGGGAAACCAAGGATGAGGCCTCTCTAGAGATCTTCTGGCACAGGGATGTCCCCTCCAAGCCATCTCTCCCAGAGCCTCTGCGCCACTCCCCACCTGAGGACTTGGCCTTTCTTGACTTCATCCATGAAATTGCTCGGGCTATTTCGGTCCAGACTGAATTGGAGGAGGATCCGCGCATCGAGGAACTCGAGATCCTACAATATGAATACCTTCCCAAAGAGACACTCATGGTGCTAGTTCCACCCATCCTCAAAAGGCGGCTACTCAGGATGTGGGAGACCCCGGCCTCAGTGCCGATGGTCAGTCGGTGCCTGGGCACTATCTACTGCATCTAGAAGGGCCCTGGGTTCCATAAGCAACAACTCCTTCATAACTCATGGCTGTGAAGTCCTCGATGCAGAAACTGGAGTAAAAAAAAACCCTACACTTTGATTCCCCCCAGCAGGGAGGTCCAGGCCTTTGACACCATGGGCCGCAAGTGTTATCGGGGTGCCGTGCTCAGGTGTCGGATACAGACGTATGAACTATGAACTGTACATGGGAATGTACCTAAAAGGCCTGATCCAGGAGCTCTCGGGGTTCTCGGCAGGCCTTGCCAGGGAACCCCTGCAGAGGTTCCAGTCCCTGGCGGCTGGCATCTGAGACTGTTACAAATTTCTCTCTAGGGCCTCCTGCGACGAGTTTGAGTTTGTGGCCAGGGTGGCGGCCGCTGGCATTGGTGCCACGCATGGTTACAAACCTTGGACCTCGAGCACTGGGTGCAAGAAAAGCTGCTGGATGTCCCTTGCAATGGCAAGAACTTGTTCGTGAAGTCGTCGTCCGACAAGGCTGCTGAAATCGAAGCTGAGGTGGTGACCCAGCAAAGACTGTCCAGGAAGACCTCGACCCTTCCCTAGAAAAAAAATCCTTGGGGGGGGGGACCCCTTTTTCTTGAGGAACAAGGCTATCACCAGACCGGGCCCTACCAGCCTTACTCAGGGCAGCAGCACCAGGCCTTACAACCTAAAGGGCAGGGGCATGGGGCCTGGAAGCCCAAGGCCTCCAAGCCTCAGACACCAGCTCCCACCCAACTAGGGGGAAGCTTTTGACTCCTTTGGCAAGGCCTCCCCTCCCCCAGGAGTCCCACCTCAGCCCACAGGGGTTCAGCTGGCCTTATTTGCCCAGATCAGGTCTAGCATCACCACGGACTGGTGGGTCTTGCAGGTGGTGAGGGAGGATTACCACCTCCATTTACAACAGAAACCTCCAGACTTCTTCCCAGGAGAACCATCACGGCCTAAACTCCACCAGGCCTTGCTGATTGCAGAACTTGCAGGCTTACTCAGGGACAGGGCAGTGGAGCCTGTACCGCAGCATCTCTGGGCAAAGGGGTTCTACTCGAGGTATTTCCTTTTCCCAAAAAGAACAGGAGGCCCCCCGGCCCATGGACGCTGCTGCCCTACCTCTGCCAGGGAGACTGGCTCTGCTCCTTGGATCTGAAGGATGCATATACTCGCATCTTGGTCCATCCTTCCCACAGACAGTACTTGAGATTTATTTATTTATTTATTTAACAATGATTTATATACCGCATCTTCCATAGTTCAGTTGCGGTTCACAATAAACAACAGTTAACAAATCGGAGTTTGTTTTACAGATGAGATTCATGTTGGGGGGGGGGGGGGCAACACTACCAGTACAGGGTACTACCATTCAGTCTCGCCTCCTCTCCAAGGGTCTTTACGAAGTGCCTGGTGGTCGTGGCCACCTATGTGCGCCTCCAGGGGCCCTACATCTTCTCCTCCTTGGATGACTGGCTCATCAGAGGCAGCACGGCCCTTGAGGCCAGCCAGGCCACAAGACTTAACAATCCACACCCTGCAGAACTCTGGATTCGTCATCAATTACTCCAAGTCCAGCCTCTCCCCAGTTCAAGACCTAGAGTTCATAGGAGCCCAGCTGGACATTCTGCAGGTCAAGGCCTTCCTCCCGATAGAAAAGACCCACCGCCTGATATAGTTAGCGGAGGAGGTTCAAAACTACAGGTCTGTGCCAGCCCGCCTGCTGCTCCGCTTGTTAGGCCACATGGCCTCAACGGTTCATGTCATGCCCTTGGCTCACCTACACATGCGAGCAGTGCAGTGGTGCCTCAGATTCCAGTGGGCACAGGCTACAAGACGGGCAGAGGGACAGGGTAAGGGCCACCTACTGACTGGTGGCCTCCCTCAACTGGTGACAGTCCCTGCAACATCTCAGGGCAGGGATGCTTTTCCAAACACCAGCACCACAAAAGGTCCTAACAGATGCCTCCCTGGCAGGCTGGGGTGCACATTGTGAGAGCCATTGCACTCAGGGTATCTTCCTCAGATGAATCTTGGTTACAGATCAACCTTCTTCCTGACCCTACAGGCCTTCTGCTACCTCCTGAGCAACCTCTCCGTCCTCATACAAACCGACAATCAGGTTGCCATGTTCTATGTCGGCAAGCAGGGAGGCATGGGCTCTTTCTCCCTTTGTCAGGAGGCGGTAGCCCTCCACTCCTTCGCAGTGCACAACAGCATGCTTCTGAGAGCGGTGTATGTGCTGGGCCAGGACAACCTCCTGGCGGACAAGCTCAGCAGGCTTCTTCACCCAAACAAGTGGTGTCTGGATCCCAGGGTGGTACAGAGGCTCTTCCGACTCTGGGACAGGCCCTGGCTGGACCTGTTCGCTTCCCCAGACAATGCACAGCTGCCCAGATTCTGCTCTCCTCAGCCACAGCACAGAAGGGTGGCACTGGATGCCTTCCTTATCTCATGGTCCAAGGGCCTGCTTTATGCATTCCCACCGATCTAATTAATTGCCAGGTGCCTTTTCAAGATCCAGAGTGACCATGCCACAGTAATTCTGGTTGCTCCCAGGTGGCCCAGACAGCCCTGGTTCCTTGGCACCCCCGGTGGCACTGGGCCGTCGGCCAGATCTTCTCTTGTAGAAGGTGAGGCTCCCTTCTCCACCCCAACTTGGCATCCCTGACATTAACTGCATGGATTCTGAAAGGGTAGCTCTGGCCCCCTTCAGTCTCACAGACAAAGTGCAAGAGATCCACCTGGCCTCCCGGAAACCCTCCACCAAGAGGGCATATGTCCTTCAAGTGGAGGAAATTCCCTCTGTGGTGTGCAGAGCCGCATGAGAATCCATTCTCCTGCCCTCTGCAGCTCATACTGCAGTATCTGCTGCATGTCTCCTGCTCAGGGTTGAAATCTAATTCGTTCAGGGTGCATCTCAGCTCCATAGTAGCTAACCATCACCCTGTGTAGGTGAGATCCCTCTCAAGCTAGCCCTGGTCTCCAGGTTCCTCAGAGGCTGCCTGCTATTGAAGCCCCCCAACGTCCCCCTTCACCAGAGTGAGATCTCAATGTGGTGCTCTCATAGCTCACCAGACCGCCATTTGAGCCCTTGGCAACTTACCACCTGAGGTATCTCTCCTGGAAGGTGGCCTTGACATCCCCCCAGAGAGTGAGCGAGCTACAGGCCCTGGTGGCAGATCTACCTTATACCAGGTTCTATACAAACAGGATTGTGTTTCGCATGTACCCCAGCTTCCTCCCAAAGGTGGTGTCTGCTTTCCACCTCAATCAGGAGGTGGTCCTCCCCATCTTCTTTCCACAGCCTCATGCCGGTAGGGCAGAGTCAGTTCTGCATATGTTGGATTGTAAGAGGGCCCTGTCCTATCTAAAGAGGATCCAGGCTTACTGAAAGCTCCCCAACTCTGTCTTTTATGATCCCAGCAGGCTGGGGCTACCTGTGACCAAGCACACCCTGTCCACTTGGGTAGCGGACTGCATTGCCCTTGCTTATGAGCGAGCTGGCCTCTCCCTAGAGCACCGGATCACTGCTCACATGTGAGTGCTATGGCCACGTCGATGGCCAACCTATTCTCAGTGCCCGTGACAGAAATTTGTAAAGCCACCACATGGTCTTCAGTGCATACATTCGCAGCTCACTACTGCCTAGAGAGTGAGTCACACAGGGACAGTGCCTTTGGCCAGGCAGTAATCCGAAGCATTCTCAGTGTATAGGCTACTCCTGCTCCCAGACTCTTCTGTGTTCAGGCTACCAGAGTGATAGTGATGCTGGATGCTGGGGTCTGCAGAGTCTCTCTTGGTAGGGACTCGCTCTCTGCAAGTCACGGCCTCCCTGTTGATAGCCATTGGTGCTGTCATAGTTTGGTTCCCAGCAGCCTGGAGCTAGGGAGTCCCATATGTGAGCACTGACTTCCTGCTTGTTCCTGGATAAAGTGTAGTTATTCACCTGTAATGTGTTCTCTAGGGACAGCAGGAATCAGTCCTCACAAACCTCCCTCCTCCCCTAGGAATTGCCTCCTTTACCTTATTTCACCTTTTGCCTAAGCTATGTCATCTGACTGAGCAAGATGGCACCCTTGGACGTGAAGGGGACCACGCATGCATGGTAGCATTCCCAAAGGCTTTCTTTGAAAGCTGGGGAAGTGCTCCGCGCGGGCTCCATCGGTACCGATGTCACCCATATGTGAGGACTGATTTCTGCTGTTTCTGGAGAACACCTGTTGCAGGTGAATAACTATGCTTTTGCCTGTCCCTCCCCCCCCCCCCCAAAGCAAAATAGGGTCCCGGGAATTGATTCTTTCCCTTTTCTATATCGGGGTAAACCAATGTTAAATTAAAATGTATGCTAGCTGCTTCTTTTTATTTTATTTTACATATTTTAAGTTAAATATTGTAATCATTTATTTTAAAGGAATACTTCGTGCCACTCAACCTGTATTTGTATCACGCATTGACCCAGATTCTAGAAAGAACACAGCAAATGAGATAATGAAACGAGCAACCTCAAATGGGGAATGGCCACAGGTAAAGTTTAATTACAGATTAATGGTATATGAAATCATAATCTGATTGTCTAGTGCACAGTCATTTAACTCATGTTAAATGATCATCCTGAAGCTGAGATGCGGAAAAATATGACCACCTAGATTGAACATGCTTAAAAACATGGACCTGATGTCTGTAAGCAAAAACTGGAATGACTTAGGTATCCTGTAATGATAGTGTATCATAGAAAAAAGTCTGGAATAGCTGTTAAGTATTCAGTGCTTAAGCTTTTGTTAATTTATATATTTCTAGTTACGACATCCATCTCTATTGACTCTTAGGTGATTTTCTTTTATTTAAATATTTTAAAAATTTATCTCTGGCTCAGTCATTACGTAGTCCATTACTATGACCAATTTATGAGGGCTAATTTCAATAAGTCACATAATGATAAAATATGTTAGTACGTTTGTTTTCTTATACCTGATAAGTTTATCTTTTAA
The DNA here is from genome assembly GCA_033557465.1 of Ichthyophis bannanicus. Classification (NCBI taxonomy): domain Eukaryota; kingdom Metazoa; phylum Chordata; class Amphibia; order Gymnophiona; family Ichthyophiidae; genus Ichthyophis; species Ichthyophis bannanicus. The sequence goes on from CM066034.1 coordinate 206,442,266, forward strand.
GCAATTTTTTTAAAGATGCACAGGTGCAAAAGTATCTACATACTTTGCATCTGTTGGTTTTGTGCAGCTAGGGTTTCAGGGGAAAAATGTGTATGGAATGGAAAATTCAGTTCCGTTTTTCTCCCACAGCCCAACAAGCCCCCTGGAACACTTGCATCTACACAGTACCATTTTTGTGGTGTTCATATTTTAACCTAATAAAAGGTGCTAGTTAAGGGCTATCCTTGACTGGAGGGAGAGAGATGAGTTGGGGCAATGGTCCATGGCTCCGTTCTCTGCAGCAAACTTGAGCGTCTTGTGTTAAAATCCCAGCGCCGAGTTCAGCCCTCTGGTCTGCGCTATATATAACTAATTACTTCTTGCTATCCATTTAAATAGATTTAAATGCACTGTGCATGGCTGTCTGCTTAAGAGTTTGTGCATGGCTAGCTTGTATGCAAAACTTGCTGTTGCGTTGATTAGCACACAAAATTATGTACTAAAACTGAGCTCACCTATGTGCAAAGTCTAACACACTTATCTCCAGGAACAAGCAGGAATGTAGTCTTCACATATAGGTATCGTCGGTACCGACGGAGCCTGCGTGGGAACGCTCCCCAGCATCCAATAGGAACGCTTTTAGGAGCATTCCTCAGCACATGTGCGCTGCCTTCCCGCCTTTCCAACTGTCCCTCTTCAGTTCTTTATTTTCCGCGGAGCTGACAGGTCACATACCCTGTCACCGCAGAAAATTTCTTCTTTAAACTTGTTTTCATGTGGTCGCGCTTGCCTTCGCTCGATGCTACCAGTACCGCTGGTTCTCTTTTCTTCTTTAAAATAAATAAATCTATCTATCTATCTTTATAATATATGCACACATATATACACACACACACTTTTGAAGTGTTTCTCTTCAGAGACTTTTTCTTTTTTGTGCTAGGCGCCATTTTGGACATTAGGCCCCATTTTCCTGCAAAATGGAAAAAACAGCTAGTGGTTTTAAAAAATGTACTAAGTGTGGCGGTACCATTTCTGTCACCGACACCCATGACTGGTGTCTCAAATGTTTAGGCCCTGACCATTCTCCTTCGGAGTGTTCCTCTTGTATGGGGATGACTAAAAGAGGAAGACAGAACTGGGCTGCAAAGCTCGGTACCCTCTTTGCGATGTCCATTGCATCGACGTCTTCCAGAGCCTCGTCTTCCTCCCATGGATCTCAGGTAACTAAACATAAGAGCTGATCCTCAAAGGGTAGATCTCCTTCTAAGCATCGAGAAGCCATTGGCATTGCCCTTGAGGAAACTACGCCGGCAAAACAGCCCCGGTGGGAGGCTTCCGCCTCTAAAGCACTAACGGGGCTCCAGGATGTTCTCGAGGCCTCGACCTCGGCAGAACTACTGATGCCATGCTCAGGGGTTCCGGCCGCTTCTACCGGTACGACATCCAGGCATCGGCAGCACCGATAGACCAGAGATTCCTCGCTATTGAACGCAGTCTTGCAGCTCTCCTTACAGCTGCGGTACCGATGACACCTCTACCAACGGTTCAACGGGCACCGGTACAGATACCGATGCCGGTACCAGCACAGATACCGGTACCGGCCCTGGTGGGAATTCTACCCATGCCGACTTTTTCAGGCATCGACAGATCGGTACCGGACCAACTCGGTGCCGACTTCGATCAATACGGATACCGTGCTTTGCATGAACATTGGGATCAGAGATACTTCGAATCTTCCGATTCTGATGATTCGGATAACTATGCCGGTACCAGAGTACTTCTTCCGGAAGACTCCTTCTCAACACAGAATGTCTCCTCCGGAGGACATGTCTTTTCAGGATTTTATTCGTGATGTAGCCTGAGGCCTATCAATCACGGTAGCTCCTGAAAAAGAACCTAGAGCAAAGGAATTGGAAATCCTCCAATACCCTAAGGCTCCCAAAGAGGCAGCTACTCTGCCCATTCATGAAATTCTTCATGATTTGATGCTCAGAATGTGGGAAACACCTTTGACCATATCTCCTCATTCTAGGAGACTCAATACCATATATTGAGTTCCACCATGTCCTGGGTTTCAAAAGACTCAGCTGCCACATCATTCAATGGTAGTGGAATCAGACATGCGTAGGATGAAAAGTGCAAAAAGACATGTATCCAATCCTCCAGGTCATGAATGCAGGACTCTTGATGCCTTTGGGCGTCGAATATTTCAGGCTTCCATGCTTTCAGCTAGGATCATCTCATATACTTTATATATGGGAATGTTCCTCAAAGAAGTCACAGGAGATTTGGAGCTTATGAGCCCCCTTCTCCCTGATGACAAACGACAAGACTTTCTTACTCTTGTCAGCATGCTCAAGACGTTTCCAAGTTTGTAAATCGTGCAGCCTTTGACTGCTTTGAATGCATCAGCAGAACTTCTGCTATTGCCATTGGTGCACGTCGGATTGCCTGGCTTCAGGCATTAGACTTGGAAATTTGGGTACAAGACAAATTAGGAAACATCCCTTGCGCAGGAGAAAACCTCTTTGGCAAGAACTGGCAGGAAAAGGCTAATGAGATGCTGACAATATCACTTTAGCAGACTGTCAAAATCTACAGCCACTCCAGCCAAAAAGAAACCCTATAAAAAAATCTTTTTCAGCAAAAAGAGGAAGTTTTATCCGTCTTATACCCCTCAAGGGAATAGTCAGAGTCAAGTTGCCCAAAAGGGACAACGGCAACAATTCAGACAGCAGAAGACGCCAAAGCTCAACCAGCTCCACAGGCTCAGCCCCCTCAAGGGCTTTGACTCCTTCCTAGAGAGCTTACCTTTCCTGCCTCTGAAGGGTCCAGAACCCCTAAACATTTCAGGCAGGTTGTGTCATTTTGTCAACAGATGGCACCAAATAACAGCAAAAAATTGGACTCTGTCCATTGTAGGGGAGGGGTACAAGCTTCATTTTCACAGCATGCCCCCTCCTACAATCCTAAGACAGTTCAATTCCCAAATCTCTCCAGACAATCTGCTGGGTCAAGAGGTCTCAACACTCCTTGCTCAAGAAGCAGTAGAGGAAGTACCCATTCCCCAATAGGGTACAGAGTTCCACGACCCCTATTTTCTTATTCCAAAGAAAACAGGAGGACACAGACCCATTCTAGACCTCAGAGAATTGAACAAATATCTGTTCCGAGAAAAGTTCAAAATGATTTCTCTGGGAACTCTGCTGCCATACCTTCAAAGTCAGGATTGGCTTTGCGCTCTAGATCTAAAAGATGCATATACGCACATTCTGATCCATCCAGATCACAGGAAATTCTTATGATTCCTTTTCAAGGGAAAACACTTCCAATACAGGGTTCTTCCTTTTGGTCTGGCTTCGGCACCAAGAGTATTCACAAAATGCATGGCAGTAGTAGCTGCATTCCTGCGAACTCTAGGGATATTCGTCTTCCCTTACTTGGACGACTGGCTCATTCGAGCCCCCACGATTCCAGAAGCCAGCTCTGCACTGTCTCGTACAATGCGAATCCTCCAATACTTGGGATTGATCATAAACGTCCCAAAATCCCAACTTGCTCCTTCTCAGACCCTAGAGCTCATAGGTGCTTGTTTAGACACCAGACAGTCAAGGGCTTTCCTTCCACAGCCCACTGTCTTCAAATAGTGCAACTAGCTTCTGAAGCAGCAGGGACATCCTCCCTAACTACTCGAGAGCTCCTGCAATTACTGGGACATATGGCATCCACAGTTCATGTAGTTCCCTATGCTCGCCTCCACATGCGAGCAGCCCAGTGGATCCTATCCACACAATGGACACAGGCCACAGGACGTCTGTCAGACAAGATATCAAACTCACAACGACTGATCTTGGCCCTACAATGGTGGCAATCATTGGAGAATCTGTTAGTGGGGACCCCTATTCCAAGCCACCCTAACAGATGCATCACAGGTGGGATGGGGAGCACATCTGCACCATCTCTCCACCCAGGGTACCTGGATTCCACAGGAGGCTTGTCTTCACATAAACCTCCTGGAACTCAGAGCAATCTATCTAGCTCTTTGAGTATTCCATGTCCAGCTCAGCTACAAGACAGTCCTCGTCCAAACGGACAATCAAGTAGCCATGTTCTACGTGAACAAGCAGAGGAGAACAGGCTCTCTGTCGTTATGCAACGAAGCTTTACGACTTTGGGTCCTCCCCAGAGAGCATCAAATTCACCTTCTCGTGGTATATCTTCCAAGCATTCAAAACCTTTGGGCAGACAAGCTCAGCCGAGTACTGCTGCCTCACGAATGGTCTCTACACCTAGACCAGGTGACGAGGATATTTCAGATCTGGGGAACCCCAGACATAGACCTCTTTGCAAGTCCATTGAATGCCAAACTTACCCGGTTCTGTTCTTGAATTCTGGCTCACAATTGCCAGGCAAGGGATGCCTTCCTCCTAAACTGGGGTCAGGACTTCCTCTATGCCTTCCCACCCATTCCTCTCATTCCCAAAACACTCTTCAAGCTTCAGAGAGACAGAGGTTGTATGATCCTCATAGCGCCACGGTGGCCACGACAAACATGGTATCCCCTGCTTCTACATCTCTCTCAAGTTGCATCTCTGGAGTTAGGGTGTGCTCCAGACCTTCTCTCCCAAGAGAACGGGATGCTATGGCACCCGAATCCCCAATCTCTGCATCTCAGGGCCTGGTTGCTGAAAGCCTAGACCTGCAGGATCTTAACCTTTCCCAACAGGTAAAGGATATCCTTCAGGCTTCTAGAAAACCTTCCACAAGACGCTCTTACACCTTTAAGTGGAAATTTTAATTATTTATTTAACATTTTTTATATACCGTCTTTCTACAAATCAAGACGGTTTACATAAGACAAATAATGGCAGTATATTTCAACTGTTTACAGTGTAACGTTGTAACAAGGATACATAGGCGTAAATGTGAAACCTTTTACAATAATCAACTATTTACATAGGTACATAAAGGATGTTGCATGGTTACATGATTGAAATTGAGAGAGCAGGAGTGAGGAGGCGTAAACGTGAGGCGTAAATGTGAAATGTTTTACTATATGGTGTTCTCAAAAGAGCTTAAACCCCCTTGTGATACCTTTGGAATCAGTACTTCATTTATCAAATTCTGGGTTAAAGACCAATTCAGTAAGAGTCCATATTAGTGCAATTGCAGCTTCCTATAAGCCTCTAAATGGACAGCCAATTTCCTCTCATCCACTCATAGCAAGATTTATGAGAGGTCTTCTCTTAAGAAAGCCTCCCATCAGGCCACCACTGGTGGCATGGGATTTCAATCTAGTTCTGGGACAGCTCATGAATCTACCCTTTGAACCTTTAGCCACAACAATCCTACAGTTTTTATCCTGGAAGGTCATCTTCCTAATTGCAATCACCTCCGCACATCGCATTAGTGAATTACAAGCTTTAGTGGCTGATCCCCCTTATACAAGATTTCACCATGATAAAGTTGTTCTCAGAACTCATCCACATTTTATGCCAAAGGTGGTTTCACCTTTTCATCTAAATCAACCGATTTACCTTCCTGTATTATTTCCGAGGCCTCATGCCTCTAATGCAGAAAGGAACCTTCATACTTTGGGTTGTAAAAGAGCCTTGGCTTTTTACCTACAACGAACACAGCAACATAGAAAGTCTTCTCAACTTTTTGCTGCTTTTGGTTCTAGTTATTTGGGACTTCTACTCTCCAAAAGAACTCTATCTAAATGGATTGCACAATGCATATCCTTTACTTATGAGAGTAAGGGTCTTCCTTTTCAAGGCCATGTCACAGCACATAATGTGAGAGCCATGGCAGCCTCTATGGCAAACCTTCACTCTGTGTCTATCGATGACATCTGCCGAGCAGCCACCTGGACTTCGGTGCACACCTTCACAGCCCACTACTGCCTAGATAAAGCCTCCTGTCGTGATGCCTTCTTTGGCCAGGCTGTTCTTCAACATCTCTTTCAGACTTAATTCAACTCGTACCCACCAACCCTGGTAGGATGCCAGAGATCCATGGGAGGAAGCATGGACCACCTCACTATAGGTGGCATCTTCCTAGGGCCATCTCCCCGGTATCTTCAGCTAAGGAGTCCCCATATGTGAAGACTACATTCCTGCTTGTTCCTGGAGATAGCGTAGTTCCTTATCGTTCTTCCAGTTTAGTCCTCCACCGCTGGGTAGTGCACCTCCTCCTGCAGCTTGGAGACTGGACCAATCAAAACTCTGCCAACTCTGGATGTATCCTGCAGGCATTCCCCATTAGCCCCAGTATGTCCAGTCTCCATGCAGCAGGAGGACCAAGTGAGCCTAGGTGCTGGGCTCACTGGAGGAACTGATAAAGGAGCAGTCTAGATAGTTAAAAATAAAAAAAATTCTGATTTGGTGGCAGCCGAGCAACTGGTCGCGGAGGAGGATGGCGCAGATCCCATTATTCAGGCGATACGTCAAAGACAGGTAGTTTTTCCTATCCATAAAGTGCTGGACCAGATGATTCAAAATGAGTGGGATCATCTCGAAGCGGATCTCAAGGGGATCCGTATCATGAATAAGCTATATCCCCTGGCGGATAAGGATAAGGAGAGGTTCCATTCTCCAAAGGTGGATGCTGCGGTTTCAGCAGTTACTAAAAAGACCACAATTCCGGTGGAAGGCAGTGCGGCCTTAAAAGAGGTGCCAGATAGGAAAATAGACAGCTTATTGAAACAACCCTTTGAAGCGGATGCTATGGCTTTGCAGGCTTCCATCTGTGGGGCTTGGGTGGCAAGAGCCTGTCTTTGCTGGGTTCAGCAGCTGGGACAGTCAGCGTCCTTGGAACCTGATGAAGTGCGCGATCTACATCGCCTGGAATCTGGATCAGCATATTTGGCAGATGTGCATTACAACCTTATTAGGGCCTTGTCGAATAGTTTGGCTTCCTTGGTAGCAGCGCGACGATCCCTCTGGCTGAAAAATTGGGCGGCTGACAGGTCTTCTAAGTCTCGGCTTAGCAAACCTCCGTTTAAGGGGAAGTTGTTGTTTGGAGAAGATCTCGATAAGTTGGTTAAGGATTTAGGGGAGTCCAAGGGAGGCAGGCTTCCGGAGGATAGACCCCGGCCAGGAAGATCCCCTTCTACCTTTCGGGGTCAGTTTAGGGATTTTCGGAGATTTCGTTCGCCCCATTTTGCAGGGTCCCAAAGAGAGAGATTTGCGTCTCGAGCCCAGAGGTTTCACGAGGCAAGTAGAGGATTCGCAGCGGCACCTTCTGGGGCCCCTCGAAAGCCACAATGAAGGGCGGCAGGTCCCGGCAGAAATTCAACTGATTGGGGGTCGTCTTCGTGGGTTTTCTTTCTGTCTGGACCCATGTCACATCCGATCAATGGGTTTTGGAGATCATACGCGACGGATATGCTCTAGATCTCGCAAGGCCAGTGTTGGACTCCTTTGTGGTTTCCCCCTGCAGGGGCCCGCGAAGGGCTCTCCTGGTGCGACAGACTGTGGACCGTCTCTTGCTCTTAGGAGCGGTCGTTCCTGTACCGTTATCAGAGTACGGCATGGGTCGTTATTCCATCTATTTCATGGTGCCAAAGGAGGACGGCTCTCTTCGTCCGATTCTGGATCTCAAAGGGGTAAACCGCTGTCTCCGGGTGCCGCATTTTCATATGGAAACACTGCGGTCAGTTATTGTGGCAGTGCGGCAGGGGGAGTTTCTGACCTCTCTCGATCTTACGGAAGCCTATCTCCATGTTCCGATCAGAGCGTCACATCAAAGGTTTTTGCGGTTTGCGCTTCCTTGGGGGCACTTCCAGTTCAAGGCTCTGCCCTTTGGGTTGGCGACAGCCCCTTGCATGTTCACAAAGATAATGGTAGTGGTGGCGACAGCGCTGCAGAAAGACGGCATCTTGGTCCATCCGTACTTAGACGATTGGTTGATTCGGGCAAAGTCCCAGGCCGAGATTGAACAAGCCACAAACAGGGTAGTAGCTTTCCTTCAGGATTTGGGCTGGGTAGTCAACCCAATAAAAAGTCACCTGGCACCATCTCAGGTTCTCGAGTACTTGGGGGTGCAGTTCGATACTCGGAGAGGCTCGCTATTTCTTTTTTTTAAATTCTTTATTTTCGTTTTATAACAACAAAGGAAAGGAAGACATACAGCTAAAAGACAAACACGTGACGTGTAATACATACACCAAAGTAAACCCCTACCACCCCCCTCCCCCCTGCTTCTTCTCTAGAAAACTAAGCATTCCCGAAGCGGGCGTGTACTTACATTATTGTATTACAAAACCTAACGGTGATCTAAAACATGATGAGTGCACATTATACAGGCATGTTGGAGCAATAAGCAGATTGTACATAATCATTAAGCATCTGCCATTTAGGCAAGCAAGAGTGAGTTTGGACATGGGGGATAGCTCTCCGAGGTATCTGCTCATATTTACTATATAAGCAGACTAGGTTCCACATTCATTGACAGTAAGTCGAGAGCTATCCTTCCAATTCCTCGTGATTAAGCATATGGCTATACCTAACAGGAAATCAAGGAGAAAGCGACCCTTCTTAGGAAGAGAGGGGACCTCCGCCACAGAGCGGAGTCCCACGACCTTCCAAGAAAGAGGTTCATGAAAGTGTAGGATATATTGAATACGACCCCAGACCCGCCCCCAATAGACCTGCAGTTGAGGACATTCATAAATAACATGAGCGAAGGATCCCACAGCAGTATGGCAAGACCAACACAGGTCCCCAGCCTTTGGGTTCCATTTGGCTATCTTTCCTGGGGTAGAAAAGCATCTGTGTGCAAAGAAGAAGAGAGTTTGGGTAACAGAGGCAGACCGGGAAACCCGCACTACTTTACTCCAAAAAACGCTCTATTGCACAGGGTTTATAGTGGTTTGCAGTTCGCGCTCCCAGGCTTGTTGGGCTCTAAAAGTGTCCGTGTCTGCACCCTGACAAAGTATTTTATAAAAATTAGAGGCTACCCCATGTGTACTACTAATGGAGTGAACTATCTCTAATAGCCCATGCTCAGTAGGGGCAGAGGGCGGCAGGATTCGAGCACTGTTGAGGCAGTATTGAAGCTGCATCAATTGAAAGTAGTGTTTCGCTGGTAACGCAAATTCCTTATGTAAATCCGAAAGGTTTTCCAACGAGCTGCAGAGAAACGCAGTTGGGGTGTCCAGATCCCCTTGAAAGGAAATGACAACATGATCTGAAATATGTAGGAAGTAAATCTGTGCAGTGTCCCCTGAGGAACTAACAGGTTTGGGATTAGAAAGAAGTCTATGCGAGACTGAGATTTATGAGGGGAGGAGAAGAAGGTGAAATCAAGCTCAGTAGGGCGTAGTAATCTCCATAGATCAACTAAAGCAAAATCCTTGATCAGGGAGGTAAGCGTAGCGTGACTCTTGGGGGGACCACTCGTCCTAGGCGGCTGTTTGTCAATCAGGGGATCAAGGACTAGATTGAAATCCCCCCCAATGATCAATAAAATATTAGCAGCAGCTTGCGCCACCTGAGCAATGGTAACAAAAAAAAAAAAAAAAAAAAATGCACGGTCATCAACATGAGGAGCATAAAAGCATATACATGTAACTTCTAGACTACCCATCTTGAGGTGAACTCCAGACCATCCACCTTCTGCATCTGAGCTAGTCGCAACAACAGTAGCATGCAAAGATTTCCCAACCAGTATGGCAACCCCACATCTCTTAGAAACGGCTGGGGAACAAGCGGCCACCATGTAAGGTTTAATATTGAGTTTAAGAGTTTCCTTCGAATTTAAATGCGTTTCTTGGAGAAAATCAGATCCGCTGCTTCCGGACTGAGGTAGCTTAGGATTTTCTGCCGTTTTATCGGATTATTGATGCCTTTTACGTTCAATGAAAATCTTACATGGTGTCATCAATCAGTAGTAGACATTTTAGGTAGGGGCGCTTGATAACATAGAACATAAGCAGAATCTGTACAACAATGTCATAATCACCGAGTAGTCTGGCTAATACACCCCATATTGAAAAGCCTGTACCAACGTATCTTAGAGAAGAAGCAAAACCCCCAAAGAATATGGCGACCAGATGTCTGCGGGAGGAGGCCCCAGAGAGGAAATAGAAGACATGTATAAAAGGAAAAGAAACACCAGAGTCCATAATAACACTGTCTCTGATACTCATCGAGGCTACTGTGGGTGGATGGAGTCTGGTCACAGATACCATCAAGAGTAAGGCAACAGACTGCCCACGCCAGACTCTTTGCTAGGCTGCGGCAGATCCATTATGGCCGGTACAGCAGATATAAGGAGACGTGCAGGAATATTCTGGAAGTCAGCGCATCAAGTCGGCTTCTTTGGAATCCAAAAACTCCGCTAGTAGATCAGGGTCCTCGAATGTTCTTGTCTGATTGTGAAGCGTGACTCGGAGCTTGGCCGGGTACATCAGGCCATAGCGTGCTTGTAGTTGTTGAAGCCTCGGCCGGAATTCCAGAAAGCGCTTTCGGCGGTCGACTGTGGGTTTAGACAAGTCGGGATAGAAGGAGATCTTGTGGCTCTCAAACTCCATATGGCCCTTTGCCCGAGAGGCACCTAGAATTTGCTCCACGTGTTGATATCTCAATAGTCGAAAAATGATAGGCCGCGGGGTCTTCCTGTTGAGCGTTATGCTGGTGGGTACACGATGGGCGCGATCAATCTCCAAATCTTTGGTAAAGGTGATTTGGAGCAAGGAAGGGAGGATTTTGCATAAAAACTCTTTCATGTCTCCCGATTCCGCTCCCTCCGGCATGCCCACGAGTCGTATGTTATTGCGGCGCGCTCTATTATTGCCATCTTCCACCTCTTTCTGCAAGGCCCGCACCTGTCGTTCAACTTTGTCGAGTTTGGACAACCGGGCCGCATGGGAGTCCAATATGCTCTCCATTTTGTCCTGACGCGAAGAAAGCCCTTCTAGCTTGCTTTGCAGCACACCCAAATCGTCCCGCAGCGCTCGGAGTGCTTCACCGTTTGCCTGCACAATGTTTTTGACCCCTCTAATCTCTCCGAGGATTTCCTGCTGCATTTCGGAGCCCTCGCACAAGGCCTGCCCCTTCTGCGGGGACGGAGGTTCAGTTTTGGAACGTTTGCCGTGAGAAGCCGCTGGAGACCCAAATTCCAGGCGCGTTGGTTTGGTCCCCGCCATCTCACCAATATGCCCCGGTAAGATCAGAGTAAAAGTTCCAAATATGTGAGGTGTTAATTCAGGATTCTGAGTAGGCCCCTCGGGAGCCTCAGCGTTATGCGACCATCCCGCTGGACATCAGGCTCCGCCCCCCCCGAGGCTCGCTATTTCTAACGATGCAGAGGGCTCTTGCTCTCCAAGGCCTCGTGTGGGCCTTTCGAAAGCTGGTGGCGCCAACAGCGTGGCAGTATCTTCAAGTGCTAGGGACGATGGCGGGAATGTTGGAGGTGGTTCCATGGGCCAGGTTTCATATGAGGCCGTTACAACAGGCCTTTGCTTCACCGCTGGTCCAATCAGTCCGACTCCTTAAGCAAGCGGCTCCCTTGTCCCCCGCGGGTGCGGCAGAGTCTGTGGTGGTGGATGAGGCTTTCGACCCTGTGTGCGGGAATGCCGTTGGAGCAACCGACTTGGCTTCCTCTGTTAATGGATGCAAGTCTCGCAGGCTGGGGAGCGCATTGCGGTGTGGACTTTACTCAAGGTCTTTGGTCCGCAGAGGAGAGCAGTTGGTCCATCAACCGTTTGGAGTTGTGTGGCGGATCTTTGAGGACTGGTGTTCCAGACATCAGGTCTGCGCAGCCACAGCGTCAGTACCGGTGGTATTAAGTTTCTTGCAGGATGCTTTCATGAAAGGCCTGGCGGCCAGTTCTTTAAGGGTACAGCTGGCGGCCATAGCCTGTTACAGAGGTAAGGTGCGAGGTGTAGCTCTTGGGGCGCACGGTGATGTAGTGCGTTTTCTGAAAGCGGTCTCCAGATTGCGTCCACCGCGTTGGGTTTCCGTTCTGCCGTGGGACCTCAACTTGGTTTTACGGGCACTAGGGAAAGCTCCGTTTGAACCCTTGAGCCAAGCTTCGGTCAAGGATTTGACTCTCAAAGCTGTTTTTGGTAGCGATTTGTTTGGCGCGCTGCATTTCGGAGCTTCAGGCTCTTTCGTGTAGAGAGCCTTTTCTATGCTTTTCTGCTCAGAAAGTGGTGCTCCGGATGGTGCCTTCCTTTCTGCCTAAAGTATCCTCGCCTTTTCATGTGAATCAAACAGTGTCTCTCCCGGTCTTCCAGGCAGGGGGAGAGCAAGCTTCTGAGCAGTGCTTGAGTCGTTTGGACATAGAGTTTTGCGTCGTTATTTAAAAGTCACAAGCTCCTTCCGTAAGTCAGATCGTTTGTTTGTGGTATTTGGGGGACCCAGGAAAGGAGAGGCAGCGGCGAAGACCTCCATCTCCAGGTGGATTAAGGAGACTATCGTCTCGGCTTACATGTTGCAGGGGAAGCCAGCTCCTGTGGGCCTGCGGGCTCGCTCTACTAGAGCACAGGCAACTTCCTGGGCGGAGCACAGCCTAGTTCCGCTGGTGGAAATTTGCAAAGCAGCAACGTGGTCGTCGCTGCATAATTTTAGCAAACACTATCGGCTGGATGTGCTGGCGGCAGGGGACGCCGGTTTCAGTGCAGCGGTTTTGCGTGCCGGCTGGCAGGGTCCCTCCCGTTAGTACTGCTCTGTTACATCCCAGCGCTGGAGGACTAAACTGGAGGAACGATAAGGAAATAGAAATTACACTTACCTGGTAATTGTAGTTCCTTGAGTGATGACAGTTTAGTCCTCATTCCCACCCTCGGTGTTATGGCTTAGGTCGGCACGCAGTCGATCCTGAGGGGCGGCTATACAGGTGAGTGTGTACTACTACTAACAGTTCTTTTTCTTCTTCTTTCCTGGCTGTTTTGATTGGCTCGGCAGGAGGGGGAGAGTTTAATGGGAATAATCTCATCATTTCGACTTCCGGAAATATTCTCTCTTGTTTAAGATTTCAATGGTTTAGTCTGTTAGCTACTTATTTCTTGCTCTTTTGAGTCTGCTTTGTCAATAGTTCAGTGGGGCTAATGGGGAATGCCTGCAGGATACATCCAGAGTTGGCAGAGTTTTGATTGGTCCAGTCTCCAAGCTGCAGGAGGAGGTGCACTACCCAGCGGTGGAGGACTAAACTGTCGTCACTCAAGGAACTACAATTACCAGGTAAGTGTAATTTCTCTTTACTCACCTGTAACAGGTGATCTCCGGGAACAGCAGGAGTTTAGTCTTCACAACCCACCCACCTCCCCTAGGAGTTGTCTCTCCATCTCTCTGTCTCTTTCCTCTCTCCCGCTATCCTTTCACTCAGCTACAAACTTAACTGAAGAAGGACAGGCGGGAAGGCCGCGCGCATGTGCTGAGGGATGCTCCCAAAAGCATTCCTATTGGACGCTGGGGAGCGGTCCCACACAGGCTCCGTCGGTACCGACAATATACCCATAGGTGAAGACTAAATTCCTGCTGTTCCCAGAGATCACCTGTTACAGAAAGTGTAGTTACTCACCTGTATCAGTCCATGAGAAATCTAATGTCTTTACTGTTTGTCATCCACTGTGTGGCAGATGCATCCTCTTTGTCAAAGAGTGTGTGTGTGTGGAGGGGGGAGGGGCGGGAATGCTGGGTATTAAGGAGGTATTAGCATACCTACTGAAAGAAGAGAGAGAAATGGGGATCAGCTTGTGGCTACCTGTAGAATGGAACAGGGACAGACAGAAGCTGCTTGGGTAGACAGGGAGATGAGAAGAGGGGGTACTTGGTGCTCTAAGGAATGATATACTATTTTTAGTGCTGCCTTTTCATGGCCTCCTAACACCTGCCACAGGTAAGTAGCCTTCTTTTCTTAACCTGAGAGGCAACGTTTCCTCCATTTTGGTTTTTTGCCTCTCCTTCCCTCCTTTGAAGTCTATTTTCCTGAGGCCCCATAAAGATTAGAAGAAAAATGGGGAGCGGTAGATGTGGTCCAGGATTAATTGTATTTATTTAGTTTCCTTATTTATAAACTACTTATGGCTTCCACAATACACTGTAGATAAAGTACAAATTAAACACTTATAAAACAATAAAGCTTTCATTGTATTTATTTTGTTAATTTATCCTGACGTATAATAAGTATGCATACAAAAATACTAAAAAAACATGGTAAAAAGATGACATGATATAGATAAAAATTAATTACAAACTCAGTATTCACTCCAGCACAGCCTCAACAAACTCATTTCCGCCCAAACATCCCCATAGATTACCAGGTCCTTTTAGCACATATAAATCATTTCATTACAGACTTTGACATGGTGGGCATAGCTGGTGACTTAACAATGTTGCTGAAACATGGTTATTCTATTAACAAACAGGACTGAGTTAGGCATACAAGTAGATGTCATCTGATGACACTGGAATGGAATTGCTCTCCCTTAGCTCAGAAATTTAGTGTTAAGTTCTAAGTATGTGCAGCTCTTCTTGTGCATAGTAGTCCCCTCTGCTCTAAAGTTTATTTTTTTTCCTGCTCTGTTGAATGGATACAAAATAATGCTCTCCCATTTTTGTTTTCTACTAGTCTTAAGTGTTACTATCCATTCATTTTCATTGGGAAAATTGTATCTCCAGGAACAAGCAGGAATGTAGTCTTCACATATGGGTAACGTCGGTACCAACAGAGCCCGCGTGGGAACGCTCCCCAGCATCCAATAGGAAAGCTTTAGGGAGCATCCCTCTGCGCCTGCATAGCTGCCTTCCTGCCTTTCCAGCTCTCCTTCCTCAGTTCTTCATTTTCTGTGGAGCCGACCAGAAGCAATTCCTGTCACCGCAGAAAATTTGTCCATCCTTATTTTTTGTGGTTGCGTCTGCCTTCCCGTCGATGCTGGTACCGACCCCCGTTGGTGCTTGCTTTCTTTCTATTAAAAAAAAATCTGTGAGGGAAGGAATCTTTTTCTTCCTTCAGGCACATCGACACCATCTGAGGCTTAGGCCTCCCCTTTTGTTACAGACAAAATGGAAAAGTTTTAAAAAGTGCTCTAAATGTGGCAGTACTATTTTGGCCACAGACACCCATGATTGGTGCTTAACATGCTTAGGACTGGATCATCAACTGTCAGAATGTCCTCTTTGTAGGAAGATGATAAAGAGAGGCCTATAGAACCGAGCTGCAAAGCTAGGCACCCTCTTTGCCTCTGATGCAGTATCTTTAGCATCAACGTCATCGAGAGCTTCATCTTCCTCCCAATGATCGAGGTCTTCTTCGAGGACTGACTGGCCCTCCAAGGGTAGATCTCCTAAGCATCAAGATGCCTCGGGCATTGCCCTGGAGGGGGACACACCGGCCAAACAACCCCGGCGGGAGGAACTTCCCTCCAAAGCCTTAGTGTGGATCCCAGGATGCTCATGAGGCCTCCACCTCTGGAGAGCTCCTGGTGCCATGCTCAGGGATCGTAGCCCGCAATTCCGGTACCGATACCCAAGCATCGGCAAGCTCCATGGATCAACATATCCTGGCTATTGAGCGTAGCTTAGCGGCCTTACTGGCAGCTTCCGTACCGGTAAAGCCTTTACAGTCGATCCCTCAGGCATTGGTCCCGGCTCTGGTACCGACACAGCCTGCATTGACTTTTCTGCCACTTACCACGCTACCGCCCATGCTAGCCCTCAAATACATTTCTGGTACCAAGGTTCTGGCATCACCAGCTTCAGCTACCCGTTTTGATCGATATCGAGTATGTGCAGAGCAGGAACATCCTGCCTGTCAATACTTTGTCGCCTGACTCTGATTTGTCGGATGATGAATCTGTCGATACCTGGGACATGAGAACTATCCCGGAAGATCCATCTCTATCTCCACAATGCCACATGTCCCCTCCGGAGGACATGTCGTCTTTCCAAGATTTTATTTGCGATGTTGCTCAGGGTCTGTCCATAACGGTGACCTCTGAGAAAGAGCCTAGTACTGAAGAACTTGAAATTCTGCATTACCATACAGCCCCAAAGGAAGCTTCTACTCTCCCTATTCATCATATACTTCACGACCTTATGCTTCGTATGTGGGAGACACCCCTTACCGTCTCTCCACATACCTAACAACGCGATACAATTTACTGGGTACCGGAGTGTCCCTATTTTCAAAAGATGCAATTACCGCACCATTCCATGGTGGTCGAATTGGCAATGTGTCAAATAAAGAGTGCTAAGACATATTGCTCGAACCCTCCAGGTAGGGAATTGTGAACTCTCAACGCCTTTAGTCGACATTGTTTTCAGGTGTTCCTTAGAGAGGTGGCCAGGGATTTGGAGTAATGGCTCCTCTTCTCCCTGATGACAAGAGCAGATTATCTCACCATTTTAAAACATGCTGAAAATGTTTCAAAGTTTAACAAGGCAACTTTTGACTGTTTTGAGTGCATCAGCAGAACTTCATCTACCTGCATCGGTGCATGCAGGATTGTTTGGTTCCAAGCATTGGATCTTGAACAATGACTTCAAGATAAACTAGGTAATATCCCTTGCACCGGTGAAAACCTTTTTGGCAAGGATTGGCATGACAAGGCCTCTCAGTTAGAATCTGAGAGCACTACTCTTAATAGACTATCTAGATCTACTGCCAACCCAGCTAGGAAAAAACAGTAAAGAGAGCTTTTTTTCAATAAGAAGTACTATCCTCCTTACATCCCTGCTGTACAGTGTCAGCACCATGCTCCTCAGAAAGGGCAGCAGTCATCAAACCGCAAAAGAAGGCTCAGACTCCTAAGTCACAGCCACCTCAACAGACCCAGCCTCCTCAGGGTCTTTGACTCCTTTCTGGAGAACATAGTCGCTCTGCCTCTGGAGATTCCAAATCCCACCCGACTTTGTCACTTTGCCCACAGATGGCATCTTATCACATCAGAGCAGTGGATACTGTCCATAGAATGGGAGGGGTACAAGCTTCATCTACAAAGTCTACCCCCCCCCCCCCCGGACTCCTCCAAGAGACTAATGCTCTCAATCCCCTCTCACTGCTCTGTTGTTGAAAGAGGTCACCTCCCTTCTTCAGGGTGCAATAGAAGAGGTTTCACCATCCCAGCAGGGAATGGGCTTTTCTCTGGGAACAAGCAGGAAGTCAGTCTTCACATGTGGGTGATGTTGGCGCCGATGGAGCCCTTGTGCAGAGCAAATCCCCAGCTTTCAAAGAAAGCCTTTGAGAATTGCATCATGCATGCGTGATCCCCTTCCCGCCCAAGGGTGCCATCTTTCTCAGTCTCCTTTTTTCCACTGAGCCCTTCAGACTTTGTCCAATAGTCACCATGAAAAAAGTGTTTAAAACAATAAAATTTGTTTCTTTCCTTCCGGATCGACACCTGTTCCCCTTCCCGCCTTCGGCTCGGTACACCGGTATCGAGTCCGGCTTCATTTTTTGGTTTTTGTCCTTAGTGACTAGCGTTCGCACTCTTTTTCTTTTCACTGGCAGCCCAGTTCTTTCACCTCACAGGGGCCCTTTTTCCCCCGATGGCTGCCAGCGGGTTTAAAAATGTGATCAGTTTACTAAACTAATGTCCCTCACCGATACACACGACTGCTGTCTCCGGTGCCTCGGGCCTGACCACGACCCGAAGGTCTATGGCCCCTGTAGGAAGATGTCCTCAAAGGCCATGAGAAGCAGCCAGCAGCAGCATGATAGGATTTTTGCTGCGTCCGTACCGTCACGGGCCCGGACCTCGTCTGAGCCCTCTACGTCTCGGGAGGAACACTCTGAGCCCAAACATTGTAGAGATTCCTTGGAGAGGGGGGTCTCCCTCGCGGGAACATCGAAGGAAGAAAACATAATCGAAGGTGGCATCGTTGGATGGCTCTGAATGGCCAGGCCCTGCCCAGGACCGGTCACGGAGCCCCAAGCGCCGGCCCGGATCCTCAGAGATGGAGCCTCCAGCAAAGCTTCCTTGATGGGATACGGAGCACCCGAAGCAGGTAACGGTCCTTGTTGAGGACTCCCCCCCCCCCCCCCTTCGGGGGAACCGGCCCGGTGGCTGCGGAGCCTTCTGAACTTGGGTTCAGAATGGTGGCCCTGGAGCGCAGTATATCTGCCTTTGTGGAAGTGGGTGCTCATTGACGGTCTCGCCGATCCTTCCGCCCTGGCCACCGATGTCCAAGTCGACCCTGGAGGCCAAGCCGATCCTTGAGACTACGTACTCGAGTCGATTCTTGGCCGAGGTCTCCCTCGACCTTCCGCTCGGGACCGAGGTAGTCTCCGCCGGTTCTATTGGCGTCGGGGCCGTCGAGGCCAGGGCCCTCGATGCCGGAGCCCCTCGATTCCTCCTCAGAGGCATCGGGATGGGAGACAGAGGAGGAAGAGTCCCTGGACACCTATCGGCCCAGGGATGTCCTGTCTGATTCCCCGGTGTCCGAGACTCGGAGAAGGCCCCCCCCCCAAGGACATTAGGTTCTTGGACTTCGTGAGGGACATGTCAAAGGTTTTGGCATTCCCTGCGGAGTCCGAGGAGGATCCTCGAGCCAAAGAGCTTGAGATCCTCCAGTATGACTCTCCCCCCTCGGGAGGCCCTTACTGTACCTGTGCCTCTGATCCTGGAATGACTGATGCTCTGCATGTGGGAGACACCGGCGACAGCGCCGGTGATCAGCAGACAGATCGACTCGATGTATCCAGTCCGTAAGAGCCCTGGGTTTCAAAAAGCACAATTGCCGTGCAACTCCATGGTTGTGGAATCGGCCATGCGCAGGCTGAAGAGTCAGAAGACGCACTCCTCATTGCCTCCTGGCAGGGAGGCCCACAGCTTGGACGCCCTCGGCAAGAAGTTCTTCCAGGGTTCTATGCTGATATGTTGGATCCAGGCCTACCAGCTGTACATGGGCATGTACCTGAGGGACCTGGCGAAGGAACTTGACGGGTTCTCGGCTGGTCTCTCCGAGGGACCTTTGCAGCACTTCAAGAGCCTGTCCACCAGTGTCTCAGTGCTCGAAGTTCATGACTCGAGCAGTCTGACTGCTTCGAGTCGGCAGCCTGGGTAGCTGCAGAGGACATCGGTGCACGCTGCCAAGCATGGCTACAGTTGTCAGACCTCAAGCAATGGATTCAGGACAAGTTGGTCAATGTCCCATGCCAGGGAGAGAACCTCTTTGGCAAACCCATGACCGACAAGGCTGCTGAAATAGAGTCCTAGTACATGACCAGGACACGGCTCTTGAAGAAGACCTCTGCCCCTTCTAAGAAGAAGGGCTCGGGTAAGAAGCCCTTTTATCCGAGGAAGGGTGCTGCTTACTGAAGCTACCCCCCATTTCAGGCCTCCCCAGCATCCCAACAGGGGCAGCAGGCCAAGGGACAGGGGCATGGCCTGCATAAGCAGAAAGCCCCCAAACCCCAGGCACTGGCTCTGGCCCAGCCTGGGAGTGGCTTTTGACTCTCAAAGCATAGCCCTCTCACCACAGGGGACAGGCAATGCACAGGAGGAAGGCTTGCCCTGTATGCCCACAGATTGACAGCCATTACCATACCACCGATGCCTGGGTCCTGCAGATAGTCCTTCAGGGCTATCTCCTCCATTTGACCCAAGTTCCTCCTCCTTATTTTCCAGGAGAGCCCATCAGGTCTCCCCTTCACAGGGACCACCTTCTGAAGGAGTTAGCAGGTCTTCTCGAGGCTCAGGGAGTAGAACCAGTGGCCCACCACCTACAGGGCAAGGGCTTCTACTCCAGGTACCTTCTAGTGCCAAAAAGGACAGGAGGCCTCAGACCCATCCTCGACCTGAGCAACTTAAACAAATTCCTGGTGAGGGAGAAATTCAAGATGCTCTCACTTGGAATATTGCTGCCTTACCTCTGCCAGGGAGACTGGCTATGCTCCTTAGACCTAAAGGATGCATTTACACACATCCTAATACACCCAGACCACAGGCAATATCTACGCTTTGTGGTGGGAGGCAATCACTACCAGTTCAGGGTACTTCCCTTTGGCCTGGCCTCCGCCCCCAGGGTATTCACAAAATGCCTGGTGGTGGTGACCACCTTTCTCAGACTTCAAGGAGTTTTTGTCTTCCCCTACTTAGACGACTGGCTCATCAGAGTCACTTCAGCCATAGAGGTCCATGAGGCCACATCTCGCACCATACAGGTGCTCCAGCATCTGGGGTTTGTAATCAATTACCCCAAGTCCAGCATTGTTCCCCCTCAACAACTAGAGTTCATTGGGGCCAGACTAGATACCCTTCAAGCAAGAGCCTACCTGCCAGCGGACAGAGCAAAAAGGCTTCTGGCCCTGGCACGCCAAGTGAGTCGCAGATCCCAGGTGTCAGCAAGGCACTTTCTGCACCTCCTCGGGTACATGGTCTCCACCGTCCATGTAACACCAGATGCCTATCTCCACATGAGAACTGCTCAGTGGTGCCTCAGACCAGTGGATACAGGCCACAGGCGGCCTCCGAGACATGGTCAAAGTGTCCAGAAGACTAGTACAGTCCTTGGACTGGTGGCTTCAACCATTACACTTGGCAGGGATGCCTTTCCAGGCTCTTCGACACACGAGAATCCTGACCACAGATGCATCCTTGCTGTGCCGGGGAGCCCATTACCAAGGGCTTTGTACTCAAGGTGTGTGGTCTTTGAACGAGAGCACACAACAAATCAATTTCTTGGAACTCCGTGCCATCCGCCTGGCTCTACGAGTTTTCTGCCAGACTTTGGCTCACCAGCCTGTCTTGGTACAGACAGACAACCAAGTAGCCATGTTTTGTGTGAACAAGCAGGGCAGCACGGGGTCCCGCCTACTGTGTCAGGAAACCCTGGATCTGTGCTCCTTTGCAGTCCGGCATGGCATTCATCTAAGGGCAGTTATTTGCCAGGCCAGGACAACTACTTAGCCAACAGACTAAGCAGAATTCTGCAGCCCCACGAGTGGCAGCTGGACAAGGGAGTAGTCCATTGGCTTTTTCAGACCTGGGAACGTCCAGTAATGGACTTGTTTGCGAATTCAGTCAATCACCAGTTGTCCCGGTTCTGCTCCAAGCAGCCCCACCCCCACAAGGTGGCTGCCGACACATTTCTCATATCATGGTCAGTGGGCCTCCTGTATGCGTTTCCCCCAATGCCTTTGGTGGCCAAGACTGTATTCAAGATCCTCCAGGACAGGGCCTCGGTCAACCTGGTAGCCCCCAGGTGGCCCAGGCAACCCTGGTTTCTGCTTCTACTCCAGCTAGCAGTGGAGGCCCCAATCCCCTTGGGGTCCTCCCCGAATCTCTTGTCCCAGGAAGGGGGCACTCTCCTGCACACCCCACTCTCAGCTCCCTCAACCTAATGGCATGGCTGCTGAAAGGGTAGTGCTTGCACCACTCCTCCTGCCTAAAAATGTGGAAGAGGTCTTGCTGGCCTCAAGGAGGCTGTCAACTAGATGGATCTATGCCTTCAAGTGGCGTAGATTTGAAGTTTGGTGCGAAAAGCAGAAAGTAAATCCTTTCTCCTGTCAGGTTGCAGTGGTACTACAATATCTTCTCCACCTTTCGGATTTGAGCCTTAAGTTCAACTCCGTCAGAGTTCACCTCAGTGCCCTTGCTGCACACCACTTCCCAGTGGAAGGGAAGCCTCTCTCTGCACATCGTCTGGTTTCTAGGTTCTTGAGAGGCCTACTTCTGCTGAAGCCCCCAGTCCGCTCTCCGGCAACTGAATGGGATTTGAATGTGGTTTTAGGGCAGCTTACTTGGCCGCATTTTGAGCCGATGGCAACTTGCCATCTGTGCTACCTTTCTTGGAAGGTAGTTTTCTTAGTGGCACTCACGTCGGCTTGGCGAGTTAGTGAGCTTCAGGCCCTTGTGTCCGACAGGCCTTATACAAGGTTCTATAGGAACCAGGTGGTGCTCCGCACACACCCCAAGTTCCTTCCGAAAGAGGTCTTTCGTTCCACCTCAGTCAGGAGGTGGTGCTGCCTACCTTCTTTCCCAGGCCGCATGCCAGTCAGGCAGAGACAGTACTGCATACCCTGGACTGTAAGAGGGCGTTGGCCTATATTCAACGTACGCAGAGCCATCGAAGGGCTTCTCAGCTCTTTGTATCCTTCGACCCCAGTAAGCTGGGGATGGCTGTTTCCAGGCGTACGCTGCCACCTGGGTGGCAGACTGTATTGCCTGGGCATACAGGGCAGCCGAGCTTCCGTTGGAGGGTCGTGTTACGGCCCATCGGGTCAGGGCCATGGCAGCATCAGTGGCTCATTTCCGCTCTGTTCTGCTGGCAAACATCTGCTGGGCTGCCACCTGGTCTTTGGGTCAGACTTTCACAACCCATTACTGCCTGGATAGGGAGTCCCGAAGGGACAGTGCCTTCGGCCAGGCTGTACTCCGTAACCTTTTCGAGGTCTAGGCAACTCCTGCCCTCCGACCCTTCTATGTCAGGCTACCGGAGTGCTACTCTGTTAGATTCCTATTGTGGTTGCTTGCAGCTCTCATAGAGGGAGCCTATTTTTCAGCTGTGGGTTCTCAGTAGCCTATAGCTGGGGAGTCCCATATGTGAGGACTGACTTTCTGCTTGTTCCTGGAGAAAGCTTAGTTACTCACCTATAACAGGCGTTCTCCGGGGACAGCAGGAATCAGTCCTCATGACCCTCCCTCAACCCCTTTGGAGTTGCAGTCCTATTATTATATTTTGTTCTCTTTTGCCGTCTTTTTAGCTATGCCATTTAACTGAGCAAGATGGCACCCTTGAGCAAGAAGGGGACAGCGCATGCGTGATGCAATTCCCAAAGGCTTTCTTTGAAAGCTGGTGATTTGCTCCGCATGAGGGCTCTGTCGGCGTCGACGTCACCCATATGTGAGGACTGATTCCTGCTGTCCCCGGAGAACACCTGTTACAGGTGAGTAACTACGCTTTATTCTCCATACTTCCTTATTACAAAGAAAACAGGAGGATACAGGCCCATTCGAGACCTCAGAGAACTGAACAAGTACCTGTTGTAGGAGAAATTCAAAATGATCTCCCTAGGCACCCTTCTTCCCTATCTCCAGAGTCGGGGCTGGCTCTGTTCTCTAGATCTAAAGAAGACATATACTCACATACTTATTCACTCACAGCACAGAGGGTCCCTGCGCTTCATCTTTCAAGGGAGACATTATCAATACAGAGTCGTGCCTTTTGGCCTCGCCTCTGCCCCAATAGTTTTCACAAAGTGCATGGTGGTAGTAGCCGCATTCCTAAAGACTCTTGGGATATTTGTCATCCCTTATTTAGATGACTGGCTTATTCGAGCAAATGCCTCTAGAGGCCAGTCTTTCCCTCTCGCGTACCATGCAAGTGCTGTAACACTTGAGATTTGTAATAAATCTTCTGAAGTCCCAATTCATTCCCTCTCAAACTCTAGTTCATAGGGGCTCTGCTAGACACCCAACAGTCAAAGGCGTTTCTACCCCAACTCCGCAGCGCTCGACGCAATCAGTTTAGCATCTCGGGCATACCTCAAGAACTTTCTCACTGCTTGAACTGCTACAACCTCTGGGTCATATGGCATCAACAGTGCATGTTGTCCCATATGCTCGTCTACATATTCGCGCAGCTCAATGGACACTGGCTTTCCAGTGGTCTCGGGCATCCGATCACCTGGGAGGCAAAATAATGGTCTCTACCCGCCTAATCTCGTCTCTCGAGTGGTGGCAATCCCCACAAAACCTCCTGGTAGGGTCACCTTTTCAGATGCCAGCACATCAATGTACCCTCTCAATGGATGCGACAAAATTGGGCTGGGGAGCTCATCTGGACAATCTGCACTCGAGGTCTTTGGTCTCATCAGGAGTCACAACTCCACATAAATCTGCTGGAACTCTGAGCCATTCACAATGCTCTCAAAGTCTTCCAGAGCCATCTTCGATTCTGCACAGTTCTAGTGCAGACGGACAATCAGGTAGCCATGTTCTACTTGACAAGCAGGGCGGAACAAGCTCTTGGAACCTCTGCAGCGAGGCCCTGCATCTGTGGTATTTTTCCATACAGCATCACATTCTCCTACTTGTGGTGTATCTTCTGGGCAAAAACGATGTCTTGGTGGACAAAACTCAGTCATGTCCTTCTATCCCACGAGTGTTCTCTCCATGCAGACAAGGTTGCTCACATCTTTCAGATCCGGGGAACTCCAGAGAGAGACCTATTTGCAAGTCCGCAGAATGCCAAGCTTCCTTGCTTCTGCTCCAGGACTCCTGCACTGGACAGCCAGCAGGTGGATGTTTTCACCTCCATTGAGGTCAGGGCTTCCTGTATGCCTTCCTTCCCATTCCCCTCATTCCCATGCCACTTTTCAAACTCCAGAGAGACGGGCTACATGATACTCAAAGCCACACGTTGGCCATGACAACCGTGATATCCTCTCCTTCTACGTCTCTCTCGGGCTCAACCCGTAGATCTGGGATCTGCTCCAGATCTCCTTTCTCAGGAGGAGGAGACGCTGCTCCATCCCAATCCACAGTCCCTCCATCTTACAGCATGGCTGCTGAAGGCATAGCCTTCCAGGACATTAACCTCTTTCAATAACTTAAGGATATCCTTTTAGCTTCCAGGAAGCCTTCCTCCACCAGGTGCTCCTACGCCTTCAAGTGGCATAGATTCTGTCTTTGGTGTTCACAGAGGGCACTTAACCCCTTCTCAGCTCTGGTGGATGCATTACTTGAGTATCTACTCCACCTGTCGTCTTATGGACTAAAAACCAATTTGTTAAGAGTATACCTAAGTGCAATTGTGGCCTCTCACATGCCCTTAGATGGTCAGCCCATCTCTTCTCAGCTGCTTGTAGCATGCTTCATGAGGGGGTCTTCTATTAACCAAACCTCCCATTAAGTTCCCTCCAACTAGGACAGCTTCTCAAGCCGCCCTTTGGACCTCTAGCCACTACATCTCTGAAGTTTCTCACATGGAAGGTCACCTTCCTTATTGCTCTCACTTCAGCGAGACGCATTAGTGAGCTCCAAGCTTTGGTGGCTGACCCTCCCTTATACACTGCTCCAGCATGATAAGGTAGTCCTTATGACTCATCCTCACTTTATGCCAGGGGTGGTCTCGCCCTTTCATTTAAATCAGTCAGTCTACCTTCCTGTCTTTTTCCCTAGACCCGATTCCTCTAGGGAAGAGGTAACCCTTCACACTCTGCATTGCAAACATGCCTTGGCCTTTTATCTCCAGAGAACTTGAGAGCACAGAAAAGCTTCCCAACTTTTCATCACCTTTAACTCGAGTCACTTGGGCTTGCCAGTATCTAAGCAAACTCTCTCCAGGTGGATAGCAGTTTGCAACTCCTTTGCTTATGAAAGTGCAGGACTCTCTTGGGGTCATGTCACTGAACATAATGTTTGAGCCATGACTTCCTCCATGGCAAATCTACACTCTGTAGCAATTGATGAGAGATGCAAAGCAGCAAATTGATCTTCTGTTCACAATTTTGCTGCTCACTATTGCCTGGACAAGGACTCCCACTGGGATGCCTTGTTTGGCCAAGCTGTTCTCCAGCATCTCTTTCAGACTTAGATCAACTCCTACCCTCCATCCCGGTTTCGATACCAGACATCCTTGGAGTATACATGACCTGTCTGTACTTAGTTATGCCTGTGATCTACAGCTCATCCTGAGGTCATCTCTCTGACATCTTCGAGGAAGGGAGTCCCATATGTGAAGACTACATTCCTGCTTGTTTCTGGAGATAGCATAGTTACTCACCTGTAACAGGTGATCTCCGGGAACAGCAGGATTTAGTCTTCACCACCCACCTTTCTCCCTTAGGAGTTGTAGGTTGTCTTTTTTTTCTTCTCTCCTTTTATCTCAGCTACAAACTCAACTGAGGAGGGAAGGCAGCTACACAGGTGCAGTGGGATGCTCCCAAAAGCTTTCCTATTGGATGCTGAGGAGCGTTCCCACGCAGGCTCCATCAGTACCGACATTACCCATATATGAAGACTAAATTCCTGCTGTTCCCGGAGATCACTGTTACAGGTGAGTAACTACACTGTCAAGGAAACTCCCGGAAATGTCATTTTTTTGCAGAAAATATTGTCGCCTGTGCAAATCAGTTGAGAGAATTCCATGGAGGGATTATTGACCTTGAGGCACGGTGACTTAAAATATCCAGATGTCACTTTGTAGATCAGGCCAGCCGGTCTTCCTTTGAAGTGACCAGACTTTCTCTGTAGCCATTTCTTAAGTGTTTGCAAAAGCCTGATGAAGGATAAGGATGATCTCCTACTTAAGAAAAAGCACTTTCTCCAGGAGCAAGCAGGAAGTCAGCCCTCACATATGGGTGATGTCTGCACCGACTGAGCCTGTGCAGTAACTTCTCCCCAGCTTTTAACGAAAGCCTTTGGGAGATGTACCATGCATGCATGGTCCCCTTGCATGCATGGTCCCCTTCTCGCCCAAGGGTGCCATCTTGCCTCAGTCTGCTTTTTTTTTCTCCAGGAACAAGCAGGAAGTCAGTCCTCACTTATGGGTGATATCTGCACCGATGGAGCCCATGCGGAGCAATTCCCCAGCTTTCAAAGAAAGCCTTTGGGATTGCTGCTACGCATGCATGGTCCTCTTCCCTCCCAAGGTTGCCATCTTGCTCAGTCTCCCTTTTTCCGCAGAGCCTTCGGACACACGTCCTCGTCCCTTGGGAAAAAGTATTTAGTTTTTGGCCTACTGGTCTTCTATTTTCCGGTTGCACTGGCCCTCTACCCGTCCTTCCCTTACTCTGCCTTTTTTGAGCTGTTAGGAGACAGTTTTCTTTGCCTTTTTTGCCTCAACGGGCTTTGCGCCCCTTCTTTGCCCTAACCGCTGGCCACATGGGTCTTTGACCTTGCGGGGTTCATTTTTGCCCCTATGGCCACCAGAGTCAAAAAATGCAATAGATACTCTAAGAACATGTCGCTTACGGATACCCATGACTGTTATCTGCGGTGTCTCGGGGCTAATCGTGATCCGTAGCTCTGTTCGCTCTGTGAGAATGTCCTCTAAGGCCCTGCTCAGTCATAAGCAAAAGTCCGAAGACATTTTCAGGAAGGCCGCCTTGGAATCCCTGGTGGCGTCCTCGGTCGTCTCTCCTCCAGCACTCTCTGTGGCACTCTGACCAGGGGTCCCCTGAAGTGGAGCGGCGCAAGAAGAAGAAGGCCCCAAAGTTGCTGTCGGGTGCTCCTGACAAGCGCGAGCGCTCCCGCACTCTGTCGCTTAGCCCCCTTCGGTGTTCCTGAGAGTCAGACAAGGAACGGCCCCGCAAGGTACCCCGCACAGATACGGACGCCTCCGGCAAAGGCTCCAGGTCTCCTGAGGGCCATCCCAGTGAGGACCCCCTTCTCCTCCTCGACGCCCAACCTGGTGACCTCGGGGTCAGTGTCACAA
This sequence comes from Ichthyophis bannanicus, assembly GCA_033557465.1. Classification (NCBI taxonomy): domain Eukaryota; kingdom Metazoa; phylum Chordata; class Amphibia; order Gymnophiona; family Ichthyophiidae; genus Ichthyophis; species Ichthyophis bannanicus. The sequence continues at coordinate 206,469,577 of CM066034.1, forward strand.
GGCCCCACGCCCGCGTGGGAGTCCCACATGCTGGCATTGGAATGCAGCATTTCTGCGTTCATCGGTTCTCAGCAGGTGCTCACAGCCAGCTTTGCTGACTTGCACCCAGAGACTGTAGGTCCCTAGCGTGGGACACCGAAATCTGTCCAGAAAACCCCCAAGAGCCACGGGCCTCGTGAGGATCCTTGACGTCGGTCTTGCTTGCCCTCCTGTTCCTCGGGGATGAGGTCTTCCAGGGCCTCTGGCTCCAAGGCGGCTTCGGCCGCTGGACATGGCAACCTGCCCAGTTCGGATTCCTCAACCGAGTTCTCGGACTGGGAGTCCGATGGGGACACCTCCCTGTAAACCTGTACTCACCAGGACCTTCTGTTGGGCTGCTCCCCACCCACGTTTCAGCAGCGTTTGCCACCCAAGGACACCTTCCTGGTGTTTGTCTGGGATATGGCATGGATTCTTAACCTGGCTGAGGAGGGCCCTCGAGCTGAAGAGCTCGATATTCTTCAGTATGAGTCTACGCCTAGGGAGTCTCTCACTGTTCCAGTCCCTCCCATCCTGTCCCGGCTGCTGCTCTGCATGTGGGAGGCACCCACCTCGGTCCCCATCATGAGTAAGTGCCTCGACACTATGTACAAAGTACAATGCTGCCCTAGGTTCAGAGAGACCCAACTTCCCCACACATCCATGGTGGCGGAGTCAGCCATGAGAAAATGGAAGAGCCCGAAATCACACTCGTCTGTCCCCCCCGGACCGGTATCGAGAGCCCTTGATGCCCTAGGCTGCAAGGCTTACCAAGGCTCCATGCTTTCTTGTTGCATTCAAGCGTACCCAACTATACATGGGCATGTTCTTGCGTGACTTGTCCAAGGAGCTCGGAGGTTTCTCCGTGGGCCTAGAGGGCGAACCTCTCAATAGGTTCAGTACCCTGTTTAAAGTCTGTCGCAGACTGCTCAAAATACCTCTCCTAAGCCGCCTACGATGGATTAGAGACATTGGCTCGGGTGGCGGCTGTGGGCATTGGGGCCCCCCACCAGGCATGACTCTTGATTGTCAGATTTGGAGCAGTGGGTACAGGAGAATCTCCTGGACGTCCCCTGCCTCGGCGAGCAGCTCTTCAGCAAGCTGATGGAAGATAAGGCCGTGGCGATAGACTGAGTTCGTCACCATAACCCGTCTCTTGCGCAAGACCTCCACCCTCCCCTGGAAAAAGCAAGAGGCCAAAAAGCCTTTCTTTCTGAGGAAGGGCCTTCCGTACCGTGGCTACCTGCCATACTCGACCACCCCCATGCCAGCCACTCCGGCAGAGTAAGTCCGGACAGGGGCATTGCAAGCCGAAAGGGCCCAAAGCCCAAATCCCGGCTCCACCACAACCCGCACTGGGGTTTTGATGCCATTGGCATAGCCTCTCACCTTCTGGCGACTCAGCAGCCAGTGGGGGGGGGGGGGGACGCCTGTCCTCTTTCGCCCCTCTGTGGGCTTCCATCACCTAAGACAACTGGGTCCTCAGGGTCGTTTGAGACAGTTATCACCTTCGCTTCGACAGGCTTCCACCTCCCTTCTCTCCAGCAGAGCCTCCTCTACTCCCTGTGCACCAGGTTTTCCTGCAGCGGGAACTAGTCTCTCTCCTCACCCAGCGGGTGGTCGAGAAGGTCCTCCGCACCTTCGAGATCAGGGCTTCTATTCCCGGTACTTCCTCGTCCCTAAGAAGAAAGGGGGGGGGGTCTGTGGCCCATCTTTGACCTCCGAAAGCTAAACAAGTTTTTGGTGTGGGAGAAATTCAAGATGCTATCTCTTGGCGTCCTGCTGCCCTTCCTCCGGCAGTGCGACTGGCTATGCCCCTTGGATCTAAAAGACACTTATGCCCACATTTTAATCCACCCCCAGCACAGGCAGTACCTGTGCTTCAGGGTGCGGGGCGAGCACTTCCAGTACAGGGTGCTCCCCTTCTGCCTTGCATCCGCCCCACGGATCGTCACAAAATGCCTCTCTGCGGTTGCTGCTTGTCTCAGGCGTCAGGGCGTACCAGTCTTCCCCTACCTCGACGACTGGCTCATCACAGGATCCTCGGTCATAACATAAGAACATTAGATATGTCATACTGGGTCATACCAAGGTCCATCAAGCCCAGTATCCTGTTTCCAACAGTGGCCAATCTAGGTCATACGTACTGTCGCGTACCACCCCTGGTGGCCAGTGGTCATAGAGGTAGGTTGGACACACAGATATTTTTATATGAGAGGAGGTTCCTTTAAGAGCCAGGTGCAGCCTTGTCTTAGTAGTTCAGCTCCTATTAAGAAGTAAATTGTGAATGCAGAGTAGAGGGATAACATAGGCTTTTATTTCCCTTTACGCAAACAGTTCAGGTGGGTCACAACATAGAGGAAAATGTCCTTTACTTCAGGAATGAAACAAACTCATGGTAAAGAAAAACTGTTATGCTTCACAGTTGTAACAAGGATTAATTAAGGCTTCTTAGAGTAACTCAACCGCTTCAACACTCCTTTTTCCTTTTAGCATACAAGTAACAACTCTGGAGACAGCATATATTATTTACAAGTCTAGCAGTGATTCTATACTGCTTGTAACACATAGAGAACAGTCCATCTCCTCTTGAGACAAAAGACCAGGCTCCACAAATTCCACTTGCATCGGCTCTGAGTCAGAGTTATCCCATTCTGTATCTGGGGTTTCTCTGGCTATTGGAACTGGCCAGTCGCTATTCTTATTCTCTGGGTGTTTGTAGAGTTCTTCTAAGGTTCGCCAGTGAGCATGGCCTACCTTTGTGCTTTTACCATCTGTGTTATACAAAGTAGGTTTACTTTCCTTTCTTGTAAAACGAGCATTGCTTTTAAAAGGGCCCTTAGGAGATGAGCTCTTTCTCTTAAAAACAGAGTCCGCATACCTTGGCTTCCAACAGCATGTAGAACAGGAACTTTCTCCTTCCAGTAGTTTTCCTGGGATACAATCCTCGTGCCAGTCTTTTCCCTGAAAGCTCTAGTTACCTTTCAGTCTGGTCACTGGTTCCTCCGGTAAGCGCAGGCCTCTTTCCAAGCCTAACTTCTGGCTTCTTCCTTCAGCACTGCTCTGCTTCCCAAAGTGACTGTTCCTTTGCTCAGCATTGCTTTCCCATTCACTCCTAGGACTTAGCTCAATGCTCCTGGTGCTTCCTTCTTTTTGGCCCTTGCTCGTGGTGCATTTCTCTCGCACGGCTTTGCTCCTGGTGCTTCTCTCCGGTCCACCTCTACCTCCACACCCTTTCCAGTCTCCAGCCTCTTGCTTATAAAGCTCTCCTGTGTTTGAGCTTTCTGGGCTGCTTGTCAGGTGGTGTCGATTAGCTAGGTGTGTCCAGTCAGCCTCTGTGAGTGCATGCCTGCTCCCTCTAGCTGCTCTGTGTGGGAATTGCATCCCGTGCACATCTGTTATATTATGAAAAACAGCTTCTTTTCTTGCATATTTGCTTCCATCAGCTCCTGCTGCATGACAGTACCTAGCAGTTTCCCCAAAAGACACAGGTTCTGCAATACTTGTACTGGGTCAAGCATTGATATCCTGGGTCCCTTCTTAATAATGGTTTATGGACCTTTCCTCTAGGAACTTGTCCAAACCTTTTTTAAACCCAGCTACACTAACAGCCTTTACTACGACGTCGCACACAATCCTGCTAGAAGGCCTGGGATTCTTTTTCAACTACCCCAAGACCCATCTCGAACTGGTGCAGGCCTTACAGTTCATCGGGGCAGGCCTCGATACTCAGCGGGCGGCCGCATTCTTGCCAGCAGATTGCGCTGACCACCTCCAAGCCCTGGTGGCTCGGGTCCAGGGCACCCCCCCGAATCACAGCTCGGACTATGCTGCACCTCTTGGGCCATATGGCCTGTACCGTCCATGTGGTTCTCCATGCCTGCATGCACATGCGGACAGCTCGGTGGTGCCTCAGCGCCCAGTGGAGCCCGTCCGTCGGTCATCTCAGGGACCCCATTGGGGTCTCCCATGACCTTCGCCTGTCCCTGAGCTGGTGGCAAAATCCCTGCAACCTCCTCTGGGGGTTGCCCTTCCAGGCTCTACAGCACATGATGCTGACAATGGATGCTTTCCTGTTAGGGTGGGGAGCCCACTGCGGTGCATTGTGCATGCAAGGGCAGTGGTCGCCTCAGGAGTTTCAACAGCAGATAAGCTCCGGGCGATTCACTGGGCCCTGAGGACCTTTGAGGACGGCCTCAAGGGGCAGTCGGTACTCGCGCAGACTGACAACTGCATGGTGGTGATCTACGTCAACACGGAGGGGGGTACTGGATCGTGCTCTCTCTGCCGGGAAGCAGTCCTCCTCTGCTCCTTTGCCGTCCATCAGGGCGGCCTACCTCCTGGGCCAGGAGAATGTCCTAGCAGACAGGCTCAGCAGGATCTTTCGCCCTCACGAATGGCGGCTGGATCCAGGGGTGGGGGGATGGCTGTTCCTTCGGTGGGGGATTCCAGCGATAGACCTATTCGCCCATCCTCACAACGCACAGCTCCCCCACTTTTGTGAGCCAGTACCGCACCCGAGCAGGGAGAGCCCGGATGTGTTCCTTCTGAGTTGGTCCTCCGGCCTGCTCTGTGTGTTCTCTCCTATTCCTCTCATTGCAAGGACCCTCCTCAAGGCTCAGCGGGACCGGGCATCAATGATCCTTGTAGCCCCCTCGTGGCCTTGGCAGCCCTGGTTCTCACTTCTTCGACTGTCATCGGAGCCTCCTGTCCCCCTGTGCTCTGTCCCGAGCCTTCTAATGCAGGAGGATGGACAGGTGCAGCACCTGAACCTAGCCTCCTTATTCCTCATGGCCTGGCTGCTGAATAGGTCTCCCTAGCTTTGCTGGGTCTCCTGGAGGAGGTCGAGGAGGTCCTCGTGTCGAGGAAGTCCTTGGCTAAACGAGCCTATGCCTTCAAGTGGCGGCGCTTCTCGGCCTGGTGCTCCGGGCTCCAGATCGACCCATTCTTGTGTCCCACTCGATGGGTCCTTCAATACCTCTTCCATCTCTTGAGGGAATGTCTGAAGTCGAACTCTGTCAGGGTGCATTTGAGCGCCATCTCAGCGAATCACCTCCCTGTTGATGGAAAGACCCTTTTGAGGCAGCCTTTGGTCTCCCGCTTTATGTGGGGTCTCTTGCTATCCAAGCCGCCCATCCGGCCTCCCCAGGTGGAATGGGATCTGAACGTGGTGCTCATGCAGCTTACACATCCACCCTTCAAGCCGATGGCGACATGCTCGCTTCGGCATTTATCCTGGAAGGTGGCCTGCCTGGTGGTTACTGACCTCAGCCCGCCGAGTTAGTGAGTTCCAGGCTCTTATGGCTGATACTCCTTACACCAGGTTCTATAGGAATAGGATGGTCCTCCGTACCCATCCCAAATTCCTGCCTAAAGTTGTCTTGGATTTCCATCTCAACCAGGAGATAGTACTACCGACTTTCTTCCCAAGACCCCATGCCGTCCGGGCGTTGGCGGCTCTCCACACACTTGACTGCAAAAGGGCTCTTGCCTTCTATCTGCAGCACACCCAGGCTCATCGCAAGTCTGGCCGACTTTGTAACCTACGAACCCAATCGAATGGGGCAGGCAGTCACTAAATGCACCCTCTCCATTTGGGTGGTGGACTGCATTGCCGAGTCACAGCGAATGTGGTTCGGGCCAAAGTGGCCTCAGTGGCCTTGCTGCATTCCGTGCCCCTGATGGACATCTGCCGGGCGGCGACCTGGTCTTCAGCAAACACCTTTGCTGCACACTACTGCCTGGAGAGGGAGTCCCGTTGCGACAGTGCCTTCAGCCAGGCTGTACTCCGTAATCTGTTCAGGGTAGAAGCAACTCCTGCCCTCCGACCCTTCTTCACGGCTACTGAGGGCTTCACCCAGAGGACCCAAGGACTTGGGCTCCTTCGGGCATCGGCTTCTGCTCACAACCTCGCGGAGGCATTTTTTGGTTACAGGTTTGGTAGCCTGTAGCTGGGGAGTCCCATAAATGAGGATTGACTTCCTGCTTATTCTGGAGAAAGCGTAGTTACTCACCTGTAATAGGTGTTCTCCAGGGACAGCAGGAATCCGTCCTCACTACCCTCCCATGATGAGTTGCTGTATTTTTATCCTTCCCTGCCATCTGCTTGGTAGGGCTTGAGCTAAGGGACCTGACTGAGCAAGATGGCACCCTTGGGCGGGAAGAGGACCACGCATGCATGGCAGCAATCCCAAAGGCTTTGTTTGAAAGCTGGGGAATTGCTCCGCGCAGACTCAGTCGGTGCCGACGTCACCCATAAGTGAGAACTGATTCCTGCTGTCCCTGGAGAACACCTGTTACAGGTGAGTAACTATGCTTTCCACAGAGCTCATCAGACATGTCTGTTTCCCCTGAAAAAGTTGATTTTTGTCATCTTTTTTTGCTTTCTCCGGTATTGTACCAGTGCCTGTTCCCGCTCCCAAGTCCGCTTGCCTGGGCTTCGTGTCCTCTGGTTCTTTTTTTCTTTCTTACTTTTTCATTTGATGCAGGTTTGTGCCTTTTTTTTCTGACCAGACCTGGTGAATTTGACCTGTTGCGTGCCATCTTCCCTGCCATGGCCTTGGCCAGTGGCTTCAAGCTGTGCGACCACTGTGCTCATATGTTGTGCACGGATCTGCATAACTGCTGCCTTCATTTCCTCAGGCTGGACCATGATGCCTTGGACTGCAGTCTCTGTAAGTAGATGACCCCTAAGACCCTCAGGAAATGCCAGCAGCATAGTGAGTAGATGTTTCAGAAGACCAACTGAGCCCTGGAGTTCTCTGTGAGAGCCCGCTGTGAGAATCTTTACAAGACCTCAAGCACTGGTGGAGACCGTGCGACCTTGGAGCCCCGGGGCCACGGAACCTCCTGCGAGAGCACCTGTGTCGAGGATCACACCAAAAAGGGCCAGAAGACCTTGAGGACCCCATTGGGTGACGAGTCGGTGAAGTGGGGAAATCACTCTGGCCTTGGTCCTGCAGCCCTCGACGGGAGGCTGAGGGCAACGGTAAGGAGTGACTGTCCAAGTTGCCTCACCGGGAACCGTCCATGCCCCTGAACCGGTCTTGGATCCCCAAGGTCAATCCTGGTTGAAGACTCCCACTCAACAGAGGCAGCGACAGGCCCGAAGTTTCCAGTGCCCATGCCGAAGGCTGTGGAGTACCTGGTGTCGAGGCCAGGATGGTGGCCTTGGAGCACAGTTTGTCTGCCTTCATGGCCCAGCAGTAGGCTCTGATGTCTGGTTCCTCAGGTCATCCCTCCCAACCAACAGGCCCTCCACCATGAGACTCCCTGGATACTGGGCTTGATGTAGCTTGGTCTGGCTAAGTATGGCATATCTTATATTCTTATGTTCTTATCCTCGAGCGCCACCAGCCTCGAGAGATGCCTCGGCCATGGTCCCGGTCCCCGGGACCATGGTCTTCATCACTCAGTGCCCTCTGCTATGAGGATGGGCTGGTGCGGCTCCGAGGTCCTCGAGGTTGGGTCAGCACCCCAAGTCCAGGAGGTCCCTGGACTTTTATTGGGAGACCGAGAACGAGGAGTCTCTAAATACCCACTGTCACTGCATTGTGCCCTTGGACCCGTTCCCTCTTTATTATTATTCTTTATCTTTATTAAAATTTGATATACCGCTATGGCAATAGCATTAAGCGGTGTACAATTAAAATTTGATTTGCACCACAATCCAGGAAAAGGAACGCCAAAGTTAAAACAGGAAAGAGGGTACAAAGAAAAAGAAATACATCACATAATACACATAACAATAGATCATAGATCACACGCAACTTGATTAACAATTCGCCTCAAATCATACTATAATAAATCATAAAAGTATAATAATAACCAGCCAGGGTACAGAAATATAAATAGACAAATATAAACAATACTTGGGTTAAACGCACAGACAGACCAATTAGGGAGGAGGTTCGGAGGGCAGATCAAATGCTTTCTGAAAGAGATATGTTTTGAGTAATAGTTTAAACTGGGGATAGGATGATTCTAAACGCAGTGGGGTGGGTAACATATTCCATAGTGATGGGCCAAGAAAAAACCAGGCTGAGTGTCGTGTCTGTTCTAGGTGGGCTTGTGATGGTGGTGGCAAAGACAGACGGTTAGTATGTGTAGAACGGAGTAGTCGATGGGGGACATAACGAGAAATACAGTCCGCTAAATAGCAGGGGGTACAGGTGTAAATGGTCCGGTGCAGAAGAATCAGAAATTTATAATGAAAACGCTACTGAAGAGGAAGCCAGTGTAGTCTAAGTAAAAGTGGGGTGATATGATCAAATTTGCTGGAATGAGTAATAAGACGCGCTGCCGTATTCTGGATGCGTTGCAGACGTTGAAGACTGTATTTAGGAAGATTGGCCAAGTAGACATTGCAGTAATCCAGCCGACTGATGACAAGAGTAATAACAAGAGTAAGGAGTGCACTGGGAGGGAGGACAGGCCGGATGGCCCTAATTTGTCGTAAAATAGAAAAACAGCCACGAGAGATCTTTGAAATATGTTCGGAGAAAGTTAAGGAGGAGTCCAAAGTTACCCCCAGATAGCGGAGAGAAGACGTAAGAGGAATGGTAGATAAGCCGATAGAGGGAGCAAGAGCGGGGCAGGCATCACCAAAGGAAATCCACATTGCCGAAGACTTTGCAGGGTTAAGATGAAGGAAATTTGCCGACAGCCAAGAAGCAATGTGGGAGAGACAGAGGTTCAACTGTGTAATATCCGGGAGAGAGGCGAGGTATGATAGAGAAGGATTATATCGTCTGCATATAGATATGATGAAATTGAATACTGCTGAATAATTAGAGGCAGGGGAGCAAGAAAGATGTTGAACAGTAAAGGGGAAAGGACTGAACCCTGCGGAACACCACAGGTGAGAGGGAAAGTGGATGAAATTTGACCGTTTACATGAACCGAAAAAGAACGAGAGGAGAGAAAAGAATGGAACCAACACCAAACAGCACCATGAAGTCCAATGTCAGAAAGCCGAGAAAGGAGGGTATAGTGGTCAACCAAATCAAAAGCTGCGGATAAGTCGAGAGAGACAAGAAGAGTGATGTCACCGCGATCATGAGATATGTGTAGTTCATTGAGAAGGGCCAGTAATACAGTCTCAGTACTGTGTCCCTGGCGAAAACCTGCCTGACGAGGATGAAGAGCATTGATAGCCTCAACATGAGAACTAAGCTGGGAGAAGGCACATCGCTCTAGAAGTTTTGCGATAAACGGTAAATTGGACACTGGACGCCAGTGTGACAGAATAGATGGGTCTAAGGAGGGTTGCTTTAACAATGGACGGAGGATTGCTGATTTCCAGGATGATGGGAAATGACCGGAGGAAAAACTGGAATTGATAATGGTGGTAATAACTGGAACTAACTCAAGGGAAGGTTCTAAGAGCCATCGAGAGGGAATAGGATCAAGAGCACATGTGGTTTTCCTTGCAGCGGTTAAGGCTGCAAGTACCTCCGCCGCAAGGACAGGTTGAAACAATGACCAGGAGTGAGTGCATACTGGATCACCAGAAGTAGGTGAGGGTGTCAGAAAAAGATTAGGAACTATAGCAGGTGGAGGGGAAAGAGGAGGGGGGGGAGGTGGTGTAGTGAAAGATGAGCGGAGAGTTAATACTTTGTTAGAAAAGAATGCAGCCAGAGATTGAGGGTCCGGGGTTATGGAGATCATGGGATCACTAGCCTTGGTAGACGATAATGTCCTCAGAATGTTAAAAAGCTGTCGAGAGGAACTAGTCGCAGCCTCTATTTGGGCTGAGTAAAAGGCTGAACGGGCAGACTGAATAGCCAACCGGTATTCTGAAGAGAGCTGCTTGAACCGGAGATGAAACTCAGGTGAGGGATGACGGGCCCAATGACGTTGGGCCTGACGAAGCTGAGAGCGTAAGACACGAAGGGTAGGATGATACCAGGGAGACGAGGGTGTTCTAGGACGGCTGGAAGTTAAGTGAAGGGGGGCTAGGCTATCGAGGGACCGTGATAAACATGAGTCCCAAAGGATAGCCTGATCATGAACTGGACGGGCAGCGAAATCTGCAGGGAAAATATTGGAAGCTGGGGGGAATGCATGGAGTGTTTCTGGGGTTATCTTACGGTGAGGGATTGGGTTAGAAGAAGGAACGTGTGAGATATCATTCCATTGAGGAAATGAAATCGAGGAGAGAATATAAAAATGATCTGACCATGAAATAGGGAAGGCAACAGGGGGCAAGATCGTAGGTAGTAAAGATACTGATGACAGAATTAGATCTAGAGTGTGACCAGCCACATGTGTAGGGCCAGTCACATGCTGACGGAGGGGAATATCTTTCACAAATTGATCAAAAGCCTGGTCTTTCGCTCTAATAGGATTGTCTACATGTATATTAAAGTCTCCTAGTAAGATAAGGTTTTGAAAATGAAGTACAATGTCAGTAAGAGTCTGGAGGGCAGTCTCCCATTGGGTATTCGAGAGGGAGGGGGGGAAATAAAGAAGGAGGATATAGAGGGGGGGAAGGGGGGGGAGGAGTGAGCTTTAGTAGAAGAGATTCAGGAGGAAGTGATACAGGAGAGGGCACGTCTTCAATAGGAATGGAGACATGATGGAGGAGAGCCACCCTGCCCCCACATCTACCCCGCCGTGAGCAATAGAGAGCGGTGTAGTTAGGGGGAAGGGAGCTCGAGAGAATGGGGTGATCCCCATCTCTAAGCCATGTTTCCGTAAGAAAACAAAGATCAAGCTTATGCTGATTAATGAGATCATGAACTAAAAACGTTTTGGACTTAAGAGAACGGCAGTTGAGTAGTAGCAATTTAAATGTTACCATGGGGACTAGTGAGGGAGTTTGAGAAAAGGTAGAAGGGGGAGCTGGCGACAAAGAAGGGGCACAGTAGACCAAGTTGTTGGCGCAACGTGCTAATAGTCCGGAAGAACCTAACCGTGCAGAGGTCGGCCGCCAACCCCAAAAAACTGGGATAGATGACATTGCTGGGAGTGTAGTGTTAGGTGCACAGATGGAACAGAATGCCAAAGAGAGCCACAAATATAAACTGAAACGCAGCATAGGTTCAAAGGATAGGCGGGAAATGCTTCTTACCCCTCGGTCGTCCACTCGCTCATCCCAAGGAGCTCGTCCAAGGAGCAGGACCTGCTCCTTGGGCGCGCTCCTTCGGCGCGCACCGCCGCAGCGCGGACCGCCGCAGGCAGCTTTAATTTATACAGCGTTGATACCTGATGTTGAGGTCCGGGGCTGATTTCCGGTTCCTGGAGGCGGGAATAAGGCACACACAGCCTGGAGTCAAGGCGCTGATCCGTACCCGAGGACATGGCCTTCCTCAATTTCATGTGGCCATGGCCAAGGTGCTGGCCTTCGCCACCGAGTTGGAGGAGGACCCTCGCACGGAGGACCTTGGGATCCTCCAATAAGAGGGCCCCCTGAAAGAGGCATTCATGGTGCTCATTCCCTTCCCCCCCCATCCTGGAACTGCTGCTTCTCTGTATGTGGGAGACCCCCACATCGGTGTCTATAGTTAGCAGGCGACTGGACTCAATATACTGGATCCGCCGGAGCCCTGGCTTCCAAAAAACCCAACTGCCTCACAGTTCCATGTTGGTGGAGTCAGCCATGCGGAAGCTCAAGAGCCAGAAAATGCACTTCTCTCTGCCCCCGGGCAGGGAGGCCCATGCAATGGATACCATGGGCAGAAAGTGTTTCCAGGTCTCGATGCTTGTTGGCTGGATCCAGGCTTACCAGTTATACAGGGGCATGTGTCTTCAAGACCTGGCGAAAGAGCTAGCCAGGTTCTCAGCTGGTCTTTCAGAGGAACCCCTTCAGTAGTTCCAGACCCTGGCCTTGGCAATTGGGAAGTGCTTCAAGTTTCACCTACGATGGCTTTGAGTCGGTGGCTAGAGTAGCTGTGTCAGGCTTTAGTGCCCAGCGGCAGGCTTGGTTTATAGTCCTCTGAACTGGAGCAATGGGTCCAGGACAAATTGGTCAACATCCCTTGTTATGGAGAGAACCTCTTTGGCAAACCCATGACAGACAAGGCTGCTGAGCTGGAGTCAGAGTTGTGACTAGGACCAGGCTCTCCAAGAAGACCTCTGACCCTTCCTGGAGGAAGACTTTGGGTAGAAAGCCCTCATAGCGAAGAAGAGGAATGCTTACAGAAACGTCCCTCAATACCAGGCCTTCCGAGCTCCCCAACAGGGCCAGCAAGCCAAGGCATAAGGGCATAGCCCACGTACACCTAAGACCCCCCAAACTCCATCCCACACCCCCGTCGCGACCTAGAGGGGGGTTTTGATTCCTTGGGCATAGTCTCTCTTCCTCTAGGAGGCACAGCCCTGCAGCACATTGGGGGGGGGGGGGGGAAGTATCTGGTGCTCTTTGCCCACAGGTGGCCCTCCATTACCACAGACATGTGGACCCTTTGGGTGATGAGATGGTTACCTCCACCAGACTCCCCCACCATTCTTCTTGGCAGAGCCCCCCAGAACTCCCCTCCAGCAGAACCTGCTCCAGCAGTAGCTTGCGGGCCTTCTGGAGGACCAGGCAGTAAAACCCATCCCAGACCACCTTAGGAGCTCAGGGTTCTACTCCCATTACTTCCTGGAACCAAAAAGGGCCCATCCTTGACCTGTGGGACCTCAACAGATTCCCGGTGAAGGAAAAGTTCAAAATGCTTTTTCTTGAAACATTGCTGCCATACCTCCAGCAGGGAGACTGGCTATACTCTTTGGATCTAAAGGATATGTGTACACACATCCTCATCCACTCCCTACACAGGCAGTACCTCCATTTTGTGGTCAAAGGAGAACATTATCAGAGCAAAATGCTACCCTTCAGCCTGGCCTTCATCCCAAGGTGTATTCACCAATTGCTTGGTGGTGGTGGCAGCACATCTCAGACTCTAGGGGGTATTCGTCTTCCCCTATCTGGGCGACTGGCTCGTAAAGGACAGCATGGCCATCAAAGCCTGTCAGGTGATGGCAAACACCATGCTGCTGCTGGAGCACCTCTGCTTTGTCATAAACTACCCAAAGTCCCACCAATAGTCAGTCCAGGACCTGGAGTTTTTATAGGGGCTTGGCTGGACACCGTCCAAGCCAGGGCCTTTTTCCCTTAGGATAGGGCTATGTGCCTCCAAGTGCTTGCGGCAAGCACACAGTGCTGTCGCTCGGCATTGGCCCACCTCCTGCTCTGCCTGCTGAGGCATATGGCATCCATGGTGCATGTCACCCCAGATGCAGACAACCCAGTGGGCCCTCTACTCGCAGTGGTCCCAGGCCACGTGTGATACTTGCGGGACAGGGTGCTCATCTGCCCCTGGCTCTCAACTGGTGGCAAAACCTCCACTGTCTGCTGACTTTTTTCCTCTTGACTCTATATGGTTCTGAAAAAAGAAGGGCAAGGGGTTGACTAAAAATGGGAAAGTCACCCTGGTGATCCCCAGTCAGCCATCTGTGATTGATCAGGTGCGGAAAACCTTCACAGACCACAAGGCCATATGTGAAGCCTCTGCTGCAAGTCTGGATGGTGGCGTTCAATCTCTACCTGGAGGTGCTGGTAACTTGGACCTACAGTAGCACTCCACGGTGCTCGAACAGCACCTTAGTCCAGCTTTGACCACGTGGCAGCTGGGACCCAGCTTTCTATGCTGGGAGTCCAGGAGGAGAGTCAACCTTGGCCTCAGACAACTTGCCAGGAAAAGGTGTTGGCTCCTGGAGGAAGGAGTCCTGGTTAGGAATCCTCAGTTTCAATTGCATCAAAGTCTACAGCTGTGGAGCCAGAGGCCTCAGAGGTTCATTTCCCTTTTGCTCAGATAACTGTCCTGTATTTGCTTCAGATATTTCTTTGATTTGGAATTTGTTAGTTTCAGGATACTGTCTCTGAGAATGCGGCCAACTTGAATACTTTGGTTCAAACAGTGAGTTTAATAGCCCAGAAGCAAGAGACTTTTTCTGTTGGACCTGGACAAAAGGGTTTCAGCAGTTGATTATGTGATTGAGACTTTGGTTAAGGGCAGAGTGATAATACATTGAAAATTGGAAGAGTATGAGAAGTGGGTGAGATACTTGAATTTAAGAACGTTGAATTTTTCCTTGAGCTACACTTTACTTACAGAGTTGTTTAAGAACTTCCAGAAGATATTTTTTAAATTTCTGAAACTGCTATTCCTCCTTTTAAATAAGGTATCTTTTTTTGCCAACAGACAAGGCTTAAGGAACTGATGATACTCAAAATCCTTGGACATTTCAGCGTTACATTTCGGACTTGAAGCCTTAAGTAAGTTTTACAACAGAAGGATTAGAAGAAATGGATAGCGATGTGACCACTTGGGAAGCATTGTTGAAGAAACAAAAACAGATCATTAGATCTGAGCTGCATAGATTATCCATGATAGAATATGTCAGCCGACAACATATCCCGAGGGGATTAAGAATATATAAAGAACCACGGATGTTTATAATGGATCCGGAATTTGTGGGTAAATGGAATCAGATTCTCAATAAATGTTCATTGGACTTAATGGTCCTAATTGTAGACACTACGAAGAATGTTCTTGAGGGATACCGGAAAGATGTTGAACAAATGACAACCAAATTGAAAGAAGGAGAAACTGAGGAGCGTTTTAAGGTTCGATTTGGTGATATTCAGAAACAAATTGAAGCACTTTGACAGGAAGTTAAATTGATTAAGATCAAGAAGCTTAAAAGAGATTACGATGATTATACGACGGGGTATGTTTACCTGTGGATGGATTATAATCATAAAAATAAAAGATTATGTAAACATGTCAGCTTCAACACTTTATCTGAAGACTCAAGTGGCACCGATTTCAGCAGATCCTCTAGAGAAGATTTTTTTGAGAACGACGAAGAAAAGAAAAAGAAGAAAAAAGATGGAGAGGACGGCATCACGAACGGAACAATCAGCAGCGGATTTAGAGGGTTTGCGGTATGAGCAGTTTCAACAGTCTAATGGGAACTTGGTGGTAAATGTGTCAGGAAAAATTCTGACAGTTGATCAATATAGATTATTGAATAAAGGTCTATCTTATGTACCTACTACTACCCATGATCCTTTTCAGTTCCGATTGGATTTGGAAGGACTTATACGGAAACTTAATTTAAAATTGAATTTTGCTTCTGCTTTTCAGTCAATTGACAGTGGTATGATTCAACAGAATGATCGTAGAATACCGCTGCCCTTTAAATCAACATGGTCTCCACCTGGCCAATTGCATCCGGTTCTTACTATTTATAAAGATCTTGTGCTTAAAGATGTTGAAATCTTGGAGCGACAATGTTATCATTCTAAGAGTGTCTTGTCTGCTAAAGAACGGTCTGCGTTAAGTGAATTATAGTCTAGGACTGATATAGTTATTCGGAGGGCCAACAAAGGAGGTGCCATAGTAATTTTAAGTTGAGATGATTACCTTGGAGAGGCACAATGACAACTTTCGGATCAAGGAATTTACAGTGTTTTGCAGGAAGATCCTACACCGGCCCTCCAAGTTCAAATTCGTGAGCTAACGCTACAGGCTTTCCAAGACAGACTAATTCTGAAAAAAGAATGGAAATTTTTAAATGCTAAATTTCCTTCAATAGCACGGTTTTATTTGGTTCCCAAAATTCATAAAGATTTAAATCATCCTCCTGGGAGGCCTATCGTCTCTACGAGAGGTACTTTGTTGGAACCATTATCCATTTTCCTTGATTCATATCTTCGTCCATTACTTACTGATATGCCATCATACATGTGTGATACTTCTCATTTTTTGGAAAGATTGGATCAACATTCATGTTGGGCTGTTGATCCAGAGATACTCTTAGTAACCTTGGACATAGTAGCTTTATACAAAAGTATAACTCAGGATGCAGCTTATAGGACTGTGGAATGTCAGTTGAGAGGCCGGGGGGATCTGTCGGAAGATCAAATAATTTTTTTGTTGAAATTGACATGATTTACTGTTTTTCAAAATTATTTTATTTTTGAAAAAGTCATTTATCAGATTTCCAGAGTTGCGATGGGGGGCCACTTGTGCTCCGTCAATTTACAAATCTTTTTATGGGGAATTATGAACATAAGTGGATTTTTCCTTCTTCATATGCAACCCACATTAAGATGTGGTGTCGTTTTATTGATGACATCTTATTATGGGAAGGGTTCATTGGAGTCAGTGACTTCATTTGTACAATGGTTGAACAGCCTTGACACCGCCATACAGTTCACTCATACTGTCAACACTGAGAATATAACTTTTTTGGATGTGTCTATAGAGAAAGGACAATACGGATGGAATACTTCTGTTTACAGAAAACACTTTCTTACACTATAGTAGTGCACATCCCTTGCGGTTGAAAGATAGTTTACTGTTCTCGCAATTTTTGCGTTTTCGGAGAAATTGCTCAGATGTGTGTGAATTCAAGAAACAATCATGGATCTTGTCAAGGAATTTTAGTGATAGAGGATATCCTCCTCAAGTGATTAAAAGAGCATATTGTCGAGCCCTATTCAATTAGAGGTCCTGATTGGTCGGAACCCCTCGGGATAAAGAGAAGGCGCTTGATACAGAACACGTTAATTTGATAACAAAATTTTCACCGTTGAGTTATAAAATTCAAAAAATAGTGTCAAAACATAGTAACATGTTAAACAGTGTTTCTGACCTTGAAGGCAAGCGTATACAATGTGTTTGGCAGAGGGATAAAAATTTGAAAGAACAATTAAGTCCGACGGTTTTACGATCTCCAGAGGAAGAGAAGGGGGGAGAAGACTTTAATGTGAGGGGTCACAGGAGATGTGGCCATTGTGGGATTTGTGTAATAACCGAGATCACTGAATTTACATATCACGGAAAAGTATATATTTAAAAAAACAGTACGTCTTGTGATACAGCATCAGTAGTGTAGGCAATTAGATGCCCCTGTAATCTATTGTATATAGGCAAAACTTTGTGGTCTTTCAAAACACGCATGGCAGAACATAGAAGCCGACTCAAATGCAAAGTGCTCACCGCACCCCGAGTTCCACATTGTTTAGAACTTCTTCATGATTTTGATGATTTACGTTTCTGCATTGGAAAGGTTTCTCTAGCAAAACATAGGAGATCATAAGAGCAAACCTTGTTACTACGTGAACAACGTTGAATCTTCACTTTAGGCACTTTAGTGCCAGAGGGTTTGAACTCTTGCATTGATTGGGAAGTGTGTCTATGAAGATGCAGGTGGAGGAATCCGCCAATGAATGCTGAATGAACTTCATTTGATAGTGATGTCATGGATAAAGAGTATAACTGGGAATCGTTTCAGCTACTCTGCATGCGTGGCGTTTTTTGGAACCTTTACTGCTTGAGATACTTTCTGGAAGATAACGTTGGCAGCATTGTTGCAGAAGCTTTTCAATGGTATGTGAAATTTTATGGTATACTTTTTTGAAGATTATGTGATAGTAAACGTGGGAAGATACTGTTTTAGTTTTATTTTATCCATAGATGCCCCTGAGGAAACTCATTTTAGAGTGAAACGCATGGATTGGCGCCTGAAGATGGCGTTGGGGAGCACCTAAAGATAAGCATTACTATTTCAATAGAATTTAAAGATTTCACCTGCGGAATAATCTTATATAAACAACAAAAAAGGTTATCTGCCAGAGCAGTCATTGATGCTATTTCGGCGCTACGATTGGATATTCATTATATCGTTTATTCGAGTGCCATTGAGTCTGAGACGCTTTGAGCATGTGATTATAATTGTGGTTGTAGAGCATTTTCCACTGATGAAATAGTTACCACGTTGAATGAATTTTAACATAGGGCAATTATTCTAAAGTGGTGTATTAAGTAAGGCGAGAGCAGGCCTTCGTGTCTCCTTTGTTTTTGAGCAGGACTTTATTTGGCAGTGAGACAAGAGGCATTCTTGGGAGCTACATTTATGCTTGGATATCCTTGTAAATGTTTTGTAAAGTATTTGATTGTGAAATATGTTTTTCTGTTGCCTGAACAGTTGAGCTTTTTAGGACCTTAGGAAAATTGAGGTTCCTGTCTCTCCAATAGCCCCAATTTTTAGTGAGCGCTGATTAGAATGTCTTAGCAAATTAGATGTCTTAAGGCCATTTTTCCTTTTGGTTATTTTTTTGTTACCCTTTTGATGTAATATCTACCTGTATTTGTGGTTTAGATCTCCCTCTTTTTGTGGACTAATGATAATTGATGTGTTTTTTTTCTAATTATGTTGCTAAAAATGTTTCCTTTTGTAACTTTTATCTGTTTGATATGATATTAATTGTTTTTAAACAAATGTTGTTTTGTAGTGGCCAATACTCCTGAAGGCGGTGCAGAAACACAGCCGTGTTGGTTTTGTGGCGCCAAGTGGTTCCCTCAATAAAGTTTATTGGATTCCACTATGCCATAATTCTCAATGCAGAGATATTTGGCATCCAAAACAATAGCAGTCATTCAGGAGCTGTCTGCTTATGCCCACTATTCATCCTTTATGCTGAAAACCATGGTGTAGAATGCCTTTTTGGAACAGATGTCTTGTTTGTTGTTATTGGTTCAGTGCTGAATCTACAGGTGGTCAAACATTTTTCAGATACAGATAATTTCTCACCTGGTCCTAACTTTGTAGCCATTGAAGTAATGAGTCCACCTGATTGGCATGGAATAGTTTTGCCATTTCATGAGGAATTAATTTTGGGACATGGAGATCTGTCCAAACAAGAAACCAATGAGGCAAATGCTGAAGGTTCTCCAGTACCAGCTGCCACCACTTCAAGGTGATTTTGTGAACCAGAGACTCCATTCCTCAGGTCGAGGAAACTCCAGAATATAGCCCTTCTACCTCCTGTTCAAGCAAACTCCAGTAAAATAGTAATTCTCTTAGATCTTCCATTATACTTAGCAAGGGCTGTGCAGACACAGTTCTCAATTTGACTTATAGGGCATTCATGAGAGGACTCATCTTGTGATAGGCTATGGCCTAGATAGCCTGTAAATGTATGTTATGTAGCAGAAGCTGTAAGTTAGGCCTGAGTCCCCACCCCCACTTCAGAATATTATAACTGAGCAGAGCCGAAAGCTAGAGAAAACAGAATTTTGCTTCAAGCAAGCTTTTGCTGATAAGAAAGTAAAACTTTCCACTGAGTTTGTTATTCACAGATGTTTTTCAGAAGTCAGCTTTTCACAGAGTGTCTGTGCTGCGAGTGACCTTGTCAGCAAAAAGCAAGGCAGAATGTTATGTCTAGTTACTGAGCATGGCTAGGAAGGCCTAAGAGCATGGGGAGGGGGGGGGGGAAGAGCGGTGTGGACCCGGTCAGAAATTTTCCATTGAATGGGGGGGTGAGGGGGCCACCAGGACCAATGAGGAGTTTGTCTGTATAGAGCTAATGAAGAGAGCTATAAATGCTGTTGTTTTTCTGAAAGCCATGCTCAGACCATTTTGAAAGTGACAGGTGTCTGAGACTTGTGCACAAATAAACAGGTTTGAATTCTAGTAAATAGACTCCTGGTGTATTCATTGCGTGCACTTCGCTATTGCATTGGTTCCCTGACCGTGAAGAGTGGGGTACGTGGATGGTGCGCAAGTGAATACTACCATGTATTACCGCCTCCAGGTTTGGTCCGGCTGGGACCGCAGCCGGCCGACAGCGGAGAGGAGCCCAGGCGCCGTCGGTCCCTTGCATCGGAGGGTTCCGCCCTGCCTCGGCAGGCTTGCTGGGTCCGGCCGGCCAACACCTCGACCCGGGAGGGGAGTCCAGGATTCAACCCAAGGTGGAACTGGTTGCGCAGCGCATTAGCTACCGGATCCGGTGAGTATTGAGTTTTCTGGTTCTTAGTCAGTTAGCTCTGGGAAAGTCTCGAGACTAATATGGTATGGTAACAGGTAAAGGGAGTCTGATCAACTCCCAGGGCGGTCCTAGTAACCCTGCATGAGTATGCGCGGGGCGAAGCCACTGACCCTTTTGGTTTGGTAATTTTGGTTTAGCCAGTTAGCCCGGGAATTTGGAATTTGGGATATGCTAGCAAGTTTGGTTGTGTGAAGTGTGCTTAAGAGGTCTTGCAATACAGGCCGAGCGAGAGCGGACTCCTAAGTAGCGCATTTCCTGGCCAGGCGACTGCGCCCAGGTCGCGAAAAGGAGGAAGCGTCTGGTGTTTGTCCCCCTTATGGTTCTGTGGGCTGTGCGGACCTTACCCGCAGCCATCCTACCCATCCTTTCTGTTTGCTGTCTTGTCCGTCATATGTCATAATGGGAGGGGCGGAGTCCGTACAAACTCCGTTGAACTGTATGATCACGAATTTTAAGAAGGGGTTTAGGGGGGGCGGAGCCTGATGTCCAGCGGGTAAGACGCTTCGCGCTGAAGCTCCCGAGAGGCCTACTTAGAATCCTGACTTAATACCTATACAAACTTACTATTTCGCTCCGGGCTGACCGGGGTACCTCGGGGGGGATGGCGGCCCATAAACCAGCGCGCTTGGACTTCGGGTCTCCTTCTTCTTCTCACGGAAAACGCTCCAAAACAGAGGTGTCCTCCCCACAGAAGATGGCTCCATTTCGAGAAAACCCCGAAATGCACCTGGAGATTTTAGAGGAAATACGCGGCGTGAAGGAATTGGTGCAGTCCAATGGAGAAGCGCTTAGAGCCATGCGAGAAGACTTTGGAGTGCTCCAGGACCGACTTGAAAGTCTCTCATTACGGCAGGACAATATGGCGGGGGTCCTCGACTCGCACGCGGTGCGCTTGGGCACACTGGACAAGGCTGAGCGCCAGATACAGAATCTTCAAAAGGAGTTAGAAGATAGCAATAATCGAGCCCGTCGCAACAATGTGAGGCTCATTGGAATACCGGAGGGGGTGGAAGCGGGAGATATGAGAGAATTCCTGCTCAAAACTCTTCCCTCCTTGCTGAAGATCACCTTTCATAAAGAACTGGAAATCGATCGTGCACACCGTGTTCCTACCCACATGGCGCTCAACCGAACGACCCCCCGGCCTATTATCTTTCGCTTGCTACGATATCAACAAGTGGAACAAATTTTAAATGCTGCTCGGGCGAACCATCATTTGGAATTTGAAGGTCACAAAGTCTCCTTCTTCCCTGATTTGGCAAAGCCTACCGTTGACCGACGGAAGAAACTCCTTGCTTTTCGCCCTCGACTTCAACAGCTACAGGCTCGCTTTGGCCTGTTGTATCCCGCGAAGCTCCGAGTGACTCTCCACAACCAAACCAGGACATTCGAAGATCCTGATCTACTATCAGCATTTTTAGACTCCAAAGAAGCAGAGCAGATGCGCTAACCCAACGACTTGGACTTTTATTTGCCGGCTCTGTCCGCCATTTTGAAGGGCCCGATGCGGCGGTCATAGTCAAGCACAGAGACTACCTGGACTTTCTTTCTTTCTTTCTATGACTTTTTTGTTTTTTGGTCTCCTATCCCTCCATGATGTGTGCCTCGGTCGGATTCGGAGCACGCACAGTCCTACAGGTTATGTGTTTTTTTCAATTTCGGCCTTCTCTGGGGCTTCTCCCCGCAGACACATGGTCGCCAGTAATTTTTGGGGTTCTGCTTCTTCTCTACCGCGCTGCGGTTTTTCTTTTTTAATGTGGGGCGCTTCATTGTATTATCTAAGCTTATTTTCTTTTATGCCATATGTACAGCCAGATACAGTCAATATGAGGGACATTGTGAAATTATGTGCGCTATCATGCTCAGAATTTTTAACTTGTCTGAATGGCCTTATGTAAAATCTTATCACTCAACGTAAAGGGCATTAATAGTCCAATCAAAAGAAAGAAAATCCTTAGCTATCTTAGCCATGAGCATGCTGATTTAGCGTTTCTTCAGGAAACGCACTTAAACTCTGCTGAAACACTGAAACTCAATGTTAAGCCTTACATGGTGGCTGCCTATTCTCCCGCCGTTTCCAAACGGTGCGGGGTAGCCATTCTGGTTAAGAAATCTTTGCAAGCTACTGTAATTGATACTAGCGCTGACAAGGAGGGTAGATGGGCCCGAGTACATCTTAAGGTGGGAGATAGTGAATTTACATGTATTTGCATTTATGCCCCGAATGTGGACAACCCTGCTTATTATGCAAGTATTGCGCAGTTGGCACAGGCCTCTGCCAATACTCCATTAATACTTGGTGGTGATTTTAATCAAGTGTTAGACCCTCTGATAGATAGACAGCCGCCTAGAACGAGTAGTCCACCCAAGAGTCTTGCTACCCTTACAGCTCTGATGCAAGATCTTGCGCTGGTAGATATATGGAGGCTGCTTCACCCCTCCGACTTAGAGTTCACTTTCTTTTCTGCCCCCCATCACTCCCAATCTAGAATAGATTTCTTTCTCATTTCCAAAGCAATGATTTCTCAAGTAGACACGACTAGGATTCATCCTCTCCATATTTCAGATCATGCTGCCATATCTTTATCATTACATGTCACTGCGCGGGACGATCCTCCCCGAGCTTGGTTTTTTGATAGATCCTTACTGGGTCAAAAAGATTTTCAGGTTGATATAAAGGCCGCTATCCAAGATTATTTTCATTTTAACTCACCCCATGACACAGCGAGCTGGGCTTGGTGGGAGGGTTTTAAAGCATCTATCCGCGCAACTATAACTAGCTATCAAATACGGCAGGGGAAACAAAGAAAGCAGCATTTACTGATTCTAGAGCAGCAGATACAAGCTGGGGAGCGTCTTCTCACGTCCCGTACTGACCCATGTATTTTACTCCGTTTACAACGCTTGCGTTTTCAATACAATCAGCTTTTGTACACTGCTGCTGTCAAAAATATTGAATCACAACAAGGGCTATATTATCGGGAAAATAATCGTGCTGGCAAATTATTAGCAAATGCCCTAAAAGGTCAAAAAGAAGCCAAGCGTGTTACCGCCCTCCGTAATCCGTCGGGGGGGGGCTTGGTCACTAAAGATACCGAAATCTTAGAACTCTTTCGTGATTTTTATACTCGGCTTTATCAATCTGAATGTGATTTTGAGCCAGATGTATTTGACCGCTTACTTTCAGGGGTACAAAGACCGACCCTATCTGACGAAGATAGAGTGGCCTTGGACACACCCTTTACTGTCTCAGAAATTCATTCTGCTATCAAGAAATGTGCCTCAGGTCGAGCCGCAGGCCCAGACGGTCTCCCTGCTGAATTCTACAAAACCTTTCACGCTGACTTAGCTCCAGTTTTGAAACTTTATTTTTCTGCTCTGGCCGAGGAGGGTTCTCCTTCTGGGTCCTTTTCAATGGCAAACGTAGTAGTTTTTGAAAAAGAGGGGAGAGACCCGCAACTAACAGCTAATTATCGTCCAATTTCCCTCCTAAACGCGGACTATAAAATATTTGCCACCATTCTTTCTACCCGGCTCTCTGATAGGATGCCTACCTTAATACACCCAGATCAATGCGGTTTCATTCCTGGTAGATCAACTGCTGACAATGCTCGGACTCTATGCCATGTACTGACTACCGCAGTTAATCTTGATCGCCCATTTGTTGGTCTCTCACTTGATGCTGAGAAGGCCTTTGATCGCTTAGAGTGGCCCTTCCTGTTTGCAGTCCTCCGCTGGTACGGATTCGGGGAAGGTTTTCTCCGTTGTCTTCGCACCATGTACGCACAGCCTACAGCCAGTATATGTGCCAATGCTTTAAAGTCTCAGCCTTTTCCCCTTCAACGCGGCACTCGCCAGGGATGCCCACTGTCTCCACTTCTCTTCGATCTTGCACTCGAACCCTTGGCTTTACTAATCCGGCAATCGGAGGAGATTCATGGAGTCCCCTTCACCCATAGGGAAATCAAAATTTCAGCGTATGCTGATGACCTTATGCTTTTTGTCTCTATAGACTCAGTACCGGCTGTCCTAGAGCAAATTGGTAAATACTCACAACTGTCCGGTTATAAGATAAATTGGACCAAGTCGGTAGCCTTTCCATTAAATCCTTTGCTTCATCAGGCAGATATGCAACCCTTCCCCTTTTTATGGCAACCTCGCATGGTCAAATACCTTGGGGTTCACTATTGTTCTCCTTTGGAAGACACTATCTCCTTCAATGCCAAAGACTTAACCTCTAAAGTCCGGGCGCTTACTCACCGCTGGACTCCTTTAACACTTACCTGGTGGGGTCGATTAGAAACCATAAAAATGATGATTGTTCCGAAAGTGAATTATATCTTAGAAATGTTGCCCTGTCTCTTACCTCGACGTATATATAAAGATATAGAGGGCCTTCTGACTAGATACTTGTGGCAAAACAAGACACTTAGGATAGCGAAACATAAGCTGCAAGCAGATAAGGAAAATGGGGGTGTCAGATTCCCTGATTTCCTGAAGTATCATCAATCTTTTCTTCTCAAACAAGGCGCTCGTTGGCTGGAAGATCCAGTACCGAGTAGACCTGTGTGGCTAGACATAGAAGAGGACCTTTGCAAACCGATTCCTCTTACTTTTCTCCCTGGTATGACTCTCCCATCAGACTCCCACTTTCCACCAATGCTTTTAGACACCTTAGGTGCCTTTAATAATCTTATGCAATCTTTAGACTCCCGACTCTGTCCGTTAGACAAGCTCCCACTTTGGTACAATACTCGATTTCGAATACAAAATAAGCCGATGGCGTGGAGCCCCTGGTACACTAGGGGCATTTGGATTCCTAGTCAGTTGTTCCATGAAGGTCGCTGGAAAACTTTTAGGGAATTGCAAATTGAATTTGGTCTCCCAGCGAAACACTACTTTCAGTTGGTGCAACTTCAGCATTGCCTTCGGAGTGCTAAGGTGCTCCCGCCATCGGCCTCCCCTACACAAGGTTGGTTGGAGACTATCCGATCTATCGGTAGTTCACCGGGTGTAGCATCCAATTTTTACAAAATCTTATGTAATGCTATAACTAGAGATACCCCTATAGCGCAGAAAGCATGGGAGAGAGAATTGCATGTGACTTTGACCCCGGAGCAATGGAGCCTTGTCTGGAGTAGAGTGACACGGGTCTCCCGATCCGCCTCACTCACTCAGACACTCTACTTTCTAGCCCACCGGTGTTTTTACACTCCTGACAGATTAGCCAAATGGAACACTACTCAGGGCAATAGTTGTTGGACATGTCATGCGGCCATTGGTTCACTACCTCATGTTATGTATGAATGTCCCGCACTACAGTATTACTGGCGTCGGGTCTGGGGTCGTATCCAGTCTATTTTGCACTTTCAAGAGCCCCTTTCTTGGAGGATAGTGGGACTTCGCTCAGCTGCGGGGATCCCCTCTCTTCCAAAAACGGCTTACTTCCTTTTGGACTTTATGCTTGGCATTGCTATTTCCCTAATTACGAAATACTGGAAAAATAGCTCTCATCTGAGCCCCAATGAATGGTGGAATCATGTCTGTCTCTACAGTAAATATGAACAAATACCTCGTATGTTTGCTTCCCCCATTCAGACTCCTCATCATCGGTCTAAATGGAAGATGCTCAATGACTATGTACATTCTGCTCAATGCTCTCATCTGACTGTCTAAATTTGTATATATCTTTGTCCCATGATTATTCTGTATCGCAGATACTCTTTTGATTGTTTTGATGTATAATCACTGTTGTTTGGAAGCGTTCACATGCTGACATAATCAGCTAGAGAAGAAGCGTGGGGGTGGGGGGTAATTGGGTTTACTTTTCTTTATTGTATACTTGTTTTGTCTCCTTTGGTGTGTTGTTTCTTTTGTTTGTTGCAAAATGAAAATAAAAGTTTAAAAAAAAAAAAAAAGAAGGGGTTTAGTGGTGATTATGGGGTAAAAATGTCACCGACCCGCTTAGAAATATTGTGTAGTAGGGTGTGGCTGGCGCTGGACGCCGTGTGGCCACCAGAAGGTACTTTTGATATTCAAATTGTGTCCCGAGTGCACCAGGTGGTGCGCAGATATAGTTCCGAGCAGTTTTCCTATATTGATTCCTGGCTAGCTATCTGTGAGAAGCAACCCCCTTGGATGAAGCATTGCCGTGAGGGGCAGAGTAGAATTCTGTTAGCAACTGCAACGGGAGTCCCTGCTAAGAAGGAAAAGTCCCCTATTTTTGCAGCCCCAGAGCCTCCAGAGGTCCCAGGTTATCCACCCGCTTTTCTGTATACTCCAGTCCCATTGGCTCTACGAGTACCCCGAGTGGAGCCGAAAGTGGAAAGACAACCCCCAGCTGTAGTACCTCCACCCGATCACCAACCACCTCCAACACCTGAAGACCAGATCCCTTCCCCAAGGAGGAGCCGGAGCCCTAGTCCTGAACGAGTCTCTGCAGTAGAACCATCATCCCCTGAGGCATCCGCTAGCGGAGGGTTAGATGCCAGTCCAGGGCCATCCACTAGTCCAAGCACCAGCAGCAGAACTACCCCCGCAAATCAGCGTTATGTCCTCAGAAGCAGAACAGTGGGCCAGAGAGAAGTTCGCCAAATGCCACTGCGGCAGGTCCCAGGATTGCCTATTGTAAATGAAGAGGGTCAAGTTGTGGTCGGACCGACCAGTCTAGTTTATGTGCCTTTCACCACAACAGATTTATTGAACTGGAAAACGCATTATGCCTCCTATACTGAGAAGCCCCAAGATTTAACGGAGTTAATGTCCAGTATTATGCAAACCCACCAGCCCACCTGGTCTGACTGTCGCCAGCTCTTGGCTACCCTCTTTACTACTGAAGAGCGGGCACGGATAGTGCGAGCAACCACTAGATGGTTGGAAGAAAACCCTGAAGATGGGCGAGATCCCCGAAGGGCAGCAGCCGCAGATTTCCCAAATGAAGATCCCGGATGGGACCCAAATAGTGATGACGGAGAGAAGGCCCTTGCCCTGTTCCGCCATGCCTTACTGCAGGGCTTAAAGAAGGGAGGGCAGAGAGCTATGAATGTTGGGAAGGTAGCGGATGTTCTTCAACGCCCAGATGAAAGTCCAGCTGCTTTCTATGAACGATTAACTGAAGCCTATAGACTTTACACTCCATATGATCCAGCAGCCCAGGAGAATTTGCGTATGGTGAACGCCGCCTTTGTGAGTCAGTCCCAGGGAGACATAAAATGAAAACTGCAGAAATTAGATGGATTTGCGGGCATGAACTCAACACAGTTAATGGAAGTCGCACAAAAGGTATTTGTGAATCGTGATCAAGAATGCCAACGGGAAAGTGAAAGAAAGATGAAGAAGAAAGCGGATCTGCTCGCTGCAGCATTAGTGGAAGGACGCTGATGAGGATATCCTAATAGAAGAGCCAGAGGATGGGGAAGGGGCCGGGGGAGTGCTCGGCCCCCCTTAGGTGCAAACCAGTGCGCCTATTGCAAGGAAGAAGGACATTGGAAGAACGAGTGCCCGAACATTAGCTCCACCCCCTGGAGGGGAGGCGGGAGCGCTAGGAGAGCAGGGGGGGGCGATTCCAGCAGCGAGGGGGAATGCATCGCGCGCAGTTTCAACAGCAGCAAGAAGAGACTGCCATGGCAGGAGTGGCAACCGCTGAGCACAATTCTATGGATGATGAGGACTAGGCCAGACCGGGCTCCAAGTTTGTCCTAGGTCTCCAGGAGCCTATGGTCAAATTAAAGATTGGAGACCATCATATGGACTTTATGGTAGACACAGGGGCCGAGCATTCAGTAGTAGCCAAACCTGTGGCTCCTGTGTCCTCCCAATCTGTCACAATAGTGGGAGCTACTGGAACTAGAACCACAAGACCTTTTCTGCAGAACCGCGCCTGTGAACTAGGGGGACAGACGATAACACACCAGTTCCTGTATATGCCTGAATGCCCAGTTCCCCTTTTGGGCCAAGACATGCTTGCAAAGCTTCAAGCACAGATATCCTTCGTTGAAGGGGGAAAAATGGAAATGACTATAAATTCTAAACCTGCTGGCCTGATGGTGTTAGCTGTCCCCCAAAAAGAAGAATGGCGGTTCTATATACCTGCATCCAAAGCAGCAAGCTCCAGCATACCTACCAGCATTGCAGCCCCGCCTGGAGTATGGGCAGAGAATAACCCACCTGGCCTGGCAAAGAATATAGCTCCTGAGCTTGTCACCCTTAAACCAGGAGCGGAACCAGTGCATGTGCGTTAGTATCCCCTCCCACGACCAGCAATTGAAGGTATCCATCGCCACCTGAAGAAACTACTGCAGTTTGGACTCCTTAGAGAATGCCAATCACCCTGAAACACCCCCCTTCTTCCCATCGAGAAGCCTAGGACAGGTGATTACCGCCCAGTGCCGAATCTACGTCGAGTGAACAGTGCAGTTGAAACCATACATCCAGTAGTACCAAATCCTTACACCCTCCTGGGACTGATTCCAGTGGAAGCCACACATTTCACTGTTCTGGACTTAAAGGATGCCTTTTTCTGTATACGCCTGGCATCTGCCAATCAGCTTTTGTTTGCATTTGAGTGGGAAAACCCTACCACAGGACGACGAGGACAACTCATTTGGACTCGACTACCACAAGGATTCAAGAATTCACCCACTATCTTCAGTGCAGCCCTCAGTCAAGATCTGTCAAGTTACCCTGAGAAGGCCAGGGAAGTCACTAAAGCCTTGCTCCATGAGATCATTCCCCGATTCGGAATACCTTTGACCATGGGGTCTGACAATGGGCCCTCTTTTGTATCACAAGTAACCCAGCAGCTAGCCCATGCCCTGCAAATACAATGGAAGTTACACACAGCTTACAGACCCCAGAGTTCAGGGAAAGTAGAGAGAATGAACCAAACCCTGAAGTCTCAGTTATCTAAGCTCTGTCAAGAAGCCCACCTGAAATGGCCCCAAGCTCTCCCCATAGCCCTTCTCCGGATACGTTCAGCCCCCACCACGCCCTTAGGAGTATCCCCGTTTGAGAGTTTGTATGGGAGGCCCCCGCCCATAATTCAGGGGATAAAGGGGGATATGCATCAAATTGGATCAGTAATCACTAGGCAAGAATTGTTGGCTCTAAGTTCTGTTTTACAGGGCCTTCATGCCTGGGTGCAAGACCAGTTGCCTATCAATCTAACAGAGCCCTTGCATCCTTTCAAGCCTGGAGCCTCGGTGTGGGTAAAAGAGTGGAAGAAGACACCATTGGCGCCTCAGTGGAAAGGGCCATACATCGTCTTGTTATCAACCCCAACAGCAGTTAAAGTGGCAGAAATTGACTCCTGGATCCATCACAGTCGAGTAAAGCCAGCAGCAGTTCCTGAGAGTCGCCCCTGGACCTCGATCGCTAATCCTGCATCACCATTGCGACTCACACTGCGAAGACAAGATCCATCATCGTAAAGACTTTGCCAACCTACTCCTGGACATCAACGAAGGAGCCGTCCTTCAGTTTTGCATTATTTCATTGTAGACTCTATCAACCAATCAACCATTATCTATCTACCTCAATCAACCATTACCTACCTCATCAATTATTAGAGACTATGACCATGATGCTTACTAATTACTGTTTTATTCTTGCAGTAGCCCTGGGTCTCTTGAGAACCACTCTTGCTTTGCCCCCTTGTGCAGCCTGTATAACCACCACCCGAACTGGAATGCAAGTTACTCAGACTCTACTTTATCACTCTTACTATACTTGTACTGGCATAGTCAGCCAGTGTATCTATAATGGTACAGAACTGAACGTCTGTACAAAGGGAAAGACTCGTACTTGTTTCAGACCTTGACAGAATCCATCTTACTATGTCCTGGAACTTAGATGGAATGATGAAGATGGAGCCCTCGTCAACGCCACAGGTCAACTCTCTGATCCCACCCAACCTGCGTACCTGTATTTTGATGCCTGTGACTTAATTAACAGAAATAATTACTACAGGTGTGGATCATGGGAACAAGCCTACTATTATGATGAGAAATATGTGTCCTGAAGGTGCTTACAGATGGGGAATGTGCACTGGAACACACTCCTCAACAACATATAGCAAAGCATCAGAAGCAGACTACTACTGTCCGAAGTGGGACTGTGTGTACTATGCCACCTGGTCTGGTGGCCCAACAGGACAAACTGGAGATAATCGTAAAGCTGTATTGGAAAGATTACCCCTACTAGAACCCAACAAGTGCAAGAAAAGTACATGCAATCCCCTATGACTTCAGATCTTTGACCCCAGTCAATGGAAGCAAGGATTTCGATTTGGCCTGCGCATAGCAGGAGGTGGAACTGATCCTGGAACCATCGTATTCATCCAACTGAATGTAAAGACTCATGTTTCTTCACCTTATCGCATATATCATACCTTCCATGAGGCCATGAAGGCAGAATTTGTAGTTCCCCACGCTTCGCAGAATTTGTTCATCGAACTAGCTGGAGCTGTGGCCTCCAGCCTCCATGTCTCAGACTGTCTCTTTTGTGGAGGAACTCAAATGGGAGACCAATGGCCTTGGGAAGCACAAGAACTGAACTATTCCGTACCATATAGCCAGACTGATGTTCATAACACTACCAATGAATGGGTCCTCGCCCACTCCATAGTGGGTAGACTATGTTTTGTACGAGCAGGACCACAATTGACTGCATTAGTAGGACAGTTGGTCTGTTTGAACCAGAAATATTACAATGCTACTACTGAGAAGACATCTTGGTGGTCAGGTGCCAATACTCCGGAACCTTCTAATCCTTTGATCGTCTTCCCTTACTTGGCCAGGATATGGACAAATCTGGCTACGCATAGCACCTGGCAAGCTCCGCCTGGACTTTATTGGATTTGTGGCACTCGAGCATATGCTAAACTCCCTGCCAATTGGGGAGGGGCATGTGTTCTAGGAACTATACGACCATTTTTCTTCCTTTTGCCCCTGTCCCACGGAGAACAATTGGGATTCCCTGTATACAAAAGCCGACAGAAGCGAGAGGCTCTCAAGATCGGCCAGTGGGACAAATGGGATGCAACCTCTGAAGAATGGCCGCCAGAGAGAATTGTTTCTTACTATGGACCTGCTGCCTGGGCACAAGATGGTTCTTGGGGCTACCGCACTCCTGTGTATATGTTGGACCGTATTATATGTTTGCAAGCTGTTGTTGAAATTATAACCAATGAAACTAGCAGAGCACTAACCTTGTTAGCCAAACAAGCCACACAGATGCGTATATCCTTTATCAGATAACCCTCATTGTATTTAATTTCCCCTATTTCGCCAAGTTATACTTCCTGTTAAATGTAATGACCAGACATATGTAAATTGTCGGATGTTTTTTGTTCAATGTAAGCCGCGCTGATGTCTAATAGTGCGGTATATAAGAATTGTTAATAAATAATAAATAAATAAAATAAAATAGCCATTTACCAGAACCGCTTAGCATTAGATTATCTGCTTGCAGCTGAAGGAGGTGTATGTGGTAAGCTTAATTTAACGAACTGTTTGCAAATTGATAATGAAGGGCAGGTTGTAGAAGACATAGCCAATCACATGAGAAAACAAACTTATGTCCCAGTCCAAACCTGGCATGGCTTGCAACTTGATGGCTGGTTTGGTTCGTGGTTTTCAGGTATGGGCGGCCTGAAGACACTTGTATTGATAGTTTTTTTGATTGTGGCTGTTTGCTTATGTATCCCATGTTTCCTTCCCTTATGCTTGCGTATGCTGAACTCAACCATTGATAGAATTGTGGAACGCAAGGCAGATTCACAGATACTAGCAATGTGGCATTACTACCCTAATCCTGCATCACACAGTGATCCCTCCACCCTAGTGTAGCGTACCATATGTGATTTAATTCTCACCCTTTCTCACTTGCGGGTGAGAATAATCAAAGGGGGGAATGTGATAGGCTATGGCCTAGATAGCCTGTAAATGTATGTTATGTAGCAGAAGCTGTAAGTTAGGCCTGAGTCCCCACCCTCACTTCAGGATATTATAACTGAGCAGAGCCGAAAGCTAGAGAAAACAGAATTTTGCTTCAAGCAAGCTTTTGCTGATAAGAAAGAAACTTTCCATTGAGTTTGTTATTCACAGATGTATTTCAGAAGTCAGCTTTTCACACAGTGTCTGTGCTGCGAGTGACCTTGTCAACAAAAAGCAAGGCAGAATGTTATGTCTAGTTACTGAGCATGGCTAGGAAGGCCTAAAAGCAGGGGGGGGAGAGCGGTGTGGGCCCGGTCAGAAATTTTCCATTGAATGGGGGGTTGAGGGGGCCACCAGGACCAATGAGGAGTTTGTCTATATAGAGCTAATGAAGAGAGCTATAAATGCTGTTGTTTTTCTGAAAGCCATGCTCAGACCATTTTGAAAGTGACAGGTGTCTGAGACTTGTGCACAAATAAACAGGTTTGAATTCTAGTAAATAGACTCCTGGTGTATTCATTGCGTGCACTTCGCTATTGCAATCTGAGTGGTCAGCGGTGTGATCCACATCACTCCCTCAGAACCACTGTCTATACTGCCTAGAATTAGCTCAAATTTATATTGAAATTAACAAGTGCATGTATTCTTTGTTCCTCATAAAAATAGAATTATTAAGGGCAGATGTATTTGGCTTGTTGCGCTAAAAGAGAGAGTGATAATACCAATACACAGTATTATCAAAGAGATTAACATGAGAAGCAAGAAAACTATACCAGAACTATAGGATATAATCCAATCTCCAGGAACAAGCAGGAATGTAGTCCTCACATATGGGTGACATCGGGTACCGACAGAGCCCGCGCGGGAAGCTCCCCAGCTACCAGTAGGAAAGCCTTTGGGAGCAGTCCACTGTGCATGCGCTGGTGCCTTCCCGCTCTTCTAACTGACTCTCCTCAGTTCTTCTCTTTCCACGGAGCTGACAGGTTTAACTCCTGCCACCGCTGAAGAAACCCTTGCCTTCACTGCGTGTCTATCGATACTTCTAATTTCTTTTTTCTATCCTTTATTTTTTTCTCTTTCCCCTCTCTCCAAAAGAATATTGAAAAAAAACTCCAAAAAACCTTTACAAAAATAAGCCCTTTTTCCCTCGGGACCTTCCCTGTCCCTTGGGGCCTACACTCTCGCACAACATGGAGAAGCCCACCACTGGCTTTAAGAAGTGCATGAAGTGCGCTGGCACCATATCAATCACCAACCAGCACGATTGGTGCTTCATATGCCTCTGCCCGTATCACATCCCTACCGAGTGTGCCCTCTGTAAACAAATGACCAAAAGGAACCTCTGGAACCGAGCCAAAAATTTGTGGAGTTTTTCCCCTCAGATGCTCTTTCCTTGACCTCGACCTCTTCAAGGGTGTCGTCGGGTTCTCCAACCTTTAAACACTCTAAAGAATCCAGGCTCGGAGAGAAAAGATCTAAAAACCTCTGTCCTTCACCCCCGAAAAAGGACAAGTCTCTTCCCCGAGAGAGAGAGAGCACTGTTTTATGCTTCAAATAGTCCGCTCATCGCTCTTTCAGATAAATGGCAAAACCTTCATCCCGATATAGCTCCATGGGGAACTGCCACTGCCTAGTGGTCTCCGCGTGGTGTCCCCTCGACAGGTCTACCCAGATGAGGGCATGATCAAAGATTTTGTAGGGGCCAATTATAGCATCCTCCACTTCAAAGAACACAGACTCTGATATAAATATTTAATAAATTCTGGAGATTGTACCATGGGCCCTCAACAAATGAGTATAATCCCATTCCTGTGGATGGAGGACTCGCCACACATCTATCAAACGACAACGCTTCAAGAAGCTCCGGAGACACTGAACCACATGTACTCTTCCACTAGAGTGCTCTTGAGGTGTCCACTTTGGGCTCTAGTACCCCATTCAAATCTTCCCTCCAGTGTAAGTGGGTATTCAGGAAATTGTTCTATATCTGCAACTAGACACGCAAAGAAGTGGAGGTCTGCTGCATTGGGTGATATACACTGCAGAGAACTACATGGGAACCAAAGAGCTCCCTTCCCACTATGACATAGCAACCTTGAGGGTTGGCTACTCATTTAACAGGTTTTTAATACCGTTTTATCATTTCAGTCAAAGCAGTTTACATTGTAACTTAAGCTTGATAATGTACATTAAACAAGGACATTGATAACTTGGATTTTTCTGAGGCAAGGCCACAAGGAGTGCTAGTGGGAATCAAACCATGTTCTCTCTGTTCCCAAGCCAGTGCTCTAACCATTAGACTACTCCTCCACTCCTACATCGCCCCTCTACTATTTCTCTCTGTGGCTGAAAACTGATGCCACGATTAATCAATATAGCGGTGCTACCCAGCAACAGGTGCCCCAAATAATTGGCTCACGGCCTCCCCACTCCCTGTAATTTACCAAGTTCAGCTGCTGATTGGTGTGTTTCCTGAAGCATAGTAATATCCACCTTATGGCATGCTATGGCCCAAAGAACCTTGTGCCATTTAATAGGGTAACCAAACCCACAGACATTCCTGGAGAGAACCCTCAACCCAGATCAATGAAAAAGACTGTGTCTCATTTTGTCTCTGCAAGCACAACCATTACATCTAGCCTAGAGCCCCTCCCCCTCACTCTCACAAGGGATAAGCTCCATCCCCATTGCTTGCGATCTATCGCCCATATCAATCAAGACGACTCGATTCAAACTGCCCTTATCAAAAGCTCCTCCCCACTTCCACCCCCCCCCCTGACTTCTTGCCCTCCCAACCTTCACCCCTTCCAAACAACTCAACATAGGCTCCCCATTTTCATACAGGTCACTACTGCTGTGTAGGGCCTCCCACACCCTCCCACCATCCTCCATCTCGGAACCCCCATAACAGCAATTCCTTTCCCAACAATCACATTTTGCACTGAGCACATTCATTCCTAGCTTCCAAATTTAGCGCATTGGCCCCACAGTCCAATACATAGACGACAACCCCTGCCAACCTTTCCTCCATGAACAGTCATTCCAACAACAGCAGCAAAATCGCTATCCATGCCCCCCATAACAATGATCATAAACTCCAATGAAGTGAATCCTGTAGCTAGGAACTTCTCTCCAGATGATGTAAAACTCTCTCTCAAGGGTAGAAAAAAGAAATTAGAAGTATCGATAGATACGCAGTGAAGGCAAGGGTTTCTTCAGCGGTGGCAGGAGTTAAACCTGTCAGCTCCGTGGAAAGAGAAGAACTGAGGAGAGTCAGTGAGAAGAGCGGGAAGGCACCAGCGCAAGCACAGTTTCACCAGGGTCATGTGCCCATGAGGAAATTGTTAGGATGATCGTTAAAGTTGGTGATTTGATCATTAGACATGTAGATAGCTGGGTGGCTGGTGGATGCTAGGATCACTCGGTAACATGCCTCTCTGGTGCAAAGGTAGCAGACCTCATGCTCCACCTAGACAGGGTTTTGGGTAATGCTGAGGAGGAGACTGCTGTCTTGGTACATGTTGGTGCTAGTGACATAGGAAAGTGTGGTGGGGAGATTCTGGAGGCCAAATTTAGGTAGGAAGTTGAAATCTAGAACTTCCAGGGTAGCATTCTCTGAAATACTTCCCATTCCACTTGCAGGACCCAAAAGGCAGGCAGTCCGGAGTCTCAATGCATGGATGAGACAACGATGCAACAAAGAGGGTTTTGAATTAGTTAAGAACTGGGCAATAGTCTGGGGAAGGGGGGGGGGGGCTTTACCAAAGGGATAGGCTCCACATTAATTGGGATGGAACCAGGCTGCTGGCATTAACCTTTAAAAAGGAGCAGCTTTTAAACTAGATAATAGGGGAAAACAGTCACCCAAGAACACATGGTTTGGAAGGATGTTTCCTTGAAGGATACTAGCAAAAGAGGGAAGTTAAGGCATCCCGACAGAGCGGTTCCAATAAAGATAAAAGTAATTAAATTAATATGAATAAAATACATTTAAAATGCCTATGTGCAAATGCTTTTTAGTGCTGTCAAGACAGTGCTGACTCCTGGTGACCCAGCTGCCTCTGGGTTTTCATGGCAGTGTATCACTGGAAGTAGATTGCCAGAATTCTAAAAAATGGGAGAGCTTGAATATATAGTATTAAGTGAAAGGTTAGATATGATTGGCATCTCAGAAACCTGGTGGAAGGATGACAACCAATGGGAGACTGTAATACCTGGGCATAAACTATATTGCAGTGATAGGTAGCTAAAAAAATAAATAAATAATGGAGGGATTGCGCTCTGTTAGAGAGGGTGTTGAGTCACATAGGATTCAAGTTTTGCATGAAACAAAATACCATAGAATTTCTATGGATAGAAATCCCATGTGAAAAGGGAAAGGTGATGGCGGTGGGGATGTACTGCCGGCCACCTGGCTAGCATGAACAGATAGATGGTGAGACTCTAAAGAGAAATCAGGAAAGCTAACAAAAGTTACAACATAGTAATAATGGGTGATTTCAATTACCCCGGTATCGAATAGCTGACTACTGTAATCTACTCCTTGCTGGTCTCCCTTTGAATCATCTCTCTCCCCTTTAATTTGTTCAAACTCTGCTGCGCAGCTAATCTTCTGCTAGCCTCGTCATGCCCATATTACCCCTCTTCTCAAATCACTTCACTGGCTTCCTATCAGTTTCCGCATCCATTTCAAACTTCTCCAGCTAACCTATAAGTGCATTCACTCTGCAGCTCCCCACTACCTCTCTTCTCTTATCTCTTCCTACACCACCCCCCCTTGGGAACTCCGCTCTTCTGGCAAATTGTTTCTATCTGTGCCCGTCTATTGTTAATACCAGACTTCGCTCCTTTCACTTTGCTGCACCTTATGCCTGGAACAAACTACCTGTATCTGTATGCCAGGTGACTTCTCTGACTCTTTTCAAATCCAGGCTGAAAACTCACCTCTTCGCTGCTGCTTTTGGATCTTGACTCACCTGATCATGTTTCTTTACCATTCCCCCTAGATGTATCCGTTTACTCCTTCTGTGTTGTCTTTCTTGAGTAGATTGTAAGCTCTGATGAGCAGGGACTTCTCTTACATGTCTGTGCAGCGCTGTATACGTCTTGTAGCGCTATACAAATGCTTAGTAGTAGTAGAATTGACAAGAGGGGAAGCTATTATGGACCTCATCCCCTTAGTGGGACACAGGATCTGGTGCAAGAGAAAGGTTGTTGGGCCACTTGGCAATAGTGATCATGGCATGATTGCATTTGATTTAATAAATGGAAGCAGAATAGCAAGGAAATCCACAGTACTACCTTCTTAACTTTCAAAAAGGAGACTATGATAAACTGAGGAAAACTGTTAAAAAACTAAGAGGAGCAGTTGCAAATGTTGAAGATTTACATCAAGCATGGGCGTTCAAAAAAATATCTTGGAAGCCTAGGCCAGATGTAGTAGTGCTTTAAGAAATGTGGAAGGAAGGCCAAAAATCTGCCAGCATGGTTTAAAGGTGAGGTCAGAGAGGCTTTGTAGTCAAAAAAGCATCTTTCAGGAAATGAAAAAAAGGAGCTAAGTGACAAAATGGAAACAACATAAGCACTGGCAAGTTAGATGCAAGGCATGGATAAGGCAGGCAGAGAGAGAATTTGAGAAAAAAAAGCTTGCGTTGGAAGCAAAAACGCATAATAAAAACTTTGTCAAGTACAGTCAAACCTCGGTTTTCGTATGCCCTGGTTTTCGTACGATTCGGTTTTCGTTGACTTTTTTCATCAAGATTTTGTTTCGGTTTTCGTACGTTGTCTCGGTTTTCGTACAGCATTTTACCCCCCCCCCCCCGTACCTGCCATGGATTAGCGTGAGCCAGCGATCTCCCACGGAGCTTGAGCCAGCGATTCTGCGGGACCTCTGGGGAGCCGAGGAGTTCAACGCTCCAGCGTGGCCGGCCCGAAACGGCTTCCTGCCCCGGACTCTCCCCCGATTGACGTCTGCCTGCTGCCTCTTCCCCTGCACATCCCTTGAACCGGGACAGGAGCTGGTGACCGAATCTGCTTCTCCTTGGCGGCCCAGTCTCCCGCCGGGGCCCCTGCCCTCCCGATTGGATTCTGGGTGTCCTGCAGGCCTGCACACGCGGCCTCTCCTTGAAACCTTGCAGTCTGCAGCTGCAGGCTCCTGCTGGCACAGCCCCACGCTGTTCTCTGACTCTCACCTGTGTCAGGCTACTACCTTAGGGGGGCCGGAGGCAGCCTAAGACTCTCTGTCCCACTGTTTCTCAACTGCCTGCTGCTTGGCTGACACTGCCTCTCCACCTCTCCCGACACTGTGTAGGAGTGGCTGCCCTACAGGCTGGTGTGACTTCGGGCACTGTCCTCTTTCTGGTGCCCTTACTTTTGCTGACATTGGCACTACCTCTCCTGACACTGTGAGCTTGGTAACTGGGTGTGATGGCTGCTAAGTTAAAAGGCAGGCTGGAGCCCCGATTGTGCAGACGGCCAAGATGGCTGTTCCCACCTCCGCTGCTGGTGGTGATTGCTCGATCCCCAGAGGGGAGAGCAGCTGGAGCTGGCTGGAGTGCGTCCCATATGCCAACAAAAGTCTTCAATAAAGGTAAAAGTGATGTTACATGCTCATTTATCCATTTCATTAGTCATTTATATGTATTTCTCATTGTTTTCTGTATGTAAAAAGATAGTTATTCTCTATAAAATGTATTTTTTGTCAATATTTTTGGGTGTCTGGAACGGATTAATTGAATTTACATTATTTCTTATGGGAAATCTTGCTTCGGTTTTAGTCCGTTTCGGTTTTAGTCAGACTTTTTTGAACGGATTAATCATGAAAACCGAGGTTTGACTGTACATTCGTAGCAAAATACCTCTGAGAGTCAGTTGGACTACTGGATGATAGAGAGGTAAAAGGGGCACTAAGAGAAGACAAAGCTATAGCAGAGAGACTGAATTAATTCTTTGCTTCTGTCTTTACTGAGGAAGATGTTTGGAAGCTACCCATGCCTGAAATGGTATTTAATGGTGATATAGCCGAAGAATTAAAAGAAATATCACTAAACCGGGAAGATATATTTACAAGTATTTGATGAACTGAAGAAATAGTAAATCATCTAGACGGGATGGTATACATCCGAGGGTGTTGAAAGACCTGAAATATGAGATTGCAGACCTACTATCATTAAAATCACCTGTAGTACCAGAAGATTGGAGAATGGCCAGTATAATGCTTACTTTTAAAAAGGGTTCCAGGAAACTACAGACCGGTGAGCCTGACATCAGTACCAGGCAAAATGGTAGAAACCATTATAAGGAATAAGATGATTGAACATTTAGATAGTCAACATGGATTTAGCCAAGGAAAGTCTCTGCTTACCTACGTACTCCCCATCGGTGGGTCTGTTTGACTAGAGGGCCGCAT
The DNA here is from genome assembly GCA_033557465.1 of Ichthyophis bannanicus. Classification (NCBI taxonomy): domain Eukaryota; kingdom Metazoa; phylum Chordata; class Amphibia; order Gymnophiona; family Ichthyophiidae; genus Ichthyophis; species Ichthyophis bannanicus. The sequence goes on from CM066034.1 coordinate 206,508,764, forward strand.
TCTGATCACAGGGCCAGCGTAGCCGGCAGCTGAGTCTCCAGAAACCCTCTGAGCTCAGCCTCTTTCAGCTATGCTGAGATGCTCACAAATCAAAGGTTATTACGGCAGCTATGGTTCTCAAGCTCATCCATTTTTCATGTTACTTGACTAGTTTCAGTTCTTTCAGGGTTGCTGCAGTGCTGACATTTTTTATCTCAGCATGCCCTATGCATTGTTCAGCTTCAGTAAGTCGCTTGCCATAGCCTTCCAAGGCCTGCGATAACCCCCTGCCACTTGGCAAAGACCATGTCAAATTTCCCCAAGAGGGTTGCTACCACTGATTCGGTCACTTCTTCGAGCATGTCCTTAGCAGTTGAGCCGGGTCTAGTCATGAGGCCGTCTGCAATCTGGTCTCCCATTCGCAGCTTGTCTCGCTCTTTATGCACTGATTTCACGGCCATTCAGCATAGATATTTGAGCAGAATAACACAGTGGACTCCATGATCACCAATCCCCAGTTTCTCTGAAAAGGCACAATTTTAGACTGATGATGATGGGGAAAATAGTGGGGGAGGCCCTGGAGAGCAGATCATATACTGTTGTCTGCTCTCACCACATCACGTGACCTCCACTTTTGTGACTGTGTTTAAAAGCACCAACCGTGAACCAGGGAGACCCTGGTTTAAGGCCAAATGAGGCACATTTCTTGATTTCCTCCCCTCCCCGTCCCAAGCAATAAGATAATCTAGGACTTAATTTGTAGATGATGAAAAAAAAAAACAGAGCTTTGGGAGAGGGCAGGCAGGCCAAGAGAAGGAGGGCTGGATTAGGGAGCAGAGTGCTTGTTCTCTGGTCCGCTCTAGGTTTGCCCCTCTAGATTTGCCCCCTCTCCTCCCATCCAGTCTGGATGGGGTGAACTGCAGCTGAACACTCCCTGCTGCTCTGCTGTCTGAAAATAAGTGAACTGCATTCTAAACTGTTCCCCTTAGAAATTCAGCCCTGGAATAATCTGGAAACCTCACCTTATTTTTACCAACTTGCTATCAGCTTTTCATGTCTGTCATTTTGATGATAATGCTTGTTTTCTTTCCAAGGGCTCATATAAATAGTGGAGAAAAGACCTTGTACATACTGGGTTTTAGAGTGTCACTAGTGTACTATGAGAAACAAACATAGTCACTTTGCCAGTCCATTCAGCTATTCATATATTTTGATCCTAACAGATGAGAAACAGCAGTCTCCCAGACATCTTAATCAAACTGGTTGCCAGACTGCATATCCCACTGCTACAACCTAGCAGGCACCTCATGTCATTTACATCTGCTCAAAAAAAGATATGCTCATTTGGATTAGAGTTCTGCACTACTGAATTGTTTCTCTGTTGGCTCTTACATATATTCAGTTTTGTAAAATTTACCACATGTGTGTTCAAAAACCCTGTGTTGATATGCTCTTTTTTTTCTGACATGTTCCTTTCTGAAATGGCTGGGCTGCAGTCTACAGATGTATTTCTAGCATCCTTATTTTACAAAATGCCCTGTATTGAGTGAACATTTTTTACAAAACAAAACTGCATATTCCAACCTGAACATAACAATGTCTATCATGACACTGTCAGTGGTTCCCAAACTTGGGGTCTGGACCCCAAATGGGGTCATGTCATCATCAGAGGGATGGGGTCATAGAAACATGGCCATTTCCCCTTCTCTCTGTGCTTTCACTGTGACCTATGCCAAGTAGTGGCAATCACCAGTCAGCATGTGGCCTGTGAGCCAGTGAACATTCATAGGCCCTGCATGAGCTTCCCATTAGTGTGGAAACCTATGCTGAGTACTGGGGTCTGTAAGCGCACACTGCACCGGCACAAGGGACCCTGTGCTGCTGTTGCCACTGCTGTTGCTACTGCCGCCTTGCTTTAGATGAGTGGAAGGAGGAGAAAAGGAGGCTGGAGATCTGCTGTTTTGATTTCATCATCTGGCGTCATGTGATTTTTCATTTGTTAAAATGGGATCATACAGGATAAAAGTTTGAAAAGCACTGCTCTATTCAAAAATGGGCTTCATGTATCACATAGTGGCTTAGAGTATTCCAGAAGAAATGGCTCACTAACTAGAATGAATATGGCTGTTAATTAGTTCTAAATGGCTTGAGCTAGTCCAATAAAAAAAACAAAACCTTTGATATTTATTTCCTGGTTTTGTCTTATATAAAAGTTCCCATTTTACAAAGGGCTGATATTTGTAACTGTAGTAAGGGAGCAATATACAAGGAGATAAACATTCCTTCAGGGAATCTCTTGTAAGGCCTTAGAAACCTTGCTGTTAAAAAAATATATATTTTACAGTTCTTGGCCAGTCTTCTCTGCTGCATTTAAATTACAAGTACATCTGTATGAGTGATGTGGAAAATTAGATGATTTTAAGTGAAACTCCACATTTTAGTTTGTGTTGATGCCAGGGCCGTACCAAGGACTGTATGAAGGGTGCTGCTGCACAGGATGCAAACACAAAAGGGGCCACTAATATCACTGGGCTTTCAGGAAGCTCAAAAAGAGTGACTTGCTGAATGTGACCTGGAGGAAGAGGGGCACCAGATTTGTTAGTCACAAAAGGTGCATTTCTAGCTTGATATGGTTCTGGTTGATGCATACTTAACTTACCTTTGACATTTATTTTTTTCAGACTTGCAAGGAGACCATTTTCAATAGGCTGCCTAACTGCAAAGTACACCATGTTTAAAGTGTGTGCTTCATAGCTTCCAAGAGAGGCAAGTCAGGCGGTATAATTAGTATAAAGTATGTGTATTCAAAGGGCATGTGTTCTTACCACCTGCCATTTGGGTAAAACGGCATGTATGCATGTGAAAATGCAAATACACACACGCTATTTACTTTCCTGACCTAAACATCCGTGGGAACATCTGTTTGTGTATTAGCTAAAAGTGGGCATGGGCTGGAAGCCTGATCACACTTATATTCAGATAGAGAAGGGTGGACTTTGACCAGACCAGTTTACTTGAGTAAATAGCTTTGAAATCGTCATCTTGTTTGGAAAGAATTTTAAATGTAAAATTCACTATAAAAGTCACTAACTAATTGGTGGTGATAACTATTTTTTTGGTCAAATTTTAAAAAAACAACTTTGTTTCTAAATTTAAGAGAATTTTTCTTTTGTCAAATTTGGGTACCTAACTTTTCAGCTGAAAATGTTTCTAAAACGTAAGTGCCTTAATCTGTCAAACTAATTAGCAGGCCTAAATTTAGGCCTCCAAATTAGGGTGTGCAATGCTGAAAATGTTTGTCCTAATTTCACCTCTGTACTGTAGTCATGCACTTTTAGGAATCTAAACTTATTTTTCCATATTGTCCTGTTAGACCAGTCCAGACAAGTGGGTTGTGTCCCCTACCAGCAGATGTGGAGACAGAGGAAACTTCATAGGCTCTTTTATGACAGCATCGTGCCTTATCAGCCAGGACCATCAGAGGGGAGCCTTCAGTAATTCTCTGTCTCCAGCAGATGGTGAATGCATGTTTTCAGCTCTGTGAGAATCTGGAAAGATATAAGAGGTTGAGAGGAAAGATTGATTTTGCTTGTGAGCAACTATCCTTGTTGGTGAATTTCTCGCTAGAATGCAATGTGGGAGGTTTCACTAGAGTCCTCCTTAAAACCGGTGCCCTTTTCGGATGCCATAGGAGGAGGGAAATTAATTCAGCTCTCTGTACTTACCTTTTTTTTTTTTTTTTTTAACAGTTTTTTTTATACTGCTCTATCCTTCAATCAGAGCGGTTTACATTTAACAGTAAGTTATGCAGACGACAAGGCTGATAATCATAATGTTGACTGCTGCTACATGTTGAGCAGCCTGAAGATTGAGAGGAATTTGGAAGGATTTTTCAAGCTTCAAACAAACTCAGTGCCCTCTCCTTCCTCCTCCTCTCCCTCGAAGACTGAAGAGGACTCTTCAGAGATTGAAGAACATACAGTACATCTGCAACAGGAGAACATCACAAAGCCCAATATGCTATTTACCTGCTATGGGCTCCCAGGAGGTGAGTACTAAAGGCTAAGCCTGTCTGTTTTCTTATGGAGGGTTCCTAACATTGTCCATTGCTGGAGCTTGAAGTCTGGCTTCAGCTGCTCAGGGTGTCTGTTGGAATTGGTGGTGATGTTTTCCCACCTTGACCTGTCTCTGCATGGCATTTGCACTTCCCATGCTTTGCTGTGCCCGTTCCATGCCTTCCTGGTGTGCCAGTGGTTTGTAGTGTGTGTGTGAGCATGGCCTGTTCGCACAGTGTTTCCCTGCACAATGCTAGCACATGTGACCCTGCTCATACAGATTAGGTGCGTGATGCAACATGCTGCCTAAGCGCACCTTCAGCTTGCATTGCCTAACTGCTTGGCGCAGTGGAGAGTACTTATGCTACCTTCAAAGGGGTGCTGCCTGTTCTACAAAAGACGGAGAGTCTAATGAATGGATTCTGATATCTGCTCTGCTTGCATGGATGCTTGGTGCACATTCTCAGAAGGTTCATTCCTCCCTGTGCTGCTGGGGGATGGCGTGCCCCGAGCCTTCTTTTCTGAACTGTTGTTGACAGCAGGCATGGCCCTGGAGAAGGACAGTTTCAGTGCACTCTCCTCTGGATGTTCCCGTTTGTGGAAGGGGTCATATCCTGCCCCCCCCCCCTCCCCGGTGATGGGGGGGGGGGGTCATATGGCCAGTGGGAAGGGTCTGGGTCTCGCAGGTTGTACCCCCAGAGTTTCTTATTCTGCAGCAAGCTTAGGGTTCTGACATGACAACATGGACCCTAGAGCTTTCAGGTCCTCTTGAGTTCTTCTACCCGCTCAGAGGAGGGACAAGAGGCGAGAGTTGGCTGCTGATTCAAAATTTGCCTTCCAAGTGTTTTCTGCAGCAGTTGGAGTTTCAGATTAGCTGGCCTTGGTTGAGTCCTGAAGTTCATTCCTGATGTTGCAGGCACACATTCTGCTCTGGTGAACAATTGGTCACCTGATTATGTAGTTTATGGAGAGTCTGGAGCTAATCACCTGTTCATGAAGGTCAAATTGGCCCTGAGGTTGTCTGAGCCACTAGTTCACCCCCCTCTGGCGGGGGGTGTGGGGGGGTTTGGGTTGAAAGTACAAGACTGCTTTCCCTCCACAGATTGTCAGGAGCATGGTACGCTTGGAGTGAGCCCTGCCAGATTCCCTGGTGAAGAGGTGGAGAGTTGGCAGGAGGCCTTTACCCTGAAACAGGAGGTTTGTGCCAAGTGAAAGGTGAAATGCCCCTGAAAGACCCCAGGATCACAAGATGGACACTGTCATGAAAAGTCAGTTTGCAGCCTCTGCTGGCTTTCAGTTGACAGTATGTGTGGGCCTGATGTCTTGGGATCTGCTCCAGTGGTTTCAGTGCCTTGCACAGAGAAGATTATGCTCCTCTTGGAGTTGGCTATAGCCTTTCTTGTCAGAGACTATATATGATCTCGTCCACGAAGCAGCTAAAGACACTGTTCTGTCAACTGTGGCGTGATGTTTGATATGGTTCTGCTTTTGGGTGGCGGTTTCATCCTTCATATCCCAATCTGTCTGAGCTCTCCCTTAAGGCAGGCTTTTGTTTAGGTGAACTTGAAGAAGTTGGGCAGGGACTTAGACAAATGTGTGCCTTATTGCATCCTGGAGGTTAGGCTGCAAAAAAAAAAAAAACAGCAGGAAGAAGAGGTACCCGGTGCATTTTCCAATGCTATTTGGACTACAGTTACCACCCTTGCAAGTCCTCCTCTTACGTTTTTGGGTTCCAGTCTCAGATTTAGCCCTGTCATGGATTGCAAGGGTCCTGGGGCTCTAATACCTCTTGAGATGCTGCCTCCTGGCCAGCATAACACTGGAAGGTAGGCCCTGGTCACGGTGGATTGCTGAGCGCTAGTCACCTTTCCAGGTGGCCATGTTTAGGAATGTAAAAGCTGTTTTTGGTCCCTTTCCCGCCTCCAAGCCCTGTTGCCCCAGCATAGAGTCTCGGTCCCAATTTTCCCTTTTCTTTTCCAGCACAGTATTGTACCTTTTTTTTCTCCAGGACCAAGCAGGAAGTCAGTCCTCACATAAGGGTGACATCGACGTCGATGAAGCCCCTGCGGAGCATTTCCTCAGCTTTCCAAGAAAGCCTTTGGGAATGCAGGCACGCATGCGTGGTTCCCTTACCACCTAAAGGTGCCATCTTGCTCAGTCTCTCATTTTCCGTGAAGCCCACCGGACGTGAGTCCTAGTCATCCCGGAAAATTGTTTGATTTTTTTGTGCTATTTTGCTATTTTTTCTTCTCCGGTTCGACGCCAGTTCCCCTCCCGCCGAGTTCGGTACACCGGTATCGAGCCCAATCTTCCTTTTTCGGTTTTTGCCCTTCGTGGCTGGCGTTCGCGCCCTTTTTCCCTGGAAGGCCGGTCCTTTGACCTCGCGGGGACTCTTTTTTTTTTTCCCCGATGGCTTCCAGCGGTTTTAAGAAGTGTGATCGGTGTAAGAAGATGATGTCTCTCACCGACACACACGACTGCTGCCTTCGGTGCCTCGGTCCTGATCATGACCCTAAGATGTGTGCACCATGTGGGAAAATGTCTTCCAAGGCACTGCGAAGTCGTCAGCACCAAAAAGAGGTTTTTTTCTGACTCTGCATCCGGCCGGGCCCGGACCTCGTCTGAGGCCTCGACATCTCGGGAATCGGATGCCGAGCACCGTTGTGGCTCCTCGGACAGGGGGTCCCCCGACCGGGAAAGCAAGAGGAAGAAGAGGCTTGCGAGGGCGTCGGAGGAGGAGGTCCCTGGCTCCTCGAGAGCTAGGTCTCAGACCCCCGACCGTTGCCCCGGGCCTGTGGAACAGGAGAAGCCTTCCAAAGTCCCTCGACTGGAGCCGGAGCCTGCTGGACACGTAAGCCCTGTAGTCCTCGTGGACTCTCCTCCCAGGGAGCCGACGTTGGGCCTGGCGCCGCCGGGGCCCGAGTCGGGAGCTGCTGAGTCTCCTGAGCTGGGTCTCAGGTTGACAACCTTGGAGAGCAGACTGTCTGCCTTCATGGAACAGCATCGGGCACTGATGGCCAGCCTGTCTGGCGCATCTGCCCCGACCACCGGGACATCGACATCGAAGTCGACACCGGAGACCGAGCCGGTTCTCGAGGCCATGAAGGCTCGAGGTCAACCTCCGTCGCGGTCTCCCTTGACCTCCCGTTCGGGACAGAGGGTGTCAACGCCGGTGCCTTCGGCGTCGGGGCGGGTGCTCGCAGGCCCCGCGAGGTCGGACCCCGATTCCTCATCGGACGAGTCCGCATGGGAGACGGAGGACGAGGAGTCTCCCGACACCTTCAAGACTCAGTGCGTCCCATCGGACTCACCGCAGTCTGAGCCCCGGAGTAGATCCCCTCCGGAGGATACCCGATTCTCGGAGTTCGTCCGGGATATGGCCACTGCGTTGGCTATCCCTGCAGAGCTCGAGGACCTGCAGTACGACTCTCCTCCGAAGGAGGCCTTTACTGTCCCGGTTCCTCCGATGCTGGAACGGCTCCTCTTTCGGATGTGGGAGGCACCGGCCTCGGCACCGGTTTTAAACAAGCGGGTCGATTCGATCTATCGACTCCGGAAGAGTCCTGGCTTTCAAAAGGCGCAACAACCACACCATTCCATGGTTGTGGAATCGGCCATGCATCGCCTGAAAAGTCAGAAGATGCACTCTGCTGTGTGCCCCCTGGCAGGGAGGCCCGAAACCTCGATGGTTTTGGTAGAAAGTGCTTCCAGGGCTCGATGCTTGCTTGCCGTGTCCAGTCTTACCAGCTGTACATGGGCATGTACTTGAGAGACCTGGCCAAGGAGCTGGCCGGGTTCTCTGCTGGTCTCTCCGGGGAACTCTTGCAGAAGTTCAAGTCCTTGTCCTCGGGGATCCGGGAATGCTCCAAGTTTGTCCCGCGCTGCCTACGATGGCTTCGAGGCTTTGGCCCGTGTTGCGGCAGCCGGCATCGCGGCTCGACGCCAGGCATGGCTGCAGTCATCGGACCTCGAGCCATGGGTTCAGGACAAGTGGTCGATGTCCCTTGCCGAGGTGAAAACCTTTTTGGCAAGCCCATGACCGAAAAGGCCGCACAGCTCGAGACTGAGCACCTCACAAGGACAAGGCTGTCTAGAAAGACTTCTGCCCCTTCTCACAAGAAGAAGGGCTCGGGTAAAAAGCCATTTTACCCAAGGAAGGGCACTGCCTACAAACAGTACCCACAATATCAGGCTGCCCAAGCTGCCCCTCAGGGTCAGCAAGCCAAGGGACAGGATAATAGGCCCCGTAGGCAGAGGACCCCCAAGCCTCCGGCCCCTGCTCCCACTCAGCAGGGTGGGGTTTTTTGACTCCTTAGGCATAGCCTCTCCGTCCCTGCTCTCCCAACCCTGCACAGGAGATCGCCTCGCTCTGTTTGCCCACCAGCGGCCACTCATCACTGGAGACGGGTGTTAAGCATAGTCCACAAGGGCTATGCACTACACTTCCAACAACTGCCTCCTCCATACTTTACAGGGGAGCCTCCAAGGCCTCCCCTGCACACACATCTTCTCCTTCAGGAGCTACAGGGTCTGTTGGTGGACAGGGCAGTGGAGCCTGTGCCTCCCCACTTGCACGGTTGAGGGTTCTACTCCAGGTATTTCCTGGTACCCCAAAAAACCGGTGGCCTTCGACCTATTCTATATCTCCGAAACCTCAACAAGTTCCTGGAGAAAAAAGTTCAAGATGTTTACTCTTGGAACCCTTCTGCCCTACCTCCAGCAGGGAGATTGGCTATGCTCCTTAGATCTAAAGGATGCGTATACTCACATCCTCATTCATCCAGACCACAGAAAGTACTTCAGGTTCATTGTGGGAGGAAACCATTATCAGTACAGAGTACTACCTTTTGGCCTCACCTCTGCTCCCAGGGTCTTTACCAAATGCCTGGCAGTGGTGGCGGCTTACCTGAGAAATCAGGGTATCTTTGTCTTCCCCTATCTGGACGGCTGGCTCATCAGGGGTCAGACGTGCCAGGAGGCCAGACAAGCCACCCTCAGAACTATTGCTCTTCTTCAAAGCCTGGGGTTTGTCATAAACTTCGCAAAATCCACTTTGCTCCCATCCCAGAACTTGGAGTTCATAGGGGCAAGGTTGGACTCTCTGCTGGCAAAGGCATTCTTGCCAGAGGACAGAGCTCAAAGACTGATAAACTTGGCAAGCCAGTTTCTCAGCAGGTCACTGGTCTCCGCCAGACTCTGCCTAAGGCTTCTTGGCCACATGGCTTCGACAGTACATGTGACCCCCAATGCCAGGCTCCATATGAGGCCTGCACAATGGTGCCTTTGGACTCAGTGGTCACAGGCCACAGGCAGCCTCAGAGACAGGATAAGGGTGTCCAGACAATTTCTGAACTCCCTCAGCTGGTTGTTGCACCCACCCAGTCTACTGCAAGGGGTGCCTTTTCAGATTCCTGGGTTCACAGTGGTGTTGACCATGGACGCCTCCCTGCAGGGCTGGGGAGCTCATTGTCTAGGCAAGTGCACCCAGGGCCTGTGGTCTCCCTGGGAAGCTGCACAGCAAATCAATCTATTGGAACTCAGGACTATTCGGTTAGCCCTCCAGACCTTCTCTCCAACCCTGGCTCATCAGTCTGTCCTGGTTCAAACAGACAACCAGGTAGCCATGTTCTATGTGAACAAGCAGGGTGGGACGGGGTCCAGGCTCCTTTGTCAGGAAGCACAGGACCTTTGCTTGTTTGCTCTCAGGCACAACATTCTCCTCAAGGCTGTGTATCTCCCTGGCCAGGAAAACTACCTGGCCGACAGGTTGAGCAGGATTCTACAGCCCCACGAGTGGCAGCTCCATCCTTTGGTGGTTCAGAAAATTTTCCTGAAATGGGGACTTCCATCCATAGATCTGTTTGCCAGTCCTCTGAACAAACAACTGCCAAATTTCTGCCCCAGGCAACTGCATCCTCTGTGGACAGCAGCAGATGCTGTTCTGATTCCCTGGTCTCAGGGCCTCCTGTATGCGTTTCCTCCCACGCCCTTGGTGGCCCGAACTCTGTTCAAGAATCTTCAGGACAAGGCCTCGGTCCTGCTGGTGGTTCCCAGGTGGCCGAGACGGCCTTGGTTTCCACTTCTGCTTCAGCTGGCAGTGGATCCCCCACAGCCTCTGGGGTTGCAACCCGACCTTCTCTCTCAGGATCAGGGTTCCCTTCTTCACCCCAGTCTCAAAGCTCTCAATTTGATGGCATGGAGGCTGCAAGGGTAGTTTTGGCTCCCTGGGGCCTACCTCAGGAAGTTGAGGAGGTTGTCCTAGCCTCTAGGAAACAGTCCACTAGGAAAACCTATGCTCTTAAATGGAAAAGGTTTTCCGTGTGGTGTCACCTACGTACAGAGGATCCCTTCTCCTGCACTGTACCAGTAGTGCTTCAGTACTTACTGCACTTATCAAATCAAGGACTTAAGTCCAATTCTGTTCGGGTCCACCTCTCAGCTCTAGCAGCTCACCACTCACTGGTGGAAGGACATTCTCTATCGGTTCACCCCTTGGTGTCCCGGTTTCTCAGGGGCTTGCTCTTGCTCAAGCCTCCAATCCGTCCTCCTGCTCCTGAGTGGGAGTTGAATGTGGTCTTGCAGCAACTGACTCGCCCACCTTTTGAGCCGATGGCTACTTGTCCTCTACGCTTCCTATCCTGGAAGACACTCTTCTTGGTAGCCCTAACCTCGGCTAGGCGAGTGAGTGAGCTTCAGGCCCTGGTCTGTGACAGGCCTTACACCAGATTCTATAGGAACAGGGTAGTCCTCAGGACTCATCCAAAGTTCCTCCCAAAGATTGTCTCCTCTTTCCACCTCAACCAGGAGGTGGTTCTTCCAACATTCTTCCCTAGGCCTCATGCAAGCCAGGCTGAAGCAGTTCTGCATACCCTGGACTGTAGGAGGGCTGTATCCTTCTACCTGACCGTACGCAGGGGCACAGAAGGGCTACTCTTTTGACCCTAACAATTTGGGGTTACCTGTGTCCAAGCGTACCTTGTCCATCTGGGTGGCTGACTGTATCACTTGGGCTTACAAAGCGGCTGACCTTCCTTTGCAGGGTCGAGTAACAGCCCATCGTGTCAGGGCAAAGGCTGCCTCAGTGGCTCATCTCCGCTCTGTACCGTTGGTAGACATCTGCAGGGCCTCTACTTAGTCCTCAAGACAGATTTTTGCGGCCCATTACTGTCTGCAAAGGGAGTCCCGTAGGGACAGTGCTTTTGGCCAGGCAGTACTCCGGAATCTCTTTGAGGTTTAGGCAACTCCTGCCCTCCTGCCCTCTGTTGGGCTACCGGTGGAGGTTCTGTCAGTGAAAAGCCTTTCTTTGATGCTGAGACTAGACTGAGTTCTCTTGTTCAGCCTGGGTTCCTGGTAGCCCAGAGCTAGGGAGTCACCCATATGTGAGGACTGACTTCCTGCTTGGTCCTGGAGAAAGAGTAGTTACTCACCTTTAACAGATATTCTCCAGGAGCAGCAGGAATCAGTCCTCACAACCCTCCCTCCTCCCCTGGGAGTTTCAGTTGTACATAGTTTATTTTACATTTTTGTGTGCTGTTTTTTAGCTATGTCATTTGACTGAGCAAGATGGCACCTTTAGGCGGGAAGGGAACCACACATGCGTGCCTGCATTCCCAAAGGCTTTCTTGGAAAGCTGGGGAAATGCTCCGCAGGAGCTTCATCAACATTGATGTCACCCATATGTGAGGACTGATTCCTGCTGCTCCTGGAGAACACCTGTTACAGGTGAGTAACTACTCTCCATCCGCTAGCTTCATCGAGGGTCTTTGACCTCACAGGTTCCTTTTTGCCCCAGTGGCCAGTGGGTTCAAAAAGGTGTGATCGGTGCGTCAAACATGTCCCTCACAGGTACACACGACTGCTGCCTCTGGTGTCAAGGCGCCAACCATGACCCAGAGGTCTGTGTCCTGTGCAAAACGGTGTCCGCTAAGGCGATCCAGCATCATCAGCAAAAGCAAGATGACATCTTCCACAGATCAGATTTTACCCCCGGTAGCCCCAATAACCTCATGCTCTAAGGCCCCACACAGATCCTTGGAATCGCATAAAGCTCCTGCGGTGCCCGATCGGGTCCGTGGACACTCTGACAAGGATTCTGCAGAGCAAGAAGGTGGGAAGTAGAAGAAATCCTCGAACTTCATCCTGAGACTCTGACACAGAGGGCAAGTCCCATGCTAGGTGCCACAGTCCATGGGAGAGTACCTGAGGAGTCGGAGCAGCCAGCGAAGGTTCCCAGAACCGATGCTGAGGCCTCTGGCAACGGGTCCCGGACCCCTGAGGTCCATTCCATTGAGGACTCCCTCTCCTCACTGATGCCGGACCCTGTAACCCCGGTGTCCACGTCGCAGGCTGCATCTTCTGAGTGGGAAGCCAGGATGATGGCACTGGAGCACAGTGTCGCTGCCTTCCTTCCTTGCCTTGCAGCAGGCATCAATGCCCAGCCCCTGATGGTGCTTGTGCTGAGGCCACAGGGACATCTATCTCAAGGACTCCCCAGGCCACTGAAATGATCCTCGAGCCCGGAGCTTCAAGCCGATCCTCGGTGTGGGTCTCTTGTCTGTCTCTCTCTGTCCTCAGGAGAGAGAATCCTCCTTGGCGAGCGCTTGTGGCTCCGGCCAAGCAGCCATCATGGGTTACAGAGGCCCCGAACTGGGCCCTGCATCCCAGGTGCTGTTGATCCTAGAGTCCTCGACCGATTTATTCCGACTGGGAGTCAGAGGACGAGGCATCCTTGGAGATGTGTAAACACTGCAATCTCCCGTCTGACCTGTCTACCCTGGTGCCATGGTGCCAGTCCCCGCCTGAGGACACATCGCTCTTCAAGTTCATTTGAGACATTGCGAAAGCCTTGTCCCTCACCATGGAATCGAAGGAGGACCTTTGCATGGAGGAGCTTGAAATCCTCCGAAATGAAGCCCCACCCAAGGAGGCCCTGATGGTCCCTGTCCCCCACCATCCTCAAGCGGCTCCTCCTTCGAAAGTGGGAGACACCGACTCCTTGACACCATGTACTGGGTCCAGCAGCGCCCCATCTAAGGTGCAATTCCCACACACCTCTATGGTGGTAGTCGACCATGTACAGGCAGAAGAGCCCGAAGACTCACTCCTCCATACCTCCCCAGGCAAGGAGTCCTGCACCCTCGATGCCATCTGACACAAATGCTACCATGGCTCAATGCTGGGTTGCCAAATCCAAGCCTATCAGCTGTATATCGGCATGTACCTCTGGTACCTGGCAAAGGAACACTCTGGTTTCTCAGTGGGTCTCTTTGGGGATCACCTCCAGTGATTTCAGACCCTCACAAAGTGCATCAGCGAGTGCTTGAAGTACATGTTCCGGGCCGCCTACAGTGGCTTCAAGTCGAACATAAGGGTGGCTATTGCAGGCATTGGACCTCAAGCAGTGGGTCCAAGAGAAACCCCTTGACATCCTCAGCCTTGGGGAAAACATCTTCAGCAAACCAATGGAGGAAAATGCGATGGAGATCGAGACAGAGTTCCTCATGAGGACTCAGCTTTCCAGGAAGACCTCCACCTTTCCTAAGAAGAAACTATCAGGGAAGAGGTCCCCCTTTTCAGAGAAAGGGCCAACCTTATCGAGGATACCCCCGATACCAGGCCCCCCAGACCCCACAACAGGGTCACCAGGGCAAGGGAGAAGGCCAAGGCTTGCGCAAGCCTAAGAACTCCAAGCCCCAGACCCTGGCTCCTGCCCACGAGCATAGCCTCTCCACAAGTGGGGAAGCAACTGCCAACAGTGGGGCATTTGATTCATTTTGCCCATCAGTAGCCTGCCATCACCACCGACTCATGGGCATTCCAAGTAGTCATTGGAGGCTACCTCCTTCACTTGGACCAGACCCTTTCCCCTTTCTTTTCAGGAGAGCCACCTCAGATTCCCCTGCACCAGGTCCTGCTAATGCAGGAACTTGCAGGCCTTTTCACGGACAAAGCTGTGAAGCTAGTACCCCCACCACCTCAGGGTCAAGGGGTTCTACGCCCAATACATTTTGGTCCCAAAAAGAACAGGGAGCCCAAGGCCCATTCTGGACTTGCGAAACCTGAACAAGTTCCTGGTGTGGGGGAAGTTCAAGGTGCTCTCCCTTGGAACATTACTGCCCTACCTCCAGCAGGGAGATTGGTTCTGCTCCTTGGACCTAAAGGATACTTACACTCTGATCCCCATTCATCCCAGTCACAGGCAGTACTTAAGGTTCATGGTTGGGAGCGGCCACTACCAGTTCAGGGTGCTACCCTTCGGTCTAATCTCCATGCCAAGAGCCCTCACCAAATGCCTGGCAGTGGTGGCTGCCTATCTCTGTCTCCAAGGAGCCTTTGTCTTCCCATACTCTTAAAGGGCAATATGACCACCAAGTTGCAGCAGGCCACGGACTGCACCATCAATGTCCTACAGCATCTGGGATTCATGATAAACCACATCAAGTCTTGCCTCACTCCAACACAGGACTTGGTGTTTATAGGGGCTTGACTGGATGCTCTTCAGGCCAGGGCCTGCCTTCCCTTGGACAGGGCAGATCGCTTTGAGGCTCTTGGCCATCATGCAGTGTCAGCACGGTCCATGCTTCGCCTACTGGGCCACATGATGTCCATACTTCATGTGGTTCCAAACGCCCACCTTCACATGCGGGCGGCACAGTGGTGTCTCTGCTCCCAGTGGAAACAAGCACAGGCAGGATCCAGAACAAAGTCTTAGTGTCCCGCCAGGTAGCAGAGTCACTTGACTGGTGACAGGCCATACAGCATCTGCATAAGGGCATGCCCTTTCAGTCCCCAAATCCCCAGAGTGTCCTCACCATGGACGTCTCCTTAGTGGGCTGGGCCACTTTTCTGGTGATCAAGGCATTTCACCACCACCTATGGAACTAATCTATGCTAGTCCAAACCGACAACCGGGCTGCAATGTTCTACCTGAACAAGCAGTGGGGGCATGGGCTCACCATCTCTGCCAGGAGACAGTAGTGATCAGGCAGGGAATGCTCCTCAGGGCGGTATACTATGGACCTAATCTATGCTAGTCCAAACCGACAACCGGGCTGCAATGTTCTACCTGAACAAGCAGGGGGGGCATGGGCTCACCATCTCTGCCAGGAGACAGTAGTGATCAGGCAGGGAATGCTCCTCAGGGCGGTATACCTCCCGAGCCAGGACAGTGCCTTAGTGGACACATTGAGCAGGGTCCTCCAGCCGCACAAATGGTGACTAGACCCTAGGGTGGCACAGAGGCTTTTCCTACTCTGGGGCACCCCAAGTCTGGACCTCTTTGCCAGCCTGACCAATGACTTGCTGTCCCACTTCTGCTGTCCCCATCCACATCCGTCTCAGGTAGTGGCGGACACCTTCCTCATCTCGTGGTCTGAGGGCTTTTTGTACGCCTTCCCTTCCATGCCACTAATTGCTCGAACCCTCTTCAAGATCCTGCGGGACAAGGCTGTCATGATCCTGGTGGCCCAGGCAGCCTTGGTTTCCCCTTTTTCTCCATCTCTCGATGGCAGTCTCGGCCCCCCTGGGGAATGCCCCGGGGTTACTCATCCATGAGGAGGGCTTCCCCCTTCACCCCAACCTGGGGTCCCTGACATTAACAATCTGGCTGCTGAATGGATAGACTTGGTACTCTTCAACCTTCCAAGGGAGGTGGAAGAAGTCCTCCTGGTCTCTCTCAAGAACTCCACGAGATGGGCCTACGTCTTCAAATGGTGCAGATTCTCAGTGTGGTGTGTAGAGCAGTGGGTTGACCTGTTCTCTTGCCAGGTGCACACGGTACTACAGTACTTGCTGCACCGCTCGCAAACCGGGCTCAAGTCCAACTTTGTCAGAGTGCACCTGAGCGCGCTGTTGGCACACAATCATTCTACAGAGGGCAAACCTCTTTCTGCTCAGTCCCTCATTACTCGTTTTATGATTGGCCTTCTGCTCTCTAAGCCTCCCATCTGCCCATCCCCGATGGAATGGGACCTTAATGTGGTCTTGACGCAGCTCATCAAGCTGCCTTTTGAACCTTTGGCTACTTGCCATTTGTGTTACCTTTCCTGGAAGGTAGTCTTCCTGGCGGCTCTCACCTCTGCTTGCAGAGTCAGTGAGCTTCAGGCCTTAGTGGCTGAACCACCCTGCACCAGGTTCCACAAGAACAGGGTTGTGCTTTTCAGCCACCCTAAATTCCTTCCGAAGGTGGTATCCACGTTCCACCTCACCCAGATGTTGGTGCTCCCCACCTTCTTTCCACAGCCCCATGCCGACAAGGTGGCGGCTGTTCTCCATACTTGGCTTGTAAGAGGGCCCTGTCCTTCTACCTGCAACGTACCCAGAATTACTTCAAAGCCTTGCAGCTTTTCATTTCCTATGATTCCAGTTGCCTGGGGGAGATTTGTTACCAAGCGTACCCTGTCCACCTGGGTTTTATGCTGCATCACCTTCGCCCACGATCACGCTGTGCTTTCGTTGGTGTGCTGGGTCATGGCACCCAACATCAGGGCTATGATGGCCTCTGTTGCAAGCTTGCGCTCTGTCCCTATGGCAGACATCTGCCAGGCCACCATGTGGTTCTCGGTCCACACCTTTGCAGTTCACTACTGCCCAGAGAGGGAGTCTTGAGAGGACAGTGCCTTCGGCCAGAACGTACTCTGTAAATCTCTTTGGGGTCTAGGCAACTGTTTTTCTCCGACCCTTCTGTGTCCAGGCTACCAGAGTGATGGTTCTCCCTGGAAACTGGGGTCCTTAGAGTCTCTCCTCAGACTCACTTGCGGCTGCTCACGCCTGGCCTGTGTTTTTTACAGGTTCTCGGTAGCTTGTAGCTAAGGAGTCCTATGTGCGAGGACTGACTTCCTGCTTGTTCCTGGAGAAATGTAGTTACTCACCTGTAGCAGGTGTTCTCCAGGGATAACAGGAATTGGTCCTCACAACCCTCCCTCCCCCTTGGAGTTGCTGTAAATGTTTTGCTGCCATCTTGTGTCTGCTCTGGCTATATCGTCTGACTGAGTAAGATGGCACTCTTGAGCGGGAAGGGGACCTCACATACATGATGGCATCTCCCAAAGGCTTTCTTTGAAAACTGGGGAGATGCTTCCACGGGGGCTCCATCAGCACCAATGTCGCCCATATGTCCATATGTGAGGACTGATTCCTGCTCCTGCTATCCCTGTAGAACACCTGTTACAGGTGAGTAACTACACTTTACCTCATGTCTCTAGTATAGTCTGTATATCTCTCATTTTTCTATCCAGTACTCTATAGACCCAGACTTCTACTGACCCAACCAGCCTCTCTTCTTCAACACACAAAGGAAGCCGAGCAGATTCATCCAGGTACAATCAAACTCAAACATCTGGGCGAACCCCCAACACCCAAACAACTGACTCCAGCAACAAAATGCTCACTAATAAATGCCCGCTCCATCCGCAACAAGACCCACACCATCTCAGACTACATTTTCGACCATGAAGTAAAAATAATGTGCATAACCGAATCTTGGCTTACCGAAGCAGATTCCATCTTACTAAACCAACTAACCCCTCCCCACATGGAAGCCCACCAGTCAACCAGAGAAGGTCGTAGAGGAGGAGGAGCACTCATCATAACCGACAAACTACTGAGCCTCAAAACCACTAACAAGATATCCACCTCCACACTCAACTCCATAACCTTGAAAAACAAAGACCTGATAATATGCCTAATCTATAGAGCTCCCACTGCCAACCAGGAAGACCTCTGTACCATAATCGAATTAGCCACCAGATACACCAGCAAAGGCAAACTACCCGTAATCCTAGGTGATTTCAACCTCACCTCCATAACTGCAGCTCACGCCACAGCATTCCTAGATGCTTTATCTGCTTTGGATCTTTCTCAGATGGTCTCAACCCAGACACACAGGGCCGGTAACACACTAGACCTAGTCTTCATACCTTCTATAATTCTCACTGAAAACCCAGAGTTTAATCATCATGTAACACCTGTTTCATGGTCAGACCACTATACTATCTCTTTCAACATCCCCCACAGACCCAAGCTTCCTAATATGTGTCATACAAACCCTCACAGGCGTTTCAAAGATTTCAACAAAGACACACTCATCAACCAAATTTTACCCCAACTCGAAGCTAGCCCATTGGACCTCCCAGCACTGATTGACAATTGGAACCTCACCATCTCACAAGTCGCCTCTGCACCCCCAATAACAAGAGCCTCCAAGCGCGGAAGAAAGGCCCCTTGGTACTCACCAGAAATCAAGAAAGCAAAAACTTATTTAAGGAAGCTAGAAAGACATTGGAGGAAGACAAAATCACAACATGACCAACAAGAATACCTGAAAAACCAGCAAGAATACAATGAGTTAATATCCACTCACAAGAGAACACCACACAAACCTCATAATGGCCTCCTTAAATCGCCCAAGAGAGCTATTCACCATCATGAAGGCACTCTCCAGGACTCCACAAAGCCAGGACTCCCAACGACCTGACACCAGAGACTCATGCCTCATACCTTCATAGCAAGCTAGCACAACCACAACCTCCCCTTAACCAACCCTTGACACCTTCTTCCATCCAAATCCGACATAACTGGACCTCTTTTTACCAAGTCACAAAAAGCCACTGCATTAACTTGCTCAAATTCCTGAACACCTCCACTTCACCGCTGGATCCATGCCCAACCCCATGGATAAAGGCAATGGTGCAAGAACTAGCCCCAACACTTTGCAAGATAATTAACTCCTCTCTTTCACAGGGAACTATGACTCCTTCCCTGAAAACCTCATCCATCAGACCACTACTGAAAAACAACACCTCTGACTCAACCTCTCCTGATTCTTATCGACCCATATCCAGCATCCCCTTATTATCCAAACTGATTGAGAAAACCATACAACACCAGCTCCAGGACCATGTAGACACTACTGCCCCACTCAGCCCACAATAACACTGGTTCCAAGAGAACCACGGAGTCAAGACACTACTGACCTCCCTTCTAAACACAGTAATAAAAGGAATCGAAGACATCAAGAAAGGCTTTGTCCTCATATTTATCGACATAACAGCTGCCTTCGACTCAATAAATCACCACACACTACTAGATAGGCTAACCGAAATAGGAGTAAGTGTCACACCCCTGGCTTGGTTCCGCTCTTGCCTTACAGACAAACAATCCCGAGTCAAGATAAATCACAATGTATCGAGATCCTTCTCTCCAAAACAAGGCCTTCCCCAAGGATCTTCCCTCGCAGCTTTACTCTTCAACCTGTAGCTACAACCAGTTTGCAGAATACTAGAAACCTGCAACATTCACTACCACCTATATGCGGATGACCTAATGATCTACAACACTCTAGACACAAAGAACCCCGAATACTCCACCATTTCATCCTGCATGACAGCAATAACTGAATGGTTAACATTAAGGAACCTTGAGATCAACTACAAGAAATCTGAAGCCCTCATCACAAAGAACTCATTCAAACCCCCAGACAGCATAACAATTGGAACCAGATCAATCCCTGTAAAAAAATTATTTATTTTATTTATTTATTTACATTCTCTTATATACCGCGCTATTCTGCATCAGTGCGGTTTACATTGAACAAACTGAAATTACATTGAACAGGACATTATAACTTGGAGATAACTATTTTACAGGGAACATGGGCTATGGAGGGTTAAGTGCCTTGCCCATGACCACAAGGAGCACCTGTGGGAGTAGAAACCCCAATCCTTCCGGCCCAAGGTTGCTGTCCTCTAGTGGGATTTGAACCCCCGACCTTCCGGCCTGAAGTACCTTGCCCCAACCACTAGGCCACTTCTCCACTCCATGAGGTAAAAAATGAGGTAAAATACCTAGGAATTCACCTCGACCAAAGACTCAATCTTCAGACTCGCATCAGTAAGACCACCTCCAAAATATACTACAAGATGAAATACTTGCAAAACCTACGTCCACTGCTCGAGCAGAACCATTTCCGAACTGTGTGTCAAGCGCTCATCACACCACTCCTCGATTACTGTAACGTAATTCTACATGGGCATCCAAAGAGCTCAATCCATGCCTTACAGCTAGCCCAGAACGCAGCAGGTCGTCTAATCACAAGATCCAACAAACATGACCACATCACCCCCATCCTCGAATCCCTCCATTGGCTCCCCATCATCTCCAGAATAAAATATAAAAACATAATGCTAGCATTCAAAATAACCAATCTGCCGTTTGCTTAAATGAACTAATCTGAAAAACTCCTGACAACAGATCACGAAGAACACAGCATCAAAATTCACTTGCAAGCTCCACATCCCACACAGGAATATCTCAGAATACTCTAAAGAGAGCCTTCGAGCTCTACACCCCCTCACTCTGGAATTCCCTCCCCCACCACCTGAGAGCCACCACAGACGTTTCTACCTTCAGGAAGCTCTTGAAAACACACCTATTTACTGGATACTTCTACAGCCCACCATCTTCATAACGAACTGCCTTCCACCTCAGACTGAATCCTAGGCAGAAGCAAGCAAAGCTTATGTAAATAGTTAAATAGTTAAATGTAAATATAGTAAACACTGCTATATATAGTTTGAAAAGTTCTATGTAAACCAAATGCCGTTCGATGTAAACCTGTATATAGTTTTGAATACGTTCTATGTAAACAAAGTTTTGTTCTATGTAAAACGCCTTGAGATTATGAAAGACCGTATATAAAAAATGTTAAATAAATAAATATGTATGTGTATGTATATATATGTATACGTATGCACACACACAGACACCCCCCCCCCACACCTAGATATAACAGAGCATACCTTATTTTGTTTTGCTGCTAGTACACCCTATAGGATCTGTATACACTCCTATCTGGAAGACTGACTTGTTTGGGTCCAGTCACAGTCTGAAGCAACTCTGGGTTCTGCCTGACTGGTGCAGTTCCTAGAGAATCTTGGTTGAGTGCTTCCTTGAGAAAGAACCATGTGGGATCTTCTCATTCTCTGGAATGCCTGGGAGTGTCTTCAGCACTAAGTTAGGCACAGTGTTCCTGAATGAAGAAAGGCTAAACAAGTTGCTGGCCAGTTGGTAGCCTCCCAGCCTCAGCAGGCTCCCACAGTTGGGTTCTTTTGAGCTTCTTGGCTTGATAACAGCAGTGCACCTGTGGCCCCATGTACAAGCTTGTATGAGGCCTCTTCAGAAGTCCCTGCTTTCTCAGTATTCTCCCAGCTCTTTAGAGCTTGAGGTAAGTTATCCCTCCAGTTGGAGATATCCAGACTGCAGAGATAGCGGTGGTGCAGAGCTGTTGGGACAGCTGTGAGCCTGCATGGTCTGACTGCCATCTCAAGACGAGAGCCATTGTTTGGCCCTCTTGCTTTGCTGGCCCCTGGTCAGGGGTGAAACGGTCTGAGTTTTTTTTAAATCTTGGATGAGGCCACTGCAGTGACATATCTCAATCAGTGAGTGGACACGAATAGTACTGGAGTAGTCTTGGAGATGGCTCTCAAGTTCTCCTGGATGGAATGGTGCCTGTTACTTTGATAGGTGCATACTAATGGTGGCAGTCTTCTCAGTAGACATTCTCTCAATTTCTGAGAGTAGGAACTAAATTAAATAGCCCATCAGCAGATTCTGCACAGTTGTGGTCCTACTGAAATGTCTCTGATGGCAACTGTCCAGTAGCAGAACCAACCGCTGCTTATGTTGCTGCAGAGAGACCAACTCTGAGGATGTTAGTGCCCTAGTTCAGTTCTGGCTGATGTGTACCTGCTGGGCGTGTTTCCTTCATAGTCTCTGGTGGATTGTGTGTTTAGCACATAGAGCAGCATCCGAGCTCAGTGTTCTGATGGAGCCAGATTGGACACATAGACCATTGGTTGGGAACCCGATGAGGCTTCTGTAGGGTCCTCCGCTGTGACTAGCCCCAGCTCGGGGGCCATTATATCAAGACCTGGTTCTTCTGATGACCCTGCTCAATTCTCATTTACAGCTTGGCTCTTGAGAGCCACCTCTTGGCATATATGGGATACTCTCCTGTTGTGGTCTACACTTCTAAGGCTAGGAGATGTTCTAACCTGGTCAATGTGTGCATTCTGCTCTCTTGAGAGTTGTTGCTGTCAGAATCAGGCTAGACCTGAGACAGTGGACTTAGTGTCCTTGCTTGCTTTCTTCATGCAGGTCTGCACAAAGTTCAGTTAGCGGTCTTCCTGATTCAGGAAGCCAGTGATGATTCAGTTCATTACATCACATCCTGATTTTTTCCCATTTTTTTTCTAGAGGTTACTTAATCTGCCCCCCCCCCCCCCCCGTGTTCACTTGTTGCACCATGGGATCTCCACCTGGTGCTCCAAGCCTTGATGTTTAAGCCTTTTCAGCCCTTGAAGCTGGTTACGTTTTGACGTTCTGACCCTCAAAACTATTTTTCTGGTCACTATATATTTGGTGAGATGTAGTTCCAAGATGTAAGACTTATTGTGCAGGGATCCTTACTTATCATTCTCGAGGGAGACCATATGCATTCAGCCTGTTCTTTCTTGCCCAAGGTGGTATCTGCCTTCCATGGGAATCAAGTAGTCTGTTGCCTTCCTTTTTCAAAGGAGCAGTGCTGGGGAAAGGATGAGGTCCTTTGCCCGGTGGATATCCAGAGTGCACTTCTCTGATGCTTGGAAGTTGCTATCAACCTTCCCAAGTCAGGCTATCTATTTGTGCTGGTGATAGGACTGCATAAATATGACATGACCACTTCTACTTTGGGATGCTGAATCAAGGAGGTGATTGCCTCTGCCTGTCTGTAGTGGAACTGGCCAGTTCGAAGAGGTTTGTGTGTGCATTCCACTCGGGCGCTAACATTTATGTAGGTGGCACACAGCTTGGTAGCACCCTTAGACATTGCCAGGCAGAGACATGGGCATCACTTTCCACTTTTAAGTGCTTACGCTTAGTTGCCCACACTTGAGCTCAAAGGGCTTTCAATCTGTGGTTCCTTCTTCTTGCCCAGTGGTGGCATAGCTTTGGCATGTCACACTTGTCTGGACTGGTCTAATAGGAGGATATGAAAGGTGATATTTTACTTGCCAGATAATGTCTTTTGCTTGAGCCTTGCTAGACCAGTCCAGGACCCGCGCTGGATAACCTTTTGGCCTGCAATTCTTGTGGTTGCCCTTCTGGGCTCATAGCCGCCTCTTTAGCATGATCCTGTGCATAGTTATGATTATTGTTCTAATGAACAATATTATTTCACTGAGGTTGTGTGACTTCTGAAATTCCTCATCATATGCTTTAATTCAACTGTTACTGAAGGCTTCCTTTGGACGGCTGAGGGGAGATATGATAGAGGTCTGTAAATTAATGATGGAGTGGAACGGGTAAATGTAGATCGTTTACGCCATCAAAATATAGAAAGACTAGGGGACATGCAATGAAGCTACAGTGTAACCTATTTAAGACTGACTAATAAGAGAGACTATTTTTTCATTCAACATGTAATCAAACTCTGAAATTCGTTACCGGAGGATGTAATACAAGCTGATAGTGTAGTTGGGTTTAAAAAAGGTTTGGACAAGTTTCTGGAGGAAAGATCCATAAACCATTTTTAAAGGAGACCAGGGAAATTCACTGCTTGCCCCAGTACAAGCATTGTGGGACCTGTGTCTTTTGGGGAAACTGCTAGGTACTTGTGATCTAGATTGGTCCACTGTTGGAAACAGGATACTGGGCTTGATGGACCTTGGTCTGACCCAGTATGGCATATCTTAATGTTCTTATGGTGGTTTGGGCTGACACGGCATGATGTCGTGGAGGAGTAGCCTAATGGTTAGAGCACTGGCACAGGGTTCAGTTCCCACTAGCACTCCTTGTGGCCTTAGGCAAGTCACTTAACCCTCCATTGCCTCAGAAAAATCAAAGTTATCAATGTCCCTGTTTAATGTGTACAGTATATTACCAAGTTTGTTACAATGTAAACCGCTTTGACTGAAATAAAGCAGTATTTAAAAAAAACTGTTAAATAAATAAATATGGAAGTTTCCTCTGTCTCCACATCTGCTGGTAGGGGGACACAACTCACTTGTCTGGACCTGGTCTAGCAGGATTCAAGGAAAGGACATATCTAGTAAGTAACATGTCACCATTAAGCCCTTCTCAACTTTGAGTATGATTTAGGTCATATACCTAAACCTTTGAAAAGTCAAACTCTTGTGATAGTTCACTACATAATTTTGTAATCATCTTTCTTTACAGCAGATAGTTGGCTGAGTAAAAGCTGGAATCTTTTTTTCTAATTCAAGATATTGATACTTTTAACCTTATGCTAGTCATGTATGTTTAAAACTAATGCTAATGTAATTCTTCAGAAGGAAGAAAATTAAGATTGTTTGAATTGCCTTTTTTATTTATTTTAAATCTATTTTAGCACTAGATTATAATTCTGAATGTGCTAACTTAGCTAATATCATAAGATATAGTAAATCTATTATCAGGGGATGTGCTGCAAACCTTTATAGTACTTGGAATATGTTTTATCAAAAACGTAAAGTCCATGTACGCTTAAACATTTGATTCAAATTAAGATAGTATTAATGCTGGTTTAGAAAACATAGACATACCATTCAAGTGCATTGGTTCCCTCAATGTGTTTAATATCATTCCAAATGCCTTTATTGTTGACACATGACATCTAGAATTGTTTTTCAAGATTCTGTGAGGACTTTCTGAATGAAAGAGGGACAAGCTTATGGTTTGAAAAAAAAATAGATAATCAGGTAGGTCCCTTAGGATGTCTCTAATGTGCCATAACAAAACTGGTATTCAACAAAATATATAGTCACTTCTCAGAGCCTAATATACTGCAAAGTAAATAAAAATTCTTCAGCTCTATTTTTTAACCTAAAGACTGTAACTTTTCTATCAATTATCCAAATATACTTGTGACATAGTAACAGCTTCTTTTATGCAACAAGGTCTCAGACTTGAGTAAATCAATTATCCAAACTTCAAATGTTTGGATCTTATGCTTTCATTTGCATCAATGACCTTATATTGTTGTTTTGTTAAGACTTTTAAGCTGCTCTAAACCACTACTTATTTTAAATTCACTATTCAAAAACAATGCTTGTCTTGAGTTTTTTCAGTCTTCCCCAACGCCAAACTCAGCGCCGTCGCGTTTCACTTGCCAAGCGTTTCTTCAGGGTTTTTTCTTGTGTAAATGCGTCTGCTTGCTCTCATCCTATCACCAAACCTATGAATATAATTAAAACGCACAGATCTGGTTTCCATTGTGAGCACAATCTTTCTACAATTAATCTTAGCATGACCACTTATTTTAAACTTTTACACAACAGAACTTCACTCACCAATTTCATCGGACTTGCCTGGATCTTCTTTTGTTACTGAGACGCCGCACATGCGAACAACCAGTGCAACCAGATTTAAAAGAAAGGTGTTGATGAATGGCTCAACACCTGTGGGTTTAACCCTTTCATTCACTGATGGAAAATGCCACTTTTTGTATCCGGTCTCTGTTAGAAATATTGAGTCCGACAATATTAAGA
Source organism: Ichthyophis bannanicus (assembly GCA_033557465.1). Taxonomy (NCBI): domain Eukaryota; kingdom Metazoa; phylum Chordata; class Amphibia; order Gymnophiona; family Ichthyophiidae; genus Ichthyophis; species Ichthyophis bannanicus. The sequence continues at coordinate 206,534,322 of CM066034.1, forward strand.
CCTTTGCAGATGCAACCCACAAATTTGGAGACTGGCCACTCCAAATGTGGAGAATGTCCGGTATGTCGAATCATTTTGGAAATTACAACATTTGAATATCGGAGTAAAAAGAATTTTTTAAAGCACAAAATGTCCTGCACCTCAACACATGTAGTATATTGCATTTTATGTCCTTGTCAACTAGTGTACGTGGGAAAAACCATTCGCCCCTTTCAGGTTCGCATGAAGGAACACCGTAGCAGACTGAAGTGTAGAAGGGTAGAGGCTCCTATTGTAGATCATTGCCTTAAATTGAACCACAGTTTTGAAGATCTTCGATGCTTTTGCATCGATCGTGTTTTTACTGAATTTGGAGAAAAATCGAGAGATCAAAAGTTGCTACTTTGAGAGCAGCGATGGATTTTTAATTTACAAGCTGTAATTCCAACCGGCCTCAATTCACAAATAGACTGGAGCGTGTGTATATAACAGAGACCGGATATAAAAAGTGGCATTCTCCATCAGTGAATGAAAAGGTTAAACCCACAGGTGTTGAGCCATTCATCAACACCTTTATTTTAAATCTGGCTGCACTGGTTGTTTCCATGCTCGGCGTCTCGGTAACAAAAGAAGATCCAGGCAAGTCCGATGAAATTGGTGAGTGAAGTTCTGTTGTGTAAAAGTTTAAAATAAGTGGTCATGCTAAGATTAATTGTAGAAAGATTGTGCTCACAATGGAAACCAGATCTGTGCGTTTTAATTATATTCATAGATTTGGTGATAGGATGAGAGCAAGCAGACGCATTTACACAGACCCCCCCCCCCCCCCTGAAGAAACGCTTGGCAAGTGAAACGCGATGGCGCTTAGTTTGGCGTTGGGCAATACTGAAAAAACTAAAGATAAGCATTGTTTTTGAATAGTGAATTTCAAATAAGTAGTGGCTTAGAGCAGCTTAAAAGTCTTAACAAAGCAACAATATAAGGTCATTGATGCAAATGAAAGCATAAGATCCAAACAACAGTTGAAGTTTGGACAATTGCTTTACTCAAGTCTGAGACCTTGTTGCATAAAAGAAGCTGTTATTATGTCACAAGTATATCTGGATAATTGATAGAAAAGTTACAATCTTTAGGTTAAAAAAATAGAGCTGAAGAATTTTTAGTTACTTTATAGCAAAACTGGTGGCAGTGCATCCCCAAAAATCTCTTTCAAATCAAAATGAGTCTCATTGTGCTGTGGATGTAGCCATTGTTCATGAACCCCATTTTGGTAATTGCATGCAGGTTATATTATATACCATAAGATGAGCTGTTATTTCAATATAAGCGTTTATAGTATTCTTGAATATTAACATTTTATAATATATTCCATTTGTATTTGTAATCCAAGGTACTGATTTTCCCAGAAGGCACATGTGCGAATCGCTCCTGTTTAATCACTTTCAGACTAGGTGAGGTGTTTTTGCAATTGTTGCTAGTAATTCATGATATTAAAAACAAATTTGAATTACTCATTTTTAATCTGTATTTTAGATTCTAATATATATATACACACATACATACTCTGGGTCTGTGTACTTAAAGGTTCCTGAATGAGTAGAAGACACCTACCCTGGGGCCAATACTATTTCTTGCTAGCTGATGACAATAGAACAACTGATATGGAGACAGATATATTACCATGAGCCTACTACATTGAGCACTGCTTCAGTTGTCTTCTGTCTCAAACATTCCTCCAGCAAGCTATGGAATGTTCATGCCTAATTTCACTATTTCTTTTCTGAGCAGTGGCTATGGAATTCAGTAATGACAATTTTCTTTTCTCCTTGGTGTCATTTTAAAGGTTTTGATTTATTATGTGTGTTTATAGCGCCTCTTTGAGAGTGAACAAAATATTACTCCACAGTGATGGGTGATGTCATCAGCTGAAGCCCAGCACAGTAAAATAAGTAAGAAAACTCTCCAGTTTTTGGAACTTTCTAGCAAGGAGATCAACACATCCGTGGAACTTCTTTGCTGTCAGCTCTTCATTTTCCATGGCACCTTAATGACGTCTTCCATTACGATTCCATAGTTTATCCATATCTATTTATATATAAATATTTTTTAAACTAATGAATCTTGTTGCATTGCATCTGTATCTTACTCCTCCCTTCTAGTACGCATTTGAGATTTGGGGGTTTTTTTTCAAGCTTTCTTTTTTTTTTTTTTTTTGATATGGCTGTAGTTTGCAGTGGCGCATGTAAGGACGACAGTTGAAATTTTGTCATTGTCTGATTTTTGTATAGACTAATTTTCTTTCTCGGAAAGAGAAAGCCAGCAGCTTCAAGAAATGTGAGTGAGACCATATTGATCACAAATGCTCATAAATGGAGCCTGCCTAGGGACCAAACACGAAATCTCTAGTTGCTTCAAGTGTCAGAGGATGACTGCTAGAGGTTGCCTTGGTCATCTAGTGCATAGCACATTGGCCTTACAGGACCAGGAGCTGCTTTGGATGCTTTGTTATTGAGATTGAGCATCAGTAGAGACCACTGGTACTCTTCACCGTCAAAGTCTCACCTGAAGAAGGCAATGGATTCTGCATCTTTGGCACTGACGTAAAGGGTTCCTGATGCAGTGTGTCAAGCAAAGATGAGGAGGCATCTGCATTAGTTCTTGTTTAAGCATGATGCTAGGAGCAAGGATTTAGCAGCAGCCATATCTCCTTGGCAACTTCTGAAGAGGTGCAGCAGTCTTCAGTCTGATATAGCCACCGATACCCCTCAGAAGTCCAGCAGTATATATCACTGCTCCAGCAACCTTTCTGTCCAGTATTCACATCTTCAGTCTTTGAAGCATTGGGCAGACATGTTCTGGAGACCTTGATGAACAGCTACCTGAGCCAAATCCTTGCATCAGTCCCAACTGTAGTAGACACTGATGCAGTGGGAAGCTGAATCAATCCTGTAGAGTATAATGTTGGCTGGAGGAATGGAGCTGGTGTTGAGGCATCAGAGAACCTCCAGATAATAATTGTACACCCTTGTTTTCTTTAGATTGGGGGAGGGAGGAGCAAAAGAACTACCATTGCATGTTGACCACAAAAGTTGGCATCAGACTTTGAGCCCAACAGACAGATATCCTCACAGAGGTTCTTTGACTAGCCAGAATTAGGCTCTAATGTTTTTTACAGATTTCTGCTGTAAGAGTCAACAGTTTCAGAGTTCACTGTACAGACCAGCAGGCTTCTTTGAATAGAGATTTTCTGGTTTCCCCTCAGGCCCTTGCACACATGAAAAGAGGGTCTCAACTGAAGGATTTCTCCACTAATTTTTACAAAGAAGGTGACTGAGAATACTACATTTTATTTAGAGAAAAAAGAAAAGCCCAAGGCAAAAATGTTGATCATTATCCTATTTCTTGATCTCTCCCTCCCTTCAGTCCCCCAGGGATGGTGTGATGGTGCTTCTTGAGGCAGCCCTTAAGAATGCAGAAGTTTGATTTCTGATTGAGCAATGAAGAAATAATTTTTGTACTGTTAGTGTTCAAGCCCTTTCATGGAATAGGGCTTTTGTACTTAAAAGATCATCAAAGAGAATATGTTCCAAATTTTTTGCTTCAATCTTCCCAAGTAAACTGTTTTGTATTCAGTCAGTTAAGGGAGTGTGTTTGCAGTTTGCACAGGGTAGAGCATTTTCAGCAGCGGGCCCTATATAACAGAACAAACTACAGTATTGTGAAGGTAAAGCTCACTGATGTGCCCTACAAAAGAGAATCCCTTTGGAAATAAATCAAGATAGATCAAATAAGACAACTGCTGTACACTTCAGATCTTCTTGCAGCCACTTCTGAAGCACCCTCTGTATCCCAGAGGTCTGACGAGATATTATTCTCTGCCCCCTTGCCCCCCAGACAGCTGGGCTCCTAAACTATAACAGAAACCTCAGAACATAGCATTCTTCTGTCTATTCCAAAGAACCTTCCTATCAGGTGAAGGCTAAAGGTGTTTTTATTCAAACCATTATGTTTGTTTATGCAATTTCTTGATATACCGCCCAGGCTGAAGGGCATCAGAGCAGTTTACAATCACTACAAGCGGGTACTGGATAAATTCCCTTGTCCCCAAAGGGCTCCCCCTAGTATAACCTCTGACTTCTAGGGTTCTCAGTGTAATCTGAAACGGATATAAGCTGTGCCTATTGGAAAACTTGTAAGATTGCCAGTCAAGAGTGTTATGGTTAAACTCCCAACATTAGGTGTTCTTCTAAAGGACCTTTCTTTCCTCTTAGAGATCAGTGTGTTCAAACTTGTTAAACAAGTGGGAAGAGGGTGGGATTTTATGCCTAGTGTTTTTTTTTTATTTCAGAGAAAACAGGGGACTGTCCCATTCTAGACTAAGGGCCTTGAATAAATTCATCTTAAGAGAAAAACACATACTTTCAGGAAAAGCATCTTGAAATGCCCAGCTCCCCATTTTGGAGGATGGTTATGTTTCTGGATCTCAAGGAAGCCCACACTCACATAGATACAGCCAAGAAACGGAGCATATCTGGTTCATGATAGGAAACCTCTATACTCTTACAACTCGGCATAGTTACCATGCGTCTTCACAAAATACCTAGCTGTGGTAGGTGCACTTAAGGAAATAAGCACACTCCCAGTTTACATATCTGGATGATCAGCCTGTCATGATCATATCTTAAGGAGGTGTTGGAAAATCTGCAAACACAGCCATCCAGTGTTCCTAGGGTTTGTCATAAATTGCCCCAAATCTTGCCACATTAACTAGAATTGAATACCTGGAGATGAATGCCTGGCTGTGTGGGTGGTATCAGAGAGTGCTTTGGCTTCCTAGATCATGGCATGATTTTCCATGTTGAGCAGAGATAGCATCTATCTATCAAAGAAGAAAAGTGTCTTCTGCAACAGACTGGTTAACCTACTGAGGAGAGTTTAAAACTGGGTTTGTGGGGATGGATAAACAGACTCCCAGGTAACTCAAAACCCTAAAGTAAAACATTAAAGCATAATATAGAAAATGGAAAAAAGGGCAACTTCTGGTGAGCTGCATATACTAATGCCGATAATATGTGAAATAAAGTTGCAGATTTTGAAGCTGTAATGATAGAAACTGATTTGGATATGGTGACAGTGAATGAGACATGGTACATAGAAGCAGTGACTGGGGTGTGGTTATACGAGGCTATAATCCAGTCAGGAAAGGCAAGGTAGTAGAGGAGGAGGAGTGGTGCCATATGTTTAAAAAAATTAAAACTGAAGGAGGAGGCACTGTGGGTTAGTCTGGAAAGAGGGAATGGAAAATCTGTTTACATTGGTGTGAATATACAAACATCTATCACAAGAAGAAATAGATAATATTGTAAATATCTTCAATTAAATCTTTGCCATGAAAGGGGAATAGCTATTGACAGAAGATTTCAATTTGCCAGATGTTTGGAACATCCCAGCTGCAGTATCATCCAGAAGTAGGGAGATTGTGGATTCTATATAGGGAGAACTGTACCAACAACTGGTAATGGAACCCATGCTGGAAGAGGAGATCCTAAACATGATACTTACAAATCAGGAAAGTGTTTCTGATGTGCGTGATCTGGTATCCAGTGATTACCAGATGGTATGCTTCAGTGTTAGGATGCAGGTGGAGATGGATTATTCAAAAGTGAGGGTTCTAGACTTCAGAAAAACAAACTTTGTCCAGATGAGGGAATACCTCAGGGATTCGTTAGTTGGATGGGAACAACTGGGGGAAGTAGAACAACAATGGGCAAACTGAAAAGATATTTTAAGGGCAAAACGTATTTTAGTTAGGAAAGTAAATAAAAGAGAAAAAGGGAGACACTGGCTTTCAAAAGATGTACTAAAAAGATAAGAAAAATGAGGTTAGCCTTCATGTAACTCTGAACTTCTCAGAAAGACAGGAGTTAAATCCAAAATAAATATAAGAAATTAGATTATAAGAGATATCAGAGGAAGGAAAAAACAATATCTGGAGAAGCTAAGGGAAGCTTGCGAAGTAGATAAGAAAGATGCAAATGGAAGAACACATCGCCAATACAGCAAAATATGGGGTCAAGACCTTTTTTAGGTATGTTACTGACAGGAGGAAGTGCAAAAGTAGTGGTATGAGATTCAAGAATGAAGTGGAGGAGTTTGTAGAGGCTGATGATGAAGAGGAATTGCTTAACAAATATTTCTGTTCTATGTTCAGAGGTGAAGGGCTGGGAATGGGACTCCAGAAACAAATACAAATAGTATTGGAAGTGAGGTAGTTCTTTATTTTTTCCTCAGCCACATGCCCGCAAAAGTGAACATATTTTGCAGACTTTGGACGGTAAATGAGCCTAACCTTCCACTTAGAGTGGAATAAAGCCATTAGAGAATCCACCCAGATTTATTTTTTAATCCAGTAAACCTGGGACTGCTGTTTAAGTGCCATAGAGTCTGTATCGACTCATGGCGACCCTCTGGATACTTGTCCTAAACTGTGTTTAATCTTCAGTCAGGTGGCTCATTGTTGACAGGGTGGCACTCATAGCTGCTGTTACTGTATCAATCCATCTCATTGCTGGCCTTCCCCTTTTGCACTGACCTTCTGCCTTGCCAAGCATGTCTTTTTTTTTTTTTTTTTTTAAATGATCAATCTCTTTGCATGATGTGTCCAAAGTATGAAAGTCAAAGTCTTGTTTTAGCTTATAAAGAAAGCTTGGGTTTGATCTCCTTTAGTACTGACTGGTTTGTTCTTCGGGCAGTCCATGGTATACACAGTATTTGTCGCCTGCACCATAATTCAGAGACATCAATTTTCTTCCTGTCTATCTTTTTCACTGTCTAACTTTTGCATCCATATGACTATTGAAAATACCATGGCTTGAACGAGTCAAATCTTGGCATGGAGAGAGACATCTCTGCTCTTATGAATCTTGTCTAGGTCCTTCATAGTCATTCTGCCAAGAGCAAGGTGTCGTCGGATTTCTTGACTGCTTGTTGTTTCTTTGATAGTTGATCCAAGTAGGTTAAAATTGTCTACTATTTCGATTTCTTCTTTGATGAACTTATTGATTTTGCCAGTTGTCGGGATCTTTGCCTTCTTTACATTAAGGTACAGGCTCATTTTAAGACTATGTTCCTTGATCTTGAGAAGCAAATGTTTCAGATTGTCTTCCCTTTCAGCTAGTAATGTGGTATCATCAGCATAGCGAAGGTTGTTGATGTAGCTTCCACCAATCTTCACACTTCTGTTGTTTTCATACAGTCCTGCTTCTCTGATTTGTTCGGCACATAAACAGATGGGGGAAAGTATATGCAGCCTTGTCGTACACCTTTGCTGATTTTAAACCATTCTATTCGAACTGTTGCTTCTTGATCTTTGTAAAGGTTGTGCAAGAGAACGATCGGGTATTCCGGTATATCCATGCCTCTTAATGTGGCCCAGAGTTTCTAATGGTTTACACAATCAAAAGCCTTGCTGTAGTCAATAAAACACATATAGATATCCTTTTGGTATTCTTTAGTCTTTTCAGGGTCCATCTCACATCCGCAATGTCTGTTGTTCCTTGACCTATCCTGAACCCTGCTTGCATTTCAGGCAGTTCTCGTTCCAGGTATGGTTGTAGTCTCTGCTGAATAATCTTCAGTAGAATCTTGCTGGCATGTGGGATCAGAGCGAGTGTGCGATAATTTCTACAGTCGGTGGGATCACCTTTCTTTAGTATTGGTATAAACACAGATCTTTTCCAGTCAGTTGGCCTTGACGATGTCTTCCAAATTTCTGGCAAAGCCTTGTAAGTATGGTAACAGCTTCATCAGATTGCTGTAATACTTCAATGGGAATGCCATCAATGCCTGGTGCTTTGTTCTTTGATAAGGCTTTCAATGCTACTTCAATTTCATTTTTCATCACCAATGGTTCCTGATCATAAAGTACAGGTTGAAACGGTTATTGGTCCCCTTGATGTTTATTGTATAACGATTCTGTATATTCTTTCCACCTTTTCTTGATCTTCTCAGCATCATTCAACATGGACTCTTGAGAATCTTGTAGCATTCCAAATTGAGGCTGGAATTGTTTCTTTAACTCCTCATAACTTTAGGAAAGCCGATCTTATTCTTCCTCTAATAGTTTCTGCTTCTGTTTCCTTGCATGCGTCATTGTAATTCTTCTTGTCTTGTCTTGCTGCATGTTGGAAATCTGTGTTCTGCGATTGCCTCTCTTTCTCCTCTCCATTTTGGCCGTTTGTTTTTTCACTTTTTGTAGTCTTCTCACTTCCAACGTAACCTTCTTGATGTCATCCCATAACTCTTCTGGAGCTCTGTCATTTGTGTCTAAAGCAGCACATCGATTTTGCGGGCAGTCTTTAAATTCCGGTGGTGTATTCTCAAGGTCATATTTTATTATATTCATGAGTGGCTTGCTCTTTTTCAACTTTAGCTTGAGTTTCCATACTAATAGTTGGTGATCTGTACCACTGTCAGTTCCAGGTTTTGTCTTTGTTGATATAGAGCTTTTCCATCTGTCTTCCACAGATGTAGTCAATTTTATTTTTGTACAGTCCTTTAGGTGAAGTCCACTTGTACAGTTGGTGCTTGTGTTGCTGGAAGAAGGTGTTTGAGATGAATAGATCGTTGGTCTTGCAGAATTCTATCAGTCTTTCTTCAGCTTCATTTCTGTTGCCTAGTCCATATTTTCCAACCACTTTGCCTTCTTCCTTGTTGCCGACACTTCCGTTCCAGTCGCTCATGGCTATCAGGATATTCTGTTTGCATGTTTTGTCCATTTCAGTTTGTACTTGTTCGTAGAACTCATCAACTTCATCCTGTTCTGCAGCTGTTGGGGCATATACTTGAGTTATAGTTGTGTTGATGGGCATTCCTCGTAGACGAATAGAAATTAAGCGTTCACTGATTGCATTGGATTTCATTACAGTTCTTGCAAGTTTCTTCTTAATTATAAATGCGACACCATTTCTTCTTTGTCTTACATTTCCAGCATAGTAGACCATGTGATCATCAGATGCAGTGCCCAATGCCAGTCGATTTCAGTTCACTGATACCCAACAAAGAGAGTTGTTGACCACCTCCAACTTCCCTTGGTTCATGCTTCGTACATTCCATGTCCCCAATATGTAAGATATATCTTTACAGCTTCTCACTCTTCATTTCATATACAGCTACATCAGCAGTCAGATTTCCCGAGGGCTTTGATCCCAACCACATCATAAATGCTGGCTTTAGTCTGAAAAGTCTTCAGCTCCTCCCCAGTAGCCAGTTGAGTGTCTTCTGACCCTGGGGGTCTCATCTTCTAGCACTATAGTGCAATTTGTTTTGTTGTGATTATCTATTGGATTTTTGTGGCAAGATATGGAAATAGATTGCCAGGCCTTTCTTCCGCACAGTTTAATTCTAGTGTTGTTGCCGTTGTCACAGAAATGTGATATTTCTCCGCCAACACTGTCCCATTCTGCTGCTGCCCAGATGGGTGGTTTGTCTTGGTCTGGCACTACAGCTGAGTCCTGTCCATCTTGGGAGACCCTTCCAGTAGTTAAGTTACCGATAGCTTAGCCCTCAACATCACTGATGCACACAAGCCCTCACAGCACGACAAGCTGCAAACCATGTGAGGGCTGGGACTGCTATTGCCAAGCATACACAAACCAGTTGGCTAGCGAACTGCATCTTTCACTTAAGTGCATGTAGGCTTGTCCCGTGAGGGTCATGTCTCATCTCATAAAATGCCCAAACCATGGTTGCATTAGGTAGTACATGTGAGGTTGGCCTCTATGGAGATTTGTAGTGCTGAGATGTGCACTTCAGTCTTTATTCTTTGGAAAGGGACTCTGGGCACAGCAGTAGTTTTGGCCAGTCAGTCCTAAAGAATTTTTTTGAGGATTATAATCCAACTCTATCCTCCAAGGCCCTTTTTGCCCACCTTCATTTTCAGGCTGCCTTAAAAAAAATCCAATTAAATTGAAAAACCACATGTACCATTGCATACGAACACATGACTATTCTGTGATTTGTATATATTGTTATTGTATATAGTTCCCCTGTTAGCCAAGTTGAATCTCCTGTTCATATGTAAACACAAAGTACTATTGGAAATGTGTGTGTTCATTGTTTACTGTAAACCGCGCTGATGCTGAATAGCGCGGTATAAAAAAGACTATAAATAAATAAATAATTTCTCAAAGAGAAATCACACATGTACTATTCCTTTGAAAAGTGCCTAAGGAAAAAGTACTTACAGAGATTTGCACCTGCATTTTCTGTGGGCTCTTTTTCTTGTTAAAAAGGCATGTGCAGTTATGAAAATGGGAAAACTATGTGCATTGTTGCATTCCATGCCTTATCCCCACCCCTGGAATATCCACCTGCATGGAAAACAAATATGTATGTTTAGCAACAATAACTTCTGAAATGTCCCCTTCCATGCTTTAACATAGTCTGCTGAAAACCTATTGTGGTGGTATGTTTTCTCTATAGATTTCCATTAACATGTTTTTAATAATTCATAATTTGTGTTTACAGGGGCTTTCAGTCCTGGAGTTCCTGTACAGCCAGTTCTCATCAAGTACCCAAATAGACTGGTATGTATCATGTTTATCCTATATTGATAAATTTAAAGAAATGTAAATACAGTATTTACTATAGTGCTTGCTTTGGCTAGAGAAGCAATTAAGTCTTTTTTTTTTTTTTTTTTTTTCTGGCATACTCTTGAGATTATTCAATCCTTATGGCACGCACACATACAAAATTTTCCATGATCTTCAATGCCCAACCTTTCTTCCTGGCAGAAGGTTAACAGCATACTAGTCCCCACGCTTTTGGTCTTATTGCCAAAGGGCAGGGCCCTCCTTGGCCATCAACCTAATAGCAACTTGGGTGAATGCCAAGGTGGAGAGGTTCTTCAGCCACAGGAGGGAATCTTGAGCGGCAGATCTGGACGCTCTGCTCCAGGACTGGCCCCTCGAGTGGCCTCTATAGTATTCCCTTTGTGCTACTTGGTGAGTTGGGTCTTACTAACAATTTGTTCTCACCCTAGTCTTGGTCATCCTGGTGGCTCCAGACTGGCCGCATCTGCCTGTTATGCAGATCTCTTGAGCTTTGTGGCAGGGTCCCTGCTTTTGTTACAGCATATATTTTTCTTAGATCTAGGGGTGCAACTGATACACTAACAGATGCAAAGTGGTACTGTGGTATCGGCAACATCTGAGAGCCAGTTTTGTAGGCAGTGCACTGACAGTCCAAAAAGGCCACCTATGGAAGAAACACAGCACAACAAATCACAAACTATGCACAAAATATGAAGAATGCCTCTCCAGAATACAAACTTGTTGAAAATGTGTAGTGAATATCTGGAATAAAAATCAGAGCTGTACTTTTCTATTCTGTTCAAAATGTTTTACTTATAGAGTAGAGGAGTAGCTTAGTGGTTAGAGCAATAACCTAGTACCCAGGAGATCTGGGTTACATTCCCACTGACGCTTCTTGTGACCTTGGGCAAGTCACTTTACCCTCCATTGTCTCAGAAGAAAAGGCCTGGCAATCTACTTTGGGTCATACCTTGCTAAGAAAACCCAGGGGCTGATGGGTTGCCAGGAGTCAGCATTGACTTGACGGCACAAGGGAAAAAAAACCCCTATAAGAAGAAATTGTAAACATACCTGATGATTTCCTTTCTTTGAATCCTCCTAGACCAGTCCAGAGAAATGGGTTATGCTCTCTTGCCAGCTGATGGAGGCAGACTTGAGTAACTTTCATTGATGTCATTGGAAGATGTAACCAATGATGCAGCACTGAGAGCCAGTAAGAATCATCCCAAGCAGTAAGCAAAAAAAACAAAAAGAAAACTTCAAAACGATTAGCAACGAAACAATCCTCAATTGAAAGTCAGATTAGGCTGTCTTACCGTATCTTACAGCTGGTCAGGCTCTACAATAGTTAAGAAATAAAAAGGCAGTAGGATGCCCCAATCCACAGCAAAGTCTTCCAGGGCAGGTCCTGGACTGGTCTGTCAAGATTCAAGGAAAAGGAAAGGCATGATTAAAATGTCTCCTTCCCTACCATTCTGCTAGACCAGTCCAAAATGAGTAAGATATATCCAAGCATTTAGGACACCGGGTGGAAGTAAGATGGTGCTCTGGTCAGAACAGTCTTGCTAAAAGCACCTACAGCTCTTGCTTCCATTTGCTGCTGGTAGTACTTCATGAAGTAGCTGCCTTACAGATGTCCTCTCGAGATGCTGAGGCAGACAGCCTAGGAGGAGGCCTCTGACTTAGTCAGGTGAGCTTTGACTCTCTCTGGTACTCGCTTCCCCATCAGAAGGTACACTAAACCAGTGGCTTCTTCGATCCAGCGGGAAATAGAGGACTTAGCCGCTGCTTGTCCCTTCCTTGAGCCACTGTGAAACAGACACATGACATGACTACTGAAAGGCATTACTCACCTCCATGTATTTGAGCAAGACTCCTCACATCGAAGAAATGCAGCAAGGGATGCGACTGGAGGTCATCCCCCCCCCCCCCCCACAAAGGAGGGTAAAACCACTTCCTGATTAAGGTGACAAGGGAAAATTGCCTTCGGAGGAAAAGAGGGAATTGTTTGCATGGTGACAGAAGTCATGGAAATTGGGGGGAGAAAGGCTTCTGACAAGACAGTACCTGACGGACCAAGACCCATCTGGTGGAATCAAGAGCCACCAGAAAAAATGCCTTAATAGCCAAATCCTTTAGGATGGTCTTGTGAATAGGTTTGCCTTTCAAACCATCCGTGCCTTCAACCCCAATGAGAACGCCACCGAGGAACAGCCGGCATCGTGGCTCGACGCCAGGCATGGCTGCAGTCATCGGACCTCGAGCCATGGGTTCAGGACAAGTTGGTCGATGTCCCTTGCCAAGGTGAAAACCTTTTTGGCAAGCCCATGACCGAGAAGGCCGCTCAGCTCGAGACCGAGCACCTCACCCGGACAAGGCTGTCGAGGAAGACCTCTGCCCCTTCTCATAAAAAGAAGGGCTCGGGTAAAAAGCCATTTTACCCGAGGAAGGGCACTGCCTACAAACAGTACCCGCAATATCAGGCTGCCCAAGCTGCCCACCAGGGTCAGCAAGCCAAGGGCCAGGGTAATGGGCCCCGTAGGCAGAGGACCCCCAAGCCTCAGGCCCCTGCTACCACTCAGCAGGGTGGGGGTTTTTGACTCCTTGAGCATAGCCTCTCCTCCACTGCTCTCCCAACCCTGCACAGGAGGTCGCCTCGCCCTCTTTGCCCACCAGTGGCCCCTTATCACTGGGGACAGTGTGGGTGCTGGAGATAAATCCACAGGGGATATGCCCTCCATTTCCACCAACTGCCACCCCCATACTTTCCAGGGGAGCCTCCAAGGCCCTCCTCTGCACCCAGACCTTCTCTGTCAGGAACGTCAGGGTCTGTTGGTGGACAGGGCAGTGGAACCTGTGCCTCCCCACTTGCAAGGTCACGGATTCTACTCCAGGTATTTCCTGGTGCCCAAAAGGACCGATGGCCTTCGTCCCATTCTGGACCTCAGGAACCTCAACAAGTTCCTAGTGAAAGAAAAGTTCAAGATGCTTACTCTTGGAACCCTTCTGCCCTACCTCCAGCAGGGAGATTGGCTATGCTCCTTAGATCTAAAGGATGCGTACACTCACATCCTCATTCATCCAGACCACAGGAAGTACCTGAGGTTCATCGTGGGATGAAACCATTATCAGGACAGAGTGCTGCCTTTTGGCCTCACCTCCGCTCCCAGAGTCTTCACAAAGTGCCTAGCAGTGGTGGCGGCCTACCTGAGAAATCAGGGCATCTTTGTCTTCCCCTATCTGGACAACTGGCTCATCAGGGGTCAGACAGGTCAGGAGGCCAATCAAGCCACCCTCAGAACCATTGCTCTTCTACAACGCCTGGGGTTTGTCATAAACTTCGCAAAGTCCACTTTGCTCCCTTCCCAGAACTTTGAGTTCATAGGGGCAAGGTTGGACTCTCTCCTGGCAAAGGCATTCTTGCCAGAAAACAGAGCCCAAAGGTTGATGGCCTTGGCAAGTCAGTTTCTCAGCAGCTCCCTGGTCTCCGCCAGACTCTGCCTGAGGCTGCTTGGCCACATGGCTTCGACAGTACATGTGACCCCCCAATGCCAGGCTCCATATGAGGCCTGCACAGTGGTGCCTTCGGACTCAGTGGTCACAGGCCACAGGCAGCCTCAGAGACAGGATAAGAGTGTCCAGACCATTTCTGCACTCCCTCAACTGGTGGCTGCACCCTCCTTATCTACTGTAAGGGGTGCCTTTTCAGATTCCAGGGTACTCAGTAGTGCTGACAACAGATGCCTCCCTGCAAGGTTGGGGAGCTCATTGTCTGGGCAAGTGCACCCAGGGCCTCTGGTCTCCCTGGGAAGCTGCACAGCAGATCAATCTACTCGAACTCAGAGCTATTCGATTAGCACTCAAAGCTTTCACTCCTACACTGGCTCAACAGTCTGTCCTGATTCAGACAGACAAACAAGTTGCCATGTTTTATGTGAACAAACAGGGCGGAACTGGGTCCAGGATCCTTTGTCGGGAGGCTCAGGACCTTTGTTCTTTTGCCCTCAAGCACAACATGCTCCTCAGGGCTGTGTACCTTCCAGGCCAGGACAACTACCTGGCAGACAGATTAAGCAGGATACTGCAGCCCCACGAGTGGCAGCTCCATCCTTCAGTAGTTCAGAAGATCTTCCTGAAATGGGGTCTGCCTTTGATAGATCTCTTTGCCAGCCCCATGAACAAGCAGCTGCCAAAGTTCTGCTCCAGGCAACCACATCCTCTGCGGATAGCAGCAGATGCTTTTCTGATACCTTGGTCTCAGGGCCTCCTCTATGCGTTTCCTCCCACGCCCTTGGTGTCCCGAACCCTATTCAAGAGCCTCGGTCCTACTGGTAGCACCCAGGTGGCCGAGACAGCCTTGGTTTCCTCTTCTGCTTGGTGGATCCTCCACTGCCTCTGGGGTTGCAACCCGACCTTCTCACACAGGACCAGGGTTCCCTTCTGCACCCCAATCTCAGGTCTCTCAATTTGATGGCCTGGAGGCTGCAAGGGTAGTTTTGGCTCCCTGGGGCCTACCTCAGGAAGTTGAGGAGGTTGTCCTAGCCTCTAGGAAACAGTCCACGAGGAAAACCTATGCTCTCAAGTGGAAGAGGTTTTCTGTGTGGTGTCACCTACGTATAGAGGATCCTTTCTCCTGTACTGTGCGAGTGGTGCTTCAGTATTTCATGCACTTATCCAATCAGGGACTTAAGTCCAATTCTGTTCGGGTCCACCTTTCAGCTCTAGCAGCTCACCACTCATTGGTAGAGGGGCAGTCTCTATCTGGTCACCCCTTGGTGTCCCGCTTTCTCAGGGGCTTGCTTTTGCTCAAGCCTCCAATCTGTCGTCCTGCCCCTGAGTGGGAGCTGAATGTGGTCTTGCAACAGCTGACTCGCCCACCTTTTGAGCCGATGGCTACTTATCTACTTCGCTTCCTCTCCTGGAAGACACTCTTCCTAATAGCCCTTACCTCGGCTAGGCGAGTAAGTGAGCTTCAGGCCCTGGTCTGTGACAGGCCTTACACCAGGATTTACAGGAACAGGGTAGTCCTCAGGACTCATCCAAAGTTCCTCCCTAAAGTTGTCTCCTCTTTCCACCTCAATCAGGAGGTGGTTCTTCCAACATTCTTCCCTAGGCCTCATGCAAGCCAGGCTAAAGCCGTCCTGGATACCCTAGACCAGCGATGGCGAACCTATGGCACGCGTGCCAGCTGTGGCACGCGAAGGCCTTGCAGCTGGCACGCGGGAAGGTCCGCATTTAAAAGGTCCCAAATTTAAAAAAAAAAAAAACAAACAAACCGGCTGCTTCTGCCGCGGCAGCCTCAAGAGCTCTGCCGCGGGGCCCCCCCCCGGCAGAGCCTCCCTGCATCATCTACCTTCAAGTCGCAAAACGCGGGCTTCTTTCAGAGCCGCGAGAGTTTCCTTTCTCGCGGCTCTCCCGCGAGAAAGGAAACTCTCGCGGCTCTGAAAGAAGCCCGCGTTTTGCGACTTGAAGGTAGATGATGCAGGGAGGCTCTGCCGGGCAGGGGGGGGGCCCCGCGGCAGAGCTCTTGAGGCTGCCGCGGCAGAAGCAGCCGCTTTGTTTGGGTTTTTTTTTTTTAATTTGGGATGATAGGGGGGAAGGGGGTTTAGGACTGGTAATGGGCTATGGTGGGGAGGCTAAGACTGGAAATGGGCTGATGGGGGGGGTAGGACTGGTAATTGGCCAGGGGGGGGGGCTAAGACTGGAAAGGGGCTGATGGGGGGGGGGTTAGGACTGGTAATTGGCCATGATGGGGGGGGGGGCTAATACTGGAAAGGGGCTGATGGGGGGGTTAGGACTGGTAATTGGCCGGGGGGGGGGGTTAGGACTGGTAATTGGCCGGGGGGGGGGGTTTGGAAGGGTAATTGGCCGGGGGGGGGCTAAGAGTGGAAAGGGGCTGATGGGGGGGGTTAGGACTGGTAATTGGCCAGGGGGGGGGAATGACAGGTAATTGGCCAGGGGGGGGGGTAGGACTGGTAATTGGCCGGGGGGGGGGGGGGTAGGACTGGTAATTGGCCAGGGGGGGGGTTAGGACTGGTAATTGGCCGGGGTTAGGACTGGTAATTGGCCATGGGGGGGGCTAAGACTGGAAATGGGCTGATGGGGGGGGGGTTAGGACTAGTAATGGGCCATGGGGGGTGCAAAGGCTGGAAGTGGGCTGGTGATGGTGATGGTGATGGTGATTTGGGGGGGGGTAGGACTAGTAATGGGCTATGGGGGGGGCTAAGACTGGAAATGGGCTGATGGGGGGGTTAGGACTGGTAATGGGCTGATGGGGGGGTTAGGACTGGTAATGGGCTATGGGGGGGCTAAGACTGGAAATGGGCTGAGTGGAAGGAGGGCTTGAACTGCAAATAGCTGATGGGATTGGGGCTTGGAATGGAAATGGGTTGTGAGGGGGAGGGAGCTAGGACTGGAAATGGGTGAGGGGGGCTAGGACAGGAAATGGGCTGATGGAGGGGCTAGAATAGGACTGGAAATTGGCTGTTGGGGGGGTGCTAAGATTGGAAATGGGCTGTGGTGGGGGTTTGGATTGAAATGGACTCATGAAGGGGCTAGAACTGGAAGTAGGCTCCTGGGGGGCTTGGATTGGAAATGGGCTGAGTGGAGGGGAGCTAGGATTTGACATGGGCTGATGGTGGGGCTAGGAAAGGACTAGAAATGGGCTCATGGGGGGCTGGGTTTGGAAATGAGCTGATGGAGGGACTCGGATGGGACTGCAAATAGATGGGGGAGCTAGGACTGGAAATGGGCTTATGGGGGGTTAGGACTGGAAGTGGGTTGATGAGGGGGGGCTAGGACTGGTATTGGGTTGGGAGGTTGCTAGGACTGGAAATGGGTTGGGGGGCTGCTAGGACTGGAAATGGGCTGATGCAGGGACTAGAAGGGAATGGATGCTGGGTGAGGCTGGAACTAGAAGGGAGCTGGTGTTGGGGGAGGATTAGAATGGGATGGGGCTGGGAGAGTAAAATGGAGAGGGGAAAAATATTTTGTGTGGGAGGGATAAAAAATCTACAATTGGCCGGGTATTGGGAGAATAAGTGGGGATTGAGGATGGAGGGGTAAATTTTGAGTAGATGAAATAGGAATGAGGAAAGAGCAAAAGGAGAAAGATTAGTATGTTAAAGCAGATGTAGAGAGAGAATGGAAAAAAAAAACCAAGAAGACAGAAGAAAGGACAAATGGACAGCAGATGGAGAGTTAGGAGAAGACACGAAGAAACCAGAAGAAAGTGGCTGGAGCAATTGCAACTGAAAAAAAATGCACAAAAGGTAGAAAAATATCTCTTTATTTTGAATTTATTAACTGGAATATGTCAGCTCTGGGAAATGTGCATCATTAATTTTTGCGCTTTGTTTAGTACAAGAGGAAATTAATTTATAGTTTTATTTCTACAGGGTGGTTGTATATTCCAAGTTTGGCTTTTGGGGTTCCCAGTTTAATTATTGTCTTCCTGTTTTTAAATTGTGATTCCTTGTTTGGTGATGGTCTGTTCTGCATGTGTAACTGAGCTGAGGTATTCTGTTTATATAATTCCTATTTGACATTGCCACTTGTTCTTTCCCCAGTAGGTCATGTATTGTTGTTCTCTGAAATGTATTGGTTTAATATTTGCAGTGTTGCCTTTTGATAGTTAGGGTATGGTGCTTTGTGAGTCCTGGTAGTACTGTTAGGATACGGCGGGTTTGCTATGGGTTCTAAATGGGCAGCGTTTGTAGTAGTTCCTAATGTGCCTGGCGGTTGGTACTGGATTATAGTAATGTAGAAACCTTTTAGTCTTTCTTTATCCATATACTCATTAAGAGGCATGTTTACTAAAAGTTAGTGTATGGTAACATTATGCAAATATTTATGCAAATGAGGCACCTTATGCAAATGAGGCTTTAATGGACGTGCTGGCACTTTGAGGAAATTCTTTGGTTTTGTGCGGCAGTTTGGGCACTCGGGCTCAAAAAGGTTAGCCATCACTGCCCTAGACTGTAGAAGGGCCTTATCCTTCTACCTTGACCGTACGCAGGGGCATAGAAGGGCTACTCAGCTCTTCGTATCCTTTGACCCCAATAAGTTGGGATTGGCTGTGTCCAAGCATACCTTGTCCATCTGGGTGGCTGACTGTATCACCTGGGCTTACAAGGCGGCTGACCTTCCTTTGCAGGGTAGGGTCACGGCCCATCGTGTCAGGGCATTGGCTGCCTCAGTGGCTCATCTCCGCTCTGTGCCCTTGGTAGACATCTGCAGGGCTGCAACTTGGTCTTCAAGCCAGACTTTTGCGGCCCATTACTGCCTGGAGAGAGAGTCCCGTAGGAACAGTGCTTTTGGCCAAGCAGTACTCCGGAATCTCTTTGAGGTTTAGGCAACTCCTGCCCTCCGTTGGGCTACCGGTGGAGGTTGTGTCCTTGGAAAGCCTTTCTTTGCTGCTGAGACTAGAGGGAGTTCTCTTGTTCAGCCTGGGTTCCTCGGTAGCCCAGAACTTGGGAGTCACCCATATGTGAGGACTGACTTCCTGCTTGGTCCTGGAGAAAGAGTAGTTACTCACCTGTAACAGGTGTTCTCCAGGAGCAGCAGGAATCAGTCCTCACAACCCTCCCTCCTCCCCTTGGAGTTGCAGTTGTACATAGTTTATTTTTTCATTTTTGTCTGCTGTTCTTAGCTAAGCCATTTGACAGAGGTAAGATGGCACCTTTAGGTGGGAAGGGAACTGCGCATGCGTGCCTGCATTCCCAAAGGCTTTCATAGAAAGCTGGGGAAATGCTCCGCTGGGGCTTCATCGGTGCCGATGACACCCATATGTGAGGACTGATTCCTGCTGCTCCTGGAGAACACCTGTTACAGGTGAGTAACTACTCTTACTCAGCTGTAACTGATGATCAACGGAACAGCAGAAATCTAGTTTTCACAACCCACCCTCTTCTCCTAGGATTTGTAGGTCTTCCACTTCTCCTTCTCACCTTTTATCTCAGCTACAAATTCAACTGAGGAGAGAACACTGGAAAGGTAGGAAGGCAGCTATGCAGGCTCAGTGGCATGCTCCCAAAAGCTTTCCTATTGGACGCTGGGGAGCATTACCGCGTTGACTCTGTCAGTACCGATGTTGCCCATATGTGAAGACTAAATTTCTGCTGTTTTCGAAGATCACCTGTTACAGGTGAGTAACTACGCTCTATGACTATATCTTTATCTTTATTACGTCATTTGATAGACCGCTCTTGTCAAGACATTCGAGCGGTGTACAATAAAAGGTCATTACGCCACTAAGCTAGAGAAAAGGAACGCCAAATTATAAATAGGAAAGAGGGAGAAAAGGACAATGCACAACAACAGTGAAAAGAGCACAAAGACAGACCAGACAGAGGATTCAAGACAGACAACAAGCACAGGGAGGGAAACCAAAACAACAAAAGGGAGGCAACAATACACAGCCAAACTAGGCAACAGCATTAAAGACAAACAGACAAAGACTCAAGGGGGGGCATCCGGAGGAAGGTCAAAGGCTTGTTGGAACAGGTGGGTTTTCAGTTGCTCCTTAAATTTAGAGTATGAAGGTTCTAGTCGGAGGGAAGGTGGCAAAGCATTCCAAAGGGAGGGGCCTAGAAAAAAGAAAGCGGAGTGACGGGTCTGTTCTAAGTGTGCTTGTGACGGAGAGGGTAAGGACAGGTGATTAGCATGTAGGGAACGGAGTTGACGGTAAGGTGTGTGCAGAGATATAAGATCAGCCAATTCGCACGCGGTGCGCTTGGTGAACTTGGACAAGGCTGAGCGTCAGATACAGAATCTTCAAAAAGAGTTAGAGGATTGCAATAATCGAGCCCGTCGCAACAATGTCAGGCTCATAGGAGTACCAGAGGGTGCGGAAGCAGGAGATCTCAGAGAATTTCTGGTTAAAACTCTTCCCTCCTTGCTGAAGATTACCTTTTACGGAGCTCTGGAAATTGACTGCGCATATCGTGCTCCCACCAACATCGCACTTAATCGGACGACCCCCCGACCCATTATCTTTCGATTACTGAGGTATCAGCAAGTTGAGCAAATTTTCAAAGCTGCCCGGGTGATTCAACATCTGCAGTTTGAAGATCATAAAGTCTCTTTCTTCCCCGACTTGGCAAAGGCCACAGCTGACCGGCGGAAGGGACTCCTTGCTTTTCGACCTAGACTTCAACAGTTACAGGCTCGCTTTGGCCTCTTATACCCGGCGAAGCTCAGAGTGACTCTCCATAACCAAACTAGCACCTTCGAAGATCCTGCTCTGCTAGCAACATTTTTAGATTCCAAAGAGGCAGACCAGATGCGCTACGCCAACAACTCGGATAAGACTCCGCTGGAACTGCCCGTCATTTTGAATGACCCGACGTGGTGATCATTGTCTGGAATAGAGACTGCCTGGACCTTTCTTTCTTTAATATCTACCTTTCTCGGTCTCCTTTTCCTCCATGATGTGCACCTCGGTTGGACTCGGAGCACGCACAGCTATACCGCTTATCTGTCTCAATAAGGCCTTCTCTGGGGTTTCACCCCGCAGACATCAGGTCGCCAGTAATTTCTGGGGTTTTGCTTCTTCTCTAAGGCACTTCGGTGCTTCTCCTGTTATATAGGGCGCTTCATGATTTTATTGGTTTATTTTTATTAGATCGTGTGTATAGTCACTAATAGTTGATATGAGGGACATTGCGCAACTCGTTGCGTCATCATGTTTCTTTCTCAGAATGTTTGACTTTGTTATATGGCCTTCTATAAGTTCTTGTCATTGAACGGAAGAGGCATTAATGGTCCAATCAAAAGAATGACCGTTCTTAGTTATTTTAATCATGACCATACTGATGTAGTGTTTCTTCCGGAATCCCATTTCACTTTCGTTGAACTATTGAAACTCACTGCCACACCTTATATGATGGCTGCCTCTTCTCCCGCTGTTTCCAAGCGGTGCGGGGTAGCCATCTTGGTTGAGAAATCTTTGCCACCCACTGTAATGGATACTAGCTTTGATGGGGAGGGTAGTTGGGCCTGTGTATATTTTAGGTTGGAGATAGTGAATTTCCGTGTAATTGTATTTATGCTCCGAATGTGGATGACCCTGTCACTGTTACCCGGTGGTGACTTTTACTAAGTATTTGATCTTCTGATAGATAGATTGTTGCCTAGAACGCGTGGTCCACCCAAGAGTCTCTACACTCTGCCAGCTCTGATGAAAGATCTTGTGCGAGTAGATATATGGAAACTGCTTTACCCATCCGACCTAGAGCTCACCTTTCTCAGCCCCCCCATCACTCACAATCTCGATCTGATTTTTTCTTCTCTCCTCAGTACTACTTTTCCAAGTGGACATATACTCCTGATAGGTTAGCTAATTGGAAAGCCATCCAGAGCACTTGATGCTGGACATGCCATGTGGCCTCTGGTCTACTAAACTCCTGTTAAGTATGATTGTCCCGCATCACAGTATTACTGGAGTCTGGTCTGGGGTCGTCTTCATTCTATTTTATATTTTCCGGAACCCCTCTTTGGGGAGATTGTGGGGTTCCGCTCAGCTGCGGGGATCCCCTCTCTTCCTAAATTGGCTTGCTTCCTTTTAGCCTTTATGCCGGGCCTTGCTATTTCCTGGTTCCTCACTCACGAAATCTTGGGAAAATAGCTCTTTTTTGAGCTCTAATGAACGGTAATCATACTTGTTTTCATTGCAAATATGTGCAAACCCCTCATATGTTAGCCTCTTCCGTTCAAATCACTCCCTATTGGTCTTGTTAGAAGATGCTCCACGATTATGTTCAAACTATTCAATGTTCTCAGTTGACGGTTTGATTCTGTATTAATCTCTGTCACATGCTCATCCGGTATCATAGACTCTACTTCTGTTTGTTTGATGTACCATAATTATTGTATGTAAGCGCGTATATGATGATCCTTATCAGCTTAGAGAAGAAGCATTGGGGTGGGGGGTAACTGGGGTTGTTTTCTTTATCGTGTGTGTGTAATTGTTTCTTTTGGTGTGTTGTTACTTTTGTTTGTTGCAAAATGAAAATAAAAGTTTAAAAAAAAAAAAAAAGATCAGCCAGATAACGGGGAGTAGAAGTGTAGATGGCTTTATGCGTTAGAATAAATAACTTGTAACGGAATCGAAAACGGAGAGGCAGCCAATGTAAGCGAAAGAGGATGGGCGTGACATGCTCATAACGATGGGAGAAATTGATAAGACGAGCTGCCGTTTTCTGAATTAGCTGAAGGCGCTTAAGTTGAGTAGCAGGAAGGTTAGCTAGGAAAACATTGCAGTAGTCGAGTCTGCTGATAACCAAGGCCAAAACAAGGGTAATCAGTGCAGTAGAAGGGAGAATGGACCGAACAGCTCTAATTTGTCATAGAACTGTGAAAGACCGGTGGGTGAGAGTGGAAATGTGACCAGAGAAAGAAAGAGTGGAGTCCAGAGTAACCCCCAAGTAGCGTAAGGAGGAGACAAGCGGGATTGGAGTGAGGTTGATCTGAGGAGCAACAGTTGGGCAGGAGCCACTCAGGGAGACCCACATAGCTGTAGATTTTGCTGGATTGAGGTGCAAAAGTTTTTCAGGGAAAGCCATGAAGCAATATGAGCAAGGCAGCGATTAAACTGAGAGACGTCAAGGTTCAGTGGTGAAGTGTGATACAAGAGAATGATATCATCGGCATAGATGTATGATGAAACCGGATATTGCTGGATCAAGAGAGGGAGGGGAGAGAGGAAAATATTAAACAAAAGAAGAGAAAGAACAGAGCCCTGGGGAACACCACAGGTAAGACGGAACGGAGAAGAACACTGGTTATTGGAGTGGATGGTAAACGAATGGCCGAAAAGAAAAGAGAACCATTTCCAGACCTCACCGCGTAACCCCAGATCAGCCAGACGAGAAAGAAGAATGTGGTGGTCAATCAGATCGAATGCCGCAGAAAGGTCAAGAGAGACAATGAGGGTAATATCCCCACGGTCATGGGCGACGTGGAGTTCATTGAGTAGCGCCAGAAGGACGGTTTCCGTACTATGCCCTGAGCGGAATCCTGCTTGGCGTGGATGTAATACGTTAGTGGCTTCAGCGTGTGAGCTGAGTTGTGCAAAAGCAAAGCGTTCAAGCAGTTTGGCCAAAAAGGGGAGGTTCGACATAGGGCGCCAGTGGGAAAGTACGGAGGGATCAAGTGAAGGTTGTTTCAAGAGAGGGCGAACTATGGCAAACTTCCAGAGGAGTGGAAAGTGGCCGGTGGAAAAACTTGTGTTAAAAATGGTAACCATGATAGGCACTAACTGCAAGGTAGATTCAGCCAACCAATGGGAGAGAATTGGGTCAAGCTGACAGGTGGTTTTCCTAGAGCTAGAGAGAACTTGTAAGAGCTCAGCAGAGGTGATGGGACAAAAAGAGGACCATGTATGCGCTAGAGCCCGGTTCGGTGGGAAAGGCGGTGATCCTAATAAGGTGGGGTTTGACATCCCAGCAGAGGGTGCAGCTACAGAAGGAGAGTGAGGAGGGGATAATGGAGACGAGGCTGGATTCAAAAAAGAAGAATGCAAATCCGAGATTTTCTTTGAAAAGAAGGTGGCCAAAAGTTGCGGAACTGGGGCTTTACTGGGCTGATTGTGAGCCGAACCGGTAGAAGAAAGTTGGCGTAGGATGGAAAAAAGTCGTTTTGAGGAATCCGCAGCCTCAGAGATTTCGGTGGTATAAAAGGCGCGCTTGGCTGATTGAATCGCTGTGTGATAAAGGGAGTAGAGTTGCTTAAAGCGGCAAAGTGCTTCAGGTGTAGGATGTTTGGCCCATTGACGTTCCACTTGCCGGAGCTGAGTCTGCTGAAGACGCAGGCCTGGGTGGAACCAGGGGGAGCAGGTGACACGAGTAGCCCGAGTAGTAGAGGAGAGTGGGGCCAGATTATCTAAAGCAGTGGTGAGTGTAGTATTCCAAAAGGAGACCTGGGAGTCAGGAGAGCGTAATGCAAAATCAGGGGGAAAGAGTGTGCGGATGGAAAAGCATTTAATGTCGCAGGAGTGATGCGACGACGCAAAGAACATAGAGGTGGGGAGCTAGGCGAAGTAGCAATCTTCGGGGAGGGACAAGAGACTGAGAAGGAAACACAGAAATGATCCGACCAGGGAACACGATGAGTGGTAAGAGGAGAGATCTGGGGGAGAAGCGCAGGAAAGGAGAGCACTAAATCTAAAATATGGCCCGCAATATGAGTGGGACCAGAAACATGTTGGTGAAGAGAGACATCATGCAAAAGATCCAGGAAGACCTGATCTTTATGCCTAGAAGGGGTATCCACGTGGATGTTAGTCTCCAAGAATTATAAGATTAGAAAAGTGGAGGGAAACCTCGGAAAGCGTCTGCAGAGCTGCCTCCCAGCGTGCAGCCGAAGGAGAAGGGGAAAGATAAAGAAGAAGAAAATGGAGTGGGGGTGAGACCTGAAGATGGAGTAACAGAGACTCCGGGACAGAAACGGACGGGGACGAGATCTCCTCTAAGGCAAGAGAGGAGCGGTAGAGGAGAGCCACCCCGCCCCTACCCAGCCTAGGGGATGAGAAGGCTGAGAAGCCAGAGGGAAGAGCGCTGGCCAAAATGGGACCATCACCTTCCTTAAGCCAGGTTTCAGTAAGAAAGCATAAATCAAAGGACTGTTGTCTAATAAGGTCCTGGTTCAGCAGGGGCTTAGCCCGGAGAGATCGACAGTTCAGTAGTCAAGACTAAGCGTCAAGGTGGAAGCCACAGAGAGTGGGCCAGAGGGGCGAGAGTGTTGAAGAGGTGTAGTCTTTACGCATCTGCAGGAGATAAGATTAGAAGGACAGCGTGAAGAGAGGCTGGCAGGAGCTATAGAGGTAGGGCAAGGGCGCCAGCCCCAGTGCACTGGAATAAGGGCCATAGTAAAAACAGCCAAGCAGAGCACGAGGGTGCCGAAAAGAACCCGAAAGACCCAAAAAGAGCAAATTCTGTGAAAGTCAGAGAAGGACCCAAACACCCAATCAAATAAACATACAGACCTGAGGAGTAAGGTAATCAAATAGGAGAAACTCCCGAAAAGAACAGCACAGAAAGTCCCGAGCCAAACTCGCATCTGGAATAAAGAATACCCAAGCCACGCCCCGCGCTCGCCCCAAGGAGCTCGACCAAGGAGCAGGACCTGCTCCTTGGTCGCGCTCCTTCGGTGCGCGACACGCCGACGGTGACTTGTTTAAATAGTCAGCTGAGTACCTGGAAAGAGCGCGACCGCGGGAACGCGATCGCTTCACTTCCGGGGTCAGGCACCGGTTCCGGGAGACACAGGAGGCTTGCAATGGATACCAGGGAACCTGAAATAACAGGAAACAACAAATAACAGCATACAGTAGCAAAAGCATATAGGAGTAGCGCAGTATCCCATTCATGCAACTCATTAAACCATGTTTCTGTAATGATGACCATGTCCAAGCCCATTTCCACCATCAGGACTTTGTTGTCTAGACTTGGAGCATTTGTGCTCATTGCCTTACAGCTATTGTTGGTTGGCTTGCTTGTATTTTGCACAAATTTTGTTCCAGACTGCTCTTCCCTCTTGTCATTGATGTGTGGATTAATATGGTGACTACCACCAATGTTATGCTCTTGCTGGGAGTGATGTCCTGAACTTATTTTTTCCTATCCATCACCCCCTTTCCCTAGTTTAAATACTTGTCCACACATTTACTGCATTTTTCACTTAGGATCCTTTTTCCTGTCAGAGGTGCAGTTCATCACGACAGTGCAGCCTCTTGTTGTTCATCTATTGCCTCAATTGTCTATATATCTAAATCCTCCTTGTTTACACCAAGTTTGGAGCCAGATATTAAAGTTCTTTATGGGATGCAGCCTTGATTCTCCCTTATGAACAGGTGTAACTTCTGAGAACGCTATAGTGTTGACAATGAGTTTAAGATGCCCTCCCAAAAGCTGAAAGTCCCTTTGTACTGTAGAAATCTGTTTCTAGCCAGGTCATTTGTATCCAAGTACATAACATCGGTTTTGGAATGCTTACTTTCCGCACAGACTATGCAAACAATTTGGTTTGTATTCATAAGAACATAAGATATCCTATACTGGGTCAGACCAAGGTCTATCATGCCCTGTATCCTGTTTCCAGCAGTGGCCAATCTAGATAACAAGTACCTAGCAGTTTCCTCAAAAGACACAGGTTCCACAATGCTTGTAATGGGGCAAGCAATGGATTTCCCAGGTCCCCTTTAATAATGGTTTATGGACCTTTCCTCCAGGAATTTGTCCAAACCTTTTTTTAAACTCAGCTACACTAGCAGATTTTACTACATCCTCTGGTAACGAATTCCAGAATTTGATCACATATAGAGTATAAAAAATGTTCTCTTCCTTATCATCCCTCCAGTCTAGTCCCGGAAACTCTAGGGTTGTGCTCCTCTTCCAGCAACTTGGAGACTGAGAAACGTCATCCTTTTGATGACACTGGTATAAGGACACTGGCACCCCCTCCTCACTCCAGTTATCTCAGTCTCCAAGCAGCTGGAGCATGTGAGCCTGGAGGTCCGGCTCACTAGAGGGACAATTAAGGACATTTAGTTAGAGCTAGCTTATAATTTTACTTTAATTTTAATGTAATTTTAGTTTAATAGAATGTAGTGTACACTTAATTGCTGCCTTTTTTGGAGGCTTTGGGTTTTTGGGCAGTAGAGTTACTGTGCCTTTAAGATTTTTGGAATTGCAGAGACCTCTCTCCCTTTCCCCTCCCGCTCCTCTGTAGAATTGGGAAAGGAGGGCTCCGATTGCAACTCAGTTGGCTACAATGACAGGCAGTCAGAAGTGCAAGCATCCCGAGCACATCACAGAGGGTTTGCCTGTTAGCGCTCGGGTGCCGGGGGCAGAGAGGAGACGCGGCCGCATCGCACAGCGGCGATTAAGAGCCTCAGGGTTGGCCTGAGGGATAGCAGGCCCTGGGGAAGCACCCGGTAATTTTGTGATTTTTCTTCTGTGGCAACGCAGCAGCGCCTTCAATGCTGATCCGCGGGACAAGGTAAGGTGCCGGGGATTTATTTGAAGGAGATTCCTGTTTGTACGGCCAGAACCGTCAGCAGGCCCGCGCCACATGTGTTTTGCGCGGGAAGGGTCAGTAGCTGCGGCGGGGCTTCAAACGTGGTTCTTGAAGCAGGGGAGATTCGTTTTAGGTTGGTTTCTTCAGTATTTAGCTCCAGTGGTCGCCTGCTGTTTTAGTGGATGGGGGGGAGGGGGGGAAGTAACATTCTCAAGAGCCTCGAACTGGGGGCTTTGGGGAGGTAGTTAACAGGGGCTGCGGCCTTGGATTAAGAGATCACCATGCCTTCTAAAACCTTGTGTTTGCTGTGTGGAGTGAAGAGGTCTACAGTATCAGACACAGGGGTCTGTAAAAACTGTAGCCAAGCGTCTGCCACAGAACAGCAGCACTTGGATTCAGAAAAGGAGGTTCACGAGGAGGAATTGCAGGGTCCTCTGCCCTCTGTGTTAGAGCCGGCGGAGCCCGTGCCGGGGCCTTCTACGGCTCCAGCTGTGCCTCTTGCACCAGCATCCTTGTCTTCCATTTTTTCCCCCGACTTTGTGGCGCTGATTCGGAGGGCGTTCGAGAGCGTTCCAGGAGAAGGTGCTCTGTCTGGCTCTGGCGGTGGGGACCTCGGTCAGAAGAGACCAGGGACTCCTCTATCGGTCAGAACTTCGGGAATATTCCCGAAGAAATCGAGAATAGACAAAGAGAAGCAGGAGCAGTCGGTGTTTTCGGAAGATCTGCACACAGAAGATGGCGAGCAGGATCTAGAGATGGACAAGGAGTTGGAAGAAGGAGAGATCACAGAACAGGAGGATCAGGCTAGAGTAGTGCGTATTTTTCAGAGAGAAGAGTTGCCTGTGCTTATTGCAGAGACACTTAAGGCGCTGAATATACCAACAGCAGGGTCTTCGGAGGAGCCTACATTGGAGGATCCGTTATTACAGGCATTTTGAAAGAATCAGAGGGCCTTTCCCTTGCACAGAGTGGTAAGAGAAATGATTCAAGGTGAGTGGGAGATGCCCGAGGCGACACTCAAGAGTTTTGAGAGTCATGTCGCGTCTGTATCCGTTAGTGGACCAGGATAAGGAGCTATTTAGGTCACCGAGGGTAGATGCAGCGGTATTAGCGGTGACCAAGAAGACGACCATTCTGGTGGAAGGGAGTGCGGCTCTCAAAGATACGCAGGATAGGAAGCTGGATGCGTTGTTAAAGCAGGTGTTTGAGGTAAATGCTCTTTCTATTCATTTGTGGGGCTTGGGTAGCAAGGGCCTGTCTGCGCTGGTCTCAGCGGATCCAGGGAGAGTGGATCGAGGAGTTGGTGGGTGAGGCAGCGAGGTTGGAGTCAGGAGCAGCGTATCTAGTGGATATTCATTATGACCTTATTAGGGGTCTATCTAACAGTATGGCCTCCGTGGTGGCAGCGCGAAGGTACTTGTGGCTCCGCAATTGGGCAGCGGATGCATCTTCTAAGGCCAGGTTGAGTAAGCTTCCCTTTAAAGTGAAGCTACTTTTCGGAGAGGATTTGGACAAAACTGTTAAGGATCTAGGAGAATCTAAGGGCGGAAGGCTTCCGGAGGATAAGCAGAAGCAGAGTAAGTTTCTGACGATGGCTAGGATGCCTCAAAGATTTTTGTCGTTTTTGTTCCCCACGGTTCACTCAGAGTCAGAGGGGACATTTTCACTATAGAAACCAAGGTTTTAGGGGGTTTTGAGGGGTGAGCAGAGGGTTTGCAGCTGCCTCGTTGGGACTCAGAAAGCTGCAATGACGTCAGGAAGACCCAGGTGGAGCTACCGGTGGGAGATCGTTTACAGGAGTTTTACGCTGCCTGGGTCCAGATTACATCAGATCAGTGGGTGTTAGAGGTGATTCGAGAAGGATATGCTTTGGAATTTCAACGGCCGGTGACCGACTCATTCGTACAGTCCCCCTGAAAGGCGCATTGCAAGGGCAAAGCAGTCAGGCAGACTTTAGAAAGATTGCTAGCTCTCAGAGCAGTAGTGCTTGTTCCTCAAGACCAATGCGGTCTCGGTCGATACTCCATTTATTTTGTGGTTCCAAGGAAAGAAGGAACTTATCGGCCGATTCTGGATCTAAAGAGGGTGAACCGGTGTCTACCGGTATCTCATTTTCATATGGAAACGCTAAGGTCGGTCATCGTAGCAGTCAGAAAAGGGGAGTTTCTTACATCCCTCGATTTGTCAGAAGCATACTTACACATTCCGATTCGGCAGGAGCATCAAACGTTTCTCGGGTTTGCGGTGCCAATGGGGCATTTTCAGTTTCGGGCCTTAACCGTTCGGGCTGGCGACGGCTCCGCGGACGTTTACCAAGGTCATGGTAGTAGTAGCAGCAGCGGCGCTAAGGAAGGAAGGTGTTCTAGTTCATCCATATTTGGACAATTGGTTAATTCGGGCAAAGTCAAGGTCAGAAAGCGAGGAAGCTATGTCCAGAGTAGTCGGCTGCCTGCAGAGTTTAGGTTGGGTGGTCAATATGACCAAAAGCAGTTTGGTGCCATCTCAGAATCTGGAGTACCTCGGAGCACGTTTCGATACAGTGGCAGGGAAGGTTTGTCTGCCTCCGCATCGAGCTCTCACCTTGAGAACGTTAGTGCAGTGATTTTTCAGCAGGGCACGTCCGACGGCGTGGCATTATCTATAGCTCCTTGTTACGATGGCTTCGACGCTTGAATTAGTGCCCTGGGCAAGGGCCCATATGAGACCATTGCAGAGAGTGTTGCTCAGGAGATGGTTGCATCAGAACGACCCATTGTCTCGGAAGCTACTCTGTCCGGAAGTAGCACGGAAAGCGTTGCAATGGTGGTTGTATCCGAAGTCGCTGAAGCAGGGCATGCCCCTGGAAACGCCAGACTGGCTACCGCTGACTACAGATGCAAGTCTGCTAGGTTGGGGGGTGCACTTTCAGGGAAGGTTCACCCAAGGACAGTGGACAGACCAGGAGAAAGGGTGGTCAATCAACAGGTTGGAACTGCGAGCGGTAACGCGCGCGTTGCTGAGGTTTCAGCCGTATCTGCAGGGTAAAGCAATCAGGGTGTTTTCTGACAATGCGACGGCAGTGGCCTACATCAACAGACAGGGGGGCACCAGCAGTCCGCCCTTGGAGGCCGAGGCAGAACAGCTCTTCCTATGGGTCGAACTAAACAACTTCAGGCGTTGTCGGCAGCGCACGTGGCAGGAGTAGACAATGTGACGGCCGATTATCTGAGTTGAGTAAAGGTGGATCCAGGAGAATGGACACTCCATCCAGAGGCTTACGAGATGGTGGTGAGGCGCTGGTGAGAGCCAATAATGGATCTCATGGCGACATTCAAGTCCGCAAAGGTCGGTCGATTCTTCAGCAGAAGAAAGGAGAGAATGTCAGAGGGTCTAGACGCTCTCATACAGGACTGGCCGGTAGAGCAACTTTTGTATGTATTCCCTCCGTGGGTGTTAATAGGTCAGGTAGTGCATCGGGTAGAGCGTCAGAGGGTTAGTGATTCTGATCGCTCCGGATTGGCCAGGAAGGCCTTGGTATGCGGACCTCAGAAGACTGGTAGTGGGGAAGCCTTGGCGTCTACCAGTCAGGAAGGATCTGTTGTCGCAAGGTCCGCTGTTGATGCCTCAGGTGGATCGATTTTCGCTTACGGCATGGCTCTTGAGAGGGCAAGGTTAAGAGTGAAAGGGTACTCTGAGGCGGTGATCACAACCTTGTTGGGTGCTCATAGGAGATCTACTTTGTTGGCATATATTCGCATGTGGCGCATCTTGTGGTGTGTGGACAAATTGTGAGGCATTACGTGCGTCTGTACCGCGGGTCTTGGCTTTTTTGCAGGATGGTTTTCAGAAAGGCTTAGCAGCATCTTCCTTAAGAGTTCAGCTGGCAGCTCTCTCTTGTTATAGGGGAAAGATCAAGGGGCAAGCTCTTGGCGCTCTTCCAGATGTTAAAAGGTTCTTAAGAGCAGTGGGACGTTTGCGTCTGCCGTACAGAGAGGCCGTTCCCCAATGGGATCTACAGTTAGTGTTGGGGGCGTTAGGAAGTCTGCCTTTTGAGCCTCTGGCTAAGTCATCGTTGAAGGATCTTACCCTAAAAGTGGTTTTTCTAGTGGCAATTGCGTCGGCAAGGAGAATTTTGGAATTGCAGGCCTTATCATGTAAGGAGCCATTCCTAGCCTTTTATGAATCAAAGGTAGTGTTGCGGCCGGTTTCTTCTTTTTTGCCAAAGGTAATATCGCCTTTCCATGTGAATCAGGTAGTATCCTTGCCGGTGTTCTGTAGGGCTTCGGAAAAATCTTCTATGGATCAGTTGCATCGGTTGGATGTTCGGAGGGCCTTGAAGACATATATCCGGACGGCAGAGTTCCAGAAATTGGATAGATTGTTTGTGTTTGTTGTTTGGAGGTCCTCGGAAAGGTGAAGCAGCGTCAAAGGCGACTATTGCAAGATAGATCAAAGGGGTGATAGCATCAGCGTACCTCTTAAAAAGTAGGTTGGCGCCAGAAGAGTTGCGAGCGCACTCGACAAGAGTGCAGGCGGCTTCTTGGGCTGAGCACAAATTTGTGCCGGCGGTGGAAATTTGTAAGACGGCGATGTGGTCGTCCTTAAATAACTTTGTCAAGCATTACCGTCTGGATGTACAGGCGAATAGGGATACTTGTTTTGGGACAGCTGTGCTTCATGCTGGGCTAACAGGTCCTGCCCGTTGAATTCCTTTACTGCTCTGTTACATCCCTAGAGTTTCCGGGACTAGACTGGAGGGACGATAAGGAAGATTAAATTAGACTTACCTGCTAATTGTAGTTTCTGAAGGAACTCTAGTCTAGTCCCTGACCCCGCCCATGTCTTTGGTTATGGTGGGAGCCTGAAGCACAGAATCTCACAGGTAAGAGAAGAGTAATCTGTGGGGCTTCGGGTTCAGACGGGGAGGTGAAGAAGGTGATGATACGAAGGTCGAGTCTCTTCTGGAAGGGGAGCGAGGGCCTCTGCAGTTCTTGAAACGCCTAAGAGGAAAGTTTTAAATTTTAAGGTTTTTTTGGATATTTACCATTGAGAAGTTACTATTTTGCTACTTAATTGTTGCTCCGGTGAGTATGCTTTGTCAGTAGGTTACTGGAGTGAGGAGGCGGTGCCAGTGTCCTTATACCAGTGTCATCAAAAGGATGACGTTTCTCAGTCTCTAAGCTGCTGGAAGAGGAGCACAACCCTAGAGTTTCCGGGACTAGAATTAGCAGGTAAGTCTAATTTAATCTTATTAGTCTTAAATAGGTTACACTGTAGCTTCACTACATGTGTCCCCTAGTCTTTCTATATTCTGATGATGTAAACAGTTGATCTAAGTTTTACCCGTTCCACTCCATTCATTAATTTATAAACCTCTATCATATCTCCCCTCAGCCATCTCTTTTCCAGGTTGAAGAGCCCCAACCTTTTTAGCCTCTCTTCATAGGGGGTATCCTTCAATCCCCTTTACCATTTTGGTGGCTCTTCTTTGTACCTTTTCTAATAACGCTATATCCTTTTTAAGATACGGTGACCGGAATTGCACACAGTATTCAAGGTGCAGTCGCACCATGGAACGATACAGAGGCATTATAATAATCTTTGTTTTATTCTCCATTCCTTTTCGTATGATTCCTAGCATTCTATTTGCTTTCTTGGCTGCCGTTGCACACTGGGCAGAGGGATTCAACATGTTATCCACTATAACTCCTAAATCTTTTTCCTGGGTGGTGGTTCCTTATGTGGAACCTTGCATTGTGTAACCATAGTTCCTTATTGTCTCTCCAGTCCAGTCTCGCACATCTGGGTAGTGTACCTCTTCCAGCAGCTTGGAGACTGAGCATGTCATCTTTTTGATGACACTAGTGTGCATATGCAGCTGGCACCGCCTACTAGCCCCAGTATGCTCAGTCTCCAAGCAGCTGGAGGAGGTAGTGAGCCAGGGTGCTGTACTCACTGAAGGGACTACTAAGGAGATAGGTTTAGTTAAAGTTTGCTTTTTATTTCCCCTGTTAAGATGCAGGTATCTTTGTTCTTAAAGGCAGAAGTAAAAAAAAAAAAGAAGAAGAAATAGAGAGAACCCGGGGGACAATATGGCTGAGGGGAGGATATTCCTTCTTTCCCCAGGATTTCGGGGGGAGTTCTGTGGGGGCCTTCCTCAGTCCGAAACTTCTGGTTGCTCCCGAACCCGTTATCGGGTGAGAAGCTGCCACAGGGGCTGCAGTAATTTTACAGGAGTGAAAGCTGGCAGCCCCGAGTCACCACCCTCAGCGCCTAAGCTGGGAAGGAAGGCTGAACATGAGGGGTAAAAAAGCCACCCAGCAATGAGGCTCCAAGGTAAGAGTGGCGGAGAGGGAGGGTGGGGAAGACAGCAGGAACCCCTAGCAACCGCCAGAACACGAGGAGACAGAGAGCGGCCTTCAGCGAGATGTTTGGGAGCCTGCAGCGGTGCGGGATCCCCCCCCCCCCCCCACTGCATTTAGACGTGATTTCTTCTTATTCAGTCCTGCATGTGTTTAACCCTCTGCTGTGTTTTGGGTGCCCAGGGGAGGCAGCCATCGGAGAATAAAGCAGAACAGAGCAGCCTCTTCCTAGGAGGCCATTTGCAGTTTTTTTTAATTTCAGTTTCAGTTAATTAGATTTTGGTTTTATTTTATTGTATTTTAGTTCAAGTACTCTAGTGCTCTGTGTCTGAGCCCGTGGAGGTGCACCATGCTGGGGATCCTTTTACCTACCTGGGTACAGATTGGGGGTGTTGCTGGTGAATACCCCCAGCCCTTCCCACCATTCCGGCCAGACCGCAGTGCCTGGTATGGAATGGTATCAAGGGGGGTGAACCCCCACGTAATCCTTAAGCATTCCTTCTTTTATACAGCTCAAAACTTATTCAGTGCAAAATGACTTGATGCAGACCTGTGGGAAAAACCTAATCAGATATGCCATTGTTGCTGGGCAGATTTCAGAGTGCTGTTGTGCCTGGTCAGATAATGTAAGTGACAGTTGGTTGAGACATTGTGACTTTCTCCTGAGAAGGGTCAAATAAAAAGTCAGAGACAGAAATAAATGAAAGATAAGTGGTAGGGTGCATCTTTGAATCGTGGTGCGGAGAGAGGCAGACACACCATTCCCACTGCCTCTGTTCCAGACATCTTGGCGTTCTTGCAATCCGGTTTTGATAAGGGTCTAGACACCAGTTCCTTGAGGGTGCAACTGGTGGCGATTTCCAGTTATCGCAGGAAGGTCCACGAGGTGCCGTTGGGTACACACCCAGACGTGCTGAGCTTTCTAGGGGCGGTGACCCACCTCCGTCTGCCAAAGAGGGCGGTGGTACTGCCTTGAGTTCTCAAACTGGTGCTGACTCTGCTGTCTGGGGAGCCCTTTGAGCCATTGAGTCGAGCTTCCCTGAAGGATTTGACTCTGAAAATGGTATTTCTGGTGGCGATTTGCTTGGCATGTTGGATTTCGAAGCTTCTAACCCTGCCATGCCATTCCTTTTCTTTTCCAAGGAGAAAGTGGTCCTGCGTCTGGTACCTTCATTTTTGCCCAAGGTGGTGTCAGCATTTCATGTAAATCAGGCCGTTTTCTTACCGGCTCTGGAGAGCGTGGATGTGTGCGAGAGCAGATATGGGCCCTGCCATTCCACAGCTGTGCCACCTGGATGGTAAGAGTCCTGCAAAGGTATGTGAAAAGGGCATCGTCCTTTCAGAGATCGGACCATCTATTGGTTCTGTTTGGCAGGCCGCGCAAAAGTGAGGCAGCAGCTAAGGCCTCCTTTTTCAAATGGATCAATGAGGCAATCACATTGACGTACATCTTGGAGGGTAGAGCAGTGCCGGCGTGGTTGTGTACACATTCCACGAGGGCTCAGGCAGCCTCGTGGGAAAAGTATAGTTTAGGTCAACCGGCGGAGATCTGTAGGACGGCATACTTTCTCTGAATATTTTCGCCTGGATGTCCAGGCGGCGGGGGACACTCGTTTCGGATTGGCAATGCTTCAGGCTGGTTGTGCGGGTCCCTCCTGTTACTGCTCTGATACATCCCAGAGTTGCGGGACTGGACTGGAGGGGTGATAAGGAAAGAGAAATTACTTACCTGCTAATTGTTGTTCTTTGAGGAGCTCAAGTCCAGTCCTTGACCCCTCCCTAAGGGCTTTCTGTGATAATCTGTGCACACCCCGGTCCTGAAGCTGGTTCTTTTGGTGGAGGAAGTGGCCAGGGGGAGCCGGGGAGGGGTGGACCAGAAGAGCTGTCGTTTGCTTGAGAAGAGCTGTCGGTTGCTTGCTTCCGCGCTGGTTGAAGTTGCTCAGGTTCTCAACAGGAATGCCTCCCCATCCTGGAGGGGGGGGGGGGCATCCCCCAGAGATGGAGGGGGGTACTAATTTATTTAGACGAGAAGTGTTTGTTGCATGTTTAACTACTTAATTGTTGTTCCTCTGAGTCTGCTTTGTCAATAGGTACTAGGGCTGGTAGGCAGTTCCAGCTGCATATGTACACTAGTGTCATCAAAAAGATGACATGCTCAGTCTCAAAGCTACTGGAAGAGGTACACTACCCCAGAGGTGCGGGACTGGACTGGAGTTCCTCAAGGAACAACAATTAGCAGGTAAGTCTAATTTCTCTTTTGGGCTGTTCTTTCCTAGGTGCATAACTTTGCACTTGTCCACATTAAATTTTGTCTGCCATTTGGGTGCCCGGTCTTCCAATTTTTGAAGGTCCTCTTGCAGTTTTTCACAATCCTCTTGGGTTTTAACAACTTTGAATAATTTTGTGTCAAATGCAAATTTGATTACCTCGCTCATGATTCCCATTTTCAGGTCATTTATGGATATGTTAAAAAGCAGCTGACTCAGCACAGATCCCTGGAGTACTCCACTATTCACCTTTCTCCATTAGGAAAATTGGCCATTTAGCCCTACCCTCTGCTTTCTATTTTTTAATTGGCTCCTGATCCACAGTAGTACACTGCCTCCTATCCAATGACTTTTTAATTTTGCCAAGAGTCTCTCATGAGGGACCTTATCAAAGCCTTTCTGAAAATCCAGATACACAATATCAACCGACTCACCTTTGTCTGTTTATTCACACCTTCAAAAAAAACTTAACAGATTAGTAAGACAAGACCTTCCTGGAGTGGAGAAGTGGCCTAGTGGTTGGGGCAAGGTACTTCAGGCCGGAAGGTCAGGGGTTCAAATTCCACTAGAGGACAGCAATCTTGGGCTGGAAGGGCTGGGGTTTCTAGTCCCACAGGTGCTCCTTGTGGTCTTGGGCAAGCCACTTAACCCTCCATAGCTCATGTTCCCTGTAAAATAGTTATCTCCAAGTTATAATGCCCTGTTCAATGTAATTTCAGTTTGTTCAATGTAAACCGCACTGATGCAGAATAGCGCGGTATATAAGAGAATGTAAATAAATAAATAAAGCCATTTTGGCTATCTCCCATTAAACCATGACTATCTACATATTCAGTAATTTTGTTCTTTATAATGGTTTCTAACATTTTTCCCTGTACTGACGTCAGGCTCATTGGTCTATAGTTTCTCGGATCACTCCTGGCACCGTTTTTAAAAATTGGCGTTAAATTGGCCATCCTCCAATCTTCAGATATTACAGATGATTTTAATGATAGTTCACAATTTACTAATAGTAGGTCTGCAATCTCATATTTCAGTTCTTTCAACACCCTTGAATGTATACCATACGGTCCAGGTGATTTGCTACTCTTTAGTTTATCAAATGGTTGTAATACATCTTCCCGGTGTATCGATATATCTCCAGGAACAAGCAGGAATGAGTCTTCACATATGGGTACGTCGGTACCGACGGAGTCTGCGCGGGAATGCTTCCCAGCGTCCAATCAAAGAGCTTTTGGAAGCATCCCACCACGCCTGCGTGCTGCCTTCCCGCCTTTCCCAACTGCCTCTCCTCAGTTTTCCGCGGAGCCGGCAGGACGTCCTCCTGTCACCGCAGAAAATTCTTGTTTTATTTCTTTAGTTTTCTTGTGGTCGCGGCTGTCTTCCCGACGCCACCGGTACCGCCGGTGTTTTCTTTTCTTTTCTTGTAAAATCTTCCTTTTTCACGGGATATTTTTTCTTCATAGTGTCCCACTGTTCCTTAGGCCTTTCAGGCCTCTTCTTTTTCCTTCTTGGAACCGCCAGCCACTTTCTCCAAGAAATGTTCAGACTGTGGTGGTACAACTTTATTTTTAGACCCTCGAAGTCGGTGTCTAACCTGCTTGGGTCCTGACAACACTTTGGTGAGAAGAGGTCTTCAACATCGAGGTTCCCTCGATACACGGTTTCCCTCCAACTTCGGGGCACCGTCCCCTCCTTCTACACAGGATCAGGTAACCCACAAACAGTCTGTTAAGACTAGCCAGCCCTCGAGTGGTAGGTCTCATGCACAGCATGTAGACGGCTCCGGCCTTGCTCTCGAGGGCCCAAAACCCCGGCGGGAGTCTTCGGTCTCCAAAGCCTTTCAGGGGTTTCAGGTTGTTCCTGGGGTTCACCCCTCACAGAACATACCTGAGCCGTGTCCGGTGGTGGCAGCCGCTTCGAGCGGTACCGATACCCCGGCATCGGCACTGGTGTTGGATGAAACACTCCTCACCAGGGATGGTCATCTGGCGTCCTCGGTGCCTTCGGGACCGGTGGATTCTCTCCAGACTGACTTTCCTTTATCGGTACCAGCACTGATACTACCACCGACGTCGGTACCCTCCAGACGTGCATCGATAGCCTCTCTTTTTTCGATGCCGAGCCTCGAATCGATCTCCAGTCTGGAGGACTGGGTACCGACTCACCTTGGGTACCGGCTCTCGGCAGTACCGAAGGCTCGGTTCTGATGATTTGGATCCGCAACTCTCGGTTCCCTTGGGGCCGATAGAGCTGCCCTCGATGCCGAGTTTGGAATCGATCTCTAGTCTGGAAGTCTGGGTACCAATACTCTTTGTACTGACACCGATCGATACCGCTGACTCGGTACCGAGGATAGCAGCCGAAGGTTTTCGGTTACCCTGGTACCGATTGAACGGTCACTGCTTACTGCTCCAATGTCTCTGTCGGGCTCCACTCCGACATCGGTACCGGTATTGGCTTCGGTACCGGTATCCATAGTAACATCGTGCCCAACTCCTGCCGTGCTTTTTTCAACAGGATTGCTCCCTTCTATACCAAGCTTGGAGTCGATACCTGGCATGGACAATGTGGTAATGACGGTCGCTGCTCCTGACAACCAGTACCGGCGACCATCCCTTAAGCATTCCACACTGCACTCTGCAGGATCTTCTATTCCAATATATTTGGATAGTTCTGTCGGTGCTCAGGCTAGTTCTTCAGATCTAACCTGTCCAAGGGAGATTCCTGTTGGGGACCCCTCTTTTCAGAGTTTCCTCCTGGATATAGCAAGATCTCTTGCCGTTCCTATCCCAGGACATGATCCTGCACAAGGCTCTGTTTCTACCACAGCAAAGGAGAACATAATGCTTCCTTTGCATCATTCCTTGCAGGAACTCCTGGGAATGTGGGAAACACCTTTAAGGGTACCTCCACCTTCCAGAGCAACTGATCTCTTATATCAGGTGCCCCCCTCTCCAGGGTTTCAAAAGACTCAGCTTCCTCATCATTCCATAGTAGTGGAATCAGCAATGAGGCGGATAAAGAGCAAGAAAAAGCACTCCTCTTATCCGCCAGGTCGTGAGTCTAAGACACTAGATGCCTTTGGATGTCAAACCTTCCAGACATCTATGCTTTCTGCAAGAATTCTCTCATATATTTTTTATATGAGTCTGTCTCTCTTGAGGAGGTCACAAGGCAATTACATCTTTTGACTCCTTCTCTTCCAGAGTCCAAGAGTGCAGGCTATTCTTCACTGCGTAAGCATCTCCAGAGTATCTCTTGCTTTCTTACTCGTGCTTCCCTAGACTCTTTTGAGTCTGCTAGCAGGATTTCTGCTATATCTATAGGGGCACGACGTAGAGCCTGGCTTCAAGCTTCAGACTTAGACAAATGGGCACAGCAAAGACTGGGACATACTCCTTGTACTGGAGACAATCTTTTCAACAAGGAGCTTTTACGTCAGGTTACTCAGTTGTCCACTGACTTACCTGTTCCAAAGGGCTGTTCTGCACCTTCTTCTGTCCCAGTAGGTAGGAAATGTCCTGCCAAACCTTCTTCCCATAGGAGAAGAATGGTTTATGCGTCATTTGCCCATCATGCAGATGTTCCCAAACAGGGGAAGCATCGTCCTGGTCTGCAGAATTCAACCTCTCACCAGGCTCAGCAAACCCAGCAACTGCAGAGTTTCTGATCAATCTTCATCAGATGCTTGTGACTCTGGGGGTTAGAATCCGCAGTTGCTTCTTCTCAATAGAGGCAATCCACTGCTCTCATTCTAAACCCTAGACATGGATCTCTTCCCAAAAGACATCCATTTTTCTATGTTCTATGAGCTGTCAGGATGTTCATGCCTATAGGGCACAGGGTTCTCCTCTTCTTTCTGCTAGGGAAAGAGGTCTAACCACTATCAAATGATAGTTCCTGTGCCAGCATGTCTTTTTTCCTTTCTATAGACTCACTACTTTGTAAGTCTTCTTCAGCTCCATTCTTTTTACCTTCTTACCAAGCTGTAAGAGCGGTATTGCTTCACTGGAGGGCTTTTCTTCAGCCTCTCTAGTTTTGTTACTTTTCCAGTGCGGAGTTCTCTTCTCTGAGTTGACTCCTCTTTTTCAATCTTGCTTGAAGCAGTTCATCAGACATATCCAGAGTTTTCTACTCCTGTTCTGTCTGTTCTTCCTGTTTTTAAACAGTAGCATTCTTTCTGCTGTCTGGCAAGCAGCTGCCAATGCAGGAGCCTTGATGTTTGGACCACTGGTTCTTGTCCACCAGCAACCAGATTTGTCCTCCACTAACATTCTCTCTGGTCTTAGTAGTGGCTCCAAGTCAGTGCTGTCATCTGTCTTGCAAACCTTTTCACTACAAGCTTGTTGGATTGTCTTCTCTTTCTGCCATCTCCATTCCCCTGGGTTTGGCAGCATAGTTGACATAGAACTGGCTACTGGAGAGCCAGTACCTATCTCCTCATTCTCCTGCATCATGCTCTCTGCAATCCTATAGAGAAGCTCTCCACTATGGGCCCTTGCTAGAGAGCATGGTTTTTTTTTCTCCAACAGCTGTCCTAGATGGCTGGAAAAGGCTTTTTCAGTCATGTCTGCCATGACTAGAAAGGATCTCCTTTTTAATATAAGGGACATAGGCCTTCTCTTACGTGAAAGCTTAAGGAGTTGCCAATTCCCTGCTTTGGTCCATAGTATTTCCAATCGGGAATATGCTTTTCTCCTTGCAGCTCGTCCTCATGGTAAGAACGCATGATACCTCTTTGCCCTTAAGCAGGTCAGCATGGTATCTCATTTTTATGCATCTCCTGTTCACTTACCATGCTAGAGTTCTAGAATACTCGGGACTTGCAGGCTGCAGACTGATATCATCCTCTGCTTTTCACATAACCGTCCTGGTTATTTCACTACCTAGCATCCCTGTAGCTCATAACCAGTGGGAACAGATTCTCTATCTTCTCAAGTAGGTTCCACCTTCTTGTTAGATGAATCTTTCTTCTCCACATTTTCCTATGCGAATACCGTTCTGCCGTTCTGTAGGCATATCTCTGTCTGCTTCATTGCAGACACCCATATAGAGGCCTATATATTCATATCTGTAGCATACATCTTACAGATGTGTATGTCTATCTTTGTGTGTATTTTATGCCCTTCATATCTCACTATAGATATATTCTCATATATCTATCTGTCAAGATATTTACTATGAGTAGATAGGTATCCTGC
This sequence comes from Ichthyophis bannanicus, assembly GCA_033557465.1. Taxonomy (NCBI): domain Eukaryota; kingdom Metazoa; phylum Chordata; class Amphibia; order Gymnophiona; family Ichthyophiidae; genus Ichthyophis; species Ichthyophis bannanicus. The sequence continues at coordinate 206,575,721 of CM066034.1, forward strand.
ATTTATCTACCTGACTGTCCAGGCTCATATAGCTATATGATTCTGACAGATGGGCTTTACCCATACCTATGCTATCCAGCATGTTTGGGGTTCCACACTCACAACCACTTTTGTGGTAGTTAACAACTTCCACCATTTATTTATTTATTTATTTATTATTTATTACAATTTCTTATATACCGCACTATTGTCAGCGCGGTTTACATACAACCAAATGACCTAACCTTAAGGTTTAGGTACCTCTGAAGCTCTCCATGTTCCAGTATCTCTCCTAGCTGACCCCAGTTAGGAGAGACATTGCGGATCTTCAGCTAATCACAGGCTCTAACGCCTCAGGCGTTTGTCCTTTCTTTTTGGATACAAGGGGTTTCCATACCTTTTCCTCCCACAAGGACTGTGCCTGTTTGTACAATCCGATCGACCTTCCCTTTTTGCTCCCAAGGGTGAGCCACTCTGTCGCCAAAAGAACCTCAACATGAAGCAGCACATAGCAAAAACAGTAAGAGCGATCTACTTCAAGATCAGATCCCTCAGACACATACGCCCTCTACTCGAGCTGAGTGACTTCCGTACCATCTACCAAGCCCTCATCATCCCTCATTTTGATTATGCAAACGCCATCCTATAAGGTCTCCCTCAAACAACCTTACATCCCTACAACTCGCCATGAACAGCGCTGCGCGAATCCTTTTAGGAGCACCAAGGAGAGAGCACATCACACCCCTCCTGATGCAGCTGCACTGGCTCCCCATCCAAGCCAGGATTAACTTCAAGATCTTAGTGATGACATTCAAGGCCATCAATGGGTTATCCTCTTCTTCAATATGTGACCTCATACAACAACCCATGCCCAACAGGATAAGAAGAACTGCTGCAACCAACATGCTAGCAATATCAAAAGCTATGACAAGATGCGCCATATCAACTTCAAATAGAGCCTACAGCCTGAGCGCCCCAAGCCTCTGGAACTCCTTACCACCACACATCAGAGCTATCCCCAATTTGAGCCAGTTCAGGAAGGCCTTAAAACACCTCCTCTTTATCAAATACCTCACAGCCTCCCTCGAACCCCAGCCACCAGGTACGAACAACACACAATGACCCCATCTCACATATATACAGTTACCAATTTCAGTATCCCATTTATGTACATAGTTTACCAATTTTAGTATTCCATTTATGTACATAGTTTCCCCTGTTATCCAAGTTGATTGCTCCTGTTCATTGTAATGACCTGACTCTTGTTCATTGTTGGATTCTGTTTTGTTTTATGTAAACCGCGCTGATCGTAAATAGTGCGGTATATAAGAAATGTAAAATAAAATAAATAAATAAATAAAAGAGTTTGGCTTTTATTATAAAGCCTTCCGCTGAAGGCCCACCGTTTTTGGTACTACCCCAGTTCTCACCGGGGTTCCCTCTTACCTTTCAGGAATCTGACCTCCACTCTTTTTTCCTACAGGTTTATTACCTCCACTTCACAGTGAGGTCATCCTTGAGGTTCCTCTACTGGGTTACCCGGTAGATCCCATGAACCTCCTTACTGCTGTGTAATCCTGTTAGGGGAGGTCCATATTGCAATATTCCTTCAATATCATTGATGATAATTATCATCCACACATGGACTCCTTCTCTGCAGTCCTATGCTAGGTTAGCTGTTCCACAGCACCTTTCTTTCTTCAACTCCTACCCTCCATCCTCAGGATGCCTGGTGTTGTGCGGGATAGCATGTTCCAACCTATAACATGCTGGGACTCCAGGCATCTTAGCTTGGGAGTCCCCATATGTGAAGACTCATTCCTGCTTGTTCCTGGAGATAGCACAGTTACTTACCTGTAACAGGTGATCTCTGGGAACAGCAGGAATAAGTCGTCACAACCCACCCACCTCCCCAGGAGTTGTATCTCTATCTTTCCTCTCTCTCTCTCTTTGTCTCAGCTTTAAAACTTAACTGAGGAGAGGGAGTTGGGAAAGGCGGGAAGGCAGCACGCAGGCGTGGTGGGATGCTTCCAAAAGCTCTTTGATTGGATGCTGGGAAGCGTTCCTGCGCAGACTCCGTCGTTATCAACGTACCCATATGTGAAGACTTATTCCTGCTGTTCCCAGAGATCACCTGTTACAGGAAGTAACTGTGCTTTCTTTCAGTTCTTCTGTTTCATCATTTTAAATACCATTTCAGTCATGGGTAACATCCCTACATCTTCCTCAGTAAAGACCGAATCAATAAAATTTATTCAGTCTCTCCACTATGGACTTGTACGCTGTTAGTGCCCCTTTAACCCCTCTATCATCTAATGGTCCAACTGACACTCTCTTAGGTTTTTGCTACAAATGTACTTCTAAAGTCTTTCTTTATTACACATTTTTGCTTCCACAGCAAGCTGCTTCTCAAAGTCTCTTTGCCTGCCTTATCAGTGCCTTGCATATAACTTGCCAGTGCTTATGTTTCCAGTTTTTGTCATTTGTCTTTTTTCTATTTCCTGAAAGATGCTTGTTTGGCAACAGCCTCTCTGACCTCTTTAAACCATGATGGCAGTTTTTTGTACTTCCTTCCACTTTTCTTAGAGTGTAATACAGCTGGTTTGGGCTTCCAAGATAGTATTTTTAAACACCCATGCTTGATGTAAATCTTTAACCTTTGCAAATGCTCCTTTTAGTTTTTCCTTAACTATTTTCCTTATTTTATCATAGTCTTCCTTTTGAAAGTTAAAAGGTAGTACCATGGATTTACTTGTCATCCTTCGTCCGTTTATTAAATCAAATGCAATCTTGCTATGATCACTATTGCCACGTGACCCCAACACCCTTATCTCTTGCACCAGATCTTGGGTTCCACTAAGGACTAGGTCCAAAATGGCTTCCCCTCGGGTCGGTTCATGAACCAGCTGCTCCAAGAAGCAGTCATTTATTTCATCTAGAAACTTTATCTCCCTAGCATGGCCTGCTGTTGCACTGGATTAATTGAAATTACCCATTATTATTACTGTGCTGTAACTTTTGTTAGCTTCCCTGAATTCTTTGAGAGTTTTATCATCCATTTGTTCATTCTGGCCAGGCAATTGATAGTACACTCCCACTGCCATCGCCTTCCCCTTCCCCTTTTTACTTGGATTTTCAATCCATAAATATTCGACAGTGAATTTTGTTTCCTGAAAAGCTTTAATCCTTTGTGACTCAATGCCCTCTCTAATATAGAGTGCAACCCCTCCTCCAATTTGGTCTGCTCTATCATTTCATTATAGTTTGTACCCAGGTATCACACTGTCCCGCTGGTTGTCCTCCTTCCACCATGTCTCTGAGATACCAATCATATCTAACCTCTCATTGAGTGTTATATATTCTAACTCTCCCATCTTATTTTTTAGACTTTTAGCATTTGCATACAAGCATTTTAGAGGCTGTATTTTATTCATATTAATCTGATTATTGGTAGGCAGTGATAATTTGGAATCTTTAAGCTCTGTCTGCTCTGTACTCAAGGGCATTTGGGTTACTTTTGTCTTTATTGGGGCCTCTTTGTTGATATGCCCTAACTTCAGTCTTTTGCTAGTATCCTTCAAGGATACATTGTTCAAACCATGCACTCTTGGGCGACTGTCGGCTTTTCCCTTTATCTAGTTTAAAAAAAGCTGCTCTATTTCCTTTTTAAAGGTTAATGGCAGCAGCCTGGCTATATCCCAGTTAAGGTGGAGTTCGTCCCTTTGGTAAAGCCCCTCCTTTCCCCAGAATGTTGCCCAGTTCCTAACAAATCCGAAACCCTCTTCCTTGCACCATCGTCTCATCCATGCATTGAGACTCCGTAGTTCTGCCTGCCTTTTGGATACTGCGCATGGAAGGGAAGCATTTCAGAGAATGCTACCCTGGAAGTTCTGGATTTCAGCTTCCTATCTAAAAGTCTAAATTTGGCCTCCAGAACCTCCCTACCACACTATCCTGCTGACTGAAGAGCCTGGGAGCTATTTGAACATCTTCTTTTCTTTGGACTGTGTTCCCAAGTTAATCCCTCTGATGAAGGAATCTCCAAGTAGTAACATTTTCCTGTTTTGTATTTTTTTCTCTTTGTTTGTGTTATCAGTAGTTTGGGTATTAACCTCCTCATTTAAGGCCACTTCAGTTTCTACTAATTAGGCACTCTAATTTTCCAAGGCAGAGAAGGCATTATGTAGGGATATCTCTTTATGGAGAGGGTGGCTCTGTGTTACAGGTTGCAACCTATCAAAGTCCACTGTGATCCATTTGTTCCTGGGATGTTTGATTCTTTGTGGTTGCTTTCAATTTGTATCACAGGCGAGATTTGTTCATTACATGAAATTTTTCCTTTAATAGAACTAATTCTTTATGCATAACAGATGAGCTTGCCCTATATGTCCCAAGCTTAAGGCTCCAAATGATTCTTCTCAGAATGAAGGCACCACAGCAATTGCACTGAATACTCAATATGTTGATTAAGAAGTTATAAGGCTGTTTTAGCAAAAGATGTGTGCTCCTTTGAGGATAGATGTCTGTCTATGATATGAAGATTATATAGACAAAGCAACTCTAGGGTGGGTGAGTGGAGTGAGGAGTAGGGCGGGTGGAAATTTAAGTAGACCTTGAATGAATTGACAGTATACTCAAATTTGATTAAAAGGCTAGGCAAGGAATTATTTATTTTATTTATTTATTAACAATCTCTTATATACCGCGCTGTTCTGCATCAGTGCGGTTTACATTGAACAAACTGAAATTACATTGAACAGGGTATTATAACTTGGAGATAACTATTTTACAGGGAACATGGGCAATGGAGGGTAAATACAGGCAAGCTAAGTCTTCCTAAGCTCATAACTAAATTTTGGTTGTTTGCCACTAGTCTGTAGAATATATCAAGACTGCTGTGAACGGATAGTAATTTGCAAGAAAAAAAAAAACTTCTCCTTTGCAAAAGGAACAAAGAAGAAAGGCAAAGGGATTTTGTGCAGCTATCCTAACACACCACAGTAGCTAAGTAGTATTATAAGAGTATAAAACAGTTAATAGGCAAAGAAAATCTATATCGGTGTCAAAGTTAGAGGGCTTAGCTTTCTTGAAGTTGTGCTGGATGTTACTGGATCAAATTGCTTTCTGCCTGCTCAGGCAGCAGTCGCTGAGTGAATTAGCCACACCCTGAGGGAGAGGCGGACTTGCAACAGAACAAATAAAACTTTCTCTACTTCTATGTATCAGCCTACTATGGAAAGGACCCTGGAAATTTTAAAATTGTTATTTTTACTGCAAAATTAAGCAGGAAACCAGGTCTGTGCAAATCTAAAAGCAAATGTTCACTTAAAATCTGAGAAGGTAAATATCAAATTCAGTGCCTCAAGCCAGTAGACATTATATGAATTGAGGGTACACTCAAATTTCTGATTAAAAAGGCTAGGCAAGGAATACAGGCATGCTAAATCTTCCTAAGCTTATATCCAAAATTTAGGTTGTTTGCCATTAGAATGTACATTAAAGCAGCTGTGAACAAATAGAAATCTGCAAGGAGCAAGTCACTGGAGACTTTGGCAAGAGCTGTTTCTATGGAATGTAGAGGACAAAAGCGAGACTGCAGTGGATCCAGAATGGCTTGAGAGGAAAAGGTCAAGACAGTGGGGGTGAAAATACTCGTTTTGAAACAAAGGGGATTAGAGATGCCGATAGCTGGAAGGACAAGCAGGGGAGGTGTGACCAGAGCATGCTTGAAGGCCACAGGAACAGTTGCAGTGGAAAGAGATTATAAGGATATGACAGATGGAAGGGGTGACAGTGGAAGAGAGAGAGCTTAGATGGGTGGGGATGGGATCAGATGAGCAGGTAGTCAATTTGGAGGAGGAGAGAAGTTTTGCAGATTCTTTCTCTGTGTTTTAGAAAAAGAAGAAAGTAACAGAAGGTGGGGGGAAGAATTTTGGACAGAAGAGGGGGACGGGGGAGGTGGAGGTGAACCTGTGGAGAATTCAAGACTAATCTTTTGGACCATCAGTTGTATATCCGGTAACTGCTGCACCGATAACAGAAGTGTTCTGGCCATGAGACTGGAACATAGGGCTTCCTGGGAACCCAAAGCCAAAGCTATGAAACCATCCTTCAGGAGAGTCTCTACTCTCCTATTGTGTGCCTCCCTCAGCGCCGCACCGCCTTTCACTGGGAATAGTGGTGTGTTTCGTCACTGCCGCATCTAGGGCATCCACATGTGGCAACTCAAAAGGTTGATCCCGTTTTCCCTGAGGCAGTGAATACAAATGACACTCGGACCAAAAGGCCTGGGACAACTCCAGGTGCTGCTAGACCAGGAGCTTCTCCAGTGCTTCAGCAATGGGAAAACCCCACATGTCCTCCAAAATGGGATTTCCCTTAGATGGCAGGTCAGGAGCAAGCTCTTTGAGCTCCGGCATTGACATGGCATCCCGAATCAACATCGGGAGATACTCCCAGCGAAAAAGATGGCCCACTGACAGGTCCTTACCCTCCAGAAGGAAGAATTCCCCTTCTTTATCCAACTCTCCTTCTAACATGTATCTGCTGCTGCCCAGCTTACCCCTAAAGGGGACAAAGCTGAGCTCTTGGAGGAGCACTGGAGTGAATCAACAAGGTGGGGGCATTTAGCTTTACGCAGGTCCATGGCAACTCCAACCAAGGATCCAAATTTCTCGTGGGGGAGGTTGGGGCCCTGCCCCCCCTTGAGGGGATTGTCAAGCAGATAAGCCTGATTGAAGGGAGCCCAGCAACTGTTTCAGAAGCTACTAGTCTCTGCTGAGTGAGAGACTCTCCTGTGGCCCCAATGGGCCTGTAGAACCTCTCTGGCTGCAGACAGGGGGCCACCTCTGTGGAGCCCTCTGTAGGTCTTCACCAAGACATGCTCACTTTGCAGTTGCTGCAGGCACATAAAGTGATTCTGAGGAAACCATGATGTCTGTAATGGGTCATGGACGCCACAAAAGGGACCCCAATGTTGGAAAAAGCAGGGCCTTCATCCTCATCATTGTGGGAGCACAAGGAGCCTGCTGCAGACCTCACCCTGCAAGTGCCATACTGGGCAGAGGTATGGACACATGATACATGTGCTGTGCTGCTCATGGCTGAGGTTAAAAAAAAAAATTGCCAACCACAAAAAATCCACAACCACGGCAAAAAACACCAATCTAGAAATAATTATGGATCCCAAAAAGGGGAGTTCCCATGCCTGTCAGGCTTTCCAGAAGGCCTACGCAGTCTGGGAAATCCTCACTACTGATTTAGGCCTAAACAGGCCTCTCTTTTTTTTAAGCTGCTTTACATACAGCAAGACAGCCAATTGAGATCACTGTAAAGAAACAACAGAGGTAAAAAAAAGTTAGTTAAAAGGATCCACTTGGACCCAAAGGGGTCAAAGGATGCAAAGGGGAGACAACAGTAGGGAAGAGGGCCTAGGCCCAACTTATGGGCCTACCCAGGGGACTTCAGGGTCCATCTGCTCCTCTTCAGATGCTAGTAATCCATGGGGGAAATGGCACTGGATCCTGGGCAGCTGTCAACTCAAGAGTCGAGGGCATATCTCTGCTTGCAACTTCAAAGGGCCATTCCAGGCTCAATCCAAGTCTTCTGTACTGTGGTGTGGGTGAGGAGAGTCTGGCCTATCAGCGCTGCCACCCCAGTCTATAAACACCTTGCACCTGCTGGAGGCAGACCATTATTGGCTTCTCTTTGTTGTGCCAGTGGTTATACTGCCTGATGGTATTAATGAAAGTTGCTCAAGTCTGCCTCTCAACAGCTGGCAAGGGAGCATAACCCACTCATCTGGACTGGTCTAGTAGCATGGTCAGGAATATTTGTTAACATTAAATTACCTAGGAATGAACTTATTAACTTAAATAGTATATGTTGGCTTTCTTGACATCTTTTCTAATTTCTTACTGGTTATGAATGCATTCAAGCCCTCTAAATATATCTTTGTACTACGGGGTCAAATGTGTCTCTTAATGGTATTAACTGATGTAAAATTGCCACCAATAAAAGAAAATTAAAAGCACCTCTGAATGTAGTTTGTTTTATGTTAGTCTCTGGCAGCTAACAAATGGCCCCCATCTTCCACTTCCACCCATTTTCCTCACGATTTGAATGACAATGCAGAGGGGATAGAGAGTTGATTGGATTTAGGGGGTTGAAGATTGCTTGGTGCTTAATATTTTGAAGTGAGGAAAGGTATACAGTATTAGTCATCACACTGGATTGTGTGTTGCTCCCCCCCCCCCCAAAAGATCTTGGATTTAATGCCAATTACGTCTCCATTTTAAATAACCAAAACACTAGATAGTAAGTCTTTTATATGTGTCTGTATAGCGCTGTGTACGCCTTGTAGTGCTATACAAATGATTAATAGTAATAGCAGTAGTAGAAGAAACTCCTGATTTAAAATTGGAAGATAACACAACTTAGTGCATTGGCCTTTTTGTCTTGAAACTTTTATTTATACTTTAGAAATAGATATTTTTGAAAGAGCTCAATTACTTAATCAGTTTTGTAGCTTAGCAATCGTCTCTGTTGTGGTTTGATGATGAAACCTAGTCATTGTAAAATATCAGTGTTCCAGCCTATTCACTTCTTCATTCCTTGCACCATAGAAAGTAACTTATTGCTAAGTCTTAAATGCTCTGCAAATGAAAATTTTATTTATTTATTTATCTATTTCTTCTATACCGCCCCTTCCAGAGATCAGGGGCGGTTTACATGGAACAAAATCACTATTTTCTGATCTTGGTTACCTGTTAATGTGGTATAGTGTGTTGTCACATATACAAATTTACTAACACTTTCTCATAGATTGCTGCTCTTTCTCTTTTGGGGCTTTTCACCATGGCTTAGAGTTACTAACGCGTGCTACCAAATTAGTACATGCTAATGCTGCTGTTTTTAAAATAATGTGCATACTGCAATGAGCCCTAGTTACTAATAACATTAATTTTATTAGCACATGTTAGTAATTTGAGGCTCAAATGTAATTTTTTTTGTATCACAATATAATTGTTTTCTATGGCATGTAGTTGTCAGCTGTAGAAAGGAAGTTGAGGCAGTCTTATCTTCAGTAAAAACAGAAGTGGAAAATGCTATTTTTGTTCACATGGTCGCATGTTGACAACATGCATCTGTTATCTTTATAGATGTGGAGCTTCAGACGTACTTTAAAATGCATGAACACAGATTGTTTCCCTTTTTTCACAACCCTAAGTAATCTACACTGGCATGCTTTGCAAACATTGCAACAAAAGATAATTATAAATCAAGTTCCATTGTTAAATGACAGCATAGAAGCTCATTCAAAGGTTTCACAGTGAGGATGCATGAGATTTGATTTTTTCATTAAGTTTCACAGCTTTGCATGAAGAGCTGTTTGTACTTTTTTTGAAGTTTTATTTCTTTGAACTTATATGCAAAATATCCTTAATTTGGTTTAGGATACGGTGACCTGGACCTGGCAGGGCCCTAAATTGTAAGTTTGTTTTATTTTTATTAATATGTGTTGAACATGCAAGCTTTGCATAAAAATGAAAACATTGTCATTGATGAAAGTTCAAGTATAGGTCATACAATAGTGCAGTGGCAATTTCCAGTGCAGTACACACAAAGAGGACTGGAAATCTGGATCCCCAGTCAGGACAGTACTAACAACTGTCTCCAAATAGGATAAAAATGTCTTTATGGTGATAATTAAAAGTTCTATTATTGTAGACAAATTCCTTTCTCTGAAAAATAGGCATTCTCATTACTAGCAATTAAGGATAGAACTAAATGTTTGACTTTAGTGCTTCGGAGACATCCAGCCGCTCCAATATGTTTATCTTTATTGCTGCCTTGTGCTTAAACAAGTATCAAATTTTACCAGAACTGGATTATGACCTCTTAAAACATGTACATCAAATTTATATGTGCATGATAAAATGACCAGATACTTTGAAACCGATACAAGAACCTCAAACAACTTTAACCCATTGTGATCTATAAAATTCTTCTGCCTGTTACCATCTGATAACTCATCAATCAATTAGATTAACATTACAATAATACTACATAATAACATCAGCAGAGTTCATTTAGCTGCACATAATTATAGGGAAAGCAATTTTCAGTAGTGCACCTAAGTACAAGGTCTGTCAGTGATTTTTGCAACCACATATTTAATAGATAATTTTCGAAAAAAAACATTTCCCAAATTAATTTCTTATTGAAAACTAGCTACACGGTACATGAATACAAAAGTATCCAGTGATCATTACACCTCCAATGTTTTGGGTCCTCTACTACTACTACTACTACTATAATTGAACATTTATATAGCACTACAAAGCATATGCTGTCCCGGCTCATCAGAACTTAGTTTAGTCAAGACAAACAATACAGTAACTAAGGACAAGGATACAACTAGGGAAAGGTAAAGAGACATATAGGAAACTAAGCGAATTGGGATCCAAAAGCAGCCTCAAAGAGGTGAGCGTTTAGCATGAATTTGAAAAGGGGCAGAGATGAAGCCTGACGTACAGACACAGGTAGTTTGTTCCAGGCATAAGGAGCAGCATGGTGAAAGGATCAAAGTCTAGAGTTAGCAGTGGAGGAAAAGGGGACAGAGAGAAGCAATACACCAGAAGAGAAGTTCACGAGGAGGGGTGTAGAGAGAGATTAGAGAGGAAAGATAGGAGCAGAAAAACAAATGTTGCGCAGCTGAGTTTTGAACAGATTGAAGGGGAGAGAGATAATTCAGAGGGAGGACCAGCAAGTAGAAGGTTGCAATAGTAACAAAACAGGAGGTGACCAAAGAATGTACAAGTATCTTAGTAGTGTATTCAGAAAGGAAGGGTCAAATTTTGCTGAGATTACAGAGAAAGAAACCCTCATCCAGTCCGTTTGCTATGGCTAAATCTGGTTGATTTGGGCATTGTGAGGGTAACTTAGTGGTTGTCCTACCAGATCTTTGTAAAAGAGTTCCAATGACTTTCAGTATCACATGAAGTTTACAATGAATCTGTAACAAATCAAAACAAGAGACTTGGACCACAGTGACAATGTTCAGTTCAAATCAAAGATGCAGTATGTGCACAAAACACAGAAAATATTTTTTCCTGAATATAAGAAATGGATTAACAATATAAAAATACAAGAAATTACAACAAAAGCAATAGTTGACCTTTTTAGCATCTGGTGTGCTTTTTATCAAGGCCTTGTGAGTCTCTGTATTTTAGTCTGTCTAAGCTTCGTCTTATTTTAATATATATTAATTAGCATTTAGCTCTCGCTTTTCCAATGGTAAGTTCAAGGCGAGTTACAATTGGGTACTAATAGGTATTTCCCTGTACCTAGAGGGCTCACAATCTTAAATTTGTACCTGAGGCAATGGAGGATTAAATTACTTGCCCAAGACCACAAGGAGTACCAATGGTATTTGAACCCTGGTCTTGCTGGTCCCAGGCTGCTGCTCTAACTTAGACTACTTCTCCATTCTATAACAAATTCTGCCCTGCTTCTGCATGTTTTGCCCTATTTATGCCCCAGTTTTTTTTGTCCAAAAATTTTAATCTTGGACCTAGGAAATTTACTGATACTCAGCTTGAAACCTAGTTGAAACCAGCTTTAAACTTCATTAGTTTTCTTCTCATTTTAGCCCAAAAATATGATCCGGTGTTTGAAACTGCATGTGATTTGTCAACATAGTTGATGTTTCTAAGTAATTTTTCATTGTGATAAGTTCTTACATTTTTGGTGGCAGTTGCAAAATGTCAAGTCACAGAGGCTTGAATTTAATCTGAAAATGATTTGGTTTCTTTTTATTGCAACAATTCTGCCTTATGTTTACCATGATATGAAGCTGCTAATCTATCTATGGCAGTAGTTCCCAAACTGTGGTATGTGGATCACTAGGAGTCAGAGACCATTGCAGGTGATCTGTATGCTACTGTGTAAGCAAATGTGAGCAGAATACAGTGGCTGTTGAATGGGAGACAACAAAGGATACAGGTAAATGAAGCTCGCTCTCAGAAGAAGTATGTTACGAGTGGTGTGCTGCAGGGATCTGTCATTTTAACATGTTTGTTAGTGATAGTGCGAAAGGTTTGCCTATTTATGGATGATACCAAAATGTGCATTAGAGTAGACACCCAGGAAGGAGTAGATAACATGAGGAGAGATCTAGCTTAACTTGAAGAATAGTTGAGAATTTGGCATCTGAGATTTAATGCTAAAAAATGTAAGGTCATGCATTTAGGCTGCAAAAATCTAAGGGAAAGCTGTACAGTGTATGGGGTGAAGTGCTACTGTCCACGAAAGAATAACAGGAGCAGGACGTAACTGTTTCTGATGATCTTAAAGTGGCTAAACAGGTAGAACAGGCAGTGCCAAAAGCCAAAAGGATGCTTGGGTACATAAGGAGAGGAATGGCCAGCAGAAAAAAGGAGGTGATAGTACCTCTGTTTAAGCTGCTGGTGCAACCTCAGTTTGGAATATTGTGTGCAATTCCGGAGACCACACCTTCAAAAAGATATAAACAGGATGGAGTTGGTGCAGAGAGTGGCTACTAAAATGGTAAGTGGTCTTCGTTATAAAGCATATGAGGACAGACTTAAAGATCTTATGTATAATATGTTAGAGGAAAGGTGGGATAGAGGAGATATGATAGAGACGTTTGAATACCTCCGTGGCATAAATGCACGAAAGGAGACCTTTCGATTGAAAGTAAGCTCTGCTACAAGGAAACTTAGGATGAAGGTGAAAAGGGATAGACTCGGGAGTAATATGTGGAAATATTTCTTTATGGAAAGAGTGGTAGATGCGTGGAATAGTCTCCCAGTGGAGGTAGTACAGAAGAGACTGTATCTGAATTCAAGAAAGCATGAGACAAACACAGATCGCTAAAGGAAAAAAGGGGGACTATTGTAATTGGTATGGAAAGGCAGACCAGATAGGCCATGTGGTCTCTTTCTGCCGTCATGTTTCTTCTGTTCTATTCTATCAGTAGCTACGGCGTTAGAAGAAGCAACAGCTATGGAGATGGGGTCAGAGGTGGCTGTGCAGACTTGAAGCCAAGTAGTCGTGGGGGTGGAGTGTGTTCAGAGGCCTCTGTGGAGGCCAGAAACAGGAGTGCTGGAACCAGCATCAGCTTGAAGGGCCTGGGTACAGAAGTGGTGAATCATTAAGAGGCAAGGAAAGGGAATGATACTAATGGTAGGGATTATGTTAAGGGAAAGAGGGAGACTGAATGGTTGGGAACTGGATTGGGGGTGGGGGAGAGAGAAAAAGCTTGATAGGATCTGGCTAGGGAGAGAGAGACAGAAAAAAGGGGACTAGTTGAGGAAGAAAGAGACTAGTGGGGACTGCCGAGGGGAGTGGGGATAGAAAGTATTGGAGATGTGAAGGGAGATGAGGGGACAGTCTTGTACTAAAGGGAGGGCAGTTTGCGGAAGAGTGGTGGAAATAAGCAAGAGGTCCACACAACCAAAAATGTAGGCAACCTCTGGTCTAAAGCTTTAGAGTCCTAATTAGAACACTACCACCAAATTTAAATCTTGGGGGGCCAGTGTAATAAAACAGTAGTTTACATTTTTTAAAGCATCCCTACCAAAATGACTAGGTAGTTCTTTATTATAGCATTAAACTAGGCAATACTGCATAGCATTTAGAACAGTGATCCCTTCATAACAAGTTTATTTGTTCTGAATAGAACGTGAGAAAAAAATTCTCTTATTGGTGGTTCTCAACATAGTTTTTGAGACATACCCAATCTGTCTGGTTTTCATTATATCCACAACAAATTTGCTTGAGAGAGATTTGTATGCAATGCCTTCATTCCATCCAGATTTACTTCATACATATTCATTACTATGAAGCAAAAAGTAGTGAAAAGCAGGCTTACAACAGAAGCCCACAAAGAAAAGAATGGTACAAATCCCTGCAATGTACCAAACTGAAAATTGTCAACACGTGTCACAGGACCCCAGTTTTCCACATGAGAAAAACCTTCAACAGGGGATACTACCCCTGCTCTGCCTCTAATGTAGAAAATATGAAAAAGGATTCTGTTTTGGAGAGACAAGCCAAATGTTAGACAAAAATTGGTTCACACAGATATAAGATTACACAGTACAGAGCAGACAAAGGTGTGTCACTTCTATCATTGGGGAGCATTTTTCAGTACCAGAACACTTCATTAATAATTTTGGTGATAGTCTTAAGAGGAAGATTCAAAACAAGCCAAGAATATAAACCTTTGGAAATTAAGATAAGACACTTCTAGACAGACCAGACGGGACTTAACAGAAATCCGGGCTTTCTCCAGGTACAAGCAGAAAGTCTGTCCTCATATACGGGTGATGTTGATGTGACAGAGCCCCCCGGAAGCATCTCAGTTTTCAAAGAGAGGTTTTGGGAGATGCCACCATGCATGCATGGTCCCTTTCCTGCCCAAAGATGCCGTCTTACTCAATCTTCCTTTTTCCGCAGAACCCTACAGATGTTTGTCTTTTCTCCCCGGGAAAAAGTTGTTTTCTCGTACACTTCTGTGCCTTTTTCTGGCTAGCGCTGGTTCCTTTCCTGCCTCCAAGCCCCACTGCCACGGTATCGGGCCTCAGAACCTGTTAATTTTTTTTCCATCCAGTGCGTTTCGTGCCTTTTTCAACCACTGGCCGCATCAAAGTTCTTCAACTTCACTGGGGCCCTTTTTGCCCCAATGGCCACTGGATTCAAGAATGTGATCGGTGCTGCAAAAACATGTCTCTCACCAATACACATGATTGTTGTCTCCAGTGTCTGTGTGCTGATCACGACCCAGAGGTGTGCTCCCTGTGCAAAAAGATGTCCATCCTGAGTCGCCTGCAGAAGCAGGACGACATCTTTTATAGTGCAGGTCCACCCCCGGTATCCTTGCACTCTAAGGCCCTGCACAGATCTTCAGAGTCACATAAAGCTCCTGCAATTCCCGAGCGGGCACGCAGACATGCCGATCAAGGTTCCCCAGAGTGAAGAGAGTAAGAAGAAGAAATCCTAGACTGCCTCATCCTGGGAGGCAGACAAGCATGGCAAGTCCTGTGCACGATCCCTCAGCCCCGGCGGACATCCGAGGAGTCTGAGCGGGGGCAGCCAGCAAAGGTACCCAGGACAAATTTTGAGGCCTCCGGTGACAGATCTCAGACCCCCCGAGGCTGGTCCCATCAAGGACTCCCTCTCCTCCCCGACACCCAACCCGATCACCCTGGCGTCTGTGTCGAAGGCTGCAACCCCCGAGTGGGAAGCCAGGATGCTATCATTGGAACGCAGCATTTCCTCTTTTCTTGCCCCGCAGCAAGCGTTGATGCCCGGCCCCGAAACTGCAGTGTCCTCAATGCCGAGTACTCCCTGAACCGCCGACGAGATCCTCTAGAGCCACATGCCTCAAGCAGATCCTTAGCAAGGGTCTCGCTCCTGGTCCTCGGGAACAAGGTCTTCTTTGGAGAGTGTTTCTGGCTCTGGCTATCCCCCATACCTGGCCACCCAGACCCCTCAGCAGGGTCACCAAGGCAAGGGAGCAGGCCAGGGCCATATAAGCTTAAGGGCCCCAAGCCCCAGCTCAGACTGGATCGGGGATTTGACTCCCAGAGCATAGCCTCTCCATCCATGGGGGATCGGCTCCTGACAAGGAGATGCATGATTTATTTTGCCCACTAGTGGGCTGCCATCGCCACTGACTCCTGAGTACTTCAGGTGGTCAGGGAAAGTTACCTCCATCTGGACCAGATGCCTCTCCCTTTTTTTTTTCCAGACGAGCCCCCTCAGATTCCCCTGCACCAGGCCCTGCTACTACAGGAACTTGCAAGCCACCTCAGGGACATGGCTGTGGAGTCCGTACCACACCACCTCAAAGGAAAGGGGTTCTACTTTAGGTACTTTCTGGTCCCAAAAAGAACAGGAGGCCTAAGGCCCATCCTGAACCTGAGAAACCTGAACAAATTCCTGGTGCGGAAGAAATTCAAAATGCCTCTCCCTTGGAATATTGCTGCCCTACTTCCAGCAGGGAGATTGGCTATGTTCCTTGGACCTAAAGGATGCTTATACCCACATCCTTACTCATCCCAGTCACAGGCAGTACCTAAGGTTCATGGTCGGGGACAACCACCACCAGCACAGGGTACTACCCTTTAGCCTAGCCTCCACACCAAGAATTTTCACCAAATGCCTAGCAGTTGTGGCTGCCTTCCTCCGTCTCCAAGGGATCTTTGTCTTCCCATACCTGGACAACTGGCTAACTGGCTAGTGAAAGTGGACACAGACTCGGAGGTGCAACAGGCTACAGCCCACACCATCAGGGTCCTGCAACATCTGAGGTTTGTGATAAACCACCCCAAATCCCATCTCACTCCAACACAGGACCTGGATTTCATAGTGGCTGGCTTGTACACCCTCCAAGCAAGGGCCTGCCGCCCCCCCCCCCCCCCCCCTGGACAGGGCAGATCATTTCCGGGCCCTGGAGACTGAGGTACAGCGCCATCACACCATGTCGACGTGGTCCATACTTTGCCTACTAGGCCACATTGCCTCCACAGTCCATGTGGTCCCCAATGCCCGCCTCCACATGCGGACAGCTCAATGGTGCCTCTGCTCACAGTGGACTCAAGCCACGTGCAGGCTCCAGGACAAGGTCTCTGTGTCCTGCCACCTAGCGGAGTCACTCGATTGATGGCATTATACACATGTGCAGAAGGGTATGCCCTTTCAGCTCCTAAACCCCCAGAGGGTCCTCACTACGGACACCTCCCTACTGGGCTAGGGGGCCCACTGCGAGGAACTGCGCATGCAGGACAATTGGTCTCTCGAGGAGAATCGGCAGCAGATCAATCTGCTGGAGCTCAGAGCCATTCCACCTGCAGCACCAGTCGGTGCTGGTCCAAATGGACAACCAGATAGTAGTGATCTACCTGAACAAGCAGAGGGGCACAGGGTCTTACCGCCTTTGCCAGGAGGCAGTAGCCCTCTGCTCATACGCAGTCAGTCAGAGGATGCTCCTCAGGGCAGTATACCTTCCGGGCCAGGACAATGCCCTGGTGGACAGACTGAGCAGGGTCCTCCAGCTGCACGAGTGGCGCCTAGACCCCAGGATGGTGCAGCGGCTATTCCGATTATGGGGATCCCTATGTCTGGACCTCTTCTCCAGCCCAGCCAACACTCAGCTGCCCCGCTTCTGCTGTCCCCAACCACATTTGTCCCAGATAGCAGTGGATACCTTCCTCATCTCATGGTCAGGGAGCCTTATGTATGCCTTCCCTCCCACGCCAATAATCGTATGGACCCTCTTCAAGGTCCAGCAGGACAAGGCTTCCATGATCCTGGTGGCCCTGTGGTGGCCCAGTCAGCCTTGGTTTCCCCTGCTACTCTGCAACAGAGCTCCCGGTACCTCTAGGGAGTTCTCCAGGACTGCTTACCCTAGAGTAGAACTCGCTTCTCCAGCCTTGGGTCTCTCTCGGTAACGTCATAGCTGCTGAATAGGTTGCCCTAGCGCCCTTCAACCTTTCCAGGGAGGTGGAGGAAATCCCCCTGGCCTCTCATAAAGACTCCACATGACGAGCCTATGCCTATGCCTTCAAGTGGTGCAGATTTTTGGTATGGTGTGCAGAGCAACGGGTTGGCCCCTTCTCCTGCCAAGTGCACATGGTGCTCCAATACTTGCTCCACTTTTCACAAGCCGGACACCCGAGTGCACTCTCCGCGCATCATCACTCCATAGAGGGGGCCTGCAGCTCTCTAAGCCTCCTGTTTGGTCACCTCCGGTGGTTCTGGTGCAGCTTACCAGGCTGCCTTTCGAACCTTTTGGCTACCTTCCATTTGCATTACCTATCCTGGAAGGTTGCCTTCCTGATGGCGCTCACCTCTGCCCGCAGAGTCAGCAGGCTTCAAGCCTTGATGGCCAAGCCACCCTACACTAGGTTCTACAAGAATAGGGTCGTGCTTCACACCCACCTGAAATTCCATCCGAAGGTGGTATCCGCCTTCCACCTCAACCAAGAGGTGGTGCTCCCTACCTTCTTTTCGTGGCCCCATGCAGACAAGGCAGTAGCCTTTCTCCACACTTTGGACTGCAAAAGTGCCCTGTCCTTCTACCTGCAACATACTCAGGGGCACTGCAAAGTCTCGCAGCTTTTCATCTCATACGACCCCAGTTGGCAGGGGAAAACGGTCACCAAATGAACCCTTACCAATTGTGAAAAAAATCCACTCTAGTACTTTTTTTACTTTTTTTTGTTTTTTCAACCTAAATGCTTCTAACTCTTCTCCACCGGTCTCAGATAAACGATATTTGTCTTTTACACCTTACTAATGGGTATGGTGATTAACCCAATGTGGTGTTCGTTTACATCAATGACCAGGATTATTTTCTTAAACAAAGTTTCCTTCTGCTTTCTAAATGTTTCTAAATTTTCTTATCAACTGAAAATTCATTTAAAACCAGAACACAACGCCATTCTACTTATCTGAGGCAGAACGGTGCTTGTTCAAATGCCCCTTTGACATGCGATGAAAATAGAACACCCCTCATCGCATGTCAAAGGGGCATTTGAACAAGCACCGTTCTGCCTCAGATAAGTAGAATGGCGTTGTGTTCTGGTTTTAAATGAATTTTCAGTTGATAAGAAAATTTAGAAACATTTAGAAAGCAGAAGGAAACTTTGTTTAAGAAAATAATCCTGGTCATTGATGTAAACGAACACCACATTGGGTTAATCACCATACCCATTAGTAAGGTGTAAAAGACAAATATCGTTTATCTGAGACCGGTGGAGAAGAGTTAGAAGCATTTAGGTTGAAAAAACAAAAAAAAGTAAAAAAAGTACTAGAGTGGATTTTTTTCACAATTGGTATTGGATAAGTAGTTCACTCTTTCATTGGATCTGACCTCAGTATTTGTTTAGTACAAACCAAATGAACCCTGACCACCTGGGTGGCAGACTGTATCACCTTCGCCCACAATCAGGCTGGGCTACCGTTGGAGCACCGGGTCACTGCACACAATGTCAGGGCTATGGCAACTTCAGTTGCAAGCCTATGCTCGGTCCCTATGGTGGACATCCCAACGCAGAGGCACTCCAAAGACTCGCAACCAACCAGCAGACACCAAGGATCGATATGTTACACCGCTTTGACCCAGTGAAAAGCGGTATATAAATGCAGTTAAATAAAAAAAAAATAAAACCACAAACCAGAATATGTTCAGAAACCTTGTTGAGGGGTACAGTTCAACAAAACCTCCAGCTGGAGCTCCCACATTGAGGATCGCATCAAGAAGAGCCAGAAGACCTCGAGGACCTCATCGGGAGACGAGTCAAGGAAAGTGGGGAAATCCCACAGGCCCCGGTCCCGCAGCCCTCGATGAGAGGCCAAGGGTGATGGCAAGGAGCGGCCATCCAAGTTGCCTTGTCGGGAACCATCCATGCCCTGGGACTGGTCTAGGACCCCCAAGGCCATCCTGGGAGAGGACCCCTCCTTGACAGAGCTGACACTGGGCCCGAAGTCCTCTGTGTCCATGCCAAAGGCTGCGGAGCCATCTGATCTTGAGGCCAGGATGGTGGCCTTAGAGAGCAGTTTGTCTGCCTTCATGGACCAGCTGTGGGCTCTGGTGCTCTGTTCCTCCAGGTCATCACTCCCAACCAACGAATCCTCCACTGCAAGGGAACCCCCCAGAGGTCAAGCCGATCCTCAAGCACCACCAGCCTCGAGAGATGCCTTTGCTGCGGTCTGTCTTCTCGGCCGGGATCCTCATTGCCCTCTGCTTTGAGCGATGGGCCGGGATGCCCTGGTGTTAGGCCAGCTCTCGGAAGACTCCCAATTCCTCCTCCGAGCCAAACTTGGATTGGAAGACAGAGGGCGACGAGTCCCCGGATTCCTGGCATCACTACAACGTGCCCTTGGGCCCATCTGCTATGGAGTCGAGGTGCTGTTCCCCACCCAAGGACATGGCTTTCCTCGACTTCGTGTGATACATGGACAAGGCTTTGGCCTTCGCCACAGAGGTGGAGGACCCTCGCACAGAGAACCTTGAGATCCTCCAGTATGAGACCCCCTCGAAAGAGGCACTCGCTGTATCTGTTTCCTCCATCCTGGAATGGCTGCTCCTCCGCATGTGGGAGACTCCTGCATTGGTGCGCTTAGATAGCAGGCAGCTGGACTTGATGTACCGGCTCCAAAGGAGCCCTGGCTTCCGAAAAGCCCAATTGCCTCACAACTCCATGGTGGTAGAGCTGGCCATGCAGAGGCTCAATAGTCAGCAAACACATTCCTTGATGTTCCCGGGCGGGAGGCCCACGCCATCTGGCAGAAAGTGCTTTCGGGGCTCGATTTCTGTTTGCCAGATCCAGACTTACCAGTTGTACATGGGTATGTACCTTCAAAACCTGGCAAAGGAGCTAGCCATGATCTTGACTGGTATCTCAGAGGAACCCCTCCAGCGGTTCTGGACTCTGGCCTTGGCAGTCAGGGAGCGTTTCAAGTTTATCACTTGAGCGGCCTGTGATGACTTTGAGTCAGCAGCTAGAGTAGCTGCAGTGGCCATTAGTGTCCGGCGCTATGCTTGGCTACAGTCATCCAACCTGGAGCAATGGTCCAGGACAAATTAGTCAATGTCCCTTACCGTGGAGAGAATCTGTTTGACAAACACATAACAGACAAGGCCAATAAGCTGGAATCTGAGTTCCTGACTAGGACCAGGCTCTACAAGAAGACTGCTGATCCTTCCTGAATGAAGGCTTCAGGTAGAAAGCCCTCGTACTCAAAGAAGAGAAAGGCTTATGGCAACTACTCTCTATGCCAGGCCTTTCCAACTCCTCAACAGAGCCAGCAGGCCAAGGGACAAGTGCATGGCCCATGTAAAGCCTAAGACCCTCAAACCCCAGCCCACACTCCCGATGCATCCTGGAGGTGTTGTTTTGACTCCTTGAGCATAGCCTCTCTTCCTCCAGGAGGCACAGCCTTGCAGCACACAGGAGGGTGTCTTGTGCTCTTTACCCACAGGTGGCCCTCCATTACCACCAACAAGTAGGCCTTTCGGGTAGTGAGAAAGGGTTACCCCCTCCACATCCACCAGACGCCTCCGCTATTCTTCTTGGGAGAGCCCACCAGGACTTCCCTCCACAGGACCTGCTCCTGCAGGAACTTGCAGGTCTTCTGGAGGATCAGGCGGTAGAACCTGTCCTAGCCCACCTCAGATGCTCAGGGTTAGACTCCCGCTACTTCCTGGTACCAAAAAGAACCGGAGGGTTCAGTCCCATCCTCGACCTGTGGGACCTCAACAGATGCCTGGTGAAGGAATAGTTCAAAATGCTGTCTTTGGAAAATTTGCTGCTATACCTCCAGCAGGGAGACTGTGCTCCTTGGACCTAAAGGATGCATACACACACATCCTCATCAACCTCCAAAACAGGCTCGTGACGGTGGGGGAATATTACCAGTACAGGATGCTACTCTTCAGCTGGCCTCTGACCCAAGTGTATTCACCAAGTGTCTGGCAGTAGTTGCAGCCCATCTCATACTCCAGGGGGTATTCATCCTCCCCCTATCTGGTTGACTGGCTCATAAAGGGCAGAATGGCTGTTGAGGCCTGTCAGGCAATGGCACATCTCTTGCTGGAGCACATCGGCTTTGTCATAAACTACCCAAAGGCCCATCTACAGCCATTCCAGGACCTGGAGTTCATAGGGGCTCAGCTGGATACCGTCCAAGTCAGGGCCTTTTTCCCTTGAGACAGGGCCCTACACCTCCAAGTGCTTGCTGCAAGCACACAGCAACATTGCTCAACATCGGCCTGCCTCATGCTCAGCCTGCTGGGGCATATGGCATACACCGTGCATGTCATTCTAGACACTTGTCTGCAGATGTGGACAGTCCAGTGGGCCCTTTGCTCCCAATGGTCCCAGGCCATGGGGTGCTTGCGGGACAGGTGCTAATCACCCGCCCCTGGCTCTCTTTTGACTGGTGGCAAAACCTCCTGGGTTTGCTGGCCAGGATGCCCTTTTAGCTCAGCGCATCCCATAGGATCCTCACTACATATGCCTCCAAACTGGGGTAGGGAGCACATTGCGACAACCTCTGCACTCAGTGCAGTTAGTCACCGATGGTGAGTCTCCAGCAAATCAACCTCCTGGAGTTCCAAGCCGTAGTCTGGACTTTTCATCATCACCTGCAGAACAAGACGGTGCTGGTTCAGACAGACAACCAGGTGGCGATGTTCTACATAAATATACAGGGGGGGGGGACAGGAAGTGGTGAAACTCTGCTCATGCCAGCAGCAACAGGTTTTTCCTGCAGGCAGTCTACCTCCTGGGCCAGGACAACACCCTGGCGGACTGACTCAGCCGGGTCCTCCAGCTGCCTGAGTGGAGGTTGGACTCCAGGGTGACTGTCAGCTTTTCCAATGCTGGGAGCTCCCAATTATAATTAGTGGAGGAGGGATAGTAAGGAAATCCACAGTACTACCTTTTAACTTTCGAAAGGGAGACTATGATAAAATGAGGAAAACAGTTAAGAAAAAACTAAAAGGAGCAGTTGCGAAGGTTAAAGACATACATCAAGCTTGGGTGGTGGTGAAAAATACTATCTTGGAAGCCCAGACCAGCTGTATTCCACGCTTTAAGAAAAGTGGAAGGAAGTCCAAAAAACTGCCAGCATGGTTTAAAAGTGAGGTCAGAGAGGCTGTTGCCAAAAAAGCATCTTTCAGGAAATGGAAAAAAGAGCCAAACAACGAAACCTGGAAACAGCACAAGCACTGGCAAGTCAAATGCAAGGCATTGATAAGGCAGGCAAAGAGAGAATTTGAGAAGAAGCTTGCTGCGGAAGCAAAAACGCGAAATAAAGACCTTTTCAAGTACATTCGTAGCAAAAAACCTGTGAGAGAGTCAGTTGGTCCATTAGATGATAAAGGAGTTAAAGGAGCACTAAGAGGCGACAAGGCGATAGCGGAGAGACTGAATGAATTCTTTGCTTCAGTCTTTACTGAGGAAGATGTAGGGATGTTACCCATGACTGAAGTGGTATTTAAAGGTGCGGAAGAATTGAAGGAAATATCGATACATCGGGAAGATATCTTACAACTATTAGATAAACTGAAGAGTAGCAAATCACCTGGGCCGGATGGTATACATCCAAGGGAGTTGAAAGAACTGAAATATGAGATTGCAGACCTGCTATCAGTAATCTGTGAACTATCATTAAAATCATCTCTAATACCTGAAGATTGGAGGATCGCCAATGTAACACCAATTTTTAAGAAGGGTTCCAGGGGTGATCCGGGAAACTACAGACCAGTGAGCCTGACGTCAGTACCGGGAAAAATGGTAGAAACCATCATAAAGAATAAAATTACTGAGCATGTAGATAGTCACAACCTAATGGGAGACAGCCAACATGGCTTTAGACAAGGAAGATCTTGTCTTACTAATCTGTTATGTTTTTTTGAAGGAGTGAATAAACAGGTGGACAAAGGTGAGTCAGTTGATATTGTGTATCTGGACTTTAAGAAAGCCTTTGACAAGGTCCCTCATCAGAGACTTTTGGCAAAACTAAAGAGTCATGGGATAGGAGGCAATGTACTATTGTGGATCAGGAACTGGTTTAAAAGATAGAAAGCAGAGGGTAGGGCTAAATGGCCAATTTTCCCAATGGAGAAAGGTGAATAGTGGTGTACCCCAGGGATCTGTGCTGGGTCCGCTGCTTTTTGACATATTCATAAATGACCTGGAAAGTGGAATAACGAGTGAGGTTATCAAATTTGCAGATGACACAAAACTATTTAAAGTTGTTAAAACCCAAGAGGATTGTGAAAAATTGCAAGAGGATCTTGATAAATTGGAAGACTGGGCATCAAAATGACAGATGAAATTTAATGTGGACAAGTGCAAGGTTATGCACCTAGGGAAGAACAACCCAAACTATGGTTACACGATGCAAGGTTCCACATTAGGAACCACCACACAGGAAAAAGATTTAGGTGTCGTGGATACCATGTTAAAACCCTCCGCCCAGTGTGAAGCAGCGGCCAAGAGAGCAAATAGAATGCTAGGTATAATAAGGAAAGGAATGGAAAATAAAACAAAAGATATTATAATGCCTCTATATCGTTCCATGGTAAGACCGCACCTTGAATATTGTGTGCAATTCTGGTCGCCGTATCTTAAAAAGGATATAGCGATTTTAGAAAAGGTACAGAGAAGAGCCACCAAAATGGTAAAGGGGATGGAAGGATACTCCTATGAAGAAAGGCTAAAAAGGTTAGGGCTCTTTAACCTGGAAAAGAGACGGCTGAGGGGAGATATGATAGAAGTCTATAAATTAATGAACGGAGTGGAACGGGTAAACGTAGATCGATTGTTTACCTTATCAGAATATAGAAAGACTAGGGGACATGCAATGAAGCTACAGGGTAAACTATTTTAGACTAATAAAAGAAAATAATTTTTCACTCAACGTGTAATCAAACTCTGGAATTTGTTACTGGAGGATGTAGTTAGTGTAGCTGGGTTTAAAAAAGGTTTGGACAAGTTCCTGGAGGAAAGGTCCATAAGCCATTATTAAGAAGTGACAGAAGATATCAATGCTTGACCCAGTACAAGCATTGTGGAACTTGTGTCTCTTGGGGAAACTGCTAGGTACATGTAACCTAGATTGGCCACTGTTGGAAACAGAATACTGGGCTTGATGGACCTTGGTCTGACCCAGTATGGCATATCTTATGTTCTTATGTTCTTAAGGATGGACCTCTTTGCCAGTCCAGCCAATGCACAGCTGCCACATTTCTGTTCCTGGCAGCTACACGCCTCCCCGGGAAGCAGCAGATGCATTTCTGATCTCATGGGTGGATGGCCTCCTTTATGCATTCCTGCCCACACCACTGATCGCCAAGACCCTGTTCAAACCCAGTGTGACAGTGACACAATGTTCCTGGTAGCCCTGCGTTGGGCAAGGCAACTGTGGTTTCCCCTGCTTCTCTGTCTGGCCACATCACCCCTGATTCCTCAGGGTGAACCCAAGCCTACTGATGCAGGAGGGCGGCTTTCTTCTGTACTCCAACCTAGGATCTCTGACACTCACAGCCTTGCTGCTGAAAGGGTATCCCTGGCCCCTTCAGTGTCTCTATTGAAGTGGAGGCGGTCCTCCTCACTTCCTGAAAATCCTCTACCCGATGCGTGTACGCCTTCAAGTGGCAGAGGTTCTCTGTCTGGTGTGCAGAATGTCGGGTCAACCCTTCCTCCTGCTCTATCCAGCTAGTTCTGCAGTACTTACTTCAGCTGTCTAGAGCAGGGATGAAATCTAACTCCTTAAGAGTGCACCTCAGCGCTCTTGTGATGCACCACTATCTCACTGAAGGCAGACGTCTTTCTACTCAACCCCTTGTGTCTAGCTTCCTTAGCAGGCTCCTCCTTTCGTAGCCACCCGTCTATCCGCCTATGGAAGAATGAGACCTTAACATTGTGCTTTCCAAGCTCACCGTGCCACCTTTTGAGCATCTCTGCTCTTGCCACCTCAAGTATCTTTCCTGGAAGGTGGTGTTCCTCGTGGTGCTCACCTGTGCCTGCAGAGTCAGTGAGCTTCAGGCGTTGGTGGCAGAACCACCGTACACTAGGTTCTACAAGAACAGAGTTGTGCTCCGCACACTCCATGTTTCTACCCAAGGTGGTATCTCTATTCATCTTCAACCTGCAGGTGGTGCCCCCCACTTTCTTCCCACGGCCTCACGCCAGCAGTGCAGAGGCAGTTCTCCACACACTGGACTGCAAGCAGGCACTCGCCTTTTATCTCTGGCACACTCAGGAGCCACTGCCAAGCTTCTCAGCACTTTGTTTCCCATGACCCAAGTTGTTTTGGAACTGTGCTCTCTATTCAGATCCTGTACAACTGAGTTGCTGACTGCATTGCCTTCACATATGAGCAGGCTGGTCTTTCATTGGAGTGCAGTGTCATGGTGCACAGTATCCGGACCATGGCAGTCTCTGTAGCGAACATGCGCACCGTTCCCTTGTTGTAAATCTGCCAGGCCACTACCTGGTCCTCTGTTCACACTTTTACAGCTCACTACTGCCTGGAGGGAGAGTCCCATCAGGACAGCGCCTTTGGCCAGGCAGTTCTCCGCCATTTGTTTGTGGTATAGGCAACTCCTGCCCTTTGGTGTGTTCAGGCTACCAGAGCATTGGTTCCTCGCTGGGCACTTGGGTTGCTTGGGAGTCTATTATCTCTGGACTCATTGCTGCTCACGATTCCCCCCCTTTTTCTGATTACTTGTGAGCTTTTTACAGGTTTTTCGGTAGCTTGTTGCTAGGGAGTCCCATATATGAGGACTGGCTTCCTGCTTGTTCCCAGAGAAAGTGTATTTACTCACCTGTAACAGGTGCTCTCCGGGGACAGTAGGCATCAGTCTTCGCAACCCTCCCTCCTCCCTATGGGGTTGCTTTTTCTTTTTGCTGTTTTGTACTATGATATACTGAGGCAAGATGGCACCCTTGGGTGGGAAGGGGACCATACATGTGTGGTACCTCTCCTAAAGGCTTTTCTTGAAAGCCGGGGAGAGGTTACTGTGCAGGTTCGATCGTCACCCGTATGTCAGGACGGATTCCTGCTGTCCCCAGAGAACACCGGTTACAGGTGAGTAACTACGCTATCATGCAACCTGCCCCACCCTGCCTATAGTTTAGGATCTCGCCTTCCATTCACAAACCTTTCCTCCAGGTCTTCAGCATCAATTTCCTCCCCTTCTTCCTTCCCACCCACCCCACCCCCATCTCGCCTTCTCTTCTCACCAAGGTGTCCATCTTCTCTTTTCCCTGCCACCTGGCTGCTGCCCCCCTCACTATGGAAGGCCAGGAAATATTCAAGCTGGGGGGGGGAGTAGAGGCAGTGCAGCACTGACAAAGACAGGAGAAGGAAGCCCTTTAAACCCACTGTCAATGGCGGTCCTTCGAGTATCTGTAAGTTCTCCAGGACCAAGCAGGAATCAGTCCTCACTTATGGGTGATGTCGGCGCCGACGGAGCCCTCGCGGAGCAATTTTCCCCAGCTTTCGCAGAAAGCTTTTGGGAATTGCAGCGCGCATGCGCGGTCCCCTTCCCGCCCAAGTGTGCCATCTGGCTCAGTCTCCTTTTTTCCGCGGAGCCCTACAGACGTAGTTTGTTGTCGCCGCTGAAAAAGTTGATTTCTTTTATTTTGTTTCTTGTTATTTTTTCTCGGTTCATGTGTCCTCTTCCCCGCCGGGCCTCGATATCCCCTATCGGGTCCGTTCACAGAATTTTTCTCTTTTTTCTCTCCAACTGGCGTTCCCGCCACTTTTTCCTTCTTCCCTGGCAGCACGGTCTTTCGACCTTGCAGGGGCCCTTTTTCCCCCGATGGCTGCCAGTGGGTTTAAAAAGTGTGATCGTTGTGTCAAACTTATGTCTCTTACCGACACGCATGACTGCTGCCTCCGCTGCCTCGGACCCGAACATGACTCAATGAGTTGCGGTCCGCACAGCAAGATGTCCTTGAAGGCGTTGAGGAGTCGGCAGTCGCAAAAGGAACGAATCTTCTCTGACCCCGCGTCCGGTTGGGCCTGGACCTCGTCAGAGGCCTCGACGTCTCGTGGCTCCGGCTCTGAGCACCGTCGGAGTTCCTCTGAACGGGGGTCCCCCGGCCGGGAACACTGTTGGAAGAAGAAGCCCGCGAGGGTGGCGTCGGAGGACGCTCCTGGTCCCTCGAGGGCCAGGTCGCATAGCCCCGTCGGACGCCCCGGGTCCTCGGAGGGGGAGAGGCCTTCGAAGCTTCCTCGTCTCGAGGTGGAGTCGCCTGGACACGTGAGTGCTATAGTCCTCCTGGACTCTCCTCCGGGAGAGCCGACGTCGGGCCCGATGCCGTCGGGTCCCGAGTCGGGGGCTGCTGGGTCTTCTGAGTTTGGTCTCAGATTGACGACCTTGGAGCGCAGTATCACTGCTTTCATGGACCTGCAGCGGGCATTTTTCACCAGCCTCACCAGTGCATCTGCCCCGACCACCGGGACGTCGACGCCCAAGTCGACCCCGGAGGCCGAGTCGATCCTCGAGTCCATACGAGCTCGAGTCGATCCTCGGCCTAGGTCTCCCTCAGCCTCCCGTTCGGGACCGAGGTCCTCGACGCTGGCCTCGGCGTCGGGGCGGAGGTCCCCGGCTCCCGCCCGCACGGAGCCGCTCGATTCCTCCTCGGAGGAGTTGGGCTGGGACACGGAGGACGACGAGTCACACCCGGTTCTTTTCAGACTTGGTGCATCCCCTCCGACTCGCCGGAGTCGGAGCCTCGGAGGCGGTCCCCCCCGGAGGATACCCGGTTCTCCGATTTTGTGAGGGATATGGCCAAGGCTTTGGCCTTCCCCGCGGATCCGGAGGAGGAGCCTCAAGCCGAGGAGCTTGAGGCCCTCCAATACGACTCTCCCCCGAAGGAGGCCTTTACTGTACCGGTTCCCCCGATGCTGGAGCGGCTACTCTTCCGCATGTGGGAGAGCCCGGCCTCGACGCCGGTGCTGAGCAAGCGGGTCGATTCCATGTATCGAGTCCGCAAGAGCCCCGGGTTCCAGAAGGCACAACTGCCACACCATTCCATGGTGGTGGAATCGGCCATGCATCGACTTAAGAGTCAGAAGATGCGCTCCTCGGTGCCTCTGGGTAAGGAGGCCCGGAACCTGGATGCTCTCGGTAGAAAGTGCTTCCAGGGCTCTATGCTTGCTTGTCGAGTCCAGACATACCAGCTATATATGGGCATGTATCTTCGAGACCTGGCAAAAGAAATTGCGGGGTTCTCTGCTGGTCTCTCCGAGGAACCTTTGCAGCGGTTCCAGGCCTTGTCCTCAGGGATTCGAGAGTGTTCGAAGTTCATTTCTCGAGCGGCCTACGATGGCTTCGAAGCATCGGCTCGAGTAGCCGGAGCCGGCATTGTGGCTCGCCGTCAGGCTTGGCTTCAGTCATCCGACCTCGAGCCGTGGGTGCAGGACATGTTGGTCGAAGTCCCTTGCAGAGGTGAAAACCTCTTTGGCAAACCCATGGCCGAAAAGGCGGCGGAGCTCGAGTCCGAGACTCTCACCAGGACTCGCCTATCCAGAAAGACCCCTGCCCCTTCACAGAAGAAGAAGGGCTCGGGGAAAAAGCCTTTTTACCCGAGGAAGGTGTTTGCTTCTAAGCAACACCACCCACAATATCAGGCCTCAGCAACCCCCCATCAGGGACAGCAGCCTAAGGGGCAGGGTAACGGATCCCATAGACAGAGGGCCCCCAAGCCCACTACGCAGGCCCCGGCCCAGCAGGGTGGGGGTTTTTGACTATGCCAGCATAGCCTCTCCCCCT
The DNA here is from genome assembly GCA_033557465.1 of Ichthyophis bannanicus. NCBI lineage: Eukaryota > Metazoa > Chordata > Amphibia > Gymnophiona > Ichthyophiidae > Ichthyophis > Ichthyophis bannanicus. The sequence goes on from CM066034.1 coordinate 206,605,029, forward strand.
CAGGGGCCTTCGCCCGGCACGGGGGGCCGGCTGACCCACTTTGCCCACCGGTGGCCAGCCATAACATCCGATTCCTGGGTGCTGCAGGTGGTTCAAAAGGGATACCTCTTGCAGTTTCACCAGGTACCCCCCCTTCTTTCCAGGGGAGCCTCCAAGACCCCTCCTGCACAGGGACTTACTCCTTCAGGAGCTGCAAAGTCTGCTTCACGAACAGGCTGTGGAACCAGTGCCCCAGCATCTGTGGGGTCACGGGTTTTACTCGAGGTATTTCCTTGTTCCAAAGAGAACAGGAGGCCTCAGACCCATTCTGGACTTACGCAAACTCAACAAGTTCCTGCAGCGGGAAAAGTTCAAGATGCTTACCCTTGGAATCCTACTGCCCTACCTCCAGCAGGGAGATTGGCTATGCTCCTTGGATCTAAAGGATGCTTATACCCACATCCTTATTCATCCGGACCACCGGCAATATCTACGATTTGTGGTGACAGGAAATTATTATCAGTACCACGTACTGCCCTTTGGTCTCTCCTCCGCTCCCAGGGTGTTCACGAAATGCCTGGCAATGGTGGCAGCCTTCCTGAGGCTTCAAGGCCTCTTTGTCTTCCCCTACCTGGACGACTGGCTCATCCGGGCAACGTCTGCCCCAGAGGTCACTCAGGCCGCTCAACGCACGGTGGCTCTGTTGCAGCACTTGGGTTTCGTCATAAACCTAGAAAAGTCCACTTTGCTCCCCTCTCAGGATCTCGAGTTCATAGGAGCACGGCTGGACACTCTGCAGACTCGTGCCTTCTTGCCTCTGGAACGGGCCAACAGGCTCCTAGCTCTGGCCAGCAGGTTCAACAGCACGTCACCGGTCTCTGCCAGACAGTTCCTGCAGCTGCTCGGGCACATGGCCTCCACGGTCCATGTCACTCCGAATGCCCGTCTACATATGAGACCTGCTCAGTGGAGCCTTCTCACTCAATGGCATCAGGCCACAGGGAGGCTGTCGGACCTAATACAGATTTCCGACCGCCTAGTCTCCTCTCTGCAATGGTGGCTTCACCTGCCCAATCTGGTACTCGGCATGACCTTTCAGTCTCCTCCACCGTCCCGGGTGCTCACGACAGATGCCTCTCTCCTGGGATGGGGAGCGCATTGTCAAGGGGCATGCACTCAAGTCCTCTGGACACCTTGGGAAGCCGCCCAGCAGATAAATTTCCTGGAGCTGTGGGTGATCCGCCTAGCTCTGCGGCCTTCTCTCTCATCTCACGTCTTGTCAGTCTGTACTGGTGCAGACGGACAATCAGGTTGCCATGTTCTACGTGAACAAACAGGGGGGCATGGGCTCCCTCCTATGTCGGGAGGCTCGGAGACTGTGCTCTTGGGCAGTCGGTCACGACATCCTCCTCAAGGCTGTTTACCTGCCCGGGCAGGACAATTGCCTGGCGGACAAACTGAGCCGGATTCTGCAGCCGCACGAATGGAGGTTGAACCCCGCAGTGGTCCAGCAGATCTTCCGCCGGTGGGGCTCTCCCACCGTGGATCTCTTTGCCAGTCCCCTGAACCGGCAGCTTCCCAGGTTCTGCTCCCAGCACCCGCATCCTCTCAGAGTAGCACCAGATGCTTTCCTCATCTCGTGGTCCACGGGTCTTCTGTATGCCTTCCCTCCCACACCACTTGTGTCCCGGACATTGTTCAAAGTTGTCCAGGACAGGGCCTCCGTGATCCTGGTAGCGCCCAGGTGGCCGAGACAACCGTGGTTCCCTCTACTTCTACAGCTAGCGGTGGACACCCCTCTTCCTCTGGGGTTTCAGCCCGATCTCCTGACACAGGATCAGGGTACTCTTCTGCACCCCAACCTCCGGGCCCTGCATCTGATGGCCTGGCTGCTGAAAGGGTAGTCCTAGCTCCACTTCTGCTTCCTCCGGAGGTGGAAGCAGTCATCCTAGCGTCTCGGCGACCTTCCACCCGGAAATCTTACGCCCTTAAATGGCGTCGCTTCTCGGTCTGGTGTTCTCAGCGCTCTGAGGACCCCTTCGCCTGTTTAGTATCGGTGGTACTGCAATATTTGCTTCACCTCTCCGATCTGGGTCTCAAATCCAACTCTGTCAGAGTCCACCTCAGTGCTCTCTCTGCACATCATTCACCGGTGGAGGGCCAGCCTCTTTCCTCGCACCCCTTGGTGGCGCGTTTTCTCAGAGGCCTCCTTCTGCTTAAGCCTCCGTTGCGTCCTCCAGCTCCTGACTGGGACCTCAATGTGGTTCTGCAAAGGCTTACCTGTCCACCTTTTGAACCCATGGCTACCTGCCCTCTTCGTTTCCTCTCCTGGAAAACGCTCTTCTTGGTAGCCCTTACTTCCGCTAGGCGCGTAAGTGAACTACAGGCCCTAGTGTCGGAGCCCCCATACACTAGGTTCTACAGGAGTAGGGTTGTCCTACGGACTCACCCTAAGTTTCTTCCGAAGGTGGTCTCCCACTTTCACATCAATCAGGAGGTGGTTCTTCCGACCACCATTCCCAGGCCGCATACCAGCTGAGCTGAGACTGTTCTGCATACCCTGGACTGTAGAAGAGCCTTGTCCTTCTACCTTGACCGTACGCGGGAGCATAGAAAGGCTGTCCAGCTTTTCGTATCTTTTGACCCCAATCGGTTGGGGGTACCTGTCTCTAAGCGTACTTTGTCCATCTGGGTAGCTCACTGTATCGCCTGGGCTTATGGGGCAGCCGGCCTCTCCTTAGAAAGTCGAGTCACGGCTCACCATGTCAGGGCGAAGGCTGCGTCCGTGGCTCATCTTCGCTCTGTTCCATTGGCAGACATCTGCCGGGCCGCTACTTGGTCTTCAAGCCAGACCTTTGCGGCTCATTACTGCCTGGAGAGGGAGTCCCGCAGGGACAGTGCTTTCGGACAGGCAGTCCTCCACAATCTCTTTGAGGTTTAGGCAACTCCTACCCTCCGGCCCTGGTGTTGGGCTACCGGCCAGATTCGTATTCAGAGAAGATTCCTTCCCTCTGTACTGTTGAGCTTGAGGGAGCTCTTTTAGGCTTGAGGTCTCCTGTAGCCTTAAGCTTGGGTGTCCCATAAGTGAGGACTGACTTCCTGCTTGGTCCTGGAGAAAGAGTAGTTACTCACCTGTAACAGGTGTTCTCCAGGAGCAGCAGGAATCAGTCCTCACTACCCTCCCTCCTCCCCTTGGAGTTGCAGTCATTCTTATTGCATATTTTTGCTAACTTTTTGCTGTCTTTCCGCTATGTCATCAGACTGAGCAAGATGGCACTCTTGGGCGGGAAGGGGACCGCGCATGCGCGCTGCAATTCCCAAAAGCTTTCTGCGAAAGCTGGGGAAAATTGCTCCGCGAGGGCTCCGTCGGCGCCAACGTCACCCATAAGTGAGGACTGATTCCTGCTGCTCCTGGAGAACACCTGTTACAGGTGAGTAACTACTCTTACATTCAAAGCCTGCCACATCCCTTCCACTCCGACATGGGGGTGTGACACAGCAGACGTGGAAGTCATGTTCATGTCCATAGATGCTCAAAGACTTGTCACTGAGGTAGCTTTAAAGGGCTTCCTTCTCCTGTCTTTGCTGGCATGATACTGCTGCTGTCCTGGAGTCCGCTGCCCTAGATGGATGCCAAGACCCCTCTGGTGGTAGGCCTGGCCCTGGAGCTGGGCACTCAAATCAAAACAATTGGTCAACTCCAAAAAAGCTTTTGAGACTCAGAATGCTCTTTAGCCTCAAACCTCGGAATGCTTACAGTGTTTTTTGGTTACTCTTTAAAAAAAAACAAAATAAAATTCAGTGATAGCACAGACTTTTACATTGAAAGATAAAAAAATGACAGCAGATGAAGATCATATAGCCTGTTCAATCTACCTATCCAGATGAACTACTAAACTCTACAGTCATTTTCTTTCCCTTAGAGATCCACTGTGCTTGTCTCTTGCTTCCTTGAAGTCAGTGTACAGTCTTTGATTAGATCACTACCACTAGGAGGCTGTTACATGCATTCATCACCTAATCTTTAAAGAAATATGTCCTTAAATAATTCCTGAATTTGTATTTCACCTTCATCCTATGCACCCTCATTCCAGAGCTACCTTTCAGTTGAAAAGAGGCCTGCTTCCTATGCATTAATGCTATGGAGTTATTTAAATATCTGTCGTATCTTCCCTCTTCCACCATTATTTCAAAGATATACATATTGAAATCTTTGTCTGTCCCCATTTGCTTTATGATAGTATGGATTCAGTCCCAAGAGCAGCTACTAAAGTAGTCAGACTGTTTATATATTATTAAAGGTGTGATTTTCAGAATTGAACATCGTACTCCAAATGAAGTCTCTCCAGAGACTTATTACCACCTTTTTCCTGTTGGCCATTCCTTTCCCTGCATACAGAATCATCGTCCTGGCTTTTGCTGTTGCCTTTTCTACTTGTTTAGCTACCTTAAGATCATTAGGTATGGACTTTCAGTTTCAGTGCCAAAGAAAATGGCTGCGTGAAACCAGAGCTCCAGGCAGCTCGACCAAAACCCTCAGAATTATGCAAAAAATTGAAGCCAAAATTGCTCACACATAGTGGCCTCTGCCCAGGCCTACAAGACCAAAATGCTGGCGATGGCCACATTTGCCTTTAAAGACAAGGCAAGGTGGCAGTCACCAGAGATAAAATCAAAAGCCTAGGTTCACGTGGTGTGTAGGCCACCACATACAAGCATGATGGCAGAAAGAGACCACATGGTCTATCTAGTCTACCCTTCCATATCAACTGCAATAGTTCCTTTTTTTATTTTAGAAATATTCTGTGTTTGTGCCATGCTTTTTTTAATTCAGATACTGTCCTCGTCTCTACTACCTCTACTGGGAGACTATTCCACGCATTTACCACTGTTTCTGTAAAGAAATATTTCTGCATATTACTCCTCAGTCTATCCCCTTTCACCTTCATCCTATGTCCCCTCGTAGCAGAGCTTGCTTTCAATTGACAGCCACAACGGTCTTTAAACGTCTCTATCATATCTCCTCTATCCTGCATGAATATTAAGATCTTTGTCTGTTCTCATATGCTTTATAAAAGAGACCACTAACCATTTTAGTAGCTGCCTTCTGCAGACTCCATCCTTTTTATATCTTTTTAAAGATGTGGTCTCCAGAATTGCCCACAATACTCCAAATGAGGTCACACCAGAGACCTATACAGAGGCACTATCACCTCTTGTTTTCTGCTGGCTATTCCTCTTCCTATGCACCCAAGCATCCTTCTGGCTTTCGCTGTCCCCTTTTTTACCTGTTCAGACACTTTAAGATCTTCAGAAACAATCACGCCCACGTTCTGCTCTTCTTTCGTGGACAGGGGAAACTTCATCCCCTGCACTGTACTGCTTCCTTGAATTTTTGCAGCCCAAGTACACGACCCTGCATTTTTTAGCATTAAATTTCAGCTGCCAAATTCTTGACCATTCTTCAAGCTTAGCTAGATCCCTTCTCATGTTATCTATTCCTTCCTTGGTGTCTACTCCTTTACAGGTTTTGGTATCATCTGAAAGAGGCAAATCTTACCTGACAGCCCTTCTGCAATATCACTAACAAAGATGTTAAAAAGAAGTAGACTAAGGACAGATCTCCCCAGCACAACTCTGGTAACATTCTTCTCCTCAGAGTACCTGAACCCTTTGTTGCTTCCCACTCAACCAATTTCTAACCCAGTCAGTCACATTAGGGTCCATCCTTAGGGTGCTCAGTTCATTAATAAGTCACCTGTGTAGAACAGTACAACACTTCTAGGGTTCTCCCTTGGTCTAACTGCCTGGTCATCCAGTCAAAGAAATCAATCGGATTTTGTTTGACAAGACCTGCCTCTGGTAAACCAATGCTGCCTCGGATCCTGCAATCCATTGGATTCCAGAAACCTCGCTATTCTCTCATTTAGTAGTGTTTCCAATAATTTACTCGCTGCAGGGTTAGACTAACCGCCCTGTAATTTTCAACTTCCTCTTTCTGCTTTTATGTAAAGGGACCAAATATTCATTTCTTCAGTCCTCTGGGACCACTCCTGTAGCTGGGGCCGGCATCGGTGCCCGCCGACAGGCTTGGCTACAGTCATCCGACCTCGAGCCATGGGTCCAGGACAAGTTGGTCGATGTCCCCTGCCACCAACACCGGCCCCTGCTCAGCAGGGTGGGGGGTTTTGACTCAATCAGCATAGCCTCTTCTCCTCAGCTGGCTTCTCTCAGCACAGGAGGCCGGCTGGCCCACTTTGCCCACAGGTGGTCAGCCGTCCCATCAGATACCTGGGTTCTTCATATAGTCCAAAAGGGCTGTCTTCTCCATTTTCACCAGGTACCTCCCTCCTATTTTCCAGGGGAGCCTCCAAGACTCCCTCTGCACAGGGACCTACTCCTTCAGGAGTTGACAGGTCTACTAAAGGATCAGGCTGTGGAACTGGTGCCCCACCACCTGAGAGGTCAATGCTTTTATTCCAGGTACTTTCTGGTACCAAAAAGAACAGGAGGCCTCAGACCCATCCTAGATTTGCGAAACCTCAACAAGTTCCTGCAGAGGGGAAAGTCCAAGATGCTTACCCTTGGAATCCTGCTGCCCTACCTCCAGCAGGGAGACCGGCTATGCTCCTTGGATCTCCTTATCCATCCAGACCACAGACAATATCTCAGGTTTGTTGTTGGAGAAAACCACTATCAGTACAGAGTGCTTCCCTTTGGCCTCTCATCCGCTCCCAGTGTTCACCAAGTGCCTGGCAGTGGTGGCGGCCTACCTGAGGCTTCAGGGTCTCTTTGTGTTTCCGTACCTGGACGACTGGCTCATAAGGGGCCAATCTTCCCAGGAGGCCAACCAGGCCACCCTTCGCACTGTGGCTCTGCTTCAGCACTTGGGGTTTGTCATAAACTTCACAAAGTCCACTTTGCTCCCGTCCCAGAACTTAGAGTTCATAGGGGCCAGACTAGACGCTCTTCAAGCGAAGGCTTTTCTGCCTCTGGACAGGGCCCACAGGCTAATGGATCTGGCCAGCCAGTTTCGCAGCAATTCCCTGGTCTCTGCCAGGCAATTCCTGCGACTACTCGGCCATATGGCTTCCACGGTCCATGTCACAATGCTCGCCTGCACATGCGTCCTGCTCAGTGGAGCCTTCGCACTCAATGGCATCAAGCCACTGGGGGCCTAGCGCACTCAGTGAGGATTTCAGACCTCCTGATCTCCTCTCTGCAATGGTGGCTTCATCTTCCAAATCTGGTGCTCGGAGTAGTTTTCCAATCCCCTCCGCATACTCAGGTGCTGACAACCGATGCCTCTCTTCTCGGTTGGGGAACACATTGCCAAGGGGCATGTACTCAGGGTCTCTGGACCCCTTGGGAGGCTACTCAGCAGATAAACTTCCTGGAGCTACGGGCGATACGCCTAGCTCTGAGAGCCTTCTCCCACCTCGCCTCTCACTAGTCTGTACTGGTCCAGACGGACAATCAAGTTGCCATGTTCTATGTGAACAAACAAGGAGGCACAGGCTCCTTCCTTCTTTGTCAGGAGGCACAACGCCTGTGCTCTTGGGCTGTCAATCACGGAATCCTTCTCAAGGCTGTCTACCTCCCAGGTCAGGAAAATTGCCTGGCAGACAGACTGAGCTGGATCCTGCAACCACACGAATGGAGATTGAACCCATTGGTGGTTCAGCAGGTCTTTCTCAAGTGGGGCCTCCCCACCATGGATCTTTTCGCCAGTCCTCTGAACCGGCAACTCCCGAGATTTTGCTCCAGACAACCGCATCCTCTCAGAGTAGCAGCGGATGCGTTTCTGATCTCGTGGTCCACAGGCCTACTGTATGCGTTTCCTCCCACGCCACTAGTGTCCAGAACGCTGTTCAAAGTCCTCAGGGACGGGGCTTCATTGATTCTCATAGCCCCCAGGTGGCCGAGGCAACCGTGGTTCCCGCTTCTGCTACAGCTGGCGGTGGACACACCTATTCCTCTGGGGTTTCAACACGATCTCCTGTCTCAGGATCAGGGGACTCTCTTGCACCCCAACCTCCAGTCCCTTCATCTGATGGCCTGGCTGCTGAAAGGGTAGTCCTAGCTCCCCTACTACTACCTCGAGAGGTGGAAGATGTAGTCTTGGCCTCTCGGCGTCAATCCACCAGGAAATCCTACGCTCTTAAGTGGCGTAGATTCTCCGCATGGTGTGCTCAACACAGCGAGAATCCCTTCTCGTGCTTGGTAGCAGTAGTATTGCAATATTTGCTCTACCTCTCCAATCTGGGCCTTAAGTCTAACTCTGTCCGAGTTCACCTTAGTGCTCTCTCAGCACACCACTCGCCGGTGGACGGCAGGCCTCTTTCCAACCACCCTTTGGTGGCTCGTTTCCTCAGAGGCCTTCTTCTGCTTAAGCCTCCTTTGTGTCCACCGGCCCCTGAGTGGGATCTGAATGTGGTCTTATAGCGGCTTACTTGTCCACCTTTTGAATCTATGGCTACCTGCCCTCTCCGTTTTCTCTCCTGGAAAACTTTATTTCTGGTAGCTCTCACCTCTGCTAGGCGAGTGAGTGAACTGCAGGCTCTAGTGTCTGATCCTCCTTACACTAGGTTCTACAGAAATAGGGTAGTCCTACGGACTCGCCCTAAGTTTCTTCCTAAGGTTGTCTCACCTTTTCACCTCAATCAGGAGGTGGTTCTTCCGACCTTCTTTCCCAGGCCGCATGCCAATCGGGCTGAGATGGTCTTGCATACCCTGGACTGTAGAAGGGCGTTATCCTTCTACCTTGACCGTACGCGGGAGCATCGGAAGGCTGTTCAGCTTTTCATTTCTTTTGACCCCAATAAGTTGGGGCTCCCTGTCTCCAAGCGTACATTGTCCATATGGGTCGCTGACTGTATCGCCTGGGCTTATGGGGCAGCCGGCCTCTCGTTGGAGGGTCGAGTCACGGCTCATCGTGTCAGGGTGAAGGCTGCGTCAGTGGCTCATCTCCGCTCTGTTCCGTTGGCAGACATCTGCCGGGCCGCTACTTGGTCTTCAAGCCAGACTTTTGCGGCCCATTACTGCCTTGAGAGGGAGTCCCGCAGGGACAGTGCTTTCGGACAGGCAGTACTCCATAATCTCTTTGGGGTTTAGGCAACTCCTACCCTCCGGCCCTGGTGTTGGGCTACCGGTCGGGGGCGTTCTCAGAGGAGATTCCTTCCTTCTGTGCTGACGAGCTAGAGGGAGCTCATTTTTCCGCTTGAGGTCTCCGGTAGCCTTAAGCTGGGGAGTCCCATATGTGAGGACTGACTTCCTGCTTGGTCCTGGAGAAAGAGTAGTTACTCACCTGTAACAGGTGTTCTCCAGGAGCAGCAGGAATCAGTCCTCACAACCCTCCCTCCTCCCCTTGGAGTTGCAGTCATATGATTTAGTTTTGCTCATTTTTTTGCTGTCTTTTAGCTATGTCATCAGACTGAGCAAGATGGCGCACTGCAATTCCCAAAGGCTTTCTGTGAAAGCTGGAGAAATGCTCTGAACGAGTGCTCCGTCGGCGCCGACGTCACCCATATGTGAGGACTGATTCCTGCTGCTCCTGGAGAGCACCTGTTACAGGTGAGTAACTACTCTTTATCCTCATCAGCTTCTACATATTCCTTCCCTTCACCTTTGAGTCTGACAATACCACTTTTGTTCTTTCTCCTCCCACTAACATATCTGAAAAATCTCTTATCCCTCCATTTTATTACATTGTCTATTTCTTCTTCTTTTGTATCTTTGCTTTCTCTAAAATTATTTTCAAATATAGATGCCCGTCTTCCTCTGTCTGATCTCTTGTATTTTATAAAGGCCTCATTCTTTTTCTTCGCCTTTTCAGCTACTTTTGAGAACTATAGCAGCCTCCTTTTCCTTTTACATTTATTTACATTCCTAACAAAAAGGTTTGTTGACCTTAAAATATTCCCTTTCAGTTTTGCCCATTGCTGTTCTACATCCCCAGCTGTTCCCATCCCACTAACGACTCCTTGAGGTATTGCCCCATCTTGGCAAAGGTTGTTTTCCTGAAGTCTAAGACTCGCTTTTGAATGGATTTTATCAGCCCTAGACCATCTGGTGAACACTGGATGCAAGATGATCTCCTACTATAACATTGGAAATGCTTTCCCCATTGGTAAGCACCATGTCCAGTATGCCAGAGTCACATGTGGGTTCTGTTAGTAACTGCCGGAATAGTTCTTCCTGAAGAAAATCTAGGATCTCCTTGCTTCTAAATGAGTCCGCAGCATGGATATGTCAGCAGTCAGCATTCAGCATATTGAAGTCACCTATCAGTAGCACTTCTCCTTTCATGGCAAAACAACGTATGTCTTGTATTAAATCTTCATCCGCTTCTTCTCCGGGAATAAGCAGGAAAGTCCTTGCATATGGGTGATGTCAGCACCGACGGAGCCCTCGCGGAAGCATCCCCCCAGATTTCAAAGAAAGCCTTTGGGAGATGCCATCACGCATGCATGGTCCCCTTCCCGCCCAAGCGAGCCATCTTGCCCAGTCTCCTTTTTTCTGCAGAGCCCTTCAAACATTTGTCTGGCTTGTCCTCGGGGAAAAAGTTGATTTTTCTCTGAGTTTCATACTCTACTCCAGTATCGCACTGGTACTCTTTCCGCCACCGTCCTTGTTGCCTTGACGTCGAGTTAAGGTATATATTTGTAGTTTTGCTTCTTTTCTTTTTCTGGCATCTTAGCACCTTTTTTCTCCCACTGGCAGCCTGGAGTCTTCGACCTCTCTCCTCTGTGGCTACCTAAGAAGTATGATCAGTGCTCTAAAATTTATGTCTTTGACTAAAACACACAACTGCTGTCTCTGCTGCCTTGGGCCAGACCATGACCTGGCAGCCTGTGGTCTCTGCAAAAGGATGTCCAATAAGGACCTCAAGAGTCGTGCAGGGTGTGAAAAGTGGATATACACGAAACGCAGGACTGTGTCGTCTATATATCACCTTCCTCATCGTTTCATGCCAAAATTGCAGATAAGTGTATGGATGTTTTGACCGGGTGCATTTCCCGTTGGTTATTACATCTTTAACTGCCTTTTGATTAAAATGGACACTTTTTCTCTGTTACCGTAGCTTCACTGCTGGTAGCTCCGGTGTGAGGAATTTCGGTCCGACCAAAAAATGGTGGCTTGAGGGAATACTATCCTTATTTTGGTTCACACTATGTGTTGTTATCATACTTTTGAGCTTGGTGAACTTTCTTTTGGGCTCATGGGGTTGTTTCTTAGTGTGGAAAGCAACATGGGAAAGCAGAAGTTACAAGGTCATGACTATATTCGCCAGACACAACAGGTGTCGCTACAATTCTCCCATCCATCAAACAAAAGCTGATTAGTTACTCTTATAATATTTGCGGAATTTGTGTTATTTATTCAAGCTTTGTTTAATTTCCAGTTATATGCTGACCTAAGGTCTGATTCTCGGAAAGTTCATGCTGACCTAGTTACTAATTTTCAACCTATCATCTTGCAGAAATAAGGGGAAGCACTGTCTGTAATCATTAAGTTTTAGAGAAGTTGGCCTGTGACCCAATAACTATGTACACAGCTCTGTTAGCTAATAGCTGATGCAATTGCTAATAGTAACCCTTGCAGAAGAACAATCTAGTAGAGAAAAACTCTTTGATATTGCAGTTTAGCTTGTGAATTACAATGAGCATATATTTTGCCTATAGCGAGCTACCTTTACAGTCCTGTTTCATGATTTTCTGTACTATTGCTGCCAGTACGTACGTCCAGTATTCCATATGTAGATTCACTATCACTGTCACTGTCTACCTCTAAATCCAAATTGCCGTAGACAGGATGATCCATATTTGTATAAGTCACTTTAGTACATAACAACTCATCAGGTTTTTTTTATAGTCTCTACTTTAGTTCTGGAGCCTGGGTTGAGTCGCCCTTTTCCACACTAGGCACTTTGGGTAGTCAGTGAGGGTTACCTCTTTCACCTGATTCACACACCTCCCCTTTACTTTCTGTGAGAGCCCCTCAGGTCTCCCCTTCCCCGGGACCTTCTACTGAAGGAGTTGGCGGGTCTTCTCGAGGACAAAGAAGTGGAACCAGTGCCCCACCATCTCAAAGGCAAGGGGTTATACTCCAAGTACTTCCAAAAAGGACAGGGGGCCTAAGTCCCATCCTCAACCTGCACAACCTCAACAAATTCCTGGTGAGGGAGAAGTTCAAGATGCTCTCCCTTGGAACATTTCTACCCTACCTCCAGCAGGAAGACTGGCTATGCTCCTTAGACCTCAAGGATGCTTATACTCGCATCCTCATCCATCCCCACCACAGGCAGTACCTGCGGCTTGTGATGGGGGACAGACATTTTCAGTACAGGAATCTCCAGGAACAAGCAGGAATGTAGTCTTCACATATGGGTATCGTCAGTACTGATGGAACCTGCGCGGGAACGCTCCCCAGCATCCAATAGGAAAGCTTTTGGGAGCATCCCACAGCGCCTGTGTGCTGCCTTCCTGCCTATCCCAACTGTCCCTCTCCAGATTTTCGTTTTCCGCAGAGCCAACAGGTCGCACATCCTGTCACCGCAGAAAATTCCCTTCTTATACTTCTTTTTTGTGGTCGCGTCTGCCTTCCCTCGATGCTATACCGGTACCGCCAGTGGTTTGGTTCTTTTTTCTGGAAAAAAAAACCCCTTGGTTTCTGGAGTCTTTCTTCAGTAACTTTCTTCTCTGGTGCCACGCGCCATTTTGGGCACTAGGCCCAATTTTATTTTCCTTAAAATGGGAAAAACCCACTTCGAGTTTTAAAAAGAGTTCTAAGTGTGGCGGTACCATCTTTGTCACTGACACCCATGAGGGGTACCTCAAATGTTTAGGTCCTGACCACTCTATTTCAGAGTGCCTCGCCTGTGGAATGATGTCAAAAAGGGGCTGGCAAAACCGAGCTGCTAAACTTAGCACCCTTTTTCCCTCCGATGCAGCGTCCGTGGCATCGACATCCTCCAGGGCTTCATCTTCCTCTCATGGATCTCAGGTAACTAAACATAAATCTAGCCTTTCCTCAAAGGGTAGATCTCCTTCTAAGCATCGAAATGCTTCTAGCATTGCCCTTACGAGACTTTCACCGGCAAAATTGCCCCAGCGGGAGGCTTCGGCTTCCAAAGCACTAACGGGGCTCCAGGATGTTCTCGAGGCTTCAACCTCGGCAGAACTACTGGTGCCATGCTCTGGGGTTCCGGCTGCTTTAACCGGCACCAATACTCAAGCATTGGCAGTGTCAATAGACCAGAGATTCTTGACTATTGAACGCAATCTGGCGGCTTTTCTCACGGACTTGATGCCCCTGAAACCGCTTCAGACAATTCAACCGGTACCGACACTGACTGCATCAACATTGGCAGGACAGAGTCATGCGTCTCTATCTGGCATCGACAAGTCGGTACCAGACCACTCCGATGCCAACTTCAATCGGTACCGGTACCGTGCCTTGCACGATCACCTGGATTGGAGATACTTCGAATCCTCGGATGAGTCTGAAGACTCCGAAGACTCTGCCGATACCAGAGTACTTCTTCCCGAGAATTCCTCTTCTCCTCAGCGTAGGATGTCTCCGCTAGAGGATATGTCCTTTCAGGATTTTATCCAAGATGTGGCCCGAGGTCTTTCTATCACAGTGACTCCTGAAAAAGAACCTAGGGCAAAGGAATTGGAAATCCTACAGTACCCTAAAGCTCCCAAGGAGGCAGCTACCTTACTTATTCATGAGATCTTGCATGATCTTATGTTAAGAATGTGGGAAACACCTCTAACCACATCTCCTCATTCTCGAGGACTCGACAGCATGTATCGAGTTCCTCCTTGTCCTGGGTTTCAAAAGACTCAATTACCACACCATTCCATGGTGGTGGAATCAGCCATGAGACGGATGAAGAGTGCAAAAAGGCATGCATCTAATCCTCCAGGACGTGAGTGTAGGACTGTTGACGCCTTTGGACGTCGATCCTTCCAGGCTTCCAGGCTTTCTGCTAGGATCAGTTCCTTTATCTTGTATATGGGGATGTTCCTTAAGGAGGTCACAGGAGACTTAGAGCTTATGAGCCCTCTTCTTCCTGATGATAAAAGGCAAGATTATCTTGCTCTTGTTAAACATGCTCAGGATATTTCCAAGTTTGTGAATCATGCAGCCTTTGACTGCTTTGAATGTATAAGCAGAACCTCTGCTATTGCCATAGGTGAACATAGAATTGTCTGGCTCCAGGCATCTTGAAGGACTAGAAAGGGGGACTGTTACTTCTGGAGAGAAATATGCAACTGTGAGTATATACTTCTGGTAATTTTCTAAAAAGAATTCTTTGTATTAAAGCTACTTAATCTGTGAACCCACTGTTTTTTGTTGGATCAGTTAGTGCCTAGTAGCAGCAATTAAAGTTTGAATTTAAAACACAGAGGAGAGCTTTCTGGTTACATTTCATACCCAGCAGAGAGCTTGTAGTTTAAATTTAATAGTCACTCAGGGCCAAGTAACAGCAAAGTACTTTTAGTTTAAATTTAACACACAGAAGAGAGCTTTCTGGTTAAATTTAGTACCCAGCAGAGAGCTTGTAGTTTAAATTTCATAAGAGGTTAGAGCCTAGCAGCAGCTAAGAGCTATAATTTAAATCAAATCAGAATTTAGCTTACCTCAGCAGCACAAGACAGGGTACTGTGTAGCAGCCCTCTTTTAATAAGTGTTATTTCCCTCCCTCCCTCCCCTGGGATAATCATAGCTTTATGGGTACTTACACATCTTAAAGGACAGGAGGTGCTTTCAGGTGAAGCTCATTACCCAAATCAGTCATACACTAAGGACCTGAGATTAATTAAGCTTCTGGTGAACAAGGTATATTAAATGTATTAGGTACAGTTTTATTGGTATAAATACCCATAGCAACCCCTAGTAAGTAAGAACTTAAAGATCTAGACACAAACTTAAAACTAAGATGCAGACAGCAGTCCAGCAGCGGGATGGGGGCTTTCCAGTCTTTTGCATTGAGTGTCACATGTATGATTTTCTCCCAGTTGGTGAGAGGTCTTACGTGTGCACTAGGTGCAAGGAGCTCTTTTCTCTCAGGGAACAAGTCCGTTCTCTAGAGGCTAGAGTAGCAGACTTCGAAAACATAAGACAGACAGAGAGGTACATAGACGAGACCTACAGGGATATAGTCCTGAAGTCCCACCTCCAGTCTGGCAGCACCCCTGTTGCCATGGAGGAGAGAGGTCACGTGACAGGAGAGCATCACCCTGGTGTGGCAGGAAGTGATCCTGTAACTAGGACCTGTCCTCCAGGGGACGTAAAACCCTCTCGCACCGAGGAAGTTTCTCCACGGCCATGTGCCCATGAGGGAAGGGTTAGGACAGCCGTTATAGTTGGTGATTCGATCATTAGGCATGTAGATAGCTGGGTGGCTGGTGGACGTGAGGATCGCATGGTAACATGCCTGCCTGGTGCGAAAGTAGCGGACCTCACGCGCCACCTAGACAAGGTCTTAGATAGTGCTGGGGAGGAGTCTGCTGTCTTGGTACATGTCGGTACCAATGACATAGGAAAATGTGGTAGGGAGGTTCTGGAGGCAAAATTTAGGCTTTTAGGTAGGAAGTTGAAATCCAGAACTTCCAGGGTAGCGTTCTCCGAAATGCTTCCTGTTCCACGCTCAGGACCCAAAAGGCAGGCAGAGCTCCGGAGTCTCTATGCGTGGATGAGACAATGGTGCAGAGATGAGGGTTTTGGATTTGTTAGGAACTGGGGAACATTCTGGGGAAAGGAGGGGCTCTTCCGAAGGGATGGGCTTCACCTTAACCGGGATGGAACCAGGCTGCTGGCATTAACCTTTAAAAAGGAGATAGAGCAGCTTTTAAACTAGATATTAGGGGAAAGCCGACAGTCGCCCAAGAGCAGATGGTTTGGAAGAATGTATCTTTGAAGGATACTACCAAAAGCAGAGACTTTCCACAAAAGAGTAAAGTAGCCCAAATGACCTCAAGTATGGAGCAGACAGAGCTTAAAGATCCCAAATTACCCATGTCTAACAATAGCCAAATTAATACAAATAAAATACATTCTCTAAAATGCTTGTATGCAAATGCTAGAAGTCTAAAAAATAAGATGGGAGAGTTAGAATATATAGCACTAAATGAAAGGTTAGATATGATTGGAATATCAGAGACATGGTGGAAGGAGGACAGCCAGTGGGACACTGTGATACCTGGGTACAAACTATATCGTAATGATAGAGCTGATCAAATTGGTGGAGGGGTTGCTCTCTATGTTAGAGAGGGCATTGAGTCAGAAAGGATTAAAGTTTTGCAGGAAACAAAATCTGCTGTAGAATCTATATGGATTGAAATTCCATGTAAAAGGGGGAAGGCAATGGCAGTGGGGGTGTACTATCGCGCGCCTGGCCAGAATGACCAAATGGATGATGAAATGCTCAAAGAAATCAAGGAAGCTAACAAAAGTTACAGCGCAGTAATAATAATGGGTGATTTCAACTACCCCGGTATCGACTGGGTCAGTGTCACGTCAGGACATGCTAGGGAGATAACGTTCCTAGATGAAATAAATGACTGCTTCTTGGAGCAACTGGTTCATGAACCGACCAGAGGGGAAGCCATTTTAGACCTAGTCCTTAGTGGAACACCAGATCTAGTGCAAGAGATAAGGGTGTTGGGTTCACTTGGCAATAATGATCATAGCATGATCACCTTTGATTTAATTAGTGGAGGAGGGATAGTAAGGAAATCCACAGTACTACCTTTTAACTTTCAAAAGGGAGACTATGATATAATGAGGAAAACAGCTAAGAAAAAACTAAAATGAGCAGTTGCAAAGGTTAAAGACGTACATCAGGCTTGGCTGTTGTTGAAAAATACTATCTTGGAAACCCAGACCAGCTGTATTCCACGCTTTAAGAAAAGTGGAAGGAAGTCCAAAAAACTGCCAGCATGGTTTAAAGGTGAGGTCAGAGAGGCGGCTGTTGCCAAAAAAGCATCTTTCAAGAAATGGAAAAAAGAGCCAAACGACGAAACCTGGAAACAGCACAAGCACTGGCAAGTCAAATGCAAGACATTAATAAGGCAGGCAAAGGGATAATTTGAGAAGAAGCTTGCTGCGGAAGCAAAAACGCGAAGTAAAGACCTTTTCAAGTACATTCGTAGCAGAAAAACCTGTGAGAGTCAGTTGGTCCTTTAGATGATAAAGAGGTTAAAGGAGCACTAAGAGGCGACAAGGCGATAGCGGAGTGATTGAATGAATTCTTTGCTTCAGTTTTTACTGAGGAAGATGTAGGGATGTTACCCATGACTGAAGTGGTATTTAAAGGTGCGGAAGAATTGAAGGAAATATCGATACATTGGGAAGATGTATTACAACTATTAGATAAACTGAAGTGTAGCAAATCACCTGGGCCGGATGGTATACATCCAAGGGTGTTGAAAGAACTGAAATATGAGATAGCAGACCTGCTTTTAGTAATCTGTGAACTATCATTAAAATCATCTCTAATACCTGAAGATTGGAGGATCGCCAATGTAACACCAATTTTTTTTTTTTTTTTTATAAAATTTTTACATGAAATACAAGAAAAACAAACATACTTCAATAATACAACCATCAGTTGAAAACAAGCAAGAAAACAAAGTGATCAACCACTTCAAGGAGGTGCATTTCTCTTAATCCCACTAACAAATCCCACATTGGTTCCCAGAGTAAATTTATCTATACTCCCTTACTTTTTAAGAAATCTAACAACTGAACTGACTCATAAAAAACATATCTTTCACCCTGAAACAATATCAAACATTTACACGGAAATTTAAGATGAAAAACAGCACCAAGGGCCACCACACGTGGGCGCAATTCTAAAAACACCTTGCGCCTCACTTGCGTGGCCCTGGATACATCAGGGAACATCTGGACTATCTGACCACAGAATTTCTCCGATTTTCTCTTGAAGTAAGCTCTCATAATTCTATCTTTATCTATCTCTAACCCTAACGTGACCAACAAAGTGGCCCTAGAGGAAATATCATCTAAGGATGATTCTATAAAGGCTGAGATATCTAGAGTAGAAGAAGCCCTTTGATCGTATAGAGGAGTCACTTCCCCCTCCTTAGGCAATAGTGGAACTGAAGCACGTGGAAATACATAATAAATTTTAGACACCATAATTGAATTACTATCAGCAATCAACAAATTCTCCTTAAGATATTTCTGAAATAATATCATGGGGGAAAGATAATGCGTGCGTGGAAAATTCAGCAAACGAAGGTTTTTAGCTCTTAAAGCATTTTCCAATATCTCATCCTGACGGTGTAGAGCGCCAAAATCTTGCACAAAGGTAGCCAACACCTCTTGATGAGCAACACCGTCAGACTCTAATGACGTAAGATGCTGATCAACTATTGCCAAACGCTTATCTTGATCAGACAGTTTCTGAACAGTAGCCTTAGAAAAATCAGAAACTTTCTGCAAAGACACCCCAAGCACTGACTCAATTCGTGAGATCACCAACCAAATGTCTTTCAAAGACAGATCAACCGGCGGAGCCACCACTTCAGCAACAGATGGAAAAGTAATAACTGGAGGCAAAGGAGGAGGCAATTCCACAGTTCGCAAAAAGGATTCTGAAAGCATCAATTTTTAAAAAGGGTTCCAGGGGTGATCCGGGAAAGTACAGACCGGTGAGCCTGACATCAGTACCGGGAAAAATGGTAGAAACCATCATAAAGAATAAAATTACTCGGCATGTAGATAGTCATGACCTAATGGGAGACAGCCAACATGGCTTTAGACAAGGAAGATCTTGTCTTACTAATCTGTTATGTTTTTTTGAAGGTGTGAATAAACAGGTGGACAAAGGTGAGTTGGTTGATATAGTGTATCTGGACTTTCACAAAGCCTTTGACAAAGTCCCTCATGAGAGACTTTTGGCAAAACTAGAGAGTCATGGGATAGGAGGCAGTGTACTATTGTGGATCAGGAACTGGTTAAAAGATAGAAAGCAGAGGGTAGGGCTATATGCCCAATTTTCCCAATGGAGAAAGGTGAATAGTGGTGTACCCCAGGGATCTGCTGGGTCCGCTGCTTTTTGGCATATTCATAAATGACCTGGAAAGTGCAATAACGAGTGAGGTTATCAAATTTGCAGATGACACAAAACTATTTAAAGTTGTTAAAACCCAAGAGGATTGTGAAAAATTGCAAGAGGATCTTGATAAATTGGAAGACTGGGCATCCAAATGGCAGATGAAATTTAATGTGGACAAGTGCAAGGTTATGCACCTAGGGAAGAACAACCCAAACTATGGTTACACGATGCAAGGTTCCACATTAGGAACCACCACCCAGGAAAAAGATTTAGGTGTCATTGTGGATACCATGTTAAAACCCTCGGCCCAGTGTGCAGCGGCGTCCAAGAGAGCAAATAGAATGCTAGGTATGATAAGGAAAGGAATGGAAAATAAAACAAAAGATGATATAATGCCTCTATATCGTTCCATGGTGAGACCGCACCTTGAATATTGTGTGCAATTCTGGTCGCCATATCTTAAAAAGGATATAGCAATTTTAGAAAGGTTCAGAGAAGAGCCGCCAAAATGGTAAAAGGGATGTTAGGATACTCCTATGAAGAAAGGCTAAAAAGGTTAGGGCTCTTTAACCTGGAAAAGAGACGGCTGAGGGGAGATATGATAGAAGTCTATAAATTAATGAACGGAGTGGAACGGGTAAGCGTAGATCGATTGTTTACCTTATCAGAATATAGAAAGACTAGGGGACATGCAATGAAGCTACAGGGTAACCTATTTAAGACTAATAAAAGAAAATATTTTTTCACTCAACGTGTAATCAAACTCTGGAATTTGTTACCGGAGGATGTAGTAAAGGCTGTTAGTGTAGCTGGGTTTAAAAAAGGTTTGGACTAGTTCCTGGAAGAAAGGTCCATAAATCATTAATAAGAAGGGACCCAGGATATCGGTGCTTGAACCAATACAAGCATTGTGGAACCTGTGTCCCTTGGGGAAACTGCTAGGTACATATAACCTAGATTGGCCACTGTTGGAAACAGAATACTGGGCTTGATTGACCTTGGTCTGACCCAGTATGGCATATCTTATGTTCTTAGGTGAGTAACTATGCTTTCTCCCCTTCGGTTTGGCCTCGGCCCCAAGAGTCTTCACAAATGCCTTGCAGTCGTGGCCACCTTCTTCTGCCTCCAGGGGGTCTTTGTCTTCCCCTATGTGGGCGACTGGCTCATAAAGGGAGGCACGGCTTCAGAGGTGCAGCAGGCTACTGCATGCACATTCAGGTTCTGCAACACTTTGGGTTTGTCATAAATTACCCCAAGTCTCACCTCCTCCCGGCACAATGCCTGGAATTCATTGCGGCAAAGCTAGACATTCTCCAGTCGAAGGCCTTCTTGCCCAGGGACCGAGCCAACCATCTCACGACTCTGACACGGGACATACAGTGCTGTCCCTCTGTGCCCGGCTTCTTCTGTGCCTCCTCGGGCACATGGCCTCCATGGTCCACGTCACCCCAGACACTCGCCTCCACATGAGGGCAGCACAGTGGTGTCTCAGGGACCTGTGATCTCAGGCCATGGGTTGCCTCCGAGACAGAGTCTCTGTAACCCGCCATCTTGCAGGCTCCCTGGTCTGGTGGCAGTCTCTCCGGCATCTCGAGGCGGGCATGCCTTTTCAGGACCCAAGCCCTTCAAAGATCCTCATCATGGACGCTTCCCTGCTTGGTTTGCAAGCACACTGCGGAGAGTTCTGCCCCCAGGGCAACTGGTCACCAGACGAGAACACCCAGCAGATCAACCTCCTGGAGCTCCGAGTTATGTGCTTGCCCTGCGAGCCTTCTGTCACTATCTGCATCACCAGCCGGTGCTGGTCCAGATGGACAACCAGGTGGTGATGTTCTACGTGGGGCACTGGGTCTTGTACTTTGTCGAGAAGCACTGGCCCTCTGCTCGTACGCAATCCAACAGGGTATTCTCTTGCGAGTAGTGTACCTGCCAGGCCAGGACAACCTTCTGGCCGACAGGCTGAGTAGAATCCTCCAGCCGACCTAGTAGCAACTGGACCCCAGATTAGCCAGTCGGCTTTTCTAGCTCTGAGGGGAACCCGTGATGGACCTGTTCACCAGCCCGGACAATTTTTAGTTGTCCTGCTTTTGTTCCCAGCAGGCCCATCCCTCCAGGGTGGCGGCGGACGTATTCCTGGTCTCATGGGCGGGAGGCCTCATGTATGCCTTCCCTCCTACACTGCTAATCGCCAAGACTTTGTTCAGGACCCTCCGCGACAAGGCCTCGCTCTAGTCTGGCAGATGGATGTCTCAGTACCTCTCAGAAGAGAGTCACCAACCACCACTACCCTTCGCTTCCATGTGGTCATTGATTCTGAAGCTTTGGGATGCTTGAATTCTGGTTCTTCCCTTTCCTGGTATATTTTCACCACTTCCACTTCCAGGGCTGCGTACTGGTTCATCAATTCAAGGGCTGGAGGATTTTGATTGTTGATTCTGCAGGCTCTGGTGTCCAACTCTCTTCATTCTGTAGCCTCCCGTCTTATCACACCTTCTCTGAGCTCCTCCACTTGTTTCATGAGAGCTTCAGCATGCAGGCATCCTGCACATGGAACCTGTCCTTCAACTGGCATCGGGCTCTCTGTTTGGATAGAGGCAGAAACTGTACCAGGGGCAACAGCTTTGGCAACATGATTTTTCTCAGCCATTGTTCAGTTGGTGGAGCTTTGATACCTGTTGAATTAAAACTACCAAAGTCCCTTACTTTTTCCTTAGCTGTCCTTTAAGAGAAAAAGCAATAAACCTCTTCTAAGCGGCTATGTCCCTGTGTGTAGCTAATTGGGTAGTTGCTCTGTGAAGCAAGAATGCTCACATGGGGTGGGTAGGGAGGGATCTAATACCTAATGAGGTCAGTGGCTTCAAAGAGCTGGGTCTAAATGGAAAGCTAGAACAAGAAACTGTGACCTCTAACAAACCGAGCTATGTGCAACACCACAAAAATTTCCCCTTTTGCATGTAGATAGCTGGGTGGCTGGTGGATGTGAGGATCACTTGGTAACATGCCTGTGTGGTGTGAAGGTAGCTGACCTCACATGTCACTTAGACAAGGTCTTAGTGCTGGGGAGGAGTCTGCTATCTTGGTACACGTCTGTACCAGTGATATAGGAAAGTGTGGTAGGGAGGTTCTGGAGGCCAAAGTTAGGCTTTTAAGTAGGAAGTTGAAATCCAGAACGTCCAGGGTAGCATTCTCCGAAATACTTCTCGTTCCATGCGCAGTTTCCAAAAGGCAGGCAGAGCTCTGGAGTCTCAATGTATGGATGAGTCGATGGTGCAAGGAATTGGGGTTTTGATTTGTTAGGGACTGGGGATCATTCTGGGGACAGGAGGGGCTTTTCTGAAGGGATGGGTTCCACTTTAACCAGGATGGAACCAGGCTGCTGACATTAACCTTTATAAGGGAGATATAGCAACTTTTAAACTAGATAATAGGGGAAAGCCAATAGTCGCCCAAGAGTTCATGGTTCAGAAGAATGTATCCTTGAAGGATGCTAGCAAAAGAGTGAAGTTAGGGCATATCAACAAAGAGGTTCCAGTAATGCTAGAAGTCTAAAAAACAAGATGGGAGAGTTAAAATATATAGCACTAAATGAGAAGTTAGATATGATTGGTATCTCAGAGACATGGTGTAAGGAGAACAACTAGTAGGACATTGATACCTGGGTACAAACTATATCGTAATGATAGAGCAGATCAAATTGGTGGAGGAGTTGCCCTCTATTAGAGAGGGCATTGAGTCACAAAGTATTTAAGTATTGCAGAAAACAAAATTCACTGTAGAATCTCTATGGATTGAAATTCCATGTAAGAAGGGGAAGGCAATGCCAGTTAAGGATGTACTGTCGACCGCCTGGCCATAATGAACAAATGGATGATGAAATGCTCAAAGAAATCAGGGATGCTAACAAAAGTTACAACACAATAATAATAATAATGTATGATTTCAATTATCCCGGTATTGACTGGGTCAGTGTCACGGCAGGACATGCTGGGGAGATAAAGTTTCTAGATGAAATAAATGACTGCTTCTTGGAGGAGCTGGCTCATGAACCGACCAGAGGGGAAGCCATTTTGGACCAAGTCCTTAGTGGAACACGTGATCTGGTGCAAGAGATAAGGGTATTGTGGTCACGTGGCAATAGTGATCATAGCATGATCGCATTTGTTTTAATAAATGGAGGGAGGATGGCAAGGAAATCCACAGTACTACCTTTTAACTTTCAAAAGGGAGATTATGATAAAATGAGGAAAATAATTAAGAAAAAAGTAAAAGAAGTAGTTGGAAAGGTTAAAGATTTACATCAAGCATGGATAGATGTTTAAAAATACTATCTTGGAAGTTCTGACCAGCTGTATTCCACACACAAATTTCTGGTATAGCGATGGGGGCCACATGTGCCCCCTCTATAGCTACCCTGTATATGGGTCACATGGAGTCATCTCAAATACAACAATTTTCTGGTTTCTCAAATGTTTTATTCTGGAAACGATTCCTTGATGATATTCTGTTTATCTGGGTTTCGGATTTGCCGGCGCTCACTGAGTTTTTGAATTGGCTAAATACTGTATGGACCAATATACAGTTCACAGCACATGTCCATCCTACCACGATCGAATTTTTGGATTTGCAAATTACAATATTGGATGGGAGTTTACATACCACTCTTTACCGAAAAAATGTGCAAAGAAACAGCTTGTTACATTTTCGAAGCTACCACCCTGGCCCACTTAAACGTGGATTGCCTTTTGGCCAATTTCTTAGATTACGGCGGAACTGCAACACACTTGAGGAATATATGACCCATGCTTCTGAATTGAGCCATCGTTTAAGTAATCGTGGGTATCCCAGTCATATTATTCAAAGAGCAATGAAACGAGCACGTTTCGTTCATCGGGAATGGTTGCTTGATCCAAATTATGTCAATTCGGGGCAGAGTTCAGAAGATTCCATAGTGGGTATTCTTCCATTTACTGAGGGTAGCTCTACAGTCCTAAAGATTTTAAAACAACATTGGCCAATGTTGCAATTAGTAGATTGTTTTAACAAACCTCTTCAGATAGCATTTTCTCGGGGGCGGAATCTCGGCGATATGCTGATGAAGACAGCATTACCGTCTGATAGACTCGATCGACTTCCTGCTAAGACTGGACACTTGATGTGTGGATCATGTCAATTCTGTACATTATCTATGCTTGGGCTACAATGGACACATCCAAAAACAAAAAAACTGTTTACACGACGCTGGGATACGAACTGCCTCTCTAGCTATGTAGTCTACCTATTGCTGTGCCCGTGTTCATTACTCTACATAGGTAGGACTAGTCGTGCTATGAAGACACGTCTAATGGAACACGCTTCCCGATTGCGAAATAGTGTCTTGACAGCGCCGATGGTAACCCATTGTTTACAATTTAATCATTCATTTACTGATTTACGGTGGACAATTATTGATCACATTCCAGCTGATCCCAGAGGAGGAGATCGCCTCCACCAACTTCAACTATTAGAACAAAGATGGATTTTTTCCTTGGATACAGTAGAACCGGCAGGTTTAAATTGGGAAGTTGAATGGTATTCGATAGTCTGATGTCATCTGAAGAGAACCAATCCGATTTGGGATTCCCCTTCATGTGGGGCGTTCCTTCTCTGATAGGTTGTGCTCCTGTTTAAAAATCGAATAGTCTAACGATGCAGCCATAGAGGAGAGACGTATGCCTCAGCCGCGACGACGGCGTCTGTTTGGGATTCCGTTTTTTGAATGAAGAAGAGTCCAACATTTGATACAGAGCCTTAGGGCTCGAAACGCGCGCATCATGTTCCATCTTCCTCTTCAGGATTAACGGAAGGATGAATGAAAGTTAAGAGGCTTCAGCTAAGTACAATGTTATGGTTATAAAATAATTTGAGAAGTGACACAGGATCACATATAAAAGAAAAAAAGGCAGCTAGCTGCTTGGTGTGGGACAGTCTACATTACTGTCCCTCCTACAGCATAGCTTCGACAAAAATACAACAAGGAATGAGGTGATATTTAGTATTGGACTGATATGCAAAGGTAATTGTGCATTCACCTATCTGTACATTTTCAAAAAATATACAGATAATATCAGGTCATTTAAAATTGTTAAACAGCCATATTTTATCTGAAATTTTGTGACTCATGGTAGGGGAGGAGCGAGGACAGGCCAGAAAATTATCTAGATAGTGGAGACATTCAGCTATTATTCGGCTAAATTAAATGTTTAGTTTAGGCTTTCCAAATAGCAGACCTGAATTAGTATTTCACAAAAATAGTAATGGTCAAAAGTTATCACAGAGCAAAAGTTTTTGTCAAAAAGAAAACACAGCTCTGCACGTTTAACCTGAAAGTATATTAGTATCAACACATTGATGTATTCAAGTAAAAACTTCAAACAGACTTCAGCAATCAATTCAAGCCCTGTAGACAAAGCAACTGGTAGGTCTCAGACTTAACGGGCAAAAACATACTCCAGTCAGTAACAACTGTCTGGGCATAGCCCTTATTGCATCAACGACCTTTAATACTTCGTTGCTCTGAAAAAGGGAGAAGCATCCACTGACTCTTTAAACAAAGTAAACTGTGTAGACTCAAAACTGTTCAACCAACTTATATAGAGAAAGTGGTCAGCTTAACTTAGCTTTTAACAGGCATTGCTTGAAAAAGTGCTTGGCCATCGCCTTATCCCCTTTTTCAGAGCAACGAAGTATTAAAGGTCATTGATGCAATAAGGGCTATGCCCAGACAGTTGTTACTGACTGGAGTATGTTTTTGCCCGTTAAGTCTGAGACCTACCAGTTGCTTTGTCTACAGGGCTTGAATTGATTGCTGAAGTCTGTCTGAAGTTTTTACTTGAATACATCAATGTGTTGATACTAATATACTTTCAGGTTAAACGTGCAGAGCTGTGTTCTTTTAGACCTGAATTAGTGCCAGCAGTCACCATGTTATCCATATACTCATCACCTGTGTGGCTAGATTAAGTTAAGTGGCAGCACAGTGAAAGTGCTGGCTGAAAATGTACCCCTATTTATTTTCAAGTCTTTTTATTGGTAATGTAAGCAATCTCCCCGACATGTGATGACTCTTACATATGCCTGGAGACATACTGCAAGACTGACCCCCAAGGGGGGGAGAGGTGCAAAAGCAAAAGTTGACTTAGGGCGTGTCAACCCCTTGAGCCATCCTTGCTTGGGCTGAACCCTGTTTGGTCTTTTCAGACATGGGGAGGAGGAAAGGATGCCCAATGGCTAGCTCTGCAGATTGTAGTATGCTTAGAGGGGTTTTTTCTTAATGTGACATAGCAACAGCAAGCATGGCTCACAGTATATTCACATAAACAACTTGATCCAGAGGCTAGAGTAGAGGAAATATATATCTTTATCTTTATTTTAAAACGTAATATACCGCCCGAACCATAGGCATAGAGCGGTTTACCATACGGGTAAAAACCAAGGAGGTACTGCTATGGAAAAAGAAAAAGGAACGCCAAAATAAAAACAGGAAAGAGATAGTCAAGAAAAAGTGAGGGATAGCCAGAAACAATAGAGACAGTAAACTGGCTATCAGTGAGGGGGAGGGGAGAGAGGGGAAGGAGGGGGTGGGGGGCAGAGATTCAAAGGCTATGCAAAAAAGATGGGGTTTTAGCCTAACTTTGAAAGCAGGGAAGGCGGACTCTAAACGAAGTGCAGGCGGTAGAGATTTCCACAAATGTGGCCCAAGAAAAAAGAAAGCAGAAGAGCAGGTAGGTTCCAAGTGAGCCTGGGAGGGGGATGGAAGAAACAGACGATTAGAGTGAATAGACCTAAAAATTCTGGGAGGACAGTGAAGACGAACCAAATCAGAGAGGTATAGCAGAGTGCCGGTATGAATTGATCTGTAAACAAAGAAAAGAATCTTGTATTGAATTCTAAAAGAGATAGGGAGCCAGTACAAATGGATGAGGAAGGGGGTGACGTGATCAAACCATGAGGCATGGGTCAGGATATGGACCACAGTGTTGTGAACCAGTTGAAGTCTACGCAGTTGGGTGTGGGGGAGGCCGGCCAGGGATGTGTTGCAGTAATCTAAGCTTGAATCAACAAGAGACAGAAGCAACGTGGTTAGAGAAGATGGAGAAAGGAAGGGGCGGACCGCACGTAGTTGCCTTAAAGTGTAAAAAGAGCACTGGATGATAGAGGAGATGTGATCTTTGAAGGAGAGGGCCGAGTCAAGAGTAACACCAAGATATCATAATGATGTGACAATGGGGATGGAAGCAGTCGATAGAAGAGGAATAAGAGGACTACCAGCGGTGAACCAAATGGCCAAAGTTTTTGACATACTAAAATGTAAGAAATTTGCAGACAACCAGAAAGCGACAGAGGAGAGGCAGGCATTGAGTGGACCAATATCAGAACAGAGGAGTCGGTGTGATGGAGAAGAATATCATCTGCGTAATAATACGCAGAGATGCCATGTTGCTGAACTTGAAGGGAGAAGGGGGGCCAAGAAAATATTAAACAGCAGTGGAGCCAGTACTGAACCCTGGGGAACACCACAGTGAAGGGATGTTGGGGGTGAAGAATCAGATCCAGAGAGAACTGAGAAAGACCGATTAAAAAGGAAAGAGTGAAACCAGAGAAGAACCGTGCCGGAGAGGCCAATACTGCTAAGACGTGAAAGAAGGGTATGGTGATCAATGACATCGAAAGTGGCAGAAAGATCAAGTGAGATAGTGATAGATATAGAACCCCGGTTACGGGCGGCGTGCAGCTCATTGAGGAAGGAGATAATGATGGATTCGGTACTGTGACCGGGGGAAGAAACCGGATTGATGGGGGTGAAGGGCCAGGGAAGCTTCAAGATGAGAGGAGAGTTGAGAAAAGACTAGTCGCTCAAGGAGCTTAGAGAGAAAGGGAAGATTAGAAATGGGGCGCCAGTTAGCGGGTACAGAGGGGTCCAGGGAGGCTTTCTTCAGAAGAGGTCGAATCAGAGCGTGTTTCCAATGTGAGGGGAAGGTACCAGATAGAAGGCTAGAGTTGAAGATGGAAAAAGCCAATGAGGGCTCGGGGAGCCAACGTGAGGGTATAGGGTCTGAGGGACAGGTGGTTTTGCGAGTTGTGGAGAGGACCTTGGTCAGCTCAGGCAGGGCGATGGGCTGGAACGAGGACCAGCGGTGGGAAAGGGGAGGGTTGGAGGGGGAGGCCGGTGGACAGATAGAAGGGGGGGGAAGAGTAGGGGAGGGAGAGAGTGGGAGGGCGAGGGCAAGCAGGAAAGAGGTAACGAATAGCTTGTACTTTAGAGGCGAAGTGGAAGACCAGCAAGGCAGGAGCGGGAGTGGGCGAAGAGGAGGGGACAGAGGTAGAGGGAGAGGGAGAGTGAGAGGCAGAAAGAGAACGAAGAACAGAATAGAGCTGACGTGATGAATTGGCTGACAAAGAGAAGTTTGGAAAAATAATCCAGTTACTGCCATTGTCACTACCATTCTCTCCTCCATTCTGCCAAACAGAAGTGGGATAAGGCAGCCGGAGAGGGACACTTATGCCAACGGCATATGGCCCGACCGAGGTAAGAACAATGGATCAGAAGACCTGGGTGGAACCAAGGTGAGCCATGATGACGCCGGGTGGAAGAAGTAGAACAGAGAGGGGCAACCTTATCCAAGGCAGAGGAGAGTGTAGTGTCCCAGCACTGGGCCTGATGGTCAACTGATAACGAGTGAAAGTTAGGGGGAAAAAGCGTGTCTAAGGAAGGAAACTGGAGAAGCATATTAGGAGTAATACGACTGGCCAAGCAGGCTGGAGGGGGAGGCGGACCAGAAGGAAGAAAAGAGGAGAGGGAGGGAAAAGGAAAAGAGAAAAATACACAAAAATGGTCAGACCAGGAAATAGGCAGGGTGGTTAGAGAGGAGGGGACAAAGGGTGAGATCTGGTGAGAGATAACAAGGTCTAACGTATGGTCGGCCGAGTGAGTGGAACCTGGACAAACTGCTGGAGGGAAAGGTCAGAAAGAAGGGAAAGAAAGGGGGAATCAGTGTGGACATTAAAATCTCCTAGAATCAGGAGATGTTGGTATGTGAGGGAGGCCTCAGACAGGGTTGAGAGAAGGGAATCCCACAGAGTGGGGGATAGGGCAGGGGATGCATAAAGAAGCAGGAGATGAATAGGGATAGGAGACTCTAGACGAAGGGGAAGGAGAAGGGTCTCTGGGTACAAGAAGGGGGTAGGTAGGATTTCAAGCACAGGGAGGGATGAACGTAAAATTACCGCAACTCCTCCACCACTCCTACCCCGACGAGAGGTAAACAGGGAGGAGAATCCTGAGAGGAGACAACAATTGAGAGGAGACTCCTTCCTGTCTTTAAGCCATGTTTCTGTCAGAAACAGGAGGTCGAGAGAATGCTGCAGAACAAGGTCGTGGATGAGGATAGATTTAGAATGCAAGGAGCGGCAGTTTACAAGGGCCATCTGAAGGAAGAGGAGCTGGGGAGGAGGGTGGGATGACCGAGAAGGGGGGGAGGCACGAAATAAGATTCAAGGAAGGCCTTGAAATGGGGCCTAAGGGAGTGGAGATAGAGAGGGGAGGAGAAGGCCTCCAACCCCAAAAGACAGGGATGGCAGACATTGCAGAGAGAGAAAGCAGAAGCAGATAAAGAGTCGGGAGGACCTAAGATATCCAAACACTGTAGGGGACAGCTGGAACTGCGGGGAGATCAGGTCGTCAAGGCAGCAGGAGAGTGAGGAAGTGAAGTGGCAGGCGGAAGTTGACGGGAAGGCAATGAACGAGACGAACTGAGGGACTCGACCCAACTTCGGCACGCACCCACGGCGGAATGCCGCACTGGTGGAAACTAAATGCAGGGCAGTCACTTCCGGGACTTCGGGAAACAGCCAATGAGGTTACCTGAGGGAGGAGCAACAGCGGATGCAAGGCAAGCAAAGCAGGCAGGTACGGACAAGGCAATGCAGAGGCAAAGGCAGCAGTAGCATTTACATGTTGTGGCCAAATGATTATAGCTATCAGTAGAGCTGCATTAATAAACAGTTGGTGACAAAATGGATCCACACCTTCCAGGAAGTCTACCCTATTGCAGATTTTG
This sequence comes from Ichthyophis bannanicus, assembly GCA_033557465.1. Lineage (NCBI taxonomy): Eukaryota > Metazoa > Chordata > Amphibia > Gymnophiona > Ichthyophiidae > Ichthyophis > Ichthyophis bannanicus. Next base: position 206,635,200 of record CM066034.1, read on the forward strand.
GTATCATCTGCAAAAAGGCACAGTCCTTCAGCAGTATCACTTACAAAAATATATATATGTTTTAATTTTATTTTTATTGACAATCATACACTCTCGTGGTAAGAAACATGAGCACTAGTGGTACTATTTTAAAAAAAAAATGAAATCCCCCTTACAATTCTGGAATGGAGAAAACACAGAAAACCCACTAGCAATCCATTAGCCTACAAGTAAAAGGAGGGCAGAATCAGAAAATGGTGGGAAAGAAAAACAGCAGGAAAAATACCAATTAAGGAAAAAGGCAATAGGCGTCTAACCGCTAACATACCTACAAAATACTCTATACTGGGGCTATTAGAGAGGCAGGAATCTCAAGTTTCTTAAGGTCCAAAAAGGCTCTCAACTATTTAGGCAGCATGAAAACATACGTCACATGCAAATATTTGACTAGACATTTACAAGGCTATCTACGCAAAGTTCAATGTAAAACTCAATGTTACTTGTATGCATTGTAGTATGTTCTTGTTCTATGTACACCGCACTGATTATAATAGCGCGGTATAAAAGAATTGTTAAATAAATAAATAAATAAATAGCACCTAAGGATAGTGTCTCAGATCTTAAAGCCAAAAAGGCTTTACGCCATTCCTGCGTAGACCGTGCTACATCAGGAAACATCCTTATAGGTTGAGCAAAGAATGGTTCACTTATTTTCTTAAAGTATAAATGCAAAACTAGATTTAAATTGTGCTCAAAAACAAAAGAAACACACAATGTTGATCTTTCTTTATGCTCTAAAATAGAGGTTTCAAGTACAGCAGAAACATTTATAGATTGTTGTATATCATTCCATGAGCTTTGCCTGACGGCAAAAAGTAAATCTTAAAGGAGGAATAGTCATCTCAGGAAGTTTAATAACTTTCACAAGATACCTTTATCTTTATTTCCAAACTTTTCAACAACTCTGTTGGCGAAGTATGATTAACATGAGGGGAATTCAAAATTCTTAAATACAAATGTCTCATCCAATTCTCATAGACTTCCAATTTTCTATGAATGATCACTTTGTCCTTAACCAAAGTCTGAATGACTTGATTAGCTGCAGTTACCCTTTTATCCAGCTTGGACACATTAACATTCATATCTTGGTGGAAAGTCTCTTGCTTCTGAGCAATTATACTCACTGTTTGGACCAAAGTATTTAGTTCAACTGCACTTTTTGAGTCAGTCTCCTGGAGTTTAAGTAACAAGTTCTATATCGGTGCCAAAGAAACATCCGATGAAGAAACGGGAACAGTGACCTGAGCAGGAGAGATTGGAACCTCAGAAGTCTCCGGCTTCATTGCCACCAACTGTGATGGAGAAGAGACCTCACCTAAACACCCACCTCCAGCAGCCAACACCACCTCCTCCCAGCTAGAGAGGTGTAAAGCCACAGCCTCTGTTCCCTTCAGACTCCCAGTACAGGGGGCTGAAGACCCAGATGCTTCAGTCACCACATGTGGTATTGAGCGCTGTTCCAGCAGCATTGGGTGTTGCCACAGGCTCAAGTTGACTGCTTTTCCAGGCGGAGACTGAGCACCATCATCCAGACCCGCAGTAGAGGATTCACACGCGGATTTCAGGTCAGCGGGGATTTTCTGCAGTTGGTAGATGACCATAAGAACATAAGGTATGCCATACTGGGTCAGGCCAAGGTCCATCAAGCCCAGCATCCTGTTTCCAACAGTGGCCAATCTTGGTCACCAGTACCTAGCAGTTTCCCCAAAAGACACAGGGTCACACATTGCTTGCATTGGTCAAGCAGTGGATATTCTGGGTCCACTTTAATAATGCTTTGCGGACCTTTTCTCCAGGAACTTGTCCAAACTTATTTTAAACCCGGCTACACTAACAGCTTTTAATACATCCTCTGGCAAATTCCAGAGGTTGATTACGCGTTGAGTGAAAAAATATTTTCTCTTACTAGTCTTAATTTGGATTACCGTGTAGCTTCATTGCATGTCGATCTACGTTTACCCGTTCCACTCCATTCATTAATTTATAGACCTCTATCATATCTCCCCGCAACTGCCTCTTTTCCAGGTTGAAGAGCCCTAACCTTTTTTAGCCTCTTCCTAGGAATATCCTTCCATCCCCTTAACCATTTTGGTGGCTCTTCTCTGTACCTTTTCTAATAACGCTGTATCCTTTTTAAGATACGGTGACCAGAATTGCACACAATATTCAAGGTGCGGTTGTACCATGGAACGATACAGAGGCTTTATAATATCTTTTGTTTTATTCTCCATTCCTTTTCTTATGATACTTTGGCTGCCGCTGCACACTGGGTGGAGGGTTTTAGCATGTTATCCACGAAGACACCTAAATCTTTTTCCTGGGTGGTGGTTCCTAATGTGGAACCTTGCATCGTGTAACCATAATTTGGGATTTTCTTTCCTAGGTGCATAACTTTGCACTTGATCACATTAAATTTCATCTGCCATTTGGATGCCCAGTCTTCCAATTTATGAATATTCTCTTGCAATTTTCCACAATCCTCACGGGTTTTTGCAACTTTGAATAGTTTTGTCATCTGCAAATTTGATAACCTCACTCGTTGTTCCCATTTCCAGGTCATTTATGAATATGTTAAAAAGCAGCGGACCCAGCACAGATCCCTGGGGTACTCCACTATTCAATTTTCTCCATTAGGAAAATTGGCCATTTAGCCTTACCCTCTGCTTTCTGTCTTTTAACCAGTTCCTGATCCACAATCCTATCCCTTTTAAATTTTGGCAAGAGTCTCTCACGAGGGAGCTTTTCAAGGCTTTCTGAAAGTCCAGATACACTATATCAACTGACTCACCTTTGTCTATTCACACCTTCAAAAAGAACATAACAGATTAGTAAGACAAGGCCTTCCTTGGCTAAAGCCATGTTGGCAGTTTCCTATTAAGCCATGACTATCTACATGTTCAATAATTTTGTTGTTTATGATGGTTTCTACCATTTTTCCCAGTACTAACGTCAGGCTCACCGGTCTGTAGTTTCCCGGATCACTCCTGGAACCCTTTTTAAAAATTGGTGTTACATTGACCATCCTCCAATCTTCTGGTATTACAGATGATTTTAATGATAGTTCACAGATTGCTAATAGCAAGTCTGCAATCTCATATTTCAGTTCTTTCAATATCCTTGGATGTATACCATCCAGTCCAGGTGATTTTCTACTCTTCGTTTTATCAAATAGTTCTAATGCATCTTCCTGGTGTATCAACATTTCTTTCAATTCTTCGCAGCATCTCCTTTAAATAGCATTTCAATCATGGGTAACATTCCTACATCTTCCTCAGTAAAGACCGAAGCAAAGAAGCCATTCAGTCTTTCCGCTATGGCCTTGTCTCCCTCTTAGTGCCCCTTTTACCCCTCTATCATCTAATGGTCCAACTTACTGTCACAGGTCTTTTGCTATGAATGTACTTGAAAAAGTCGTTATTATGCGTCTTTGCTTCCACAGCAAGCTTCTTCTCAAATTCTCTTTGCCTGCCTTATCAATGTCTTTTATCTAACTTGCCAGTGCTTGTGTTTCCAGTTTTCATCATTTGGCTCCTTTTTCCATTTCCTGAAAGATGCTTTTTCATGCTGGCAGTTTTTTGGACTTCCCACTTTTCTTAAAGCATGGAATACAGCTGGTCTGGGTTTCCAAGAAACTATTTTTTAAACACCCAAGCTTGGTGTAAATCTTTAACCTTTGCAACTGCTTCTTTTAGTTTTTTCTTAACTAGTTTCCTCATTTTATCATAGTTTCCCTTTTGAAAGATAAAAGGTACTACTATGGATTTCCTTACCCTCCCTCTCTCCATTTATTAAATCAAACGCGATCATTCTATGATCACCAGCTGCTTGGGAATCTCTGGTGTGGCCTTTCCTTTCATAGCCAACTCTTTCCCCTTCTTTTTTTTTGTGCCATAGCGTGTTCAGTAACCAAAGGAAAAGTAGCAGAAAGGAAAAACGCCATCACACCAATTCATCTGCATGCTGCCTTCTTTGTTATGGCTCCCTCTGACTTACAAAAATATTAACCCTCCATTGCCTCGGGTACACTTAGATTGTGAGCCCTTCAGGGACAAGGGAATAAAAAGTATCTGTATACATGTAAAACCGCACTGATTCTAAAGAGCGCGGTATTAAAAAGAAATAAATAAAGAACCTGAACAAGGACTGATCCCTGCAGCACACCACTGATGATGACCTTTTTGTCAGTATGAACTTCATTTGCCACTATCCTTTTTTTTTTGTCTCTTGCTCAATCAGTATCTAATGCAGTCTGTCACATTGTCCTTTGGCCAGGGGTGGCTCAAGGCAATCTGCTGCCTGAGGCAAAGGACAAGATGGAATCCCCCACTCCACCCTCATACTGGAAGGAGAGGCTTTCTCAAAGCTCCAATCAGGGAATGAACCAAACCAAAAAGCCGATTAGATTTTATGGAAGAAATACAAGATGTTTGCACACCAAGAAACTAAAAGAGCGAGAACTACAGCACAGTTTATAAAACTAAATTATAGCTCATTTTTATTTTGTTATAAACTGCGTTATGGTTTTTGCTTTTTTTTTAAACATATATTTTGCATCCACAGAACCCCCTTCAGCAGTGGGTGCAGAACAGAACCCCAGGACATTCTCCCACAGAACTCAGTATCTTAAAAAAAAGAATCTGATTCTGATCATCTCACTAACAACAAACATTCTCCAGTACCAGGCATATTGTGAACTAATACAAAACCCTACAACAAAGTCACTGAGTATCTATAGAGCAAATCTACCATACCATACCATATCAGCACCAGCTTCCAAAACTCACATAAGGAGACCATCCAAAAAAAGCATCACTGTAAATAATACTTTCCCCAAATTATACTTTACTGCAGAGTGAGGTGAGAGAAAGAACTCTCACACACAGTTTCTGCTGACAATGCAGATGCCTAACATAATGGCTCAGTGCAAGTTGCATGAATGCAACTCATGCTACCTCAGTGGGTGGCCTTATTTGCAATCAGCTGTTTTGCCATGCTGAAATGCAGTAACTGCAGGGGGATGTACAGTAACTGCCTCCCTGCTGTTAGCCTATGGCCCTGCGTAATCAAACTCTGTAATTGGTTATCAGAGGATGCAGTAAAAGCTGTTAGTGTAGCTGGGTTTAAAAAAGGTTTGGACAAGTTCCTGGGGAAAGGTCCATAAACTATTTTTCAAGAGGACCTGGGAAATCTATTGCTTGCCCTGGGACAAGCATTGTGGAACCTGTGTGCCTTTTTGAGCACCTGCCAAATACTTGTGACCTGGATTGGCCACTGTTGGAAACTGGATACTGGGTTTGATGGACCTTAGTCTGATCCAGTATGGCATTTCTTATGTTCATATGTTATGTACAGGAACAAGCAGGAATAAGTCTTCCCATATGGGTACGTCGGTACCGACGGAGTCCGCGCGGGAACGCTCCCCAGCGCCCAATCAGAACACTTTCGGGAGCATCCCACCACGCCTGCGTGCTGCCTTCCTGCCTTTCCCAACTGCCTCTCCTCAGTTTTCGTTTTTCCGCAGAGCCGGCAGGACGTACTCCTTTCACCGCAGTAAATTCTTCCTTTATTTTTGTTTTTTCTTGTGGTCGCGTCTGCCTTCCCTCGACGCACCGGTACCGCCGGTGTGTTCTTTTTCATTTCTCCTACAAAATTTTTCTTTGGTAGGGAATTTTTCCCTGTATAGTGCCTGACGGTTTTTTCGGCCTACTAGGCCTCTCCACTTTCCTTCATGGAAACGCCAGCCACTATCCCTAAAACATGTTTCAACTGTGGCAGTACCAAGTTAGTTTTAGACACCCATAACTGGTGCCTTCCATGTTTGGGTCCTGACCACTATTTGCTGGAGTGTCCCTCCTGCAGTAGTATTTTCAGAAGAAGTCTTCAGCATCGAGCTCAACTCGATACGCGGTTCCCGTCAGACATGAGGGTACCAGCTGCAACTTCTTTTTCACAGGATCAGGTAACCCAACAAAAGTCTGTAAAGACTAGCCAGGAAAGTGGAGAGGCCTAGTAGGCCGAAAAAACCGTCAGGCACTATACAGGGAAAAATTCCCTACCAAAGAAAAATTTTGTAGGAGAAATGAAAAAGAAAACACCGGCGGTACCGGTGCGTCGAGGGAAGGCAGACGCGACCACAAGAAAAAACAAAAATAAAGGAAGAATTTACTGCGGTGAAAGGAGTACGTCCTGCTGGCTCTGCGGAAAAACGAAAACTGAGGAGAGGCAGTTGGGAAAGGCAGGAAGGCAGCACGCAGGGTGGTAGATCTCATGTTTAACATTGAGATGCCTCTGGCCTTGCCCCCCCGAAGACATTTTGGCTTTAAAACCCCGGCGGGAGTCTTCGGCATCCAAAGCATTAACGGGGTTTCAGGTTGTTCCCAGGGTTTTTACCTCTGCGAACATACCTGAGCCATGTTCGGTGGTGGTATCCGCTTTGAGCGGTGCCGGTACCCCAGCATCGGCAATGGTGTTGGATGAAATACTCCACACCGATGATCGCAGTCTAGCGTTCTCGGTATCTTCGGTGCTGCTAGAGTCGCTGCAGACCGATCTTCCAGCATCGGTATCGATCCCAGTACCAATTCTGGCATCCACGTCGGTACCCTCCAGGTCTGTTTCGATAGATTCGCTGCTTTCGATGCCGAGTCTAGAATCGATCTCTAGCCTGGACGATTGGGTACCGACTTGATTCGGTATCGACCTCGGACGGTGCCGAAGACATTGTTCTGGAGATCAAAGTCTACTGCTCTCGGTACCCTTGGTACCGTTAGTCGCCTCAGACTGATTTTCCGGTGTCTGTACCGGCTCCGATACCACTGCCGGTACCGTTTTCTACGTTCACATCGGTACCAGTGCCTTCCATGCTTACTTCCACAAACTCGCTTCCTTCGGTACCGAGTTTGGAGTCCATCCCTGGCATGGATAGGTTTTTCACCGATTCGTCACGGCACCGGCCTCGAGCGGTACCGCCGACTATCCTTTCAGGACAATTCGATGCTCCACCCTGTTGGGTCTGGTACTCCAATGGATCAATCCATTAGTGCCAACACTAGATTTTCAACAGATCTAACCTTTACTCCTCATGATAGAGGATCCCCTTCTGGGGAAATTTCTTTTCAAGCATTCTTGCTTGATATGGCAAGGTTACTTGCCATTTCTATACCTGATCAAGATCCTGCATCAGGGGATTCAGAGCTTCTGCACATCCCTGAGAACACCATGGAGGTCATCATGTTTCCTTTGCATCAAGTCTTACAGGATCTTTTACTTAAGATGTGGGAAACTCCTTTAAAGGTATCCCCACCTTCAAGGGCCACTGACTCTCTGTACAAGGTGCTCCCTTCTCCAGGTTTTCAAAAGACTCAACTTCCACATCATTCTATTGTTGTGGAATCAGCAATGAGGCGTGTTAAAAGTGCTAAAAAGCACTCTTCTTATCCGCCAGGTCGTGAGTCTAGAACTTTAGAAGCCTTTGGACGTAAAACCTTCCAGGCATCCATGTTTTCAACACAAATTTTCTCATATATTTTCTATATGGGACTATCTCTTGAAGAGGTCACAAACAGTTTGCTGTTTTTGACTCCTTTTCTTCAAGATCACAAAAGAGCAGACTACTCTTTACTGGTTACTCATGTTCAAAATATCTCTAGGTTTCTTACTCGTCCTACCCTGCACTGTTTTGAGTCTGTTAGCAAAACGTCTGCTATAGACATAGGGGCATGACGCGTAGCCTGGCTCCAAGCTTCCAACTTGGACAAATGGGTACAAGAAAGCCTGGGAAATACTCCTTGTGCTAGAGAGAATCTCTTTAACAAAGAGACTTTACGCCAAGTTGCTCAGTTAACCACTGGCACTGTTGCTTTCAAAGGACTGTCTACATCTTCCTCTTTCCCAGGTGCTAGGAAATCTTCTACCAAACTTTATTCCCCCAGGGGGAAAAAGTTTTATTCATTCTCTGCCCATCATGCAGCTGTTTCCAAACAAGGGAAACATCAAACCAGGCTAAAGAAACCACAACCTCAACCGTCTCAGCAAACCCAGCAGCCGCAGGGTTGCTGATAGACTCTTCTCCTAATCCTGATTTGAGGTTTAGAACCTGTAGTTTGCTTCTTCCCATCACAAGCATCTACATCGGTTCCATCCTAAATTTTACACATGTCTCTCTTTAAAGAGACATCCTGACTTTTAGCTCATAGAGCTTCTTAACATGATTATGCTTTACAGATAGTAAAGTTACTCCTCTTCCTCCGGAGTAGACAGAGGAGTAACAGCTACCAATAAGGGTGCTATGCCTTTACCTTTGACATTTTCTCCTGTAACAGCATGTCTCATTTTACCTTTTCAAAGATTTACTCTATCGTAAATCTTTTTTCAACTCTGTCCTTCTTACTAAGACCTTTTGGTCTGTAAGAGTGATACCACTTCACTGAAGGCTTATCCCTAAGCCCCTCAGTTTTCTTTCAGAGTTGTTTCCCCCTTGCATTCTTGTTTTGTGGCAGCTTCTCAGACAATGACGGAGTCTTACCACTCCTACTTATGTCTGTAAGTCTTTTTCCAATCTTGGGACCTAAGATTTGCTCTGCTGCCCTAACAATAGTTAGAAGTGCAGGGGCTCTTAGTGGTTAAACCACTAACTTGCTGACCAAGCAACCAGGGCTTGATCTCCAATAACAATCTTTTCTGGCCTTAGTACTAAGTCCCAGACAGGCTAAGAACCTTTTCTGGTTATTGTTGCAGACACATCAGCATACCTTCTATCCTTAGCCTTCCCCAATCTTTGGGCTTTGGCGGAGTAGTTCAGGTTACATGCAAAATGTAATGTGTGCCTTCGAGTCAGTCCTGACTCCTGGCGACCCAGAAGCTCCTGGGTTTTCTTGGCAGTGTCACCGGAAGTAGATTGCCAGGCCTTTCTTCCGAGGCAGTGGAGGGTTAAGTGACTTGCCCAAGGCCACAAGGAGTGCTAGTGGGAATCGAACCCTGGTTGCTTGGTTACCAAACCAGTGTTCTAACCACTAGGCTACTCCTCCACTCCATTACTGGTTACATACTGACTCTTAAACTGCCAGTTTTTTCTTCTAATCAACCTGAAACATGCTCTCTGCATCTCTACAGAGCAGCTCTGCACTATGGGCCCTTGCTAGAGAGCAAATAATTCCAGATGGTTAGGAAGGGCTTTACCTAGTCATGACTACTGGGTTCTTCCCTACCCTTACCATTTCCATTAAAGTTTCCTTCTTTAATAAAGGACATAGGCCTTTAATTAAGTTAAGACCTAAAGAATTATCCAATCCCCTGGGTGGGGAAAAGAGACGGCTGAGGGGAGATATGATAGAAGTCTATAAATTAATGAACGGAGTGGAACGGGTAAACGTAGATCGATTGTTTACCTTATCAGAATATAGAAAGACTAGGGGACATGCAATGAAGCTACAGGGTAAACTATTTAAGACTAATAAAAGAAAATATTTTTTCACTCAACGTGTAATCAAACTCTGGAATTTGTTACCGGAGGATGTAGTAAAGGCTGTTAGTGTAGCTGGGTTTAAAGAGGGTTTGGACAAGTTCCTGGAGGAAAGGTCCATAAACCATTATTAAGAAGGGACCCAGGATATCAATGCTTGAACCAATACAAGCATTGTGGAACCTGTGTCCCTTGGGGAAACTGCTAGGTACGTATGACCTAGATTGGCCACTGTTGGAAACAGAATACTGGGCTTGATGGACCTTGGTCTGACCCAGTATGGCATATCTTATGTTCTTATGTTCACCAGGGATGGCTTTCTTATAGTAACAGCCAGTCCTTGTCTTGTTTTTTCCTTCCACCCTCAATTCTTCATGGGGAAATTCATATTGAGCGCAAGAATGCACCATACTCATTTTGCCCTCATAGAAGAGTAAATATGGTATTTCATTTCATTGCAGCATCTTCTCCAGCTGCCATGCTGGAGTTATGGAAGGATTCAGACTTACTGTCTGCATACTAAAAACATCCTTTGCATTTTTCATGGAGGCCTCCATTCCTGGTTAGTCAAGGGCTAGAGTTCTTAGAGGACTCAAGACTTCTCCTTGTCAGTGAGAGTACTCCCTTAGCTATCCCACTCATAACCAGGAGAATGGATTCTCTAAACATCTTCTCAAGCAGGTTTTTTTCCTTCTTGTTAATAGATGAGTCTTTCTCTCTCCACATATCCCTATGTGGGAACATGGCTATATATATATATTTCCTTACGGCCCCAACAGATAGTCACTATCCCTTTCAATGCTGCTTCAGCATGCTTAGGGTTCTTAATAAACAATCACTTCCCTGTGGTAGTTAAAGGGTTTTTGTACCATGACCTTCAGTTTAGGTACATTTGAAGCCCTCCATATATCCTCTTTTTTCCTAAATGACTTCAATTAGGAGGGACATTCTGAATCTTCAGAAAATAGGAGGCTACAATGCTTCATACCTCTGTTCTTCTATATAGGGATCTTCAAAGCCCCTCTTTTCCTATAAGAACTATGTCTCTTTAAGAGCAAAAGAGCTTGGGGCTTATCTAATAGGGACTTCTGCGTTTCCCGCAAAAGTCCTGCCTCATTGAACTACCCCAATTTCCACTGGGTTTTTCTTCTCGCCCTAAAGGTTCTGACCTCAACCTGTCTTTTGCACAATTTATTCACCTCTGCTTACATTGAGGTACTCCTTGGGGATTTTCTGCTGGTTCATATTATCAAATCCATATGAACCTCCATAGACTTTTTACAATACCATCAGGTGAGGTCCATATTGGTGTATTGCACTTCAATATTTACTACTAAATATCACCTGCACACGGACTCCTATCTAGGCGTCCTGTTTGTTCCAGCTGTTCCACAGCACATCCTTTTTATTTATTTATTTATTTATTTATTTTATTTAACAACTATTTCTATACCGCTCTTTCACAAGTATCAAGTGCGGTTTACAATGAACAGTGTGTTATATGGTATGGATAGTATCATACCAAGTCATTTTACATAGAACAGATGAACTAGATACAGATAACGGTATAAATTTAAACAGTAAATTATTAAACTATTATAACATATATACATAGTAAATATATACAAATTGTATCATATGTCGTGTGTGGTTGTATACTTTATATAGGCTTCAGGCACGTGGGTATATGTTGTTTGAATTGTAGTAGTTAACCTGCGTCTCTTTGTGTTGTCTGGCCAGTCTCTGATCCTTTTTAGTTCAACTCCTGCCCTCCATCCCCAGGATGCCCGAGGTTCTGTTGAATAGCATGGATTTCTCAGATTCGCAACATGCTGGGACTCCTCCAAGCATCTTAGCTTGGGAGTCCCCATATGTGAAGACTCACTCCTGCTTGTTCCTGGAGATAGCACAGTTACTTACCTGTAACAGGTGATCTCTGGGAACAGCAGGAATAAGTCTTCACAAACCACCCACCTCCCCTAGGAGTTGTATCTCTCTATCTCTATCTTTCCCCTCTTTCTCTCTCTTTGTCTCAGCTTTAAAACTTAACTGAGGAGAGGCAGTTGGGAAAGGTGGGAAGGCAGCATGCAGACGTGGTGGGATGCTCCCAAAAGCGTTCTGATTGGACGCTGGGGAGCGTTCCCGCGCAGACTCCGTCAGTACCGACGTACCCATATGTGAAGACTTATTCCTGCTGTTCCCAGAGATCACCTGTTACAGGTAAGTAACTGTGCAATCAATGCAGAGCCTAGGAAACGTGCTGCTAAATATGCCAAACAAGAGGGGCTCAACCGCATTCAGGCAAAATCTACCGTACCATACCAGCATAAACTTCCAAAACTCATACAAGGGACCTACTTGGGGAAAAAAGCAGCACTATAAATACTGCAGCAGGCCCTAGAGCATCCATATACCTATTTGAAAAGCTGAACAAGTCAAATTACTACAATCCAGTATAGTCCCATATGTACAAACCCCATGTTAACAGAACACCTGGCCTCAGTCACACACTTAGAACATAGACCCTTACCAAGTACAGAGTAAGCAACTACAACCTAAAGTTAAAGTAAAAATATGTAGACAGATATTAAACTGAATCCCCAAGAAGCCAGACTTTGCATGAAATGCAGCATCAGATAAATAAGAGATGCAGTTCCCCATACTGTGTAAAATATAAAGATAACACAAAGTCCAATCACTAAAATGAAAATATTTTTTTTCTACCTTTGTTGACGGTTTTGATCATGCTGGTCCCAATCTGAGGCTTCTGCTTTCCTGTCTTAGTTCTCTTTTTATGGTCTATGATCTATCTGCCATTTCTTATATATTGTTTTCTTCACGTTCTTCCATCAGCCTATTTCCAGTCCCAGTAACCCTCGCCAATATCAGCCCCCTTTCCAGTCTTCCCCTCCCAGTACCTTCCATTTGTCAACTTCCTTGCATCCCAGGACTGCCTCTGGTGTCCATTCCCTTCCAGTCCCCCTCCTTCCCCACTGTCCAGTCCCTTCTAGTCGCAGGTATCAGCTCACTTCCAGTCACCCTACCCTCTGCCCATCCTCTCATGTCTGCTCCCTTCCAGCCTCCCCCACCCCCATTACCCAGCCACCTACCAGTCCCATCCCCAAGTGTTGGCTCCCTTCCAGTCCCCTTTCAGTACCATCCACAGGTGTCAGCTCCCTTCCAGCCACTTCCTTCCCCCCCCCCATATTAGCTCCCTTCCAGCCCCCTCCTTCCCCCCCATATCAGCTCCCTTACTTCTCCCACGTCCCGTCCCCCCCCCCCCCGTGTCAGCTCCTTCCTCGCCCCTCCTTCTCCTGGCATTCCCTCTCAACATACGCTCCTTTCCAGTCACATTCCCCCCCCCCTCGCATCAGCCCATTTGTAGCCCTAGCCTCTAGTTTTTTTCCATGGCCAGCAGCTCTCTTCTCCCCCCATCAGCCCATTTCCAGTCCCAGCCTATTTCCAAGCCTATCCCCCTTATCAAGCCCACTCCAGTCCTAGCCCCCACAGTCGGCCCATTACCAGTCCTAACCCCCCCCCCCCCAGTAAGCCCATTACCAGTCCAAGCTCCCCCAATCAGTCCATTTTCAGTCCTGCCCCCCCGATCAACCCATTACCAGTGCTAGCCCTTCCATCAGCCATTACCAGTCCTGCCCCCCCGATCAACCCATTACCAGTCCTGCCCCCCCGATCAACCCATTACCAGTCCTGCCCCCCGATCAACCCATTACCAGTCCTAATCCTCCCAATCAGACTATTTCCAGTGCTAACCACCCCTTACCCAGCTCATTACCGACCCTGCTCAGCCCATTCCAGTCTAATCTTCTCTCCCCCCCCCCCCCTGGAAGAGCCCTGCAGTTGCCTGGCCGGCACCCCAGCTCACCTTTGCAGAGCCTTGAGAAGGAATAGTGTTTCCTTTCTTTTCTGCGGCTTTGAGAGTAAACAAGCCAATTTTTTTGCTGCCCACAAAAATTGCTGCCTGAGGCGGCCGCCTCACTTGGCCTCATTGTAGAGCCGCCCCTGCCCTGGGCATTGTATTGCTTAGAAGTATATTTGCCTTGATTAAAGTAAGATGAATTTATTTTTCTAATACTCTGGTTTCTCTCTCCCTGGTATTTCCCTCCCACTGTTCATTTTCTCCCCCCTATCTTCCTCTTGCACTGTGAAAGCTGCTCTTTGAATATTTGGTAGGGGCGAGGAAGGTTAGGCTTTCTACTGACTAGACACTTGCCCTTGGAAGATCCCCTCCATGGAAGGCTCTTTACTTTTATGTTCAGATTAGTAGGGAATCTTCCTTGCAGGAGACTCCACTCGGTGTAAATAGCTAGGCAGGGATCTCCTAGTTTTCCCCTTCCAAATATACAAAGAAGCCTTTCCCAGGGCAGGGGTTACTTAAGGAGGGAGAGGATGATAGAGAGGAAACACTAACATGCATGAACACTTTAAAATTATGTCTCTTTTTTCTTAACACAAGACAAATTCTGTTTTTAAGTTACCAACTCATTCTATTTAGCCAGCGCAGTTTGTGTTAACCATATTTATAATATGGCCATGTTATTTGCTCAAGCCAGTATAGTCTTATTGCATTGGTTAGTAAGTGACTGAACAGGCCAGTTTTTCAAATAAGTTTTATTGCATAGGTCCCCCTAGTCTTTTAATGTTGTTGTTGTTTAAGTGCCGTCGAGTTGGAGTCGACTCATGGCAACCCTCTGGATAGCTATCCTAAATTGTGTTCGGTCTTCAGTCAGGTGGCTCATTGTTGACAGACTGGTACCTGTAGCTGCTGTTATTGTATCAATCCATCTCATTGCTGGCCTTCCTCTTTTGCGTTGACCTTCTATCTTGCCAAGCATAATGTCTTTCTCTAATGATCTCTCTCTTTGCATGATGTGTCCAAAGTATGAAAGTCGAAGTCTTGTCATCTGAGCTTCTAAAGAAAGCTTAGGTTTGATCTCCTCTAGTACCGACTGGTTTGTTCTTCGGGCAGTCCATGGTATACACAGTATTCGCCGCCAGCACCATAATTCAAAGGCATCAATTTTCTTCCTATCTGTCTTTTTCACTGTCCAGCTTTCACATCCATATGATGTTATTGAAAATACCATGGCCTGAACAAGTTGAATCTTTGTATGGAGAGAGATATCTCTGCTCTAGAGAATCTTATCTAGGTCTTTCAAAGCCATTCTGCCAAGAGCAATGCGTCTAATTTCTTTACTGCTTGTTGCTTCTTTATTGGTAGTTGATCCAAGTAGGTTAAAGTTGTTCACAATTTCAATTTCTTCTCCTTCAATGATGAACCTGTTGATTATGCCAGTTGTCATGATCTTTGTCTTCTTTACATTAAGGTGCAGGCTCATTTTGAGACTATGTTCTTTGATTGTGAGAAGCAAATGTTTCAGATCATCTTCACTTTCAGCCAGTAATGTGGTATCAGCATAGCGAAGGTTGTTGATGAGTCTTCCACCAATCTTCACACCTCTGTTGTCTTCATACAATCCTGCTTCTCTGATGATTTGTTCTGCATATAAATTAAACAGGTAAGGGGAAAGTATGCAGCCTTGTCTTACACCTTTGCTTATTTTAAACCATTCTGTTTCTCCTTGTTCCGTTCGAAATGTTGCTTCTTGATCAATGTACAGATTGCGCAAGAGAACTATCAGGTGTTCTGGTATACCTATGCTTCTTAATGTGGTCCAGAGTTTCTCATGGTTTACACAGTCAAAAGCCTTGCTATAGTCGATAAAGCACAAATAGATATCCTTTTGGTATTCTTTAGTCTTTTCAAGGATCCATCTCACATCTGCAATGATGTCTCTCGTTCCTCACCCTTTCCTGAACCCTGCTTGCACTTCAGGTAGTTCTTGTTCCAGGTATGGTTGTAGTCTCTTTTGAATAATCTTCAGTAGAATCTTGCTGGCATGTGGGATCAGAGTGATTGTGTGATTTTTTCCACAGTCAGTTGAATCACCTTTCTTTAGTATTGTTTTAAACACAGATCTTTTCCAGTCAGTTGGCCATGATGTTGTCTTCCATATTTCTTGGCAGAGCATTGTGAGTACGGTAACAGCTGCATCAGATTGCTGCCATACGTCTATGGCAGCGATGGCGAACCTATGGCACGCGTGCCAGCTGTGGCACGCGAAGGCCTTGCAGCTGGCACGCGGGTAGGTCCGCAAAAAAGAAAAAGCTGGCTCTGGCTGCTGCCGCGGACGCGGCAGCGGCAGAGTGCAGTGTCCCGCGGGGCCCCCTCCGCCCGCTAAGCCCCTCTGCAAGGGCTTTCAGATTCGCGAGGGAGAGCGTCTCCCTCGCGTCTCTGTTAAGCCCGCAGGGGCTAATGGGAAATTTCCCATCAGCCCCTTTAGACGCGAGGGACTGATGGGAAATTTCCCATTAGCCCCTGCGGGCTTAACAGAGACGCGAGGGAGAAGCTCTCCCTCGCGAATCTGAAAGCCCTTGCAGAGGGGCTTAGCGGGCGGAGGGGGCCCCGCGGGACATTGCATTCTGCCGCTGCCGCGGCAGCAGCCAAAGCCAGCTTTTTTTTTTTTTTAATATGCCATGGGGGGGGGGTTAGGGCTGCTAATGGGCTAGGGGGGGTAGGACTGCTAATGGGCTGGGGGGGGGTAGGACTGCTAATGGGCTGTGGGCTGATGGGGGCTGTCTGGAAATGGGGTGATGGGGGGGTTAGGACTGGTAATGGGCTATGGGGGGGTTAAGACTGCTAATGGGCTTTGGGCTGATGGGGGCTGTCTGGAAATGGGGTGATGGGGGTTAGGACTGATAATGGGCTAAGGGGGGGGCTAGGACAGGAAATGGGCTGATGGGGAGGGGTTAGGACAGGATGGGCTGTGTGCTGTTGGGGGTGTAAGTACTCGTAATGGGCTATGGGGGGTTAAAGACTGGTAATGGGCTGTGGGCTGATGGGGGCTGTCTGGAAATGAGGTGATGGGGGGTTAGAACTGCTAATGGGCTATGGGGGGGGTTAGGACTGATAATGGGCTAAGGGGGGGCTAGGACAGGAAATGGACTTATGGGGAGGAGTTAGGACTTGAGGTGGGCTGATGTGGTTAGGACTGGTAATGGGCTGTGGGCTGATGGGGGGGTTTAGGACTGGCAATGGGCTGTGGGGGGCTGACTGGAAATGGGCTGATGGGGTTAAGACTGGAAGTGGGCTGATGGGGGGTTAGGACTGGTAATGGGCTATGGGGGGGTTAGGACTGATAATGGGCTATGGGGGGGGGGGTTAAGACTGGTAATGGGCTTTGGGCTGATGGGGGATGTCTGGAAATGGGGTGATGGGGGGGTTAGGACTGGTAATGGGTTATAGGGGGGGCTTAAACTGAAAATGGGGTGATGGGGGTTTAGGACTGGAAGTGGGTTGATGGGGGGCTAGGACTGGTAATGGGTTGGGGGGTTGCTATGACTGGAAATGGGCTGAGTGGAAGGGGAGGCTTGAACTGCAAATAGCTGATGGGGAGGGAGCTTGGAATGGAAATGGGCTGTGAGGGAAGGGAGCTAGGACTGAAAATGGGCTGATGGAGCAGCTAGGATAGGACTGGAAATGGGCTGTTGGGGGGAGCTAAGATTGGAAATGGGCTGTGGTGGGGGCTTGAATTGAAATGGACTCATGGAGGGGCTAGAACTGGAAGTAGGCTCATGGTGGGGGGGGCTTGGACTGGAATTGGACTGAGTGGAGGGGAGCTATGATTTGACATGGGCTGATGATGGGGCTAGGAAATGACTAGAAATGGGCTGATGGGGGGCTAGGATTGGAAATGAGCTGATGAAGGGACTCAGACTGAAAATGGATGGGGGAGCTAGGACTGGAAATGGGTTGATGGGGGGCTAGGACTGGAAATGGGCTGATGCAGGGACTAGAAAGGAATGGATGCTGGGTGAGACTGGAACTAGAAGGGAGCTGATGTTGGGGGAGGATTAGAATGGGATGGGGCTGGGAGAGTAAAATGGAGAGGGGAAAAATATTTTGTGTGGGAGGAATGAAAAATCTACAATTGGCCGGGTATTGGGAGAGTAAGTGGGGATTGAGGATGGAGCGGTAAAATTTGTGTGGATGAAATAGGAATGAGGAAAGAGCAAAAGGAGAAAGATTAGTATGTTAAAGCAGATGTAGAGAGAGAGAATGGAAAAAAAGACTAGAAGAGAGAAGAAAGAACAAATGGACAGCAGACGATGGAGAGTTAGCAGAAAACATGAAGAAACCAGAAGAAAGTGGCTGGAGCAATTGCAACTGAAAAAAAATGCACAAAAGGTAGAAAGATATCTCTTTATTTTGAATTTATTAACTGGAATATGAAACCTCTGGGAAATGTGCATCATTAACGTCTGTGCTTTGTTTGGTACAAGAGGAAATTAATTTATAGTTTTATTTCTACAGTGTTGTACATTCCAAGTTTGGCTTTTGGGGTTCCCAGTTTAATTATTGCCTTCCTGTTTCTAAATTGTGATTCCTTGTTTGGTGATGGTCTATGTTCTGCATGTGTAACTGAGCTGAGGTTTAATTGACGTGCTGGCACTTTGAGGAAATTCTTTGGTTTTGTGCGGCAGTTTGGGCACTCGGGCTCAAAAAGGTTAGCCATCACTGGTCTATGGGAATGCTATCGGTGCCTGGTGCTTTGTTCTTTGATAAGGCTTTCAATGCTGCTTCAACTTCTTCATCACCAATGGTTCCCAATCATAAGGTACAGGTTGAAACGGCTGTTGGTCCACTTGATCTTTATCATATAAAAACCCTGTATATTCCTTCCACCTTTTCTTGATCTTCTCAGCATCATTCAACATAGAACCTTGAGCATCTTGTAACATTCCAATTCGAGGCTGGAACTTTTTCTTTAACTCTCGTAGCTTTAGGAAAGTTTGTTCTTCCTCTAATAGTTTCTGCTTCTATTTCCTTGCAAGTGTCATTGTAGTACTTTTCCTTGTCCTGTCTTGCTGCACGTTGGAAATCTCTGTTAAGTTCTGCATCTGTCTTTCTTTCTCCTCTGGCTTTAGCTTCTCTGCGTTTCTGGGCAATTTTCAGAGTTTCTTCCATCATCCATTTTGGCCGTTTTTGCTTTTTCACCTTTTGTAGAGACTTCTCGCTTTCTTCCAACACAACCTTCTTGATGTCATTCCATAACTCTTCCGGAGCTCTGTCATTTGTATCTAAAGCAGCAAATCGATTTTGCAGGCAGTCTTTAAATTCCAGTGGTATATTCTCAAGGTCATATTTTGCTGCATTCATGAGTGGTTTGCTCTTTTTCAACTTTAGCTTGAGTTTGCATACTAGTAGTTGGTGATCTGTACCACAGTCAGCTCCAGGTTTTGTCTTTGTTGATGTTACAGAGCTTTTCCATCGTTGACTTCCACAGATGTAGTCAATTTGATTTTTATACAATCCATTGGGTGAAGTCCATGTGTACAGTCGCTGCTTGTGTTGCTGGAAGAAGGTGTTTGAGATGAATAGATCATTGGTCTTGCAAAATTCTATCAGTCTTTCTCCAGCTTCATTTCTGTTGCCAAGTCCATATTTTCAAACTACTTTGCCTTCTTCTTTGTTGCCAACCTTTGCATTCCAGTCACCCATGACTATCAGGATATCCTGTTTGCATGTTCTGTCAATTTCAGCTTGTACTTGTTCATAGAACTCTTCAATTTCATTCTCTTCTGTAGCTGTTGTTGGGGCATATACTTCAATTATAGTTGTGTTGATAGGCAATCCTCGTAGACGAATAGAGATTAAGCGTTCGCTGACTGCATTGTATTTCATTACAGTTCTTGTAAGTTTCTTCTTTATTATAAACGCAACACCATTTCTTCTTTGTCTTTCATTTCCAGCATAGTAGACCATGTGATCATCTGATGCAAAGTGCCCCATGCCAGTCCATTTCAGTTCGCTGACACCCAACAGATCAAGTTGTACACGTTCCATTTCATTCTTGACCACCTTCAACTTTCCTTGGTTCATGCTTCGTACGTTTCATGTTCCAATGTGTAAGACATCTTTACAGCTTCTGACTCTCATTTCATGCACAGCTACATCAGCAGTCAGACTTCCTGAGGGCTTTGATCCAACCACATCTTAAATGCTGGCTTTACTCTGAAATGTCTTCAGCTCTTCCTCAGTAGCTAGTTGAGTGCCTTCCGACCTGGGGGGTCTCATCTTCCAGCACCATAGCACAATTTGTTTTGTTGTAACTATCCATTGGGTTTTCATGGCAAGATACAGAAGTAGATTGCCGGGCCTTTCTTCCGCGCAGTTTAAGTTTGGTGGTGTTGCCATTGTCACAAAAATGTGATCCTCCGCTGTCAACACTGTCCTATTCTGCTGCTGCCCAGATGGGTGGTTTGTCTTGGTCTGGCACCTCAGCTGAGACCTGTCCATCTTGGGAGACCCTGCCAGTAGTTAAACTACCGATAGTTTAGCTCTCAGCATCACTGATACACGCAAGCCCTCACAGCACGACAAGCTGCAAACCAATTTAATAATTTAAAGTAAATATGTTTCCTTACTTGAGGAATACAAATTTGCAGCAGAAAGTTGATTAGTTGATATGGTCTTATTGAAACAGCTTTCCCTTCGTTATATTTTCTGTTTGTTTTGCTTTTATTTTTGTGTTATTCTTTCTCCTCCCCTTCAGGTACTTAATGATTTATTTTGTTTTAATTTGAGTCCTCTTACTCAGGACACTGTAAATTTCTTCGGTATGATATAGCAGTATATCAAATGCTCAAGCTGGACAGTTTTTCTGCTTAAGATCTCGATTTCATTAGAGTTAACGTGATCTCCATTGTTTTTTGTCTTGTTCTTCTTTTTTGCTTCTTTAAAGTCACACAGCTTGCAATATCAAGCCGATGGCTACAAGCTGTGTGACTTCCTTCTCCCCTTCACTTCTCCAAAGCATGAAGGTTGTGGTAGCAGCAGTCATCATAGGTCAGTGTGCACTCAAACTTCAGTACTTAGTTTCCAGACCAACAGAAAGCCCACACCAAAAAATGAGCAGAACCCGTGAATGACTCAGAGGTGCCCAATACTTACTGTCACTATTGGGTATAGGTTACAGTGGAAATCCAGAAGGATGTGATCAATCCTGTATAGGCGGCTGCATTTGGGATCCCAAGCCATTGTGTGGCAACCACCTTTTTAAAGTGTCAGTCATTTAATGGGCAGGGATTTGATAAGAGAAGTGAAATAAATGTTTGTATTAAATTGTGCAAAAGAAAATGTTGACTGAAGCAGGATGTTTGCCTAAAAGGTTTTGCAAATGAGTTTTCTTTGCTGTGAGAAAGTGTAAAAGTTCTTTCTTACAAGGTAGTAATCACTGATTGATTTTCTGATCCATTCTCCTTATCAGTCATCACTCGAATCACTATTTTGATAGTTATCCCATTTAGGAGGTTAGGGGGCAAATCTTTCACAAGAGCTAATTCAGGACTTTAACAAGTAACTAGTCAATTCCAGCCTTAGCAATTGAGTAACATAGGGCTTTGACATGTTAACATACTCCTAATAAATTTAAGAGATTTTAAATACATTTTCTCCAGGAACAAGCTGGAAGTCAGTCCTCGCATATGGGTGACATCTACACCGACAGAGCCCGCGCGGAGCATTTCCCCATCTTTCAAAGAAAGCCTTTGGGACATGCTACTGTGCATGCGTGGTCCCTTCCCCAACCAAGGGTGCCATCTTGCTCAGTCTCCTTTTGTCTGCAGAGCCCAAGAAACGTCGATTCAGTTTCCCCGGAAAAAATCCTTGCTATATCTTTAGAAATGAGCTGTTCCTGGTTGACGTACCTGTTTCTCTTCCCGCCTCTAGCCGGTGCTGGGTCTGGTGCTGTTCTCGGTTCCTTTCCCCTTTTTTTGATCGAGGCTTGCCTCGACCGGCTTTAGCGCCCTTTTTCACCTGGGAGGAGTCGACCCTGGCCGTGTGTTTCCAACCATGTCCCTCGATAGATTCAAAAAATTTGCAGTCAAACTATGTCTGTCGCAGACAACCATTTCTGCTGCTTACGCTGCCTGGGGCCGTACCATGATCGACCTCCTGTGACCTGTGCCAGGCCATGACCTCTAAAACCAATAAAAAGAGGTCGGAGTTGCAGGAGAAACTGTTCCCAAGGTCCGACTCGGCACCAGCCTCCCTAATGCCGAGCTCAAAGCCCAACACTTCTTGTGAGGCCAATGCGTCCTCAGAGTCCCGCGGCAGCGGCTTCTCCGAGAAGACCTCTGACCTTGAGCAAAAGAAGAAAAAATCCTTCGTCATCAAGGTTCTACCGGAGAAACCTGGTAAGACTGCTCGGAGGAACTCAGGCAACTCCAAGAAGCGTCCCACCAAGGTCCTCAAAAAGAATTCCTTGGCTGGCAGAGACTGTAGTCTTGTGGAGGATGCACTCATGAGAGTGCCGGCGCCAGGCCTGATATCCTCTGTGCTGAAAGCTGTGGAGCCTTTTGGCTTGGAATCCAGAATGGCAGCCATCGAGCAGAAGATCACTGCTCTTCTAGCCATGCAGCAGGCAGTGATGGCTGGTTCGTCTGCCTATCTGCCCCGACGACCGGGCCCCCAACTGTGGGGAAGTCCCCGGTAGTCGAGCCGAGCTGTGAGCGCACTTGCCTCCGGAAGGTCCCGGTCCCATTCCTCAGGCATCTGGTCCTCCCTGGTCAGTTTTCAAGACTCCCTCCAGGTCTGCGGGAGGGTCCCGGTCCTTCAGCACAAGCCTCAAGGCAAGGAGTCGTAGGGCCTCACTCATCATCTCCCCTCGATTCAGAGTGGGAGACTGATGACGAGGCCTCCTCGGAAACCAGAAGACACCAAGGGATTCCCTCAGACCCGTCTCCCCTGTCACCATTCTCCTTCAGATGACGTGGCCTTCCATGACTTTGTCAGGGATATGGCCAGAGCCCCCTCTATGCAAACTGAGGCTGAGGAGGACCCACGCACCGAGTAACTGGAGAGTCTCCAATTCAAGTCTCCACCCAAGGAAACTCTGTATGCTACTACACTGTTACAAATGTGGGAGACCCCGGCATTGATGCCGGTGGTCAGCCGATGCCTCAACACCAAATACCATGTTGGAAAGGGGCTGGGATTCCACAAGCCACAACTCCCACATAACTGCATGGTTGTCGAGTCAACCATGCAAAAACTCAAGAGCCAGAAGACTTACTCTTCTGTCCCCTCTGGAAGGGATGCCAGAGCCCTCGGCGCCCTTGTGCGCAAGTGCTATCAGGGATCGATGCTGGGGTGTCAAATCCAGGTCTATGAGCTATACATAGGCATATATCTGAAGGCCCTGCCCCTGGAGTTGTCTGGGTTCTCAGCAGGGCTGGCTGGGGAACCTCGCCAACATTTCCATGTTCTGACCTCCGTGATCAAGGCCTGCTCGAAGTTCCTCTCCCAGGCAGCCTACGACTGATTCTAGTCAATAGCTCGAGTAGCAGAGGCTGACATCAGGGCTCGACGCCAAGCCTGGCTACAGCCCTCAAACCTCAAGCAGTGGGTCCAGGACAAGCTGCTCAACATCCCCTACATCGGTGAGTACCTGTTCAGTAAACCCATAGCCAACAAGGCAGGTGAGATAGAAGCCGAAGTGATGATGCACCAGAGGCTCTTGAAGACCACCTCTTTCTTTCCCCACAGAAAATCCTCTGGGAAAAGGCCCCTATTTCCAGGGAAAAAGGGGTACTTCTAGCAGAGTCACCGCTACTAGTGCTTCTCCAGGACCAAGCAGGAAGTCAGTCGTCACATATGGGTGTCATCGACGCCGATGAAGCCCCAGCGGAGCATTTCCCTAGCTTTCTATGAAAGCCTTTGGGAATGCAGGCACGCATGCGCGGTTCCCTTCCCGCCTAAAGGTGCCATCTTACCTCAGTCTCTCTTTTTCTGAGAAGCCCACCGGACGTGCATCCTGTCATCCCAGATAAAAGTTAGATTTTTTCGGCGATTCTCACTATTTTTTTCTCCCGGTTCGACGCCGGTTCCCCTCCCGCCGGGTTCGGTACACCGGTATCGAGCCCGATTCTTCTTTTTCGGTTTTTGCCCTTCGTGGCTGGCATTCGTGCCCTTTTTTGATTTTTCCTTGGAAGGCCGGTCCTTAGACCTCGCGGGGACTCTTTTTTCCCCAATGGCTTCCAAGAAGTGTGATCGGTGTAAGAAGCTGATGTCTCTCACTGACACACACGACTGCTGCCTTCGGTGCCTCTGTCCTGATCACGACCCTAAGACGTGTGGACCATGTGGGAAGATGTCTTCCAAGGCACTACGAAGTCGCCAGCAGCAGAAAGAAAGGCTTTTCTCGGACTCAGCCTCCAGCTGGGCCCGGACCTCGTCTGAGGCCTCGACATCTCGGGATTCGGATCCCGAGCGCCGTCGGAGCTCCTCGGACAGGGGGTCCCCCGACCGGGAATGCAAGAGGAAGAAGCGGCTCGTGAGGGCGTTGTCGGAGGAGGTCCCTGGCTCCTCGAGGGCCAGGTCTAAGACCCCCGACCGTCACCCCGGGCCCGTGGAACAAGAGAAGCCTGCCAAAGTTCCTTGCGTGGAGCCGGAGTCTGCTGGACACGTAAGCTCTGTGGTCCTCAAGGACTCTCCTCCCAGAGAGCCGACGTCGGGCCCGGCGCTGCTGGGGCCCGATTCGGTGGCTGCTGCATCTCCCGAGCTGAGTTTCAGGATGACAGCCTTGGAGAGCAGACTGTCTGCCTTCATGGAGCAGCAGCGGGCACTGATGGCCAGCCTGTCTGGCGCATCTGCCCCGACCACCGGGACATCGACATCGAAGTCGACCCCGGAGACCGAGCCGATACTCGAGTCCATCATGGCTCGAAGTCGACCTCAGTCGCGGTCTCCCTCGACCTCCTGTTCGGGACCGAGGGCGTCGACGCCGGTGCCTCCGGTGTCGGGGCGGGTGCTCCAGGGCACCACGGGGTTAGAGCCTGACTCCTCGTCGGACGAGTCCGCCTGGGAGACAAAGGATGAAGAGTCCCCCGACACATTCAAGACTCTGTGTGTCCCCTCGGACTCACCGCAGTCTGAGCCCCGGAGTAGATCCCCTCCGGAGGACACCCGGTTCTCTGAGTTTGTCCGGGATATGGCCACCGCGTTGGCTATTCCGGCGGACCCAGAGGAAGAACCTCGAGCTGAAGAGCTCGAGACCCTGCAGTATGACTCTCCTCCGAAGGAGGCCTTTACTGTCCCGGTTCCTCCGATGCTGGAACGGCTCCTCTTCCAGATGTGGGAGGCACCGTCCTTGGCGCCGGTTCTGAGCAAGCAAGTCGATTCGATTTATCGACTTCGGAAGAGCCCTGGCTTTCAGAAGCCACAGCTACCACACCGTTCCATGGTGGTGGAATCGGCCATGCATCGTCTGAAAAACCAGAAGATGCACTCTGCGGTGCCCCCCGGCAGGGAGGTCCGGAACCTTGATGGTGTGGGTAGAAAGTGCTTCCAGGGCTCGATTCTTGCTTGCCGTGTCCAGTCTTACCAGCTGTACATGGGCATGTACTTGTGAGAACTAGCCAAGGAGTTGGCCGGGTTCTCTGCTGGTCTCTCCGGGGAGCCCTTGCAGAGATTCAAGTCCTTGTACTCGGGGATTCGGGACTGCTCGAAGTTTGTCCCGCGTCGCCTACGATGGCTTTGAGGCTTCGGCCCGAGTTGCGGCAGCCGGCATCACGGCTCGACGCAAGGCATGGCTGCAATCATCGGACCTCGAGCCATGGGTTCAAGACAAGTTGGTCGATGTCCCTTGCCGAGGTGAAAACTTTTTTGGCAAACCCATGGCCGAGAAGGCCGCACAGCTAGAGACCGAACACCTTACAAGGACAAGGCTGTCTAAGAAGACCTCTGCCCTTTCTCACAAGAAGAAGGCCTCTGGTAAGAAGCCCTTTTACCCGAGGAAGGGCACTGCCTACAAACAGTACCCTCAGTATCAGGTTGCCCAAACTGCACCCCAGGGTCAGCAAGCCAAGGGGCAGGGTAATGGGCCCCATAGGCAGAGGACCCCCAAGCCTCCGGCCCCTGCTCCCACTCAGCAGGGTGGGGGTTTTTGACTCCTTGAGCGTACCCTGCACAGGAGGTCGCCTCGCCCTCTTTGCCCACCAGTGGCCCCACATCACTGGAGACAGTTGGGTGTTAAACATAGTCCACAAGGGCTATGCCCTACACTTTCACCAACTGCCTTCGCCATACTTTCCAGGGGAACCTCCAAGACCTCCCCTGCACACAGACCTTCTCCTTCAAGAGCTTCACGGTCTGTTGGTGGACAGGGCAGTGGAGCCTGTGCCTCCCCACTTGCAAGGTCACGGATTCTACTCCAGGTGTTTCCTGGTGCCCAAAAGAACCGGTGGCCTTCAACCCATTCTGGACCTCAGGAACCTCAAGTTCCTAGAAAAAGAAAAGTTCAAGATGCTTACTCTTGGAACACTTCTGCCCTACCTCCAGCAGAAAGATTGGCTATGCTCCTTAGATCTAAAGGATGCGTACACTCACATCCTCATTCATCCAGACCACAGAAAGTACCTCAGGTTCCTTGTGGGAGGAAACCATTATCAGTACAGAGTACTGCCTTTTGGCCTCACCTCCGCTCCCAGGGTATTTACAAAATGCCTGGCAGTGGTGGCGGCCTACCTGAGAAATCAGGGAATCTTTGTCTTCCCCTATCTGGACGACTGGCTCATCAGGGGTCAGACGTGCCATGAGGTCAGACAAGCCACCCTCAGAACTATTGCTCTTCTTCAAATTCTAGGGTTTGTAATAAACTTCGCAAAGTCCACTTTGCTCCCCTCGCAGAACTTGGAGTTCATAGGAGCAAGGCTGGATTCTCTACTGGCAAAGGTTTTCTTGCCAGAAGACAGAGCACAAAGATTAATAGCCTTGGCAAACCAGTTTCTCAGCAGGTCACTAGTCTCCGCCAGACTCTGCCTGAGGCTTCTAGGCCACATGGCTTCGACAGTACATGTGACCCCCAATGCCAGGCTCCATATGAGGCCTGCACAGTGGTGCCTTTGGACTCAGTGGTCGCAGGCCACAGGCAGCCTCAGGGACAGGATAAGGGTGTCCAGACAATTTCTGAACTCCCTCAGCTGGTGGCTGCACCCACCCAATCTACTAAAAGGAGTGCCCTTTCAGATTCTTGGGTACACGGTGGTACTGACCACAGACGCCCCCCTGCAGGGCTGGGGAGCTCATTGTCTGAACAAGTGCACCCAGGGCCTGTGGTCTCCCTGGGAGGCTACACAGCAGATCAATCTCCTAGAACTCAGAGCTATTCGATTAGCACTCAAAGCTTTCTCTCCTACCCTGGCTCATCAATCTGTCTTGGTTCAGACAGACAACCAGGTGGCCATGTTTTATGTGAACAAACAGGGCGGGACTGGGTCCAGACTCCTCTGTCGGGAGGCTCAGGACCTTTGTTCTTTTGCCCTCAAGTACAACATGCTCTTCAAGGCTGTGTACCTTCCCGGCTAAGACAACTACCTGGCCGACAAGTTGAGCAGGATTCTACAGCCCCACGAGTGGCAGCTGCATCCTTTGGTAGTTCAGAAGATCTTCCTAAAATGGGGCCTCCCTTTGATAGATCTCTTTGCCAGTCCACTGAACAAGCAACTGCCAAAGTTCTGCTCCAGGCAAACGCATCCTCTGAGGATAGCAGCGGATGCTTTTCTGATTCCCTGGTCTTGGGGCCTCCTGTATGCGTTTCCTCCCACGCCCTTGGTGGCCCGAACTCTCTTCAAGATCCTTAAGGACAAGGCCTCGGTCCTGCTGGTGGCTCCCAGGTGGCCGAGACAGCCTTGGTTTCCACTTCTGCTTCAGCTGCCGGTGGATCCCCCACTGCCTCTGGAGTTGCATCTCGACCACCTCTCTCAGGAGCAGGGTTCTCTTCTGCACCCCAATCTCAAAGCTCTCAATTCGATGGCCTGGAGGCTGCAAGGGTAGTTTTGGCTCCCTGGGGCCTACCTCAGGAAGTTGAGGAGGTTGTCCTAGCCTCTAGGAAACAGTCCACCAGGAACACCTATGCTCTCAAATGGAAAAGGTTTTCTGTGTGGTGTCAGCTACATACAGAGGATCCTTTCTCCTGTACTGTGCCAGTAGTGCTTCAGTACTTACTGCACTTGTCCAATCAGGAGACTTAAGTCCAATTCTGTTTGGGTCCACCTCTCAGCTCTAGCAGCTCACCACTCACTGGTGGAAGGACATTCTCTGTCGGTTCACCCCTTGGTGTCCCGCTTTCTCAGGGGATTGCTTTTGCTCAAGCCTCCAATCCATCCTCCTGCTCCTGAGTGGGAGTTGAATGTGGTCTTGCAGCAGCTGACCCACCCACCCTTTGAGCCGATGGCTACTTGCCCTCTACACTTCCTGTCCTGGAAGACACTCTTCTTGGTAGCCCTTAACTCGGCTAGGCGAGGGAGTGAGCTTCAGGCCCTGGTATGTGATAGGCCTTAAACTCGCTTCTATAGGAACAGGGTAGTCCTTAGGACTCATCCAAAGTTCCTCCCCAAAGTTGTCTCCCCCTTCCACCTTAACCAAGAGGTGGTTCTTCCAACATTCTTCCCTAGGCATTATGCAAGCCAGGCTGAAGCAGTTCTGCATACCCTGGACTGTAGGAGGGCCTTATCCTTCTACCTTGACCGTACGCAGGGGCATAGAAGGGCTACCCAGCTCTTCATATCTTTTGACCCTAATAGGTTGGTGTTGGCTGTGTCCAAGCATACCTTGTCCATCTGGGTTGCTGACTGTATCACCTGGGCTTATAGGGCGGCTAACCTTCCTTTGCAGGGTCGGGTCACGGCCCACCGTGTCAGGGCAATGGCTGCCTCAGTGGCTCATCTCCGCTCTGTGCCCTTGGTAGACATCTGCAGGGCTGCAACTTGGTCTTCAAGCCAGACCTTTGCGGCCCATTACTGTCTGGAGAGGGAGTCCCGTAGGGACAGTGCTTTTGGCCAAGCAGTACTCTGGAATCTCTTTGAGGTTTAGGCAACTCCTGCCCTCCTGCCCTCTAGGCTACCGGTGGAGGTTGTGTCAGTGAAAAGCCTTTCTTTGCAGCTGGGACTAGAGGGAGTCCTCTTGTTCAGCCTGGGTTCCTTGGTAGCCCAGAGCTAGGGAGTCACCCATATGTGAGGACTGACTTCCTGCTTGGTCCTGGAAAAAGAGTAGTTACTCACCTGTAACAGGTGTTCTCCAGGAGCAGCAGGAATCAGTCCTCACAACCCTCCCTCCTCCCCTTGGAGTTGCAGTTGTACATAGTTTATTTTTCATTTTTGTGTGCTGTTCTTAGCTATGTCATTTGACTGAGATAAGATGGCACCTTTAGGCGGGAAGGGAACCGCACATGCGTGCCTGCATTCCCAAAGGCTTTCATAGAAAGCTGGGGAAATGCTCCGCTGGGGCTTCATCGGCATCGATGACACCCATATGTGAGGACTGATTCCTGCTGCTCCTGGAGAACACCTGTTACAGGTGAGTAACTACTCTTTCTCGGGCCAGCAACAGGGTTTTCACCCTAAGAGGCAGGGCCAAGGAGCTCAGAAACCCAAGGCTCAAAAGTCCCAGGCCCCAGCTCCAGCCCAAACAGGGGTGAGCTTTTGACTCCCAGGGCAAGGCTTGCCCTCCCCCAGGAAACCTTCACCAGCCCACAGAGGGCCGCCTGGCACTCTTTGCCCACAAGTGGGCAAAGGTCATCTTAGACTAGTGGGTGCTGCAGCTGATAAAGGAGGAATACCCCCTCCACTTACAACAGGTTCTTTCCAGGAGAGCCAGTGCAGCCTGTCCTTCACCAGACCCTTCTGCTCTCAGAGCTCACAGGTCTGCTCAGGGGCAACACAGTGGAGCCTGTGTCCAAGCATTTATGGGGAAAGGGCTTCTACTCATGGTCCTCTCTTGTCCCTAAAAGAACAGGAGACCTCAGGCCCATACTAGACCTGTGATACTTAAACAAGTTTCTAGTGAGGGAGAAGATAAAGATGCTTTCCCTTGGAGCACTGCTGCCTTACCTCCACCAGGGAGATTGATTGTGCTCCTTGGCTCTAAAGGATGCGTACACTTGTATCCTGATCCAACCCTCCCACAGGCAGTACCTACAGTTTGTGGTGGGAGGAGGCCACTACCAGTACAGAGTGTTGCCCTTCGGCCTGGCCTCCTCACTATGGGTCTTTACCAAGTGCTTGGCAGTGGTAGCTGCCCACTTGCTCCTACGAGGGGCTTACGTCTTTCCCTACCTAGACAACTGGCTAATCAGGAGTGGTTCGGCCTCAGAGTGGTCAGGCTACAGAGCATACAACCCTCCTGCAGTTCCTGGGATTCATCAACTACCCCAAATCCCATATCTCTCTTACCCAAAGTCTCAGGTTCATGGGGGCTCAGTTGGACATGTTACGGGTCAAGACCGTCCTCCTGAGAGACAGGGCCGGTCACCTCATGCAACTGGCAGGAGACGTATAACGCCGCCAGTCGCCTGCCTCCACATGCGTACAGCGGACTCAAGCCACAGGCAGACTATGGGACAGGGTCAGAATCACCCGCCAACTGGTGGAGTCCCTCACCTGGCGGGAATGCCATTCCAGGCACTTGCACCGCAGAGGACCCTGACAACAGACACCTCCCTCCTGGGTTGACGGGTGAATTGCGGGGACTGCCGCACGCAAGGCAGCTGGTCCCAGGAGCAGTCACTCATGCAGATCAATTTCCTAGAACTCAGGGCAATCTTACTGGCTGTGCAAGCATTCTGCCACTGCCTGCGGCACCGACCTGTGCTGATCCAGACGGACAACCAAGTGGCCATGTTTTATATCAACAAGCAGAGGTACACAGGCTCGTATTCCCTCTGCCAGGAAGCGGTGGCCCTTCTCTGCTTCACAGTGCGCAACAGCATGCTCCAGCGAGCGTTATACCTGCCAGCCCAGGACAACTGCTTAGCAGACAGGCTGAGTAGAGTCCTTTGCTCACATGAGTGATGTTTGAACCCCAGGGTAACAAAGCAATTCTTCCACCGCTGGGGCAGGCCTGTGATAGACCTTTTTGTCTCCCCGGGCAATGCACAGCTGCCTCGCTTCAGCTCTCACCAGCTGCACCCGTGGAGCGTGGCGGCAGATGCCTTCCTTATTTTGTGGTCAGAGGGCCTACTCTGTATTCCCACAGACACCCCTTCCCCGGTCGCCAAGACCTTCTTCAAGGTCCAGAGCGAGAAAGCGTCAGTTATACTGATTGCACCCAGGTGGCCCAGGCAACCCTGGTTCTCTCTGTTGCTTTCCCTTTCGATGGCACTCCCAGTACCACTGGGTCGGGCCCTGGATCTCCTGTCCCTGGAGGAGGGCTCCCTCCTGCTCCCCAACCTAGGGTTGCTAACACTGTGTGACTGCTGAAAGGGAAGTCAAGGAGATCCCACTGGCCTTTAAGTGGAGAGATTTTTGGTGTGCGGAGAAGGAGGAGAATCCCTTCCCTTGTCATTTGCAACTGGTTCTTCAGTACCTACTGCACCTGTTGCACACCGGGCTGAAATCCAACTCTGTGAGGGTGCATCTGAGCACCGTAGCTATTAAGGGAAAACACCACTCTATTAAGGGAAAACTCCTCTCAAGTCAGCCCCTGGTCTCTAGGTTCCTCCAGGGCCTCATGTTATCTAAGCCGCCCTCCAGCGGCAGAGTGGGACCTCAACGTGGTGCTCTCCCAGCTCACTAAACTGCCATTTGAGCCACTTGCCCCCTGAGATACCTGTCTTGGAAAGTGGCCTTCCTGGTGGCCCTCACATCCACTCAAAGGATGAGCAAACGCCAGGCCCTAGTGGCAGATCCTCCATATATGAGGTTCTATAAGAACAGGGTGGTGCTCCGCACACACCCCAAATTCCTCCTGAAGGTGGTATCTCCTTTCCACCTCAACCAAGAAGTGGTCCTCCCCACCTTCTTTCCACGACCGCATGCCGGCAGGGAGGAACTAATACTTCATACACTAGATTGCAAGCAGGCCCTGTCCTTCTACTTGCAGCAGACTCGGGCTCATCGGAAAGCTCCTCAGCTTTTTGTGTCTTATGACCCCAATAGACTCCCTTGAGCACCGGATCACAGCGCATCGCATGAGGGCGATGGCCACGTCTGTCGCCAACTTCTGCTCAGTGCCGATGACTGAGAATTGCAAGGCCCGCCACATGGTCTTCAATTCATACGTTCATAGCTTACTACTACCTGGAGAGCGAGTCCCACAGGAACAGTGCCATTGGCCAGGCAGTACTCCATAATATTCTCGGAGGATAGGCAACTGCTGCCCTCCGATCCTTCTGTGTTCAGGCTACCAGAGTGATAGTGTTGCTGGACACTAGGCTCTTGCAGAGTCTCTCAGTGGGGACTCACCTTCTGCAACTTATGGCTACCTGATCGCCGTTGGTGCTGTCTTGGTTCAGTCCTCGGCAGCCTGGAGCTAGGGAGACCCATATGTGAGGATGGACTTCCTGCTTGTTCCTGGAGAAAGTGTAATTACTCACCTGTAATGGGTGTTCTCCGGGAACAGCAGGAATCAGTCCTCACAAACCTCCCTTTTCACCTGAGAATTGCCTCCTTACCTTGTGTTATTTTTTTACTGCCATCCTAGATATGTCATCCAACTGAGCAAGATGGCACCCTTAGGCAGGAAGGGGACTATGCATTCGTGGTAGCATGTCCAAAAGGCTTTCTTTGAAAGCTGGGGAAATGCTCCGCACGGCTCAGCTGGCGCCAACATCACCCATATTTGAGGGACTGATTCCTGTTGTGCACTTACTGCCACCCCTTCGAGACTATTAGCATGTGACAGTGATGCCCATGTTAACTGCGATGTTCTGCTCCTAACCTGGACAGTCCCCACTCCATTGCATGCTAACTGGTTGGCAAGGGATTTTAGCACAGTGCATCACACTAACAGCAAAGTGTCACTTACTGTGGGGTGTACCACTTGATAACAGTGTGTTTTAGTAAACATGCCCTCAAGTAAACATGCATTTTGTGTGACACATGGAGGTTTGCTCATCAAAATATTTTTCTAAAATCCTTCTACTCTAAAACAAAATTTAACTATTTTTTTTAATGTTCATTTTTCTCCAGTCACCAGATTTTTATGATGACGTTATGCCAGCTCTTTACAAAAGTGGAAGTAGAGGTAAGAGACAGACAAAAAAATGCTATAAAAGACTTTCGTTTTTTTTTAATTATTTATTTATAGAATTTAAAAAAAAACAGCAAGAAAATAATTCCTTACAACGAATACAGTGTACGCAGGTAATAACATATGCAACCCATAAGCAAATATAGTAATACAAGTAAGTAAGCATGCACTGTTGTAGTCCACAATATTTGGGGAGGAGGAGAGACATCACCCATCCAATACAGAGAATTGGAAAAGATATTAAACAGAAACTATTTAACAAAAAAACCCCAATAGACCACAGACCCCTGAGATACAATTATGGAGGATACAGATGTAAAAAGTCCAGAGTTTACACAGTAGAGGACACAGCGGGAAGTCTAGCATTAATAAATTTACCCAAATCAATGGGATCAGAAAAAATATACTTATTTCCCTCTATAAGCACCAGGCATCTACAGGGAAACCTCAGGAAAAAGGTACCCCCTATATTTAATACCCCAGGTTTATAAAGCAGAAACTGCTTCCTCCGCCTTTGAGTTTCTTTAACTAAATCAGGAAACATGGATATCCTAAAACCCATAAAGGTATCACATCTTTTCTTAAAGAACATTTTTAGGAGCCAGTCTTTGTCAGAAACCAAAGCACACTGCACAAGGAGAGTTGACGAGATAGGAGTGGAAACTTCATGCCCAGTATCCTCCAGGAGACCAGTCACATCCAGGACGCCAAAGTTCACAGTAGATACAGCCACAGGCGTCTCAGCTTTTCTTCGGGAAGGCAGATAAGAACATAAGAACATACTGGGTCAGACCAAGGTCCATCAAGCCCAGTATTCTGTTTCCAACAGTGGCCAATCTAGGTCACATGTACCTAG
The DNA here is from genome assembly GCA_033557465.1 of Ichthyophis bannanicus. NCBI lineage: Eukaryota > Metazoa > Chordata > Amphibia > Gymnophiona > Ichthyophiidae > Ichthyophis > Ichthyophis bannanicus. The sequence continues at coordinate 206,668,662 of CM066034.1, forward strand.
CAGTTTCCCCAAGAGACACAAGTTCCACAATGCCTGCACTGGGTCAAGCATTGATATCTTCGGTCACTTCTTAATAATGGTTTATGGACCTTTCCTCCAGGAACTTGTCCAAACCTTTTTTAAACCCAGCTATACTAACAGCCTTTACTACATCCTCCGGTAACAAATTCCAGAGTTTGATTACACGTTGAGTGAAAAAATATTTTCTTTTATTAGTCTTAAATAGTTTACCCTGTAGCTTCATTGCATGTCCCCTAGTCTTTCTATATTCTGATAACGTAAACAATCGACCTACATTAACCCGTTCCAATCCGTTCATTAATTTATAGACTTCTATCATGTCTCCCCTCAGCCGTCTCTTTTCCAGGTTGAAGAGCCCTAACCTTTTTAGCCTTTCTTCATAGGAGTATCCTTCCATCCCCTTAACCATTTTGGTGGCTCTTCTCTGTACCTTTTCTAAAATCGCTATATCCTTTTTAAGATACGGCGACCAGAATTGCACACAATATTCAAGGTGCGGTCTCACCATGGAATGATATAGAGGCATTATAATATCTTTTGTTTTATTTTCCATTCTTTTCCTTATCATACCTAGCATTCTATTTGCTCTCTTGGCTGCCGCTACACACTGGGCCGAGGGTTTTAACATGGTATCCACAATGACGCCTAAATCTTTTTCTTGGGTGGTGGATCCTAATGTGGAACCTTGCATCGTGTAACCATAGTTTGGGTTGTTCTTCCCTAGGTGCATATCCTTGCACTTGTCTACATTAAATTTCATCTGCCATTTTGATGCCCAGTCTTCCAATTTATCAAGATCCTCTTGCAATTTTTCACAATCCTCTTGGGTTTTAACAACTTTAAATAGTTTTGTGTCATCTGCAAATTTGATAACCACACTCGTTATTCCATTTTCCAGGTCATTATGAATATGTCAAAAAGCAGCAGACCCAGCACAGATCCCTGGGGTACACCACTATTCACCTTTCTCCATTGGGAAAATTGGCCATTTAGCCCTACCCTCTGCTTTCTATCTTTTAAACAGTTCCTGATCCACAATAGTACACTGCCTCCTATCCCATGACTCTTTAGTTTTGCCAAAAGTCTCTGATGAGGGACCTTGTCAAAGGCTTTCTGAAAGTCCAGATACACAATATCAACCGACTCACCTTTGTCCACCTGTTCATTCACTCCTTCAAAAAAACATAACTGATTAGTAAGACAAGATCTTCCTTGTCTAAAGCCATGTTGGCTGTCTCCCATTAGGTTGTGACTATCTACATGCTGAGTAATTTTATTCTTTATGATGGTTTCTACCATTTTTCCCGGTACTGACGTCAGGCTCACCGGTCTATAGTTTCCCGGATCACCCCTGGAACCCTTTTTTAAAAATTGGTGTTACATTGGCGATCCTCCAATCTTCAGGTATTAGAGATGATTTTAATGATAGTTCATAGATTACTGATAGCAGTTCTGCAATCTCATATTTCAGTTCTTTCAACACCCTTGGATGTATACCATCCGGCCCAGGTGATTTGCTACTCTTCAGTTTATCTAATTGTTGTAAGACATCTTCCTGATGTATCGATATTTCCTTCAATTCTTCCGCACATTTAAATACCACTTCAGTCATGGGTAACATCCCTACATCTTCCTTAGTAAAGACCGAAGCAAAGAATTCATTCAGTCTCTCCGCTATCGCCTTGTCGCCTCTTAGTGCTCCTTTAACCCCTTTATCATCTAATGGACCTACTGACTCTCTCACAGTTTTTTTGCTACAAATGTACTTGAAAAGGTCTTTATTTCGCATTTTTGCTTCCGCAGCAAGCTTCTTCTCAAATTCTCTCTTTGCCTGCCTTATCAATGCCTTGCATTTGACTTGCCAGTGCTTGTGCTGTTTCCAGGTTTCGTCGTTTGGCTCTTTTTTTCATTTCCTGAAAGATGTTTTTTTGGCAACAGCCTCTCTGACCTCACCTTTAAACCATGCTGGCAGTTTTTTGGACTTCCTTCCACTTTTCTTAAAGCGTGGAATACAGCTGGTCTGGGCTTCCAAGATAGTATTTTTCAACAACACCCAAGCTTGATGTACATCTTTAACCTTCGCAACTGCTCCTTTTAGTTTTTTCTTAACTGTTTTCCTCATTTTATCATAGTCTCCCTTTCGAAAGTTAAAAGGTAGTACTGTGGATTTCCTTACTATCCCTCCTCCACTAATTAAATCAAAGGCGATCATGCTATGATCACTATTCCAAGTGGCCCCAACACCCTTATCTCTTGCACTAGATCTGGTGTTCCACTAAGGACTAGGTCTAATATGGCTTCCCCTCTGGTCGGTTCATGAACCAGCTGCTCCAAGAAGCAGTCATTTATTTCATCTAGGAACGTTATCTCCCTAGCATGTCCTGACGTGACACTGACCCAGTCGATACCAGGGTAATTGAAATCACCCATTATTATTACTGCGCTTAAACTTTTGTTAGCTTCCTTGATTTCTTTGAGCATTTCATCATCCATTTGGTCATTCTGGCCAGGTGCTCGATAGTACACCTCCACTGCCATCGCCTTCCCCCTTTTATATGGAATTTCAATCCATATAGATTCTACAGCAGATTTTGTTTCCTGCAAAACTTTAATCCTTTCTGAGTCAATGCCCTCTCTAACATAGAGCGCAACCCCTCCACCAATTTGATCAGCTCTATCATTACGATATAGTTTGTACCCAGGTATCACAGTGTCCCACTGGTTGTCCTCCTTCCACAATGTCTCTGATATTCCAATCATATCTGACCTTTCATTTAGTGCTATATATTCTAACTCTCCCATCTTATTCTTTAGACTTCTAGCATTTGTATACAAGCATTTTAGAGAATGTATTTTATTCATGTTAATTTGGCTATTGTTAGACATGGGTAAATTGGGATCTTTAAGCTCTGTCTGCTCCATACTTGAGGGCATTTGGGCTACTTTACTCTTTTGTGGAACCTCTCTGCTTTTGGTAGTATCCTTCAAGGATACATTCTTCCGAACCATCCGCTCTTGGGCGACTGTCGGCTTTCCCCTAATATCTAGTTTAAAAGCTGCTCTATCTCCTTTTTAAAGGTTAATGCCAGCAGCCTGGTTCCATCCCGGTTAAGGTGAAGCCCATCCCTTCGGAAGAGCCCCTCCTTTCCCCAGAATGTTCCCCAGTTCCTAACAAATCCAAAACCCTCATCTCTGCACCACTGTCTCATCCACGCATTGAGACTCCGGAGCTCTGCCTGCCTTTTGGGTCCTGCGCGTGGAACAGGAAGCATTTCGGAGAATGCTACCCTGGAAGTTCTGGATTTCAACTTCCTACCTAAAAGCCTAAATTTTGCCTCCAGAACCTCCCTACGTCATTGGTACCGACATGTACCAAGACAGCAGACTCCTCCCCAGCACTATCTAAGACCTTGAGATCCGCTACCTTCGTACCAAGCAGGCATGTTACCAGGCGATCCTCACGTCCACCAGCCACCCAGCTATCTACATGCCTAATGATCGAATCACCAACTATAACGGCTGTCCTAACCCTTCCCTCATGGGCACATGGCCGTGGAGAAACTTCCTCGGTGCGAGAGGGTTTTACATCACCTGGAGGACAGGTCCTAGTTACAGGATCACTTCCTGCCACACCAGGGTGATGCTCTCCTGTCAATTGACCTCTCTCCTCCATGGCAACAGGGGTGCTGCCAGACTGGAGGTGGGACTTCAGGACTATATCCCTGTAGGTCTCGTCTATGTACCTCTGTCTTATGTTTTCCAAGTCTGCTACTTTAGCCTCTAGAGAATGGACTTGTTCCCTGAGAGAAAAGAGCTCCTTGCACCTAGTGCACACGTAAGACCTCTCACCAACTGGGAGAAAATCATACATGTGACACTCAATGCAAAAGACTGGAAAGCCCCCATCGCGCTGCTGGACTGCTGTCTGCATCTTAGTTTTAAGTTTGTGTCTAGATCTTTAAGTTCTTACTTACTAGGGGTTGCTATGGGTATTTATACCAATAAAACTGTACCTAATACGTTTAATATGCCTTGTTCACCTGAAGCTTAATTAATCTCAGGTCCTTAGTGTATGACTGATTTGGGTAATGAGCTTCACCTGAAAGCACCTCCTGTCTTTTAAGATGTGTAAGTACCTATAAAGCTACGATTATCCCAGGGGAGGGAGGGAAATAACACTTAAGAGGGCTGCTACACAGTACCCTGTCTTGTGCTGCTAAGGTAAGCTAAATTCTGATTTGATTTAAATTATAGCTCTTAGCTGCTGCTAGGCACTAACTTCTTATGAAATTTAAACTACAAGCTCTCTGCTGGGTACTAAATTTAACCAGAAAGCTCTCCTCTGTGTTAAATTTAAACTAAAAGTACTTTGCTGTTACTTGGCCTGAGTGACTATTAAATTTAAACTACAAGCTCTCTGCTGGGTATGAAATGTAACCAGAAAGCTCTCCTCTGTGTTTTAAATTCAAACTTTAATTGCTGCTACTAGGCCCTAACTGAACCAACAAAAAACAGTGGGTTCACAGATATTAAGCAGCTTTAATACAAAGAATTCTTTTTAGAAAATTACCAGAAATATATACTCACAGTTGCAGATTTCTCTCCAGAAGTAACAGTCCCCCTTTCTAGTCCTTCAAGACAGTATACCTTACTAAGAGGAGGTATTAAATCCGAAGGAACTTTCAGAATTTCCATAATATACCGTTTAAACATGTCCAAGGCCGTCACCTCAGGGAGACTAGGAAAATTTAAAACCCGAAGGTTAGACGCTCTGGAAGCGTTTTCTAACACTTCCAACTTATACTTGAGCACTGCATTCTCCTTTACCAAGGCTGAGGACATATCTGAAAATGTAGCAAGCTGAGCACCAAGAGTCATATTATCTTTTTTAATCTGTTCACAAGTAGACACAACCGACTGGATACTTCCCACATTTTCCTGGATATTAACAGCATTCTCCCGGATCTGGGAGGACAATACGTCTGTCTGAGAATTAATAGAGGAAGAGAGAGTAGCAATAGCTTCCCAGAGAGTCTCCAATGTAAATACCTTGGGGTGAGTAAGGGAAGGCAACTTTCGCAAAGGCAAACTTCCCGACGGAGTACTCAATTCCAAACTGCCAACTGAAATCTCAGTGAGACTATCGGGAGTCAAGGAGACAAAACTCCCAGCGTGTGCCCCCACATCAGCCGGCGCCCCCATCTCGGGAGGCGTCGACGTCACACCCGCTGAGGTAGGCTCCAAAGCAGCAGGGCACGGTGGAGGAATCCTCACTGCAGGAGAGAGAGAAGTATCAACATCCGACGGAGGCAGCTGATCCTCTGTAATTGGCGCGACCAAGCCGGCTCTAATCTCCTGCACCTTCTCCGGGGGTATTTTAACGAAACGGTCCATTGGACCCGAACTGGACGGCTGAGGTGCAGAGGGAGCAACCCTCAGCTTTCCCTTCCGTTTAGGCATGAAAGACACGAAGAAACGCTACCGCGGCCATCTTGGGTTAAACTCCTCCCCCAAATAATTCAAAGACTTTCGTTTTTAAAAGATTTAACAAATTAACTTTCGTGGTTAGCTGGTATGAATCTGGTTAAAAATATCTCCCTCTGACTGGCTAAATATATGCTTTCAAAAATAACTATGCACATGTTCTTAAAAAAAGGGGGGGGGGGACTGAGATGGGGATGTGCTGAAGGCAGCGTCCGTCATATAGCTAGTTATAGCAGTATTCAGCAGAAACTGACTAAATTTCAGTAGACAAATCTAGGCGCTCCAGAAGCAGGCTTAAATCTGTCCTGCCCAATTTCTCAAGGCCATACAGATATATTTATTTATTTATATTTATTTTTATTTGTATTTATTTAGACAGTTTTGTATACTGCCTTATCCTTCAATCAAAGCAGTCACACCTCTATTGGGGGATACATTTAACACATGGGGATATGAGACACATACACTAATACTTACAGAGAACATGGGCAATGGAGGGTTAAGTGACTTGCCCAAGACCACAAGGAGCAACTGTGGGACTAGAAGCCCCAGTCCTTCCGGCCCAAGGTTGCTGTCCTCTAGTGGGATTTGAACCCCCGACCTTCCGGCCTGAAGTACCTTGCCCCAACCATAGGCTACTCCTCCACCCACCTAGAGGATTTGCAGAAAGTCACTTTAGAATAGAGCTTTTAACATGTCTAATTCTCTTTAAAAACATGAAATAAAAGAAACCCATGCTCCTTCTCTCCACTCAAATTTAAAAAACAAAGTCCTCCCATTTCCAAGTGCAAACCCCCACTCCTCCCTCACATGGATTTTCAGGAGAAAAAAAAAAGCAGCCACCTTTCTAACGAACTCCAACCCTTCTCCTTGCTTCCTTGTATGAATTTTCAAAAGTTAGTACCACTCGGGGATTTTTTTTTTATTTTGGGGAGGGAGGGAGGAGGGTACTTCATTGTTTTACTTCTTTTGCAAAAAAGAAACTTGTGGCTCACCTGCCTTAAGAGGGTATTTATCTAAACAAATTCTGTTGTGCTTCATATCTCTACTGTGAGCCTCAGAAAGGATGTGCACAAAGAGCTTGAGAGAATCTTTTTGGAGATAAAGTAGAAAAGAATAAATGAAATTCAATAAAAGATGACTCTTTAGTGTTAAAAAAAATTATTGCCACCACTAATATGTTCTTCACTTCTTGGAGGTACTTGTGTTCCTCTGGGAGACTCTTTAACTCTGAAAAGGCATTCTCCAGGAACAAGCAGGAAGTCTATCCTCGCATATGGGTGATGTCTATGCCGATGGAGCCCATGCGGAGCTTTTCCCCAGCTTTCAAAGAAATCCTTTGAGAATGCTACCACACATTTGTGGTCCGCTTCCTGCCCAAGGGTGCCATCTTGCTCGTTCTCCTTTTTTTTCGTGGAGCCCAATGGGTGTTTGTCCTGTTTCCCTGGAAAAATCCTCTAAAAATTATCCTATAACTTGTTTTTTTCCAGTTTGCCTACCGGTTCCTCTTCCAGCCTCGAGCCGGCACAGTTCCAAACACTGCCCTCTGCGTTTCCTTTTTTTTTTCATTGAGGTTTCCTCGACTGGCGTTCATGTCCTTTATCGCCCAGGAGTCGTCAACCCCAGCCAGGTGTCTCCCGGTGGGTTAAAAAAATGTGACCATTGCAGTCAAATCATGTCTGTTAAAGACACTCAAGACTGCTGCTTGCACTGCCTTGTTCCGGACCACGACAGTATCACCTGCGGCCTGTGTCAGGCCATGACTCCGAGAACCAATAAGAAAAGGTCAAAGTTGCAGGAGATGTTCCCATGGTCCAACTCAGTCCTGGCTTCCCTGACGCTGAGCCCGAAGCCAAGCACCTCCCATGAGACCCGGGCATCTTCAGAGGCCTGTGGCAGCGGCTCCTCCATCAAGACCCTGGACCCTGGCAAGAAAAAGAAAAAAATTGTCTAAGTTAGTCGAGGTTCCACCGGTGAAACCCGGCAAGGTCTTGCGGTGGGACTCGGGCAACTCCAAGCAGCGCCCTCCTAAGGTCTCTAAGCGGGAATCCTCAGTCAGCGGCAACCTTGCGAGGCTCCCCGAGGCCATGGTCCTCGTCGAGGATGCACTTGTGAGACCCTCTGTGCCAGGCCTGAGAAACGGGCAATGATGTCAGGTTCATCTGCATTATCCGCTCCGATGACCAGGCTCCTGACTGCAATGGTGCCCCTGTCCCTGGGTGTTGATCTAGGCCCCGAGCGAATCCTCAACACCGATCAAGGTTCTGGTCCCAATCCTTGGGGATCCTGTCCTTCCCAACTAATTTCCAGGAGTCTGAGCCAAGATCCACTGTGGGATCTCAGTTCTTCAGGACAAGTCTTGAGGCATGGACAGCCTGCACCTCAGACTCCTCGACACCCTCCGGTTCTGACTGAGGACAGATGTTGAGTCCTCGCCTGAGACCTTTCATCCCTTTGGAGCAGTCTGCCCTGGGGCCCCAGCACCATTCCCCATCCGAGACTGTGGCCTTCCATGACTTCGTCCAGGACATGGCGTGGGCCCTCTTGCTCTTCCACCTCTGGGGTTAGCCTGAGATAGACCTGTTTGCCTCTCCAGCCAACATGTAGCTGGCTCACTTCTGCTCCCATCAGCCACACCCATAGAGGATAGCGGCAGACACCTTCCTGATTTCGTGATCAGAGGGACGACTCTAAGCTTTTCTGCCGACTCCTCTGGTTGCCAGGACTCTGTTCAAAATCCAGAGCGAGAGGGCATTGGTTATACTGATTGCCCCCAGGTGGCCCAAGCAACCCTAGTTCCCTCTGCTGTTCTCATTGTCTGTGGCATGTCCAGTCCCCCTAGGTTGATCCCCGGACCTCTTGACCCAGAAAGAGGGCTCTCTCTTGCGCCCCAATGTGGGGTCACTGATGCTAACAGCCTGGCTGCTGAGAGGGTAGCTCTGGCCCCTCTCAACCTGCCAGCAGAGGTTGAGATCCTGCTGGCCTCCAGAAATCCCTTTACCAGAAGGGCGTATAACTTTAAGTGGTGCTGGTTTGTCCTCAGGTTTGAGGACAGGAAGGAGAAAACTCCTGCCCCATATAGTTGGTACGCCAGTACCCTGGTGCACTTGTCCCACCCTGGGCTGAAATCTAACTCCATCAGGATGCACTTTAGCGCTATAGCTGCTCACCACCACCAGATTGAGAGGAAACCCTCTCAAGCCAGCCCCTAGTCTCATGGTTTCTATGGGGCCTTCTACTGTCGAAACCCCCTCTCCGCACCCCAGTGGTCGAGTGGGACCTCAGTGTGGTGCTCTCCCAGCTTACCAGAACACTGTTTAAGCCCCTGGCCACTTGCCACTTGTGGTACCTGTCCTGGAAGGTGGCCTTAGGGGCCTTTATTTCAGCTCACAGGGTGAGCGAATTCCAAGCCCTCCCCAAATTCCTCCCGAAGGTGGAATCCCCGTTCCACATCATCCAAGAGGTTGTACTTCCTACTTTCTTTCTGTGGCCTCACGCTAGCAGAAGGAGCTCATACTCCATACACTGAACTGCAAATGGGCCCTGTACTTCTATTTACAGAGGACCCAGGCCACCGTAAAGCACCTCAGCTTTTCGTGTCCTATGACTCCGGCAGACTGGGGCTTCCCATGACCAAGCATACTTTATCCACTTGGGTGGTAGACTGTATTGCCCTCATCTATGAGCGAGCAGGCCTCTCCCTGGAGTATCGGATCACAGCGCATTGCATGACAGCGATGGCCACATCAGTAGCCAACCTCCACTTTGTGCCAGTGACGGAGATCTGCAGAGCCTGCCACATGGACTTCAATTCACATGTTTGCAGCTCACTACTGCCTGTAAAGCATTGATGCTTCCAATCCTCTGTGTTGGCAGCCAGGATTAGCTCTTACATCCTCTATATGGGAATGTTCCTCAAAGAAGCTCATGGGCCCTCTTCTTCCTGAGGACAAAAGAGGGGGATTTTCATGCTCTGGTCAAACACGCCAAGGATGTCTCTAAGTTTGTGAACCGTGCAACCTTTGATTGCTTTGAATGTATTGGCAGAACCTCTGCTATTTCCATCGGTGCACATCGTATTGCCTGGCTCCAGACATTGGACTTAGAACAATGAGTACAAGAGAAACTGGGAAATATTCCTTGCACAGGAGAAAATCTTTTTGGCAAGGATTGGCAAGACAAGGCAAATCAGCTTGAATCTGAAAATACTACTTTGAACAGACTATCAAAGTCTACAGCCAACCCAGCAAAGAAAAAGTCAGCCAAGAAACCCTTTTTCAATAAGAAAAAGAGGTTTTACCCAACTTACACCCATCATGCTCACTGTCCAGTTCATGTTCCCCAAAAGGGGAACCAACAGAACAGACAGCGGCGAAAGCCACAAGTTCCAGATACTCAATCGGCTCCACAAGTTCAGCCTCCTCAGGGGCTTTGACTCCTTCCTATAGAACTTAGTCTTTCTGCCCCTGAAAGGTCCAGAACCCCTCGCCATTCCAGGAAGGTTATGCCATTTTGCCAGCAGATGGCAACAAATAACATCTGAAAACTGGACTCTGTCCGTTGTACAAAAGGGGTACAGACTTCACTTCCACAGCATGCTCCCTCCTACAATCATAAATCAGTTCAATTCTCAGCTCCCTGTCACCAATCTCTTGGCTCAGGAGGTCGCATCATTTCTTGCTCAAGGAGCAATAGAAGTACCCATATGCCAACAGGGAACGGGATTCTACTCCCCCTATTTTCTCATTCCCAAGAAAACGGGGACACAGGCCTATTCTGGACCTCAGAGAATTAAATAAATATCTGTTCCGAGAAAAATTCAAAATGATATCCCTCGGAACACTCCTGCCATACCTTCAAAGTCATGACTGGCTATGTTCTCTAGATCTAAAGGATGCATATACTCATATTCTCATCCATACAGATCACAGAAGGATCCCTTTGATTCCTTTTCCAGGGAAGACACTTCCAATACAAGGTTCTTCCTTTTGGTCTGGCTTCTGCCCCAAGAGTCTTCACAAAATGCATGGCTGTAGGAGCAGCATTTCTGAGAACTTTAGGAATATTCGTCTTCCCCTACTTAAACTACTGGCTCATTCGAGCATCCACTGCTCCAGAAGCCAGCTTCGCTCTTTCTTGCACGATGCAAATTCTTTGCTACTTGGGACTGGTCATAAACCTCCCAAAATCTCAACTCGCCCCTTCTCAGTCCCTGGAGTTCGTAGGGGCTCGACTGGATATCAGGCAGTCAAGGGCTTTCCTACTACAGCCCCGCTTTCTTCGTATAGTGCAGCTGGCATCCCAAGCAGCTATGAAAGTCTTCCTTACTGCTCGGGAAATGCTTCAGCTTCTGGGGCATATGGCATCCACTGTCGATGTGCCTCCCTATGCTTGCCGTCACATGTGAGCAGCCCAGTGGACCCTATCCTCTGTGGACAAAGGCCTCGGGTTGCTTATCGGACAAAATCAGAAACTCCACACGTCTCATTTCATCCCTTCAATGGTGGCAATCGCTGGAAAACCTTCTTGTAGGCTCTCCTTTCCAGCAGCCTTTATTCCAGGCCACCCTAACAACGGATGCATCCAAGTTGGGTTGGGGGGCTCGTTTGCATAATCTCTCGACTCGGGGTCTTTGGACCCTTCAGGAGGCTTGTCTTCACATTAAACCTCCTAGAACTCAGAGCCATTTTCCATGTTCTTCGAGTATTCCATGCCCATCTCAGCTACAAGACAGTTTGGGTCCAGACCGACAATCAGGTAGCCATATTCTTTGTGAACAAGCAGGGCGGAACAGGCTATCTGTCATTATGCAATGAAGCTTTGCGACAGTGGGCCCTCGCCAGAGAGCATCAAATCCACCTCCTAGTGGTATATCTTTCAGGCATTCAAAATGTTTTGGCAGACAAACTCTGTCGAATACTGCTGCCACACGAATGGTCTCTTCACTCAGACCAGATTGCTCGAGTGTTTCGAATCTGGGGGGACCCCAGATATAGACTTTTTTGCAAGTCCACAGAATGCCAAACTTCCCCGATTCTGTTCCAGAATTCCGTCTCAAAACTGTCAGGCAAGAGATGCTTTCCTCCTCCACTGGAAGCAAGACTTCCTCTATGCCTTCCCACTCATTCCCCTCTTTCCCAAAACACTGTTCAGACTTCAGAGAGAAAGAGGACGTATGATACTCATAGCTCCACGTTGGCCATGGCAAACGTGGAATCCTCTGCTTCTACATCTCTCTCAAGCCAAGCCACGCCACTGGAGTTGGGACATGCTCCAGATTTTCTGCCCCAGGAGGACCGGACGCTATTGCACCCGAATCCCCAGTCCCTGCATCTCAGGGCCTGGTTGCTGAGGGCGTAGAGCTTCCAGATATCAACCTTTCTCAACAGGTAAGGGATATCCTGGTGGCCTCCAGAAAACCTTCCACAAGATGATCCTATGCCTTTAAGTGGAAAAGGTTCTCTGTATGGTGTTCTGAAAGGGGACTTACCCCCTTTTCGGTGCCTGTGGAATTGCTACTGGAGTATCTTCTCCACTTATCAAATTCTGGTCTTAAAACCAATTCAGTAAGGGTTCATCTTAGTAACGAACACAGTACTGCGTTTGGGACCAGGGCACTTCAATCCGGTCCTGTTTCAACACTTAAAGTTACTGCAGAACAGCAATCAGTCTAAATTTAAATTTCAGCGTGGAGCTCTAGCAAACTCTCAGAAACGCTGTGGACTGAATTATTCACAGCGTTTCTGAGAGTTTGCTAGAGCTCCACGCTGAAATTTAAATTTAGACTGATTGCTGTTCTGCAGTAACTTTAAGTGTTGAAACAGGACCGGATTGAAGTGCCCTGGTCCCAAACGCAGTACTGTGTTCATTCTTCTAACTGCGACAGTGGCGCGTGGACTCAACTGCGAAGTTGGCAGTTTTTTCGTGCCGATAAGTATTTCAACTATTGTGATGTAGCACTGATTGGTGTGCATATTTCACAATTATTTAGTGGTAATTTTAACCATAGTTTGAATAAAAGGGAAGTTACGCTTCAAGAGAGGATTTCCTCCCATGGCTAAAACCTCCGAGAAAAACATCTGATGATTTAGTTACTATTATATATTCACTTTAGGAGGTTAGGTTGAATATTTAGAGTACAGCAGAATGAAATTTACATGTTGATGTACACTAGTGTTATGTATATTTGTTAAGCAGTGGTTTACACTACTTATGTTTATGTATTTTGAAGTTATTAAAGTAATGTTGATTTATATGTGATATATTTGCATTGTGTATTTTGGATGGTTCATATTTTTTGCAAATAGGTGTGGTGTGTTTTGTAGCTTTTGCCATGCAGGATTTGTGCAGAATTCCCCACCTGTGCAGAATTCTGCACATGCATCGGAGACTCTCTCGTGATCTCTGCAGGGAGGGTAGAGGGATCAGAAGTGACGATTGCCTGCACATGCGGTTGTATTGTCCTCTTCTGCAGTCCTGGACCCCACTATTCATTGGAACTGCATGGCTGTATGGAGGGCCATGCAGTTTCAATGAGCAGTTTGGGCCTAGAACAGCAGATGAGAAGACTGCAAGCTGATGTGCTTCTGTGGCCCAGTGTTGTGATGTGCTGCCACACATGAGGACACAAAGGTGTTGAACTCCCATGGAAGGAAGCTGAAAATGTGGTGGTAAAGAAAGTGGATTGACAAATCTTGAGCAAGTCATTGACGAAGTAGTCTACAACTAAGGACGGTCTATCCTGAGACCTTACAGAGACATAATTTATTATTGATTGGTGATGACTGAAGACTCTGAGCAGCAAGAAGATCACTTTGCTAAGTTTGGATATTGAGGAGTGGTCAAGACTAGACTAAAGAAGAACTCTTAAGGGATTAATTAGAATGCTAGCTTGTTTTTTCTGGTATGATTCAAGCAATGGTAGGGAAGTTGGGTGATGCAAGTGAGGAGTATTACAGTGTATGTGGCTAGAATGAGCGACGGGAAGGCCAAAGAAAATTATTCATGTGGTGCAAACTGTAGGGAGCATGCAACATGGTTGTTAGTGTGTGTGAAATGTGATAGTGACATTATAGATTTGGGAATATACTATTTTAAAAAGGGGCATCGGGGAGAGGGGTCTACTTGATGGAAAGTTACCAGGGCAGCAAGCTGTGGTAAATATTGTGGGAGGTTGGAGAAGGATGAACGAGGCCTGACTTTTTGCTATTCCCTGAATGGATTGATGATTTTCCCTTTCTATTTCACACACACTAGTTGTCTCCCTCTGATCCCCTACCATGTATATCACACATTAGAAATATGTGCACTTTAAGTGGTGGGACAAGCAAGCTTGGGAGTCTGTCATAGGATGGAGAGAAACGAGGAAAAGTGTGGAAGTTTGTTGGGGGGGGGTGGGTGAAGACTGAGAAATGAGGGGGTGTGGGGAGGGGAGAGTGATGGTAGGGTAGGTGTGTGCCTTGGGTGTGGGAAGAGAGGTGGCATATGTTCCTAGGAAGGAGAGAGATGAGGGTAGGTGCATGGGGGAGGAGGGGGGAAAAAAGGACAGGTTATGTACATGGAAGTAGACCTTAAGGACAGACAGAATTAGGGGTCTTGCTAGAAATTTGAGAGAGAACACAGGGGGATGCAGCGAAGGCTTTGGAGTTGGGGAGAGAACAATGGTTTTAGAGAGAGAGCTGAAGAGGGAAAAGGCAGGGAGAATCCCTCGTCTAGGGGAGAAGTTAGGCTTTATGATGTGGGAATTCTGCCCAAAAAAATAAAGCATGCAGAATATTAAAATATTGTACACAACTTTTTTCAAAAATTTTGCACAGTTTTACATTTTTTCTGCACAGAATTTCCCCAGAAGTAGCAATATATAAGCAGTGAGCAGCCCTAAGCTTGGGAGTTACCCACTTGTGTATTAGATGCTATCCTGCTTGTCGAAGGAAAAAACAATGTTGCTCATATGTAACAGCTGTATTCCATAGACAGTAGGACTAAGACAAGACACATAGGGTCCGCTATTCGTGCCCTCCCTGTGGTGCCTAACCTCGCCGCTCATTGGACAGGGAAGTTAGACGAGGCGGGGAAGGGGTGGATCGGGAGCAGAGTTAGGGCGGCCGGTGGGCGGTCGCCGGCCCTGGACGTACAAGGCCGATTCTAATGTTGACCCTGTACATCCAGGGCTGGCGACTCGTGCAGGGAGTTATTCCGCCACCGCAGCTCCATTGGAAAGCCCTGACTGAGTTAGTCAGGCTTTTCCTGTATGTTCAGCCTGGGCTGAATCACAGTCCAGGCCTGCACATAGAGGGCTATTCGTGATTCTAGTCCCGTGGGGCTTGACGTGCCCTGAGGGATCAGAATCGCAACCCCCTCTGTATGTCCGGTTCAAACCAGACGTACAGAGGGGCTGTACATATGAGATGGAATGAGCCTGATAATGTCTTTCACATCTCCAAGAGTTTTTTCTATGCTTGAGCTTTGAAACAAACTGAAGAGCTAAGGAGACAGCTGTGGGCAGGAATGGCTTGGAACTTTACATTAAAGTTCTGAAATGTGAAAGATATTACTTTCTTAGTGCCATCTGATAATGTCTATGGGAAACACCTGTTAAAGTTAAGCAGCATTACCTTATTGGCTCCCCAACTACTACAAAACTGAGAAAAGATTGCTTCATTTACAGTATCATCAAAGAGAATATCTTCTGCACTAAAGTTGGTGTGCTCTGCATGTACAAGCTGAGAATCTTCCATAGTATAACTCTTAACCTTCCAGTGCAGTGGCTTGAAAAGTCCAGCCACTCAAGAAATCAGCCAGATATAGCTGAATGGTGCATTCTGCCTTTGAGATTACAGGCCTACAGCACAGTTGCCTTTGAGCCCCTTCAAAGGCCAGAAGGGGAAATTGGTCTCTTCAACCCCTTCCAAAGTACTTGGGAAACAAAGAGATTTAGAATATCTAGCACTAAATGAAAAGTTAGGTATGATTGGTATCCAGAGAACTGGTGGAAGGAGGACAACCAGTGGGATGCTATTATACCTGGATACAAATTATATCACAATGATAGAGTAGATCAAATTGGTGGAGGGGTGGCGCTCTGTTAAAGAGGGCATTGAGTTATACAGGATTAACATCTTGTAGGAAACAAAACACACTGTAGAATCTCTATGGATTGAAATTCCATGTAAAAAGAGAAAGTGATGGCAGTGGAGGTGTACTACCGACTGCCAGAATAAACAAATGGATGATTAAATGCTGAAAGAAATCAGGGAAACTCACAGAAGTTACAACACGGTAATAATGAATGATTTCAGTTACCCTTGTATAGACTGGGTCAGTGTCACGGCAGGACATGCTAGGGAGATAGTGTCTAGATGAAATAAATGACTGCTTCTTGGAGCATCTAGTTCATGACATGACAAGAGGGGAAGCCATTTGGGATCTAGTCCTTAATGGAACACTAGATCTGGTGCAAGAGATGAGGCTGTTGGGGGCCTCTTGGCAATAGTGATCATAACATGATTGTGTTTGATTTCATAAATGTAGCAAGGACTGCAAGGAAAATCCACAGTACTACCTTTTAACTTTCAAAAGGGAGACCATGATAACATGAGGAAAACAGTTCAGAAAAAAAACTAAAAGGAGCAGCTGCAAAGGTTAAATATTTGCATCAAGCATGGGCGTTGTTTAAAAATATACTATCTTGGAAGCCCAGACCCGCTGTATTCCACACTTTAAGAAAGGTGGAAGGAAGTCCAAAATACTGCCAGCATGGTTTAAAGGTGAGGTCAGAGAGGCTGTTGTAGCCAAAAAAGCATCTTTCAGGAAACAGAAAAGGGAGCCAAATGACTAAAACTGGAAACAACATAAGCAATGGCAAGCTAGATGCAAGGCATTGTTATGGCAAGCAAAGAGAGAATCTGAGAAGAAGCTTGCTGTGGAAGCAAAAACACATAATAAAGACTTTTTAAAGTACATTTGTAGCAAAAAAAAACCACCGCCTGTTGGGACTCATGGCTTCCATGGTTCACGTGACCCCATATGCCCACTGCACATGAGGGCTGCCCAGTGGTGCCTCCGCTCTCAGTGGACTACAGCCACAGGCAGACTTGGGGATAGAGTGAAGGTGACCTGTCAGCTGGCGGATTCCCTCGGATGGTGGCAGAATCCATGTCGCCTTTATTTATTTTATTTATTTATTTGAGCACATTTTTATACCGCTCCTTCCAGTGATCAGCAGCGGTTTACATTTAACAATTAATTCTGCATAGATTAGCCCTTCCAGGCATCCAACCCCCAGAAGGTCCTCACCACGGATGCCTTGCTAATGGGCTGAGGAGCACATTGTGGAAGCCTTCAGATGCAAAGCTGATGGTCTGAGGAAGAATCCTAGCTGCAAACCAACCTGCTGGAACTCCAGGTAATATACCTTGCCCTCCGAGCCTTCAGCCACCAACTTCAACACTGCTCGGTGCTGATCCAGACTGACAGACAATCAGGTCTCAATGTTCTACGTGAACAAACAGAGGGGGGTGGCAGGGTTGTACCCTCTCTGCTAGGAGGCGGTAGCCCTCTGCTCCTACGCTGTAGGTAGAGTGACGGTCCTAAGGGCGGTGTACCTCCTGGGCGAGGACAGTGACCTGGTGGACAAATTGAGCAGGGTCCTCCAGCCACACAAGTGGTGCTTGGATCCAGCGGTAGCCTCATGGCTGTTCCATCGCTGGAGCATCCCCATAATGGATCTCTTCGCCAGCCCAGACAACACTCAGTTTCCCCGATTCTGCTCATGCCAGCCGCATCTGTCTCAGGTGGCAGCAGATGCATTCCTCATCCCATGGACAGAAGGCCTCATGTAGGCCTTCCCACCGACCACACTGGTAGCCAAGACATTATTCAACGTCTGGTGTGACAGAGCATTGTTAGTGCTGATAGCCCCTTGGTGGCCCAGGCAGCCCTGGTTCCCACTGCTCCTCTCCCTATCAGCAGCATCACCAATTCTCCTGGGCCGAGCTCCAGGACTACTCTCACAGGAGCAGGGCTGTCTCCTGCCCCTCCCCCCCCCCCCCCCCCCAATCTGGGGTTCCTCTCACTCATGGCTTGGCTGTTGAAAGGGTAGCATTAACTCCCTTCAGCCTCCTACAGGATGTAGGAGGGACTTCTGGCCTCTCATAAGGCCTCCACTAGAAGAGCATATGCTTCAAGTGGCACCGATTCTCAGTGTGGTGTGTGGAAAGATAGGTGAACCCGTTTTCCTGCTCGGTACAAGTGATACTTCAGTATCTGCTTCACCTATCGCAGGTGGGACTGAAGTTCAATTTGGTCTGAATACACCTGAACGCTATCGCAGCACATCACCATTCTATTGAGGGAAAACCCCTCTTGGCTCATCTCCTTATGTCCCAATTATTGTGGGGCCTCATATTATCCAACCCTCCCCCCCCCATCCATTCTCCAGCGGCAGAGTGGGATCTCAATGTGGTGCTCTCGCAGCTCACTAAGCCTTCATTTGAGCCTCTGGCTACCTGCCAACTCCGGTAGCTATCCTGGAAGTTTGCCTTCCTGGTAGCACTCACATCAGCTTGCAAATGTCAGTGAGCTCCAGGCTCTGGCAGAGCCCCCCTACACAAGGTTCTACAAGAACAGGGTGTGCTCCACACACACCCGAAGTTTCTGCCGAAGGTGTCTGAATTCCACTTCAACTAGGAGGTGGTACTTCCCACCTTCTTTCTGATCCCTCATGCGGGTAAGGCGGAGACCATTCTCCATAATCTGGATGATAAGAGATCTGTCCTTTTATTTGCAACGGACCCAGGGCCACAGCAAAGCACCTCAGCTTTTCGTATCCTATGACCCCAGTCGCCTAAGCGAACTCTGTCCAATTGTCCTTGCTGTGCTATCCTGTTTCTTTTCAGTCTTGCAGGACTACAGAAGGGGACTGTTGCTTCTGGAGAGAGATCTGCAACTGTGAGTATATACTTCTGGGAATTTTCTGTAAGGAATTCTTTGTATTAAAGCTAATTAATTTGTGAACCCACTATTTTTTGTTAAATCAGTCAGGGCCTAGTAGCAGCAGTTTAAATTTAAAACACAGAAGAGAACTTTCTGGTTGCATATCATACCCAGCAGAGAGCTTGTAGTTTAAATTAATAGTCACTCAGGGCCTAGTATCAGCAAAGTACTTTTAGTTTAGATTTAAAACACAGAAGAGAGCTTTCTGGTTTAATTTGGAACCCAGCAGAGAGCTTGTAGTTTAAATTAATAGTCACTCAGGGCCTAGTATCAGCAAAGTACTTTTAGTTTAGATTTAAAACACAGAAGAGAGCTTTCTGGTTACATTTAGAACCCAGCAGAGAGCTTGTAGTTTAAATTTCATAATAAGTTAGAGCCTAGCAGCAGCAAAGAGCTATAATTTAAAATCAAATAAGAATATAGCTTACCTCAGCAGCACAGGACAGGGTACTGTGTAGCAGCCCTCTTTTCATAAGTGTTATTTCCCTCCCTCCCTCCCCACACCCACCCACCCCTGGGATAATCGTAGCTTTAAAGGTACTTACACATCTTAAGACAGGGGGTGCTCTCAGGTGCAGCTCGTTACCAAAATCATTCATACATTAAGGACCTGAGATTAATTAAGCTTCAGGTGAACAAAGTATATTAAATGTATTAGGTACAGTTTTATTAGTATAAATATCCATAGCATCCCTTAGGAAGTAAAGAACTTAAAGATCTAAACAAAAACTTAAAACTAAAGATGCAGACAGCAGTCCAGCAGCGAGATGGGGGCTTTCCAGTCTTTTGCATTGAGTGTCACATGTATGATTTTCTTCCAGTTGGTGAGAGGTCTTACGTGTGTACTAGGTACAAGGAGCTTTTTGCTCTCAGGGAACAAGTCTGTTCTCTAGAGGCTAGAGTAGCAGACTTGGAAAACATAAGAAAGACAGAGGTACATAGACGAGACCTACAGGGTTATAGTCCTGAAGTCCCATCTCCAGTCTGGCAGCATCCCTGTTGCCATGGAGGAGAGAGGTCACATGACAGGAGAGCATCACCCTGGTGTGGCAGGAAGTGATCCTGTAACTAGGACCTGTCCTCCAGGTGATGTAAAACCCTCTCGCACCGAGGATGTTTCTCCAGGGCCATGTGCCCATGAGAGAAGGGTTAGGACAGCCATTATAGTTGGTGATTCGATCATTAGGCATGTAGATAGCTGGGTGGCTGGTGGACGTGAGGATCGCCTGGTAACATGCCTGCCTGGTGCGAAGGTAGCGGACCTCACGCGCCACCTAGATAAGGTCTTAGATAGTGCTGGGGAGGAGTCTGCTGTCTTGGTACATGTTGGTACCAATGACATAGGAAAATGTGATAGGGAGGTGTTCTGGAGGCTAAATTTAGGCTTTTAGGTAGGAAGTTGAAATCCAGAACTTCCAGAGTAGCGTTCTCCAAAATGCTTCCCGTTGCACGTGCAGGACCCAAAAGGCAGGCAGAGCTCCGGAGTCTCAATGTGTGGATGAGACAATGGTGCAGAGATGAGGGTTTTGGATTTGTTAGGAACTGGGGAACATTCTGGGGAAAGGAGAGGCTCTTCCGAAGGGATGGGCTTCACCTTAACCGGGATGGAACCAGGCTGCTGGCAATAACCCTTAAAAAGGAGATAGAGCAGCTTTTAAACTAGATAATAGGGGAAAGCCGACAGTCGCCCAAGAGCAGATGGTTCGGAAGAATGTATCCTTGAAGGATACTACCAAAAGCAGAGAGATTCCAAAAAAGAGTAAAGTAGCCCAAATGCCCTTGAGTATGGAGCAGACAGAGCTTAAAGATCCCAAATTACCCATGTCTACCAACAGCCAAACTAATATGAATAAAATACAGTCTCTAAAATGCTTGTATGCAAATGCTAGAAGTCTAAAAAATAATATGGGTGAGTTAGAATATATAGCACAAAATGAGAGGTTAGATATGATTGGGATATCAGAGACATGGTGGAAGGAGGACAACCAGTGGGACACTGTGATACCTGGATACAAACTATATCGTAATGATAGAGCTGATCATATTGGTGGAGGGGTTGCGCTCTATGTTAGAGAGGGCATTGAGTCAGAAAGGATTAAAGTTTTGCAGGAAACAAAATTTGCTGTAGAATCTCTATGGATTGAAATTCCATGTAAAAAGGAGATGGCGATGGCAGTGGGGGTGTACTATCGACCGCCTGGCCAGAATGAACAAATGGATGATGAAATGCTCAAATCAAGGAAGCTAACAAAAGTTATAGCGCAGTAATAATAATAACTCGATACCGGGGTGATTTCAATTACCCCGGTATCGACTTTGTGTCTATTCATCTGTCATTGCAGGCTGATCCTAAGAATGAGAAAATACACACAAAAAAAATCAACCCTAAGCTTGGTTTGCACCAACTTGTATGACAGATTCAATCCTGTTTTTCAATGGAAAGGGCAATTTCTGTTACTACTCCTGAACATTCGTATAGCGCTACAAGACGTACGCAGCGCTTCACAGATACATGTAAAAGATGGTCCCTGCTCATCAGAGCTTACAATCTAGTCAAGACAGACAATACAGTAGCTATAGATATGGGATATGGCTAGGGGGAATGGTAAGGAAACAAAGGAGATCAGGTGAGTCAAGATCCAAAAGCGTCAGCAAAGAGGTGAGTTCAGCCTGGATTTGAAAAGGATCAGAGAAGGCGCCTATTTATAGACTCAGGTAGTTTGTTCTAGGCATAAGGAGCAGCAAGGTGAAAGGAGCAAAGTGTGGATTTAGCAATAGAAGAGAAAGGCACAGATAGAAGTGATTTGCCAGAAGAGCAAAATTCCCAAGGAGGGGTGTAGGGAGAGATAAGAGAGTAGTGAGGAGCTGCAGAGTGAATGCATATAAGTCAGCAGGACAAGTTTGAACTGGATGCAGAAATGGATAGGGAGCCAATGAAGTGACCTGAGAAAAGGGGGAATATGAGCATGAGGAGGCTGGTGGAAGATTAGCCGTGCGGCAGTATGTTAAATAGATTGAAGGGGAGATGAGCAAGGAGCAGGTTATAATAGTCTAGATGGGAGGTGACTATGGAGTGGATAAGTGTCTTAGTAGTGTGTTCAGAAAGGAATGGGCAAATTTTGCTGATGTTGTAGAGAAAGAAATGGCAGGTTTTGGCTATCAATTGGATGTATGTGGAGAAGGAGAGAGTGGAGTCAAAGACAACCCCAAGGTTGCAAGCTGAGGAGATAGGGAGGAGTGGAATGTTATCCACAGAGACTGAGAAAGGAGGAAGGGGAGAAGGTTTAGGAGGAAAAATAAGAAACTTAGTTTTGGCCATGTTCAATTTCAAGCAGCGGTGAGACATTCAAGCAGCAATGTCAGAAAGGTAGGCAGAGATCCTGTCCTGGATTTCCGGAGAGATTTCAGGTGTAGAAGGGTAGATTTGGGAGTCAACAGCATAAAGATGGTACTGAAAGCCATGGGAAGAGATGAGTGCACCAAGGGACTGGGTATATAGAGAGAAAAGGAGTGGGCCCAAGACAGATCCTTGGGGTACACCGAGAGTGGGGTAGGAGTAAAGTTGGATCCACCAGAACAAACACTGAAAGTACAATGGAAGAGAGAACAGCAGAACCAGGATAGCACAGAGCCCTTAAAACCAAGCGAGGACAAGGTATCAAGGAGAAAGTTGTGGTCAACAGTATCAAAAGCAGTAGAAAGGTCAAGAAAGATGAGGATTGAATAAAGACCCTTGGATTTTGCCAGGAACAGGTTACTGGAGATTTTGGAAAGAGCGTTTCAGTAGAATGTAAAGGAAGAAAGCTAGATTGTAAAGGATTCAGAAGGGCTATAGAGGAGAGAAAGTAGAGGCCACAGTGGTGAATCTCACGTTCAACTAGTTTAAAAATGAAGGGGAGGAGGGAGATGGGTGATAGTAAGAAGGACAAGGTAGGGTATATTGAGGGTTTCTTGAGGAGAGGAGTGACCACAGCATACTTGACATACTTGAAGGTTGCAGAGAAAGTTGCAGTGGAGAGTGATGGGTTGAGAATATGAGAGATGGAAGGGACTGCAGTGGATGAGATGGAGCTAAGGTGACAAGTAAAAATAGGATCAGAGGAGCAGGTAAGGAGTTTGGATGAGGAAAGAAGGTGAGTGGTTTCCTCCTCAAAGATCATAGAAATGGATGAAAGGGTAGCAGAGATAGGGGAGGAAAGTTGTGAGTGAAGAGGGGGGAATAGCTGACCTCATGGGGAATTAGAGTGTGATCCTGTGGATTTTGTTATGGAAGTAGTCAGCCAGAGATTGGGCAGAAAGGAAGGGTGAGAGAGGTCTGAGGCAGAGGCATCTTGAGGAGAGAGTTGAGAGTTGTAAAGTCAGAGGCAAGACAGTTAGATGAACATAATAGTCCTGTTTGGAGAGTGCTATGGCTGATTGGAAAGAGAAGTATGAATTTGAAGCATAGAAAGTCTGCAAGGGTGCGGGATTTCAGCCAAGCACACTCAGCTGAGTGGATGCAGGAATGTAGATAGTAGTGGAAGACAGCCAGGGTTGTTGTACAGTACACTTGATGTGGCATGGGCTGAGCAAGAGCATCCAGAGTAGAGGAGAGTTCAGTGTTATAGGAAGCTTCTGCCTCATAAATAGACTCGGATGACATGGTAGAGGAAAGAGATGAAGAGACAATGGAGGAGAGAGGCAGCAGATCAATAGCATAAAGATTTCTAAAGAGATTGAAGGCAACAGGGCAAGGTAGAGGCGGAGAGTGATGAAGAGTGAAGCTTAGCCAGGTGATGGTCCGATAAGGAAAGACATGAGGTACAGAAGTTTGAGGTAAGCAATTAGAGAAGAATACATGGTCAAGGCAGTAGCCTTGCTGGTAAGTAGGGGCAGTACAGCAAAGCCTGAGGTTAAAGGATGAGGTAAGGGGGAGGAACTTTAAAGCATAAGAAAGGTCAACGCGTCTTCAGTAGTAGACTGGCTAATCTACTGAAGAGGGCTTTAAACTAGATTCGTTGGGGATGGGTGAAGAAAGCCCCCAGGTAAGTGAAAGCCCCCAGGTAGGTGATACATTAAATAACTTTATGGAAATGGGTAACGGGGTAACATATGGAAAGCAGTGTGTATAAATGCCCGTAGCATGGGAAATAAGATCCCTGATGTTGAAGCTTTGGTGGGAGTGACTGACTTGGATTTAGTGGCAGTTACAGAAACATGGTTCACAGAAAACCATGATTGGGATGTAACTATACCTGGCTATACTTATTCAGAAAGGACAGGGTAGGAAGTAGGGGAGGAGGAGTGGCACTATATGTAAAAACTACTATTAAAGCTTTGGAATTAAAGAGCTTAAAAGGGAGAGGGGAGGCATTGTGGGTTAAACTAGAAAGAGGGAAAGAGAAATCTATTTACATTGGTGTGATATACAGACCTCCCTCACAAGAGGAAGAGGTGGACAGAGAGTTAATTGAAGACAGGCACAGCATTGCTAGGAAAGGGGAAGTGCTACTGATAGGAGATTTCAATATGCCAGATGTTGATTGGCACATTCCTGCTGCAGTATCATCTAGAAGTAAGGAGATACTGGATTCTATACAGGGAGAACTATTCAGGCAATTGGTAACAGACCCCACACGTGAAGGGGCCATAATGGACTTGGTGCTTACCAATGGTGAAAGTGTTTCTGATGTTGTAGTGGGAGATCATTTTGCATCCAGTGATCACCAGATGGTGTGGTTTAGTATTAGGACTAGGGCTGTTAGAATCCATTCAAAGGCGAGGATCTTAGACTTTAGGAAGACTAACTTTGCGAAGATGGGCCAATACCTCAGGGAGTCGTTAGTTGGATGGGAACAGCTGAGGGATGTAGAAAAACAGTGGGAAAAACTGAAAGGGGATATTTCAAGGGCAACCAACCTTTTTGTTAAAATGGTAAGTAAAGGTAAAAGGAAAAGGAGACCGCTATGGTTTTCAAAAGAAGTAGCTGAAAAAGTGAAGAAAAAAAGGGAGGCCTTCATGAAATACAAGAGATCACAGAGAGAAGAAGACAGGCATCTGTATTTGGAAAAACTTAGAGAAGCTAGCAAAGTAGTCAAGAAGGCAAAGATTCAAAAGGAGGAGGAAATAGCCAATGCAATAAAATGGGGGGATAAGACATTTTTCAGATATAATAGTGAGAAGAGGAAGGGCAAGAGTGGTATTGTCAGACTCAAGGGTGCAGGGGAGGAATATGTAGAAGCTGATAAGGATAAAGCGGAATTGCTTAACAAATATTTTTGTTCTATGTTCACAGATGAAGAACCAGGAGCAGGACCTCAGAAAACACCCACAAATAGGAACAGAAGCAAAGGACATCTTGAACAATTTTCAAAAGACTGTGTTCGTGAGAAACTATCTCAACTTAAAGTAGACAAAGCGATGGGACTGGATGGGATACACCCGAGAATACTGAGGGAACTTGGGGACGTTCTAGCAGCTCCACTGACTGACCTTTTCAATGCCTCATTGGAGTCGGGAGTGGTGCCAAAGGACTGGAGAGAGGCTCATGTGGTGTGCCTTTACACAAAAGCGAAAGTCAGGATGTGGTTGAAAACTACAGGCCTGTTAGTTTAACTTCGGTGGTGAGTAAATTATTGGAAACGCTGCTGAAAGAGAAAATAGTGAGGTTTCTGGAGTCCAGCGGATTACAGGATCCGAGGCAGCATGGATTCACCAGAGGCAGGTCTTGTCAAACAAATCTGATTTCTTTGACTGGGTGACCAGGGAGTTGGACCGAGGGAGAGCCCTAGATGTGGTGTATTTAGATTTCAGTAAAGCCTTTGACACTGTTCCTCACAGGCGACTTATAAACAAACTGAGCACCCTAGGGATGGACCCTAAAGTTACTGCTTGGGTTAGAAATTGGTTGGTTGGGAGGTGACAAAGAGTACAAGTAAATGGAGCTCACTCTGAGGAGAAGGATGTTATCAGTGGTGTGCCCCAGAGATCTATCTTTGGTCCGATTCTTTTTAACATCTTTGTTAGTGATATAGCGGAAGGGCTTTCAGGTAAGGTTTGCCTCTTTGCGGATGATACCAAAATCTGCAATAGAGTAGACACCCAGGAAGAGGTAGATAACATGAGGAGGGATCTAGCTAAGCTTGAAGAATGGTCTAGAATTTGGCAGCTGGGATTTAATGTTAAAAAATGTAAGGTCATGCATTTGGGCTGCAGCAATCCAAGGGAGCAATGTAGTATAGGGGGTGAAGTACTTTTGTCCACTAAAGAAGAGCGTGACCTTAGCGTGGTTGTGTCTGATGATCTTAAAGTAGCTAAACAGGCAGAAAAGGCGACGGCAAAAGCTAGAAGGATGCTTGGGTGCATACAGAGAGGAATGGCTAGCAGAAAAAAGGAGATGATAATGCCACTGTATAAGTCTTTGGTGCAACCTCATTTGGAGTATAGTGTGCAATTCTGGAGACCGCACCTTCAAAAGGATGTGAACAGGATGGAGTCGGTGCAGAGGGTGGCTACTAAAATGATTAGTGGTCTTCATTATAAAGCATATGAGGACAGACTGAAGGATCTTAATATGTACACCTTAGAGGAAAGGCGGGATAGAGGTGATATTATTGAGATGTTTAAATACCTCCGTGGCATAAATGTTCAGGGAGAGAGCCTCTTTCAATTGAAAGCAAGTTCTGCTACGAGGGGGCATGGGATGAGGGTGAAGGGAGATAGATTCAGGAGTGATATGCGGAAATATTTCTTTACGGAAAGAGTAGTGGATCCGTGGAATAGTCTTCCAGTGGAGGTGGTAGAGATGAGGACAGTAACTGAATTCAAAAAAGCATGGGACAAACACAGAGGATCTCTAAAGGTAAAAAGGGGACTGTTGTAGTTATGGAAGGACAGACTAGATAGGCCATGTGGTCTTTTTTGTCGTCATATTTCTATGTTTCTGTTTTTATAAGGGTCAGAAGGGTTATCGACATGAATATTAAAATCCGCAAGAATAAGGGAGGGGGAAGATGAATCCAGAAAGAAGGAAAACCACAAGTCAAAGCCAGAGAGAAAGGTAGAGGTGAACGTGTCAGGGGGGTTGATAAATAACAGCTAACGGGAAAGGTAGTGGAGTTAAAAGCTAGATGGAATGGACTTCAAAGGAGGGAAAGGAGTGAGACTAAGGCAGGAGGGGTTGAAATTGACAGGAAGGAGAGAATAGAAGCCCAACACCTCTATCACGGCAAATGGGATGAAGCGTGTGAGAGAATTGATAGCCACCATGACAGAGAGCAGCGATTGAAGCGGAATCCTTAGGGAGGAGCCAGGTCTCAGAGCAAGGAGATGGAGAGCATTAGAGAGAATGATCATGATTATAAAGGCAAGTTTATTTGAGATGGAGTGTGCATTCCACAAGGCACATGAAAAAGGAAGAGAGGAGGGGAAGAAGAAGGATATGAATAAGATTTCAGCTGATGCGTGAGGATCTGTTCTGGGAGCATGGCAAAAGTCTAGAAGGGCCAGGGTTGTTGTTCATATCTCTAGAAAATAGAAGGCGTAGAAGAGTGCGGAGCACAGGAGAGACAGTATGGTGGTAATGAGGGTGAGGTTGTTTCAGAGAGAGAGGAGATGGCTGAATGAGAGGGAGAAAGTGGTGAAGCTCAAGAGCTGATGATAGGGTAGATGACAAGATGGTTGTGGAAGCGAGTATGGTAAAGAGGTGATAAGGACGATGGACTTGAAGATATTGGTAGGAGAGGAGACAATTAGGGAATATGAGCAATAGGAAGAAAAAGTGTTGAGCCATAAAGAGAGAGATGGAGAAGAGCACAGAAGTCAGAAGTAAAAGGATAGGTGGTAGAGATTGCAGGGGATATGGTGCACTTGTGAGTGATCGTTCTAATGAGCACAGGGCAGCTATAAGAGACTATAAACCAGAGGGCAGGTGGGTTGTGGGGAGGAAGAGTGGGATAATAAGGAAAAGGAGAGAAACGCAGTTGATAGAAGCAGAGCTGAACAAGAGGGGCGGGTCAAGTTCTGAATGCAAGCAAGTGAAAGCAGGTAGAGTCCACAGGAAGTGCCCTAGTAAAACTCAGGCAAGGTTAAAACTGAAGACTTTGAGTGCCTACAAGAGAGGCCTTGTAGAGGAATAGGGAGAAGGAGAGAGAAAAAAAAGCATACCTAAATGTGCACTCAGTCCTAGTCAGAGAACAGAGGCAAAAAGATGTTAAGGAAGACACAACATTGCAGAGAGCAGATGCTGGGTAAAGGACAGAGGATAGGATACACACTGACAAAACAGAAATATAGAACAATAAATAAATAAACAAGATAGATTCTGAACAGGCACAGGAAAATACCTGAACTGAGCATACAAAGTTAGCTGAAACTTGCAATGAGGGTGTTCACCCAAGCAGGAACCACTAGCAAATGGATCAGCAACCCATGTGCTCACAGCGAAAAGCTTCTGAATAAAGCCTCAGCAGGGGGAGAGGTGGGGCAAGTGCTGAATGCAAGTAATGTTGCTTTCCTGTAACAGGTGTTTTCTATAGACAGCAAAATTAAGGCACACAGTTCCTCTGCTATCCCAAGAATTGCTTTTCTGCTGGAACTTTGATAGAAACTAAGGAGCATGCTCAGAACTTTAAGTTCTGAAATATAGAAGAGCAGTTCTGTCCCTGTGCTATCAGATGATGTCACTCACTTACAAGGCATGTGCCTTATCAGTCTGGGTGTGATATGGTGCCGTCGGGGGACGTCACCCAGGTGTGGCTGACGAATCCTGCTTGTCCTAGGAGAAATGTAAGGTCCTTTTGAGAAACAAAGTATAAGAGAAGGAGAGATCGAATTGCACATTCCTCTTGCATGTCTTCTGAATGGAAAGCAAGGGCACCAGGTTTGGTGCTAGGATAATTGTATAGTTCATAGTCTAGGAGGAGTTATCTGCCCAAATAACACAAGATTTGGTGTATGTAGGTCGATGGTTTTAAACGGATGCTATATAGATAAATTATGATCTCCAGGAGGAATGTAGTCTTCACATATGGGTGACATATGTACCAACGGAGCCCGTGTGGTATCGCTCCCCAGAGTCCAATAGGGAAGCCTTTGGGAGCACTGCACTGCTCCTGCATAGCTGCCTTCCCAACTTCCTCTCTTCAGTTCTTCATTTTCCACGGAGCCAGCAGGAAGCAAATCCTGTCACTGCAGAAAATTCTCTCTTGTTTTTTTGTGGATAGCATCTGCCTTCCCGTTGACGCTGGCATAGTCTTGACACTGCCGGTTCCCTTATTCTTTCTTTTATCTTTTCTTTTAGTAGTAAAAAAAAAAAAAAATCTTCAGGCGTATCAACGCCATCTTAGAACTTTAGCTTACTATACAGTCCACTGACAATATGGAGAAACCGACCAGTGGTTTCAAGAAATGTTCAAAATGTGGTAGTATCATTTCAGCTACTGGCACACATGACTAGCGCTCGAAATGCCTCGGGCCCGACCACCAACCAGCAGAATGTTCCCTTTGTAATAAGGTGACAAAGAGAAGCCTGCAGAACTGGGCTTCTAAGTTTGGAAGTCTCTTCGCTTCGGACGCCATATCTTTGGCATCAGTGTCATTGAGAGTCTCATCCTCCTCACATGGATCGAAAATATCCAAGCAGAAGTCTTCCTCAAAGACAGAAAATTCCTCCAGAGGTAGATCTTGGTCTCAGCATCGAGATGCCTCAGGTATTGCCCTGGAGGTGAATCAGTGTGCCAAACAGCCCTGGCAGGAGGGCCTGCCCTCCAAAGCCACCGAGGGGCTCCAGGATGCTCCCGAAGCCTCGACCTCAGGAGAGCTACTAGTGCCATGCTCTGGGATGGTGGCGCAAGTTTCCATCACAGATACCCAAGCATTGGCGACCTCGATAGACCAGCGTATACTAGCCATTAAGCGGAGCCTACATATGCGGACAGCCCAGTGGACTCTTGCCTCCTAATGGACGCAGGCTTCAGGCCACCTCGGGGACAAGATGCATGTCACTGTCCCTCTCACCACATCCCTCCAGTGGTGGTGTTCTCCAGAAAATCTCCTCATCTGGTCACCTTTTCAGATGCTTCCACATCATTGCACCCTCATGGTGGATGCCTCCAAATTGGGTTGGGGAGCTCACTTGAGCACTCTCTCTACACAAGGCCTATGGACAATGTAGGAGTCACAGCTCCAGATCAATCTCCTGGAGTTTCGTGCTATCTCAAATGCCCTCACAATGTTTCAAGATCATCTCAGAGCCACAAAGGGTCCTAGTCAGGACAGACAATCAGGTGGCCATGTTCTGTGTGAACAAGCAGGGTGGAACAGGCTCTTGGCCCCTCTGCGAGGAGGCTCTTCATCTGTGGTCCTTTGCCATTTCTCATCAAATACACCTCCAAGCAGTGTATCTCCCAGGGGAGCTCAATGTCTTGGCATACAAGCTGAGTCGGATCCTTATTCCCCATGAATGGTGTCTCCATCCAGACACAACGTTCTACATTTTTCAGACCTGGGGAACTCCAGACATAGATCTTTGTCACACCACAGAATGCCAAGCTGCCTCGCTTCTGCATCAGAACTCAGACGTCCAGCAGACAGCAAGTGGATGTTTTCCACCTACATTAGGATTAGGGTCTCCTTTATGCTTTCCCTCCCATGCCCCTCATTCCCAAGACGCTTTTCAAGCTACAGGCCGACAAGAGCTTCATGATTCTCATAGCCTGTAACTGGCCATGTCCATTGTGGTTCCCCCTGCTGCTATGTCTGGCTCAGACTCAGCCTCTACAATTGGGATCCGCGCCCGATCTCCTCTCCCAGGAAGACGGGACACTGCTCCATCCCAATCCACAGTCTCTCCGTCTCACATCTTGGCTGCTGAGAACATAGCATTATAGGACTTGAATGTCACTCAAAAGGTTAAGGAGATCCTTTTGGCTTCCAGGAAGCCCTCCACCAGAGGTTTCTATGCTTTCAAGTGGCGCAGGTTCTCGGTTTTGTGTTCCCCTGGAGGCACTTCTCTAGTATCTCCTCCATCTGTTCTCCACAGGTATCAAGACCAAATTGGTGAGAGTTCACCTCAGTGCCATTGTGGTCTCTCATCTCTTGGATGGGGACAGCCCATCTAATAGTGTGCTTTATGAGGGGGGCTCCTGATCAAGCCATCCATCGAGCCGCCTCCTGGTGGCTTGGGATCTCAATGTCATTCTAGCGCAGCTTCTTAAGCTGCCCTTTGAACCATTGGCTATGACCCCACTAAAGTTCCTTTCATGGAAAGTTATCTTCCTTATTGCCTTCACTTCAGCTAGACGCATTAGTGAGCTTCAGGTTTTGGTGGCGGACCCACCCTATACCAGGTTCCACCATGACAAGATCGTCCTTAGGACTCACCTGCATTTTATGCCAAAGGTAGTGCCTCCTTTTCATTTAAACCAGTTGGTTTACCTTCCTGTATTCTTTCCTAGATTGCATGCGTCTAGAGCAGAAGCAACCCTGCATACTCTTCACTGCAAGCGTGCGTTGGCTTTTTATCTCCAGAGAACTCAAGATAATCGTAAAGCCTTGCAGTTGTTCATTTCCTTTGACCCTAGTCACCTAGGTCTCCCAGTATCTAAACGTTCACTTTCCAGATGAATAGTGGACTGCATTTCATTTGCTTATGACAAAGCGGGACTCTCCCTGGAAGGGCATGTTGCTGCTCATAATGTTCGTGTCATGGCTACCTCAATGTCAAATCTATGCTCTCTAGCCATCGACAAAATTTGCAAGGCAGCAACTTTGTCTTCTTTCCATACCTTTGCTGCCCATTATTGTCTGGACAAAGACTCCCACCAGGATGCCAAGTTTGAAAGAGGTGTGGAAGAATAGTTTGACCAAATTTAGAGGCAACTCCTACCCTCTGTCCCAGACTTTGATGATACCAGACATCCATGAAGGATCTGTGACCTCTCAAGGTCTGCTCCGAGGTGAACCTATATCGGTTCTGAGGTCACTTCATCTGGAAGCTAGGGAGTCCCATATGTGAAGACTAGGTTCCTGCTTGTTTCTGGAGATAGTCTAGTTACTCACCTGTAACAGATGATCTTCGGGAACAGCAGGAATTTAGTCTTCACAACCCGCCCTTCTTCCCTCAGAGTTGTAGGGTTTTCTTCTCTTACACTCTCTTTTGAGCTACAAATTCAACTGAAGAGAGGGAGTTGGGAAGGCGAGAAGGCAGCTACGCAGGCACAGTGGCGTGCTCCCAAAGGCTTTCCTATTGGACACTGGGGAGCATTCCCGCTCAGGCTCCATTGGTAAAGACAACATCCATATGAGAAGACTAAATTTCTGCTGTTCCCAGAGATCACCTGTTACAAGTGAGTAACTCTGCTTTGTACAAAATAGTGGTGGTGATGGTGCTTTTCCAGGTAAGTTAGTGTTGTATTTTAATTATAATTAGATATTATATAGATATATATATATAGAGAGAAGAGATATAGATAGACATATAAAACAAGTTCTTAAATTCAGTAAATATATATACAAGTAAAGGAAAAATTGGGGGAAGAGGTGGGGGAACTATAGGTTACTTTTACAGTACTACCGTATGTCTTGAATTTCATTAGTCTATGTGGGTGTGATACTTAGCTTTCCTATGTCTAAATGCAGAGACCTTTGTTTAGGCACATTGTTGGATGGGGTGCTTGAGAGAGTTAAATGGAGAACTTGTATGCCTTTTCGCCCAGGGCGATTGAGGTGCAAATGGTCGCAAGGTAAAATCTCGCAGGTTGTCTCACCCAGTGGCTAGCGAGTACCATCATAGAGTACAGAAAAACTTGGCATATTCTGTAGTCTGAATGTTCTTTTTCTGCTATCATTTAATATGCTATTATGTTAGAGTGGAAGTTAATATACATGAGGAGCGATTTATTAATTAATGAACGGAGTGGAACAGGTAAACGCAGATCGATTGTTTACGTTATCAGAATATAGAAAGACTAGGGGACATGCAATGAAGCTACAGGGTAAACTATTTAAAACTAATAAAAGAAAATATTTCTTCACTCAACGTGTAATCAAACTCTGGAATTTGTTACCGGAGGATGTAGTAAAGGCTGTTAGTGTAGCTGGTTTTAAAAAAGGTTTGGACAAGTTCCTGGAGGAAAGGTCCATAAACCATTATTAAGAAGGGACCCAGGATATCAATGCTTGACCCAGTACAAGCATTGCGGAACATGTGTCTTTTGGGGAAACTGCTAGGTACGTATGACCTAGATTGGCCACTGTTGGAAACAGGATACTGGGCTTGATGGACCTTGGTCTGACCCAGTATGGCATATCTTATGTTCTTATCCAAGAAGGATTCAGATTTATTGGCAACTGGGACAATAGATGGACCAACAAGGGACTATACTGTGCTGATGGACTACATCTCTCTGTCGCAGGGAAAAGAAACCTAAGTGAAAAATTCAGGCAGTATGTGGATATGCATTTAAACTAGGAAAAGGGGGTGACGGATGTGGAAGGTCAACATCTGCATGCCACCCCCTGCAAAAGCAGAACAACATCAGAAACAGCCATACTCTTAAACCACACATCAAAAACAAGTGGGAAGAAATGGGCAGAATAAAATCAATGCAAAATACACACAAGCCAGGTAAATGCTGGAAAGCAATGAGCACAAATGCTCGAAGCTTAGCCAAAAAAATTCCAGACCTGGAAGCCCTAATGGTGGAAACGGATTTGGACATCGTGGCCGTTACGGAAACATGGTTTAATGAATCGCATGATTGGGATATAGCCATAGCTGGCTATAATCTATTCAGAAGAGACAGAGAAAATGGAAAAGGAGGAGGAGTAGCCTTGTATGTCAAAAGCAGTATTAAAGCTACTGAAATGCAGGGAACATGGGGAAAAGAAGAAGCGCTCTGGATTGCGTTGGAAAGAGGAGATGGCACTCTCATCCATATTGCTGTAGTCTACAGACCTCCGACTCAAATTGAAGAGAGAGATAACGAATTGATTATAGATATTGCCAAGATAGCAGCAAAGGGGGAAGCGATCATATTAGGTGACTTTAATCTACCTGATGTGGATTGGATTACTCCTTCTGCACATCTGGAAAGAAGCAAAAAAATTGTGGATGCTCTCCAAGATGCATTACTTAGACAAATGGTGATGGAACCAACCAGGGAAAGCTCAACGCTGGATGTAGTGCTTACCAACAGTGATAACGTGTCAAATGTCTGCGTGAGTGCCCCTGTGAGCAACAGCGACCATCACACGGTGTGGTTTGAGATAAAAGCCATGGTACAGGCCAATCATAGCAAGCTCAAAGTCCTAAACTTCAAAAACACTGACTTCAATAAAATGGCCGAGTACTTAAAGGAGGAGATGACAGGGTGGAAGAAGATAAGGGAAGTGGAATTGCAATGGACTAAACTAAAGGCGGCAATAAAAGGAGCAACAGATAAATATGTAAGAAAAATAAATAAAAACAAGAGGAGAAGGAAACCTATTTGGTTTTCCAAAGAGGTGGCTGCGCAAATAAAGGCAAAAAACACAGCTTTTTCAAAATTCAAAAGCTTGCAAACAGAAGAACACAGAAATGAATACAGGATCCAACTCAAAGAGTCTAAAAGAGTAATAAGGATAGCAAAATCAAAGGCAGAAGAAAAAATGGCTAAAGATGTTAAGGGTGGCAACAAAACTTTCTTCAGGTATATTCAGGAAAGGAAGAAGATCAGAGTTGGAATTGCAGGACTCAGAAGTGCTGGGAAAGGACTCGTGGAAAGTGACACTGAAAAAGCGAAATTGCTAAACAAATACTTCTGCTCTGTTTTTACTAAAGAAGATCCTGGAGATGGACCAGCTGTGACTCCCAAATATAAAAATAGGACTGAAGTAGATACCACACCATTCACAGAAGATGAGGTGTTAGAACAAGTTGCTAAACTGAAAGTGGACAAAGCCATGGGACCGGATGGGATACATCCCAGGATACTGAAAGAGCTCAGAGAGGTTCTTGCAGGACCATTAAAGGATGTCTTCAACAGATCCTTGGAAACAGGAGTGGTTCCTCAGGACTGGAGAATGGCTAATGTTGTACCTCTACACAAAAGTGGTGAGAGGGAGGAAGTGTCAAATTACAGGCCCGTGAGCCTTACCTCGGTGGCAGGAAAAGTAATGGAGGCGCTCCTGAAAGAGCGAATAGTGAACTTTCTCAAAACCAACAGGTTGCAAGATCCCAGGCAACATGGTTTTACCGAAGGACGGTCTTGCCAAACAAATCTGATTGAGTTCTTTGATTGGGTGACCAAGGAACTAGATCTGGGGCATGCAATGGATGTCATCTATCTGGATTTCAGCAAAGCCTTTGATACTGTTCCTCATAGGAGGCTTGTCAATAAACTCAGTAGCTTGGGGATGGGTCCCAAGATAGTAAACTGGATTAGAAATTGGTTGACTGACAGACAACAGAGGGTGATGGTACATGGAGCTCACTCGGATGAGAGGAAGGTGATTAGCGGGGTGCCTCAGGGTTCGGTCCTGGGCCCGGCACTGTTCAATATATTTGTGAGTGATATTGCTGAAGGACTGAATGGAAAGGTCTGTCTTTTTGCAGATGACACAAAAATTTGCAACAGAGTGGACTCCCCAGAGGGAGTGGATAACATGAGGAAAGATCTACAAAAGCTGGAAGACTGGTCTAATGCTTGGCAACTACGATTTAATGTGAAAAAGTGCAGTGTCATGCACTTGGGTAGCAGAAATCCAAGGGAAAAGTACACAATAGGGGGTGAGAGGTTGGTATGCACGGTTCAGGAGAAAGACCTTGGTGTGATTATCTCTGATGATCTCAAGGTGGCAAAACAGTGCGACAAGGCGGTGGCAAAAGCCAGGAGGATGTTGGGCTGCATTCAAAGAGGGATTACCAGCAGAAAGGAAGAGGTACTTATGCCACTGTACAAGTCACTGGTGAGGCCTCACTTGGAATACTGTGTTCAGTTTTGGAGGCCATATCTTGCAAAAGATGTAAAAAGACTGGAAACTGTTCAGAGAAAGGCGACCAAAATGATTTGGAGCCTGCGTCAGAAGCCTTATGAGGAGAGACTTGAAGACCTAAATATGTACACTTTGGAGGAGAGGAGGGACAGGGGAGATATGATTCAGACCTTTAAATACTTAAAGAGAAATGATGAACAAACAAACCTCTTCCAAAGACGGGGAAGCTGTAAAACTAGAGGGCATAACATGAAGCTGCAAGGTGGTAAATTGAAAGGCAATGTCAGGAAATATTCCTTCACTGAAAGGGTGGTGGATGCTTGGAATACCCTCCCGATGGAAGTGGTGAGGGCAAACACGGTGATGGAATTCAAAACGGCATGGGACAAACACAGTGGATCCCTTTACAGCAACAGGATAAAAGCAAAATAAACAGTACCATCTAACTTCTGAACTATCTAGCATCTGAACAAATAAGGGTGTCCTACATGGAGTGGTGGGTTCACCCCTAAACAGAAACAAAAACATGGGGAGGGGTGGCCTGCACAGAGCGACAGGTGCACCTACCCTTGCCATCTTGCTGGGCAGACTAGATGGACCATGCTGGTCTTTATCTGCCGTCACTTACTATGTTACTATGTTATCTTATGTTCTTATTTGGGCACAAGACAGGTTGGACTAAGATAATATAGGGAATGATGTACAATACCATTCCAACAAGATAGACACATTGTTTTGTCATTTTATTAATGTATTGTAGATGGTTCTTTGACTGTCAAATTATGCTATGACAAGTGTGTTATGCTTATTTAATAGTAATCAATAATGTTCACACAATTTTGAAAGTGTATTCGTAAACCATTTCAACCAGGTAATATATGAAGGGTTTTAGGTATTTAGATTGTAGCCAAGTAACTGCTACTCAAGTATATCACATATTTTTAAGCATGTAGTCCCCTCTAGTGGTGGCTATCATATTTGAAAAAGTGGCTGAACTAAATTGAGCCTCTTCTAAGCACATAAATATCAAAAGTCACCATATAGAAAACATTGGCTGTCCTTTCAAAATTTAATTTAATTAACAGTCGCTTAAATACCGCACCTTCCAAAGATCAAGTGCGGTTTACATTTAACAACAAAATAACAGTCAGTTGTCTGTTTTACAATGAACGTCTAAGAACAGTGGAAATTAAACAATTACAAAAAACAGAATGAGAACTATATACAATATTAGGATATGTGTGCCTTATATGATGCATGTAAGGACCTTGTTTAATGATGAACTTATGTACATAATGTGTGAGTCTATTCGATAAGCTGACCTAGGTCATATCAATTTTGCATCTTTGCTATCAGGTAATGTTATTATCCATTCTCTTGTTGTGAGGGGGAGTTTGTTAGTAGACCATAGTGTGCCATAAACAAATGTGTTTTTAGGTTCTTACGGAGCTCTTTAATCTCAATTATTGATCTAATTTCCTCTGGAAGGTCATTCCAAATAATGGGGACCACATGGGAGAATGCTTTTTTGTTTGTCTTTTTAGTTTTTATATATTCTTTTGGGGTCCTTAATTTGTTTGGTTTCTCCTGTGTTGGTTATTAGTTGGTTCTTTAGATATGAGATTGTTTAGGGTAGGTGGGGCCATGTTGTTTAGAGCCTTGAAGGTTGTTTATATATTATTCTGCTTTGTATTGGTAGCCAATGAAGATTTGCTAGTATAGGTGTTGTGTTGAGATGGAGGGACCTTCATGATAGTTCTGGCTGCTGCATTCTGTGCTAGTTGGAGTCTTTTTATGTTTTGTTTAGTTACCCCTAGTAGAGTTAGGTTGGCAAAGTCAAAGTGAGGAGTTATTATTGCATGTATTATTCTCTTGAAGTCTTGTATGTGAATTAGAGGGCATAGCTGCTTTAAGATTTTGAGCTTGAAGTATATTTTCTTTGTTGTGTTTCTAATGTGCGTATTCATGCTGAGATGTGTGTCCAGTATAACGCCTAATTATCGTGCTTCATTTTTTAGTTTGATTTCATGGTCCTGAAGTATGATGTGTGACAGGGGAGAGTATGATTGATTTTTGGTTATGATTAGGGCTTCAGTTTTGGAGTGATTGATGATGAGGTTATTGTTATTTAGCCAGTTGTTTATTTCATTGAAGCATTCTGTAAGTAATTGGAGTGGTAGATTAGGGATCGTGAAAGGGATATACATCATTGTGTCGTCTCCATACAAGTGATAGTATACATTGAATTTTTTAAATATGTTAGACCTGTTTTATATAGATGTTAAATAGGAGGGCTGATAGAGCAGAACCTTGAGGTAGGCCAATTTCTTGTTTGTATGTGTTAGATGTATTGTTGCCTATTCTTACTGTTTGGGTTCTATTGCTTAAATATGAGGTGAACCATTTTAGCACTGTTGATTTTATTCCTATTTGTTTAAGGTTATTGAGCATCGTAGTATGGTGTACACTATCGAATACCGCAGAGATGTCAATGGATAGGAGTATAAATGCTTGCTTGGGGTTATCAATCCCTCTTACGAGTGTGTCTATTAGAACAGTTAGAAGTGTCTCTACTCCATGGCGAGGGCGAAAACCGTATTGTTGATCATCCAGGGGGGCTGAGTTGTCTATATATTCCTGCGTTTGAATTTGTACAGCCTTTTCAATAAGTTTTGCCATGAATGGTATGCTTGAAATAGGTCTGTAGGAACTAGGTGATGTTTTGTCAAGAGTGCTGTTTTTAAGAATTGGGCGAATCTGTACATGTTTTAGTGATGGTGATAGGTACCCGTTTGTTAAGGATAGGTTGATTATTGGAAGAATGAATGGGGATAGAATTGGAAGGGAATTCTTTATCCAGGTTACTGGACAAGGATCAAGGTAAGACGTAGTGGTATTCACATTTAGTATTATGTTCTTGAGTATGTCTGTGGTTATAGGGTAGAAGTTAGACCAGTTATCTAAGTGATTGTGTTGGGTTGAGTTTGTAGTTTTTGGCAAGATTGGATGGTGCTTTGATTTATTTATGTAATGATTTGCCAAGGTCTGGGGGGAAATTTCCGTGATATCCTTGCAAGAGTTATGTTTGTTGTTCGTTAGATTTTGCACAATAGAGCATAATTCCCTGGGTCTGTTTAGCGAATTAGCTAGGATTGTTGCATGGTAATTTTTCTTAGAACTGTCTATTACATCCTTGTACTTTTTAAGTTGGTTGTGATAGGACTCATAGGATGTGATATCTTTGAGTTTCCACCACTTAAGTTCCGTTTTCCTTAATTCTTTTTTCATTTGTTTTAATGTGTTATTAAACCATGGCGCATTTCCGGTTCTGGGGTGAGAGTTCTTTTTGTTAGTTTGTTTGTTAGTTGCGGCATTATGGATTGTTTTATGCCAGTTTGTGATCGCTTCATCCAGATCCGAAGGCGATGATGATAGGTGTGGAATTAAGTCTAGGAATTCTTCTTCAAAAGCTTTTTTCAATTATTTTGTTGGATGAAACTGGTAGAGGGGAGCATGAGTCTCACCCTCATATAATGGTTTTGTCCATTTTAATCAATATAGGTTCTTAGAAATGCTGAGAAACACTTATGGCAGCAGAGCTAAAGTGGTGGGATGTAATCAGGAAACTACACGACGTGCACATTTCGGGTCAAACAATCTCCGCCGAATTTGTTCTACCACTGCTGGATTTCAGCATCATGCTATTGATCTCAAAATCCACTTGCAAGCTCGCGGATATCCTAAGACAGTCATTGATATTATCGCAAAGCACGTTTTGTTCCTCGTGACCGATTACCTTTTGACCATTCTTCTACAAGTTCAAATGCTGATGATTCTTTGGTTGGCACATTATCCTATATGCACAATTCAGCTTTGGTAGCTGGCCGGTGTTGAGTCTACATCCATGTTTCTCAAAACCTCTATCACTTTTTCTCGGGGCTCCAACTTACGGAATATTCTTGTTAAATTGACGATCCCGACTGATTGCCCTATATGCTTACCATTAGAGGACGGTCAATTTTGCTTTATGGCTTTATTGGGCCCCATTTGGACGGATCCCGTTTCTGGACTATCATTTTGGTGTAAATGGCCCACTTCTTGCACATCCACTTTTGTGGTTTATTTTATACAATGCCTGTGCGCTTTACTTTGTGGGCCACACTCGTTCTATCAAGACCAGACTCGGAGAACATGACTCCCAATTATGACGGCAAGTTTGTTCAGCTCCTGTAGTAGACCATTGTCTGACTTATCAACATCAGTTTTGTGATTTGAAATGGAGAGTCATCGACCATGTCCCCTATGATCCACGTGGGGGTGATAAAACATTTTGCCTGCAGTTTGAGGAACAACAATGGATTTATACACTTAACTCTATGCATCCTCATGGCTTAAACCGTGAGATTGATTGGTTTAGTCTGATCTGACTCTTTCCATTGAGCAAAGGGCTTCCCTAATGACAATGTTTTTTTCTCTTTCTGATTGGTGGTTCTATTTTTAGTGGCTTTTGGATCAGCCATTCACTTGATAGGTGGCCCTTTTAAAGTCCAACGTTTCACATTTGGCGTTTCCTTGGCAGTTCAGATTTAATGAATGGCAGGAACCAAAGCACTTGAGACAGAGTTATTGTTTGACCCGAAACGTGTATGTCGTGTAGTTTCCTGATTACATCCCACCACTTCAGCTCTGCTGCCATAAGTGTTTTTCAGTATTTCTCAGTGTTTTTCAGCGTTTCTAAGAGCATATATTGATTAAAATGGACACAACAGTTATATGAGTGTGAGACTCATGCTCCCCTCTACCGGTTTCGTCCAACAAAATAATTGAAAACTTTTGAAGGGGCAACCAATATTTTCTGTATGGTGACTTTTGATATTTTTGGACTTTTATTTGTCACTACTTGATTTATTTTGTCTTCTAAGCACACAGCATCAATTAATAAACCATATGATATGTTGCAGCATACATTTACCAATAATAGAAATGCCCCAAAGTGAGACAAAACAAATCCCAATTTGTCACAGAAAATGGAGACCGATTTCTCCCACCCGCTGCAGCAAATCCTGATATGGTGTTGGAGGGTCCGGTAATGCCTGAAGCAGGTTTGGAAGCATTACCCGAAACATGCCACGTCGTATGCAGGACTTGTTTATATGTGTCGTGTGGAGCATAATCAGCATATTCTTGAGTTAAGTAGCCATTTTAAAATACATTTCTGAGCAAAAAGGATTTGCTGCAGCGGTTGGGAGAAATAGGGCTCCATTTCCTGTGACAGCGCACCTGACAAAAATATAATTGGGATTCATTTTGTCTCACTTTGGCGCCTTTCTATTAGTATATTGTTTTGGTCTTCAAAATCGCAGGGTGTAAATTTTGATATTGCTTCATGCATTTAATCATACTTTGATATTTCAATAGTTATGTAATTTAGTGATAACATTTTAAGCTTTTGTTATCTTTTTTTGTTCTCTAGTTTATGCCTGTTCATTTTCCTAATGAAGAAGAGAAAAATGATCCATTGCTTTTTGCTGATACAGTTAGAAGCAAAATGGCAGCGTAAGTAGAACAATAACCTTTTTTTGAATTCTCATTTCTTCAGAGCATTTTAATAATTACAATGGGGGCCATAGCAGGAGCGTTCACGTCGCGACCCCTGTCAGATTCATTGAATCTGCGAATCCTGCTGAAAACTTGCTACCACTCTAATATGCTGAAGAGAGACAGTCATCAGTGGTGTTATAAAAACCTACAACTGTAGCGCTCTTAATAAAATCAACAAACGTTAAAGCATTTTTGTGCACTAGACAAAACTTTATTGTGAAAATTTGTTGTGATTTACTAGGCATTGTACCTCCCAGATGATGAAATAAATGTGGCCTAAAAATCTGCTTGATGAACTTTGGCATACCACTTCAGTAGCACCATCTTGCTCAGTCTTGATACTATCAAATACAATGTGTGAACCACTCGTAAGGTTGAAATCCTGATCATAGACAAACATGTCCGTCATATCTGTTTATGAGCAGTTCATGTTTGGCAGTCCATGAAATCTCAGCCACTGCAAACGGGCAATTATTGGCGGTTTAAATAGTCACAGTGTCATCTTGGAGCTACACTACAGTTGAGAAACGTTTGAGCTAGTTGAAATGTATACAGATGCACACTATCTAAATTTAATCTCATAACACAAACCTTCCAGCCCTTTCAACAGCAGCAGCTTGAAATGAAGCTACAAGTGACCTGGTGTTGGTCAGCATTATTGAATAGGCGTAGTTTAGCCTTCATTGTAATGCCATTCATAACAACACATTCCTATCTAAATTGTGGGCTGAACAAGCAATATTTGTGACTGAATAGTGTTGAAGAGACACAATTGTAGACCAACCTCTCCCCATTCATTCCCTTCATTCAGTGGGTCTCCAGTCTTTTGCCTTCAAATCCCTGTGAAACTCATCAGACTGACCATGATAGCAGCAGAAAATAAGCGAGGGATTTAACCAGCGCTTGCTCAAGAGTCCATTATTGTTGGTCTTTCATGCAGGAAGCTTGGACTATAACATAGTGCTTATACTCGCCTCCCGCTTCTGATACTACCATTGCTGAAGCCAGAGCCATGAAATCTATATTGGAGATACTTGGGAGAGAAAAAGAAGAGAATAGAGACATTGATCTCACCACATGGTTTTTGCCAAAAGTGTGATAGGGAATAAATCCAGACCATGACAGCAGATAAGGATCAAAAGATAGACTAAGTTTATCTAATTTGTTTCATTTTACGATGCTATCTACCTTATTTGACTTTTAGGCTTCCCTTCGCTTTAATGATCTCCTGTTCCTATCTTATGCCACCTTAAATTCTGTTACTAATTTTGTCTCCACAGCTTTTCTCAGAGGATATTGCTTGCATACATCTATTCTGTGAAGTAATGTTATTTTATTTATTTATTTATTTATTTAAAGTCTCTTTTATACCGCGCTATTCAGCATCAGCGCGGTTTACAATAAACAGTGAACATACACATTTCCAATAGTACTTTGTGTTTACATATGAACAGGATAATCAACTTGGCTAACAGGGTAACTATGTACAACCATAAAATATACAATATATACAATTTGTAGGCTGATCATGTGTTTGTGTGGTTTTAGACAGTAGTGATTTGGGTGGATTCGGCAAATGGTGCTGAGTTTCTATTAGGTTCAGGGTAATGTATGAGGAAGAGGTAGTGTTTCACGGCCTTCCTGAATTGGAATATGTCTGGGATTGATCTAATGTTGTGAGGGAGGTTATTCCAGATCACTGGTGCATAAAGATTGAAAGTCCTGCTGGATGTTGACTTGGAGCATTTAGTTATAGATCTTGGGACTATCAAGGTGTTTTGAGCTACTGACCTTCTGTCTCTGTTGTGGGGTGTCATCTGGATTAGCTCAGTTAGTGAAGTTGGCGAGAGACCTTTGGTGGCTTTAAAGGTGAGCAGCAAGGTCTTGAATGTAATTCTACCTTGAATCGGGAGCCAGTGGAGTTGTTTCATTATAGGTGTGACATGGTCTTTCCTGGATGCTCCGTGCAGTACTCTCGCTGCGGTGTTCATTGCCATTTGCAGTGGGTTTAGGGTGGTTTGGGGGAGACCTTGAAGTATTGCATTTGCATAATCGAAATGCGGGATAATTAGTGCTTGATAGATAGTCCTGAAATCATCTGGCTCCAGCAGAGATCTTAGGTATCTAAGGGATCTAATTT
Source organism: Ichthyophis bannanicus (assembly GCA_033557465.1). NCBI lineage: Eukaryota > Metazoa > Chordata > Amphibia > Gymnophiona > Ichthyophiidae > Ichthyophis > Ichthyophis bannanicus. The sequence continues at coordinate 206,711,854 of CM066034.1, forward strand.
TATGATATACTGCCCTTACAGTGTTACTTATATGAGCTTGCATATTTAGGTTCTGGTCTAGTGTGATGCCGAGGTATCTGATCGCGGATTTGGTCTGGAGGTCTGCTTCCTTCAGTTTCAGTACTGTTGGGGCATTGAAGTTACGGTTTCTTGTAATGAACATCACCTCCGTCTTCTTGTGTTGAATCCGGAGGTTTTGGGATTGTAGCCAATTGGATATTTCGTTTATGCAGCATGTTATTGGTTCGAGGTCTGGGTTATCTGTTGCAAAAGGCGTGTATAATAGCACATCATCTGCGTATATCATGCAGTTAATGTTGAAAGACCGGATCAGGTTGCAGAGAGGTTGCATGTATATATTGAATAGTAAGGCGGAGAGGGAGGATCCTTGTGGGACACCTTGGCTTTGGTGGAATGGTTCTGATGATGTGTTTCTGGATCTCACCTGCTGCCATCTGTCCGAGAGGTAGGACCTGCACCACTCGAGTGCTTTACCGGAGATTCCTTTTTCTTTGAGGCGTTCTAGGAGGCAGTCATGGCTAACGGAATCAAATGCTGCCGCGATGTCAAGGAAGACAAGGACAAAGCCTTGGCGGGTATTGTCGATGCCTGATATTATGTTGCTGAAGAGTGTGGTGAGAAGGGTCTCGACCCCGTGAGATTCTCTAAATCCATGCTGGCATGGATCCAGTGGTGCATTGGAATCAATGTGATCTTGTATTTGTCTCTGAACTATCTTTTCCATTATTTTTGCATGCAATGGTATGTTACTCTTCAATCTATCTCCTGCTTATAATATGACCTCTATAGAATGTTTTTTTGAATGACAAATGCTTACTACTTATGCATTATTTATACCGTTTAAGTACTTTAATCTCTCACCCCTTCTTTCTCTCCTCCTCTATACGTACGTTGGGCTCATTTCCCCTTCTCTGGATCACTTCTGTTTCTGTATATTTCTTGATAGACGTGTGGCTTCCAGATTGGGGTTTTACTAATGGTTTGCAGAGACATTTTTACTTTTTTTTTTTTCTAGTGGTTGTCTTTGTGCACACTCTCTCTTTTCATCACCTTGTTGCATTTTATTACCTTAGTTATCAGATACATACTTTGAAATCTTTGTTGCTTGTTGTATATTTGTATCTTAACCCACCCATGACACACACATACTGTAATGACAGACACATACTGCTCCTGTAGATATCTGTACCCAAATGCATTACTCTACATCTTTTATGCATGAAATCTTAGTGCCATGCACGTAATAAATCTTGACAAACCTTTCATACTAAGCTTTTGTACAGTATTACTTAAGAAAACTTGCCCAGGGCATGCTTCTGATCATCCATCTTTCCTTGGAATGAGCTACTTTTACCACTGTTTTTTCACTCAGTTCCCAACCTAATCAATTTCATTTAATTACCTTAAGTCGCATCCTTTCGCTGCTCAGTTTGAGTCTTCTATGCAGTCAGTATCTAACACCGTGCTGAACTTTAACATACTATACCCAGCAGGTTTTTCTGATCTAATGTTTTGGTCACCTAACGAATATGTCTCATTGTATATTTGCACCTCTTTAATTTGCTCTTTGTTGGGTTTTGTCCAATGGTGTAATATTCCTTATCTCCAGGAACAAGCAGGAATGTAGTCATCACATATGGGTATCGTCGGTACCGACGGAGCCCGCGCGGGAACGCTCCCCAGCGTCCAATCAGAACGCTTTTGGGAGCATTCCACAGCGCCTGCGTGCTGCCTTCCCGCCTTTCCCAACTGCCTCTCTCCAGTTCTTCTTTTTCCGCGGAGCCAGCAGGTCGTGTTTCCTGTCACTGCAGAAGAATTTATTTTTTCTTTATTTCTTTTTGTGGTCACATCTGCCTTCTTCGCTCTACCGGTACCGCCGGTCTTTCTCTTCTTATTTCTGTAAAAAAAAAAAAAAAAAATGTTCTTCAGTTGCATGCGCCTTTTTTGGGCCTTAGGCCAAAATTTTTTCCTTAACATGGAAAAACGTGCCTCAGGTTTTAAAAAGTGCACCAAGTGTGGCGGTACCATTTCCGTCACCGACACCCATGAATGGTGTTTAGAATGTTTAGGTCCTGACCTCTCCATCACGGATTGTGTGTCCTGTGCCATGATGTCTAAAAGAGGTCGGCAGAACCGAGCTGCCAAGCTTAGTACCCTGTTTCCCTCTGATGCGGCTTCGGTGGCATCGATGTCTTCCAGGGCTGCTTCTTCCTCCCGTGGATCTCAGGTAACTAAACATAAATCCAGCCGGTCCTTGAAGGGTAGATCTCCTTCTAAGCATCGAGATGCCTCTGGCGTTGCCCTCGAGGATTCTGCACTGGCAAAATTACCCCGGTGGGAGGCTTCAGCTTCCAACGCATTATCGGGGTTCCAGGATGTTCTCAATGGCTCGGCCTCGACAGATCTCCTGGTGCCATGCTCTGGGGTACCGGTGGTCTCCACCGATACCGACCTCCGGGCATTGGCGGCATCCATGGACCAGAGAATTCTGACTATGGAACGCAGTCTGGCGGCTTTCCTTGCGGCATCGACGCCCTTGGTACCGCGACAGACAACTCCACCGGCACCGGTATCGGTACCGATAGCATTGGCATCGATGTCTGCCCTGCCGGTACCCTGTCCTCTGATGCCCTCCGGTACTGATTCTCCGGTACCGGTTATTCCCGGTACCGACCTTGGTCGCTACGGGTATCGGGCTCTACAGGAGCATCCGGACAGACGATACTTCGAGTCCTCAGAAGAATCCGAGGATTCTGAAAGTTCTGTCGATGAAGCGATGCTTCCAGAGAAGTCGTCCTCCCCTAAACGCAGGATATCTCCTCCAGAGGACATGTCCTTCCAAGACTTCATCAGGGAGGTGGCTCGGGGCCTGTCCATTACTGTGGCCCCTGAAACAGAGCCAAGGGCCAAGGAGTTGGAAATTTTACAATATCCCAAAACTCCTGAAGAGGCAGCTACCCTACCCATTCATGAGATTTTATATGATCTCATGTTGAGGATGTGGGAAACACCTCTTACCATCTCTCCTCATTCTCGTAGATTGGATACTATGTATCGCGTCCCTCCTTGTCCTGGGTTCCATAAGACTCAACTTCCTCACCACTCTATTGTGGTGGAGTCAGCTATGAGAAGGATCAGAAGTGCAAAAAGACATGCCTCTAATCTTCCAGGACGTGAGTGTAGAACCCTGGATGCTTTTGGACTAAAGTCTTCCAAGCTTCCATGCTTGCTGCAAGAATCAGTTCCTATAGTCTCTACATGGGAATGTTCCTAAAGGAGGTCACAGATAATTTACAGACTTTAAGTCCTTTCATTTCTGAGGATAAAAGACAGGACTTTCTCACTTGGGTCAAACATGCCCAAGATGTTTCTAAATTCTCCAACCGTGCAGCCTTTGACTGCTTTGAGTGTATAAGCAGAACCTCGGCTATCGCCATAGGTGCTTGGCTCCAGGCATCTGATTTAGAGCTCTGGGTAAAAGATAAATTGGGAAATATCCCTTGTACTGGTGAGAACCTGTTTGGTAAAGATTGGCAGGAAAAAGCCAATGAAATGGATGTTGAAAATTCCACCTTGGATAGACTATCCAAGTCCACTGCTGATCCTGTTAGAAAGAAGTTGTTCAAGAAAACATCTTTTTCTAAAAAGAAAAGATTTTATCTTGCTTATGGTCAGCAGGCATCTTCTGCAGGTCAGTTTTCAAGCAAACGTCAGCAACCACCCAAACAGAAGAAAGCAAAGGCTGCTAGGCCTCCACCGGCCCAGCAGCCTCAGCCTCCTCAGGGCCTTTGACTTTCAACTAGAGAACTTAGCCTTTCTGGTTCTGGAAGGACCAGAACCATCCACCATTCCAGGAAGGTTATGTCATTTTGCCCCCAGATGGGGGCAAATAACAGCAGAACATTGGACACTCTCCATCATAAAGGAGGGGTACAAACTTCATTTTTCAAGCATGCCCCCTCACACAATAGTGAAGCAGTTCAGTTCTCCGACCTCTCTCATCAGCCTGTTAGGTCAGGAGGTTGCCATCCTTCTTGCCCAAGGGGCAATAGAAGAAGTACCTCTTAATCAACAGGGCATAGGGTTCTATTCCCCTTATTTGCTTATTCCAAAGAAAGCAGGGGGTTATAGACCTATCTTAGATCTCAGAAAATTGAACAAATTCCTTGTCAAGGAGAAATTCAAGATGATTTCTCTCGGAGCTCTGCTACCATACCTTCAGAGTCAGGATTGGCTTTGTTCTCTAGATCTCAAGGATGCGTACACCCATGTCCTCATCCATCCAACCCACAGAAGGTTCCTTCGGTTCCTTTTTCAAGGAAACCACCACCAATGCAGGGTACTTCCTTTTGGTCTGGCCTCAGCACCAAGGGTGTTCACGAAATGCATGGCTGTGGTAGCAGCATTTCTCCGCTCTCTAGGAATATTCGTCTTCCCTTACTTGGACGACTGGCTCATTCGAGCTCCAACACAGTCAGAGGCCAGGACTTCTCTATCATGCACAATGCGTATCCTGCAGTATTTAGGGCTGGTAATAAACATCCCAAAATCCAGTCTAACTCCCACTCAGTCTTTAAAGTTCATAGGAGCTTTCCTGGATACCACAAGGGCAAGGGCCTATCTTCCCAAGGCCCGCTGCCTTCGCTTGGTGCAGTTAGCTTCTCAAGCAGTGCTAAAGCCCCATCTAACTGCTCGAGAAATATTGCAATTACTAGGCCACATGGCATCCACCGTGCATGTGGTTCCATATGCTCGCCTCCACACGAGGGCAGCTCAGTGGACTTTATCCATCCATTGGACCCAGGCATCAGGGTGCCTGTCAGACAAAATAGCAAACACAGGTCGCCTCATTTTGTCCCTCCAATGGTGGAGGTCCACTCAAAACCTGTTGCTGGGGTGCCCCTTTCAACAACCCTTACCCCAAGCAACTCTCACAACAGATGCTTCTCCAAAGGGTTGGGGAGATTATCTGCAAGATTTCTCCACCCAGGGCACCTGGTCTCCGCAAGAGAGTTGTCTACATATCAGTCTCTTGGAACTGAGAGCAATTTTCCTGGCTCTGGGAGTGTTCCACTCCCTGCTCAACTACAAGACAGTCCACATCCATTTTATTTTTTATTTATTTTATTTATTTACATTCTCTTATATACCGCGCTATTTTGCATCAGTGCGGTTTACATTGAACAAACTGAAATTACATTGAACAGGGCATTATAACTTGGAGATAACTATTTTACAGGGAACACGGGCTATGGAGGGTTAAGTGGCTTGCCCAAGACCACAAGGAGCACCTGTGGGACTAGAAACCCCAGTCCTTCCGGCCCAAGGTTGCTGTCCTCTAGTGGGCTTTGAACCCCCGACCTTCCGGCCTGAAGTACCTTTCCCCAACCACTAGGCCACTCCTCCACTCCATACGGACAATCAAGTAGCCATGTTCTATGTGAACAAGCAGGGGGGAACGGGCTCTCTGTCGCTTTGCAACGAAGCTTTGCGACTATGGGCCCTCGCCAGAGAGCATCAGATTCATCTTGCTGGCAGTATATCTTCCAGGCATTCAAAACTCTTGGGCGGACAGACTCAGTCGAGTTCTGCTTCCACACGAGTGGTCTCTGCATGCAGACCAGGTGACCAGGATATTTCAACTTTGGGGAACCCCGGACATAGATCTCTTTGCAAGTCCGTGGAATGCCAAACTTCCCCGGTTCTGTTCCAGAATTCCGGCTCGGGTGGCTCAGGCCAAGGATGCTTTCCTCCTTTACTGGGGTCAAGACTTCCTGTATGCCTTTCCACCCATTCCCCTAATTCCCAAAACCCTCTTCAAGCTTCAGAGAGACAGTGGCCACATGATTCTCATAGCACCACATTGGCCACGGCAAGTGTGCTACCCTCTGCTTCTACATCTCTCTCAGGCTCCCTCCCTGGAGTTAGGGTCTGCTCCAGATCTCCTATCTCAGGAGAATGGAATGTTATGGCATCCCAATCCCCAGTCTCTGCATCTCAGGGCTTGGTTGCTGAAGGCCTAGATCTCCAAGAGCTTAATCTTTCTCAACAAGTGAAAGATGTTCTTTATGCTTCCAGAAAACCTTCCACTAGACGTTCTTATGCTTTCAAGTGGAAAAGGTTTACTATTTGGTGTTCGGAAAAGGGTCTTAACCCCCTTGTGATACCTCTGCAATCTTTGCTGGAGTATCTCCTCCATTTATCTAATGCAGGCCTTAAGACAAATTCAGTAAGAGTCCATTTGAGTGCTATTGCAGCTTCTCTTAAACCTCTAAATGGACAGCCTATTTCCTCTCATAGCAAGATTTATGAGAGGCCTCCTTCTAATTAAGCCTTCCATTAGACTACCTCCGGTGGCATGGGACTTAAACCTGGTTCTTGGGCAGCTCATGAAGCCACCTATCGAACCTTTAGCTACCACCTCCTTAAAACTCCTTTCTTGGAAGGTTACCTTTCTCATTGCAATCACATCAGCATGCCGCATTAGTGAGTTGCAAGCGCTAGTAGCTAATCCACCTTATTCAAGGTTCCATCATGACAAGGTAGTCCTTAGGACTTATCCACACTTTATGCCTAAGGTGGTCTCGCCTTTTCATCTAAACCAAGAGGTCTACCTACCTGTCTTTTTTCCAGGGCCTCATGCATCAAATGCAGAGAGGAATCTTCATATCCTGGACTGTAAAAGAGCTCTAGCTTTTTACTTACAAAGAACACAGCAACATAGAAAGTCCTCTCAACACTTTGTTGCTTTTGATCTTTCTCATTTGGGACTTCCAGTCTCCAAGAGAACACTATCTAACTGGATTGCTCAGTGTATTTCCTTCGCCTATCAGAGTAAGAACCTTTCTCTGGAAGGCCATGTCACAGCTCACAATGTGAGAGCCATGGCAGCCTCAATGGCTCTTCTGAACTCTGTCTATTGACGACATCTGTCGAGCAGCCACTTGGGCCTCGGTTCATACCTTCACAGCCCATTACTGTTTGGACAAGGACTCCTGCCGGGATGCCTTGTTTGGTCAGGCTGTTCTCAAACACCTGTTCCATACCTAATCAACTCCTGCCCACCATCCCTGGTAGGATGCCAGAGATCAATGGGGGGAAGTGGAGCCCTTTTCAGGGACACAACTTCTGGGGTCTCTCCCTGGCACCTAAAGCTAGGGAGTCCCCATATGTGATGACTACATTCCTGCTTGTTCCTGGAGATAGCATAGTTACTCACCTGTAACAGGTGATCTCCGTGAACAGCAGGAATTTAGTCCTCACAGCCCACCCACCTCCCCTAGGAATTGTATCTCTCTATCTCTTTCCTTTCCCTCTCTCTCTCTTTGTCTCAGCTTTAAAACTCAACTGGAGAGAGGCAGTTGGGAAAGGCAGGAAGGCAGCACTCAGGCGCTGTGGGATGCTCCCAAAAGCATTCTGATTGGACGCTGGGGAGCGTTCCCGCGCGGGCTCCGTCGGTACCGACGATACCCATATGTGAGGACTAAATTCCTGCTGTTCCCAGAGATCATCTGTTACAGGTGAGTAACTATGCTTTATACTGTCCTTTCCATGATGATTTTCACTTTCCCCCAGGAGGGTGGGAAGGGAGGAGGGAGTTTGTTGGAAAACCTTGTAAAGCCTGTACTTATGTCCTTTGGTGACGGTTTTGTTCTGGTGTAGTTTTTGTGTTGAGCTGATGAGCATTTTGGACCTGTCACGAGTGTTTGTACTTGGTTTTCAACAAAATTGAAATATGGAGGGGGGAATAAATAAAAATATATATCTCATTTCCATATTGTCCTGTTAAACCAGTCCAGACAAGTGGGTTGTGTCCCCCTGCCAGCAAAGATGAAAATAAACAATCCAGAAGCTTCTTATGACATCATCCCTGATGAAGCTAGGGGCATAATTGAGTATTTTTCTGTTATCAGCAGATAATAGATGCAACTTTTAGCTCATGAGTAGCCACACTCTGGGACAACTTCCTCAGTGGAGCTTGACAATGGAGGTCTCCAGAGGGTATCCTAAGGTCTCCTGTTGGAGTTTCCCCGCATGGAGGAGGGGAAATTGTTTCAGTTCCCAGTCTGTAACAGTTTAAGGACATTTGGATTTGTTTGGGTCAAGACTGCTGGCCTTGCACAGCCTCATTGTCCTCCCCTTCTCCTTCCTCCTCATCCTCCTTCCCCAGCTCTCTCCCAAGATTTAGAGAAAGTTCCATTGAAGATGCGTGTCTGTGGGACTCTGCAATAGGAGAATAGCTTTGAGCTCAGCGCTGGGCTCTTTGGGGGTGATTGCCTTATTTGAGTGCCGCTAGCCATACACTCTGTTTTGGGGGACAAACCAGCCTTGTCCATGTGGTAGTTCGACACTCTAGTCCAGGACCATTTCGATGTGAGCCGTTGGGTGAATAGTCTCTCACATACTGGTTGCTGCCAAGTATCTGTGCTGTCTACTTCTATTAGCGGCACTTGAGCTGCACTTTAAGTCCATGCTGAGTGCTGTGAATGACATGTGCAAGCAGCAAGCTGTGCTGACTTTGTGCCAGTTCTGTGAGTGAAGTCTGGGCATGTTTGCAGCCTCACAGCTGACTACCCATATCTACAGTGTGCTCAGAGCATGTTAGTTGTTAGCACACTTCTACTGAGCCAAGTGGATTGGGGTTTTTGTGTGCTACAGAGTCCGCTCTATCTGGTACCAGTACATGTCAGCTCCAGAGAAACGCCACCTGGTCTGTGGCAAATGTTACTTCCTTGGAATAGTCTGTGCATGGAGTCTCATCGTAATCCTTTGGAGGTAGCCTCCTCAGAACCTGTGAGCAAGGACACTCTTCCATCATCCTTGCAGCAGGTGGCTGTGGAGAGATGAGAAAGCACCCTGGTGTCTGATTTCTCCTCTTACTCTGCTGGGTACTTCCTGCTACTACTTTGTGCTTTTCAGTGGAGAACTAGGGAACCTTCAGCCGTCGATTTGTCTTCCCTGGCATTCTTCCCTTTCTCCAGCCAGCACTGTCCTTCTGGCAAAGCAATTTGGATAACTAGTCCTCATGATTGCTCTCTACTCGGCCTGAGGCAGGATCCACTGTGAGGGGTGGCCAGAGTCATGCAGGCGCTCCTTCATTAAATCTCTCAGCTTTGATGGACACGGATTGTCTCATTTCTTGCTGAAGATTCTAAGTGCTCCAGATTTGAGGAAGGTGAGGTTTCACCGTCAGAGGACCGAGAGGATTCCATCATCCATCTCTTTCAGAGGAATGATTTGGCAGCACTGATCACTCAAATGTCTTCTTTCCTGCAGCTGGTTGATGTTCTGACTGCAGAGGTGAAGCTGCTAGTGCACCCCCCCCCCCTGTCTTGTAGGGGGTTAAGTAGCCTTCTAGGCCTTTCCCCTCCCCTCCCTGTTGAATGGCATCAGGGTTATGAGTGAGCATTATGCACTCCCTCAATAGGTTATTGATGCATTGCTATACTTGCTTTAAGTGAATGTGTATTTGGCTGTGGTCAGTGGGTATACTACCATCCTCGTAGAGGGTGGAGCAGCTCTCGGATCATTTGAATCGCCAGGTTGAAGGATCTCTTTTAAGAACCAGTTCTTGGTCTCCTTGCTTGACTTCCAGGCAGAGATCTGTAGAGGGCTGATGGCTTGGGCTGTTCTCCAATGGATACAGTCACGCCTTCAGGATGACACTTCTGACCTTCTTGAATCTGCAGCAGCATTCCTGTCAGACACTAAGTATGAACTGGTCCACTTGACTACCCAAGGATATTGCATTCTCCAGGACCAAGCAGGAAGTCAGTCCTCACATATGGGTGTCATCGGCGCCGATGAAGCCCCAGCGGAGCATTTCCCCAGCTTTCCATGAAAGCCTTTGGGAATGCTGGCACGCATGCGCGGTTCCCTTCCCGCCTAAAGGTGCCATCTTACCTCAGTCTCTTTTTTTCCGAGAAGCCCATTGGACGTGTGTCCTGTTTTCCCGGATAAAAGTGATTTTTTTTTTTCGGCGATTTTCGCTATTTTTTTCTCCGGTTCGACGCCGGTTCTCCTCCCGCCGGGTTCGTTATACCGGTATCGAGCCCGTTTTCTTCATTTTTTGGATTTTGCCTTTTGTGGCTGGCGTTTGCACCCTTTTTTCCTTTTTCACTGGAAGGCCGGTCTTTTGACCTCGCTGGGGCTATTTTTTCCCTGATGGCTTCCAGTGGTTTCAAAAAGTGTGATCGGTGTAAGAAAATTGTCTCTCACCGAAACACACGACTGCTGCCTTCGGTGCCTTGGCTCTGACCACGACCAAGTCGTGTGGGCCATGTGGGAAGTTGTCTTCCAAGGCACTAAAAAGTCGACAGCATCAAAAGGAAAGTTTTTTTTCTCAGACTCTGCCTCCGGCCAGGCCCGGACCTCGTCTGAGGCCTCGACATCTCGGGATTCTGATCCCGAGTGCCGTCGAAGCTCCTCGGACAGGGGGTCCCCCGACCGGGTACGTAAGAGGAAGAAGCGGCTCGCGAGGGCGGCGTCGGAAGAGGTCCCTGGTCCCTCGAGGGCCAGGTCTAAGACCCCCGACCGTCGCCCCGGGCCCGTGGACCAAGAGAAGCCTGCCAAAGTTCCTCGCATGGAGCTGGAGTCTGCTGGACACATAAGCCCCGTAGTCCTCGTGGACTCTTCTCCCAGAGAGCCGACGTCGGGCCCGGCGCCGCCAGGGCCCGAGTCGGTGGCTGCTGCGTCTCCCAAGCTGAGTCTCAGGATGACAGCCTTGGAGTGCAGACTGTCTGCCTTCATGGAGCAGCAGCGGGCACTGATGGCCAGCCTGTCTGGTGCATCTGCCCCGACCACCGGGACGTCGACTTCGAAGTCAACCCCGGAGACTGAGCCGATACTCGAGACCCTCGCAGCTCGAAGTCGTCCTCGGTTGAGGTCTCCCTCGACCTCCCATTCGGGACCGAGGGTGTCGACGCCGGTGCCCCCGGCGTCGGGGCGGGTACCTCGGGGCCCCGTGGGGTTGGACCCTGACTCCTCCTCAGACGGGTCCGCCTGGAAGACAGAGGACGAGGAGTCTCCCGATACCTTTACGACTCGGTGCGTCCCGTCGGACTCACCGCAGTCTGATACCCAGAGTAGATCCCCTCCGGAGGACACTAGGTTCTCGGAGTTCATCCGGGATATGGCCGCTGCCTTGGCTATCCCTGCCGATCCCGAGGAAGAGCCTCGAGCCGAGGAACTTGATGCTCTACAGTATGACTCTCCTCCGAAGGAGGCCTTTACTGTCTCGGTTCCTCCGATGCTGGAGCGGCTCCTCTTCCATATGTGGGAGGCCCTGGCCTCGGCGCCGGTTCTAAGCAAGCAAGTCGATTCCATTTATCGACGCCGCAAAAGCCCTGGTTTCCAGAAAGCACAGCTACCACACCATTCCATGGTTCTGGAATCGGCCATGCATCGTCTGAAGAGCCAGAAGATGCACTCCGCAGTGCCCCCCGGCAGGGAGGCCCGCAACCTCGATGGCATCGGTAGGAAGTGCTTCCAGGGGTCCATGCTTGCTTGCCGTGTCCAGTCTTACCAGCTGTACATGGGCATGTACTTGCGGGACCTGGCCAAGGAGTTGGCTGGATTCTCTGCTGGTCTCTCCGGGGAACCCTTGCAGAGATTTCAGACCTTGTCCTCAGGGATTCGGGAATGCTCCAAGTTCATTTCCCGTGCCGCCTACGATGGCTTCGAGGCTTCGACCCGAGTTGTGGCTGCCGGCATCGCGGCTTGACGCCAGGCTTGGCTGCAGTCATTGGACCTCGAGCCATGGGTTCAGGACAAGTTGGTCGATGTCCCCTGCTGAGGTGAGAACCTTTTTGGCAAACCCGTGACCGAGAAGGCCGCTCAGCTCGAGACCGAGCACCTTACCCGGACAAGGCTGTCGAGGAAGACCTCTGCCCCTTCACATAAGAAGAAGGGCTCGGGTAAAAAGTCTTTTTACCGGAGGAAGGGCACTGCCTACAAACAGTTCCCTCAGTATCAGGCTGCCCAAGCTGCCCCCCAGGGTCAGCAAGCCAAGGGCCAGGGTAATGGGCCCCGTAGGCAGAGAACCCCCAAGCCTCAGGCCCCTGCTATCACTCAGGGTGGGGGGTTTTGACTCCTTGAGTGTAGCCTCTCCGTCCCTGCTTTCCCAGCCCTGCACAGGCGGTCGCCTTGTACTCTTTGCCCACCAGTGGCCTCTCATTACCACCGACAGATGGGTGCTGGACATAGTCCAAAAGGTCTATTCCCTGCATTTTCATCAACTGCCTCCTTACTTCCCAGGGGAGCCCTTGAGGCCTCCCCTGCACACAGACCTTCTCCTTCGAGAGCTCCAAGGTCTGTTGGTGGACAGGGCGGTGGAGCCTGTGCCTCCCCACTTGCAAGGTCACGGATTATACTCCAGGAATTTCCTGGTACCCAAAAGGACTGGTGGCCTTCGACCCATTCTGGACCTCAGGAACCTCAACAAGTTCCTCGAGAAAGAAAAGTTCAAGATGCTTACTCTTGGCTACTTCTGCCCTACCTCCAGCAGGGAGATTGGCTATGCTCCTTAGATCTAAAGGATGCGTACACTCACATCCTCATTCATCCAGACCACAGAAAGTACCTCAGATTCATTGTGGGAGGAAACCATTATCAGTACAGAGTCCTCCTACCTTTTGGCCTCACCTCCACTCCCAGGGTCTTGACCAAATGCCTGGCAGTGGTGGCGGCCTACCTGAGAAATCAGGGAATCTTTGTCTTCCCCTATCTGGACGACTGGCTCATCAGGGGTCAAACGTGCCAGGAGGCCAGACAAGCCACCCTCAGAACCATTGCTCTGCTTCAAAACGTGGGCTTTGTCATAAACTTCGTAAAGTCCACTTTGCTCCCCTCCCAGAACTTGGAGTTCATAGGGGCAAGATTGGATTCTCAACTGGCAAAGGCATTCTTGCCAGAAGACAGGGCTCAACGTCTGATGGACGTGGCCAAACAGTTCCTCAACAGATCCCTGGTCTCCGCCAGACTGTGCCTCAGACTTCTGGGCCACATGGCTTCGACAGTGCATGTGACTCCCAATGCAAGACCGCCTAAGAGACAGGATGAAGGTGTCCAGACCCCTTTTGACCTCCCTCAGCTGGTGGCTACATCCACCCAATCTGCTGCAGGGGATGCCCTTCCAAATGCCAGAATACTCGGTGGTCCTCACCACCGACGCCTCTCTGAAGGGCTGGGGTGCTCATTGTCTAGACAAGTGCACTCAGGGCCTCTGGTCTCCCTGGGAGGCAAACCAACAAATCAATCTCCTGGAACTTCGAGCTATCCGCTTAGCTCTCAAAGCTTTTTCTCTGGCCCTGGCTCACCGCTCAGTCTTGATTCAAACAGACAACCAGGTAGCCATGTTTTATGTGAACAAACAGGGCGGAACTGGGTCCAAGCTCCTTTGTCGAGAGACTCAGGACCTTTGTTCCTTTGCCCTGCAGCACAACATGCTTCTCAAGGCGGTGTACCTTCCAGGCCAGGAGAACTGCCTGGCCGACCGGTTGAGCAGAATTCTGCAGTCCCACGAATGGCAGCTGCATCCCTTGGTCGTTCAGAAGATCTTCCTGAAGTGGGGTCTCCCTTGGATAGAACGCTTTGCCAGTCCTCTGAACAAGCAACTGCCCAAGTTCTGCTCCAGGCAAACGCATCCTTTGAGGATAGCACCAGATGCTTTTCTGATGTCCTGGTCTCAGGGCCTCCTGTATGTGTTTCCTCCCACGCCCTTGGTGGCCCGAACTCTTTTCAAGACTCTTCAGGACAAGGCCTCGGTCCTGCTGGTAGCTCCCAGATGGCCGAGGCAGCCTTGGTTTCCACTTCTGCTACAGCTGGCAGTGGATTCCCCACTATCTCTGGGGTTACAACCCGATCTTCTCTCACAGGAGCAGGGTTCCTTTCTGCACCCCAATCTCACAGCTCTCAATTTGATGGCCTGGAGGATGCAAGGGTAGTTTTGGCTCCCTGGGGCCTACCTCAGGAAGTTGAAGAGGTTGTTCTAGCCTCTAGGAAACAGTCCACTAGGAAAACCTATGCCCTCAAATGGAAGAGTTTTTCTGTGTGGTGTCAGCTACGTACAGAGGATCCTTTCTCCTGTACTGTGCCAGTAGTGCTTCAGTACTTACTGCACTTGTCCAATCAGGGACTTAAGTCCAATTCTGTTCGGGTCCACCTCTCAGCTCTAGCAGCTCACCACTCACTGGTGGAGGGACATTCTCTGTCCGGTCACCCTTTGGTGTCCCGCTTTCTCAGGGGCTTGCTTTTGCTCAAGCCCCCCATCCGTCCTCCTGCTCCTGAGTGGGAGCTCAATGTGGTCTTGCAGCAACTGACTCGCCCACCCTTTGAGCCGATGGCTACTTGCCCTCTACGCGTCCTCTCCTGGAAGACTCTCTTCCTGATAGCCCTCACCTCGGCTAGGCGAGTGAGTGAGCTTCAGGCCCTGGTCTGTGATAGACCTTATACCAGGATTTATAGGAACAGGGTAATCCTCAGGACTTATCCCAAGTTCCTTCCTAAGGTTGTCTCCTCTTTCCACTTCAATTAGGAGGTGGTTCTTCCAACATTCTTCCCTAGGCCTCATGCTAGCCAGGCTGAAGCAGTCCTGCATACCCTGGACTGTAGGAGGGCCTTATCCTTCTACCTTGACCGTACGCAGGGGCATAGAAGGGCTACTCAGCTCTTCGTCTCCTTTGACCCCAATAAGTTGGGGTTGGCTGTGTCCAAGCGTACCTTGTCCATCTGGGTGGCTGACTGTATCACCTGAGCTTAAAAGGCAGCTGACCTTCCTTTGCAGAGGGTAGGGTCACGGCCCATCGTGTCAGGGCAATGGCTGCCTCAGTGGCTCATCTCCGCTCTGTGCCCTTGGTAGACATCTGCAGGGCTGCAACTTGGTCTTCAAGCCAGACTTTTGCGGCCCATTACTGTCTGGAGAGGGAGTCCCGTAGGGACAGTGCTTTTGGCCAAGCAGTACTCCGGAATCTCTTTGAGGTTTAGGCAACTCCTGCCCTCCTGCCCTCTGTTGGGCTACTGGCGGAGGTTGTGTCCTTGAGAAACCTTTCTTTGCTGCTGGGACTAGAGGGAGTTCTCTTGTTCAGCCTGGGTTCCTCTTTAGCCCAGAGCTAGGGAGTCACCCATATGTGAGGACTGACTTCCTGCTTGGTCCTGGAGAAAGAGTAGTTACTCACCTGTAACAGGTGTTCTCCAGGAGCAGCAGGAATCAGTCCTCACAACCCTCCCTCCTCCCCTTGGAGTTGCAGTTGTACATAGTTTGTTTTTACATTTTTGTGTGCTGTTCTTAGCTATGTCATTCGACTGAGGTAAGATGGCACCTTTAGGCAGGAAGGGAACCGCGCATGCGTGCCAGCATTCCCAAAGGCTTTCATAGAAAGCTGGGGAAATGCTCCGCTGGGGCTTCATCGGCACCGATGACACCCATATGTGAGGACTGATTCCTGCTGCTCCTGGAGAACACCTGTTACAGGTGAGTAACTACTCTTTTTCAACTGTTGCATGATGCTGGCTTTCTCTTCACCACTAGGCAGCAGCTGCAGCCTCCAAGTTCCAGTTATCTAAGCTTGCCTTCAAGGGAAGCTATTCTTTGGGGATCACCTTAAGAGACTGGTTAAGGAACTGGGAGAATCCAAGCTGCTTCACATTTCGAAGGCTAAACCCATGGATCTAAAAAGTGGTCAGCCCCCATCTTCCTCCTCTGCATCCTCCCATTATCCTTGATCCTGATCTCAAGATTCCAGGACTTTTGGCAGTATCGCCCAGGGAAGCCCTCCTTTCCCTTTTCAGACTCCTGGGCTCGGTTCTTTTGCAGAACCCATGGGCCTTGGGATACCTCCTCTACCAGACATAATTTCTTCTGTCCTACTCATTGACGGGTTGTGGGCCTATCCAACCACTGGATTCTAGGTATTATTCAATATGGCTACATTGTTCAATACAGAGATCCTATCCAGGACACTTTTTTTTTCTCTTCGTGTGGTTCCAAAACCAGAAGACCACTGTCCAGGCTACTTTGGGGAGCCTGCTCAGTTTCAGAGCCATTGTTCCTGCACCTTCTGTTTAATAGGGCAAGGGTTGATGCTCATCTCCTCTGTGGTGCCTAAGAAGGACTGGTCCTTTTAGCTGATCCTTGATTTCAGGGGCATTCATTAATTTAATTAATTTAATTTAATTAACAGTTTCTTATATACCGCATCTTCCCAAGATCAAATGCGGTTTACATAGAACAAGGTAACATAACAGACAGGTGTCTGTTTTTACAGTGAACATCTTAGAACCATAACAACTATATTACAATAATAGAACAAGCAAGAACTATTTACAGGGAACAAAATAAGTAACAGATACAGTGTTGTATGTGACATTTAAGGATAATAAGCATATAGAGTTTCACATCATTTGTCAATTCTAGTTTGGTTTATGGGGAAACTTACTTGGTATTATCCATTTTCTAGCAGGGGAGGTGTGTTTGGCAAAGATCCGTAGTATGATGTGAACAGGTGCGTTTTAAGTTTTTTGCGGAATTCTTTAATCTCTACAAGTGATCTTATTTCAACTGGAAGGGCATTCCATAGAGTGGGGGTAGCGTGTGAGAATGCCTTTTTGTTTGTTATCTTTCTGGATTTTATAAATTCTTTCGGAGTTCTTAATTTGTTTGTATGATCTCTCCTGTGTAAGTTATTAGTAGGTTGTTTAGTGATGAGGTTGGCTAGGGTGGGTGGTGCCATGTTGTTTAGAGTTTTGAAGGCAGTTGTAAGAGTTTTGTGTATTATTCGGCTTTGTATCGGAAGCCAGTGTAAGTTCTCCAGTATCGGAGTGATATGTTGAAATGGGGGGACCTTCATAATGGTCCTGGCCGCTGCATTTTGTGCAATTTGTAGTCTTCTCAAGTTTTGTTTTGTTGTGCCTAGGAGTATTAGGTTTGCAAAGTCGAAATGAGGCGTGATTATGGCTTGTATTATTTGCTGGAAATCTTGTAGGTGCATTAGAGGGCGTAGCTGCTTTAGGATTTTGAGTTTGAAGTATACTTTCTTCGTTGTATTTCTTATATGTGTTTCCATGTTGAGATGTGTGTCAAGTATTACACCTAGATATCGTACTTCCTTTTTTAGTTTGATTTCTTGGTTTTGCAGAGTGATGTGTGTAGGGGGTGAGTATGAGAGGTTTCTTGTTACAATTAGGGCTTCTGTTTTTGCATGATTGATGGTTATTTTCATTTAGCCATGTAGTTAGTTCATTAAAACACTCAACGAGTAATTGAATTGGTATATTGGGGATTGTAAATGGAATGTACATCATTATATCGTCTGCATATAAGTGATAGTAAACGTTGAATTTTTTAAATATATTACAGACATGCTTTATGTAGATATTAAATAGGAGGGCTGATAGTGCTGATCCTTGAGGGAGACCTAGTTCCTGGTTGTATGTCTTGGATGTAAGGTTGCCAATTTGTACTGTTTGTGTTCTATTGCTTAGATAAGAGGTGAACCAATTAAGTACAGTTGAATTTATTCCTATTTGTTTGAGTTTCTTAAGCATTAGAGAATGGCTTACGCTGTCAAATGCTGCAGAGATATCGATGAATAGGAGTAAAAATGCTTGCTTGGGATTGTCTATTCCTTTTACAAGTGTGTCAATGAGTACTGTTAAGAGTGTCTCAACACCATGGCGTGGGCGAAACCCATATTGTTGTTCATCGAGAGGGGCTGAAGTGTCTGTGTTCTTGAGTCTGGATTTGTACAACTTTCTCTATTAGTTTTGCCATGAAAGGAATACTAGAAATGGGTCTGTAGGAATTAGGCGATGTTTTGTCAAGGGTGGCATTTTTGAGTATTGGTCGGATAAGGGCATGTTTTAGTGAGGGGGGTAAGTATCCAGTTTTAAGGGATAAATTGACTATAGGGAGTATGAATGAAGATAAAATTGGGAGAGTGTTCTTTAACCGAGATACTGGGCACGGGTCTAGGTTGGATGTTGTTGTGTTTAGATTTAAAACAGTGTTCTTGAGTATATCCTTGGTTATAGGGTTGAATTCAGACCATTCATCTATATAGAGGTTTTGATATGTGTGTGTGGAGTTAGTTAAAGGTGGATGGAGCTTAGTTTTATTTATGTAGTAGTTGGCTAGGGTCTGTGGGGAGATTTCAGTAATATCATTGCTGGCGTTGTTAGGGTTACTCGTTAGTTTTTGTACAATTGAGAATAATTCTCTTGGTCTATTTAATGATTTTGTTAGGATTGATGCATGGTAATTTTTCTTAGCATTGTCTATTGCTTCCTTATAATTTTTAAGTTGACTGTGGTATATCTCATTATTAATGGTAATTTTGCATTTACGCCATTTAACTTCTGCTTTTCTTAGTGCTTTTTTCATTTGTTTTAGTGTATTATTATACCAAGGGGCATTACCAACTCTGGTATGTATGTTCTTTCTGTTGACATATTTATTAGTAGCTGCGTTACTTACAGTTTTATGCCAGTTTGCTACCGATTCATCCAAGTCAAGTGGAGAGGTGTTTAGGTGGGGGATTGTTAAATCCAGAAACTCTTCTTCATTAAATTTTTTGAATCTTGGGGTTGGGACCTGTGTTGGTCTACTTTTGTCTGTTGTGATATTGGTTGTGATGTTAAAGTTAATAAGATGATTGTCTGACCATGGTATTGGAGTGCATTTGAGTGAGTTAGGATTAAAGGAATTGTAGATTGCTTCAGGGAGGAGGACAAGGTCGAGAATATTTCCTTTGTTATGTGTTTTAGTGTTGATTATTTGGTGAAAATCCATGTCTATTAATGAGTCAAAGAAGAAGGTAGAATATGAAGCTGGCAGTGAGGGGAGGTTAAAGTCTCCGAGTGTTATTATTGGGTTTTTGTCAGTGGAGGTGCATAGGAATTCGATTAACGTATCTAGGTTTTCTGATTGTTGATCAGGTGGTCTGTAAATTAAACAAATTCTAAGATGGCCTATTTTCATAATGATAGTGTCTATGTTTGTGGATAAGTTCGATGGCTGTTGTCTAGCTTTTAAAGTGTTTTTTGTCATCATTAGTACGCCACCTCCTTTTTTGTGATTTCTATGTGTATATGCAATATTGTAGTCATGGTTATTTAGCTGGTTTATGAAGACATTATCGGTATCTGTTAACCAAGTCTCCGTGACACACAGTATATCTGGTTTTAGGTCAGCTAGAATGTCTGCGAATATAGGAAGTTTATTTTTCATTGATCTAGCATTTATTAGAATAATCGATAATGGTTTCAAGTTTTTGATGACATTGTGGTTCTTTAATTGGTGAGGTAAGGTATAGTTTATGTGGATTAGTCTATGGGAGTTAACTTTGGGATGGTGGTGATTCCATGGGGAGGGTTAGATCTTGGTGTATTATGTATGATTGGGATGTTATTGACGTTATTGCTATTTAGGCTGTGGGTCAGGATGATTAAGGTTGTTATAGTGATGGTAATGTAAAGTAGTCTTAGTATAGGGTAATTTGAAAAAGGCATTTTCGGGTTGGGGCTTTTAGAGAGATATCTGTGTGGAGTATGAATATCTATCTAGGCAAAAGATAAAGTGGTGCGGGCTAGAATGGAATATCTTAAATTCAGTATGTTAAGCTAGAACATAATGCAAGTAGCAGGAAACCGTGGCTAGAGTTAGTGACATATGCTATCTCAGTTAATAGCTTTAGGTAGTCAACAATATTAACAATTGCTAGCGGTTGTGAAGAGTATTACCTCAGGCGGTAGTTAACTGTTGAATACAATGTTACCTCAGACAGAA
The DNA here is from genome assembly GCA_033557465.1 of Ichthyophis bannanicus. Taxonomy (NCBI): domain Eukaryota; kingdom Metazoa; phylum Chordata; class Amphibia; order Gymnophiona; family Ichthyophiidae; genus Ichthyophis; species Ichthyophis bannanicus. The sequence goes on from CM066034.1 coordinate 206,731,655, forward strand.
GAATTAGTATTACCTTATACAGTAGCTAAGTTGGTTACATTCATGCCCACCTGAAGGTCTTTCATTTCCATGTAGTGATGTGAGATCAGTCATCCAGGTGGGTTTGCACAGGGAGTTTCTCCAGGAACAAGCAGGAAGTCAGTCCTCACTTATGGGTGATGTCTGTGCCAGTGGAGCCCATGCAGAAGTATTTCCCAAGCTTTCAATGACGGCCTTTGGGATATGCTACAATGCATGCCTGGTCCCCTTCCCACCCAAGGGTGCCATCTTGCTCTGTCTCCTTTTTTCCATGGAGCCAAACGGACGTGAGCCGTGTTTCCCCAGAAAAGTGGAGTGGAGGAGTGGCCTAGTGGTTGGGGCAAGGTACTTCAGGCCGGAAGGTCAGAGGTTCAAATCCCACTAGAGGACAGCAACCTTGGGCCGGAAGGACTGGGGTTTCTAGTCCCACAGGTGCTCCTTGTGGTCTTGGGCAAGCCACTTAACCCTCCATAGCCCATGTTCCCTGTAAAATAGTTATCTCCAAGTTATAATGCCCTGTTCAAAGTAATTTCAGTTTGTTCAATGTAAACCGCACTGATGCAGAATAGCGCGGTATATAAGAGAATGTAAATAAATAAATAAATAAAAATTCTCGTCATTATCCTTAAAAGTTAAGTTATTCCTGGTTAGCAACAGGTTTCTCTTCCCACCTTGAGCTGGTACCATCCCTGGCCCTTTTATTCATTGAGGTTCCTCAACTGACATTTGTGACTTTTTTCTCACAGGGTTCGTTGACCCCCATCCAGGTGCTACCCACCATGTCTCCAGATAGATTCAAAAAATGTGACTGCTGCAGTAAAACCATATCAGTAACCGACACCCATGACTGCTGCTTACGCTGCCTGGGCCCGGATCATTACAGCACCTCCTGTGACCTGTGCCAGGCCATGATGCCTAAAACCAACAGAAAAAGGTCGGAGTTCTAGGAGAAATTGTTTCCTAGGTCCGACTTGGCCCCCAGACTCCCCAACGCCGAGCTCCAAGCCCAGCACATCCTGCAAGGCCTGAGCATCCTCGGAGTCCCACAGCGGTGAGTCCTCTGAAGATCTCAGATCTAGAGAAAATTTAAAAAGTCTTTGAAATCCGCCAAGGTTGCACCGGAGAAACCCATTAAAACCGCCCGGAGGGACTCGGGCAACTCTGAGAAGCGCCCCACCAAGGTCCTCAAGGAGGATTCCTCGGCTGGTGGAAACCATGAGAGGTTCCTTGAGACTGTAGTCGAGGACACACGAGAGTGTTGACACCAGATCCAATATCCTCTGTGCCCACACCGAAAGCTGTGGAGCCTTCTGGCCTGGAAACCAGAATGGCGGCCTTGGAGCAGAACATCACTGCTATCCAGGCCCTGCAACAGGCAATGATGGCCGGTTCATTCACCCAGACCATTGAACCCTCAACTGTGAGGGAGTCCCCGGTCATCAAGCCGAGCACCACCAGCCTCGGGTAAGCCCTCGGTGCCAGTTGAAATTTCGATCCTGTTCAGTCATCCGGTCCTCACCGGCCAGTGTCCATGATTTGGACCCCGGGTCCTAAGCAGGATGCCGACCCTTCGATGCTGGCCTCAAGGCAAGGAGTGGTAGGACCTCAGACTCGTCACCGCTTGACTCAAAGTGGGAGATGGACGATGAGGCCTCTCCGGATACCAAATGGCACAAATATATATTCCCTTGGACCCGTCGCACCTGGCGCCCCAGCACCACTCCCCTCCTGAGGATGTGGCCTTCTATGACTTGTCAGGGACCTAGCCAGAGGTGCACAGGGCCTCCTCTGTGCATAACGAGCAGAGGAGGCCCTGTGCACCAAGAAGTTGGAGATTCTTACCCAAGGAAATCTTCAAGGTGCCCGAGCAGCCAATCCTCAAGAGGCTACTACTTCAGATGTGGGACATGCTGGCGTCAGAGCCAGTGGTATGCTGGCACCTCAACACTATGTACTGCGTCCAGAAGGGGCCCAGGGTTCCACAAACCCCAGCTCCTGCATAACTCCATGGTTAAGTCGACCATGCAGAAACTCAAGAGCCATAAAACACACTCCTCTGTGCCCCCCCCCCCCCCCCAGAGGGAGGCCAGAGCCCTCAACGCTATCGGGCGCAAGTGCTACCAAGGCTCGATGCTCAGGTGCCGGATCAAAGGCCTTTGAGCTCTGCATAGGCATGTACCTAAAGGCTCTGGCCCAAGAGCTATCGGGGTGTATGGCAGGCCTTGTAGGGGAACCCCTCCAACAGTTCCAGGCCCTGACCTCGGGGATCAAGGACTGTTCCATGTTCCTCTCCCAGGCAGCCTATGATGGCTTCAAGTCAGTGGATCAGGTAGCCGTGGCCAGCATTGGGGCTCGACGCCAAGCTTGGCTACAATCCTCCAACCTTGAGCAATGGGTCCAAGACAAGCTGCTCGACATCCCCTGCACTGGGGAGAACCTGTTTGGCAAACCCATGGCCGACAAAGTGGCCAATATTGAGGCAGACATGGTGACCCACCAGAGGCTCTCTAAGATCATCTCATCCCACCCCTGCAAAAAACCACCAGGGAAGAGGCCCCCTTTCCCGAGGAAAAAGGGGTCTTTTGGGCAGGGTCGCCAATACCAACCTCCTCAGACCAGCAGTAGGCTCCTCACTCCAGAATGCAAAAGCACGGGGCTCAGAAGCCAACATAAGAACATAAGATATGCCATACTGGGTCAGACCAAGGTCCATCAAGCCCAGTATCCTGTTTCCAACAGTGGCCAATCTAGGTCATATGTACCTAACAGTTTCCCCAAAAGACACAGGTTCCACAATGCTTTTACTGGGTCAAGCATTGATATCCTGGGTCCCTTCTTAATAATGGTTTATGGACCTTTCCTCCAGGACCTTGTCCAAACCTTTTTTAAACCCAGCTACACTAACAGCCTTTACTACATCCTCCGGTAACAAATTCCAGAGTTTGATTACACGTTGAGTGAAAAAATATTTTATTTTATTAGTCTTAAATAGTTTACCCTGTAGCTTCATTGCATGTCCCCTAGTCTTTCTGTATTCTGATAACGTAAACAATCGATCTACGTTTACCCGTTCTACTCCGTTCATTAATTTTTAGACTTCTATCATATTTCCCCTCAGCCATCTCTTTTCCAGGTTAAAGAGCCCTAACCTTTTTAGCCTTTCTTCATAGGAGTATCCTTCCATCCCCTTTACCGTTTTGGTGGCTCTTCTCTGAACCTTTTCTAATAACGCTATATCCTTTTTAAGATACAGCGACCAGAATTGCACACAATATTCAAGGTGCGGTCTCACCATGGAACGATATAGAGGGATTATAATATCTTTTGTTTTATTTTCCATTCCTTTCCTTATGATACCTAGCATTCTGTTTGCTCAAAAGCACCTAAGCCCCAGCTCCCACCCATCCTGGGGGGAGCTTTTGACTCCCAGGGCCTACCCTCTCCCAAGAGACCTTCACTAGCCCACAAGGGAGCTCCTGATGCTCTTTGCCTACAAATGGACTACAATCACCATGGACCAGTGGGTACTGCAGGTGGTTAGGTAGGGATACCTTCTCCACCTACAGCAGATTCCTCCCAGGTTCTTTCCTAGAGAACTGGTATGACCCCCTCCTTCACCACACCCTGCTGTTCACAGAGCTCGCAGGTCGTCTTGGGGACAATTCAGTAGAGCCTGTACTCAAACACCTAAGGGGCAGAGGCTTCTGCTCCAGGTACTTCCTCGTCCCAAAGAGAACTGGGGCCTCAGGCCCATCCTAGACCTGCGAAACTTAAACAAGTTTCTGATGAGGGAGAAGCTTAAGATGCTCTCCCTTGGAACACTTTTGCCTCACCTCTGCCAGAGAGAGACTGGCTGTGCTCCTTGGACACATATCCTTATCCACATATCCTTATCCACCCACACCACAGGCAGTACTTAAGGTTCGTGGTAGGAGGAAAACACTGCCAGTATAAGGAGCTACCCTTTGACCTCTCATCCTCGCCAACGATCTTCACGAAATGCCTAGTAGTGGTAACTGCCCACCTGTGTCTGTAAGGGGCCATTGTCTTCCCCTACGTAGACTGGCTCATCAGAAACAGCAGAGCTGCAGAGGCCAGTCAAGCCGCAAGACATGCAACCCTCCTGCTGCAGCACCTGGGATTCATCAACTACCCCAAATCCCACCTCTCTCCAACCCAGAGTGTGGAGTTCATGGGTGCTCAGCTCAAATACATTACAGGCCAAGGCTGTCCTCCCCAGGGAGAGTGCAGAATGCCTCAGGCAGCTAGCGGTGGAAGTTCAACACCGCTGGTCAGTGCCAGCTCATCTCCTCCTTTGCCTGCTGGGCTATATGGCCTCCACAGTCCATGTGACCCTGCTAACCCACTTACACATGCGGCAGCCCAGTGGTGCCTCCGCTCACAGTGGACCAAAGCCACAGACAGATTATGGGACAGGATCAGATTAACCCACCAGCTGGCAGACTCCCTCAGGTGGTGGCAAATAATCCACCACCTGCTAGCAGGGATGCACTTCCAAGCACCTGCACCCCAGAGGGTCCTGACCACAGACCTCTCCCTCCTAGGTTGGGGGTGCACTGAAGGGACAGCTGCACACAAGGCAGCTGGTCCTAGGTGGAATCTCTGCTTCAGATCATTCTCCTGGAGTTCATGGCGATCTCCCTGGCCCTACGGGCATTTCGCCACCACCTGCAAAATCAGTCCGTACTAATTCAGATGGGCAAACAAGTTGCCATGTTTTACGTCAACAAGCAGGGGGGCATGGGGTCATACTTCCTCTGCCAGGAAACGGTGACCCTTCTGTCCTTTGCAGTGCACAACAACATGCTCCTGCAGGCAGTTCACCTCCCGGGCCAAGACAACCTTCTGGCGGAAAGACTGAATAGGGTCCTCCGTCCACACGAGTGGCACCTGGACCCCAGAGTGGCTGCTCGACTCTTCCTCCTCTGGGGCAGCCCTGTGATGGACCTATTCGCCACTCTGGACAACACCAAGCTGCCCTGCTTCTTCTCACGGCAACCACACTCAGAGAGGGTTGCGGCGGATGCTTTCCTGGTCCCATGGATGGAAGGCAGCTTCTGTGCTTTTCTGCCGATCCATCTGGTCGTCAAGACCCTCTTCAGGGTCCAGCATAAGGGGGCATCTCTAATACTAATCGCCCCCAGATGGCCCAGACAGCCTTGGTTACCACTGCTGCTTTCCCTTGTGACGGCACTCCCGGTCCCACTGGGTTGTGCACCAGACCTCCTGACATAGGACTCCCTCCTGCACCCCACTCTGGGGGTCTCTAACACTAACAGTGTAGCTGCTGAAAGGATAGCATTGTCTCCTTCAACCTTCCGAAGGAGGTTGAGGAAGTCCTGCTAACTTCCCGAAAGCCCTCCACCAGGCGAGCTTACGCCTTCAGATGGTGAAGATGCTCCGTATGGTGTGTGGAGATAGTGGAGAACCCGATCTCCAGGAACAAGCAGGAATGTAGTCTTCACATATGGGTGACATTGGTACCGATGGAGCCCACGTGGGAAGGCTCTCCAGTGTCCAATAGGAAAGCTTTTGGGAGCATCCCACTGCACCTGCATAGCTGCTTTCCCACCTTTCCAGCTCTCCCTCCTCAGTTCTTCATTTTCCAGAGCCGACGGGAAACAACTCCTGTAACCCCAGAAAATTCCTGTTTTTCATATTTTTGTGGTTCGCGTCTGCCTTCTCGTTGACACTGGTACAGACTTCTGTCGGTTCTTTCTTTCTTCTCACATGGAAGGTCATCTTCCCCATTGCCCTCACTTCAAGGTGCATTAGTGAGCTCCAAGCCTTGGTGGCTGACCCACGTTATACATGGTTCCGCCATGATAAGGTAGTCCTTAGGACTCACCCTCACTTCATGGTGAAGGAAGTCTTGCCCTTCCATTTGAACCAGTCGGTCTACCTCCTTGTGCTTTTCGCTACACCATAGGGCAGAAGCAACCCTAGGCAGAAGCAACCCTCCACACTCTGGATTGTAAACATGCCTTAGCCTTTTATCTTCAGAGGACTTGAGAGCACTGGAAAGCTTCTCAGCTGTTCGTCTCCTTTGACTCTAGTCACCTCGGGTTGCCAGTCTCCAAATGTACTCTCTCCAAGTGGATAGCAGACTGCTTCACCTTTGCTTATCAGAAGGCAGGACTCTCCCTCAAGGGTCATGTCACTGCCCATAATGTTCGAGCCATGGCTACCGCTATGGCAAATCTATGATCTGTAGCCATTGACGAGATCTGCAAAACAGAAACTTGGTCTTCGGTCCATACTTTTGCTGTTCACTACTGTCTGGACAAGGACTCTCGCCAGGATGCCATGTTTGCAAGGCTGTTCTTCAGCATCTCTTTCAGACTTGGTGCAACTCTTACCTTCCATACCGGACTTTGATACCAGACATCCATGGAGGATGCATAACTCTTTAGGCGTTCCTGTAGCTAATCACTGCCATTTCTGAGGTCATCTCTCTGGCATCCTCTAGCTAGGGAGTCCCATATGTGAAGACTACATTCCTGCTTGTTCTTGGAGATAGCGTAATTACTCACCTGTAACAGGTGATCTCCAGGAACAGCAGGAATGTAGTCTTCACAACTCACCCTCCTCACCTAGGAGTTGTAGGTTTTCTCTTTTTTCTATTTCTCTCCTTTTATCTCAGCTATAAACTCAGCTGAGGAGGGAGAGCTGGGAAGGCAGCTATGCAGGTTCAGTGGGTTGCTTCCAAAAACTTTCCTATTGGACGCTGGGGAGGGTTCCCGGGCAGGCTCTGTCTGTATCGATGACACCCATATGTGAAGATTAAATATGGGAGGGAGGAATGGCCTAGTGGTTGGGGCAAGTTACCTCAGGTTGGAGGGCCAGGGGTTCGACGACAACTTTGGGCTGGAAGGGCTGGGGTTTCTAGTCCCACAGATGTTCCTTGTGGCCTTGGGCAACCCTCCATTGCCTCAGATACAAAAACAGATTGTGAGCCTTACAGGGACAAGGGAAAAATATATACAGTACCTGAATGTACACCGCTTTGACTTGTAGAAAAACTGTATATAAGCCTAGTTAAATTAAATAAATAAATTCCTGCTGTTCCCGGAGATCACCTGTTACAGGTGAGTAACTACTGCATCTGTCACACACAGGGCTGAAGTCCAATAATGAGCTAAGGGAGAGTCCACCTGAGTGCAATAGCTGCACACCACCACCACCCTATCGAGGGCAAACCCCTCTTCGGCCAGCCCCTGGTTTCTTGGTTCCTCCGGGGCCTCCTGTTGTCTAAGCCCCCTGTGTGCCCTCCGGAGTGGGACTAACATGGTGCTCTCACAGCTCACTAGACCACCTTTCGAGCCTCTAGTCACTTGCCATCTGCGGTATCTTTCATGGAAGGTTGCTTTTCTGGTGGCCCTCATGTTCATTCAGTGTGTAAGTGAACTTCAGGCCCTGGTGGCAGAGCCACCATATACAAGATTCTACAAGAACAGGGTGGTGCTCCGCACCCACCCCAAATTCCTCCCAAAGGTGGGATCTCTTTTCCACTTCAACCAGAAGGTGGTTCTTCCCATCTTTTTTCCCACGGCCCCATGCCATTTGGGAGGAAATTGCACTTCATACACTGAATTGCAAAACAGGCCCTGTCCTACTTACAATGGACTTGGGGTCAATGCAAAACTCCTCAGCTTTTTGTTTGACCCCAGCAGACTGGAGCGTCCCATGACTAAGTGAGCTCTGTCCATTCTGGTGGCAGACTGCATTGCCCTCTCCTGTGAACAAGCTGGGCTCTCTCTGGAACACCGTGCATCGTGTGAGAGCGATGGCCACATCAGTGGCGAACCTGTACTCGGTGCTGGTGACGGAGATCTGCAAGGCTACTACATGGTCTTCAATTCACACGTTTGTGGCTTACTACTGCCTGGAGAGAGTCCCATCGAGACATTGCCTTCGGCCAGATGGTACTCTGCAATCTTTTCAGGGTGTAGGCAACTCCTACCCTCCAACCCTTCTGTGTTCAGGCTACTGGAGTGATGGTGCCACTGGATCCTAGGGTCTTGCAGAATCTCTCAGTGGGGACTCATCTTCTGCAACTCACGGCTACCTGACTGGTCGCCATTGGTGCTGTCGTGGGTTGGTCCTCGGCAGCCTTGAGCTAGGGAATCACATATGTGAGGACTGACTTCCTGCTTGTTCCTGGCTACCTAGACACTGGGGTCTTTAGAGTTTCTCCTCAGACTCGCTTGTGGCTGCTCACGGCTGGGCTGTATATTTCTACAGGTTCTTTTTCCTGCCTGTTCCTGGAGAAAGCGTAGTTACCTGTAACAAGTGCTCTCCAGGGACAGCAGGAATCAGTCATCACAACCCTCCCTCCTTCCATTGGAGTTGCTGTACAGTTTTTGCCATCTTCTTTTGTTGGCTTTAGCTGCGTCATCTGACCGAGTAAGATGGCACCCTTTGGTGGGAAGGGGGACCACGCATGCATGGTGGCATTCCCAAAGGTTTCTTTGAAAGCTGGGAAGATGCTTCTGTGGGGGCTCTGTCGGCACCTATGTCACCCATGTGTGAGGACTGATTCCTGCTGTCCCTGGAGAACACCTGTTACAGGCGAGTAACTATGCTGTTCCAGGGGCTCCTGATGCAGAGGCCAGTACTGCTGGTTGACTTGGCTCACTTCTCATTTATGCCCAGTTCTTGAGAGATGATGCTTAGCATATAAGGACTATTCTTTTGCTGTAGTTTCTGTGCTTCTGGAAGTGAGGCTGTGCTCTACCTGCCTTGCCTCCTATATAGGTGCCCGGTGCCTGACTGAGCACTGGTGTTGCGAGTGTCTCGTCAGCCCTAGTACAGTGGACCTGCCCGCCTTACTTGCCTCCTTCAGGACAATTTTGATAAAGACCTCTCCCTTAAGGGTTCAGGTAGCTGCCTTCTCATGTTTTCAGGAGCTAATAGTGGAGCTCTTCATGGCCTCGCACCTGGATGTGGCCCGTTTACTTCAGGGAGTAAGGCATTTGCATCCTTCCTTGTGATCCAGACTTTAGGAAAATCCATAATCTGGGAAGTAAAATGTCACCTTTACAGTCTTCATTTGGTAAGAACTAGACTATCCTGGATCCTGCATCTTGCTGGATTTGAGGATACTTTGATTCCTCTAGCAAAATACAGTTGTGGTCAACATTATTGGCACCCTTGCATTTTTGGTATGTTGTATACAGTATCTTGAGAAATAATTGGAAATATTCCAATTTATGTCATCATAATATTTTAATATGTTCAAAGGCATACAACAAAAAAAGTTTGTGCAACGTAAACAGAGTAATTTCTGAGAAAAAAAAACAAAATATGACCTGGACAGGATTAATGGCATCCTTCACTAATATGGTTGCATAACCCTTGGCAGTGATGACAGCCTCCAAACGTTTCTTGTAGTCATCTACAAGTTTCGTACATTTGTTTGCTGGTAAGTTTCTCCCACTCTTCAACTATAATTTCTTCCAGCTCATGAATGTTTCCAGGATTACTTTTACCAATATCAGATTTCAGCTTTTTCCAAAGGTTCTCGATTGGATTGAGATCAGGACACCTTGCTGGCCAGTTTAAAACAGTCCATTTTTTCCTTTTTAAGCATTCTTTTGTACTTTTGGATGTATGTTTTGGGTCATTGTCCTGCTGGAAGACCCATGACCTTCGACCCAGACTTAGCTTTCTGACATTAGATAGTACATTTCTCTTCAAAATACCTTGGTAGTCCTCTGACTTGATTTCTTTAATACGTTCCAGGCCTCCGCTTCCTGAGGCAGCAAAACAGCCCCACAACATTATAGAACCTCTACCATATTTAACTGTAAGAAGGATGTTCTTTTCCTTTATAAGCTTCATTTTCTCAGAAGAATTATGGTTTCTCAAAGGGGGGGGTTGGGCAAAAATCAGGTATGCCTTTTTACGTCTGTATTTGAGCAGCTGGATCTTTCTTGGCCTTCTCCCTTGAAGTCCTTCTTTGTTTAGTGTGTGGAGTATGGTGCAGGTTGAAACCACCACTCCAGATTTCTCTAGGTCAGCCTTAAGCTCTTTATGTGTTTTACATGGTGTTTTTCCAACAGCTCTCACTAACCTTTGAAGACTTCTTGGATTAATTTTCTTCTTCACACCATATCCTGGGAGGTTCTTGACAGTTCCATGAGCAGAAAACTTCTTAATAACATTGTGAAATGTAGACACAGGAATCACAAGGTCTTGGAGATGGCCTTGTACCCCTTTGAGGTGTGATGTTTGGTGATAATGGTTTATCTGATCTCTTATCTTCACCAATGTGAATATGGAACAGAGTGAATGTGGCCATTTTAAACATTGGAGCCATCATTCATTGGTTGATTCAAGTCGTGAGTACTGACAATTGATCACAGGTGCTCTAATGTTACTTAGTGGGAATGTGGTTCTTCTATTCAAACTGATTTGAATTGTTTATATTCGTGTTCTGGCAATGCTCCAATTTTTATACTATTTCCTTTTTTAATTGGTCTTGTTTTATTTGATTTTTGTGTGTCAAATATGTGTGCATATATATAGCCCAAATTCATTTCACTGGCCACTGTTTTTTTAGGAGATATTGGACATTAAGGAGTTGAACTGAACTGCAAGAGTGTCAATAATGTTGGGCACAACTGCATGTATTAACGTACCCACCAACAAGATCAGAATAAGTGACCAGTTGCCATCCTCATCCTAATTCCCACATTTATGAAAAGGAACAATATCTGCACTTCTCCAGTCCTCTTGGAGCACAAATATCATCAAATTTTGATTCAAGAACATCATCAGTGGGTTTGCCAGAATTTCCGAGTTTTCCAGATCCTATCCCATCTGCCACATAGTTTGTCCAGTTTTAATTTTGCTGATTCCATGCAAAAGCATCTCTTTTATAAATGGTATGACATTTATCCCCCTATGATATATTCCCCTACTACCTATTAGTAGACTTTTAAAAACTGACAAACATATTTAGTGTATCTGCTTCTTCCTTATCCTTCCACACATTTTTCCTCTTCAGTCTTACAATCCCATCTCTGCAATTCTTTTACTTAAATATCTGAAAATGTCTTGTCACTTCTCTTTATCACCTGGGTAATCTTTTCTTCTGCTGGTATTTTTGCCGTCCTGCTACTTTTCCTGCTTCTCTTAGCTTTTACAAATTTCCTTTCTTTATGATATCCCTTTTAGCTTCTGAATGCTAATCTTTTTGCTCTTATATTCTACACTATTGCAGAGTTTGCAGTGTCTGTAAAAATTTTGGTAGTCCTGCTTAATCATAGCACCAATTCACTTTAATTTCAAGAAAGTGCTACAATAGTAACTTTGATGCTGTCAGAATGATTGAACCAATGCTAAATATCAATCCAAGGTATACTTTACATTGCAAGATCTTGAATGCGGTAAATCTCCAGAAACAAGCAGGAATGTAGTCCTCACATATGGGTATCGTCGGCACCGACGGAGCCTGCGTGGAAATGCTCCCCAGCGTCCAATAAGAACGCTTTTGGGAGCATCCCTCAGCACATGCGCGCTGCCTTCCCGCCTTTCCAACTGTCCCTCTTCAGTTCTTCGTTTTCCGCGGAGCCGACAGGACCTATTCCCTGTCACCACAGAAAATTACATATTTAAACTTCTTTCTGTGGTCGCGTTTGCCTACCACACGACGCCTACCGGTACCGCCGGTTCTTTTCTTTTCTTTCTTTAAAAACAAAAAAAACCTTTCAGTGTTTCTTTCAGAAACTTTCCTTTTTGGTGCTAGGCGCCATTTTGGGCACTAGGCCCCTTTTTCCTAAATCATGGAAAAGCCAACTAGTGGCTTTAAAAAATGTACTAAGAGTGGCGGTAACATTTCCGTCACTCACACCCATGATTGGTATCTAAAATGTTTAGGACCTGATCATTCTCCAACTGATGTCTCTCCTGCATGGAGATGACCAAAAAAGGAAGACAGAACCGGGCCGCAAAGCTCGGTACCCTTTTTTCTTCAGATGCCAGATCCATTGCATCGACATCGTCGAGGGCCTCTTCTTCCTCCCATGGATCTCAGGTAACTAAACATAAGAGCTGGTCCTCAAAGAGTAGCTCTCCTGCTAAGCATCGAGAGGCTGTTGGCATTACCCTTGAGGGAACCACACTGGCAAAACAGCCCTGGTGGGAGGCTGAGGCTTCCAAAGCATCGATGGGGCTTCAGGATGTTCTCGAGGCCTCAACCTCGCAAGAACTACCTTTGCCATGCTCAGGGGTGCCAGCCGTCCTTACTGGTACCGACACCCAGGCATCAGAAGCGTCGATAGACCAGAGGTTCCTCGCTATCGAGCGCAATATTGCAGCTCTTCTCTCAGCTGCGGTTCCGGTGGTCCCAAGAGCACCGGTGCCGACATCGACACCGATGCTGGTACCGACACCGGTAATGCCAGTACCGACGGTGCCGGCCCCAGTGGGAACTCTTCCTATGCCATCTCTGACTGGAGGGGACAAAGCGGTACTGGCTCACCTTGGTACTGACTTTGATTGGTACCGGGATCGTGCTTTGCAAGAGCATCGGAGTCAGGAATACTTTGATTCCTCCGATTCTGAAGACTCTGACAATTCTGCTGGCACTAGAGGGTTTCTTCTAGAAGATCCCTCTTCTCCCCATTGCAGAATGTCACCTCCAGAGGACATGTCTTTTCAGGATTTCATCCGTGATATGGCCAAAGGTCTTTCAATCACAGTAGCTCCTGAAGAAGAACCCAGAGCAAAGGGATTGGAAATCCTCCAATATCCTAAAGCTCCCAAGGAGTCAGCTACTCTGCCTATCCATGAAATTCTGCATGGCTTGATGCTCAGAATGTGTGAGACACCTCTGACCACTTCTCACTCTAGGAGGCTTGATACTATGTATCAAGTTCCACCATGTCCTGGTTTTCAGAAAACCCAGCTGCCACACCATTCAATGGTAGTGGAATCAGCCATGTGTAGGATGAAAAGTGCAAAGAGACATGCATCCAATCCTCCAGGTCGTGAATGCAGGACTCTGGATGCTTTTGGATGCAGAGCTTTTCAAGCTTTCATGTTTCAGTTAGAATCAGTTCATACAGCCTATATATGGGAATGTTCCTTAAAGAAGTCACAGGAGACTTGGAACTTATGAGCCCTTTTCTCCCAGATGATAAGAGAAGATTTTCTTGCTGTAGTTAAGCATGCTCAAAATGTCTCCAAGTTTGTCAATCGTGCAGCTTTTGACTGCTTTGAATGCATCAGCAGAACTTCTGCTATTGCCATTGGTGCACGACGGATTGCCTGGCTATAGGCATCAGACTTGGAGACTTGGGTACAGGACAAATTAGGCAACATTCCTTGCACAGGAGAGAATCTCTTCGGCAAGAACTGGCAGGAAAAGGCTAATGAGTTAGATGCTGACAATTCTACCTTAGATAGATTGTCAAAGTCTACAGCCACTCCAGCCAAAATGAAGCCTTATAAAAAACCCTCTTTTAGCAAAAGGAGGAAGTTTTATCCTTCCTATACCCAGCAGGCTTCAGGTCAGGTTGCCCAAAAGGGACAACCTAGACAGCAAAAGAAACCAAAAGGACAGAGAGCCCAACCAGCTCTCCAGGTTCAGCCCCCTCAAGGGCTTTGACTCCTTCCCAGAGAGCTTCGCCTTCCTGCCTCTGAGGGGTCCCCAACCCCCCAATATTCCGGGCAGGTTATGCCACTTTATCAACAGATGGCATCAAATAACAGCAGAAGACTCCGACAATTACTAAAGCAGTTCAATTCACAAACCTCTGCAGACAATCTGCTAGATTACGAGGTCTCCACACTTCTTGCCCAAGGGGCAATAGAAGAAGTACCCATTTTTTAACAGGGAACGGGGTTCTACTCCCCCTATTTTCTTATCCCAAAGAAAACAGGGGGACACAGACCCATTCTAGACTTCAGAGAACTGAACAAATATCTGTTTCGAAAGAAATTCAAAATGATTTCTCTAGGAACTCTTCTGCCATACCTTCAAGGCCAGTACTGGCTTTGCTCTCTAGACTTAAAGGATGCATACACACACATTCTCATCCATCCATATAACAGGAAATTCTTACATTTCCTTTTCAGGGGAAGACATTTCCAGTACAGGGTTCTTCCTTTTGGTCTGGCTTCAGCACCAAGGGTGTTCACGAAATGCATGGCAGTAGTAGCAGCATTTCTACGAACCCTGGGGATTTTTGTCTTCCCCTACTTAGACTGGCTCATTCGAGCCTCCACAGTTGCAGAGGCCAGCACTGCACTATCTCGTACAATGCGATTCCTCCAATACTTGGGATTGGAAAACAACTTCCCGAAGTCTCAGCTAGTTCCTTTCCAATGCCTAGAATTCATAGGTGCCTATCTGAATGCCAGGCAGGAAAGGGCTTTCCTTCCACAAGCCCGGTGTCTTTGCATTATGCAGCTAGCTTCCCAAGCAGCGGGAAAATCCTCCCTCACGGCTCGGGAACTACTGCAGCTACTGGGACACATGGCATCCACAGTTCATGTAGTCCCATATGCTCGCCTCCACATGCGAGCAACTCAGTGGACCTCTCCACACAGTGGGCACAGGTGACGGGCAATTTGTCGGACAAAATAACAGTCTCTCAAAGACTAATTTTGTCCCTCCAATGGTGGCAATCACTAGAAAATCTGACAGTGTGGGGTCTCCTTTCCATCAACCCCACTTTCAGGCCACCCTAACAGATGCCTCACAGGTGGGTTAGGGAGCACACCTGAATCATCTCTCTACCCAGGGCACCTGGACTCCACAGGAGGTAGGTTTACACATAAACCTCCTGGAATTAAGAGCAATTTATTTAGCTCTTCGAGTGTTCCACGCCCAGCTCAGCTACAAGACAGTCCTGGTCCAGACGGACAATCAGGTAGCCATGTTCTATGTGAAAAGCAGGGCGGAACCGGCTCTCTATCGTTATGCAACAAAGCTTTACGACTATGGGCCCTTGCCGGAGAGCACCAAATTCACCTTCTAGTGGTATATTTTCCAGGCATTCAAAACCTTTGGGCAGACAAACTCAGTCGAGTATTGCTACCTCACGAGTGGTCATTCCACCTAGACCAGGTGGCAAAGATATTTCATCTCTGGGGTACTCCAGACATAGACCTCTTTGCAAGTGCACTGAATGCCAAACTTCCCCGTTTCTGTTCCAGGATACCGGCACACCACTGTCAGGCAAGGGATGCCTTCCTCCTTCACTGGGGTCAGGACTTCCTTTATGCTTTCCCACCCATTCCCCTCATTCCCAAAACACTCTTCAAGTTTCAGAGACAGGGGTCGCATGATTCTCATCGCACCACGATGGCCACGCCAGGCGTGGGTATTCCTTGCTTCTGCATCTCTCTCAAGCGGCACCTCTGGAGTTAGGGCACGCTCCAGATCTCCTTTCTCAGGAGAACGTGACGCTATGGCACCCGAATCCCCAGTCCCTGCACCTCACGGCCTGGTTGCTGAAGGCTTAGACCTCCAGAATCTCAACCTTTTTCAGCAGGTAAAAGATATTCTTCGAGCTTCTAGGAAACTTTCCACAAGAAGATCTTATGCCTTCAAGTGGAAACGTTTTACTATATGGTGCTCCAGGAGGGGATTAAACCCCCTGATCGTACATTTAGAATTGAATCTTCACTTATCGAATTCTGGGTTAAAGACCAAGTCGGTAAGAGTCCATCTTAGTGCAATTGCAGCTTCTTATAAGCCTCTGAATGGACAACCAATTTCCTCTCATCCACTCATATCAAGATTTATGAGAGGCCTTTTATTAACCAAACCTCCCATCAAGCCACCACCGGTGGCATGGGATCTAAATCTAGTTCTAGGGCAGCTCATGAAGCCGCCTTTTGAGCCTTTAACCACTGCAGCCCTTAAGTTCTTGACCTGGAAGGTCATCTTCCTAATTGCAATCACCTCTGCCTGTCGCATCAGTGAATTGCAAGCTTTAGTGGTTGATCCTCCTTATACTAGGTTTCATCATGATAAGGTTGTTCTTCGAGCTCACCCTCATTTTATGCTAAAGGCGGTTTCGCCTTTTCATTTAAATCAATCAATTTACCTTCCTGTATTTTTTCCTAGGCCTCACGCCTCTAATGCAGAAAGGAACCTTCATACTTTGGATTGCAAAAGGGCCTTAGCCTTTTACATAGAAAGAACACGGCAAAACAGAAAGTCTTCACAACTTTTTATAGCTTTTGACCCTAGTCATTTGGGACTTCCAGTCTCCAAAAGAACTTTATCTTAATGGATTGCCCAATGCATATCCTTTACTTATGAGAGTAAGGGTCTTCCTCTTCAGGACCATGTCACAGCTCATAATGTCAGGGCCATGACAGCTTCTATGGCTAATCTCCACTCTATGTCTATCGATGACATTTGTCGAGCAGCCACCTGGGCTTCGGTACACACCTTCACAGCCCACTACTGCCTAGATAAAGCCTCCCATCGGGATGCCTTCTTTGGCCAAGCTGTTCTTCAAAACCTTTTTCAAACATAAACCTGCTCCTACCCACCAACCCTGGTGGGATGCCAGAGATCCATGGGAGGAAGGATCCTCGCCCTTGACGGAGGCACCTTCCTAGGGCTATATCCCTGGCATCTTCAGCTAGGGAGTCCCCATATGTGAGGACTACATTCCTGCATGTTCCTGGAGATAGCGTAGTTACTCACCTGTAATAGGTGATCTCCGGGAACAGCAGGAATTTAGTCCTCACAACCCACCCACCTCCCCTAGGAGTTCTCTCTGTCTCTTTCCTCTCTCCCTCTGTCCTTTCACTCAGCTACAAACTTAACTGAAGAGGGACAGTTGGAAAAGCGGGAAGGCAGCGCGCATGTGCTGAGGGATGCTCCCAAAAGCGTTTTTATTGGACGCTGGGGAGCGTTCCGCGCAGGCTCCGTCGGTACCGACGATACCCATATGCGAGGACTAAATTCCTGCCATTCCCGGAGATCACCTGTTACAGGTGAGTAACTACGCTTTCTAGAGAGCAGTATACAGCATCTGGGCTGAACTGTGCCCTCAAGAATAACAAATCTTTCTGGTCTAGATAACATGAACAAAGCAGATCAAGCAGTTAATACATGCATGTGCATGTTCAATGGACTTTAGATCAGGGCACAAGAATGACTGAGTTGCTTTTAGGCAGGAATGCTTCAAAACCAAAGAGCTACAGACCACCTTCATAAAGCATCTCATTCTGAACCACCTGTTCATTCCAGAACATGCATAGTTATCAAAGTCAAGAATTTTACTACATTGAAGCTGTGTTAGCAAGAATGCTGATGGGCTCAGCTCGTTTTTTATAGTTGTAATGTAATGCTCAAATAGTTGGAATTTAGGTTTTAACATCATTGCAAGAATGAAATTTTTCAGTGGCAACAGCTGCATTTTTCAGCTGTCCTAGTAGTGTTGCAAGAATGATAAATATCATGTTGAAAAATGCAAAAACAAATGTACAGCCTTCCATGAAAAGGGATTAGTGGGTTTATTTAAAGTAATATTTTTAAAAAGCAATGTAAAGCAGTTGCTTTTTTAAAATCTTTATCTGACTGAACTAGGTTATTTCTTTTTTTTCATGTCTCTTGTGCTGTTCTTTATAGGTCTTTAGGTGTGCCAGTTACAGACCATACTTATGAAGACTGCAGGCTCATGGTCTCAGCTGGAGAGTTGACATTGCCTATGGAGACTGGTTTGGTTGAATTCACCAAGGTTAGCAAGAAACTAAAGTAAGCAAATTTTGCAGCTTATTAAGTCTAATAGTGTTTTTACTTTTGAATAACACATTCTGGTTAGAATTGGATCCACTTTAACATGCTTGAGTCAGTCAGTCAGTTAGTTTTGTCAGTTACTAGTTTTTTTCCACATATATAGATATGTAAGGTTTGGGTGCATTGTATATTAAATATGTGCAAAGATATTTCCTTATTGTTCCTCCAGTTTAGTCCTCAACCTCTAGTCCTCAACCTCTGGGTAGTGTACCACCTCCTGCAGCTTGGAGACTGGGCATGTCAAACTCATGACATCACTGGAAATAGCCTGCTGGTCTCCCATCAGCCCCTAGTGTGTCCAGTCTCCATGCAGCAGGAGGACGTAGTGAGCCTAGCTTCTGGGCTGACTTGAGGAACAGATAAGGAGCATTTAGTAAGACAAATTCTATTCTGATTTTAATTTTACTTTTAATTTTTACCCTTAATTTTACTTTTAATTCATTTACTTTTGGTTAATTGGCAATCAGGGATTTGTTCCCTTTAGTTGTTAGGAGCAAATTTCCTTATATTTAAAGTAATTTTAAATTTGAGCCTGGCTCTTTAAATTAGCAGCAGCTCCTGCCTTCCCTCCTTGTCAGTTATTTTCACTTGCTGCAGGTATTCGCCGGTGCGTATCTCTCTCCCTTGACGGTACAGGAGAGAGCTCCGGGACCCATACAGCCACACTGAAGCTGTGTGAGACGGAGCCTCTCCGTTACTGTGGGATTTTCATTTTACTCTGTGGAACCGGCTGAGCGGCCCTCGCCACGGCTGCCAGTTGCGGCAGCGCGGCTTGAGGGTCGCTTGAAGTCAGGGCGGTAGGAGCAGGCTGCGTGACTTTCGACCCTGCAGGTAAGGCCTTCAAGCTCTGTCGGTCTGCTGAGACCTCCTTTTTGCTGTTTTTGGCGCCAAAATTTGTTGGCGAAGGGGTGGCCATTTTCTCTCTAGTTATTTGGACCGCGTGGCGGGAGGTGCAGCGGGCTGCCTCTGTAAGGCAGACAACAGGCTGAATAGCTAGATTATTAGTCCTAGTGTTTGTTTCTTTCATTTGTAGGTTTTTTGATTCATTTACTTTTAATTTATTTTTAAATTTATTCTTAGTTGTTATAGGACTGCAGTTTTGGCATTGATCTCTGATGCCACATGTTCTCTCCCTCCTGACCATGTCTCTGAGGAGCATCGGCCATATTTTAGGTTCTTCAAGGGCAGAGCCCTAACTTGTAGTTGGAAGGAGGGACAGAATGGAAGTGTGCTTGAGACAGTAGCTCTTTTATGTATTCACGGTCTGCAAATGTATTCTATAGTGAAAGTTGCACAAAAACCTGTGGTTTCACAGGGACAGGTTTAGGAAACCTTAGGATAAATAATAAGAGTTAAACCGTCAACCAAGAAGTGCTTGTACTCAGAGGGCAGCTGGTACACTCAATAGTGCCTTTCTGTGACAGTGTATATACAGCAATCATCAGATTGATCTCTGCAAGTCAGGGAAGAAATAACCACAGGGCCACCTCATGGGCACTCAGGGTTAGTGACTAAACAAGCAACTGTAATATTCTGCAAATAAAGATTATATGGCCAAGAATTAAAGCTTTTAACTGCTGTATCGTTTATCTGGTTCTGGTGCCCTAAAGGCCACCGGATGGCAGTGCTGCCCATGAATCACATATATTATTCAGTGCCCCCAACCCTGTGGGGTTTGTAAAATACGAAATCGCATTCTTCTTCAGGTTCACACAGGCAGCAACCTCTAAGACCTCCACTTGCAAGGTTGCCTGTGTATCCCACCGCTATTTCTCTGCCTGCAGGAATGCCGGGGAGGGGGGGGTGCCTGTGTGTTTCATAGCTCCACTTACAGTGATGTGCAAAAGTCTGGAATCGCTTGTAAGTTTTGCGTTTTTCGTACTTTCTAATGTGGTTTTTTTTTTAAATTTTGCATTAGCCCAGCATATTCATCTTTCTACCACGTTAAAAGGGATACATTTGGCTATTAGAGTTGACCTTTTTGCATTCCTTGCTTCCAGTTTAAATACTTTACAGACACTGGGAGATAGTTACTGCGATTTTTGTGGATCCTGCGTCAAAACTGGATCGAGATTATCCAATATGCACACATTATTTCTGACCAATCAGGAGGCTGGTTTCACTAACCAATCACAATGCAGATTTCTAGCCAATAGTGCAGCTATAAAATCGCGCAGAATTTTTGAATTTCATACGCTTTCTGGATCGACCATGAAGATGACTCGGACCCTGACGTTGGAGGGAGGAGCGTGTCCGTGTGTCCTTTATGAATGAGGAAGGATTTTCAAGCCATCAGATAGCCAGGAAATTTGGCTGCAGTCAGAGCGCTGTTATGATTGTACAGAAGAAGAAAGAAACGGGTTCAGTAGTGGACAAGCCTCGTTCATGTCATCCACATGCATCAACATCACGCCAGGACCGCGCACTACGATGCATTTCACTGACTAATCGTAAGTTGACCTCTCCTCAGCTACTTCGAGAGTGGTCAGACACAAGAGTGAGGTCAGTGTCAGCTCATCAACAGTTCGTCACCGGTGCCTACAGTTTGGTCTCCGGGGCTGCAAAGCACGGAATAAGCCACTGATGACTGACATACAAAGGCGTAACTGGATCGTGTGGGCGAGAAAGCACTCAACCTGGTTGACTGAAATGTGGGAAAAGGTGCTATTCAGTGATGAAAGCACCTTCTGCCTGTTTGGTAAGCAGGCCCACACCTATGTGAGGAGATTTCCTGGAGAGGAATTCAAGCCTGAGTGTCTCAACCTCACTGTGAAGCATCCTTTGAAGGTCATGGTCTGGGGCTGCATGGCTGCCAGTGGCGTTGGACGTCTTCACATCGTCAATGGAATGGTCAGCGGGGCCAAGTACATCACCATACTGCAAACATGCATGGTGCCATCAGCACACCAGCTGTTTCCTGGCCAGTTCCTGTTCCAAGATGACAATGCACCCTGCCATCGCTCCAGACAGGTGATCAGCTGGAAGCAGTGAAACATCATCAAGTCAATGGACTGGCCTGCCCAGTCTCCAGATCTGAATCCAGTCAAGAACCTGTGGCACAAGGTGGCCTTAGAAATATCCAAGAGGCATCCGACATCAAAGCATGAGCTGATTGAGTCACTCATTGCAGCTTGGAACCGCGTTTTCACCAACGATCACCTTGTCAGACTGGTTCACTCAATGCCGACAAGGTGCAGTCAGGTGATCAAGAACAAAGGGTGGCCCATCATATACTGAGCCATCACTGACACATAAAAATGGCCTTTTTCAAGGCCACATACATTAATTTGAAGGAAACCTGGTGTGCATCCATAATATTTTAAAGCATACTTACAATAATATATCGTTGGCCAGCGATGTACATTATGTGATTTTCACAGAAAATCTATCAATAGGACAACTATGGGGAACAAACTCAGAAAATAAGGGCCAAACCAATACTAAAAGTTGGCCCTAATAGCCAAATCTATCATCATGAGATACACAGAAAAAGCCACTGGGAGGAAAAAGAAATTAAGATATAAGGTCACGAAGTTGAAAAAAGGTCAAATTTACAAGTGATTCCAGACTTTTGCACACCACTGTAGCATGCCCTTCCCAGGAAATTCTCATCTATTTCTAGAGCCTGTGCTATCAGAGCAGAGCTTTAAGCACTTAGCAGGGCCACTGTCCCGTCTGTGCCATTTGTTAAAGGGCCCATGCTGAGGGTAAAGAGAAGTACTTCTGGGTAGCACAGTCTGGGGCTTAGCGCTACAGGGCACTGGAAGGTGTCATAGCAGAAGTCAATATTCTGTGTATGCTCCATGAATTTAACCTATGTTCAAGCGTGCTCACTGCCCTGTGTTTGGGTGATAGGTCCTGGGTCACCCGTATATGTAGATGTACATTTTGTATGTGCTCACAATTGCTTGGGCATGGTTTTTGTGTGCACTCACTGTAGAGTGAGACTGCATTTCTATGCTCAGACTATATTCTCAAGCTAAGGTAATTTGTCCAGCAATGGGGGATGTTGATGGTAATAAAGTGAGAGAGGTCCTCATTGTGTTACATGGGGTTGGAGATGCAGTCGTGGGATCTGATGTGGAGTGAGCCGTCCTGATGAGATACAGTATCACAGTCACCAGTTTCCCTTTCTCTTTGGCTTTGCTCCCAGATCCTAGTCCCTCTACATCTCTGTCCAAGACGCAAGGTCCCCGGCCCACTGGACAATCTATTCTCAGCCTCTTCTCAATGCTGGCAGAAGGACTGGGAGAACGAGAAAGGAAGACCAGGAACCAGCACCAGCTCTGTCTCTCCACTGCCAGTGTTTTCTAAGGTCACATATTCCCAGTCATTTATTTTTTGAGTATACTGGTTGCCTACAGGTCAAGGTGGCATACAGTTGGATACGGTATTTCTATTTCCCTTGTCCCTGAAGGGCTCACAATTTAAGTTTTTGTACCTGAGGCAGAGGGTTAAGTCACTTAACCAAGGCCAGAAGGGACCACCTGTGGGACCAGAAGCCCTAGTTCTTATGGCCCAAGGTTGGTGTTCTCGAGTGGAATTCAAACCCTTGGCCCTCTGGCAACTTGCCCCAACCACTAGACCTCCCCTCCCCTCCCCCCAAGCCATCGCTGAGCCTCATTGCTCCATGTGAGCTAGCCTCAGGGCCCTAGGGCTAGGTGCAGCCTGTTACTTCCAAGGCAGAGGCTTGGTGGAGCTTACGTTCATAAGAATACGAGAAATACCCTATTGGGTCAGACCAAGCTCCTTCAAGTCCAGTATTCTGTTTCCTAGGGTAGCCAATCCAGGTCTTAAGGACCTGGCTCTTCTCCAAAAACAAAAAACGAATAGGCTACACAATGCTTGTATTGGGGCAATGAAGTAATTAGATCTTACCTGCTAATTAGTGTTCCTGAAGGAACGACAGTCCAGTCCCTTTACTTCTGGGTTGCGCAACCCTTCCAGCAGCTTGGAGGCTGAGCCCAACCTTTTTGGAGGTGGGGCGGTATAAATATCACCAGGACCACCCCCCAACTCCAGTAATCGAATGAAAAAGCAGACCTAAAGCAATTCCATTAACAACCTATATAACATAAAGAACCTACAGAACATAACATAGACTATGTATGCATAAACCCTCTTTTTTTTTTTTTTTTTTTTTTTTTTAATATATAAGAAAGAGAGCATGAGGGGGAGAATGATGACAGGGGGAGGAGGTATGCCTGAGGCTGCCGAATCCGACTTTCCCCCACGTCCCTTCACCCCGAACTGGCCCCATGCTCGGTCCAAAGTTCCCTTCTGGCTGATAGGTCCTAACCGGGTGGGATCAGTGACTGGACTGTCGTTCCTTCAGGAACACTAATTAGCAGGTAAGATCTAATTACTTCTTCCTTATCGTCACTCCAGTCCAGTCCCTTTACTTCTGGGATGTAAAAGAGCAGTTCAATCCTGGGTGGGATCCGGCATTCCGGACTGAAGGACCGCCAGCCCAAACCGAGCGTCCGCCGCACTCTGGATGTCCAGTCTGTAGTGCTTGGTGAAGGTTTGCAGCGAAGACCAAGTCGCTGCCCTACAGATATCTAGCGGAGGAACTAGACTGAACTCTGCCCAAGAGATAGCCTGTGCCCGGGTGGAGTGCGCTCGAAGACCCGCTGGCACCTGCTTCCCTCTCAAAATGTAGGCGGAAGCGATCGCTTCCCTGATCCATCTGGAGATGGAGGCCTTGGCCGCCGCCTCCCCTTTGTATGGTCCCCCAAACTGAACGAATAGTCGTTCGGACTTCCGGAAGGGGGCTGTGCGGGAGAGGTAGCGTTTCAAGGTCCTCCGGACATCCAAATGGCGAAGATTGCTATCCCTGCCTTCCAGCCCTTCGGCTGAGAGGACCAGTAGGATAACCGCCTGGTTCACATGAAAGGGAGAGATAACCTTAGGTAAGAAGGAAGGGACCGTTCGCAGAACTACCTTATCCTTGAGGAATACTAGGAAGGGGGGCTGAAAGGATAACGCTTGTAATTCGGAAACGCGCCTTGCCGAGCAGATAGCGACCAGGAAGACTGTCTTCAGGGTTAAGTCCTTCAAGGAGGCCCTCTTCATTGGTTCAAAGGGTTCCCTGCTCAGGGCGTTAAGCACTAGGTTGAGGTCCCAAGGGGGAACGACCGACCTCCGTTGAGGACGCAGGCGTCTCACCGCTGTTAGGAACCTGGAGACATCCGCGTGTGCCCCTAGTGACTTGCCGCGGACTTTACCTCTATAGCATGCGATTTCCGCCAGCTGAACCCGCAAGGAGCTGTGCGCTAGACCCTTGTCAAATCCTGCCTGTAAGAATTCGAGGACCTCAGGGACCGAGGCGGCAAGGGGTTTCCGCCGGCGCTCCGCACACCACGCTTCGAAGATGCGCCAAGTCCTAACATAGGAGAGACAGGTCGAGCGCTTTTTTGCGTTCAATAGGGTGGAGATGACAGCTCCTGAATAACCTCTCTTCAGGAGCCTCACCCTTTCAATAGCCAGGCCGTAAGCGAGAATCGATCCACGTGAGGCATACGAACAGGGCCTTGCCTCAGAAGGTCCCTCTTGCAAGGTAGCCGCCAAGGTTGGTCGGCGGTCAACCTCATCAGATCCACATACCAGGGGCGGCGAGGCCAATCCGGTGCTATGAGGATTATGAATCCCTGGTGCGACTCCACGCGCTGTAGAACCTTTCCGATGAGAACCCAGGGAGGGAATACATAGAGCAGGCCCTCAAGGGCCACTTCTGGGACAAGGCATCCAGGCCTTCGGACATTCTTTCCTTTCGCCGGCTGAAGAATCGGTCCACCTTGGCGGACGAGAACCTCGCCATGAGATCCATGACCGGGAGACCCCAACGGGCCACTATCTGGTCGAAAGTCTCCTGCTCCAGTTCCCACTCTCCGTGGTCTGTCTTGCACCTGCTGAGGTAATCTGCCGTGATGTTGTCCGTACCTGCCACGTGCTGGGCTGAAAGGGCCTCCAACCGAACTTCCGCCCACTGGAACAGAGCGCCCGCCTCCTTTTCTAAGGCGGGGCTGCTGTTGCCGCCCTGGTGGTTGATGTACGCCACCGCGGTGACATTGTCGGAAAGAACGCAAATTGCTCTCTTTTGCACTAAGGCCTCGAGAGCCCTGAGCGCTAGCCCGACGGCTCGCAATTCGTCTGTTGATGGGCCATTGTGCTTCCATCGGAGTCCAGCTGCCCTGGACGAACTGGTCCTCGCAGTGAGCTCCACAGCCTACCAGGCTGGCATCCGTCGTCAATAATAACCACTGATGAGGCTCGAGGGGCATCCCGCAATCCAGATTCCTTGGGCACTGCCACCAGCATAGAGTCTGTTTGGTCCGCGGAGCGCAAGGTAACTGCATTGACATGGAATGAAGTTGGGGCGACCACCGACGCAATAGAGCCCTCTGCAATGGCCGCATGTGGGCCCGGGCCCATGGTACCACTTCTATCGCCACTGCCATTGTCCCCAGGACCTGAAGATAATGCCACGCCGTGGGGTTTCGTCTGGCCAGAAACTGCGTGACTAGGAGTCTCAGTTCTCTTGATCTTGATCGAGACAGGAACACCCTGCCTCTGTTGGTATCGAATCTTGCCCCGAGGTACTCAAGTTCCTGGGAGGGAGTCATCCTGCTCTTTGCTCGATTGATGACCCAGCCCAATTCTTCTAGGACTTGGATCACACTTGCCGTCACGGAGTGGCTTTCCTCCTCCGACTTTGCCCGGATTAACCAATCGTCCAGGTAGGGGTGTACTAATATGCCCTCTTTCCGTAGGGAGGCCGCTACTACCACCATTACTTTGGTGAATGTTCTTGGCGCCGTAGCTAGGCCAAAGGGAAGGGCCTGGAATTGAAAGTGGCCCCTTGGCACTGCGAATCTCAGGAATTGTTGATGGGATGCCCTGACCGGGATGTGCAGGTAGGCTTCTGTCAGATCTAGGGACGTTAAGAACTCCCCGCCT
Organism: Ichthyophis bannanicus; assembly: GCA_033557465.1. Classification (NCBI taxonomy): domain Eukaryota; kingdom Metazoa; phylum Chordata; class Amphibia; order Gymnophiona; family Ichthyophiidae; genus Ichthyophis; species Ichthyophis bannanicus. The sequence goes on from CM066034.1 coordinate 206,757,426, forward strand.
CTTATGGCTGCTATTACTGAACGTAGGGTTTCCATCCGAAAATGCGGAACCCTGAGGCAGCGATTGACCTGTTTTAGATCTAGGATCGGGCAGAAGGAGCCTTCCTTCTTGGTACAACGAAGTAAATCGAGTACCGACCCGTACCGCACTGGTCTGGTGGTACCGGGACCACGGCCCCGAGCGTTATTAGACGGGTAAGAGTTGCCTCTACCGCCACCCTCTTTGCAGGAGAACCGCAGGGAGAACTGGACAAAGGCTGGGTGTATTTGTTTTGCAAATTCGAGAGCATAGCCCTCTCTGATGACTTTTTGGACCCATTGGTCAGACGTGACTCGGGACCAGGCTGGAAGAAATCGCCTCAGGCGTCCGCCTACCGACGGTTCTTCCCCCTGGACCCCCGTCACCTCATTGTTTTCTATTACCCTGAGAGGAAAAGGAGGAGGCAGTCCCGAAACCTCGGCCTGCTCCTCAAAACCCTCTAAAACCTTGTCCCTTCGAGGGAAATCGGCCCCTGGGAAAGGGGTTTGACCTGGCTGGACGAAACCTTCGAGCGTCCCTGGGCTGGTTCCGCGCAGAGGCTAGGGGTCGTCCTTGCTTCGGTCTATCTTCAGGCAGCCTGCCCCCCCTTAGATTCGCCAAGGTCCTTAACCAACTTCTCCAAGTCTTCTCCGAATAATAACTTCCCCTTAAAGGGAAGACGACTCAGGCGTGCCTTCGAGGAGGCGTCCGCTGCCCAGTTCCGTAGCCACAGATAACGCCTAGCCGCCACCACCGAGGCCATGTTCTTGGCTAGGCTTCTGATGAGGTCATACTGACTATCCGCCAGGTAGGCTGCTCCGGATTCCAGTCTAGCAGAGTTGGTCTGAACCTCGCCTGTTGGCCCCTCTGCTGCCTGGAGCTGTTGTGACCATCTTAAACAGGCTCTTGCTACCCAGGCTCCTGACACCGAGGCCTGCAAGGCCAGGGCACTCACATCAAAGGCTTGTTTGAGTAGGGTATCTAGCTTTCTGTCTTGAGCGTCTCTGAGGGCTGTGCTACCCTCCACAGGGATAGTAGTCTTCTTAGTGACTGCTGATACCGCTGCATCCACCCTGGGAGACTTCAACAGCTCTTTGTCCGCCTCTGTAAGTGGGTATAGGCGAGACATGGATCGGACTCCCCTTAGACCAGACTCAGGTTGATCCCATTCTTCCTGGATCATCTGACGCACTACCCTGTGGACAGGGAAAACTTTCTGAGATCTCCTGATGGCCTGAATTAAAGGGTCCTCCAGCGCCTCCTCCTCTACTGGAGTGGCTGAGACCACATTGAGGGCTTTTAGGGACTCGTGAATTAGTGCCGGGAGCTCCTCCCGACGAAAGACTCTAATGATTCGGGAGTGATCTTCTTCAGGGATCTCTCCTTCTTCCAGCTCCTCCTCTTCCTCGTCCCAGTCCTTGTCAGAGCCATACTCCTCCGGGGAGCCCTGGGAAAGGGGCGGGAGAGGCTCTTCCCCGCCCAGACGAGGACGTTTAGGCGGCATGTCTGAGTCTGGATTGCTTGCCCTTTTGGGCTTGGCTTCGGCCGTTGAGACAGCCTCTCCTGTCCCTGAGCCCTGTTTACGCAGGCGATAGGCCTTATGGAGTAAAAGGATGAAGTCTGGAGAGAAAAATTCCCCTGCGCCCCCTGCCCCTGAGGAGGGGGGCGAAAAGAGAAGAGGGGGGGTAGGTAGATCCGAGGACGTCGAGGGTGGGAACTGGGATCCCCCTTCCCCTTCTAAGGGGTCCCCAGACCCCTGAGAGGGCTGGACTATGGCCAAGTTCATTTCTTGTTCAACTGAGGCGGCCACTGCAGCACAAGCCCTGCAGACTCCTGCCTCGGAGGAAGTGCCCCTGCGCGTGCCACAGGACGGGCATTTAGATTTGGCCGCCATGCTTGAATTCAGTTATCGGATCCCTTCCTGCTAGCAGGCCTATGCAGTGGGCCTAAATCGCAGCAAGCTGTACGGCTAAGCTCCGTGTATGAGCTCTCCCCTTCAGCTGGAACCAATATCCCCGAAGAGAAGGCAGCTAACAGGCCCTTTTTTATTTTATAATACAGTCCCCCTAACCGGAACCGGGGCGAACTAGACTAGAGTGAAATTCAATTAAATTAAATTCAGTAAAATAAATTAAGTTAAAACAAACCAAAATAAATTTTAAAATTAGCTTAAAATGACCCCTAAGGAGTCTGGAAATAATTTTGTTTGTAATGTACTTGCGGTTTGCAGCATCCGTGCTGACTAGGCCCGGCTCAGCGATCTCTGCCCGTTGGCTCTACACGTGGTAGGCCTCACCATGTGGAGCCTGAACGGGGGACCGCGAGTTTGTCCTCTGGGCCGTTTCTTCTCCCCCCCCGGATACAGCAGGAGGCTGGGAGACGACCCCTAAGGCAGAATCGCCGAAATCAGCTTCCCCGCCGAGATCGGGAGGCCCGGGGTTCGCCGCCGCGTCCTTTGCCTGCGGGACGGGTCCGGCGTTGATGATTAGCTTCCGGCGTTGCCTCAAGCGCTCAGCCTCCGGAGGGCTTCGGCGCGAGGCAGGGCCAATCCGTAATGAAAACCTCGGGGGACCGTCGGATGGCAGCCGCAGAGCTCAGCGAGATCCTCCTCGGGACTGCCTGCACAGAGCACCTCCAAAGCCCGGCCCGACCAGGAGGGGGGGGGGAGGGGGGGGAGAGAGGAGATAGCCTGCAGGAGTAATTAAAGGAGCAGAGACTGCTCAAACTTAAACGAAAGAAATTAAGTAATCAAATAAAGTAATCAAATAAAAGAATAGGAAAGGCTCCAGTAAGCCCTAGGCTTACGGAACCCTCCAGCTGCTTGGAGGCTGAGAATACTGGAGTTGGGGGGTGGTCCTGGTGGTATTTATACCGCCCCACCTCCAAAAAGGTTGGGCTCAGCCTCCAAGCTGCTGGAAGGGTTGCGCAACCCAGAAGTAAAGGGACTGGGACTGGAGTGACGATAAGGAACAGTGGATTCATGTATGCTCATCTAAGAGTTCCGTTGCATGTACAACAGATGTGATGCTCTGTTGGGTTGTGTGCCTTGTAGAACATCTTGAATTGGAGAAAGATGGTAAATTTAAAAAAAAAAAATAATAATTTTTCCAGCTTCTCGCTCATAGGTTTATGGACCTTTTCTCCGGGAGCTTGGCCAAAAACTTTGTTAAACTCCGCTACATTCAGAGATCTTTTCACGCAAGGCTCTTGGAGTACACGGGAGACCCAGTGGTCAATCAACTGACTGGAAAGGCGAGCGGTGCGCCGGGCGTTGCAGGCGTTCAAAGCTACGGTGACAGGTCAAGCGGTGCGAGTACTGTCCGACAACTCCGCGGCAGTGGCCTACATCAATCGGCAGGGCGGAACCGGAAGTGTGGCCATGGAGGCCGCGGCAGAGGGTCTGTGTGTGTGGATAGAGCCTCGGTTTCCAGCATTCTCGGTGGCACATGTTGCGGGTAAGGACAATGTGGCGGTGGATTTCCTCAGCAGGGTCCGAGTAGATGCCGGAGAATGGGAGTTGCATCCAGAGGTGTTCGCACAGATCGGTCGCAAATGGGGACAGCCAGTAATGGACCTCATGGCGACGTTTCACTCTGCATAAACGGGTCGCTTCTTCAGCAGACGATGCAAAAGGAGGTCGGAAGGCATTGACGCACTGATTCAAAGGAGGCCGTCGTCCGGTCTTCTCTAGGTCTTTCCACCGGGGGGCACTCATAGGTCGAGTGGTTCTGGGTATCAAAGCGCTTCAGGGAAAGGTGTGGTTGGGGGCCTCGGACTGGCTGAGATGCCTGTGGTATGCCAACCTCATACGCTTGCTCGACAGGAATCCATGGAGGTTACCGATATTGGAGAATCTGTTGCTACAGGGTTCCCTTCGAATGCCTCAGGTGCATCAGTTCTCGCTTATGAGGTAGCCATTGAAAGGGCAAGGTTAAGGAAAAAGAGTTACTCGGCAGCAGTCATTGCCACCTTGCCGCAAAAAAACCAAAAAGAAGTCTACGTCCCTTGCATATTTGCGTGTATGGCGCATCTTTGAGGACGGGTGCTCATGGAGGCACGCTCGTGCGACAACAGTGCCAGTTCCCATGGTATTAAGTTTTCTGCAGGATGGGTTTGATAAAGGCAGGTCCTGGAGAGTTCAGTTAGCAACTCTGTCTTGCTATAGGGGAAAAGGGTAGGGAGTGGCTTTCATGCACATGTCGATATTGTCCGCTTTCTCAGGCGGTTACCAGACTGCAGCCCTCTTGTAGAATATTAATTCCTCCGGGGAAGCTCAATTTGGTTTTAGGGGCGTTAGCAAGTGCGCCATTTGAGCCCTTGCAACAGGTGTAGGTTAAGGGTTTAACCTTGAAGACAGTATGTTTGGTGGTCATCTGTTTGTTGAGGCGATTTTCTTAGTTGCAGGCGTTGGCCTGTCAGGAACCGTTTTTTGTCTGTCTCCAGAAAGAAGGTGGCCTGGCAGTTTGTTCCGTCGTTTTTCTGCTTTTCACCTAACTCAAATGGTCTCTCTTCCAGCGCTAGCTGCGGCGGAGGGGAGCGTATTGGACCATAGTTTGTGCTGTTTGGACGTCAAGAGAGCACTGCGGCAGTGTTTAAAGGTTTCAGAAATGTTTCGCAAGTTGTATCGTCTCTCTTCAGGTTGTTCAGAGGGCCCCGCAAAGGGGAGGCGGCGGCGGCGAAGGAGTCCATTTCTAGATGGATTGGAGCGGCGAGTGCATCGGCTTGTCTTCTACGGGACCGTACAGTTCCAGGGAGCTTACGAGCTCACTCTTCCAGGGCGCAAGCATCTTTCTGGGCGGAGCACAGTTCCTTTCCGCCAGTAGACATCTGTAGAGCGACCACTTGGTCGTCTCTCCATACTTTCAGTAAGCACTACCACCTAGATCTTCTGGCGGCTAAGAATGCCATTTTCAGGGAGGCGGTTTTGAGATACGGCTGGAAAGGTCCCTCCCAATGATTACTGCTCTGATACATCCCAGAGGTTGAGGACTAAACTGGAGGAATGATAAGGAAATAGGAATTACACTTACCTGGTAATTGTGGTTCTTTGAGTAGCTCCAGTTTAGTCCTCATTCCCGCCCGCAGTGATCCTTTCTGTTGGGGGAAGTGCAAGGTTAAAAGTGGATATAGGCCTTCACTGGTGTTCAGTCGTTTTAATGCTTCCTTTTGTTTTGCGCTATATTGTTATGGTATATTATAGTGTTATATATATATATATTGCTATATTTCTCTGGATTGTTTAGGGCTAGGCATTTGACGGAAAGGAAAGCATGCAGGAAGCAGTTCTTTTCCTTCTGGAAGGGGGAGTAGGAGGTAGATAGGTAATATATGTTCTGCCTGCCCTTGAATATAATGTCAAGTTAAAAAAAAAAAAAAAAAAAGTTACTGATTTTTTGCTCCTTTGAGTTTGCTTTGTCAATAGTTCACTGGGGGCTGATGGGAGAGACCAGCAGGCTATATCCAGTGATGTCATGAGTTTGACATGCCCAGTCTCCAAGCTGCAAGAGGAGGTACACTACCCAGAGTTTGAGGACTAAACTGGAGTCACTCAAGGAACCACAATTACCAGGTAAGTGTAATTCCTATTTTGTAGACTTAAGAGCAGTGCTCCATTATTTATGTAAGCTTTTATCATGAGAGTGCATTCTGCTTTGAAAATTCTGTGATAAGCATGCTTCACATATATATTTTGTTTTCTTGAAAGATCACTCTTCGTTGTTGTTAATTGGTGTCAAGTAAGTGCCAACTCATGGTAAGCCTCTGTGTTGAGTCTTCAGTAAGGCAGCTTATTATCGATAGTGGCATCCATAGCTGCTGATGTATCGATTCTTCATATTGCTGGCCTTCCTCCTTTGCATTAACCTTCAATCTTGCTAAGGATGATGTCTTTGCATGATATATCAAAATATGAAAGTCGAAGTCTTGTCATCTGAGCTTCTAAAAAATGCTTAGGTTTGATTTCCTCTAGTAGCGCCAGGTTTGTTCTTGGGGCAGTACAGTTTAATCCCCTCTTACCCATAATTTTGCCCATAGGTTTTCAAACCGAAAATCCTCTTCCCTGCACCAAAGTCTTATCTACGCATTGAGACTCCAGAGCTCTGCCTGTCTCTTGAGTTCTGCACCTGGAACAGGAAACATTTCTGAGAATGCTACCCTGGCAGTTTTGGATTTTAAATTTCTACCTAAAAGCTTAAATTTGGCTTCCAGAACTTCCATCCCACACTTTGTCATTGTTACTCACGTGTACCTAGACAACTGGATCCTCCCCAGCACTCCCTAAAATCTTATCTAGGTGATGCATGAGATCCCCACCACCTTTTCAGCAGGCAAAGTTACCAGGTGACCTCCATGGCATCACAGAGGCTGCCAGACTGGAGGTGGGATATTGTTGATGTCCCTGAAGGTCTACTCTGTATACCTCTGTCGGCTTCAGCTCCTCCAAGTTTGTTACTCTAGCAGGTTCATTCCATGAGTGGTAGGAACTGTTTACATAGAGTGGATATTTCTCCAGGAACAAGCAGGAAGTCAGTCCTCACATATGGGTGACATCGGCACCGACTGAGCCCGCGTAGAGCATTTCCCCACGCATACGTGGTCCCCTTCCTGCCCAAAGGTGCATCTTACTCAATCTCTCTTTTTCTGCAGAGCCCTTTGGATGTGTGTCTCATCTCTGGAAAAAATTTGTTTCCAACCGGTTTTTGCTCTCCGGCCTTCGCCGGTCCTCTTCCCACCTCTCGAGCACCTCTGCTTCAGCCCTGGTCTCGGGTTTTTTTCCTTTTTGCCTTTTTTATTTTTACCGCGCTTTCATGCCCTTTTTAACCGCTGGCAATGTTGAGGGTCTTTGACCTCTCAGGGGTCCTTTTTCCCCCAGTAGTCTCTGATTTTAAGAAATGTAGTAGATGTTCAAAAAACATGTTGTTCACAGACACCCATGACTGTTGTCTCAGGTGTCTAGGAGACCATGACCCGGAGCTATGCTTCCTCTGTAAGAAGATGTCCTCCAAGGCCATCCAAAGTCGTAAGCAGAAGCTGGATGATCTCTTCTGTAAGCCAGTCCCGGTAGCCTCCTGCTCTTCGGCCCCACAACTTCTGGAGTCTCCCAAGGCTCCTCCCCGGTGGCACTCTGACCAGGAGTTGCCCAAATGCAAGCAGAAGAAGAAGAAGGCCACGAGAACTCTATTGGATGCGCCAGACAGGCGTGAGAGGTCATGTGCCTGGTCTCTCAGCCCCCCTCGACAGTCTCTGGAGTCTGGTCAGTAAGGTACCTTGAACCAATATGGAAGCCTCCAGCGAAAGCACTCAGTCTCCCAAGGGTCATCCCGGCGAGGCCCCCCTCTCCTTCTCGACACCCGACCCAGTCACCCTAGCATCTGTGTCGCAGGCCCCATTCCCAAATGGGAGGAGCGAATGCTGGCCTTGGAATGCAGCGTTTCTGCGTTCCTTGCTACCCAGCAGGCGCTGGTGCCAGGTCCCGCCGGCACGTGCCTCGAGACTACAGGGACCTTGACCTCTAGGTCTCCCCAGGCCACCATAATGACCCCTGAGAACCAGAAGCCTCATGAGGGTCATCGACACAGGTCTCTGTCTCTGTCCCATTCCTCAGATGTCAGATCTTCTCAGGCAAGCACCTCTGGCTCCGAGCAAGTTTTAGCCTCTGAGATCTGGTGTGGGTCACTGACCCATCTCGAGCCGCCCAACCAAGTCCTCCACGGAATACTCGTAGTGGAAGTTTGACGCGGATACCTCCCCGGAGACTCTGTTCCACCGAGACCTCCCCACCGACCCAGAGGTGGCGGTCACCTCCTGAGGACACCTCCTTTCTGGAGTTCATCCAGGACATGGCACGGGCCTTGGTGCTCACCACCGAGTCAGAGGAGGGAGCCCCGCGCTGAGGAGCTTGATATTCTGCAATATGAAGCCCCTCTGAAAGAGGCGCTCTCGGTGCCAGTTCCTCCCATTCTGAACAGACTCCTCCACATGTGGAAGACCCCTGGCCTATGTCCCAATCATGAGCAAGTGCCTGGACGCTATGTATAGGGTTCAGCGAGGCCCAGGGTTTTGAAAAGCCCAGCTTCCCCACACCTCCAATGGTGGTCGAATCAGCCATGTGGAAGCTAAAGAGTCCAAAGACTCATTAGTTGTTCCCGCCAGGCAGAGTCTCTTGTCCCCTCAATGCCCTTGGGCACAAGGCTTATCAGGGCTCCATGATGTCATGCCACATCCAAATTTACCAATTATACATTGGGATGTTCCTCCATGACATCACTAGAGAGCTCGGAGGCTTTGCGGCGGGCCTTGATGGAGACCATCTCTGGTGTTTTCAGGCCCTCTGAAAGTCCGTCTGAGAATACTCGACGTAACTCTCGTGAGCAGCGTACAACTGTTTCGAGTTTTACGCCCGGGTGGTGACAGCTGACATCGGAGCCTGCCGGCAGGCTTTGCTTCAATCCTCGGATATTGAACAGTGGGTTCAGGAGAAGCTGCTGGACATCCCTTGCCTCGGGGAGCAATTATTCGGCAAGCCCATGGAGGATAAGGCAGTGGAGATTTGAGACTGAGTACGTGCCTCTTATTCTCCTCTCCCGGAAAACTTCCTCCCTCTCCAAGAAGAAGAAGCAGAGCAAGAAGCCTTTCTTCAATTGGAAGGGGCTCCCATACAGGGGCTACCCAGCCTATGGCATTGACTCCCATTCAGGGCAAGACCACGGTCCATGGCCCTTGTAAGCCTAAGAGTCCCAAGACCCAATCCCCCATGCCAGCACAGCCACCCTCAGGGTTTGACGCCATCGGCATAGCCTCTCATCCTTTGTCAGGGCAGCTGTCAATCGTGGGGCGTCTGGTTCATTTCTTCCACAGGTGGGACGCCTGGGTCCTCCAGGTTGTTAAGGGGGGCTATCTTCTCCATCTGGACCCTCCTTTCCTCCGTACTTTCCCAGGGAGCCACGTCAGCTTCCCCAGCACCAGGCCTTCCTGAGTCAGGAGCTCACAGGCCTCCTTGAGGATGGCGCGGTAAAACCAATCCCACCACACTTCCGAGGACGGGGGGTTTTCTCCCGATACTTCCTCGTCCCGAAGTGGACAGGGGGCCTTCGGCTCATCCTCATCCTGCGGAACCTCAACAAGTTCCTGGTGCGGGAGAAGTTCAAGATGCTCTCCCTTGAAACGTTACTGCCCTATCTCCAGCAGGACAATTGGCTATGCTCCTTGGACTTAAAGGATGCCCACGCTCTTATCCTCATCCATCTCAAACACAGAAAAAATCTCTGCTTTATGGTTCAGAGAAACCATTACCAGTACAGGGTACTTCCTTTTGGCCTCTCGACCACCCCGTGGGTCTTCACAAAGTGCCTGTCCCACCTACGGCTGCAGGGCACCTTCATCTATCCGTATCTAGACGACTGGCTCCATAACAGGGGGCACGGCCTCCGAAGCCAGTCAGGCCATGGACCACACCATTTGCCTCTTGGAGCATCTGGGGTTCATGATCAATTACCCAAAGTCCCACCTCACTCCTGTTCAGTTCCTGGAGTTCATCGGGGCTCTATCGGATACCCTTTGGGCCATGGCTTTTCTTCCTCAGGACTGGGCGTACTTCCTTATGTCCCTGGTGAGCGAAGTGGGGTGCCACAGCGCCTTCTCGGCCACATGGCCTCCATAGTTCATATTGTGCCCATTGCCCATCTCAACATACGGGCAGTGCAGTGATGCCTCAGAGCACAATGAGCGCAGTCGACTGGCTACCTCTGAGACCCCATCTCAGTCTCTCCTAGCATGGCAGAGTCTCTGGCTTGGTGGCAGGAGTCTCGGAACCTGCTTCGAGGTATGCCCTTCCAAGTTCTGGCGCATAAGGTGGTCTTAATGACGAACACCTCCCTGGCAGGCTGGGGAACCCATTGTGAGGGTTGGTGCAATCAAGGGACCTGGTCCCTCGAGGAGTCCCAGCAGCAGATCAACCTGCTGGAGCTCCAGGCCATTCGCCTCGCTCGCATGGTTTTCAGGGACTGCCTGCAGCACCGAGCAGTGCTGTTCCAGATGGACAACCAGGTCATGATATTCTATGTGAACAAACAAGGAGGTACCGACTCCTACAGCCTCTGTTCGGAGGAGACAGCCCTATGCTTTGCGGTGAGCCTGGGCATGACTATCTGGGCCACTTACCTCCTGGGTCAGGACAATATATTGGCCGACCCGGCTCAGCAGAGTCCTCCAGCTGCACAAGTGGCCTCTGTATTCCCTGAAGAGCACAGCGGCTCTTCCAGCATTGGGAGACTCCAGACTTTCACCTCTTTGCCAGTCCTGCGAATTTGCAGCTCCCCTGGTTCTGGGGTCCCCTCCCGCACCCATGCAGGGTGGCCCCGGATGCCTTCCTTATCTCGTGGGAAACGGGCCTGTTGTATGCCTCCCCCCTTCCCCCCATGCCCCTCATTGCCCGGACCCTTCTCAAGGTCCAGCGGGACAGGGACTCATGATTCTCATAGCCCTGAGGTTGCCCAAGCAGCCTTGGTTTCCCCTGCTGCTCCATCTCTCGATGGAGCCCCTGGTCCTGCTTGGACTCTCACCAGAGGGTCTGCTTCTCTACCCCAATCTGAGATCTATATCCCTCACAGCTTGGCGGCTGAACGGGTCAATCTAGCCTCCTACCAGCTTCCTGTGGAGATCGAGGACATTCTTTTGGCCTCATGGAAGGACTCGACCAGACGGGCTTACGCCTTCAAATGGCGTTCATTCTCAGTGTGGTGCTCTGAGCAAACCCATTTTCATGCCCTATCAGTTTGGTCTTGCAGTACCTGCTCCATCTCCAGCAGTCTGGGCTGAAGTCCAACTCAGAGTTCACCTGAGTGCCATCTCAGCGAACCATCACCCCATCGAAGGCAAAGCTCTTTCGGGGCAACCTCTAGTCTCTCATTTCATGCAAGGCCTGCTCCTTTCCAGGCCCCCTACCCGCTCTCCTCTGGTGGAATGGGACCTCAATTTGGTCCTCGCGCAGCTGACCAAGCCGCCCTTTGAGCCCATGGCTACCTGCCCGCTGCGGCATCTGTCATGGAAAGTGGTCTTCCTGGTGGCTCTCATCTCTGCCCACAGGGTCAGCGAACTCCAGGCGCTGATGGTCGAGGCACTGTACACGAGGTTTTACAGGAACAAGGTGGTTCTGCAGACTCAAATCAAGTTCCTCCCAAAGGTTGCCTCGGATTTTCATCTCAATCAAGAGATAGTGCTGCCCACCTTCTTCCCCACGCCAACCAGGAATCTGCAAGTCTCTACACCCTGGATTGTAAAAGGGCTCTTTTTTTTTTCTAGCTGCAGCAGATTCGTGACCATCGCAGATCTGGGCAGCTCTGTCCTTTGATCCCAGCCATCTGGGGCTGGCAGTCACCAAGCGTACCTTGTCCATCTGGGTGGTGGACTGCATTGCCTTTGCCCAGGCTGGATTTCCCCTAGACCAACAAGTCATAGCTCACAATGTCCGAGCGATGGCGATGTCTGTCGCTAGCCTGCGCTCGTTGCCACTGGCAGACATCTGCCAGGCTGCCACCTGATCCTCCACTCACACCTTCGCGGTGCATTACTGCATAGAGAGGGAGTCCTGTCAGGACGCCGCCTTCTGCCAGGTTGTACTCCATAATCTGTTCAGGGTCTAAGCAATTGCTGCCCTCTGACCCTTCTTGTTCCGGCTACCGGGAGCATGGCCATCCATGGACCCGGCGTCCTCAGGCTGCCTTCGGCTTTCACTGGCAACTACTCACAGTGCTGCTGTGCTTTTTCACTGCCTGTAGCTAGTGAGTCCCATATGTGAGGACTGACTTTGTGCTTGTTCCTGGAGAAAGTGTAGTTACTCACCTGTAACAGGTGTTCTCCAGAGACTGCAGGAATCAGTCCTCGCAACCCTCCCCCTCCCCTTGGAGTTGCTGTCTATTTTTGTCATCTTCTTGAAGGGACTATAGCTACAGCACCTCACTGAGTAAGATAGCACCTCTGTGCGGGAAGGGGACCACGCATGCGTGGTGGCATTCTCAAAGGCTTTCTTTGAAAGCTTGGGAAATGCTCCGAGTGGGCTCTGTCGCTACTGACGTCACGCATATGTGAGGACTGATTCCTGCTGCTCCTGGAGAACACCTGTTATGGATGAGTAACTACGCTATATGATTGCTCACTGACTGGTAGATAATCATACATGTGGTGCTCACAACAAAAGACTGAATAGCCCCCAACTCACTACTGGATTGCTGTCTGCATCTTAGTTTTGATAATTTGTCTACTTATTTAAAGTTGCTAAGGAGGTAGGGGCATTGGAACTAATAGAAAGGCCCCTTAAACGTATTAGTTATATTGTATATTTATTTTATATTCATTTCAAAATGACCTGCAAGAACCTAGAACTAATCTATTCCTAACGGCTAATAATTTTCTGATGAAGATGACCAGATAAACATGGAGATGAAAAATTTCCCTCCAGTCCTCTTAATGGGTTTAACAACTTATAGATTAAAAACTGAGCCTGGAGTTAGGTGCATGGGTGGGAAATAAACACTTGCACGAAGGGTTCTAGCTAAGCTGTGTCTTTACTAACTTTATAAATAGATATAGAATTTAGTTTTAACCCAAACTGGCTTTTTCCCCAACTTTTAAGACAATCTTCCAGCAGACAAATGCTTACAAATATAGATACCTTTCCAGCAGTAGTAGCAGGTGTTCTGTCTCTGCACTCTTTCAGGATTGTAATGCAAATTCTTTTGATCCCCAGCATGATCTGGGAATGTGGAAGAGACTTGAAAATAGTTTTACATAGCAACATAGTATATGACAGCAGATAAAGTCCAGCAAGGTGGCAAGAGTAGCTGCGCCCGCTGCTCTGTGCAGGTCACACCTCCCCATGCCTTTTGTTCAGTGGTGTACCGACCGCTCTGTGCAGGTCACCTTGACTTATTAAGATATCAGAGCCAGTTAAGTTTATTTTGATTTTATCTTGTTTCTATAAAGGGATTCACTGTGTCTGTCCCATGCCATTTTGAATTCTGTCACTGTATTTGCTCCCACCACTTCCATTGAGAAGGGCATTCCAGGCATCCACCACCCTTACAATGTAAAAGTATATCTCCAGGAACAAGCAGGAATGTAGTCTTCACATATGGGTATCGTCGGTACCGATGAAGCCTGCGCGGGAACACTCCCCAGCGTCCAATAGGAACGCTTTTGGGAGCATCCCTCAGCACATGCGTGCTGCCTTCCCGCCTTTCCAACTGTCCCTCTTCAGTTCTATGTTTTCCGTGGAGCCGACAGGACACGTCAACGCAGAAAATTTCTTCTTTAATCTTGTTTTCTTATGGTCGCGTTTGCCTCCGCACGACGCCTACTGGTACTGCCGGTTCTTTTCTTTTCTTAAAAAATAAAAAAATTCTGAATTGTTTCTCTTAAGAAACTTTTCTTTTTCGGTGCTAGGCGCCGTTCTCCAGGACCAAGCAGGAAGTCAGTCCTCACATATGGGTGACGTCAGCGCTGACGAGCCCCTGTGCGGAGCATTTCCCCAGCTTTCAAAGAAAGCCTTTGGGAATTGCAGCGCGCATGCGCGGTCCCCTTCCCGCCAAGGGTGCCATCTTGCTCAGTCTTCTTTTTTCCATGGAGTCCGACGGACGTAGTTCGTTTTTCGCCGAGGAAAAAGTTGATTTCCCTGTTTTTTCTTCTTCTACTTCGGTTCGACGCTGGATCCTTTTCCCGCCTGGGCCCAATGCGCCGGAATCGAGCCCACTCTCTCTTTTTCGGTTTTTGTCCTTTGTGACTAGCGTTCGCGCCATTTTTCTTTTTTCACTGGCAGCCCTGTCTTTTGACCTCGCAGGGGCCCTTTTTCCCCCGATGGCTGCCAGCGGGTTTAAAAAGTGTGATCGGTGTAAGAAATTTATGTCTCTTACCGACACACATGACTGCTGCCTCCGCTGCCTCGGACCAGATCATGACCCGATGATCTGTGGTCCGTGTGGCAAAATGTCCTCGAAGGCATTGAGGAGTCAGCAGCACCAGAAAGATATGATGATCTCTGACTCCGCGTCCAGACGGGCCCGAACCTCGTCAGAGGCCTCGACGTCTCGGGACTCCAGCCCCGAGCAGCGTCGGGGTTCCTCTGAGCAGGGGTCTCCTTCGCGGGAACAACGCAGGAAGAAGAAACCCAAGAGGGCGGCATCGGTGGACGCTCCTGGTTCCTTGAGGGCCAGGTCGCGTAGCCCCGATAGCCTTCCCGGGTCTTCGGAGTCGGAGAGGCCTGCCAAGCAATCTCGTATCGAGATGGAGTCTCCTGGACACGTGAGTGCTGTTGTCCTCGTGGACTCTCCTCCAGGGGAGCCAACGTCAGACCCGACGCCGTCGGGGCCCGAGTCGGGGGCTGCCGGGTCTCCTGAGCTCGGATTCAGGTTGACGGCCTTGGAGAGCTGCCTCGCTACCTTTATGGAACAGCAGCGGGCATTGATTGCCGGTCTCACCGGTGCATCTGCCCCGACCACCGGGACATCGACGTCCAAGTCGACCCTGGAGGCCGAGCCGATCCTCGAGTCCATGCGGGCTCGAGTCAATCCTCGGCCATGGTCTCCCTCGGCCTACCGTTCGGGACCGAGGTCGTCGGTCCATTAGTTGATAAAGGGGTTAAAGGAGCACTAAGAGGCGACACGGCGATAGCGGAGAGACTGAATGAATTCTTTGCTTCGGTCTTTACTGAGGAAGATGTAGGGATGTTACCCATGACTGAAGTGGTATTTAAAGGTGCGGAGGAATTGAAGGAAATATCAATACATCGGGAAGATGTCTTACAACTATTAAATAAACTGAAGAGTAGCAAATCACCTGGGCCGGATGGTATACATCCAAGGGTGTTGAAAGAACTGAAATATGAGATTGCAGACCTGCTATCAGTAATCTGTGAACTATCATTAAAATCATCTCTAATACCTGAAGATTGGAGGATCGCCAATGTAACACCAATTTTTAAAAAGGGTTCCAGGGGTGATCCGGGAAACTACAGACCGGTGAGCTTGACGTCAGTACCAGGAAAAATGGTAGAAACCATCATAAAGAATAAAATTACTCAGCATGTAGATAGTCACAACCTAATGGGAGACAGCCAACATGGCTTTAGACAAGGAAGATCTTGTCTTACTAATCTGTTATGTTTTTTTGAAGGAGTGAATAAACAGGTGGACAAAGGTGAGTCGGTTGATATTGTGTATCTGGACTTTCAGAAAGCCTTTGACAAGGTCCCTCATGAGCGACGTTTGGAAAAACTAAAGAGTCATGGGATAGAAGGCAGTGTACTATTGTGGATCAGGAACTGGTTAAAAGATAGAAAGCAGAGGGTAGGGCTACATGGCCAATTTTCCCAATGGAGAAAGGTGAATAGTGGTGTACCCCAGGGATCTGTGCTGGATCCGCTGCTTTTCGACATATTCATAAATGACCTGGAAAGTGGAATAATGAGTGAGGTTATCAAATTTGCAGATGACACAAAACTATTTAAAGTTGTTAAAACCCAAGAGGATTGTGGAAAATTGCAAGAGGATCTTGATAAATTGGAAGACTGGGCATCAAAATGGCAGATGAAATTTAATGTGGACAAGTGCAAGGTTATGCACCTAGGGAAGAACATCCCAAACTATGGTTACACGATGCAAGGTTCCACATTAGGAACCACCACCCAGGAAAAAGATTTAGGCGTCATTGTGGATAGCATGTTAAAACCCTCGGCCCAGTGTGCAGCGGCGTCCAAGAGAGCAAATAGAATGCTTGTAATGATAAGGAAAGGAATGGAAAATAAAACAAAAGATGATATAATGCCTCTATCGTTCCATGGTGAGACCGCACCTTGAATATTGTGTGCAATTCTGGTCGCCGTATCTTAAAAATGATATAGCGATTTTAGAAAAGGTTCAGAGAAGAGCCACCAAAATGGTAAAGGGGATGGAAGGATACTCCTATGAGGAAAGGCTAAAAAGGTTAGGGCTCTTTAACCTGGAAAAGAGACGGCTGAGGGGAGATATGATAGAAGTCTATAAATTAATGAACGGAGTGGAACGGGTAAACGTAGATCGATTGTTTACCTTATCAGAATATAGAAAGACTAGGGGACATGCAATGAAGCTACAGGGTAAACTATTTAAGACTAATAAAAGAAAATATTTTTTCACTCAACGTGTAATCAAACTCTGGAATTTGTTTCCGGAGGATGTAGTAAGGGCTGTTAATGTAGCTGGGTTTAAAAAAGGTTTGGACAAGTTCCTGGAGGAAAGGTCCATAAACCATTATTAAGAAGGGACCCAGGATATCAATGCTTGAACCAATACAAGCATTGTGGAACATGTGTCCCTTGGGGAAACTGCTTGGTACATATGACCTAGATTGGCCACTTTTGGAAACAGAATACTGGGTTTGATGTCCAAAGTCTTCCCTATGTCAACATCATCAATGTTGCCTCCCCGGTGATGGCCCCACCCCTGCACTTAATTCCCCCACCCCATGTAACACCGCTTTGACCCGGTGAAAAGCGGTATATAAATACAGCTAAATAAAATAAATAAATAAATTGATGGACCTTGGTCTGACCCAGTATGGCATATTTTATGTTCTCGGACTTCGTGCGGGATATGGCCAAGGCCTTGACATTCCCCGCGGATCTCGAGGAGGAGCCTCGAGCCGAGGAGCTCGAGGCCCTCCAGTATGACTCTCCCCCGAAGGAGGCCTTTACT
Organism: Ichthyophis bannanicus; assembly: GCA_033557465.1. NCBI lineage: Eukaryota > Metazoa > Chordata > Amphibia > Gymnophiona > Ichthyophiidae > Ichthyophis > Ichthyophis bannanicus. Next base: position 206,774,165 of record CM066034.1, read on the forward strand.
GTACCGGTTCCTCCGATGCTGGAGCGGCTACTCTTCCGCATGTGGGAGACCCCGGCCTCGATGCCGGTGTTAAGCAAGCGGGTCGATTCCATCTATCGAGTCCGCAAGAGCCCAGGGTTCCAAAAGGCACAATTATCGCACCACTCCATGGTTGTGGAATCGGCCATGCATCGACTGAAAAGTCAGAAAATGCATTCCTCGGTGCCTCCCGGCAGGGAGGCCCGGAACCTGGATGCCCTCGGTAAGAAGTGCTTCCAGGGCCCTGTGCTTGCTTGCCGTGTCCAGACATACCAGCTCTACATGGGCATGTATCTCCGAGACCTGGCAAAGGAGATTGCCGGGTTCTCAGCTGGTCTCTCCGAGGAACCTTTGCAGAGGTTCCAGGCCTTGTCCACTGGTATTCGAGAGTGCTCGAAGTTTATCTCTCGAGCAGCCTACGATGGCTTTGAGGCTTCGGCCCGAGTAGCCGGGGCCGGCATCGGTTCCCGCCGACAGGCTTGGCTACAGTCATCCGACCTCAAGCCATGGGTACAGGACAAGTTGGTCGATGTCCCCTGCCGGGGTGAAAACCTCTTTGGCAAGCCCATGGCTGAAAAGGCTGCAGAACTCGAGACCGAGACTCTGACCCGGACTAGGCTGTCCAGAAAAACCTCTGCCCCTTCTCAGAAAAAGAAGGGCTCGGGAAAAAAGACCTTTTACCCAAGGAAGTCCTCTGCCTATAAACAATACCCTCATTATCAGGCCTCTGCAGCTCCCCAACAGGGTCAGCAGCCCCGTAGGCAGAAGGCCCACAAGCCACCAACACCGGCCCCTGTTCAGCAGGGTGGGGGGTTTTGACTCAGAAGGCATAGCCCCTTCTCCTCAGCTGGTTCACATCAGCACCGGAGTCCGGCTGGCCCACTTTGCCCACAGGTGGTCAGCCGTCACATCAGATACCTGGGTGCTCCATATAATCCAAAAGGGCTATCTTCTCCGTTTTCACCAGGTACCTCCCTCCTATTTTCCAGGGGAGCCTCCACGACTCCCTCTTCACAGGGACTACTCCTTCAGGAGTTAGCAAGTCTGCTAAGGGAACAGGCTGTGGAACCGGTGCCCCACCACTTGAAAGGTCACTGCTTTTATTCCAGGTACTTTCTGGTACCAAAAAAACCAGGAGTCCTCAGACCCATCCTAGACTTACGCAACCTCAACAAGTTCCTGGAGAGGGAAAAGTTCAAGATGCTTACCCTTGGAATCCTGCCTGCCCTACCTCCAGCAGGGAGATTGGCTATGCTCCTTAGATCTAAAGGATGCTTATACTCACATCCTCATTCATCCAGACCACAGGCAATATCTCAGGTTTGTTGTGGGAGAAAACCACTATCAGTACAGAGTACTACCCTTTGGCCTAACCTTTGCCTCCAGGGTGTTCACAAAGTGCCTGGCGGTGGTGGCGGCCTACCTAAGGCTTCAAGGTCTTTTTATGTTCCCATACCTGGACGACTGGCTCATAAGGGGCCAGTCTTCCCAGGAGGCCAGTCAAGCCACCCTTCGCACTGTGGCTCTGCTTCAGCACTTGGGGTTTGTCATAAACTTCGCAAAGTCCACGTTGCTCCCGTCCCAGGACTTGGAATTCATAGGAGCAAGGCTGGACACTCTTCAGGCGAAGGCTTTTCTGCCAGTGGACAGGGCCCACAGGTTGATGGATCTAGCCGGACAGTTTCACAGCAATTCCTTGGTCTCCGTCAGGCAATTCCTGAGACTTCTCGGCCATATGGCTTCCACGGTTCATGTAACCATCAATGCCCACCTGCACATGCGGCCTGTTCAGTGGAGCCTTCGCACTCAGTGGCATAAAGCCACAGAGAGCCTTGCAGACTCAGTAAGAATATCCACCCTGCTCGTCTCCTCTCTGCAATGGTGGCTTCATCTTCCGAATCTGGTACTCGGAGTGGTTTTTCAATCCCCTCCGCATTCTCAAGTGCTGATGACAGATACTTCTCTTCTAGGTTGGGGAGCACATTGCCAAGGGGCATGTACTCAGGGTCTCTGGACCCCTTGGGAGGCTGCTCAGCAGATAAACTTCCTGGAGCTACAGGCGATCCGCCTAGCTCTGAGAGCCTTCTCCCACCTCACATCTCACCAGTCTGTACTGGTCCAGACGGACAATCAAGTTGCCATGTTCTACGTGAACAAACAAGGAGGCATAGGCTCCTTCCTTGTCTGTCAGGAGGCACAACAGCTGTGCTCTTGGGCTGTCAATCACGGAATCCTCCTCAAGGCGGTCTACCTCCCAGGTCAAGAAAATTACCTGACAGACTGAGCAGGATCTTGCAACCACACGAGTGGAGATTGAATCCGTTGGTGGTTCAGCATATCTTTCTCAGGTGGGGCCTACCCACCATGGATCTTTTCACCAGTCCTCTGAACCGGCAACTCCCGAGATTCTGTTCCAGGCAACCGCATCCTTTCAGAGTAGCAGCGGACGCGTTTCTGATTCCCTGGTCCCAGGGCCTACTGTATGCGTTTCCTCCCACGCCACTAGTGTCCCGAACACTGTTCAAGGTCCTCAAGGACGGGGCCTCAATGATTCTGATAGCCCCCAGGTGGCCGAGGCAGCCGTGGTTCCCGCTTCTGCTGCAACTGGCGGTGGACACTCCTCTTCCTCTGGGGATTCAAAACGATCTCCTGTCTCAGGAACAGGGATTTCTCTTGCACCCCAACCTCCAGTCCCTTCATCTGAGGGCCTGGCTGCTGAAAGGGTAGTCCTGGCTCCCCTACTACTGCCTAGAGAGGTGGAAGACGTAGTCTTAGCCTCTAGACGGCAATCCATCAGGAAATCCTACGCTCTTAAGTGGCGTAGATTCTCCGCATGGTGTGCTCAGCACAGTGAGAATCCCTTCTCATGCTTGGTAGCGGTAGTATTACAATATTTGCTTTACCTCTCCAATCTGGGCCTTAAGTCCAACTCTGTCAGGGTTCACCTCAGTGCTCTCTCAGCGCACCACTCGCCGGTGGACGTCAGGCCTCTTTCCAACCACCCTTTGGTGGCTCGTTTTCTCAGAGGCCTCCTCCTGCTTAAGCCTCCTTTACATCCACCAGCCCCTGAGTGGGATCTGAATGTGGTCTTACAGCGGATTACTTGTCCGCCATTTGAACCGATGGCTACCTCCCTCTCCGTTTTCTCTCATGGAAAACCTTGTTTCTGGTAGCTCTTACCTCTGCTAGGCGAGTGAGAGAACTTCAGGCACTAGTGTCTGAACCCTCTTACACTAGGTTCTACAGAAATAGGGTAGTCTTACGGACTCACCCGAAGTTTCTCCCTAAGGTTGTCTCTCCTTTTCACCTCAATCAGGAGGTGGTTCTTCCGACCTTCTTTCCCAGGCCGCATGCCAACTGGGCTGAGATGGTCCTGCATACCCTGGACTGTAGGAGGGCGTTATCCTTCTACCTTGACCGTATGCGGGAGCATCGGAGGGCTGTTCAGCTCTTCGTTTCTTTTGACCCCAATAAGTTGGGGTTACCTGTTCTCCAAGCGTACTTTGTCCATATGGGTCGCTGACACTATCGCCTGGGCTTATGGGGCAGCCGGCCTCTCATTGGAGGGTCGAGTCACGGCTCATCGTGTCAGGGTGAAGGCTGCGTCAGTGGCTCATCTCCACTCTGTTCCGTTGGCTGACATCTGCCGGGCTGCTACTTGGTCTTCAAGCCAGACTTTTGCGGCCCATTACTGCCTTGAGAGGGAGTCCCGCAAGGACAGTGCTTTTGGACAGGCAGTACTCCATAATCTCTTTGGGGTTTAGGCAACTCCTACCCTCCGGCCCTGGTGTTCAGCTACCGGTCGGGGGCGTTCTCAGATTAGATTCCTTCCTTACGTACTGACGAGCTAGAGGGAGCTCATTTTTTCGGCTTGAGGTCTCCGGTAGCCTTAAGCTGGGGAGTCCCATATGTGAGGACTGACTTCCTGCTTGGTCTTGGAGAAAGAGTAGTTACTCACCTGTAACAGGTGTTCTCCAGGAGCAGCAGGAATCAGTCCTCACAACCCTCCCTCCTCCCCTTGGAGTTGCAGTCATATGATTTATTTTTGCTAATATTTTGCTGTCTTTTAGCTATGTCATCAGACTGAGCAAGATGGCATCCTTGGGCGGGAAGGGGACCGCGCATGTGCGCTGCAATTCCCAAAGGCTTTCTTTGAAAGCTGGGGAAATGCTCCGCACGGGGGCTCCGTCGGCGCCGACGTCACCCATATGTGAGGACTGATTCCTGTTGCTCCTGGAGAACACCTGTTACATGTGAGTAACTGCTCTTTTTGGACACTAGGCCCCATTTTTCTTTAAAGATGGAAAAACCAGCTAGTGACTAAAAGAGGAAGACAGAACCGGGCTGCAAAGCTCGGTACCCTCTTTTCTTCGGATGCCAGGTCCATTGCATCGATGTCTTCAAGAGCCTCTTCTTCCTCCCATGGATCTCAGGTAACTAAACATAAAATCCGGTCCTCAAAGGGTAGCTCTCCTGCAAAGCATCGAGAGGCCACTGGCATTGCCCTTGAGGGAACCACACCGGCAAAACAGCCCCGGCGGGAGGCTTCGGCCTCCAAAGCATCAATGGGGTTCCAGGATGTTCTCGAGGCCTCGGCCTCAACAGAACTACTGGTGCCATGCTCAGGGGTCCCGGCCGCCTTCACCAGTACCGACACCCAGGCATCGGCAGCATCGATAGACCAGAGATTCCTTGCTATCGAGCGCAGTATTACAGCTCTCCTTATAGCTGCGGTACCGTTGACACCGATGGTTCAATGGGCACTAGCACTGGTACCAGCACCGACGGTACCGGCCCTGGTGGGAATTTATTTTATTTTTATTTAACAGTATTTTTAAACCGCCTTATCTTATTAATCAAGGTGGTATCACAGCAAACAATCGGGTAAAGTGAGTGTGTTAATCATGCAGTGAGGGTGCAATTTAGTTGAGTGTGTGTTGTATCGTGTGCTAGATTGGGGTGAGCTATGTACAAGGTGTGGCGTGTTGCGTGCTAGAATGGTTTGAGCTATGTACAGTGTGGGCTATATACAGTGGTGCTGTAAAACATTATCTGTCAGACGGCAATATGTGCTGTTATACATTCTCTTAGGTTATGTGATGTGTCCATAGTGTTCTATGAACAGCATGGTTTTTAGCTGTTTTCTAAAGTCTTTGAGGTCTGTAGTTGTCCTCAAGTCGTCTGGTAGTTTGTTCCATATAGTTGGAGCAGCCATGGAGAGAGCTCTGTCTGTTGTGTCCTTGCGTGTGTGTTTGAATTCACCTGGGGTGCTGACTCGGTTGCGTGTTTGTTTTCTTCTAGGACGAGTGCTGTTGTCTGGTTGAATGAGGGTGTGTAGGCTGTTGGCTGATGTGTGCTGATTTATCTTAAATAGGTTTATGATAGTTTTGTATCTGATGCGTGCACCGATTGGGAGCCAGTGTAAGTCCTTTAAGGTGGGTGTGATGTGGTCCTGTCTTGCAGTACCGGATATTATTCGTGCTGCAGTGTTTTGTGCTAGCTGGAGTGGTTTGAGGGCTTGTTTCGGTAGTCCCATGCCGTCGGTAGTCCCATGCCATCGGTAGTCCCATGCCGTCTTTGCCTGGCATCGAAAGATCGGTACCGGATCAACTCGGTACCAACTTCGATCGATACCGGGATCGTGCCTTACATGAACATCGTAATCAGAGATACTTCGAATCCTCCGATTCTGATGACTCTAATTCTGCCGGTACCAGACTTTTTCCCCCGGAAAACACATCTTCTCCCGGAAGACACTTCTCCCCAACGCAGAATGTCGCCTCCGGAGAACATGTCTTTTCAGGATTTTATTCGTGATGTTGCCAAAGGCCTTTCAATCATGGTAGCCCCTGAAAAGGAACCTAGAGCAAAGGAATTGGAAATTCTCCAATATCCTAAGGCTCCAAAAGAGGCAGCCACTCTGCCCATTCATGAAATTCTTCATGATTTGATGCTCAGAATGTGGGAGACACCTCTGACCACATCTCCTCATTCTAGGAGGCTTGATACCATGTATCGAGTTCCACCATGCCCTGGATTTCAAAAGACTCAGCTGCCACACCATTCAATGGTAGTGGAGTCAGCCATGCATAGGATGAAAAGTGCAAAGAGACATGCATCCAATCCTTCAGGTCGTGAATGCAGGACTCTTGATGCTTTTGGATGTCAAACTTTTCAGGCTTCCATGCTTTCAGCTAGGATCAGCTCACATATTTTATATATGGGAATGTTCCTCAAAGAGGTCACAGGAGATGACAGACGACAAGACTTCCTTATGCTTGTCAGGCATGCTCAAGATGTCTCCAAGTTTGTGAATCGTGCAGCCTTTGACTGCTTTGAATGCATCAGCAGAACCTCTGCTATTGCCATTGGTGCACGACGGATTGCCTGGCTTCAGGCATCAGGCTTGGAGATTTGGGTACAGGATAAATTAGGCAACATCCTTTGCACAGGAGAAAACCTCTTTGGCAAGAATTGGCAGGAAAAGGCTAATGAGATAGATGCTGACAATATCACCTTAGATTGTCAAAATCTACAGCCACTCCAGCCAAAAAGAAACCCTATAAAAAACCCTCTTTCAGCAAAAAGAGGAAGTTTTATCCATCCTATACCCAGCAAAGCCAAGCTCACTGTCAAAGTTGCCCAAAGGGGACAACAACAGCAATTCAAACAGCAGAAGAAGCCAAAAGGCCCGAGAGCTCGACCAGCTCCGCAGGCTCAGCCCCCTCAAGGGCTTTGACTCCTTCCTAGAGAGCTTAGCCTTCCTGCCTCTGAGGGGTCCAGAACCCCTAAATATTCCAGGCAGGCTGTGTCATTTTGCCAACAGATGGCAACAAATAACAGCAGAAAATTGGACTCTGTCCATTGTAGGAGAGGGGTAACAAGCTTCATTTTCACAGCATGCCCCCTCCTACAATACTAAGGCAGTTCAATTTCCAGACCTCTGCAGACAATCTGCTGAATCACGAGGTCTCAACACTTCTTGCCCAAAGGGCAATAGAGGAAGTACCCATCCTCCAGCAGGGTGCAGGGTTCTACTCCCCCTATTTTCTTATTCCAAAGAAAATAGGGGGACACAGACCCATTCTAGACCTCAGAGAATTGAACAAATACCTGTTCCGAGAGAAGTTCAAAATGATTTCTCTAGGAACTCTTCTGCCATACCTTCAAAGTCAGGATTGGCTTTGCTCTCTAGACTTAAAGGATGCATATACTCACATTCTGATCCATCCAGATCATAGGAAATTCTTATGATTCCTTTTCAAGGGAAAACGCTTCCAGTACAGGGTTCTTCCATTTGGTCTGGCTTCCGCACCAAGAGTTTTCACGGAATGCATGGCAGTAGTAGCTGCATTCCTGCGAACCCTAGGGATATTCGTCTTCCCTTACTTGGACGACTGGCTCATTCGAGCCCCCATGAGTGCAGAAGCCAGCTCTGCACTGTCTCACACAATACGAATCTTCCAATACTTGGGATTGGTAATAAACTTCCCAAAATCCCAACTTGTTCCTTCCCAGTCTCTGGAGTTCATAGGAGCCTGTTTAGATACCAGACAGTCAAGGGCTTTCCTTCCACAGGCCCAGTGTCTTCGAATAGTGCAACTAGCTTCTCAAGCAGCGGGAAAATCCTCCCTAACTGCTCGAACTGCTACAGTTACTGGGACACATGGCATCCACAGTTCATGTAGTTCCCTATGATCGCCTCCACATGCGAGCAGCCCAGTGGACCCTATCCACACAGTGGATACAGGCCACAGGACATCTGTCAGACAAGATATCAAACGCTCATTGACTGATCTTGTCCCTTCAATGGTGGCAATCACTGGAGAATCTTTTAGTGGGGTCTCCTTTCCAACAGCCCCTATTCCAGGCCATCCTAACAGATGCATCACAGGTGGGTTGGGGAGCACACCTGCATCATCTCTCTACCCAGGGCACCTGGACTCCACAGGAGGCTTGTCTTCACATAAACCTCCTAGAATTAAGACAAATCTATTTAGCTTTTCGGTATTCCTTGCCCAGCTCAGCTACACGACAGTCCTAGTCAAAACGGACAATCAAGTAGCCATGTTCTATGTGAACAAGCAGGGCAGAACAGGCTCTCTGTCGTTATGCAATGAAGCTTTACGACTTTGGGCCCTCCCCAGCGAGCATCAAATCCACCTTCTCGTGGTATATTTTCCAGGCATTCAAAACCTTTGGGCAGACAAACTCAGCCGAGTACTGCTGCCTCACGAATGGTCTCTCCCCCTAGACCAGGTGACAAAGATATTTCACATCTGGGGGACTCCAGACATAGACCTCTTTGCAAGTCCACTGAATGCCAAACTTCCCTGGTTCTGTTCCAGGATTCCAGCTCACAATTTCCAGGCAAGGAATTTATTTATTTATTTATATTCTCTTATATACCGCGCTATTCTGCATCAGTGCGGTTTACATTGAACAAACTGAAATTACATTGAACAGGGTATTATAACTTGGAGTTAACTATTTTACAGGGAACATGGGCTATGGAGGGTTAAGTGGCTTGCCCAAGACCACAAGGAGCACCTGTGGGACTAGAAACCCCAGTCCTTCTGGCCCAAGGTTGCTGTCCTCTACTGGGATGCCTTCCTTCTTCACTGGGGTCAGGACTTCCTCTATGCCTTCCCACCTAGTCCCCTCATCCCCAAAACACTCTTCAAGCTTCAGAGAGACAGAGGTCATATGATCCTCATAGCACAACGGTGGCCACACCAAACATGGTATCCCCTGCTTCTACATCTCTCTCAAGATGAGGACAGTAACTGAATTCAAAAAAGCATGGGACAAACATAGAGGATCTCTAAAGGTAAAAAGGGGACTGTTGTAGTTGTTATGGAAGGACAGACTAGATAGGCCATGTGGTCTTTTTCTGTCGTCATATTACTATGTTTCTATGTTTCTAAGCTGCGCCTCTGGAGTTAGGGCGTGCTCCAGATCTCCTTTCCCAAGAGAGCGGGACCCTATGGCACCCGAATCCCAGTCCCTGTATCTCACGTCCTGGTTGCTAAAAGCTTAAATCTTCAAGATCTCAACCTTTCCCAACAGGTAAACGATATCCTTCTGGCTTCTAGAAAACCTTCCACAAGACGATCTTACTCCTTCAAGTGGAAACGTTTCACTATATGGTGTTCCCAGAAGGGGGTTAAACCCCCTAGTGATACCTTTGGAAGCGATACTAGAGTATCAACTTCATTTATCAAATTCTGGTCTAAAGACCAATTCAGTAAGAGTCCATCTTAGCGCAATTACAGCTTCCTATAAGCCTCTAAATGGACAACCAATTTCCTCTCATCCTCTCATATCCAGATTTATGAGAGGTTTTCTGTTAACAAAACCTCCCATCAAACCACCACCGGTGGCATGGGATTTAAATATAGTTCTCGGGCAGCTCATGAAACTGCCCTTTGAACCTTTAGCCACTACTACCCTGACGTTTTTGTCCTGGAAGGTCATTTTCCTAATTGCAATCACCTCTGCATGTCGCATTAGTGAATTGCAAGCGTTAGTGGCTGATCCTCCATACACTAGGTTTCACCATGATAAGATTGTCCTCAGAACTCATCCACACTTTATGCCAAAGGTGGTTTCGCCTTTTCATTTAAATCAATCGATTTATCTTCCTGTATTCTTTCCAAGGCCTCATGCCTCTAATGTAGTTAAGAATCTTCCCACTTTGAACTGTAAAAGAGCCTTAGCTTTTTATCTACAAAGAACACAGCAACATAGAAAGTCTTAACTTTTATTGCTTTTGATGCTAGTCTCCAAGAGGACTTTATCCAAATGGATTGTACAATGCATATCCTTTGCTTATGAGAGTAATTGTCTTCCTCTTCAAGGCCATGTCGCAACTCATAATGTGAGAGCTATGTCAGCCTCTATGGCTAACCTTCACTCTGTGTCTATTGATGACATTTGTCGAGCAGCAACCTGGGCTTCGGTACATACCTTTACGGCCCACTACTGCCTAGATAAGCCTCCCATCGGGATGCCTTCTTTGGCCAAGCTGTTCTTCAAAATCTCTTTCAGACCTAATTCAACTCCTACCCACCAACCCTAGTGGGATGCCAGAGATCCATGGTAGGAAGCATGGCCCACCTTACTATAGGTGGCAGCTTCCTGGGGTTATCTCCCTGGCATCTTCAGCTAGGGAGTCCCCCATATGTGAAGACTACAATCCTGCTTGTTCCTGGAGATAGCGTAGTTACTCATCTGTAACAGGTGATCTCCGGGAACAGCAGAAATTTAGTCTTCACCACCCACCCACCTCCCCTAGGAGTTGTCTCTCTATCTCTCTGTCTCTTTCCTCTCTCCCTATATTCTTTCACTCAGCTACAAACTTAACTGAAGAAGGACAGTTGGAAAGGTGGGAAGGCAGCGCGCATGTGCTGAGGGATGCCCCCAAAAGCGTTCCTTTTGGACGCTGGGGAGCGTTCCCACTCAGGCTACGTCGGTACCGACGATACCCATATCTGAAGACTAAATTCCTGCTGTTCCCAGAGATCACCTGTTACAGGTGAGTAACTACGCTTTCCTAATGTTGCCTTTCAGTTTACCCCTTGCAGCTTCATGTTATGCCCTCTAGTATTACAGCTTCCCCGTCTTTGAAAAAGATTTGTTCATTAATACTCAAGTATTTAAAGTTCTATATCATATCTTCCCTGTCCCTCCTCTCTTCTAGAGTATACATATTTGGTTCTTGGAGTCTCTTTTTATATATCTTCTGGAGCAGGCTCCAAATCATTTTGGTTGCCTTCCTCTGAACTGTTTTCAATCTTTTTATATCCTTTGTGAGATATGGACTCCAAAACTGATCACAATATTCTAAGTGAGGCCTCACCAGTGACCTGTACAGTAGCATTATTACCTCCTCCTTTCTTCTGGTAATTCTTCTCTGTATGGAACCCAGCATCCTTTTGGTTTTGGCCAGCAGCTTGTCACACGGCTTCGCCACATTGAGATCCTCAGAAACAATCACTTTGAGGTCTTTCTCCTCATCCCTGTACACTAGCCTATTTCCCCCATCTCATAAAATTCCCTTGGATTTCTGCATCCCAAGTGCATGACACTGCACTTCTTCACATTAAATCTTAAGTGCCAAGCATTAGAACATTCCTCCAGCTTTTGCAGATCGATCTTCATATTCTCCACTCCCTCAGGGGGAGTCAACTCTGTTCCAATTTTCGTGTCAACTACAAAAAAGACAGACTTTTCCATTCAGTCCTTTAGCAATATCACTCACAAATACATTGAACAGTACCAGCCCCAGGACTGATCCTTGGGGAACGCCACTAATCACCTTCCTTTCATCCAAGTGAGTTCTGTTTACCATACCTTCTGTCGTCTGTCAGTCAACCAATTTCTGATCCAGTTCACCACCTTGGGACCCATCCCCAGATTGGTCAGTTAATTGATAAGCCTCCTATGAGGAACAGTATCAAAGGCTTTGCTGAAATAAAGGTAGATCACATCCATCGCATGACCTTGATCTAGTTCTCTGGTCATCCAGTCAAAGAACTCAGATTTGTTTGGCATGATCGTCCTTTACTAAAAGCAAGTTGCCTCAGATCATGCAACCTATTTGTTTCGAGAAAGTCCACTATTCTCCAGGACCAAGCAGGAAGTCAGTCCTCACATATGGGTGACGTCGGCGCCGATGGAGCCCTCGCGGAACAATTTTCCCCAGCTTTCAAAGAAAGCCTTTGGGAATTGCAGCGCGCATGCGCGGTCCCCTTCCCGCCCAAGGGTGCCATCTTAGCCAGTCTTCTTTTTTCCGCGGAGCCCTACAGACGTGCCCGTCTTGTCCCCGCTGAAAAAGTTGATTTTCGTGATTTATTTCTATTTTTTTTTTTCGGTTCGACACCGGTCTCTTTCCTGCCCGGACTCGCGACGCCGTTGCGAGTCCTTCTGTTATTTTTCGGTTTTTCTGATTTTCTGTCAGTTTCGTTTTCGGTTTTTCGCTGGCAGCACGGTCCTTTGACCTTGCAGGGGCCCTTTTTCCCCCGATGGCTGCCAGTGGTTTCAAGCGGTGTGTTCAGTGTGACAGAAATATGTCACTCACTGACACACATAATTGCCTCCGCTGCCTTGGCCCGGATCACGAGGAACTGATCTGTGGGGCCTGCAGCAAAATGTCCTCCAAAGCGTTAAGGAGTCGGCGGCATCAGCGGGAACGAATCTTCGCTGATCCCACCCGTATCCGGACCTTGTCGGAGGCCTCGGCGTCCAGAGGTTCCAGCTCTGACCGTCGCCGGAGTTCCTCCGACAGGGGTTCTCCCTCCGGGGACCATCATCGGAAGGTGAAACCCGCGAGGGCGGCGTCGGTGGACGCTCCTGGTTCCGCGAGGGCCAGGTCGCATAGCCCCAATAGCCGTCCCGGGTCTTTGGAGAAGGAACATCTCCCGAAGCGACCTCGTCTGGAGTCGGAGTTGCCTGCTCGGGTAAGTCCTGTAGTCCTCCTGGACTCGCCTCCGAGGGGTCCGACGTCGGGCCCGACACCGTCGGGGCCCGAGTCGGGGGCTGCTGGGTCACCTGAGGTCGGACTCAGGTTGACGGCCTTGGAGAGCAGACTATCTGCCTTCATGGACCAGCAGCGGGCACTGATCGCTAGCCTCGCTGGCGCCTCTGCCCCGACCGCCGGGACGTCGACGTCTAAGTCGACCCCGGAGACCGAGCCGATCCTCGAATCCATGCGGGCTCGAGTCGATCCTCGGTCGAGGTCACCCTCGGCCTCCCGTTCGGGACCGAGGTCGTTGACACCGACTCCCTCGGCGTCGGGGCGGCCGAAGCCTCCGCCCGCCCGAACCAACCCCACCGATTCCTCCTCTGAGTCGGCCTGGGAGTCTGAAGAGGAAGAGTCACCTGATTCGTTTCGGACTCGGTGTGTCCCCTCGGACTCGCCTGAGTCCGAACCTCGAAAACAGTCCCCTCCGGAGGATGCCCGGTTCTCGGACTTCGTCAGGGATATGGCCAAGGCTTTGGCCTTCCCTGCAGATCCCGAGGAGGAGCCTCGAGCCGAAGAACTCGATGCCCTTCAGTACGACTCTCCCGCCAGGGAGCACTTTACTGTACCGGTTCCTCCCATGCTGGAACGACTACTCTTCCGCATGTGGGAGAGTCCGGCATCGTCGCCGGTATTAAGCAAGCGGGTCGATTCCATCTATCGAGTCCGCAAGAGTCCTGGCTTCCAAAAAGCACAGCTACCGCACCATTCCATGGTGGTGGAATCGGCCATGCATAGGCTTAAGAGCCAGAAGATGCACTCCTCGGTGCCTCCTGGCAGGGAGGCCCGCAACCTGGATGGCCTCGGTAAGAAGTGTTTCCAGGGCTCTATGCTTGCTTGTCGGGTCCAGACCTACCAGCTCTACATGGGCATGTATCTCAGAGACCTGGCTAAAGAGATAGCCGGATTCTCCGCTGGGCTGTCCGAGGAACCTTTGCGGAGGTTCCTAGCCTTGACAACTGGTATTCGGGAATGCTCCAAATTCATGTCTCGAGCAGCCTATGATGGCTTTGAAGCATCGGCACGAGTGGCCGCAGCCGGCATCGGTGCCCGCCGCCGGCATCGGTGCCCGCCGACAGGCTTGGCTTCAGTCGTCTGACCTTGAACCCTGGGTGCAGGACAAGTTGGTCGATGTCCCCTGCCGAGGTGAGAACCTCTTTGGCAAGCCCATGGCTGAAAAGGCTGCACAAATCGAGACGGAGACTCTCACCAGAACTAGGCTTTCTAGGAAGACCTCCGCCCCTTCCCAGAAGAAGGGCTCGGGAAAGAAGTCCTTTTACCCGAGAAAGGCGGCTGCCTATAAACACTACCCTCAATATCAGGCCTCCGCAGCTCCCCAACAGGGTCAGCAGGCCAAGGGACGGGGTAACGGGTCCCGTAGGCAGCAAGCCCCCAAGCCTGCACCACCGGCCCCTGCTCAGCAGGGTGGGGGTTTTTGACTTCATCAGCATAGCCTCTCCCCCTCAGCTGGTTCCTCCCAGCACAGGAGGCCGGCTGGTTCACTTTGCCCACAGGTGGTCCAACATCACTTCAGATGCCTGGGTGCTTCATGTTGTGAGAGAAGGCTATCTTCTCCACTTCCACCAGGTCCCTCCCTCCTATTTCCCGGGAGAACCTCCACGACTCCCTCTGCACAGGGACTTACTCCTTCAGGAGTTAGCAAGTCTTCTTCAGGAACAGGCTGTGGAACCGGTGCCCCACCACCTGAGGGGTCAAGGCTTCTATTCCAGGTATTTCCTAATACCAAAAAGAACGGGAGGCCTCCGACCCATCCTGGACTTGCGCAACCTCAACAAGTTCCTCGTCAGGGAGAAGTTCAAGATGCTTACCCTTGGAATCCTTCTGCCCTACCTCCAGCAGGGAGATTGGCTATGCTCCTTGGATCTAAAGGATGCCTACACGCACATCCTCATCCACCCAAGCCACCGCCAATACCTAAGGTTTGTGGTGGCAGGAAATCATTACCAGTACAGAGTACTGCCCTTTGGCCTATCCTCAGCACCACGAGTCTTCACAAAATGTCTCGCGGTGGTGGCGGCTTATCTCCGGCTTCACGGCCTCTGTCTTTCCGTACCTCGACGACTGGCTCATCAGAGCATCGTCCTCTCCAGAAGTCACAAATGCCACACACCGCACTGTGACTCTTCTGCACTCGCAAGATCTCGAGTTCATCGGCGCAAGACTGCACACTCTTCAGGCACGAGCTTTCCTGCCTCTCGACAGGGCTCAACGGCTCATGGACCTAGCCGGCCGTTTTCGCAGCCAGTCCCTGGTCTCAGCCAGACGCTTCCTGAGACTACTCGGCCATATGGCTTCCACCGTCCACGTGACCCCCAATGCCCGCCTGAATATGCGGCCTGCTCAGTGGTGCCTTCGCAAGCAGTGGCAACAAGCCACGGGCGGCCTAGCCGACTTAGTGCGCGTCTCCGGCCCGCTGGCCTCTTCTCTACAGTGGTGGCTTCATCGGCCGAACCTGGTGCTCGGAATGCCTTTTCAGTCCCCTCCGCCGGCTCAAGTGCTGACGACCGATGCTTCTCTCCTAGGATGGGGAGCACATTGCCAAGGGGCATGTACTCAAGGTCTCTGGACCACGTGGGAGTCTGCTCAGCAGATCAACTTCCTGGAGCTCAGAGCAAGGCTTTCTCCCACCTGATTTCTCACCAGTCCGTCCTTGTCCAGATGGACAATCAAGTTGCCATGTTCTACGTGAACAAGCAGGGAGGCACGGGCTCCTTCCTTCTCTGTCGAGAAGCACAGAAGCTCTGCTCTTGGGCCGTCAGCCACGGCATTCTTCTCAAGGCAGTTTATCTCCCAGGCCAAGAAAATTGCCTGGCGGACAAACTCAGCAGGATCCTCCAGCCGCACGAGTGGCGCCTGGATCCCTTGGTAGTTCAGAAACATTTTCTGAAGTGGGGCCTCCCCACGATGGATCTCTTTGCCAGTCCTCTCAACCGGCAACTTCCTCTCTTCTGCTCTCGTCAGCCGCATCCCCTTCGAGTAGCGGCGGATGCTTTTCTGCTCTCATGGTCGAAGAGCCTTCTGTATGCCTTTCCTCCCATACCGCTAGTCTCTCGAACTCTTTTCAAGGTTCTCCGAGACGAAGCTTCCATGATCCTGATAGCTCCTCGCTGGCCCAGACAGCCGTGGTTTCCACTCCTGCTGCAATTAGCGGTAGAGGATCCGTTCTCTCTGGGGTTTCAACCGGATCTCCTAACACAGGATCAGGGGTCCCTGCTACACCCCAACCTCAGATCTCTACATCTGATGGCTTGGCTGCTGAAAGGGTAGTCCTTGCTCCCCTTCTACTGCCGGCAGAGGTGGAAGAGGTCATCCTAGCTTCTCGGCGACCTTCTACCCGCAAATGCTACGCCCTTAAATGGCGTCGCTTTTCCGCTTGGTGTGCCCAGCAGTCTCAGGATCCCTTCTCCTGCTCGGTGTCGGTGATCTTGCAGTACTTGCTCTACCTCTCTAATCTGGGACTTAAGTCCAACTCCGTCAAAGTTCACCTCAGTGCTCTTTCAGCACATCATGTGCCGGTGGACGGCAGACCTCTTTCCAGCGACCCTCTCGTAGCGAGGTTTCTCCGAGGTCTCCTTCTACTTAAACCACCTCTGCGCCCGCCAGCACCTGACTGGGATCTGAATGTGGTTTTACAGCGGATCACCTGTCCGCCTTTTGAACCTATGGCTACCTGTTCTCTCTCCGTTTTCTTTCTTGGAAAACTTTATTCCTGATAGCCCTCACTTCCGCTAGACGCGTAAATGAATTGCAGGCCCTCGTGTCTGATCCCCCTTACACTCGGTTCTACAAAAATAGGGTAGTCCTACGGACTCACCCAAAATTTCTTCCAAAAGTGGTCTCCCCTTTTCACATCAATCAGGAGGTGGTACTTCCGACCTTCTTTCCCAGGCCACACTCCAGCCGAACTGAAATGGTCCTACATACCCTGGACTGTAGAAGGGCATTGAACTTCTACCTTGACCGTACGCGGGAGCACCGTAAAGCTGCTCAGCTTTTTGTGTCTTTTGACCCCAATAAATTGGGGCTCCCGGTCTCCAAGCGTACTCTGTCCATCTGGGTTGCTGACTGTATCGCTTGGGCTTATGGGGCAGCCGGACTCTCGTTAGAAAGTCGAGTCACGGCTCATTGTGTTCGGGCGAAGGCTACGTCAGTGGCTTACCTCCGCTCTGTTCCGTTGGCAGACATCTGCCGGGCCGCTACTTGGTCTTCGAGCCAGACTTTTGCGGTCCATTACTGCCTCGAGAGGGAGTCCCGCAGGGACAGTGCTTTCGGACAGGCAGTTCTCCGAAATCTCTTCGAGGTTTGAGCAACTCCTACCCTCCATCCCGGATGGGGGCTACCGGTGGGTAATAATTCAGTGAAGATTCCTTCCTTCTGTACCGCTGAGCTAGAGGGAGCTCATTTTTGTGCTTAGGGTCTCCGGTAGCCTTAAGCTTGGGAGTCCCATATGTGAGGACTGACTTCCTGCTTGGTCCTGGAGAAAGCGTAGTTACTCACCTGTAACAGGTGTTCTCCAGGAGCAGCAGGAATCAGTCCTCACAACCCTCCCTCCTCCCCTTGGAGTTGCAATCAGCTGCTTTAGTTTTTTTGCAAATTTTTATGCTGTCTTTTAGCTGTCATCTGACTGGCTAAGATGGCACCCTTGGGCGGGAAGGAGACCGCGCATGCGCGCTGCAATTCCCAAAGGCTTTCTTTGAAAGCTGGGGAAAATTGCTCCGCGAGGGCTCCGTCGGCGCCGACGTCACCCATATGTGAGGACTGATTCCTGCTGCTCCTGGAGAACACCTGTTACAGGTGAGTAACTACGCTTTCTCTTTCAGGAGCGCCTACATTACGTTTCCCACCACCGAGATAAGGTTTACTGACCTGTAGTTTGCCACTTCTTCCCTATTATCACTTTTGTGAAGAGGTACCACATTGGTCCTTTTCCAGTCCTGCGGAATTTCTCCTTTCTCCAAGGATCTATTAAAAACATTCTTTAAAGGCCTTACCATAACCTCTGAGCTCTTTAAGTATCCTGGAATGTATCCCATCCGGTCCCATGGATTTTGTCCACTTTCAGTTTTACAAGCTGTACAAACATGTCATCTTCTGTGAATTGTGTGGTACCTTCTTCATTTCCATTTGTATATTTGTTAATCACAGGTGGTCCTTCTCCAGGATTTTTTTTAGTAAAAGCAGAAGTATTTGTTTAGCATTTTCACTTTTTCAGCATCACTTTCCACAAATCCGTTCTCAGCAGTTTTGAGTCTTGCAATTTCACTTCTGTTCGTCCTCTTCTCCCGAATATACCTGAAAGAAGTTTTAACACCATGCTTTAGATTTTTAGCCATCTTTTCTTCTGCCTTTGATTTTGGTATCCTTATTTCTCTTTTTGTCTCTTTTAGCTTTATCCTGTATTCTTTTCGGTGTTCCTCTGTTTGCAAACCTGAATTTTGTGAAAACTGTGTTTGCCTTTATTTGTGCAGTCACTCCTTTAGAAAACCAAATAGGTTTCCTTTTCTTCTTGTTTTTATTTACTTTCCTTACATATGTATTTGTTGCCCCTTTTACTGTCTCCTTTAGTTTAGTCTACTGCAATTCCACTTCCCTTACCTCCTCCCACCCTGCCAGTTCCTCCTTCAGGCACTTGGCCATTTTCCTAAAGCCAGTGTTTTTGAAGTCTAGGACTTTGAGTTTGCTTGATTGGACTCTGCCTTGGCTTTTATCTCAAACCACACCATGTGATGATCGCTGCTGCTCACATGGCACCCACACGGATGGTCGACAGACTTTCTCCGTTGGCGAGTACTAAATCCAGCATTGAAATTTACCTAGTCTGTTCCATCACCATTTGTCTAAGTAATGCATCTTTGCAAGGCATCCACCATTCTTTTACTACTTTCCAGATTTGCAGAAGGAATACTCCAATCTGCATCGGTAGAGTAAAATCGCCCAATATGATCATTTCCCCCTTCATGGCTACCTTTGCAGTATCAATAATCAAGTCTCTATTCATTTCTTCGGTATGAGTTGGAGGCTTGTAGATCACACCAGCATGGATGATAGTGCCATCTCCTCTTTCCAACACATTCCACAGTGCTGTTTCTTTTCCCCACGTCCCCTGCATTTCAGCAGCTTTAATATTGCTTTTGACATACAGGGCTGCTACTCCTCATTTTCTGCCTTCTCTATCTCTCCTAAATAAATTATAGCCAGCTATGGCTATATCCCATTCATGAGACTCGTTAAACCATGTTTCTGTAATGGTCACAATGTCCAAGTCCATTTACACCATTAGGGCTTCCAGGTCAGGAACTTTGTTGGCTAGGCTTTGAGCATTTGTGCTCATTGCTTTCCAGCATTTGTTGACTGGCTTGCATGGATTTTGTTCTACACACCTCTTCCCACTTGCCATTGACGTATGGTTTAAAAGTTGTAGCTGTTTCCAGTGTTAAGCTTTTTTTGGGAATGTTGTCCTGAACTTGTCCTCCTCCATCCTTCAACCCCTTTCCCTAGTTTAAATGCCTGTCCACATACTGCCTGAAATTTTCACTTAAGATCCTTTTCCCTGCAACAGATGTAGTCCATCAGCACAGTATAGTCTCCTGGTGATCCATCTGTTTCCCCAATCGTCTATATATCTAAATCTTGTTTGCACCAGATTTGCAGTCAAGTATTTAAAGTTGTTTATGTGATGCAACCTTTCTGCCCCCTTACTAAGAGCAGGTAAAACTTCTGAGAATGCTATAGTGTTAACAGTGGGCTTGAATTTCTCTCCCAGAGTCTGGAAGTCCCTTTGAACTGCAGAGGCACCGTTTCTAGCCAGGTCATTTGTACCCAAGTGGATGGCACTGTCAATTTTGGAGTAGTAATCAAGTAAGTCCCCTAAACTCCTTTGCTCGCCCCAGATTAAAATCTTGTGCATCCCTAATCTATGAAGCTCAAAACTTATGCTAATTTGCAGTAAATAGTTGTGAATATTTGTTATTATCTTATCTTATCTTTAACCCCATTTATCCCTGTTTTCACTCCCTGTTATCTGTAAACTTGACATATGTTTTATGCTTAAGTACAAGGTTGTTAAAATGTAAACCGCGCTGATGACGAATAGCGCGGTATATAAAAACTGTTAAATAAATAAATAAATATTCACTTTCTGCACTAACTATACCAACAATTTGGTTTGTATTGCTGGCTGAAGAGCCTGGGAGGCATTTGACCATCTTCTCTCCTTTGAACTGTGCTCCCGAGTTGGTGCCTCTGATGATGGAATCTCCAAGTAGTAGTAGTGTTCTCTGTTACGATTTTTTTTTCCTTCATATTTGGTGCATTATCAGTAGATTGGGCGTTGACTCTCTCATTTAAGGACTCTTCAGTGTCCACGGCACCCTGATTATCCAAGGCAGAGAAGGCATTATGCAGGGATATCTCTTAATGTGAAGGGTACCTCAATGTTTGCAACCTACCAGAGCCCACTGTGATCCATTTGTTTCTGGGCTATTTGATTCTTTGTGGGAACAGTGGTAGATTTTGTTCAGTTTGTATCCTAGAAGAGATGTTTAATTGCAGCTAATTCTTCCCTTAGTAGAGTCAATTCTTTATGCATAGCAGCTAACTTGAGGCATATAGGACAAGCTCTTAGGTTCCAAATGATTCTTCTTAGAATGAAAGCAAAACAGTCATTGCATTGAATACATGATACGCTGATTAGGACTGTTATAAAACGGTCCTAGAAGAAAGGGAAAAAGGTGTGTGTAACACCTAATTAAAGGACAGATGTCATTGTATATGATGACGATAAAGGCAATGCAGTCCTTGGGTGGGTGGGAAGTTAAGTGTCCCTGGCCAGTAGACCTTATATGAACTGAGGGCACACTCAGATATCTGATTTAAAGGCTATGCAAGTTTTATGTAGGCAGTCTAAATATTTCTGTTAAAAGTTATATAAAAAAAAACAAACAGGTAATTGTAAAGTCTGAACGCTTAGCTTTGGCTGGAGTCTCTTGGAACTGTGATGAACTGTCTACTCTTAAATTTCTAATTTTAGTTTAAAATTATCCTACCCTAAATCTTGTACAAAAAAAAAGAGATTCAATTATTGCTGCTGTAGTATACATTATTTTTCAAGAGCTAGTTTGCCAAGATATCTGATAGGGGATAGTCAAACTGCTTGATTTCCTTATGTAGCCTTAACAGTTTTCTGAGTGTGCCCTCAGTTCAGGCATATGCCTTCTGGAGCAGAGACACTTGTAAGAGAAATCAGCTATTTGGAATAGACATATTTACATTGCAAGGGACCAACAGAGGCCTTTGCACAGGGGGCAGACAGAACTATAAAGGTATATTTTGGGTAATTCTGGTTCATTGTCTGCTTGAAAGGCATCTCCCAGGGAGGGGTTACTTTAGATAATCAGGCACCTGGCTTCTCATACCGGTCACAGCCAGCCAGTTTGAAAGGCCGGAGCTGCCCAAGACACAGATAAGCTTATTCCTTTCTATCTCTGCTGGGTTTTTTTTATTGCAAATATAGAATATTAGCTGTGGGTTAAACCTTAGGTAGTTGGAAAATTGCTAATTGCTGGTCCTACATTACATTTGGGGATAGTCAAACTGCTTGATTTCCTTGTGTAGCCTTAACAGTTTTCTGAGTGTGCCCTCAGTTCAGGCATAAGCCTACTTGAGCAGGGACACTTGGGTTCCTACCCCCTCACCCCACCCACCCCTGGGGCTGCATTGCCTATATAGTGGCCAAAAGCTTGGGATACACCCACATTCTCTCAACCAGCATGACTTGTATTCAGTGCAATACTTGTGGTACTTTCATTCCAAGAAGAATCATTTGGCACTTAAGAGCATGTCCTATGTGCCGAAGGTCATCGGCCATGCATAACAAATTGACTCTACTAAGAGAAGACCCAGCTGCCATGCATAAAGAATTGTCTCTACTGAGGGAAGAACTGGCTGTAATGAAGCTCACTTCTTCTAGGATACAGACTGAGCAAAGTCCACCACTGCTCCCACAAAGAGTCAAACCCACCAGGAACAAATGGATCACAGTGATTTCGGGTAGATTGCAATCTGTGACACAGACACATCCTATACACCAAGAGATATCCCTGCATAATGCATTCTCTGCCTTGGTTATTGAGGATGCCCAATCCAAAGAAACTGAACGGCCCTTAGAGGAGTCAGTCAATGCCCAATCTCCTGCTAAAGCACCAAATATGAAGAAAAACTCACCAAACAGAAAACTACTACTACTTGGAGATTCCATCATCAGAGACACCAACTTGGGAACACAGTTCAAAGGAGAGAAGATAGTCAAATGCCTCTCAGGCTCCTCAGCCGGCAGGAATACAAACCAAATTATTGATGTACTTAGCGCGGAAAGCAAACACTCCAAACTTGATGATGTAATTCACTTGGGTACAAATGACCTGGCTAGAAATAGTGCCTCTACAGTCCAAAAGGACTTCCAATCTCTGGGAGAAAAACTCAAGCCCATTGTTAACACTGTAGCATTCTCAGAAGTTCTACCTGTTCTAGGCAAGGGGGCAAAAAGGCTAAATCGCATTAACTGCTTTAATACGTGGCTCCAGACCTGGTGCAAACGAGAAGGATTTAGATTTATTGGCGACTGGGAAAACACATGGACCAACAAGAAACTATACTGTGCTGATGGACTACACCTCTCTGTCACAGAGAAAAGAATCCTACATGAAAAATTCAAGCAGTATGTCGATTTGCATTTAAACTAGAAGAACGGGGCGACAGATGGGGAAGGTCAAGTTCTGGATGTCACCCCCTGCAAAAGCAGAATAACAGAAACAACCACACTTTTAAACAACACATCAAAAGCAACTGGGAAGAAGTGGGTAGAATAAAATCAATGCAAAATACACACAAGCCAGTTAAATGCTGGAAAGCAATGAGCAAAAATGCTCATAGCTTAGCCAACAAACTTCCAGACCTGGAAACCCTAATGGTGGAAAAGGACTTGGACATTGTGGCCATTACAGAAACATGGTTTAATGAATCACATGATTGGGATATAACCATACCTGGCTATAATCTATTCAGAAGAGACAGAGAAAATGGGAAAAGGGGGAGGAGTAGCCTTGTATGTCAAATCCAATATTAAAGCTACTGAAATGCAGGGTGCATGGAGAAAAGAAGAAGTGCTCTGCATAGTGTTGGAAAGAGGAGATGGCACTGTCATCCATACTGCTGTAATCTACAGCCCTCCAACTCAAATTGAAGAGAGAGATAAAGAATTGATTTAGATATTGCCAAGATAGCAACAAAGGGGGAAGCGATCATATTGGGTGACTTTAATGTACTTGATGTGGATTGGATTACTCCTTCTGCAAATCTGGAAAGAAGCAAAAAAATTGTGGATGCTGTCCAAGAAGCGTTACTTAGACAAATGGTGATGGAACCAACCAGGGAAAGCTCAACGCTGGATTTGGTGCTCACCAACAGTGATAGCGTGTCAAATTTCTGGGTGAGTGCCCCTGTGAGCAACAGTGATCATCACACAGAGTGGTTTGAGATAAAAGCCAAGGTGCAGTCCAATCATAGCAAGCTCAAAGTCCTAAACTTCAAAAACACTGACTTCAACAAAATGGCCAAGTACCTAAAGGAGGAGCTGACAGGGTGGAAGGGGATAAGGGAAGTGGAATTGTAATGGGCTAAACTAAAAGAGGCAACAGATAAATATGTAAGAAAAGTAAATAAAAACAAGAGGAGAAGGGAGCCTATTTGGTTTTCCAAAGAAGTGACTGCTCAAATAAGGGCAAAATTCAAAAGCTTGCAAACAGAAGAACACAGAAATGATTATAGGACCAAACTCAAGGAGACAAAAAGAGAAATAAGGATAGCAAAATCAAAGGCAGAGGAAAAGATAGCTAAAGATTTTCAGTGCGGCGACAAAACTTTCTTCAGGTATATTCGAGAAAGGAAGAAGATCAGAGGTGGAATTGCAGGGCTCAGAAGTGCTGGGAACGGACTCGTGGAAAATGACATTGATAAAGCAAAATTGCTAAACAAATACTTCTGCTCTGTTTTTACTAAAGAAAATCCTGGAGAAGGGACCACCTGTGACTCCCAAATATAAAAATGGGAATGAGGTAGATACCACACCATTCGGAGAGGATGAGGTGTTAGAACAACTTGCAAAACTGAAAGTGGACAAGGCCATGAGACCGGATGGGATACATCCCAGGATACTGAAAGAGCTCAGAGAGGTTCTTGCAGGGCCGTTAAAGGATGTTTTCAACAGATCCTTGGAAACAGTTCCTCAGGACTGGAGAATGGCTGATGTCGTACCTCTAAACAAAAGTGGTGACAGGGAAGAAGTGTCAAACTACAGGCCTGTGAGCCTTACCTCGGTGGCGGGAAAGGTAATGGAGACGCTCCTGAAAGAGCGAATAGTGAACTTTCTCAAAACCAGAGAGTTAGAGGATCCGAGGCAACATGTTTTACCGAGGGGCGATCTTGCCAGACAAATCTGAGTTCTTTGACTGGGTGACCAGAGAACTGGATCAAGGACATGCGATGGATGTCATCTACCTGGATTTCAGCAAAGCCTTTGATACTGTCCCTCATAGGAGGCTTATCAATAAACTCAGTAGTTTGGGGATGGGTTCCAAGGTGGTAAACTGGATCAGAAATTGGTTGACTGACAGACGACAGAAGGTGATGGTAAATGGAGTTCACTCGGATGAAAGGAAGGTGATTAGCGGGGTGCCGCAGGTTTCGGTCCTGGGCCTGGCACTGTTCAATGTATTTGTGAGTGATATTGCTGAAGGACTGAATGGAAAGGTCTGTCTTTTTGCAGATGACACGAAAATTTGCAACAGAGTGGACTCCCCCGAGGGAGTGCTGAACATGAGGAGGGATCTGCAAAGGCTGGAGGAATGGTCTGATGCTTGGCAATTGAGATTTAATGTGAAGAAGTGCAGTGTCATGCACTTGGGTAGCAGAATCCAAAAGAAATGTACACGATAGGGGGCAAGAGGTCGGTGTGCACGGAGCAGGAGAAAGACCTCGGTGTGATTATTTCTGTAGATCTCAAGGTGGCAAAGCAGTGCGACAAGGCAGTGACAAAAGCCAGGAGGATGTTGGGCTGCATTTGAAGAGGAATTACCAGCAGAAAGGAAGGGGTACTAGTGCCACTGTATAAGTCTCTGGTGAGGCCTCACTTGGAATACTGTGTTCAGTTTTGGAGACCGTATCTTGCAAAGGATGTAAAAAGAATGGAAGCTGTTCAGAGGAAGGCGACTAAAATGATTTGGAGCCTGCATCAGAAGCCTTATGAGGAGAGACTTGAAGATCTAAATATATGTACACTTTGTAGGAGAGGAGGGATAGGGGAGATATGATTCAGACCTTTAAATACTTAAAGAGAAATAATGAACAAGCAAACCTCTTCCAGAGACGGGGAAGCTGTAAAACTAGAGGGCATGACATGAAGCTACAAGCTGGTAAATTGAAAGGCAATGTCAGGAAATACTTTTTTACTGAAAGGGTGGTGGATGCTTGGAATGCCCTCCCGATGGAGGTGGAGGGGGCAAACACAGTGACGGAATTCAAAGTGGCCTGGGACAGACACAGTGGATCACTTTACAGCAACAAGATTAAATCTAAATAAACTGAACCATCTAATTTCTCAACAAATAGGGGGTGTCCTACATGGAGCAATGGGGGAGGAGTGATTCACTCCTAAACAAACAAACAAACAAAGATATGGGGAGAGTTGCACCTGCTGCTGGTGGGTGCACCACTAAGAAAAGACATGGGTAGGGGTGCACCTACTCTCTAAAAGACACAGGAAGGGGTGCACCTACTCCTGCCATATTGCTGGGCAGACTAGATGGACCACGCTGGTCTTTATCTGCCGTCATTTACTATGTTACTATGATAGTTTGCTAATTTTATCATTTTTCTATACTTTGATTTTTGAAAAACAAAACAATAATTTTAAATGTATAGGTGTATTGAAGTATCTTTAAAATATTCTGCCAATCCAAAATCTGTTCAAGAAAAATAAGATTGTATAACTGAAATCATAATATGCTACAATTGCATAAAAGCCATTGTCAACAAACATCTTTATCTTTATTGGGATGCTTAATATACCGCTCATTGCAACAACATCTGAGCAGTTTACAAAATACATAAAGGGCTGCTCAGAAAGAGAAAGGAATGCCAATTGTATTATAGGACAGGAAAGAAAAGGACAGGAAACGTAATATGAATGATTTAGAAGCCAATCGTACAGTGATAGAATAATCTATGAAATACTGTACCAAGATACCAGAAATTTCTCTGGGAACAAGCAGGAAGTCAGTCCTCACATATGGGTGATGTCAGCACCTACAGGGCTCTCGCGGAAGCATCCCCCCAGCTTTCAAAGAAAGCCTTTGGGAGATGCTACCACGCATGAGTGGTCCTCTTCCCACCCAAGGGTGCCATCTTGCTCAGTCTCCTTTTTTCCACGGAGCCCTTCAGACGTCTGTCTGGCTTGTCCCCGGAAAAAGTTGATTTTTCTGCCTGAGTTTCATATTTGCCTCCAATACTGCACTGGTACTCTTTCTGCCATCTCACCTCGCTGTTTCAGCATAGTGTTTGGATCCTTTTTTTTAATTTTCAATTTTTGGCATGTCTGCGCCTTTTTTCCAACTGGCAGCCCAGTGGGTTTTCGACCTCACTGGGGTACTTTTTTCCCCCACGGCTGCCAGTGGCTTCAAAAAGTGTGATTGGTGTGCCAAAATTATGTCCTTGACTGACACACACGACTGCTGCCTTGGGCCAGACCACGACTCCACAGCATGTGGTCTCTGCAAAAAGATGTCCAGCAAGGCTCTCGAGAGCCGCTAACAGCAGCACGATAAGTTTTTCCCAGAGTCCCCAGTGCCTCCGAAGGCCAGGGCCTCATCTGAAGCCATAGCATCTTGGGGGGGGGGGGGGCCTTGCTGAACCCGAGCAGCATCATGGTTCTTCAGAAAGGGGATCTCCCTCAAAGGAAACCAAGAAGAAGAAAAAAACACCAGGTCCAGTAGTCAGAGATGCTCGTCCAAGGAATCTGAGAGGGAGCGGCCTGCAAAGGTCCCCTGGAAGGACTCTACCTCAGACGCCAGAGACCATCCTCATCGAGGATTCCCCCTCATGGGGAACTGGCCTCTGGCCCGATTCCCTTGGTGCCCATGCCGATGGTTGTGGAGCCTTCTGGCCTGGAGTCCAGAATGGCAGCCCTGGAGCACAGTTTGTCTGCCTTCATGGACCAGCAGCAGGTGCTGATGTCCGGCACGGCCGGTTCATCCATCCCGACCACTGGACGAAGATGTCACTGGAGGCTGAGACGATCCTCGAGACCCTTCGGCCTTGAGTTGATCCTCAGCCGGTCTTGATCCAATTCCTTCCTGACAGGGCCGTGATTGTCCCCAGCCAGTGTGCTCAGAGCCAGCCACGGGGCCTTGGACAGCTGCAGGCCAGGATTGGCCCCGGGGCCTGCTGACCATCCTTCCTTCAAGTCTCATCAGACTACTCAGAGTGGGAGACAGAGGGTGAGGAGTCGCCCGACACCCGTCGCCACCACAACGTTCCCTCGGACTCTCCAGCTTCAGAGCTCCAGCGGCAGTCTCCACTGGAGGACATGGGGTTCCTTGACTTTGTCAAGGACATGTCCAAGGCTCTAGCGTTCCCAACAGAATCTGAGGATCCTCGGGCAGATGAGTTAGAAATCCTCCAGTACGAGGCCCTTCCGAGGGAAACTGTTCCGGTGCCCATCCGTCCCATCCTGGAATAGCTGATACTCACTACTGGTGTCGGTGCTGATGGTTGGCAAGCGGCTCGACTCAATGTATCGAGTCCACTGGAGCCCTGGGATTCGAGAAATCACAGCTGCTTCACAACTCCATGGTGGTGGAGTCAGCCATGCGTCAATTGAAGAATCACACGCACTCCTCTGTGCCCCCCAGCAGTGAGGCACATACCTTGATTGCCCTTGGCAGAAAGTGTTGCCAGGGCTCGATGCTCATCGGCCACATCCATGCCTATTAGCTGTACATGGGCATGTACCTGAGAGACCTGATGAAGGAACTCGCCAGGTTCTTAGCTTGTCTATCAAAGGAACCCCTGCAGCGGTTCAAGAACCTGGAAAAGGCCTTCTGTGAATGCTTAAAGTTTATGCCTCGGGCAGCCTATGACAGCTTTGAGTCAGCGGCTCGAGTAGCAGCCGTGGGCATCGTGCCAGATGCCAGGCTTGGCTATAGTCGTCCGAACTCGAGCAATGAATTCAGGACAAATTGGTCAATGTCCCATGCCCAGTCCATGACCGACAAAGCTGCCAAGCTGGAGACTGAGTTCATGACGATGACCAGGCTCTCTAAAGACTGCTGCCCTTCCCCAATGGAAGAGCTCTGGTAAAAAGCCCTTTTACCCGAGAAAAGGAGCTGCTTGCAGAAACTACCCACTTTTTCAGTCCTCCTCAGCTTGTCAGCAGGCCAAGGGATATGGGCATGGCCCTCTTATGTTTATGTTTAATAAAACTTGATATACCGCCCAACGCCATAGGCATCTGAGCGGTTCACAATAAAAACATTATTCAGGTTTTTTTAAAAAATAAGGCTGCAGGAAAAAGAAAAGGAACGCCAATTTAAAACAGAAAAGGGGGAGAAGGAAAGAAAGAAAGCAAATCAGAATTAACAAATTGCAATATAACAACACGGAACAGAAAGGAAGGGGAGGACACAAGAGGGAGATCAAACACTAGCTAAGAGAGAGCAAATTAAGTTAACAAATTACAATAAGTCAGCACGGGACAGAAGAGGAAGGAAAGGACACAAGTGGGAGGTCGAATGCTAGGTTAAAAAGGTGGGTTTTAAGCTGGGACTTGAAGGACTGGTATGACTCTACTGCACGGAGCGAGGGGGGGAGCGAGTTCCAAAGGCTAGGGGCCAGAAAGTAGAAAGCGGAAGAGCGAGTAGAAACAAGATGGGCCTGGGAGGGGGAGGGAAGGGACATCCGGTTTGTGTGAATGGAGCGGAGCAGACGATGAGAGGTACGGAAGGATATTTGGTCAGCAAGGTAGGAGGGGGTGCCAGTACGAGCAGCTTTATGTGTAAGAATGAGAATTTTGTATTGAATGCGAAAGGTGACAGGTAACCAGTGGTGGTGTAGAAGAAGGGGGGTGACATGGTCGAAGCGGGAAGCGTAGGTTAGTAATCGAATAGCTGTATTTTGAACACGTTGAAGACGAGACAATTGGGATTGGGGGAGACCAGCCAGGGAGGCATTACAATAATCTAGACGAGACACCACTAAAGAGAGGAGAAGGGTTGCCAGAGCAGAAGAAGAGAGGAAGGGGCGAATGGCTCGGAGCTGCTTGAGGGAAAGAAAAGAACGTTGAACAGAAGGCCCCCAAACCCCAGGCATTGGCCATGACCCAGCCAGGGGGGGGAGCTTTTGACTCTTGGGTATAGCCTCTCTACCCCCAAGGAGTCAGCAGCCCACTAGGGGATGTCTGATCCACTATGCCCAAAGGTGGCAAACCATCACCACCAATTCCTGGGCACTTCGGATTGTCAAGGAGGGCTACCTTCTCCTTCTCCATCTGACTCAGAAACCCCCCCCCCCTTATTTTCCGGGAGAGCCTCTCAGGTTTCCCCTTCACCAGGATCTTCTAACGAAGGAATTTGCAGGTCTTCTTGAGGACAAAGAGGTGGAACCAGTGCCCCACCATCTCAAGGGCAAGGGGTTGTACTCCAGGTACTTCCTCGTGTCAGAAAGGACAGGAGGTCTAAGGCTCATCCTTGACCTGCGCAACCTCAACAAGTTCCTGGTGAGGGAGAAGTTCAAGATGCTCTCCCTTGGAACATTGCTGCCTTATTTCCAGCAGAGAGATTGGCTATGCTCCTTGGATCAGAAGGATGCCTATACTCACATCCTCATTGACCCCAACCACAAGCAGTACATGTGATTCATGGTGGTGGGCGAACACTACCAGTACAGGGTGCTGCCTTTCGGCTTGGCCTCCGCCCAAAGCATCTTCACAAAATGCCTGGCAGTTGTAGCCACCTTCCTCTGCCTCCACAGGGGGGGGTGATGTCTTTGTCTTCCCCTACCTGGATGACTGGCTCATAAAAGGAGGCACAACCTCAGAGGTGCAGCAGGCGACTCACCACACCATCCAGGTCCTGCAACACTTGGGGTTTGTGATAAACTACCCTAAGTCCCACCACCTTCCGACACAATATATCTTAACCCCTAATTGTATAGAACAATGTATGATAGCTCATGCTGTACAATAGCGCACAATGTACATAGCTCAACCTAATCTAATACACTAACTTCTTACATGCAAATCATGACACTTCTTTCACTGCATGAAATACACGTCCACTACTTTTGATTGTATTGCTGTTACACCGCCTTGATTATAGGATAAGGCGGTATAGAAATACTGTTAAATAAATAAATAAAACAATGTCTGGGGTTCATGGTGGCAAGACTAGACACCCACCAAGCAAAAGCTTTCCTGCTCAGAAATTGAGTCGACCGTCTCGGGGCCCTGACACTGGACATACAGCACTACCCCTCGGTGCCTGCTTGGCTCCTCCTGCGCCTTCTCAGGCACATGGCCTCCACGGTCCACATCACTCCAGATGCCCAACTCCACATGACGGCCATGCAGTGGTGCCTCTGGGACCAGTGGACACAGGCCACGGGGCATCTCTGGGACAAAGTCTCAGTGATCCACCAGTTGGCGGACTCCCCGGTATTTTGAGGTGGGGATGCTTTTTTCAAACCCCGAGCCTACTGCGAGGAACTCCGAACCCAGGGCAGCTGGTCACAGGACGAGAGCAGACTCCTGGAACTACGGGCGATACACTTAGCCCTCCGAGCTTTTTGCCACTGCCTATGTCACCAGCCGGTGTTGGTCCAGACGGAGAACCAGGTGGCGGTGATCTATGTGAACAAGCAGGAGGGCATGAGGTCTTATGCCCTCTGCCAAGAGGCAGTTGTCCTCTGCTCCTACGCAGTCCATCGGGGTATACTCCTATGGGCAGTATACCTGCCAGGCCAGAACAACTTATTGGCCGACAGATTGAGCAGAGTCCTCCAGCCGACAGATTGAGCAGAGTCCTCCAGCCACATGAGTGGCAGCTGGACCCCAGTGTGGCCGACCGGCTCTTCCAACTCTGGGGGGAACCTGTGATGGAGCTGTTCACCAGCTCGGACAACTGCCAGTTGCCCTGCTTCTGCTCCTGTCGGGCCCATCCCTCCAGGGTGGCAGCAGCTGCGTTCCTCGTCTCCTTGTTGGAGGGCCTCATGTACGCCTTCCCTCCCACACCACTAATTGCCAAGACACTGTTCAGGACTCTCCGTGACAAGGCCTCGCTCATCCTGATAGCCCCTCGATGGCCTAGGCAACCATGGTTCCCGTTAGTCCTCCGGCTATCGGTGGAGACTCCAGTCCCGTTGGGGAACTCTCCAGGGCTCCTGTTTCAGGAGTGGGGCTCTCTTCCACACCCCAACTTGGGGTCCCTGTCACTAACTGCGTGGCTGCTGAAAGGGTGACCCTAGCCCCTTTCAACCTGGGTGAGGTAGAGGAGATCCTGCTGGCCTCTCGTAAGGCTTTCACTAGGAAAGCTTACACTCTCAAATGGTGCAGATTTTCAACTTGGTATGCACGGGACCGACTCGTTCTCCTACCTGGTGGGGCTGGTGCTACAGTACCTTCTCCACCTCTTGCAATCCAGGCTTAAATTGAACTCTGTCAGGGTGCACCTCAGTGCCCTGGCAGTGCACCACCACCCCTCTTTGTCCAGCCACTGGTGACATGCTTCCTAAGGGATCTGCTCTTATTGAAGCCCCTGGTTCGCCCTCCGGCGACAGAGTGTGACCTCAATGTGGTGTTGAGGCAGATCACTTGCCTGTCCTTTGAGCCTCTGGCTATCTGCCACCTGCAATACCTCTTGCGGAAGGTGGCATTCCTGGTCGTGCTCCCCTCCGGTCGCAGAGTCAGCGAGCTTCAGGCCTTAGTGGCGGAGGTGCCATATACCAGGTTCTACAAGAACAGGGTGGTGCTCCACACACACCCTATATTCCTTTCAAAGGTGGTATCGTCCTTCCACCTCAATCAGGAGGTAGTACTTCCCACCTTCTTTATCTTTACCTTATTGTCATTTGATATACTGCTCTAGGCAGCAAGGCATCAGAGCAGTTTACAAAAATCTCAATTAAAAATAAGGAAAAGAAAAAGAACGCCATACATATATAGGACAGGACAGAAAAGAAAGAGAAAGGAGAAGAAAGCAAATTGGCGGATGGGGAGGAGAGGAGAAGAACTTAAACTAAGAAGAGAGCAAGCTAAGGGGGAGATCACTCGGGAAGGGGAGGGAAGGTCATAAGCCAACTAAAACAGGTGTGTTTTGAGCTGAGATTTGAACCGGAGAAAGGAGGTCTCTGCACGTAGGGGTGAGATGGTCCTTCACAATCTGGACTGTAAGAGGGCCTTGTTCTTCTACATCCAACGTACTTAGGGCCACCGCAAAGCTGCTCAGCTTTTCATCTCATATGACCCCAGTCATCTGGACACTCCTGGGCTTATAGGCACTCCTTGTGGCCTTGGGCAAGCCATTTAATCCTCCATTGCCTCAGGTACACATAGATTGTGAGCCCTTTGGGGACAAGGTAATATATTTAGTATCTGTTTGTAGTGATTACATAATATAAACTGCTTTGATTGAAGGATAAGGCAGTATAGAAAACTGGTTAAATACCTTCGCAGCCCATTACTGTCTGGAAAGGGAGTCCCTTCGGCCAGGCTATGCTCCATAATCTTTTCGGGGTTTAGGCAACTCCTACTCTCCGACCCTTCTGTGTTCAGGCTACTGGAATGCTGGTTTCCATCGGACACAGGGGTGCTACTGTAGACTGTAGCCACAGACTCCATTGCTGCTGCTCATGGCTCCCCTTGAGGGCGACCGTGTTTTTTGCTATGGGTTTTCGGTAGCCTATAGCTGGGTAGTCCCATATGTGAGGACTGACTTCCTGCTTGTTCTCGGAGAAAGTATAGTTCATAGGTTTTCAACCCAGTCCTCGGGGAACCCTAGGCCAGTCAGGTTTTCAGGATTCCCACAATGAATATGCATAAGATAGATTTGCATACAATGAAGGCAGAACATGCCAATCTTTCTCATGCATATTCATTCTGGGAATCCTGAAAACCTGACTGGCCTAGGGTTCCCCGAGGACTGGGTTGAAAACAGGTGTTCTCTGGGGACAGCAGGAATCAGTCCTCACAAATCTCCACCTCCCCTTGAAGTTGCTTCTTTACCATCTTTTCTTTTTTTGCCATCTTTTAACTGTCATCTGACTGAGCAAGAAAGCACCCTTGGGTGGAAAGGGGACCACGCATGCATGGTAGCATCTTCCAAAGGCTTTCTTTGAAAGCTGGGGGGATGCTTCCACCAGGACTCTGTCGGTGCTGACATCGCCCATATGTGAGGATGATTCCTGCTGTCCCCGGAGAACACCTGTTACAGGTGAGTAACTACGCTATATCTTAATACCATAACTGAAACAATTGATACAAAATAAGTTATAAAATTCTCATAATATAAGAACATAAGATACTGTATGTCATACTGGGTCAGACCAAGGGTCCATCAAGCCCAATATCCTGTTTTCAACAGTGGCCAATCCAGATCAGAATACAAGTCATAAGGTACACAGATTCCATGTTGCTTGTTCAATGGGTAAGCAGTGGTTTTTCTTGTTCCTCTTTAAAAATAGTTTATGGACTTCTCCTCCAGAAACTTATCTAAACCTCTTTTAAATCAAACTACACTAACAGATTTTACTACATCCTCTGGTAACGAATTCTAAAGTTTGACTATGTGTTGTGAAGAAATAGTTTCTTCAATTAATCTTAAATGTGCTACATTGTAACTTCATATCTCCAGGAACAAGCAGGAATGAGTCTTCACACATGGGAGACGTCGCCGACGGAGCCCGCACGGGAATGCTCCCCAGCATCCAATCAGAAGGCCTTTGGGAGCATCCCTCGCGCCTGCGCGGTAGCTTCCCGCCCTTCCTACTGCCTCTCCCCAGTTTTCGTTTTTCCGTGGAGCAGGCAGGACGTCCTCCTGCCGCCGCAGAAACTTTTTTTTTTTTCTTTCTTTTTCTTGTTTCTTGTGGTCGCGGTTTTTTCTCCCGCCGACTCGGGCACCGCCGGTGCCTTATTTTCTTTTTCTTTTCCTTAATTTTTTCCCTCGAGGAGCCTCCCTCGAGCAATCCTGAGGACCGGGCTTGCCAGCATGGAGCCTTCTTCCCCTAAGAAGTGCCCTCGCTGTGGAGACTTTGTTTTCTTCTTAGACTCCAATGCCTGGTGCCGCTCCTGTTTGGGCCCTGATCCTTTTTCCCCCGGGTTCCCGGGCTT
Source organism: Ichthyophis bannanicus (assembly GCA_033557465.1). Lineage (NCBI taxonomy): Eukaryota > Metazoa > Chordata > Amphibia > Gymnophiona > Ichthyophiidae > Ichthyophis > Ichthyophis bannanicus. The sequence continues at coordinate 206,808,157 of CM066034.1, forward strand.
CAGCGTCGGGAGAAGACCCTCTCTTTTTCGAGTGTCCCTCGATGACGTCTTTCCCCCTGAGGTGCGGTCATCGGTTTTCTCTCTTCTCCAGGATCAGGTAACCCCACAACAGTCTGTTAAGACTAACCAAGTCTTGAGGGGCGAGTCTCATGCGCGGCATGGCGACGGCTCCGGCCTTCCTCTCAAGTTCCATAAGCCCCGGTGGGAGTCTTCGGGCTCCAAAGCCTCCACGGGGTTTCGGGTTGTTCCTGGGGTTCGCTCCTCACAGAACATTCCCGAGCCGTGCTCGAGGATGGTACCCGCTGCGGGTGGTGCCATCTCTTCGGCATTGGCGCCGGCGTCGAGTGTTCCGCTCTTCGCCGGGGATTGTCAGCTGGTGCCCTCGGGGCCGATCGACTCTACCCAGTCTGGCTCTCCTGCATCCCAGCCATGCACGGGGGCAGTATCCGCTTCGGGCGGTGCCGATTCCCCGGCATCGGCGTCGGTGTCGAGTGTTCCACTCTTCACTGGGGATCGTCGGCTGGTGTCCTTGGTGCCTTCGGGGCCGATTGATTCGACCCAGTCTGGCATGCCTACATCCCTGCCATGCGCGGAGGTGCTGACCGCTTCCAGTGGTACCGGTGCCTCGGCATCGGCGTCGGTGTCGAGTGTTTCACTCTTCGCCGGGGATCGGCATCTGGTGCCCTCGGTCCCTTCAAGGCAGATCGACTCGCCTCAGGCTTCCGCGGGGATGGTGCTGACTTTGAGGGGCTCCGCCCCCCCGGCGGTGGTTTCGGGGTCGATGGGTCATCATCTGGCTCCGCCTTCGGTGCCGATCGATCTGTCCCGGACGGGCTTTTCGGCACCCCAACCTGGTGCGGGGCCGGGACCGACCCCCGACAGCACCGACCCCCCCCCCGGCATCGACGTGGGTGTCAAGTGCCCCACCCATCAATTGCGTTTGCCCGCAGGAGGCCTCGGGGCTTTTGATCGATTCGACCCCGCGCAGCGCCGCTGCCACGGCGCCAGGGCGGTGCGCCTCGCTCCCCGCCGGGGCTCGTCGGCGGGTTACCTGGGTGCCATCGCGGCCGGCTAGTATGCCCCGTAAGGTTTTCCTGCATGGTAAGACAGGCGTGGGAAGAACTCCGGCGCCTAGAGGGACCTCTATCCCTACGCGGGAGCCGACGTCGGTTGTTTCCCTCTTCGTCGAGTTTCGGCCGGGGCAGCCCTCGATGCCCGCGGCACCAATCACCGCGATCCCGATTCGTTTCCCGGGACTGGCAGCGCCGGCGATGCCGCCGCCACCGGGACCCTCGGGGGAGGAGTCGCTGACTTCGCTCGGTTCGGCGCCCAGCCTCGAATCAACCTCCTGTCTCGAAGGCGTGGCTCCGCCACGTTTCGGGACCAGCCCCGGGCTCCCTTGACGGTGCAGTGCAGAGCTTGCCTGCTCTCTGGCTGCCCTGGCCCCGCTCCAGCCGCCTTCGCTGGTTGCTCCGGGGGCGGCCCCGGAGTCGGGGCCGATGCAGAGTCCCGCGGGCCCATCGGGTACGTCGTTCCCTTCGATGCCCAGATGGGACTCCATCCCGGGCTCTGACGATGCAGTGCCAACGGCCTCGCATCGGGACTGTCTGTATCCTCCTCTGTTTAGAGCGATTCCTCCTGTGCTTCAGCACGGAGGGTCTCCGGGGGCTCAAGCAGGCCCGTCGGCCTTGGTCTCCCCCGGATTAGCTCCTCTGGGAGAGCCGTCTTTTCAGGAGTTTCTCCTTGACATGGCTGACTTGCTTGCCATTCCTATTCCGGACCCCCCGCTAAGCCCGGGTCCTGCGGCGCAGGAGGACATAAGGCTGCCTCTACATCCTTCCCTGCGGGATCTTTTGTTCGGGATTTGGCGCTCGCCCTTGCAGGTTCCGGCGCCGCCGACAGACATGCATGCTCTGTATCGGGTGCCCCCCTCTCCGGGGTTCCGAACGCACCAGCTTCCCCATCGTTCCATTGTGGTGGAATCGGCGCTGAGGAAGGTCGGGAGCAAGAAGAAGCACTCCTCTTGCCCCCGAATCGCGCGTCTAAGGTACTGGACAACTTTGGGCGACGGACCTTCCAGTCGTCCATGTTGGCTTCCAGGATCCTTTCCTATATTTTCTATATGAGCCTGGCGCTTCGGGAGGTCACCAAGAGGTTATCTCGTTTGTCTCCCTTTGTGTCGGCCGCTAAGGCCCCTGACTATTCCTTGCTTCTTTACCATTGCAGGAATATCTCTTGGTTCCTTTCCCGTGCTGCTCTAGACTCTTTTGAGTCTGTCGGCAGGTCCTTGGCTGTTGCCATCGGACGCGTCGTACAGCCTGGTTGCAGGCTTCCGTCTTGTGCAGCTGGGCACAACATAATCTGGGTAATTCCCCGTGCACTGGGGAAAACCTCTTCAATGGCGAGGCTTTACGTCAGTTGGCTCAGCGCTCCGCTGACCTTTCTGGCGCTGGCCGTCCGAAGTCCTCTCCTTCCCCCGGGGGTAGGAAATGTCCTTTCCGACCTTCCTTCCCGAGGAAGAGGAAGTTTCATCACTTCGCCCATTTGCCAGGTGCGCCCATGCCAGGGACGTCTCACGCCGGTCGGAGGTTCCCGGGCCCTCGCCAGCATGCTCATGCCAAGCAGCCTTAGGCTCCTGTATGCGGCAATTTGCGATTAACTTCTCTTACCAGAAGTTTATTTTCCAGCTCTACACTGGGGTTCTTTTCAGTATGGCGAGTGGTTCGGATGCTTGCTCAGGAATTTAGGGAGCCTCCCTCCCTCGTTGGTAGAGGGGGACCACCACTATTCTAGGATAGTTCTGGCTCCACATGGCCATTCTATCCTTCATCTGACTTACCCTTGGGTACGTCCTTCGAATACCCCTCTCCCTGGGTTCCCCTGCTTGAGGGGATCCCGCACCGAATCTTCTTTCTTCCAGTGTAGACTTTTGTCGCTACCCTCCAAGCATGGTCCGAACAATTCCTCGACAGGGCCGGACCATCCCGCCCTCTTGTCTGTTTTCTCTGTTCTTACAGGAAAACTCCCTGGTTCTGTTCAGTTGCTGTGCGAGCAGGAGTCCCAGTGTGCGATTAATGCTTCTGCAGGCCGCTTCGGCCCTCTGGCGTACTAACGCTCCCCGAAGGCTCTCGTTCTAGCTTCCTGGGACGGGGCGACATGTCTGACTCCTGTCAGTCTCCTGCACCGCTCCCTGCAATCTTCAGAGCAGCGCGGGGCATTGGCCCTTGTCTCTGAAGGTTTTTTTCTATATGACGGAAGTGACTTATACAGTCACCCCATGGCTATATGGATATTATATCCTCTTGTCTCCCTTGTGGTACGGAGGACAAGTTTTTTTTCTGCGTGACTGTCGGGGGAACGCATCAGATGCCTAAAGCACTCCTGCTGTGCTCTTCCCCGACTGATTCCTCTCACGCTCCATACTGCTACTCTCGCCGATCTGCCCCTGCACCACGCAAATAGGCTCATCCCTTTTGGATGGCCCTTCTCTCCTGCCACCTCCAGGTGGGCGCTTCCCTGTGGATCAAGGGCAGGTCCGAATTAGCAGTATTAGACTCACGTGTGCATGTTCCCCTGCATACGCGTTTTAGTACCTGGGTGGGCGTTCCCGGGCCCACCTATGGCCCGATATACATCTATATATGTTATTGGATATATATCTGTACAGGTGGGCGCTTTTTGGGAGATGTTCATAGCGCCCTATGCCTTACCGACTATCTCCCCAATTGTCGGTACTTACGTTTTATTTCTTAAGGGGTCCGGCCAGTCCGCTTGCCTGTGCTCTGCGGCTCGGGTTCTGGAACCGGTTTTGGTTAAACTTGCTGCTGTGAGGTCAACAGCCCTTTTTTGGTTTACGCCTCCTTGCCTGGAGGTTTTCAAACCCAATGTCCTCCTATCCCTTGTCAGCTAGGGAAGACAGTGTACCCCTCGGTATCCTGGGGTACACTCCTGTTCTTCTCCGGGCTGGGTTCTCCCAGATCGGCCAGTCTTCTGCTTAGTCCTCAAGGTTGAGGACTCTGCCTCTACTGGAGTTCTCAGCTTCTCATAGAGCTCCCCTTGAAGACCTGCCGTTCTCTCCGGTGCCAGTTGACACCTGCGTCTCCAGCCCACCCGGACTTGGAACTTCGTCCTCACTACGGTGATGTTCCCTGGAAGACTTCGCTACTGCATCTACAGTACCCGTCGCAGCTCTACTTCCTACAATCCAGTAGGTAAGCTCTAGATTGTGCTGGATCATTAACTACTTAATGATAGCTGGATCATTAACTACTTAATGATACTTGACGTGATTTTGTTGACTCCCTCTGTAGTCTTTAGGTTGCTGTGCCTTGGCAACTCTCCTCAACTCCTACCCTCCATCCCTCAGGGGATGCCGGGGATCCAGGTTGGGCGATGCTGCCCTGTCCAGGGGCGCGCATTCTGGGATCTCTCCCTGGCATCTATAGCTAGGGAGTCCCCATGTGTGAAGACTCATTCCTGCTTGTTCCTGGAAATAGCACAGTTACTGACCTGTAACAGGTGATCTCCGGAACAGCAGGAATTAGTCTTTACAACCCACCCACCTCCCCTAGGAGTTGTATCTCTTTCTCTTTTCCTTCCTCTTCCTCTCCTTCTGTCTCAGCTATGAAACTCAACTGGGGAGAGGCAGTAGGAAGGGCGGGAAGCTACCGCGCAGGCGCGAGGGATGCTCCCAAAGGCCTTCTGATTGAATGCTGGGGAGCATTCCCGTGTGGGCTCCGTCGGCGACGTCTCCCATGTGTGAAGACTAATTCCTGCTGTTCCGGAGATCACCTGTTACAGGTAAGTAACTGTGCTTTCTCTGGGAACAAGCAGGAACTCGGTCCTCAAATATGGGTGACGTCTGTACCGATGGAGCCTGCACGGATTCACTTCCCAGCTTTCAAAGAAAGCCTTTGGGATTTAGACCAGCATGCATATCTCTGTCTTGTTTTTCCCACGGAGCCCTGTGGATGTCCCATCTGTTTCTCCGGTAGAAGATGATTTTTTCCTAGCTTCCTCGTGTGTTTTTTCATGCTGTTTTTGCCAGTTTGGTTCCTCGATCACTTTGCAGTAGACTGATTACACCCTCACCACATTTTCTTGGGTACATTTTTTTCTTTCTCTTTCTGTGGGCACAGGAGTTTCCTTGCACCTTCCCTAACCAAGACGTGCGAGTTTGACCTCGCGGGCGCCATGTTTCCCGCTATGTCTTTGGCCAGTGGATTCAAGTATTGTGGCAAATGCTCCCGCAGCATGTCCTTCACTGACCACCACAGTTGCTGTCTTCAGTGCTTAGGCCCCGACCACAGTGACACTACTTGCCTGCTCTGCCTGGAGATGGCATCCATGAGCCAGAAGTAGCGAGATCATCAGTGTAAGGACATGTTTGGCTTGAAGGACTCTGCCACAGGGCTGTCCTCTCAGGGGATCTCTGTCCTCTGGGACCATGTCCAACAGCTTGGCATCGCACAGACATGTTCGATTTGAGTGCCGAGGTTGCAGAGCTTCGGACAGGAGATTGTCCTCTGAGGACCTCCCCCGCAAACTCAAGTCATTGTTCAAGTTGAGGTCAAAGGCCCATTCCAACCCCATCGCCAGAGGAGACCATCTTCGGAAGGAATTTGGGGTGCGTGCGAAGCACCACCCTATTCTTATAGAACCTGGTATAAGGCCTCTCTGCCACAAGGGCCTGGAGCTCACTCACCCTCTGGGTGGAAGTGAGCACAACCAAGAAAACCACTTTCCAGGAGAGATAATGGAGCTAGCACGTGGCCAACGGAGGTGGTACGTGACCAACTGTTCAAAGGGTGGCCAGGTGAACTGCCCAAACACTACATTTAGATCCCATTCGGTCGCCAGGGGACAAACCGGTGGCTTCAACAGGAGTAGGCCCTTTAGGAACCGGAACACTACTGGATGAACGGAGAGCGGATTTCCGTCCACCTGATGGTGGTTTGTCGCTAGGGCACTGAGATGCACTCTGACAGAGTTGGACACAAGACCCATCCTGGAGAGGTGGAGAAGGCATTGCAATACCACAACCACCAGGCAAGAGAAGGGGTCTACCCCTTGCTCAGCGCACCGAAGTGCAAACCTGCGCCACTTAAAAGTGTAAGCCCATCTGGTAGACGCTCTGCGTGAAGCCAGCGAAACATCCACCATGTCCTTCGGAAGGAGGAGCGGGACTAGAGTCACCCTCTCAGCAGCCACGCCATCAACGAAAGGGAGCTGAAGTCAGGATGCAAAAGAGAGCCCCCTCCTGGGAAAGGAACCGTGGAGCTGACCCCAAAGGTATGGGGGCCACCACCACTAGCTGTAGGAGGAGCGGAAACCACGGTTGTCTGGGCCACCGTGGGGCTATCAGGATGACTGAAGCTCTGTCGTGAAGAATCTTGAACAGAGTCTCGGCGATCAGAGGCGTCGAGGGAAAAGCATACAGAAGACCCACTGACCATGAGACTAGAAAGGCGTCGGCTGCGACCATGGCAGGGTGCAGCTGCCTCGAGCAGAAACGGGGCAACTGGCGATTGTTCGGGCTTGCAAACAGGCCCATCACCGGTGCCCCCCCCCCCCCCAGGTCTGGAAAAGCCCACTGTCTACTTCCCGGTCCAGCTGCCATTCATGCGGCTAAAGCATCCTGCTGAGTGTCGGCCAGCCAGTTGTCCTGGCCCAGCAGGTATACCGCCTTGAGGAGAATGCTCTGCCAGACTGCATAAGAGCACAGATCTAGGGCTTTCTGACAGAGGGCATGGGACCCCGTGCCCCTGTTTGCTCACATAGAACATGGCAACCAGGTTGTCTGTTTGCACCAGGAGAGTCCTGTGGCCCAAGCACTGCCTGAAAGCCTTCAGAGCGAGACTGATTGCATGCAATTCCAACAGATTGATCTGTTGAGCACTCTCGTTGGGGGACCAAACTCCCTGAGTACGGTATCCCTGGCAATGGGCTCCTCAGCCCAGCAGGGAGGCATACGTGGTGAGGGCCCTTGAGTGGTGAGGGGTCTGGAAGGGCATCCCCGCCTCCAGGTGATGGGGTGAGAGCCACCAGGTCAGGGACTGTATCAGGCATCTGGTCACTCTGACCCTGTCCTGGAGATGTCCCTTGGCCTGGGACCACTGGTCCCTGAGGCACCACTGTTCAGTTTGCATGTGGAGGCAGGCATCTGGAGTGACATGGACTGTGGAGGCCATGTGCCTGAGGAGGCGCAGCAGATGCCTTGCTGGCACTGAGTGACAGCGCTTTGTCTTTGGCTAGGGCCATGAGCCTGCTTCCCCTATCTGCAGGCAGGAAGGTTTTCGACTGAAGGGTATTGATCCTTGCCCCAATGAATTCCAGCTCTTGTGCCGGGCAAAGGCTGGACTTGAGGTAGTTGTTAACAAAACTCAAGTGCTGAAGGACCTGGGTGGTGTGAGTTGTGGCCTGCTGCACCTTGGGGGCTGTAATGCCCCTGATGAGCCAGTGGTCGCGATATGAGAAGACAAAGATCCCCTGAAGCCTGAGGAAGGCAGCGACCACCACCAGGTGCTTTGTGAATACCCTGGGGGCCGAGGCAAGGCCAAAGAGGAGCACCTTGTATTGGTAATGACTGCCCCCTACCACAAAGCGTAGGTATTGCCTGTGGCTTGGGTAAATTAGGATGTGTGTGTAGGCATCCTTTAGTTCAAGGAGCACAGCCAGTCTCCCTGGCAGAGGTAAGGCAGCAATATTCCAAGGGAGAGCATCTTGAACTTCTCCCTCACCAGGAATTTGTTGAGGTTGAGCAGGTCGAAGATGGGCCTTAGGCCCCCTGTACTCTTTGGAATGAGGAAGTACCTGGAGGAGAACCCCTTGCCCGTGAGGTGGTGGGGCACCAGTTCCACCGCATGGTCCTCAAGAAGACTTGCCAACTCCTTCAGAAGGTGGTCCCGGTGAAGTGGAGACCTGATAGGCTCTCCCAAGAAATAGTGTGGAGGCACATGGGCTAGATGGAAGAGGTATCCCTCCTTGATCACCTGTAATGCCCAGGAATCGATGGCGATGGCTCCCCACCTGTGGACATACAAGGCGAGCTGACCTCATGTGGGCTGCCCAGCTCCGGTTGGGAGAGAGGCCATGCTGCAGGAGTCAAAAACCCTCTCCAGGCTGCACCGGAGCCAGAGCCTGGAGTTTGGGGGCCTTCTGCTTATGCGGGCCATGCCCTGTTCCTTGGCCTGCTGCCCTTGTTGGGGAAGCCTGGTAAGGGGGGTAGTTTCGGTAAGCAGTGGACTTCCTCCGGTAAAAGGGCTTTTCACCTGAGCCCTTCTTATGGGAAGGGGCAGAGGTCTTAGAGAGCATTGTCCTCATCATGAACTCGGTCTCCAGCACGGCAGCCTTGTCGGTCATGGGTTTGCCGAAGAGGTTCTCCCCTCAGCATGGGACATTGCCCAACTTGTCCTGTACCCATTGTTCGAGGTCCGACGACTGCTGACAAACTTGGCGGCATGCATCGATGCCCGCCGCGGCTACCTGTGCAGCCGACTCCAACCTGTCATAGGCTGCCCGAGACATGAACTTGGAGCATTCACGGCAGCTTTGGACAGGTCCTTGAAGTGCTGCAAAGGCTCGACCGTGACGTGCTTGAAGTGCCTGCAGGTTCGGCCGTGACGACCTCGGTCTTGATGAGCGGAGGCCGAGCACGACCTTGGCCGAGGATCGACTCGGGCCTGCAAGGCCTCGAGGATTGGCTTGGCCTCCAGGGTCGACTTCGACGTCAAGCGCTCGGTGTTCGGGGCAGAAAAACCAGACGTGACGGACATCAGTGCCGATGCTCCATGAAGGCAGGGACACTGCGCTCCAAGGCCACCATCCTGGACACCAGTCCCAGAGGCTCCGCAGCCCTCGGCTTCGGCACAGACATGCTCGGGCCTGAAGCCGGTTCCGCCAGAGGAGAGTCCGTTTCTCTGCGAGGAACCTTGGCTGGACACTCCTTCTCTGACGCCTCGGGCAGGCGCTCGAGGCTCCGTGACCAGCCACGAGAGGAGCCCAGCCGATCGGAACCATCCAGAGACGCCACCTTTTGAGGGTTTCTTCCTTCTCTTCGGTTTCCTCGAGGGAGTTCCTTTCTCCAAGGAACCCCAGTGACGCTCAGGTTCAGAGTGCTCCTCCTGAGGCGTGGGGGAATCCTTTAGATCCAAGGGTCTGGATCTAGGAGTGGAGGAGTGGAGGAGTAGCCTAGTGGTTGGGGCAAGGTACTTCAGGCCGGAAGGTCGGGGGTTCAAATCCCACTAGAGGACAGCAACCTTGGGCCGGAAGGATTGGGGTTTCTAGTCCCACAGGTGCTCCTTGTGGTCTTGGGCAAGCCACTTAACCCTCCATAGCCCATGTTACCTGTAAAATAGTTATCTCCAAGTTATAATACCCTGTTCAATGTAATTTCAGTTTGTTCAATGTAAACTGCACTGATGCAGAATAGCGCGGTATATAAGAGAATGTAAATAAATAAATAAAGGGTCATAGCCAGTTTTCCCGGAGGAAGTAAGACAGCGATGTTCCAAGGGATAGAATCTTGAACTTCTCCTTCACCATAAGGTGGTTTAGGCCCCACAGATTCAGGATAGGCCGACAGCCGCCTGTCTTTTTTGGGACGAGGAAGTACTGGGAGTAGATCTCCATGCCCCAGAGGGCTGAGGTACTGGCTCCGCGGCCCGGTCCCCTAAGAGGGACACAGTTTCCTTCTGTAGGAGCTCTCTATGCGGGGAGATTTTGGGAAGTTCCCCTGGAAAGAAGGGAGGAGTCTGGTGGAAATGCAGAAGGTAGCCAGGCATCAGAGATGATGCCCAGCAAGAGGAGAGTGAAATGGACCAGATGTCCTCCCGTGTGCTTTGAGCCCTGGCTTTCTGGGGGAAGACAGGCTATGCCCAAAGAGTCAAAAGGCCGCGCCCCCCCCCCCCCCAGGCTGCAGTTGGGGTGCTGTTTGGGGCTTGGGGGCTTTTGGCTAATGGGGGCCGTGCCTCTGGCCTTTGGCCTGCTGACCCTGTTAGGGAGCCTGGTAGGACAAAAACTGTGGCTATTTCCCATAAGCCTTTTTCCCCTTCAGGTGAAAGGTCTTTTTACCCAAAGCCTTCCCACAGAAATGGTTGGCAGTCTTCCTGGACAGCCTAGTCCTGGTCAGGAACTGTCTCCAGCTTGGCCGCCTTGTCCATCATGAGTCTGCCGAAGAGGTTCTCTCCTCAGCATGGGATATCAGCCAGTTTGTCCTGCACTCACTGCTCCAGTTCAGAGGACTCTGGCCAGGCCAGGCGATTGGCAGTAATGCCTACCGCAGCCATACGGGCCATGGACTCGAAGCAGTCAAAGGCTGTTAGTTTGAAATTTGGAGCAGTCCCTGACTGCGGAGACCACGGTCTGGAAGTGCTTAAGGGATTCTCCTGCCAGTCCTGCAAGCTCCTTTGCCAGGTCCCTGAGGTACATGCCCATGTATAACTGGTATGCCTGGATCTGGGCAGTGAGCAATGAATCCTAGAAGCAATGCCTCCCCAAACCATCTATGATGCAGGCCTCCCCAAACCATCTATGGTGCAGGCCTCCCCAAACAGGGGCATTGAGGAGTGTGCCTTCTGGCCTTTGGTCCGACACATGGCTGACTCCACCACCATGGAGTTGTGTAGCAGCTGTGCATTTTAGAACCCCGGGGCTCTTGTTGACTTGGTACTGTTAGTTGAGCTGGCGGCTCACTATGAGCACCATCACTGGGCTCTCCCACATCTGGAACTAGTGTTCCAGAATGGGGGGAAATCGGCACCATCAGTGCCTCCTTCGGAGGGGCCTTGTACTGGAGGATCTCGTCCTCAGTATGAGGCTTGTCCTCTGGCTCAGCAACAAAGGAGAGGACCTTCGCCATCCCGTGAAGTCGAGATATGTGAGGTCATCAGGCAGTGCTGGCACTGCTGTGGTGGAGACGGCTCAGATGGCACATCTCAGTGGAGCACAGTATCGGGGGCTCATCGTCTGTCTCCCATCCTGACTCTGAGCTGGAGGACACCGCGAGTCTGGGGTGGTTGTCGAATCGATGCCCCATCAACATCTGGTAACGTGGTGCCTGATGCACCAACTCTGAGGTACTTGGGGGGGGGGGGGAGAACTGCTCCAGAACAGGCTGGATTTCCTCTGGAGAGGTCCAGGCTGTAGAGGAGAGTCTTGGTGGGCACCGACAACCCAGAAGCACTAGGCATTGGGCCCTGCTGCTCCATAAGGAAGGCAGTAAGGCTGCACTCCAGGGCTGCCATTCTGACCTCAAAGCTAATATGCTTTGCAGCCTCCGGTTCATGTCTCAACGGCATTGAGCCCAGAGCCGGGTCCCTCCGAGGGGAGTCACCAATGGTGATCATGCCAGGGGATAGAGCCTAATCCCCTGGCGCAATGGGAGTCTCCTCCCGCTGGGGCAGGTTTGAGGGTCACTCCCAGCCATCGCCTTCAGTGTCAGGTCGAGAACTCCGAGCCCGGATACCCGAGGACTTGCCTCTGGCGATGGGATTGGAATGGGCCTTCGACCTCAACTTGGACAATGACTTGAGTTTGCGGGGGAGGTCCTCAGAGGACAATCTCCTGTTCGAAGCTCTGCAACCTCGGGGCTCGAATCGAACGTGTTTGTGTGATGCCAAGCTGTTGGACATGGTCCCAGAGGGAAGAGATCCCCTGTGGCAGAGTCCTTCAAGCCAAACATGTCCTTACACTGCTGATGTTGCTACTTCTGGCTCATGGATGCCATCTCCAGGTGCTCCTTCTTACCTTCTTTCCCAGACTGCATGCCAGTTGGGCAGATGTGATCCTCCATACCTTGGACTGTAAAAGGGCTCTGTTCTTCTACATTCAACGTACTCAAGGTCACTAGAAAACCTCTCAGCTTTTTGTTTCTTACAACCCCAGTAAGCTGGAGGAGGTGGTGACCAAGCATACACTGTCCACATGGGTAGCGGACTGTATTGCCCGGGCTTATGATGAAGCGAGGCTTCCGCTGGAAGACCGTGTTACGGCTCATAGGGTCAGGGCCATGGCGGCATCAGTGGCTCACCTGCGCTCTGTTCCACTAGCAGACATCTGCAGGGCTGCTATCTGGTCTTCGGTTCATACCTTCGCAGCTCACTACTGCCTGGATAGGGAGTGCCTTCGGCCAGGCCATACTCGTAACCTTTTTGGGGTCTAGACACTCCTGCCCTCCAACCCTTCTGTGTTCAAGCTACCAGAGTGCTACTTTCCGTGGACCCAGGTCCTATTTCCCTTGCAGCTGCTTGCAGCTCTCGATGACGGAGCCTTTTTTGGCCATAGGTTCATGGTAGCCTGTAGCTGGGGAGTCCCGTATGTGAGGACTGACTTCCTGCTTGTTCCCAGAGAAAGCGTAGTTACTCACCTGTAACAGGTGCTCTCTGGGGACAGCAGGAATCAGTCCTCACAACCCTCCCTCCTCCCCTTGGAGTTGCAGTCCTATTATTTTCATTTGTTTTTACCGTCTTTTTAGCTATGTCATTTGACTGAGCAAGATGGCACCCTTGGGCAGGAAGGGGACCATGCATGCATGGTAGCAATTCCCAAAGGCTTTCTTTGAAAGCTGGGGATTTGCTCCGCGCGGGCTCCATCTATGTCGACATCACCCATATGTGAGGACTGATTACTGCTGTCTCCGGAGAACACCTGTTACAGGTGAGTAACTACGCTTTATCTTTGTAAACCGCTATGCTGTCCCTCACTAAGGGCAGTTTATAAAGTACTATTAAATGAAATGAAATGAAATGAAACTTCCCCAAGTCGCATCTGCTCCCAACTCGGTGCCTGGAGTTCATTGGAGCCCTCCTGGACTCAACACAAACCAGAGCGTTCCTGCCTCTTGACACAGCACTGCGCCTTGCGTCTCTGGCAGACGAGGTGCAGACCAGATCAACAGCATCCGCCTGGCTTCTGCTGCGCCTGTTGGGATACATGGCTTTGACTGCGCGTGTAATCCCACAAACATGCCTCAGGATGCATCAAGCCTAGTGGATTCGGCCATGGGCCATCTGGAGGATCTGGTTCAGATTACCCGACCCCTTGCAGTTTTTCACCTGGTGGCAGAGTCAACTGAACCTCATGGCCGGCCTGCCCTTTCGGGCTCCACCAACATAGCAAGTCCTCACGACAGACGCCTCCAAGCTGGGTTGGGGGCCCACCGAGACGACCTGCTGTCGCAGGGCACCTGTACCCAGGAGGAGTGTGCCCTACAGATTAACCTCCTCGAGCTCAGGGTGGTGACAAATTCCCTCAAGGTGTTCCGTGCCCACCTAATGGGTCAAATGATACTCATCTAGACAGACAACCAAGTAGCTATCTATTACATCTAGAAGCAGGGCGGAACGGGCTCCTACCTTCTCTTTCTGGAGGCTGTTCGCCTGTAGAACTTCGTCCTGGAGAATGGCAATTCCATATTTCAACACTGGGGGGTCCCCGACATTGAAGCTTTTTGCAGAGGCTGGCCTTTGGCCGAATGGTGGCGGACACCTTTATCCTGCACTGGTCTGGGAGCCTCCTGTATGCATCCCCGCCTACTCCCCTGATCCCCAAGACCTTGCTCAAGGTTTGGTCAGAGGGGGCCTCAATGATCCTCATTGCCCCCTAGTGGGCCCATCAGCCGTGGTTTTCTCTGCTCCTGCAGCTGTCCCAAGCGGCCCTGATGCCTCTGGGCCAGGACTCAGACCTGCTCTCACAGGAGAATGGGACCCTTCTCCATCCCAATCTCCAGTCCCTCGCCCTGATGGCATGGCTGCTGAGAGGCTAGCCATAGTGCACCTCCACTTCTCTAGGGAGGTGGAAGACGTCCTGCTGGCCTCCCACAAGGACTCTACATGTCGTGTGTGTGTGCCTTCAAGTGGCGATGATTCTCTATCTAGTGCTCAGAAAAGAATTTTGAATCCTTTCACCTGTGCGGTGCAGGACATCCTGCAGTATCTCCTGCACTTTTCTCAGACTGGACTGAAGTCCATTTCAGTGAGGGTGTACCTCAGCTCCATTGGAGCACATCATCACATGGTCGACAGTCAGTCTGTTTTCATGCACCCACTAGTGGGTCGCTTCATGAGGGGGGCTTCTCCTCTCGCAGCCTCCCGCTGCCCACTGCTGGTGGCATGGGACCTGAACATAGTTCTGGGGAAGCTGATGGCTCCCCCTTTTGAACCTCTAGCTATGTGCCATTTCAAGTACATATGGAAAATAGTGTTCCTGGTAGCGTTCACCTCAGTCAGACGCGTTACTGAGCCGCAGGCGTTGGTGGCTCTTGCCCCCTACACCAGGTTCCACAGAAACAGAGTTGTTCTCTGGAAACACCTGAAATTCCTGCCTAAGATGGTGTCTGCTTTTCACATGAACCAGGATGTGGTTCTTCCCACCTTTTTTCCTAGGCCTCGTGCCTCCCTCATTGCACACCCTGGATTGCAAGAGAGCTCTGTCCTATCTTCAGATGACACAGCCCCATCGCCGCTTTTCGCAGCTGTTTGTCTCCTTTAACGCTAACAGATTCTGGGTTACTGTCTCCAAGCATACCATTGTCTACCTGGGTGGCAGACTGCATCTCCTTCACTTATGAGCAGGCTGGACTCTCCCTGGAGCATCATGATACCGCACACAATGTGCATGTCATGGCAGCCTCTGTGGCTAACCTGTGTTTGGTCTCTCTGCTGGACATCTGCCAGGCCGCCACTTGGTCTTCGGTTCACATTTTCGCTGTGCATTACTGTTTGGAAGAGAGCTCACAATGTGAGTGTCTCTCCGCTATGATCTTTTCCTCTATCGGTGCACCTTTTACCCCTCCATCGTCGTCATGATGCCTAGATCCTTTTTCTGGGTGGTGGTGGTGGTTCCTAATGTGGAACCTTGCATCGTGTAACTATAATTTGGGTTGTTTTTCCCTAAGTGCATAATTTTGCACTTCTCCACATTTAAATGTTATCTGCCATTTGGATACCCAGCCTCCTAATCTATCAAGGTCCTCTTGCAATTTTTCACAATCCTCTTATGTTTTAACAACTTTGAATAATTTTGTGCCATCAGCCAGTTTGATCACCTCACATGTTACTCCCATTTCCAGGTCATTTATAAATATGTTAAAAAACAAAACAGCAGGCCCAGCACAGATCCCTGGCATATTCAACTATTCACCTTTCTCCATTGAGAAAATTGACCATTTAGCCATACTCGGTTTTCTTTCAACCAGTTCCTAATCCACAATAGTACATTGCCTTCTATCCCGTGGCTTTTTAAATTCCCCAAGAATCTGTCATGAAAGGGCTTCATCAGAGGCTTTCTGAAAATCCAGATACACTATCAGTTGGCTCACCTTTATCTAGCTGTTTATTCACACCTTCAAAAAAATATAAGAGATTGGTGAGAAGACTTTTTTTTTTTTGAAGTGCCATCAAGTCTGTATTGACTCATAGCGACCCAGCTACCTCTGGGTTTTCTTGGCAATGTATCACCAGAAGTAGATTGCCAGCTTTTTCTTCCGAGGCAATTGAGGGTAAAGTGACTTGCCCAAAGTCACAAGGAGTGCCAGTGGGAATCAAACCCTTGATCTTCTGGTTACTAGGCAGTTGCTCTAACCACTAGGCTACTCCTCCACTTTACTTGTCTAAATTCATGTTGGCTTTCTCTCATTAAACCATGATTATCTCTATGTTCAGTAATTTTGTTTTTTTTATAATTGTTTCTATCATTTTGCCCAGTACTGATGTCAGGCTCATTGGTCTGTAGTTTCCCAGATCACCTCTAGAAGCCTTTCTAAAAATTTGCGTCACATTGGCCACGCTCCAATCTTTGGGTACTACAGATGATTTTAATGATAGATCACAGATTACTGATAGCAGTTCTACAGTCTCATATTTCAGTTTTCAGCACCCTGGGATGTATGCCATCGGTCCAGGTGATTTGCTGTTCTTTATTTCAATTATCTGTATTACATCATCTCAATTTATCAAGATTTGTTTCAATTCCCCTTCATTTCTGACATGGGTAGGTTTCCGACATCATCTTCAGTAAGGACTGAAGCAAAAAATTCATTCAGTCTCTCTGCTATGGCCTTGTCCTCTCTCAGTGCACCTTTTACCCCTCCATCATCTAATGGTTCAACTGACTCCCTCACAGTTATTTTGCTATGAATATGCTTGAAATAAGTTTTTATTATGTGTTTTTGCTTCCACAGCAAACTTCTTTTCAAATTTTCTTTGCCTGTCCTATCAATGTAAAATACTTGCCAATATTTTTGTTTCCTGTTTTCATCATTTGACTTTTTTGTCCTTTTGAAAGATTCTTTCGTAGCTATAACACTCTCTGACCTCACCTTTAAGGCATGCTGGCTGTCATTTGGCCTTCCTTCCACCTTTTTTAAAGCATGGAATACATCCAGTCTGGGCTTCCAAGATTTTTAAATAACACCCAGGATTGATGCAAACTCTTAACTTTTGCAGTTGCTCCTTTTAGGTTTTTCTTAACCATTTTCCTCCTTTTAGTATAGTCTTTTTTTGAAAGTTAAGGGATGGATGTTGTAGGTCAGCACCCTTTGAATCAATATTAATGATATTACCTCGAATAATACTTTAAGAGGTAACTTAGCCAAGATTTTTGCCATTTGAGCTAAACAGCAAAGTTTAAGAGAATTTACAGAATTATAATCTACCTTCATCCTGGTTTCAAAATGATGCACTAGAGTTAAGAATGTGAATGTTCTGTTTCTGCAAGATAATCTTTTTACAGAGATGCAACATGGTATTGTGTTAAAATCTTTAAAGTCAGCAGAATTTTGAGTCTACCTGGTAAACATTGAAGCTCCTGTAAAGACAGGACCATTCAAAAGCTGCTGAATTCTATACTAATTGTTTCCAGAGTGCTCTCATGGTCAATCCTGCTAGCAAGGATCTTGGGTGATACAGTACTGTGTTATGGAAATACCTGGAATGGCTGACTGTAATTCAGCTATATACAACCTTTTATAGCAGCTCCATTCAGATAAATGACAGCGCTATTCCTTTCAGCATGGCTATGCCCAACCAGCCCTAATGGATGAGGGATGCAGATTTGGATGTTCCATTCTGTAGCACATAGTGTTAGGGCTCAAGTCACAAATAGGGTCATTTCTTTCTGACATTGTTTTAAGAAGTTTGTTTTGTATTACTAAGTCTTGCGAGCATCATTGTTTTTTCCCAGTTCTCTAGTAGCTCATTATTATTGAACACAGGCTTATGCCATACTGTCATTCTATTTACAAGTATGCCTTCATTGCAGCAGTTTGTGTACTCATACTAACTGAAAATATTTTCTATTGTACTGTTAACACTTATACAAAATGAGGCTTTCTTATGAATCTGTTTTATTTTTTAGCCTAAAATGGGACAATATCAGACAACAGCTAACTGAATTTGCTCAAATCGCAAGTGCATCAAAAGGTGGAAGAATTCAAATTGAGGAGTTTGCCAGTTTCTTAAAGATCCCTGTGTCAGATGCTCTCAGAGAATTGTTTTTGCTCTTTGATAGGGTAAATATCCTTGAATAGGGATTGTCTATGGTTTGTATTCATTTTTTAATCTGACTTGCGAAGACATTTAGGGTGTTCATTTTTGTATTGTGCTATTGACACAGAGCTCATTTGTGACATGAGCTTTATCATTGAAAACTTAAAATTATGCCACCTCTATGTGAGTTCAACACTTGTTACTAGCAGTAAGCAAATTGGCATCCACTAAGTCAGAAGGAGCCATTGTACAAAAAAAGTACAAAAGAGTAGAGTAATATTTCTCCCAGAATCGTTTGCTACTCTATAAATTGCAGTTAAGGGGCAACCAGAGGGAGTAGACAGTGAAAAGCAGAAATATCACATAGTCTGCATTTCATCAACACATGGGAGTACTTTTGTTGTGATAGATTGGACTGATGTTTTAGACTGATACAATAGATGACCCCGCAAAAATTCCTTTGGAAGCCTGTAAGGAAGATATTCTGTAAATTTCAAGGGTTTACTAACTGATGTAAATGGCCATATTATAAAAGCGTATCAGTTTTACATTTCAGAAAAATTCTTATACTGTTTTGTATATACATTTGTTTAGGAAACTGGATATGTAATCAAATTTATTTACATTTTAAACTTATTAGTGGAAATGTGTTGACATCTGAGTGATAAACAGAGTTGTTTACTTTAATACTGTCATTTCCTTTTTAAAGTCAGTGTGATGGGGTATATAGGAAGTTACCCATCCCTTTCCAAAGGAATTATCAACAGTCCACCTTAAAAGGGTCCACAGCTCAGAACTCAGGGCTGGGAGGGCGTTACTTAGACAGAGGGATTAAGAACAAGAAATCTCCTTCCAAGCAGGGCTGGGAGAGTTATGGCTGTGTAAGGTAGGTGATTGAGGTGGGAATCATATTTACAGACACTGAAGCCCAAGTGACTGACTGGACTTTGTGCTGAACTCTGAATTCTGTGCTTTAAATTGTGGGTCTGGGGAAGGTTACTGGGAACCATCCTTGTGATGGTAACAAGCTGGGAGTGATTGCTGGACCACAGAAGGGGGAGGAATAAGTGTTCCTTATCGTTCTTCCAGTTTAGTCCTCAACCTCTGGGTGGTGAACCTCCTCCTGCAGCTTGGAGACTGGGCATGTCAAACTCAAGACATTACTGGATATAGCCTGCTGGTCTCTTCCATCAGCCCCCAGTGTGTCCAGTCTCCATGCAGCAGGAGGACGTAGTGAGCCTAGCTTCTGGGCTCACTTGGGGGAACAGATAAGGAGCATTTAGTGTGACAAATTCTATTCTGATTTTACTTTTGATTTTTACCTTTAATTTTACTTTTAATTCAGTTACCTTTGGTTAATTGGCAACCAGGGATTAGTTCCATTTAGTTGTTAGGAGCAAATTTCCTTATATTTACAGTAATTTTAAATTTTAGCCTAGCTCTTTAAATTAGTTGCAGCTCTCGCCTTCCCTCCTTGTCAGTTATTTTCACTTGCTGCAGGCATTCGCCAGTGCGGATCTCTCTCCCTGGACGGTACGGGAGAGAGCTCCGGGACCCGTACAGCCACACTGAAGCTGTGTGAGACAGAGCCTCTCCATTGCTGCGGTATTTAAATTTTACTCTGTGGAACCGGCTGAGTGGTCCTCGCCGCAGCTGCCAGGCGCAGCAGCACGGCTTGAGGATCGGATGAATTCAAGGCAGTAGGAACAGGCTGTGTGGCTTTCAGCCCTGCAGGTAAGGCCTTCGGGCTCTGTCGGTCTGCTGCGGCCTCCTTTTTGCAGTGGCGGCTGTTCTTGGCGCCAAAATTCATTGGCAAAGGGGCGGCCATTTTCTCTCTAGGTATTTGGACCACATGGCGGCATTTGCAGTGAGCTGCCGGTGTGAGGAAGACGACAGGCAGAATAGCTAGATTTTTAGGTCTAGTGTTTGTTTCTTTTCCTTGTAGGTTTTTTGAGGCTCGGGGGGGGGGGGGGTTCCTCAGCCTTAAGGGGGCTGTTGTCAGTCCTCTTTATTTTTAAGTTTATTCTTAGTTTTATAGGACAGTAGTTTTGATATTGGTCTCTGATGCCACATGTTCTTTCCCTCCTAAACATGTCTCTGAGGAGCCATCTGTTAAGTCCTGGGATATTAGGCAAATTGCCAGCTTTTAGGTTCTTCAAGAGCAGAGCCCTAACTTGTAGGTGGAAAAAGGGACAAGCTGGAAGTGTGCTTAAGACAGTAGCTCTTTTTTGTATTCACGGTCTGCAAATGTATTCTATAGTGAAAGTTGCCCAAACGCCTGTGGTTTCACAGGGACAGGTTTAGGAAACCTTGGGATATAAAAAAATATATGATGATAACAGTTAAACTGTCAACCAAGAAGTGCCTGTGCTATGGTCTCTGGCCACCAGAGGGCAGCTAGTACACTCAATAGTGACTTTCTGTGACCGTGTGTATGCAGCCATCATCAGATTGATCTCTGCAATTCAGGGAAGAAATAACCACAGGGCCACCTCATGGGCACTCAGGGGTTAGTGACTAAAGCAACTGTAATGTTCTGCAAATCAAGATTATATGACCAAGATTTAAAGCTCTTAACTTCTGTATCGTTTGTCGGGCTCAGGTGTCCTAAAAGCCACCGGATGGCAGCACTGCTCATGAATCACATATAGTATTCAGTCCCCCCATCCCTGGGGAAGGTGGTAAAATACGAAATCGTATTCTTCATCAGGTTCACACAGGCAACAACCTCTAAGACCTCCACTTGCAAGGTTGTCGGTCTATCCCACTGCTATTTCTCTGACTGCAGGAAGGCCGTGGGGGGGGGGGGGGTTTGCCTTTGTGTTTCATAGCTCCACTTAGCATGCCCTTCCCAGGAAATTCTCATCTATTTCTAGAGCCTGTGCTGTCAGAGCAGGGCTTTAAGCACTTAGCAGGGGCACTGACCCGTCTGTGCCATCTTGTTAAAGGGCCCGTGCTGAGGGTGAAGAGAAGGACGTCTAGGTAGCACAATCTGGGGCTTAGCGTTCCAGGGCACTGTAAGGTTTCATAGAGGAAGTCAATACTCTGTGTATGCTCCATGCATTCAGCCTATGTTCAAGCGTGCTCACTGCACTGTGTTTGGGTGACAGGTGCTAGGTCACCCGTATATGTAGATATGCATTTTGTGTATGATCACAATTGCTTAGGCATGATTTCTGGGTGCATTCTTTGCAGAGCGAGACTGCATTTCTTTGCTCAGACTGTATTATCAGGCTAAGGTAATTTCTCCAGTAATGGGGGGATGTTATTATTATAATCTTATTTATTATAATCTTTTATATACCCCGCTATTTGGTATTAGCGCGGTTTACATGAAACAAAATTACCAGAATAACAAGCTATTCTGTGTTTAGAGAACAGGTATACAAACTTGGATAACAAAGGGGAACTATTTACAAATATTATTTACATTCAGGCGTCATGACAATGTTCAGTAATCCTAGATAACGTACCAAGAAAGTTGATAATGCTATCTGATGATGGTAGTGTAGCTACTTTTGTTGGTGGCTTTGGCTTGGTGTATTACTGGGCGGGTAGTATATGAGGAATAGGTGATATTTGAGTGCTTTCCTGAACTGGATCAGGTCAGTGATTGCACGAATGTTCGATGGCAATGCATTCCAGCATCTTGGGGCGCAAAATCTGAATGCCCTATTTGCTGTTGACTGGGTGCATTTTGTTAATGCTTTCGGAATTGTTAGAGTGTTTATTGCTGTCAGTCTTCTGGATCTGTTAGGTGGAATGGGGTGAATGAGCTCTGTTAATGAGGAAGATGAAAGTCCGTTGATGGTTTTGAAGGTAATGTTGATTGTAATAAGGTGCGTGAGGTCCTCATGGTGTTACATGGGGTTGGAGATGCAGTCGTGGGATCTGCTGTGGAGTAAGCCATTCGGAGGAGCTACAGTGTCACAGTCACCAGTTTCCCTTTCTCTTTGGGCTTTGCTCCCAGATCCTAGCCCCTCTTTCTCTGTTGTCCAGGACGCAAGGTCCCCAGCCCACTGGACAATCTATTCTCAGCCTTTTCTCAATGCTGGCAGAAGGACTGGGAGAACGAGAAAGGAAGACCAGGAACCAGCACCAGCTCTGATGTCTCTTCACTGCCAGTGTTTGCTACAGTCACATTTTCCCAGTCATTTATTTGAGTATACTGATTGCCTACAGGTCAGGGTGGCATACAGTCGATTATGGTATTTCCCTTGTACCTGAAGGGCTCACAATTTATGTTTTGGTACTTGAGGCAGAGGGTTAAGTTGCTTAACAAAGGCCAGAAGGACCACCTGTGGGACCAGAAACCCCAGTTTTTATGGCCCAAGGGTGGTGGTCTCGATTGGAATTCAAAACCTTGGTCCTCTGGCAACTTGCCTCAACCACTAGGCCGCACTGCTCCATGTGATCTAGCCACAGGGCCATAGGGCCAGGTGCAGTCTGTTACTTCCAAGGAAGAGACCTTGGGGAGGTGTTCGTTCATAAGGATACGAGAAATGCCACACTGGGTCAGACCAAGCTCTTTCAGGCCCAGTATCCTGTTTCCCAGGGTAGCCAATCCAGGTCTTAAGGACCTGGCTGGTTTCCAAAAAGACGAATAGGCTACTCAATGCTTGTATCGGGGCAAGCAGTGGATTCATGTATGCTCATATTTTAAGAGTTCCGTTGCATGTACAGCAGATGTGACGCTCTGTTGGGTTGTGTGCCTTGTAGAACATCTTAAATTGGTGAAAGTTGGTATTAAAAAAAAAATTAATAATTTTCCAGCTTCTCTCTAATAAATGTTTATGGACCTTTCCTCCGGAAGCTTGGCCAAAACCTTTGTTAAACTCCGCTACGTTTGAAGATAATTTTGCGCAAGGCTCTTGGAGTACACACAGATCTACCTACTAAGAGACTGATGTCCATTGTTTAATGTCTGTTTAGATCATTAATGTTGGCCTCCCCTGGATCAGCCCCTCAACCCTAAGAATTGATTACTGCCCCCCCCCCCTTTTGATGTTAAACCACTTTGACCTGGTAAAAAGCGGGATATAAATACAGTTAAATAAATAAATACACAGGAGACCCAGTGGTCAATCAACCGACTGGAAATGCGAGCGATACGTCGGGAGTTGCAGGCGTTCGAAGCTACGGTGACAGGTTGAGCGGTGCGAGTACTGTCAGACAACTCGGCGGCGGTAGCCTACATCAATCGGCAGGGCAGAACCGGAAGTGTGGCCATAGAGGCCACGGCAGAGGATCTGTGTGTGTGGATAGAGCTTTGGCTGCCATTGTTTTCAGTGGCGCATGTTGCGGGTAAAGACATTGTGACGGCGGATTTCCTCAGCTGGGTCCGAGTAGATGCCAGAGAATGGGAGTAGCATCTGGAGGGGTTTGCACAGATCGGTCACATATGGGGACAGCCAGTATTGGACCTCATGGCGGCATTTCACTCTGCATAAACGGGTCGCTTCTTCAGCAGACACGAAAGGAGGTCGGAAGGCATCGGCGCACTGTTTCAATGGCAGCCGTCGTCCGGTCTTCTCTATCTCTTTCCACCAGGGATGCTCATAGGTCGAGTGGTTCTGCGTATCGAAGCGCTTCGGGGAAACGTGTGGTTGGGGGCCTCGGGCTGGCCGAGGCGCCCTTGGTATGCCTGCCGCATACGGTTGCTCGACGGGAATCCATGGAGGTTTCCGGCATTGGAGATTCTGTTGCTACGGAGTTCCCTTCGAATGCCTCAGGTGCATCGGTTTTCACTTACGGGGTGGTCATTGAAAGGGCAAGCTTAAGGAAAAAGGAGTTGCTCGGCAGCAGTCTTTGCCACCTTGCCACAAAAAAAAAAAAGTCTACGTCCCTTGGTCCCTTGATATATGGCGCATCTTTGAGGACAGGCGCTCACAGAGGCACGCTCACGCGACAACAGTGTCCGTTCCCTTTGTATTAAGTTTTCTGCAGGACGGGTTTGGTAAAGGCAGGTCCTGGAGAGTTCAGTTAGCAGCTCTGTCTTGCTATAGGGGCAAAGGACAGGGAGTGGCTCTCATGCACAGGTCAATGTGGTACGCTTTCTCAGGCGGTTACCAAACTGTAGCCCTCTCGTAGGATATTAATTCCACCGGGGAAGCTCAAGTTGGTTTTAGGAACGTTAGCTAGCGCGCCATTGGGGCCCTTGCAACAGGCGTAGGTTAAGGGTTTTGCCTTGAATATGGTATGTTTGATGGTCATCTGTTCGGCGAGGCGATTTTTGGAGTTGCAGGTGTTGACCTGTCAGGAATCGATTTTTGTCTGTCTCCAGACAGAAGGTGGCCTGGCGGTTGGTTCCGTCGTCATTGCCAAAGGTGGTTTCTACGTTCACCTAACTAAAATGGTCTCTCTTCCAGCGCTAGGTGCGGCGGAGGGGAGCGTATTGAACCATAGCTTGCGCGGTTTGGACATCAAGAGAGCGCTGCCGCAGTGTTTAAAGGTTTCAGAAACTTTCTCAAGGCAGATCGTCTCTCTTCGGGGTGTTCGGAGGGCCCCACAAAGGGAAGCGGCGGTGAAGGAGTCCATTTCTGGATGGATTGGAGCGGCGAATGCGTCGGCTTATCTTCTACGGGACTGTACAGTCCCAGGGAGCTTACGAGCTCACTCTACCAGAGTGCAAGCGTCTTGGATGGAGCACAGTTTCGTTCCGCCAGTGGACATCTGTAGGGAGGCCTTTTGGTTGTCCTAGATGTTCTGGCAGCTAAGGATGCCCTTTTCAGGGAGGCGGTGTTGAGATTTGGCTGGAAAGGTCCCTCCCAATGATTACTGCTCTGATACATCCCAGAGGACTAAACTGGAGGAACGATAAGGAAATAGGAATTACACTTGGTAATTGTGGTTCCTTGAGTGACTCCAGTTTAGTCCTCATTCCCACCTGGGGTTGGGGTCTTAGCAGTGGTCTTTCTGTTGTGGGAAGTGCAAGGTTAAAAGTGGATGTAGGCCTTCACTGGTATTCAGTCGTTTTGATGCTTCCATTTGTTTTGCGCTATATTGTTATATTATTATATTATGATATTGTTATATATTGTGTTATATATTG
Organism: Ichthyophis bannanicus; assembly: GCA_033557465.1. Lineage (NCBI taxonomy): Eukaryota > Metazoa > Chordata > Amphibia > Gymnophiona > Ichthyophiidae > Ichthyophis > Ichthyophis bannanicus. The sequence continues at coordinate 206,832,691 of CM066034.1, forward strand.
CTATATTGCTCTGGATTGTTTAGGGCTAGGCATTCGACGGAAAGGAGAGGATGCAGGAAGCAGTCCCTTTCCTTCTGGAAGGGGAGTAGTAGGTAGATAGGTTTTATGTTCTGTGTACCCTTGAATATAATAAGTTTAAAAAAAAAAAAAAGTTACTGATTTTTTTGCTCCTCTGAGTCTGCTTTGTCAATAGTTCACTGGGGGCCGATGGGAGAGACCAGCAGTGATGTCATGAGTTTGACATGTCATGAGTTTGACATGCCCAGTCTCCAAGCTGCAGGAGGAGGTTCACTACCCAGAGGTTGAGGACTAAACTGGAGTCACTCAAGGAACCACAATTACCAGGTAAGTGTAATTCCTATTTTTTGTTTGGTCCTGAACTGTTGTATGTTTGATATTTTAAAAGCCCCCTTGCCACCGCATGCCATGCTATACCAAAGTCGTTAAATCAAATAAATGACTGAGCAGTAAGCATATTGATTCTACCAAGGAAACTGTGTATCATTAAGGAAAACTGATTTCAGATCCTTATATTGACTTGTTTCTGACAGTGCAATTAAGTGTATTAATGAAAGTTAAAATGTCAGAGATTCATTGCGCAGTGGTCTCCAGTATGAAAATAAACTTTAAATACATCTCTTTTATTTTCACAGTAGGCTGGCTTTCTAAACTTGTAGCTTTCTTATCTTGATATTGATTAGCTTCAGTTAGACATGAAAAAATGATCTTCAGCCGTTTAAACAATGCAAACACAGCTTTTATAATATTCAGAAGTACAGGCTACCCTTGTTAAAATATTTTAAACCAAACTAGGACTGTGTTGTCTTCTAAATGCCATTAATGAAAGACAAAAATCAAGACGATGCCAAATGCCAGCTACAGAAATCATTCAAACACAGACAAAATTGAAAATCATCATATATTAAGTTTTTAAGATGTATCAAAACTGTGGTATCATAATGGCCATGTTTATAAGCTTAAAAGATGCATATCTCATCATGTACCTGTACTTTTTTTTAAAAACAAGCCTTTCATAGAAAAGGACCCATGCATAAACACAGAATTGCCTAATATCTGATGGCAACACTGTATTGGCTAGATACTTAAGAACATAAGATATGCCATACTGGGTCAGACTAAGGTCCATCAAGCCCAGTATCCTGTTTCCAACAGTGGCCAATCTAGGTCATACGTACCTAGCAGTATCCCCAAAAGACACAGGTTCCACAGTGGGTAAAGCATTGATATCCTGGGTCCCTTCTTAATAATGGTTTATGGACCTTTCCTCCAGGAACTTGTCCAAACCTTTTTTAAACCCAGCTACACTAACAGCCTTTGCTACATCCTCCAGTAACAAATTCCAGAGTTTGATTACACGTTGAGTGAAAAAATATTTTCTCTTATTAGTCTTAAATAGTTTACCCTGTAGCTTCATTGCATGTCCCCTAGTCTTTCTATATTCTGATAACGTAAACAATCAATCTACGTTTACCCGTTCCACTCCGTTCATTAATTTATAGACTTCTGTCATATCTCCCCTCAGCCATCTCTTTTCCATGTTAAAGATCCCTAACCTTTTTAGCCTTTCTTCATAGGAGTATCCTACCATCCCCTTTACCATTTTGGTGGCTCTTCTCTGAACCTTTTCTAATAACGCTATATCCTTTTTAAGATACGGCGACCAGAATTGCACACACTATTCAAGGTGCGGTCTCACCATGGAACGATATAGAGGCATTATAATATCTTTTGTTTTATTTTCCATTACTTTCCTTATGATACCTAGCATTCTGTTTGCTCTCTTGGCCACCGCTGCACACTGGGCCAAGGGTTTTAAGATGTTATCCACAATGATGTCTAAATCTTTTTCCTGGGTGGTGGTTCATAATGTGGAACCTTGCATCATGTAACCATAGTTTGGGTTGTTCTTCCCTAGGTGCATAACTTTGCACTTGTCCACATTAAATTTCATCTGCCATTTTGATGCCCAGTCTTCCAATTTATCAAGATCCTCTTGCAAATTTCCACAATCCTCTTGGGTTTTAACAACTTTAAATAGTTTTGTGTCATCTGCAAATTTGATAACCTCACTCGTTATTCCCTTTTCCAGGTCATTTATGAATATGTCGAGAAGCAGCGGACCCAGCCCAGATCCCTGGGGTACACCACTATTCACCTTTCCCATTGGGAAAATTGGACATTTAGCCCTACTCTCTGCTTTCTATCTTTTAACCAATTCTTGATCCACTATAGTACACTGCCTCCTATCCCATGACTCTTTAGTTTTGCCAAAGGTCTCTGATGAGGGACCTTGTCAAAAGCTTTCTGAAAGTCCAGATACACTATATCAACCGACTTACCTTTGTCCACCTGTTTATTCACACCTTCAAAAAAACATAACAGATTAGTAAGACAAGATCTTCCTTGTCTAAAGACATGTTGGCTGTCTCCCATTAGGCCATGACTATCTAAATTCTGAGTAATTTTGTTCTTTATGATGGTTTCTACCATTTTTCCTGGTACTGATGTCAAGCTCACCGGTCTGTAGTTTCCCAGATCACCCCTGGAACCCTTTTTAAAAATTGGCATTACATTGTCGATCCTCCAATCTTCAGGTATTACAGATGATTTTAATGAAAATTCACAGATTACTAATAGCAGGTCTGCAATCTCATATTTCAGTTCTTTCAACAGCCTTGGATGTATACCATCCGGCCCAGGTGATCTGCTACTCTTCAGTTTATCTAATAGTTTTAATACATCTTCACGATGTATCGATATTTCCTTCAATTCTTCCGCACCTTTAAATACCACTTCAGTCATGGGTAACATCCCTACATCTTCCTCAGTAAAGACCAAAGCAAAGAATTCATTCAGTCTCTCTGCTATCGCCTTGTCACCTCTTAGTGCCCCTTTAATCCCTCTAACATCTAATGGACTAACTGACTCTCTCACAGGTTTTTTGCTACGAATGTACTTGAAAAAGTCTTTATTTCGCGTTTTTGCTTCCGCAGCAAGCTTCTTCTCAAATTCTCCCTTTGCCTGCCTTATCAGTGCCTTGCATTTGACTTGCCAGTGCTTGTGCTGTTTCCAGGTTTCGTCGTTTGGCTCTTTTTTCCATTTCCTGAAAGATGCTTTTTTGGCAACAACCTCTCTGACCTCACCTTTAAACCATGCTGGCAGTTTTTTCGATTTCCTTCCACTTTTCTTAAAGCGTGGAATACAGCTGGTCTGGGATTCCAAGATAGTACGTTTCAACAACACCGAAGCTTCAGAAATTAATTTCAAATGTTAGTTTTCATAGCACATCAGACATCGAGGGTGAAAGTGACCCAATGTTTCTGAGGGTGTTGCGTCGTGCTTCTACCTGCATAGCAGAAACACAAAATCTTGCTGTATCAGCTGATCTTGGCCAAACTTAGGGATGCTGAAACAAGGTACTATTTTTAAAGGCCACTGAAACATCCTAATGAATTCTTATCCAGATTTTGGTCAGATTGTTTTTTGTATTTTTTAGACATTTTAGTTTAATACATTGGAAGAATCCTTTGAAGTCATGGTCTTAAAAATAGTGCCTTGTTTCGATATCTCTAAATTCGGCTTGAAACCGGCTGACAGCAAGATTTTTTTTTTGCTTTTCAAGTTGATCGCTGATGTAATGTCCACCAAAATATGGATGTCTAGTCATCTCAGCTGTCACAATGTCTGCTGAAAATTAACAAATTAAATTAATTTTTAAAGCCAAGTATCCAGCCAATACAGTCTTGCCATCAGATAACAGACTATTTTGTATTTATAGGAAAGTCCTTTTTCTATTAAAGACTTTAAAATATAAAGGGCAAATGATGAGACTTGCTTCTTTTAAACTTATAAAACTGACTATCATGATACCATTATTTTGATGCCTCTTGAAAATTGAAATATATGTATATAAGGAGGTATGTCTACTAAACCACATTAGGGTTTGGCAGCTATCATAGTGCATTAGCTGTCAAAACTGAGCAGTAAGGGGAAAAAAACCACAGTACCTGCAGGGGGGTGTTCATTGAGTAGCTCCTGCAGATACCGTGGAGGACTAAATTTCCTGAGAAGGCACTGTGTTAACTGTCTTGGCAGGTTTCACATGAAAAGTCCCACGGTGCCTGCAGTAAATACATGGGAGGGGGATGGTAGTGATTGGGTGAACAAACTTGTCAGTAGCTCTGTGCTCCCATTGCTGCCATGCCCCCAAGCCCTGCAGCTGCGATCAGTCCCCCTTCCACAATATTGTTGGTGCCATGGTGCTGCGATCTGCAGCAGCGCCAATATTAAAAAAAAAAAAAAAGAAAAAAGAAAAGCCCCCTCCCTCGACCACTCCCGATCTTCATCAGGAGCCGGCCAGTAAGATCGGTACACCCCTCCCCCCCTCCTCGACCAAAACACCATCTTGGCTAGCCAGTCAGGCAAAGTCCTTTCCCTCCCCCCCCCCAATCCAGTAGTCGAAGGGGGACCGCTGCTCCCCTCCCTTCCTTTCTCCAACTCCGTTTTAAAAAAATCTGCCAGTAGCTGCAAAGGGGGGTGGGGGGCATACTCCCCAGACCCCTTCCCCCCAACGTCCTGCCTTAGCTTCACCTAGTGGTCTACTGGGTGAAAAGAGCAGGAGTGTTCCTGTCCACTCCTGCCCAGTCATGCAGCCATTTCAAAATAGCCACTATCATAGGGTACTGCCCTCTAGTTTCATACAAGGGAGCATCACCATGAGATCACAGCCATCTTGTTAGGGCCATTAAGCAGGTGTTCAATCTGCATTAGCCTCATAGTAGCAGCTAGCGTCCTTTAGGTAGACATAACCCTAAGAGTATACCTTGGTGGCTTTCAGGTGATTATAATTTTATTTGTTTGAATGCCTTCTGTATTTGGTAATCGGTAATTGGTGAAAGAGAAATATTTTTGTCATTTGAAGGAATAAGGTATTTTTCTTGATTTCTTTTTTAAATGCCTTGCACAAATTATATTTTATGGATATATTTTATTTAGATATTATTTCCAATAATTATCAAAATTAAAGTAGCTATATCCATATGTCCCCCAGTAACATCACAATAGGTGAGCCTGAACATTGTAGATCTTGCAAGCTAAGCTGGGTTGGGCCTGATTAGTACCTTGATGGGAGACCAATGGGAAGGACCAGTTGCTCTGGGCTTCAGAAAAAAAATGCAGACCATGATAATATCTTACCAAGTGCATCATAGTTAATTGGATAGCCATGATAAAGTTTGTAAAAAATGGCAAAGGTCTTTGCCACTACCACGCCAGAGTTAAATTTTAGTAAATTTATAGATGACAACATGCTCCTTGTTTTTCTGTTTATATTTTCTAGAATAAGGCTGTTCTCCAGGAGCAAGCAGGAAATCAGTCCTCACATATGGGTGACGTCGACACCGTATCCCGTGCGGAGCGTTTCCCCAACTTTCAAAGAAAACCTTTGGGAATACTACCACGCATGCATGGTCCCGTTCCCACCCAAGGGTGCCATCTTGCTCAGTCTCCTTTTTTCCATGAAGCCCAATGACATGGTCCTTTACTCTCCCAGAAAAAGCTCCTTAATTCCTTCCTTTTGTCTGGTTTGCATATCAGTTCCCTTCCCGCTTTGAGGCGGCACCACCGGTGTTGATCTTGGCTTCCTTTTTTTCTCGCATTTCCTCGAGGTTCCACATCAACCAGCCTTCTCGCTATTTTTGCCTGGGGGTCCTCGACCCTGGCCGTATGTTATCCCACCATGACTCCCGGTGGGTTCAAGAAATGCGACCGCTGCAATCAGACTATTTCACCATTGATACTGCTGAGGTTGTCTGCCAGGCAGTTGTCCTGGCCCTGTAAATACACTGACCTCAGAAGGATATGGTTGTGCACTACAAAGGAGTGGCAGGCCACTGCCTCCTGACAGAGGGAGTAGGAGCCCGTACCCCCCTGCTTGTTCACATAGAACATGGCAACCTGATTGTCTGTCTGTTTGAAGACTGGAAGGTTGTTCAGGAGGTGACGGAAGGCCAGAAGAGCCAGAAAGATGGCCCTGAGCTCAAGAAGATTGATTTGCAGGCGGGATTCCTCTGGGGACCAGATGCCCTGGGTGCACCGGCCCTCACAATGTGCGCCCCAGCCCACAAGGGAGGCGTCTGTCATCAGGACACTCTGAGGGGTAAGTGCCTGGAAGGGCACCCGCTCCCTGAGGTGATACAGGGACTGCTACCAGGTGAGGGAGGCTGCCAGTTGGTGGGTGACCTTCACACTGTCTCTCAGCCTGCCTATTGCCTGCGTCCACTGGGCATGGAGGCACCACTGGGCCAGAGGCGTAACATGAACTGTCGAGGCCATGTGGCCTAACAGGCAAAGGAGTAGGTGAGCTGGCACCAAAATGCAGTTCTGCACATCCCTTGCCCAGCTGCATCAGGCTGTGGGCTCTCTCCACAGGGAGAAAGGCCCTAACCCACAGTGTGTCCAGCTGAGCCCCTATGAATTCCAGGTCCTGGGCCAGGGAGAGGCTAGATTTGGGGTAGCTGATGATGAACCCCAAATGCTGCAGTGTGGATAGTGAGCCTTGTGGCCCGCATGGCCTCGAGAGGTGTGCTGCCTCTGATGTCCAGTTAAGGGAAGATGTGGGACCCTTGGAGGAACACATGGGTGGCCCACAACCACAAGGTATTTTGTAAAGACTCTTGGAGAGGAGGCGAGGCTGAATGGCAGCACCCTGTACTGGTAGTGCTGCCCCCCCCCCCCCCAACCACGAATCTCAGGTAAAGCCTGTGGAGGAGTGGATCAGGATGTGGGTGTAAGCTGAAACACTGTGCTGCTGAATTAAGAGTGCAAGAGGTGCTAAAATGACGTTAAGAGAGGGTCAAGGACGGAGCCTTGGGGTACCCCACAGAGAAGGGGGATAGAGGGAGAAGAGGAAGAACCAGAGAGGACAGAGAAGGATCTAGAAGAGAGAAAAGAATGAAACCACTGCAGGACAGAGCCAGAAAGCCCAGTATCATGAAGGCATGCAAGAAGGGTGCGGTGATCCACTAAGTCAAAAGCAGCGGATAGATCCAGAGAAGTAGTAATAGAGATGAGACCCCGGTCGTGTGATGCATGCAATTCGTTAAGAAGGGAAAGGAGAATGGATTCAGTGCTGTGACTGGGACGAAAACCAGATTGCCAGGGATGGAGTGCAAGGGATGCTTCAAGATGTGAGGACAGTTGTGCAAAGACTAGTTTCTCTAGGACCTTATATAGAAAAGGAAGATTTGAGATGAGACACCAATTAGCCAGGGAGGAAGGGTCAAGGGAGTTATTTTTCAGAATGGGACAGATAGCATGCTTCCATATAGAGGGAAAGGTTCCAGAGGAAAGGCTAGAATTAAAGATGGACAAAATCAGAGGGGATAGGGCTAGAGAGGAATCGAGGAGCCATTGAGAGGGAATAGGATCAGAGATGCATGTGGTTTTCCGGACTGAGGAGTAGACCCTGGTCAGGTCTAGGCTAGATATGGGTTGAAAGGTGGACCAGCTGTGGGAGAGAGAAGGAATGAGAGGGGAGGGAGAGGGAAGAACTTCAGGGGGAGGGGAGAGGGGCAAGAGGGGAAAAGAAGATGGAGGGAGCTGTGGAAATGAAGGAGTGCGTAACCGAAAGAGTGCGGAGAACCGAATAAAGTTGTCAGGATGAGTTAGATGAAGAAGAAATAAGATTGGAAAAGTAGTCAAGTTTTGCAGTATGCAGAAGAGAGCGATAGTGGGAGTGACAATACCAAAAGTGGGTCTGGGTAGCAGGAGAGGGATGGGTGCGCCAATGACGCTGTGCCCTGCAGAGATAGGAACGATGCAACAAGAGACCAGGGTGAAACCAAGGGTAATGGAGATGGGTGCGGTGAAGGGGGAGGGGCTGGAGCGGGCAAGGAGGTTAAGGGCATCGGTGTGGGGGGTGTTCCAAAGTTGGGCCTGAGCATCTACAGGTAGAAGATAGAAATCGGAGGAAAAGAGGGACTCTGAGGAGGGAAACTGGCTTAGAGTATTAGAGGTAATGCGACGGAAATGACGGGGTGGGGAGGGATTAGGAATCTGTGAGGAAGAGGGAGAGGGAGGATGGGGGAAGAGGGACATGGAGATTAAGAGAAATATGCCTCCTGCTATCCAAGCCCCGTTTCTGCCCTCCAGCAGCGGAATGGGACCTCAATGTGGTGCTCTTCCAGCTCACACTAGGCTGCCTTTTGAGCCTTTGGCCACCTGCCACCTGAGACACCTCTCCTGGAAGGTGGCCGCCTTGGTGGCGTTGATGTCCACTCGCAGGGTAAGCAAGCTGCAGGCCCTGGTGGCAGACCCACCTTATACCAGGTTCTGTACGAACAGGGTGGTGCTTCGTATGCACCTCAAATTCCTCCCAAAGGTGGTATCCACTTTTCACCTCAATCAGGAGGTACTTCTCCCCACCTTCTTTCCAGGGCAGCATGCCGGCAGGGAGGAGGTCATTTTGCATACCCTGGATTGCAAGAGGGCCCTGTCCTTTTATCTACAGAGGACCAAGGCCCATCGGAAAGCTCCTCAGCTTCTTTTCTTCTATGACCCCAGCAGACTGGGACGACCTGTAACCAAGCGAACCCTGTCCACTTGGGTGGCGGACTGCATTGCCCTCGCTTATGAACGTGCTGGCCTATCTTTGGAGCACTGGGTCACTGCTCATCGTGTGAGGGCTATGGCCAACCTATGTGCGGTGCCAGTACAAGAAATCTGTAAGGTCGCCATGTGGTCTTCAGTTCATACATTCGCAGCTCACTACTGCCTCGAGAGTGAGTTCTGCAGGGACAGTTCCTTTGGCCAGGCAGTGATCAGAAGTATTCTTGGTGTATAGGCAACTCCTACCCTCCAACCCTTCAGTGTTCAGGCTACCGGAGTTCTGGTAGAGCTGGGCGCTGGGGTCTGCAGAGTCTCTTGGTAGGGACTCAGCTTCTGCAACTCATGACCTCCCTTGGGTCGCCGCTGCTGCTGTCATGGTTCAGGCCCCGGCAGCCTGGAGCAAGGGAGTCCCATATGTGAGGACTGACTTCCTGCTTGTTTTTGGAGACAGTGTAGTTACTCACCTGTAATAATGTTCTCCAGGAGCAGCAGGAATCTGTCCTCACAGCCCTCCCTCCTCCCCTTGAAGTTGCCTCCTTTACCTTTTTGTCGTTTGCCTAAGCTATGTCATCTGACTGAGCAAAATGGCACCTTTGGGCAGAAGGGGACCACACAAGCGTCAGGGTCTTTCTCCCTGTGGAGAGAGCCCACTGCCTGATGCAGCCCTCTTTGAAAGCTGGGGAAATGCTCCATGCGGGCTCAGTCAATGTCTACGTCACCCATATGTGAGGACTGATTCCTGCTGACCCTGGAGAACCCTGTTAGAGGTGAGTAACTATACTTTTATGCAGTTTTTTAAAAAAATTTAGATAACTAATTGTTAAATATTTAATATAGATATATATATCAGGATAAAAACAACAGAAACTGGCCTAAACATGCCAAGAAAATTAGTTCAGTTCAGTGGACCATACTGCACTAAAATGACTCTGAAATATAACTCTTCTGTTTTATTTTATAGAATGGCGATGGCACCATCGATTTTAGGGAATATGTGATAGGTATGTCCATAATTTGTAATCCTGCCACCACTGAAGAAACTATTAAGATGGCATTTCAGGTAAGTTCATTTTCATATTGAACTTAGTGCAGTGCAATGCAAATCCCTCATTGCAAGTATGAAAAAAATTCCATTGATAAATGAGATCAATAGTAATACTTTCAGTCCAATTGGGATATATGTTCAATTACTCTAGTATTAAATAACAATGAGCAGGTTATTATGCATTCTCTGTGAACAAGCAGGAAATAAGTCCTCACGTATGTGTGACATCACCGATGGAGCCCCTCATGAGATGCTCCTCAGCTTCCAAAGGAAGCTTTTGGGAGGTACACCAACGCAAGCGCTCCTGCCTTCCTACCTGCCATGGCACCTTATTCTCCAGTCTTCTTTTTTCCGTGGAACCCCTAGGATGTGTTCCTGCATTCTGGAAAAAAGTTTTTTCTGGCCCTTGTGGCTCAGATCTTTGCGCTTATTTTCCTGCCTGTTGTTGGTTAGCTATTTCTTTGTTCCCTTTTAAGTTTTTTTTCTTCTTTTTCAAATGCTTTTGCGTGTTTTTTTCCCTCCCTTTGGGGTGTTTTCCTGCCCACTTTGACTTTGCCAAGGCGGTCTTTTGCAGCATATCTAAACCAGTTAGTGGCTTCCAAGAAATGCACAAACAAGTCGAAGGGGGACAAGATGGCAGCCATGAGGGACAATGCGTGTATCACTCATTTCCTTGTTGTCTCTTTCCTTTTCAATGGGCAATTGAAAGGCGAAGACTGTAGTGAAGTCTCCTGTTTTACACTCTTAGCCTGCCACTAGGCAATTAACTATACCCCAGCTGCTCACCTCTTCAGCGTCCAATGTTCTGGGAGCGTTGACTGCTGGGTTGCAGCCTTCAGGAGAGGGCTTCTTCCTTATCCAAGGTATCTCTTTGAGCCCCGGTTGAAGGGCATTCACATCGCTGCAATGAGAATTCGGTGGTTCTCTGGAAACAAGCAGGAAGTCAGTCCTCCCATATGGGTGACTGCATGACAGAGCCCTGTGCTGAAGCATATCCCCAGCTTTCAAAGAAAACCTTTGGGAGAAGCACCACACTTGTGGTCCCCTTCCCGCTAAAAATCTTGCCTCAGTCTCCTTTTTTTTTCATGGAGCTCTCCAGACATCTGTCCAGTTTTCCCCGGAAAAAGTGTGTGTGGTTTTTTTTGTTTTATTTTTTTAATCCTCTTTTTATCCAGTATCTGTTCGAGTGAGTTCACCTCAGTGTTGCTCCTTATGCTTGTTCCTGTTTTTTTGCTCTCTAATAGAGATATCCCTCGACCAGTGCTTCGCGCTCTTCTTTAACGCAGGCCTCTGTCTCTTGCCAGGCAGCAGGACCCCCTTTTTCCCAATGGCTTCCAGCGGCTTCAAGAAATGTGATCATTGTGGTAAAATGATATCCTGCACCGACCCACATGACTGCTGCCTCCGCGCTGCCTTGGGCCAGAGCACGACGATTAGGACTGCAAACTCTGCAGGACCATGACCATAAAGGCTATCAAGAGCCATCAGCTGCAGCAAGAACAGTTCTTTCACAAGTCCGACTCTGCACCAGAGTCTCCGGTGACATTGCGCTCTGGGGCCCCTTCCGGTATCTTGGTGCACTTCAAAGCCTGGGCTGCCTCGGAGTCCCACAGCCACGGGCTTTCTGAGAGGAAATCCCTGGAGGTGGAACACAAGAAGTTGAAACCCTCGAAGACAGCCTCAGAAGACGAATCCGGGAAGAAGGGAAAATCCCATTCCCAGGCCCTGCAGTCCCCGGCATGAGTCAGAGGGGTTGGAGCGGAAGTGGCCCCATAAACTGCCCTAAAAGGAGTCATCCGTACCCGTCGACTGACCTCGGACACCTGATGCCATCCTCATCAAGGACTCCTCCCTCAACAGAACCAACGCTGGGCCCGGTCCTCAGTGCCCGCATCATAGGCTGTGGAGCCAACTGGTATGGAGACCAGGATGGCATCCTAAGAACAGTATATCTGCCCTCTTGGCCATGCAGTGGGCGTTTATGTCCAGTTCCTCCGGTTCATTCACCCTGACGACAGGACCCTCGACATTGAGGGCTTGCCCAGACATTGAGCCTATCCTAGAGTGCCACCAGTCTCAAGAGACCCATCGGCATCGGACGAGGTCCCAGTCCTAGGGGCACCAGTCCTCTCCAGTGAGTGCACAGGGCTCAGACCCCTTGTCCCTCAGAGGTCGCGGGCCTTCGGGCTCGGGCCTCGACCACAGAGCCTCAGACTCATCCTCGAACTTTGAGTCGGAATGGAAGACACAGGACGAGGAGTCTCCGAATACTCGGAGGCACTGAGATGTGCCCTCAGATCTTTCTCTCTCTGGTGTTCCAGTGCCATTCCCCGCCCAAGGACGTCGCTTTCCTTGACTTTGTGCAGGACGCCGAGGAGGATCCCCGCACAGAGGAACTGGAGATTCTCCAGTACGGGGCCCCCCTATGGAAGTCCTTACAGTGCCTGTCCTTCCGATCCTCAAGTACCACCTCCTCCATATGCGGGAGACACCAGTGTCAGTGCCCATTGTCAGCAGATGACTCGACTCTTATGTACCGTGTCCACCAAAGTCTGGGACTCCAGAAGACTCAACTTACCCACAGCTCGATGGTGTTCCAAGCACAGACTCAAGAGTCAAGACACATTCCCTGGTGCCCCCTGGCAAGGAGGCCTGGACCCTCAACGTCCAGGCCTCCTTGCCAGGACTCGATGCTTGTGTGCAGAGTGCAATCCTAGCAACTATACATCAGCATGTACCTCAAAGAATTGGCAAAGGAGCTTGCTGGTTTGTCGGCAGGCCTCTACAGGGAACCCCTTCAGTGGTTCAAGTCTCTAGCCTTGGCAGTCAGAGTGCTTGAAGTTTTTATCCCAAGCAGCCTACTACAGCTTCGAGTCCTCACCAGAGTAGCCACCGCAGGCATTGAGGCCTGACGTCAGGCATGGTTGCAATCGTCTGACCTTGAACAATGGGTTCAGGACAAACTTATCGATGTCCCCTGTATCGGAGAGAATCTCTTCAGGAAACCTTTGGCAGCCCTTCTTCCAGACCACCTCTGCCTCATAGCAAGGCTAACACCACAAGGGGCAAGGGCATGGTCCCCGCAAGCAAAGACTCCCAAGTCTCAGATCTGGCTCTGGCCCATCCTGGGGAGCTTTTGAATCTTTGGACAGGAGGTCCCCAACAGCCCACAGGGGGACATCAGGTCCTGTTTGCCCACAGGTGGTCCACCTCACCACAGATTACTGGGTGCTGCAAGTGATCAAGGAGGGCTATCTCCTCCACCTACCACAGGTGCCACCCTCAGACTTTACAGGAGAACCCATAAGACCTCTCCTCACCGAGCTTGCAGGTCTCCTTGAGGACAAGATGGTGGAACCAGTAGTCAAGCATCTCTGGGGCACCGGCTTCTACTCCAGGTATTTCCTCATTCCCAAGTGTATAGGGGGGCTCAGGCCCATTTTGGACCTTCAGGACCTGAACAGATTTCTGGTAAGGGAGAATTTCAAGATGCTCTCCCTTGGAACACTGCTGCCAGCAGGGAGACTGGCTTTGCTGCTTAGACATGAACGATACCTATATGCACATCCTGATCTATCCCAACCACCGCAAGTACCTCCACTTTGTGGTGGGAGGAGGTCACTGCCAATATAGGGTGCTGCCCTTCAGGCTTTCCTCATCACCAAAGGTCTTCACCAAGTGCCTGGCAGTGGTCACAACCCACCTTGGTCTCCAAGGGGCCTTCGTCTTTCCCTAACTAGACAACAGGCTCATAAGGGGAGGCACAGCTGCAGAGGTGCACCATGCCACCAAGCATGCCATCCACACTCTGCAGCACCTGGGGTTCATCATCAACTACCCCATGTCCCACCTCTCTCCAACTTGGTGCCTTGGGTTCATAGGGGCTCAGCTAGACACCCTCCAGGCAAAAGGCCTTCCTCCCTCAGGAGGGGTCAGAATGCTTCAGGGGGCTAGCTGCAGAGGTACAGCTCTGCCGGTCGCTATCTGCATCTTCTCCTCTGCATGCTGGGCCACATGGTCTCTATGGTCCATATGACCCCATACACCCACCCACACATGAGGGTGGCCCAGTGATGCCTTCGTTCTCAGTGGACAAACCACAGGCAGGCTCCGGGACAGGGTGAGAGTGACCCGCCAATTAGACTCCCTCAACTGGTGGCAGATCCCCTGCCACGTGCAGGCCAGGATGCCCTTCCGGGCACCCACCTCCAGAGGGTCCTCGCCAAAGACTCCTCCCTGCTGGGCTGGGGAGCTCATTGCAAGGAGCTCCGCACACAAGGCAGTTGGTTTCAGATGGAATGCCAGCTGCAACCTTCTGGAGCTCCAGGCAATAATCCTGACTCTCCCAGCCTTCCATCACCAGCTGCAGCACCAGTCGGTGTTGGTCCAGACCAGCAACCAGGTCGCAATGTTATACGTGAACAAGCAAGGGAGCACTGGGTCATACTCCCTCTGCCAAGAGGCAGTAGCCCTCTGCTCATAAGCGACGTGCAGCGGGTTGCTCCTAAGGGCAGTCTACCTCCCAGGTTAGGGCAATGCCCTGGCAGACAAGCTGAGCAGAGTCCTCCAGACACACGAGTGGTGCCTGGATCCCAGGATGGCCTCCCAGCTTTTTTGACTCTAGGATGTCCCTCTAGTGGACTTGTTCGCCAGCCCAGACAACGCACAGTTGCCCAGATTCTGCTACCACCAGCCACACCCATCCTGGGTGGCAGCAGAAGTATTTCTAATCCCATGGATGGAAGGCCTCTTTTACGCCTTCCCACTGACTCTACTGGTTGCGAAGACCCTCTTCCAGCGCGACATGGCATCACTGATGCTGACATCCCCACAGTAGCCCAGACAACCTTGGTTCCCGATGCTTCTCCACCTGTCAGCGGCATTGACGATTTTCCTGGGCCGTGCCCAGGACTGCTATCTCAGGAGAAGGGTGCTCTCCTGCACTCTTACGGCTCTTACGGCTTGGTTACTGAAAGGGTAGCCCTGGCTCCCTTCAACCTTTCACAGGACATGGAAGAGGTCCTGCTGGCTTCCCGCAAGGCCTCCACAAGAAGGGCATACGCCTTCAAGTGGCATTGCTTCTTGATCCAGTGTGTCGAGCAGTGGATGAACCCGTTCTGCTTGGTTCAGATGGTACTCTAGTACCTACTCCACCTGTCGCAGGTGGGACTAAAGTCCAACTCAGACTGCACATGTGCGCTGTATCAGAGCATCATCGTGCTGTTCAGGGAAAACCCCTCTTTGCCCAGCCCCTTGTATTTCGTTTCCTATGGGGCCTCATGCTATCCAAACACCCTGACTACCCACCAGCGGCGGAATAGGATCTCAATGTGGTGCTCTCACAGCTTATTAAGCCGCCGTTTGAGCCCCTGGCTACCTGCCACTTGCAGTACCTCCATTGGAAGGTCACCTTCCTCATGGCACTCACATCAGCTCACAAAGTCGGCAAGCTCCAGGCTCTGATGGCAGAGCCCCCCTACATGAGGGTTCTACAAGATCAGGGTGGTGCTCCACACACACCCCAAGTTTCTGCTGAAGGTGGTGTCCCCATTCCACCTCAGTTAGGAGGTGGTGCTCCCCACCTTCTTTCCAAGGCCTCACGCTGGCAAAATGGAGACTGTCCTCCATACTTTGGATTGTAAAAGGGCCCTGTCCTTCTATCTACAGTGGACTCGGGGCCACCGCAGAGCACCTCAGCTTTTCTCTCCTATGATCCCAGTTGGCTGCTCCCAGTGACTAAGCGACCTCTGTCCACTTGGATGACAGACTGCATTGCCCTTGCCTATGAGCAGGCTGGTATCTCACTAGACTAGCGGGTCACAGCATACCTCATCAGGGACATGGCTACTAATGTGGCAAATCTGCATTCCGTACCTGTGACAGAAATCTGCTGGGCTGCCACCTGAACTTTGGTCCATACCTTTGCTGCTCACTACTGCCTGGAGAGGGAGTCCTGACGGGACAGCGCCTTCTGCCTGTCCATACTCCGTAATCTCTTTGGGGTGTAGGCAACTCCTGCCCTCTGACCCTTCTGTGTTCAGGCTACCAGAGCGCTGGCTCTCCACCGGACACTTGGGTCTTGTGAGAGTCTCTCAGTTGGGACTTATTTGTTGCAGCTCATGGGTCACTTCTCTGACCACCATGGCATTTTCTACAGGTTCTCGGTAGTCTGTAGCTGGGGAGTCCCATACGTGAGGATTGACTTCCTGCTTGTTGCTGGAGAAAGTGTAGTTACTCACCTGTAACAGGTGTTCTCCTGGGACAGCAGGACTTGGCCATTTAGCCCTACCCTCTGCTTTCTATCTTTTAACCAGTTCCTCATCCACAATAGTAAACTGTCTCCTATCCCATGACTTTAATTTTGCCAAAAGTCTCTCATGAGGGACCTTGTCAAAGACTTTATGAAAATTCAGATACTCTGTATCAACTGACTCAACTTTGTCTACCTCTTTATTCACACCTTCAAAAAAACATAACAGATTAGTAAGATAAGACCTTCATTGGCTAAGGCCATATTGGCTGACTCTCATTAAGCAATAATTATCTATATCTTCAATAATTTTGTTCTTTATAATGGTTTCTACCATTTTTCCCGGTACTGACATCAGGCTCACCAGTTTGTAGCTTCCTGGATCATCACTGGAACTTTTTTTAAAAATTGGCGTTATCTGAAAATTGGAGGATGGCCAATGTATTAGAGATGATTTTAATGATAGTTCACAAATTTCTAATAGTAGGTCTTGCAATCTCATTTCAGTTCTTTCAACACCCTTGGATGTATACCATCTGGTCCAGGTGATTTGCTACTCTTCAGTTTATCAAATAATTGTAAAAAAGCTTCCCGGTGTATCAATATTTCTTTCAATTCTTCTGCAGCATCGCCTTTAAATACCATTTTAATCATGAGAAACATCCTTACATCTTCCTCAGTGAAGACCGAACCAAAGAATTCATTCAGTCTCTCTGCTATGTCCTTGTACCCTCTTAGTGCCCCTTTTACCCCTCTATCATCTAGTAGTCCAACTGAGTTTCTCACAGATTTTTTTTGCTATGAATGTACTTGAAAATGTTTTTATTATGCATTTTTACTTAGCAAGCTTCTCAGATTCTCTTTGCCTGCCTTATCAATGCCTTGCATCTAACTTGCCAGTGCTTATGTTTCACGTTTTCATCATTTGGCTCCTTTTTCCAAAGTTACTGATCTTAAATTTACTGTTCTTAGAACCATAGTTCCTCATTGGAGAGGTGGAGATGTTAACAACAAGTTATTGAAGTTGGAACAACGTTTTATTTACGAATTCAATAGTCTGGAGCCATATGGCCTTAACCAAGAAACAGATCTAACGATATTTTTATAAATATAATTTTATTCACATTTTTATTTGTATATAATTAGCATAAGATTCAATATTTATGTCATTTATTTATTTATCCAAGCTCACAAATGAAGGGTCATAACGTACAATAATTTTATTTTCAATGATGCATTTTCATTTATGTAATTTATTTCTGTCCAATTGTCCTTTTATGAGATTATTTATCTATTATATTTATTTATTTCAAATGATGATTCAATTATAATATATATATATATTTTTTAATGACCTTGTTTAAAAGGTCATCACACCACCATTTTATCAAGCCTCATTATTTTTTGTTTATTATTTAAGCAATATTTGTGCACATTTACGTTGTTTTAACTACGGTTAGATTCAATGATTTTCATAGGCATCATTTTTTATTTATTATTTGTAATTTAGTTATTCGTATTATTAATGTTTTTATTATTCACGGTTCTTTTATATCATTTGGTGTATTTTTACTGGTCTCTAATTGTTCACATTTATATGCTTAGTCATTCTTATGTATTTAATAATATATTTCATAATATGTTTTTAATACAATTTAACCATTAGAGTTGGAAAGCACTTGATTAACGTTCCACTTCTGTCACCAGTTTTTATAGTAATCTTATTAATTACAATGATAGTAGTTGATGCCTTTATTAACTATACATTTTGTTATCAATTACCATATTGAGCATGGCATTCATTTGTTTCCCCCTTTTTCCCCCCCCCTCCCCCCCTCCCCTCCCCCTCCCTCCCCTCTCCCTCCTTTCCCTTCCTCCCCTCCTTCCCCCCCTTCCCCCCCCCCTTCCCCCCCTTCCCCCTCCCCTTCCCCCCCTTCCTCCCCCCCCTCCTACACCCATTTCCCTGTCGCAAGATACTTTCATGACCTCGTTTTTGATGTTATCGTTTTTGATGTTTACAGTTTTTTCCCTTCTTCATCACGTCATCCTAAATCGTTTTTTAGAGCTAATAATTTAGTTTATACATCAGTGTTTTCTCAGGATCGTGCTTTAATTAGTCCCTTTAAAGTCTCTTAATAATACTTGGCGCAGTCCTTAACAGATTTAGTTTTAGTTTTTACAACGCATTCAAATAGTTGTACTTATCACTAAACAAAACAAGTTTTTGCCTTCGAATCCAGTTTTCCTCTTTGCAACATTTATTTAAGTAGTCAATGTGCTTCCCCTTTTAATAGACCCCATACACAGTACTAGTTCTTATACAGAAGTTTTACAAACGTGTCTAATAAGTTACCCTTTTTCTAAAGAGTATGCAGTCATTTTATAAGTGTCCTCAGTCTCTTTTCTTAATACAATTGGTCAAACATAGTCAGGATTGACGTAAGTTAGTTCCTCCCATTCATTTGACGTCATTCAAAATTGGCACGCAAATTGGCGTTTTTAAGGACACCGTTTCAGTTGACATATCCTTTGCTGTTCCAGGAACGAGAATTTTACAATTCGAACAGGTGCGTTTTATTTTACATAAACTTCTAAAGTCATGTCCTCGTAGCGATTTAAAGCTTTTGATACATAATTTTTGACTATTTATTTCCTACATTGTATTTATTAGGTCCGATTTTTGTAAAATAAAAATAAGATAGATTTCTCTTTGCATTACATTAGTAGTATAAGCTCAACATAAGTAGTTGTCCTCTTCCATTTTTATTTTATTTTCGTCTATTAAAAGACTCTGTACAACATTCACTTTTTTATTAAGACTGATTTTCCACAATCATTATATATATATATATTTTGAAGAACATTCATACACACTTTTAGCTACCTCATAGATTGTATTCAAGTTCGCATGTAGGTGGTTCACATATGAGCATTACAACACAGCCGCCACAAAGATGCAACATCCTATTAAGCCTTAGCATAGCATAATTGATCCAATCCACCCCTTACCCACCTTCCCCCCCCCTTCCCCCATTCCCTCCCCTCTCTTCCCCCCCCTTTCTCTTCTCCTTCCCCCCTCCCCCTTTCCCCCCCTTTCCCCTCCCTTTCTCCCCCCCTTTTCCCCTCCCTTTCTCCCCCCCTTTTCCCCTCCCCTTCTCCCCCCCTTTTCCCCCCCCCTGCGCTCCCCCCTTTTCCCCCCCTCCCCCCTCCCCCCCCTTTTCCCCTCCCCCCTTCCCCCCTCCTCTCCCCCCTCCACTCCCCCCTTTCTCCCCCCTTTCTCCCCCCCCTACCCCCCCTTTCTCCCCCCCTTTCCACCCCCTCCCCCCCTTCCCCCCCCTTTCCACCCCCTCCCCCCTTCCCCCCCCCTTTTTCATAAGCAAAGTCAGGCTTTTAGACTCAACATTCCCCTTTTTACTGAATGTAATGAAGCACTATGCCTGAGTACACTGTGTTGAAACGTTCTATCGTTATAAGTCTTCTCAACTATCTTTTTCATATACATATTTTTTTAAATAATATAACATACATATTTTTCATATATATATTTTTTAAACTACAATCTAATAACAAAAATTTCTCTAAAAGTTTATATAGATCAATTTTCCAATGTGTTTACTTTACAGTGTTTTTGCAGATGATATAAACACACATTACTTACCCTTATTGTAATAATATGGCCAACATTCTGACTGTTCTAATATATATTCACGTTGGAAAAAAAAATGACTTTGCCACCATTTTAATGGGAATAAGGGGATTTATACCAATATTTAAAATATATTTCTAAGCCACCTTACCTTTTTCTGCATTTTGTACTGGCCTGAAAGGAGGTTATGTTATAGGTTGTCTTTCCGTTCTGCTACAAGAAATAAATTCAGATACTGTGTCTTAAAAAAAAAAAAAAAAAAAGGTTTATATGTAAGTAAGAAGTCTATTTTTTATTTTCTTAAAATTTTTCGTCACTTTGTTTTTAAGCACAATCTGTTATCCAGTATTATTATAAAGCCATTTTCTGACCTATCACATTTCACAACGGATCATTTCATTTTTAAGGCTCACAGATTGTTTGGTTAAAGTGCACATACAAGTCTCTTTTCCCTCACCCCTCCTTCCTTTCCTCTCTTTCCTTTCTCCCCCCCTCCCCCCTCTCCCCTCCCCCCCTCCCCCCATCCTCTATCCACAAAACAATACTCATAATATGTGTCATTTGTATCTTAGTTGCTTTGGTGAATATAATTTACGGTTTGCAGATTTCATCGATCATACACATGTAAGTTATTTAATCAAGTATCTTTCTCTCCTCTTCTACATCCCCCTCTTCTTTTTCCCCCCTCCTCCTCCTCCCTCTTCTTCCCCCCCTCTTCTTCCCCCCCTCTTCTTCTTCCTCTCTTTTCTTCCCCCTCTCTTTTCTTCCCCCTCCCCCCTTCGCCCCCCTCCTCCTCCCCCCATCCCCATCCTAAACCAACTTTCCTCTCCCCCCTCCCCTCCCCTCCCCTTCCCTCCCTTTTCTCCCCCCCCCTCCTCTCCTCCCTCCTTTTCCCCTTCTCCCCTCCCTTCTCCCCCTCCTCCCCCTCCCCCCCTTTCTCCTTTCTTTCTTTCTCTTCCTCTTCTCCTCCCTCCCCCTCCCCCCCCATTCCCTCCCCTTCTCCCTGTCCTCACCTTTCCCTTCCTTCCTTCCTCCTTCCCTTTGTCCCATCTCATATAACAAGTTCATTACCATATATTTTTGAATACACAATATATTTTATTTGAACATTTATTGTTTATTTATTCCGTTATTCCACCCTGCTTTTCTTCGTTCATTATAGATGTATGTGTTTTGAAAAAAACTCTTTGGATTTGTGAGCACATGTACATGAATACGTTTTTTATGTATCTTTTTATAATATTGGTCCATTATCATAGGCAAATATGTTTTTAATATATTTATATGTTCTATATGTTGTATGTCATTTAGCTGTGTGCCCCCTGAGGAAGGCTACGGCCGAAACGCGTAGGGGTTAATAAAAATCGTTTACACCCACCGACGACTCTTGCCCTTTGTTGCTTTCCTGTGTTTCCTGCAAGAGCAGCTGCTCCCCTTGTTTTTCCCTTTACATGGAATTTCAATCCATGGAAATTCTACAATGTATTTTGTTTCCTGCAAAAATTTAATCCTTTGACTGAATTCCCTCTCTAACATAGAGTGCAATCCCTACAACAATTTGATCTGCTCTATCATTACGATATAGTTTGTACCTAGGTATCACAGTGTCCCACTGGCTGTCCTCCTTCCACCATGTCTCTGAGATCCCAATCATATCTAACCTCTCATTTAGTGCTATATATTCTAACTCTCCCATCTTATTTTTTAGACATCAAGCATTTTAAAAGCTGTATTTTATTCATATTAATCTGGTTATCGGTAGGCAGGGGTAATTTGGAACCTTTAAGCTCTGTCTGCTCTGCACTTAAGGGATTTGGGTTACTTTTGTCTTTGTTGGAACCTCTCTGTCGATATGCCCTAAGTTCAGTCTTTTGGATACATTATTCTAAACCATGCGCTCTTGGGTGACTGTCGGCTTTCCCCTATTATCTAGTTTAAAAGCTGCTCTATCTCCTTTTTAGTTAATGCCAGCAGCCTGGTTCCATTCTATTAAGGTGGAGCCCATCCCTTCGGAATAGCCCCTCATTTCCCCAGAATGTTGCCCAGTTCCTAACCAATCCAAAACCCTCTTCCATGCACCATTTTCTCATCCACGCATTGAGACTCTGGAGCTCTGCCTGCCTTTTGGGTCCTGCGCATGGAACTGGAAGCATTTTGGAGAATGCTACCTGGAAGTTCTGGATTTCAGCTTCTACATAAAAGCCTAAATTTTACCTACGGAACCTCCCTACCACACTTTCCTATGTCATTGGTACCAACATGTAACAAGACAGCAGACTCCTCCCCAGCACTATCTAAAATCTTGTCTATGTGGCATGTGGGGTTCACTACCTTCGCACCAGGTGATCCTCGAGTCCCCAGCACTCAGTTATCTACATGCCTAATGATCGAATCACAAACTATAACGACTGTCCTAAGCCTTCCGTCGTGGTCTCATGACCTTAGAGAAACCTCCTCGGTGCGAGAGGGTTTTATATCACTTGGAGGACAGGCCCTAGCTACAGGATCACTTTCTGCTACACTAGGGTGATGCTCTCCTGTCACATCACTACTCTTCTCCATGGCAACAGGGATGCTACCAGACTGAAGGTGAGATTTCAGTACTACATCCCTGTTGATCTCGTCTATGTATCTCTCTATCTTCCTTATGTCCTCTAAGTCTGCTACTCTAGCCTCCAGAGATCGGATTCATTCCCTGAGGGCAAAGAGCTCCTTGCACCTAGTGCACACGTAAAACCCCCCACCAACTGGGAGAAAATCATACATGTGATATTCAGTGCAAAAGACTGAAAAGCCCCCACTTCTCTGAGAACAAGTAGGAAGTCAGTCCTTACATATGGGTGATGGTCGGCACCGACAAAGCCCTCACGGAAGCATCCCCCCAGCTTTCAAAGAAAGCCTTTTGGAGGTGCCACCATGCATGTGTGGTCCCCTTCCCGTCCAAGGGTGCCATCTTGCTCCATCTCCTTTTTTCCGTGGAGCCCTTCAGATGTTCGTCTGGCTTGTCCCCAGAAAAAGTTAATTTTCCTCTCCGAGTTTCATACTCTTGCCCCAGTATTGCACCGGTACTCTTCCCGCCTGCCAACCTCATTGCCTCAGCGTCGAGTTTGGTCCCTTTTTGTAGTCTTTCTTTTCTTTCCTGGCATCTTCGTGCCTTTTTTCCCCACTGGCAGCCCGGAGAGTCTTCGACCTCGCAGGGGTACTTTCTTTCCCCATGGCTACCAATGGTTTTAAGAAGTGTAATCGGTGCTCTAAAATTGTCTTTGATCAACACACACAGCTGCTGTCTCTGCTGCCTTAGACCAGACCACAACCTGGCAGCCTGCGGTCTCTGCAAGAGAATGTCCAGTGAGTCCCTAAAGAGCCGCCAGTAGCAGCACGATAAATTTTTCCCCAAATCCCCATCATGGGTCCTCAGAAAGGGGGGTCTCCCTTGAGGGAACACAGAAAGAAGAAGAAACCTTCGAAGGCAGCATCCTTGGATGGTTCCGACCATCCAGGTGCTCTCCAAGCCCGGTTCCGCAGACCGAGGCGATTGTCCGAGGCATCGGAGAAGGAGCGGCCTGCGAATGTCCCCCAGAAAGATCAGACCGTGGACCAGCTTTGGTCTCCAGACTCTATCCTCATCGAGGATTCCCCTTCGTGGGAGCCGACGTCTGGACCGAGTCCCTTGGTCCCCGCGCCGAAGGCTGTGGAGCTTTCTGGGCTGCTTCTAAATGTGATCATGTAGCAAAATAACTTATCCTTCAGGTGACTTGATGGTCTCTACGACAGGCGCAAAAACTCTTGAGTAAACCATATCCAGTGTGTTTTAAAGTAACTATTTACTGGTTATAATTACCAAAGCCATTAGGGTAAAAGTTATATCTAAGAGTGAAAAGACCAACCCACGGAATATAAATAATGTAGCATAGCATGATGGAGATCCAAGCAGTCAAAATAAACATACTATAAATGCAGTAGATTCAAAACTGGCACCCTTGAATATAGACAAGCGAGGAGAAAAACGGGGAGGGGGAGGGGGCAGGGGACTGGGGCTGGAAGAGAAGAGAGAAAGAAAGACAACCTGTGTTAAGTGCCAACAACTTCAAGCCTTATCGGATGTGTTAAAGGTCAAAACTGTAAGAGACAACGGGACAATGAATAAATTAAACTATTGTGGAAAAGGTAATGGGTAAAATATGACATGTATTGGCCATATAATAAATAAATAGGCAGAAAAAAGTGGTCCAAATAATTATAAAAATGATGAAGAAGAAATAAATAACTAAAATGTAGTAAAAGGGTTCAGAAACTGATAAACCAGACAGTTGTAGATAAAAACCAACCGAATTACAAACCCTAAAAAAGAGGGGTAAAACAGAAATAAAATAATCATAAAGCTGATATGTATCAAGGGGCACTCGGGCAGGGCGCCATGGCATGCCACAGAGGGGACGGAGCAGGGGGAGAGAAGGCATTCACAGGAACAGGTCAGGCAGGGAATATTAGATATCTTCAATCTGTCTAATAACACTCTTATAGATTTAGAAAAACAATTCCTTAAAAGGATTATCATTTGTCCCTATGACTAAATATAACCCTTTTTTTGGCTCATGAAGAATTATATAAATTCTTTTGCAAATTACGCATTGCACATTTCTTTGAAAACCGACCAGAAACTCCAATAGATTCCTTTGTTATCAAAAAAACATCATCTTGGGTGCCTCCTAATTCAGAGCACCCTTATAGAGGCTTTTGAAATGGTAGTCACACACAGGGTAGAGAATTTACCAAAAGAGAAGCATAGGACGTACTTTTTATTTATTTTATTTTATTTTCTATTTATGCAATTTTGCAACAATCCAAGAATACACTTGTACAGAAATAGAGCACTAACAAGAAAAGTGACAGAAACTAAGCAAAAAATCCCACAAGCAAAAGAGAGAAGAAGTATAGTGCTCTCCCTAGCCCACTATCAAAAGGGGAGGAGATTCCAAATAAACCAACCCAAAATGCAAGAACCCAAACTGAGTTTATGTCCAGCATATACCCAATATTCGCACATCAGGAGAATCAATCAAAGCTTCTAACGTCGGGCAGTTGGGAGGGCTCATAGAAAACAGAAGAAATTGATCGGTATTTGATCAAACATTTACATGGATGTTTAAGAAAAAAGAGATCCCCCCCCAGCTGCTGGACTCCCGATCGGAGAAAGAGAAACTCCCTCCTACACTTCTGGATGTCCTTAGACAAATCCAGATAAATCCTCACAAGCAAGCCATGAAACATCACATTTTGTTTCCTAAAAAATAACTTCAACATCTACTCCTTATCTGAGAGCAAGGCAAATGTCACCACCATAGTAGACGAGGAGACAGCAGCTTCCTGTGAGGAATCCAACATATTAGTAACATTTAGAAAATCCACTTCTTGTGTTCCAGTAACTTCAGAAGAGGATCCTTTCTTCCCAGATGGTAAATAGAATATCTTAACCAACGGAGGATGAGATTCAACAGGAACATTCAACACTTCAATAAGATAATTCTTAAACATCTCCTTCGCTGGCAGCACAGGACTCCTCAAAGTTAATTAATCTCAAATTAGCAGATCTTGCAGCATTCTCCAAATGTTCCATAGAAACACAGAAAAATGACGACAGAAAAAGACCACATGGCCTATCTAGTCTGTCCTTCCATATCAACAACTACAACAGTCCCCTTTTTTCCTTTAGAGATCCTCTGTGTTTGTCCCATGCTTTTTTGAATTCAGATTCTGTCCTCATCTCTACCACCTCTACTGTGAGATTATTCCATGGATCCACCACTCTTTCCGTAAAGAAATATCTCTGTATATCACTCCTGAATCTATCCCCTTTCACCCTCATCCCATGTCCCCTTGTAGCAGAACTTGCTTTTAATCAAAAGAGGCTCTCCCCCTTTGCATTTATGCCACGGAGGTATTTAAACCTCTCAATCATATCACCTCTGTCCCGCCTTTCCTCTAAGGTGTACATATTAAGATCCTTAAGTCTGTCCTCATATGCTTTATAATGAAGACCACTAACCATTTTAGTAGCCACCCTCTATACTGACTCCATCCTGTTTATATCCTTTGAAGGTGTGGTCTCCAGAATTGCACACTATATTCCATATGAGGTCGCACCAAAGACTTATACAGAGGCACTATTGCCTCCTTTTTTTCTGCTAGCCATTCCTCTCTGTATCCATATAAGCATCCTTCTAGTTTTTCCTGTCACCTTTTCTACCTGTTTAGCTACTTTAAAATCATCAGAGACAACCATGCCTAGGTCCCGCTCTTCTTTAGTGGACAAATGTACTTCGCCCCCTATACTATATTGCTCCCTTGGATTTCTGCAGCCCAAATGCATGATCTTACATTTTTTAACATTAAATCCCAGCTGCCAAATTCCTAGACCATTCTTCAATCTTAGCTAGATCCCTCCTCATGTTATCTACACCTTCCTGGGTGTCTACTCTATTGCAGATTTTGGTGGTATCCGCAAAGAGGCAATCCTTACCTGACAGCCCTTCCGCTATATAACTAACAAAGATGTTAAAAAGAATCGGACCAAGGGCACACCACTGGTATCTTTCTTCATCTCGGAGTGATCCACATTTACCTGTACTCTTTGTCGCCACCCACTCAACCAATTTCTAACCCAAGCAGCAACTTTAGGGTCCATCCCTAGGGTGCTCAGTTTGTTTATAAGTCGCCTGTGAGGAATGGTGTCAAAGGCTTTACTGAAATCTAAATACACTACATCTAGGGCTCTCCCTTGGTCCAACTCCCTGGTCACCCAGTCAAAGAAATCAATCAGATTTGTTTGACAAGACCTGCCTCTGGTGAATCCATGCTGCCTCGGATCCTGTAATCCGCTGGACTCCAGAAACCTCACTATTTTCTCTTTCAGCAACTTTTCCAATAGTTTAACTTCGGTGGTGAGTAAATTAACCGTCCTGTAGTTTTCAACCACATCCTTACTTCCGCTTTTGTGTAAAGGTACCACATGAGCCTCTCTCCAGTCCTTTGCCACCACTCCCGACTCCAATGAGGCATTGAAAAGGTCAGTCAGTTGAGCTGCTAGAACGTTCCCAAGTTCCCTTAGTATTCTAGGGTGTGTCCCATCTGGTCCCATCGCTTTCTCTACTTTAAGTTGAGCTAGTTTCTCATGAACACAGTCTTCTGAAAATTGTTCGATGTCCCTCGCTTCTGTTCCTATTTATGGGTGTTTTCTGAGGTCCCGTTCCTGGTTCTTCATCTGTGAACACAGAACAAAATTATTTGTTAAGCAAATCAGTTTTATCCTCATCAGCTTCTACATATTAAAAACTGTAATCAAACTCTTAGTAGTAGCATGTATGTGGTTTTCCAATGTGTCAATCTTAATTTGAAAGTCCGCATTAAGCGCTTGAACATCACAACCTGAGTTTTAACCTCTTCCACCGCCTTAGTGTTGTCTGCCACTCTCCCAGCCAAGGAGGACACTTGAGGTAAAATCGCCTTACCCAATGAAACAATTGTGTCCCACATTGTCTCCAAAGTTATTATAGCAGGATGCTGTAACTCAAAAGCTGACCATTCCAATGCAGGAAGACTCTCCCTCTCCATAGCACACGGCGCAGCTCCAGCCTCCACTTGCACTACCGAGTGCACAGCAGCTTGATCTCCTGAGTCTTCCACCAACAAGCTTCTGTGCTCCGAAGAAACTGGCAGTCCCCCGCCAATACCTTGAGTTTCAGGAACAGACCCCCTCAAGGTTTCGGACTCTCCTGCAGACCAGGAAGCACTCTGTTGCAATCCACTCCCGGAAAACCACTGAACTCGCACAAGCTTAGGTGTTGGTATTGAACTGAAAGAGGCAGTAGACACACCCGAAAGAGCCACTGAGTTCTCCAACTCCAATGGACCCAATGCCAGGCTTCCCTCTCCTGCTGATGCCGGCGGTTGCAAAGGGTGAAAATAAGAATCCAAAGGACCAGCAAAAGCCGAAGGTAAAGCGGTGGAAGCAAGAGCAGGCTGAGAGGGCTTGTGACCTGCCCTAACCTTCCACTTTCTCCTCATCTCAAGAAAACGTCCGAAGCAGCAACTAAGTCCAGCGCCATTTTGACTGTTCCCCCAGGACGTACTTTAACCTGTCGATAACTGAGAAACGTGCATTGGAGGCCCCCCTCCTTGCCGCTTTCCTCTTTGCTTTCCTGTATTCAAGGGTGCCAATTTTGGATCTGCTGTATTTACAGTATGGGTCTTTATGACTGCTTGGATCTCCACCATGCTATGCTACATTATATCTCCAGGAACAAGCAGGAATGTAGTCTTCACATATGGATGACATCTGTACTAACGGAGCCTGCATGAGAATGCTGCCCAGCGTCCAATAGCAAAGCTTTTGTGAGCACTCTACTGCGCATATGTGGCTGCCTTCCCAACTCCCTCTCATCAATTCTTCATTTTCTGCTAAGCCAGCACGAAGCAAAAAATTCTCTTTTGATTTTTGTGGTTAGCATTTGCCTTCCTGTTGATGCCGGCACCGCCGGTTCCTTTATTTTTTTTTTTTACTTAAAAAAACAAAAAAAACCTTCAGGTGCATCTACGCCATCTTAGGCCTTAAGTCTACCCTACTGTCCACCAACGGTATGGAGAAAGAGACTAGTGGTTTCAAAAAATGTTCAAAGTGTGGCAGTACCATTTCAGCAACTAACACACATAGCTGGTGCTTGAAATGCCTCGGGCCCAACCACCAGCCAACAGAATGTTCCCTTTATAAAAGGATGACAGAGACAGATCTGCGGAACCGAGCTTCGAAATTTGGAACTCTGTTCTCTTTGCCGTGGTATCTTTGGCTTCAACATCATCGAAAAGCCTCATGCTCCTCTCGTGGATCTCAGGTATCGAAAGTGTCCAAGCACAAGTCTTCATCGAAGACAGAAAATTCCTCCAGAGGTAGATCTCGTTCCCAGCATCGAGATGCCTCGGGCATTGCCCTGGAGGTGGATTGGCCTGCCAAACAGCCCCAGTGGGAGGATCTGCTCTCCAAAGCCATTGAGGGGCTCCAGGATACTCCCGAGGCCTCAACCTCAGGAGAGCTACTGGTGCCATATTCCTGGATGGTGGCGCAAGTATCCATTACCAGTACCCAAGCATCGGTAACCTCGATAGACCAGCATATACTGGCCAGCGAGCGGAGCTTGGCAGCTCTATTGGCAGCCTCAGTTCCCATCAAACCTTTGTCCTCAGACTCCGGGCTGTCTATACTGGTACAGATACAGGCACCAACGTCTGCACTGGTGCATAGTGCGTCAGGATAGATGACACTGTCATCACTGCCACCTATGCCTTCCCTCGAGTCCAGCTCCGGTACCCAAACAGGTACCCGAGCCTGATTCCAACACATATCGATATCGACACCTGGCGGAGGGCGAACACCATTACTGTCGATACTTCGAGTCCTCTGATTCTGACCCCTCCTGTTTCAGATGAGGAATAATTTGATTTCCAGGAACCCGAAGGCCTGCCTTCGGAGCCTCCCCCCCCCCCCCACCTCCAGAACGACACATATTGCCTCCTGAGGACATGTCCTTCCAGCAATTCATTCGAGACCTAGCTAGGGGTCTCTCCATAACAGTGACATCTCAGAAAGAGTCCAGAGCAGAGAAATTGGAGATCCTCAAATACCCAGTAGCTCCCAAGAAGGCGGCCATCCTGCTGGTGCACTGCATCCTCCATGATCTGATGCTCTGGATGTGGGAGCCTCCCCTCGCAATCTCACCTCATACTCTATGCCTTGGGGACAAGATCTAAGTCACTGCCCTTTTCACCACATCCCTCCAATGGTGGTGTTCCCCAGAAAATCTCCTGGTCAGGTCACTTTTTCAGATGCCTCCACTTCAATGCACTCTGACAGATGCCTCCAAACTGGGTTGGGGCGCTCACTTGGGCACTATCTCTATACAGGGCCTCTGGACAATGCAGGCGTCACAGCTCCAGATCAATCTCCTGGAGCTTCGTGCTATCTCAAATGCACTCAGGATGTTTCACGATCACCTCAAGGCGCAAAGGGTCCTAGTAAGAACAGACAATCAGGTAGCCATGTTCTGTGTCAACAAACAGGGTGGAACTGGCTCCTGGACCCTCTGCGAGGAAGCTATCCATCTGTGGTCCTTTGCAATTTCTCAACAAATACACCTCCAAGTGGTGTATCTCCCAGGGGAGCTCATTGTCTTGGCAGACAAGCTGAGTCAGATCCTTCTTCTGCATGAATGGTTTCTCCATCTGGACACAATGTCCTACATATTTCAAACCTGGGGAACTCGAGACATAGATAGGTTTGCCACGCCGCAAAATGCCAAGCTTCCTTGCGTCTGCACCAGGACAAAGATGTCCAGCAACCAGCAGGTGGATGCTTTCCACCTGCATTGGGGTCAGGGTCTCCTTTATGCTTTCCCTCCCCTATCCCTCATTCCCAAGATACTTTTCAAGCTGCAGGCCAACAAGATCTCCATGATTCTCATAGCCGCTCACTGGCCACATCAACCGTGGTTTCCTCTTCTGCTACTTCTGACTCAGACTCAGCCTCTCGGATTGAAATCTGTGCCCAGTCTCCCCTCTCAAGAAGACGGGACACTGCTCCAGCCCAATCCACAGTCTCTCCGCCTCACAGATTGGTTGCCGAGAGCATAGCATTACAAGACTTTAACTTTACAAATGAGGTTGAGATCTTTTTGGCTTCCAGGAAACCATCCACCATGTGTTCCTATGCTTTCAAGCGGGGTACATTCTCTGTCTGGTATTCTCAGAAGGATCTCAATCTCTTCTCTGCTCTCATGGAGGCACTTCTCCAGTACCTCCACCTGTCCTCAACAGGTCTCAAAACTAACTCGGTGAGAGTTCACCTTGGTGGCATTGCTGCCTCTCATCTAGTGGATGGACAGCCCATCTCTTCACAACCACTAGTAGCGTACTTTGAGAGGGCTCTTGTTGGCTAAGCCACCTCCAGAGACTTGGGATCTCAATGTCTGTCTTAAACTGCCCTTTGATCCATTGGCTATGACCCCACTAAAGTCCCTTTCATGGAAGGTCATCTTCCTTATTGCCCTCACTTCAGCTTTGATGCATTAGTGAGCTTCAAGCTTTGGTGGCGGACCCAACGTATACCAGGTTCCACCATGATTTTTTATCTCCAGAGAACTCGAGATCATAGTAAAGCCTCAGTTATTCATTTCCTTTGACCATAGTCATCTGAGTCTCATGCTATCTAAATGTACGCTCTCCAGATGGATAGCGGTCTGCATTTCATTTGCTTATGACAAAGCAGGACTCTCCCTGGAAGGGCATGTCACTGCTCATGGTGTTCGTGTCATGGCTACCTCAATGGCAAACCTACACTCTGTAGCCATTGACGAAATTTGCAAAGTAGCAACTTGGACTTCTGTCCATACTTTTGCTGCCCATTATTGTCTGGACAAGGACTCCCGGGATGCCATGTTTGGCCAGGCTGTTCTACAGCACCTCTTTCAGACTTAGGGGCAACTCCTACCCGGACTTTGGCGATATCAGATATCCATGAGGGATCCATGATCTCTTGAAGTCTACTCCAAGGCGAACTTCCACCAGTTCTGAGGTCACTTCATCTGGCATTTGGGAGCTAGGGCATCCCATATGTGAAGGCTACATTCCTGCTTGTTCCTGAAGATAACGTAGTTACTCACCTGTCTACAGGTGATCTCCAGGAACTGCAGGAATTTGGTCCTCACAACCTACCCTCCTCCCCTAGGAGTTATAGGGTTTTTCTTCTCTTAATCTCCTTTTTCTCCAGGACCAAGCAGGAAGTCAGTCCTCACATATGGGTGACGTCGGCGCCGACGGAGCCCTCGCGGAGCAATTTTCCCCAGCTTTCAAAGAAAGCCTTTGGGAATTGCAGCGCGCATGCGTGGTCGCCTTCCCGCCCAAGGGTGCCATCTTAGCCAGTCTTCTTTTTTCCGCGGAGCCCTACAGACGTACCCGTCGTGTCCCCGCTAAAAAAGTTGATTTTCGTGAGTTTTTCTCTCTTTTTCATTCGGTTCGACGCCGGTCGTTTTCCTGCCCGGACTCGCGACGCCGTTGCGAGTCCTTCTCTTATTTTTCGGTTTTTCTGATTTTTGGTCAGTTTCGTTTTCGGTTTTTCACTGGCAGCCCGGTCCTTTGACCTTGCAGGGGCCCTTTTTCCCCCGATGGCTGCCAGTGGTTTCAAGCGGTGTGGTCAGTGTGACAAAAATATGTCACTCACTGACACACACGATAATTGCCTCCGCTGCCTAGGCCCAGACCATGAAGAAATGATCTGTGGAGCCTGTGGCAAAATGTCCTCCAAAGCGTTGAGGAGTCGGCGGCATCAGCGGGATAGAATCTTCGCTGACCCCAGCCGTACCCGGACCTCGTCGGAGGCCTCGGCGTCCAGAGGCTCCAGCTCTGACCATCGCCGAAGCTCCTCCGACAGGGGTTCTCCCTCCGGAGACCATCGACGGAAGACAAAACCCGCGAGGGCGGCGTCGGTGGACGCTCCTGGCTCCGCGAGGGCCAGGTCGCATAGCCCCGATAGCCGTCCCGGGTCTGTGGAGAAGGAGCGCCTCTCGAAGCGACCTCGCCTGGAGTCGGAGTTGCCTGCTCGGGTAAGTCCTGTAGTCCTTCTGGACTCGCCTCCGAGAGGTCCGACGTCGGGCCCGACGCTGTCGGGGCCCGAGTCGGGGGCTGCTGGGTCACCTGAGGTCGGACTCAGGTTGACGGCCTTGGAGAGCAGACTATCTGCCTTCATGGACCAGCAGCGGGCACTGATCGCTAGCCTCGCTGGCGCCGCTGCCCCGACCGCCGGGACGTCGACGTCTAAGTCGACCCCGGAGACCGAGCCGATCCTCGAGTCCATGCGAACTCGAGTCGATCCTCGGTCGAGGTCACCCTCGGCCTCCCGTTCGGGACCGAGGTCGTCGCCGCCGACTCCCTCGGCGTCGGGGCGGCCGACGCCTCCGCCTGCCCGAGCCGACCCCACCGATTCCTCCTCGGAGTCGGCCTGGGAGTCTGAAGAGGAGGAGTCACCTGATTCCTTTCGGACTCGGTGTGTCCCCTCGGACTCACCTGAGTCCGAACCTCGGAAACAGTCCCCTCCGGAGGATGCCCGGTTCTCGGACTTCGTCAAGGATATGGCCAAGGCTTTGGCCTTCCCGGCGGATCCCGAGGAGGAGCCTCGAGCCGAAGAGCTCGACGCCCTTCAGTACGACTCTCCCGCCCGGGAGCACTTTACTGTACCGGTTCCTCCCATGCTGGAACGACTACTCTTCCGCATGTGGGAGAGTCCGGCATCGTCGCCGGTATTAAGCAAGCGGGTCGATTCCATCTATCGAGTCCGCAAGAGCCCTGGCTTCCAAAAAGCACAGCTGCCACACCATTCCATGGTAGTGGAATCGGCCATGCATAGGCTTAAGAGCCAAAAGATGCACTCCTCGGTGCCTCCTGGCAGGGAGGCCCGTACCCTGGATGGCCTTGGTAAGAAGTGTTTCCAGGGCTCTATGCTTGCTTGTCGTGTCCAGACCTACCAGCTATACATGGGCATGTATCTCCGAGACCTGGCTAAAGAGATAGCCGGATTCTCCGCTGGTCTGTCCGAGGAACCTTTGCGGAGGTTCCTGGCCTTGACAACTGGTATTCGGGAATGCTCCAAATTCATGTCCCGAGCAGCCTATGATGGCTTTGAAGCATCGGCTCGAGTAGCCGCAGCTGGCATCGGTGCCCTCCGACAGGCTTGGCTTCAGTCATCTGACCTTGAGCCTTGGGTGCAGGACAAGTTGGTCGATGTCCCCTGCAGAGGTGAGAACCTCTTTGGCAAGCCCATGGCCGAAAAGGCTGCCCAACTCGAGACGGAGACTCTCACCAGGACTAGGCTTTCTAGGAAGACCTCCGCCCCTTCCCAGAAAAAGAAGGGCTCGGGAAAGAAGTCCTTTTACCCGAGAAAGGCGGCTGCCTATAAACACTACCCACAATATCAGGCCTCCGCAGCTCCCCAACAGGGCCAGCAGGCCAAGGGACGGGGTAACGGGTCCCGTAGGCAGCAAGCCCCCAAGCCTGCACCACCAGCCCCTGCTCAGCAGGGTGGGGGTTTTTTGACTTCCTCTGCATAGCCTCTCCCCCTCAGATGGCTCCCCCCAGCACCGGAGGCCGGCTGGTTCACTTCGCCCACAGGTGGTCCAACATCACTTCAGATGCCTGGGTGCTTCAAGTCGTGCGAGAAGGATATCTTCTCCACTTCCATCAGGTCCCTCCCTCTTATTTTCCGGGGGAACCTCCACGACCCCCTCTGCACAGGGACTTACTCCTTCAGGAGTTAGCAAGTCTTCTTCAGGAACAGGCTGTGGAACCGGTGCCCCACCACCTGAGAGGTCAAGGCTTTTATTCCAGGTATTTTCTGATACCAAAAAGAACAGGAGGCCTCAGACCCATCCTGGACTTGCGCAACCTCAACAAATTCCTCGTGCGGGAAAAGTTCAAGATGCTTATCCTTGGAATCCTTCTGCCCTACCTCCAGCAGGGAGATTGGCTATGCTCCTTAGATCTAAAGGATGCCTACACGCACATCCTCATCCACCCAAGCCACCGCCAATACCTAAGGTTTGTGGTGGCAGGAAATCACTACCAGTACAGAGTGCTGCCCTTTGGCCTGTCCTCCGCACCACGAGTCTTCACAAAATGCCTCGCGGTGGTGGCGGCCTACCTACGGCTTCACGGCCTCTATGTCTTTCCATACCTCGACGACTGGCTCATCAGAGCATCGTCCTCTCAGGCTGTCACCTATGCCACACAATGCACGGTGACTCTTCTGCAGTACCTGGGCTTTGTCATAAACTTCGCAAAGTCCACTTTGCTCCCCTCACAGGATCTCGAGTTCATCGGCGCAAGACTGCACACCCCTCAGGCACGAGCTTTCCTGCCCCTGGACAGGGCTCATCGGCTCATGGACCTAGCCGGCCACTTTCGCAGCCAGCCCCTGGTCTCCGCCAGGCGCTTCCTGAAACTACTCGGCCATATGGCTTCCACCGTCCACGTGACCCCCAATGCTCGCCTGAATATGAGATCTGCTCAATGGTGCCTTCGCAAGCAGTGGCAACAAGCCACAGGCAGTCTGGCCGACTTAGTGCGCATCTCCGGGCCGCTGGCCTCTTCCCTACAGTGGTGGCTTCATCGGTCGAACCTGGTGCTCGGAATGCCGTTTCAGTCGCCTCAGCCGGCTCGAGTGCTGACGACCGATGCGTCCCTCCTGGGTTGGGGAGCACATTGCCAAGGGGCATGTACTCAGGGTCTCTGGACCGCGTGGGAGTCTGCTCAACAGATCAACTTCCTGGAGCTCCGAGCAATCCGTCTGGCGCTCAAGGCTTTCTCCCACCTGACTTCTCACCAGTCCGTCCTAGTCCAGACGGACAATCAAGTTGCCATGTTCTACGTGAACAAGCAGGGGGGCACAGGCTCCCTCCTTCTCTGCCGGGAAGCTCAGAAGCTCTGCTCTTGGGCCGTCAGTCACGGCATTCTTCTCAAGGCAGTTTATCTCCCAGGCCAAGAAAATTGCCTGGCGGACAAACTCAGCAGGATCCTCCAGCCACACGAGTGGCGTCTGGATCCCTTGATAGTCCAGAAACTTTTTCTGAAGTGGGGCCTCCCCACGATGGACCTTTTTGCCAGTCCTCTCAACCGGCAACTTCCTCGCTTCTGCTCTCGTCAGCCACATCCCCTTCGGGTAGCGGCGGATGCTTTTCTGCTCTCATGGTCGGAAAGCCTTCTCTATGCTTTTCCTCCCATCCCGCTAGTCTCTCGAACCCTATTCAAGGTTCTCCAGGACAAAGCGTCCATGATCCTGGTGGCTCCTCGCTGGCCCAGACAGCCGTGGTTTCCACTCCTGTTGCAGTTAGCAGTAGAGGATCCGTTCCCTCTGGGGTTTCAACCGGATCTTCTAACACAGGATCTGGGGTCTCTGCTACACCCCAACCTCAGGTCTCTCAACCTAATGGCCTGGCGGCTGAGAGGGTAGTCCTCGCTCCCCTTCTCCTGCCGGCAGAGGTGGAAGAGGTCGTCCTAGCTTCTCGGCGACCTTCTACCCGCAAATGCTACGCCCTCAAATGGCGTCGCTTTTCCGTTTGGTGTATACAGCAGTCTCATGATCCCTTCTCCTGCTCGGTGTCGGTGATCTTGCAGTACCTGCTCTACCTCTCTAATCTGGGACTTAAGTCCAACTCCGTCAAAGTTCACCTCAGTGCTCTTTCAGCACATCATGTGCCGGTGGACGGCAGACCTCTTTCCAGCGACCCTCTCGTAGCACGGTTTCTCCGAGGTCTCCTTCTACTTAAACCACCTCTGCGCCCGCCAGCACCTGACTGGGATCTGAATGTGGTTTTACAGCGGATCACCTGTCCGCCTTTTGAGCCGATGGCTACCTGTTCTCTGCGTTTTCTCTCGTGGAAAACCTTATTCCTGATAGCCCTCACTTCCGCTAGACGCGTAAGTGAATTGCAGGCCCTCGTGTCTGATCCCCCCTTCACTCGGTTCTACAAAAATAGGGTAGTCCTACGGACCCACCCAAAATTTCTTCCAAAAGTTGTCTCCCCTTTTCACATCAATCAGGAGGTGGTACTTCCAACCTTCTTTCCCAGGCCTCACTCCAGCCGCGCTGAGCGAGTCCTGCATACCCTGGACTGTAGAAGGGCATTGAACTTCTACCTTGACCGTACGCGGGAGCACCGTAAAGCTGCTCAGCTATTTGTGTCTTTTGACCCCAATAAATTGGGGCTCCCGGTCTCCAAGCGTACTCTATCCATCTGGGTTGCTGACTGTATCGCTTGGGCTTATGGGGCAGCCGGACTCTCCTTAGAAAGTCGAGTCACGGCTCACTGTGTTCGGGCAAAGGCTACGTCAGTGGCGTACCTCCGCTCTGTTCCGCTGACAGACATCTGCCGGGCCGCTACTTGGTCTTCGAGCCAGACTTTTGCGGTCCATTACTGTCTCGAGAGGGAGTCCCGCAGGGACAGTGCTTTCGGACAGGCAGTCCTCCGAAATCTCTTCGAGGTTTGAGCAACTCCTACCCTCCATCCCGGATGGGGGCTACCGGTGGGTGATAATTCAGTGAAGATTCCTTCCTTCTGTGCCGCTGAGCTAGAGGGAGCTCATTTTTGTGCTTAGGGTCTCCGGTAGCCTTAAGCTTGGGAGTCCCATATGTGAGGACTGACTTCCTGCTTGGTCCTGGAGAAAGCGTAGTTACTCACCTATAACAGGTGTTCTCCAGGAGCAGCAGGAATCAGTCCTCACAACCCTCCCTCCTCCCCGTGGAGTTGCAATCATCTGCTTAAGTTTTTTTGCACATTTTTATGCTGTCTTTTAGCTATGTCATCAGACTGGCTAAGATGGCACCCTTGGGCGGGAAGGCGACCGCGCATGCGCGCTGCAATTCTCAAAGGCTTTCTTTGAAAGCTGGGGAAAATTGCTCCGCGAGGGCTCCGTCGGCGCCGACGTCACCCATATGTGAGGACTGATTCCTGCTGCTCCTGGAGAACACCTGTTACAGGTGAGTAACTACGCTTTCTCAGCTACAAACTGAACTGAAGACAGGGAGCTGGGAAGGCAGCCACCCAGGCACATTGGAATTCTCCCAAAAGCTTTCCTATTGGACGCCGGGGAGCATGTGAAGACTAAATTCATGCTGTTCAGAGATCACTTATTACAGGTGAGTAACTATTCTGTGGGTTGGTCTTTTCACTCTTAGATATTTATAACTTTTTCCCTAATGGCTTTGGTAATTATAACCAGTAAATAGTTACTTTAAGGCACACTGGATATGGTTTACTCAAGAGTTTTTAGTGCCTGTCGTAGAGTCCGTCAGGTCACCTGAAGGATACGTTTCATTTTGCTACATGATCATATTTAGAAGCAACTGCAGGAATTCATAAGAATGAGTCTTACATAATTTTACTTTCAGTCTTTAATACAATGATGGAGAGTGCTCACTTTCACTTTTTTACTTTGCCAGCTTACATGACATTTCCTCCCTCTTTTTTTTGGTGCGAAATTCGGCATCTTTAAAAAATGAACCCCAGGAAGAGATCTGTCCCTTTACTACAACGCTGGTGCAGGTTGTAGGATAAATTTTATCCAGGCAAGTTTTCTTCCTCTTATTCTGACTATCTCAATTTTAGATGTATATTCCTTTTTCTGGTTTTTAATAGATAACCCACCCTTTTGACCTTTCATAGGTTCTTTTACTGGCTGAATGTTTTCCAGGTCTAAATTTTGGCACTGTGACACTTTTAAACTCTAGAAAACCGCTTATTCCAAGGCAAGTTAGATTCTCTTTTTTTGTAACAGATCATACTTTTGTTTATTTCTTATCCTAGAAGGTCAAACCATTCATTGCCCTCATAATAGTTTCTCCTTTTTGACACTGCAGGTTTTGGCACTATATTTAACATCGTGCAGGAGCACTTTTATTGCCATAATAGTAAGTGCCTACCGTATTGGCTGTTCTCTCAGTTCTAGGACAAGTGCTGTTTTGAATCTTGTGGAATGTTCAACCACCAGTATGTCATATATAGTTTAGGGCTATTCTACACACCTATGCTCCTATGATATATTTTTCATACTTAGCTGCTCACTTAGGTTATGTACAATTGTGCTGCTCCTCCCACCCCTTGGTGAGAACAGCTCATTATTGTATGGAAGCGTATAGACACATTTAGTTGTTGAGATAGCCCCACCCTGTTCCCTTTGCATTGGGTTTCACTAGGTTAATGTTTGTCAATGTCCGTTCTTCCATTCTCTGGTTTTATATATTCTTTACTAAGGCACAAATTGGATATTTTATAAAGTTGTTACATGTACCTTTCAGCAAAATTAGTCTGTCTTGTTCTTAAGTTGAATATTGCTTATTCTGTATTTTATTTTCTGTTTGTATCTTAACCTTAATGTTTTTAATGTATTTTACTGTATTTTTCATTTCTTTTCTCTTATTACTGAGGAAGGCAAATGCTAAAACATGTTGGGGTAGTACTGCTATAAAGGTTGAACCTGCTGCCATATACTCTCTGCTCTTTTGTTTACGGAGCTGCAGTATGCCATTGCTAGCATACAACGTAAGGCTCCTCTGGTGAAACTTCCGAAAGTGTCCTTAGTCTCTGGCAAATGGTGGCATCTGTTGACTGAATGACTTCTGCAATGGCCACTTTGACTTTGGATATGCATGTCCAGTTACACAGCAAGGATGAGAAACTCTTTTGGATAATCGCTTGAAAAAGGTTGAAGACTCTGTTTCCTGATTTGGTGAGATTCAAACAACTCTAGTTCAGGATAAGTTATTAACTGCTTGCAAGTTGGAGAGTCTTGACAATGCTGTTTGAGCCCTGGACTTAAGATTTGTAAATTTTCCTGACTATGTTACAGAAATATTTTCTCGATGTACTTAAAATTCATGATAATGCTCTCTCTCCAGTGGCCAAGGTTTTCTATCTCCTGACCAGGGCGGTGGGTGCTAGTCCCAGTCTGGCTATGGGTCTCCAGCAGGGAGAGCAGTTCAGGCATCCGAGTCCTTGGATGTTACAGGATTGCTTGAGAGCTCCCAACCTGATGCTCTACAGTGTGGAACTTTACTAGTCAATTTTGTTTTTCCTCAAGATAAGGATCATTTTCTTTGCCTGTTCTTTAACAATAGGTCTGATTTATTTTTGGGGGCTAAAATATGTTTTTTTTCCCAATTTTGCTAGATCTTCTCAGAAGCAGAGGAAGAAATTTATCAAAACAAGACAGGCTGTTTAAGATTTTGGGGCTTTTTACCCTCCGTTATCCCTGTAAATATGTTCTATGGTTTAAGAAGAATAGGTACTTGTTTTTTCAGCCCTCCCAGCTTAGATTCTTCTTGGACTCTAGGCACTTATTTAACCAGACCTCTAGCCCTGTGACTTAAGGCTTCCAATATAAGATGCGGAAAGTGGTCCATCCCTCTTTCCCGAGGTTTTTCTTTCTTCATGTTAGTTACTTCTGGTGTGTTTTGTTTCTTGCCCTCCCTCGTCTCCATTTGGAACTATTATGTGCACAGTATTTTATTTTATTGTATTCTTTTGTTATGATTAGTACTTCCTTGCACTTTCATTATTGCATTTATTGCATGTATATTTTTTGCAAATAAATTTAAAAAAATAAAGAAAAAAGAAAAAAGAAGAAATGCACCAAGTACAGCAAAACCAGCTCTGTCACAGACCACCACAATCGGTTCTTACAATGCCTTGGTCCTGACCACGAGCCAGCATCCTGTGAACTCTGTTTGCAGATGACACGCGAAGGGCTGAAAGGTCGGGAAAAACAGGAGTAGTCCCTCTTCGGCTCATCTGATTCAGCATCCTCAGCCTTGACCTCCTTGTCTATGCCTGTAAAAGGATCGGAGAAGGCCAAGGGGAAGGAGCAGCATACTCAGTAGGAGCTGGAGGATCTGAGTGTGGAGGGGAGGCTCCCTGCAGAGACACAACGATGTTGAAAGTTGAGCACGAGGAGAAATTCCACATACAGCCCTTCTTGACAAGATGCGGACAGCAATGCCTGGAGCGGTCAGCCAAGCTTCACTGGCGGGAGAACCCGACTAGAATGGCAGAGTCCCATTCACAGTGACCAGGAGAGCTGCTTGATGTCTCCTGATGCGCCAGTCATGGAGTTCCCACCCAAGGTGGCATAGCCAATGTCCATGACTACGGCATTGGCCCCCCCTCAGGTTATGGTCCTGAAGGAATGCCTTTGAGCCTTGGAAGCTCCCCTGGGCGTCCATGGAAGCCTTCTGAAATGCGGGCTTCACTGCATGAAATGCAATGTCACCGCAATCCTTCCAACCTATTCTGGACACCCTTGCCCTGTCTATGGAGGCTGGGACATCAGGCAGGAGATCCATCTCCCTTTTCATTGTGTCAGAATCAGAGGCCCAGGGGCACCACTATCAGCATGCTGGGTGGTGCCAGAATCATCGATGTCCTTCTTCCAAGGCACGGAATCAGCGGGACGAGGAGACTTGGCACTATTTGACTTCCTCTTGGAATCTGAAAAGAAGTGGGAGACCAAGGTGGAATTGGCATTGGACATTCCGTCCCCGGACTTTCGTCTGATCCCTCGCCACCTCC
The DNA here is from genome assembly GCA_033557465.1 of Ichthyophis bannanicus. Taxonomy (NCBI): domain Eukaryota; kingdom Metazoa; phylum Chordata; class Amphibia; order Gymnophiona; family Ichthyophiidae; genus Ichthyophis; species Ichthyophis bannanicus. Next base: position 206,873,418 of record CM066034.1, read on the forward strand.
TGAATGGCACAAATCACCCCTGGAAGATATGTCCTTCTAGGACTTTGTTAGAGACATGGCCAAGCCCATTTTGTTCCCCCTAGAGTCTGAGGAGGAACAGAGGCTGGAGGAACTGGAACTCCTCCAGTACTCCTCGGCCCTAGGGAGGCAGTAACAGTTCCCATCCACCATGTACTGCAGCAGCTGCTGCTGCAGTGCTGGGAGGCACCCCTCACGCTGCCTGTTAGCCATCAGTTCAGTTCCCTATACTGGAACCCGCAGTTACCCCACAATTCCATCATGCTTGAGTCAGCTTTGAAGCATGCAGAGTGCTAAAATGCACTCCTCCATTCCGTGGAGTTGCAGGGCTTGGACCCTGGACTCCTTTGGGAGAAAGTGCTTCCAGGTGTCCATGCTGATTACCCAAATTCTGGGCTACCGGAACTATATGAGCATGTGCCTCAAAGATGTCATGCTGGATCTGGAGGACTTTGTGGCCCTTGTTCCTGAGGACTGTCGTGAGTCCTTTCGGAGCTTAGTTGCTCATGGGAAGGATTGCTCGAAGATCATGGTACGCTATTCCTATGATGCCTTTCAATCCGCTGGCAGAGTGATGGCAGTGGGCATTGCTGCCCACCGGATGGTGTGGTTGCAGGCCTCTGACCTGGAACCATGGATCCAGGACAAGATTGCCAATGTGTCTTGCCAGGATGAGAATCTCTTCGGCGAGCCCATGGAAGAGAAAAGCTGAGGAGCTGGAGAGAGAGCAACTAACTCTCACCACTTTCCAGGAAGACCATGGACCCAGTGCAGAAGAAACACCATGCCAGGAAGGTCTTCTATCCACAGATACTTCACAGCCCAGCTACAGAGGCAGCCTAAGGTGCAGACCCCCCATGCCCAGCAGAGGGAGAAGACCCTGAAAGACCAATCTGCCCCTCAGCCCAAGCCAGATGCAGGATTTTGAGGGGTTCCTCAGGTGCTTAGCCAGTCACCCATTGCCTGTCGAAGTGCCGCTGCAGGTCGGGGGGGGGGGGTGGTGGCTCGTACACTTTGCCCATTGGTGGCCCCTCATCACCTTGGACACTTGGGTACTGTAGACCATCCAAAGCGGATATCATCTGCACTTTTCCCAGCTGCCACCTCTGTACAATCCTGGGGAGTAGTCCATTGATCCTGCACACTGGAGCCTCTTGTGGAATGAAGTTCAGGCCCTACTCTCTGAACTTGCCATAGTCTGTTCCCCCGGCCCAAATCGGGCAGTGCTTCTACTCGAGGTACTTCTTAGTTCTCCAGAAGACCGGCGGGTTCCATCCAATCATAGATCTGTGAAACCTCAACCAGTTCCTGGTGTGCAAAAGGTTCAAAATGGTCTTGTTAAGGGCGCTACTCCCTTATCTCATACAGGATGCTTGGCAATGCTCCTTGGATCTGAAGGGTGCATACATGCATATTCCGATCCACCCACATCAGACAATACCTTCAATTAGTGCTGGATGGCTAGAACTACCAGTACCATGAGCTTCCCTTCGGGTTGGCTGTGGCCCCTTGGGCCTTCATGAAGTGTCTGGTGGTCATGGCCACTTTCCTCCAGACCCGTTGGGTCTTTGTCTTCCCATATCTGGATGATTGGCTGATCAAGGCTACCATACCTGCAGGCCTCTGGCAGTCTGCTGCACTCACAATTCAAGTGCTCGATGGCCTCTGCTTCATGGTCAACTACCCGAAGTCCCACCTCCATCTGACGCAGCAGCTAGAGTTCATTGGGGCCTTCTTCTATATCTCTTGGGCACAAGTCTTTTCTTTCTGTCGACCGACCACCTATAGCGCCTCATCAAGGCGGTGGCGCACTGCAATGTCAGCACCATACCATGGCCTGCAGGTGTGAGTAAAGACTTTAGATCCTTTTTCATGCCCCACATACAAACTTCTTGTATCTTCTATGCTTGTCAGAGTCTGACTTTGATTTTAAAACCAACTCTGTAAGAGTTCATCTCAGTGCAACTCATAAAGTAGAAGGTAATCCCATCTTTTTACAGCCTTTAGCTATTTCTTTCATGCAAGGCTTGCTCCTGAGAGCTCCTCCTTTAAAACTTCCTGTGGTGTCTTGGGACTCGGTGTAGTCTTAGCTCAGTTGTTGAAAGCTCCTTTCGAGCTGCTAAATGCTTGTGCCCTGAAGGTATTGATCTGGAAAGTCTTGCTTTTACTGGCAGAGACTTCAGCACTCAGCTCCAGGCCCTAGACACTGATCTACGTTTTACCAAGTTTTTCAACAATAGGATGGTTTTGTGAACACATCCTAAATTCTTTCCAAAGGTGGTGTCAGATTCCACCTTAATCCATCAATCGTCTTTGCAACCTTTTTCCCAAGACCCCATGCTCGCAAGAGGGGAGAAGTGCACTGTGTACATGTTGGACTGTAAGAGAGTCTTGGTCTTCTATTTGAAGTGGACCAAAGCCCATAGAAAGTCTGCTCAGCTTTTCTACCGCTTGATCCAAATGTTAATTATTGTGGTTGCCATCTCCAAACAAGTTCTTTCTATACGACTCACAGATTGTAACTCTTTCACTTATGCCCAGGCAAGCTTGAGTCTTGAGTCATATTCAGTGTCCAAGCCATGGCTGTGTCGATGGCCCATTTGTATGCAGTCTCCATAGAGGAGATCTGCAAAGCTGCTACTTGGACCTCTTCCATCCATGCTTTCATATCTCACTGCTATTTGGATGAGGATTCTCGACGTGATAGCTGATTTAGCCAATCAGTACTTTGGAATTCTGTTCGAGGACTTAGAATGCAAGTCCATTCCCCCTAGGTCCATTTCTTTACATTTAGGCTATCTCTTTAAAAAATGATATAAAAGGCCTGTTATCACCAAACACAGCTGGCTGTTGGGATAATGTTGAGATACTGTGTTTCTTCCTTTGGAGGCAGCCTGTATCTAGGGATGCCCATATGTGAAGACATTATCCTGCTTGCTCATCTGTAGCAGTTGTTCTCCATGGACAGCAGGATAGGTCCTCACAATCCACCCACCTCTCTTGGAGTTAAATTATATTTCAGCTGGTTATATGATTGAGGCAAAATGGTGTGGCAGCGACAGGCAAAGACACGCGCATGTATACTGAAACCTTTCCCAATGCTTTTGAAAGGAGTTAGGGAAAGTTCCCACACCAGGGCACCACCTGTGATGTCACCTACATGTGAGGGCTTCTCCTGCTGTTCATTGAGAACATCTGGAATCTGATATTTGTCTGGTCTCAAGATATTTTTCTTTGGAAATACTCTTAACATTTGAAAATCTTGAGAATGGGGGGAGGGAGCATGTTTGAGCAATTGTGGCAATTTCAGGACTTTTCCCACCCTAGTGTTAATAAATTAAGAGATTAAAAAAACACAAACTGCTATATTTTTTATGAATGGTGGTATATGAAAATCTGCAATAAACATAAATGTAACAGTAATTCTCCAGGACCAAGCAGGAAGTCAGTCCTCACATATGGGTGACGTCGGCGCCGACGGAACCCTCGTCCGGAGCATTTCCCCAGCTTTCAAAGAAAGCCTTTGGGAATTACAGCACGCATGCGCGGTCCCCTTCCCGCCCAAGGGTGCCATCTTGCTCAGTCTTCTTTTTTCCGCGGAGCCCGACGGACGTAGTTCGTTTTTCCCCGAGGAAAAAGTTGATTTTCCCTATTTTTCTCTTTTTTTCTCCGGTTCGATGCCGGATCCTTTTCCCGCTCGGATCGATACGCCGGTATCGAGTCCTTTTCTCTATTTTTCGTTTTTTGTCCTTTGGCGTTCACGCCTTTTTTCTTTTTTCCCTGGCAGCCCGGTCTTTTGACCTAGCAGGGGTCCTTTTTCCCCCGATGGCTACCAGCGGGTTTAAGAAATGTGATCGGTGTAAGAAACTTATGTCTCTTACCGACACACACGACTGCTGCCTCCGTTGCCTCGGACCCGATCATGACCCGATGATCTGTGGTCCGTGTGGCAAAATGTCCTCGAAGGCGTTGAGGAGTCGACAGCACCAGAAGGATCGAATTTTTTCTGACTCTGCGTCCGGCCGGGCCCGGACTTCGTCAGAGGCCTCGACGTCTCGGGACTCCGGCCCCGAGCAGCGTCGGGGTTCCTCTGAGTGGGGGTCTCCTTCGCAGGAACATCGCAGGAAGAAGAAACCCGCGAGGGCGGCGTCGGTGGACGCTCCTGGTTCCTCGAGGGCCAAGTTGCATAGCCCCGATAGCCACCCCGGGTCTTCGGAGTCGGAGAGGCCTGCCAAGCATCCTGGTGTCGAGATGGAGTCTCCTGGACACGTAAGTGCTGTTGTCCTCGTGGACTCTCCTCCGAGGGAGCCGACATCGGGCCCGACGACGTCGGGGCCCGAGTCGGGGGCTGCTGGGTCTCCTGAGCTCGGACTCAGGTTGACGGTCTTGGAGAGCAGCTTCGCTGCCTTCATGAAACAGCAGCGGGCATTGATCGCCGGTCTCACCGGTGCATCTGCCCCGACCACCGGGACCTCGACGTCCAAGTCGACCCCGGAGGCCGAGCCGATCCTCGAGTCCATGCGGGCTCGAGTCGATCCTCGGCCACGGTCTCCCTCGATCTCCTGTTTGGGGCTGAGGTCGTCAACGCCGATACCCTCGGCATCGGGGCGGAGGGCATCGGTGCCGGCCCGACCAGAGCCGCTCGATTCCTCCTCCGAGGAGTCGGGCTGGGAGACGGAGGACAAAGAGTCACCCGACACCCATCAGACTCGGTGTGTCCCATCGGACTCGCCCGTGTCCGAACCTCGGAGACGATCCCCACCGGGAGGATACGCGGTTCTCGGACTTCGTGCGGGATATGGCCAAAGGCCTTGGCTTTCCCCGCGGATCCCGAGGAGGAGCCTCGAGCCGAGGAGCTCGAGGCCCTCCAGTATGACTCTCCCCCAAAGGAGGCCTTTACTGTTCCGGTTCCTCCGATGCTGGAGCGGCTGCTCTTCCGCATGTGGGAGACCCCGGCCTCGACGCCGGTGTTAAGCAAGTGGGTCGATTCCATTTATCGAGTCCGCAAGAGCCCCAGGTTCCAAAAGGCACAATTACCGCACCACTCCATGGTTGTGGAATCGGCCATGCATCGACTGAAAAGTCAGAAGATGCACTCCTCGGTGCCTCCCGACCAGGAGGCCCGGAACCTGGATGCCCTCGGTAAGAAGTGCTTCCAGGGCTCTATGCTTGCTTGCCATGTCCAGACTTACCAGCTCTACATGGGCATGTACCTCCGAGACCTGGCAAAGGAGATTGCCGGGTTCTCTGCTGGTCTCTCCGAGGAACCTTTGCAGCGGTTCCAGGCTTTGTCCACCGGTATTCGAGAGTGCTCGAAGTTTATCTCTCGAGCAGCCTACGATGGCTTCGAGGCTTCGACCCGAGTAGCCGTGGTCGGCTTCGGTGCCCGCCGACAGGCTTGGCTACAGTCATCCGACCTCGAGCCATGGGTCCAGGACAAGTTGGTCGATGTCCCCTGCCGAAGTGAAAACCTCTTTGGCAAGCCCATGGCTGAAAAGGCTGCAGAACTCGAGACCGAGACTCTGACCAGGACTAGACTTTCCAGGAAAACCTCTGCCCCTTCTCAGAAGAAGGGCTCGGGGAAAAAAGTCCTTTTACCCGAGGAAGTCGTCTGCCTATAAACAATACCCTCATTATCAGGCCTCTGCAGCTCCCCAACAGGGTCAGCAGGCTAAGGGGCAGGGTCAAGGGCCCCGTAGGCAGAAGGCCCCCAAGCCACCTACACCGGCCCCTGCTCAGCAGGGTGGGGGGTTTTGACTCAAACAGCATAGCCTCTCCTCCTCCGTCTGGCCCACTTTGCCCACAGGTGGTCAGCCGTCACATCAGATACCTGGGTTCTTCATATAGTCCAAAAGGGCTATATTCTCCATTTTCACCAGGTACCTCCCTCCTATTTTCCAGGGGAGCCTCCAAGACCCCCTCTGCACAGGGACCTACTCCTTCAGGAGTTAGCAAGTCTCCTAAAGGATCAGGCTGTGGAACCGGTGCCCCACCAACCTGAGAGGTCACGGCTTTTATTCAAGGTACTTTCTGGTACCAAAAAGAACAGGAGGCCTTAGACCCATCCTAGACTTGCGAAACCTCAACAAGTTCCTGGAGAGGGAAAAGTTCAAGATGCTTACCCTTGGAATCCTTCTGCCCTACCTCCAGCAGGGAGACTGGCTATGCTCCTTAGATCTAAAGGATGCGTATACTCACATCCTTATCCATCCAGACCACAGACAATATCTCAGGTTTGTTGTGGGAGGAAACCACTATCAGAACAGAGTACTACCCTTTGGCCTGTCTTCCGCTCCCAGGGTGTTCACCAAGTGCCTGGCAGTGGTGGCGGCTTACCTGAGGCTTTAGGGTCTTTTTGTGTTTCCACACCTGGATGACTGGCTCATAAGGGTCCAATCTTCCCAAGAGGCCAACCAGGCCACCCTTCGCACTGTGGCTCTGCTTCAGCACTTGGGTTTGTCATAAACTTCGCAAAGTCCACTTTGCTCCCGTCCCAGAACTTAGAGTTCATAGGGGCCAGACTAGACACACTTCAAGCAAAGTCTTTTCTGCCTCTGGACAGGGCCCACAGGCTAATGGATCTGGCCAGCCAGTTTCGCAGCAATTCCCTGGTCTCTGCCAGGCAATTCCTGAGACTGCTCGGCCATATGGCTTCCACAGTTCATGTCACCCCCAATGCCCGCCTGCACATGCGACCTGCTCAGTGGAGCCTTCGCACTCAATGGCATCAAGCCACAGGGGGCCTAGCAGACTCAGTAAAGATATCCGACCTCCTGGTCTCCTCTCTGCAATGGTGGCTTCATCTTCCGAATCTGGTGCTCGGAGTGGTTTTTCAATCCCCTCCGCATACTCAGGTGCTGACAACAGATGCCTCTCTTCTCGGTTGGGGAGCACATTGCCAAGGGACATGTACTCAGGGTCTCTGGACTCCTTGGGAGGCTGCTCAACAGATAAACCTCCTGGAGCTACAGGCGATACGCCTAGCTCTGAGAGCCTTCTCCCACCTCGCCTCTCACCAGTCTGTACTGGTCCAGACGGACAATCAAGTTGCCATGTTCTATGTGAACAAACAAGGGGGCACAGGCTCCTTCCTCCTTTTTCAGGAGGCACAACGCCTGTGCTCTTGGGCTGTCGATCACGGAATCCTTCTCAAAGCTGTCTACCTCCCAGGTCAGGAAAATTGCCTGGCAGACAGACTAAGCAGGATCCTGCAACCATACGAATGGAGATTGAACCCATTGGTGGTTCAGCAGGTCTTTCTCAAGTGGGGGCTTCCCACCATGGATCTTTTCGCCAGTCCTCTGAACCAACAAATCCCGAGATTTTGCTCCAGACAACCGCATCCTCTCAGAGTAGCAGCGGATGCGTTTCTGATCTTGTGGCCCACAGACCTACTATATGCGTTTCCTCCCACGCCACTAATGTCCAGAATGCTGTTCAAAGTCCTCAGGGACGGGGTTTCATTGATTCTCATAGCCCCCAGGTGGCCAAGGCAACCGTGGTTCCCGCTTCTACTACAGCTGGCGGTGCACACACCTATTCCTCTGGGGTTTCAACACGATCTCCTGTCTCAGGATCAGGGGACTCTCTTGCACCCCAACCTCCAGTCCCTTTATCTGATTGCCTGGCTGCTGAAAGGGTAGTCCTAGCTCCCCTACTATTGCCTCGAGAGGTGGAAGATGTAGTCTTGGCCTCTTGGCGTCAATCCACCAGGAAATCCTACGCTCTTAAGTGGCGTAGATTCTCCACGTGGTGTGATCAGCGCAGCGAGAATCCCTTCTCGTGCTTGGTAGCGGTAGTATTGCAATATTTGTTTACCTCTCCAATCTGGGCCTTAAGTCTAACTCTGTCCGAGTTCACCTTAGTGCTCTCTCAGCACACCACTCGCCGGTGGACGGTAGGCCTCTTTCCAACCACCCTTTGGTGTCTCGTTTCCTCAGAGGCCTCCTTCTGCTTAAGCCTCCTTTGCGTCCACCGGCCCCTGAGTGGGATCTGAATGTGGTCTTACAGCGGCTTACTTGTCTGCCTTTTGAACCTATGGCTACCTGCCCTCTCCGTTTTCTCTCCTGGAAAACTTTATTTCTGGTAGCTCTCACCTCCTCTAGGCGAGTGAGTGAACTGCAGGCACTAGTGTCTGATCCTCCTTACACTAGGTTCTACAGGAATAGGGTAGTCTTATGGACTCACCCTAGGTTTCTTCCTAAAGTTGTCTCACCTTTTCACCTCAATCAGGAGGTGGTTTTTCCGACCTTCTTTCCCAGGCCGCATGCCAACCGGGCTGAGATGGTCTTGCATACCCTGGACTGTAGGAGGGCGTTATCCTTCTACCTTGACCGTACGCGGGAGCATCGGAAGGCTGTTCAGCTTTTTGTTTCTTTTGACCCCAATAAGTTGGGGCTCCCTGTCTCCAAGCGTACGTTGTCCATATGGGTCGCTGACTGTATCGCCTAGGCTTATGGGGCAGCCGGTCTCTCGTTGGAGGGTCGAGTCATGGCTCATCGTGTCAGGACAAAGGCTGCGTCAGTGGCTCATCTCCGCTCCGTTCCATTGGCAGACATCTGCCGGGCCGCTACTTGGTCTTCAAGCCAGACTTTTGCGGCCCATTACTGCCTTGAGAGGGAGTCCCGCAGGGACAGTGCTTTTGGACAGGCAGTACTCCATAATCTCTTTGGGGTTTAGGCAACTCCTACCCTCCGGCCCTGTTGTTGGGCTATCGGTCGGGGGCGTTCTCAGAGAAGATTCCTTCCTTCTGTGCTGACGAGCTAGAGGGAGCTCATTTTTCCGCTTGAGGTCTCCGGTAGCCTTAAGCTAGGGAGTCCCATATGTGAGGACTGACTTCCTGCTTGGTCCTGGAGAAAGAGTAGTTATTCACCTGTAACAGGTGTTCTCCAGGAGCAGCAGGAATCAGTCCTCACAACCCTCCCTCCTCCCCTTGTAGTTGCAGTCATATGATTTATTTTTGCTGATTTTTTGCTGTCTTTTAGCTATGTCATCAGACTGAGCAAGAGGTCACCCTTGGGCGGGAAGGGGACCGCGCATGCGCGCTGCAATTCCCAAAGGCTTTCTTTGAAAGCTGGGGAAATGCTCCGCACAAGGGCTCCATCGGCGCCCACGTCACCCATATGTGAGGACTGATTCCTGCTGCTCCTGGAGAACACCTGTTACAGGTGAGTAACTACTCTATCCGTTGATACAGCGTATTTGGATTTTCAGAAGGCATTTGACAAGATCTTTTATGAGAGATTTCTTAGAAAACTAGAGTCATTGGATAAGAGGGCATGTCTTTTTGTAGCTTGCAAACAGGCTATAGGAAAGGAACCAGAGTTATTCACATGGAAAAAGGTCACTCATGCAGTTGCCCTAGTGTCTCTACTGGAACCTATTTGTAAATGATCTGAATTGATGGGTGATGTGATCACGTTCACAGATGAGACAAAATTATTTGGTCAGATTTGCTAGGTTTTGCAGAATGATCTTGTGAGACTAGGAGACTGGGCATACAAGTGGCAGATGAAATTTAATATGGATAAGTGCAAAGTGATATACAGGGAAAAATCCCAACTACAAGTACAAAATGTTAGGTTCTGAGTTAGAAGTCACCACCTCAGAAAAAGATCTTGGAACCATTGTGAACAATACATCAAAATTTTCAGTCCAGTGTACCATGAGTACCAAAATTGAAAAACAAAAGCAAACTGAATGTTAGAAATTATTTGAAAGACTTGTAGGACTACAGAAAGGACTGTTATTTCTGGAGAGAAATCTGCAATTGTAAGCATTTACTTCTGGGGGAAAGGGAATTCTTTAGATTAAAGATGATTAATCTGTGTAAATTAGAATCTAGTGTATTTGTTAAATCAGTCAGGGCCTAGTATCAGCAATGAGCTTTTAGTTAAATTAAAAACTCAACAGGTAGCTTTCAGTTTATGTTTAATGCACAGCAGAGGGCTTTCAGTTTAAATTTAAAGCACAGCAGAGAGCTTTCTGGTTAAATTTAAAACCCAGCAGAGAGCTTCTAGTTTAAATTTAATAGTCAGGGCCTAGTATCAGCAAAGAGCTTTAATTTAAATCAACTCAGAATATAACTTAGCATAAAAGAAAAACAGAGTCAGTATTCTTTGAGCAATAAATTGTTTCTAGAGACCTTGAAATTGTTTTAAATAGGTGTTAAAGCCAAGTGACAGATCAAAGGGGCATTTTGAAAGACTCCCTCTATCCAAACAAGGGCTGTGTGAATCACCCAGGAAATTGTTCACAGATAGAAGCACAGGACAGGGCACTGTGTAGCAGTCAACTTTTAATAAGTCTTCTTTCCATCCCTGACACCCTCCCACCCTTGGGATAATCATAGCTTTATAGATGCTTAAACCTCTTAGAGAGAAGGAGGTGCCATATTCACTCTCAAGTACAGCTGTATCTCCAGGAACAAGCAGGAATGAGTCTTCACATATGGGTACGTCGGTACCGACGGAGCCTGCGTGTGCTGCCTTCCCGCCTTTCCAACTGTCTCTCCTCAGTTTTTGTTTTTCCGCGGAGCCGGCAGGACGTCCTAATGTCACCGCAGAAAATTTTTCTTTTTTCTTTATTCTTTAATTCCCTTTTTCTTGTGGTCGCGGCTGTTTCCCCGCCTCCACCGGTAACGCCGGTGGGTTTTTTCTTTTCTTTTTCTCAAACTCAGGGAGAGTTTTCCCTCAGTTTCTGTTTTAAATTTTTGGCCCTGTAAGGCCTCTCCATTATGGAGCCTTCTTCTCCTAAGAAGTGCCTTAACTGTGGAAATACAGTTTTCTTTTTAGACTCCAACAACTGGTGTCTAACCTGTTTGGGTCCTGACCCTTTTCCTCCGGAGCCATTAGGCTACAATTTTATGAGAAGAGATTTTCCATTTTGAGTTTCCCTCGATACCGTGTTCCCTTCCAGTGTCAGGGCACCGACCATTTCTTCTCTACAGGATCAGGTAACCCAAAAACAGTCTGTTAAGACTAGCCAATACTTGAGTGGTAGGTCTCATGCCAAGCATGATGACGGCTCCGGCCTTGCCCTCAAGACCCTATTGGCTTTAAAACCCCGGCGGGAGTCTTCGGTCTCCAAAGCCTTTCAGGGGTTTCAGGTTGTTCCTGGGGCTCACCCCTCACAGAACATACCTGAGCCATGCTCGGTGGTGGCATCCGCTTCGAGCGGTACCGATACCCCGGCATCGGCACTGGTGTTGAGTGATCCACTCTTCACCAGGGATCGTCATCTGGCGTTCTCGGTACCTTCGGGACCGATCGATACATCCCAGATTGACTTTCCAGTATCGGGATCATCGCTGATACGACCACCGACGTCGGTACCCTCTAGACATGCATCGATACTCGCTTCCTTCGATGCCGAGTCTGGAATCGATATCTAGTCTGGAAGACTGGGTACCGACGCGTCTCGGAACCGATGCTTACCGATTCCAGATGTGCGGTATCGAGGGTACTCACCAAGAGTTTTTGGCTGCCCCGGTACCGCTTGAGCAGCCTCCGATGACTGCATCGATGTCGGTATCGCCTCCGATTCCGGCACCGCTACCGGTATCTGTATCGATGCCGGTTCCTGCAGTACCTTCGGGACCAACTACTTCCATGCCTTTTTCACCAGGATCGCTCCTTTCTATACCTAGTTTGGAGTCGATACCTGGCATGGACGATGCAGTACTGACTGTCTCAAGTCATAACAGTCGGTACCAGTATCCATCCATTAGAGCTTCTTTTCTGCAGTGGACCAGTACATCCTCCAGTGCCCAGGCTAGTTCTTCAACTTTAGCCTGTCCAGCTATGGTTCCCATTGGAGATCCTTCTTTTCAGAAATTTCTCCTTGACATGGCTACATTCCTTGCTATTCCTATCCCTGGCTATGATCCTAAACAAGGCTCTTCTGGGGAAAAGGAAGCTATAATGCTTCCTTTACATCATTCTTTGCAGGATCTTCTTCTGAGCATATGGGAAACACCTTTAAGGGTTTCCTCACCTTCTACAGCAACTGATCTTCTGTATCAGGTGCCCCCCTCTCCATATATATATGTCCCTATATATATGTATATCTGTCGAGATGCTTCCTTATAGGTAGATATGTATTTACATACTTATCTCTCTAACTGTCTATGCTTATAAGGGGTTTCACCTTCCTATAGGTTCCAGACAGTAGGCTTGCATATCTTCATACTGTCCCTCAGTATGTCTGGGATATTATGCACACAACCACTACTGTGGTACTGACAGCTACTACTTAACCCTAGGTCTAGGTATCCCTGAAGCTCCATGCTTCTATCTTTCCTATCTCTCAACTGATAGGAAAGACAGGGTGGATCTTCAGTAGATCTGAGGTTTCAGCCCTTCAGACATCTGTCCTCCTTGGGAATATGAGTTTTTTTCCATACCCCTTCTTCCCTCCAGGACTGGGCTAGTTGTCCAAATCAGTCAGTCTTCCTCTTTTGTTCCTAAGTGTTACTAACTCTGTATCCAAAAGAGTTTCCAGCTTTTTCCATAAAGCTTCCACTGAAGACCTGACGTTTTTGTACTACCCCAGTTGACACCTGGGTCACCTGTCAATTCCAGATTTGGACCTTCGCCTTCACTTCAGTGAGGTCACCTTGAAGATTCCTCTACTGGATCTCCAGTACACTCCATCAGCCTCTCTACTTCCTGCAATCCAGTAGGTGAGGTCCATATTGTGATTGTTCATGTCAATATTTTTCATGATAATTATCATACATACAAGGACTCCTTTCCTGTAGTCCTTAGGTTAGCTGTTTTCCTACAGCTCCTCTCTTTTCAACTCCTACCCTCCATCCTCAGGATGCCTGGCCATATGAGGTGTAGCATGTTCTAATCCTCACCATGCTAGGGCTCTAGGCATCTTAGCTTGGGAGTCCCCATATGTGAAGACTCATTCCTGCTTGTTCCTGGAGATAGCACAGTTACTTACCTGTAACAGGTGATCTCTGGGAACAGCAGGAATAAGTCTTCAAACCCACCCACCTCCCCTAGGAGTTGTATCTCTCTATCTATCTTCCTTTCCTCTTTCTCTCTTTTTGTCTCAGCTATAAAACTCAACTGAGGAGAGACAGTTGGAAAGGCGGGAAGGCAGCACGCAGGCGCTGAGGGATGCTCCCAAAAGCTTTCTGATTGGACGCTGGGGAGCGTTCCCGCGCAGGCTCCGTCGGTACCGACGTACCCATATGTGAAGACTTATTCCTGCTGTTCCCAGAGATCACCTGTTACAGGTAAGTAACTGTGCTTTATCCTCATCAGGCATACGTTAAGGACCTGAGATTAATTAAGCTTGAGGAGAACAAAGTCCATTAAATGTATCAGGTATAGTTTTATTAGTATAAGTATCCCCAGCAAATCTTAGTAAGTAAACAACTTAAATAGCTAAACACAACCTTAAAACTAAGATGCAGACTGATTTCTCACCTCCACTAGCTTTCCATTGAAGAAATACATAGAGCTACAACATGGTCACATTCGTGCCTTCAAATTCCACTATTGTTTGACTATGTCTCGGAGTAAAGTTGGGCAAGCAGTTCTTCATAGAAACATGATGGCAGAAAAAGACCACATGGCCTATCTAGGCTGCCCTTCCATATCAACCACTACAACAGTACCCTTTTTCCTTTAGAAATCCTCTGTGTTTGTCCCATGCTTTTTTGAATTCAGATATTATCTTAATCTCTACCACCTCAACTAGGAGACTATTCCATGCATCTACCACTCTTTCCATAAAGAAATATTTCCGTATATTACTCCTGAGTCTATCCCCTTTCACCCTCATTCTATGTCCCCTCGTAGCAGAGCTTGCTTTCAGTCGAAAGAGGCTCTCCTCCTGTGCATTTATGCCATGGAGGTATTTAAACGTCTCAATCATATGACCTCTATCCCGCCTTTCCTCTTCAAGGTTTGTTCAGTTGGTCATCAACTTTCCAATAAATTCTATCCATGTTGCTCAAAAAATCAAAATGTGAAAGGTAAATAGAACCGTCCTTAGCTATGCAGTTTCTCACTTGTCTATTTATCTTGCTTGCTGATGGAGAAAACATAGTTGCTGCATTCTAACAAGTAGAATAAATCAAACACACATACCAACCCACCTTCCACTTTATTGGCAGGAGACATTTTTCTGAATAGTCTGCTTTCCTCCTATCTAGTAAAATATTAGATATGATTAACCATTTGCTTGCACACCCTGCGGTTTGAAGAGTGATATTTTAATACAGAGGGTCAGGTAATTATAATTAGTATAACTCAAAACCTTGTTGTAACACAAATTATTATGACTGTATAATGTCAGATTACCAAAAACATACATCTGATGGCATGTATTGTAATAACAATTTATAGGGACAAAATGTTAAACAATTTACACTGACTGACATTACATTTAAGGATTCGCTTTAAAAATCTTTTGCTTGGCGTTGACCTTCACCATATATGAATTTGATCTTAAGAGCAACTGCATTTTTGTTCATGTCATTTGCTGCAATCTTTGTAGTGCCCTCCTTGAAGAATATCCACTTAAATGTCTCCTATGAAAGCTTCTTTTGTTGCATTGGGCCTTTATTATGGAATAAACTATCATTGGAAATCGGGAAGACAAAAGACTGTCTTTGGTAAAGTGGCAGAAACCACCTTGTTTACATCAACATTCGATTGACTTATCTGTATTTTGTGTTTCTTCAGACTGCTGTGGATCTTTTTTATAGAGTTCATTTAATCCTGTTGATGCATGACCTCCATTTTTTTCATATTAGGATTTTTATATATTGATTGGATGACCTATTCATGATTACTGAATCCTAAAGATTCTATTTGTCTGGGACTCGGTTCTCAGGCATGTTTTCAAAAATTTTTTATTATTTTGATTACTTTATATAATTTGTTTATATAATTGTATTTATTGGACGGAGTGGAGGAGTAGCCTAGTGATTAGAGCAACTGCCTAGTACCCAGAAGATCAAGGGTTCGATTCCCACTGGCACTTCTTGTGACTTTGGGCAAGTCACTATCTCCAGGAACAAGCAGGAATGTAGTCTTCACATATGGGTACTGTCGGCACCGACGGAGCCTGCGCGGGAACGCTCCCCATCATCCAAAAGGAAAGCTTTTGGGAGCATCCCACCATGCTTGCGTGCTGCCTTCCCGCCCAACTACCTCTCTCACTTCAGTTCTTCGTTTTCCGCGGAGCCGACAGGACGTGTCCCCTCTCACCACAGAAATTCTTCTCTTATTTTTATATTTTTTGTGGTCGCGTCTGCCTTCCGTCGACGCCTACCGGTACCACCAGTGCTTTCTTTCTTTTCTTCTGAAAATAACTCAATTTTAGTGCTTTTTCTCAGTGGTTTCTCCCTGCCCTGGTGCTTGGCGCCATTTTGGGCATTAGGCCCTCTTTTCCCTTACCATGGAAAAACCAGCCACTGGTTTTAAAAAATGTTCAAAGTGTGGCGGTACAATTTCTATCACCGACACCCATGACTGGTGTCTTAAATGTTTAGGTCCTGACCATTGCCCTACAGAGTGTCTCTCCTGCAGGAAGTTGACTAAAAAAGTCTTCAGAATCGAGCAAATCAACTCGGTGCCCTATTTGCTTCAGACACGATGTCTGTAGCATCAATGTCTTCCAGGGCTTCTACTTCTTCCCAGGGATCTCAGGTAACTAAACATAAGTCTTCTAAGACTAGCCGGTCCTTGAAAGGTAGATCTCCCTCTAAACATCGAGATGCCACTAGCATTGCCCTCGAGGACATTTCTCCGGCAAAACAGCCCCGGCGGGAGTTTTCGGGCTCCAAAGCTTTATCAGGGCTCCAGGATGTTCCCGAGGCCTCGACCTCGATGGAACTACTGGTGCCGTGCTCGGGGGTTGTGACTGCTTCCACCAGTACCAACACCCCAGCATCGGCAGTAGCGATGGACAAAAGACTCCTCGCTATCGAACGCAGTCTAGTGACTCTTTTAGCTACTTCGGTAACGCTAAAATCACTGCAGATGGTTCCAGAGGCACCGGTATCGATACCGGTACCGGTGCCAGTGCCCTCACTACCTGTTTCAACAGGCATGCTTCCCCCGATGCCGAGCTTGGAATCTCGCTCCAGCATGGGGGATCAGGTACCGACTTGTTTCGGTACCAACATCGAGCGGTACCGATGCCATCTGCTTTGGGAGAACCCGGTGCTTCCTCCATTTGAGTCTTCCAATTCCGATGACTCTGATGATTCCACTGGCACCAGAGCTGAACTTTTACAAGATTCAACTCTTTCTCCTCAACGCAGAATGTCCCCGCCTGAGGATATGTCTTTTCATGATTTTGTACGTGACATGGCAAAGGATCTTGCCATTACAGTAGTACCAAAAAGGAGCCTAGAGCAGAAGAATTGAGAATTCTTCTGTATCCTTTGGCTCCAAAGGAGGCAGCTATGCTTCCTATACACCAGATCTTACATGATCTAATGTTAAGAATGTGGGAAGCTCCTTTAACAGTATCTCCACATTTTAGATGTCTTGACACTATGTATCGAGTACCACCTTGTCCAGGGTTTCAGAAGACTCAGTTTCCACATCATTCTATGGTGGTAGAGTCTGCCATGAGGCGGATTAAGAGTGCTAAAAGACACTCTTCCAATCCACCAGGTCGTGAGTCTAGAACACTGGATGCCTTTGGTCGTCGAAGCTTTCAGTCCTCCATGCTATCAGCAAGAATCAGTTCCTATATATTATACATGGGAATATTTCTTGAACAGGTTACAAAAGACTTAGAGCTTTTGAACCCTTTTCTTCAAGAGGATAAACGGACAGATCATTTGACTTTTGTCAAACATGCTCAAAATGTCTCTAAGTTTAGGAATCGTGCTACCTTTGACTGTTTTGAATGTATTAGCAGAACTTCTGCTATATCCATATGTGAACCTCATATTGCCTGGCTCCAAGCTTCAGACTTGGAGGAATGGGTGCAAGATAAGCTGGGTAACATTCCTTGCACAGGAGAAAATCTCTTTGGCAAGGATTGGCAGCTCAAAGCTAATGAAATTGACACTGATAATACAACTTTAGACAGATTGTCAAAATCTACAGCTAACCCAGCCAAGAAAAAGTTTTTCAAAAAACCTTTTTTCTAAAAATAAAAAATTCTATCCATCTTCCACCCAGCAAACCCATGTTCCCCAGAAGGGGCAACAACAAACTAGACAAAGACACAAGCTCAGAAGGCTCAGCAGACCCAGCCTCCTCCGGGTCTTTGACTGTTGTCTAGAGAACTTAGCCATTCTTCCTGTTCTAAGCCCAGAACCTTTAAATATTCCAGGCCGTATCTGCCATTTTGCCAAAAGATGGCAACAAATCACATCAGAAAATTGGACTCTATCGTGAGTCTGGGATACAAGCTTCAAACAAGGCGGAACAGGCTCTCTGCAATTATGCAACGAAGCTTTGCAACTGTGGGCCTTAGCCAGACAGCATCACATTCATCTGTTGGCAGTATACCTTCCAGGTATTTAGAATGTTTGGGCGGACAGGCTCAGCCGAGTTCTGTTGCCACACAAGTGGTCTCTCCACTCATATCAACTTGCTCGAATATTTCAAGTCTGGGAAACACCAGACAGACCTCTTTGCAAGTCCACAGAATGCCAAACTTCCCCGGTACTGTTGCAGACTTCCAGCTCAAAATTGTCAGGCGAGGGATGCATTCCTGCTCCATTGGGGCCAGGATTTTCTCTATGCCTTCCCACCAATTCCCCTAATTCCCAAAACATTATTTAAACTCCAGAGAGACAGAGGTCGCATGATACTCATAGCTCCCTGTTGACCAAGGCAAACATGGTATCCTCTTCTCTTAGGTCTCTCTCGAGCCACTCCTCTGGAGTTGGGGAGTGCTCCGGATCTTCTGTCCCAGAACAACGGATCCCTATTGCACCCCAATCCCCAGTCCCTTCATCTCAAGGCCTGGCTACTCAAGACATAGAATTTCAAGATCTAGGCCTTTCACAGCAGGTGAAAGGATATTCTTCTAGCTTCCAGAAAACCTTCCACAAGGCGTTCTTATGCTTTTAAGTGGAAGAGGTTCTCAGTCTGGTGTTCCTAGAAGGGACTTAATTCCTTCTTGATACCAGTAGAGTCCCTTCTGGACTATCTCCTTCACTTATCAGCTTCTGGTCTCAAGACCAATTCTGTTAGAGTCCATCTTAGTGCTATTGCTGCATCTCATAAACCCTTCGATGGACAACCAATTTCCTCTCATCCTCTTGTTTCAAGATTTATGAGGGGTCTCCTTTTAACAAAACCTCCCATCAAACCACCACCGGTGGCATGGGATCTTAATCTTGTTCTGGGTCAACTCATGAAGCCACCCTTTGAATCTTTAGCTACTTCGGAGCTAAAGTTTCTTTCATGGAAGGTCATTTTCCTAATTGCTATCACTTCTGCAAGACACATTAGTGAACTGCAGGCTTTATGGCTGACCCGCCTTATACGAGGTTCCATCATGACAAAGTAGTCTTGAGGACTCATCCTCATTTTATGCCAAAGGTGGTATCACCTTTTCATTTAAACCAATCTGTTTATCTCCCAGTCTTCTTTCCTAGGCCTCATGCCTCCAACACGGAAAGAAATCTTCATACCTTAGATTGTAAACGAGCTCTGGCTTTTTATCTTCACAGACCTCAGCCATTTAGGAAGTCTTCTCAGCTTTTTCTGGCTTTTGACTCTAGTCATTTAGGACTTCCAGTCACTAAGAGAACTCTCTCTAAGTGGATTGCAGACTGTATTTCCTTTACCTATCACAGTAAAGTAATCCCTCTTGAAAGCCATGTCACAGCTCATAATTTTAGAGCCATGGCAGCCTCGACATCTAATCTTTGTTCAGTTGCTATTGATGAGATCTGCAAAGCAGCAACTTAGGCTTCTGTACATACTTTCACTGCCCACTATTGTTTCGACAGGGACTCCCTTCGGGATGCCTTGTTCAGTCAGGCTGTTCTATAGCATATCTTCCATTCCTAGATCAACTCCTTCCCACCATCCACTTTTGGATGCCTGAGGTCCCTGGGAGGAAGCATGGCCCATCTTACATAGATCCGCAAAATGCTGGAGTCATCCTTAGGCATTTTTAGCTGGGGAGTCCCCATATGTGAAGACTACATTCCTGCTTGTTCCTGGAGATAGCGTGGTTACTCACCTGTAACAGGTGATCTCCGGGAACAGCAGGAATAAGTCTTCACAACCCACCCACCTCCCCTAGGAGTTGTCTTTCTCTCTCTCTATTTTTCTTCCACTTCTCTCCTTTGGTCTCAGCTTTCAACTCAACTGAAGTGAGAGAGGTAGTTGGGTGGGAAGGCAGCGCGCATGCGTGGTGGGATGCTCCCAAAAGCTTTCCTTTTGGACGCTGGGGAGCGTTCCCGCGCAGGCTCCGTCGGTGCCGACAGTACCCATATGTGAAGACTTATTCCTGCTGTTCCCGGAGATCGCCTGTTACAGGTGAGTAACCACGCTTTACCCTCCATTGCCTCGGAAGAAAAGGCTGGCAATCTACTTCCGGTGATACATTGCCAAGAAAACCCAGAGGTAGCTGGGTCACTGTGAGTCAACA
Source organism: Ichthyophis bannanicus (assembly GCA_033557465.1). Taxonomy (NCBI): domain Eukaryota; kingdom Metazoa; phylum Chordata; class Amphibia; order Gymnophiona; family Ichthyophiidae; genus Ichthyophis; species Ichthyophis bannanicus. The sequence goes on from CM066034.1 coordinate 206,893,035, forward strand.
TTGACTTGATGGCACTAAAAAAAAAAAAAAATTATTGGACAAGGGTGTATTCTGTTTTGTAACGTGTCCCTTCCTTGGGGTAATAACAGTAATCAGGTGAGTAACAAATCCAAATACAGAACTAGAAGTGTAAAGTAAAAAAAAAGATCTAGGAGTAATCATTTCAGGTGACCTCAAGGTAGCCAGTCCATGCAGTAAAATAACTTGGAAAGCCAATGGTCTTTTTGCATAATTAGAAGTAACAATAGGAAAAGGGAAAACGTATTGCCTTTATTTAGGTAATTACTGAGAATCTGGTTCCAGTACTGTTAGTTCTAGAGTCCATACCTCTATAAGGACATTGAGATGGTATGGCTGGCTCAGAAAAAGGTTGTTGTCACAGAAGGCCTGCAACGCAAAATTGACAGAGAGAAGCATAAGATAGGATAAGGGAGAAAGTAACATGTTCAAATATTTGAAAGAATTCAATAAAGTTTGCAGAATCAAAGGTTTTTTTCATTGATTAGGAAATTAAAGGACAAAGTGTCATGATCTGGAGTTGCAGGAAGGATGAGTCATAGGAAATATGTGAAAATACTTCATTACCTAGCAGAAGGTAGTGGTAACCAAAAGCATGACCGAATTTAAACATGCAAGGGACAGATCCAGAACACAGTGGTAAAGACAAGTATGAAGAAATGAGGGAGGGAGGAAGTTATAGAATTATCTTCAGGGGGAAAAAAACAGCTTGCAAGAACAGTGCCCTCAATATTTTGTTTTTAAAGTATAGTTTAGTAGATAATTGCATTAGCCAACAGACAAATATAAAGAATCCCACATTTTAGTGTAAAAAGGATTTCTGGGTACATATGGTGATTTCACTTGGTCCCTGCCATCTAGAAGCTGAAATTTGGTGTACTTTTCTATAGATATTGTCATTCTTAGTGTATGGTATATCAAATTCTAATAAACATAACATAATAAACATAACATGGTAAGGATGCTCTGCTTGTTGAACAGGTCATTGTTTTGAATGAAACGGAGGTATGTTGAAATACATGGAACCTTTTTCTTTAAAATTAATTTTGAGCTTGCTGATTAAATTGTCATGTAGTCATGTAGAGTTGTCACTTTACTAAAGCTTTTTTTTTTTTTTTTAGCTTTTCGACATTGATGAAGATGGTTGCATAACAGAAACTGAGTTCACTTCCCTTTTAGAGTCCTCATTAGGACTGCATGATCTTGATGTTTCTAAAATTTTTCAGGATATGGATACAGATAGCTCCGGAACAATTTGCTATGGTAAATGTCACCTTTTGTGAAAATTAAGAATTTTGGATTGCATGTTTTTCTAATTATATCCTCAATATTTATTTTTTATTTATTTAGAATTTAACTCACACCTTTCCACTGACTTCTAGTAGAATTGTTTATATCTTTTTTTTTTTTTTTTGCTTGTCATTGCAGTATAGTTGCCATGATTATTTGATGTGCCAGTCCAGTATAACATAGCACAATTTTCATACGTTACTTTTACTTTTTGCATGTCACAGTTAGCACATGTTGTAATAAGCGAGTTCAAAATAGTTGATCGGAAAAGCTGCTATTTTGAACTGAACTGGAAATTCTTAGGCAAGTCAGTTAGCATAAACCACACAACTGGATGGATATTATCAATGTCACCAAGATCATATATTCTGGAAAAGTTTAAAAATTTTCCTTGTATACATTGGCATTCCTCATTTGCCACTGTCATGAAGGGCCTTCTGTCTTTTTTTCCTTTTGTCCATGGCAAAATTCTGATATTTCTTTTGAGAATTCAAGATTTTCATTCATAGTGGTTCCTGTCATTCATCTTCCTGTCCCATCCCTTCCCACCTCATCCTGTTTGGTTGTTAATTCCTATTTACATTTCATTATTTTTTCATCATTAACACTTAACCCTAAGATCTCAATATGTGGTAAGGCTTTGTGAGCATCATCAGTTGGCTGGGGTTTTTTTGTGCAGAGATTGTATCCTTTAATTTTGCTATGTTGATTTTTTTTACCAAATATGTCACATACAAAGGCTGTGAGTTTCAAGGGATGCTCATGCAGTAATATGACGTTGACCTTCATTCTATCTGCATAGGCTCTTTGGGCATAAATCACAATGTCCTTAGATTATTATTATCTTTATATATTGCATACCCATCTGATAGACAGTACTAAGCATGTTACAACAAACATTCATATTAATCATAAAATTAAAAAATGTATATAAAATCAGAAAATATAATCATAAAAATTATCAATGATTGCAAAATAAGCTCTAACAATTAGTATTTAACATTTGATTTGGGCTCAGTTATTTGTGCTGGTTCACCTTAATATTGAACCCCAGGGTGTGGATCTAGTGTGGTTGGTACCCTGGAAGAAGGGCAATGCAAGGGAAATATATTAATCATTAAATACATTCAAAGTGTAAATTTACATGAAGTAAACCTCTCAACAGAAAAGCTCTGGAGCAAGGGGTCATCAAATGAGGTGAGAGGGAGTAATCCCAGGAATAATATAAGGAAATATTTCTTTACAGAAAGAGTAGTGGAGGTGATGGAGATAAGAACAGTATCTGAATTCAAGAAAACACGGAACAAATACAGATATCTCTAAAGAAGAGGAAGGAATTGTAGAGCTAAGCGTTTAGTGGAGATGTGCAGGCTGGATAGGCTATCTGGCCTTTTTCTACTATCATGTTGTATTTCTATGTTTTAGAAGACTGATGAAGGGTTCTTCCCCTGAAGAAGCCAAACAGAGCCTTTAAATGACAGTTTATCTGCTGTAATTATTGGGATTCATCATGAACTATCCAAAATCCATTTTCAGTCATTGCAACATCTCAGATCATAGCACAGATACCTGAGCTGGAAAAGATCTTCCTGCTAGATCAAAGAGTAGATTCTTACTGAGATCACCAAAAATCTCATGAACAGAAAAAGTAATGTCACTCCGTAGGATGGAGCATAGATTTTTTGTTCCATTAGAGGCAACATTATTAGCAGTAAATTCTGCATTTTATCATCATCTGTACACTTTGCAGCACAATTGTGTTTGTGAACTAGACCAGTGCTGAGAGATATTCTCTAGGAAGCATGTGACTGATTTAAAAGCTCATTTCCCTTCTGTGGAAAAAGGTGATGGCGATGCACATGGCAAGAGCCTGCAGGCTGCAGATCCATCATCTGAGCTGGGAAGCGGGAGCATAGATAGCAGGGGCACACCTTCCTGCACCAAAGCGGACATGAAACCACTACTGGAGAAATATAAGAAATATCCGACCGAGGAAGTTGGCATAGTTTCATGTGAGGTGATGGGGTTGCTTGCAGAGGTCCAGCATGGCATGCAGGGTCAACCCAACCATTAGGCAAAACTAGATGGTCACCTAGGGCAGCAGTTTCTGAGAAGTGACAGCACTCAAATCAAAACAATAGATTCTGATATCCAGAAGAACTCTAAGCCATCAGCACTTTTTCTTCCTTCCTTAGGTAGGGCAGGCACAGATAGATATACAAAGAAAATTTAAATATTTGAAATTATGCAATTTTTATAGGATTGCTGTTGGAAGGGTAGTGTTCAGGTGGTAATTAAATTCAGCAATCATAATCAAAACCTCAGGGGGGAGGGATAAGACTAAAGATTTGCCTAGGGTACGTACTACTTTGCATCAAAACTGGGGCTGGTCCTGGCGACATGACTCATCTAAGCATCTCGGTGGAAGAGATTAAACAGTACATAGAGGACCAGCAAGAGGATGTCCATAGGTCTGTGTTCCAAGTTTGACAGTTTATATATAGTAAACAAGGCCTAGGAGAGCAAATGGGAGTATATTGAGAACTAGGCCTATGGAAACAATCTTCAGATTCGTGGAGTGCTTGTGACTAGGACCTATAACGATTAATTGGATATAGCTCTGCATATCTTCAAGGCGATTCACACCAATGCTGACAATTCTGACGAAAATGCAGAAGTTCTACTTGAGTGAAGAGAGTGCTGTGCTGTGGAGGTAGTTGCATTAAAATTTTCCATGGACCAGCAGGAAAAATGTCCTTACATGTGAGTGTTGTCACCTGACTGAGCCCCACAGGGATTGTTCCCAGCAGCTTTTAGAAGCTTTTGGAAGCTTGACTGTCTTCCCGCCTGCCACTGCAGTGCTACTTTCCTTCCTATATTCTTTCCCATAATCCTTTCCTCACAGATGTAAATTCATGTTCTCTGTGGCATGTAAGTTCTTTCATGGACTTTTCAGCCTCTCTTTGTTTTTTGTTTTTTAAATACCCCCCATCGTGTTCTTATTTCTTTCCCATATTTTTTCCTTAGCAAGGTTTTTCAACTGGCTTTAGTTTCCTTTTCTTTTCCCATTTCACTGCAGCTAATAGGTCTGCAATCTCATATTTCAGTTTTTAACACCCTGGGATGTATAAAATTTGATCAAGCAACATCATGAGAGATCAAGCTGAAGCATTTGCTCTGTTAAATAATTTTAATTGGGGGCTATTGAGAAAATTATTGTTAGACTTTACATGTAGATTGGATGGGCATATAAAGCAAAAGTTGTTGAGATTGGAGCATCTTTCATATGTTGATCCCAAGAAGGAACTTTTTTTTTCATACTGATCATGCCCATGCATAGAGCCATTCTGGGCGGGAGTCTGAATTAAGTGTTTTAAATGGGGGGGGGGGGGGGTGTGAATGAGAGATTGAAAGCAAGAAGTGTGTCTTTTAGATATAATAGACAGACTGCCTTTGGGATGTTGTGCTGAGACCTGCCTAGTGGCTAAAAGGTTTCTCTTGCTCTGCTGGATTGATAAGGAGCCTCCCATGGAAGAATGTTGGAGGATGAATTGCATTATTATAAATGACAAGAATGACTACTGTCAATATGGCGGTGTATAAATTGGAAGAGTTTTGAAGATTAGGCATACTTTTATGTCCCTGACATCGCAGTTATATGCTGTTTTCTGAGGGAGTGGGAAAGGGGAGGGGACAGATGGTCAGGTTTAAAGCTAGAGATTGTCATGAACAATTAAGATTGTGCTGTTAATAATAAAAAAATATATATATAAATATGTATAGATATAGATAAAGATAGATATATTGATATATTGAAAAAAGGAAATGCTTCAGCTTTATCATATGGAAGATACTCCCTATGCATACTTTTGTATTTGTCAACTTCATTTTACTAGGACTCTATATGTCCACTTTCCTACTACAACCCCACGGAATGCAGCCTCTCGAAGAAGATGTCCACCAAGGCCCTCAAGAGCTGCCAGCAGCAACATAATATGGTCCCTGGTACCCCCGAAGGCCAAGGCCTCCTCTGAAACCGCGGAATCCCAGGGTAGTCTTCCGGACCCAACCGATGCCGTGGATCCTTGGAAAGGGGGTCTCCCTCGAGGGAACTCAAGAAGAAGACCTCGAAGGCAGCATCCCTGGATGGCTCAGACAGGCCAGGTAAGTCCCGAGCCAGGTCCTGCAGTCCTAGATGCTCGTCTGAGGGATCGGAAAAGGAGTGACCTGCGAAGGTCCCCCGAAAGGAATTCTACCTTGAGCCGGCCTCAGTTGCCTGACACCATCCTCGTTGAGGACTCCCCCTTGGGGGAACTGGCGGCAGGCCCAATTCCCTCAGTGCCTGCGCCAATGGCTGTGGAGCGTTCTGGCCTGGAGTCCAGAATGGCAGCCCTGGAGCAAGGCTTGTCTGCCTTCATGGACCAGCAGTGGGCACTGTTGTCCGGTACCACCAGTTCCTCTGCCCAGACCACTGGGCCCTCGACATAGAGGATGTCCCCGGAGGCCGAGCCGATCCGATCCGATCCTTGAGGTCCTTCGGCCTCGAGTCGATCCTCAGCTGAGGTCTCGTTCCGGCTTATGTTCCACAGAGCTGAGATCTCCCCCAGGTCTCCCTTTCATCGGGACATTCTACTGAAGGAACTGACAGGTCTTCTCAAGGACAGAGCAGTGGAACCAGTTCCCCACCATCTCGGGGCAAGGAGTTCTCTTCCAGGTACTTCCTCATATCAGAAAGAACAGGGGGCCTAAGAACCATCCTCGACCTGCGCAATCTGAACATCTAAACATCCCCCCCCATCACCCCTCCTCACCCTCACATTCTCAGACCTCCCCTATCTGATCTCATAGAACCCACAGGGAGTACCAACTTGTAAATTTCGAAAATGTATATAGTTTCCCCCAGTTTTTTGCCTCCATACTAATGCCCTGTTATTAGTAAACGACGGCCAGAATTGACTGACCTAGTTTGATATTGTTTCAATGTAAACCGCACTGATGACAAAGAGCGCGGTATATAAGAAATGTTAAATAAATAAATTCCTGGTGAGGGAGAAGTTCAAGATGCTCTCCCTTGGAACATTGCTGCCTTACCTCCAGCAGGGAGATTGGCTGTGCTTCTTGGATCTGAAGGATGCCTACACACACATACTCATTCACCCCAACCACAGGCAGCAGGGGCGGTTCTATCATGAAGCTGAGTGAGGCAGTGGGCTCAGGCGGCAAACTTTTGAGGGCGCCAAAAATGCCCCCAAAAGAGCCGCCTCACTCCGCCTTCAGTTTTAAAAAAGAAAAAAAAAAGTGGACAAGCCACTGCGATAGCAGTAATTTCAAATGAAAAGAAAACTGGTGTGGAGCCTCCCAGCCTGCCCTATGGAGCTCCTGCAGCTGCGTCCTGCCCCCAAAAGGAAGTGACACTAGAGCGGGATGCGGCTGCAGGAGTTCCGTAGGGGCCAGGAGTCTCCCCACCAGTTTCCTTTTCATTTGAAATTACTGCTATCGCAGCCACTGGGGAAGGGAAGGAGCAGAATAGACACAACACAGGCTGCAGGAGAGGGAGCAGATTGGAGCTTCATGGGCGGCAGGAGGGGGGGCAAAATGGAGCTACACAGGGAGAAGGGGAGGAAGCGGAACGGAGCTACATGGGGGGAAAGAGTTGGCTGAAAGGGGGCTGACAGAGGGAGAAAAAGAGGGCTGGAAAATGGAAAGGAGCTGACGGGGGGAAGAGAGGGCTGGAAACTGGAAAGGAACTGACAGGGGGAAAAAGAGGGCTGGAAACTGGAAAGGAGCTGACAGGGTGAAAGAGGGCTGGAAAGGAGCTGACAGAGGGGCAGAGAGGGCTAGAAGGGGAACTGGCACAGGGGAAAGAGGAGGCTGGAAGGGAGCTGACATGGGGGGAAGGTGGGGGCTGGAAGGAAGCTGATATCTGAGGGATGGTACTGGAGGGGGATGGAAGGGTGATGACATTAAGGAAGGAAGGAGGGGGATGGAAGGGAGCTACACCTGGAGATGAGACTGGATGGAGCTGACACTTGGGGATGGGATTGGTAGTTGACTGGTTAATGGGGAGGAGATTGGCAGGGAGGGGGCATTGGGACTGGAAGGGAGATGACACGTGGGGAGGGTTACTGGGACTGGAAATGGACTGATGGAAGAAAGCGAAGAAAACAAAAGAAGAGACAAGAAATGGCAGAGCCTTTAAATGACAGTTTATCTGCTGTAATTATTGGGATTCATCATGAACTATCCAAAATCCATTTTCAGTCATTGCAACATCTCAGATCATAGCACAGATACCTGAGCTGGAAAAGATCTTCCTGCTAGATCAAAGAGTAGATTCTTACTGAGATCACCAAAAATCTCATGAACAGAAAAAGTAATGTCACTCCGTAGGATGGAGCATAGATTTTTTGTTCCATTAGAGGCAACATTATTAGCAGTAAATTCTGCATTTTATCATCATCTGTACACTTTGCAGCACAATTGTGAACTAGACCAATGCTGAGAGATGTTCTCTAGGAAGCATGTGACTGATTTAAGACAAGAAAGCAGACGCCTCAGATCAGGACCAGCATGACCAAAGAATAAAATGGTCAGACAACAAAGGTAGAAAAATAATTTTATTTTCAATTTAGAAATTGGACTTTGCGCTAACTTTATATTTTACACAGTATGGGGAACTGCATCTCTCATCTGGTGTTGCACTGCATGCAGAGTCTGGCTTCTTGGGTTTAATTTTTGTCTAAATATTTTAACTTTATGTTGTGATCACTTATTCTGGACTTGGTGAGAGTCTGTGTTCTGAGTGTGTGACCAAGGCTGTGTGTTCTGTTAACATGAAATTTGTACGCAGGGATCTGTACTGTAGTAATTTGCCTTGTTCAACTTTTCAAATAGGTGTTAGATGTTCTAGGGCCCGCTGCAGTATTTATAGTGCTACTTTTTTCTGGGTAGGCACCTTATATGAGTTTTGGAAGTTTATGCTGGTAATGGTATGGTAGTTTTGGCCTTGTAGATCTTTGTTGACTTTTGTAGGATTTTATATTAGTTCTATATGCCTGCTACTGGAAAATGTTTGTTAGTGAGATGACCAGAATCAGATTTTTTTTTTTTTTTTTTAAGATACTGAGTTCTGTGGGTGAATGTCCTAGTTCTGCTCTGCACCCACTGTTGAGGGAGGGAGTTCTGTGGATGAAAATATATGTTCAAAAAGAAAAAGCAAGAACCATAACGCCGTTTATAACAAAATTAAAAATGAGTAATAATTTAGTTTTACAAAATGTGCTGTGGTTCTCATTCATTCTTTTAGTTCCTTGGTGTGCAGACATCTTGTATTTCCTCCATATTATTTAATCGGCTTTTTGTTTTTGTTTAGTCCCTGACTGGAGTTTTGAGAAATCCCCCCCCCCCCCACACACACACACTACCGGGGGGGGGGAGGGGAGGTGCCATCTTATCCCTTGCCTCAGGCAGCAGATTGCCTTAAGCCACCCCTGACAGCTCATGGTGTGGGGGGCAGCCATTACCAGCACAAGGTGCTGCCCTTCGGCTTGGCTTCTGCCACCTTCCTCTGCCTCCAGGAAGTATTTGTCTTCCTTTACCTGGATGATTGGCTCATAAAGGGAGTCATGGCCTCAGAAGTGTAGCAGGCAACCACACATACCATCCAGGTCCTGCAGCATCTGGGGTTCGTAATAAACTCCTCCAAGTCCCACCTCCTCCCGACACAGTCTGGAGTTCATAGGGGCAAGACTAGACACCCTCCAGGCAAGGGTCTTCCTTCCAGGGGGCTCTGGCCCAGGACATACAACGCTGTCCCTCTGTGTCTGCTCGTCTCCTGCTGCGCCTACTCGGATGCATGGCCTCCACGGTCCATGTCACCCCAGTTGCCCGCCTCCATTTGAGAGCTGCATAGTGGTGCCTTCGGGACCAGTAGATGCAGGCCACAGGCTGTCTCCATGACAGAATTGTAGTGACCTGCCAGTTGGCAGAATCCCCGACCTGGTGGCAAAATCCCCCAGTACCTCGAGGTAGGGAGGCGCTTCCAGACTCCGTGCCTCGTAAGGATTCTCACAGCAGACGCCTCCCTGCTGGGATCGGGAACCCACTGTGAGGAACTCAGCACCCAGGGCAGCTGGTCGCAGGGCAAGAGCAACCAGCAGATCAAACTTCTGGAATTACGGGCAATGCACCTAGCCCTCTGAGCCTTTTGCTTCCACCTACGGCGCTAACCACTGGTGGTCCAAACAGACAACCAGGTGGTGGTGATCTTTGTGAACAAGCAGGGAGGCATGGGGTTCCGTGCCGTCTACCATGAGGCGATGACCCTCTTCTCCTATGCAGTCCAGCAGGACATTCTCTTAAGGGCAGTATACTTGCCAGGCCAGGACAATGCACTGGCCGACAGATTAAGCAGGATCCTCCAGCCGCACAAGTGGCAGCTGGCTTTTCCACCTCTAGGGGAAATCATGGATAGACTTGTTTGCCAGCCTGGACAACTACCAGTTGCCCTGCTTCTGCTCTCAGCAAGTCCACCCTTTCTGGGTGGCGACAGATGTGTTTCTCATCTCATGGTTGGAAGGTCTCATGTATGCCTTCCCACCCACACTGCTAATTGCCAAAACGTTATTCAGGACCCTCCGCAACAAGGCCTCGCTGATCCTGATTGCTCCTCGATGACCCAGGCAGCCGCTACTCCTCCAGCTGTTGGTGGAGATTCCCATCTCATTGGGGAGCTCCCCAGGGCTCCTGTCGCTGGTGGGGGGCTCTCTTACACCCCAATCTGGAGTCCCTGTCACAGTGTGGCTGCTGAAAGGATGACCCTAGCCCCTTTCAACCTCTCAGAGGAAGTGGAGGAGATCCTGTTGGCTTCCCGTAAGTCCTCCACCAGGAAAACATGCGCCTTCAAGTGGCACAGATTTTCAATCTGGTGTGCAGAGCACGTGATTTGCCTGTTCTCCTGTCCGGTGCAGCTGGTCCTGCAGTACCTTCTCCATCTCTCGCACTCCAGACTCAAATCGAACTCCATCAGAGTGCATCTCAGTGCCCTAGCGGCACATCACCATCCGGTGGATGGCAAACCCCTCTCGGCCCAGCCATTGGTGACCCGCTTAATGAGGGGACTCCTTTTATCAAAACCCCCGGTACGCCCTCTGGCGACTGAGTGGGACCTCAGTGTTGTGCTGGCACAGCTTACTCAACTGCCCTTTGAACCTCTGGCTACCTGCCACCTACAATACCTTTCATGGAAGGTGGTGTTCCTGGTTTCGCTCACCTCCACTCTCAGGAACAGCGAGCTCCAAGCCTTGGTGGCGGAGGCGCCTTACACCAGGTTCTACAAGAACAGGGATGTGCTCCGCGTACACCCTAAATTCCTTTAAAGGTGGTATTGCCTTTTCACCTCAACCAGGAGGTGGTGCTCTCCACCACCTTCCCGAGGCCTCACGCCAGTACGGCGGAGACTGTCCTCCACACCTTGGACTGTAAGAGGGCCTTGTCCTACATTTAACATACCCAGGGCCATCGTAAAGCTTCTCAGCTATCTGTCTCGTATAACCCCAGTAGACTGGGGAAGCGGTGACCAAGCATACGCTATCTACTTGGGTGGCGGACTGTATCACCCTTGCCTATGAGCATGCAGGGCTTTCACTGGACGGCTGGGTCACGGCACACCGTGTCAGGGCCATGATGGCTCTGTGACAAACCTGCACTCCATCCTGATGGTAGACATCTGGGCCACCACCTGGTCTTTCGTCCAAACCACCTCAGCTCATTATTACCTGGAGATGGAGTCCCAATGGGGCAGTGCCTTCGGCCAGGCTGTGTTCCATAATTTTTTCGGGGTCTAGACAACTCCTGCCCTCTGGACCTTCTGTGTTCAGGCTACCGGAGTGCTGGTTCCCTTCGGACACATGGGTCCTACTGCATTCTGCACCTGTGGACTCCATTGCTGCTGCTCACTGCTTCCCCTGAAGGTAACAGTATTTTTTCTTTATTGGCTTTCGGTAGCCTGTAGCTAGGGAGTCCCATATGTGAGGACTGACTTCCTGCTTGTTCCCAGAGAAAGCATAGTTACTCACCTGTAACAGGTGTTCCCCCGGGGACAGCAAGAATCAGTCCTCACAACCCTCCCTCCTCCCCTTGGAGTTGCTTCTTTATCGTATTTTATTTTTTGCCATCTTTTAGCTATGTCATCTGACTGAGCAAGATGGCACCCTTGGGTGGGAAAGGGACCACGCATGTGTAGTGACATCTCCCAAAGGCTTTCTTTGAAAGTTGGGGGGATGCTTCCATGAGGGCTCTGTCGTAGCCGATGTCACCCATATGTGAGGATTCCTGCTGTCCCCGGAGAACACCCTGTTACAGGTGAGTAACTATGCTAACTCCTCCATGCTCTTGAAGTAATTTACAATAATCAGTGTATGCCAAGATTGTACATTCCTCGAGCTGAAAGGGGGGGGGGGGGGCTAGGACTTATAGAGATTGACTACACCTACAGAGCTACTATCTGATAGCATCATCTGATCCAAACATGCAAAAAGTGCTGAAATATGAAAATAAACATCCAAAATCTGTCTCCATTATCAAATTTGGAAAAATGTTCTGACTATTAAAAGGAATGAGTGAGAATCCACAGGCATGCACGGGAAAGGAAGTAACAGAATTTGCAAAACAAGAAAAGAACTCTTCAAAGAATTAGATCAGCAGGTGAGGAAAAACAAGTGGCAAATGCTCAAATGCAGTGGACAATACAGTGTTACTCCAAGAACCTTTTGTCGATCAAGAAAGGAGACATGAATGGCTGAGAAGAAATGAACTGAAACCGAGAGATGAAAGATTGATAATTGCAGCCCAGGACAGCAGATTACGGACGAGATGGTTTACGGCGAGTATTGAAAAAATTGGCACAACAGACATATGCCCATTCTGTAAGAATGAGCTGGAAATAGTGACTCACCTAATAGCAGTCTGTGAAAATCTGATAGTGGAAAGGCCCAACAAAGTAGCACACCTCCACTGGAAACTCTGTAAGCATTACATCACTGTCCCTGAAAAGCACTGGGATCATGACCCTAAGAGAATAACAGAGAATGAAGAGATTATGATCACCTGGGGCATTCCCATTCTGACATATAAGAAACTGGAAATCAGGAAACCTGACATAGTGGTAAAGGAGAAGAATACCAAAACGGCATTGATAATAGAAGTTTCGGTATTGAGTGATTATTCTGTGAATCGTGTGGAGAGGCAGAAGATCCTGAAATTTATTTATTTATTTAACTAGATGCTTATACCGCTTTTCTACCAGCCAAAGTGGCGTACATTCGGGTACTGTATATATTTTTTTCCTTTGTCCCCGAAGGACTCGCAAACTGTTTTTTTGTACCTGAGGCAACAGAAGGTTAAGTGGCTTGTTCAAGGCTACAAGAAGCACCTGTGAGACATGAAACACCAGTCCTTCTGGCCCAAGACTGCTGTCCTTTAGTGGGATTTAAACCCCTGGCCCTCCGGCCCAAGGTAACTTGCCCCAACCACTAGGCCACTCCTCCCTCGAGGAAATATCAAGAAATGCAGTCAGAGACCAAGAAAACATGGCAGAAAGATACAAAAATATTTCCCATTGTACTAGGAGACACAGGCTTGATAAAGAAGAATTTCCAAGGATATCTTGACAAACTACCCATACATGTTATAGCTTAAACTCCAGCAGGAGGCTTTCTTTGGCACAATGCAAGTATTACACCAAGCATTAGCAATAAATTTGAGACACTAAGATCATATTCCACATACCCCGGCTTAGAAGTGAGGTTCACGACTGTCATAGTATGCGCAAAACTAATCCATTTGAAGGAACCACCCTGGAGAAGAAGGGACAGAGATTTAATTGAAGACACATGCAGCATTGCCAGGAAAAGGGAAGTGCTACCGATAAGAGATTTCAATATGCCAGATGTTGATTGGCACATCCTTGCTGTGATGTCATCTAGAAGTAAGGAGATCCTGGATTTTCTACAGGGAGAACTACTCAGGCAACTGGTAACAGAACCCACACGTACAGCGGACATACAGGAATTGGTGCTAACCAATGGTGAAAGTGTTTCTGATGTTATAATGGGAGATCATCTCTCATCCAATGATCACTAGATGTTGTAGTTCAGTATTTAGGACTAGGGCTGATAAATTCCATTCAAAAGCAAGGGCCTTAGACTTTAGGAAAACTAACTTTGCCAAGATGGGCCAATACCTCAGGGAGGAGTTAGCGGGATGGGAACAGCTGGGGGATGTAGAAAAACAAACAATGGGCAAAATGAAAGGGGGCATTTTAAGGGTGACCAACCTTTTTGTTAGAAAGGTAAATAAAGATAAAAGGAAAAGGAGGCCACTGTGGTTCTCAAAAGAAGTAGCTGAGAAAATGAAGAAAAAGGGGGAGACATCCATTAAATACAAGAGATCACAGAGACAGGAATACAGGCATCTATATTTGGAAAAACTTAGAGAAGCTAGCAAAGTAGTCAGGAAAGCAAGGGTATAAAAAGAGGAAGAAATAGCCAATGCAATAAAATGGGGTGTTAGGACATTTTTCAGATATGTTAGAGGAGGAAGGGCAAAAGTGGTATTGTCAGACTCAATGGTGAAGAGGAGGAATATCAGTAGAAGCTGATGAGGATATAACAGAATTACTTAACAAATATTTTTGTTCTGTGCTCACAGATGAAGGGGCAGGAGCAGGACCTCAGAAAATACCCACAAATAGAAACACAAGTGATGGGGCTCTCGAACGATTTTCAGAAGACTGTGTTCATGAGGAACTAGCTAAACTAAAAGTAGACAAAGCGATCGGAACGGATGGGATACACCCAAGAATACTGAAGAAACTTGGGGACATTTTAGAAGCTCTACTGACTGACCTTTTCAATGCCTCTTTGGAGTCTGGAGTGGTGCCAGAGGACTGGAGAGAGGCACAGTGGTCTCTTTACACAAAAGTGGAAGTAAGGATGTGGTTGAAAACTACAGGCCGGTTAATCTATCCTCTTTGATGAGTAAATTAATAGAAACGCTGCTGAAGGAGAAAATATAGTGAAGTTTCTGGAGTCCATTGGATTACAGGATCGAAGGCAGCACGGATTCACCAGAGGCAGGTCTTGTCAGACAAATCTGATTGATTTTCTTTGACTGGGTGACCAGGGAGTTGGACCGAGGGAGAGCCCTAGATGTGGTATACTTGGATTTCAGTAAAGCCTTTGACACCATTCCTCACAGGTGACTTATAAACAAACTGAACACCCTAGGGATGGACCCTAAATTTACTGCTTGGGTTAGAAATTGGTTGTGTGCGAGGTGACAAAGGGTACAGGTAAATAGAGCTCACTCTGAGGAGAAGGTTACCACCTCAACTGACAGCGCAGACCCTGCAGCCTACCGCCCAATCTCTAGCCTTCCTTTTCTATCCAAAATAATTGAAAAAGTAGTTCAGAGACAGCTCCAGGACCATATTGACTCACATGCCCCTCTGGACCCCCACCAAAATAGCTTTTGTCCTAACCACAATGTCGAGATCCTACTCATCCATCTATTTGACAACCTGCTCAGAGAATAGTCAATATAAAGAGAGGTTTCCTGCTCGTATTTGTTGATTTCTCCTCTGCCTTCGACACTGTATCACACGGCACCCTTTTGAAGTGACTAACAAGAATTGGACTCCACAACACCACTCAAGTAGTTTCAATCTTACCTTAGCGACAGACAACAAAAGGTCAAAATTGGAACACACACCTCAGCTCCATTCTACACTGCACAGCGAGTCCCGCAAGGGTCTTCTCTGTCCACCCTTCTCTTTAACATTTATATACAGCCAGTCTGTAACATTTTCAAAAAAGTAAAAGATACATTATGCCATTTATGTAGACAATGCCATGGCCTATACCCCAATCCACCTGGACACTCCGGACTAAGCAACAATGTCAAAATGTCTCCAAGAGATGATCGACTGGCTTTCCAACAGCAACCTATACATCAACATCAACGCCTCCTTCACCCCTCCACCTCAGTCACTGTGGCCGACACCCCTATCTCAGTAAAGGGTGAGGTTCGGTGCCTGGGAGTCACCTTCGACCGCCACCTAAATCTACAAGCCCACATCAACAGAACCACCAGGAATGCTTTCCACAAGCTGGCCACTATTTGAAGACTCAAACCTCTCCTCAGCCAAGACCATTTCCGTACAATATGTCAAGCCGTCATAACACCCATACTGCACTACTGCAACACCCTTTTCCAAGGACTACCAAAACAAACCATCCGACCCCCTGCAATTAGTCCAGAACACTGCCGCCTGTGCCATCACTGGATCAACT
Source organism: Ichthyophis bannanicus (assembly GCA_033557465.1). Lineage (NCBI taxonomy): Eukaryota > Metazoa > Chordata > Amphibia > Gymnophiona > Ichthyophiidae > Ichthyophis > Ichthyophis bannanicus. The sequence goes on from CM066034.1 coordinate 206,908,694, forward strand.
AAGCATGATCACATAAGGCCCCTCTTGAACCAGCTCCACTGTCTACCAGATCTCCAGGAACAAGCAGGAATAAGTCCTCACTTATGGGTACGTCGGAACCGACGGAGCCTGCGCGGGAAAGCTCCCCAGCTTCCCAGAAAGGAAGCTTTTGGGGCCTCCCACTGCACATGCGCTGCCTTCCCGCCTTCCTGACCAGCTCTCCTCAGTTTCTCTTTTTCCGCGGAGCCAGCAGGTCGTGTTCCTGTCACCGCTGAAGAAATTATTGTTTTAGTTTGTTTCTTTAGACCGCGTACCTGCCTTCCCCATACCGAAACCGGTACCGCCGGTCTCTCTTTTCTTTTCTTTCAAAAAAAAAAAAAAATCTTTGCACAACTTGGTGACTTCGGTTAGGCCTCAGGCCTACACCAATTCTCCTCATGGAGAAACCAGCCCCTGGTTTTAAGAAGTGTACCAAGTGTAGTGCTGTTATTTCTGTCACAGACACCCATGAATGGTGTCTTAAATGTTTGGGACCTGACCACTCCATTCCGGACTGCCCATCCTGCTCCCAGATGTCTAAACGTGGTTTGCAGAACCGGGCCAACAAATTCCATGTGCTGTTTGCTTCAGATAATCCAGCATCACAGTCATCCAGGTCTTCCTCTCCGGATGGATCTCAGGTAACCAAACCTTCTTCGGGCAGGTCCTCAAAGAGCAAATCTCCTTCAAAGCATCGAGAGGCTCTCACTTTTGAATCTGAGGATCCTGCCCCAGCCAAACAACCCTGGCGGGAAGCTCTGGCTTCCAAAGCACCATCTATGGGGTTACAGGTTGACATCGATGGCACGGCCTCGACTGATCACCTGTTAGACTGCTCTGGGGTACCGACCCATACCGGTACCGACATCCAGGCAGCAGTGGCGTCCATGAGCAATACTGTTCAAACCATGCAGCAGGCCATGCTGGCTTTCATTAAAGCTGCGACGCCCTCGGTACCGCATTCAGCGGTTCCGGGTCCGGTTCTGGTATCGTTTCCCATATCGGAACCGAGACCATCGTCTTCCAAACGCAGATCGGTTCCGCATGCCGGATCCGGGTTTTCACCCGATACCGATCCCATACCCGGTACGCCCGATGTCGATACCGAACGGTATGCGTATCGTGCGTTGGAAGCAAATAGAGGATACTCTGATTCTTCTGAGGATTTTGACTCCTCTGAGGACTCTGATGAGCTGTCTCTAGTTCTTCCTGAAGACCCTTCTTCCCCAAAGAGGAGAATGTCTCCACCAGAGGATTTGTCCTTTCAAGACTTCATTATAGAACTAGCTAAAGGACTTTCTATTACCACATCCTCTGAAAAAGAACCTAGATCAAAGAAACTGGATATTTTAGGATACCCTAAGGTTCCTAAAGAGGCAGTCACCCTGCCTATCCATGAAATCCTTCAAGAACACTTGATGGACTTATGGGAGGCTCCTCTAACGTTGTCTCCTTATTCTCGTAGGTTGGACACCATGTACCGGGTCCCTCCTTCTCCTGGTTTTCAAAAGACTCAGCTGCCTCACCATTCCATTGTGGTGAAGTCTGCGCTGAAAAAGATTAAGAGTACCAAAAGCCACTCTTCTACCCCTCCAGGACGAGAATGTAAGACCCTAGACTCTTTTGGTAGGAAAATCTTCCAGGCTAGTATGCTTATAGCCAGGATTAATTCATACAGTCTGTATATGGGCATGTTTCTCAGAGAGCTTGCCCTAAAGGTGTACGGCATTTTTCCCCCTTTATCCCTGAGGATAAAAAGGAGGAGTTCCTTTCTATAGTGAAACAGCTTCTAGATGTTTCTAAGTTCTCCAACAGAGCAGCCTTTGATTCCTTTGAAGGTGCCGGTAGAGCTTCGGGCATTGCCATTGCAGCCCGACGACTTGCTTGGCTCCAGGCCTCTGACCTAGAACCCTGGGTCCTGGATGGCTTACGGAATCTGCCCTGTACAGGTGAGAACTTATTTGGTAAAGACTGGCAAATTAAAGCCACTCAAATGGATGCAGAAAATGCCACCTTAGATAGACTTTCTAAGTCTACCTCTACTCCTGCCAAGAAAAAGTCTTTCAAGAGGCCTTACTACAAGAAGGCCAGATTTTCCACAAATACTGGCCAACAATCTTCTCAGCCTCGCTTTGCTGCTAAACGTCAGCAGCCTAAACAGGCAAGGTCAAAGCCTGCAGTGTCTGCCACTCCTCAGCAGGCTCAACCCCCTCAGGGGTTTTGACTTGCCCCTAGAGAACTTAACCTTTCTGGCTCTAGAACAACCAGAGCCCCTCACCATTCCCGGAAGGTTAGCTCACTTTGCTCCAAGATGGGAGCAAATTACATCAGAGCAATGGACCCTCTCTATCATCAGAGAGGGCTACAAACTTCATTTTTCCAACCTTCCTCCATATACCATGGTGAGGCACTTCAATTCTCCCCCATCTCTCCTGGGCCTGTTGGATCAGGAAGTCTCTTCTCTCCTTGCCCAAGGGGCAATAGAAGAGGTTCCTCTTCTTCAACAACGGACAGGATTCTACTCCCCTTATTTTCTCATAACAAAGAAGACAGGGGGATTCAGACCTATCCTAGATCTGAGAGAATTGAACAAATTTCTGTACAAGGAGAAATTCAAAATGCTTTCTCTAGGCATTCTCCTTCCATACCTTCAGAGTCAGGATTGGCTTTGTTCTCTAGATCTCAAGGATGCGTACACACATATACTCATCCACCCATCCCACAGAAAATATCTAAGATTTCTGTTTCAGGGAAAACATTTCCAGTACAGAGTACTTCCCTTCGGTCTAGCCTCTGCTCCAAGAGTGTTCACCAAATGCATGGCAGTTGTTGCCGCATTTCTAAGAGGTCTGGGAATTTTTGTATTCCCATATCTGGACGACTGGCTCATCCGAGCTCCATCTCAGTCAGAGGCCCAGATTTCCCTGGACCGCACAAGGCACATTCTGCAGTATCTGGGACTGGTGGTAAACATTCCCAAGTCTCAACTTATCCCTACTCAGTCTCTGGAATTCATAGGGGCCCAGTTGGACACCACCACTGCAAGGACCTACCTACCTCAAGTCCGGGGCCAACGTCTGGTGTGCTTGGCCTCCCAAGCTCAGTCCAGCAGTCACTTGACAGCCAGAGAAATGCTGCGACTTCTGGGCCACATGGCCTCCACGGTACACGTGGTGCCCTGCGCTCGTCTTCATATGAGAGCAGCTCAATGGACCTTGGCCACCCAGTGGACTCAAGCATCAGGAGCGCTCTCCGACCAAATACTCACCTCAAAGCGTCTGTTTTGGTCCCTCCAATGGTGGATGTCTACCAAGAATCTGTTGTTGGGGTCCCCCTTCCAACCTTTGTTGCCCCAAGCAACCCTCACAACAGATGCCTCCCAAACAGGGTGGGGAGCCCATCTTCAACACCTCTCCACTCAGGGTACTTGGTCTCCACAAGAGACCACCCTTCACATCAACCTCCTGGAACTGCGAGCAATCTTCTTTGCCCTCAAAGTCTTCCATACCCTCCTTGTCAACCTGACCGTCCTAGTCCATACAGACAATCAGGTGGCCATGTTCTACATAAACAAACAAGGAGGGACAGGCTCTCTGTCGCTTTGCAACGAAGCTCTCAGATTATGGGCCTTCGCCAGAGAGCATCAAATTCATCTTCTGGCAGTATATCTTCCAGGGGTTCAAAACTCTCGGGCAGACAGACTCAGTCGAGTTCTGCTTCCACACGAATGGTCCTTGCATATGGACCAGATACGCAGAATCTTTCAGGAATGGGGAACCCCGGACATAGACCTCTTTGCAAGTCCGTGGAATGCCAAACTTCCCCGGTTCTGTTCCAGGACTCCGTGTCAGGGAGCTCAGGCCAACGACGCCTTTCTCCTACATTGGGGTCAGGAATTTCTATATGCCTTTCCACCCATTCCTATGATTCCCAAGACTCTGTTCAAACTCCAGAGGGATCACGGATCGATGATCCTCATAGCTCCACGCTGGCCACGCCAAGTGTGGTTCCCTCTACTTCTGCATCTTTCCCAGGGACCCTCCCTGGACCTGGGAGCTGCGCCAGACCTTCTCTCTCAGGAGGAGGGGACTTTGTGGCACCCAAACCCCAAGTCCCTACACCTCAGAGCTTGGTTACTGAAGGCCTAAGCCTTCATGACTTCAATCTTTCTCAACCAGCCTCTCTCCTCTCCACCTCAGCTCCGTGCTCCCCGAGCCGGGTAGAGCACACCTGGGCAGGAGCCGCCATCTCCCCTGCCCAGGAGCCTCCAGTCCAATCGGGACTGTGGGAGGCGGAGCCAACAAAACAAATCGCACCTAAAAGAAGCCGCCGTCCAGCAGCCAGCCTCTCTCCTCTCCACCTCAGCTCCGTGCTCCCCAAGCCGGGTAGAGCACACCTGGGCAGGAGCCGCCATCTCCCCTGCCCAGGAGCCTCCAGTCCAATCGGGACTGTGGGAGGCGGAGCCAACGAAACGAATCGCACCTAAAAGAAGCCGCCGTCCAGCAGCCAGCCTCTCTCCTCTCCACCTCAGCTCCGTGCTCCCCGAGCCGGGTAGAGCACACCTGGGCAGGAGCCGCCATCTCCCCTGCCCAGGAGCCTCCAGTCCAATCGGGACTGTGGGAGGCGGAGCCAACGAAACGAATCGCACCTAAAAGAAGCCGCCGTCAGGCGGGCCCACGCCAGAGGGCCCTTTGGCGTGGCCCTTAGGCGAAGGCCCCACCAGTGAAGCAACAGTCTGATCCGCGCCGCAGGACAGCGATCACCACACCCCACCACTGATCTCAGACACCGTCGAATCACCATCGGATACAGAGTGCCGCCGCCGCCGCACAGTCTCAAACCTACAGCTACAGCCCGGAACCTTAAGACCTAGCACAATGTGCACGCATTTCTCACAGGTACCTGAACACATTGCTGCCTTTTGCTGAATGCTTTCTTTTTATCAAGTTGCTGTAAACATGACCATATCGCTGCTAACTGCTGCGTGCTCCTTTTACCCGAATTGCTGTAAAGAATTGACACTTTACCACTTCTAACTGCATACTGTTACAAGTATCATTGCTAATCTGCTATACTGTATCACTTTCAACTTGAATACTGTTAAGACTACCCTTGATACGCTGCTATACAGAAACAGAGCAACACTTCCAGACAGGCACCATGTTCTCACCCTCACTACATACCCTTGTAGCATGCTCCTTGCTACTTGCCCTCACTCACCTTTCCCAAGCCCTTACCTATAACCCAATCCCTGTCCTACATGCCTCAGGTAGGAGACATTACTTGCCTCCCCACCCACAACCTGAAAGACAGGGCCAAGCCTTACACACCCATCTAATCTACGTCGCCATCCAACAGACTCAACCTCCGAAACCAGTGACTCACGCCCCCCCCCCCCCCACAACCTGAAGTGCGCACTCATCAATGCCCGATCCATCCGCAAGAAATGGCCTGCAATTACCGATGTACTAGCCGAACATAATCTTGACATCCTATGCATCACAGAGACATGGATGTCTACATCAGACTCTATCCTCCTCCATCAACACGTCCCCCCTAATTTTGCCATACACTCATGTCACAGGACTGACCGAACTGGAGGTGGAGCAATCATCCTCACTAAGGAGAGCTTACAATTCCAACCAATCAATTCCAACAGTACCCCCCATCTCGATTATCTATCCATAGCTAACAAGTACCACACTATCAACCTGGTATATAGAGCACCTTCCCCAATACCAGATGACCTATCAGCAATTGTTGACCTTGCATGCAACCCATGCAAAACTCGTACAGCAAACTGGTTGTTAGGGGACTTCAACCTCCCTGCCCTGCAAGACACCCAAGCCAAGGCCTTCCTTGATGCCCTCAAAGCTCTGGATACACCCAACTAGTTAACTCCCCCACACATATCAAGGGAAACACACTAGACTTGATATTTGCTCCTCAAATAGCCAACTACCCCTCCCACAAGTTCAATCTTTCCCTGAGCTCAGTACCATGGTCTGACCACAGACTGATCAGATTCTTACTGCCTTCCCTTCATGGAACGAACTATCCCACTACCCCAACCAATGAAACCATCCCTACTCATATACGCTACCGCCCATTCAATGAGCAGGAGATCATTGAGAGAGCACACCCCCTCCTTGAACCACCCGAACTCAGCCTCGACGATATGATAACATTATGGAACAAGTGCCTCAATGCAAAAAATGACGCCCCACCTACCAAAAAGAATTACAGCGGTAGAAAGAAAGCACCCTGGTATTCACCTGAACTTACGGCGTCTCTTCGACGGTTGCGTCAACTTGAAAAACGATGGCGCAGATCAAGAACAACTGAGAGCCTGGAGGCATACAACGCCCACCTCGATGAACATAGAACAGCAGTTTCCACAAGAATGAAACACCACCACTCAGAAGTATTAATGAGAGCCATAAATAAACCGCGAGAGCTTTTCAGTCTAGTCAAAAATTTAGCTCATGATCCTTCCCCAAACCAAACAAACCTACCCGACCCTCAAGAATACGCAGACTATCTACGCTCAAAATCGAGCCAACCCATTACCCCTGTAAACAATCACCACCCAGAAGAACCAACACTGTTATCATTCTACTCCTCCCCTCTAAATGAGACAGTAGATGACCATGGCATTCTCACCTCCTTCTCCCCTCCAACAGCAAGGGAGATCCAAAATACCATCACAGGCATAAACACCACTACGGCACCAAGTGACCCATGCCCCGCACACTGGGTAAAAGCGCTAAAATCAGATCTCAGCCCATTCCTCTCCAAACTAATAGAAAAATCTTTCACGTCTGGGACATTTCCACAGGACCTGAAGCAAACCTCTATAAAGCCGCTACTGAAGAACAAAAAGCTTGACCCTACAAAAATGGATTCATACAGGCCAATATCGAGCATTCCGCTCCTAGCTAACATTATGGAAAAACAGTCCAACAGCAACTGACCCATCACATCGAAAACAATGCTCCCCTCGATTACTCTCAGCACGGATTCAGAGCATCTCATGGAGTGGATACCCTACTTACTACGCTCTTCAACACCCTTACCACCGGACTTGATAACATCAGAAAGGGTTTCGCCCTCATCTTCCTGGACATCGCAGCCGCCTTTGACTCGGTTGACCACATGATACTCCTATCTCGCCTTGCTGAGAAGGGCGTCCGGGGCAGTGCTCTAGCATGGTGCGCCTCATACCTGAGTAACAGATGGCAACATGTCCGCTCCGGTCTCTCTCTATCGGACCCTTTCCAGCAAGAAAAAGGCGTCCCACAAGGGTCATCCCTCTCAGCCCTCTTATTCAATATCTACATGCAGCCCATCTGCAGCCTCATCCGGTCATTTAACATAAACTGCCTAGTATATGCTGACGATGTACTAATGTTCACCCCAATAGATACTGACCATCCAAATCTCGACCAGCTCTCCTCCTGCTTTAACGCCGTCTCGGAATGGTTACACACTCAAATGCTCCAAATAAATCTAAAAAAGACAGACGTCCTATTCATCGGAAGAGACCATTCATTCACCCCCCCCCCCTCCATCAATCAAGGTGCGCAACGCAGAAATCATCTCCAAGACAACGATCAGATATCTTGGAGTAACATTGGACCAGCACCTGGACATGCATGCCCACATAGATAATACCATCAGGACAATCTACCATAAAATACGAACGCTACGCCTCATGAAGGACACCCTAGAACCAAATGACTTCCGAACAGTCTTCCAGGCCATCATAATGCCCCACTTCGATTACGCCAACTCTATCCTACTTGGCCTCCCAAAGAACTCGATAAATCCCTTGCAGCTAGCTATGAACACCGCAGCAAGAACCCTCTGTGGAGCAGCTCGAAGAGACCACATTACCCCTATTCTGAAGAGCCTACACTGGCTCCCCGTACAATACCGGATCACATTTAAGATCTTAACCATGACATTTAAAGCAGTTAATAGAATCACCTCAACCACCTTGTCAGACCTGATACAACCCACCCCAGACAACAGATTAAGAAGGACCACGTCCTACAATACCATTCTTCTCCCAAAAGCTATCACTAAATGCAACAAACCAACAAGTAAACGTGCCTTTGCCCTGTTTGCCCCCTCCAGATGGAATTCTCTCCCAGCAGAAATCCGGACCATAAACAACCTCCCCCAATTCAGAAAGGCCGTCAAACACCACCTATTTCAACAGCACTTCTGTAACTCTGATAACATTACCTAGACAGCATTACACGACACAACAGTCTCTCAACCCAAAGCCGCCGAACCAATCTCCAATTTAACTTTCAATTACATAGAACCATCCCTTACAGGGCTGGTATTACAAATCCATCTACGATGCAACCCTCTTTATGTACATAGTGTATAAAGTTCACCTGTTATCCAAGTTGGAATTCCCTGTTATATGTAAGTTCAATGTCTGATTGTTCCACATTGTACAAACCTGTTCATTGTAAACCGCGCTGATGCCGAATAGTGCGGTATAGAAAAACTAAAAATAAATAAATAAAATAAATAAATAAATAAACCAGTGAAAGATATCCTTCATGCCTCTAGGAAACCCTCCACGAGGCGTTCCTATGCTTTCAAATGGAAACGCTTTTCCATTTGGTGTACTCAACAGGGTCTTGACCCTCTAGCACTTCCTTTGAATTCTCTATTAGACTATCTCCTGCATCTTTCCTATGCAGGCCTTAAGACGAATTCAGTAAGAGTCCATTTGAGTGCTATTGCAGCATCTTTACAACCTATAAATGGACAACCTGTCTCCTCTCATCCTCTTATTTCAAGGTTCATGAGAGGCCTGACTCTAACTAAACCTCCCATCCGGCCTCCTCCGGTAGCATGGGATTTGAACCTAGTTCTAGGTCAGCTTATGAAGCCACCTTTTGAACCGTTGGTTTCTACCTCCTTGAAATTTCTTTCCTGGAAGGTCATTTTCCTTATTGCAGTCACTTCGGCTCGCCGCATCAGTGAACTACAGGCCTTAGTGGCTCATCCACCTTATACCAGGTTTCATCATGATAAGGTGGTCCTTAGGACGAATCCCCACTTTATGCCCAAAGTGGTCTCGCCTTTTCATCTTAATCAAGAGGTATATCTACCTGTCTTTTTTCCAGCTCCTCATGCATCCAGTGCAGAGAGGAACCTTCATACTCTAGATTGTAAAAGAGCTCTTGCCTTTTACCTCAACAGGACTCAGCCACATCGAAAGTCTTCCCAGCTTTTCGTGGCTTTTGATCCTTCTCATTTGGGACTTCCAGTCTCCAAACGTACACTTTCCAATTGGATTGCTCAGTGTATTTCCTTTGCTTACCAGAGTAAAAATATTTCTCTGGAAGGCCATGTCACAGCTCACAATGTGAGAGCCATGGCCACTTCTATGGCTCATCTTCACTCTGTATCCATAGATCAGATCTGTCGAGCCGCCACATGGGCCTCGGTTCATACCTTCACAGCCCATTACTGTTTGGACAAGGACTCCCGCCGGGATGCCTTGTTTGGTCAGGCTGTCCTCAAACACCTGTTCCATACTTGAACAACTCCTGCCCACCTTCCCAGGATGGATGCCTGAGATCCATACGAAGATGGCGAACCCTTGGAAGGGGATCTCCCAGGCATCTTAGCTAGGGAGTCCCCATAAGTGAGGACTTATTCCTGCTTGTTCCTGGAGATAGCACAGTTACTTACCTGTAACAGGTGATCTCTGGGAACAGCAGGAATTAGTCCTCACAACCCACCCACCTCCCCTAGGAGTTGTATCTTCTATCTATCTTCCTTTCCTCTCTCTATTGTCTCAGCTATAAACTCGAACTGAGGAGAGCTGGTCAGGAAGGCGGGAAGTCAGCGCGCATGTGCAGTGGGAGGCCCCAAAAGCTTCCTTTCTGGGAAGCTGTGGAGCTTTCCCACGCAGGCTCCGTCGGTTCCGACGTACCCATAAGTGAGGATTAATTCCTGCTGTTCCCAGAGATCACCTGTTATACAGGTAAGTAACTGTGCTTTACCTCACATGCCAAATATAAAACTGTGCTGACCATTTTCAAAATCAGAAATAACATGTCAGCCGGAATCCTACAGGACCTGATTTGCACTATACCCATCAATAGATCAAGGAGACAGAGCACCATAGACACCATTCCAACACTCAGCTCATACACAAAAGTCAACAAGTCCACTGCGAAGAGGGCACTTCACTTGCTGCACCTGGTATTTGGAACTCCCTTCCAGAGAAACTAAGGACCACCATGGACTTTAGGAAACTGCTAAAAACCTTCCTCTTCGTTGATCACTTCAGTGAAAACACCTAACACCTCAGTCTCTGGACTCCTGTTTACATGCCACTTAGCGTTTGTTTATACATTCCATCGTAAATAAGTTATGCTTCCGAGCATCCCCTGCATGTCATCCCTCCGCATATTTTCAATGTAAGTTCTCTGTAATGGTTTGATTTTATGATAAGGCGGTATAAAAAAACTTGTTAAATAAAATAAATAATCTGTCTTTGGTGCAATTTTTTTAACATCTTTGTTAGTGATATTGCAGAAAGGCTATCTGGCAAGGTTTGCCTCTTTGCGGATGATAGCAAAATCTGCAATATAGTATTCACCCAAGAAGAAGTAGATTACATGAGGAGGAATATAGCTATGTTTGAAGAATGGTCGAGAATTTGGCAGCTGAGATTTAATGCTAAAAAATGTAGGGTCATGCATTTGGACTGCCAAAATCCAATACAGTGTTAGGGAGTGAAGTACTTCATCCCACAAAAGAACGGGACCTGGGCGTGGTTGTGTCTGACGATCTTAAAGTAGCTAAACAGGTAGAAAAGGTGACTGTGAAAGCTAGGAGGATGCTTGGTTGCATAGGGAGAGGAATGGTCAGCAGAAGAAAGGAGGTGATGGTGCCTCTCTATAAGTTTTTGGTGCGACCTCATTTGGAGTATTGTGTTCAATTCTGGAGACCACACCTTCAAAAGGATATAAAGAGGTTGGAGTCTGTGCAGATGGTGGCTACTAAAATGGTTAGTGGTCTTAGTTATAAAGCATATGAGGACAGACTTAAGGATCTTATTATGTATACTTTAGAGGAAAGGCGGGGTAGAGGTGATATGATAGAGACATTTAAATACCTTCATGGCATAAATGCACAGGGGGAGAATCTCTTTCATTTGAAAGCAAGCTCTGCTACGAGGAGACATAGGATGAGGGTGAAAGGGGATAGACTTAGGAGTAATATGCGGAAATATTTCTTTAAAGAAAGAGTGGTAGATACGTGGAATACTCTCCCATTGGAGGTGATAGAGATGAGGACAGTATCTGAATTCAAAAAAGCATGGGGCAAATGCAGAGGATCTCTAAAGGAAAAAGAGTACTATTGTAGTAGTGGATTTGGAAGGACAGACTAGATAGGGCATGTGGTCTTTTTCTGCCGCCATGTTTCTACAGTATGTAATAAAAATGTATGGAGAATATCTGAGTGTCAAGCCTTGCCAATGAAAATAGGTCTTCGGCTGGGAGAGAACAACTGGCCCTTGAAGCAGGAGACACCATGGCAACCCAACTTAATTATAAGTTTGCCGTGCTGCCTCCATGGGTTGTCTGTGGGTGCACCACCCTCCCGGCAGCACAAATTGCCCAACCTTTCGTATTGCCACTGAATAAGACTGAAACCTCCTGTGGATAGTAGATTACCCTCATCTGCTGTGCAGGAAAAAGATAGGTAACTTTAAATAAAATAGTGTGGGTAATGTACATTTTGAACACAAACCAGCTCCAGTCTTATAGGTATAGAGTTTCTCAAATGTAATTGATCTCAAACTCTAATAATTGTGATGTTTAGAGCATTGTATAATGCAGCTTGAATTAATTTTGTGTGTTCTTCTTTCAGGTGAATTCAGAAATTTTGCACTGAGGCATCCTGTTTATGCCAAGTTATTTACCACTTATCTAGATCAGCAGAGATACTTTGTGTATTCAACTGAGAGAGCAGAATCTGAACCAATATTACCACAAATCGTTACCAGTGTACTTTGTTTTGAAAGCAATGAGGGAGACTTTTTAAGTACTTCTGACAAAAAAGAAGACTGAATACTATTTCCTTTTTGAGTGAGACTACATTGTGGTCTTGTCAACGTTATCAACTTTATAGAAAGAGTCAAGCAGCTATTTACACTTTGAAACCATGCATCAAATTATAAGAGTCCCAATTATACTTTATATCCTTGTTCATTTGTAGTTTTAGTTAGGGCCCTTATTATTTACTGAAATTGGAATTTGTTGGACACTTTTTGACAAAATGCTATTAAAATAAGACATAAATAAAATATTAGTTTTTAAATAATGCAAACCAAAGGTTCTACCTTGTGTTTTGTCAGGCTCATTCACTGTAAGTCAGTGTGTGGCACTTGGAATTTAAAGCAGATTTGCATTGATCAGCCATGGTAAAATTAGACTTTTCTTAAGGCTGTTTTGTTATACTAGTTGCTTAAACAATAATCACATACAAGCTTTAACTGCATGTTGTGCTTAAGATGGTACTTTTAGCACCTGGCATCACTGGGAGTTCCCATTTTTTTATCTGCTGCTATCCACTTTAAAGAACTCAACCAGGATTGTGTTCCATTATAGTAATTTTTTTAACCAAAGGTTTCTCTAAATAATTATACAGTGGACTTATATTAAAAAGTATGTATTTAGGGACCAATAAAATGTTAAGCAGAAATTAGATTTTTGCTTGGTTTTTAAGACACTTCTATATTTACACTTATACTTCTAACATGGTTATAATTGAAGTCACAACTAGGAAGCTTTAGTTTAAATTCATTCAAACTTCCATCTTTCTCTGTTGAAGATACACACCCATCTGAATTTGGCCTCCAGTTTGACTCTTGATGTTTTTCATTTTGTTACCATAAAAGTTTGCAAAACTGCTGTTCTCTTATTGTTTTTATTCCTCTGATAGAATCGAACGCATAAGTTTATATTGTAGAAGTAAAATTAGTCTTCTATTCGGCTTTTGGCAAATTTAAAGAAAAGGCTTATAGGCTTAAAGAATAATGTATGTCAAATTGTGTACCATAGAGATGTGATTAGTGAGATTACCTACTGAAAGTAACATGTTATTGACATTTAATAGCTACTAGCATGAATTGCAAGGCTGTTCCAGGATCTTGCCTTATGTGTTATGACATTGCTTGGTATGACCAAATGTTACTTTGTACTGCTTAATTTGACACACAACATAATTAAGACATGCATAGAGATCACTGCTGTGTAACTGGAGGATAAGGATTTTCCCATTTATTTATAAATGTAATATTTTTGGGGGTGTGACAGTCTTTCTGCTGATGTTAGAAAGCTATAAGAGCAAATGTTGAGTAAAGTTTGTGATATAGCTAGGGCTTCTATTTGTAGGTGTATTATAAATTTAGGAATTTATTTACAAGCTAATTGGTGGATTTGAGGGTATAAAAAATCTGTTTGTTGTTTTTGTGCCATAGATGCTATTGCTGGGTACCTTTTCCAGTGGAATCAAACAATAATGCTTATATCACTTAGGGGTTACAATAACAAGCAAGGAGAGGGTTGAAATTTTAATTGTTTTTTGCATGGGGGGGGTATTTTATCAGTGTTTATTAGTTAAAGCCTAAAATCAGAAGCCCTAGATGTATCTAAGACCCCAAAAAATACCTAAAAGCTAGTGTACTTTGAGCCATGCATTGTTTTCTCTAAGACACAAGGAGGGTTCAAAGACTTAAGGAGCTAATGGTGCATCTGAAAGTCTTTTTAGTATGGAGGTGAGTGCAGTCAGGAATTGTTTGCAAGTGAAAGGTAGTTGGGTGCAGAAAAAGTGATGTAAACAGATTACTGTTTTTAAATATTATTCTACTAGCCTGAATACATCAAAAAGCATCATGTACCTGATAAGCAAAGGAAGTTAAGGGAAGTAAAATACCCAAATTCTTGGTGTCTTGAATTTTTTTTTATATATTTAAATAGGATATATTATATGGTATAGTAAGTATGCATGCCAAATACTATATATGTGCTCAGTGATTATCATTTTGATGCTGTTTAATTTGTGCTTATAGATTCTCCAGTGATTTTTAAATAGTGTTCATGTTCATATTTGAGTCATACAAGGCAAAAAATTTAGCCATGTCCAAAATTTGGGGCCTATGTACTAAAAGCATATTTAAACTTAGCACACACACAAACCACCACTGGATTCTGTATTAATGTACCATCTACTAAGCCTTTCACGCAGAGCAAAATGTCCTCTATTTAGCACATGTGCAGGTTTCCTAAACTGTAATGTGCCTGCATACACAAAACAGCATGGTAATACTATTTGCTAAGGAACTAAACTTAATGTACATTTGTAGCATAGGAAATTTTAGCATTAGATCTAGGATGACCTGCTCATATGATTATTAGAAATGCAAGCAGTTTACAGATGGGATGAAACCATATCCTGGGCGTCTCCTGCCAATCTCCCCTCAACCCTAGAAAAAAAGAAACCTTTCCCACTCAAATATTTCTCCCAAACATCCAGCACCTCTCCTCTTTAACCCTTTCCCTAGTCATGCCAAGTCAGCAGGAAGAAAGTCTCTTCCTACAATCTCTGCTTCTTCCAGTACCACATTGTTGCTAGAAGCTGAACCCTAGTTGGAGGTAATAAACTGTCCTCCTGTTTGTCAAGAGGTATAGATTGGAGGGGTTCAAAGAAGTTATGGAGGCTGTCAGATAGAACTAGCCGTGGGGGTTGCTTCCTTCAATGTGAGGGGAGCAAAGGCTGCATTTTTTCAAGACAGAGGACAAATGAGCAAAAGGAGAGGCATGGTAATTTTTGAAAATATTACACTTAGAGGGCTGCTTTCAAAGCAATTCATGTGGATTAAAAATATTTTCTCTGTGAACAAGAAGGATAATGTCCTCATGTATGGGATCATCACTGATGGAATCCTGCATGAGAGCCACTTCCCAGCTCCTTCCAAAAGCTTTTGGTATGGCATCACTTTCCACTTGTCACTGCTGCTTGTGAGTTCCTCCATTCTTTAGTTTTACTCAGAGCCCGTCGAGCATGGGTGTCCCTTGATAAAGGCTGCTTTTCTTGATGGTTCTGTTCTGCCTCTTTCTAAGAGAAAAATCATTCTACTGATGTGTGACTTTTCCTACTGCACCTTATTCTCTTAGGTAGGGCTTTTTTAAGTTTCCTTTATTTTTTCTGTGGTGTTGCTATAGGCCACATTTAGACCTCGGGCACCCCATTCAGCAGATTTTTTTCAAGATTGTCATTTGATTTTGCTGCAGCTATTTTTCCAGATGACATGCCTCAAACTCTCCAGTAGATTTAAGAAATGCTCCTATTGAAATAGGATCCATGTCCATTATGGATACCTGTAACTGGTGCCTGAATCCAGACCATGAACCCTCTTTCTTTTGTGTTTGCAGTTGGCAAAGAGAGGTCTCAGAGGGCAAGAGGAACAGCCCAAAATTATTTTGGATATGGATAAGTCCAGTCCATCAACTTAAGTATCAGCATCATCAGTCCCCATGGCTCATGGAGCTGCACCAGCATAGAGAGTCCACTCATCCCACTCGACGTTAAACATTGATAGGGTGTAGAGTAAGCAATCATTCACAGATTCCCTCCCAAAGAATAAGGATTCATCTTCAACTTCATTGTCATTGAGGAATCAAAAGACTGAGCACCAGATGGGAAGTTAAGGTGCACTGATATCACAGTTCATCAGGAGCACAATGTCATGAACATCAAGGCATCAGATGATCCTTGAGGTAGCCCCACAATGAGGAACACTCCTCCTACTTGCTACCAGAGAGGCCACAACAGTCTCTATGGAGCCAGGACAGACCCACCAATACTTCTTCACAAATTCTATAGATGGCAGCTGGATCTGCTGTAGCCCCTCCATCTTTGCCAATGGCAGTCCTCAAGGAGCACCTTCTGAAGGGATTCAAGGACAGGATGGAGATGGTCTTTGCCCAGCACAAGACAGCTGCTTAGATTGCATGAGGCATCCAACTGATTCTTGAAATTTCCTGACTGCCTGCAGAATATTCACAAATATTGAAGGGCCTCAACACCAGTGATTGCCTGACTGGAGTCCATATCCAGTGCATTGGAGGGGTAATTGCTCTCCGAGGCATCCAAGGGTATCTGTGCGTCAGCACTCTGAAGACAGGCCCGCACCCTAAGAAAAGTGAAATTCAGTCCAGGCAGTGACTGACATCTCTAGCGTGCTTTTCTGAGTCAGAATCAGAGTACTCCTTGGATTCTATGTACAATTCAGAATACTTCTTGGAGGAGGGGTCTCTTCAGTTGTCCTCAGACCCATCACCCCTTCATGAGAAATGGAGATCACTTCAGGAAGTACTGTCTGCTCAGTTGCCCTCAGACTCATAATCCCTTCATGAGGAACATAGATCACTTCCAGAGGAACTGTCCTTTATTGAGTTTGTACAGGAAATGGCTAGTCTTTCCATTTAAGTTAAAGATGGAGGAGGAGGAGTCCCGGGCTGAAGCATTGGATATTTTCTAATTCCTCGTTCTCTAAGGGGGCTGTGACAGAATCTATTCAGATAATCTTGAAGGATGTATAGATGATGTGACATACCCCAACCCCTTGCTGTACAGCCTGTGGATACAAAGATCAACTCAATCTATCGAGTCCAAAAGGCTTACAAATTTAAGAAACTTCAGCTGCCGCAGCACTTCATGGTTGTCTGCTCTCAAAAGAGCCAAGCGTTCCAAGAACGTCAGTGCTCCTAGGAAGGGAGGCTAGGACACTGGAATCTTTTGGGAAAAATTTCAGAATGCTTTATTTATGTCCTGCATAGCACCATCCTAGCTTTTCATGGACTTGCATTTGAAGTACATCATGCACGAGTTTGCTAACACACCCTCTAGAGAAGGCCAAGCAACTCCATTCCCCTAGTGAGTTAGAGTTTGTGTAAAAAATACAAAGTGAGTAATGTATGTTTTTAATACATCATTGAGGGCTGCTTCCGAGTATTATTGATACCTTAAGACTCTTAATGGCTCTGGACCTTAAACTTAGTTTGATGCTTGCTGACAGTGCCGTACCATGGAGAGAATATCTTCAGAGATAAAATGCAGGGAGCTGCAACCCTCAATTCAGACTTAACTGGGTCCTTGCTCCTGTCCTCATCAGCAGAGGGCCTAGAAGTCTCCAGCCAAAACTGCAGGCAGAGTTTTGACTGCATCCTAGAGCATGCCCAAAATTGGTTCCAGACACCCTTCCACTAGGAGGGAGACAAACATTCTTCATAGACTAATGACTTGTTACCTTTAACAGTTGAGTTCTGAAGATTGGTTCAAGTACAGATTTCACCAATTCCATCTTCCATCAAATTGCCCTTCGAGAATTTCATCCATCAACTCAGCACCAGGAGATATTCCTGCAGGAGCTCTCCACACTTCCACAGGCCTATTGGTTTGAACCTATTCCACCAGGGGTAGAAGGGCAGAAATTTTATGTGGATTCTGATCTGAAAGAGGACAAGGGGATTCTGTTCCATCTTAGATCCCAAATACCTGGTGTGAGAAAAGTTCAGAATGGTTTCCTCGGCATCCTGATCTCCTACATTCAAAAGGAAGATGGGCTTTATTCTGGAGGCTTAAAGAATTTGCATACACCCACATTCAGATATATTCCAGTCTGTGATTTGTCATAGGGAAACACCACTACCAGTACCGCATACTGCCCTTTGGCCTTATGTCTGCTCTGCGTTTATTCACCTAATGTCTCACAGAGCGATGTCTTTCAACCTTATGAATGGACCCTGGACAAGGAGGGTGGCCCTGTGCATCTTTTGGGAATTGGGCATCTGCTCAATAGATCTGTTCAGAGAAGTGTTGAACAGGCAATTGCTTCAGTTCTACTCCAGAATGAGGAGACATGGCAAACTGGCCTCAGATATCTTCCTCCTTGACTGAGAAAAGGGTCTTTTGTATGTATATCTTTAAGTACCTCTCAGATCAAAAAAACTCCTGAAACTTAGGAATGACAGAGGAACCTATGATTCTCATAGCACCTTACTGGCCAAGACAGCCCTGGTTCTCTCTTCTGAAACTCTCTGTTAGGAAGCCAATTTGGCTAAGCTTTTTCCCTGTCCTAATCACACAAGTTTGGGGGACAGTGTTGCATCCCAACATCAAGCCCCCTAGCCCTGATAGCTTGGATGTTGAGGAGCTAACTGTATCCTTTTAGAATCTTCCAATTGGGGGTGACTATTATCCTCCTGGCTTCTAGGAGAGATTCCACTAGGAGGTCATATGGTTTCAAATGGAATAGGTTTCCCATTCCATGTAAAGGAAAGGGGCCCTAGATCCTTTCACTTGTCCCACACAAGCTGTCTGAAGATTAATTCAGTAAGAGTACACCTCAATGCAATTGATGCTTACCCACCAACATGTAGAAGGGAAATCTCTTTACAGCCCTTTGGTGGTTCGCTTCATGTGTGTCTTGCTACTTATGAAGTATCCTCTCAAGCCGCTTGCGGTATCTTGGGATCTCAAAGTGGGTTTGACTCAGTTTATGAAAACTTCTTTTCAGTGTTTAGATACTTGTAAACTGAAGTACCTGACCTGGAAGTTCTTGTTTGGTGGCAGTAACTTCAGCTTGCAGAGTTAGTGAACTCCAGGCTCTGGAACTGGTCTACCCCATGTTAAGTATTATTATAATAAGGGGTTCTGCACAATCATTCTAAGTGCCTTCCTAAGGTGGTGTCCTAATGCACCTTAATCCATCAGCACTTTTTACCCTAGTCCTAATTCTCTTAAAGGGGAAAGTGCATTGCACACATTGGATTTCAAGAGAACCTTGTCCCCAGCCTTTTAGTGTCTTTTGACCCAAGCAAACTGGGGGCTGCCATCAACAACAGAGTTAGTCACAAATTGGCTAGTGGATTGCATCTCCTTTGCTAATGCCTAAGCTAGCTTAACTCTCTAGTGGGTCATGTCACTTCACATAATGTCCAAGCCAAGCTGTGTCACAGGCTTGCTTGAAATCAGCCATCATGGAGGAGATTTGCAAGGCTCCAAACATGGACCCCCATCCATACATTCACATTCATATCTCGCTGCTGTTTGTAAAGGGACTTCCAATTCTCCAGAAAATGTTAGGGGGAATAGAATCCAACTCCATCACCTTTAGGCACAGTTATTTTTATTTGTAAGCAGCCTTATGCAAAAAAAAAAAAAAAGAAAGAAAAAGGCCTCTGCCAAAAAAGAGTTACTCAGTTGGTAAATTGGTGTCAGTTGGTTACAGCACTAGTTATTATTTTCCCCTTTTTCTTTTGAGGCAGCCTGTAGCTCGGGAATCCATATATGAGGACATTATCCTCGTTGTCCATGGAGAAAACAGTTACTCACTTTTTCGCTTGTGTTCTTTATGAGCATTAGAATAAGTCCTCAGAATCCTCTCTATTTCCCTTGGATTTGCATTCTGCTATCAGGTAGTGTGTAGACTGAGATTATTATATGTGGTAGTGCTGGCAGTAGGGATGGCTCGAGGGTTTCTGCTGTCCTAGGCAGGCCTGATGCCAACTGTGCTGCCCCCACCCCCAGGTCAGCCCAGGTCCCTACCCTCTTACTCCTCACCATCCATAGTTTCACCTGAAAGGGAGAGGTGGCACCATGACACCTTCCCCATTCTCCAAAGTTGTGGCTCTCTGCCAGCACTACGTCAGGTTGTGTAGCACGTGCATGTACACACAAACTCATGGCCTACTGCACCTGTCCCCTCTGACATGAAATTATGTCAGAGGGGGCATGAGTGGCAGACCATGAATGTGCATGTGTGCTTCAAAGACTGCTATGGTGCCAAAGCGATAGCAGAAAGCGTCTGCTTTGAAGAATGGGGAAGAGGTCATGGTGCTGCCCACCAGTATCTGTCTTCCTAGATGTTCACCTAGTAGACAGGCAGGTCCTGGCTGACAAGTAAGAACATGTGCATGCATGTTGGGACCACTCCAAAAGCTTCAGAAGAGCTGTAAAATGGTTTCCATGAAGGGATGCCACTGATCCATGAGGAATTTATCCTGCTGTCTATGGAGAACACTGCTAAAAGTGATTAACACGGTTTTACCTGTACTAATTAGCTGTTGAACAAATGCCCTCAATGCTTCTACATGTACAGTTGTTTGAGAATGCAGAGATAGTAACATAGTAACATAGTAAGTGACGGCAGATAAAGACCAGCATGGTCCATCTAGTCTGCCCAGCAAGATGGCAAGAGTAGGTGCATCTGTCGCTCTGTGCAGGCCACCCCTCCCCATGTCTTTGTTTAGGGGTAAACCCACCACTCCATGTAGGACACCCCTATTTGTTGAGACGTTATATGGTTCAGAAGTTAGATGGTACCGTTTATTTTGTTTTTATCCTATTGCTGTAAAGGGATCCTCTGTGTTTGTCCCATGCCTTTTTGAATTCCGTCACTGTGTTCGCCCCTACCACTTCCATCGGGAGGGCATTCCAAGCATCCATCACCCTTTCAGTGAAAAAATATTTCCTGACATTGCCTTTCAATTTACCCCCTTGCAGTTTTATGTTATGCCCTCTAGTTTTACAAGTTCCCCGTCTTTGGAAGAGGTTTGTTTGTTCATCATTTCTCTTTAAGTATTTAAAGGTCTGAATCATATCTCCCCTGTCCCTCCTTTCCTCCAAAGTATACATATTTAGGTCTTCAAGTCTCTTCCCTTAAGGCTTCTGATGCAGGCTCCAAATCATTTTGGTCGCCTTCCTCTGAACAGTTTCCAGTCTTTTTACATCTTTTGCAAGATACGGTCTCCAAAACTGAACACAGCATTCCAAGTGAGGCCTCACCAGTGACTTATACAGTGGCATAAGTACCTCTTCTTTTCTGCTGGTAATCCCTCTTTGTATGCAGCCCAACATCCTCCTGGCTTTTGCCACCGCCTTGTCGCACTCTTTTGCCACCTTGAGATCATCAGAGATAATCACACCAAGGTCTTTTTCCTGAACTGTGCATACCAACCTCTCGCCCCCTATCGCGTACATTTCTCTTGGATTTCTGCTACCCAAGTGCATGACACTGCACTTTTTCGCATTAAATCGTAGTTGCCAAGCATTAGACCAGTCTTCCAGCTTTTGTAGATCTTTCTTCATGTTAACCACTCCCTCGGAGGAGTCCACTCTGTTGCAAATTTTTGTGTCGTCTGCAAAAAGACAGACTTTTCCATTCAGTCCTTCAGCAATATCACTCACAAATACATTGAACAGTGCCGGGCCCAGGACCGAACCCTGGGGCACCCCGCTAATCACCTTCCTGTCATCCGAGTGAGCTCCATGTACAATCACCTTCTGTCGTCTATCAGTCAACCAATTTCTAATCCAGTTTACCATCTTGGGACCCATCCCAAAGCTACTGAGTTTGTTGACAAGCCTCCTATGAGGAACAGTATCAAAGGCTTTGCTGAAATCCAGGTAGATGACATCCATTGCATGCCCCTGATCTAGTTCCCTGGTCACCCAGTCAAAGAAGATCGTCCTTCAGTAAAACCATGTTGCCTCGGGTCTTGCAACCTGTTGGATGTGTTTAGGTCAGAGTAGGAAAACTTTGCATATGTTTTGCGTTTTCAAATCTTGGCCCATACTTTTCCAGCAAAAACGTCAGGAAGAAAGTGACTCTGTACTTTGTACCAGAATCAGTTTTAGATAAGCTGGGGCCCCAAATCCTGTTTGCAGGCAGTGCTGCCACCTTTAGGTGTGCTTTGAACCCCCTGTGACATGGGAGCCAGGGTAATTGCCTTGATTGTATCCTCCCACAATACCTACCCTGATTTGTACACATGGCAGTTTCAATGTGAAAGTGCACATATACTTTTGTTTTGAGAGGTGGTACAAAACCCATAGGTTAAAAATACATGTGGTCTTTGTCCCAAAGTGGATAGTTTGAAAGTTGCCCCTTAATACATACGCCCCTATAGATGTACATATTGTAACCTCAAGACCAACAGCATAGCATATATACTAGGAATGTATCATAAAGCAGAGAGCATCAATTGATTTTTTTTTAAACGTCTAACGAATTTAAATCAAATTTCAGTTATTGCTTTACACAAAGTGCCTTAGCATTTAAAAAGAAAAGATGTTAAGTTTGGTGATGGAATATCTGGGTGCCTGTCCGCACAAAAATAAAGAAAAATAATTTTGCTATTTTAATTCTATATATGAGTGCTTCCTGCTAATGATTTACAAAGATTTATTAAAAAAAATATATATATATACTGTATACATAAACCGTCTGACTTTTCTAACAGTGCACCAAAATATTTGATATTTTTCATCATGGAAAAATCCCAAATATCTGTTTTGTCAATTTATTTTTAGTGGTTATGATTAGTTTTATGATAACACTTTAACAAAAAAATGCTGGATTTAGGAATTTCAGAAAGCCATAACATATTTGTTGTGTTGTATATAATGTATTAACAACATGGTTGATTGTCAACCTAATATTTTCTCATTCTTAATAAATGAACTTATATAACACCATTTTCTCTGTTTAGTTGTCATCTGTTATACAAACTAAACTTCATATTATAGTTGAATATTAATTTAGTTCCAACATTTCTGTTCCACACAATCCCATACGTTCTAAGTGGATTACAAGCAGGGGTGGCCCAAGGGTGTTGTAGGGCCATGTGCGGAGACTAATTGGGTAGCCTCATTTGCATAAATATTTGCATATCCACTGGGCCTCATTTGTATAAATCTAATTTCTTTTGTTTTAACATGTAAATGCTACCTATCTACAATTTTAAGTGGCTTTCAAAGGAGTCCTTCACAGGTATCTTTTTTTTATCTTAACAATGATTTAGGGGTATGGGGCCTGATTTTTGAAGGCATTTACACTAGTAACTTCCCTAGTTACCCATGTAAATATCTTATCTGGGATTTTCGAAAGGCACCTGCATGGGTAATGCCTTTCGAAAATCCCAGGTAAGTCCCAGCACACCCAGATGCTAAGTGGTTAGCATCAGAGCGTGTTAAGGTTGTTCCCAGATGGAGCGGGGGTGGAGGAAAGGGCTAAACCTCGCCTATAAGGCGCAGAGGGCAAAGCAGGTAACCGAAAATCGCTGCTACCCGTTTAGCCTCAGCGGTTGCTAGCACATCTAGACAAACCCGGATTTTCACTTCCGCCGCCATGGAAGTGAAAATCCCAGTTAAGGGAGTCAGTGGTTAGGCTATACTCCACCACGGCACATAGCCCGCCTAATTGAAATTCTGGTCCATATGTACTAAACATTAATGTGTGTTAAGTGCCATGTACCCATAGACATAAATGGGTGTTGCTGCACTTAGTACATATTCAAATTGGTGAAAGCACATTAACCTTTAGTAAACATGCCTCTTAATGTGTGTTTGAAAACCATCTGCATGTACAGTGAGGATAGAAAGGCTACCATATTTCTGCATTACTAGCCTCCAGTGCCAACTGCCAGATGAATTACTACAAAACCCTTTTCATTTAGAACCCATAGCAAACCTGCCATATTATAACAGCACTACCAGGACTCACACAGCACCTAACCCTATTTATCAAAAGGTAGTACTACAGATATTAAAACAATACATCTCTTACTGGGAAAAGAGAATAAGTGGATCTACTACACAAACAGCATAGCACAGTTTTGTCATACATGCAAAACAGACAGACTGTCACCAAATACAGAACAGTGAATCACGTTTTAGAAATACAAAGACAAAAATTGAACTGGGAACCCCAAAAGCTAAACTTTGAATGCACCACAACACTGGAAAAATGAAACTATGAAATTTCCTCTTATACTGAACAAAGCACAAAGACATCAGTGCACATTTCCCAGAGCTGACATATTCTAGTTAATAAATTCAAAATAAAATATTTTTCCTACCTTTTGTTTGGGCAATTTATCTTTCAGTCACAATTGCTTCATTCTCTCTCTTCTGTGTTCTTCTTGTCTTCTCCTAACTCTCCATTATCTACTGCCCATTTGTCCTTTCTTCTCTCTTCTGTATTTTTCTTCACATTTTCTGTCACATCTGCCTCTGACATACTGATCTCTTCCTTTTGGTTCTTTTCTCCATTTCTTTCTTACTTATTCATCCACTCAGTTTCAACCCTCTGTCCTCAATCCCTTTTTAACTTTTCAGCTTGCAACTTTCCATTTACTCTTCTAACTTCCAGCCCAGCTCCCTCATTTCTCATCTCACTCCTTCACGAGTCTTTCTCCTCTGTCTTTCACCCACTCCCCATTAACACATTTGAACCCTCTGTAATTATCCTCCTCCTCTCACTCATCTCTTTGCCAGGTTTCCATGGGCTCTCTCACATAGTTCCTTTATGCCCACTATTTCCCCCCTCTCCCTCTGATCACCCCAATTAAGCATCTCCCAATCCCCTCACCCTTCTGCTTTACCCCCAAAGTCTAGCATCTCATGCTTTCTCGTCCACCTTCCCAGCCCTTTCCCTCCCCCATAGACTATCAGTTTTCTATCCCCTTCCCCTTCTCCATCTCTCCCCCTTCAGTGGTCCAGCATCTCTCCTATCTCACAGCCCAGCATCTTCTCTCTCCTCTGTTCCTCTCCATTTCAGGCCAATATATCCCTTCTCTCTCATAATGTAGAATCCACCTCCCTCCCTCTCGCTCTCCCCCCCCTCCCCAGGAAAAAAAATCGTGCAACACTATCCCTGATGTCTTTCTTTTTCTGAGTCAACGAAAGAAAGATCTCATAGCACCATCCCCAGCTTTATCTTTCTTTCTCTGAGTCAGCAAGCTAGTGCTGCCTGTAGCATTCACTTCTGCTGAATGGCCCTGTGTACTGGAAGTGAATGCTACATGCAGCATTGACTGCTGTTGCTGACTCAGAGAAAGAAAGATGAAGCTGCACGATGCTGGAGCTGCATGCAATGAGAGTTGTGCCAGCTCCTAGGCCCATCATCTGAGTCCCTATTTACTCTCCCAATATCCAGCCAGTCTTAGATTCTGTCTTCTTTTCTCCCACCCAATTTTAAAGTCAACACCTAAGTCCCGGTCTTGTCTCCCCCATCTCCCTGTCCCCAATATTGCCTCCTACATCCCTTCCACACACCCACCCAGTTACTTCCTTCTCCAATATTCATTAACTCTGCCTTTTCTCCTCCTTACCCTGGCATTCATTCTTCTCCAGGAAAAAGCAGGAAGTCAGTACTCACATATGGGTGATGTTGACGCTGACGGAGCCCGCACAGAGCATATCCCCAGCTTTCAAAGAAAGCCTTTGGGAATTGCTACCACGCATGCATGGTCCCCTTCCCGCCCAAGGGTGCCATCTTACTCAGTCTCCTTTTTTCCGTGGAGTCCATCAGACATAGTCTGTAGTGTCCTGGGAAAAGTTTATTTTTGTTTGGTGCCTTTTGGCTTTCACCAGTTCGACACCAGGACCCTTCCCACCTCTGACCTCGGTATCTCAGTATCGAGTCGGTTCCTCTGAGTTTTGTTTTTTCTTCTTGAGCCATGTTCATGCCCATTTTTCCCTTGCTGGCAGCCCGAAGGGTCTTCGACCTTGCTGGGGTCCTTTTTCCCCCCATGGCGACCAGCGGGTTCAAGAAATGCGATCAGTGCGGGAAAATTATGTCCCACACCAGTACACATGACTGCTGCCTCCAGTGCCTCGGCCCGGACCACGACCCGGCGGTCTGTGATCTGTGTAAAAAGATGTCCTCGAAGACCTTGAGGAGCCGCCAGCAGCAGCATGATAAGATTTTTCCTGACTCGCCCATGCCTCCGAGAGCCAGGATCTCGTCTGAGGCCTGCACGCCTCAGGAGGAGTACTCCGAACCCGAGCATCATCAGGGTTCCTCGGAAAGGGGTTCTCCCTCGAGGGAACAGAAGAGAAGGAAGAAACCCTCGAAGGCGGTGTCTCTGGACGGTTCCGAGCTGCCTGGCTCCTCTCAGGGCTGGTCGATGAGCCCCGAGCGCCTGTCCGGGGCATCAGAGAAGGAGTGCCAAGCCAAGGTTCCTCTCAGGGAAGTGGATCAGCCTAGGCAAGTACGTACTTTCCTTGTCGAGGACTCCCCTCCGGGGGAACAGGCTTCGGGCCCGAGTGTGTTGGCGCCCGAACCGGAGGCTTCGGAGCCTCCCAGACAGGAGTCCAGGATGGCGGCCTTGGAGCGCAGTTTCACTGCCTTCATGGAACAGCAGCAGGCGCTGATGTCCGGCACGTCCAGTTCCTCCACCCCGACCACCGGGCCCTTGACATCGAAGTTGACCCTGGAGGCCGAGCCGATCCTCGAGGCCTTCTGGGCCTGAGTCGATACTCGGCCAAGGTCGCACTCAGCCTCCCACTTATCGGGATCGAGGTCGTCACCACCAAGCCTGCAGGTGTCGGGGCGGATGACGCCGGGACCCTCGATGCCCAAGGAGCTCCACGAGTCTTCTTCGGAGGCCTCCGCTTGGGAGAAAGAGGATGAGGACATTGGGATGTCCCTTCTGAACCTCAGAGAAGGTCCCCACCAGAGGATATGGGGTTTTTGGACTTCGTGCAGGATATGTCCAAGGTTTGGCTTTCCCATCAGAGTCCAAGGAGGATCCTTGAGCCAACGAACTCGAGATCCTCCAGTGCGAGGCTCCCCCTCGAGAAACCTTCATGGTACCCATTCCTCCTATCCTGGAACGACTTATGCTCCGCATGTGGGAGACGCCAGCAATCAGCAAACTGCTCGATTCGATGTATCGAGTCCGCTGGAGCCCTGGGTTCCAAAAATCACAACTGCCACACAACTCCATGGTTTGTGGAGTCAGCCATGCGACGACTGAAGAGTCAGAAGACTCACTCCTCGGTGCTCCCAGGTAGGGAGGCCCGCACCTTGGATGCCCTCGGCAGGAAGTGTTTCCAGGGCGCAATGCTGAATTGTCGGATCCAGGCATACCAGCTGTACATGGGCATGTACCTGAGAGACTTAGAAACATAGAAACATAGAAACATGATGACAGAAAAAGACCACAAGGCCCATCTAGTCTGTCCTTCCATAACAACAACTACAACAGTCCACTTTTTACCTTTAGAGATCCTCTGTGTTGGTCCCATGCTTTTTTGAATTCAGTTACTGTCCTCATCTCTACCACCTCCACTGGGAGACTATTCCACGGATCCACTACTCTTTCCGTAAAGAAATATTTCCGCATATCACTCCTGAATCTATCTCCCTTCACCCTCAGCCCATGTCCCCTCATCGCAGAACTTGCTTTCAATTGAAAGAGGCTCTCTCCCTGAACATTTATGCCACGGAGGTATTTAAACATCTCAATCATATCACCTCTATCCCGCCTTTCCTCTAAGGTGTACATATTAAGATCCTTAAGTCTGTCCTCATATGCTTTATAATGAAGACTACTAATCATCTTAGTAGCAACCCTCTGCACCGACTCCATCCTGTTCACATCCTTTTGAAGGTGCGGTCTCCAGAATTGCACACCATACTCCAAATGAGGTCGCACCAAAGACTTATACAGAGGCATTATCACCTCCTTTTTTCTGCTAGCCATTCCTCTCCGTATGCACCCAAGCATCCTTCTAGCTTTTGCCGTCGCCTTTTCTACCTGTTTAGCTACTTTAAGATCATCGGACACAACTACGCCTAGGTCCCGCTCTTCTTTAGTGGACAAAAGTACTTCACCTCCTATGCTGTATTGCTCCCTTGGATTGCTGCAGCCCAAATGCATGACCTTACATTTTTTAACATTAAATCCCAGCTGCCAAATTCTAGACCATTCTTCAAGCTTAGCTAGATCCCTCCTCATGTTATCTACACCTTCCTGGGTGTCTACTCTATTGCAGATTTTGGTATCATCCGCAAAGAGGCAAACCTTACCCGACAGCCCTTCCGCTATATCACTAACAAAGATGTTAAAAAGAATCGGACCAAGGACAGATCCCTGGGGCACACCACTGGTAACATCCTTCTCCTCAGAGTGAGCTCCATTTACTTGTACTCTTTGTCGCCTCCCACCCAACCAATTTCTAACCCAAGCAGTAACTTTAGGGTCCATCCCTAGGGTGCTCAGTTTGTTTATAAGTCGCCTGTGAGGAACAGTGTCAAAGGCTTTACTGAAATCTAAATACACCACATCTAGCGAAGGAAATCACCGAATTCTCGGCTGGTCTCTCCGAGGAGCCTTTGCAGCGTTTCAAGGGCCTGTCCAAAGCTGTCCGTGAATGCTCCAAGTTCATGTCTCGGGCGGCCTATGACAGGTTTGAGTCGGCGGCACAGGTAGCCACAGTGGGCATCAGTGCATGCCGCCAAGCTTGGCTGCAGTCATCCAACGTCGAGCAATGGGTTCAGGACAAGTTGGTCGATGTCCCATGCCAAAGGAAAATCTCTTCGGCCAACCAATGACCAACAAGGCCACAGAGCTGGAGACCAAGTTCATGACGAGGACACTGCTCTCTAAGAAGACCTCTGCCCCTTCCCCTAAGAAGGGCTCAGGTAAAAAGCCCTTTTACCTAAGGAAGTCCACTACCCCCCTTACCAGGCCTCCCGAGCTCCCCAACAAGAGCAGTAGGCCAAGGGACAGGAGCATGGCACACATAAGCAGAAGGCCCCCAAACCACAGGCTCCAGCTGCGGCCCAGCCTGGTGGGGGGTTATGACTCCTGCAACATGGCCCCTCTCCCAACCGGAGCCAGGCAGCCCACAGGAGGTTGGCTCGCCTTGTATGCCCACAGGTGGGGAACCATCACCACCAATTCATGGGCATTACAAGTGTTCAGGGAGGGATACCTCCTCCATCTAGCCCAAGTGCTTCCACACTACTTCCCAGCAGAGCCTATCAGGTCTCCCCTTCACCTGGACCTTCTTCTGAAGGAGTTGGCAGGTCTTCTCGAGGATCATGCAGTGGAACCGGTGCCCCACCACCTCAAGGGCAAGGGGTTCTACTCCAGGTACTTCCTTGTGCCAAAGAGGACAGGGGGCCTAAGGCCCATCCTCGACCTGTGCAACGTCAACAAATTCCTGGTGAGGGAGAAGTTCAAGATTCTCTCCTTTGGAATATTGCTGCCTTACCTCCGCCAGGGAGACTGGCTGTGCTCCTTAGATTTAAAGGATGCCTACACACACATCTTAATCCACCCAAGCCACAGGCAATACCTACGCTTTGTGGTAGGGGGCAATACAATACAGGGTGCTCCCCTTTGGCCTTGTCTCGGCCCCCAGGGTATTCACAAAGTGCCTGGTGGTGGTCGCCACCTTCCTCAGGCTTCAGGGGATCTTTGTCTTTCCCTATCTCGACGACTGGCTCATCAGGGGCACTTCAGCTACGGAGGTGCAGCAGGCCACAACTCGCACCACCCAGGTCCTGCAGCACTTGGGTTTTGTGATCAGCTGCCCTATATCCAGCCTTTGCCCGGCACAAGAGCTGGAATTCATTGGGGCACGGGTCAACATCCTTCATTCAAAGGTCTTCTTGCCTGCAGACAGGGCAAGCAGGCTTATGGCCCTAGCCAGAGCACATTAAGCACCACTCCTCAGTGCCAGGAAGGCAAGTGCTGTGCCTCCTCGGGCACATGGCCTCCATGGTCCATATTACTCCAAATACCCGCCTCCACATGCGAACTGCGCAGTGGTGCCTCATTGACCAGTGGTCCCAGGCCACGGGACATCTCCAGGAAAGGTCAGAGGGACCAGGCGCCTGGTGCAGTCCCTGACCTGGTGGCTCTGGCCCCATCACCTGGAGACGGGGATACCTTTCCAGACCCCTCACCACACGAGGGTCCTCACCACAGATGTCTCTTTGCTGGTCTGGGGAGCCCATTGCCAGGGGTACCGCACACAGGTAGTTTGGTTCCCAGATGAGAGTGCCCAACAGATCAATCTGTTGGAGTTGCTTGCAAGTTGTCTCGCCCTGAAGGCTTTCAGGCAATACCTGGGCCACAGGACTGTTCTAGTGCAAACGGACAACCAGGTTGCCATATTCTATGTGAACAAACGGGGGTACGGGGTCCCATGCCCTCTGTCAGGAAGTCCTAGATCTGTATTCTTATGCAATCTGGCAGGGAATTCTCCTCAAGGCGCGGTATACCTGCCAGGCCAGGACAACTGGCTGGCCGACAGACTCAGCAGGATACTCCAGCCGCACGAGTAGCAGCTGGATAGGGTAGGTAGCAGCAAACTTTTCCAGACCTGGGGGGAACAGGTGATGGACCTGTTTGCAAGACCGGACAATCACCAGTTACCCCATTTCTGCTCAAGACAGCCGCACCCGGCCAGGGTGGCAGCCGATGCCTTTCTAGTCTCATGGTTGGTGGGTCTGCTGTATGCATTTCCCCCGACGCCTCTGATCTCCAAGACTCTGTTCAAGATTCTTCACGATAGAGCTGAGCTTCTGTCATCCTGATAGCCCCACAACCGTGGTTCCCGATTCTCCTGCAGCTAGCAGTGGAGACCCCCATTCCCTTTGGTTCCTCTCCATGGCTCCTTTCCCAGGAGGGGGGGCTCTCTTTTGCATACCAACCTCAGCTCCCTTTCGCTGATGGCGTGGCTACTGAGAGGGTGACTCTCGCCCCTCTCCTCCTTCTGAAGGACATAGAGGAGGCCCTGCTGGCTTTGTGCAGAGCGTCTACTAGACGGGCATACGCCTTAAAGTGGCGCAGATTTGTGTTTTGGCATGCTGGGCAAGGAGGTAGACCCCTTTTCTTGCCTGATAGTTGTGGTATTGCAATGCCTTCTCCATCTCTCCGAGACGGGGCAAGTCCAACTCCATCAGAGTGCATTTCACTGCCCTAGCAGTGAACCACTATCCCGTGGATGGAAAGCCCCTTCTCTGTTCATCCAGTGGTGTCCCGGTTTCCTGTCGAAGCCCCCGGTCTGCCCCCTGGCGACCGAATGGGATCTCAATGTAGTGTTGGGGCAACTCACCCAGCCGCCCTTCGAACCGCTGGCCACGTGCCATCTCAGTTACCTCACCTGGAACGTGGTCTTCTTGGTTGCACTCACTTCTGCCCAGAGGGTGCGTGAACTCCAGGCCCTCGTGGCGGAAATGCCTCATACCATGTTCTACAAGAATAGGGTGGTGCTTCACACGCACCCCGTTTCTTCTGAAGGTGGTCTCCTCGTTCCACCTCAACCAGGAGGTGGTTCTTCCTACCTTCTTTCCCAGGCTGCATGCCAGTCAGGCAGAGGCAGTCCTCCATACCTTGGACTGTAAGAGAGCTCTGTCCTTCTACATTCAATGTACTCAAGGTCACCGGAAAGCATCTTGGCTTTTCGTTTCCTATGACCCCAGTAAGCTGTGGGAGGCGGTGGCCAAGCATATGCTGTCCACATGGGTGGCGGACTGTATTGCCCGGGCTTATGAGAAAGCGAGGCTTCCGTTGGAGGGCCGTGTTATGGCTCATAGGGTCAGGGCCATGGCTGCATCAGTAGCTCACCTACGCTCTGTTCCTCTGGTGGACATCTGCCAGGCCGCCACCTCGTCTTTAGTTCATACCTTTGCAGCTCATTACTGCCTGGATAGGGAGTCCCGACGGAACAGTGCCTTCAGCCAGCCTGTACTCCATAACCTTTATGGGATCTAGGCAACTCCTACCTTTCAACCCTTCTGTGTTCAGGCTACTAGAGTGCTACTTCCCTGGTTAGGGTTTTCATTGCGGCTGCTTGCAGCTCTCGATGAGAGAGCCTGTTTTGTCTATAGGTTCAAGGTAGCCTGTAGCTGGGGAGTCCCATATGTGAGGACTGACTTCCTGCTTGTTCCTGGAAAAAGCGTAGTTACTCACCTGTATCAGATGTTCTCCGGGGACAGCAGGAATTAGTCCTCACAACCCTCCCTCCTCCCCTTAGAGTTACAGTCCAATTATTTACTTTTGTTTGCCGTCTCTTTAGCTGCGTATGTCATTTGACTGAGCAAGATGGCACCCTTGGGCAGGAAGGGGACCACACATGCATGGTAGCAATTCCCAAAGGCTTTCTTTGAAAACTGGGGATTTGCTCCGTGCAGGCTCCGTCGGCGTCACCCATATGTGAGGACTGATTCCTGCTGTCCCCGGAGAACACCTGTTACAGGTGAGTAACTACGCTTTATGCCCCTCTTTTTCAACTCTTCCCTCTGTATGACCTTTTTTCTTCCCCCTCTACACAAAATATCTGTTCCCCTCTCCATCCTCACTCCATCGGCTTCTTTTTTTCTTCCCCCAGCCCCGTCCTGCTCCCTTCCAGTCCCTCCATCCACCAGCATCAGCCCTTTTCCAGTCCTAGCGCCCCCCCCCCCCCCCAGTATCATTTCTCCTCCAGGCACAATCCCTCCCAGCATCATCTCCCTTCCAATCCCAGGCTCCCCATCCCCTAGCATCAGCCTATTTCCAGTCCTAGACCCCAATATCCGTATTCCTCAAATTCCATTCCTTCCAAGCATCAGCCTTTTTCCAGTCCTGGCCCGCCAGTATTGGTCCCCCGTCCAGTCCCAGTCCCTTCCAGCATTGTTTTCCTTTCAATCGTAGTCTCCCTATCTCCTAACATTAGCCCATTTTCCGTTCTAGCCCAAAGTGGCAGTCCTCTTCCAATGCCATCTGCTCCTAGCCCCCCCCCCCATGCACACATGGCCCCACACCACGACATTGTTGCACATATCTTGGGCCGGTCCTGATTACAAACAATAAATGAAATGCATTTTCTAAAACTTTCTAAATGCAAGCATTCCTAAAACAAACACAGAACATCTACAAAGTCCTGTTATTTAATTCAATAACCTTCTAAATATCAGTACATTTCTTGAACAAATAAGTAATCTTTTAAAAAGAAAAACATTCTACTAATAATAATAATAATCATTATCATTTATATACGCTACAAGGCATATGCAGCTCTGTACAAATACTTTCTAAGATCTGTAAGGAAGAAATTTGATTCTTTCACAGCTCTAAAGTTAAACTACTCGGAATATTGACACAGAGAAGTTGTTAAAGCATTCTGGTGTCTGTTTGCCAAAGCTGTGTTAGTTTACATGATAAGTTACTGCATTAACAGCTGTCATTCAAATGGTAGTTATAAGAGGATTGGAGGGTGGCCAATGTAATTTCAATTTTTAAAAAGGGCTCCAGATGTGATCTAGAAAGCTATAGACCCCTGAGCCTGATATTGGTGCCAAGCAGAATAGTTGAAGCTGTACTGAAAAACAAAATTACTTGCCATGTATATAAATTCAGCTTAATGGGAATGAGTCAATATGGATTAAGCAAAGGCACGTCTTGCCTTACCAATTATTTTTAGATTTTTAAGAAGGTGTAAATAACAAGTGGATGATGGTGAACTGGTTGATATAGTGTAATTGGATTGTTAGAAGGCAATTGATAGACTATTCGTGAGACACTCCTTAGGAAATTAGAGACGTGGGATAGGCCATGCCCTTTTGTGGTTTGCAAACTGGCTAAAAGACAAGAAATAGAATACAACTAAATGATCAGTTATCCACATTGAAAAGGTTCAGCAGTAATCTCATGGTACTACCCCTGGTTGGGACCGTACCACAAGACTACTGCTAGGGGTCAGATTCGCCATTTGCAACCAAGCAGCAAGAGCGAAAGTGGATTATTCCTGCTTCATCCACTAGACCAGCTGTTCTCAACCTGTGGGTCGCCACAGGATTTAGCAGGGGTCGCCTCACTCTGCCAAATGAAAAAAAGTGCACAAGTTGCTGCCCCTGCCGAGTCCACTTCTCGGCAGCGGCAAACTCACCGACTCCAATCTTCTGCAGCTGCGGCTCCCTGCCTCTTAGGGAACCATGGCTGTGCCTGTGAAAATTTTGCGGAGCCTTCCCGTCTCTCGACGGGCTCCATGCAGCATTGTCCCGCCTCCAAAGGAAGTGGTAAACAACTTCCTTTGGAGGTGGGACAGTGCTGCACAGAGCCTATCGAGAGATGGGAAAGCTCCGCTACGGCTTCACAGGCACAGAAGTAGTTCCCTAAGAGACAGGGAGCCGCTGCTGCAGAAGGAGGCACAGGGCAGTAGCAGGCAGACAGGGAGAGGGGAGGAGGGGGCAGGGAAACTGCAACAGGACTGACATGGAGGGAGGGAGGAGGGGGGCTGACATGGACAGAGGGGGGATGACATGGTCAGAGGGAGGATGACATGGAGGGAGGGAGGGGGCTGACATGGACAGAGGGAGGCTGACATGGACAAAGAGGGGCTGACATGGAGGGAGGGGGGCTGACATGGACAAAGGGGAGAGACGGGGACATACTGAACAGACGGGATAAATGCTAGACAGAGGGGAGAGACAGTGCAGATTAGGATTATAATGGGCAAATGGGGGGCTTGGACTGGTAATGGGTTGATTAGGGAAGGCTAGGACTGGGAATGGACTGATCAAGGGAGGGGGTTGGGACTGGTAATGGGCTGATGGGGGGTAGGACTGGTAATGAACTGATGGGGGCTAGCATTGGAAATGAGCTGATCGGGGAGGTTAGGACTGGAAATGGGCTGATTAGAGGAGGCTAGGACTGGTAATGGGCTGATGGGGAGGGTAGGACTGGTAATGGGCTGATTAGGGGAGCCTAGCACTGGTAATGGGGTTGAGGGGGGACTAGCACTGGAAATGAGCTGATTAGGGGAGGCTAGGACTGGTAATGGGCTGATGGGTTGGGGTAGGACTGGTAATGGACTGATAGGCTAGCATTGGATTTGAGCTGATCGGGGTGGGGGGCTATGACTGGAAATGGGCTGATTAGTGGAGGCTAGGACTGGTAATGAGCTGATGGGGGGTAGGATTGGTATTGGGCTGATTAGGGGAGACTAGCACTGGTAATGGGGTTGAGGGGGGGACTAGCACTGGAAGTGAACTGATTGGGGGCTTCGACTATGAATGGGCTGATGGTGGGGAGGGGAGGATAGAGCTGCTGACCTTGGAAGAAAACTGGGGGCTAGGGCTACAAATGGGCTGATACGAGGGGATGGGAGTATGGGACTGGAAGGGAGTGTATGCTGAGAGGGGCTGCCATGGTATTTGTACTAGAAGGGACTGGTCAGTGGGGAAGGAGGGGGACTGGAAGGGAATAGACACCAGTGGCAGTCATGGGAATGCAAGTTGATATTGGAAGGTACTGGGAGTGAAAACTGGAAAGGGGCTGATACTGGGGAGGGTTACTGGGACTGGAAATAGGCTTTTGGAAAGAAGTGAAGAAAATGAAAGAGGAGATAAGAAATGGCCGATGGACCAAAGACCACAGAAAGAGAGCTAAGAGAAGACAGGAAAGCAGAAGCCTCAGATCTGGACCAGCATGATCAGAGAATAAATTGGTCAGACAACAAAGGTAGAAAAAATAATTTTATTTCATATTAGTGATTTGACTACAAAATCATTATAATTTTGAAATCAAATATTGTTACTTGTTATTGTGATTAATTTTTGTGGTTTAAATAAGTAAATTTTATAAATAAAAACATATTGCAAAGGCCTATAGTATATTAATAATTCAACAAATGATTACAGCGACAATGCGTTAACGGTAAAGGAAGAGAGACACATTTGATTTTATCATTGTGGGTCATTGCAAGTTGACAATGGTAAAAGGGGTCACGGTACAAAAAAGGTTGAGAACCACTGCACTAGACACTAGTGAGATCATCCTTGTGAGTACCTTGGGGGGAGTGGCTTATTCTTGGGGGGGGGCAAAGTGCAGCCGTGCTATATGCATTGTTACCAGCCAACATGTATGCTCTCTGCTCCAATCTCGCCCTGTTGCACTAAGAGCGGTTAGCAAGATATTTTCACTATGCTGACTGCTTTTAGCACACGGTAATAGTTACCAAGGGCCATTAGTGCATACAAAAATACTCTGTAATAGTTACCACACTTTAATAAAAGGGCCCCAAAGTTATTCAAAGTTTATAAAACAGGCAATTGTGAGGATTTGCAGAAGGAACTAGTGAGATTACGAGACCAGACCTCTAATTGGCAGGTGAAATTTAATGAGGACAATGCAGAGTGATGCCAATAAGGAAAAAATAATCCCAACTTCAGGTACATAAGGCTGGATTCTGAGTTACCACCTAAGAAAAAGATCTTGGCATTGTTTTGGATAATACTTTGACATTTTCAGCCAAGTGTTCTGTGGCTGCTGAAAAACCAAATGGAATGTTAGGAATTATTTGAAAATGGATGAAGAGCAAAATAGAGAATATCACTTTGCCTCTGCAGAGTTCCCTGGTGGACTGCACCTTGAGTATTGTGTACAATTTTATTCACTCCGTCTCAAAAAGATATAGTACAACTTAGAAAAAGTTTAGAGAAGGGGATAAAAACGATAGAGATAGAATACTTCCCATATAAAGAGACCGAATGGGTTTAGGCTTTTCAGCTTTGAAAAAGAGATACTGAAAAGGGATGTGATACAAGTTAATAAAATTGAGTGGGGAGGAACAGTTAAATAGAAGGCAGTTGTTTCAATCTGTCAATCACAAAAACAAAGCGACACTCCATGAAACTAATGACCAACAGATTGAAAACATATTGCACAAAGACTTTTTTTCACATGGTGCATAATTAAGCTGTGGCTTCTGTTACCAAAGGATGTAGCCAAGGTGCTCAACATAGCAAGATTCAAGAGAGGTTTGGGCAAATTTCTGGAGGAAATGTCCATTAAAAATTATAAGCTGGTGGGTATACTTGGGAGAACCATTTATTATCCCTGGAAATGAACGATATGAGAGAGATCTTCCCAGACTAACCACTATTGTAGATAGGCTGATAGGCACAATGGACCTTGGTCTGACACAGCATGACTTTTCTGTTTATGCACTAGTAGTTTAACGTGCTGCCTTAACAGTTGACATGGTGATTTCCATATTGACCGCTAAGGTAGAACTGGGTAGAAATAGTAAACATGACACAGTTAATGCATGTAATATGTGTAACTATCTGCTTTGGGTTATCTGCCATTTACTTAGTGCACAATAAAGAACTTTTCTCTGCATTGTGTGAGAGACAAAACGTTTCAAACCTCTCCAACAGTTAACATGGAAGCTTTGTGGGTTACATGAATTAATGTTTAGCTGTTAACCTACAGTAACTGCAAAATCTTACCACATTTTAGTAAATAGGCCCCTCTGTCTGAAATGGCCCAGCCCAATAGTTCCGCAGCAGCAGCACGCTCATTTCTATTCTGTGAGGATAATGTCTCCGGGTCAGTTTTGTGCATAGCATGATAGTCATGAACATCACCCCTAAGATGGGAGTATAAGCACTGGTGATGGATTTGTAAACTTTTGAGGATGAGGAGAAAAGGCAAGAGGGGCATCCTAGTCTTGACCCAAGAGCAGCATCCTTATGTTGTCTTGAGTGCATGTGTATCATTTTCTTGGGGAAATAGAGATTTTTGCAACTTATCCATGTGGCTGTCACTGACATAACTGGTTAGACAGGGAAAGTGGAAGTAATACATATTTGAAAAATCCTGGGTAACTATGAATAAACTCATGGTATCAAATTGCCACTTGGGTATTTTACAATAATGCTAGTAGTCTTAAATGAACAGGAGGAAGATGCTGAATGCAGTGAGAACTGGGGTTGACAGTTTCTTTGACTGGGTGACCAGGGAGTTGGACAAAGGGAGAGCCCTAGATGTGGTGTATTTAGATTTCAGTAAAGCCTTTGACACCATTCCTCAAAGGTGAATTATAAACAAACTGAGCACCCTAGGGGTGGACCTTAAAGTTACTGCTTGGGTTAGAAATTGGTTGTGTGGGAGGCGACAAAGAGGACAGGTAAATGGAGCTCACTCTGAGGAGAAGGACGTTACCAGTGGTGTGCCCCGGGGATCTGTCCTTGGTCTGATTCTTTTTAACATCTTTGTTAGTGATATTGCAGAAGGGCTGTCTGGTAAGGTTTGCCTCTTTGCAGATGATACCAAAATCTGCAATAGAGTAGACATCCAGGAAGGTGTAGATAACATGAGGAGGGTTCTAGCTAAGTTTGAAGAATGGTCTAGCATTTGGCAGCTGGGATTTAATGTTAAAAAATGTAAGGTCATGCATTTGGACTGCAGCAATCCAAGGGAGCAATATAGTATAGGGGGTAAAGTATTTTTGTCCACCAAAGAAGAGCGGGACCTAGGCGTGGTTGTGTCTGATGATCTCAAAGTAGCTAAACAGGTAGAAAAGGCAACGGCAAAAGCTAGAAGGATGCTTGGGTGCTTATGGAGAGGAATGGCTAGCAGAAAAAAGGAGGCAATAGTGCCTCTGTATAAGTCTTTGGTGTGACCTCATTTGGAGTATAGTGTGCAATTCTGGAGACTGCACCTTCAAAAGGATATAAACAGGATGGAGTTAGTACAGAGGGTGGCTACTAAAATGGTTAGTGGTCCTCATTATAAAGCATATGAGGACAGACTTAAGGATCTTAATATGTACACCTTAGAGGAAAGGCATGATAGAGGTGATATGATTGAGATGTTTAAATACCTCCATGGCATAAATGTACAGGGGAAGAGCCTCTTTCAATTGAAAGCAAGTTCTATTACGAGTGGACATGGGATGAGGGTGAAGGAGGATAGATTCAGGAGTGATATGCGGAAATATTTCTTTATGGAAAGAGTGATGGATCCGTGGAATAGTCTCCCAGTGGAGGTGGTAGAGATGAGGACAGTATCCGAATTCAAAAAAGCATGAGACAAACACAGAGGGTCTCTAAAGGAAAAAAAGGGACTGTTGTTGTTATTGATATGGAAAGACAGACTAGATAGGCCATGTGGTCTTTTTCTGTTGCCATATTTCTGTTTCTATGTATGAAATGCCTGTATCATTTTGATAATGGATATGAACTCCCAGAAAAGCAATGATATAAAAAAATTATGTGATGAAATGTTAAGTGCAGTCAGATTGATGATGACTCATGGTGATTCTCTGGATAATTATTCCAAACTGTTCAGTCTTCAGTCAGGAGGCTAATTGTTGATAAAGTGGCACCCATAGCTGCTGCTATTGTATTCATCCATTGCATTGCTGATCTTCAGCCTTTTTGGTGTTTCTTTTTTTTTTTTTTAGAAAGTTTATTTATCCTTTGTAAATCATACAGTACAAACATTTGGTGTTTCTAAGTCTGATGCATCACTGACATTGATCCTGATGGCTTCCAAGGCAACACCGAATGCTAGTAGTTACATAGACATCGAAGAGCTTTTGAGCCACTCGAAGCTGAGCACCCATAGGTCATTTGGACATCAGTCATCCATTGATGTTCCCCCAAGGACAAGGAAGGATTTGGCTTAGTCTTTATCGGTCTTATGGTCAAGGATGTGAAACAGGAAGAGGTCCAAGTGCATTAGCATTGCAGTTCTCCAAGATACAGTAATCAAGAGCATTACAGGTTCACAGGAGTGCCCCTCCAAGCTGCCCCTAAGAGAGAGAAGACTAACCTCACTATTTAAGGAGGGGACAGCACCAGTCTTTCTTTAGCTGATGCCTGTATGCTGATACCCCTTTTCAGATTTCAGGAGCATAAGTTGATTCTATTACACCCCACCCCCCCCCCCGTGCCTTTTGGAGATGACAGCTATGGAGAATTGCCTTCTAAAGACTGGAGGAGAGAATCTTGATGCTTTTCGCCATGCAACATGTCAGGGCCTTATGAATGTTGCTATGTTGCCTCAGGGCATCCAGTCTTTCCTCAAGAAGCACAGCATGCATGCTCGAGAGGCATCAACACTGGGGCATCCAAGGGCTCTGACCAAGTTTACTGCCCAGTCAATATTACTCCAGTGCATAGGAAGTCATCGGTGGATTGATACTACCAAAGAAGCCTCCCGATCCAGGGAAGGAGAGTTGACCAGGCAGAGATTCAGAAGTACTTTAATGTCCTCTCTGAGTCTGATTCAGAAGGCTGCTATTTAACTTATTTAACTTATAGCATCATCGAATATACAGATAAAGTAGTGGTGCTGAATATACAAATAGTACTCTCACCATGCCAGCACTTTCTGTTTAATTGAGGCCTGCTCTATGGCACATGGGAAGTGGAGGAGTAACCTAGTGGTTAGAGTAACAGCCTAGTACCTAAGAGATCAGGGTTCGATTCCCACTGGCACTCCTTGTAGTCTTGAGCAAGTCACTTTACCCTCCATTGCCTTGGAAGAAAAGGCCTGGCAATCTACTTCCGGTCATAGTTTGCAAAGAAAACCCAAGGACTGCGGAGTTGCCAGACATCAACATTGATTTGATGGCCCTTTTAAAAAAAAAAAAAAAAGCTCTTATTCTAATAGTGGTTAAATTGCTGCTATCTGGATAATATTCTGGCCTGCCCTCACTCATCCCCTGACATGGCCCACAAATGTATTTTTTGAAAATACATGACTGGGCTAATTATGGGTTTGCCAGCTAAGGCATAATTACCTTTGAATATTCATCTAATAGAATGTAATTGCTTATTCATATAGACTATTCCCAGACTAAGAAATGAAACTTTCCCAATAACCGGTGCAGAGCAGAAGTAGGGTCTTTCACTTTACAACTCACCATACAAAAAAGATTCTATTTAAATTCTGGTGTCATATCAGTAATATTACCACAAACTTCCTCCACTGCCAGACATTGTGTTTTCTAGCACAAACCACTTTAAATGGACACTCAAAAATGTATCATACCATAATAGCACCAAGTCCAAGAACTCAAACTGCAGCAACTCTACCAATGAAAAGTCAGCACTACAAATTCTCTAGAACACCAGTACACCTCCATATGGGAAAAGAGGAGAAGCCGGATTGCTACAGATTCCAACACAAAATCTTCATGTGAGCAAAATCCTTCACCTTAGCTACACATGCAAAACACAGACACCATTACCTAATAAAGATTATACATCAAAAAAGTAGACACAAAAGGAAATAGAAAACCCCTGAAGCAGACTGTGGAACAATGAAGAAAGAAAGAGAAATATATTTCCCCCTGAACTATAAAAAACACACATTTTCAAAGTAGACATATTTCATTCTCTAAAAACTAACATTTTTTGTACCTTTTGATCATTTTATCTTTCAAGCTGGGTTAGTCCTGGTCACTATCACTTCATCTTACTGGTTCTCTCTTAAGTTGTTTTCCGGGATCTTATTTCTGTTTTCTGCTTCTTTATTCACCCTGCCTTCTTTCCTTTGTTCCTATATCTCGCTATGAAGTTTATTCTTCTGGTTTATCTTTTTTTTTTTTCTCCATTTCTCTCATCTGCCTTTTTACCTAACTGTAGCTAAATTGAATCCTCCTTGTCTCTATTCTATGGTCTTCAGTCTCCCTCTTTGGACCTTTTATCTATCTAACCAGGTTTCCATTTCACACCCTGACCTCATTCCTTCTTCAGCCTTAGACCACCATTTTAAACCCACTTTCTAGTTTTCTTCTTCCGTATCCTTCCTCTGTATTCATCCCCTCTCCAAACTCATCTATCTTTTCTGCTGCTCATCCCCTAATCAGCTCCAGCTCCTTCCCTATCACTCATTTCCTTGCCAATTCTTGTCCCTTTCTTATACCTTAACCCAACCCTATTTCTACCCTCTCACCTCCTCCAAGATCTGTCTCCTTCCTTTGTCTCTCACCTACTCCATATCCCTCTGCCCTTTTCAACAGTCTCCCAACCTTTCCAGGCCTTTCAAAACACTCCCCCCCCCCCCCCATATTTCTGCAATCACTTTCACAGCCCTACTCATACCCCTCACCCAATCATCTACTCCCCATTGTCGTCCTAATCTCTAGTCAATTTTTTGGTCCCCACTCTGCGCCCCCCCCCCCCTGCTAATCCCCAAGCCTGAC
Organism: Ichthyophis bannanicus; assembly: GCA_033557465.1. NCBI lineage: Eukaryota > Metazoa > Chordata > Amphibia > Gymnophiona > Ichthyophiidae > Ichthyophis > Ichthyophis bannanicus. The sequence continues at coordinate 206,950,550 of CM066034.1, forward strand.
TCTTACACCTTGCCCATTCCCTGAACCCTCACTTAGAATCCCAGTACCCAGCAAATCTTAGAATCTCCAGGAACAAGCAGGAATGCAGTCTTCACATATGGCTGACATCTGCATCAACGAAGCCCCGCATGGGAACATTCCCCAGGATCCAATAGGAATGCATTTGGGAGCATCCTTCCACACATGTCTGCCTGCCTTCCCACCTTCCTAGTAATTCTCCTCAGTCGTCTTTTTTTCCACGACACCATCAGGACCTTGTCCTCAATCCGCTGTTAAAATTCGTCAAGTGCCTTTGGGAACATACTATTTGCCTTCCCGTCGGCCTGGAGCGGTATTGAGCACTCCGGTCTTTCTTTTTTTGCCAAACCTTTCCAATTTTCCTTTTATTTTAGTTATTTTTCTTTATTTGCAGCATTGTCATTTTTTTGATCACCTCAGTTAGGCCACCATTGCACTTTTTGATTTTGCCTCAGTGTTGTTCTCAAAAATGGAGAAGCCACACAGTAGCTTCAAAAAATGTACTAAGTGCTGAAGCATTATTTTGGCTACCGATATGCATGACTGGTGCTTAAAATGTTTGGGCCCAGATCATGATGCCTCAGCTTGCACCCTCTTTAAACAGATGACCTGGAGGGGCCTTAAAATCTGTGAACAGCAAAGGGGAAGGTTTTTTCCATCAGACTCAGCCGCTTCAGCACACTCTTCGGTGGCCTCCACACAGTTGCAGTCCTCACAACAGTCCCATACTTCCTTTAGGTCCAAGCATACCAAACACAAGTCCTCGTCCGAGGCAGACAAAGTATCAAAAACCTCTGCCTCGACATCCGGAGAAAAGATATTGTGGTCTTTGGCATCGGCATCCGATTCTGATACCAGACATCAACACCGCACTCACCCTCAGAGGAACTGGACATTGATCGGCTTGTAAAACAGCCCTGGCGGGAGGATACTTCCTCCAAAGCACCAGAGGGGCTCCAGGAGGCTCCCGAGGCATTGTCCTCTGTGGAACCCCTGGTACCATGTTCCGCTACAGTGGCACAAGGCTTGATACAGGAGTCCTCCCGGTCCCACTCGCCTCCAGTCTCCCTCAATCAGTGAGTACAGGTTATCGAGCGGAGTCTGGCTACTATCCTGGCAGCCATAGTGCTGGGGCCTTCGAGGCCCTTTGGATCCATGGATCTGATGCCCAACCTTGTGCTTGGTGCATTGAGACTTCCATGGTATCGAGACTGCCACTGGCATCGTCCCACCCAGGACAGATATCCCCTTTGGAACCAGTGTCTGCGCCAGGTTCTGAACACCTCTGTTCCGAGACTTCACGACATTGGCACTAATCCTCAATGTTGATGTTGGAACGGCATTGATGCCACGATTCTGACCGTCACTACTTTGATTTCCTTCAAGGTTCCATTTCCTCTGAATCGGACAACGAATCTATCGATTCCGTTCTTCTCTAAGACATTCCCTCTGACCCCTCTCCACTGCATGAGAAGCATCATTTACCGCCCAAAGACATATCCTTCCAGAATTTCATCAGAGACATGGCAGCTGCCCTCTCTTTGACGGTCTCCACAGACGGAGCCAAGCGTTGAAGAACTTGAGATTCTTCAATACCCCTCAACTCCCAAGGAGGCTGCTACGCTTCCCATCCGTCACATCCTCCAGAACCTCATGTTCACATGTGGGAAGCTCCCTTAACAGATCAGTCAACAGGAGACTGGACACTCTGTACTGAGGTCTCCCCTTGCCTGGGTTTTCAAAAACCTCAATTACCCCACCATTCCATGGTTGTGGAATCAGCAATCTGTCAATTTAATAGTACTGAACATCACTCCTTGATTCCCCCAGGCAGAGATTCTAGGACTCTAGATGCATTTGGACATCTGTGCTTCCAGGCAATAATGCTAGTATCTAGGATAAATTCCTGCATGCTTTACATGGGGATGTTCCTGCAAGATGTCACAAAGTACCTCTCTGAATTTACCATCCTGTTGCCACCAGACAAACAGGGCCCGCACCATGGACAAAATACATCCAAATTCCTGACCAGGGCTGCCTTTTAGTCCATCAGTAGGGCAGCAACAGTCTGTATAGGAGCAAGGAGAATGGCCTGGCTGCAGACCTCAGATCTTGAACACTGGGTTCAAGATAGGTTTTCACCTGTGCAAGGAATATTTGCCAGCTTGTTTGGTAAGGGATGGCAGGAGAAGTCAGGTGAGAGAGAGACGGATGATCTCATCATGAAGTGCCTATCCCAGAAAACAGCTGATCCAGCTAAAAAGAAAACTCCTGCCAAGAAGGCTTTCTATCTCGGGAAGAAAAAGTATTATCCGTCTTACCCTACTTATTCTTCTTACCAACCTCAGCAGGGCCCCCATCAGCCCAGAAAGCCTAAGGCTGCTAAACCTCAGCCAGCTCCACAGCAGCAACCCACAACTGTTTTTTGACTGCTTTCAGGAGGGCATAGCCAGTCTTCCCTTAAGGATCCTCTCTCCATCCACGTAGTGGGCAGAATAGTCCGCTTTGCTCACAAATGGCTCTCATTACTTCAGAATCTTGGACCTTAAAGGTTGTGAACCTGGGATATCTGCTCAATTTCCAAGACCTGCCATTCACTTTCTTTCGTGGAACACCTGCACTCCACTCTCCTTCAACAGAAAATAGCAACTCTAATAGTACAGGGGGCAATAGAGGAAGTCCAAACTCCCTGTGGTTCTACTCCCATTATTTCCACATTCCAAAACAGGGGGATTCTCTGGGAACAAGCAGGAAGTCAGTCCTCACATATGGGCGACGTTGGCACCGATGGAGCCCTCGTGGAAGCATCCCCCAGCTTTCAAAGAGAGTCTTTGGGAGATGCCACTACACATGCATGGTTCCCTTCCCGCCCAAGGGTGCCATCTTACTGTCTCCTCTTTTAACGGAGCCCTTCAGATGTCTGTCTGGCTTGTCCCCAGAAAAGTTGATTTTTCTTTCCAAGTTTCATACTCATCTCCAGTATTGCACCGGTACTCTTCCCGCCACTGGGAACTCTTTGTCAAGTTTGAGTCTATTTTTGTAGTTTTATTTTCCTGGCATCTTTGCACCTTTTTTCTCCCAACTGGCAGCCTGGAGAGTCTTCAACCTCGCAGGAGTACTTTTTTTCCCACATGCCTGCCAGTGGCTTTAAGAAGTGTGATCGTTGCTCTAAAATTATGTCTTTAACTGATACACATGACTGCTATCTCCGCAGCTTGGGCCAGACCATGACCCAGCAGCCTGCAGTCTCTGCAAAAGAATGTCCAGTAAGGCCCTCGAACCACCAGCAGCAGCACGATAAATTTTTCCCCGAGTCCCCAGTGCCTCCAAAGGCCAGGGCCTCGTCTGAGGCCCTGACATCTCAGGCAGAACCTCCCGAACTCGAGCCCCATTGTGGGTCCTCAGAAAAGGGGGTCTCCCTTGAGGGAACCCAGGAAGAAGAAGAAACCCTCAAAGGATGTGTCCTTGGATGGTTCCAACGGCCAGGTGCTCCCGGGCCTGGTTCCACAGTCTGAGATGTTAGTCTGAGGCTTCGGAGAGGGAGTAGCCTTCAAAGGTCATACGAAAGGATGCGAACACGCATTCCCCTTCGGGGCAGCATGTGTCTGGCCCAAGTCCCTCGTTGCCTGCACCAAGAGCTGCAGAGCCTTCTGGTCTGGAGTCCAAAATGTCGGCCCTGGAGCACAGTTTGTCTGCCTTCATGGACCAGCAGCGGGTGCTGTTTTCCGGCATGACCGGTTCATCCGCCCCAACCACTGGGCCCTTGATGTCCAAGACATCCCCGGAGTCTGTGACGATCCTTGGCCGAGGTCGCGCTCCACGTCCTGCTCAATGGGACCGTGGTCATCCTCGGCAAGTATGTCGGGCACCAGTCACAGAGCATCGGGGGCCTCGAGGCCTGTGGAGCAGCCCTCCTATGAGTCCTTGACGGACTACTCCGAGTGAGAGATGGAGGATGAGGAGTTCCCTGCTACCTGTCACCACCGTGACATCCCATCTGACTCTTCCATCTCAGAGCCTCGACGGCGGTCCCCGCCGGAGGATATGGGCTTCCTTGATTTTGTCAAGGACATATCAAAGGCCCTGGCATTCCCTACCGAGTTGGAGGAGGACCCTCCGGTGGATGAGTTGGCAATCCCCCAGTACGAGGCTCCTCCGAGGGAATCTCTCACGGTGCCCATTCCTCCCATCCTGGAATGGCTGATGCTCTGGAAATGGGAGAAAACCGGCTTCAGTACCGGTGGTGAGCAAACAGCTCAACTTGATGTACAGAGTCTGCCGGAGCCCGGGCTTCCAAAGGTCACAGCTGTCACATAACTCCATGGTGGTGGAGTCGGCCATGTGTTGGCTGAAAAGCCAGAAGACACACTCCTCGGTGCCCCCGGCAGGGAGGCCTGCACCCTGGATGCCCTCGGCAGAAAGTGCTTCCAGGTCTCAATGTTCATCGGCCGTATCCAGGCCAACCAGCTGTACATGGGCATGTCCCTGAAAGACTCGGTGAAGGAACTTGCCGGGTTCTTAGCTGGTCTGTTCGAGGAACCCTGGCCAAGGCAATCTGTGAATGCTCCAAATTCATGTCTCGAGCGGTCTATGATGGGGTTCGAGTCAGCGGCTTGAATAGCGGCAGTGAGCGTGCTCACCGCCAAGCTTGGCTACAGTCGTCTGACCCTAAGCAGTGGGTTCAGGACAAATTGGTCGATGTCGCCTGCCAAGGAGAGAACCTTTTTGGCAAACCCATGACCAACAAGGCTACCGAGCTGGAGACAGAGTTCATGATGAGGATCAGGCTCTCCAAAAAGACTGCTGCCCATCCTCAACAGAAGGGCTCGGGTAAGAAGTCCTTTTACCTGAGGAAGAGAGCTGCTTACAGAAACTACCCACCTTTTCAGGCCTCCCCGGATCCCCAACAGGGTCAGCAAGTCAAGGGACATGGGCATGGCCCTTGTAAGGAGAAGGCTCCAAAACCCCAGGCACCTGCTCTGACCCAGCCAGGGGGAAATTTTTGACTCCTTGAGCATAGCCTTTCCACCACAAGGAGAGCAGCAGCCCACAAAAGGACGTCTGATCCTCTCTTCCCAGAGGTGGTTGACCATCACCACTGACTTCTGGGTGCTTCGGGTAGTCAGGGAGGGTTACCACTCTGCCTGATTCAGACACGTCCCCCTTATTTCCTGGGAGAGCCCCTCAGGTCTCCCCTCCACTGGAGCCTTCTACTGAAGGAGTTGGCAGGTCTTCTCGAGGAAAAAGCAGTGGAACCGGTGTCTCATCTCAAGGGTGAAGGGTTCTACTCCAGGTACTTCCTCGTGTCAAAAAGGACAGGGGGCCTAAGACCCATCCTCAACCTATGCAACCTCAACAAATTCCTGGTGAGGGAGAAGTTCAAGATGCTCTCCCTTGGAACATTGCTGCCATACCTACAGCAGGGAGATTGGCTATGCTCCTTAGACCTCAAGGATGTTTATACTCATATCCTCATTCACCCCAACCACAGGCAGTACCTGCGGTTTGTAGTGGGAGGAAGGCATTTTCAGTACAAGCTGCTCCCCTTCAGCTTGGTCTCATCCCCAAGAGTCTTCACAAAATGCCTGGCAGCCGTGGCCACCTTCCTCTGCCTCCAGGGGGTCTTTGTCTTCCCCTAGCTGGACGACTGGCTCATAAAGGGAAGTACAGCCTCAGAGGTGCAGCAGGCCACCGCATGCACCATCCAGGTCCTGCAACACTTGGGGTTTGTCATAAACTACCCCAAGTCTCACCTCCTCCCGACACAGTGTCTGGAGTTCATCAGGGCAAAGCTCGACACTCTCTAGTCGAAGGCCTTCTTGCCCAGGGTCAGAGGCGACCGTCTCAGGACTCTGTCATGGGACATACAGTACCGTCCCTCAGTGCTCGCCCGGCTTCTTCTTTGCCTCCTCGGGCACATGGCCTCCACAGTTCATGTCACCCAGATGCTTGCCTCCACATGAGGGTGGCATAGTGGTGCCTCCAGGACCAGTGGTCTCAGGCCACGGGTCGCCTCCGAGACAGTGTCTCTTTAACACACCAACTGGCGGACTCCCTTGTCTGGTGGCAGTCTCTCCAGCATCTCGAGGCAGGCATGCCTTTTAGGCCCCGAGCCCTTCAAGGGTCCTCACCACAGATGCCTCCCTGCTTGGTTGGGGAGCACACTTGAGAGAGCTCCGCACTCAGGGCAACTGGTCACTGCTCTACTTAGCCCTGCAACTGGTCACTGCTCATATACTTAGCCCTGCAAGTCTTCTGCCACCACCTGCATCACCAGCCTGTGCTGGTCCAGACAGACAACCAGATGGTGATGTTCTGTGTGAACAAACAGGAGGGGGGGGGTACAGGGTCTTCTACCCCTTGTCAGGAGGCACTGGTCCTCTGCTTCTATGCAATCCAAGAGGATATTCTCCTGTGAGAAGTGTACCTGCCAGGCCAGGACATCCTTCTGGCCGACAGGCTGAGCAGTCCTCCAGCCGCACGACTGGCTGCTGGAACCCAGGGTAGCCAATCGGCTTTTCCGGCTCTGAAGGGAGCCCGTGATGGACCTGTTCACCAGCCCAGACAACTTCCAGTTGCCCCGCTTCTGTTCCCAGCAGGCCCACCTCTTCAGGGTAGCAGCGGATGCGTTCCTTGTCTCATGGTCAAAAGGCCTCATGTACGCCTTCCCTCCCATGCCACTGATCGCCAAGACCTTGTTCAGGTCCCTCCGTGACAGGGCTTCGCTCATCCTGATATCCCCTCAGTGGCCTAAGCAACCGTTGCTCCTCTGACAGTGGAGACCCTCATCCCCTTGGGGGCCTCTTTGAGACTCCAGTCCCAGGAGGGTGGCTCTCTTCTGCACCCTAACCTGGGTCCCTGTTGCTGACAGTGTAGCTGCTGAGAAGGTGACTCTGGCCCCTTTCGGTGGCGATGGAAGAGATTCTGCTGGCCTCTCTCAAGGCCTCTACTAGGAAGACTACGCCCTCATGTGGCGCAGGTTCTTGGCTTGGTGTGCTGAGCACGGGGCTAACCATTTTCCTGCCTAGTGGGACTGGTATTACAGTACCTTCTCCATCTCTCTCATTCTGGGCTCAAGTCTAACTCCGTCCGAGTGCACCTTAGTGCCCTGGCGGCGCACCATTATCTGGTGGATAGTAAGCCCCTTTTGGTCCAACCTCTGGTGACCTGTTTTCTTCGGTGCCTACTCCTATCAAAGCCCCCAGTTCACCCTCCGGCAACCGAATGGGACTTCAATGTAGTGTTGGGACAGCTCTCGCCCATCCTTCGAGCCTCTGGCTACCTGCTACCTTCGCTACCTCTCTTGTGGCTTTCCTGGTTGCGTTCATCTCTGCTCGCAGAGTTAGCGAGCTTCATGCCCTTGTGGCAGAGGCAGAACAAAAGAAGCAACAAAGTATCTGTAGGATACATAGGAAACAAAGGAACAGATACCAAGACTGGCGGATATTCAGGTTTAAACAGACCCCTTTTACTGACCCCTATGCGTTTCGGCCATAGGCCTTCTTCAGGGGGATATCAAATGAGGAAACAAACCTTTTGATAAAAGCTTTCTTGCAAATAAAGGACATTAACCACGCTTTTGATAAAGTTTTTATCAAAAGGTTTGTGGCAGAGGCGCTTTACACCAGGTTCTACAAGAACAAGGTGGTGCTTCGCACGCACCCCAAATTCCTGACGAAGGTAGTATCACCCTTCCATCTCAACCAGGAAGTAGTGCTCCCTACCATCTTTCCAAGACCTCACTCCAGTCGGCCGGAGATGGTCCTTCACCTTGGACTATAAGAGGGCTTTGTCCTTCTATATCTAATGCACTCAGGGTCACCACAAAGCATATTGGCTTTTCATCTCCTACGACCCCAGTAGGCTGGGGGAGGTTGTGACCAAGCGTACGCTATCCACCTGGGTAGCCGACTGTATTGTCCTCGCCTATGAGCAGGCAGGGTTCCCACTGGAAGGCCACATCACGGTGCACCAAGTCAGGACCATGGCGGTCTCGGTTGCAAACTTGCGCTCTATCCCAATGGCGGACATCTGTCAGGCTGCCACCTGGTATTCAGTCCATACCTTCGCAGCTCATTACTGCTTGGAAAAAGAGTCCTGACGGGACTGTGCCTTTGGCCAGGCTGTGCTTCTTAACCTTTTCGAGGTTTAGGCAACTCCTACCCTCCTACCCTTCTGTGTTCAGGCTACCGGAGTGCTGGTTTCATCGGACACAGGTCCTACTGTGGTCTGTGGACACGGTCTCATTTGCTGCTGCTTCCGGCTCTCCATGAGGGAGCCCCTCTTTTTGCTATTGGCTTTCGGTAGCCTGTAGTTGGGGAGTCCCATATGTGAGGACTGACTTCCTGCTTATTCCCGGAGAAAGCGTAGTTTCTCACCTTTAGCAGGTGTTCTCCGGAGACAGTAGGAATCAGTCCTCACAACCCCTCCCTCCTCCCCTTGGAGTTGCTCCTTTACCATCTTTTATTTTTGCTGTCTTTTAACTATGTCATCTGACTGAGCAAGATGGCACCCTTGGGAGGGGAGGGGAACACGCATATGTGGTGGCATCTCCCAAAGTCTTTCTTTGAAAAGCTGGGGGGATGCTGCCGTGAGGGCTCCATCGGTGCTGACATCACCCATATATGAGGACTGATTCCTGATATCCCTGGAGACCACCTGTTACAGGTGAGTAACTACGCTTTCTCCATAATCTTACCCCTGTTAACAGCAGAACTTGCATCAGCACCCAGACTTTTCAGAAAGTACCTAGCAGTTGGGCGACCTACCTCCGCACTCTGGGCACCTTAGTCTTCCCTTACTTAGATGATTGGCTGATAAAGTATGATACCCCTCACGCAGTTACCGTATCGCTCCAACTCACCATCTTGGTACTACAGCATCTTGGTTTTGTGGTCAACTACCCAAAGTCCCATCTTGCTCCAACACACACTGAAGTTCATCGGGGTTCTATTAGACACTATGCAGTCTCAAGCCTTCCTTCCCAGAGATTGGCTCCACCATCTCATTGAGTTGGCAACTCATTGACAAGGTCGGACAGGTCTCAGTGCAAGAGACATGTTCCATTTCTTTGGACACATGGCCTCCACAGTCCATGTCGTGCCATTTGCTCAACTTCACATGGGGGATGGCACAGTGGACTCTTTAAGATCAGTGGAAGCAATCCATAGGTCATCTCACAGACAAGATCACCATCACATCTCGGTTAATAGACTCCCTGAACTGGTGGTGCACAACTCAAAATCTTCTCGTTGGGATCACCTTTTCGAATGTCCACACCACAGTGTACCCTGATGACAGATGCTTCCAAGCAGGGCTGGGGGGCTCATCTCAATGGTCTCATCACGCAAGACCTCTGGTCCTCCAGAGAAGCTATTTACCACATCAACCTTTTGGAACTCAGGGCAATTGCCAAGGCCCTTTGTGTGTCCTGTCCTGTCAGCTGACCTGGCGATTGGTCCTCATTCAAACTGACAACCAGGTAGCCATGTACTTCCCGTGGGTGCCATCTTGCTCAGTCTCCCTTTTTCCGCAGAGCCCTTCAGATGCATGTCCTCGTCCCTTGGAAAATGTCTTTCGTTTTTGCCCTACTGACCTTCTATGTTCCGGTTGCACCAGTCCTCTACCCGTCCTTCCCCTGCTCTACCTTCTTAGAGCTGTTAGGGGGCAGTTTTTTCTTCACCTTTTTGCCAATGGGCTTTGCGCCCTTTTATTTCCCTAACCACTGGCCGCATGGGTCTTCGACCTTGCGGGGGCCATTTTTGCTCCTATGGCCACCAGCTTCAAAAAATGCGATAGATGCTCTAGGAACATGTCGCTTACGGACACTCACAACTATTGTCTGTGGTGCCTGGGAGCTGATCACGATCCGGAGCTCTGTTTGGTCTGTAAGAAAATGTTCTCTAAGGCCCTGCTCAGTTGTAAGCAGCTGTCCAAAAACATCTTTAGAAAGGCCGCCTCAGAATCCCCGATGGCATCCTCGGCCGTCTCTCCCCAGTGGGGTGTGGTCCCCCACTTCGCCCCCACGCTCTCGGCGGCACTCCAACCAGGGTTCCCCTGAGATGGAATGGCACAAGAAGAAGAAGGCCTTGAAGTCGCTGTCTGGAGCTCCTGATAAGTGCGGGCGCTCCCGCATTTGGTTGCTTAGGCCCCCTTCAGCATTCCCGAGAGTTGGACAAGGAGTGGCCCCGCAAGGTACCTCTTACGGATATGGAGACCTCCAGCGAAGGTGCCCAGTCTCCTGAGGGCTGTCCCAGGGAGGACCCCCCCTCTCTCCTCGACGTCCGACCGGTGACTCCGGGGTCGGCGTCACAGGGCCCCATGCCCGCATGGGAGTTCTACATGCTGGCACTAGAACGCAGCATTTCTGCTTTCATTGTTTCCCAGCAAGCGCTCACAGCCAGCTTCGCTGACTCGCGCTCAGAGACCATGGGTTCCTCGCGTGGGACACCGAAATCCATCCAAGAAACCCCCGAGAGCCCTGGGCCTCATGAGGGTCCTTGATGTCAGTCTCGCTCGCCCTCCTGTTCCTCAGAAGTGAGATCTTCCAGGGCCTCCGGCTCCAAACAGGCCCCGGCCGCTAGACAGGGCGATCTGCCAGGCTCGGACTCCTCGACAGAGTTCAGGTTGAATTCTCGTCTGAAAGCCTGGATGGGGATGAGTTGGATGCGGAACTAGAAGGGGACGAAGACCTGGAAGATGGGGAGATCCCCAAACAGGAGGAAAGGGTATGCATTGTCCGGGTATTCCGCAGAGAGGAGTTACCGGCACTCATAGTCGAATCGCTCAAGGCACTTAATATGCCCATTAGTAGTCTACCAGATGACGAGAGGCTAGAGGAATACCCTACTGCAGGCGGTCCATAAGCCGCAGAAAGTTTTTCCTGTGCATAGAGTAGTTTGACAGATGATTCAAGATGAGTGGGATCTGCTGGAAGCTGGCCTCAAAGGGTCAAGGGCAATGGCATGTCTCTACCCACTGTCAGACCAGGACTGCGAGCTCTTTTGACCTCTGAAGTTGGATGCAGTGGTTTCGGCGGTCATAAAGAAGACAAACGATTCCGGTGGAAGGCAGTGCGGCGCTGAAGGATGCCCAAGATAGGAGATTAAACACCTTTCTAAAACAGGCCTTTGATGTCAATACCCTTTCGCTACAAACCTCCATTTGCAGAGCCTGTGTGGCCATAGCTTGCCTGCATTGGTCACAGTGGTTGCAGCAACAAGGGGAGATAGTGACGGACTGGGTGGGGGAGGTGGCCAGGCTTGAGTTGGGTGCCACTTATTTGGTGGATATCCACTACGACCTCATTAGAGAACTGGCGAACAGCATGTCCTCGATAGTCGTGACCCACTGCTATCTCTTGCTGTGCAGTTGGGCAGCAGACAGCTCCTCTAAGGCCCGGCTCAGCAAGCTCCCCTTTAGGGGCAAATTGCTCTTTAGGGGAGGACCTGGACAAATTGGTGAAAGACCTAGGGGAGTCCAAAGGAGGGTGGCTTCCTGAAGATAAGCAGAAACAAAGTTTTGCCCTCCCACCTCCCGGAGTCAGCCGTAGGACAATCAGGCATTTCATCCATCATGCTTTACCCCCTTTCAGAAGGGCAGATTCACTTCTAGGATGCAAGGCTTTCGAGACTTCTGATGAGCTGAAAAGAAGGTTTCCCACTTCTTCATCCTCAGGACCCAAGAAATCACAATGAAGCGAGGGGGGCCCAGATAGCAGTGCAACCCTTAGGGGACCACCTGTGGGAATTCTACCCTGCCTGGGCCCAGATCACCTCTGACCAATGAGTCCTGGAGGTTATTTGAGAGGGTTACGCCCTCAAATTTGCTTGCCTGGTGGGCAGCTCTTTCATTCAGTCTCCGTGCTAAGCATGTGCCAAAGCCACAACGGTCCAAGCCACCTTAACACGACTTCAGCTCAGGACCGTGGTGCCAATCTCCTAGGACCAGTGCGGCTCTAGTCGATACTCTATCTATTTTGTGGTACCAAAAAAGGAGGGCTCCTTCTGCCCAATTATAGACCTCAAATGACTAAACCGCTGCCTCCGGGTTCCACATTTTCACATGGAGATTCTGCACTCTGTTATTGTGGCAGTCAGAAAAGGAGAGTTCCGGACACCCCTAGATTTTACAGAGGCGTATCTGCACATCCCCATTTGATAAGAGCACCAGCGATTCCTCAGGTTTGCGGTCCAGTTTTGTGCATTGCCATTCAGTCTCGCGACTGCACCACGGATCTTCACCAAAGTCATGTTAGTGGTGGCGGTGGTGCTTCGTTGGGAAGGTGTGCTGGTCTATCCGTACCTCGATGACTGGCTTATTCAGGCAAAGTTCAGGGACAAGAGTGAGCAGGCAACTGCTCAGATGGTTCAGTTCCTTTGAAGCTTAGGTTGGGTGGTCAACTTGGCCAAGAGTCATCTGGTCCCTTCCCAGGAACTCAAGTACCTGGGAGCAAGGTTCGACACCTGCGCAGGGCGAGTGTTTCTCCCAGCGCAGCGTGCTCGATGACTTTGAGCCTTGATGCGCCAGTTTCTAGGTAGGATGGAACTGACGGCCTGGCATTATCTTCAGGTCCTGGGGACCATGGCAGCCATTCTGAAGCATGTGCCTTGGGCAAGGACGCATATGTGGCCTCTGCAGAGGGCCTTGCTGCAATGTTGGTCCCACCAAACTCAGCCTCTGTCCCAGAAACTCCTGTGCCCAAGAGCGACCAAATGAACAGGGTTGCCCCTAGAATTGCTTTCCTGTGACTACCAATGCCAGCCTGGCCAGTTGGGGGCCCATGCTGAGGGAAAGATCGCTCATGGACTTGGGGGGGCAATAGAAGCCAGTTGGTTGAGCAACAGGCTCGAAATGCAAACGGTACTCCTGGCATCCAGAGCTTCAAGACACAGTTGCAGGGAAAGGTGGTAAGGGTCCTTTCGGACAACACAACCACAGTGGCCTACATCAACCGCCAGGACAGCATGGGCAGCGCGGCCTTGGAGAAGGAGGCCCGAAGCACTACTACACTGGGCAGAGAGCCACCTTCAAGATCTGTCGGCAGTGCATGTTGTGGGTGCTGACAACATCATGGTGGACTATCTCAGTCAGGTACGAGTGGACCCAGGGGAGTGGGTGCTCAACCAGGAGGTGTTCACCCAACTGGTGCGCCGCTGGGGCACCCCGATGATGGATCTGATGGCGACCTTCCAGTCTGCAAAGGTGAGCCGCTTCTTCAGGAGGGAGCGGATGTTAGAAGGTTTGGATGCCCTAGTGCAAAGATGGCACAAACGGGAGCTCCTGTATGTGTTCCTGCTGTGTACTTTGATAGGATGGGTTGTGCAAAAGATTGAAGTGCACTGGGGCATGGTAATCTTGATAGCTGTGGATTGGCCAAGGCATCCGTGGTACACTGACCTGGTGCGGATTCTGGCAGATCGGCCGTGGCCTGCCGGTTCGGGAAGACCTGCTTTTGCAGGAGCTGGTACATATGCCCCAAGTGATTCTCGCTTACGGCCTGACTCTTGAGAGAGCGAGATTGAGGAAGAAAGGTTACTTGCTTCATGCAATTTCTATCTTGCTAAAGGCTAGAAGGCGCTTGACCTCTCTCGTTTATGTTCGGGTCTGGCATATCTTCAAGGCCTAGTACAGTGATGGCTAACCTTTTTGAGCCCGAGTGCCCAAACTGCCGCACAAAACCAAAGAATTTCCTCAAAGTGCCAGCACGTCATTTGCATAAGTGGTCTTATTTGCATAAATATTTGCATAATGTTACCATACACTAACTTTTAGTAAACATGTCTCTTAATGAGTGTATGGATAAAGAAAGACTAAAAGATTTCTACATTACTATAATCCAGTGCCAACCGCCAGGCACATTAGGAACTACTACAAACGCTGCCCATTTAGAACCCATAGCAAACCCGCCGTATCCTGACAGCATTACCAGGACTCACAAAGCACCATACCTTACCTATCAAAAGGCAACACTGCAAATATTAAACCAATACATTTCAGTGAATACTGGCAACGTCAAATAGGAATTTCCTCTTGTACCAAACAAAGCGCAGATGTTAATGATGCACATTTCCCAGAGCTGACATATTCCAGTTAATAAATTCAAAATAAAGAGATATCTTTCTACCTTTTGTGCATTTTTTTTCAGTTGCAATTGGTCCAGCCATTTTCTTCTGGTTTCTTCATGTTTTCTGCTAACTCTCCATCGTCTGCTGTCCATTTGTCCTTTCTTCTCTCTTCTAGTTTTTTTTCCATTCTCTCTCTCTCTACATCTGCTTTAACATACTAATCTTTCTCCTTTTGCTCTTTCCTCATTCCTATTTCATCCACACAAATTTTACCCCTCCATCCTCAATCCCCAATTACTCTCCCAATACCTGGCCAATTGTAGATTTTTCATCCCTCCTACACAAAATATTTTTCCCCTCTCCATTTTACTCTCCCAGCCCCATCCCATTCTAATCCTCCCCCAACATCAGCTCCCTTCTAGTTCCAGTCTCACCCAGCATCCATTCCCTTCTTCAAGCCCCCCACTTCCCCTCAGCCCATTTCCATTCCAAGCCCCGTCCCCATCAGCTATTTGCAGTTCAAGCCCCCCACTTCCCCTCAGCCCATTTCCATTCCAAGCCCCATCCCCAACAGCTATTTGCAGTTCAAGCCCCCTTCCACTCAGCCCATTTCCAGTCCTAGCAACCCCCCAACCCATTACCAGTCCTAGCCCCCCATAGCCCACTCCCAGTCCTAATCCCAACAGCCCATTTCCAGTCCTAACCTCCCCATCAGCCCACTCCCAGTCCTAATCCCCCATCACTCAATTTTTAGTTTAAGCCCCCCCAGCGCCCATCACCACTCCTAACTCCCCCAGCGCCCATCACCACTCCTACCCCCCCCCCAGCCCAGTGCCCATCACCACTCCTAACCCCCCCAGCCAGCCCAGTGTCCATCACCACTCCTAACCCCCCCAGCCCAGTGCCCATCACCACTCCTAACCCCCCCCACCCCAGCCCATCACTACTCCTAACACCCCCAGCCCAGCCCAGCCCATCACTACTCCTAACCCCCCCAGCCCAGCCCAGCCCATCACTACTCCTAACCCCCCCAGCCCAGCCCAGCCAATCACCACTCCTAACCCCCCCCAGCGCCCATCACCACTCCTACCCCCCCAACCCAGCGCCCATCACCACTCCTAACCCCCCCAGCCAGCCCAGTGCCCATCACCACTCCTAACCCCCCAGCCCAGTGCCCATCACCACTCCTAACCCCCCCCCCACCCAGCCCATCACTACTCCTAACCCCCCCCACCCCAGCCCATCACTACTCCTAACCCCCCCCAGCCCAGCCCAGCCCATCACCACTCCTAACCCCCCCAGCCCAGCCCATCACCACTCCTAACCCCCCCTCCAGCCCATCACCACTCCTAACCCCCCCAGCCCAGCCCAGCCCATCACCACTCCTAACCCCCCCCCCCCAGCCCAGCCCAGCCCAGCCCCTCACCCCTCCTCACCCCCCCCCGCCCCGCCCAGCCCAGCCCATCACCACTCCGAACCCCCACCCCCCCCAGCCCAGGGAAAATTTAAAAAAAAAATAACCCTGTCTGCTGCCGTTGTCGGGGCCGCCGCGGCAGAATCGAGCGTGCCGCGGGGCCCCCCTGTACCCGGCAGATCCTGCCCTCCCCGTAGCAGCTCTCTCTTTGGAGCTGCAGTCAGACGCGCCGGCTTGCAGAGCGCGAGGGAAGAGTTCCCTCGCTGCTCTGTTAAGCCCGCGGGGGCTGATGGGAAGTGCCCCCGCGGGCTTAACAGAGTCGCGAAAGGGAAACTCTCCCCTTCGCGCTCTGCAAGCCGGCGCGTCTGACTGCAGCTCCAAAGAGAGAGCTGCTACGGGGAGGGCAGGATCTGCCGGGTACAGGGGGGCCCCGCGGCACGCTCGATTCTGCCGCGGCGGCCCCGACAACGGCAGCAGACAGGGTTGTTTTTTTTTTTTTTCGATTGCGGACCTTCCCGCGTGCCAGCTGCAAGGCCTTCGCGTGCCACAGCTGGCACGCGTGCCATAGGTTCGCCATCGCTGGCCTAGTATGTCGATAGACCAGGCTGGCCAAGTCTTCAATTCTGGACATTTTGGCCTTCCTGCAGGCCAGGTTTGAGAAGGGACTAGCGGCTAGTTCGTTGAGAGTTCAACTGATGACGATCTCTTGCTATCGTGGAAATGTTCAGGGTGTTTCCCTAGGGTCGCACTCAGACCTGGCACATTTTCTGAGGGCGGTGATGCTCCTGCGGCTGCCGTGGAGATCACTGGTGCTTTCTTGGGACCTCAATTTGGTATTATTGGCGTTAGTTGGGGAGCACTTTGAGCTTCTGAACAGGGCTTCAATAAAGGACTTAACCCTCAAGGTGGTGTATCTTGTAGCCATTTCTTTGACGTGCAGGATTTCAGAGCTTCAGGCCTTGTCTTGCCATGAGCCGTTTCTCTCCTTCTCAAGTGAGAAAGTGGTTCTGCGGCCAGTGCTGTCTTTCTTCCCCAAGGTTCTTTTAGCCTTCCACGTAAATCAGTCTGTCTCATTGGGAAGCATGGAAAATTCCACCACGGCACCTCAGTTGTGCCTGCTGGATGTCCGGTGCATCCTGAGGCATTACCTCAAGTGGACCGTGGGTTTCCGCAAGTCGGATCATTTGTTTGTGCTGTATGGTGGACCACGCATAGGAGAGGTGGCTGCAAAGGCATCTATTGCAAGATGGATCAAGGAGGCAATTGCATCAGCCTATATCCTCAAGGGTAATCCAGTGCTTGTGGGGTTGCGGGTGCATTCCATGAGGGTTCAGGCATCTTTGTGAGCAGAGTATACCTTGGTGCCACTGGTGATCTGCAAGGTAATGACCTGGTCAATGCTTCATACCTTTGCTAAACATTACCGTCTGGACATCCAACCTGTTTTGGATCGGCGGTTCTTCAGGCAGGTCTGGCGGGCCCCTCCCAGTAAAGTGAACTGCTCTGTTACATCCCAGAGGTGTGGGAATGGACTGGAGAGACAATAAGGAAAGTGAAATTAGACTTACCTGCTAATTGCTGTTCCTTGAAGAACTCCAGTCCAGTCCTGTATCCCTCCCTAAGTGCCAGGTGCCTGAGGTGCCAGGTGCCTGTAGAAGGTTTCAGGGTGGCAAAATAACGTGGGGGACTACTGTTGCAGCGTGGACCAAAGGGTTGCTCTGTTGTTCAAGCATGGTACAGTTGGCCTTATGCTGGTAAACCACAGGTAAGCCTCCATGCCTTTAAGAGGGGAGGGAAAGATAAGAACAGTTTCTTAAGAGACAAGGTTTTTTCTTGTAATTAACCTAACCACTTATTTGTTGCTCCTGTGAGTCTGCTTTGTCGATAGATTACTGGAGCTGAGGGGTAGTCCCTGCTGTATTTATTCTGGTGTCATCAAAAGATAACATGCTCACTCTCCAAGTTGCTAGAAGAGGTACACTACCCAGAGCTGCGGGAGTGGACTGGAGTTCCTCAAGGAAAAGCAATTAGCAGGTAAATCTAATTTCACTTTTCTTTGCATACATTCACTCCACACCTCCACACTCTGGACTGCAACTCAACCACACCCTCATGCAGCAATCTTCCAAACACACTTCCCTTAACTGAGCCGTCTAGGGACTACTTTATTCTTTTATTCCAGGAATGAGACTATCTTTTCAGGCCCTTTAAGGGTCAGTCTCAATTAACTAAGCACAGAGCCCAGCAAAATGTTTAAGTTCTCCATGGACAAGCAGGATGCGTCGGCCACACCTGGCGACATCATCCGACGATGCCTTGGATATGGAATTGCTCTTCTATAGCTCAGAAAAGTGAAATCTTTCTGAGCATGCCCTGGTTGCCCCCACCCTAGGGCCTGCCCCTGCCTGGCTCAGTTTTTGTTCTTCCGCCTAGCCAAATGGACAGAATCTCAGCTCTCCATCAATCCTAATCACCTTGAACAAAGAAAAGCAAGGAAAATCAAGCAAACCTGGGTTTTAAAAAGTGCCCGAAGTACTCTAGAAAAATGAACACTGAAGATGCCCATGACTGCTGCGTGAACTGCCTGGGAGAACATCACTGCATGGAGGACTGCCCCCATTGTGTCTGCATATCCCCCAGAGCTTGTTGCTCCCACAGCCACACTCTTCAGGATTACCTGCAAACCACAGATCCCCCTGATGTTCCTGCCATTTCCAGAAAAAGCAGTCAGAAGAAAAAGAAACCCTCAGGTCTGAGTGCAGCTAAGAAGAGCAACCGCATGGCTGCAGGCAAGCTGGCCGCTGATCAGAGACGCTCTGCTGCCCCTGCCACGGCATGAGATGTGTCCTCTGGGACCACCATCCCCAGCCTGGCATGTATGCTTCATTCAGCTGCAACCGCTTCCCCTCCATCAAAGGCAGCAGCCTCAGCCACCAGCACTGAGACTTGAGGAAAGAACCCCCCTGCAAGGGCTCCCTCCCATCAATACCAACATCCTGATGCAGCCTCTGAATCAGCCCCTTGCTACTGCGATTGGACGCTGACCTGAATACGTCAGCAGGGATGTCGGTCATCACTGTGCCAGGGACAGAAGCTCCTCTCTGGCCAACCTCACCAGTGCCATGCACTCCTCTTCCCTCAAACAAGCTTACCGCCACAGAAGCAGGGAACCAGATAATGCACACCGGCGCAGGAGCAGAGAATCCCAGCCACAGCAGGAGCAGGGGCAATCATTCTGGACAGGAGGAAGTCAGCAGAAGCCCATCTTCCAGCCCCTACTCTTCTGCCTCCTCCCCCCCTCCCCCTGCAGACACCGGAAAAGGGACAGGTCACTCTCATGGCATCCAGAACATTCTCCAGTGGTGATGATGGAACTTTGGAAAAGCTTCCTAGCACAGAACCTTCTGGTACAGGAATATCTTGAGCCCCCGCCTGCACAAGTCCCGAACATGCCTCTGGCGTCCAGCCTAACATGGACACATTCACCGAAGATGTCTCCATCCCCAGCCAGCTTCTCTCCAGGGCCCCTCTCCTCGGATAGAAAGGGAGAGGAAGCTGCAGGCTTGGGGTGCACAGGTGGCTCTCATATTTCCACCAACAAAGGTGATACCCCTTTGGAGCCTTCCCCTGGCCTCCACTCCATCCTTCACCAACAGAGGATCTAACGTACCCGAAGTTCCTCCAAAAGCTATCCTCCCACCTAGAACTACAACCACTGGATATGCCAGACCCCAGGAATGAAGTCTTGGGCCTTCTCAGGTACCTTGATACCCTGAGGTTGGTGGTCTCCCTGCCGGTCCACCGCCTCCTACTGAACAAACTCGCATGCATATGGCAGATCCTTGCACCTGGGCCAGCCACATCCCAGAGACCTGACACCAAATACCAGGTGTAACCTGCTCCTGAGTTCAGTAAAACACAACTACCACACCGCTCCATTGTGGCGGAGTCTTCCTTGAAGCAAGTGAAGGCCTCTCACATGAATTCCAATGCACCTCCCTCCCCCCTGGGAAGGACAATAAACTCCTCAATGAGCATGGAAAGAAGACTTACCTGGCCACCATGCTGAGTGTCAAAATTACTGCTCAACAATTCCAGCAAGTGCTGTACTTGGACTCCATAGCGGACAGCCTCAGAAAAGCATCAGAGGGGGACTGACAGCAGAATCCAAGACCACATTCCTGCCCTTCGTGGGGGACCTGAGCGAATGTGACTAACACCTCTTTCATTCGGCCTTCGATGCCATTGAGTAAGCATCCTGGACAGCTGCAACAGCCATTGCCTCGAGACACGCAGACTGGAATTGAGCCTTGGGACTACGAGAGGACACACACGAGTCCCTCATAGAAGCCCCATGCTCTGGGGATAACCCTTTTGGAGAAAAGGTCAAAGAGAATGTTAATGACCTGAAGGAATGCTTCACCACCCTCCAGACCTTAGCCTCTAATGGTCTCGATTGTGGCTCCAATATTCACAAGCTGCAAGGATCATACCAGAGAAAATCATACGCCTCCTCAAAATGCTACCAATCGTACCACAGATGGCAGCCTCAATGCCCCAAGCACTAGCCCTACCAATCTTACAACCAGAAAATGCCCTAAAAGGAGCACAATCAGCAAAGACAGATGGCAGCTTTTTAGGGGAAAAGCACCCCATCCTTTAGACAATTCAACAGCCCTGCCAGTGGGATGCTGGGTCTCCCTCAAGGTAGCCTGGGCGGGTATCACCATTGACAAGTGGGTGCTCCAGATCATAAACCTCCACACCCGGTTCCACTCAAACTCACACTAAACTGCCATTCCTCTCAGCCAGCCTCTGGACTATCTTCAAGCCACCATGTTGCTGGAAATCCAAAACTACCTCAAGTCAGGGGCTGTGGAACAAGTCCCACAAGAGGAGGTGGGCCACAACCTCTACTCCATATGCTTCCTGATCCCCAAGACGTCTGGTGGGGTGTGCCCCATCCTCGATCTACACTGCCTCAACAAATTTATCCAGAAAGAGCACGTCTGGATTTACTCACTTGGGTCCATTCTACCCCTCATTCAACATGACTGGCTGGCATTGCTGGACCTGCAGGATGCCTACATGCACATCCCCATCTATCTAGCACACAGAATGTTTTTGTGCTTCCGCATTATGAATCAACACTATCAAGATGAGGTACTCCCCTTCAGCCTCTCACCAGCTCTGAGGGTATTCACCAAATTTGTGGTGGTGGCTGCTCCTCCGGAGATCCAGCATTGTGTTTTCCCCTATCTCATCATGGCCCCATCCAGGCCGGAAGTGGAGGAGGCCACATGGAACATCGGCTCCCTACTGTCCACTTGCTGCAGTGGGACACAAGCATGAACTGCAGCAAGTGGTGACTGGCTGTTGGGTGATGAAGTATTGTGGATACAGTCTGCCCCCCGTATAGGCATCTGGAGCAGAATTGGGGAGAATGAAGTAGAAGTAATGTTTGCTGATTAGTATCCACTGTTATTATGCTAGATTTTTGGCAAGCTGTGACAAAAACACATGAATGCTGCAGGGTGTGTGAACAAAATCTACACTGTTGGATTTACATTGTTGCAATGAATGGAATGTTGATAATTCTGTGATTTTTGAATGAGTTTTTTTAATAAAAGCCTGATATGAGGGAGGGTTTTGGATCCTTGATGTACTTGAGCTTGGTCTGAGGCTAGTGTTTTAGACCTGGATCTGAAATGTTCATTGGTTCTGAGATACTTTTTCTCCCTGTGGAAGTAGGTATGGCGCACCAATTGTGTTTAGTTGTAGGATGAAGGTTTTGCTTTGGAGTATCAGGAGGAGTATCTGGTGCATCAGGAGGAGTATCAGGAGGAGTATCTGGTGCATTGTCATTGATGTTCAATGCACAATGTCAAAAGTATCAAGGTACCCAAACTCTTGAAGCAATCCCAAAGTGAGGACCACTCATTCTCCTTTTTATCATAAAGGCCATGCCAGAATCCACAGAGCCAAGATCAACCTACTGATATTCCCATCAGATTCCACAGACATTGGTTGAATTTGCTGCAAGTCTCAAATCTTTGCCATGGTAGCCCTCAAGGAGCAGTTCATGAAAGGCTTAAAGCAGAGAATGACAATGTTCTTTGCCCTTTGCAAATCTGATGCTTTGATGATGATGGTGATGGTGCATCAGCACATCAAGACTATCTTGAAAACCCACTGCCTACTGAAAAGGAATTGACAAGGTTAGTTCCTGCCCAGCTGATATCACTCTCAAATGCAACAGGAAGTGATTGCCATTTCCAACCCAGCCTCCTCATCTCAGAGGTTTCACAGCAGAAGGAAACAAAGATCCTATTATTCTCACAGGTGTTGGTATCCTCCTTTCTCCTGCTCCTCCCAGACCAGGCATCCTACTCATTCCTGTTCTAGGCAGCCGAAGGTTCAGAAGCCTCAGACAGCATCCCAGCCAAAACCAGGGATGGGATTTTGATCAGCTCCTTGAGAACATAGCTGATACTCTGGTCCTACTTACAGACAACCTCTCAGTCGGAGAGAGAAACTCACACTCTTTATGGGTTGTTGGCCCCTTATAATTTCTAACTCTTGGGTGTTCAAAATATCGGGAGAGGTAGATTTTTTCAAAATCCCTACAAATTGTTCACCAAGAGTACATTTTTGGACCTTTCTGCATCAGGATATACTTCTCTACCCTTCAGGATGCAAATGCAGTCTGGCCCATCCCACCAGGGCAGAAAGGACTGGGATTCTGTTCAATATATTTCCTAGTACCAAAGAAAATGGGAGGACACTGTCCCATCCAAGACCTAAAATTCAAGGAAAGTTTAGGATGGTTTGTCTAGGCACTTTTTGCTTCCTTTTCTTCAAAAAGGGAATTGGCTATGTGCTCTGGACCCAAAGGAAGCCTAAACCCACATAAATATACGTTCAAGTCACAGGAAGTATCTACAATTAGAAACATAGAAACATGATGACAGAAAAAGACCACATGGCCTATCTAGTCTGTCCTTCCATATCAACAACTACAACAGTCCACTTTTTACCTTTAGAGATCCTCTGTGTTGCTCCCATACTTTTTTGAATTCAGTTACTGTCCTCATCTCTACCACCTCCACTGGGAGACTATTCCATGGATCCATTACTCTTTCTGTAAAGAAATATTTCCGCATATCACTCCTGAATCTATCTCCCTTCACCCTCATCCCATGTCCCCTCGTAGCAGAACTTGCTTTCAATTGAAAGAGGCTCTCTCCCTGAACATTTATGCCACGGAGGTATTTAAACATCTCAATCATATCACCTCTATCCCGCCTTTCCTCTAAGGTGTACATATTAAGATCCTTAAGTCTGTCCTCATATGCTTTATAATGAAGCCCACTAATCATTTTAGTAGCCACCCTCTGCACCGACTCCATCCTGTTCACATCCTTTTGAAGGTGCGGTCTCCAGAATTGCACACCATACTCCAAATGAGGTCGCACCAAAGACTTATACAGAGGCATTATCACCTCCTTTTTTCTGCTAGCCATTCCTCTCCGTATGCACCCAAGCATCCTTCTAGCTTTTGCTGTCGCCTTTTCTACCTGTTTAGCTACTTTAAGATCATCAGACACAACCACGCCTAGGACCCGCTCTTCTTTAGTGGACAAAAGTACTTCACCTCCTATACTGTATTGCTCCCTCGGATTGCTGCAGCCCAAATGCATGACCTTACATTTTTTAACATTAAATCCCAGCTGCCAAATTCTAGACCATTCTTCAAGCTTAGCTAGATCCCTCCTCATGTTATCTACACCTTCCTGGGTGTCTACTCTATTGCAGATTTTGGTATCATCTGCAAAGAGGCAAACCTTACCCGACAGCCCTTCCGCTATATCACTAACAAAGATGTTAAAAAGAATCGGACCAAGGACAGATCCCTGGGGCACACCACTGGTAACATCCTTCTCCTCAGAGTGAGCTCCATTTACTTGTACTCTTTGTCGCCTCCCACCCAACCAATTTCTAACCCAAGCAGTAACTTTAGGGTCCATCCCTAGGGTGCTCAGTTTGTTTATAAGTCGCCTGTGAGGAACAGTGTCAAAGGCTTTACTGAAATCTAAATACACCACATCTAGAGCTCTCCCTCGGTCCAACTCCCTGGTCACCCAGTCAAAGAAATCAATCAGATTTGTCTGACAAGACCTGCCTCTGGTGAATCCATGCTGCCTCGGATCCTGTAATCCGCTGGACTCCAGAAACCTCACTATTTTCTCTTTCAGCAGCGTTTCCAATAATTTACTTAACACCGAAGTTAAAATAACCGGCCTGTAGTTTTCAACCACATCCTTACTTCCGCTTTTGTGTAAAGGCACCACATGAGCCTCTCTCCAGTCCTTTGGCACCACTCCCGACTCCAACGAGGCATTGAAAAGGTCAGTCTGTGGAGCTGCTAGAACGTCCCCAAGTTCCCTCAGTATTCTAGGGTGTATCCCATCCGGTCCCATTGCTTTGTCTACTTTAAGTTGAGCTAGTTTCTCACGAACACAGTCTTCTGAAAATTGTTCAAGATGTCCCTCGCTTCTGTTCTTATTTGTGGGTGTTTTCTGAGGTCCTGCTCCTGGTTCTTCATCTGTGAACACAGAACAAAAATATTTGTTAAGCAATTCCGCTTTATCCTTATCAGCTTCTACCACTTTTGCCCTTCCTCTTCTCACTAATATATCTGAAAAATGTCTTATCCCCCCATTTTATTGCATTGGCTATTTCCTCCTCCTTTTGAATCTTTGCCTTCTTGACTACTTTGCTAGCTTCTCTAAGTTTTTCCAAATACAGATGCCTGTCTTCCTCTCTCTGTGATCTCTTGTATTTCATGAAGGCCTCTCTCTTTTTCTTCACTTTTTCAGCCACTTCCTTCGAAAACCATAGCGGTCTCCTTTTCCTTTTACCTTTATTTACCATTTTAACAAAAAGGTTGGTTGCCCTTAAAATTTATTTATTTTATTTATTTAGAATTTTTTATTTACCGCACTATTTTACTTCAGCGCGGTTTCCAGATAACTCAAATGTCCAGTGTGGGGTTACAAAATACCCCCTTTCAGTTTTGCCCACTGTTTTTCTACATCCCCCAGCTGTTCCCATCCCACTAACGACTCCCTGAGGTATTGGCCCATCTTTGCAAAGTTAGTCTTCCTAAAGTCTAAGATCCTCACCTTGGAATGGATTCTAACAGCCCTAGTCCTAATACTGAACCACACCATCTGGTGATCACTGGATGCAAATTGATCTCCCACTACAACATCAGAAACACTTTCACCATTGGTAAGCACCAAGCCCAGTATGGCCCCTTCACGTGTGGGGTCTGTTACCAATTGCCTGAATAGTTCTCCCTGTAGAGAATCCAGGATCTCCTTACTTCTAGATGATACTGCAGCAGGAATGTGCCAATCAACATCTGGCATATTGAAATCTCCTATCAGTAGCACTTCCCCTTTCCTAGCAATGCTGCGTATGTCTTCAATTAACTCTCTGTCCACCTTCCTCTTGTGAGGGAGGTCTGTATATCACACCAATGCAAATAGATTTCTCTTTCCCTCTTTCTAGTTTAACCCACAATGCCTCCTCTCTCCCTTTTAAGCTCTGTAATTCCAAAGCTTTAATAGTAGTTTTTACATATAGTGCCACTCCTCCTCCCCTTCTTCCTACCCTGTCCTTTCTGAATAAAGTATAGCCAGGTATAGTTACATCCCAGTCATGGTTTTCTGTGAAACATGTTTCTGTAACTGCCACTAAATTCAAGTCAGCCACTCCCACCAAAGCTTCAACTTCAGGGATCTTATTTCCCATGCTACGGGCATTAATACACACTGCTTTCCATATGTTACCCCTGTTACCCATTTCCATAAAGGTATTTAATGTATCACCTACCTGGGGGCTTTCACTTACCTGGGGGCTTTCTTCACCCATCCCCATTGAATCTAGTTTAAAGCCCTCTTCAGTAGATTAGCCAGTGCACTACCGAAGATGCGTTGATCTTTCTTGGACAGATGGATGCCATCTCTACTCTGCAACCCTTGGAACAGCATCCCATGGTCTAGGAAACCAAAACGCTCTCGATGACACCATCCACGCAGCCATGCATTCATCTCCAGGATGCGAGCCTGTCTGCCTTGGCCTTTACCCTCAACAGGGAGGATTGAAGAGAACACCACCTGTGCACCTAACTGCTTCACCCTTTGTCCCAGAGCCATGAAGTCACTTTTGGTACATTCCGAGGTATACCTGGCAGTATCATTTGTTCCAACATGGATTAGCAACATTGGGTAATAGTCGGTGGGCTTGATGAGTCTCGGCAAACTCTCCGTAACATCTTGGATTTTGGCACCAGGCAGACAGCATACCTCTCTGGACATCAAGTCTGGTCGGCAGATGGACGACTCAGTACCCCTCATCATAGGGAAACCGGGTGCTGGAGCTACTAGGGTTCATCATTAACCCTTCACTACACACATGGGGTCATTTTGACCCCAAGCCTTTTGTTATGTCAAATTACTTATTTATTTCAGCCATG
Source organism: Ichthyophis bannanicus (assembly GCA_033557465.1). Lineage (NCBI taxonomy): Eukaryota > Metazoa > Chordata > Amphibia > Gymnophiona > Ichthyophiidae > Ichthyophis > Ichthyophis bannanicus. Next base: position 206,976,591 of record CM066034.1, read on the forward strand.
ACTTAAAACTTCCGTTAGCTTCTCAATATTGACAGCCATTTAATTTCCTGTAGAGTGTTATGTAATCAGAACAGTAATTTTTTGTTAACATTTTTATGGTATATATACCTATTATACACACCTGGGGTCAAATTGACCCCAGCTTAGCAAAACCAGTGTTGTCATAATTCCCGTTTCAGGTTCATGTTGTAGTTATTATTGTTAATTTGGCATTGCTAGGCTATTTCATCTGTAGGCTACTGTGATCTTCATGTGAAATTAAGGCAACATTTTTTAGCGTTTGAGTTCATACCAGGCATGTGTTCGTATAGACCTATTCATTGCTGTTATAGAAGTAATGGTGCTTTGCTGCCAACATTGTTTCTTTTTTCTGAGATATATTTGATTGGTAATAACAGTTATTTATTATGATTTCAGTTATTTTATTGTTCCAAGAATTCTGAGTGAAATGAGTAGTAGTCGCCCTCGTCGTCTAACAATGATGTACTTACCTGGAATGGATATGACAGTTGATAAGCAACTGGTCAGCTTCAGAGGGAAGTGCGGCTTTCGACAATACATTTCCACAAAGCCAGGAAAGAATGGAATAAAGATATTCTGGAACTGCGATGCAGAGACCAGCTATCCACTGAATGGAGAAGTTTATTTGGGGAAGCAACCAGGAGCAGCGGTCGAAAGGAGTTGAAGTAGTGAAAAGATTGACTAGACATTGGTGGAAAACTGGCCACAATGTTACATGTGATAATTTCTTTACTGATGTAGGACTGGCTGAAGATCTTTTGATTCAACACACTACAGTTGTTGGCACCATGAGAAAAAACAAAAGGGATATACCAGGTGAACTGTTGATTTCGCAGAACAAGGAACTGTTCATCACAGTTTTTTTGCAAAGAGATCACACTAGTGAGTTATGTTCCAAAGAAAAACAAAATGGTCATTGTTTTGAGCAGCATGCATCATAACAAGACAATAGACAACAAGAATGAAAAGAAGCCTGCAATGATTCTGCACTATAATGCTACTAAGTCTGGAGTAGACAATCTGGACAAGCTTGTGCGTACATATACATAATTTGGGTGCAGCAAAAATCCAAATGGCAAACAGAGGTGTCCCACAAACGGCGACTGTTACTAACAGAACTGGCAAAGGAGTTAGTTCTGCCACAGCAGACATTGCGATTGCAGAATCCAAGAACACTTCAGAAAGGGGTGCGGATCTGCATGCAACTACTTGGATTCAGCTTACCTGGTCCTACAGGCTGTGAATCCAGAGGGAGATGATCGCGCTGCCAGCTTTGCACCAGATCATCAGATAAGAAAACATCAACTACTGCAAGCGATGTGGTACAGCCATATGCCCAGAACATTGCCAGCTGTTATGCAATGAATGTGCTGACTAAAAGATGCCTAGATAGATGATTATACTAGGGGTGTCGAGACTTAATTACAATTAAGTGATAAACTGAAGTTAGACTACTTTTATATCATAAACACTGAACATTTGTAAACAGCAAAAACTGAGAACTGTTTTTAATAAATGCATTAAAATACCAATCCTATGTGGATGAAATTGTTCACGGTTTCTGGTCATTTACTGATGGGGTCAATTTGACCCCAGGTGTGTAAAGTCGTCGGTAATTTAACGTGTGTGATGAAAGGTTAAATAACCAAAATTTAACCTAAGCCTATCACACCAATAGGAATTCATTGCTCTGTTATATATGACTCAGGCAAAATTATTCCTCCAACAAGAAAAGCTTATCCAGTTGGTGGCGGCAGTGAAAGGAATACATCAGCGGACGTTAGTGAGAAACATGTTCCATTTTTTTAGCATTAAATCTCAGCTGCCAAATTCCTGACCATTCTTCAAGCTTGACTAAATCCTTCCTCATTTCTACACCTTCCTGGGTTTCTACACTATTTCAAATTTTGGTATCATCCATAGAGGCAAACATTGCCTGAGAGCTTTTCTGCAATATCACTTTCAAAAATTTTAAAAAGAATGGGATCCAGCATAGATTCCTGCAGCACACCACCAGTAATGTCATCATCCTCAGAGTACCCTTTCTCAGGAACTATGAACAAGGAAAGAAAGATATGATTGATTAATTGTGAACACATTTTTTCCTTCTTACATTTGAAAAATATTTCAGGCATTTGAAAATAGCTTGGGTAAATTGCATTTAACCTAAAAGTTTTAAACCTTAGCTTTCAACTTCAGTCAGGAAGGGCACATAGTATACATTCCAGGTTTTCCTGATGCACAGAGGACAATGGCTCTGTTTCTCTTATGGAAAAAGCCATAGACAAGTATCTGCTTTTGCAGATGCAAACAAATCTCTCTCTTGCAACCAGAGGCGGCTCTATAATGAGGCCAAGTGAGGCAGTGGCCTCAGGCGGCAACTTTTTTAGGGTGGCAAAATTGCCCTCAAAAAGACCGTCTCACTCGGCCTTCAAAAAATAAAAAATAAAAAAACAATGTTGCAAGAATCAGCGGTGGCAGCAGAATGAGAAGCCCCATGGCTGCCCGCCCCCCCCCCCCCCCCGCCTCTGGAGAGCCTGCTGGTTTCCCCTCTTGCCAGCTCCGATTTGCAGAGCCGCAGTGAAGGGACAGTGTTTCCCTTAACCACGCGGCTCTGTTAAAGCTGAGCCCGCGGTGCTGATGGGAAATTTCCCATTAGCACCGCACGGGCTCAGCTTTAAAAGAGCCACGCAGTTAAGGGAAATACTGTCCCTTCACCGCCGCTCTGCAAAGCGGAGCTGGCGAAGAGGGGAAACCAGCAGGCTCTCCGGGGGCGCGTGTGGCCACGGGGCTCCTCATTCTGCCTCTGCCGCCGCTGGATCGGCAGTGGCAGTTGCTTCTTATGCCGGAGGTAAGAAAATGGGCTGATTGGGGGGTTAAGAGTGGACTGGTAATAGGCTATGGGGGGGGGGGTTAGAACTGGAAATGGGCTGATTGGGGGTAGTACTGGAAATGGGCTGATCAGGAGGGGGGCTAGGACTGGTAATGGCCTATGGGGGGTTAGGACTGGTAATGGGCTATGGGGGGGGGGGTTAGAACTGGAAATGGGCTGATGGGGGGTAAGTACTGGAAATGGGCTGATCAGGAGAGGGGGCTAGGACTGGTAATGTGCTATGGGGGGTTAGAACTGGAAATGGACTGATCAGGAGGGGGCTAGGACTGGTAATGGGCTATCGGGGGTGGAGGTTAGAACTGGAAATGGACTGATGGGGGGTTTAGAACTTGAAACGGGCTGATGATGGGGGTGGGTTAGGACTGGTAATGGGCTATGGGGGGAGACTAGGACAGGAAATAGGCTGATTGGGGTGCTAGGACTGAAATGTACTTATTGGAGGGCTACAACTGGTAATGGGCTGATTGGGGGGCTAGGACTAGGGTGGGTTGTTAAAGGGAATAGGACTAGAAATAGGCTGGGACAGGAAATGGGCTAATAGGTGAGGGGAGGAGAGTGCTGTTGGCCCTGGAAGAAAACTAGGGGCTAGGGCTACAAATGGGCTGATGCGGGGAGATGGTAGAATAGGACTGGAAGGGAGCAGATACTGAGAAGGTCTGCCAGGAGAAGGATGGGGCAGGAAGGGAAGGAGGGGGCTGGAAAGGAGCTGACACCTGGGATGTACTGAAGGGGGACTGGAAGGGAGCTAACACTTGGGGATGGGAGTGGTAGGTGGCTGGGTAATAGGGAGGAGGCTGGAAGCGAGCTGACTGGGTGGTGGCACTGAGAGTGGACCTGAGCTGATTCCTGGGATGGTATTTGGACTAGAAGGGGCTGGACAGTAGGAAAGGAGGGAGACTGGAAGGGAATGGACACCAGTGGCAGTCGTGGGAATGCATGGTGGTTGACATTGGAAGGTACTGGGAGGGGAGGACTGGAAAGGGGACTGATACTGGGGAGGGTTACTGGAACTGGAAATGGGCTGATGGAAGGAAGTGAAGAAAACAAAAGAAGAGATAAGAAATGGCAGATGGACCATGGACCATGGACCATAGACCACAGAAAGAGAGCTAAGAGAAGACAGGAAAGCAGAAGCCTCAGATCGGGACCAGCATGATCGGAGAATAAAATGGTCAGACAAAAAGGTAGAAAAAATAATTTTATTTAATTTTGTTGATTGGACTTTGTGCTACTTTTATATTTTACACAGCATTGGGGAACTGCATCTCTTATTTATCTGATGTTGCACTGCATGTGGACTCTGACTTCTTGGGGTTTCAGTTTAAATTTTGTCTACATATTTTTATTTTTACTTTAGCTTGTGGTTACTTATTCTGTACTTGGTGAGGGTCGATATTGTGCACGTGTGAATGACCTCAGGTGTTCTGTTAACATGGAGTTTGTATATAAAGATCTATACTATACTGTAGTAATTTAACTTGTTCAGCTTTTCAAAAAAGAGTATGGATGTTCCAGGGCCCACTGTAGTATTTACAGTGATGCTTTTTTTTGATGGGCTCCTTATGTGAGTTTTGGAAGTTTGTGCTGATATGGTATGGTATGGTAGGTTTGCTCTTTGTTGTAGGGTTTTTTATTAGTTCACAATATGCCTGGTACTGGAGAATAGTGGTTGGTGGTGTTAGTGAGATGATCAGAATCAGATTTTTTAAATATTGAGTTCTGAGGGTGAATGTCCTGATTCTGCTCTGCACCTACTGTGGATGCAAAATATATGTTGAAAAAGAAAAAGCGAGAACCATAACACAGTTTATAACAAAATAACAATGTGTTATAATTTAGTTTTATAAACTGTGCTGTTGAGTCTTGCTGTCTTTTAGTTCCTTGGTGTGCAAACAGGACCGTACCTAGCCCTGTGCAAGCAGTGCAGCCGCACAGGGCGCAAAGACTTGGGGGGGGGGGGGGGACGCATTTCTGCTCTCTGCTGTTGCCCTGCCACTGCTGGCAGGATAATAGTAGACAGTTAAAATGAGCACCCAAGCCTTTCCGCAGCACTTTAAACAGGTCTGGTCCCTCCCTCCTCCGACACGATGTCAGAGCAGGGAGGGGGACAGATCTGCTTAGAATGCTGGCACCTTTCAGATCGGGCGCATGCTCCACCTCCTCCTTCCCATACCTCCATCCAGCACTCCCTGCTCTTTCCCTGCTGCCGGTGCCGCCGTGAAAAAAACAGAGGGCGGCAATAGCAGGGAAAGAGCAGGCAGCGCTTGACAGAGGTATGGGGGGTGAGGGGGGGGTGTACATCCGAGCTGCAAGTCGCACAGGGCAGGATTGCAGCTTGATACGGCCCTGTGTGCAAACATCTTGCATTTCCTCCATATAATCTAATCAGCTTTTTGGTTTGGTTCAGTCTCTGATTGATTGGATTTCTGAAAAAAGCCACGCCCCCTCTAAGGTAGTGGGGGGGGGGGGGCGCCATCTCATTCTTCGCCTCAGGCAGCAGACTGCCTTGAGCCGCCCCTGCTTGCAATAGTGAATTGGTGTGAAAATTCCCTACTTCTGATCATGTTAACGGGTAATGGAACATTATGCATTAACTCGGAATCAGAATTTAGGAGTTGGGCTGTTTATCAGGAGCTAAACATGGGTCCCAGCTCTTCTCATGGAGATGGAATAGGGCTAGAAAGATTTTGACAAGCTTGCACTACCAGGGTCAATGGAATTTACAGATGTTTACTTTGGAATTTGTAGAATGGCAGGAACTCTTTCTTGGAGCTAACCTGGCATACCTTATCTAACATGGTCTCTGCTTTAGATCTTGGCTGATTCTCCTCCTTACCTTTTTGCTTATTCATAAACATGTTCTCACTATAATTTCTACTACTACTAAAATTAAATAAACTTACTTCACCACTTGAAGTCTTCTGCAGGGATCCAAAATTACTCACATGTCTTCTCTTCACTTCTTCACTTGTGTTCGTTCACTCACTTATCTGCATTTTTCACCACAGTCAACCAGCAGCATAGGGCTATGACGTCATATTGTGTTGGGGGCCACCAAATATCTTGAGGATTTTTAGATTGCGCTGCCGTGTTATACCTCAAAGATATAAGATGGACTCCACACTGATCCAATCAGACTCTGACACTTAGATTAAAAGTTTACATCTTTATTATAAGCCGGTTGTGCGGGGAAATTAGGGCAGGGAAGGGGCCTCACGCACAGACTATGTCACATCCTGGCTCATACGACTCCATTGGCTCCTTATGAGGATTCAAATACAATACAACATACTCACCCTGGTCCATAAGGTCATCCACACTAGCACTCCCCTGTATCTCTCAGACCTTCTCCATCTCCACTCCTCCCACCATGTCTTCTGCTCAGCCCACACTAATTACCTGCCTGCACCTTTCCCCTGCTTCACAGGCCCATCTAGAATTCACCAGTAACTCTGCCTTCTTTTTCCTTGGTTCCGCCCTCTGGAACGTCCTCACCTCCAACCTCCATCTGGAGTTATCCTTTCATTAATTCAAATCTAAACTGGAGACTCATTTGTTTCAGCTTGCCTTTGACCTCTCCTTACCTGATGCATAATCCCTCTGTCTCTCAACCCTCTTCCATGTTCTCTTCTCTCTTCCTATATCCTCCTCTTCCACTATATGAAAGAGTTATCCTGTCCTATCACAATTGGTTTTCCTTTCCTCTTTTTGATCTTCACAGCTAATTTTGTTTGTTGTAAACTACCCTGGTACCTGTGTGGTATATTAAATGCACAAATAAAGATATAGATTAAGGGAGAGCCCTAAATGTAGTGTAATAAAGGCTTTCACACTGTTCTACACAGGCGACTTATAAATGAATTGAACACCCTAGGGATGGACACTAAAGTTACTGACTGGGTTAGAATTGGTTGAGTGGGAGGCGACAAAGGGTACAGGTAAATGGAGCTCACTCTGAGGAGAAGGATGTTACTAGTGATGTGCTGCAGGGTTCTGTCTTTGGTCTGATTCTAAAATTTTTGTTAATGATATTGTGGAAGGGCTGTCAGGTAAGGCATCTCTTTGCAGATGATACCAAAATCAGCAATAGAGTAGACATCCAAGGAGTAGATAACATGAGAAGGATAGATCTAGCTAAGTTTGAAGAATGGTCAATAATTTGGCAGCTGAGATTTAATGCTAAAAAATGAAGGGTCATTCATTTGGACTGCAAAAATCCAAGAGAGCAGTACAGTATAAGGGCTGAAATACTAATGTCCACAAAAGAAGAGCGGGATCTGGGTGTGATTGTTTCTGATGATCTTAAAGTGGCTAAGCAGGTAAAAAAGGTGACTGCAAAAGTCAGGTGGATGCTTGGGTGCATAGGGAGAGGAATGGCCAGCAGGAAGGGAGGAGGTGATTACTTTGGTACAACCTCATCTAAAGTAGTATGTACAATTCTGGAGACCACACCTTGAAAAGGATATAAAGAAGATGGTTGGTAAGAGGGTAGCTACCAAAAAGGTTGGTGGGCTTCATCATAAGGCATATGGGGACAGACATTAGGATCTCAATATGTATACTTTGGAGGAAAGGCAGGAGAGAGGAGGTATGATAGATATGTTTAAATACCACCGTGGCAAAAATGCACATGGTGGACAGTCTCTTTGAATTGAAAGAAACTCTATAATGAGGGGGCATAGGATGAAGGTGAAAGGCAATAGATTCAAGAATATTATATGGAAATGTTTCTTTATGGAAAGAGTGGAAGATGCATGGAATAGTCTCCCAGTGGAAGTAGTAGAAATGAGGATGGTACCCAAATTCAAGAAAGCATGGAACAAACACAGAGGATCTCTAAAGAGAAAAAAGGGACTATAGTAGTCGGTATGGAAGGGCAAACTGGATAGGCCATATGGTCTTTTTCTGCTGTCATATTTCTATGGTATTTCATGGCTTTTTCAACTATACAGCATACATCAGCAATAATGTCTCTTGTTGCCTAACCTTTCCTAAATCCCACTTGTACATCTAGCAATTCTCTTTCCATGAAAGGTTCCAATCTTGGTCGAATAATCTTTAAAATGTTGTTGCTGGTATGTGACAATAAGGAAATTGTATGAAAGTTTGTGCAGTCTGTAGGTTTCCTTTCTTTCCAATTGACCATTTTGCAGTTTCTCATATTTGTTGGCATATCTTGGAGACCACTTTGATTGATTTCTCTTCAGTAGCTTGTAATAATTCTGTTGCAAGTCTATCCAATCAGTAGCCCTCTTTCACAGTGACCTTAGGCCTGGTATTACTACTACTCTAAATTTGAAGGCTCCTGGGTATTAGCAGTATCCTTTGTGTGTTGTTATATCATTGTGTTTTGATGTCTCTCCAGTAATATCTTTCAACGTACTGCTTTGTGGTTGAAATTTCTTTTTCATTTCATGAATACATTGAAAAAACTGCTCTTGATTTTCCAGGTTTGTTCCCCTCTTCAATTTTTTTTTACAGATGATGTCATAGTTTTTTCGGACTGCCCTCTGACATTTGTGATAAGTAGATAACAAATCAGTAATAACTGGAACTTTATATTGAACTGATCTTGCAAACCAATGAAAACCCTTATTTCACGTTTCTCTGACCCCAGCAAACTTCCCATCAGCATTATAGAAATGAAGTAAAATAGAAATATTAAATGTTTTATAGAAGGGTTTTTTTGTATTTCTGCTTTTCCATGTCTTATGGTACAGTGACTTATAAATGTAAATTAGTACACATTATTGAAAATGCATTATCAGTGGCTTCATTAATAAATATACATGGTGGTGATCACTAGCTGGTTGTGCATGCTTCGTCTCTAATCCAATGCATATCATCCCACTGTATAACAAAGATATTTAACTGGTTGTAAAATCCTAGTAGCTAAAGGTGACAAATTAGGTTTTGGGAGATCCTGAACTCTAGCAGATCAGTGAGGGCCAAGATATGTTTCTCTATCCAAAACCCTAGTTTGTAACCTTTGACTTACAAGAATTGTTATACCAGTTAAGTATCTTTGTTAATAGGATTCAATGGGATAATATGTCATTGATTAGAGGTAAAGCCCCTCTGCTTATATTTTAGAAGGATGTAATCAATACAAATTCAATGAATTACTTGCAAGAAAAAGCTAATGGTTAGATGATTTGGGGAAAATGCTTCCCTACAGGCTGTTTTATTGATTGATGTAAACAAGAATGACATATAATTGCTGAATTTGAAATGTTCCTTGTAAATATTTGTGAACTATATATTTAAGTAATTTTCTTTTTAACATGTTGTATTTTTCCATGGTTGAAAAGGGTCAAGCAGAGTTTGATGTTGCCTTATAAGATAAATTGATTCCCATAAAACAAGTAAACTTCTGAAATGTCTAGAGAGCATAACTACGAAACATGTTGCATACAAAACAAAAATCTGTATTAACTAGCAGTCCCTCTCATTCTGCTACTTTGTCATCTTGTAAGAACTTCAAGTGGTGTAATGTTCTTTCTTGCTCTACAGATTGTTCGGAGAATTCAATATATCTACAAATACATTATAAATGCATGGGGCCAATATTGAAAGCGATCAATAAGGTTAGCAGACCTGCTAAATGCATTAATCATGGCGACCAGGATATGCACCGGCACTAACCTAGTTAGTGCTGCCGAACATCCCAGGTGCCACCCTTAAAATAAAACCATGACGTCTATGTGGAATTGTGCTGCATATTCTATGCTATAAAGGCAAGTAGCCCTGGAGAAAGGTATAGGCTGTGGGTTCTTGGTGAGTCCCAGAGTTATATAATACCCACTGTATCTCTCTGCCAAAGAAAATGAAATTCTGTTTTGTCATTTCTCTTAACCTGAGCTTTGATTGGCTTCTAATGAAAAATGGAAAATTATGCAGAAAAAAACATGTGGTCTATCCATTCATCCATGCAACTCAACAGCCCTGTCTCTACAACCCTTTACTCCTCCCTCAGAGATCCTCTATGCTTGTCCCATGCTTTCTGAATTCTGATGCTGTTCTCTCCCTACAGCTGGGAGGCTGTTTTATGCACTACTTTTTTTGTACAGAAAATTTCCCTAAGATTTCTCCTGAGTGTGCTCTCTTTCAGCGTTATCCTATGATTCCTTGTTCCGGAGCCTCCTTTCCATTGGAGGTATTTACAGTGCTTTGTGAAAGTATTTATCTCCTGGTTTTTTATCCTGTTTTGTTGCATTACAACCTGGAATGAAAATGGTGGTTCATTTGGATGTTAGGCAATGGACCTAACAATATAGTGCAAATTGGTGAAGTGGACTGACAATACCTTGTAAATATAAAAAAAACAAGTAAAAACTGAAAAGTTGTAAGTGTATATGTATTCCTTCCTTTTGCTATGAAACCCCTAAATAAAAATTGTTCCAACCAATTAACCTCAGAAGTCACATAATTATTTGATTAGGGGTCCACCTGTGTGCAATCAGTGTCACATGATGTCTGTATAAATATACCTGTTCTGAAAGGCCCCTAACTCTGTAACACCATTAAGCAAGCAACATGAAGACCAAGGAGAACTCCAAACAGGTCAGAGACAAAGTTGTGGAGAAGTATAGATCAGGGTTGGGTTATTAAAAGAAAAATCCCAAATTCTGAATATTCCACGGAGCACCATTAAATCCATTATAACAAAATGGGAAAAATATGGCACCACTACAAACATGACAAGAGAAGGCTGCCCACCAAAACTCACAGATCGGGCAAGGAGGGCACTAATCAGAGATGCCTCAAAGACAGCAAGGATAACACTGAAGGACGACTTTAAGCCATGCACTCCACAAAGTGGGGCTTTATGGAAGAGTGGCCAGAAAAAAGCCTTTGCTTTAAAGAAAGAAATAAGAAAGCACGTTTGGAGTTTGCATAACAGCATGTGGCAGACCCTCCCCTCTCCCCCCCCCCCCCCAAACAGATGGAAGAAGGTTCTCTGGTCAGATGAGACAAAAATTGAACTTTTTGGCCATCATGGGAACCGTCATGTGTGGCGCAAATCCAACACTTCCCATCACCCAGAGAACACCATTCCCACAGTGAAACATGGTGGTGGCAGCAACGTGCTGTGGGATGTTTTCCATCGGCAGGGACAGGAAAACTGGTCAGCATTGAAGGAATGATGGATGGCGCTAAATACAGGACACTTCTTTTGGAAAACCTGTTTCAGTCTGCCAGAGATTTGAGAATAGGATGAAGGTTCCAGCAGGACAATGACCTTAAACATACTGCTAAAGCTACACTGAAGTGGTTTAAAGGGAAACATGTAAATGTCTTGGAATGGACTAGTCAAAGCCCAGACCTCAATCCAATTGAGAATCTGTGGCATGACTTGAAGATTGCTGCACACCAACACAACCCATCTAACTTGAAGGAGTTGGAGCAGTTTTGCCCTGAGGAATGGGTGAAAATCTTAGTGGCTAGATGTGCTAAGCTAATAGAGACATACCCCAAGAGACTTGCAGCTATAATTGCAGCAAAAGGTGGCTCTACAAAGCATTGACTTTTGGAGGGGGGGGGGGGGAATACCTATGCATACTCCTGATTTCTTTTTTTATTTTGTCTTAATTATTGTTTGTGTCACAATAAAGGATATATTTCACCTTCAAAGTGGTAGGCATGTTTAAATCACATGGTGCTAGCCCCCAAATCTCCATTTTAATTCTAGGTTGTAATACGACTAAACAGGATAAACACTGAGAGGATGAATACAAGGCACTGTAAATGTTTTTCATATCTCCCCTTTCCTACCTCCTGACCTATACATGTTTAGATTTCAAAGTCAGTCCCTATATGTTTTGTAATGGAGACAGTCAATCATTTTAGTAGTCACCTTCTAGATTGACTCCATCCAATTATATCTTCCCTCTCCCTGGAAAAAAGCTCTGGTCTGTCCTCTCCTGAAGAAATCCTCCTTTGACCACTCCTCCCCTGCACACTATCACTCAGTTTCTAATCTCTCCCCCCTGTCCAAAATCCTTGAAAAAACTGTTTTTGTCCAACTCGCTGCTCACCTGGATACCACCCACTCACTGCTCCCCCATCAATCTGGTTTCTGTCCAGGTCACAGCAGAGAAACAGTCATCTCTCTACTCAGTGAAGTCCATGCATCTCATGCTATCGGTAATATATTCCTTGCTGTGTCTCTAGATCTTTCATCTGCCTTTTACCTTGTTGACCACGTCACTCTTCTCCTCTGTTTGCATGATTTTGGGCTTTGCAGCCCAATGCTACATTGGTTTCATTCTTTTCTCTCCCACCGCTCCTCCTCTGTCACGTCTGGTTCCTCCTCATACCCTTTTACTCCGCTTCCTTGTGGTTTCTCCCAGGGTTTGGTACTTGCCCCCTTAGCGTTTTAATATCTACCTGATTCCTTTCACCCTTCTGATACAACAAAAAGGTTATTTATGCCTACACTCCCTGTTAACTCATTCTCTATTATGACAGTTCTATGTAATGACTTCACTTAACAGAGTTTAATGTTGTTGTTCTAGGTAAAATACAAGTTCTTATTCTCTGTAAACCACTTTGATTTATAGATAAAGCGGTATAAAAAAAATAAATAAATAATTTATTATGCAGATGGCAATATTAAACTCTTTCTACCAACCCACCCTCACCGGATCTCTCGCTGCTCAATTTATGTCTTTCCATGATTGCCAACTAGATGACTACTAACTATCTTCACCTGAATCCAGGGAAAATGTCTTCTAATTGGTTCTCCAGTGAGGGTCCCTGTCCCCCTCTCTCCTCCCTGCTATATGATGCCCCAATCCCACTTGACCCCTCCCTCTGCTACCTGGGTGGTGGTCTTGATTCCTCTCTGTCTTTCCATGAGCACCTCTCTGTCATCTGCAGCTTCTTTTTCTCCCTTCACAGATCTGTGCTGTGCATCCATTTCTCTCAGTGCCTTCCTTAACCACCCTGCTTTTCATTCTTATAATGTCCCATTTAGATTACTGTAATGTTGTTCTTGCTGGCCTTCCCTCCTACCAACTGCAGTGTCTACAGCTCACACAGAACCCTGGCATCTGGATTCTCATGTTTTGATTACATCACTCCCCTTCTTATCCAATACCACTAGCTCCCAATCCACTACCAGGTTCAGTTCAAAATCCTCCTTATAGTTCACAAGGTTCTTTGCACGAGTACTCCTCTCTATCTCCATGACCTTATTCATTTACACTCTTTTCATAGCGTGCTACATTCCATTCACACTAATCACCTTTCCCTAACCTCCCATGCTAGACTAGAAACCACCCACCATTCCCTCTTTTACTTCCTTGGAATGCCTTCCCTCAGAACTCTGCCTCGAGTCAGCCTTTCCCCAATTCAAGACTTCTTCAAAACATTTATTTTCTATAAAGCGTTTGACCTCACACCTTCTGACTCTCTACCTCCTTGACCTATTTTGACTGTCCTCCCTTAGCTTTTTCATCTTATTTATTTATTTATTGGCATTTATATACAGCTTTTTCCGGAGATCAAATGTGGTTTACATTAAACAACAAGGTCAATTACATGTAACAGTTCCAATAACTATGTACAATGAACAAGAAACTTGGGTCTTAACCTAGTCCAGTTGATGACTATGCATAATGAACAGAAAACTTGGGACTAGACAGTCTGATTGTGAGCCATTTACAATGAGAAGATGTTTGTGTCTTCTGTATGTGTGTGTAGAGAATGTTTTATTTTTGTGGTCCTGCGCTGATCGCAGCGCATATGCTAGGTGCTTTAGGTGTGGTATTAAGTGGGGTTGGAATTGGGGGATTTCAATATATTTCCAAAATGCTGTTTAAAAAGGTGTGTTTTGAGTACTTTGCAGAATGCAGAGAGGTCTTTGATAGCTCTTAGTTCATCAGGTAGCGTGTTCCAAAGGGTGGGCGCGAAGTGTGAGAATGCTCTCTTGTTAGTGGCACGAATGGATTTACAGTAGTCTGGAGGGACTGCTAGTTTGTTCTGGTTGCATCCTCTTTTTAGTCATGTCTCTACTTGTTTGATGATGAGGGAGGTTAGGTAGGAAGGGGCTATTTCCCTGATGAGTTTAAATGCTGTCTTTAGCATTTTGTAGTTTATTTGACTTTGGAATGGTAGCCAGTGTAAATTATGTAATACAGGTGTGATGTGTTTGGTTTTATGAGTCTTTCAGGCTATTCATGCAGCAACATGCTGGGTCATCTGGAGTTGTTTTAGGGCCTGTTTAGGTAAACCTTGCAGAATGCTGTTAACCAAAGTTGAAGTGTGAAGTGATTAATGTCTAGAGGACTGATCTGAAGTCATGGTTGGGGAGTAGTGGTCTCAACTGTGGTAACATTCTGAGCTTATAGTAGATATTTTTGGTTCTGAGTTTTATGTGTGTGTACATACTGAGGGTCTGATCTAAGGTAACCCCAAGGTATTTTACTTTGTTTTTACTGTAATGTCAGTCTCACCGACTCTGACGTTTGGTTCCTGGTTATGTATAATTCTTCAGTTTTACTGAAGTTGATCCAGAGGTTATGACTGTTAAGCCACTTTGATGCTTCCTTAATTTGGTGAGGGATGGGGTTTGTGATGTTAGAAGGGAGATATAGCATTATATCGTCTGCATAAATGTGGTATCCCACTTTGAATTTTTTTAAAGATAGTGCAGATGAGCTGGAGGTATATGTTAAAAAGAGGGGCTGAAAGGGTGGAGCCTTGAGGTAGGCCTTGTTCTTATCTATAAGGATTAGATGTGTGCTGCCCAATTTTAACCTGTTGGGTTCTGTCTGACAGATATGACTGGACCCATTGGAGTACTGTTAGTTTTATCCCCCTATCTGTTGGAGACCGGTGAGCATTATACTGTGACTAATGCTATCGAATGCAAAGGTGATATCTAAGAATATAAGGATGAATGCCTGTCTAGTGTTATCTATGCTATGTATTAGTTTATCAAATAACACAAATAGGAGGGTTTCAGCACTGTGATATGGCCTGACACCATATTGGTGTTCATCTAGGGGGCATGCATGTCAGCATAGTCCTGGAGTTGAATCTGTATTTTGTTTTCAATTACTTTGGCCATGAATGGGAGGCTTGATATTGGTCTGTATGATGTGGGGTTGTTTTTATCTAAGGAATTGTTCTTCAGGATAGGGTGAATCATAGCTTGTTTTAATGTTGATACATGTTTCCTTGTTTCAGGGATGAGTTAATGATTGTGAGAATGAATGGAGATAGCTCTGTTTTAGTTGCTTTTATCCAGCTAACCAAACATGGGTCAAGACTAGATGTCGTATTGATTTTGGTTATTATATTGCTGACAGCTTCTAGCATGATCTGTGAGAATGTTGACCAGGTGGACCTAGGTGTAGGGTTGGTATCCAAGGGGGGGGGGGAGGGGTTGAATCTATAGATGGTAGTTTTAGTTTTTCCTTGTAGTGGTTAGCCAGGATTTGGGGTTTGATAGGGTTTTCTTTTTATATATCATTGTTTTGGGGGTTGTGAGAGTTTACAATTTCAAACAGCTCTCTGGGGTGATCGAGGGATTTGGTGAGTATGTTAGAATAGTACTGCTCCTTATTGTTAATGGAAACTTTGTAGTGTTGTAATGTACTCATATAAAGGGATTGGAGACCGGTGGACTTTGTGATCCTCGATTTATGCTCAATTTTCTGTAAAGTGGTCTTTATCTTTTTTAAGTCTTTGACATACCATCCTGCTTGATGTTTTTGACTCCTAATCAGTTGCGGGGTCTTTGCAATGGCAGCTTTTTCTATTGCGTCATTCCAATTGGCTATTGTACCTTCTAAATCTGTTAGATCAGGGTTGAGTCGCTGAAGTGTTTCTTTTATGAAACTATTATTTTCAAATGGCTTATATCTTCTAAATGGGGTGTCCCGAGTGGTTGCTGATGATGTAGGATGTGAGATGGTACTTGAAAGTTTATTAAATGGTGGTTGGACCATAGGAGGAGTTGTGCTTGTGGTGGTGAGAGTTGAAAGTGTTTGAAAATTTCATTGGGTATGAAAGCTAGGTCTAAAATGTTTCCTCTGTTGTGAGTGGGGACATTGACTATTTGGTGGTAGTCCATGTCAGTCATGACATTTAGGAATGCTGTAGAATAGGTAACATGTAATGAGGCTAAGTTGAAGTTGCCTACAAGGATTAACAGCCTTTAACTTGAGGAGGTGCACACAGATTCAATGAGGATGTCTAGACTGTCGGGGTTCACATTTGGTGGTCTGTATATTAGACAGAAGGATAGGTGGTTGCTCACAATGGTAAGGATGTCTATGTCTTCAACATTGTTAGATGGAGAAGGGATGCTTTCATCTCCTCCTTTATGATAATGAGGACATCTCCACCTCGTTTTGTTATCCTGGGGCAGTGGAATATGTTATACCCTGGGGTCATAAGTTGGTTAACTAGAATGGAGTCTGAATCTAATAACCATGTCTCTGTGATACAGACGAGGTCAGGGTTATTATCAGTAACTAAGTCATGAATTAAAGGTATTTTATTTCTTACAGATTGTGCATTAGCAAGGTAACAAGTTAGAATCTTTTGGTTAGGTGTGCATATGCTGGGGTGTATAGTGGTCCTCTCTGGTTGGATAATGATTAGTCTGTTTGGATTGTGTTTAAATCCAGTAGTGGTTTTATATCCCATAGGAGTGGGGATGTAGCTGGTCGGGTTATAAATTATAGGTATGAAGTGCTGTTGTGAATGACGGAGGGCATATTAGTGCTGTAATATGAGGCAGAGGGTAATGCATATGCTGTAACAGATCCAGAGGGAGAGTTTATTCTCCATGATCAGTAGGAGGGGTTAGAGCTGAAGGAAATCTTAAGATGGTGGGGTAGAAGTCTGTCTACTTCTGTGGAGTTAAAGGGTAATCTCCCTGGTTTGTTAGTGTATAACTATTGATAGGTATGGAAGAGGGCTAGAATCCAAAAGGGATGAGCATTCCGAGCTGGGTATTTAGTGTGAGTGAAACATAGATTTTTAGAGTATATAGTTTACATTGAATAACAGACAGTAATTGCAGTGAATAATTACAGTTTCACAAGGTGCGCTTATTCTGGAGGCTGTTAAGTGGTGTGCAAATACATTACATTATATTACTGTATCGTCCGTAATGAAAAAAGGAATAACAGTTTGCGGTTTAGCTTGTCTCTTGGGAGTAGCGTAGAGATGTTATTGATAGGGACTATGCCTATCACCACAGTAGTCGGTGTTTTTGTCCTCTTGCTGTCTGGGTGACACCGCAGATCAGAGAGCCACCTGGAATTGTATTTCACTTAAACAGACTGAGGAAGTCGTCAAGTCATGTGGTGGGGGGGTTCCTTGTTGGAGTTAAATTGTCCTGGCTCTCTTTTGCTATCTACATTTTATGTCATTCCTTTCCTTTCCTGCTTTCTTTGATGCATTTGTTGCAATGCAATATGTGCCTTTGAGTCAGTCCTGACTCCTGGTGACCCAGAAGCTCCTGGGTTTTCTTGGCAGTGTCACCGGAAGCAGATTGCCAGGCCTTTCTTCCGAGGCAATGGAGGGTTAAGTGACTTGCCCAAGGCCACAAGGAGTGCTAGTGGGAATTGAACCCTGGTTGCTTGGTTACCAAGCCAGTGTTCTAACCACTAGGCTACTCCTCCACAGTCAATCAAATGGAATAAACATAGACACTGAATTCCCCGACGCTAGCCAGCTAGAATCAGGGCATTCGCAATGTGATTCAGGGTGGCGATCTTCAGCCGCTGCCTGGTTATCCCTAAGCAATGAAAGTTAGGTACCTTAATGGCTGGACTAACTTTAGCCACTGAAGCTAACCAGGCAGTGACTGAATATCACTTCTGCCTGGTTAGCTTTGCCGTTATCTGACCAACCTGGATATTCAATGACAATGGCCAAATATGGCCTTAGCATTGAATATCCGGGTTTAAAGTTCAATGGTGATGGCTAGCCGCCACCTCTGAATATCTCCTCCAATAATGTTTATCTATTTAATCACACAGTGTATTGTCCTTTAAAGCATGTTCTATCTCATTGTGGTTTCATGCTCTCTTCACTTTTCCCATTACAGTTATTGTATAAGAGGGGTGCAAAACTGCCACCAAGTCTAATTTTCAAACTCTCCATCATAAATATTCTATACATTTAGGGATCTTTTCACTAAGGCATTCTATTATGAATTAAGGGGTCATTTTAAAAAGTATTCTAATTTCTGCCCATATGTGGTTATATATATGCATAAATGACCTCTTACAAAATACTGAGAGGTAGAAAAGTATGCACAATGGCATGATAGTACCAGGGCTGGTGCAAGGATTATTGGCGCCCTAGGTGGGCCCCTCGATCCTGCTGCCCCTCTCCAAGGCTTTCATCTGTGGCATTTGCTCAGAAAATGCATACCTCACCTGTGGTTTCTGCCCTCAACTAGCTGCTGCTTCTGCCCCCCTCCAAAGCACCTTCTGCTTTTGAAATATGTATTGAAGGGAGCGGAAGAGACTTAGCACGGGGCAGTGCCGATGAGTTGAGATAAGCGTTGCCCTGTATTTTCAGAGCCATTGCTTCTGCTGCAGTTTCCAGAAAAGGGTGCCAGCAGCAGCAATCGGAAACCCCGGAAGACCAGTTCTCTAGGCCACCATCTATTTTGTTTGAAGGTAGCACCAGCCTTGAATAGTACGTACTTTGCAGGTAGGTGTAGCCAGGGGCTTGGTCTGAGTAGAGCATGGGTGGAATTGGCAAGTATGCACATCAATTATAAAATTCCTTAATTTATGTGCATACAGTACTTGTAAATTAAGGCGCTTTCATTTACACCTGCTCATATGCATGTGCAAGTGATCACATTTAGATTCATGGCACATTCTGTGCCGCATAAACTAGTATTTTATAAAGACAAGTAGGTGCCTTTATAATATAACACCTACCTAGGTGCCTCTGAAGACTCCTACCCATAGTGCCCTGTTATAAAATTAGCCTTTAAATGCTGAATTTGGTCCTTAAGTTGCTTTAAATAGACATTTGTATAAATATCACTTATAGCATACCAAAAACATTTAATGTAAGCAGAATATTAGAAGTGGTTTCACATGCAAATGCAGGCAAAACAGCTCATTACTAGCCTAATCGCAATGCAGATTACATTAAACTATGCAACTTGCATCACACAAAGGAAATGGAACTATACTTTGAGAGATGTAATTACCTTTGGCCAAGAACAGTGGTGGGCTAAGACACCTGCCGGTGTCTCAGTGCTTCCAAATAAATAAAGAGGTCTAACCTTCAGCAGTGCACACCTTTGCAGACTTTCTCCTGTGCGCCTTCTTTCCAAGGACAACAGCAGCCTCTAGCCTGAATGACGTCCCCTGGACACTCTCTCCCCTTCCTCCCCTCTTCCCAAGGAAAAAGAGTGTTTTAGTCCTGAGACATTCTGAAGTGCTTCTAAAAAGTGTATACTCCATCTGTGGTAATGAACAACTGATAGTGGCAGAAGTGTTCCCCAATTGTTTGTCTCTCTTGCTGTGCTATTCAAAATAGTACCAGCTCGCCCAAAGCTCCCCTTTGTTCCACATATGTAGGGCATATGAATCAGGCCAGCAAAGCAGGAGTAACTAAGGATTTCTTCTTCCACCATCAACTGCTCTTCATTGTAGATCAGTTAGGGGATTCTTCGGGAGTCTAGGAGATGGGTCTTTAATGGTACTTTGCCTCTATAAGCTCCTTTTTACTTGGAAAGGAGGGGATCTTAAGAGTCCCCTAATTTCTTGACGATATGGCTGGCAGCCTTGTGCTATCACAGTTGTGTTAATACATATATATTCCTGTTCGTGATAGCTTACATTACTGGTACAATAACCATTGACCATGATCTTTGCAAATGGATTTAGTAACCTTAAGTAAATGCTATGCCAACGACATTACACTAATGTGTTTGAAAATATATATTAGTGAATATTTTTAACATGATTTAGTGAAATGGGGCTTTTGTGTGAAAGCAAAATTTAATTGCATATTTTGGTTCCTCAGTGACAAAATTTGTGCCTGCCTGTAGATGTTTGTTTATTTTTATAGGCCGCTTTATCTCAGAGTCAGAGGTTTACAGAATAAGTTGAACTTTATATTTTTACACAGAATGTGAGATACAGTTAAGTTTTTAATTTTTATACATAAGGTGATAGGTAGCAAGAGTAGGTAACAAGAACAATAATAATAATCTAACATCTATAACACATTTTGTTTTGTAGGATATACATGTGTCTTAAGATGGGATTCTCTTGTTGCTGTGCCCACATTTTTCCTTACAGGAGTCCTGGCTAGCAATATGCTACCAATTTATTAACAATAGGTTGTCAACAAATGTGCTCCTCTTGGCAAGACGCTATTTTTTTTCATAAATGGGAGATCCATTCCAAAACATCATTGAATACTTTGAAAGTTATCCATCTAAGTCGCAATTTATTTTTTTTGATCTGGAAATTTCCTCCTGTTCCTTTTGGACAGCGACATATATATTGTTCAAGCACTGCTCACAGTGCGTGTGTGTGTATGGGGGGGGGGGGGGGGGCATTCCCAGTGGCCCATGCACTAAGGAGACTGAAGTAAAGTGTGGCAACACTGAACTTTCCTTTAACGGTATTGCTTGGCAGCTTCTCATCTATATTCAATTTAATTTTCCCATCCCCCCAGCAGCTGGAGAAGTGTTTAAGCACATCAACTCCTGCTGGAAGGTCAAGCCAAGCAATAAGAGCTGCACATCAGCTCTCTGAAAGTCTGCAAATGGGGTTCTTAAGTCTGGAACATAGGAATCACCGTTGCATGACGACTAGGACTCCTTTCCCCTGCAGCATCACCAGCTCTGGTTGACCCGGGGAACAGAGTGCTGGCTCAAGAATTGAAACCCAGGTGAATATCCCTCAAATTTATTTCTTAATGCATATTTTTGACTGCTTATCTCCACATAGTTTTAGAATCCTCTGTCAAACTTATAAATAATTTTAGTCTGCCTGCTAGGAGACATTTATAATTGGGTCATACTCTAGTCTCAAATGTAAAGAATTAACCTATAATGATGATGATCCTTGTTATTTATAGAATCCAGTAACTTTTATACCTATGCTAATGCTTTTGTTAAATGCATTCTCCAGATGTTATGGTGTCAGACGGCTGCCTAGGGTGAGAACTTACACAATCTTGACGATGCATATATTCATATGATTCTTGCAAGGTATTGTGGGTAATGTAGTTCATTCACTCCCAAACACAGCTGAAGACAATAATTGAGTTGTGTAACCAGTGGTAAAGCCAATAAAATACTTCTTTTATTGATGGGGTTTAATTCACCCAGCACAAGTATGCTTGGTAGCAATATAAATGAGGTTACTTGCTTGCAGTGTTTAAATGGATAACATAAAGTCACAAAGCAAATCAGAAAACAACCTTCAGCTTGTCAGGCAATTAGCTAATGTTTTCTTAGCAAATAATTACCAAATAAAAAGGCACAAAGAAATGAATAAACTTTGCTGGTTAGGTTAACTTCTGCTTATTTTCCACTCAGATCCAGCAGTGATTCTCCCTTGCTCACACACACAATCAGGTGCAGCTTTAGTTACTATCAATTGTCCAGCTGAAACCCTTTAGCTGGCTGGCTGCTACTGTGTGAACCCAAAATCCTGCTTTAGGAGCTGTTTGCAGTGGAATAAGGAACAAAGTTTGGTTTCTTTGTGATGGATGATGTGTTTGCTCACAGAAAGCTAGCAATAGCACTTGGATAAAGAACAGTCCATGTAATCAATAGTTTCATCTGCTGTATCTCCCCCTTCATCAATCAGCATAGGGTCACTATCATACATTGGCACAGACGAGTCTTTCCATAAGGCACTATCATGAGAATGCTTATTCCCTTGCTGCCATTCTCTATTATAGATAGGGTCTGGATCAGTGTTCATACCTGAGCCTCTCCTGCTATCATAATTCCTCTCTGTATAGCCTGGCCAGTAGGTAATCCAGTTCTGATGTCCAGCCTTCCAATCTTGATCCCTGGACACTGGATCTTTCCTCACATACCTTCTGGCATAGGTCTGAAAGTCCTTTCCACGTGCAGTCTTCTCTCTCCCAGGTAGCCACTGGTGATTCCTATCTCTGCCATTCCATTCCTCTGGTTGACTCCAGTCCATTGGACTCTGCTGGCACTTGGAATACCTCCCAGTATAGGTACTGCCTTGGACTCTCCCAGACCTTCCAATGGCCTTTCTTCTCTTCCTTCCAGAGAGTTTCCTTCTCTCTCTATCCGCTTGGCTTGGCTTCTGCTTCTCGAGATGATGTTGGTGCTTGAGCTTGAAGCTGTTGCTGTATCTGTGTCTGAAGCTGTTATCTGTAGAATAAGCTCTATTCTTATTCTGTTCTAATGTGTGCTCCTCCCTAACACAGCGCAGCTGTGTTGAATCAGGCCCTGCCCTTTGAGATGAGTGCTTAGGGATTACCTCATAGCTCTCTTGATTGCACACACGTTTTCTCACTTCAGCCCCCCTCATGGTTGCTGGAAACCTGGTGCATTCTGGGACTGGTAGTCTTTTATGTGAAAACTCTGTTTTCTCACTTCTACCAGAACTGACAGGTTGCTTGTTCAGAGTCACATCATCTTTTCTATAGCTCCTACCTGAGCTATGATAAGCTTCCTTATCACATATGGATATAAGTTTAATTGGCAGAGGAGAAGGCTTTGCCCCTAAAATTACATTGTAATAATGTTATGAAATACCAACTGGTATCAGAATCTGTGTTTTGGCATGGAGGCGCATATAGGCCTAGCTGGGGGCGTGGCCTGGGCATAGCACAAGTAAAAACTGTAAAATACCGTGGGATAGCCTGGGGGGAAGTATAAATGAGTGTTTAAGCTGCATTCTAATCTTCCTTTCAAAGAATAGGCCTAAGTCCTTTCTTGTGATCTTTCTGGCAGTATGAAAGTAAATACGTTTTTGCCATTAAATTTTCCTAGCAAATCTGTCTATGGAGGCACGTGAACACTCTTTCATGCACTTCTCAAATGGACTCATTTTACCAGAAAACTCCATTGACCTAACCCCCCAATGGTGCTTCTTTGGGTTTAGGGACTTCATAACACTAGGAGCACTGCTTTACCAATTTTGATGCCAATTTACCCCTTTCTTCCATGCTTTGGCGTCGTCTTCCCAAAATGATTATTGCTTTATTTCTCTCTATGCCTTGGGGTTTCATTCCACAGTTTGTTCTACTGTGTCCCTCTCATGGTGGCTGAGAGTCTTCATGCCATTGTTAGTGACCGTCGTCCCTCTTTTGATGCCATGGGTTCTTCATGCAAATCTTGATGCCTTGGAATGCTGTTGCCTTTGTGGCAGATTCCTGCCAGTAAGTTGTATTAACATTGGATGGAAACATCTACTGTGTTAGAATGCAAAACATTAATGGATCTGAATTACCTGGAATAATTCACAATCCAAAAATGAACCGGATGGATGATTGAAATGAACTTGATCCAAACCAAAAAAATTTGCAGTGCGCATCCCTAGCAAATAGTAGTACCAATACATCTTTTTGAGTCGTGTAGTTTTGCTTTATTGCATAGTCTGGGAAGGTTAGGCTATCAATTTTTCTTTTCCTCTGAACATGTGTGAGTTAATATACATAAGAACATAAGATATGCCATACTGGGTCAGATCAAGGTCCATCGAGCCCAGTATCCTGTTTCCAACAGTGGCCAATCTAGGTCATACGTACCTAGCAGTTTCCCCAAAAGACACAGGTTCCACAATGCTTGTACTGGATCAAGCATTGATATCCTGGGTCCCTTTTTAATAATGGTTTATGGACCTTTCTTCCAGGAACTTGTCCAAACCTTTTTTAAACCCAGCTACATTAACAGCTTTTACTACATCCTCCAGTAACAAATTCCAGAGTTTGATTACACGTTGAGTGAAAAAATATTTTCTCTAATTATGGTCAACATTGAAATTGTTACTGACTTTAAAAGACCCTAATCTGTAGTATCTTGGTGAGCTGAACACGAATATAACATTAAAAATTTTTTTATTGGCTTTCGTTTTGAAGATACTGCATGTAGTTCATTTTTGGTGTTTCACCGTGTAAATTTATCCAGTAGGACATCAACAACATCCCAAATAAGCCTTGAATGATGTAATATTGCATCACATTGCATAATACCAGCATGCACACATCATCCAGAGTTGATTGCATCATTTTCTGATGCAATGCAATACTACTGCCAGACGGCTGCTGAAGCCATCTGACGTCATACGCAGTCGGAAAGTAAAGTAATCTGGTATTCTGTTCCGATATTGAAAAGTCTCATGAATGCCTTAAAAATCACTCATGGACCCACAAGACTGAAGACTATTTATAGACTCTTCGAAACTGAGTCTGAAGGCTGTGCTTTTGAACAATGGAAACCGTCTTCCATCTATTCCAATAGCGCATGCCGTCCACATGAAAGATAATACTAAAAAAATTCACTCAATATACCTCATTAGTTTAATTTCATCTGCTGTTGTTGTCTTCCTGAAGTCTCAGACAAACTAAGGCACTATTATATGGACATTATATAAGTCCAACTTATGTGCCAGTTGACATCAATGACCTCTACACTGGGTACATATAAATTTTAATTTTCATACTTAGAATATTCCTCCAACAACGACTATTATATTTTCGTAATTTCAAAAGGAAGTACTTAGCTTCTCTTTAATTGCTATTCCTCTTTGAACATCAAATTCCCAACGCCACTAAACAGGCGCCCTTGCGTTTCTCTAGACTCAGGTTCTTCAGGGGATCTTTTCTCCGTCTTTGTGTTCTACAAAAAAACCCATAGCACCAACTACCTTATTACCTATTTTTCTATTAAAACATTCTTCACATAATACAGTCTTACTTAAAGAAATTCATACCATTAAGATGATGCTGCACACGTATCTTAAAACAGAAACGTCATGTTTCTCTACAAACCGCCAGGTTTCAAAAACTCTCCACTCTCGTAAAGAATGCCGCGCATGCGGAGTACAGGTCCTAGCCCTTAATATACTCTGCTATACTCTCTTTCTCATTGGACTAACTAGGTACGTCTTCCTCTACGTCATCCGCCCTAGTTCTAACACTTCTGAAATCTCTACAGCTATGGCACTGACCCAATCTTGATCACAGACATGCTGACCACTCCAGGTTCACATTCAAACCCTTAGGTTTGACAGTATCCAAATTAAATATCCATCTTTGCTCTCTAATAATTAAGGCTTGATCTAACGATTTACCTACCGTACCTATCGTCATCTGATCTACACACCAGCAGCAAAGCTGTTCAAAAACATGTCATTTAGTAATGCAATGTTGCCACACTTTAATCTGCTTCTATGCTCACCCATCCTAACCTTGAATGGGCGAGTAGTTTTTCCCACGTATAGCAATTCACAAGGGCATTTTATTATATAAACCACATTCACTGACTCACATGTGGTGTTATGCCTTAATTTATAAATTTCTCCTTTATGTACAAAACTTGATATCTCCATAGTGATATCACAAAAAGTGCAGGCTTTACATTTTTTATGTCCCTTCTGGCCCATTATCACTTCTTCAGAAATCACAGGTCTCAATACAGCCGGACTCAGTTGATCTTTCAAATTCCTATTCCTGCGTCCGGCTGTATTGAGACCTTTGGACCCAATTCTGGACCGTGGGAACAAAACATTCCCATGGTACACAGAATCGGGCCCATGGACTGCCCGTCATGTCCTTGCTGCCTGCGGGGATGTCCTGTCTCCCGTGGTTTAGGCCTCCCTCTTCCCCACCACCCAACCCACGGCTGACCAGCTGGGGCCTGGATCAGACAGCTGGGACCCACCTGGACCTGGAGAGGGATCCCTGGCCGTGATCGCCGGTTCGGTGCTGCTTATTCCACCTTGAAGGGCCTGCAGGACATACAGGGCTGTGATCTGAATCACCCCTGTACATCCTGATGTGCTGGCCTACCCCCGCTCTGCCCCACCCCCTCCTGCCTCACACTAGCTCTCCCCATCCTACTGCTCGGGACGTGCGGGGAGAGCAGGAGGAGGTATAGGGTCCCAATGGCTTGCCCCGCAATCCGTGTCTCTCAATCGGGCCCATTGTGACATAAAAGCAAGAAATGTAAACAGTATAAAATGTACACCTAAGTGAATGAGCTTTCAACATTTTCCAAAAAGAAAAGAATTTCTATTTGCAGGAGGATTCCACAGCTTTGGCCCTTCCATAAATAAAAATGCATGCCCATGTTGAATTCCTACATTCATGTTGACTAGATTGCAGTGTCCAGGAAGGTTTGTTCTGCTGCAATAAGAAAGACTGTTCTGTAGATGTGCATAGAACTTGATATATAGCCAGTGGAATTCTACCAATATTGGAGAAACAGGATCATATTTCTTAATTCCTGTAATAACATGAGGAGCAGCTTTCTATGATACCTGAAAAAACTTTAAAGCAGTCACAGTTAATTTGCATGCAACAAGTAGCAAAAACCAAATATGGCAAAAACCATTGCCTGGAATAAGCGGTGTGCTGGTGACTCCTACATTCAATTGGGTTTTCAGGATTTCCACAATGATGTAATGAATATTCATCTGATGATGTGGGAAATGTTCTTGAAAGCTCAAGCTCAATAGATTGATAAGTCTAAAAGATGTGCTGGTGACCCCACATGCAATTAATTTTTTAGGATCTCTAAGCTGTTTGGGGGATACTTGCATTCAGCACATCTTCTGCCTTCTTGGGTAAGGGTTTGGAAACAGAGTTAAAATCAAATGCCCCCAGCATTCCTCTCACTTAGCACCAAATACACACTCCTCTCTATAAACTTGCAGATTCTTAAGCCTCCTCAGCACATCTTTCACCCTTGACCAGTATTCCTGGTGAGAATAGCCCATTAGAATATCACCAGGATTAAAAAAAAAAAACAAAAAAAACCATCACTCTCCAGTCCACCGGAGCAGTTGGTCCATAGGGTCCTGGAAAAGGTCTGGGACTCAAAAAGAAAGCTGAATAAACTTATAAATGTCCTTAGCTATGTTCACCATCAGGAGACATTGTGCCCACTTGAATGTACAATATTGTTCCTTCTAATTGTTCAAACAAGTCAAGAGAACATAAAAAACAGAAAAATGATGGCAGATAAAGGCCATGTAGCCTATCCAGTCTTCCCTTCCATGCCACCTACTAAACTTTACAGTGTTTTTTTTACCTCTTAGAGATCTTCTGTGTTTGTCCAATGCTTTCTTGAATTCCGATACAGTCTTTGTCTCTACTACTTACTTCCATTGGAAGACCATTCTATTCATCTACCACTTTTTCCATAAAGAAATATTACCTCAAATTACTCCTGCGTCCACCCCCTATCACCATCATCCTGTGCCCCTTTGTTGCAGAGTTTTCTTTCAATTGAAAGAGGCTCTCCTCCTCCACACTTATGCAACAAAGGTATTTAAATGTCTCTATGATATCTCCCCTCATCCTCCTTTCTTCCAAAGTATATACATTAAGTTCTTTAAGTCTGTTATCCACATGCCTTGTAATGAAGGCCACTGGCCATTTTGGTAGCCACCCTCTGGTTATCATTGCTGCAACAGCTCTCATCTCTCCTGTGTCTTTCTGCCTCTACATTACTTGTGAATCAATTACACACATAGCTGTGTTGCCCCCTTTGCCTACATTTGTGGCATATAAACATTTGCCCCCCTACAGGGGTCTCTATGCTCCACAGTTTTGTTTTGTGGAGCATAGAGACCCCTCACAGCTCCAAGGAATTTCTCCTCTCTCATCAAAGATTTCTTGTTCAAATATTGCTTTGAGGAAATCAAATAGACTCTTGTTTTCCTATGCTTGCCTAGATAAATACATCCTCAGCTCTGCCTAGGTTGCCCAGAGGAACTCATCCATTTCTGTAAAGTGGACTGTTTTAATGGGTCTTTTCCCCATCAGCAAAGAACCTTTCCTCAAAGCTCTTCATTGCTTATGTCAGACCTCAACTGTCTGTGTAACTGCTCTTCAAGGTAGTACCATACTTTTGGGATAAAACCAAGTGCTTCAAGGCAGCCCTTGTTTCCTTTGTTTAAAATCATATTGAAAAACCATTATATTTTCCCCTAGTTCATATAATGGGCTTCCAATTGTCTCCAAGTTTTCATTAACAATACCTGGTTGTCAAAATCACTGGAGACCAGCAGTTAGACCAGTACCTTCAATAGCTCTATTCCAAATAAATGCCAGCAGGATGGCTCATTCCTGACTGGCATGGTGATATTTAGTACCATGAGAAACTGGCTAAATCTGAACTTGTGTCATAAAGATTTTTGAGCTTTAGCCAAATGAAAGCAATTGAATTTCCCTGTTGAAAAATCTCTCAGTCTTTCCTGTCTGACCAATGCCATCTTTCTCACCATTATTATATTCTGCAGAATTACAGTAGGCCATCCCTGAATTCAAGGAAGAGGTTAAAGATGACATACAGTACTTCAACAAAGCAACCAACATGGCAATAACATACAGCATCCTGTAACTTCCTCCTGCCCCTCTCCCCCCCCATTATGTGACGCATTGCATCAATTCCTCTGTGCTCTGTGTTCCTCAAAGAGGATGCCACAACCAAAGAGGCCTTACGTTCCTTGAGGTACATAATCAAATCTGGGTGGGAGCCTTGGTGCAAACTCCATGAGCACTTTTGCCTATAGGTTTCCATCAATGATCAGAACAAAACCACACCTGTCATTTTGCTTTGATTATTCTCCAGATTTTCACCTGCTTTTCTGCGTGTAATTTTTCAGCACAAAATTACATGGACTTTATAGTTCAGTCCTTCACCCTCATTCCATTCTTGCGACAATCACTGCAGTCTGTGGGTAAGGGTGTATGCATTGTTGAGAAACATGTATTTTTACCCGTAGACAGGATGGATCGAGATCCAACAACCTATTTCCAAGGAAGGGAATTTATGGCCCTTCTTTACTGCCAGCCTATTCTACATTTCTTCATTTCTTTGTGGTCATGTCATGCCCTGCAAACTGCTCCAAACTCCACAAAGACCTGAAGTTAGGCAATTATGAGATACTATTTTCCATTTTCCATAATGGATTAACAAGAATGATCAAAAAACATTATTTAATATTTGCCCTGTTTGCCTCCTTTGAATCTGTTGCTTCCTAGTGAATAAAACCAAGGTGATTAGAGAGAAAATCTTGTCAGACTACAGTAATAATACATATAAGCTTTTTTTCAAAAGTTATCAATAGTCTGCTTTACTTCAACCTCTGCATTTCCAGACCAGCTTTTCTGAATTCAGCTCCTTGGTTTTAACCTTTTAGCTTATCAGCATTACTTTATTCAATTTATGTTAGTAATGATACCTAAGATCAATTATACCTTTTCTGTGTTATTTCCAAGGCCTGATACCCCGTCACAGCTCTGCCTGAGGGACAACTTGTCTACTTGAATCCTAAACGATTTCAACCTCTAATTCAATTGTATTTTTGCCACTGCTCATCCAATGAGCATAATTCTTTTATGGGTAAGGAGCCTCTTTAGAAATAATCCAATAGCACATATTAAAATATCGGTCACTGCAGGAGCTGCCAAGTGTCTGATTTGTCATAACTTGGAAGACTGACAAGCCATGACTCCTCATAGGTGCTGTTGATTCTTCTTCTACTGCTTGCAGGCTTAATTTTAAAACAATCAGTTCACAAGAGCAATTTACTTACCACTGTCTAAATCATTTAAAGTTAGCTGAGAAACTAATATCATAATTGCTTCTGTGTTTGGATTAACACCATAGTAAGGACAATGGGAGGTTATACTCTATGGATTCCTGTTGGAAAGCTGAAAGAGAGGTGCTAAGGGAAGACCTAGCATATGGCTATATCAAGCTGAATGAATTAGATCATATAGAGAAAACTGTTAAAGAACCAGTATTGGCTAACTATCAACTGATTTGTTTCTTGTCTCTATTTTTTATAAGAACATAAGATATGCCATATTAGGCCAGATCAATGATCCATCAAACCCAGTACCTGTTTCCAATAATGGCCAATCCAGGTCACAAGTCAGGTTTCCAAAAGGTAGACAGATAATATGCTGCTTATCACAGGAGTAAGCTGTGGTTTTCCACAGTCCACTTTAATAATGCTTTATGGACTTTTCTTCCAGGAACTTGTTCAAACCTCTCCTCTAGCTACACTAACAGTTTTTACAAAATCCTCCGACAATGAATTCCAGAATTCCAAAAATATTTTCTCTTTTTAGTCTTAAATGTGTTTTTATATTGTAGCTTCTTTGCATGTTCCCTAGTCTTTCTACTTTTAGTTTACTTTTCTATGTTAAGTCGTTCTACTCCATTCATTATTTTATAGACCTCTATCATATCTCTCTCCAGCTTTCTCTGTTCCAAGCTGAAGAGCCCTAATCTTTTCAGCTTTTCTTCATTGGCATATTGCATATCCTTTCATTCCTTTTATCATTTTGGATGCTCTTCTCTGTACCTTTTCTAATTCCAAAAAAACACAAGCAGAAGCGAGGTGAACCACCAAACTTATTTCTCATACACAAAAGAGCTGTGTTGTCGCCCAGGCCTTCATCAGAGGTATGACAATAAAAATGGCAACCAGAATTGCACACAATATTCAAGACTCAGTCGCAGCATGGCACACTACAGAGGCATTGTAATATCCTTGATTTTATTCTCCATTCCTTTCCTTATGATTCCTAGCATCCTATTTGCTTTCTTGGCTGCTGCTGTACACTGGGCAGAAGCTTTCAATGTATTATCCATGATGACACCCATATTCTTTTCCTGGGCAGTGATTTCTAATGTGGAACCTTGCATCATGTAACTGCAGTTTGGATTACTCTTCCCTAAATGCATAACTTTGCACTTGTCCACATTAAATGTCATCTGCCATTTGGATGCCCAGTCTCTCAATTTCTCAAGGTTCTCTTACAATTTTTCACAGTCCTCTTGTATTTTAAAAACTTTTCACACTATATATCCCTTCAAAAAAGCCCCCATGTTATACATGTTGCATCTGAATATTACTACTTAGATGTATAATTTGGAGGGGGAGGGCATATTGAAAATGTCTTAGCTGCTTAGCAGACCTGTCAACTGGTTAAAGCACTATCACTGGGATACTCAGCAGCACTGACATGGTTGTTGCTGCTGAATATCCCCTCCTTTAGGTTTCATGGTCAAAAGAAATTTCAGAGGACCTTTTCTGTCTAGTCAGGGTTACAAGATGTTCATTTGTCTGGTTAAGATTACAAGACCATTTAGAAACATTTGGGACTCCATCCATCCATCCACTCTCTGACAGAAAGTCTACAAATGGAAAAATTTGAAGGCTACAGTGATTGTATACAGGAAAGGTCATTCTGTCAAAATCATTCCAAGAACAAAATGAAAAAAATCAACCACAAACTCGCAAAGAATCCTAGTCTAAAAGGGAGAAAACATTCAAGTACAAAGAAATGCAGTCGGAGACCAAGAAAATGTGACAGAGACAGCTATTTGCCATCATGTTGGGTGCCACAGGCTTAATTAAGAAGAACTTCCAAGCACACCTTGATAAATTACTCATATACTGTACATAACATCTTGCCAACTCCAGAGGGAGGCTCTCTTGGCCATGATGCAAGTACTACACCGAGCATTAGCAGTAAATTTGAGGGACTGAGATCATATTCCACATACCCTGACTTAGGAATGAGGTTCATGATTGTCACAGTATACGCAAAACTAACCCATTTGGAGAAACTACCCCAAGTGAAACCCTAGACTAATATCTAAAGATCTGCAGGCTTCTCTCTCTGTAGATGAAGTGTGTCAACCATCAGGAAAACCCCCCAATATATACTTCTTGACGACTCATTACATTTCTGGAATTATGTTCTCTGGACAGTCAAAAAATTGATCTCTTCAATCACAGTAACAGTCATTTGGATGGTAAATACCAAATGCTGGCTTCCAAAGTAAGCACTTCATGTTATCAAGCATGGTAGTGGGACTTATATTGTCGTTAGGCTTCTTTACTGCATCTGGACTTCAACAGCTTCTATTTGATGAAACCATGAGTTTTTCTGTATGTCAGAAGCTCCTAGAGAACAATATCAGGCTATCCATCTGTGAGCTAAAGCTGAACCAAATGTGAGTCATGCAGTAGGACAAGGACCCTAACATTCAAATAAACCTGCTACAGAATGGCTGAAGAACAGATGTGATTTGGATTAAGCAAACCAAAGTCCCAACCCTAGGATCTGAATTTAGACTCATGTCTGAAGTCCTAAACTTTGAATTTTTAATTTCATGGTTTTACCCAGTCTTTACTATGAATTCTTCGACTTTACTGCATGATCCACTCCTGTTAGCTTTGATGAAGGATCATGCTGTCAGTCTTCTCCCTTACCTTAGTTCGGCTACCAGTTACTGTTGCTCTAGAATTAATATTCCTCCCCACTTAGTCTGCTTGTACACAATCTTCTGAAACATCCTAAAGACCTGGTTCTGTTTACAAGTTTTCAAACACAGCCCTATTTCTTCTCATTCTCCTCGTCAAATCTTAGTTTATCTCTCCTATCCCACCTCATCATATCATTTTTTCTTTAATAAGATCGTTGCTTGGTTGTTTTCCTTATCTTTTTATTTTTTATAAACCGCCTTGCTGCTTATTCGAAAGATGGCATATAAAAGGAAATATACTAAACTTAAATTGTTCTAAAATTTTGTGACAAGACTTGAGGTGAATTGTTCATGTAAGGAAGCCCTCAAATGTTCTTGCATTGAAACAGTTTGTATTCCTTACTCTTTTGCCAATAGCAAATTACAAGTCCATCATCAAGTACAAAATCTTTTGTCAGCGAGAGCAAAGGAATGTTGTCATGATCAAGCTCTGTGACATTTGTAGCTGCTATTCTGAACCTACTGAATAGTCTTAACTGATCAGTGATTTTCTTTACATTATGTGCATCAGGCCCAATTTTCAAAGGCATTTACATGGGTAATTGCCCTAATTACTCATGTAAATGCAATATCCGGGATTTTCGAAGTGCACCTACATGGGTAGTGCCCTTTGAAAATCTTGAATATGTCCCTAACGCACCCAGAAGCTAAGCAGTTAGCAATGGGGCGTGTTAGGGCGTTCTGAGGCAGAGGGAAGGGCTAACTGGGTAGCACTGATTTTTGATGCTATTCGCTTAGCCCTCTTCACCTTAAAGACAGGCAAGGTTTGTCCTCGCCTATCTTTCAGGTGCAGGGGCTAAGCAGGTAGCATCGAAAATCGTGCTATCCGGCTAGCTCCTGCAGCTTCCGGATTGTATGGCAAGACCTGGATTTTCAATGAATATAGCTTCATCTCAGTGCTCATCATGGTCGAATAAGTCTTTGACATCCTGTGAGATGTCAGACCACAGTATTTATTTCTGGTTTGGTCATTTTTTGTGATGCCATCAATTCTATTTTACATCTTGTTTTTTCATTCTGGTGGGTGATCTACTGAAATCTGTTTGAATTTTCTTTTACTTAGGTTCACTACAAAATTGCCATTTGTGATCTCACTGAACCTCTGGTGATGTACTCTGAACTTCTTTCATATCTGATGGGTAGACTAAGACCCTGCCTAGCATACTTTGTGTGATCATAGATTGTGAGCCATGACAGCAAGGCAGAAATCTTTCCAAGTGTAATATCCAATTGCCATCACTTGCTACCTATATGATGTCCATGAAACTCTCGACCATTCTTATATAGGATGTCAACATAACAGAGTTTAGGTTATGCCTGTGGTGAGAATTATATGAAATCTTTTCTAGTTCTTTTCACCTAATTTCTGTATCAGATTGCCAATTACACTGCACAGATTATCTCCATTGGACTAGCCTCTAAATTCAAAAGCATCTACCATACCATATGGACAATTTTGCAAGGAAAAGGGATATCCAAGTGAAGATATGCATAATTGCCAGAATATTTTACAACGTGCTTCTTGAATTCAGTCTATTGTAATATACGGCTATAGAAGCAGGGAAAAATAAACATGTGCAGTGTCTACAACATGGGCAGCCATTTTACAAGTGAATATATTTAAAGAAAGAGTGGCAAGACTAAATGATTTGAGCATGTAAATGCCAGTATTTACATGTGTAAATTCTTGTTTTAGAACGTACGCATCTAAGGGCTGGCACTTAAGTGCCAGATTTTGTATAACGGGACTTCTGGGAAGAGCCAATTCAGGAGCCAAGCTAAAAAAACAACCTCAAATACTGTATTTGATTTTGAAAGCTAGAGAGGTAGCCATTTCAATCACCCAGGTCCAAAAGAGCTGGCGCGTATGCTCTTCCTGAAGTAAATGTCAATTTTACATGCATATTTAAAATAGAGATGTTATCACCATTGCAATATCAGACATACATGCATACTTTTTGGTCCTGTCCAAAACATGCCCACAACATACCACTTTCAAAACTATACGTGCTGTAGATCTAAATCTGTAAGTAGTGGCTTTTCTAAAATTGCTACTTAGATGCATAGGAAATTTAAAACATGTAAATGCTGCTAGGTATCACCCATGCTAATGCTGTACAGGCATTCTACATTGCCTTCCTGTGTGATGGTTTACTTCCAAGTATAGCTCATAATTAGACAATAGTCATGACTCCAGCATGGGTCACACTATATAACACAATGCTTTAGATCTCAGTATATTTGCTTTAACAACATTGTGGTATGCAGTGATTTCCTTCACAGTGCACATACTATTAGAAGCTTGCACACTTGATTCTGTCCAAAGGTCACCTGAACTGACAGTTTTCTTGCGTTGTCCAGTTACTCTCAAGTAGTTGAAACAAACAGGAAGTCACCCCTGTACTAAGATGATATTCGTAAACTCCGCTTGTGACCAAACCAGCATTTTGTCTTTGCTCTACAGTGGCTGATCAGATATGAAGCTTCATTTTACATAGGGTGTCTAGGTTGGAAATGGAGAGGGTAATTCTATAAGGGCTTTTAAGTTCAATGCATATTGTCATATACTTATTTGTACCTATTCTATAAAGTACGGTACATACTTTGTTATAGGGGCATAAGTAATGAGATGCATGCTAAATCTAGGCATGATCACTTACACCAATCCTAGATTTGGTTTAAGTGCCTGCAACTAGATTTGCAGAAAATGATCTTAAGTTATAGTATTCTATAACTTACTGTACATGCATAAATTTGTGCTGTCCCCAAGCTCTAACCCGTGCGTCATGGCTCCGATGTGCATATTTACAAAATAGCAACTGCCTACATTCTGCAAGCAAGTGCCCATCTCTGTGCCTAAATCATTTAAATAGGTGACCTACATTGATGGCACACAAATGTCCGTGACTTATTGTAGAATTACTTCCAGAATGTCCAAGTTGGACAGTCATAATTTCCAATCTATTTTACAAAAGGCCTGCTGAGCATGGAAGGAGCAGGAAATACATGTGCATTTCAACCATTCTGTTAAAGTATACATTTATAAATGTCACGTTTTGCTACTTATATATGTAAGTATCAGTCAATTCTTAATAAGAGCCGTGTTCCAGAAAATTAGACATATAAAAGCAGTCAATTAATGAGTCAAGCCCCTAAAAGCAATTTTTTATATTTAAATTTCATTTAAAATACCAGAGGGCTAAGCACAGTTGCCCCCTCTTTCACTTTTCTAAAGCCCTGTCTGAAATAAGCATTTTGCTTTCACTTAAGTGTGCCTCAGAGGAGGTACAGAAGTCAAAAGGGAATTTAAAAAAATTATGTGTATTCTAATGAAAGATCAGGAATACATGTATAATTTTGGACTGCCCAAACTATTTATTTATTTATCTATCCAGATTTATAGACCACTTTCTCCTTCAATCAAAGTGGTGGGCTTCACACATTGGGTTTACATTGAATAGGGGTGACATTACGTACATAAAGGTTGGACACTACATACATAAAAGTTAGAAGCGTGGGTTATCATTATATTCAAGCGCAGTTAGTGGGTCCTTTGTCTGGTTGGTCATAGTAATCTCTGATTAAGAATGTCTTAAAAGATTTGTCGAAGTCCTCAAGGTCATTTATCGCCCTCAGTTCATTAGGGAGAGTATTCCAGAGGGCCGGTGCTGAGAAGGATATGGCTCTGCTGGAGGTAACTTGTTTTGTTTTATGATATCCAGCTGGTGTGCGTAATTTATTGTTGTTGCCAGTTCGTCTGGGTCTGTTGGTTGTGTCCTTGGTTATCAGGCTGTAGAGTACATCTGCTGTGCATTGGTGCATGATTTTGTATATGTTTGTGGTTGTTTTGAATCTTGCCCGTACATTTATTGGGAGCCAGTGCAGTTGTTGAAGTACAGGTGTAATGTGCTCGTTCTTGGCTGTGCCGGTTATGATGCGGGCTGCTATGTTTTGCACCAGTTGGAGTAGGTGGGTTGACTGTTTAGGTAGGCCTTGATAAAGGGAGTTTCCGTAGTCCAGTACTGGGGTGATGACCGCCTGACATACGGTTCGGAAATGGTCCTGGCTGAGGATTGGTTTGAGTCTCCGGATGATCTTTAATCGCTGGTATGCCTTTGCTGCGGTTTTGTTTATATGTGTATGGAGGTTTAGGTTCCTGTCCATGATGATGCATAAGTATTTCACCTCTTCCTTTATTGGTATGTTATGATTCAG
The DNA here is from genome assembly GCA_033557465.1 of Ichthyophis bannanicus. NCBI lineage: Eukaryota > Metazoa > Chordata > Amphibia > Gymnophiona > Ichthyophiidae > Ichthyophis > Ichthyophis bannanicus. Next base: position 207,013,235 of record CM066034.1, read on the forward strand.
GACGTTTATGACTTGAGGCTGGGTACTGTTGGGATTTCTGGATATGATGAGAGCTTCCATTTTGTTGAAATTGATTTTCATGTTGTTACCTGCGAGCCAGTTGTTTGTCCTCTAGGCAATTGGTCATGGGAGTTAAGTCTGGAGCGAGAGCATTTATTGGAGCATACAGCATAATGTCATCGGCATAAATGTGGTATTGTAACATGTGGCCTTTGATAATGCCACAGATTGGTTGTATATATACGTTGAATAGTACAGTTGACAGGGCTGATCCTTGTGGTATTCCCTGGGTGGTAGGGAACTGTGATGAGTATCCTTGATCTCCTTTGACCTGTTGTGTTCTGTGACTTAGATATAATGTGAACCATTTCATTGTGGTGTTGCATAGTCCAATCTCGTGCAGTCGGTTTAGCATAACTGGGTGGGAGACCGTGTCGAATGCCGCTGTGATGTTTATGAATACTAGTAGAAATCCATTTTTTATACTACTGATACCTTTCAGTAGATTGTCAAAAAGAGATGTAAGTAGAGTTTCCACATTGTGCATTGGTTTGAATCCATGCTGCTGAGGGTCCAGTGGAGCTTGTAGGTCGATGTGTTCCTGTAGTTGCCTCTGTGTCACCTTTTCAATAACCTTTGCTATGAATGGAAAACTTGATATGGGTTGGTATGATTTTGGTTCTGTTGGGTCCAGCCTTGCACTCTTGAGGACAGGTCATATTTTGGCTTGTTTGAGAGCCTGTGGCATATGCCCTTGTAGCAGTGATTTTTTTTTTACAATTTTGTGGATGTGTTTGGATAGCTGGTCCTTGTAGTTTTTAATCCATTTGACTGGGCATGGATCTGTCGGGGATGTAGCTGTATTCAGGGTGTTCATGATGTCTTCTATTTGCTGGACTGTTGGAATGCTGAAGTTTCTCCAGGCTTGTTTGTTGTTAGGCTTTTTTAGGTTGGTTGTTCCCGTGCTGCTTGCCTGGGTTTGGTGGTTGTTCTTGTTGATTAGATAGTTTGCATATTCTTGGGAGTTGAATTGTTGGGTAAAATGTCCAGAGTGTTCTTTGGTGAGTTTTTTTACAATGCTGAAGAGCTCTTTTGGCTTATTTGATGCTTTCATAATGAGGTTTGTATGGTGTTGTTCCTTATGTTCATTGATCAGGTTGTTATAGCTTTGTTGTTCAGTACTGTACTGGTTTAGATTGTCTGGTGTTTTGTTCTGTCTCCATTTTCTTTCTGCTTGTATGAGGGAACACTTTGCTTCCCTGATTGCGTTGGAATACCATGGAGTAGTTTTTCTTCTGTGGGTGGATGTGTTGTCCTTTCTTGGAGCAGTCGCGGCTTTGGATATGATATGATATGGTTCCATTTGTCTACTGTTTCGTCCAGGTTGTTGCATTCTTGTTGAATTTGTGGTGTTATTTCCTTCAGAAAGACATCTTTGTTGTAGGGTTTGAATCTTCTTGTAGTATGCTTTCCATCGTAGCTGTGGTTGAGGACTTCCATGTGGATTGTGAATGTGAGGACGTGATGATCTGACCAGGGTACCTGTGTAGTTGTTGGACTCGTGAATTGGTTCAGCTTGTATAGCTGAGTTGGTATGAAAATGAAGTCCGGCTTAGTTCCATGTTAATGAGTGGGTGTATTGACTGTTTACCTGTAGTCAAGCGCTTCCATGGCTTTGAGGAAGGTTCTAGCATCCTTTGGCAGGGCAGAGGTTAGGTTGTAGTCTCCCAGGGCAATGAGAGGTTTGTGCTGGTTGTTGGCTGCACAGATTGACTCCAGTATCACTGATAGGTGATCGTCCTTGGCGTTGGGGGGGTCTGTATGTGAGGCAGAAGCTGACGTAGTGGTTTGAAATTACTATAGTGCTTGATTCTGAGGAGTTGGATGTAGATATTAGTTTCAATTTGTAGCTTCCTCTAGTCATTATTAGTACACCGCCTCCTCTTTTGTTTATTCTGGGGGAGTTAAATGCTTTGAAGTCAGCTAGAGCAATCTGGTTCAGTATGACTTGGTCTGTTTCTGCCAGCCACGTTTCTGTGATGCACACTATTTCCAGTTTATGGTCCGTTATGTAATCATTGATGGTGTGTAGCTTGTTCCTAATTGACTTTGCATTTATTAGTGCACAATTAACAGTGGTGGCAAGCACAGGGTTGCTGATCACCTTTTTTTCTTGATGGTGTCTGTCCGGTTTTGCGCTTTTTGTGTGGAGCTTGCTGCGTGGGGTATTTGTGGCGGTGTGGTGCAGTATGGCAGGGCATGCAATGTGGGTATGCTAGTAGGTCTGGATTTGGTGGTGGTAGTGTGCATGTTTTGGGTCGTTGCACTAGGAGGAGTAGTGTTAGGCTGAGAAGGAGTTAGTGGTTGAGATCTTCCATGTCTGGTTTTGCTCTAACTGCTTGAGCTCATGTGGGCTTAGGTGTGGTGTGCTCAACTTTTCCTGCTGTTTATTATTGACATGGGTGGTGCCGAGATTCATGTCGCTTATGTTCAGTTTGTGCATTGGTGTCTATGGGGCCGGGGTGCCAGCGTGTAGGTTTTTGTTATACCTTTTGTGCGGTTCCTAGAGGAGCTGGTGGGTTCTCAGGTCCGTGTTCTTCTTGGTGGTTCTTCTTTGGCAGGGCCCTTAGTTGCAGGCACGCCCGCTGCTGCTGCTGTTTAAGGAGTCGTAGCTGGTGGTGTCCAACAGACCCAATTGGGCCAGAGCCTCAGAGTGGATGGGCTGTTGGTCTCCCGCTCCGTTGCTCAACCCCTATCGGGGAAGCAGCTCTGATGGCGGTGTTGGTGTGCTGGGTGGAGGTTTCCCCACTGCTGCTGCTGTTTAAGGAGTCGTTACTGGTGGTGTCCAACAACCCCGATTGGGCCGGAGCCTCAGAGTGGGAGTGGGAGCATGCACCTTTGACTACAAACCACCCCTGCACATTAGCAGTAATATGTGGTGATGGTTTTGGGCTTTGACCATTTAGCAAATATGCTTGATGAGTTGCTTAAAATGCTTCTCCACAGTCATATTATACTGTCTTTGGTCTTCAAATCTTATGACTACTTTTATTTTCAGCTTTATAGTCTCTTTTTGAAGTAGCAGAGCCTCTTTACCCAGCCATCATGTATTTGCAGCAGAATGTATTTTTTTCCAATGTATTGATTCAAGGACAGTAGTTTCCAAATCTGTCTGTGAGAACCCCCAGCAAGTTGGGTTTTCAGGATATCTTTCATGAATATGCATGAGATAAATTTTCATTCATTGGAGGCAGTGCATACAAATCTATCCCACGTATATTATTTCTCAATAACCTGAATATTTACCGACAGGGATCCCCAGGACAGATGTGGGAATCACTGTTTTAGGATGTCCGTACTCAGTGAAATTTTAATTTTCTAAAACATTGCTTAGAATATACCAATTGCTAATTGTCTCAGATTTCTCTAAGATTGTTTGAACTATGACAGTTTAATACCTATACACTATGGAGGTCATTCCAGAACACGAATAACGGGTTTGTACATGTGGCAGGGACGTTTATGTGCCAAAAACATCCCAGACCGTATTCCAAAGCGCTGCACGTCTACGGCGCTAGCATGGGGATCTCAGAATGTTGCACGATTTGACATGTGTGCTTTCTTTTCTTTCTTCTCTATCCCATCTATGATTTGAAGTTCTCTTCATGTATCTTACATACTTATTTAAAAATTATTTTGTAAACCGCTTTGTGTAAACTGAAAAGGCGGTATAGTAAATAAACTAAACCATAACCATAACCATTTGGACAATCAACGCACCACATTCTAGGGAATGGATTGACTAGGAAATCTATTATTCATTTTAATTAGCTATGGCCCCAATTCTGCAAGCCGTCCTGCCCGTATTCCCCCTCTGACTTTCCCCGCAAGGCCGGAGCTGCAGCATGAGGAGAGCTTGTGGGGGTGGAGTGTGGGTGGAGCATGGGGTGGGCTGAGGTAGCAGGACGTACATGGCCGATTCAGGTCACGCCCCTATATGTCCTGCAGGTCAGGGGGAATGTGCTGCTTATTACACCTCGGAAGTGCAATAAGCAGCTTAGATTGGGGCGATCGAGGCCTGAACTCCCCCAAAGGCCGGGGCTGGGGCAGGTAGGTCTCCGCTGCCTGATCCTGGACCTGGTTGCCCAGCCTTAGGTAGGGCAGCAGGGAATTAGGGGTCGGCGCTGCAGGAATTAGGTGGCAGGTGGAGAGGATATCCCTGCGGGTATGCAGGGGCATGCCAGGCCATCTCAGGGCTTGATCTACACCCGCGGGAACGTCTGGCTCCCACAGTGCAGAATCGGGTCCTAATGATCCCGTCCTGCTCGGGGCCATCCAGATGGCTGGGATGTGCCCCTAAGGGAATCGGGTTCCATGTGTGATGTGTAAAATACAGTAATATTGCAGTTCAAAGCTATTTTTGCAATATTATTTCTGGTATATTTGTCATTCAAATGCTTGTAGCACTCCATCCATCCAATGTAGACTATTAATTCTATTGTATATTTGGCAGCCAGGTTTCTTACATTCATTTTAGTAGATAGCATGTCTAAATTAGTTCAAAGGCTTTGGAGCTGTGATGGTTTTTCTAAGTGTATCCTTATTCATGTCATTTGGTGACCTTTGACCTAAAAAGTGACTTTTAAGCCTTAAGATCACTTTTGAGGATAACATCCATCCAATCCTTGCTTGTCACCCCATGTACAACTGATCTAGCCTGGATGACAGCTTCTAACATGCAAATTGGTCCCAATCAACGATCAACAGGGCATTTAATTCTTTTGCTCCTAGATGCTGGAACAAACTCCCCCCAGATATTAGAGCAATACGAGATATTAAACAATTCAGAAAGGCTATCAAGCACTATTTATTCACGGAATACTTTCAGCCACCGTAACATAGATCACCTGCAACATATACCTCCAATGCTTAACAAAAACCCAAATGTATTAGAATTACGCAATGCAGTTGTATATACACTTCGAAATACTTATGTTATTGATCTCATGTAAATTTAAATACATATGTTTTTGTTGATCTTATGTAAATAGTTTATGGAATGGTTCTACAAATAGAGTATCCCAGTTATCCAAGTTCTTAAACTGTTATCTGTAAACTCATACTTGTTAAATGTACTGAGATGTTTTTGTTCCATGTAAACCGCGCTGATGCCGAATAGTGCGGTATAAAAGAAACTTTAAATAAATAAATAAATAAATGCCTAGTAGTCTTTTTCTGAAGCACTTCTTGGAGGTTGGTCAGCTAACTGTTCTACATAGTCAGTAGACAACCAGATGTTGTAGAGGACAAAAAGATTATTCATTGTGAAAGGTGGACCCAACTTTTCTTGGCATAAATAATTCTTTTGCTCTCTGGCAGTTGAGAAATAATTTCAAGTAGCACCTTTCTGATGGTTTCTGTTGCTTTGACTTTATTTACGTCTACTGCTACTATTAATCATTTATATAGTGCTACAAGGCTTACGCAGCACTGTACAGATACATGTAAAAGAAGGTCTCTGCTCATTAGAGCTTGCAATCTAATCAGGACAGACAAAAACAGCTGAGAACAAGGGTACAACCAGGGAAAGGCATGGAAACAATAGGAGAACAAGGAATCGGGATCCAAAAGCAGCTTCAAAGAGCTGAGTTTTCAGCATGGATTTGAAAAGGGGTAGAGATGAAGCCTGATGTACAGATTCAGGTAGAGAGGAAAGGTAGAGAGGAGCACTAGAATGAATGAATTTATAGGTCAAAAAGAGAAGTTTGAATTGGATACAGAAACAGAAGAGGAGCCAATCAAGTGACTTGAAAAGAGGGGTGATATGAAAGTATTGGGGATGGCGGAAGATTAGCCATGCATCTCAGTTCTGAATAAATTGAAGGGGAGAAAGATGACTCAGAGGGAGACCAGCAAGGAAGGGGTTTCAATAGTCTAGACTGGAGGCGACTAAAGAGTGGATAAGTGTCTTAGTAGTGTATTCAGAAAGGAAGTGGCAAATTTTGCTAATGTTATAGAGAAATAAATGACAGGTTTTAACAATCAGTTGGATGTGTGTGGAGAAGGAAAGAGAGAAGTCAAAGATGACCCCAAGGTTGCATGCAGAGGAAACAGGAAATAGAAGAGAGTTATCCACAGAAATAGAGAAAGGAGTAAGAAGGGAGGTGAGTTTAGGGAGAAAAATAAGAAGTTCGGGTTTTGCCATGTTCAATTTCAAATGACGGTGAGACATCCAGGCAGAGATGTCAGATAGGAAAGCAGAGATTCAGATCTGGAGTGTTGCAGAAATACCAGGAGTATCTGAGTGTCATCAACATAAAGCGCTATTAATAGCCATGGGAAGAGATGAGTGTACCAAGGGACTGAGTATTCGAGAGAGAAAAGGAGAGGGCCCAGAAAGGACCCTTGGGGTATACCAACTGAGGAATGGGACAGCAGTATAGGAGGAACCACCAGAACAAACACTGAAAGAGCAATGGGAGAGATAAGAAGAGAATCAGGATAGCACAGAGCCCCTAAAACCAAGTGAGGACAATGTGTCGAGGAGAATGTGATGGTCGACGGTGTCAAAGGCAGCAGAAAGGTCAAGAAGAATGAGGATTGATTAAAGGATCTTGGATTTAGCCAGGAACAAGTCACTGGAGACTTTGGCAAGAGGGCCACCAAAATGTTGACAGTGATGAACGTTTTGGAAGGCCATCCACGAGCAGGAATGAAGACAAAGTTGAAGCAGTGCATGTTGGAATACACTCAAATCATCGATTGACTACCAGGGAGCTTGCTGAGGACATAGACATCAGTTTTGGGTCGGTATAGTCCATTTTTACTGTTGATTTGGGGATGAGACATGTGTCTGCAAAATTCATGCCGAAACTCCTGTCCCCTGACCAATAGGAAGATCGAGTGTCTGCAGCCAGGGAGTTGTTGGAATGCGTTGAAAATGACTTCAGTTTCATCAAAAAGATTATTACTGGTGATGAATCATGGGTTTATGGTTATGACCCGGAAACTAAGGCTCAATCCTCACAATGGAAGACTCCAAATTCTCCCAGACCCATCAGGTGAGTAGCAATGTCAAGGTCGTGATCACAGTTTTCTTTGATTACCAGGGTATTGTTCATCATGAGTATGCGCCAAAAGGCCAAACCATCAATAAGGAGTACTACGTCCAAGTTCTGACTCGTTTGAGAGATGCATTTCATTGTAAGAGGCCAGAGTTGTACAGGAATGGTGAATGGTTGCTTCATCATGGTAACATCCCAGCTCACGCATCACATCTTGTCCAGCAGTTCTTGGCCAAACACAAAATTGAGCAAGTCTGTGAGTTTCTGTACTCAAATGACCTTGCACCCTGTGACGTTTTTTTGAAAGGAAAGGGATTTGTTAACTTGGAGACCATTAAGCAAAATTTGACACAGCAGCTTCACAGCATAATGAAAGAGGAATTTCAAAATTGTTTCCAGTAATGGCAGGAACGCTGGAGGAAGTGTATTTTATCAGAAGGGGACTACTTTGAAGGAGACTGAGTACAATAACTGCCAGTGTTATGCTTCCTGTTTTCTTGTACAAGTCTCAATACTTTTTGATCACACCTCGTATGTCAGCTCTGTCCACCCAGTCTCATTCACTGACTGGCAGATGCTGCTGTGAAATGGGCTGAGCCTGCAGTGTGTGCATGTGTGTATGTTTGGGTTTGGGTTTGTCTCCTTGTGGGTGCAACAAGTGTGATTGGCATTGGCCACTAATCTGGCACAGTCAAATTAGGTGCCCTTGGCATTCCTTGTACTTTGCCTCCTTTTCCCTTTCACTTTCACAGTCATTGTTGGTGGTCATGGAGACACCTCCCCTTTTACTCCCATCCTATCTGGGGCCATCAGGGCAGGTGGTACTTGGCCAATGACATTTTTTACTGTGTCTGCACTCTGCTGGGTTTAGATTGCCTGAGAGTCTGTGGCTGCAGTAATCTCTTTTATAGGTGCGCGTGCTTCTGCTTTTTCCTTCCCCTCGGAGGGTGTCACCCTGGCACACTACCTACTCCTGGCTCATTTTTGCCCCTGCCCTGCCTGCATACTGGATGTATGCTAACATCTTTGTATGTGCCTCCCTGTGAGATGAGTGTCTAGGAGTCTCACTTAGCTAGGAACATGTGGATCCTCTGCCAGACCTTCCTTGCTGCAGTGTGTGGTGGCCTCAGCCATTCTGGGGGATACGGGAGCTCCTCTGATGCAAGGATCATGTGGCAGAACATCAGTGTCTCTGTGTGGAAGAAGTCTGGCTGATGAGTGGCCATAGTGCTGCTCCCTGTACATGTGCTCATATTATTGGAGGGTGCACATACAACACAAACAGGGATCCACAGGGGCATGTGCAGGTATCATCCACGTTGTTGCATGACTAGAACTGCCATGTCTGTCTCTCCGATGCCTGCATAGGGCTGCACATTTAAGTTGATTTTGACAAACAGATGCATGTCTTCACAGCCCCTTCTGCTCCTTGGACTATGCACATGTATGGCCTGCTATTTTCCCTCGCTTCCACATGCACCTTCCCTGCCGCAGTGCACACTTCCATCTTCCGATGCAGATCTGCTAATTTTACAAAGACCATGTGCATGAATAGTGCCTCTTTTAAAAGTGACATGGTTTGGAGACGTTCTTTCTTATTTGTCCCTAGTGCCACCTGCCCATCCTTTCTAAAATGTGCATTCATAAGTATAACTTTTTAGTACTGGTAATTTAACTCCTAGTTTGGGGTGGAAGAAAGTGCTAGTATTAGTGTAGGTTACAGTGTAAGTTTCATATGCCAGTAATTCTTCTTGCTCACCTACCTCTTTTGAGTGAGGTAGGTGAGAAAGAAGTGAACCCTCTTTCTGACCCCCCAAAAGAATGTAGTGGAGGACTGGACCCTCCAATCCCGAATATCTAAAAAACAGTAGAGGACAAAATGGATCCCTCTTCTAACACCCTCCCCCTCACCTCCCCAGCACTTACTATTCTTTATTCACTGCACATGCTCATCCAGGTGATGGTTCACACAGGACTCCTGTAACTTTAAACCATTAAAGATTCTCCAGAATTTCACGGGCTACATCATTTTAAGCATGTATATATTTATGTATATGTGAAATGAACTTCTTTTATGGTCATCCTTCCATTCTAGAAGAGCCTCTTTCCTTGTGTTCGTTCTTCAGCTGTTCGCATTGAAGGCACTTTTGAAATACAGTAGGCTGCAGTCCTTTCATTCCCACAGTTATTGTCTGCAAGTTCATTTTTAAAGGCAAACTCCTCACAGAGTTTTCCTTAAAAATCCTGTGTATGCAAACAACATAGGTACAATATATCAGCATCCAACCAGGTGCAAACTATGTACTGGAAGGAATGAGTGGAGATTTAAATATGCAATCTCTGCGCATACTTTGCTTTGGTCAGCCTGCTTCTGGCTATCTTTCTGTATAGGTAAAAGTATACCCACACACAATGCTTTTGTTATTTTCCCCACTGTATTGTTGCTTGTTTTAATGTGATGCCTACATGTGGTTCAGATGAGGTTCAGTGCAATAACACCCACCATTATTCAAACTGGAGGAACTTGTCAAGATCTTTCTGTACTAAAACAGTATTGCTGGAGGAGTGAAAATGCTAAATGAAAAAGCAGAGACAGGCACAGACTTTTCCTAGACACCATCAAAATTTTTTAATTGCAGTTTAATTCTGACCGGAATATGCAGGGTAATTGGGCAGACTAACCAGAGGGGGGAGAGTGAGACGAGTCTAGAGAGGGACTGAATGGAGGTCAATGCCTCTTTTTTTTTCCTGTCATTTCCTTCTTGCTTAATCTGTTCCCTCCTCATCCCCAACTCAGTCTATCTCCCCTCTACCCCATGTTCTATATTTATCTGCTGTGTGATTTACCTGAGTGGCACTGAGCAGCATTACATTACCTGCTTCTGCTGAGCAAGGCAGATCCTCTGGTGGTATTTGTGGGTGAAGTAGGTAGAGGGCATGGTGTCAGCAATAATATCGACAGCAAGGGTGGGTGTTGATTGTATGCAAACAACTTGGGGAGAGGAAACATTCTTCAGTTTAGTAGGCTTAGACCCCCAAGAGTCTTATGCCCCATTGCAACAATAGTCACTGCTACCCATATTTGTCCACCCCTGTGAAAAAAGGGAGCTTATGATTTTATTTAGGCAGAGTATGACTTACCTAAAGCATATTGTAATAGTATGGGTGCTTTAAATATTTTATTTATTTAGCTGTGCTTATATACTGCTTTTCACCAGGTCAAAGCCATTTGCAGATATACGCTAACAGGCACTTTTTATTCCCTTGTCCCCGAAGGGCTCACAATCCAAGTGTACCTGAGGCAATGGAGGGTTAAGTGGCTTGCCCAAGGCCATAAGGAGTGGCCATGGGACTAAAGGCCCCAGTCCCTCTGGCCTGAGGTTACTTGTCCCTGTGTAGGAATTGAACCCTTGGCCCTCCAGCCTGAGGTAACCTGTCCCAACCACTGAGCCACTCTTCCCTCACCAAACATTCTTAAAATATCAAGAAAGTAGATCTCCAAGTTATAGAACTAAATTCCGTTAACTGTATGGGTTATTGCCCTCATAGCGGTAAATTTCACTATATAGCAGAAAGTGTAAGATGTTAGTAAATTTCACTATATAGTAAATTTCACTATATAGCAGAAAGTGTAAGATGTTAGTGGGTGTGGATCCCACTATACCTGATATACCTTCCTTGGTTCTTGTTTAGAAGAGAGAGCAGATTGGCTGGAAGAACATCTCTTTAACCTAACCCAGATAAGACTGAGGCTATCTGGTTTTATCATGGCTCAACTCAAGCCATTCTTGGCTCAGTTATTCGAAAAATGGTATTTCTCCTTAAAGACTCAATTACACTATTAGGGGTAACCTTCAACTCCCTCATTACCTTTCAAAAACACCTTTCATCCTTGGTCTGTGCTTGCTTTTTATCAGTTAAGGAAGATATAATCCATTACATTCCTTTTAAGTAATGAAGCTCTTCAGATTCTTATTCACTCTCCAGCTTTTAATCAACTTGATTAGGATAACTCCCTTTCTTCAGCATGAGTACTTCTTTAATAAAAAGATGACAATTTATTCATAATTCTGCTGTGAGTTTAAAGCTGCTAAGCAAAATCATTTTATCCTTCTTTTCTGGACTCAGCATTGACTTCCTGTCTCAACTAGGATTCAGTTCAAAATTCTAATTCTGACCCATCTAGCATGCTGTAGTGGATATCTAGCTTCTAACTTCTCACATTTCATCCCACCTTATCTGGTCTTCTCAGTTGGGTCATTTCCAGGTAACTTCGACTTTGAAGTCAAGTTTAAGAAAACTTGTCCCTTTTTCTTGTACTTAGCACCTAGTTTGTAGACTAAACTCTATCCAGATTTAAGGGCAGGATCTAACTATAGCAAATTTAAGGCACTCTTAAAATCGTGGGTTTATGGATGACTCTATGTCTCAAGAAATCTAGGCAGAAGAGCTGGTTGTTAGGACAATTCCTACATGAGTTCTTGGTTGACCATGCCATCAGGAATGTTACCAGAATGAGCTTTGTGCTTTGATGGATGGCACCACCCTTTCCAGTATCCTTTAGTTTAGTGCTATTTTATTTTTATTTTTATTTCTATTGTATTTTATTTTCTATTTTCTATTTTATTTTTATTTTTTATTTATGCTTTTTTTCCTATTTTATTCATACTATTACCCACCCTTGACCTTCCTAGCTGTTGCAGATGCTATAATTATGATTGTACTAGTTCCTGATGTTTGTGCCTAGTTTACCCTTATTTTGGTGTGATGTGGTTTGGTTTGTTGTTCATGTGCTTTTTCCTTAATTTCCTTAATAATGGTTTGACTTTGACTGTAAACCGCTTTGGAATCTTTGGATGTATAGAAATTAATCAAATAAATTGACCATTGACCAGGCAGGCAAAAAGAGAATTTGAGAAAAAACTTGCTGTGGAAGCAAAAATGCATAATAAAGACTTTTTCAAGTACATTTGTAGCAAAAAACCTGTGAGAGAGTCAGTTGGTCCATTAGATGATAAAGGGGGAATAAGAGGGGACAAGGCTATAGCGGAGAGACTGAATTAATTCTTTGCTTTGGTCTTTACTGAGGAAGATGTATGGATGTTACCCATGACTGAAGTGGTATTTAAAGGTGATGCTGCAGAAGAATTGAAAGAAATATCGCTACACCGGGAAGATGTATTACAACTATTTGATAAACTGAAGAGTAGAAAATCACCTGGACCGGATGGTATACATCCAAGGGTGTTGAAAGAACTGAAATATGAGATTGCAGACCTGCTATTAGTAATCTGTGAACTATAATTCAAATCATCTTTAAAACCTGAAGATTGGAGGATCGCCAGTGTAACGCCAACTTTTAAAAAGGGTTCCAGGGGTGATCTGGGAAACTACAGACCGGTGAGCCTGACATCGGTACAGGGAAAAATGGTAGAAACCATCATAAAGAACAAAATTAGTGAACATGTAGATAGTCATGGTTTAATGGGAGACAGCCAACATGGCTTTAGATAAGGAAGCTTTTGTCTTACTAATCGGTTATGTTTTTTTGAAGGTACGAATAAACAGGTAGACAAAGGTGAGTCAGTTCATATATTGTATTTAGACTTTCAGAAAGCCTTTGACAAAGTCCCCCATCAGAGACTTTTGGAAAAACTAAAGAGTCATGGGATAGGAGGCAGTGTACTATTGTGGATCAGGAATTGGTTAAAAGATAGAAAGCAGAGGGTAGGGCTGAATGGCCAATTTTCCCAATGGAGAAAGGAGAATAGTGGTGTATCGCAGGGATCTGTGCTGGGTCTGCTGCTTTTTGACATATTCATAAATGACCTGGAAAAGGGAATAATGAGTGAGGTTATCAAATTTGCAGATGACACAAAACTATTTAAAGTTGTTCAAACCCATGAGGATTGTGGAAATTTGCAAGAGAATCTTGATAAATTGGAAGTCTGGGCATCGAAATGGCAGATGAAATTTAATGTGGACAAGTGCAAAGTTATGCACCTAGGGAAGAACAACCCAAACTATGGTTACACGATGCAAGGTTCCACATTAGGAACTATCACCCAGGAAAAGGATTTGGGCGTCATTTTGGATAACATGTTAAAACCCTCTGCCCAGTGTGCAGCGGTGGCCAAGAGAACAAATAGAATGCTAGGTATCATAAGGAAAGGAATGGAAAATAAAACAAAGGATATTATAATGCCTCTGTATCCGTTCCATGGTGCGACCGCACCTTGAATATTGTGTGCAATTCTGGTCACTGTATCTTAAAAAGGATATAGCATTATTAGAAAAGGTTCAGAGAAGAGCCACCAAAATGGTAAAGGGGATGGAAGGATACCCCTAAGAAGAAAGGCTAAAAAGTTTAGGGTTCTTTAACCTGGAAAAGAAACGGCTAAGGGAGATATGACAGAAGTCTATAAATTAATGAATGGAGTGGAACGGGTAAACGTAGATCAATTGTTTACGTTATCAGAATATAGGAAGACTAGGGGACATGCAATGAAGCTACAGGGTAAACTATTTAAGACTAATAAGAGAAAATATTTTTTCACTCAACGTGTAATCAAACTCTGGAATTTGTTACCGAAGGATGTAGTAAAAGCTATTAGTGTAGCTGGGTTTAAAAAAGGTTTGGGCAAGTTCTTGGAGGAAAGGTCCATAAACCATTATTAAAAAGGGATCTAGAATATTACTGCTTGACCCAATACAAGCATTGTGGAACCTGTGTCTTTTGGGGAAACTGCTAGGTACGTATGACCTAGATTGGCCACTGTTGGAAACAGGATACTGGGCTTGATGGACCTCAGTCTGACCCAGTATGGCATATCTTATGTTCTTATTAAAAACAAGGACAAGCAGTTCTGTCTGTTCTCATGTTTTAAATCCTCTAGAATCAGCAAAAAAACACAAATCTGCACAATCAAAAACGCAAGCTCCCAGCACCCTGTCAGGTAGGAGGCGGGAGATGGGACAAAGGAAGGCTGATGTTGGGTTGGGAAAGGAAGGTAAGACTGGAAGAAGGGAGGGATCTGGAAAAGGAGGCTGATGCTATTGTAGGGGTTTCGAGAATAGAGGCTGGTGCAGATGCTGTGGGGGGCTGATGCTGATGCTGGAGTTAATGCTTGGGCTGGGAAAAAAGGGTCTGGTGGTGGAAAATTTTATTTTGGGTCGTCAAATGAAATCCACTTCTAGAGCTACAATTGTTTTTTCGCATCATGAATATACCTATAAACATCAGTTTTTCTGATTATGGGAAATCACCTAACTGACTAAAAATTAAAGCCCTAAAAAGTCTGAACAATGAACACCTAGATTTAGAAGCCCTAATTATACTATGTGATTTTGAAATGGGAAAGTTTCCAAATGTGATGATCTGTTCAAGTGTGATTTTGTCAGGGGGATGAGTTTTTAATGATGATGATGTATTGATGGGCTTGATTCCATTATTATAGTGCTAAAAAAAAATAATTTTTTGTATTCTATACCCTACAGAAATCATAAAATTAAATTAATTCAAATGTAGTCATTTAAAAGAGAACATGCCTTTATTAAATGAATTTAAAATTTGTACTGATTTAAATTATTATGCAAAAACAACTGCCATTTCCACCTCTTGTCAAAAGATTAAACAGAACATACATTTGAAAAGGTGCCTTAAATTGTTTAGCCTGTCTAAATCTCAAAGAGCACAAGCTTGTCTCAGACATGCTTTTGGTTTAGGCCAAAACACAAAATAATGTACAAGCAGCAGCGTGAGACGTTTGCTCACCGCATAAACAAAATCCTTAGGACTGTTTATATTGGAGCTCATGTGTCAAAAAGCAGTTGTGTCAAGCAATAAAGGGCCTTGAATCATGTACTATATTGAGCAAGACATACATTGGGCTGTTTTGCTTGGGTTTTTGAAATTTACTTTTCTGACCACAGCTCGACCACTGTCCATTCCCATTAACAACAACATGACCCAGGCAGGACCAAGATCAGGGAACTTTTATCCCGTAATCTAATTGTGTGTGTTTACCTTTAGGGTAGCCTATTTTACATTCACCAGATTGCCCCATGTTTCTGTTTAAAAGCATAAAAACTAGAAACAAAAAGCGACTTAGTTTGCTTCCTAATTTTGTGAAGAAGGCAAGATCCAATTTGCTCATTAGCACTCCCTCCGAGTCTCTAGACTCCTCCTGGTGTGCCTGGTAGCCCTGCAATTTTTTTTTCCAGGAGATCTGTTCCTGATGAGATCTTGTTTCTCAGGAAGGGACAAGTGGTGGCAGTGTTTCGTTTTGAAAATAGTTTAAGGCATTCGTGGTTAAATAAATCACGTGGAGCAAGAGGAGCCCGATTTAAAAAGCTCTCTCCTCACAGCGCCCGCAGCATCTCTGTACAGAAAAGCTTCAAAGTTTTCTCTGAGGAGCAGGGATTAAAACTAAATAAATTAAGCAGTTTTCTTGGGAAAGCGCATCTCAGTCTTTTGCCACTGCCTCAGCATCCAGCATTTCTTGTGCCCCTTCCACCTCTGAGACCTCTGCACAGATCGTGCCAGCTCGGTAAGTTCTTCCTCATATTGTGGAAGGGGTAGTATCTTTTAGGATTTTTTTCCTACCTCTGTGCTACATGCCTTTTATCTCCTTGCCTAGGGAAACATTAGCTCCCCTATACTAATTGATTCAGGAGTTGTATTTTATGCTATGAAATGTGCAGCTTTTAGCTTTTAAACCCCTCATCTAGCAACCATGGACTTTAATTCTGCTTTCGTGTACGTTATTAGGAATCAATTCATTTTGTTCGCAGAATATGAGTGTTCTACTTACTTTTCTCAAAGACATAATAGGAAGCACAGTAAACAAGGGCAGTTTGTTGTCTTGGGGAGGGGGATGTTATTTGGTCGAGGTTTTATTCATGCCTTTTTCCGAGCGTTTGCTTTTCACTTGGCTTGTTTGATTTCATGGTAACCACCTCGCTCTTGCAACCCAGCAGTAAGTCAGGTCCGATGACACTCAGATACAAATTTGACAGTTGCTGTTTTAGTTTTAAAGGCAGAAGAATGATTTCCAAAGACTGCTTTAAAGTTGCAATTTAGCGAAAAGCGGATGATCTCAGTGCCTGGAGAAGGTCACTTACACTTACAATACATGGATTAGAACTATAGCATTACCTACACACCAGTGATTCTGGGGCATACCCCTTTTCATCTTTAGTTGCGCCTGATTCAGCACACCAAATGACACAATGGGCTGCTGTACAGCCGACAACAAGCTTTGACTTGGAGAATAAATGGGTCTTTGGTGGTTTTGCGTGATCAGCCACATTATCAGCCTTTCTCTAGTTCTGTTTCATTAGTTCATACATTGCCTTTACCATTTAACACAATTCTAATTTTTTTCCCTAGCTTTGAGAGAGTATACGAGAGAGGGGGAAAAAAAGCAGTACCGAAAGAGGAACTCTTCATGTTTGCTAAGTCGATTAAAAGTCGATTTGGATTGTGCATCCTTTCCATTTTGCCGTCCACTTATATATTGCTGGACAACTAAATCCCACCCCAGAGAACTGCACTAGAAAGTGTGCTGGCAGAGGTCCTCCTCAGGTTTCTGGATGCTTAAGACAAGGATGAACAAACAGGGTCAGGCTGACCACAAATTGTCAGCTGTGGCTCCATTCAGGGAATGCCCCGTGGAGAAGAACGATGTGGAGCTGATTCTGGTGAAGGAGCAGAACGGAGTTCAGTATACCAGCAGTTCCATCCTGCCAGCATTTTCCCCACAGTACTCCATCACTGCTCCACAGGAGCTGGAGAGAGAAACATGGGGCAAAAAGATTGACTTTCTGCTCTCTGTCATTGGATTCTCTGTGGACCTGGCCAACGTCTGGAGATTCCCATACCTCTGCTACAAAAATGGAGGAGGTAAGACCATTCCTTCATCATCATAAGGACATGACACTTTCATAAATATTCAGGGTGTATATGTGAGGTTAAAGATTATCAGAATTCTGCAGGTCTGGATACTTCTGGGCACTTGGAAATTATGAGAACTTGGGCTTATTGATGTGAACAATGCTACCCCCTCAAGGTATTGCCACTGACATCCCCCATACAGGACTCCATTCAATGGCTTCACATTTCTTCCTCCTATTCACAATCCTCAACTGCTGCTACTTGCGTCTTCTGGTACAGCCACTCACACATGCTCTTTTGACCATGTTATCAATCACCTGGGCCACCAGTCCTCCATACATGCCCAGTAGCTTCTGCCCTTCCTCCATGCTGCTGCTAATCATGCATACTCATAATCAGTGCCCCTGTCCACATACAACTGCCATGCTCACACCTCCCTCTGCTGCAAGAAGCACCCCTCCCCTCTATCAGTGCTGTTCACAATACTGGTGCTACTCCTTCTTTTCCTCTCCACCTCTGCTGCTGATCCTTACAAACACATTGGACCCTGTTTACTAAAGGTCTTCTCCCATTTTGTACCTATGGGAAAAATGCTTAGTAAACAGGGCCCTTTGTCTACTTGCCTGCTACTTTCTCTTCTGGCTGCAGCAGAGTGTGAGGCAAACTGGAGAGTGGCGGGGGGGGGGGGGGCCCGAGGACAAAGGGAAGAGGGGAAACATGTGAGTTTGGGGAAAGGCAAAACAAATAGGCAAAATGGGATGAAGTCAGCTTAAGAAATAAAACATATGCCCCAACTGGGTGTATATTTATGGGAGTGACGTTCTTGCATACCAGCCAATACTTAATGAGTGACTGCAGCCTAGATACTCACATCCAGTCTTCCTCTTAGCAGCAGTTTTCTGAGTCAGTCATCTGCCCATGAGGACTCGCCTGACCCTGAAATCCCCATTGTTAAAAGGAGGATACCGCATCCGCAACACACAAGACTGGACTTCTGGGTTTAGGAGCTGAAAAGGGATTACAGACAAATAGATGGGTGAACATTACTCTAGTACAGGAAAACCTAAAAATGAAAAGAAATTTGTGATGAGGAAGTGAAATGTGGGGAAAGAGGTATGACTCGGATGAGTAGCAAAGAAACAGAAGTAGATAAACACAGAGGATAAATCAAATTATAAATATGTTAAAAAGTTGGCAATCTATTTTCATTTATGTATATGTATTTGGATTTTGCTCATGTCTCTTCATTGGTGGATTAAGGTGAGTTACATTCAGGTACAATGGCGAGCGCTGAGTGCTGTATTTTGTTTTTCTTTAGTAGTTCATTTGGATCAGCTATGGCTTGTTCGCCTCTTTTTTTGACCTCTCTGCCTCAGGCTACCTTACTGTATTGTTCCTTTTACTGTCTCGCCATCACACAGCACTTTCTGCAATCCGGATCTAGTGCTCAGGACCCTTTCAGCCTTGCACTGGCAGCCAGCTATTTTCAGGGCACTTGACAGCTTGGACAAGAATTGTCTGTGACTCTGTCTAGATGAATTCTCTAAACTCGGCTGAAGGCCACATTGTCATTTTATTCACCTGCCTGTCTGCTCAATAACCCCTTGCCCAAGTTCCTGGCTCCTGATCAAGAGTACATCTGTGGGAAAACTGACAGCCTATTAATCACCTTCACTTTTCTAACCTTTCTACTCTGGGGGCTGAGATTGGGCCAGGTCCCATGTGTACATGTAGATGGGAAACCCAACTGGGGACTTTGAGGCTTGTTTATAAAATGTATTATGGAGCCTAGGAATCTTTGTGTTCATCTCTGTAAATATAGGAACCATCTTATAATGTATTGAATGATAAATAACATTAAGAAAGTGACATGTAGATAGTAAGATGCTATTATAAATTATCCAAAATAAACTAAATTTTTATTTTCCAGATACTTTTAACTGTTAATTACATCCAATTAAGTTCTGGGGTACTATTTACTACTAGTAGTACTTACTTAGCATTTCAAATAGCTAAATTATGGAGAATTTTTGATCAGTGGTATATAAGATATTTTAAATAAATAAAATAAAATAGATTTGTTCAGTGCTGTGCAGATGCATATAAGAGACAGTCCTTGATCCATGGAGCTTAAAATCTAGTCAAGATAAATGCTCATGACAATTAAGAGAGCTTGCAAGAATTTACAGTAGCCTAGTGGTTAATGCAGCAGCCTGGTGACCAGGGTTCAAATCCCACTGGCTTTCCTTGTGGCTTTGGGCAAGTCACATAACCCCCATTGCCTGAGGTACAAGTTTAGATTGCAAGCCCTCCGGCGAAAAAGGGAAATACCTACCTTACCTGATTGTAACTCACCTTGAACTACCATTGGAAAAGTGTGAGCTACAGTAAATACTAATAATAAATAAAAAAAATATTATAGAGAGGTGGTTATGATATAAATGCAGCCACAAATGAGGTGAGATTTTAGGCTGGATTTAAATACAGTCAGTAAGGGAGCATGACACATCAACTCAGGAAATCTGTTCCAGGCAAACAGTGCTGCAAGATCGAAGTTGATGGGAATTAGTAATGGAAGAGAAGGGTACAGATAAAGGTGAATTGTTGAATGGATGGAGTTCACAAGGAAGGGTGTAGGAAAACAAAATGATGAGGGTGTGCAGAAGCTTGAACTATATGCGGAAGTGAATGGGGAGCCAGTGTAATGACTTAAGGGGAAGCCATAGCACAAGGTCATAACAACTTTGAAGGAAGATTGAGTCATGAAACTACATTTTGAATTGGCTGTCGTGGTGGTTCAATGGGAGACCTGCGAGGAACAAGTTACATTATTCTATGTAGGAGGAGAAAATAGAGTGGTCAGGTATTTTGGCAGCATGTTCTGAAAGAAAAGGGCAGATTTAGCCTTGTTAAACAGGATCAGGTTCTGATTTCCTGTTGCAGATACCAACATGGAAGAGGTAAAAAGCTCCAAGCTCCGAAGCAGGCTGTTGTTAGTTATGGCACCTAGATCATGGAATGAAATCCCTAGAGAGATTAGAATGAAAACAGATTACAGCTAGATCTGAAAGCTAGTGAAAACGCATTTGTTCCCCATGGGCTAGAGAAAAGTACACTGAGGAGAAATGGGGAGGGGGGGGGGGGGGAGCAGGGCAGCCTAGTTGAGCACAAGAGGAGAAGGGTGAACAGTGCATATTTAAGGGGGGCATAGTCATAGGCATTTACATGGTTTGCGGACCTGCTCTGTGGATATTTGGTGGCCCTAAGATGGTTCATGCTGCTGAATACCTAAGGATACTGCCACTACACGCCCCATGCTATCCGGTTAGCATAGGGACGTGCTGGGGATGTTCCAGGGTGGCACCTATCACTAACTAGGCAGCGGCAATATTGAGCCACTGCCCGATTAGCAATATGCAGCAAAAGTGATGCTCAGGAAATCCTGGTCTAACTTTCACTGCAGAAGCTAACTGGGCAGCAGCCGGTTTGCTTCACGGCAATCCAGGCAGCCTGGATACTCAATGCTGGATATCCAGGTTTTAAGTTCAGAACCAGCGGCTAGCCACTTTAGCAGCACTAGCTGCTGGCGCTGAATATCGGGTCCTTAAGCCTGCGTTTTTCATGTTTTTATATATTTTTGAATTGAAACTGCCTGGATTCAATATTTTATTGCTAATGACAGTATATAAAAATTTTAATAAAGATAATGAAGGAGAAATAGACATCAAAGTTGACATTTATTTATTAGTATTTTAGCTCACACCCTTCCAGTAGTAGATCAAGTTGAGTTAGGATCATATATTTCCCTGTCCCAGGAGGCCTTACTATCTAAGGTTGCACTTGATGCAATAGAGGGTTAAGTGACTTGCCCAAGGGCACAAGGAGAGTCAGTGGGATTCAACAAACCCCTGGTCCTTCTGATTCCAGGTTGCTGCCCTAACCACTAGGCCACTAAACTCCACACATGAATATTATGTGCAGAGTGAACTGGAAGAATGAGATTGCCACCCACAAAGAGAAAAAGAGGGAAGAGGAGAACTGAGTTTCAAAAATAAAGAAACATAGAAATATGACGACAGAAAAAGAGCACATGGCCTATCTAGTCTGTCCTTCCATTTCAACAACTACAACAGTCCACTTTTTACCTTTAGAGATCCTCTGTGTTGGTCCCATGCTTTTTTGAATTCAGTTACTGTCCTCATCTCTACCACCTCCACTGGGAGACTATTCCACGGATCCACTACTCTTTCCGTAAAGAAATATTTCCGCATATCACTCCTGAATCTATCTCCCTTCACCCTCATCCATTGTCCCCTTGTAGCAGAACTTGCTTTCAATTGAAAGAGGCTCTCTCCCTGAACATTTATGCCATGGAGGTATTTAAACATCTCAATCATATCACCTCTATCCCGCCTTTCCTCTAAGGTGTACATATTAAGATCCTTAAGTCTGTCCTCATATGCTTTATAATGAAGACCACTAATCATTTTAGTAGCAACCCTCTGTACTGATTCCATCCTGTTTATATCCTTTTGAAGGTGCGGTCTCCAGAATTGCACACAATACTCCAAATGAGGTCGCACCAAAGACATACAGAGGCACTATCACCTCCTTTTTTCTGCTAGCCATTCCTCTCCGTATGCACCCAAGCATCCTTCTAGCTTTTGCCGTTGCCTTTTCTACTTGTTTAGCTACTTTAAAATCATCAGACACAACCACGCCTTAGTCCCGCTCTTCTTTAGTGTACAAAAGTACTTCACCCTCTATACTATATTGCTCCCTTGGATTGCTGCAGCCCAAATGAATGACCTTACATTTTTTAACATTAAATCCCAGCTGCCAAATTCTAGACCATTCTTCAAGTTTAGCTTGATCCCTCCTCATGTTATCTACACCTTCCTGGGTGTCTACTCTATTGCAGATTTTGGTATAATCCGCAAAGAGGCAAACCTTACCTGACAGCCCTTCTGCTATATCACTGACAAAGATGTTAAAAAGAATCAGACCAAGGACAGATCCCTGGGGCACACCACTGGTAACATCCTTCTCCTCAGAGTGAGCTCCATTTTCCTGTACTCTTTGTCGCCTCCCACCCAACCAATTTCTAACCCAAGCAGTAACTTTAGGGTCCATCCCTAGGGTGCTCAGTTTGTTTATAAGTTACCTGTGAGGAACAGTGTCAAAGGCTTTACTGAAATCTAAATACACCACATCTAGGGCTCTCCCTTGGTCCATCTCCCTGGTCACCCAGTCAAAGAAATCAATCAGGTTTGTCTGACAAGACCTGCCTCTGGTGAATCCATGCTGCCTCGGATCCTGTAATCCGATGGACTCCAGAAACCTAGAAGAAAGATAAGAAGTTCAGTTGTGGCCAAATAACCTTTAAAGTAATGTCAGACAAGCAAGAAGATATTTGGGACTGGATTTTTGGTGAAATTTGAGGTCTAGAAAGGTAGATGTAGGAGCCATCAGCTCAAAAATGTAATACAACAAAATGGAGTCAGTCTCAGGTTAGCCAGCGCCATCTAGAGAAGCAACAGTAAGGCTGGGGATTCATCTTGCCCATACAGAGTAAGAGAGAGCTTTGGGAGTAGGCAGGAGGGCCTGCCGCCAGTCCAGGGGGACTTAACTAAAGTGGCTGAAGCAGTTCCACCTAGAGAGGAGAGAGACCTTGTTTTTTGTTTCATTTTTTCTTTATCTCTTTTGTTTTAAAGAAATGAAACAAGCAACAAAAAGAAATGAAAGAACAAAACAGAATGAAAATATATTCAGTGTACACTATCTAGAGCTTTTAGATAAAATGAGGAGTTAAGGAAGGGATTTTGAGGCAGAAGAGTCAAAGGAGTCATACATTTGTAGACGAGGAGGATGATAGGGAAAATGTTTCAAGGAATAATGGAAGCCAGGAATCAAGCTTGGCAAGGGAGGAAAAGGGACACTTATCAGGGGACAATGGATGGCCGCTACCCAGAGTGAAAGTGGGGTGAAATGACAGATACAGTGGGCCTTCCAAAGAAGGAAAGTATGCTTGAGGTATAAGAAAAAAATTCCTAAAGAGTTATCTGCTCATAACTCACCACTCGAAACGTGGAAAATACATTATTGAAAACCAGAATTTGTCCTCCAGTGTAGGAAGATAAAAATTACTATGTTAAGGTCTCAGTCAAAAAACACAGCTTGAAATCAAAGCTTGACAAGTTTCCTTAGCAACCGCTGCAGTTAACATCAATGACCTTACTCCCGCATGCTCCTCCTATGTTGCATTTTTTTGATTTTTTAATTTTTAAACTTTTTTAAATTGTTATTAATGTTAATTTCTCAATCCCACTTCAAAAAAGTTTTTTGTTTCGGAAGAGTGATCTTTTCATAAAATGATTGTCATTTCAAATATCAGTTATGCGCTACTAGTACTTAGCTTTCTCCGTGGCTCTCATCTCAGGCTTAATGCTATTCTGTTCCAGATGTCTCTTTTTCTTATTCCATAAATGTCCTTAAGAAATTGTTGTAAATGACTTTCATGAATCCCGACGCCGTGAGTCTAAGGCGCCCAAGCGTTTCACACAAACCGTTTCTTCAGGGGATTCTCATCATGTATTCAGCCATATCGACAATGTTCCTCTGAGTAACAAACTGAACAGCGCCTCCCAAACTGAAAGAGACACTCTCACTCTGACTGAGCAGTGACCATGGCATGTCTAGGTTCTCACATAGTGCTATACAGTGTTTCTCTCAAGTGAAACACTCAAGGGAGGAGTGGCCTAGTGGTTAGGGCAAGTTACCTCAGGCCGGAAGGTTTCAAATCCCACTAGAGGACAGCAATCTTGGGCCGGAAGGACTGGGGTTTCTAGTCCCACAGGTGCTCCTTTTGGTCTTGGGCAAGCCACTTAACCCTCCATTGCCCATGTTCCCTATAAGTATTAGTGTATGTGTCTCATATCCCCTCGTGTTAAATGTATTCCCCAATTGTGTTGTGACCACTTTGATTGAAGGATAAGGTGGTATACAAAACTGTCTAAATAAATAAATAAAGTGATATCTGTGGGTTCCCTGTTCAGGGGCCCAATCACTGAGATACCTGCTTGGTGTCTGTGCTTACATACCACTTCTGGGTGCACATAGTTCCTCTGGGAACATGCACTATGGACTGGCTAGTGGACTGTCTGCAGTTAGCATGTGCATGGCTGGAACACCTTGCAGGGTGCAGCAGGTGCAGACTAACTGTGCCCTCTGCTGGTGAATGTCAAATCATGGTGGGGGGTAGCTGAGCTTTTCCAGGCCTACTGCCTGTCTGCCAGTGCCCTTGTAATAAGTACAGATCTGCATCAACTGCCTTGGACAGCGCCCTTTCGCCAGCAGGACTGGGGTTGATGGTCCCACAGCTCTTCATCATGTCCCTCTACAGCCTCCATTGTAAAGATGTAGGGTGTGGGTCTGTTGGGGGCAGATCCTGTCCACCACCTTGACCCAGAGAGGACAGGTTGGTAGGTGGTGCTATATAATCAGCATGTGAGTCCAGACACCCCCCTGCTCTTATAACAAGTGACCATGGCAACCACACTGGATATTCACTATTCTGGGTGCGTCTTGGTCCACAAGGGCTAGACGTGACTGGGGAATACAGATGGACACAGGATTATCCTAGTTGTGTCTGCGAGGAATATCTGTCACACACTGGCACTGATGGGGACCTGCAACACAGCCTATCTCAGCCAAGCCGGGTGCTGTGGACCTGGTGCTGGGCACCCCACCTCACCCTCAGGGTGAACACAGAACTCGCACAATGGCATGGTCTGAAGCAGGGCCGGATTTACCTTGAGTGAGGCCCTACGCCAACAAAAATTGTGGGCCCCCAGCAGGGACGGCCCAAGGGGGGTGCGGGGCCTCATTTGTATAAGGGGCCTCATTTGCATAAATATTTGCATAATGTTACCATATACTAACTTTTAGTAAACGTGCCTCTTAATGAGTGTATGGATAAAGAAAGACTAAAAGATTTCTACATTACTATAATCCAGTGCCAACTGCCAGACACATTAGGAACTACTACAAACACTGCCCATTTAGAACCCATAGCAAACCCGCCGTATCCTAACAGCACTACCAGGACTCACAAAGCACCATACTCTACCAATCAAAAGGCAACACTGCAAATATTAAACCAATACATTTCAGAGAACAACAATACATGACCTACTGGGGAAAGAGAACAAGTGGCAATGTCAAATAGGAATTATATAAACAGAACACCTCAGCTCAGTTACACATGCAGAACATAGACCATCACCAACAAGGAATCACAATTTAGAAACAGGAAGACAATAATTAAACTGGGAATCCCAAAAGCCAAACTTGGAATGTACAACACTGTAGAAATAAAACTATACATTAATTTGCTCTTGTACTAAACAAAGCGCAGATGTTAATGATGCACATTTACCAGAGCTGACATATTCCAATTAATAAATTCAAAATAAAGAGAGATTTTTCTACCTTTTGTGCATTTTTTTCAGCTGCAATTGCTCCAGCCACTTAATTCTGGTTTCTTCGTGTCTTCTGCTAACTCTCCATCGTCTGCTGTCCATTTGTCCTTTCTTCTCTCTTCTAGTTTTTTTCCATTCTCTCTCTACATCTGCTTTAACAAACTAATCTTTCTCCTTTTGCTCTTTCCTCATTCCTATTTCAACCACTCAAATTTTACCCCTCCATCCTCAATCCCCACTTACTCTCCCAATACCCGGCCAATTGAAGATTTTTTATCCCTCCCACACAAAATATTTTTCCCTTCTCCATTTTACTCTTCCAGCCCCATCCCATTCTAATCCTCCCCCAACATCAGCTCCCTTCTAGTTCCAGCCTCACCCAGCATCCATTCCCTTCTAGTCCCTGCATCAGCCCATTTCCAGTCCTAGCCACCCATCAGCCCATTTCCAGTCCTAGCAACCCCCCAACCCAATACCAGTCCTAGCCCCCCCATCAACCCACTTACAGTCCTAACCCCCATCACCCCATTTTCAGTTTAAGCCCCCCCTATAACCCATTACCAGTCCTAACCCCCCATCAGCCCACTTCCAGTCCTAACCCCATCAACCCATTTCCAGTCAGCCCCCATAGCCCATTGCCAGTCCTAACCCCCCCATCAGCCCACAGCCCATTACCAGTCCTAACCCCATCAGCCCACCTCCAGTCTTAACCCCCCCAGCCCCTTTCCAGTCCTAGCCCCCCCATAGCCCATTACCAGACAGCCCCCATCAGCCCACAGCCCATTACCAGTCTTAACCCCCCCAAAGCCCATTACCAGTTCTTACCCCCCCAACAGCCCACAGCCCATTACCAGTCTTAACCCCCCCCAAAGCCCATTACCAGTTCTAACCCCCCCCCCAACAGCCCACAGCCCATTACCAGTCCTAACCCCATCAGCCCACCTCCAGTCTTAACCCCCCCAGCCCATTTCCAGTCCCAGCCCCAGCCCCCCAATAGCCCATTACCAGTCCTACCCCCCCCCCATCGGTCTAAAGTAAAATTTAATTTAAAAAAAAACTGCTGGCTGCCGCCGCGGGGCCCCCTCTGCTGCCGCGGCAGCATGGACTGACCCGCGGGGGCCCCCTCTGCAAGCTGAGTCCGTCGGTCCCTCCCTCCCTCCGTGCAGGCTGTGAGAGGCGCGAAGGGAGAGTGTCTCCCTCGCGTCTCTGTTAAGCCCGCAGGGGCTGATGGGAAATTTCCGGAGGGAGGGAGGGACCGACGGACTCAGCTTGCAGAGGGGGCCCCCGCGGGTCAGTCCATGCTGCCGCGGTAGCAGAGGGGGCCCCGTGGCGGCAGCCAGCAGTTTTTTTTAAATTTTATTTTAAAAAAAAAAGCTAATTCTATTTTTGTGGGCCCTTGCCAGCTGTGGGCCCTATGCCATGGCGTACATGGCGTATAGGTAAATCCGGCCCTGGTCTGAAGCTATGCTGTGCCAGTATCACACACGGTCAGTTCCTCCTACCAAGCTGTGATGCTGGAGAGGTGCATACCCCATCTGGTGATCAGATGTAGACTGCTGTTCTGTATGTGCATTGCATCATGGGTACTGGTGGGTTTACCCTATCCTGATAAACACAGCAGACATTTTGTGCGGTGACATGCAGTCTTTCTGTAGCCAGCCATTGCTAAGACAGAAGCCATAGAGGTATAACCCACTGGTTAATACAATGATGTCCTAGGCAGAAATCATGGGTTTAATCCCTCAGTGGTCTCATTTTATTAGGCCTGTCCGAGGCAAGTCCTTTTCATTCCTGTGGCAGTCATATCTCTGCAGATCTGTGCTGCCAGCACATAATACCCTCATCACAGTTGCCAGCCATCCTTCTGTCCGTCTATCTGCATCTGTCGGCTGTGTAGCGTCCTGTCTTCATGTGCAGGCTGCTACCCCATGTCCTGCACTGGTACCCTTTTCTGCATTGCGGCTCTTCATGCTTGCCTCTCCTGTGTCTGCTCTGCATGGCACTACTACGCCTCTGTCCTCCTATCATTGCAAATATCTTTACACCTCTACCTCCACTGGAGGACATGTATTCCCATCCTCTTCCACCCACTGTCATTGTAGCACTTTACACTGCCAACACCCTGTGCATCGGTACAGCTGCCTCCAATATGTTTGTCCATTTTTACTGGTTGCTACATCGGCTGCATGCAAATTTGGCAGGTCCATCAGCTCCCACATCTACTTCCTTCCATCACTTGTCCATTGCCTTTCCTTGGTGCTCTGTGCAGTGTTAGGGCTACATCTGTTTTTTGGCCTTACATTTCATGCTTGTCAACTTGGGGCACCTTACTGCCCTTGGGCACCATATCTTGGGTCACCTTAATATCCGTAGGGCACCTTAGGTTAAGGCACTTTATAAGGCACCTTATAAAGCGCCTTGCCAGCCTTGTGATGTGCTTTGTTTGTCAGCTTGAACGTGCAATGTCCCGTTAACGTGCGATAACTGGCCAAGGCGCCCTTTACCGTATGTTAAACAGCCATTGCTACCTTGACGCCGGTATGCGCACTTCCTTATATGGCATTGCTCATGTTAATGCTGCACTTAACGCCGGTAACATTACCGCATTTTAGTAAACATACCCCTTTGTATTTCCCATAATATTTGCGCATTTGCAACTTGTTTTTCCTTGTCTGTTTTTCCTTTGAGAAAGTCTTAATGGTAGTTTGTAAATAATAAAGCACATACTCGGAATCTAGCAACTCACTTTCTTTTACCATCTGACATTTGTTCTTTATCTGTGTTAAGTGCCACAGAAAAAAGCACTGAACAAGAGTATTTGAACTTGGAGCTGTTCCATTTCATGTCCCATAAGAGACAGAACACATCACATTTAGAAAAGCCTGCCTAGAAAGTATCAGGTCAGATTTCTTGTTCAGGAAAAGATTGCGGTATCTTTTTAGGAACTATCATTTAGAATATCAATGTGCCCAAAGGGCCAAGAGAAACAACTATTTCTGACCATTTTTGGGTGCCAAATGGGAAGTGGCTTTTTAGAAGGGACGGCTAGAAAAAATCTGGAATGTGCAGAGCAGAATGTCCAAAAGCTGGAAGAGCGGCAACTGTGTCTTCTGAAGTTGCTCCATCTCCACCCCAAAAAATGAATGTTCCAATAACCATATCTGGAGAAGGAGGCCCCGCACAGATGTAGGCCATTTACAAAAGTGGATGTCCCCCAAAGTGCACGCCCGCAGTGCCAGGTACTTAGACGTCCCAGCCTGAGTAGGTCAGAAGGGAGGTATCTACACTGTATGTGATGAGACTAGCTCATTCTGCCCTGCCATTTCATATACTCACACATGTGGCAGTGGGCCAGTAATATGTTTGGAGTATGTATTTATGGGCAAGTTATCTTGACCAGGAATATTAACTGCTGCAATGTGAGTGCATTTCGCTCTTCCCCCTGGAAGCATTGCAGCCATGAAATGAGCAATTGTTTGCACCTTGTTCATGGTCAGGAGCAAATATAGAAGCAAACACAAGGAGCAAGAGTCGTGAATTGGTGAGATAAATTTATTGATACCCCTACGCGTTTTGGCTTTCACCTTCTTCAGGGGGCACACAACTAAACAATACAATAATTAATAATCAACAATTAAAAATACCATTAAAAGATTAAAGACATTAATAATAATAAACAATAGTAAAAGCACCTACATGTACACAACATAATGCTCATGATAAAATAATATAGATAACATAAAAATTTCATAAATGATAAGTCAAATGAATAAATAAAGAAATAAATGAAAGTCCAAACGCAAGGTGGAAGAACCACATAGAAGAAAAAAGATATACTAGGAAATACATACAAATACAGCATCAAATACAAAATTTGCACTTATTGGAATTTATAACAGACATATTGTAAATAATGCAACATTAATATAACCCAACAAGTTGTCATAGAATAGTGAGGGGGAAGGAGAAAGGGGAGGAAGGGGGAGGGAAGGCAGGAGGGGGAGGGGGAAGGGGGGAGGGGGAGGAGGAGGAGAGGGGAAGCGGGGAGAATGGGGGGAAGGAAGGAAGGGAGAGGGAGGGGAGGGGAAGGAAGGAGGGAGGGGGAAGGGGAAAAAAGGAGGAGGGGAAGGAGCAGAAGGGAAGGGGAAAGAGAAAGGAGGGGGGAAGGGGAGAGGGGGGAGGGGAAGGGGGGAGGGGAAAGGAGGAAAGGAGCAGAAGTGAGGGAAAGAGGAGGGGTAGAGGGGGAGGGGGGAAGGGGAGAGAGAGAAGGGGAGGAAGAAGGGGAAGGGGGAGGGGAGGGGGGAGAGGGGAGGAAGGGAGAGGAGAAAAAGGGAGGGGGAAAGAAAGGAGAGAGAGAGAGAGAGAAAGGGGAGAGAAAAGAAGGAAGGGAAGGACAAACAAAGAAGACCGAAGAAATATGCTTACTTACATGTGTGACACTACAGGATAGGAAAGGGGGGTGGTGGTTTTAAAACCACCCCCCCTTTCCTATCCTGGAGTGTCCCCTCTCCCCCCTCCCCTCCCCCCTTCCCCTTCCTCCTCCCCTTCTCTCTCTCTCTCTCTCTCCCCTTTCCCCCTCCCCCTCCTCTTTCCCTCCCTTCTGCTCCTTTCCTCTCCTTCCCCTCCCCTCCTTCCCCTCTCTCCCCCTTCCCCCCCTCCCCTCTCTCCCCTTCCCCCCTCCCCTCTCTCTCCCCCTTCCCCTCCCCTCCTTCCCCTCCCCCCTTCCCCCTCCCCTCTTTCCCCTTCCCTTCTGCCACTTTACCTCCTCCTTTTTTCCACTTTCCCTCCCTCCTTCCTTCCCCTCCCCTCCCCCCTCTCCCTCCCTTTCCCTCCCTTTTCTCCCCCCCTTCCCCTCTCCTCCCTCCCCCCTTCCCCACTCCCCCTTCCCCCTCCTTCCTCCCCTCCCTCCCCTTTCTCCTTCCCCCTCACTATTCTATAACAGCTTGTTGGGTTATATTAATGTTACATTATTTATAATATGTCTGTTATAAATTCCAATAAGTGCAAATTTTGTATTTGATGCTGTATTTGTATGTATTTCCTAGTATATCTTTTTTCTTTTATGTGGTTCTTCCACCTTGCGTTTGGACTTTCATTTATTTCTTTCTTTATTCATTTGACTTATCATTTATGAAATTTTTATGTTATCTATATTATTTTATCATGAGCATTATGTTGTGTACATGTAGGTGCTTTTACTATTGTTTATTATTATTAATGTTTTTAATCTTTTAATGGTATTTTTAATTGTTGATTATTAATTATCGTACTGTTTAGTTGTGTGCCCCCTGAAGAAGGCGAAAGCCGAAACGCGTAGGGGTATCAATAAATTTATCTCACCAATTCACAGCTCTTGCTCCTTGTGTTTGCTTCGGACTCTACTGCAAGAGCTAGTGCTCCTCTCTGTGTACTCAGGAGCAAATATAGGCCTCACCTCAACATCCAGGGCTTGACGTGCTCATGACATTATAAAATTGCACCGCGATGTGCAGCTCCCTTGATCTACCCAGGGCATGCCTCCACCATACCTCATGCTATTTGGACATTCTCACACCACGGAAATCTGTATACCCGAACTTATAAAATGGTTCCAGGGACGTCTCCATGATTTGGATGTCTGTGTGCCTGTTTTCAGACAACAGACTCATGAATACATCTTGTAAAATTGTCCCCATAATGATCATGATGATTTAGGATGCTTTGCATGACTTTTTTCAGTAGAAGGAAAATGCTGGAAAAAGCTAGTGTACACTACTACATCCTTTTTTATTATTTACAAACTATCAAACCTAAATTCAATATCTACAGCTTGACAGAAATATTAAAACATTTTTTTCATTCTTATGACATGTATCTTGACCTAACAAATTCCATCATACCATAAAGGAGGAAGCAGAGTGGAAATTTTGTTGGAATATGAAGGTTATTTGCATAAATATTGACAACACCTGAACGAAAGAAGGTGATGAGACTTGAAAAGTAGAGGCACTGTGAGGCCTAGATTATAAAAAAGTGAAACTCTTAAATTTAAGCATTTAAATTTTCAGCTGAAAATTATCCTAAATTTAAACTTGCTAATCATTTGCCTAGATTTGGAATTTTAAATTAGGTACCTAGACCTGAGGAGTGGAGGAGTAGCCTAGTGGTTAGAACACTGGCTTGGTAACCAAGCAACCAGGGTTCAATTCCTGCTAGCACTCCTTGTGGCCTTGGGCAAGTCACTTAACCCTCCATTGCCTCAGAAGAAAGGCCTGGCAATCTACTTCCGGTGACACTGCCAAGAGAACCCAGGAGCTTTTGCGTCGCCAGGAGTCAGGACTGACTCGAAGGCACACATTGCATTTTTACCTAGACCTGAATAGCAGTGGTAAGTGGCAAGCTTCCCCCCCCCCCTAAATTTGTCACCATAGCCACAAATGCTACAAGTAAGCAGTGCAGTCAGACGTATGCAGTACCCACAGAATATATTCCGCTGGTATGCTGGATTGGAAAGCCGCAGAGCCATGCTGCCAGGGAAGACTGTATATCAGCGGAGAAGAAGGGGTATTTAGAACAAATGGTCAGCTCTCAGAATCTCCGGAAGCAGAAATCCCTTTACTGCTATGCAGGGGCGGCCCAAAGGGGGTGCGGGGCCTCATTTGCATAAGGGGCCTCATTTGCATAAATATTTGCATAATGTTACCATATACTAACTTTTAGTAAACATGCCTCTTAATGAGTGTATGGATAAAGAAAGACTAAAAGATTTCTACATTATTATAATCCAGTGCCAACCACCAGACACATTAGGAACTACAACAAACACTGCCCATTTAGAACCCATAGCAAACCCGCCGTATCCTAACAGCACTACCAGGACTCACAAAGCACCATACCCTACCTATCAAAAGGAAACATGCAAATATTAAACCAATACATTTCAGAGAACAACAATACATGACCTACTGGGGAAAGAGAACAAGTGGCAATGTCAAATAGGAATTACATAAACAGAATACCTCAGCTCAGTTACACATGCAGAACATAGACCATCACCAAACAAGGAATCACAATTTAGAAACAGGAAGACAATAATTAAACTGGGAATCCCAAAAGCCAAACTTGAAATGTACAACACTGTAGAAATAAAACTATACATTAATTTGCTCTTGTACTAAACAAAGCGCAGACGTTAATGATGCACATTTACCAGAGCTGACATATTCCAATTAATAAATTCAAAATAAAGAGAGATTTTTCTACCTTTTGTGCATTTTTTTTCAGCTGCAATTGCTCCAGCCACTTTCTTCTGGTTTCTTCGTGTCTTCTGCTAACTCTCCATCGTCTGCTGTCCATTTGTCCTTTCTTCTCTCTTCTAGTTTTTTTTCCATTCTCTCTCTACATCTGCTTTAACATACTAATCTTTCTCCTTTTGCTCTTTCCTCATTCCTATTTCATCCACTCAAATTTTACCCTCCATCCTCAATCCCCACTTACTCTCCCAATACCCGGCCAATTGTAGATTTTTTATCCCTCCCACACAAAATATTTTTCCCTTCTCCATTTTACTCTTCCAGCCCCATCCCATTCTAATCCTCCCCCAACATCAGCTCCCTTCTAGTTCCAGCCTCACCCAGCATCCATTCCCTTCTAGTCCCTGCATCAGCCCATTTCCAGTCCTAGTCCCTGCATCAGCCCATTTCCAGTCCTAGCAACCCCCCAACCCAATACCAGTCCTAGCCCCCCATCAACCCACTTCCAGTCCTAACCACCCCATCACCCCATTTTCAGTTTAAGCCCCCCTATAACCCATTACCAGTCCTAACCCCCCCATCAGCCCACTTCCAGTCCTAACCCCCATCAACCCATTTCCAGTCAGCCCCCCATAGCCCATTGCCAGTCCTAACCCCCCCATCAGCCCACAGCCCATTACCAGTCCTAACCCCATCAGCCCACCTCAAGTCCTAACCCCTCCCCATCAGCCCATTTCCTGTCCTAGCCCCCCCATAGCCCATTATCAGTCTTAACCCCCCCATAGACCATTACCAGACTGCACCCATCAGACAACAGCACATTACCAGTATTAACCCCCCCATAGCCCCATTACCAGTTCTAACCCCCCCAACAGCCCACAGCCCATTACCAGTCCTAACCCCATCAGCCCACCTCAAGTCCTAACCCCTCTCCATCAGCCCATTTCCTGTCCTAGCCCCCCAATAGCCCATTATCAGTCTAACCCCCCATAGCCCATTACCAGTCCTAACCCCCCAACAGCCCACAGCCCATTACCAGTCCTATCCCCATCAGCCCACCTCCAGTGTTAACCCCTCCCCATCAGCCCATTTCCAGTCCTAGCCCCCCATAGCCCAGTCCCAGTCCTAACCCCCCCAACAGCCCACAGCCCATTACCAGTCCTAACCCCACCAGCCCACCTCCAGTCTTAATCCCCCCAGCCCATTTCCAGTCCTAGCAACCCCCCAGCCCATTACCAGTCCTAGCCCCCCATAGCCCACTCCCAGTTCTAATCCCACCAGCCCATTTCCAGTCCTAATCCCCCATCACCCAATTTTTAGTTTAAGCCCCCCCATAGCCCATTACCAGTCCTAACCCCCCATCAACCCACTTCCAGTCCTAATCCCATCAGCCCATATACAGACTTAGCTCCCCCATAGCCCATCACCACTCCTAACCCCCCAGCCCCCCCATAGCCCATCACCACTCCTAACCCCCCCAGGCCCCCCATAGCCCATCACCACTCCTAACCCCCCCCAGCCCCCCCATAGCCCATCACCACTCCTAACCCCCCCAGCCCCCCCATAGCCCATCACCACTCCTAACCCCCCCAGCCCATCACCACTCCTAACCCCCCCCCAGCCCAGCCCAGCAAAAATTTTTTAAAAGGAAAACTGTCTGCTGCCGCTGCCAGGGATGCCGAAGCAGAATCGAGTGTGCCGCGGGGCCCCCCCTGCCCAGCAGAGCCTGCCCTCCCCTGTATCACCTCTCTTTCAGCTGCAGTCAGTCACACGCGCCGGCTTTCAGAGCGCGAAGGAACTAGTTTCCCTTTCGCAGCTCTGTTAAGCCCGCGGGGGCTGATGGGAACTTCTCATCAGCCCCCGCGGGCTTAACAGAGCAGCGAGGGAGAAACTCTCCCCTCGTGCTCTGAAAGCCGGCGCGTGTGACTGACTGCAGCTGAAAGAGAGGTGATACAGGGGAGGGCAGGCTCTGCTGGGCAGGGGGGGGCCCCGCGGCACACTCGATTCTGCCGCGGCGGCCCCGGCAGCGGCAGCAGACAGCTTTTTTTTTTTTAAATTTTACTTTTAGATCAGAATGTTTTTTGCGCAGGGCCCCCTGAAACGCGGGGCCCTGTGCAAAAAACATTCTCGCTCAATGGACGGGCCGGCCCTGCTGCTATGTTTTCAGCCCCCGTCACATTGCCTTCAGTCAGCCTGGAGGAAATAGGAGGGAATGAACTACTGAAGGATCTGCTGTTATTTCTCCAGTTCTGACCCATCCCACCCTCTCTCCATGACACCATGAAGCAAACTTGCGTAATTTGAATGTGATGTGGGAGGAAAAAAGATGGGAGGAGCTGAAGAAGGCAGTACTGAGGGTAAAGAAGGGGAGAGGCTGAAGCAAATTATCTGAGATCCCAGGACCTGGAAATCGGAAGAAGGCAGAGAAGAGGAAGAAGA
Source organism: Ichthyophis bannanicus (assembly GCA_033557465.1). Classification (NCBI taxonomy): domain Eukaryota; kingdom Metazoa; phylum Chordata; class Amphibia; order Gymnophiona; family Ichthyophiidae; genus Ichthyophis; species Ichthyophis bannanicus. The sequence continues at coordinate 207,048,345 of CM066034.1, forward strand.
AGGAGTAGTGATACAAGTGAGCCAGGAGGATCACATATACAGTGCCAGGAAGATTTATCACCAGTGTAGGATGCCCTAACAGCTGAATGGAAGTTGTGAAGCAAAGTAATCTCCTTCGCTGCTGGTGAGATAAATTCAAATTTGATCTATTAGAGCAGGACAAGTGGGGCAGCTGCCCCTATGCAGAAAGACCTGTAAACCATGTAAATGCCACTGAAAGGGATATTCAGTGGCACTAACGTGGTTAGTGCCGCTGAATATTCCCGATTATCTCCACTATTTATTTATTTATTTGGTTTTATATACTACGCTGTTTATAATTCAGTACGGTTTACAAGGAACAACAACAGAAATTACATAGAACAAGTCTGTAGAACAACAAAAATACATAGTACAGGTTTAGAGAATAACAAACACAACCCAATGCTAACTGCTTAGCATCGGGGTGTGTCGTGGGCATTCATGGGCAATCATAGTTGCTAACCGGGTAGCAGCAATATTGCACCCAGTTTGTGACCTGCGGATAAAGCTAGGTGCTGCAAAAGCTTGCCTAGTTTTCCCCATGGAAGCTAACCGGGTAACAGTGCAATATTGCCATTACCGGGTTAGCTTCTGTGGTGTTGGAGGCTGTGCAGTGACCCTGGATATTGAAAGCTGGGGCTGCATATGGCCCTAGCATTGAATATCCATGGTTAGACGACGTCACTGATGGCTATCTGCCGTAGCGGTGCATAGCTGTCTCAGTACAATATCGGGACCCATATGTCTACCATTTTCCTTCTCCTCCCATGGTTTGCTTCAGACAGCTGTTGCAGTAAGTAGCATTTAGAGCATACGGGAAACAAGTGACAAACCGATCCAAAGACTAGACAGCCATAAGTATAATAAAAGCAGGAAATTCCCCCCCTATCTGGCCTCAAACCCTATACCAATTCACTATTGCAGCTCTTTTCTGCTTGCTTGCCTGCCTGCCTGCCTGTCTTCAAAGACAATGTAGCTTAGCCAAAACTGACTACCTCTTTAGGCCAAGGACACTATCATAGGGATCAATTCCTATGTGAGGAAGGCAAGGAGAGATCATCTGTGGCCATGGGTGTGCTTTGTGTAGGGCTAAAATGTCACAGTTATTCTCCTTCCTCCAGGCTAGGCTGGGTTTGGTGGGAGGAGGAGCATAAAGGTTTACTGTGCAAGGGGTATTTCTGCTGCTGTTGCACTTCTTCCTTCAGACCCCATCACTCCTCAGATTTGGGACTTCGGAAAGGAGAGGCACAGTGTAGGTGCTGTTGTCAAGGTGAATACTCACCTAGGTCCACCTGTATAAGGTGTTCTAGTCCATGGACAAGTGAAACTACAACTCCCAGCATGCAATGGAGATAAAACAAGATAATCAGCCTCTTTGGGTTAACCTTGGCAAAGTGGCAACTCTACCAAGGAGGGGGAGATGGGGTTAGGAATCTTTTCAAGACTTGTTTTATCCCTAGGGTTGGAAACTCCCTGGTTTTGGACTAGGTAGTCATGTTTCTCTTCTTTCTGTACTGTACTGTAATATATGGTTGAGCCAATCAGAATCAATGAGGCTCTGGTGTCATTTTCTGGGCCTGATCGGTTACATTTCTTCAGTGACCTACATATATTTTTATTTCTAATTTGTGGATCATTGTTTTATGTTTAGTGAACGTGTCTGTTTTAGGTGAGTGCACCCAAGGTGAGATATTTTGCTAGTATAGTTTCTCTATAAGTATCTATAGCTCTTTGGCGTTGTTCCTACCCTTTCTTCCATTACTTGTGTAGGGGCATCCGATAAGTTATGAGGTACGATGTCTGCTAGAAGACCCTATCCACTCCTCATGTACAGAGGAGACCCCTCCCCTATTTCAGGTTCAAGTGCTTTGCAGGGCTTATTTTTTTCTAGATTACTATATTATTCTGTTAATTACTATTACTATTATTGCTTAGTATACCCTCGCTCGATATTCAAAGGCACTTACTAACTGGATAAGTGCTTGTGAGATGGATATTCAGAGGCTCTGTAGATGCTGACAGTGAATATATCGCCTCTGACTGCCACAGCACAGTCAGGATAGTGCCAGGTAGGCTTGTGCATACCAAACATTTTCAGGCTTGTTTTTGTTAATCAGAATATACCCCTTTGGTTACTCTTTACGATCTCAGCCATTCATGTGCTCCATCCATTTGTCCACATTAAAGTCTACAGGGAAAGCTATTTTGCAATGCAAGAGTCAAGTTTGCAATTTATTTTCATTCAACTCTACTTGAAACTTCATGGCAGGCAGCTGTAACATTCACTACAAGCCATCAAGAATGTCATAAACCCCTCAGGGGAACCAGAAGAGGGGAAAAGAGTACACACAGTGGCAGGATGAGTACCAGAAACTATCATCAGAAGGGCAAAGTGGTACAAAGAGCACAATTAACACCTCAAGATAATAGAAGAGGGCAAAATAAAACCATAAATGGTACAAACACACCAAGACACTTTGAGAGGAGTAGAATGGGTAAGGAGACCAGCACAGCAACCAGATCAGCTGTAAAATCCTAGATCATGCCAAGAAGACTAGCACAATACCTAGATTGGTTGGAAGGCTCTAAATTATTCCAGGAAGACCAGAACAGCACAGTATCATGACTAGCCACAGGAGTGGGTTGGGTTCAGCAAAGTCGTGTGCCTACAAGTTACAGTTAGAACACTAAGGACTTTGATGCTGGCATAGGAATCTAATGCATAGAGGTAGTTTCCCTCCACCACCCCCACCCCCCTGGGTGGAAGAAGCATTCATGGACTGCCTAAATGACTTGCTGAGGGATGTCAAGAAGAATCAGAGAAGGCATCGTGGTGAAGACCCCAAATGCAATGGAAGTGGAACTGCAGCACTCATAGCAACAGCCCAGAAGAGCTGAGGAGGACCGATGTAGCCGCAGGATAGGCTATAATGAATGGCTAATATTTGTGGCAGAAGACCAATAGTCAACAAATACAGTAATAGAAGATGGTGGATGCGAGGGCAATCTGTCACTCCATGATAGCTAGAGTTGATTTGACTATCAGACTGGCTAGGTGGGTGTCTTCTTCCTCCATCAGTTTCTATGTTTCTATGATGAAGGCGACAGGGAATAGATTCAGGAGTAATATGCGGAAACATTTCTTTATAGAAAGAGTGGTAATGCGTTGAACAGTCTCCCAGTGGAGATAGTAGAGACCAGGACAGTATCTGAATTCAAGAAAGCATGGGACCAACACAGAAGGTCTCTAAAGGAAAAAAAAGCACTATAGCAGTTGGTATGGAAGGGCAGACTGGATAAGCCATATGGTCTTTTCCTGCCTTCATGTTTCTTTGACCAATGCTCAATGCTCATCCCTCCATTCAAGAATATAACAGTCCTCTGCTTGAACCTCCAAACAAATACGGTAATGGAAATTTGAAAAGATCTTTAAAGAAAGAACACAAGACTTGATGATGGTGATAGACTGATAGTTTCCTCTCACTGTGCCAAGTTAGTTTCTCCAGGACATGATTTGCTAGCAGGACACCCAAACAGATATATAATAGAAAGCCAAAGGCACCTACAAATATTCAAGTCAGGAGGAGGCTGAAGAATGGCCCAGAAATAGCCAAAGCACACTGGTCATAGAGCCACAGAGCTAGAAAGGTGGTATGAAGCCCCCAAATCAGCAGGGGAGGGTCAAAGGCAGCAGCAAGGTAAGCCATGAGACCAGTGCCTACAGAACGATAAAGACAGAAGCAGCAGAGAGAGGCAAGGTGAGAAAAGGTTTTTCTTTTGCTTTTTTGGTTTGCTTTTTTTGGTTTATTTAAATTGTTTTCTTTCCTTTTTGTCAGTTTTGCTATGTGGGCCTAAATGGACCCAATGGAAATGTGATATCAAGCTGCAGAGCAGCTGTGCAGGTAGAAGAGAAATTTGCGACTGCTGCAATACAGCTGTGGTTCAAATCTCAAGAGCAGGACTGTCTGGCAACAAAGGATCAGGCTGTGACAGGAATGGCAGGACAATGAGACTGACGGCAGCAGAAGCAGAGGGAGACTTATTTTCAGTTCTTTTCCTTTAACTTCCTTTTTTTTTGTTTTTGCTTTTTCTCCCCATTTCTTGCTTTTTCTTTTCAAGTTTTGGCATGGGGAGGGGGACCGGGGGACTGTAAGTTAACCACAGGATATGTGCACCATCTCGGAGAGACAACAGTGCAAATAGTCAAAAACACAGCTAGTAGATGCACTGATGGAAGAGAGTGTGGGCAAAAGCCCTTTAGCATAGCTCTACACTCCTTCCTCCTCCCAGTCTCATCACGATGAAGGGAAAGCAAGCAAGGAGAGGTTTGTCTTTAGAAACATCAGTTTTTCCACCAAGTTTGGTGATAGCCATGAATGATGTTGAGCCATGGGAAATATACATTTGTTAGGCACATTGGCTGGAGGGAAGGACAGGAAATGCTGTGCAACCTTCAACAGGTCTGTGAACTTGTGCACCCAACATGCCAAGGGATCTGAATGCATGGCCTCAAGAGGCTCTGGAAGGTAGTGTGCCACTGAAATCTGTGCAGGAGTCTGATTTGTGGTAGGCTGATTCCTGCAGTTTAGCACTGTAGTTAGGGTTTTGGACAAAAAAGGTTGCTCTTGGCTGGAGTTTATGGGCTATGGGCATATAAAGCCTGGGGGGAGGGGGGAGGTGACAGGACGGTGTTCATGGTACCAGTACTGCTTGCCTGCATGCTGCTAGTTTCCCTGCTGCATCATCAGTGCTATGCCACCTCCACCCCCCTGGCATTTCCATTCCTCCACCTCTGGTGAAAGCAGAGACCAGCTAGCATATAAGCATCCTAAAATGTTTTCCCACTTGACCATGTAAGAAGTCCACCATCACCAAAACCTCTGCTGAGAAGCTCTGTTGGCTGCCAAAAAACCTCTCTTCATTTTTAAAATATTCACTATTCTGATGAGAAGGCTCAGGGAAGCTCTTGTGGAACTCATTTCCTCCATGGCATCTTTAGGAGTTTAGGACTTCCATCCATCTGCCTGATATTTGCCCTGTCCTGTTGATCCAGGGGCCTGTCCTTGCCAATCTCAGTTCACATTGACTTCTGATACAGGGCTGTCCATCGCTCCACTAACCTCCAAAATGCCATATGTGAAATTCTACCTGGTGCTTGAGCTGATGCGCAGGTACCATTGTTGCTTCCTGTTTTTCACTCAACTCATGTCCACCCTTCACATTCCAGTGAAAATACCCAGATGTGTTTCAACTCTTTGGTCAGTTCTCCCAAGAAAGGACTGTCAGTTCCTTTGCTTCCCAGACCTTGGGGGTCTCTTACAACCAGGTGCAGCAAGCATGCAAAGCATCTTATCCCATGAAAACCCCCCTCCTTCACTGCCTTGACCATGTTTGTCTCACCGTCTGTTACAAACAAACTTGGATGAATGGTGCTCTGTTTGCACCCTATGTACCAGCCTTGCTGCAATGCCCTTATTTCTGTTAAGATATGGATCCATGTATAGTTGTCATCTATTACCTGGTTGTGGAACGCAGTCCATCAGTACTCTTCTGATGTTGCTCCCTCATTAGACTACACCCTGTTCCTGCTTCAACTAGCTTCCACCAGTGTGCTGTCAAGGAGAGGTAAGCATGTGTAGCGTTTTGATTAGTCTAGATGTTAGTGGTGAATTGCACACTACTTCCAGCCTCTACGTTTGCCAGTTCTCCTTGCAGCTGGTGATGCAACTGATTATACAGGCTGGGGATTATACTAGTGGGCACTAAGAGATACAACAGCCTCTTAACCCTACCTTCTCAACCATGTTCAGGGTACGGACATTAGGACTACCATTTCCCTGATGTACCATGTCACCACCCTCAATGCTGTCTGTTGCCTGCTCCATAACAATGCTACTACTTCTATAATGTGTTCTGGGCCTGCTGCCATGCCTCCAGACTGACAGAAGAGGATAGAGGCTCTACTTAGGAAAGGGACTTTATTTTTTCTCTAACTTTCCCACACTGCTATTGTCATTCCTGGATGGAGTCCCCAGTTTAGGATTAGCGCCATCCTTTATACATAGCTTCCCTCTGCTAATATCTTGCCTACAGTAATTGCATTCTGTGGGCCATCAAGCACTTTAAAATGCTTCCACATGTGTGAGGTTTTATAAGACTCCCCTGGACTTCCTTGGAAAGGTGCTGCTCTTCTTTGTGCTACTGCTGGACCTGTGGCTGGGGACAGAGGAGAGAATGAAAGGCCAGCAGCCACCTTCTCACTATTTTTCCCTCTACCTGTGCAATGTTCTTGGCGTTAGCACTGCCATTATCACTTTCTTCTACCTCCTCACCAATTGGCATGATAACAACAACCTTTTCAACACCCTCTTGAGCCAGTACATTTTCTACATCTGATGATTCAGATGTAAAATCCACTCCTGTGGATCCCTTAGATTTTGTATTTGCCAAGACCATCTCTATATACTTTTCAGCAGGAAGTACAAAGTGCCTGCTGCAAGGCTGAATTGTTTTTCCTGTTGCTTCTATTGTGTCTCAACACCCTACACCATGTCAACCTCCCTTTGCCCCTATGACACCTGATCTTTCACAATTGAACCAGAAACTATAGCTCTTTCTAGTCTCCTTGAAAAGACATCTCTTTTTAGCTTGGGCAGCAGACTAGAGGAGCCCATATCCATACCCTAGGAAAGCCCTGTCTCTTTTAGTGCATTTGTGTTATAACTGCTCTTGCCTTCCCTCCCTTATTTCTATGACCATTTAATTTTCCAGACATACCCCTCCCAAGCATTATCATATGCTTGATGTAGGCCTTATGCTGCCTGTCTGTTGATGCTCTTCAAAGAACCAGGGAGAAAGGGGGAATGTGTTTGCCTAGCTAATGCTTCTCTGAGACTGAATTCCAGCTTGTGGGACTAGAGTGTAGGTGGTAGAGATGAGGACAGTAACTGAATTCAAAAAAGCATGGGACAAACACAGAGGATCTCTAAAGGAAAAAAAGGGGACTGTTGTACTTGTTGATATAGAAGGACAGACTAGATAGGCCATGCGGTCTTTTTCTGTCGTCATATTTCTATGTTTCTAGAGACTGCCCATCTTATAGCTTTTATTTATCTTTATTTACCTCTACTCTATGAACATGGGATAAAATAGATACAGTAAGGTGCCCTCCCTCCTCCATAGCTGCTGTCATAACAATAGATGAACAAGATTGTTGCAAAAAAAATATTGCACTATAATCTTCTGGTTGTGTAATGGAATATATAAATGTAGATACAGTAACCTCTTCTCCTACCTATGTCACTGGCTGCATTGTATTAATTAAGTACACTCAGCCCAGAATACCTTCTTCCACCAATGCTTAGGAATAAAAACAATTGAATTGGGAAACTGTAAGGGCACTTTCTGCCTTACCCAAACTTTCAAGCACCTACAGTAGTTGTGAAAGTAGACTCTACAGCACTAAGGGCAGACAGGTATATTCTCAAGTTGTTTTTTGTTTCTGGATCTTTTGTGCTTTCCAGTAGCAAACAAGCCTCAGGCAGGCAGCTGACAGGCCTTCCTCAGTGCATAAGAATCAGAACTGAAGCTGTGTTTTATATGATTTTTAATCCTTAGCCTAAGACAGCCCTAGCCAAGTTTTTTTTCTTCTTTATAATCCTAAACCTCAGTCAAAGCCAGTCACTGCCAAGATGCTGTTAGATTTCTCCTTTCTAATCCTAAACCCCAGCCAGCACTCCTTCCTCACTCTCTGAAAGTCAGCAAAAAAAATGGTTCTTTGGGGCTTTGGCTGGATTATTTTCCAGCACTGCTGTGACCTCATCAGCTATGGGATTTGTAGAACTCAGGAAAAGACATGTTTCTCTGGCTGCCTCTCAGGATTTGCAGTATGAATGGCTTAAGTGCTTGGTGCTGGCTGTTGGTGACCCCTCCTTGACCTTATCCCCCTCCCTGAAAGTACAGTTATGACCTGTAACAGTGTTCTCTGGGAACAGTAGCAATCAATCCTCACATTGGGTGCCATAGGCGCCGACAGAGCCCACACAGAGCATTTCCCAGCTTTCAAAGAAAGCTTTTGGGATATGCTACCACGCATGCAGGGTCCCCTTCCTGCCCAAGGGTGCCAACTTGCTCAGTCAGATGACATAGCTAGGATGGTAGTAATAAACTAAAACAAGGTAGGGAGGCAACTCCCAGGTAGGGTTGCCAACTTTTTCACCGAGAAAAACCCGACACCTGTGGCTCGCCATGCTCCACCCATTCTCCGCCCCTAGTCCCACCCCTGCCCCGCCCCCAGCCCCACCCACAAAATTACCGAGGATACGTGTAGGCTAACTTCCTTGGTCAGATAATAATTAAACTGGGAACCCCAAAATCCAAACATGAAATGTACAACACTGGAGAAATAAAACTATAAAGTAATTTCCTCTTGCACTAAACAAAAACGCAAAGATGTTAGCAATACACACTTCCCAGACCAGACATATTCCAGTTAATAAATTCAAAATAAAAAGTATTTTTCTACCTTCTGTTTGGGCGTTTTATTTTTCAGTTGCAATTGCTCCAGTCACTTTCTTCTGGTTTCTTCGTGTCTTCTGCGAGCTATCCATTTGTCCTTTCTTCTCTTTTAGATGTTTTCCATTCTCTCTCTATTTCTGCTTTAAACATACTGATTGTTTCCCTTTTGCTCTTTCCCCCAATTCTTTCCTTATTCCTTTATCATCCGTTTAAATTTCACCCTTCCATTCTCAAGCCCCTCTTACTCTCCCAATACCGGCCCATCATAGACTTTTCTTCCACACAAAATATTTTTTCCCCTCTCCATTCTCATTCCCCATCCATTCTAGTCCTCCCCCCAAATCAATTCCCTTATAGTTCTAGGTCCACCCAGCATCCACTCCCTTCTAGTCCCATTCTCCCATGCCTCACATCAGCCCATTTCCAGTCCTATTCCAGCTCTTCATCAGCCCATTTCCAGTGCTAGCCCTCACATCACAGGCCATTTCCAGTCCTAGCTCCCCCCCCCCAATCACAGCCCATTTCCAGTCCAAGTCCCCCATCACAGCCTATTTCCAGTCCTAGGCCCCCCCCCCACCATCACAGCCCATTTGCAGTCCGAGTCCCCCCACACCATCACAGCCCATTTGTAGTCCGAGTCCCCGCGCACCATCACAGCCCATTTGCAGTCCTAGCCCCCCTAATCACAGCCTATTTCCAGTCCAAGATCCCCCTTCCTCCACCATAGCCCATTTACAGTCCAAGTTCCCCCCCCCCCATAGCCCTTTTCCAGTCCAGGTCCCCTCCACCCCCATCACAACCCATTTCAGTACAATACTGTTGTCAGTAGAACCTATCACCAGCCAATACAATACTGTTGTCAGTAGAACCTATCACCAGTCAGTAAGAAGCTATCACCAGTCAGTACAATACTGTTGTCAGTACTAATTAGCCTCTCAAAAGCTATAATATTGTTATTTGCAACTCAATAATCTTTATACCATTGCCAATACTAACTTAGCACATTGTACTACCACTGTCTATAGTCCTTTGACTGTGCCAATAACAATTAATCATTGTACTGTTGATAGCAATTGCGGGTCACTGCACTGCTGCTAGTCATTGCACTATTTCTATTTAATCTAAAATGTATAAGGTCCTGTTATCACTCACTACCCTCCTTACCTTTGGGCTCCCCCGCATCATAAACGCCCTCAACCACGATACTAGATACATACCAATACTTCATACATATGGAAGGAGATGGTTTGAATTCCCCCACCACACAACTGCAAAACGCAACCACACATCCCACTCCCATCTACTTAACATTCCCCTTCAAATCATCAACAAAGCACAATATGAGAAACTCCATCGACAACGCCTCCTAAAATGTGCATTGATAAACGCCAGATCCATTCGATCAAAATGGCCTGCAGTCATGGACTTGATTCCTCAATACAAGCTTGACATCCTGATGGTCACGGAATCATGGCTATCTGATTGCGACAACATCCTCCTGAATCAGATGCTACCTCCTGGATTTGACCTCTACACAAGCCACAGATCCACTCAAAAAGGAGGCGGAACGCTCATACTCGCCAAAACAGATCTTAATTTCAAACTATGCAACTCCTCCAGCTCAACCCACCTTGACTCCCTCACTATATCTAATGAACTCTGCTCAATCAACCTGCTTTATCGAGCACCCTCCCCATCACCAGATGACCTTCCAACAATAATCGAGCTTGCATGCGCAACATCCACCTCACGCTCTCCAAATTGGGTAGTTGGTGATTTCAACCTCCCATCTCTCCATGACAGCCACTCTGAAGCATTTCTAGACGCACTAGGGGATCTAGGCTACAAACAATATGTTGATTCTCCCACCCACACTAAAGGAGGTAAACTAGACCTCATCTTCGCACCCCATTCCAACACCTTAACACACCAAGCCCTTGAACTATCGGTTATACCAGTACCATGGTCCGATCACAACCTTATCCAATTCAATATACCCACCCATACCACTCACGTGAGTCAAATACCATCTAACCCACCCGGAACCCACGCAGTCCGTTTTCAACCTCTCAACCGTGACAAGGTCCTAGATAACCTCCAACCACTCTTGACGGACACCTCCCTCAAGCTAGATGACCTGGTAGCCAAATGGGACGAGAACCTCAGAGCCGCCTCATGTCCAGAGCACAAGGATAAGAAAATAAGAAAACGAGAACACGCACCTTGGTTCTCTACTGACCTTCGTACATCTCTCACCCACCTACGCAAACTTGAAAGACAGTGGCGCCAAACCCACTCACCAGAAGCCCTTGAAACATACAATACACACCTAGCTACCCACCGTGAGAAGGTAACACTGAGTAAGAAGCTATACCACACAAACCTACTGAAACGCTCCATCAATAAACCTCATGCTCTATTCAACTTAGTAAAATCCATAACAAGAGAGCCAGTTTCAGCCCAACCTGCAATGCCTCGACCACAGGACTACGCAATCTACCTGCAATCAAAAATGATTAAAACCAGCACAAGCATAAATACCATCGACCCCATTATATCATCTAAGGCATCTCAAATAACTCCATTTTGCAACTTCAATACTATATCATCTAATGAAATTGAGAAAATTGTCGCCTCCATCAATCCTAGCACGGCACCTAACGACCCTTGCCCAGCCAACTGGATCAAAGACCTGCGACATGATCTAAGCCAAATCCTATGCAAAATACTGAACCAGTCCTTTCTAACAGGCTCATTCCCCCAGAGTCTTAAACACACCTCTATCAAGCCTCTACTAAAAAACAGTAAGCTTGATCCATCCAAAGCTGAATCATTTAGGCCAATCTCAAGCATCCCCCAGCTTGCAAAAATCATCGAGAAAGCTGCCCAACAACAACTCCAGCATCATATTGACACAGAAGCACCACTAGACAAATCACAGCATGGATTCAGAGAAGCACATGGAGTCGACACAATCCTTACAACCCTATTCAACGATCTGATCACAGGATTAAACAACATCAAACAAGGATTTATTCTCATCTTTTTAGACATTTCCGCCGCATTCGATTCTGTGAACCACGATATACTACTGCAACGCCTGAGAGAAAAGGGGATTCGAAGCACAGCACTAGAATGGTGTAGATCCTACCTTTCCAATAGGTGGCAACAAGTTAAAACAGGCCAGGAATCCTCAGAACCATTCCTACAGTCTCAAGGGGTACCACAAGGATCTTCACTATCGGCGTTAATGTTCAATGTTTATATGCAGCCGATATGTGAATTGATCAGATCCTTCAACGTACAATGCCTGGCATACGCTGATGACATCCTCATATACATGCCGTTCAAAACTGACCAACCAGTGTATACTCCAATAATCAACTGCTTTGGAGCAGTAGCTGAATGGCTGCTGACTCAAAACCTAAGAATAAATCATAGCAAAACTGATGTCCTATTTGTCACAAGGAATCTTAAGTTCGTACCTCCTCCGTCGTTGCTGATCAACAACATAGAACTGACGTCCAAACCCACGATCCGATACCTCGGCATAACATTAGATCAACACCTGGATATGACAATGCATGTGAAGAATGTGACAAAGAATATATATCACAAGATCAGAACACTACGCCACCTCCGTCCACTACTGGACTATACTGATTTCCGATCAACCTTCCAGGCACTAGTCCTCCCACATCTAGATTTTGCAAACATCATCCTCCATGGGCTCTCTCAATCAACATTAAATCCACTTCGTCTGGCTATGAATACAGCTGCAAGAGTCCTCTCTGGATCACCAAGGTCTGCTCATATAACGCCTATCATGAAAGACCTACACTGGCTACCTCTACAAGCCAGACTCTCATATAAGTCACTAGTCTTGACCTTCAAAGCCATGAATATCTACCCACCAACACCAATCAGAAAACTAATCCATAACACCCCTGAAAATAGAAACAGAAGGACTACAACTATGAACACCTTAATAGTTCCCAAGATGATGACATCATGTACTAAAGCTACATCAAACAGAGCTTTTTCATTATTCGCACCCAGGAACTGGAATATACTTCCCCATGAAATCCGCGGCATCAAAAGCCTATTACAATTCCGCAAAGCTGTAAAGCATCACTTATTCACAAAATACTACCCAGAAGTGACCACAGACACTCACACAGCCAACAGGCCTCCCACCCACACCAAACACTTTAACACCTTTATCCAATCAGAAAATGGTTAGTTCCCACGATATTTCACTTTACTTCTACTGACCCATGCCACCCATGAATTCACGTACAATATCCACTCGAGTTTAAATATGGTATATAATAAAAGCACATTCATAGTATAATGTTGATTGTACATAGTTATATATAATAAAAGCATATTCATAGTATAATGTTGATTGTACATAGTTATCCCTGTTATTCCATGTTATATATTCCCTTGTTCTCTGTAAACTCGATGTTACCTGTACACATTGCAGTATATTTTGTTCATTGTACACCGCACTGATTTTAATAGCGCGGTATATAAGAGATGTTAAATAAATAAATAATAAAATAAATAAATAAATAAATAAATTTCCAGTCCATGTCCCACCCCCCCATAACCCTTTTACAGTCCAGGTCCCCCCCCCCATCACAGCCTATTTCCAGTCCATGTTTCCCCCCCCCCATAGCCCTTTTCTGGTCCAGGTCCCCTCCACCCCATCACAACCCATTTCCAGTCCATGTCCCCCCCCCCATAACCCTTTTACAGTCCAGGTCCCCCCCCATCACAGCCTATTTCCAGTCCAAGTCTCCCCCTTAGCCATTTTCCAGTCCAAGTCCCCCCCTTTAGCCCTTTTCCAGTCCAGGTCCCCCCCCCTTATCCCTTTTCCTTTCCAAGTCCCCCCCTTTAGCCCTTTTCCAGTCCAAGTCCCCCCCCCCTTAGCCCTTTTTCAGTCCAAGTCCCCCCCCCTATGCCCTTTTCCAGTACAAGTCACCACCCCCCTTATCCCTTTTCCAGTCCAAGTCCCCCCCCCTTAGCCCTTTTCCAGTCCAGGTCCCCCCCATCCAAGCAAATGCAGTCCTTGCCCCCCCCCCCCCCCGACCAGCATCGCGGCTGTCTGAGACTTCAGAGGGAGCCGGGGAAGCCCGCGCGAGGCCCCGGCTCCTTCTGAACAGCCACCAGCGTGAAGAGCCTTTTCCTTCACGCTGGCGGCTGTTCCTGTGAAGCCGCGAATGCTGGGAAAGGTTAAAGGGCAACCTTTAACCTTTCCCAGCATTCGCGGCTTCACAGGAACAGCCGCCAGCGTGAAGGTAAAGGCTCTTCACGCTGGTGGCTGTTCAGAGGGAGCCGGGGCCTCGCGCGGGCTTCCCCGGCTCCCTCTGAAGCGGAGAAAAGCCGTTTTTTTTGCTCTGGCCGCTCCCGATCTTGCGGCCAGAGCAAAAAAACCGGCTTTTAAAGGGCCGGTTTTGCCTCTGCGCCGGCAGCCGGCCTGGCCGTGGAAAAACCGGCCAGGCCGGCTGAAAACCGGCCAGTTGGCAACCCTACTCCCAGGGGAGGAGGGAGGGTTCTGAGGACTGATTCCTACTGTTCCCAGAGAACACCCGTTACAGGTCAGTAACTACGCTTTCTCCAGGAACAAGCAGGAAGTCAGTCCTCACATATGGGACTCCCTAGCTCCAGGCTGCCGAGGACTGAACCACAACAGCACCAGTGGTGACCATCCAGGTAGCTGTGAGTTGCAGAAGGTGATTTCCTATTGAGAGACTCTGCAAGACCCTAGCGTCCAGTGATACCATCATTCTGGTAACCTGAACACAGGAGAGTCAGAGGGCAGGAGTTGCCTACACCCCAAGAATATTATGGAGTACTACCTGGCTAAAGGCACTGTCCCTGCAGGATTCACTCTCCAGGCAATAGTGAGTTGCGAACGTATGAATCAAAGACTGTGTGGTGGCCTTGCAGCTCTCTGTCACTGGCACTGAGTGGCCGTTGGCCACCGATGTGGCCATTGCCCTCACGCAATGCATTGTGATCCAGTACTCAAGTGAAAGGCCAGCCCACTGGTAGGCAAGGGCAATACAGTCCACCACCCAAGTTGTCAGAGTTTGCTTAGTCACGGGGAGCCCCAGTCTGCTGGGGTCATAAGACAAAAAAAGATGAGGAGCCTTTCTATAGGCCTGAGTCTTCTGCAAGTAGAAAGACAGGGCCACTTGCAATCTAGTGTATGAAGTATTAGTTCCTCCCTGCCAGCGTGAGGCCATGGAAAGAAGGTGAGAAGGACCACCTTCTGGTTGACGTGGAAAGGAGATAAAACCTTCAGGAGGAATTTTTGGGTGTGTGTGGATCACCACTCTATTCTGATAAAAGCTCGTATAAGGTGGATCCGCCACCAGGGCCTGGAGTTTGCTCGCCCTACGAACAGACATGAGGGCCACCAGGAAGGCCACTTTCCAAGACAGGTATCTCAGGTGGCAAGTGGCTAGGGGCTCGAATGGTGGCTTTGTGAGTTGGGAGAATGCAACACATTGAGATCCAACTCCGCTGCTGGAGGGCACAGGGGAGCTTGGATAATAGGAGGCCCTGGAGGAATCTGGAGACCAGGGGCTAGCTTGAGAGGAGTTTACTCCTGGATAGGGTGGTAGTGCACAGCTATGGCGCTCAGATGCACCCTCACCGAGTTGGATTTCAGCCCATCTTGTGACAGGTGCAGTAGGTACTGAAGAACCAGTTGCACATGGCAGGAGAAGGGATTCTCCTCCTCCGCACATCAGGTGGAGAACCTTCTCCACTTAAAGGCATAAGCCCGTCTGGTGGAGGGTTTTTGGGAGGCCAATAGGATCTCCTTGACTTCCCCTGGCAGATTGAAAGGGGCCAGTGCTACTCTTTCAGCAGCCATGCCATCAGTGATAGCGACCCTAGGTTTGGGTGTAGGAGGGAACCCTCCTCCTGGGACAGGATGTCTGGGGCCCCACCCAGTGGGACTGGGAGTGCCACCGACAGGGAAAACAACAGAGGGAACAGGATTGCCTGGGCCACCTGGGAGTGATCAGTATAACTGACACCCTCTCACTCTGGATCTTGAAGGGGGTTTTAGCGAATGGGGGGGTTGGTGGAAATGCATAGAGTAGGCCCTCTGACCATGAGATCAGGAAGGCATCTGCTGCCACTCTTCCTGGGTACAGCTGGTGTGAGCAGAAACGAGGCAGTTGCACATTGTCCAGCGAGGCAAATAGGTCTATCATCGGTCTGCCCCAGTAGTGGGGTTTAAGTGCCATTCGTGTGGGTGAAAGACTCTGCTCAGCCTGTCTGTTAGGCAGTTGTCTTGTCTAGGTAGGTACACTGCTTGTAGAAGCATGCCATTGCATGCAGCAAAGGAGAGGAGGGCTACCGCCTTCTGGCAGAGTGAATACAAGCCTATGCCCCCCTGCTTGTTGACATAAAACATGGTAACCTGGTTGTCCATCTGGATCAGCACAGTCCAGTGTTGTAGGTGGTGGTGGAGCGCTTGTAGGGCTGAGAAGATTGCCCTGAGCTCCAGGAGACTGATTTGCAAGAGTGACTCCTCCTGAGATCAGCTGCCCCGTGTGTGGTGGTCCCGCAATGCGCCCCCCAACCCAGGAGGGAGGGATCTGTGGTCAGTGTCCTTTGCAGTGCAGGAGCCTGGAAGGGCATTCCTGCTTAGAGGTGGTGCAGGTTTGTTACTAGTTGAGGAATTCCACCAGTTGGCAGGTAATTCAGACCCTGTCTCGCAGCCTGCCCATGGTTTGGATCCACTGCAAGTGGAGGAACCATTGGACTGTCCACATGTGCAGGCAGGCTAAGGGTATGACGTGGACTGTCAATGCCATATGGCCCAGCAGGCGGAGGAGGAGGTGACTAGTGGAATTGTATCTCTCCCACCAGCTGCTTGAGGCATTCTGCCCGCTCTTGGGGGAGGATGGCCTTGGCTTGCAGTGTGTCCAACTGAGCACCTATGAACTACAGACTTTGAGCTGGAGAGAGATGAGATTTGGGGTAATTGATGATAAACCCCAGGTGCTGCAGAAGAAGGATTGCCTGATCTGCGGTCTGGCTGGCCTCTGAAGCCATGCTGCCTCTGATGAGCCAGTGATCCAGGTAGGGGAAGACAAAAGCCCCTTGTAGGTGCATGTGGGTGGCTACTATTGCAAGGCACTTGGTAAAGACCCTTGGCGAGGAAGCCAGGCTGAAGGGGAGTACTTTGTACTGGTAGTGCCCTCCTCCCATGACAAACCGTAGGTATTGCCTGTGGAAGGGATGGATCAGGATGTATGTGTTCACATTTTTTAGGTCCAAGGAGCACAGCCAATCTCCCTGGTGGAGGTAAGGCAGCAGTGTTCCAAGGGAGGGCATCTTGAACTTCTCCTTCACCAGAAACTTGTTTAAGTTTCTCAGGACAAATATGGGCCTGAGGCCTCCCATTCTCTTTGGGTCCAGGAAATATTTGGAGTAGAAGCCCTTTCCCCATAGATGTTTGGGTGTAGTCTCTACTGCGTTGTCCCTAAGTAGACCTGCAAGCTCTGAGAACAGGAGGGTCTGCTGAAGGAGAGGTTGTATCGACTCTCCTGGAAAAAACCTGGGTGGTAAATGTTGTAGGTGGAGGAGGTACCCTTCTCTTACCACTTGCAGTACCCACTGGTCTGAGGTGACCCCAGCCCACTTGTGGGCAAAGAGTGCCAGGTATCCCCCTGTGGGCTGGTGAGGGTCTCCCGGGGGAGGAGAGGCCCTGCCTCGGGAGTCAAAAGCTCCCCCCTTGTCTGGGTGGGAGTTGGGGCCTGGGACTTCTGAATCTTTGGCTTCCGGGCTCCATGACCCTGGCTTTTGGGGTGAGAACCCTGCTGCTGGCCCAAGAAGAGCTGGTAGTGGTGACTCTGATGAAAGGACCCCTTTTTCTTCAGGAATGGGGATATTTCCTTGAGAGTTTCTTTCAGGGAAGGGATGAGGTCTTCTTGGAGAGCCTCTGCTGAGTCACCATGTCCGCTTCTATCTCAGCCGCCTTGTCGGCCATGAGTTTACCGAACAGGTTCTCCCCAGTGCAGGGGATGTAGAGCAGTTTTTCCTGGACCCATTGCTTGAGGTCCGAGGTCTACAGCCAGGCCTGGCACTGGACCCCGATGCCTGCCACTTTCACTCGAGCCGCTGACTCAAAGCCATCATAGGCTGCCTGGGAAAGGAACTTGGAGCAGTCCTTGATACCGGAGGTCAGGGATTGGAACTGTTGGAGGGGTTCCCCGGTGAGCCCTACTGAAAACCCAGACAACTCCTGGGTCAGGGCCTTGAGGTATATGCCTATGTACAGTTCATAGGCCTGTAACTGACACTCCAGCATAGAGCCCTGGTAGCACTTTCACCAAAGGGCGTCGAGGGCTCTAGCCCTCCTACTAGGGGGGAAAGAAGAGTAGGTCTTTTGACTCTTCAATTTTTACATAGTTGACTCGACAACCATGGAGTTGTGTAGGAGTTCAGATTTTTGGAACCCGGGCCCTTTCCTGACATAGTATATGGTGTTGAGGTGTTGGCTGACCACCGGCACTGATGCCAGGGTCTCCCACATCCTAAGTAGCAGCCGCTCAAGGATCGGCTACATCGGCACCATGAGAATCTCCTTGGGTGGGGACTCATACTGGAGGATTTCCAGTTCTTTGGTGCGTGGGTCTTCCTCTGCCTCGGTTTGCACTGAGAGGGCTCGGGCCATATTCCTGACAAAGTCATAGAAGGCCATATCCTCTGGGGGAGAAGGCTCTGAAGGGATGTCTCGGTGCTGACTAGTTTCCAGGAAGGCCTCGTCGTCGGTCTCCCACTTGGAGTTGAGGGGTGACGACAAATCCGAGGCCCTGCAACTCCTTGCCTTGAGGCCCTCCCTGAGGGGCAGGGGCCTCCAGAGGATTTGGGGTCCGAGTCCTGAAAACTGGCCAGGGAGGATTGGATATCCGAGGAATGGGTCTGAGACCTTGACTGGCACCAAGGGCTTACCTGAGGCCAATGGTACTCAGAGCTCAGCTTGACGCCTGGGGACTCCCCTGCAGTTGGGGGCCCGGTTGTCGGGGCAGATGATGCGGATGAACCAGCCATCATTGCCTGCTGCAGGGCCAGGATAGCAGGCACATTCTACTCCAGGGCCGCCATTCTGGATTCCAAGACAGAAGGCTCTGCAGCTCTCGGCGAAGGCACTGAGGATCTCGGGCTCGGCACTGGCATTCTGGTGAGTGCATCCTTGATGAGGACAATGGCCTTGAGGAGCCTCACACGGTCTCTGCAGGCCGAGGAATCCTTTTTTGAGGACCTTGGTAGGGCGCTGCTTGGAGCCGCCCGAGTCCCTCCGAGGGGTTTCTCCAGAGGCCCCTTGATGAACTTCGAGCATGTTTTCTTCTTTCTCTCGGGGTCCGTGGTCTTCTCAGAGGAGCTGCCACTGCGGGACTCCAAGGATGCCCAGATCTCCTGGGAAGTGCTGGACTTGGAGCTTGGTGTTGGGGAGGCCAGTGCCGAGTCAGATCTTGGGAACAGTTTTTCCTGCAACTCCGACCTCTTTTTGTTGGTCTTCAGAGTTATGACCTAGCACAGGTTGCAGGAGATACTATTGTGGTCTGGTCCCAGGTAGCGAAGACAGCAGTCATGGGTGTCGGTTACTGACATAGTTTGACTGCAGCAGTTGCATTTTTTGAACCCACCGGGAGACATGGTGGGAGGCACCCGGCCTGGGTCGACAACCTCTGGGCAGAAAAAGGCCTGAATGCCAGTCAAGGCGAGTCACGATCAAACAAAAGGAGAAAAAGCACTGAGAGCATCGTTGGGGCCGATGCCTTCTCAAGGCAGGAAGAGGAACCCATACAGAACTGGGAAAAACACTAGTTTTAAGGAATTAACGAGGATTTTTCCAGGGAAACAGGACAGATGTCCATTGGGCTCCACGGAAAAAAGGAGACTGAGTGAGATGGCACCCTTGGGCGAGAAGGGGACCATGCATGCGTGGTAGCATATCCCAAAGGCTTTCTTTGAAAGCTGGGGAAATGTGCCACACGGTCTCTGTTGGTGCCAGCGTCACCCATATGTAAGGACTGACTTCCTGCTTGTTCCTGGAGAAGGTTTCCAGTGTGTCTGGTAGCATCTGTGCAGTCAACAAAAACAAAGTCAACCAATGGTAATTTGGGATGTTTGTCCAAGTATATGCAGCTGGTTACTTGATGCTGGGATGAACTGAAAATCATGATTTTTATTAATTCTTCCATTCACATGAAAATGAATGCACATGCCTAGAGCCAGCGTTGGGTAAGGGCAGTTCCCAGTGTTATTGGTTAGTGACGATATTCAATCTGCTAACTGGCTAAATAATTGCATAAAATTAGGCCTAACTGTATGTGCTTATTATCCTTATAGCAGCTGAATATCACTGTTATCAGGATAGTTCTTCCAGTCAGTGCTGACAGTGGATATTCAGTGCCGGAGGGTATCCAGAGCCTGTCCTGAATTTCTGGTTTCACTTTAAATGCCACTTAAAAAACACCGACCACAAAGTTTAAATATCGGCTTATCTGATTTCAAATTATGCCCTAATCCCTTTTTTGAAAATGTAGCGGTACATAAGAAGCTGTATTAAATTAAATCATTTTGCTATACATCCTTTCCTTCTCTGCAGATAGGGTTATAGGAACTTGTCTGAGTATGTGTAAGAACATGTTAGGGGTCCAAAAGTGCTTTGCCTAAAAATCTCCATAGAATTTACTGGGTAAGAAGGGAAAGGTTCCTAACTGCTGTCTGAAGTGGTTTTCAAAACCGTTTGTAGTGGTAAAAAAAAAATAAAAAGCCTCTTTGAAACCTAAATGTGGTCTATTCTGCTCCCTCTTGTACCACACCTAAGCACCACATGTTCTGCTCTGCTTATATTAATGTCTCCTGGGGCATAGATTTAATTTTGGCAGATACACCAATTAGATCAACTCTTGATTTTTTACCACTTTACTTAAAGCTTCATCTCTGTTTTAGAATGAGTAGGGAAGTGAGTCTTCAGCCATAAATCCATAAAGTGGGTTACTTGACAGTCCTTTCCCGGTGAGAGCTAATGTGCATTATAGGAAGCTACTACTACAGCACACCAGATATTTACAGCTTCTAAATTTTATGAGAAAGGATGTTCCAGCATCACTAACATTATCCTTCAGAAAAGAGAGATTTGAAAAAACTGTCAAGAAGGCAGAATTTCTAGGGCACTGCCTATGGGATTACCTCCTATTATTTCTGGACTGCATTTCCACCCATGCTATGCAGTCATGCTGTCAAAAATGGCAACCACACACACCTTCTGCAATGACCCTTCTGTGATATTTGTGCTCACACACTCCGGAGAGCAATGTTCAAAGCCATGACCTGACTAGATTAAAGTACAATTTACTAGAAAGAGCAATTATGCTGACTGAAAATTGCCATCCACAGAATAGCTACAGGTTTCACAACACACACACAACCATATTTCAAGACGGCATTCCCAGGGATATGTTTACATTGGGGGGCGGGACTAAAATATATTCTACAATGACATTTTCAAAACTGCATGAATGTTTATCCCTGTTTCTTGTGCCTGCACTGGTAGCTATGTAAGCAAACTTTCTAATGGAAAACTAGGGATATTTTTCTTTGCAAATTACCCACCAGATGCAGGGGTGCAAAAGTAGTGGCTACACTACCTTTGGGATGGCTACTGGAAATTGCCTCCTTGATATTCTCTCCTTGATTAGGATGGCTACTGGAAATTGCCTCCTTGATATTCTCTCCTTTCTTGCCGAGCTATTATTTATATTCAAAAAGTGTCATTTTGTAGTGAATGAATGGAAAACACTTGAATTTTCCTAAATCTCAAGTTATCTCACCATCTAAAATGTTTAGAAACATACTGTATAAGGTTGGGAATTATTGCTGATGTACTGCCGTCTATTTCTTAAGTATTTGATTTGCCGCCAAAGGTCAGAGAGACAGATCTTGGAGTGTGCCTGGAGAAAACTTTAATTTTTTGGTTTTATATTTTGATTTGCATACTAAATGGTTTTAGTATATGCAAAATTTGTTTTAGTGTGCACTAAATGGATTGAAACAGAAAAAATGAAAGAACACCACTAGATGGCAGCAGAAGAGGAGGGAGTTGAACATAAGAACATAAGATATGCCATACTGGGTCAGACCAAGGTCCATCCAGCCCAGTATTCTGTTTCCAACAGTGGCAAATCCAGGTCATAAGTACCTAGCACTTTCCCCACAGGTTCCACAATGCTTGTATTGGGTCAAGCAGTCATATTCTGGGTCCCTTTTAATAATGGTTAATGGACCTTTCCTCCAGGAACTTGTCCAAACCTTTTTAAACCCATTTACACTAAAAGCTTTTACTACATCCTCCGGTAACAAATTCCAGAGTTTGATTACATGTTGAGTGAAATTTTTTTTCTCTTATTAGTGTTAAATAGGTTACCCTGCAGCTTCATTACATGTCCCTTAGTCTTTTTCTATTCTAATGACGTAAACAATCGATCTATGTTTACCAGTTACATTCCATTCATTAATTTATAGACCTCTATCATATCTCCCCTCAGCCATCTCTTTTCCAAGCTAACCTTTATAGTATCTCTTCATAGGAGTATCTTTCCATCCCCTTTACCATTTTGGTGGCTGTTCTCTGTACCTTTTCTAATAATGCTATATCCTTTTTAAGATACGGTGAACAGAATTGCACACAATATTCAAGGTGCAGTCGCACCATGGAATGATACAGAGGCATTTGTTTTATTTTCCATTCCTTTCCTTATGATACCTAGCAATCTATTTGCTCTTTTGGCTGCTGCTGCACACTGGGTGGAGGGTTTTAACATGTTCCATGATGACGCCTAAATCTTTTTCCTCGGTGATGGTTCCCAATGTGGAACCTTGCATCGTGTAACCATAGTTTGGGTTGTTCTTTCCTAGGTGTATAACTTTGCACTTGTACACATTAAATTTCATCTGCCATTTGGATGCCCAGTCTTCCAATTTATCAAGATCCTCTTGCGATTTTCCATAAACCTCTTGCGTTTTAACAACTTTAAATAGTTTTGTGTCATCTGCAAATTTGATAACCTCACTCGTTATTCCACTTTCCAGGTCATTTATGAATATGTCAAAAAGCAGCGGACCCAGCACAGATCCCTGGGGTACTCCACTATTCATCTTTATCCATTGGGAAAATTGGCCATTTAGCCCTATCCTCTGCTTTCTATCTTTTAACCAGTTCCTGATCCACAATAGTACATCACCTCCTATCCCATGACTTTTTAGTTTTGCCAAACGTCTCTGATGAGGGACCTTATCGAAGGCTTTCTGAAAGTCCGGATACACTATATCAACCGACTCACCTTTGTCTATCTGTTTATTCACACCTTCAATAAAACATAACAGATTAGTAAAACAAGATCTTTTTTGTCTAAAGTCATGTTGGTTGTCTCCCATTAAGCCATGACTATCTACATGATGAGTAATTTTGTTCTTTATGATGGTTTCTACCATTTTTCCCAATACTGACGTCAGGCTCACCGGTCTGTAGTTTCCTGGATCACCCCTGTAACCCTTTTTAAAAATTGGCATTGCATTGTCGATCTTCCAATCTTCAGGTATTACAGTTCATTTTAATGATAGTTCACAGATTACTAATAGCAGGTCTGCAATCTCATATTTCAGTTCTTTCAACACCCTTGGATGTATACCATCTGGTCCAGGTGATTTGATACTCTTCAGTTTATCAAATAGTTGTAATCCATCTTCCCGGTGTAGCACTATTTCTTTCAATTCTTCTGCATTATCACCTTTAAATACCACTTCAGTCATGGGTAACATCCCTACATCTTCCTCAGTAAAGACCAAAGCAAAGAATTCATTCAGTCTCTCCGCTATAGCCTTGTCCCCTCTTAATGCCCCTTTTATCCCTCTATCATCTAATGGTCCAACTGACTCACAGTTTTTTTGCTACAAATGTACTTGAAAAAGTCTTTATTATGCGTTTTTGCTTCCACAGCAAGTTTCTTCTCAAATTCTCTCTTTGCCTGCCTTATTAATGCCTTGCATTTAACTTGACAGTGCTTGTGCTGTTTCCCGTTTTCGTCATTTGGCTCTTTTTTCCATTTCCTGAAAGATGTTTTTTTTGCAACAACAGCTTCTCTGACCTCACCTTTAAACCATGCTGGCAGTTTTGTGGACTTCCTTCCACTTTTCTTAAAGAGTGGAATACAGCTGGTCTGGTCTTCCAAGATAGTATTTTTAAACAACACCCAAGCTTGATGTAAGTCTTTAACCTTTGCAACTGCTCCTTTTAGTTTTTTCTGAACTATTTTCCTCATTATATCATAGTCTCCCTTTCAAAAGTTAAAAGGTAGTACTGTGGATTTCCTTACCATCCCTCCTCCATTAATTAAATCAAACGCGATCATGCAATGATCACTATTGCCAAGTGGCCCCAGCACCCTTATCTCTTGCACTAGATCTGGTGTTCCACTAAGGACTAAGTCCAAAATGGCTTCCCCTCTAATCGGTTCAAGAACCAGCTGCTCCAAGAAGCAGTCATTTATTTCATCTAGCATGTCCTGCCGTGACACTGACCCAGTCGATACCGGGGTAATTGAAATCACCCATTATTATTACTGTTCTGTAACTTTTGTTAGCTTTCCTCATTTCTATGAGCATTTCATCATGCATTTGTTCATTCTGGCCAGGCGGTCAATAGTACACCCACACTGCCATCACCTTCCCCTTTTTACATGAAATTTCAATCCATAGAGATTCTACAGCAAATTGTGTTTCTTGTAGAACTTTAATCCTTTGTGACTCAATGCCCTCTCTAACATTAAAGTGCAGCCCCTCCACCAATTTCATTAGCTCTATCATTACTATATAGTTTGTACCCAGGTATCACAGTGTCCCACTGCTTGTCCTCCTTCCACCAGGTCTCTGAGATACAAATCATATCTAACCTCTCATTTAGTGCTATATATTCTAACTCTCCCATCTTATTTTTTAGACTTCTAGCATTTGCATACAAGCATTTTACAGACTGTATTTTATTCATATTAATCTGGTTATCGGTAGGCAGGGGCAATTTGGAATCTTTAAGCTCTGTCTGCTCCATACTCAAGGGCATTTGGGCTACCTCTGTCTTTATTAGAACCTCTCTGCTGATGTGCCCTAACTTCATTTTTTGGTACTATCCTTCAAGGATACATTGTTCCGAACTATGTGCTCTTTGGTGACTGTCGGCTCTCCCCTATTATCTAGTTTAAAAACTGCTGTATCTCCTTTTTAAAGGTTAATGCCAGCAGCCTGCTTACATCCAGGTTAAGGTGAAGCCCATCCCTTCATAAGAGCCCCTCCTTTCTCCAGAATGTTCCCCAGTTCCTAACAAATCCAAACCCCTCATCCTTGCACCATTGTCTCATCCACGCATTGAGACTCCGGAGCTCTGCCTGCCTTTTGGGTCCTGCGCGTGGAAGGTCTTGATTTCAACTTTCTACCTAAAAGCCTAAATTTAGCCTCCAGAACCTCCCTACCACTTTTTCCTATGTCATTGGTACCGACATGTACCAAGACAGCAGACTCCTCCCCAGCACTATCTAAGACCTTGTCTAGGTGGCATGTGAGGTCCGCTACCTTTGCACCAGGCAGGCATGATACTGAGCGATCCTCACGTCCACCAGCCACCCAGCTATCTACATGCATAATGATCGAATCACCAACTATAATGGCTGTCCTAACCCTTCCCTCATGGGCACATGACCCTGGAGAAACTTCCTCAGTGTGAGAGGGTTTTACATCATCTGGAGGACAGGTCCTAGCTATAGGACCACTTCCTGCCACACTAAGGTGATGCTCTTCTGTCACGTGACCTCTCTGCTCCATGGCAACAGGGATGCTGCCAGACTGGAGGTGAGACTTCAGGACTATATCTCTGTAGGTCTCATCTATGTACCTCTCTGTCTTCCTTATGTCTTGCAAGTCTGCTACTCTTGCCTCCAGAGTTCGGACTCATTTCCTGAGAGCAAGGAACTCCTTGCACTTTGTGTAAATGTAATGCCCCTCACCAACTGGGAGAAAATCATACATGTGACACTCAGTGCAAAAGACTAGAAAGCCCCCATCTCACTGCTAGGCTGCTGTCTGCATCTTTGTTTTAAAATTGTGTTTAGTTATTTAAGTTCTTTACTTACTAAGGGTTGCTGGGGATACTTATACTAATGAAACTGTATCTAATACTTTAATGTACCTTATTCACTTGAAATTTAATTAATCTCAGGTCCTTAATGTATGCTGATGAGAATAAACAGCTGCACCTGAGAGTGAATATGGCACCTCCTTTCCTTTAAGAGGTGTAAGCACCTATAAAGCTACGATTATCCCTGGGGTGGGTGGGTGTTGTGGAGGGAGGGAGGACAAAAAACGTATTAAAAGCTGGCTGCTACACGGTACCCTGTCCTTTGCTTCTATGATAATCTGTGACCAATCTCCAGGGGGAGTCCCACAGCCCTTGCTTGGATAGAGGGAGTCTTGGGTTCTAAATCTAACCTGAAAGCTCTCCTCTATGTTTTAAATTTAAACTGAAAACTCTTTGCTGCTTCTAGGCCCTGACTGATTTAACAAATACACTGGGTTCACAGATTAATCAGCTTTAATCTAAAGAATTCTTTTTCCCCAAGTTTTAGAAAAATTCCCAGAAGTAATACAATTATAGATCTCTCTCCAGAAGTAGCAGTCCCCTTGTGTAGTCCTTCAAGACTGAGAAGCACAGAACTCCGGTTGAACTATTTATGCCTGTGCTTCTGAGGTAAGCTGTGCCTTCTAGTCATAACCTGAGCACTAGTAAAATGCTGCTATTCTGTTGGTCAAAAAGAAAGAGAGCTACCCTGTATCTTCTTTCAAACAAGAACATATTCATAAAGGTAACAATGTACTCACCACTTGTTACACTTTCAAAACACTCTGGGATGACCCCACCATGGATAGTAAAGGTAACCTCAGCACAGACCCTTTGGCTTCTTGCAGATATTCCACCACTGATCTGAAGCCTACAGATGCCCTGATTTGTCATTCATAGATCAGTGGTGGAATATACGCAAGATGGCCGCAGGCTGTTTGCTGAGGCTCCCTTCACTATTTTGAAGGGTTGTCCCAGAGTGTTTTCAGAGTGTAACAAGTGGTGAGTACATTGTTACCTTTATGAATATGTTCTAGTTTGAAAGAAGATGCACGGTAGCTCTCTTTCTTTTTGGTCATTGAATTGGTGTGAGAGCACATTGGAGTTTGTGTAGATATGTTGTTGTTGTTATGAGCTATCGAGTCCGTGTCGACTCATGGCCTCCCTCTGGATAGTTGTCCTAAATTGTGTTTGGTCTTCAATCAGGTGACTCATTGTTGACAGATTAGTACCCATAACTGCTGCTGTTGTATCAATCCATCTCATTGCTGGCCTTCCTCTTTTGCGTTGACCTTCTATCTTGCCAAGCATGATGTCTTTCTCTAATGATCTTTCTCTTCGTATGATGTGTCCAAAGTATGAAAGTCGAAGTCTTGTCATCTGTGCTTCTAAAGAAAGCTTAGGTTTGATCTCCTCGAGTACTGACTGGTTTGTTCTTCGGGCAGTCCCTGGTATATGCTGTGTAGATACAGTATATGTATTGCTATTCTCTTGGTATCATTGAAATTAGAGATGGATTGTGATCAGATCTTGAGAACGCATTTCTGTAAGCATGAGCAGTTTCTATAAGGCCACAAAATTTGAATATTCCCTGATTTGACTAAGGCTGCAGAGTCAAGAGGTACAAATTTTGTAATCCAGCACCAGAAGTTTTTGTTCGTTGGAGTATAAATTTTCTTTCATGGCATGAGTAAAAAATGCAATGCAATGTGTGCCTTTGAGCCAGTGCTGACTCCTGGTGACCCAGCAGCTCCTGGGTTTTCTTGGTAGTGTGACAGGAGGTAGATTGCCAGGCCTTTCTTCCAAGGCAATGGAGGGTTAAGTGACTTGCCCAATGCCAAAAGGTCTCTTGATTACCAAGCCAGTGCTCTAACCATTAGGCTACTCTTCCACAGGTATGAGTAAATGCCTTATCAAATATTGGTGGGGTTTGGATTCATATTATGGGACTTATTACTAAAGTTTTTCTCTTTTATATATTTATGGAAAAATGCTTAGCAAATAGATCCCTCTGTGTCTTGGAGCATTTCACTTATTTCTTCTTGATAAAGTGGTGACAGTGTCAGAACTATCTTTGGTCTAATGAAGGTGTATGCTTTAGCCTTCATTACAGTTATGAGATGGGTTCCTCTGTGATCTATACATTTATTTATTTTACATTTTTTTATATACTGCCTT
Organism: Ichthyophis bannanicus; assembly: GCA_033557465.1. Lineage (NCBI taxonomy): Eukaryota > Metazoa > Chordata > Amphibia > Gymnophiona > Ichthyophiidae > Ichthyophis > Ichthyophis bannanicus. The sequence goes on from CM066034.1 coordinate 207,076,267, forward strand.
TCATGATATCAAGGCGGTTTACATTGAACAAACTGAAATTACATTGAACAGGGTGTTTATAACTTGGAGATAGCTACTTTACAGGGAACATGGGCAATGGAGGGTTAACTGGCTTGCCCAAGACCAGAAGGAGCACCTGTGGGACTAGAAACCCCAGTCCTTCCGGCCCAAAGTTGCTATCCTCTAGTGGGATTTGAACACCTGAACTTCTGGCCTGAGGTAACTTGCCCCAACCACTAGGCCACTCCTCCCCCATGCTTTATTTATATCCTGTCTTGGTTTTTCTCATTATCTTGCAGGCTAATAGACATCAGTATAATACAAAATTCAGTTTTTATTTAAGAGGATATGGGATTTAGAGGGTTTGGGGGGATTTCAGGTTTAATTATTGTTTCCAAATCAGAGCTCAAGATGAGTTACAAGCAAGTACACAAGTTACTTGCCCAAATGACTCATGATTTAAGTTTTACTTGAAGTAATGGAGAGTGAAGAGATTTGCTTAAGGTCACGAAGAATGTCAGTGGAGAATCAGAATTTGAGCCATGGTATCCTGACTTGCAATCTGCTTCTTTGGCAGGGTGGTAGAGACCCCCTTTTTTGAATCAATACATTTTTTTTTATATATTTTAGAAAGATGTTCCCAGCAATATCCCCAAATTGTTGGAGACGGTGTGGGAAGTGGGGGTCCTTTTGGCATTTCTGGTGGAACTGCCTGAAAATCAAACAATTTTGGGAAAAGGTGCAAGGATGGATACAGCAGATGTTGGGGAAGGGCTTGCCCTTGGAACCAGGAGTCTTTCTTTTGTCCAAATGGTGAGGCCAAGGGCCAGGTAAGGCGAGGAGGCAAGTAATGGCCTGCCCCAATGCAGCGCACTGTGAAGTGGTGTATTGTTGGAAACAACTGGAAGCCGCGGATAGATCAGTGTGTGGAGTGACTGTGTCAAGTGGTACTGATGAGAGGTTAACTGCTTGTAGTAGACAGAGTTTGGAATGATTTGAGGATGAATGGTCAATACTCAATTAGTACCTGCAAGGAGACAATAGCATGGGGGCGGGGGGAGGGGGAATGAGGGGGGAAAGGGGAAGAGTAAGTGAAGCCTATGGATAGTATACCTCTCTGTGTTAGGGGGCTGTATATTTTTGGTGGTTGTTGGCTGTTGGATTGTTCACTCTCTGTTTTTGTATGCAAAAAGACAAAATAAAAAATTATAAAAATACATGAGTCAATATTTAGCCTGCAGCGATCAGCATTTTCTAAATGCCAGCTGCTCCAGGTGAAAGTGAAACTAGATATTCAGCAGCAGCAGCTTCTACTCAATATTCGGTTTCAGTGATGACCGCCATTGACTGTCCAGACAACAATTCAGCTGTTATCCGGACAGCCAAACAGCATAAAGTTAGGTCTGCCTTTTTTGGCCTAACTATGCGTTTTTTTTCTTCAGTTAGCAGACTGAAAATCATCACTAACCGGTTGAGTTTTTGCACTGCCCTTGCCCCCCCTCCCCCCACCCACAAATAGATCATCCCAGCATTATCCAGAGAGTGTCACTGCAATTAGAGGAAATATTCAGCAGAACTATTCAGATAGTGTTGCTCAATATTGGACTCGGTGGGGTTTATCCAGTTAGCAGATCCTCACAGATACATCCTTCAGGCCGATAGTATTTTATTATGAAAACACATAGTAGACAGTCCTGCTATTTATTGAGACTGCTCACCTGGAACCTGCCAAGTAAACATGATCTCAGCTTTCATTCTTGGCTTCTCATAAATTAGTCTTGCCGCTTATCTCTTGATTTAGTATATCTGACACTTGCTGCTTGACTTTTGAAACACTTCTAATACCAAATGTCTTACTGCTAATAATTAATGCTCATATCTTGTGGTCTGAGGACTGAAAGGCCTGTTAGCTGCTTTTCCATTTCTGACACGCTTCATCTGATAAAATGACACTACATAAAATAAACAGGATGCTAGCAATCTGAATAATCTTCTGGCAAATAATTGTCTAAACAAATTAAATTACATTTGATTGAGGAAGAAAGGAAGTTTAAGATGAGAATCATTAGGAACTATTTAAGATAAGCAATTGAGCTAAATGAAAATGGTTAACATGGTATAAATCTGTGTCTTTGTTATTTTATAAGTTTTGTATGTACTATTATTATAATTTGTATTTTTTCATGCTATTTGCATAGAATTAAATATGGTTTGTTTATTTTTATCTACTGTACTGTGTTTCTTCAGTAAACAACAAAGCACTCGCCAAACATGACTATTATGTCCATCTGACTAAAGCCTCTGACCCTCACCGTCTCTTTACTACTCTCAACCTTACCCCCCCCCCCCCAAACTCTGCCACTCTTTCTTCCTTTTTTATGATCTCTGAGGAGGAACTCACTCACCTTCTTTCCTCATCCAAAAAGCCACCTGCTCCTCTGATCCTATTCTCACCTATCTCTTTAGCTCCATCTCCTCTACTGTAGTCCCTTCCATCTCTCATATTCTCAACCTATCGCTATTCACTGCACTCTTCCCTGCAGCCTTCAAGCATACTGTGGTCACTCCTCGTCTCAAGAAACCCTCAGTAGACTCTACCTGTCCTTATCACTATTGACCCATTTCCCTCCTCCCCTTCTTTTTTAAACTACTTGAACATGCGATTCACCGCCGTTGCCTTGACTTTCTCTCCTTTCAAGCTCTTCTGGATCCTCTACAATTTGGCTTTTGTCCTTTACATTCTTCCGAAATGGCTCTTGCCAAAGTCTCCAGAGACCTGTTCCTGGCAAAATCCAAGGACCTTTACTCAATTCTCATCCTTCTTGACCTTTCTGCTGCTTTTGACACTGTTGACCACAACCTTCTCCTTGATACCTTGTCCTCGCTTGGTTTTAAGGGCTCTGTGCTATCCTGGTTCTCTTCTTCTTTTTCCCGTCACTCTGGTGTTTGTTCTGGTGGATCTTCCTCTACTGCTGTCACACTCTCAGTTTATGTACCCCAAGGATTTGTCTTGGGTCCACTCCTTTTCTCTCCCTATACACAGTCCCTTGGTACACTCATCTCTTCCCATGGCTTTCAGTACAATCTTTATGTTGATGACTCCCAGATCTACCTCTCTACACCTAAAATCTCTCCGGCAGTCCAGGCCAGGATCTCTGCCTGCCTTTCTGACATTGCTGCATGGATGTCTCACTGCTGCTTGAAACTGAACATGGCCAAAACTGAATTTTTTATTTTCCCTCCTTTCCCCTTCCTCCTTCCTCAGTCTCTGTGGATAACTCTCTACTCCTTTCTGTCTCCTCAGTTAGCAACCTTGGGGTCATCTTTGACTCCTCTCTCTCCTTCTCCACACACATCCAACTGATAGCTAAAAACTGCCATTTCTTTCTCTACAACATCAACAAAATTTGCCCATTTCTTTCTGAACACAGTACTAAGACACTTATCCACTCCTTAGTCGCCTCTTTTCTAGACTATTGTAACCTAATTCTTGCCGGTCTCCCTCTGAATCATATCTTCCCCCTTCAATCTGTTCAACACTCTGCTGTGGCTAATCTTCTGCCAGCCTCGTCATGCTCATATTACCCCTCTTCTCAAGTCACTTCATTGACTCCCTATCCATTTCTGCATCCAGTTCAAACTTCTCCTGCTGTCCTGTAAGTGCATTCACTCTGCAGCTCCTCACTACCTTTCGTCTCTTATCTCTCCCTACACCCTCCCTTGGGAACTCCACTCTTCTGGCAAATTGCTTCTATCTGTGCCCTTCTCTACTATTGTTAACTCAGACTTCCCTCCTTTCACCTTGCTGCTCCTTTCGCCTGGAACAAACTAGCTGAGTCTGTACATCAGGTGCCTTCTCTGGCCCTTTTCAGATCCAGGCTGAAAACTCACCTCTTCGCTGCCACTTTCTGATCTTGATTCACCTGATCTCTCTCATGTTTCCTTACCATTCCCCCTACATGCATCCCATGTCTACAGCTACTGTGTTGTCTGTTTTGACTAGATTGTAAGCTCTGATGAGCAAGGACTGTCTTTTACATGTGTCTGTGTAGTGCTGCAAACGTCTTGTAGTGCTATACACGTTTAGTTGTAGTAGTAGTAATAGTACTATTACTTATAATTTGTATAGCGCTATAAGGCATATGCAGCGCTGTACATACAGATGTAAGAGACAGTTCCTGCTCATCAGGGCTTACAATCTAATCTAGAAAAACAACATCACAAAACTGAAAATCAAAAATGTAACAGAGAATTCCAGTAAAACAGGAAAGCAGAAGGAAAATACAGTAGGAATGGTTAACATTGCAAAGAACAAGTAGTAGTATCTGTTTTATCTGCTGATTGTGCTCGTGTCTCTTTTGTAGCAAGAACATCAAATGCTAGGCCGATAAAATGGGTCTTGAGGTCTGTTTTGAATAAATGAGAGTGAGTACCATAAGGAAGTGGCACAGAAGAAAAATGCCGTGTCTAGTGGACTCAAGTCTAGCATGAGCTACTAGTGGGGCACAGTGGGAGCGAGAGGGAACATGAGGAACAGACAAAGTGTCACACCAATATCGAATGTCTTCATTTGGTGGCTTATCCCCCTAGTGGTATTACCTCAAGGCCACTACTAGTACTCAGAGATGCATTATGAACCCAGGCACCGATGAGCCAGAAGCATCTAGGGATTGCTCCTTCCCCCCACTACCCACCAGGGACACCCAATTGTAAGTGCCAAGAAGACTGACATGAGTGTGTGTGTGTGTGTGTGTGGGGGGGGGGGGGTCATCTGTCTCATGTTGGGGAGAGACTTTGGGGTAGAGAGGTCTCATGTCAGGGATATCACACATTAAGTACGTCTGTGCTATCTGCTGTAATGGAGCACATGGTAACTTACCATGTATAAACTGCAAGCTGACGCCAACTCCCATAACCCACCCATTCACCACCCATGTCCTCTTCCCCTCCACGATGAGCATTTAGCATCACAGCTACTGTGGCAGAGCAGTAACAGAGCGTGCTAATTCACACAACTGCTTACCGCACTGCAGTAAATAGGTCCCTAAGTCTTCTGCTAAAACTTCACCTACCTTTAGAAGCTTAAGAGTTATGGGGGGGGGGGGGGGAGCATATTCAGCAGCGCTGGCCAGTCAAAATAAAGCAACTGGCCATTGCAACTTTAAATTACACCTGAATATTCAATGCTGAGGCCATTTCCAGTGATTTTCAGTCACTGCTTGGTCAACTAATGTTAGGACAGACTTTATTTCATCTAACTTTAACTGGTTTAGGTTAACTGGTTTGCAATTGTATATTGCTGCTAACCACCTAGCCTAAGTCACTGCTCTCATTTAAACCTGGTAGAAGGGGATATTCAGTGGCATTAGATGGTTTAGTGCCACTAAATATCCACTGACCATGATTTAATTGGTTAGCAGGTGGTCTGACTGGTTAAATCACTTTGAATATGCCCATGTATGCCCTTACATTTAGAACAGCCATTCATTTACCTAGATTTATGAGTACAATTTAAGGGACTACTGCTGAAAATCATTGCTAATCTAACTTTTTTCATGGTCCCTTCCCTGTTATCATTTGGTTTAGTGAATTCTGAGCATAAATTTAGGCACTTAGTCCTAGTAAACTTTCAAAAAAACTCAAATGAGAAGCCTAACTCTCAAAGTTAGCAGAATAAACCCTTTGAATATTGTGCTCTGTGTGTCTTTAGAGTTAAATGGTAGCATTTTCTGCAATTTTTATACAGCTCCTCGAGCAGCTAATGATTGTCATGGAAGCACTGGAGTGAGTAAATGTAGATTGGTTGTTTACGCCATCAAAAAGTTGGAACACTCAATGAAGCTATCGTGTACCACATTAAAGATTAATTGTAGAAAATATGTGTTCACTTAACACATAATCAAACTCTGGAATTCATTGCTAGAGGATGCAGTAAAAGCTGTTAATATAACTGGTTTTAAGAGAGGTTTGGACACGTTCCTGGAGGAAAGTCCATAAACTATTATGAGGGAAATCCAAAACTTACCCCTGGGATAAGCAATATGGAATCTGTCTACCTTTTGGGAACCCAACAAGTACTTGAGGCCTGGACTGGCCACTGATAGAAACAGAATACTAGGCTTTATGGACCCTTAGTCTGACCTAGAATGGCATATCTTTTATTCTTATGTATAAGAATCCTTACAATACATCCAGAAAGTTAATGCACCTACACATCAACATGGTACAACTCTGGACCTCATTCATACCAAAGCAACTAACAGAACAAGATCAAATCACAACTCCAACAATCACTCCAATACCTTGGTCAGACCACCATGTACTCACTTTCACAATGCTACTTAGTAACCTCACTAAGCACAAAAAAGGATAGAGCAAAAGCAGAAGATTTAGAGCCTACCACAAAGAAACATTCCTAAAGGAAATAATGCCAGAAATCCAGCAAGATCATGACAACCTATAAATAGCCATAGACAATTGTAACCTCATAATATCTAAAGCTGTTTCAGTCCCAAGCAAGAAAATTACACACAAATGTAGGAAATCCAATGCTCCCTGGTACTCCAATGCAATCAGAGAAGCAAATGTGTACTCTGGAAGCTGGAAAGGGATTAGAGGTGTGACAAGTCACAGGGCACCATGCTCCAATATAGAGTCAAACAGCAAGAATACAACAACCTGATCAACGACCACAAACAACAATACATTCCAACCTTATCCTAAAATCAGTTAACAAACCAAGTGAACTATTTAACATTGTACAGAAACTCACCAGATGACAGCAAGATGTCCAGCAAATACACCCTCAAGAATTTGCAAATTACATAATGAACAAACACTCCAATCACACACACAACCCATCTCCCTCAATGAATAACCTAACAATGCCAGGGACCCAACAATCCTGGGATGACTTCACCATGCCTACAATTCAGCAAATCGAACACATCTTGGATACCCTGAACAGAACAACCTCTCCAGCCAACCCATGCCTGGTGGCTTGGATCAAATCCTCTAAGAACCATCTCAACCAACACCTCCACAAAATTGTAATGAAGTCTCTCCAATGAGGATTAATGCCACTATCCCTCAAACAAGCAGTGATATGGCCAATCCTAAAAAATGCCACACTAAATGCTTCAGACCCAAAATCTTACCACCCTAACTCAAGCCTACCATTCATCTTGAACATCATTGAAAAGGCTGTGCAAAAATAACTGCAGGACTACATCGACCTGAATGCGCCACTAGACACGCACCAGCATGGTTTCAAACCACAACACAATGTGGAAACTTTGTTAAGCTCCCTCTTTGACAACCTCTTAAAGTGCATAGACAACATAAGGAATGGATTCCTGCTAGTTTTCATGAACATTTCAGTGGCCTTCGATACAGTATCCCACAGCATATTGCTACAACATCTCCAAGAGATGGGGCTATGCAGCAACACCCTAAAATGGTTTAGTTCATACCTAATCAACCGGACACAGCAGCTCAAATATGGCGAGATGTCAACACAGCTCTCCACCCCACAAGGCATCCCTCAGGGATCTGCACTCTCATCTATACTCTTTAACTTATACATACAGCCTATCTGCAACATCATTAAACAACATAAGATACATTACCACATTTGATTCACGAAAAGCGGTAAATAAGCACTAATAAATAAATAAATAAATATATGCCGATGATATCATGGTTTATGCTCCAATAGACCTACTTGCACCCGACCTAATACCTATAACCAAATGCCCCGAAGACATGAACACTTGGCTCACCAATAATAACTTGACGGTCAACTTCGAGAAGAAAGAGTCACTGTTCATCTCTAGAAACTCCACATTCAACCCAATGCAAACAATCGACATCCTACACAAGGCAATGACACTAAAAGATGAAGTAAGATACCTGGGCATCACTCTGGACAAGAACCTTAACCTACAGACACACATCAACAAGACTGTTGCAAAAATCTACCACCAATTAAAGCTCATTAGGAGACCCAAACCAATCCTAACCCAGGATCATTTCCACATTGTGTGCCAGACCATTATCACCCCAGTTTTGGACTATGGAAATTTATTATACCAAGGCTCCCGAAGCAGTCCATCCACCCACTCCAACTGGTACAGAATACGGCAGCACAAATTATCACGGGCACTGCCAAAAATGAGCACATCATGCCCATACTCCAACAATTGCACTGGCTGCCAAGCCCCGCCCATGCAAGATTCAAATCAACCTTGAACATATTTAAAGTCATTCACCACTGTTCAGCAGATGAGCTACAGAACATAATAACCAGAAACATCAGCACCAGACCCAGGTGAAACAACAAGAAAAACATGCTCATCACACCCGCAGGATATCATAGAACAAAGCAAACAATGTCCAAAAGAGCATCTTCACTCTCGGCACCTTCCCTTCCTGATGGAATGAGAGCCCAGAAAGACATCAAAGATTTCTGCAAAACACTCAAGACCTTTTTTGTTTACAGAATACTTTGGACATGTAACATAATCCACAACAGGCAGCAGAAAACCACTACAAATGGCCCGCCGACAACACATGCAATCATAAAAGAGCCAACTGTATATAGTTTGTAAATATGTTTATATCTTTACCCTCCCCCCACTCCCACCCTACATCACACCTGTTAAATGTATGCCAACAAGTTATATTGTAAACCGCTTAGATTGAAGGATAAAGTGGTATATAAACTGGTTAAATAATCAATCACCTTACCATTTGGGATCATTAGCAGTCTAATTAAGCGAGAACTAAGAGTGGAAGGGCAATACTTGTTAGGGTATCAAACAGACCTGCATAGAAATTGGTTTCTCCTTTTCTTTCTTAGGCTTAACTGACCATAGATGTATGGTTTCTTACAGCATCTCAAATAATTTCGTTTATTGGAGTTATACCTATCCATTGTTGCACTTCTAGGCAGTTTACAAGGCTATATTTACAGTAATACACATTGAACAAACGCAATAAAAAAAATGTAAACAAACTACATTTAATAAAACCCATTCACACATCATATTAAAACACTGGCACAAACAAATAAGCCTTAGATTTCTTTTGAAATTCCAAGATACTCTGTTCACCATGTAGTTCAGTTGTCAAAGTATTCAAAAGCTGAGGTCCTCATGGCTAAGATTCAGATCTATGTGACATTTGAGGGGTGGATTTAATTTTTCCAAGATTATCACATAGATCTATACCAGATGTAGTAAAGAGATTTTATAAAACAGAGATTGGAGGTTCTATCTGCTGCCAAACAGTAGTACTGAGTCTTGATCTCTGGGAGACCCTGGTTCAACTCCCAGACCTGGTTCTTGCTCCTTGAACCGGATGGGTTTCAGAATATATAGACACATTATTTGTATCCCTCAGATAGAGAAGTAGACCCAGCTGTAGTCAATAGTGACACCTAATGGATGACTTAAAAGTGCTGTCGCACTGAGATCCAGAAGAAAATAAACAGAACAATGGCTGGGAAAAATCATATTGCTAAAGCTATTGCCCCCGTTACAGCTTCTGCCTCTGTCCAGACGGAGGTCCCAATGCCAGTTAAAGGACCAGTTCCATTTGCAGGGTGCCTGCATGCTGAAGCTCTCAGGAAACAAGTGGAGGAACTCAGAGAGGAGATGGTGAGGCTGAGGAGCATTCAAGACAGTGAGAAGTACATTCATGAGATGCTTCTTGCAACAACTAAGCTCTCCATCAGAGGAGAAGATGGGTGCCTACAGAATGATGAAGGTTGGAGACAAGTCACCAGGGCCTGCAGAATCACCAATCCAACTTCTCCAGCCCTTGAAATGAAAGAACCATTATGCATCCCTGGAAGTGGAGGAGGTGAAAGCATCCCTGGAAAGGGAAGAATCAGAGCTCAAGTACCCCAAAGTTGCAGAATCAGTGACCACAAGGAAGCGAAGGGTAGTGGTGGTTAGTGACTCTCTTCTGAGGGGTACTGAGGCATCCATATGCCGACCAGACTTGACGTCTAGAGAGGTATGCGGTCTGCCTGGTGCCAAAGTCTAAAATATTACAGAGAGTTTGCCGAGACTCATCCAAGCCCACTGACTATTACCCAATGTTGCTAATCCATATCAGAACAAATGATACTGACAGATATCCCTCTGAGCATATCAAAAGTGACTTCATGGCTCTGGGACAGAGGGTGAAGCAGATAGGTGCACAAGTAGTGTTCTCTTCAATCCTCCCTGTTGAGGGTAAAAGCCAAGGCAGAGATGTCCGCATCCTGGAGATGAATGCATGGCTGTGTGGATGGTATCATCGAGAGCGTTTTGGTTTCCTGGACCATGGGATGCTGTTCCAAGGGTTGCAGAGCAGAGATGGTGTCCATCTGTCCAAGAAAGGTTGACGCGTCTTCAGTAATAGACTGGCTAATCTACTTTAGAGGGCTTTAAACTAGATTCATTGGGGATGGGTGAAGAAAGCCCAAAGGTAAGTGAAACATTAAATACCTTTATGTAAATGGGTAAAAGGGGTAACATATGGAAAGCAGTGTATAAATGCCCCTAGCATGGGAAATTAGATTCCTGATGTTGAAGCTTTGGTGGGAGTGGCTGACTTAGATTTAGTGGCAGTTACAGAAACATGGTTCACAGAAAACCATGACTGGGATGTACAGTAACTATACCAGGCTATACTTTATTCAGAAAGGACAGGGTAGGAAGAAGGGGAGGAGGAGTGGCACTATATGTAAAAAATAATATTAAAGCTTTGGAATTACAGAGTTTAAAAGGGAGAGAGGAGGCACTGTGGGTTAAACTAGAAAGAGGGAAAGAGAAATCTATTTGCATTGGCGTGATATACAGACCTCCCTCACAGGAGGAAGAGGTGGACAGAAAGTTAATTGAAGACATGTGCAGCATTGCTAGGAATGGGGAAGTGCAACTGATAGGGGATTTCAATATGCCAGATGTTGATTGGTACATTCCTGCTACAGTATCATCTAGAAGTAAGGAGATCCTGGATTCTCTACAGGAAGAACTATTCAGGCAACTGGTAACAGACCCCACACATGAAGGAGCCATGCTGGACTTGGTGCTTACCAATGGTGAAAGTGTTTCTGATGTTATAGTGGGAGATCATTTTGCATCCAGTGCTCACCAGATGGTGTGGTTTAGTATTAGGATTAGGAGTGTTAGAATCCATTCAAAAGCGAGGGTCTTAGACTTTAGGAAAGCTAACTTAGCCAAGATAGGCCAATACCCCCCAGGGAGTCGTTAGCGGGATGGGAACAGCTGGGGGATGTAGAAAAACAGTGCGTAAAACTGAAAGGGGAAATTTTAAGGGCAACCAACCTTTTTGTTAAAATGGTAAATAAAGGTAAAAGGAAAAGGAGACTGCTATGGCTTTCGAAAGAAGTAGCTGAAAAGGTGAAGAAAAAGAGAGAGGCCTTCATGAAATACAAGAAATCAGAGAGAGAGTAAGACAGGCATCTATATTTGGAAAAACTTAGAGAAGCTAGCAAAGTAGTCAGGAAATCAAAGGTGCAAAAAGAAGAGGAAATAGCCAATGCAATAAAATGGGGGGATAAGACATTTTTCAGATATGTTAGTGAGAAGAGGAAGGGCAAAAGTGGTATTGTGAGACTCAAGGGTGAAGGGGAGGAATATGTAGAAGCTGATGAGGATAAAGCGGAATTGCTTAACAAATATTTCTGTTCTGTGTTCACAGATGAAGGACCAGGAACAGGACTTCAGAAAATATCCACAAACAGGAACAGAAGTGAGGGGCATCTTGAACAATTTTCAGAAGACTGTGCTCATGAGAAACTAGCTAAACTTAAAGTAGACAAATCAATGGGACAGGATGGGATACACCCTAGAATACTGAGGGTAGTAGGGGACGTTCTAGCAGCTCCACTGACTGACCTTTTCAATGCCTCATTGGAGTCAGGAGTGGTGCAAAAGGAATGGAGAGAGGCTCATGCCGTGCCTTTACACAAAAGCAGAAGTAAGGATGTGGTTGAAAATTACAGGCCAATTAATTTAACTTCGGTGGTGAGTAAATTATTGGAAATGCTGCTGAAAGATAAAATAGTGAGTTTTCTGGAATCCAGCGGATTACAGGATCTGAGGCAGCATGGATTAACCAGAGGCAGGTCTTGTCAGACAAATCTGATTGATTTCTTTGACTAGGTGACTAGGGAGTTGGACCGAGGGAGATCCCTAGATGTGGTGTATTTAGATTTCAGTAAAGCCTTTGACACCGTTCCTCACAGGTGACTTATAAACAAACTGAACACCCTAGGGATGGACCCTAAAGTTACTGCTTGTGTTAGAAATTGGTTGGGAGGCGACAAAGATTACAGGTAAATGGAGTTCACTCTGAGGAGAAGGATGTTACCAGTGATGTGCCGCAGGGATCTGTCCTTGGTCCGATTCTTTTTAACATCTTTGTTAGTGATATAGCAGAAGGGCTATCGGTTAAGGTTTCCCTCTTTGTGGATGATACCAAAATCTGCAATAGAGTAGACACCCAGGAAGGTGTAGATAACATGAGGAGGGATCTAGCTAAGCTTGAAGAATGGTCTAGAATTTGGCAGCTGGGATTTAATGCTAAAAAATGCAAGGTCATGCATTTGGGCTGCAGCAATTCAAGGGAGCAATATAGTATAGGGGGTGAAATACTTTTGTCCACTAAAGAAGAGCGGGACCTAGGTGTGGTTGTGTCTGATAATCTTAAAGTAGCTAAACAGGTAGAGAAGGCGACAGCAAAAGCTAGAAGGATGCCTGGGTGCATACAGAGAAGAATGGCTAGCAGAAAAAAGGAGGTGATAGTGCCTCTGTATAAGTCTTTGGTGCGACCTCATTTGGAGTATTGTGTGCAATTCTGGAGACCGCACCTTCAAAAGGATATAAACAGGATGGAGTCAGTACAGAGGGTGGCTATGAAAATGGTTAGTGCTCTTCATTATAAAGCATATGAGGACAAACTTAAGGATCTTAATATGTACACCTTAGAGGAAAGGTGGGATAGAGGTGATATGATTGAGATTTTTAAATACCTAGATAGCATAAATGCACAGTAGGAGAGCCTCTTTCGATTGAAAACAAGTTCTGCTATGAGGGGACATGGAATAAGGGTGAAAAGGTATAGATTCAGGAGTGATATGCGGAAATATTTCTTTACGGAAAGAGTGGTGGATCCATGGAATAGTCTCCCAATGGAGGTGGTAGAGATGAGGACAGTAACTGAATTCAAAAAAGCATGGGACAAACACAGAGGATCTCTAAAGGTAAAAAGGGACTGTTGTTATTGTTGATATGGAAGGATAGACTATAGGCCATGTGGTCTTTTTTTGTTGTCATTTTTCTATGTTTCTAAAGTGTAGGCTACTTAGTTGGAGATCCACAGCTGCAATGACTGGGCTAAGAAGAAGGTGGCAAAATACATTGGTGTGAATATGAATAAAAGGCCTTGCCTTAGTCTTTGAACCTTTACAACTTGCCATAAGTGAAAGTGAATGAGGCTACAGCAGGTTCTGAATAGAAACGTAGAAACATGACAGAAAAAGACCATATGGCCTGTCTAGTCTGCCCTTCCATACCAACTACTATAGTCCTTTTTTTCCTTTAGAGATCTTTTGTGTTGGTCCCATGCTTTCTTGAATTCAGATACTGTCCCAGCCTCTTCTACCTTTACTGGGAGACTATTCCATGCATCTACCACTCTTTCTGTAAAGAAATATTTCCACATATTACTCCTGATCCTATCTCCTTTCACCCTCATCTTATGCCCTCTCATTGCAGAGCTTTCTTTCTATTGAAAGATGTTCTCCTCTTGTGCATTTATACCACAGAAGTATTTAATGTCTCTATCATATCTCCTCTCTCCTGCCTTTCCTCCAGAGTATGCATATCGAGATCTTTAAGTCTGTTCCCATATGCCTTATGATGAAGTCCAATGACCATTTTGGAAGCCACTCTCTGTACTGACTCCATCCTGTTTATATTCTTTTGAAGATGTGATCTCAAGAATTGTACACAATGCTCCAAATGAGGTCTCACCAAAGACTTATACAGAGGCACTATCACCTCCTCCTTCCTGCTAGCCATTCTTCTCCCATATGCACCCAAGCATCCTTCTGGCTTTTACTGTTGCCTTTTCTACCTGTTTAGCCAACTTAAGATCCTCAGAAACAATCACATCCAGGACCTGCTCTTCTTTTGTGGACATAAGTACTTAACTATTACTACTACTACTACTAGTCATTTATAAAGTGCTACAAGATGTATGCAGCGCTGTGCAGATACATATAAATGATGGTCCCTACTCTGCAGACCTTATAACTAATCAAGACAGACAATACAATAGTTGAGATTAAGGAATACAAATACGGAAAGGTAAGGAGACACAAGGTGAAGAAGGGATCAGAATCCAAAAGCAGCCAAAAAGAGATGAACCTTGGCATGGATTTCAAAGGGGGGCAGGGGGGAGAGATGAAGCCTGATGTACAGACTCGGGTAATTTGTCTCAAGCATAAAGAGCAGTGAGGTGAAAGATTGGCCTGGAACTGGCAGTGGAAGAAAAGGTCATGAAGAGAAGCTTGCCAATGGAAGAGCAGAGTTCACAAAGAGGAGTGTAGGAAAAGAGGAGAGAGGAAAGGTAGAAAAGAGCAGTAGAATGAATGCATTTATAGATCAGAAGGAGAAGCTTGAATTGGATGTGGAAATGGAAGGGGAGCCAATGAAGTGATGAGAAGAGGGTTTAAATGAGTATATCAAGGCTGGCGGAACATTATCCACACAGCAGAGTTCTGAACAGATTGACGGGGAGAGAGGTGACTAAGAGGGAGACCAGCAAGGAGGAGGTTGCAATAGTCGAGATGGAAGATGACTAAAGAGTGGATAAGTGTTTTAGTAAGTGTGTTCAGAAAGGAAGGGACAAATTTTGCTATTGTTACAGAGAAAGAAACAGCAGGTTTTAGCTATCTGTTGGATATTATTTTTATTATTTTTATTTTTTATTTACATTCTCTTATATACCGCGCTATTCTGCATCAGTGCGGTTTACATTGAACAAACTGAAATTACATTGAACAGGGCATTATAACTTGGAGATAACTATTTTACAGGGAACATGTATGGATATGTGTGGAGAAGGAGAAGGAGGAGCCAAAAATTGACCCCCAAGGTTGTAGTCTGAGGAAATAGGAAGAAGAAGAATGTTATCGACAGAGATAGAGAAAGGAGGAAGGGAGGGAGGAGCATTTAGAGGGAAAAATAAAAGTTTGGTTTTGGTTATGTTCAATTTCAAATGGCAGTGAGATCTCCAGGCAGCAATGTCTGATTGGCAGGCAGAGATGCAGACCTAAAGTGTCAGAGAAATATCAGGTGTAGATAGATAGATCTTAGAGCCATAGAGCATAAAAATGATACTGAAAGCCATGGGAGGAGATCAGAGGACTAAGGGACTGAATATAGAGAGGAGAGAGCCCAGAACAGACCCTTACAGTACACCAACTGAGAATGGGATATAAGTAGAAAAGGAACCACCAGAACAAACACTTAAAGTGTGATGGGAAGAGAACCAGGACAGGACAGAATCCCTAAAACCAAGTGAGGACAATATGTTGAGGAGAAGGTGATAGTCAACAGTGTCAAAAGCAGCAGAAAGGTCAAGGAGAATGAAGACTGAGTAAAGGACTTTGGATTTAGCCAGGAACAAGTCACTGGAGACTTTGGCAAGAGCCATCTCTGAGTGTAAAGAATGAAAGTCAGATTGAAATGGATCTAGCAGGGCTTGAGAAGAGAGAAATTCAAGGCAGCGGCAGAGAACCTCACTTTCAAAATTTTGGAAATGTAGGAAAGAAGAGGGAGATGGGTCGATAATTAGAAGGACAAGTAGGGTCAAGTGAAGGTTTCTTGAGGAGAGGTGTGACCACTGTATGCTTGAAGGCTGCAGGAACAGTTGCAATGGAGAGCAATAGGTTGAGAATATGAGAGATGGAAGGGATGACAAAGGAGAAGATGAAGTTAAGGAGATGGGTAGGGATAGGATCAGATGATGGAGTGGAGGAGTGGCCTAGTGGTTAGGGCAAGGTACTTCAGGCCAGAAGGTTGGGGGTTCAAATCCCACTAGAGGACAGCAACCTTGGGCTGGAAGGACTGGGGTATCTAGTCCCACAGATGCTCCTTGTGGTCTTGGGCAAACCACTTAACCCTCCATAGCCCATGTTCCCTGTAAAATAGTTATCTCCAAGTTATAATGCCCTGTTCAATGTAATTTCAGTTTGTTCAATGTAAACCGCACTGATGCAGAATAGCGCGGTATATAAGAGAATGTAAATAAATAAAAAAATGAACAGGTAATGGGTTTAGAGCAGAAAGAAGAAATGACGACTGAAAATACCTCCAATTAATTAAGGAAGAATTGCCAGGGTGAGAGAGACTGAGACTAGTAGTAACACTAGGTTGGTAGGTAATGACGGTTTGCCAATTCTCTATTATCTTATTGTAGTGCCATATGATCCCAATGAACATAAATTAGCTACTTCTTGGCTTCTCTGATCATTGATAAAATTTGGCTTAAAGGGATTTTCTGTGGAAGAGAAGATTTGGGCTCATTTGCCCACTGCTTCCCAAATTTGTCTTGGTGACCTCACAATAAGTTTCAGGATATCCACAAAGAAAGTATGATAGGAAAGAAAAAGCAAAATATATACTGGCCGCATGTTACCTAGCATAAAGAGGTGCCCATTTGTAGCTTACACACTAGGGCTAACAATAGTGGTTGCGATACTACAAGCACTGCACATGTAGATAACATCGCTGACATAGATAACAGCCATGGTGGACTTGTTCATGGACCCGCTGTGGCAGGAGAAAAACCACAGAAATTAATGAAAAAGTTAAGAGGATTGATTACATTTAAGTGTACTTCTGCAGATAAAGAGGAGATAATGTAATATGAAGAAAACAGGAAAGAAAGATATCAAAATAAACTGTTTAGAGAGAATCCCAAAACAATTCTAAAGGGAATTGGGAAAGAGCATTAAAATGGTAAAAGCACCACCAACCAAAGCCGAAACAGTAACCTTCTGGAGAAAACTATATGAGGACCCTATAGAGCACAATAAGGAAGCAGAGTGGTTACCCAGCATATAGGAGCATTTAGAAAAAGCAAACATCAAACAACAAAAGAGCTGGAAAGCAGATTAAAACTGGCCCCAAACTGGAAGAGCCTTGGCCCAGATGGAGTGACCAATTTTTGGCTGAAACAGTTAAAATTACTCCACCAAGACTCAGCAAACTACAAAAAAAATTGATAAGCAGCCGGACTTAACACTGCAATGGCTTACAACAGGAATAACATTTCTCCTTCCAAAGGGCGACCCAAATAACATTCTCAAAAATTACAGAACAATAACTTGTTTACCTTCAATCTATAGTATAAGCTGTTCACTGCAATAGATGCAGACAGAATATATGATCATATTGAGTCTAATAATATCACAGCAATAGAGCAAAAAGGCAGTAAGAGGGAAGCATATGGAACCAAAGATCATTTAATGTTGAATAAGGCCATCATGGCTAGCACTAAGAAAAGCAGAAATCTCAGTATAGCATGGATTGATTATAAAAAAGATTTTGACAGATTCTTGGATAGTAAATTGCCTTGAAATGTATCAAATAAATCCTGGTTTGATAAAGTACATTAACTTTGCCATGACAATGTGGCAAACCACACTCTTTTTGAAGTATGAAGATGGTCAGTACTCATTCCTAACATTAAGATCCAGCAAGGAATATTGCAGGGAGATTCACTGTCTCCACTTCTGTTTTGTATGGCACTTAATCCAATGAGTACTCTCATCAACTCTTTGGGATTCAGATTTAGCATGAATCCTAAAGAAGGTAACAACCCAGAAGTAACATCCCATTACTATTGTAGACTATCTGAAGCTCTACAGTTTCAGTGATCAACAATTAGCAGAGTAACTCCGCGTAGTGAAAAGCTTTTCTGATGGCAAATGTGCAAAGACAACTTTTGTTAGAGGAAAATTGAGCAAAATGGTAAACATCTCCCTGGGTAAGGCTTGCGACATCAAGAACCTTGAACAGGAAAGTGTATATAAATATCTCAGAGTAGAGGAAGGAATGATACTCAAAAGCAGAAATTATTCAGAGAAAAGATCAGTAAAGAATACTACAGGAGACTAAAATCATTGTTGAAAAGTGCTTTAACATCATGGAATAAGATCCAAATCATCAATCAGCTGGCAATTCCTTTACTTTCATACAGCTATGGGATTGTGAACTGGCTTCTAAATATCTTCAAAAACTGGATGTGAGTTCCTACATGCCTATGAGGTAATTTACAACAATCAGTATATACCAAGATTGTATATTCCTAGGGCTGAAGGAGGGCAAGGCCTCATAGAGATTGATTACACATACAGGGTTGCTATCATACAGTAGGCCTCCAGGCCTAACTTTATCATCGGATCCAAATATGCATAAAGTGCTAAAATATGAAAGTAAATGTCTAGGATCTGTCTCCATCATTAGTGACTAGAAGGAACGAGTGAGAATCCACAGGCATTCACGGGGAAGGCAGTAACAGATTTTGTAAAACAAGAGAAAAAGTTCTTCAAAGAATTAATCGGCAAACAAGGGAAAAACAAGTGGCAAATGCACAAATATAGTGGGAAATACAAAGTGTTATTCAAGGAACCCTTTGTCAATCAAGAACGGTTAACACATGAATGATTAAGGAGGAATGAACTGAAACTGAAGGGTGAGAGGTTGATAGTTGCAGCCCAGGACAGCAGATTATGGAATAGATGGTTTACAGCAAGCATTGAAAAAACTGGCAAAACAGAAATTTGTAGATTCTGTTAAAAGCAGCTGGAAACAGTGACTCATATTACAGCTGGCTATGAAGTACTGATGGCAGAAAATTTCTATACTGAAAGTTACAACAAAGTAGCATGCTTCATCCATTGGAAACTCTGTAAACACTATAGCATCACTGTGCCTGCAAAGCACTGGGATTGTGACCCTAAGAGACTAAAGAGGTTATGATCACCTCTGATACTCTCATTCTGACCGATAAAAAGCTGGATGCAAGAAAGCCGGATATAGTAATAAAGGAGAAGGACACTAGAACGGCATTGATTATAGAGTGTCAGTTCCAAGTGACTATTCTATGAATCACATTAAGTGGGAGAAAATCTTTAAGTACTAAGAAATGCAGTCAGAGACCAAGAAGATGTGACAGGAATATAGAGTTATTTCCCATCATGTTGGGTACCCACAGGCCTTATTAAGAAGAACTTATAAGCACACCTTGATAAATTACCCATACACGTAACATTTTAAAAACTCCAGAGGGAGGCTCTCTTTAGCATGACGCAGGTACTACACAGAACATTAGCAATAGATTTCAGAGACAGAGATCGTACTCTATATACTCTGGCTTAGAAACGAGATTCATCACTGTCATAGTATGCACAAAACTAACCCATTTGGAGAAACTACCGAAGAGAAACCAAGATGTTTGAAAAATTTGAAAACATTGGAGACAATGTATCTTTTAAATATTCACTATGGGCATCTTTAAAATTCGACAGATTATGGGATCCTCAGGAAAGGTTTGGGAAACTGTAATTAGACAATTATGCTCAATCTCTAGGATGCCATAGTTGCTCTTTGTAAAAACATTTGCTGTGATACCTTAGGGAAGATGTTTAAAGAAAATAATTTAGGAGTAATAAATGCTTTGTTAACCAATGGAACTCTTGCCGATGAATGTCCATTAAAGAGGTAAAAGAAATGTGAATGCATTGTCTCACACTGTTTGGACATTTAACAGGTTTCTAGATAAATATCTTAGCACTGAGTGGCATCACGCTTAAAATGCTGTTGCTAGCCGGTGATTTCCATGAGAATTCTTGCTTTCCCTGGTGCACAGTAGGCAACACAGGGCTGGGAAAGGTGCAGTATTTTCTTACTTGGAATGGACAGAGGATGCTAATTATTCACAGTATACCTCAGGAGCCAGGAAGATGAAAGGCTCTTTTGAAATAATTCCAAGAAGACAGAATTGGACCAGTTAGTTCACACTAAGAAGCAAATCATGGTTACACAGGTCAAAGTACATCAAATTAGAATCTGGGAATTCAAACAAGATTCAAAGATACATGTTTCAAACCATGCAGGCATAATTTGCTAATGACCTCTCTTTTGATTCCAAAGCACTCAAATACATTCCTGAATGAATCTTGAATGAAATAATTTCCTTGGTATCAGTTTGATCAGCAAGCATTTGCCCCAACTTCTTTTACTCTATTGTTGTAAAGAAATAAATCAGGGTTACCTTTAGCCTCGTGTGAATGCACAGGAACCAGTGCCAGAGAGCACCTCAGTTCCTTCATGTTTTGGCTTTGCTGCCTATGAGGCCTCAGAAGAAGAGCACTAAATACAGCTAAGCCCAGCAGTGCAGAGGACATGCATTCAGGAATAGGGAGGAAACACTTCTCTACTGAGCTGTTTACCTTGGTTCTTCCCATATTGGGCTGCTTTCAACAGAAGTATATTGCCTCAGAATGAAGAGAAAGAAGCAGCATAGGAAAAAGAGAAGCATTTCATGCAGCTGTGCACACAGTAATGACTAAGGATGTGCATTCGTTTGAAACAAAGTCGGAAATATCACTGTTTTCCATCCAGAAACATCATGAACACTTCCCAATATTTTCCCCATTGTTGTCATAGCCTGACCTGGCTTCGAATCAGTGTCCCTTAGGTTGCATGAGGGGGGTGGCACTGGTCTTCCACAAGGGGCTATTTTACTATTTTACTTCCTGGGATGGGGATTCTAGTCAGCCTATTCTTACTGTAGCTATGTCTTGTATTTCTAGTGATTTTACTTCCTGTTTCCTGATTTGCCCAAGTTTCCTTGTCTAATGTTGAGCTCTGTGGAATCCTTCCTGGATTTTTTGCCTTGTGAATCTATTGACTTCTGCTCGAGAGACTTACTCTGAAGACATTTCTTATGCCATGTTCTTGTGCCAGAAAGTCTGTGAAACCATCTCTAAGTTTTGAAGAGAAGACTGCACAGAATTTCAGAATAGGATCACTAATTTAATAACTAGGATCTGGAGTAGGCTTGGTAAATATCTCTGATAGTATAATGGTAGCTGGGGATTTCACACAAGTTTGCAGGATTGTAAGTACATGAATTCAACAAGGGTTCCAAGATACTTTTCCTAGAACTTATAGGGTTAGGAACATGGTAAAAGAAAAGGCTTTAGAGTCTCTAGAGAAGGAGTCAGTAGATTTGGTCCAATCAGAAAACAGGAAATAATATTGCCAGAAATACAAGACTCAACTAAGAAGAGACTGTCTAGAGCCCATCCCCACCTCCATCACCACCACACAGAGGCGTAGCGTGGGGGGTGCAGGGGGGGGGGGCCGGCCGCACCGGGCGCAACATGGGGGGGGGCGCTCGCACTCGCAGCTCTCTGTTGCCGATGAGGGGGAAAGGCAGGTCCCTATGATACATGTTGGCGCGTACGCCATCTGGTGGTGGCACTGCAAAGAGGTTTGCGCTATAGCCCTCAAGCCCGCAGTCCTGGGAGTCACATTGTTCTTGGCAAACCCTCGGCAACAAAGCGCAGGCGATGCGATTGACCCCCTCTAGGTAGCTATTTCACACAAGCTGCCGGGGCGGGGTGGGAGGGGGACTGTTTATCGCGTCGTCGCCCCTCGATCTCAATGTAAAGCTGGGGTTGGGGTCGGATCGCCCTGTGCGCTCGAGAAGGCGGAGCTGCAGGGCGGCATCGCGAGTTTCTGGTTCCGGATCTCCTCCTCTTCCCTGCTGTTGGGCGTTTAACCATGCTTGTCGGGCTCTTGCTGCTGTGCTGTTCGTTTCCCTGGACTCCGGCTCAGCGAGGTCAGTGCTGACGATAGCTCCCTCCCGGGGTAGGATCACGGTCGGCTCCCCAGCGCAAAGAAGCTCCCCGGCGGCTAAAATCCACGGGTTAGGGGGCGCAAATTACTTGCCTTGCCCCGGGTGCTGACAACTCACGCTACGCCACTGCCACCACAGGAGACATAATTGCTCTTCCTAGAAGCCTAGTGCAGTCCATTTCAAGGGGTACTGGTTCAAGGTCAGTCCATGGCAACTGTTAACAAAACTGAAAAAAAATTGCTTTTTTATTTGCCTGGAAAACTGTGAAGTAGCATTTTAGAAAGGACATCTAGGAAAAATCTGGGACGTCTAGAGCAGAATGTCCAAAAACCGTGGGAGTGGCAGCTGTGCCTTCTGAAACCTCTCAGTCCCCACCCTGAAAAATAAATGTCTTAGCAACTGGTTCAGGAAATGGGCGCTATGCAGATAGCAAGGCCTGGTTTGTGCATGGATGTAGGTCATTTTACAAATGTGGACATCGTGGAAGTACACGCCCGCAGAACCGGGTACTTGGACACCCCAGCCTAAGTAGGTCATATACTCAGATGTGCAGCAGCAGACCAGTAATATGTTTGGTGTATGCATTTATGGGCAGGTTTCTTTGGCCAGGAAATAGTAACTGCTGCAATGTAGGTGCATTTTGCACTTCCTCCTGGAAGCATTGCCCCAATGAAACAAGCACCTTTTTACACTTTATTTGTGGTCAGGAGCATCGAAAACCAGGGTCTGACATGTTTGTGGCATTCTGACATTACATCGTGATGTGCAAATCTCTTGCTCTGCCCAGGAGCACATCCCTGTGCCACCTAGACATTCTCATTCTGGAGACATCTGTATTCCTGGCTTTCTACAATGGCTTTGGGGACATGTCCATGATTTACACATCTAAGTGCCCATTTTCAGACATGCACTCATGAACAGAACTTCTAAAATATCGTTTATAGTAAACCTTTAGCCTTTTTTCTTTGTTGGAGCAGCAGTCACAACTGCCTCTTAAGTAACAAAATTCCCCTGTAATGAAAATTTATAAAAACAAAACTAAAGAAAATAAAAAAAAAAAAAAACCTGCAAAAGGCACAGTCAGCTAACAAACTGAATTTTCCTTTGCTAATCGGTGTACATCTAGTAATGACTGCACAGTATGGGGTGATATTACAGGCTCTGAAGTCACATTTATCTTGATTCCACTGGGGGCCTGTTTCAGTCCATAGACAGCTCTGAGGAAACTCTAAGAAATTATTTCACTGCCAAAAGAGAAGCACAGCGATAACGTCAGATCTAATTACTTTGGGGCATGTTTACTAAACCGCGGTAGCGGACTCCGTGCGATATCAGAGCCATGGCCCCATTGATTCCAATGGGGCTGCGGCTCCGAAATCGCATGGAGTCTGCTACTGCGGTTTAGTAAACATGCCTCTTTATTTCAGTATCTGATTTTACTACCACTAATGCCTGTTGTTTCTAAAGTGCTACTAGATGTGATGAGTGCATTCTACATTTATTTATTTATTTGGTTTTATATATACTGCACTTTTCAAGATCAGCACGGTTTACATAAGAACAACTTAATACATTAAACAGGACAGATTAAGTTATATTGAACAGAAACAATTTAAATTAAACAGGTATAAAGAACTATAAAAATATCAGTAAGACAGAGGTCTTGATGAAGGTAACTATATACAATCTGAATAAAAGCTCAGGTAGGTGCTTATAAAATTGCCCCAGCGTATTTATGCTTAAAAGAAGGTGCTCAGAAAGTATAGAGCCTTTAGGTATTTGCAGGGGTAGAGTATGGATGGGAGCAGGATTGGCACTTAATTGTATATTTTATAAATATACACATATGTGCCAATTTCTACAAGCACATGCAGGCACAGTTTTGCCCAGGGCTGATGCAAGGATTAGAGGTACCCTAGGTGGGCCTTCCATCCTGCTGCTGTCCCTTCCCTGCCCCCATTTCCTGTGCTGCCACCTCTCTCTGGAGCCTACCGCAATAGCTTGGAAGCCACAGCACAGCATTTACCTTAAGTTTCAGGTAATCTCTGGCATCACGATTTCTGACCACATCAATAACTGTATAAGAGCTCAACTAAACCAAAAAAATAATAGCTCTCAATCAAAGACACAATTAGTCAACAATTATTCTCTTTACAGCAACTGAAAACTCACTTATCATAGGCAAAAATGACCTCAGGATGGCTCATACCCTACATTTAGTGAAATTTTCACTATAGGGAGCAGCTGATGCTCACATCACTGGTCAATAAAGCCTCCTATACAATTTTTTAAATAATACTAAACTTCCAAACAGAACACTTCAATTCCACAAGAGTACTCCTGGGGATTCAAAGTCACTTATAATACACCCTGTCACAAACCATACACACTATATAAAGAAGCGTCATTTTTATTTTACTTCACAGAGCAACACTGGAACAGGCTTCTACCCCCTGTAAAAAAAAGAGGACTAAATGAATATAGACAATAGTAAAGGTGCCTAACGAGGTCTACAATTACTTATCTTTGACAAAAAATTATCCGTTCCATTCCGTAGCTACTCCAAGATGATCCGTTATAAGGATGAGACTCTAAGATCTTCAATATCAGGACACGGCAGGGAGATTTTTTCATGATCCTCACTAAAATATTCAACCCATACCATACAAAAGCTTTCATTTCGCCAATTACTGGCTTCTTCAGGGGTTGAGAATACTGCAAGTAAATCAGAATGCTTCTGATACCCGTTATGCTGAGCTGTCGAAATCTATAGAGAGATACAGAAATGACTTGAAGAGTGTTAAAATCAAAAAACTCTTAAAGGACGAGAAACGGACTAAAGATGGTCCTATATATAACTGGTCTTTAAGAAGAGCGAGACAATCTGATTCATATTGGAAAGGAAGTGGTGGAGAGACTTCTACGTATTCATCTGACTCCAGCATCGAGACGAGATATTCAGACATATGTTTTAAAAATAGAGTCAAAAGGGTTAAACTAGAAAGAGGGAAAGAGAAATCTATTTACATTGGTGTGATGTACAGACCTCCCTCACAAGAGGAAGAGGTGGACAGAGAGTTAATTGAAGACATGTGCAGCATTGCTAGGAAAGGGGAACTGCTACTGATAAGAGATTTCAATATGCCAGATGTTGATTGGCACATTCCTGCTGCAGTATCATCTAGAAGTAAGGAGATCCTGGATTCTCTACAGGGAGAACTATTCAGGCAATCGGTAACAGACCCCACACGTGAAGGGGCCATACTGGACTTGGTGCTTACCAATAGTGAAAGTGTTTCTGATGTTGTAGTGGGAGATCATTTTGCATCCAGTGATCACCAGATGGTGTGGTTCAGTATTAGGACTAGGGCTGTTAGAATCCATTCAAAGGTAAGGATCTTAGACTTTAGGAAGACTAACTTTGCGAAGATGGGCCAATACCTCAGGGAGTCGTTAGTTGCATGGGAACAGCTGAGGGATGTAGAAAAACAGTGGGAAAAACTGAAAGGGGATATTTTAAGGGCAACCAACCTTTTTGTTAAAATGGTAAATAAAGGTAAAAGGAAAAGGAGACCGCTATGGTTTTCGAAAGGAGTAGCTGAAAAAGTGAAGAAAAAGAGGGAGGCCTTCATGAAATACAAGAGATCACAGAGAGAGGAAGACAGGCATCTGTATTTAGAAGAACTTAGAGAAGCTAGCAAAGTAGTCAAGAAGGCAAATATTCAAAAGGAGGAGGAAATAGCCAATGCAATAAAATGGGGGGATAAGACATTTTTCAGATATATTAGTGAGAAGAGGAAGGGCAAGAGTGGTATTGTTAGACTCAAGGGTGCAGGGGAGGAATATGTAGAAGCTGATAAGGATAAAGCGGAATTGCTTAACAAATATTTTTGTTCTGTGTTCACAGATGAAGAACCCAGGAGCAGGACCTCAGAAAACACCCACAAATAGGAACAGAAGCAAAGGACATCTCGAAGAATTTTTAAAAGACTGTGTTCGTGAGAAACTATCTTAACTTAAAGTAGACAAAGCAATGGGACCGGATGGGATACACCCAAGAATACTGAGGGAACTTGGGTTTGTTCTAGCAGTTCCACTGACTGACCTTTTCAATGCCTTGTTGGAGTTGGGAGTGGTGCCAAAGGACTTGAGAGAGGCTCATGTGGTGCCTTTACACAAAAGCGGAAGTAAGGATGTGGTTGAAAACTACAGGCTGGTTAGTTTAACTTCGGTGGTGAGTAAATTATTGGAAACGCTGCTGAAAGAGAAAATAGTGAGGTTTCTGGAGTCCAGCGGATTACAGGATCCGAGGCAGCATGGATTCACCAGAGGCAGGTCTTTCAGACAAATCTGATTGATTTCTTTGACTGGGTGACCAGGGAGTTGGACCGAGGGAGAGCCCTAGATGTGGTGTATTTAGATTTCAGTAAAGCCTTTGACACTGTTCCTCACAGGCGACTTATAAACAAACTGAGCACCCTAGGGATGGACCCTAAAGTTACTGCTTGGGTTAGAAATTGGTTGGGTGGGAGGCGACAAAGAGTACAAGTAAATGGAGCTCACTCTGAGGAGAAGGATGTTATCAGTGGTGTGCCCCAGGGATCTGTCCTTGGTCTGATTCTTTTTAACATCTTTGTTAGTGATATAGCAGAAGGGCTTTCAGGTAAGGTTTGCCTCTTTGTGGATGATACCAAAATCTGCAATACAGTAGACACCCAGGAAGGGGTAGATAGCATGAGGAGGGATCTAGCTAAGCTTGAAGAATGGTCTAGAATTTGGCAGTTGGGATTTAATGTTAAAAAATGTAAGGTCATGCATTTGGGCTGCAGCAATCCAAGGGAGCAATATAGTATAGGGGGTGAAGTACTTTTGTCCACTAAAGAAGAGCGGGACCTAGGCGTGGTTGTGTCTGATGATCTTAAAGTAGCTAAACAGGTAGAAAAGGCAACGGCAAAAGCTAGAAGGATGCTTGGGTGCATACGGAGAGGATTGGCTAGCAGAAAAAAGGAGGTGATAATACCTCTGTATAAGTCTTTGGTGCGACCTCATTTGGAGTATAGTGTGCAATTCTGGAGACCGCACCTTCAAAAGGATGTGAACAGGATGGAGTCGGTGCAGAGGGTGGCTACTAAAATGATTAGTGGTCTTCATTATAAAGCATATGAGGACAGACTGAAGGATCTTAATATGTACACCTTAGAGGAAAGGTGGGATAGAGGTGATATGATTGAGATGTTTAAATACCTCCGTGGCATAAATGTTCAGGGAGAGAGCCTCTTTCAATTGAAAGCAAGTTCTGCTACGAGGGGACATGGGATGAGGGTGAAGGGAGATAGATTCAGGAGTGATATGCAGAAATATTTCTTTACGGAAAGAGTAGTGGATCCGTGGAATAGTCTTTCAGTGGAGGTGGTAGAGAAGAGGACAGTAACTGAATTCAAAAAAGCATGGGACAAACACAGAGGATCTCTAAATGTAAAAAGGGGACTGTTGTAGTTGTTATGGAAGGACAGACTAGATAGGCCATGTGGTCTTTTTCTGTCGTCATATTTCTATGTTTCTAAAAGATTCTTCTGTAGATTCCTCTGCGATACAACGTGATAAAGAAGAAAATGTTTTGGGCCCCTGACACGCTCCCGACGCAAAAAAGAAGGTGTGACTTTTCAATAACAAATACTGTTATTAATCTTTCAGATGCGTTACTGTCATCAGCACAGTTGAGTCTGCTAGCTAGAGGGTTATACTTTATTGATGGTCCAAGATACGATGGTTTTCGAAGTCGGATAGCTGTAGAACGCTTGATACGGACTTTGCAATTAAAGATCTTTTTTGAAGATAAACTGGATATTCAAGACCTTTCTGTTATTCATACGAAATCTACTTGGATTCCTCCTGGTCCTCTGGATCCGATAGTACATACCTTTAGACATCTGGTATTGTCTGATTTGGAGAAGTTAGAATTGAAGTATAATAATCAACCTAAAAATTTGTCTTCAGCAGAATTTGTAGCACTACAAGAATTGTCAAGAATGCATAACATCACAATTAAACGGGCAGATAAAGGGTGTGCAGTTGTGGTCTTAAACACTAGTGATTATGATAAAGAAGTTTTGCGACAATTAGCATTATCAACGTTTATCAATTGATCCAACTGAAGAACTGCAGAAATTAGTAGAATGTCTTACTACAGAAGCCTTGGAATTGGGTTACTTGACTGAGAAAGAAAAATCTTTCCTTAATCCTCCATTTCCTAAAGTACCGGCATTCTACATTTTACCAAAAATCCACAAGAATCTGACGTCTCCTCCTGGTCGTCCGATTTTGTCAAGTAATGATTCTTTATTAGAACGTGTGGGGATATATCTTGATATGTTTTTAAAATATGAAGTTCCTAAAATTCCCTCTTTTATTAAAGACACTACGCATTTTTTGCAACTTCTTGAAAATATTGGCTCCACTGAACAAATTGATTGGATGGCTTACTTAGATGTAGCAGCTCTGTATACTTCTATTCCTCAGAATGATGCGATACAGGTTTTAATAATGGTATGGGAAGCCAGAGAGACACCGCATTTATTTATTACAATTTTTTATATACCGCGCTATTTACAATCAGCGCGGTTTACAGAGAACCAAAGACCAGAACAACAGGCTGCTCGGTTTTACATAAAACAGGAAGATAAACTTGGATACGATAAACTTGGATAATATGGGGGTAAAACTATATACATAGAATGTTGGTCTGTTAATTTGATCACATGAGAGAGGTATTTACGTGAAATTGACAATGGTGCTTGGGAAAGGAGGCAATGTGGTTAAGTTTGTAGTGAATATTTTGCCTTTTATGTAGGGTAGTATTTGATGAATAGGTTATGCTTGAGAAGGGAAGCTTTATGTAGGGTAGTATTTGATGAATAGGTTATGCTTGAGAGCCTTCCTGAATTGGACTATGTTAGTTATGGCACGAATTTCGGGTGGTAGGGAGTTCCAGTGTTTTGGGGCGCAGAACATGAAGGCTCTGTTCGCTGTTGATCGGCTACAAGTTGTTATGGCCTTCGGCATTATTAGGGTGTTTATCGCTATTTGTCTTCTGGATCTCGTTGGTGGTAATGTTTGTGTGAGATCAATTAGTGAGTTTGCAGATAAACCATGGATGGCCTTGTATGTGAGGATTAGGGTTTTGAATTCGAGCCTGCCTTGTATCGGGAGCCAGTGAAGCTGTTTGAGGATTGGCGTCACATGATCGCTCCTGGATGCTCCTTGTAGAATCTTTGCAGCAGTATTCATGGCAAGTTGAAGAGAACTTAGGGTGGATTGTGGGAGACCTTGTAGAATTGAGTTGGCGAAATCGAAATGCGGCAAGATGAGTGCTTGGAAGATGGTTCTAAAATCGTCTGGGTCCAGTAATGAGCGTAGATGCCTGAGTGTGCGTATTTTGAAGTACACAGCTTTTGTAATATTGTTTACATGTGTTTTCAAATTGAGACGGTGGTCCAGTGTGACTCCAAGGTATCTTATTGTTTCTTTTGTGGCTTGATCAGCTCCTTTCACATTTATATGTGATGGTGGAATGAAGTTAGGGTCTCTCGTAACAAAGAGAACCTCAGTTTTCTTGTGTTGGATGCGGAGGTTCTGTGAGAGAAGCCATTCTGATACTGCATTAAAGCAATTTATTATGGGCAGTAGGTCTAATTGCTTTGTAGAAAATTTATTTATTTTATTTATTTATTTATAGTCTTTTTTATACCGCGCTATTCAGCATCAGCGCGGTTTACAGTAAACAATGAACACACACATTTCCAATAGTACTTTGTGTTTACATATGAACAGGAGATTCAACTTGGCTAACAGGGGAACTATATACAATAACAATATATACAAATCACAGAATAGAAAATGGCATATAAAGTAGGATATCATCTGCATATATCATACATTTCACGTTGAATGATCTGATGATATTGCAGATAGGCTGCATATAGATGTTAAACATGAGAGATGAGAGAGATGACCCTTGTGGCACACCTTGTTTTTGATGGAAGAGATTTGATTCTCCCTTGCAGATTTTACATATTGCATTCTGGTGTCCAGGTAAGATTTACACCATTCCAGAGCTGAACTACCGATGCCTTTTTCCTTCAAATGTGTAATGAGTATCTCGTGATTTACCGAGTCAAACGCTGCTGCTATATCTAAGAAGATTAGCACAACGCCTTGGCGGATGTTGTCTATGCTGGTGAGTAAGTTATTGAGGAGAGTGGTGAGGAGTGTTTCAACTCCATGATGTTCCCTGAATCCATGTTGAAAGTAGTCGAGAGGGGCTGTGGAATCTATGTGGTCTTGAATTTGGCGTTGCACCTCTTTTTCAAAGATTTTTGCTAGGAGGGGAATGCTAGCAATAGGCCTGTATGAGTCAGCTCTTTTTGGGTCTAGTTTGGGTTTTTTTTAAAAGTGGTCTGATGGATGTGAGCTTTAGAGCAGATGGGAAGGATCCAGTTGTAAATGAGAGGTTCATGATTCTTGCAATGAACGGGCTAAAAGCACTTCTAAGGTCCTTTATCCAGAAGGCTGGGCAAGGATCGGTTTGAGCGGTGGAGGTATTGAGTGAGGAGATTGTGTCTTCAGTTTGTTTAGCTGAAGGTGCGGAAAGTGATGTTAAGGTGTTTTGGCAGGTTGATTCTTGGATATCTACTTTCTGTAGCTCATCCGTCTGTAGAAGTTTAGATTGCAAATAATCAGCAAATTCTTGTGGGTGAATATCATATTCTTCTTCTTCACCACACTGACCCTACTACCTTGGACCTAGCTCCTCTCAATTCCTGCTTGACATCGGTGGCTACCTGGTTCTCCTCTAATTTCATGCATGTAAACTCATCAAAAACTTTTGCCATTTGGTTCACCGTCGGTGCTCCTGCTCCTTCCCTCGCTCCTCTTTTGTCCTCCACACCTCTCCCTCTTGTTCCCTCCCTACGTTACCTGGGGGTTATCCTGGATTCTGCCTTATCTTTCAAAGAGCATGTTTCCTCTGTGGTGCAACAGTGCTTTTACACTTTGAGACAACTTCGTGCAGTTCGCCCTTTCTTATCCGTCCCCGCTATGACCACACTACTCTTATCCCTGGTGGTATCTCGTCTTGATTATTGTAATGTCGTTCTGGCCGGCCTTTCCCAATCACAACTGCGGAGATTACAACTGGTTCATCACACAGCAGCACGTCTTTTGTTGCATGCTTCACGTTTTGATCACATCACCCCTCTTCTGATTCACTTGCACTGGCTTCCACTTACCTATCGCATACAGTTCAAGATGCTCATCCATGTACATAGATCCATTCACACCGGTGTTCCCCTTTACCTCACAGATCAAATCCGTCTTCACTCCGCCCATCGTTCTCTTCGGTCAGTTCATCTGAACCACATGTCCCTTCCTTCTCCATCACAGGCTCATCTCGAATCCACCCATTCTTCTGCTTTCTTCTTCTTAGGCCCTCGACTCTGGCACTCGCTCCCCTGCCCTCCGTCTAGAACCCTCCTACAAAACCTTCAAGACCATGCTGAAGTCCCATTTGTTCTGCACAGCTTTTAACCTTCCCCCTCCCCCTGCCCTCTCCTTTCCCCCATATCATTGATTTCAGTCGTTCTTAACCCACTTTGCCCTGTTGCTCTACTCTCCCCTCTTATTCTATCCTATCTCGTATCTTTCTTTCCTTTTACTTATGGCGTTCTTTTCCTTTTCAGCAGCCCTATTATTATTTTTGCTATTGTAAACCGCTCTGGTACCTTGAGTGTGAGCAGTATATAAAATGTATTAATAAAGATAAAGATACAATACCAACTACTTTTTTGTCAGCTTTGGCAAAACTGGCATTGAAAAGAAATTATTTTGTATACAAACAGGAATTTTTCCAACAGATTTCAGGGACGGCCATGGGCGCTACTTTTGCCCCGTCTTTAGCCAACTTATATATGAACTTTTTTGAAGACCAATTTGTATACTTTTCTAAGTATGCATCGAATATCATTAAGTGGTATCGATATATAGATGATATTTTTCTTCTGTGGCATGGCTCGAAAGATCTATTGAAATGAATTTTTTCTATATTTAAATAATGTAATGCTCATATTAATTTTGAAATAAATATACAAGCTCAAGAACTGCATTTCTTGGATGTCAAGATTAGTAGATTTTTGACTACAGTATATACTAAACCTACAGATAGAAATACTTTGCTACATTTCACTAGTTTTCATCCTCAGCATTTGAAATGTAGTTTACCATATTCGCAATTCTTGTGATGCCGTCGTATATGTTCGACATCGCAGGAATTTGAAATACAAGCTCAAGTTATGATGCGTAAATTTGAAGATCGAGGATACCCCAGTTCAGTTTTGCGGAAGGCATACAAAAGAGCTAAGTACAATCATCGGGAATGGCTACTTAACTTTAATCGTGTAGAACTTGCACCAACAACTCCAGCTGAGATGTCGTCTATAACGTGTGTTTTACAGCATTCTAGCCTTTCTAATCGTATAGCAACAGTGATGTGAAGACAATGGGGTCTGATTAAAATGCATCCTAAACTTTTGGGATTTTCTTTACGTATGGCATATAGCCGTGGTCGAAATTTGAGAGATTGGCTTTGTTCAGCAGTACCAAGGCAGGATGAAGCTGCTGTTGTGATGGGCCATACATCGTGTAATCATTGTTCCTTTTGCAAAATTATGAGTAATACAATCTTTGTAAAATATCAGAGCAAAGTTTGCCGATTGATCTACAATACAACTTGCACTACCTCGTTTGTAATATATGGATTATGGTGTTCATGTTCAAAATTGTATATAGGTAAAACTACACGTTCTTTGAGGACACGGCTCACCGAACATAAATATAGTTTGAATAAAGTCCGGATAGACACACCCTTGGTACAACATTGTTTGGAATTGAACCATTGCTTTGAAGATTTACGTTTTACAGTACTGGAACATGTTCCATATAATATAAGAAGGGGTGATAGGGGTAGGTTATTATTGCAAAAAAGAACAGCGATGGATCTATATTTTAAATACCCTATACCCTTGTGGTTTGAATGATAAGATTGAATGGACATTGTTCTTTTAAATGCTTTGATGGATGTTGTTACTGAGTCTGCTGGATGTTGCTATTATAAAGAGACCAGTGTTCTATTTTAAATGCCCTATACCCTTGTTGTTTTAATGACAAGTTTGAATGGCCATTGTTCCCTTATATGCTTTGCTGGATGTCGCTATGGAGTTCCAATCTTCTAGATATTGGAGTTATGTTAGGGTGGATGCACAATTGTTTTGTGCATGTGATAACATCACTTTTGTGTAGTGTTTTTATTCGTTGTTGGTCCTTTAATAAGTAGTGCGTCAGACGCCGTTTTTTCACGATGGCGGGGAAAGTGGAGGAAGCATTCTGATTTACTTGCGGTATTCTCAACCCCTGAAGATGCCAGTAATTGGCGAAACGAAAGCTTTTGTAGGGTATGAGTTGAATATTTTAGTGAGGATCGTGAAAAGATCTCCCTGCCGTGTCCTGATATTGAAGATCTTAGAGTCTCGTCCTTATAATGGATCATCTTGGAGTAGCTACAGAACGGAACAGATCATTTTTTGTCAAAGATAAGTAATTGTAGACCTCGTTAGGCACCTTTACTATTGTCTATATTCATTTAGTCCTCTTTTTTTACAGGGGGTAGAAGCCTGTTCCAGTGTTGCTCTGTGAAGTAAAATAAAAATGACGCTTCTTTATATAGTGTGTATGGTTTGTGACAGGGTGTATTATAAGTGACTTTGAATCCCCAGGAGTACTCTTGTGGAACTGAAGTGTTCTGGTTGGAAGTTTAGTATTATTTAAAAATTGTATAGGAGGCTTTATTGACTAGTGATGTGAGTGTCAGCTGTTCCCTATAGTGAAAATTTCACTAAATGTAGGATATGAGACATCCTGAGGTCATTTTTGCCTATGATAAGTGAGTTTTCAATTGCTGTAAAGAGAATAATTGTTGACTAATTGTGTCTTTGATGGAGAGCTATTATTTTTTTAATCAAGATTTCTGAGCCATTGCTGCCACTTCAGGCCCCGGAGAGGGTGGCAGGGCTGGCACTCTAGGTGACTGCCTAATTCACTTGATGGTAACACCGGCCCTGGTTACACTTGCCTAGAGTGTGTGTAACATTATGCAGGAGCTTTAAGATAAGCTATTTTATAAGCACAGAGGCGCATATATTGCCTTTTCCCTACCTCTGTAAATACCCAGTTATAAAATTATCCTCAGTTTGAGCAGAGAGTCTTGATTCATGATCACAATTTTACGAGCAAATCTGTTTATTAAAAGACAACCAGGCCAGGGCATAGCAGTGTATTTTACACAATGATGCTATAACAACTTCAATATAGACCAAATATACAATAAAATAATTTTTAAAGTTTTTAATATGAACTTCCATCCCGCTCCTCTAGCCCATTTTTCTCCAAATTACCAATGCACAATGTGTTATGCATAGGTACAGTTGTGATCACAATTTTAAGTGCTGCCCAGAATTCAGCAGTTTATCCATAGATCACTATTGTAGGTTACATTATTAAAATTTCAGAAGTTCAGTGGGGTTCCTGGGAGGTAACCAAGATGGCGACAGGAAGCTCTGACCTGTGAGCCGCGTTTTTCGAAGCTCCTGTGTGTGTGTGGCTTGCCCTATTCGTTTCTCTGATGGGGCGGAAGAAACGGAAGCAAGTAGCCCTTCCTCCTGGGGCTGACTTGCCAGTGCCATCGACCCAGCAAGCTTTAGTTGATTGCGGCTTTGCGGCCGGAGGAGGAGCAGCGTCTTTGGCTGCGGCGAAGGGAGAGGCTTCGTCACTGAGTGCATCTGGGATCCTACTCTCGTTGGAGGAGCGTACCCCCCACCATGCCCCGGAAGCATTTTCTCACCAGAGGCTGCTTTTCTTGCCGGCTTGCTTGGTAGTACGCCGGTGGATGGAGCGGCAGGAGGTGCTGTGGCTGAGGGAACTTACCATACAGAGGCTGGGCGGCAGCTGGTTGCTGCGGAGAGAGCAAGTTCATCGAGGAGGAGTGTGGAAGAGACACCTGGTCGTGTAGAGGGTCTTTCGGGGCTTCCAGTTTTGGAGAGACCTGCGGTGATGAAGCACTTTGGGATGGTCTAGCATTGCTCAGTGCTTCCCTAAAGAATATATTATGTTGTGTGTGAGTACTGAGATGGTTGTGATCCAAGCTTCATGTGGAACTCTTTCTGGTGTACAAGCTGAACAAGGAGAGAGACTGTCTAAAGTGGAGCATGAAATTGGGCAGTTGAGGGAGTTGGTGACTGCCCAAGTTAAGGACAGATCTGTGTCCTCCAGGAAAATGGAGTATTTGGAGAACCAGATTCGGCAGTGTAATCTGCGTTTTCTGAATTTCCCGCGATCTCCTTTCATGTCACCGATAGAGATGGTAAAAAAGTATTTTGGAGAGGTTTTAAATATCCCTCCAGATCAGTTTCCACCTCTGGTGCGAGCACAGTATTTGTCCAGGAGGGGACGTTAGGTCCAATGCCCCTCCTGCTACCCTTGATCGAGGTGACCTTACGGGGTTTTTAAAATCATCTCTGGAGGTCATTTCGGTCAAGTCTACCCTTCTGGTCACCTTTGCACTAGAATCTGATAAGTTCTTTATCCTCAGATTGTATTTTAGGAACCTCAATGAGGGTTTTCTAGGGTCAAAATATTTTTCCTGATATATCCTGAAATACGCAGCTGAGAAGGAAGGATTTCCTGGTGCTTCGCCCTAGGGTTCTAGCACTAGAAGCCACCTTCCAGCTTAAATTTCCTGCAAAATGTTATGTGGTCTTTAAACAAAAAGTTTTTTTCTTTTTTGACCCTAGGCAATTATTGGAGTTCCTTGCGGCTAGGGAAGTTGTAAGTGTTGATTTGTCTGGGCCTCCTGTATCGGCTGATGCTTAAGTCTTTACCTGTTGCAATAATAGTAATTTTGTTTATGATAGTCTAGATCTGTTTCAGCCCTTTACTTTCTGTAGGTTTTTTTTTCCCTAGTACCTCCCCATATTTCCTTTTCTTTGAGGTCTATATTTAAATGAGCGTTGATTATTCTTTTTTTGCTTACCGCCTCGTTTGGGGTGGTTTATTTAGTTTATGCATAGATTTCCTTTGTGTAATTACGCTCATTTTTGTATCATTCAAAGCTTTGTTTCTTGGATGTTTATTATAATTGAGAAATTTAAAAAAAAAAATTTCAGAAGATCAGTGTGAAAATGACTGAGGGGTAATTACAAAGATGCACTAAACATGTGCTAATTTTCTGTTAACCTGCATTATTAGTAACTTGTTCCCACTGAATAACATAAGGCCTATGCTAAAACAGCACGCATTATGGAGAATTAATGTGTGTTAATGTTAGCACACTTTTGTAACTAGATCCTAAGGGGGTCATTCTGAGTGATGAATAGCAGAGATGAACGTCCTGTTGGAATGTTCATCCCCACTATTTATGACTTTCCTGGCCCCGTCCCCCTTCCCCACACATTGCAGGGGGAAGTTAGATGAGGGCGGGAAAGGGGAGGATTGGGGGTGGCGTTAGGGCGGGCAGTAGGCAGTCCCCAGCCCCGGACATACAGGGCTGATTCTAATGTTGGCCCTGTACTCCAGGGCTGGCGACTTGAACAGGGAACTTATACCATCTCTGAGATGGAATATCTTCCCCGATATGGCAGGATTGGTGGGCCCAGAGCTGGGAAGGGGCGGCAGAGGGCATTCCCTGAAGCCCGACCCTGGCCCTGGGAGGCCAGCTCGGGGGTCGGGCTGCAGAAGAGCAATTTGGAGGCCGGCGGCCAGGGATCTCAGTTTTTAAATGGAGCCATGGTGCCATCGCAACCGGATGCCATGGCTCCGCGGCTCCATTTAAAAGCCTTGACTGAGTTAGTCAGGCAAGGCCTGCTC
Organism: Ichthyophis bannanicus; assembly: GCA_033557465.1. Classification (NCBI taxonomy): domain Eukaryota; kingdom Metazoa; phylum Chordata; class Amphibia; order Gymnophiona; family Ichthyophiidae; genus Ichthyophis; species Ichthyophis bannanicus. The sequence goes on from CM066034.1 coordinate 207,113,194, forward strand.
ATGCAGGCCGGGCTGAATCACGGTCCCGGCCTGCACGTACAGGACTGTTTGTGATTTTGATCCCACGGGGCTAGACATGCCCAGTGGGATCAGAATTGTGGCTCCTTCTGTGAGTCTGGTTCTGGCAGGGCACACAGAGGGCTTCTACATCTGGGATAGAATAGAGCCTTAAGTGCTCAGTCTGTTTTATAGTTAATACTCAAATTATGAGATACAATTTATCACTACATCTGCTGACTGAAATATTTTCACCCATCTCTAGTTTCTGATAATGTTACTCTTTCACATGTCTATGATACAAGCTTCTGATTTTAGTTTTTAACTGATAATCCACCCCCCAGGTTAAAAAAGTTTCTTCGATAAACACCACTATGCTCAATACTCTGTCACCCCTCCCTTTGCCTGTTTTTATGCCTTTCAACTCCTTAGCTGCAGAAAAAGTACCACCTGCAATGCAAAAAGACTGATAAACAGAGATTTTTTTTGTACTTTAGAGAACCGCTAGTTAGTGGTAAATAAACACTTGAGTTTACAATGTCTAAACACCAAAAAACATAGAAGCCCTATCTTAATAATATATTAACCTGAAAGTTTTAAAGTTAGAGTTTATGGCTTTTGAAAGTATTTTGTGAAATAATTTTAAAACTCATTAAAAAAATATTTATTGAAACCAAACATCACAAAATTTGTTTTTTCACAAAGTTGTCATACTTTGAAATGCTAAGTATAGGGATTTTTGCAATACCATACATGCTACAGAAGAGAAAATATTTTAATGCTTCATTGAAAGACACAGAGTAGGAACATTAAAGAATAAAATCCTCAAGAGATCCCTTGACAATATCGGAGATACCACTAATCAACCATACAATATTTGAAATCAGTCGAGCATTTATAAGTACATTTCAATCTCTATTTGCTAAAGTGCTCTAAAGGTTTGCACCTAATGCCATCTCAAGGGTTAGTGGTAAGTTTACCCACATGCTGGTTATGCGATAAGGTGCATTAGCAGAGGGTGGTGCACACACCTCTAAAGGTTAGCATGGGCCTCCCTGCTAATTTTGTTGCTCAAATGTGCGCTCATGGTGTGCTCTTCAGTAAACATGCCCTTTGTTTAGTTGGTGTTAATTATTCTGCATTATCTGACTCATAAGCAGTTACTATACAATGATGATCACTGTTTTAACTGCAAGGCAGACTCCCCGTCCATCCTATGCCCCCAGTAGATGTTTAATGCAGCAATTAGTGAATGCCACGTGGCATTGTCAGCATTCATTAAAAGCCATCTTAATCACCTAGGGTCTGATATTCAAAAGGACCCGCTAACCACATAAACCTCCACTGAGTCCGATATTCAGCAGCACTAATGGCTAGTGCCATTTAATATCCCCACAGACCACTTTGACACAATCCGAAAACTGCTAGGACGGTCTGTGGGCAGGGCTGGGGTGATCTCGGCATCTATCTGGTCAGTGGCAATTTTCAGCCCAGTTACTGCATATAGTTAGGATTGGTCTATGGCTGTCCTAACCTTATGTGGTTTTGCTGTCCAGTTAGTGGCTAAATATCGCTGCTGATTAGAAAGCAATGGATGTCGGAGGCAAAACCGAATATTCAGCACCAATGGATAATCAGCATCTGACAATGAATATCTAGCTTCACTTTTGCCTGTGGTGGCCAGGTACGGAACATCAGACCCCTAACGCAGCTTAGTAAATAGATGTCTTCATGAAAAACCAGAATAGAGAAGATTAGCCTATTATAGTTCCACTTTAGTTTAAACAACATTAAAGGACTTTAATAATCTCATTAATTCTGTGGACTCGTTATTCAGTAATCTCAATCAAAACTTATATTTTAGCCCAAGGATATTGCAAAATAAAATTACGTTTTATGGAAAGAGCTCTCTGGAGAGGTCCATGTGGATATTTCTATAGTATTGCATTAGCCAGTACTGCAGTATTTTAATGACCATTGCAGTCTGCCATATGAACCTTATCCCCCCCCCCCCCCCAAGCCTCCTCATCCATTCAGAATTAGGACCAACTAGCATGGCTGTTTTAATAATACTGTGTTGCCGATTCTCTTAAGAATTTTTGTTTGCACTGTTGATGTACGTAGTTTATCATTATATTATTTATCATGTATGTCACTCTGGGAGATACAGAGAGGAATTTTAGAAGACTTGTCCAAGTGCAGTCTAAGATGTCTAATCCAGAACATCTGAAAAAAATACAGGCATGCCCAGTTGTAGACATGATTTCACAAAACTGGATGTGCTGATAGGATTGTCTGCAGGAGCATCTACTTAGACATCCCCAGACCTGTATTTCAGAACCTAGATAACTAGGATAAGAACATAAGAAAAGCCATACTTGGTCAGACCAACAGTCCATCGAGCCCAGTATCCTGTTTCCAACAGTGGCTAATCCAGGTCACATGAACCTGTCAGGTTTCCAAAAAGGTAGGCAGATTTCACAATGCTTATCCTGCGATAAACAGTGGATTTCCCGGGTCCTCTTTAACAATGGTTTATGGACTTTTCCTCCAGGAATTTGTCCAGACCATTTTTAAACCCAGCTACACTAACAGTTTTTACCATATCCTCCAGTAATAAATTCCAGTTTGATTATTCATTGAGTGAAAAAAATATTTTCTCTTATTAGTCTTAAATATGTTACATTGTAGCCAAAATGCGTGTCCCCTAGTCTTCCTACTTTTTGAAGGAGTAATCAACTGATCCACATTTAATCTTCTACGTCATTCATTATTTTATAGACCTCTATCACATCTCCCCTCAGTTGTCTCTTTTCCAAGTTTAAGAGTCATAATCTTTTAAGCCTTTCCTCATAGGAATATCCTTCCATTCCCTTTACCATTTTTGTCTCTCTTCTCTGTACCTTTTGTAATTCTGAGATATCCTTTTTAAGATATGGTGATAAGAACTGCATGCACTATTCAAGGTGTGGTTGCACCATGGAGCGATACAGAGGCATTATAATATCCTTGGTTTTATTCTCCATTCTTTTCTTTATAATTCTTATAATTCTATTTGCTTTCTTGGCTGTGGCTGCACACTGGGCAGAGGGTTTCAACGTATTATCCACGTTGACACACATATCTTTTTCCTGTGTGGTGGTTCCTAACGTGGCACCTTGCATCGTGTAACTGTAGTTTGGATTGTTCTTCTCTAAGCAAGGCTGGCACTACCCGGTAAGCCAGGTAAGCATGGCAGGAGGGCAGCGGGGAGCTCCGTTGCTAGCCACCCTCCATCCACTGCTTCAGAAAAGAATGCAGCTGCGGGAAAATTTCTCTGTTCCCGCGGCTCTGCTACCTTTTAAACTGCTGAACTGTAGCATTTGTAGCAGTCTCAAGCATTTCCTTTTCTCATAAGAAGCAGGAAATGCTTATTATTGCCTTTAGAAACTCCATGGTCCAGTAGTCTAAAAGATAGCAGAGCCACAGGAACAGAGAAATATTCCCATGGCTGCATTATTTTCTGAAAGATGAATCACTGAGGGGAGGGGAGTGAGGGCAGCTGATTCAGGAGGGAAGGGAAGGAAAAGTCCCAAAAGGGAGCTGACACTTGGGGATGGGGCTGGAAGGTGGCTGGGTAATAGGAGGGGGTTGGAAGCAATGTTCCCTCTAATTTTCTGTAGGCTGTGTGCGTAAAAAATATCAGCTGTGCAGCTTTTGAAGGAAGGTTAAAATTTTGTGCACCATATAACGACACTTGGAGTTATATACTTTAAAATTTGACTACACGTCAGAATACAGTATGTACACCACATTGATTTTAATCAAATTAAATGAAAATAGATGATTAGTAAATGAAGTGGAAAATTTCTAGTAATTAAAATCACAACTTTTAAATTTTAAGACATCTGTGTTGTTTTCTATCGGAATCAGAACCGTAATTTTTGTGCGCTTTGTTGTAAAGTATGTGCGCTTGCTAGGTGAGGTGTGTGTGCGCACACAGCTTAGAGGGAACAGTGGTTGGAAGGGAGTGGAAAAGAGGAGAAGGAGGTGACTGGAGGGAAGGTGGAGGCTGGAAAAAAATGAAGAAAGAAAAAAATGAGACAAGAAATGGCAGATGGTTTATAGACCGTAGAAAGAGAGCTAAGAGAAGATGGAAACCTCAGATCGCGACCAGCATTATCAAAAATCGTCAGAAGACAAAGGTAGAAAAAATAATTTTATTTTCAATTTAGTGATTGGACTTTGAGCTATCTTTATATTTCACATAGTATGGGGAACTGCATCTCTTATCTGATGTGGCACCGCATGCGGCACCTAGCTTCTTGGGGTTTCAGTTTAATTTTTGTCTACATATTTTTATTTTTACTTTAGGTTGTGGTCACTTATTCTGTAGTTGGTGAGGGTCTGTGTTCTGAGTGTGTGTGACCAAAGCCAAGTGTTCTGTTAACATGGAGTTTGTACGTATTGATCTGTACTATAGTAATTTGACTTGTACAGCTTTTCAAATAGGTGTATGGATGTTTTGGGGCCCATTGCAGTATTTATAGTGCTGCTTTTTTCTGGTTAGGCCCCTTATTGTATGAGTTTTGGAAGTGTATGCTTGTATGGTATGGTAGATTTGGCTTTGTAGATCTTCAGTGACTTTTGCAGTGTTTTATATTAGTTTACAATCTGCCTGGCACGTGAGAATGTTTATGTTGTTGTTAGTGAGATGACCAGAATCGGATTTTTTTTTTGGACTATCACAGCCTATTTGTATGATGCTAAATATTTACTGCTAAGTATTTTTATTTTGGCTAAGCATTTGCGCTGCAATTTTCTTACATTACTGGATTTGAAGGAGAAATACTAATATCACTTGAAAAGAGTTCACAAAACTGTTTTAGGAAAAAGGAGGGTAGGGTGCAGCCAACGTTAATAATAATGAGAGAGGGGTGCCGATTTATAGGTTGCAGCGGAGCACTAGAAACTCTAGCACTGGCCCTGTCCCTAAGTGCATACATTTGCACTTGTCCACATTAAATGTCATATGCCATTTGGATGTCCAGGCTCCTAATTTATCAAGGTCCTCTTGCAATTTTTCACTATCCTCTTGTGTTTTAATACTTTGAAGAATTTAGTGTCATCTGCAAACTTGATCACCTCACTTATTATCCCCATTTCCAGGTCATTTACAAATATGTTAAAAAGCAGCGGACACAGCACAGATCCCTGTGGTACTCCACTATTCACTTTTCTCCATTGAGAAAATTGTCCATTTAGCCCTAATCTGTATTATATCTTTCAACTAGTTCCTAATCCACAATAGTACATTGCCTCCTATCCCATGGCTTTTTAATTTCCCCAAGAGTCTCCCATGAGGGATTTTGTCAGAGGCTTTCTGAAAATCCAGATACACTATATCAGGGATCTCCAACTCCAGTACTGGAGATATATTTGCATGCACTACCCCCATTATATTCAAATCTATCTCATGCATATTCATTAAAGGCATTCTGAAAACCTGACTGGTTTGTGGTCTTCCAGAACTAGAGTTGAAGAACCCTGCACTATATCAATTGGCTCACCTTTATCTACCTGTTTATTCACACCTTCAAAAAAATATGAGACAAGACTTGGTTAAATCCATGTTGGATTTCTGCCTTTAAACCATGACTATCTACATGTTCAGTGTTTTTGTTTTTTAAAATAGTTTCTACCATTTTGTCCAGTACTGATGTCAGGCTCACTGGTCTATAGTTTCCTAGATCACCCTTCGAATCCTTTTTACAAATTGGTGTTACATTGGCCATTCTCCAATCTTTTGTACTACAGATGATTTTAATGGCAGATCACAGTAGTTCTATAATCTCATATTTCAGTTTTTTCATCACCCTGGGATGTATGCCATCTGGTCCAGAAGATATGCTGCTCTATAGTTTTTCAATTAGCTGTATTACATCTTCCTAATTTATTGAGATTTGTTTCAATTCCTCTGATTTATCACCTTTAAGTATCATTTCTGGCTTGGGTAAGTTTCCTACATCTTCTTCAGTAAAGACTGAAGCAAAAAATTCATTCAGTTTCTCCACTATCTCAGTGAACCTTTGACCCCTCCATCATCTAATGGACCAACTGACTCCCTCATAGGTGCTTTGCTATGAATATACTTGAAAAGGTTTTTATTATGCGCTTTTGCTTCTACGGCAAGCTTCTTTTCAAATTTTCTTTTGCCTGCCTTATCAATGTCTTGCATTTAACTTGCCAATATTTATGATGTTTTCTGTTTTCATCATTTGGCTCTTTTTTTCCATTTTCTGAAAGATTCTCTCATATCTATAACAGCATCTCTGAACTCGCCTTTAAGTCATGCCGGCTGTCCTTTGGCTTTCCTTCCACCATTTTTAAGCATGAAATGCATCTGGTCTGGGCTTCCAAGATAGTATTTTTAAATAACACCCAAGCCTGATGTAAACTCTTAACCTTTGCAGTTGCTCCTTTTTAATTTTTTCTTTACCATTTTCCTTATTTTATTATAGTCTCCTTTTTGAAAGTTAAATACTAATGCAGTGGATTTCCTTGTTATCCTTCCTCTACTTATTAAATCAAATGAGATCATGTTATGATCACTATTGCCAAGTGGCCCCAAAACAGTTACCTCTCGCACTAGATCCTGAGTTCCACTGAGGATGAGGTCTAAAATAGCATCCCTGCATGTCAATTTCTGAACCTGCTGCTCCATGAAGCAGTCATTTATTTCATCTAGAACTTTATCTCCCTAACATTCCCTGATGTGATATTGACTCAACCAACACTGGGGTAATTGAAATCTCCCATTATTACTGTGTTGCAAACTGTTAGTTTCCCTAATTTTTGTTAGCATTTTCATTATTTGTCTGTTCATTCTGTTCAGGCAGATGTTAATATACCCCCACTACCATTCACTTCCCCTTTTTACATGGAATTTCTATCCATAAAGATTATGAAGGGTATTTTGTTTCCTGCAAAATTTTTATCCTGTTTGATTTGTACAAGAGACAGGAAGTTCCCCGTTTCACTTTTAACAGTGTGGGCTTTGCGATCGTGCCGGCAGGTGGCTGCAGTTTAGTACAGCTGCGGAACTGACAGACAGGTCCCACTGCTGTAGTTACAAAAACAGTGCAGACTCCATCCAGTCCACTGGGAGATAGGAGGATCTATCTGGATGCCGAATATAAGCAGTCCACAGCGCCTGACAGAGGTATTAATTACTGAAGCCCCGCCTCACCTATTTCCTGTCCCTTCTGACTGCACTCCCCAGATTTTTGCTCCCTGTGCGGCTGCACCGCTCGCACAGGGCTAGGTATGGTCCTGAGTGGAGGAGTAGTCCCCTCAATTCCTGCCCCGGAGCCTATGGGCTTCAAAATGATGGCCAAGACTCCTACTGATAGTCTTGTGATACTACCACAAGGGGTCAATCTGCCAAGGAAGGGTATTTACTCATTATATGGCAGATGGACCGTTAGCAGTAGTACCATGAGGTGACCACTAGGGGGCATCACTTCCATTTGGAAACCCATGGACTTCAAGTCAGAAGCAGAAAGTGCTTGATTGGGGTGGGAGAACAACTTGTGCTGCTGCATCAAATGCTTTTTTTTTTTTTTTTAATTCTGTGCCAGGGTGCATCTTACATGCCTTGGTAGATAGTGTGGGTGCACCTGTGCTGTCTGCTGAGGCATGTAATATAAGCCCATGCAATAAGTGCTTGCCCTGTACAGTAAATGAAGGGTAGATTCTGGTCTTGCCTCCTGAATCTATCACACAGGCTTTGCACTTACCACACCTTAAGTTTTACTCTTAACATTTTTGTTAGTGATATTGCAGAAGGGCCTCTTTGCAGATGATACAAAAATCTGCATACTCGTAGAGTAGACACCCTGGAAGGAGTAGATAACATGAGGAGGGATCTAGCTAAGCTTGAAGAATGGTCGAGAATTTGGCAACTGAGATTTCACACTAAAAAATGCAGGGTCATGCATTTGAGCTGCAAAAATGCAAGGGAGCGCTACAGTATAAGGGTGAATTACTTCTGTCCATGAAAGAAGAGCGGGATTTGGGTATGGTTGTTTCTGATGATCTTAAAGTGGCTAAACAGGTAGAAAAAGCAACAGCAAAAGCAAGAGGGATGCTTGGGTGCATAGGGAGAGGAATGGCCAGCAGATAAAAGGAGCTGATAGTGCCTCTGTATAAGTCTTTGGTGAGAACTCAAAAGAATATAATCAGGATGGAGTCAGTGCAGAGGATGGAGTGGTTACCAAAATGATCAGTGGTCTTCATTATAAACCATATGGGGACAAACGTGAAGATCTCAATATGTATACTTTAGAGGAAAGGTGGGATAAAGGAGATATGATAGAGACATATAAATACGTATCTCCATGGCATAAATACACAGGAGGAGAACCTCTTTCAATTGAAAGTAAGTTTTGCAACCAGGGGTTGTAGGATGAGGATGAAAGAGGATAGACTCAGGAGTAATATACGGAAATATTTCTTTACGGAAAGAGTGGTAGATAAGTGGAATAGTCTCCCAGTGGAGGTAGTAGAGATGAGGATAGTTTCTGAATTCAAGAAAGCATGAGACAAACACAGAAGATCTCTAAAGAAAAGAAAGGCACTATAGTAGTTGATTCCGAAGGCAGACTAGATAGGCCATATGGCACTTTTCTTCCGTCGTGTTTCTATGTTTCTTAAGGTGTGATAAGTACAAAAATGTATTGCACTTTAGTAAAAACGTCCTTAAATGCACATAAACTAGATTATGCCCTTTAATATTGCACTTAATGTATGTTGACCCTTGTGAAAGCACTGGTGCGCTTTAGTACATTGGTCCCTTATAAATTCTGCAATTACCATGGTGCTTTTGCAAGTAACGTCCAGTGTTAGCTGCAAAAGCCTATTGCGCTTTAATAAGCATACCCCTAAATATCTGTGCATGTGTGTGTGTAAACTTATGTACCTCTGATATAGTAATTTGGATAGGCATACTCTTACTTGAAATGGCATGGAGAAACATAGTTTAGACTTCAGGCTACAACAGTCCTTGACGGCTGCCAAAGGGTCAGGTTTTCACGATATTACCAATGAATATGTGTAAGAAATATTTGCCTGCATGTTGCCTTTATTGTATGAAATGCTCTCTCATGCATATTCATCATGAATATTCTGAAAACCTGACCCATTGGTGGCCCTCATGAATTCTATTGGACTACAGCATACTGTATGTGAGCTAATCTCAATCAGTCCAGGTGATTTGGATGCCTTAAACCTACAAAATAATCTTGCATGGAATTTCTTTCAAATCAATCCATAAAATAAGTATATCTTTGATGGACAGACCTCATAAATATTTGAGCACTGTAAAATGTTAGTACTTTTGAGAGGATATTTATAGAACTGTTCAGTAAATTCTTGTTTCTTAGTAGGCACCAGTGCCGTACCTAACCCTGTGCGAGCAGTGCAGCTGCACAGGGTACAAAAGATTAGGGGAGCATTTGTGGTTACTGGTCTTGGCTCCCCACTACGCTGCCTGCCTTTGCCCTGCCGCCACCACTTTTTGTGTTCCTGCGTCAACGTTGGCGCTGGCAGCAGTGGAGCAGACCTGACCTCTAATTGAAAAAAAAAGACATGTGGGTCTTTCTGACTCCACTCTCGCATGCAGGTCTGATCCCTCCCTCCCTCCTCTGATGTTTGAATGGTTGATCCAGATAGCTGTCCAACTAGTGGACTGAATATTGCCACTATGCAGAAAATGCCACTGGTCACCACTGGTGCCAGTGCTGAATATCAGTTTTTAGCCACCACTTCCCTGTGCATCATGAATAAGAAGGGAAAAAAGAAGGAAAAAGGTGGGGAGGATACAGGGAAATGGCTCATTCCACATGGTGCAGTAGCTATATTTTGGGCCCTTCTTCTCATTGCCCTGTGGCAAAGAGGGGGTGGTGGGGGGATAGTTTGGAGGTGATTCATTTGGAATGGAAAGGGATAATGGCAGGCTCCATGAATTCCAGGACTTGTGAGGCATTTTGGCATTGCTTGCAGTGGCCGTGGAGGGGGGGGGGGGGATGGAAGGAGGGTTATTCAGCAAGAAGGATTGTGTAGGGAGAGTGCAGAAGAAAACGTTCATTTTGCAAGGAGGGCAGGCTGGCTTGATGACAGGTCCCAGGGATGGATCTCTCTGTCACCTCATTCACCTTGTCATAGAGAAGTAGCCTAGTGGTTAGAGCAATTGGCTGAGAAACAGGGAAACGGCATTCAAATCCCACTGATGCCCCTTGTGATCTTAGATATCACCTCAGGTACAAAGTGAAAATGTAAACCAACAGGGACTGAATGTAACTCACCTTGAGCTAGTTCTGTAAAAGCATGAAATAAGTTCAAATTGAGGTAGCACAGCCCTTACTCTCAACTTGATTTATGATGGTATAAATAAGCACATTGTCAATTGCATGTGTATTTTTTTCTCACATTGAAGGAGAGGGAGGGACAATATTCAAACCATGTTAACATACACAAACAAAAGTTGATGATTTCCCCCTAAAATCTTTAAAAGACAGCTAGAGCTTTACTACTACTACTGATCATCATTTGTATAGCGGTACCATCAACCTTCAGTCGAAGAACAAATCCAAAAATGCAGACTGCGATGGTTTGGCTATGTTTGCAGAATGAACACAAGTCAGCTGCCACACAAACTCCTCTTGCAAAAGAGGGAAGGACAAACACCTTCCTCTCGCCGAGATCGTTCCTTTTTAATCATTTAAAATAGTGACCAAATATAACCACTTAGCTGCAAAACTTCATAACTTCTTGACAAGCCCTTATATCTGCAGAATTCAGAATATACACTACGTGACACGTTTCGGGCTAGAAAAACTCCAGTAGCCCTGCATCAGGTTGATTGTGCGAATTCCGTAGTAAGCTTCAAGATGGAATTCGCACAATCAACCTGGTGCAGGGCTACTGGACTTTTTCTAGCCCGAAATATGTCACGTAGTGTATATTCTGAATTCTGCAGATATAAGGGCTTGTCAAGAAGTTATGAAGTTTTGCAGCTAAGTGGTTATATTTGGTCACTATTTTAAATGATTAAAAAGGAACGATCTCGGCGAGAGGAAGGTGTTTGTCCTTCCCTCTTTTGCAAGATTATTCCAACAAAATAATTTTTTTGTTAACGGTGGTTTTTCACTTTTGTGCCAAGGTTTGTTTTGGTCCTATTTTGTTCACCTTGTGCAGAGGTTCTTCTAGTTACTTGACACAAACTCCTCTGGCAAAAGCGACTTGTACACTGGAGGGTTCAACGAGAAGCACTGAAGAAAATGTGGCTCAAACACATCGCGGAAGACCTAAGGAATCAGCAACTGAGCACCGTAGCCAAGGTTGGAAGTGAATTGTGAACACCACACAGAATCCAGCAGCACCTACAGCAGCATATAGGTTGAGAGGATGACCTGCTCCCCAAACACCAGCTAAAGATGAAAGAAGAAGACAAGGCTTACACAGCACTGTACAGAGACCTATAAAAGACGGTCCCTGCTCATCAGAGCTTATAATCTAATCAAGACAGACAAGACAACAGCTAGGGAATAGGATACGTCTAGGGGAATTGTAAGGAAACACATACTGTAGTTGGAGACAGGGCTGAGCCATCAATTAGATGGGCTAGGCAGCTGTCTAGGCAGCAGACTTTGGTAGGTGGCATGGAACACATGGGCTGCCATTTCTGATTACCCTCTTAGAGGAAGTTGTGTTGGGGGGTGGGGATCAGAAGCAGCAGGCCATGTGTGCCGAAGCACCAAAAACAAAAAAAAGCAGCGGCACAAAGCTGCCATTTATAAACTGCTGCTACCACTGAGCCGAGCTGCCCCCAAGACAGAATCCTCCACCACTGAGCCGAGCTGCCCCCAAGACAGAATCCTCCACTACTGAGCCGAGCAGCCCCCCAAGACAGAATCCTCCAGCACTGTTAAACTGCTGCTGCCACCACTGAGCCGAGCTGCCCCCAAGACAGAATCCTCCACTACTGAGCCGAGCTGCCCCCCGAGACAGAATCCTTCACCACTGAGCCGAGCTGCCCCCAAGACAGAATCCTCCACTACTGAGCCGAGCTGCCCCCCAAGACAGAATCCTCCAGCACTGTTAAACTGCTGCTGCTGCCACCACTGAGCCGAGCTGCCCCCAAGACAGAATCCTCCACTACTGAGCCGAGCTGCCCCCCGAGACAGAATCCTCCAGCACTGTTAAACTGCGGCTGCTGCCGCCGAGCCAAGCCGTCTCCCACCCCTGAAGATGGACTCAAAAGCGATGTGGGTGGGGGGCAGCGGCATGGCTGGTCCTGCTTGGAGAACAGGAGATTACGTGGATCAGGATCCAAAAGCAGCCTCAAAGAGCTTTGCTTTTAGCCTGGATATGAACAGGGCCAGTGATGTGCCTGAAATACTGACGCAAGTAGTTTGTTCCAGGCATAAGAAGCAGCAAGGTGCAAAGACTGAAATTTGGAGATGGCAATGGAAAAGAAGGACACAGATAGAAGGGATCTTCCAGACCAGCGGAGTTCCCGAGGAGGGGTGTAGGGAACTCTGCTCTTCCCTTTAGTTATGGTGATAAACTAAGTTTCAAGTATGTATTCATTTAAAATGAAGTAGGAAATATCATCAACATTTCTGATATTTAATTCTGTTTTTGATCCAAAGCGGAAGTAAAAATCTGCACATTTTGTCACTTTCCACACTATGCACTCATACTGTGCACTATTGAGTAACAACATACATTATGGGGTTCATTCTGTGGCACGATTGACTGGGATGTACGTCCTCCATATGTACAGCGGAGTCATATGGGAAGCCTTAGATGGGGGTGGGTCATTTTCCTGGACATACAGGGTCTATTCTGAGGTCAGCCCTGTATGTCTGGGGTCGTCTGGGTAGACCGGGAACTTATTCCACCTCGGGGCTTCGGCGGCAGATGGCATGGACAAAGGAGGTACTGTAAGTGTTCAGGAGGTTCCCCACAGCCGGTGTCTGGCCATGGGAAGCCACATTGGGGGTTGCTTATGGGGAAAGAAACTTTTCGGTGGCGGCTGGGGATTGCGGCTCCTTAATGGAGCTGCAGTGCCATGGCAACGCGGTTCCATTAAAGAGCCTGATTGAGTTAGCCGGGTAAGTGGCTGGACGTCCAGGGTGCCTGAATAGGGGCACATTCCGGATGTCCAGCCACTGTGCTGTGATTCTGTTCTCACGGGGATGTCTAGCCCCCACGGGAACAGAATCAGCTGCATCTCCCGGCCATCCGGATGTCTGTACATCTGGATGGCCTGGAGACGCACAAAATGGAATGTGCCTCCACTTGTCAAAATGTAAACTATTGATGAAATTTTTACCCAGAATGAAAAATTACAAATAAAACAAAACGTCCTGATAACAACATGGGAAACTCAATAAAATGAAAGTTTTTACCCTGGACACGCCTACATTTTCTATAATAAATTTAAATCCTCCTGATAAGAATTGTACAGTAAACTAACACTTCGTCTCTGTTTTGGAAAAACTTTGTAAGGGGTCATCAAAATGTTTCTCAAAGTAGTCATTTGCTAGCACAGCTAAAACTATGTGTGTTCAGTGTTTAAAAATAGTGCCATGAGGTGTCATGGATTGCAGTAATTAATTGTAATCAGGGTTAAAGCAGTTCCTAAGTATTACTCACAATGCAATCAGTCACTAGCAACATCTATTTCAAGCCTTTAAACACAGAAATAAAGGTCAAAGAACAAGAGTTATAAGGTGATACCTTTTTATTTGAACTAACTTAATACATTTGTTGATTAGCTTTCAGGAGTTACACTCCCCTAGTCAGGTCAGAGCAGAATGAATTCTTTAAATCAAAAGTGGGAAAAAAGACATGACATTCTACGGCCTTAATGCAAGCAGTCTCACGGACCTGCAAGGGATTGACTCCTATCAACTAGAGACAGTCAACCAGCAATGAAATACAATTTTAGGATGGCACAGTTGCACTCAGACCTAGGATGTGAACTTAGAAGTGTTAGACACCATTTATACATGTGAAAAACTGACAAGCACTTGTATAAACTCCAGAGATCTTAGAAAAGGTGGTCCTTCTATCTAGAAACAGCAGCAAGGGGCATGTTCTGGGTGCGGTTTGAAAGTCCACCAAACCACACCCACTTTATACTCCCTAAGCGAAGTCAATCATTCTAAACAGTTTGCAACAAAATAAAATAATACAAGAAACAGTACATACCAGCACAAATTTATTATAATATATCACCTGAATCCAAATCAGCTATCATCAGATAAATCTATTATGTATTTTTCTAAAACAAATATCCTTTCACTATCATTTCACAATTCTGGGGTAACAATTGTGAATGTGCTGTAGGAATCTCTTGAAAATTCTGCTGACTAGAGCGTAAAGATCTAGATGGATTATAGCAATGCAGGGAATTGACTAAATGTGGAAGCCCGGAGGCCGGCCCCACTGCAGGATCCTAAAGGTCAATATCAGAATCTTAAATTTCATATGGCTCTGCAATGGCGGCCAGTGCAAATTCACTAACATCGGCTTAACACAACTGCATCTTTCCTCACCTACTACTGAGTGGGTAGAGACATTTTGCAGTATCTGAAATTTTTAAAGTAATGCATTAGGTAAACCCAAGTGGAGTAATCAATAGTACTAAGTACCCTTGCATGGACCAAAGTTTTTAATAGCAAAAGAATCTGAAAAGGATCACGCACAGCTGCTACACCAACTTAATCTTATAATATACCCCATATAAATCTGTAAATGGACAATTTTTGTCTTACTTTTGCATCCTCTATATGAAAGCATTTGTAGATTTTGGTGCTGCCTCGGCCACACCCCCGAATTGCCCTTGTGCAACATAGATGTGATATGGACATCCACTTGTAAAATGTGCCCTTTCTGAAATGGTCTTTTGCACATGGATGAGATTGACACGTGGAAATGGTCATGTTCTATTTCTAAAATAACTCCTCAACGTTTGTCTTCTGAAGATTATTCACATCATTCCAACAGGCATTTAAGTATATATGTATTCCTTATTTTAGAATGACAATGTGCATATGCATTTTATTTTATTTTGACTGTAGTTTTATACTGCTTTTCACCAGGGCAAAGCGGTGTATATTACAACAACTTATATTATATACAACAGTGAAACTTATTTACAAGACTTATTACTATATGCAATAGTTGATACATAGAACAATATAATTTATATACATGAGGTGTACCTGAATGGGAAAGGCAATAGGGACAACAGATCAGATACATAATAAGTTAGATACATAATTATCAACTGCTATTTCTTTGGTACTATGGGGGGAGGGGGTATGTAATGGGACCAAAATGTTCATTGAATAGATGAGTTTTAAGAAGTTTCCTGAATTGTGGACAGTTCGTTTGTCGCTCAGAGGTTTCTGGATAGAGAATTCCAGAGGGATGGTGCATACAGTTCAAATGCTCTGTTGCAGGCGCACTGGGTGCTTTTGTTTTTTTCTTGTGGTATGCTTAGCATGTTTATTGTGTTTTGTCTTTTTGTCCTGCAGGGGTTGGTGGTCTTTGGGAGTGATTGGAGGCAATTGTAGGATTGATTGTGGATGATTTTGAAAGTCAGCAGTAGGATCTTGTAGCGAATGTGGTTGAGTAGTGGCAACCAATGGAGCTGTTTGAGTATGACAGTTATATGTACGTACATCCCTTGACACCCTTTGAATTGAGCGTGTTGCTGTATGCAAGGCAGTGTTTAATGGAAGTAGAGTAGTTTTTGGAATCCCTTTGTAGACTGAATTACAGTAGTCAAAGTGGGGTGTTATAATTGCTTGGAAAGCTGAGTGGTAGTTGGATGGGTCCAATAGGGGGCAGAGATGATGGAGAGTCTATAGGGCGCCTTATGAGGCACCTTAGGTTAGGGCACTGTGAGGGTGTTTTTGCTGGCAGCACTGATTTAAATTAAAGGGAGATGCCTCAGACAGCCTTATTAAATAACACCACTGTGGGATCGAGCCCATGACCTCTGCCTCTGCAGTCATTGCAGTTACCAATGGGCTACATCTTTATACCTTCTAACACTGCGCTGGCATGAACTTAGGGTTAACGCGCGCAAACGTGCCACAGCGCCCACTATCGCGCGATACAGATTCTTGCTACCTTAAGACCGGAACACCCACTACCTTATATGGCATTCTTCACATTAGCGCTGCAACTAGCGCCAGTAACATTAAGACGGTTTAGTAAACATACCCCTATGCAACCCTTTTCCTGCATTACTAGTATTTTTATTTATTTAACATTTTTTTCTATACTGCCTTTCTATAATTCAAAGCAGTTGACAAAGACCAAAAGCATATACATGGCTTGGAAAAGCGCTCTGTTTCACAGTGTAACATAACAATAAATGTTAATGGGGGAAGAACCTTTTGGGGGAGGGAAGAAACTGAGATTTAACTATTTACATTTTAGATATGCAGAATATTACAGCTATGTGGAGTATTACAGCTTTTTGTTTCATGGCTGAGTTGGAGCGCATGTTCTAGAGGATAGTGGTTCTGAGCTGCTTCTTGTTGTTGCATTGCATTGCATTGCGTTGTGCTGTGCTGCGTTGCAGTGCTATAGTATTCCTGAAATAGGTATGTTTTCAGATTCTTGCAAAAGTCTCTTAGGTCTGAGCATCCTCTTTGGTCTGGTGGCAGGCAGTTCCAAGTCGTGAGAGCGTAGAATGTAAATGAGAAATTGCATGTTGTCTGTTTGCTCTTAGTCCTCTGTGTTGGGGTAGAGAGGAGATTGAGATCCTTATGCCTTCTTAGCCTATCAGTGTTAGGTCTTGGTATTAGATATTGTAGACATTTAGCTGACCTGTTGGGTATTTATTTTGAATGTGGTGAGTAGAGCCTTGTACTTTATTCATAAGAACATACGAACATAAGATATGCCATACTGGGTCAGACCAATGTCCATCAAGCCCGGTATCTTGTTTCCAACAGTGGCCAATCTAGGTCATAAGTACCTAGCAGTTTCCCCAAAAGACACAGGTTCCTCTGTGCTTGTATTGGGTCAAGCAGTGATATCCCGGGTCCCTATTAATAATGGTTTATGGACCTTTCCTCCAGGAACTTATCCAAACCTTTTTTAAACTGAGCTACATTAACAGCTCTTACTACATCCTCCAGTAACAAATTCCAGAGTTTAATTACAAGTTGAGTGAAAAAATATTTTCTCTTATTAGTCTTAAATAGGTTACTCTGTAGCTTCATTGCATGTCCCCTAGTCCTTTTATATTCTGATGACATAAATAATCAATCTACACTTACCTGTTCCACTCCATTCATTAATTTATAGACCTCTATCATATCTCCCCTCAGCCGTCTCTTTTCCAGGTTGAAAAGCCCTACCCTTTTTAGCCTCTCTTCATATTCATAGGAGTATCCTTCCATCCCCTTTACCATTTTGGTGGCTCTTCTCTGTACCTTTTCTAATAACGCTATATCCTTTTTAAGATACAGCGACCAGAATTGCACACAATATTCAAGGTGCGCTCGCACCATGGAATGCTACAGAGGCATTATAATATCCTTTGTTTTATTTTCCATTCCTTTCCTTATCATACCTAGCATTCTATTTGCTCTCTTGGCCGCCGCTGCACACTGAGCGGAGGGTTTTAACATGTTATCTATGATGATGCCTAAATTCTTTTCCTGGGTTTCCCAATGTGGAACCTTGCATCATGTAACCATAGTTTGGATTGTTCTTTCCTAGGTGCAAAACTTTGCACTTGCCCACATTAAATTTCATCTGCCAATTTGATGCCCAGTCTTCCAATTTATCAAGATCCTCTTGCAATTTTCCACAATCCTTTTGGGTTTTAACAACTTTAAATAGTTTTGTGTCATCTGCAAATTTGATAAACTCATTCATTATTCCCTTTCCAGGTCATTTATGAATATGTCAAAAAGCAGCAGACCCAGCACAGATCCCTGGGGCACTCCACTATTCACCTTTTTCCAATGGGAAAATTGGCCAGTTCCTGATCCACAATAGTATATCACCTCCGATCCCATGACCTTTTAGTTTTGCCAAAAGTCTCTGATGAGGGACCTTGTCAAAGGCTTTCTGAAAGTCCAGATACACTATATCAACCGACTCACCTTTGTCTACCTGTTTATTCACACCTTCAAAAAAACATAACCGATTAGTAAGTCAAAATCTTCCTTGTCTAAAATCATGTTGGCTATCTCCCATGACTATCTACATACTGAGTAATTTTGTTCTTTATGATGCTTTCTATCATTTTTCCCGGTACTGACGTCAGGTTCACTGGTCTGTGGTTACCCAGATCACCCCTGGAACCCTTTTTAAAAATTGGCGTTACATTGGCCATCCTCTAATCTTCAGGTATTACAGATGATTTTTATGATAGTTCACAGATTACTAATAGCAGGTCTGAAATCTCATATTTCATTTCTTTTAACACCCTTGGATGTATACCATCCGGTCCAGGTGATTTGCTACTATTCAGTTTATCAAATAGTTGTAAGAATTGTATGAAGTTGTAAGAAGAAGTTGTATGAAGAAACCAGAAGAAAGTGACTGGAGCATTTGCAACTGAAAAACAAAATGCACAAACATCAAAAGGTAGAAAAAAACTTTTTTATTTGAATTTATTAACTGGAATGTGTGTCTTTATCATCTGCATTTTGTTTAGTACAAGTGGAAATTAATTTATAGTTTTATTTCTGCAGTGTTGTTGAACATTCCAAGTTTGGCTTTTGGGGTTCCAAGTTTAATTATTGTCTTCCTGTTTCTAAATTGTGATCCCTTTTTCTTTGCTTGGTGATGGTTTGTGTTCTGCATGTGTGACCGAGCTGAGGTATTCTGTTTATGTAGTTTATATTTCATAGTGCCACTTGTTCTCTTTCCCCAGTAGGAGATGTATTGGTATTTTCTGCGATGTATTGGTTTAATATTTTCAGTGTTGCCTTTTGATAGGTAGGGTTTGGTGCTTTATGAGTCCTGGTAGTACTGTTATGATATGGTGGGTTTGCTATGGGTTCTAAATGGGCAGTATTTATTTTAATTTAATATTTATTTTAATTTCTTATATACCGCACTATTTAGTATCAGCGCTGTTTATTTGTAGTACTTATAATGTGCCTGGCGGTTGGCACTGGAGTATAGTAATGTGGAAATCTTTTACTCTTTCTTTTCCATACACTCATTAAGAGGCATGTTTACTAATAGTTCATGTTAGCATTATGCAAATATTTATGCAAATAGGGCCCCCCACCTAGTCTTCGCACATGGCCCCACATCCCCCTGGGGCCGCCCCTATATGTCACTGGCATATATTTGGTAGTGTATCTTGTGTGTTTGGAATATTGTGCATATGGGCTGTAGGAAGATATTAAATGGCTGAGAGGGCTGCGCCTTGAGGCACTCCTTGCTGTTGGATAAATGGTTGAAATGTCTTGGGTCTAATTTTATTCGCTGGCTGCAGTCTTCAAGGTATGTGTGGAAATAGCTTGACGTGTTGAATTTAGTGCCTCTAAATTCAATGTATATTTAATTCAGTTCTACCTCCCAAATTTAATTCCCATGTTCTCTGTAATAGTTGAAATTAATTTAATTGTAAACTGCTTTGACTTTGAGATAAAGCTAAATAAATTTAAGTAGCAACATTGTCACTTACACATGCAAGTAGTGCTGTTTACGCATGCAAGGCCCCAAATGATATCACTCTTTTTTAACTGTAGTGGTGTTGCAAGAGAACAGTGACAAGCCAGGATGGAGTGGCTCCTCCAAATTCTGGCAAAAGGGCTGCAGCAACAACACCAATATCAGGAGAGACAACAACAGTTTCAATGCGCCCTGCTGGACGGGCAGCAACAACCGCAGCAGCTGTTAATTCAGGCCCTACAGAGACTGCGACTCTACTCTCCAGCGCAAGTGCTTCTTAAAATGATGGCAAAACATGAACCCGACCACTTTATGGTGAACTTTGAATGAACGTCCCGCATGGCTGGGTGGTCAGAGAAGACATGCACTACTTAATTGGGGAGTCTGATGATGGGCAACAGTCAAACTGCATTCTTGGATGCCAACCCAGATAGGCGAGCCAACATATGCAGCATTTAAGGCCGCCATACTAGAATGGGCTGGCTGTATCCCAGAGGCCTACTGCTAGCTGTTCAGAAAGGGGGAGCTCAGATAAAGGAGATTCCTCTATTGGTTGAAGGATCTTGCATGGAAGTAGTTGCAACCGGAGGGATAGACTGGGCCCAAGGTAGTCAAGATTATGCTATTGGAGCAATTTTTGAAGAACTTGACCACTCTGATAAAACAGTGGATATGTCAGCACTCCAAGTTTACACTGGAGTGTGCACTGAAAATAGATGAGGTGTATCATGAAGCCCAGCCGAAGACTGAAGCAGACAGTGAGAAGGGGAAGAAGTCACCTGTTAGCCCAGGAAGACGGAAGGGGAAGCCAGAATGAATATTGGCTCCCCTGTTCGAACCATCAGTCACCTCTTAGGCGAGGCATGGCGATAGCCATGACCCCTTCACCAGTTTTAAGTTGGGAGCCAGGGACACTTTGCTCGAGAATGTCCCCTGGGTACAGAAGAACCCATGGATGTCAGCCTAACCACCCCTCACAACTGTGCTTTTGTGGATACTCCCCACCCAGTGGCCAAGAACTTTGTGATTCCAGTGGAGCTCGAGGGGACCTGTCTCCAGGCCTTGATAGACTCAGGGAGTGTGCGGATCCTAATTTGCTGGGAAACCATAACCTTATTTCAAATTGACTATGCCTAGATCGAAACACTGGCCTGTGGGCATGAAGACCAGAGGCTGTATCCAATGGCACAGGTTTCACTTAAGACTTCAGCAGGGCAAGCCATGTTCGAGGTCGTGGTGCTGTCCTGGCTACCATACCCAGTGGTGATTGGCCGAGACTACCCAAACCTCAGAGTGATATGGGCTGGCTAACTGACGGCTCCACTAAGTCAGACCAGGAAGATTTCCCAGAGACCGCATCTGTATGTCAAGGCTTCCAAGTCTGCTAAATCTTGGAGTGGGTGTTGCCAGGAAATGTTATGCTGCCTACAGAATCTGGGGGGCAGCAATGGGGGAGGGATACGAGGAAGGGGAGCCTAGTGAAGAAACCCCTGTGGATAACTCAGGGTTCAGCTGTAGCAACCCAAATACAATTGTCCCCTTTCCAGAGTTCAGACTAGGGGAAGACCCAGGGAGCTTCAGGGGGGCCCAACAAAACCCTTAAACATACCTGAGAGTGGGTTTTGAAGGTGGATGGTGCCTAGATCTGTTTTAGCCCTGCAGGAATGCAACACAGGGCTCACACGGCAGCTCTGTGGAGGATTATCAGCAGTTGAATAAATGTCCTGTTCTTTTTGTTCTATGTAAAGCCTACCTGGCATGTTTGTTTGTTGTAAAGTGCCTAGACTCTTAGATGGGCGGTATTTAAGACCAGCCAAATAAATAAATAAATAATGAAGAGGATGTTGTAGTCCCCTAAAGAAGTGTCAGCGAAAAGCCTGAGTAGGTGTCACAGATGGCACTGGGGAGTTGGATATCTGCACGATAAGTGATATAGATGTCTTGTATGGTATTTGTGGTAACCCATACGGTTCGTGAAGCAATGCTTTGCTGATCATTAGGGAGTGGTAGTGTGCTGTGTGGGGCTGAAAGGCTGTCCTATCGCAATTTTCCAATATATATTGATTGGTTTATTATAATAATAGAATATTTTATAACTTAAAAACTATAATAAGAAAATAATCAAAAAGAACTGATATGTATTGTTTTCTTGAGCATGCTTTTGTATGGAGTTTTTCGATCGTTGATGTAGGGAGCATATGTTAAGGGTTTGGAAACTTTATACCTATAACACTCTGCTTGATGGCTTCTGAGATCCCTTTTTTCCTATACAGTATTGGGTAACTGTTTGGGAACTGGTTCTCTTGCCTGTGTATTTTTTGAATGAAGCATTGTTTTTGTTTGGTGGTGACCACTATTTCTTCATTCTATAACTGGTAAGCTTTATATGTGAAGAACTTCATAACCCCTCCAGAGTCCAAACTGCCCTTCTAGTGTCTATGCCTATCATTGAAACCGCATTTGAAAGTGTGGCTATGGACCTGGTAGGTCCCTTGGAGCGAACTATCTGAGGCAACAAGTATATTTTATAGTCATACGAGAGCAAGCTGCCTGATACCTGGAGGCCATTGCTCTAAGGAATATGAAGACTACTACCATCATGAATGTCCTCTTGTGGGTGGGACTACCCAATGAGATCCTCACAGATCAAAGAACATCCATTTGTATCCAAGGTGATGAAGCAAATGTGTGCCTTGGTGAAGATCAGGATGTGAACATGGCCTCGTCAAGCGATTCAATAAAATCGGACCTCGACCTGGCCTTCCAGCATCTCAAGAAGGATATGTGCTCTGGACCCATCCTGATTAGCCCTGATTTCTCACTACCAATTATTGTGCAAACTAATGCCTCAGAGGTGGGCCTAGGAACCGTTCTGGCCCAGGAAGTCAGGAGTGAAGCACATCCCATAGCATTCATCAGCAGGATCTGCTTATTAGGGAGAAAAATTATATGGTAATCAAGAAGGAGGCCCTAGCTGTCAAGAGGGTGCTTGAAACCTTCAAATACTACCTGCTTGGCCGTCTGTTTGCACTAATAATGGACTACAACTCTTCAAGGGCTGGCTTGATATAAGGAGTCCAATGGCTGTATTATGCAGTTGTTTTTGAGTCTCCAACCCTACCAATACCAGGTCCTCAACAGAGCTAGTCGGACTCACCTGAACACGGACTTCCTTTCCCAAGTGGGGGTCCCGGGTGAGGTAGGTACTCAACAAGACATGATTGACCTGAAGGGGGGGAGGGTGTGTAATGGGGTATATAGAATGTTACCTTCCCTCTCTAAAGGGATAATCAACAGTCCCCTTTAAGAGAGTCTGCAGCCCAAAATTCAGGGCTGGTAGGGTGTGGGTCATTGGGAGAGATTAAGAACCCAGCAGGCTGCAGGAGGGAGGGGGCTCATGGAGCTAGACATTCTTCCAAGGCAAGCTGTGCAAAGGAGTTATGAGATAGGAACTTTAACTGTGACTGGAGGAAGGGCTGGGAGAACCAGCTTGTGGAGGTTTAACAAGCTGGGACAGAAGTAAAGTTGCTTATGATTTCCCTGAACTGCTGTCTGTTCTGGATTTTGCTTTGTGGAAATTTAACAAGCTAGGACAGAGTAAAAACTACTTTTCTTTTCCCTTTACTGCTATCTGGTCTATGTTCGAAAGAAAACCCTTTCCCACTGCATGGCACGCTACCACATGGATCAATATTCAAAGGATATGTCTCTTAGGTGCTGCTATCCATGAATATTCAACAGCATCAGCAGAATAGTGTCATTGAATATCCTTATAGACCACCCTGGTACTATCCAGACAGTGCTGGGTTTAAGCATGGAGAGTTACAATATTGCCTCTATCTGGATAGCAATGGTGCTACTGGTCTATATGCATGTGCACAATGTGGATGCCAGAACTGAATAATCAGATTATATTTAAACACCAAGCCTGCAGTGTTTAAATGTCGGACCATTTTTCTTTGAATTGAAAAAAACTCCTTTTGTGGCTCCCTTTGTGAATTGGTGCCATCTATATATATCATCATCTAAAATCTGACAATCATATGTATAAATGCCAACACCTCTATATGAAAGTTGTGAAACTGATGCACTTACATATTAGTGTTGCACTTATACATGGAAGCTACTGAGTAGCTTTGTGAGATTTCTGCTTTCACTGTGCTTGTCGGTATATACATGTGTATTTGCAAGCATCCTTCACTGCATATTATAAACAGTTTCGCACTTTGCAGAGCCTTTTGTAAAATACTCAAGAAATGTGACTCTCTGACCTGGACGGCCCATGGCCTATGTTGAGCCCTTATGCAAAATGGAGTTTTAACTATATTTGTTATGATCTGCAGCAACTCTAGAATTGTTTTGAAAAAAGCAGAAGCCTTTGATTGCTCTTAGTGTATTTTTTTTTAATATTTATGTCTGTGAGTCAATACAGACTTGACGGCGCTTAGCAACAAGATGTCTGCTACATTTGCGCTTGGATACTTGGAGAGTCACCTATGGAATAAACACAGCATGTCTGCGATGACAAAGCTGGAAGGCTGTCATGTGGTTACCTTCACTAATCTATTTTCAGGATGAAAGTCATAGACTTTATATGGTCACCAAATTTTGAAGCTTGATGCGTTTTCTGTTACTTCTGTGGAACTGCAAACATTGGATGGGAGGACAGCATTTCTAACACTGAGATATTTCACACGTGCCGCATGACAGCTATTGAGTCGATGCTAAAGACTGTTGCTGGCTTTGTTGCTCATATGAACAACACCCAAATGCCCTGAAAGGTTTTCACTTGGACAGGTGGGAAATGGGCAACAGCTGAAAAGATATAATGGTAGTTTTAGAGCCCAGATGATTCTGCTGAGCCCCAGAAGATATAACTCAGTGGTGTCAAATCTGCCACATGGGATTACAGCAATCTGAGCAAAATTGCATCTCATTGCTGATGGAGAGATGTCAGTGCGGCATGGCAGCTCTGCATCCATCAAGCCTATTATCTGAACTGGAGATTGTGCAGTTCAAGAACTATCCCACAGTCACATAAAAGCAAAGTCACAAACAAGATCAATTGACAGTCAAGCCCAGACTGTGGTGTTATGAATGCTTTACTGTTTTAATATGTGTGTGAGCTAAGTAGCATATTATGAGGTAAATAGTCACTTTTCTGAGTCTAATTTTGATTTTGTCAAACTCATTTTTAGTTTAGAGTAGATGATAAAGTTTCATAGTATTCTGTTTTAAATATGATGTATGTGTGTAAGTCCAAAAGGAATATAGTTGTTTTATACATCAAAAGGGCTCCCTGTTTATTAGGGGCGTGTTCACTTTAAATGAAGTTTTTCTCAGTTTTCAAGTGTGAAGGCTGTGTTAGTCCACTATAATGGTAGTTAAATAAAAAGGAAACAAGAAGGAAAATAAGGTGATGCTTTTTTATTGGACTAACTTACTACATTTGTAGGCTAGTTTTTAAAGCTTAAAATCTTCTTCCTCAGATCAGGACAGTATGAGTAACATACGAGTTGATAGCAAAATATATACAACTATATAATTCTGTATTGATTCCTGTATATATTTTGGTATCAACATTTGTTGTTCATTCTGTCCTGACAGCTAGTCTACAAATATTGTTGTTCATTGTAAACTGACCCTGATCTCTGAAAGGGGAAGTATAAAAGAAACATTAAATAATAATATAAAATAAATAATAATAAATGCATTAACAGGCTGATGCAGAAAGCCGGTGCTCGACTCGCGCTGAAGTGATTTTTTACATTCCTGACAATGCACACATTTTAATGTGCGATGCAGGAAGGATAGGATATCCAAATGACCTCTGCGTTAACCGTGCGCATGCAAATGAGCTATTGCAGTATTAAACTGGGAGAGCAAGCCAAACACATGTGCACAAGAAGCCTGCGATAGTTTGGCTTGCTCTCCGGGCACTGCATGGCTAATTTGCATGAGTATATTGATGGCATTGGGAATGACCGCGGCATCGGGAAAAGCCCCTGATGCCATCAAAATACTGTTGGAGCCCAAACCTGAGAAAAAAACAATCCCTGGTGGCCCAGCGGCTCGTTCTCTCGCAGCCCATTCGTCCCAACAGTATTTTGATGACACTGAGGACAATCGTGGCATTGGGAAAAGCTCCCGATACCATTAAAACTGTCAGGGACCGGTGCCCCGACAAACAGTAATTACCTGGTAGTCTAGTGGCTCCTTAAACCCCCCACCTCCCAACCCCAAGTAAAAGTAAAATTAAAATTACCTGGTAGTCTAGCGACCCTTTGAAACCTCCACCCTCCAACTCAAAGTAAAATTACAATTACCTGGTGGTCTAGTAGCCCCTAAATCCAAACACCCCACTCTCTGTACCTTAAAATAGGCGGGAGCACTGCCTATGCGCTCCCGCCCTGGTCTACCATGTTGTAAAATGGTGACACCTGGCCCCACATGGTGCATCCTGGAATGCACCCGGTGAGGTCAGACGGCCATATAAGGCAGGCTATACCCTATATGGCATTCTAACCCTGCCCGGTTAATTTTAATTTTACTTTGGGTTGGGGCTGGGGTTTCAAGAGGCTACTAGACTGCCAGGTAATTTTAATTTTACGTGGGGGTGGGGGGTTCAAGGTGTCGCTAGACCACCAAGTAATTTTAATTTTACTTTGAGGTGGGGGTTCTAGGGGCCGCTAGATCACCAGGTAATTACTTTTTGCCAAGACACCAGCCCTCAACAGTGTTTTGATGGCATCGGGGGCTTTGCCCGATGCCTGATCATCTGGGGAGAAGATGATCTAGATATCGGGGAAAGCACCCGATGCCATCAAAATACTTTTGGGGGCATGCATTAAGAGGTTTACTTCTACTCAGACCCTGCAGTAAAACCTTTGGTGCTATGGCTGGTTGCAAAATCATCTATGCCTGTCTCTGCATCGGGCATAGCCATGATTTGCATACCAGCACAGCAGATTAAAATACATTTAAATAATTAGGATTCATTTAAATACATGTGGCATTAATTGGGCATTAGTTTTTCTGCCAGCATTGTTAACTGCTCACATAGCTAGATCTGCTGTTCATGACAGCCATCAGAGGTCATCACAGCCAGAGCCACTGGAACCAGACAATTGTAAGGCTGTATTGAGCTACTTGAAGGTGACACCATGGATCCAGAGAGCTGTCAGGCTGGCAGCCAAGGGGCAGACAATAGTTGGAAGATGGGTGAGGTTCCTGGCAATTCAGATTTGGACACCAAATCTGGGCCAGACTTGAGGAGGGGTATTTGGACAAATGCCTGCTCGGCAGGATCTGGACGAGGTTGAAGACAAGAGTGAGCATCTGGAGCTGGTGGTCTAGGGGGAATGTCAGCAACTGAAACATCCTTATACCTGTGGAAAGACAGGACCCATTCATCAATGTGGCTAATACAATGGCACAGCAGTCGGATGACATGAGAGAGGATGTTGCAGAGATCAAATGTAATCTACTGGAGCTTAGCATCTGCATAGTCTGGGGATTCAGCAGCATGTAGTCAGAGGTATGATCTGTGAACACATCTTAGCCTCCTTTCTGACCCAGTTTGTGGAGCACCTCTTAGCACCCCTTCAGCTATCATATCACTATCACAGTGTTCCAGGCCACAGCTGCACAGCCATCCCTGGTCTTCCCTGACTTCCATGGAGAGGCCAGGTATTGCGAAGTGGTGGACCAAGGTGGAAAGGCCCCCTCTGGAGAGGCCTCTACATCTTTCCCTTCTGCAACATGGTCATTGACATCCCCCTTCCCCTCTAAATGAGTCTGAGGAAGAGTACCCAGACTGCACCCAGGATCAGGCAGGCATTCGGTGGCTAGGCAATCACCCAGGCCATCACCGTACAGCAGCATTCAATGCATAACAATGGATTCTCATAGCCACATGATCTGATCGAGCCATCAGTATATTCCTTTACCTGATATGGAGACCAAGAATTCATTTCAATGAAATTGTTACTGGAAGAGTGCTATACAGATGATCTTCATTGTTGGATTTCAATGTCATTATCTTGAAGGAGGGAGCCATAAGACAGGGGGTTGGCCTGGGGCACCCACTGTCTTACACCAGCCTTGGTATCACCAGCACATGCATGAACACAACAAACATGCACTTAACCCCAGGAATTGTGTGTGCATGAGTTCAATCCCTGCTGCCATGGTGCGATGATGATGATGCCAGGTATTAAGGTGCTACATCATTACCCTCCTTATCACTCTGTGTGTGCCAGTTCCAGGTCCTCTGGTTCAGTTATCCTGCAAGTGAGAGCCAGGTTGTGCACCATGCAACATGCCACAAATATGTGACAATATTTAGGTGGGCTTTGCAGCAATTCACCAACCAAACTGTTAAGGAATCTGAATCTGCTCTTCAGAATTCTGAATATCTACTCTGACAACCCTGGTCTGTCTGTGTGATCTGCTCTATTTGTTTCTTGGGACGGGCAATGACGGTCATTAGCCTAGTTTTGAGAGATATCCTCTGTCACCTGTTGGGAATAGAGAATAGAGTTTATGAATGGGCACATACTGCATTGGTGGACAATTGGCAGATGCTTGCATAAATGGATCACATCATCTGCAAGTCTCCCTGTAGCCCTATCTGGGGGTTCGAGTCCTGCACATGCCAGCTACTTTCAGTGGATAGTGTATGTGTGTGGTGTGTGCTTAACTAGCAGCCATCTGCAGTGATTTGGCCAGTCTGAAAGCTGTCATGTATGTCAGACTGTTACATGACACTAGCAAGGGTAAAAGGTCCACACATCTCTTATGAGGTGTGAGGCGTTGCATATTGAGGGAGTGGAAAGCTTTGTGGTTGTAGTATGTTGCCTCCTTTCCCACCGGCCTGATAGCAATGCGTGTACACTCTACTGCCCCAAGCACAGATGGTGTGCCAGCACATAGAACTCTGTCATTGTTTGCTATTACTGCTGCTTAGAGGCCTATTCCAATGTTTACATCCAGGGCCACTGTGCATCCGGTCTAAACCGGATACACAGTGGTAGATGCCAGTTCTGATCCTGCGGGGCAAGTCCAGTCCCTGTGGGGTTGGAATCACATCTAAGCCTGTACAACAGGCCGGGACCTGATTCTGGAAAGCCTGCATATAGTCTTGAAGAACTACAAAAGGGGACTGTTACTTCTGGAGAGAGATCTGCAATTGTAAACATTACTTCAGGGAATTTTTCTAAATATTGGGGGAAAAGGAATTCTTTAGATTAAAGATGATTAATCTGTGAACCCAGTGTATTTGTTAAATCGGTCAGGGCCTAGTAGCAGCAAAGAGTTTTCAGTTTAAATTTAAAACACAGAGGAGAGCTTTCTGGTTAGATTTAGAACCCAAGACTCCCTCTATCCAAACAAGGGCTGTGGGACTCCCCCTGGAGATTGGTCACAGATTACCTTAGAAGCAAAGGACAGGGTATTGTGTAACAGCCAGCTTTTAATAAATCTTAAAACCTTAAAACAAAGATGCAGACAGCAATCCAGCAGCGAGATGGGGGCTTTCCAGTCCTTTGCACTGAGTATCACATGTTTGATTTTCTCCCAGTTGGTGAGAGGTGCAAGGAGCTCTTTGCTCTCAGGGAATGAGTCCAATCTCTGGAGGCAAGAGTAGCAGACTTGGAAGACATAAGGAAGACAGAGAGGTACATAGACAAGACTTACAGGGATATAGTCCTGAAGTCCCACCTACAGTCTGGCAGCATCCCTGTTGCCATGAGGAGAGAGGTCACGTGACAGGAGATCATCACCCTGGTATGGCAGGAAGTGATATTATAGCTAGGATCTGTCCTCCAGGCGATGTAAAACACTCTCGCACCAAGGACGTTTCTCCAGGGTCATGTGCCCATGAGGGAAGGGTTAGGACAGCCATTATAGTTGGTGATTCGATCATTAGGCATGTAGATTGCTGGGCGGCTGGTGGACATAGGGATCGCTTGGTAACATGTCTGCCTGGTGCAAAGGTAGCGGACCTCACACGCCACCTAGACAAGGTCTTAGATAGTGCTGGGGAGGAATCTGCTGTCTTGGAACATATCAGTACCAATGACATAGGAAAATGTGGTAGGGAGATTCTGGAAGCTAATTTTAGGCTTTTAGGTAGGAAGTCGAAATCCAGAACTTCCAGGGTAGCATTCTCCAAAATGCTTCCCGTTGCACGCGCAGAACCCAAAAGGCAGGCAGAGCTCCGGAGTCTCAATGCGTGGATGAGACAATGGTGCAAGGATGAGGGTTTTGGATTTGTTAGGAACTGGGTAACATTCTGGGGAAAGGAGGGGCTCTTCTGAAGGGATGGGCTTCACCTTAACCGGGATGGAACCAGGCTGCTGGCATTAACCTTTAAAAAGGAGATAGAGCAGCTTTTAAACTAGCTAATAGGGGAAAGCCGACAGTCGCCCAAGAGCGCATGGTTCGGAACAATGTATCCTTGAAGGATACTACCAAAAAAATGAAGTTAGGGCACATCAGCAGAGATAGCCCAAATGCCCTTGAGTACAGAGCAGACAGAGCTTATAGATTCCAAATTACCCCTGCCTACCGATAACCAGATTAATATGAATAAAATACAGTCTCTAAAATGCTTGTATGCAAATGCTAGAAGTCTAAAAAATAAGATGGGAGAGTTAGAATATATAGCACTAAATGAGAAGTTAGATATGATTGGTATCTCAGAACATGGTGGAAGGAGGAAACCAGTGGGACACTGTGATGCCTGGGTACAAACTATATTGTAATGATAGAGCTGATCAAATTGGTGGAGGGGTTGCGCTCTATGTTAGAGAGGGCATTGAGTCACAAAGTATTAAAGTTTTATGGGAAACAAAATTCACTGTAGAATCTCTATGGATTGAAAATCCATATAAAAAGGGAAAGGCGATGGCAGAGGGGGTGTACTATAGGCCGCCTGGCCAGAATGAAGAAATGGATGATGAAATGCTCAAAGAAATCAGGGAAGCTAACAAAAGTTACAGAACGGTAATAATAATGGGTGAATAATGGGTCAGTATCATGGCAGGACATGCTAGGGAGATAAAGTTTCTAGATGAAATAAATGGCTGCTTCTTGGAGCAGCTGGTTCATGAACTGACCAGAGGGGAAGCCATTTTGGACTTAGTCCTTAGTGGAACACCAGATCTGGTGCAAGAGATAAAGGTGTTGGGGCCACTTTGCAATAGTGATCATAGCATGATCGTGTTTGATTTAATTAATGGAGGAAGGATGGCAAGGAAATCGAAAGTACTACCTTTTAACTTTCGAAAGGGTGACTATAATAAAATGAGGAAAATAGTTAAGAAAAAAATAAAAGGAGCAGTTGCAAAGGTTAAAGATTTACATCAAGCTTGTGTGTTGTTTAAAAATATTATCTTGGAAGCCCAGTCCAAAAAACTGCCAGCATGGTTTAAAAGTGAGGTCAGAGAGGCTGTTGCCAAAAAAGCATCTTTCAGGAAATATAAAAAAGAGCCAAATGACGAAAACTGGAAACAACACAAGCACTGGCAAGTTAAATGCAAGGCATTGATAATGCAGGTAAAGAGAGAATTTGAGATGAAACTTGCTGTGGAAGCAAAAACAGACTTTTTCAAGTACATTTGTAGCAAAAAACCTGCGAGAGAGTCCGTTGGACCATTAGATGATAGAGGGGTAAAAGGGGCAGTAAGAGGGAACAAGGCTATAGAGGAGAGACTAAATGAATTCTTTGCTTTGGTCTTTACTGAGGAAGATGTAGGGGTGTTACCTAAGACTGAAGTGGTATTTAAAGGTGTTGCTGCAGAAGAATTGAAAGAAATATCGCTACACTGGGAAGATGTATTACAACTATTTGGTAAACTGAAGAGTAGAAAATCACCTGGACTGGATGATATATATCCAAGGGTGTTGAAAGAACTGAAATACGAGTTTGCAGAACTGCTATTAGTAATCTCTGAACTATCATTAAAATCATCTGTAATACCTGAAGATTGGAGGATCGCCAATTTTTAAAAAGGGTTCCAGGGGTGATCCGGGGAAATACAGATCGGTGAGCCTGACATCAGTACCAGGAAAAATGGTAGAAAACCATCATAAGAAACAAAATTACTTAGCATGTAGATAGTCATGTCTTAATGGGAGACAGCCAACATGGCTTTAGACAAGGAAGATTTTGTTTTGCTAATCTGTTATGTTATTTTGAAGGTGTGAATAAACAGGTAGACAAAGGTGAGTCGGTTGATATAGTGTATCTGGAGTTTCAGAAAGCCTTTGACAAGGTCCCTTATCAGAGACTTTTGGCAAAACTAAAAAGTCATGGGATCGGAAGTGATATACTATTGTGGATCAGGAACTGGTTACAAGATAGAAAGCAGAGGGTAGGGCTAAATAGCCAATTTTCCAAATGGAAAAAGGTGAATAGTGGAGTACCCCAGGGATCTGTGCTGGGTCCGCTGCTTTTTGACATATTCATAAATGACCTGGAAAAGGGAATAATGAATGAGGTTATCAAATTTGAAGATGACACAAAACTATTTAAAGTTGTTAAAACCCAAGAGGATTGTGGAAAATTGCAAGAGGTTCTTGATAAATTTGAAGACTGGGCATCCAAATGGCAGATAAAATTTAATGTGGACAAGTGCAAAGTTATGTACCTAGGAAAGAACAACCCAAACTATGGTTACACGATGCAAGATTCCACATTGGGAACAACCACCCAGGAAAAAGATTTAGGCGTCATCGTGGATAATATGTTAAAACCCCCTGCCCTTTGTGCAATGGGGGCCAAGAGAGCAAATAGAATGCTAGGTATCATAAGGAAAGGAATGGAAAATAAAACAAAGGATATTATAATGCCTCTGTATCGTTCCATGGTGCGACCACACCTTGAATATTATGTGCAATTCTGGTCGCCGTATCTTAAAAAAGATATAGCGTCATTAGAAAAGATACAGAGAAGAGCCACCAAAATGGTAAATGGGATGGAAGGATACTCCTATGAAGAGAGGCTATAAAGGTTAGGGCACTTCAACCTGGATAAGAGACGTCTGAGGGGAGATATGATAGAGGTCTATAAATTAATGAATGGAGTGGAACGAGTAAACGTAGATCGATTGTTTATGTCATCAGAATATAAAAAGACTAGGGGACATGCAATGAAGCTACAGGATAACCTATTTAAGACTAATAAGAGAAAATATTTTTTCACTCAACGTGTACGTAATCAAATTCTGGATTTTGTTACCTGAAGATGTAGTAAAAGCTGTTAGTGTAGCTGGGTTTAAAAGCTTTTTGAACAAGTTCCTGGAAGAAAGGTCCATAAACCATTATTAAAAGACACACGGAATATCACTGTTTCACCCAATACAAGCATTGAGGAACCTTAGTCTTTTGGGGAACCTGCTAGGTAATTATGACCTAGATTGGCCACTGTTGGAAACAGGATACTGGGCTTGATGGACATTGGTCTGACCCAGTATGGCATATCTTATGTTCTTATGTTCAGGCTGCTGCCCGGTTAGCTCAGTCAGACTCCTGAATGAAGCCACAGTGCCATGGCGTCCAGTTGCCATGGCACCATGGCTCCATTCAGGAGCCATGATCCCCGGCCGACCCCCAATCTGGCCTCCCAAGGCCAGGGTCAGGCTGCAGGGAATCTACTGCACTCCCTTCTACCTTTGCCGCTCCATGGGCCTGCCGTCCTCCGTCTAGTCTGCCAGCCCTGGACGTACAGGGCCTACATCAAAATCGGCCCTGTATGTCCAGAGCCTTGGACCGCACACTGCCCTCCCTTACTCTACCTCTGCACTGCCCCTTTTCTGCCCCTGTCTAGCCTTCCCGTACAAACTCATTGTTCGTATGGGGAAGCTTCATTGGGGAATAGACCCCTTAGTCTCAGGGAGGACAGTGTACTGTGAGTCGTTCCTTAGAAAGGCATCTAAGAATTGTGCTATGCAGTGAAAGGTAACTTCCTGGCAAATGCCTGCTGCAGCCTCAAGGAGTGTTCGGAAGGATCCTGTGGAATGGAAAGCCAGGGCTGTCATGACCTTCACAAGCATTGCAGAGCTCTTCCCCTCAATACATTGTCAAATATGAATATCCACATACATTTCTTCTCTGTGAGATTCAAGAACTGTATCTTGGGCCTGTACACCCTCTGCAGTAGGTATCCCCTCCTCCTCTGTTGCCTCTCTTTCTGGCACATGAGTGCCAACAAGAGTCACCACTGGCCTGCACTCATGGTTGCCTGTTGCTTCTCCAGCTGCACCCCCCCATCATCAGCACCAACTACCAGTAGCACTAACATTCATGGTCATCACCACCAGAAACGGCATCCACGCACCAGTGGCACCAACACTCACCACCTCCACGATCTACCACAATGCCTTGCACAGGGAGATTCTAACAGTCCCAGTATGACACTTGTACACAGACAGTGGAACAGAGAGTTACATCCACAGAGAGACAAACACCAGCGCAAGAACACCCTCACACAGAGCCTGAAAGTAGAACAGACAGCCACTCATGCAGGCATGGATACATTCACACAGTAGCACTTACACTTTCAATACAGTCACACACATACTTAAAA
This sequence comes from Ichthyophis bannanicus, assembly GCA_033557465.1. Classification (NCBI taxonomy): domain Eukaryota; kingdom Metazoa; phylum Chordata; class Amphibia; order Gymnophiona; family Ichthyophiidae; genus Ichthyophis; species Ichthyophis bannanicus. Next base: position 207,147,494 of record CM066034.1, read on the forward strand.
GGCACATCCAGTCACACACACCAGGAGAGAGGGAATGGGGGCGGGGTGGGAATTTGGAATGGGCTGAGGAGATGGGACTTGGCAAGCAGGGGAGTTCGTTGGGGGGGGGGGGGTTGATCTTGACAGCAGGGGGTGGGAAGGCCAGAGGGAGCTGGGATATGGGTCAGGTAAATGCCACAGGAAGGTTGGTGTGAGAGGGATCTGGGACTGACCACACAATGGAACATCAAGAAGTGGCAGCAGTGCCAGCAGACACACTCCAGGTCAAATGAGATACCAGTCCCCTGGTCTAGTCGATATAGATAGCAGGAATAAATGAGGGTGCATGCCTTTGTTGGAGCACACGCGCATAGTGCTTATGGAATGTGTCAGCTTCAGGGCCGGCCCATCCATCGAGCAAGAATGTTCTTGGCACAGGGCCCCGCACTTCAGGGGGCCCCGCGCCAACAACATCCTGCATGCTGCTCACCTCCTTTAGTGGCACCCGACAGGCTCAGCACAGCTCATTACAGCCACCGAAGTGAAGAGCGTTGTTCCCTTCACTTTGGCAGCTGTATTGTAATGAAGATCGCAGGCGTGCCAGAGGTCAAAGGACACTTCCTGTGTCCCGGCTGTCAGCACGCCTGTGATCTTCATTACAATACAGCTGTTGAAGTGAGGGGAACAAGGTTCTTCACTTCGGCAGCTGTAACGAGCTGTGCTGAGCCTGTCGGGAACCGCTAAAGCCTGCCGCGGGGCTCTTTGGGGAGGAGGGGTGGGGGCTTGGTCCTGGGCTTGAAATGGGTTGAGTGTAGGGGTCTAACATTGGAAATGGGCTGGGGGGGCTATAATTGGAAATGGGATGAGTGGGAGGGGAGGTTAGGATTGGAAATGGGCTGAGGGGGGGCTAGGAATGGAAATGGGCTGAATGGGGGGTGGCTAGGACTGCAAATGAGCTGATGGGGAGAACTAGGACAGCAAATGGGCTTTTGGGGGGGGTAGGATTGGAAATGGACTGATGTGGTTCTGGAATAGGATTGGAAATGTCCGATGGGAGGGGCTACTTTTAGAAATGGCTGATAGGGGCAGCTTGGACTGGAAATGAGTTGATTGGGGGGACTAGGACTGGAAATGAGTTGATTGGGGGGGCTCAGACTGGAAATAAGCTGATGGGGGGGCTCGGACTGGAAATGGACTGAGTGTGGGGGAGTTTGTACTGGAAATGGGCTGAAGCTCCTCCACACTCGGTCCAATTTCCAGTCCAAGCCCCCCCCCCCCATCAGCTCATTGGAATAGGATTGGAATTGGTTATAGGGAGGCTAGTATTGGAAATGGCTGATGGGGGGCCTAGGATTGCAAATGAGCTGATGGGGGGAGCTTGGACTGGAAATGGGCTGATGGGGTGTGGAATAGGACTGGAAATGAGCTGATGGGGGGGACTAGGACTGGAAATGGGCTGATGGGGGTGGAATAGGACTGGAAATGAGCTGATTGGGGGGGATAGGACTGGAAATGAGCTGATGCGGGGGGGGGGGGAGAATGCAATTAGAAGGGAGCGGATGCTGAGTGGGGCTGGAACTAGAAGGGAGCGGATGCTGAGTGGGGCTGGAACTAGAAGGGAGCTGATTTTGGGGGAGGACTAGAAGGGGATGGGGCTGGGGTAAATAAGGTTGGAGGGGGAAAATATATTTTTTGTGGGAGGGAAGAAAAATCTACAAGTTGCTGGGTATTGGCAGAGTAAGTGGGGATTGAGGATGAAAGGGTGAAATTTGAGTGGGTGATAAAGAAATAAAAAAGAAATTGGGGAAAGAGCAAAAGGGGAAAGATCAGTATGTTAAAGCAGATGTAGAAGATAGAATGGAAAAAATCTAGAAGAGAGAAGAAAGGACAAATGGACAGCAGACAGTGGAAAATTTGCAGAAGACAGAAGAGACCAGAAGAAAGTGACTGGAGCAATTGCAATTGAAAAATAAAATGCCCAAACAACAAAAGGTAGAAAAATATTTGTTTATTTTGAATTTGTTAACTCGAATATGTTAGCTCTGGAAAATGTGTATCACTAACGTTTTTGCATTTTTGTTTAGTACAAAAGGAAATTAATTTATAGTGTTGTTGTACATTCCAAGTTTGGCTTTAGGGGTTCCCAATTTAATTATTGTCTTCCGATTTCTAAATTGTGATTCCTTGTTCTTTGCTTGGTGACGGTCTATGTTCTGCATGTGTAACCGAGCTGAGGTATTCTATTTTTGTAGTTTCTGTTTGACAGTGCCACTTGTTCTCTTTCCCCAGTAGGAGATGTATTGGTATTCTCTGAGATGTATTGATTTAATATTTGCAGTGCTGCCTTTTTAATAGGTAGGATTTGGTGTGAGTCCTGGTAGTGCTGTTATGATATGGCTGGTTTTCTATGGGTTCTAAATGGTCAGTGTTATAGTACTTGCTAATGTGCCTGGCGGTTGGCACTAGAGTATAGTAATGTAGAAATCTGGTAGTCTTTATCTAGACACTCATTAAGAGGTATGTTAATATTATGCTAATATTTATTTAAATGAGACTTCTTATGCAAATGAGGCCCTGCAATGAGCCTCCACACATGGCCCCGCACCCCCCTAGGGCCGCCCCTGGTCAGCTGCACATACTTTTGAGACCCGTCCAGCGCATGAGCATTCTTTACCCTTCCCATGCTACTTTTAGAGGCAGATGCTTTTGGCTGCCATCATGGTTTGGCACACTTTATAAAATTGCACTTATCGCTTAGTATACTTAATGCTTGGTGCTTGTCTTCCCTCTTTGGTGTATGGATGTCTCATCTCCATACGTATCACTTTCAAAATTGGCCCCTGACTTGCCCTAGATCACAGAGTAACAGATTTACCTCCCTGGATTCCCAACCTAGTGCTTAAACCTTGATAGCACACACTGTCACAGTATAAGCTTTTTATTCCTTGTTAAAGCTCAGGAGTACTGTATTTAGCAAATTTGGCAGGATTGTACTGCTGCAAGAACGCTGCCTTATTAGAATTGTTATATGGTTTAGCTGTTTCTGCACACCTTCAAAAATTCCTCTAATAAAACATGAAGGAGTGGTGATTTATTTTGTCATTGTAGCCAAAACCACAGCTTAAGAATATAAAATGTGTTTACGCAACAAGATAACATTCTCAGTTTATTTCTGGCTACCCATGCATGATTCTTCCTTTGGTAGAACTTTAAAATATATTACACAGACTATTTTATGCATGAACTCTGTGCAAAGGTGCCTAGCATTTGACAATGACCGATGAAAAATGACTTAAAGGACAACTCATATCCGCTAAAATAGTAAGCAGTTAAAATACTCGCACTGAAAGTGAAATTGGCATTCACAAAACCCCATTTCTCATTTAAATACCCAGCTGGCAAAATGCTGCTAAATGAGTGAATATTTCCTTTTGCCTTCTTTTGAGCAGAAATTCTCCCATTAAAGTCTGCGATATATACTAAATGTGCATATTTTGCAAAATATTCATGAAACTCTTTGTGACATGAAGAATTTACTTTGCATACATTTTCAATCATAATAAATAAAGCTGATTGTCTAATCAGATGCATGTGTCCACTTTCACAAGGACAGTGGATATCAAGCTCAGATGGTTGAGTCAGTTGGATGCCCTTTCCAAAGTAGGAATGTGAAGGTAGGGTTGCCAATTGGTCTGCATTTGGAAACAGTACCACATTTTAATTAAACATGACTTTTTAGATATGTCTGGTTGGATAATGTATCCTTTCGAATGCATTATAAAGGGCCTGTGACAGACTGGATAGATGTAATATAAAAAAATGAAGTCTTTCTACTTGCAGGAGAAGGATTAGCTTATTATAAGATCTACTTGAGGCTCTGCATATGGTTTTAGTTAACTAACTAGTTAATGTGCATTGTAGCATATGGTAACTCATTGTGGTGAACTCTAAGGCGCGGGCTTATCATCTACTGACCGCTAAGACACATGTAAACTGCACTTGTGCACTAATGTGGAGAGTAGACTGGTTAGAGATGGAGTCTGGGCATAAAGAACACATTAACGAGCAAGTGCACTTAACGTGTCAATCAGTGTGGGTGCACTTAATGACATCTCTATGGGTGTCGTTAGGTGAACATGCATTAAATATGCCACTCGTTATGGTACTCAGTCCCGCATTAGCTGCCGGAAACATGCTGGTCATGCCCCCGACAGCTAATACAAAGGCTTTGAACTTAACCCCACTCTGTTCCTCCAAGTTCAGTGATCTCGTACCACATTCTCCCCTGTCCAGTCCTCTCATGCCTCCATCTCTTCCCCCTGCTCACTGCTCTCATCTGATATGCTCTCTAGACAGTTCTCTCACTTCTTCCCCTACTCAATTCCACCCATTAAGACCTTTTAATTTCTGCCACTACCACATGAATAGGACAGCTTTTTAAAACATTTCTCACATGTTGCCACAGCTGGGAATGTACAAAGTTTCTGGTTATTGCAATGCATGAAAAATTTCTCACAAAGCTTAGCTAAGAGATGTAAATGAGCCAAGAGCCAAATTTTGCAAAAAATGGTTACTAACCTGCAAGAATTTTCACACATATGACTTAAAGGAGGTCCTGACCAAGTCGAAAAGCTGTTTAATGGAAATTGCTGGGTGGCTAGCTTCCAAAAGTTTGGTCTTGAATTCCAAGAAGTCTGAGATCATAATCATCACTTGTAGTTCTAATTTCATCGTCCTCAAGTAGTTGCAGTTGGTTGGCATGTGTTTACTGGGAGTTCATTCTGATTTCCTAGCTGAGACTTCATTCTCAAATAAGAAATGTTGTCTAGAGTGTACTTTGTAAGACTTACCTGTTATGCCTGCTGAAACTCTTCATCTCTATGAATGGATAGATTGTGCTTGACTCTCCATTCAGTGGTCATAGCCCCATGTTACTTCTTTGTTTAGTGTTACCTTTTTCCTCACCAAGGAGGTATTTTATAAGGTGCTATGTAAAGATACATATCAGTGCACATGTCACGTATTTTGAATTCCTTATGCATGCTGTATGGGCCTTTACTTTGGCCAGTCACTATTTTGTAAGTACATGCATTAGGCTGGTGGTGTGAACTTTCAGTGTGGGTGTACACAGGGGCAGAGCACAAATCTATGCACATCAGTTATAAAATGCTATAAGTTACGTGCTTTCTTTAAAACTTTTGGTGCATTTACAGCAGCCCTGGAGTTGGTGTACCTGATCGCACCTAGATTTGCCATGTGCATCCCGCCACTTGACTTTATAAAATAGGCATGATGTGCATTAAACTGTGCACCAACTAGGTGCGATTTTATAACATTTCCCTCTGAATGTCATTGCTCAAATTCTCACTGGGTGTGGTCACTGAGAGCACATTACACTTTGTCCTCTTTTCACTGGCTCCTCAGTGAATGGTGAGCCAAATGCAAGACCTTTGTGTTGCTCATCAAAGCACCCAGGGAATCCTGTTCAGTACCTATCAATTCCATGACTAAATGTATCCAAATCAATCATGTCCTTTGCTCCAACAATCAGGGATATCTACAGATTACCCCCAATCACAAACCCAAGGGAGACATGTAAAATGAGAACATGTTGACGGGCTCTCTCTGTGGGCAGACAGGCCTTGTGGAATACTTTGCTGGCCATACTTCATCCAAATACTGATATTTTAAGATTTTGGAAGCAAACCACAGCTTTTCTTCTTATGGCAGCCTTTCAGGTTGCTCAAAGCCATTATCTTTTACTGTTTGGATTTGTTTTGTTTGAAATTATCTCGCTTTTGTGATCCACCTAAAATTTCACGATAGGTTAAATATAAACTAGAACAAATAGCCAAACAAATAAATAACTAAAGTGAAACCACCCATGCAGGTTTTTCTTTGGTTAATAGTGCAAGCATCATGGATAAATGTACCAATGTCAACAGTATGGTTATATATCATCCTCTTAATGCTTTGTACTATGCATGAGCCCTGAGTTTCATGCTGAGCTATTAACTTTGCTTGAGAGAGGCAAACACTGCATTAGAAGACCAAGAGGGTCATTTTATAATGGAGTGCCTGGTTTTAGGTGCCCAGACAGAACCTTAAACCTAGTTTATCAAAAAAGCAGGTGCCTACTTCTCTTTATAAAATAGGGGGTGTAAGTGTCTGAAAATGCATGTTAAATTTAGGCACAAGCACTTACACCAGACTTAGAGCTGGTGTAAATGCCCAAACACCTAGATTTTTAAAGAAAGAACATGCTACAGTATTTTATAGCTTGCATGACTAGATTTGCACTTTGCTTGCACTTCATCGCTGTGCATTCCCACACCGACAGTGCACACCATAGGTCTGACACTCATAATATAGCGAGTGGCTAAAGTACATGCACAAAGGCCCATCCATGTGCAAAACTCATTGAAAATACATTACTTATGCACATTGATGGCAAACCGGACTTGCTATACTAGACTATCTTTCTACCTACACTCTCATCTCATTCCCTACTGCCCCTCTCATACTCTCCATTTGTCAAATACCAACCTTTCAGTGACACCCAAAAAATGTACACTATGCTTAGAAGTCTATCGATCCATTGCCTTTTGTTGTCCAGTCACTCATCTTTGGAATACCATGCCCATAGTACACTGGATGGAATCCTCCTATACAAAGTTCAAAACTAGTCTGAAGACCTGGCTTTTTAATCAGGCCTTTGAATAAGATCCTTCTCTCCTTTCTTTATGCTCCTAGCTGTGAAGCTAGATGGTATTCCCCCCTCCTTATGTCTCTGTCTCAGTTAACTGTTACAATTTTTGTATTTTTGGGATTGATATTGTTGTGCTACTCCTCTCCCCCCAACTTGTTTCTTTGTTGTTTCTTGACTGTGTCATATTTGTTTTGCAGTTCCTGCAATCATAAAAGGTGACATTTTACTTACCAGATAATGTCCTTTCCTTGAGTCCTGCTAGACTAGTCCAGATAAGTGGGTTGTGTTCCCCTACAAGCAGATTGGTGGAGATAAAGAACCAATGAAAAGCCCAGGTTTCAATGACATCATTCCTGTGCTTCTTTCTGCTTCTGCCACCAGAGGTCCTTTCACTATTCATTCCAATGCAAATCAGAGATACAGAGCAAGCCTCGCACAACCTCAGTATGGGCAACAATGAGTAAACAATAGAACATATGAACATAAATGCCATACTGGGTCAGGCGAACAGTGGCCAATCCAGGTCACAAGTATCTTGCAGGTATCCAAAGTCCACAGCTTCCACAATGCTTGTTCTGGGGTAAGCAATGGATTTCCCTTGACCTCTTTAATAATGGTTGATGGACCTTTCCTCCAGGAACGTGTCCAAATCTATTTTAAACCCAGCTACACTAACAGTTTTTACTACATCCTCCAGGAATGAATTCCAGAGTTTGATTACAAGTGGAGTGAACAAATATTTTTTCTTATTAGTCTTAAATGGGTTACATTGTAGCTTTATTGTGTGTCCTCTAGTCTTTCTACTTTTTCATGGCATCAACAATGAATCTACGTTAACCTGTTCCACCACATTCATTAATTTATAGACTTCTATCATATCTCCCCTCAGCCTTCTCTTTTTCATGTTGAAGAGCTCTAACAGTAGAGAACTATGTACAGAAATGTAGAATTAGAAGGCTGTCAGTAGAAGATGAGCCTGCAGAGCCAAATACAGAATCATGGTGGTCACTTAACCCTCCATTGCCTCAGGTACACCCTTCGATTGTAAGGTACACCCTTAGATTGTAAGTTACAGAGGACTTACAATACCTGATTGTAACTTGCCTTGATCTACTACTGGAAAGACGTGAGCTAAATACTACTAAATAAATAAATGGTGGACACAAGGGTACTGCAGCAGTAGAACAGAGCAAATACAGTTTCAGGAAGAAGCCCCGGACTGGTCTAGCAGGACTCAAAGAAAGGACATTATCTGGTAAGTAAAATGTCACCTTCCATATTGTTCTGCTAAACTAGTCCAGATAAATGGGACGTACCAAAGCTACAACACAACTGGGAGGAAAGAAGACACAGCAGCTTGCAAAATCCTTGTGCCGAAGGCCATGTTTGCCCGCGCATGGACATCCAAATAGTAATGTTTGAAAAAAATGGAAAATGATACCCACATTGCTGCCTGACAAATTTCTGCAAGGGTTACCGAGCTCTGCTCTGCCCATGAAGAAACTTGTGCTCGGGTAGAATGGGCATGTAGACCCCCCAGAATCAGCCAGTTCAACAACAGATCGCTGAGCAGGAGCCTCCTTAATCTAGTGCCCCAAAGTTGACTTGGCCGCTGCTTCACCCTTGAGGGCCAACAAACAGCACAAAAAGATGGTCTGACTTATGAAAGGAATTTGTAACCTCCAAGTACCAGATAAACACCCTCCGGACATCCACAAGGCGAAGATCCTTATCTTTCCCCTGACACTTCTCCTTAGAGAAGGAGGGCAGGCAAACCACCTGGTTCACATGAAAGGGAAATAGCACTTTAGGCAAGAAGGAAGGCATGGGCCGAATGGAAATGGCTTCAGTTTGAAAGGACAGATAAGGATCCCGGCAAAATAGAGCCTGCAGCTCTGAGATCTGCCTTGCAGAACAAATTGCGACCAAGAAGACAGTCTTGAACATCAAATACTTCAAGGTAGTGTGTTTCAACAGCTCAAAGGGGGCTGCCATCAGAGTCCTGAGCACCAGAGACAGATCCCAGGAAGGAATCACAGACAGAAGAGGAGGACGCAGATGTCAAATCCCTTGGAGAAAACGTGATACATCTGGGTGCAAGGCCAGGGACTTGCCTGACTACACAAACAGGCCAAAGCTGCCACCTGAATCTTCAGAGAGCTAAGTGAGAGGCCATTCTCTAGACCAGTGATGGCTAACCTTTTTGAGCCCGAGTGCCCAAACTGCCGCACAAAACCAAAGAATTTCCTCAAAGTGCCAGCACGTCATTTGCATAAGTGGTCTTATTTGCATAAATATTTGCATAATGTTACCATACACTAACTTTTAGTAAACATGTCTCTTAATGAGTGTATGGATAAAGAAAGACTAAAAGATTTCTACATTACTATAATCCAGTGCCAACCACCAGGCACATTAGGAACTACTACAAACGCTGCCCATTTAGAACCCATAGCAAACCCGCCGTATCCTGACAGCATTACCAGGACTCACAAAGCACCATACCCTACCTCTCAAAAGGCAACACTGCAAATATTAAACCAATACATTTCAGTGAATACTGGGGAAAGAGAACAAGTGGCAACGTCAAATAGGAATTTCCTCTTGTACCAAACAAAGCGCAGATGTTAATGATGCACATTTCCCAGAGCTGACATATTCCAGTTAATAAATTCAAAATAAAGAGATATCTTTCTACCTTTTGTGCATTTTTTTTCAGTTGCAATTGGTCCAGCCATTTTCTTCTGGTTTCTTCATGTTTTCTGCTAACTCTCCATCGTCTGCTGTCCATTTGTCCTTTCTTCTCTCTTCTAGTTTTTTTTTCCATTCTCTCTCTCTCTACATCTGCTTTAACATACTAATCTTTCTCCTTTTGCTCTTTCCTCATTCCTATTTCATCCACACAAATTTTACCCCTCCATCCTCAATCCCCAATTACTCTCCCAATACCTGGCCAATTGTAGATTTTTCATCCCTCCTACACAAAATATTTTTCCCCTCTCCATTTTACTCTCCCAGCCCCATCCCATTCTAATCCTCCCCCAACATCAGCTCCCTTCTAGTTCCAGTCTCACCCAGCATCCATTCCCTTCTTCAAGCCCCCCCCTTCCACTCAGCCCATTTCCAGTCCTAGCAACCCCCCAACCCATTACCAGTCCTAGCCCCCCATAGCCCACTCCCAGTCCTAATCCCACCAGCCCATTTCCAGTCCTAACCTCCCCATCAGCCACTCCCAGTCCTAATCCCCCATCACTCAATTTTTAGTTTAAGCCCCCCCAGCACCTATCACCACTCCTAACCCCCCCAGCGCCCATCACCACTCCTAACCCCCCCAGCCCAGCGCCCATCACCACTTCTAACCCCCCCAGCCAGCCCAGTGCCCATCACCACTCCTAAGCCCTCCCAGCCAGCCCAGTGTCCATCACCACTCCTACCCCCACAGCCCAGTGCCCATCACCACTCCTAAACCCCCCACCCCAGCCCATCACTACTCCTAACACCCCCCCGCCCCGCCCAGCCCAGCCCATCACTACTCCTAACCCCCCCCAGCCCAGCCCAGCCCATCACCACTCCTAACCCCCCCAGCCCAGCCCAGCCCATCACCACTCCTAACCCCCCAGCCCAGCCCAGCCCATCACCACTCCTAACCCCCCTCCAGCCCATCACCACTCCTAACCCCCCCAGCCCAGCCCAACCCATCACCACTCCTAACCCCCCCCCAGCCCAGCCCAGCCCATCACCACTCCTAACCCCCACCCCCCCCAGCCCAGCCCAGCCCAGGGAAAAAAAAAAAAAAAAAGAAAACCTGTCTGCTGCCGCTGTCGGGGCCGCCGCGGCAGAATCGGGCGTGCCGCGGGGCCCCCCGGTACCCACCCCGCCGAGCCTGCCCGCCCCGTAGCAGCGCTCTCGTTGGGGGTGCAGTCAGACGCGCCGGCTTGCAGAGCGCTAGGGAATCGTTCCCTCGGTGCTCTGTTAAGCCCGCGGGGGCTGATGGGAAGTTCCCATCAGCCCCCGCGGGCTTAACGGAGTCGCGAAAGGGAAACTCTTCCCTTCGCGCTCTGCAAGCCGGCGCGTCTGACTGTAGCTCCTAAGAGAGAGCTGCTACGGGGAGGGCAGGATCTGCCGGGTACAGGGGGGCCCCGCGGCACGCTCGATTCTGCCGCGGCGGCCCCGACAGCGGCAGCAGACAGGGTTTTTTTTTTTTTCCGATTGCGGACCTTCCCGCGTGCCAGCTGCAAGGCCTTCGCGTGCCACAGCTGGCACGCGTGCCATAGGTTCGCCATCGCTGCTCTAGACCATCCTGCAGAAAGGCCAATAGGGAGGATCCCTTGGCTATCCTAGGAGCCAAATGCTGCTTGCCACACCAGCCATCAAAGAGGCACTATATCCATACATATACTTGCTTGGTAGATCTCCTCTGGGCACCAAGTATGGTAGAGATTACTGTTGGAGAGTACCCCTTATACATTAGCAGTCTCCTTTAAAGAGCCATGCCATAAGTGTGAAGGGAGCTGGGTCCTCCAGGATGATCAGTCCCTGCCGCAATAGCCACGGGGACCGAGGCAGCCAAATAGGAGGCACTTGAAGGAGCCACATCAGGTCTCCGAACCACATTCTCCACGCACAATCCAGCGCTACCAGAACAATCCTGCCTGGGTGGTACTCTATACATCAAATCACTTGCCCCATCAGGGGCTACAGAGGAAACATGCACAGCAGTCGCTGACTGGGCCAAGGCTGGGTCAGGGCATCGATGCCCTCAGACCTCATCTCTGTGTGGCAACTGAAGAAGTGGCACACTTTGGCATTGGAGTGAGTCACTATCAGATTCATTTCGGGGCGACCTCAGTGATGCAGAATCAACTGAAATGCCTCTTGACTCAACTCCCACTCACCGGAATTCAGAGAGTGCTGGCTGAGAAAGACTGCTTCCACATTGTTCACTTTGGCAATGTGCTGAGCTGACAAGCTAGGAGTTTCTTCTCCACCCAAGCAAATAGGAGAGCTATCTCCAGGAATACTCTGGCACTTCTGACAACTGGCAAAAGCCACCACTGTGGCATTGTCTGAGAACACTCAAACTGCCCTGCCCTCGACCAGGGGTTGGTAGAAGAGCCAACCAGATGGTCTTTGCCTGAAGGCGGTTGATGGATCACACCACTTCCCTGCAATTCCAATGACCTTGAGCCATATGGTCTTGGCAATGGGATCCCCAGCCCAAGAGACTGGCATCCTCCGGTAACGAATTCCAAAGTTTGATTATAAGTTGAGTGAAAAAATATATTTTTATTAGTCTTAAATAGGTTACCCTATAGCTTCATTGCATGTCCCCTAGCCTTTCCATATTTTGATGGCATAAACAATCGATCTACGTTTACCTGTTCCACTCCATTCATTAATTTATAGACCTCTATCATATCTCTCCTCAGCCATCTCTTTTCCAGGTTGAAAAGCCCTAACCTTTTTAACCTCTCTTCATAGGGGTATCCTTCCATCCCCTTTACAATTTTGGTGGCTCTTCTCTGTACCTTTTCTAATAACGCTATATCCTTTTTAAGATACGGTGACCAGAATTGCACACAATATTCAAGGTGCGGTCGCACCATGGAATGATACAGAGGCATTATAATATCTTTTGTTTTATTTTCCATTCCTTTCCTTATGATACCTAGCATTCTATTTGCTCTCTTGGCCACCGCTGCGCACTGGTAAAATGCAGATACTTCTGCTGATCTGCCCAGATCGGGATATGGAAATATGTCTCAACCAGATCCAGAGAAGCCAAGAATTCCCCTTGGCGGACTGCTTGGATCATGGAACGTAAGGTTTCCATTCAAAAGCACAGAATATGCAAATGTGTGTTGACCCCCTTGAGGTTCAGAATGGGCCAGAAGAAACTGTCCTCCTTTGGCACTCTGAAATAGATTGAATATCTGTCCTTGCCCTGTTCATTTGGGGGGGACAGGTACTACCACCTTTAGGTGAAGAAACTTGTCCAAGGTGGTCTGCACTGTGGCACCTTTGATCGCAGTCCCACAAGGGGAAAGATGAAGGCATCAGGAATCAGCTCCTTGCAGTCCAGGACATAGCCAAATTGAATGGTGTCTAGCTCCCAGTGATTCTTGGTAACCCAGGCCCATTCCTGAAAGAAGAGGCAAAACCTGCTGCCCACCAAGATTGAGCTCCCAAATCTTCATTGTGTGGCCTACAAAGGTCCTCCTCTGGATAGGACTGAGTCCCTGGTCCATGTGCTCCCTGAAAGGACTGAGAATGAGCCCAAGGCCCTGAAGCAGAGGAGAAGAAAGGTTTTACAGGGCGATAGCGATGATAGTCCAGAGACCTCCAGGAATCCAGCCAGTGCACCCTTAGTAGTCAGGTGGAGGCTGACTAGAAAGGGGCACTGGCCCAGTTCATGGTCCTCTGGCACTGTCTTCTAGGAAGCAGTACAATTTTGTCTTGCCTAGGTCCTTCACCATTTCCTCCAAATTGGTTCCAAACAGGAGCTTCCCCTTAAAGGTCAGTTGAGCCAAATGGGCTTTAGAGAATGTGTCCACCATACAGTGACAGAGTCAAATCCAATGCTTTGAGACCATTGGCAGGGCACCAACACTGCCAAGCATACCAGGTCATACATAGCATCAGAAAGGAAGGCCGTAGTGGACTCCAAGAGAGAAGTAGTATCATCAGGCAGAAGAGACTGAATCCACTTGAGCAGGGCTCAAGACTTTAAGTTGGTACATACTCCCAGCTATAGAATAACCAGTAGCAGGGCCGGCCCGTCCAATGTGCGATAATGTTGTTCAGGGGGCTTCAGGGGGCCCCGCGCAAACACCATTAATGCACAATGTGGACGGCTGCAGAGGGAGCCGGGGAAGCCCGTGCGAGGCCCCGGCTCCCTCTGCACAGCCGGTAGCGTGAGGAGTCTTTTCCCTCACACTAGCGGCTGTATCTGTGAAGCCGCGAATGCTGGGAGAGGTACAGATACAGCTGCTAGCGTGAGAGAAAAGACTTCTCACACTAGCAGCTGTGCAGATGGAGCTGGGGCCTCGCGCGGCCTTCCCCGGCTCCCTCTCCAGCCCTTTAGACGGCTGCGGGGCTGTTCGGGGGGGGGGGGGGGAGCTAGGACTGGATGAGCTATGATGGAGGGAGTGGGAACTGGGGCTGGAAATGGGCTCTAATGGGGGGGGGGGGCTAGGACAACAAATGGGCCATGATGGGGGGGCAAGGACGGCAAATAAGCCATGATGGGGGGGGGGGGCAAGGACTGGATGGGCTGTGATGGGGGTACTTGGATTGGAAATGGACTGTGATGGATGGGCTAGGACTGCAAATGGGCTGTAATGGTGGGGGGGGGCTAGAACTTGAAATGGGCTGTGAAGGAGGGGAAACATGGACTAGAAATGGGCTGTGATGGGGGGGCTAGGACTGGAAATGGGCTGACGAGGGGGCTGGAAATGGGCTGATGGGGGAGCTTGGAGTGGAAATGGGCTGATGGGGGGCTGGAATGGAACTGGAAAAGAGCATATGAGGGGCTAGGACTGGAAATGGGCTGATGGGGGCTTGAATAGGGCTGGCAATGGGCTGACAAGGGGGATAGGATTGGAAATGGGCTGATGGTGGAGCTTGGAGTGGAAATGGGCTGATGGGGGGCTGGAATGGAACTGGAAAAGAGCATATGGGGAGCTAGGACTGGAAATGGGCTGTTGGGATCTGGAATAGGACTGTAAATGGGCTGACGAGGGGGCTAGGATTGGAACTGGAAAAGAGCATACGGGGGGCTAGGATTGGAAATGGGTGATGGGGGGAGCTTGGATTGCAAATGGGTGATGGGCTGGAATAGGACTGGAAATGGCTAATGGGGGAATAGGACTGGAAATGAGCTGATGGGGGCTGGAATAGAACTGGAAGCGGGCTGAGGGGAGTTGGAATAGGGCTGGAAATGGGCTGACAAGGGGGCTAGGATTGGAAATTGGCTGATGGGGGAGCTTGGAGTGGAAATGAGCTGATGGGGGGCTGGAATGGAACTGGAAAAAAAAGCATATGGGGGGCTAGGATTGGAAATGGGCTGATTTGGGGGCATGGGAGATTGGGACTAGAAGGTAGGGGATGTTGGGTGGAACTATAAGGGAGCTGATTTTGGGGGAGGACTAGAAAGGGTTGGGGATGGGGAATAGGAATGGAGAGGGGGAATGATATTTTGTGTGGGAAGGAAGAAAAGTCTACGATGGGCTGGGTATTGGGAGAGTAAGTGGGGATTGAGAATGGATGGGTGAAATTTGAGTGGATGATAAAGGAATAAGAAAAGAAAAGGGGGAAAAAGCAAAAGGAGAAAGATCAGTTTGTTAAAACAGATATAGAGAGAGAATGGAAAAAATCTAAAAGAGAAGAAAGGACAAATGGATAGCTCGCAGAAGACATGAAGAAACCAGAAGAAAGTGACTGGAGCAATTGCAGCTGAAAAATAAAATCCAAAGCAGAAAACTACTTTTTATTTTGAATTTATTAAATGAAATATGTCAGGTCTGGGAAGTGTGTATTGCTAACATCTTCGCGTTTTTGCTTAGTGCAAGTGGAAATTAATTTATAGTTTTATTTCTCCAGTGTTGTACATTTCATGTTTGGCTTTTGGGGTTCCCAGTTTAATTGTCATCTTCCTATTTCTAAATTGTGATCCCTTGTTATTTGTGTGGTAACAGTCTATGCTCTGCATGTGTAACCAAGTTGAGGTATTCTGTTCATATTGTTTCTGTTTGACAGTCCCACTTGTTCTCTTTCCCCCAGTGAGATGTATTGTTATTTTCTGAGATGTACTGGTTTTAATATCTGCAGTGTTGCCTTTTGATAGGTAGGGTTTGGTGCTTTGTGAGTCCTGATAGTGCTGTTATGATACGGCGGATTTGCTATGGGTTCTAAATGATCAGTGTTTGTAGTACTTCCTAATGGGCCTGGTGGTTGTCACTGCAATATAGTAATGTAGAAATCTGTTAGTCTTTCTTTATTGAGACACTCATTAAGAGGCATGTTTACTAAAAGCGCATGTTAACATTATGCAAATATTTACGCAAGTGAGGTTCCTTATGCAAATGAGGCCCCGCAATTAATCTCCGCACATGACCCCTTGGGCCGCCTCTGACCTCCACTACAGCAAATTGGCTCTTCAGCCCTCTTCAGTAGATTAGCCAGTCTCCAAGACATCAAAAAGGATTTGTCACATGCCTCTGCTTCTCACCACCACCAAAATATTGTCTATTAGACAACCTTTTGGTGGTGGTGAGAATTGAGGAGGCATGTGACACATTCTATCTAACCTTTTGATGTCTAGGACATCTGCACCTTGCCCACTCACAATCTTAAATGACAGAGGTGTAAGGCAGGGGTCTCCAAATTCAGCCCTAGAGGGCCACAAACCAGTCAGGTTGGCAGGATATCTCTAATGCATATATATATCTCAAGCATATTCATTAGGGCTATCCTGAACACCTGACTGGCCTAGGGGTTCAAGGAGGACTGGTCAAGAACCACTGAACTAGGTCCTTGAATAAGGTTTTTTTTTTGTTTTTTTAAAGAAACTTTAAGGCATTAGAAAAATAACAAAATGTGACTGCCAACTTAGCTGATAGAAGTCTTTCTTGCATACTAGTCAGAACAGAAGGCTGCAACTTCTCCTCATGAGCAGGAACACTTCTCTTCAGCGGTGCTCTACCTATCCTCTTGACCAGGGAAAGCTCTGGAAAATGAAGAAAGGAAAGCTGCTGGCATAGAAAGGGCACCACAGTGTGCACAACTGCCAAGATAGCTACAACTGACACCAAATCTCTTATAATATCGCCAGGAGCTAGTAGAAGTCCACCATCTGCTGAGACAGAGAAAATACTGAAGCTCCCCTTGGGGGATGGGTTTTTATACCAAGAGTGATGTCACAAAGCTTCGGAAATTTTTCTCTGTCTCACCATCTGCTGGCAGGGAGACACAACCCACTTGTCTGGACGGGTCTAGCAGGATGTATTTGGAAATAAATTTACACAGATCCTTATAAAATTCCTTTCCAAAAGTCCAAAACCTTTTTTATACCTTTCCAATATATCATACTGGGTGCCGGCTCCAGTTTACTGTGAAGTTTGCTCTTACATGTTTGCACCTAACCCGTCAAGGGGCATTCTTCCCAACCTCATGTATTTAAAATATTTTTCCAATTTAGTAACCCTCATGCAGGGGTGGCCCAAGGCAAGTGCTGGGCTATGTGCAGAGACTCATTGAGGGGCCTCATTTGCATAATGTTAACGTGTACTAACATTTAGTAAACATGTCTCTTAATGAGTGTATGGATAAAGAGAAATTACCAGATTTCTACATTACTATACTACAGTGCCAACCGCCAGGCACATTAGGAAGTATTATAAACACTACCTATTTAGAACTCATAGCAAACCCACCATATCATAACAGTACTACCAGGACTCACAAAGCACCATACCCTACCTATTAAAAGGCAACACTGCAAATATTAAACCAATATATTTCAGAGAATACCAATACATCTCCTACTGGCACAGCCAAATAGAAGCTACTTAAACGGAATATCTCAGCTTGGTTACACATGCAGAATATAGACTGTCACCAAACAAAGAACAAGAGATCACAAATTAGAAATAGGAAGGCAATAATTAAACTGGGAACCCCAAAAGCCAAAGTTGGAATATACAACACTGGAGAAATAAAACTATAAATTAATTTCCTCTTGGACTAAATAAAATACAAAGACGTTAACGATGCACATTTCTCAGAACTGACATTTCCAGTTAATAGATTCAAAATAAAAAATAATTTTTCTACCTTTTGTTGTTTGTGCATTTTATTTTTCAGTTGCAATTGCTCCAGTCACTTTCTTCAGGTTTCTTTGTCTTCTGCTATCTCTCCATTGTCTGCTGTCCATTTGTCCTTTCTTCTCTCTTCTAGTTTTTTCCATTCTCTCTCTACATCTGCTTTAACATACTGATCTTTCCCCTTTTGCTCTTTCCTCCATTTCTTTCTTTATTTCTTTTTCATCCTCTCAAATTTCACCCCACCTCTCAATCTCTCAATACTTGGCCAATCGTATATTTTTCTTCGCTCCCACACAAAATATCTTTTCTCCTCTCCATCCTCACTCCCCCAGCCCTATCCCCTTCTAGTCCTCCCCAAACATCAGCTCCCTTCTAGTTCCAGCCCCACCCAGCATCCGCTCCCTTCTAGTCCCATTTCCACACATCAGCCCATTTCCAGTCCTAGTCCCCCATCAGCCCATTTCCAGTCCTAGCTTCGCCATCAGCTATTTCCAGTCCTATCCTAGCCCTCCCATCAGTCCATTTCCAGTCCTAGCTCCCCCATAAGCTATTTCCAGTCCTATCCTAGCCCCTCCAACCCTTTCCAATCCTTGGCCCTCCATCAGCCCAGTTCCTGTCTGAGCCCCCTCCGTCACTCAGCCCATTTCCAATCCTAGGCCCTTCATCACCCCATTTCCAGTCCAGGTCCTCCCCAACTCAGCCCATTTTGAGCCCTAGCCCCCCATCAGTTAGTTCCAGTCCTAGCCGCCCCCCCCCCCCAAAGAGTGTCACGGCTGTTCGACTGACTTTAGAGGGCTCCCGGCAGGCCCCAGCTCACCTCTGACAGCGCCGAAGTGATGAGCGCCGTTTTTCTTCACTTGGGTAGCTGTGTTGTACTATATATAGGCTGCTGGCACGCTGAGTGTCAGGAAACAGGAAGTTCCCTTTGACCTGGCACACCAGCAACCTATAGTACAACACAGCTGCCGAAGTGAAGAATAATAGCACTCTTCACTGCGGCGTTGTCAGAGGTGAGCCAGGGCCTGCCGGGAGCTCTCTAAATCCGACACTGATGCTGCTGCTGCTGGTGCCGATTATGTGAGATGTTGTTGGCGGGGGCCCCATGAGAAAAACATTCTCACACAATGGACGGTCTGGCCCTGCCCTTATGGAAAAAGGAAGCATGCCAATTTAATTTGGATTAAGCCATGGTAAACTCAAAATAAGCACTGCCAAATTTTCTAAATCTAAGTTTTCCCTAGTTCCTGCTTTTATCTTTGTTTTATAAAATGATTTATCAGTTAGATTCTCCCTTGGTCTCTAAGGTTATGATGGCTAACAAAAGTCATAGATAAAATGGGAGAGCTCCTTAAGTCTTAAACTTCCTTTTTTAAATTCCAATCTGAAGCCTGCAGGCAAATGTAGACTAGGTCAGAAGTTTCAATGTCAGTCCAAGCATGGCTAGATCTGTCTTGCAACATGAGAAAAGCAGTATATGGCAAATACCCCCAGACATGTTGCCATTTACACAGTTGAGGGATTCTGCTGAATTGAGGCTAGGTAAATGACATATAAACCATATCAGAATTAAAGTGTGAGAGTTAGCCTTTGCACAGGACAGATAAAAACAAATCCATTCAGAATTCATTTAATTTGGTTTACTTAGCAATGATTCAAACAACTCACTGTATTAAATGTATTTTCCTAATTTTATACATGGAAATCCTATATAAGGAAACTTCGCAACATAACCAAACTAAGGTCCACTGTTGCATCAACAACAGCCACTTGATTCAGCTCTTTCAGTCTATATGGTTTGGTTTATCACAGAAGTTCCCAGACTTGCCCTGGAGATTCACAGCCAGGTGGCTTTTCAGATATCCTCTTTAATATGCATAGGATAAATTTGTATACAATGGAGATCTAGTACATGCAAATTGATCCCATTCATATTTTTTGTAGGGATCCTGAAAACATGCCTCACTGTGGGATCCACAGGACAGGCATGGGAATCCCCTGGTCTTTCAACTACTGTCACAAAGGCTGTCATGTGCTACAGTGTAAAGTGACTGTACAAAAGGGCACTTTGAAAAATAGTATAAAAATGAAAATTTCAGATATTTTCTGCTATTTTTCACGTAAAGTGCCCTTTTCTGAAATCTCTTTGTAAAAGTACTCTTCACAGTAGTAAACATCTGCTCAGAATCTGTTTTGCTTGATAGGTTTGTAACTTTCTCATTAATGAGCAGCTGTGATGCAAATTCATGCAAAGCTTTGCAGACCCGTTTTGGCAAAAAAAACCCAAAACCCAAACAAACATACAGCTCAAGAGCTGCAGTTATTTTCTACAGTACACTAAAAGTACAATTTAAAAGGCTCTGATGACCCTCTTTGGAGGCCCCCTGACCTCACCTAAGGACCTCTAATCCCTGGTGGGTTGGTGGTCCCAGCATCTCCCCTCCCAGACTTGACATAGTATCTATGTGTCTTTACACTTAAACATTTACATTTTTACCCACTACATTTAACAACTAATGGGGTAATAGAGGAATAACCTCTCCCCCACACCACCCACTTTCTTCCACACGCTTACTGGTTCCAACATCCATTCTTGCTTTACTTATCAAGCACCATACCTCCCCCCATCAATAGTTTCTGCAACAATAGATGGGGAACCATCCAAATTCGAACCCCATTACCCCTCATGACTCCCCTCCCCTCTTTCCTCTTGAGATCTCAGGTTGCCGGGGACCACAACCATATACACTCCTCTAAGTACTGCCTTTTACCTTTAGCCTTATTCATATCCCATTCCCCCCTGATCTTGTCATCTGCTCCAGCCTCCCCTCACAGAGCATTTAGTATTGCAATCTGGACTAATGGGGGCAGGGAGTCCAGGAAACCCCTAGGTGGCCATGAACTGTCTCATTCATTCCTCCAAATTGTGGGCAAGGCCTTATTCAAACTGTGCTTCTGCAACGTGTTCCGTGAATGACATTAGGAGCATGGCTCTGCCTCCATCCACTTAACCAAAATGTTTTGTTTTCCATGCAACTTAACCCAAAAATATATGCAGAGATCTACTTAATAGATTTAACAAATTATTGTAATTTGTAATGGCTACTTACAGCCAAAATGATAATTGATATTATAAGAAACAGGGCTCAAAACGTTTTCTACTAGTAAATCATTCACTGGCCCCTTAAGAATTACAGGGTCAATTCTGTTCATAGAAAATTGTTTCATCCTTCCCCATCATTCCACAACATAACAGTCCCATTTCTTAACTGTAATTACAATTTCTTATATCTATGCAGCAATAAATTCCAGAAGTATTTTTACGTATCTTACAGTAAATCAAAAATCAAAAAAGGCTCCAAGTCCTGATCTCTGGTCCAAATGCTGAATTGCTCACAATTTTAGCATTCTACGATCAACCTGCCCATATATGGTTTCACTCAACCTGGAGCTTCTTCAGGATTCCCTACAAAAATAAAAACAATAAAATTAAAAACCAAATGATAAAGTACAAAATGATGGAAACGGTTAGTCATTTTCATCATACAAAAATAGCACACGCTGATGCTTGCGCCATATTAAGGATGAATGCACGCACATGCTAACGAAATACCATTCTTCAATGTTAATCAAAAGATGCCAGAGAATTTAAAGGAACCACTTCTACTCAATCTCCACATTCAAGACATTCAGAGAGATCATTTACCACGTGTGTATATATTCACATGGAGCCAGCCACTTCTTAAAATTCTGTGTGCTTGAATAAGTACATTTCTTAGCAATAAAAAAAATTGTAACTATTAAATTGTATTTTGTTGATTCATGCAATTGCCTGCCCCTGCCAAAAATAATATATGGGAAAGATTGAAAGACAAATTACAATGGGGATCATTGAGTATTGCTCTGCCATTCTGAGGCAGGGAGTTTTGGTGCCTCTGGTTAATCATTGGTTACAACAACAGCATACAGTTGAGCAGCTAGCTTTTTTTATTGTCAAGAAATGCAATTATTTAGGCAAACAGAATTTCAAGTAGTGGCTGGCTCAGTGGGAACCACAATATATTTTCATAGTTAATATGGTGCATGTGTCAGTGTTTGATGAGCTGTGTGTTATTTTTCAATGCTGAAGATGACTAACATTAAGGGTGAAGTGGGAATCCATTGACTGAAGCATACAATAGCCAAATGGCATCCACAAACATACAACTATATCTGTAGCTCACTAACACACTGAATAAATAGGTCCATCTAACGTTATCAAAAGCCTGTTCAGTGTTAAAGCTTACTAAAAGAAATGGAATTAGCATTTTTCTACCAGATTCCATAAATGTTTAATGTACAAGTTTAAGTTACAATGTAAACCGCTTTGATTGAAATGATAAAGAGGTGTAACCCCCCCCCCCCCCGTTAAATAAATAAATAAATGCCAGCAGCTTCCATAAATTAATCACTCAAATCGCCCTCCTATAAACCTTATCTGTCTTACCCATATAAGATCTAGCACTACCTCCGCAAGATGATCAGTCAAAATCTTTTTCAACAATTTATGGTCAAAATTCAGCAAAGAAATAGGTCTATAAGATTCTGGAATTTGAGGGTTCTGCCAGGGATCATAGTGATCAAAGCATACAGACACCCACAAAATGCCTGAAATTCTTCCCTGATCCTCAATGTGATTGTAGTCACCCCCTTTACCAATGCCGCCATCAACTTCCCTGTCTTATTTCCATACTGATAGAGCTTGAGCTGGTAGCACAACATCAATTTCTGTGCCCTCTTATAGATGAAGGTCACCAAGGTCATTAACACTGCCTGAACCTGAAGGGCCTTACTTTTAGCCAGTAGTTGATGGTGCTTATGAACGTATAGCTTTAATCTGAGCAATGCCCTGTTAATTTCCTGATTCTGCTGTGCCATAAAAGCAATAATGTCCCTATGAAGGACTGCCTTCACCATGTTCCAAAAATAATGGGATCAACCTTGAGCCTCATTATACTGCTCAAACTCAGCCCCGCTTCAGGCACAGATATTTCTGGAACTCCTCACCCCCATATAAAAAGACAGGGAAATACTGGGAATGGCTCCCTGGGCCCTCATTTTCCTAGGCAAAATGTATGCACATGAGTACATAGTCTGCAATCTCTGTGGGGCCTATTTCCATTCCCCTGAACAAGCATGAATCAATTGGGCACTAACAATCGATTCAAGACCGCGTTCCATGTGCTTGGGAACAATGAGTGTAGTCCTGATCTTGCAGGTGCAATACCTGCAAAATATCAATCAATTCCAGTACTTCACAGAACAGGGTGATCCCACGTGTGGCATGTTTTGAACCCCTACTCTGTTCACTGGACCAATCCATATTTGAGTCCAATACTGAATTAAAATCTCCCCATATATTAAAGAACCTTCCCTAAAATGATTTAGTAAATTTGTTACTGTCATTAGGAATCCTGATTCAAATACATTGGGGGAATAAAGGTTTCAGAGCACCACAGATTTGCCATATAACTTTCCCAGAACTACAACATAGTGCTCACTTTGGTCTTTGAGCTCCTGCTCACATTCAAAAACCACATTTTTATGAATAAGTATATCTACTCCTGCATTCTTTTCACCAGAAGAGTCCGCAAAGACCTGGCTCACTCACCATCTATGAAATTTGTGATGCTCCACATCATCCCGCAAAATCTTATCCCTTTTAACTGAGGACCCCAGACCATACACATTCCATGATGCACTATTCACTCACTCACTTATTCCACATCATCCCAAACCCCTAAGTAATCACATCACCATGCCACAATCTACCTCAAGAACCCCTCCACCTCAGCCTAGGGTTCCCTTCCAGTACCCTACTCATCTCCTCCAACTATGTGACTCTCTCAACTCCTCATTTCCTTACTTTCCCTTCCTCCATGTTCTCACACCCCTCCAGTATCATCTTAACCCACAATCCACTCATCTCTGAGACACTATCATGCATTGTGGTCCCTCCATCTCCCCCTTCCTGTCTACTCATTTCTCTCACCATGCCCAAACAACACATCCTTTTTTCTCCTTTACCTGCAGAGCATTCTACTTGTATTGAGGCCATCCCCCCAATCTATGAATTGCCAAACCCTCCACATCTTTCAAAGGCCCCCTACATCATATTATACACATCTAGCCTATCATAGGGATTTGTACACCTCCAGGCACTGCTTTTATACTTGAGGGTGGTACTCACAAGCACTTTATCCATTAGAGCAATGGAATGTCAAATGCACTCATCCATTAACATACAGAGCCAATCAAATTGTTTCTACACACCCCTTCCGTTTCACCCATTCAACCATCACCTTTACAGTCATTAGTCCCTTAGCCCCCAGTCTAATAAAACACAATATGCTGGGTAATAGTATCACAAGGAACTTATACAGTGCTGAGGTTCTCTCCCAGGGCCCCTACCAGTGAATAGCCTGCTCTCTTGGAGTCTTCCAATGGTCATTACAAAATCCTTAGCTGATATACATTCTGTCCAAGGCTGGGGCACTGCCAAAGGAAACATTTAAAACAAATACCGCCAAGAAGAAGAAGAAGAAGTGTGATACCCACTGATGCTTTTTATATATTGGCTTCATGGGACAACACAAACCTAGACCAAGCACCTTCCAGAGAACGAAGCTGGCCTTTCCACTAGGTGGACTAGTTGGTCACCTAGAGTGGCAGATCAATGATGGGTGGCATGATGGCCAAGCACTCCCTCCAAACATGGCACATCCACTGCTTCAGTACTGCAGGGGACCTTAAAACAGTGGTGCCATGTACATGCAGTCACGGCATGCCGCTCCTGCTCCCCTCCGCCGTGAGCATGCATTCTTCTGCCTTAAGGCTTGCTGTGGCAAGGAAGGGAGGAATTGCCATGGCATCCTCCTCCCCAGGTGAGACAATGGATGCCAGGAGGGGTGGCAGCATGGTGATTCCTCCCGTCCATGCCGCGGTGAGCCTCAAGGCTGCAGTAGCAGAATGGTGAGGGGGGGGGGGGGGTCTGCCTAGGGCAGCAGAAACCCTTGGGCCAGCCCTGCCAAAGAAAGTTTAGAAATTAACATTAAGTCTCTCAGTTGGCTGCAGTCCCTATCTCTACAGTCCAGAAATCATGTGTGGGGTGCATTTTGTAGGCATGGCTGCAATCATGTGGGGCCACAGTTTACACTTTCACAGAAGGCCCCCTCCATACATTCACTGTCCTTGACCTAACTCCCCCCCCTCCAGCCACTCATGCTGCCACTCATAGCAATCTATAGTAAAAGTTCTTTCTGCCTGCCTTGAACTTACAAAATAGAGATTCTGCAAATAAGTAAAGAATTACAAAAAAAGGCTGATTGTTGGGTTGATTCCAGCTGAGCACATGGGGCAGGGAATATGAAGAAGATTGACTATATTGTGATCTGGTAGGCTGGCAAAATAACGAACCTCAATGATTTGAGAGGGATCGTGGAAGTATGGTATGGAAGTCTGGTATAAGAAGCTTTATGAGCTAACAGAATTTTAAAATGAAACTGATAAACTACAGGCAGCCAATGTTCTGCAATTAGGAGCAGGGTGGTATGGTCAAATTTTGAAGCTTCATGTACTAATTTCACAGTCTTGTTCTAGTGTGAATCCAATTAACATGAAAAAAAAATCTATGTATATCTTCTTCTCTTTAAACTAAAGCAAATCTATATCGACCATGATAATAAGGAAGGGAAACTATTTAAGACTAATAAAAGAAAATATTTTTTCACTCAACGTGTAATCAAACTCTGGAATTTGTTACCAGAGGATGTAGTAAAGGCTGTTAGTGTAGCTGGGTTTAAAAAAGGTTTGGACAAGTTCCTGGAGGAAAGGTCCATAAACCATTATTAAGAAGGGACCCAGGATATCAATGCTTGACCCAGTATAAGCATTGCAGAACCTGTGTCTTTTGGGGAAACTGCTAGGTACGTATGACCTAGATTGGCCACTGTTGGAAACAGGATACTGGGCTTGATGGACCTTGGTCTGACCCAGTATGGCATCTCTTATGTTCTTATGTTCCCATTCCCAAACAATTGAGGAAAAGAAAAAGAGGCACTGCAACATAAGGAGGATGGTAAAGGGGAGATAAGGAGGGGAGGAGTGAAGGTGCTCTTAAGAGGGGAAACAGGGAATATGAAGAAGAGGAAGACAATGTGATGAGGAGCCATAGAAGAGGAATAGAGAGGAGAACAAAGGCCAGAGAATATAGAAGGTAGGAGAATCAAGGGATTAGGTGCACCTGTGCATAAAGTAGATAATGAGCAGATGACAGCTATAAAAGACAGCCCGTCACGGGGTGGGTGGATAGAGGGGAGGGGGGTGAGGTAGAAGTTATTCAGCTGAGAAGAGCTGAACAAAAGCGCAAATTAAAGGGAGCAGTGAGGTAAGGGAGCACACTAATAATGACAAATAAATAAATAAATATGTGGAGACAGACCGGTAGAACTCAAAGCAAAGCAGCCAATTCACCTTTCCAGGAGAGCTCTAGGAGAACACAGAATTGGATCTACTGGCCTGGACATGCAGACCGTGCCCCATTCAGGAGCCACGGTCCCCAACCAATAGCAACACCATCCTTTTCCTGTGACCTGACCCTTGATCTGGCAACCCAGATCCCCCTGCACCCCCTCACCCTTCCATCTCTGCCTGGTGCTTTGGTCCCCTGATGTCCAGGGAGATGGAATAAGTCCCCTGTCTCTGTGGCTGACCCCAGATGCACAGGACCAATCTCAGAATCGACCCTGTACATCCGGGGTCACTCTCTGCCCACAGCCCGCCCTCGCTCCACCTCTGTCCCACCACTCCCTCTCATAAACAGAGCTCTCCATACAAATCTTTATCTTTATTCGGCTTTTAATATACTGCTCAACACAAAAGCATCTGAGCGGTTTACAATTTATTTAGCTGCTTCAATACATCAAATGCTGCTTCGAAAGGGAATAAAACGCCATTGTTTAGAAAGGAAAGAGGAAGAAAGGTAAGCACATTGAAAGGAAAGAGAGTATAAGGAAGGAGAAAGAGCAAGACAAATTACCAACTCAATGGAGGGGGGGGGGAGGCAGGGGGGATTAAAGGCAGTACAGAAGAGGTGAGTTTTTAACATTGATTTGAAGCTGGTGAAGGAAGGTTCCATGTGGAGATTCAGAGGGAGTGAGTTCCAGAGTTTAGAGCCAAGAAAAAAGAAGGCAGAGTTACGGGTGGACTCCAGGTGTGCTTGAGACAAGGTTGGGAGGAACATCTGATTAGTGTGGATCATCCAGAGTGAGCATTGAGGGGTATGAAGGTGGACAAGTTTAGAGAGGTATTGTGGGGTACCAGTATGGATTGATTTATGGACTAGAGTGAGGATCTTGTACTGTATTAGGAAGGCAATGGGAAGCTAGTGAAGATGGATGAGGAAGGGTGTAATATGGTCTGAGTGAGAGGCATGTGTGATAATGTGGGCTGCTGTGTTTTGTACAAGTTGTAACCTACGTAATTGATATTGAGGGAGGCCTGCAATGGCAATGTTACAATAGTCTAACCGGGTCATTACAAGGGAAAGCAGCAGGGTAGTCAGGGAGGTAATGGAGAGAAAGTGGCAGATGGCGCTAATCTGTTTCAGGGAACAAAAGGAGCGACAAGTAATGGATGATATGTAGTCGCTAAAGGCCAGTGTGGAATCTAAAGTAACACCAAGATAGCATGAGGTAGGGACCAAAGGAATAGGGGAAGAAGAAAACAGTGGGGATAAAGAAGAGGAGGGCCTGCCAAAGGTGAACCCAGATACCCATGGTTTTTGTGAGATTGACATGAAGAAAGTTAGAGGACATCCAGGAGTCAATACATGAGAGATAGGCATTGAGAGGGGTGATGTCAGAAGCAGAGGGAATAGTGTGGTGAAGAAGAATGATATCATCTGCATAGTAGTATGCAGGGATGCTGTGTTGTTGGATCAGAAGGATTAAGGGGGCCAAAAAGATATTGAAAAGGAGGGGGGCTAGGTCAGAACCTTGCAGAATAATGGAGTGACAGGTGAGGAAGCTGAACTGGAGAGAACAGAGAAGGACCTAGAAGTAAGGAAGGAGTGGAACCAGTGGAGCACGGTGCCAAAAATCCCAGCACCATGAAGATGGGTGAGTAATGTGAAATGGTCTACTAGATCGAAGGCAGAGGATAGGTCTGTTCGTATGGGAAGCTCTGTCATCGGCAGGCTGGACATCCATACCCACTAAGCAGTGTTCAGAATGACCCCCTATAGCTCTAACTCTTAAATAAAAAAAAAATCTCGAGGACTTACCCAACTTCAGTTACACCCCCAGGATCCTGAATCATCAAAGCAGTCTTGGGGGCCATTGAGGTAGAAATAATCCCCATGCACTCTTGTTCCAGCAGCTGGCAGTTCTAAAATGGCATTGCATGACCCCCTAATTGTAGTCTCATGATACTACCTCTAGGGATCATGGATGGCAACAGCCAGAAGACGTGAGGAAGACCAATGCAGCAGCAAGATAGACTGGAAACCCCTATAATGACAGGATAATAATTGCGGAAGAAGATGATTGATGACAATTACAGTTATGGCGGATGGTGGACGTGTGGTCAATCTGTCATTCCATGATAGCTATGGTTGATCCGGCTGTCATGCTGGCTAGGCAGATGTCTCCTTCCTCTGTCAATGCTCCATTACTCATCTCTCCTAATAGAAATACCATTCTTTGGTCTACTGTTTAACAGTAGTTGTGGTCCTCTCTAGAACCTCCAAATGGTAATGGAAATTTGAAAAGAACATTGAAGAGAAAGCTCAAGGCTTGTTGATGGTGGTAGGCTGCTAGTGTCCCCTACTGGACTAGGTTCAGTTTTTCCTTGTCTCTAGTTCTTAGGGATGCATGCCAAAGTGGGTAGCAGAACAGAGGTGTATAATAACAATCCAAAGGAACTAAAAGAGATGCAAAGCAGCGGCCCAGAAAAAGCCAACACACACTGGTTGCAGAGCCATGCAATTAGGAGGGTGGTAAGAAACCATTATGGCATTTAAGGATGGTAAAAGTCATACAGTGACAAGCCTAAAGCACCCACAAAAGTGCAAAGCCAGGAGGATGAAGAAGAGTATTCCAGAAAAAGTCAAAGCAATGAGAGCATAGAGGAAGAGAGCCACTGTTTCCCTCACCCAAAGACAGCCAGTACAGTTCAATATGGGAGTAGTCTGCTGGACACCAACTGCCCCATCTGTCCCATTCCAGGCCCTAATCTTTCAATATTTTGATTTCTGCAATAGCATACTCCAAGAATTTCCCAAATATACCCTACATCAGCTAGAATTGACAGAACATATAGCAGCATGAATTATAATGTGAGCAAAAAATTCTGATCACATCAAACCAATACTCTAACAATTACATTGGCTGCCACTAACAAGTCAGATAAGGTACAAAATACTAATAACTATATTCAAGATCATGCATAACCTATCTGCGACATGCTTGAAAACCATCATACATGAAATAACTAATAAGAGAAATAGAAGAAAATGCACGCAGAACATGCTGGCTACTAGCGGAATTAACAAAAAGTAACCAGTCAACACGTAATAGAGACTTCTCCATGTATGCCCCAGATCTCTAGAATGCCATCCCCGAAAACCTCAGTAGTATCACCGAACTTATAACTTCTGTAAAGAATTAAAAATCCATGTATTCAGAGACTACTTCAAAGACTGAATATATATCACCTCAATTTTCAACCCAGAGAACTGCTCCAATTTGCAAATATGTTCATGTACTAGCCACCTGACACCCCCAGTATAAGACGTTTGATGTCCATAATTGTACAATTATGTTTATCTGTAAAATTTAATAGAAGTTGTACTGAATTCTAAGTTCCATGTAACGAAATTCAATTTACATTGTTTTATGTAAACCGCTTTGATTACCAGACTAAGTGGTATAAAACCCCCCTGAAAATAAATAAAAACATGCATAATATTCTGTGAACAATGGAAGGTACTCTATCCCCTCCCAACTTCACAACTGCTATGAAAGACAATACATGAAAAAGATTGCTGCAAGAAATATTATTGTATCATATCTTATGATTCTGTAACGGAATACATAGATTTTGATACAGTAACTTCTCCTGCCACTGGCTTTTTCTTATCTCAAAGTACAAAGGCAGTATAGAAACAGGAAGACAAAAGCACTTTCTGGAAAACATCACTGCTTAAATTTCTTCTTTTTATGATTTGATATAGCAAGATAAAGAAACCCCAGGCACATGTCAGCTTTGAATTTGCATGCCTTTTCTTTTTTTTTAAATCCTTTGTGCCAGACACAGCCTTTTGGCAGTAGCCACTAGTGAAGTTGGTATGTTTTGTTTTATTCTTTGCAGTTCTACCCCAACCATACCCCAACTTCTAGCTCTTCATTAGAATCCTAAAGCCCACATCAGCACTCTTTCCTCACCCTCTGAAAATTAGAGCTAAAATGATTCTTAGTCATTTGTGTTTATTGTGTGTTGCAACCCTGCTGTGATGTTAACAGCCACGGAATTTGCAGAAGTCGAGCACAGGGATAGGTTTCTCTGGCTGCCTGTTAAGCATTTGAAGCAGTATTGGCTCAAGTGCCTTGTGCTGGCCCATTGGTGACCACTCCTCAACCTCCTTCTCCTTCTACATTGGCTCCTGTGTGCCTGGGCCCATGCATATGCATGGCAAAAATGAAGTGCATGAATGGAGATTTATGAAAAGTTTCCAATCGTGTGCAATCAGTTTATACTGGGATGCAATGAAAATCGCGATGCTCATTACTTTTTCCATTCTGACAAAAACGAATGCACATGCTTAGAACATGTTATAACTATTCTCACAAAAATCCCCTCAAGGAGCCAGAAGACCAAAAACTATCTATATAGAACCCCAAACTGGGCAGAAAAAATAATAATAAACAAAAAACTAACAATAAAACAAAAAGAAAAACAAAAAAACAAAAACATCCAAAAACAACCAACAACAAAAATTGGGCATAAAATACAGACCACAGCTGAACCCCAGCCACCGAGAAGCCAGCCCGAACCGGAGGTCTTTTTCCTCCGGTTCGGGCTGGCTTCTCTGTGGCTGGTGTTCAGCTGTGGTCTGTATTTTATGCCCAATTTTTGTTGTTGGTTGTTTTTGGATTTGTTTGTTTTGTTTTATTGTTAGTTTTTTGTTTATTATTATTTTTTCTGCCCAGTTTGGGGTTCTATATAGATAGTTTTTAGAACATGTTATAAGGCATATTTTGGATAGTATGTGGAGACTGAAATTGAGACGAGATGTAGTGAATTCTGCATTATTTTAGAAATGGCTTTACTAAGTGTGGCGCCTTTTCTAAGTACATAGATGTGCAGCGGGAGAACTTACACATGGGAAAGATCAGTGGGAGAATCCCAGCCACTTATACATGTATGTGCTATCATTTCACAACTTATATGTGTAACTGTTGGCATTTACACATGCATGTGAGTCATTTTGCAAAATGTAGCTGCTGCTAGTTAACTACTGAGGATAGTAACATTTCAGTTTGGAGGGGGAAATAATCTAGGGGCATTAAGAATTATAGCCCCCTTAATCTTTTCTTAAAGGGCTGGCTGTAATGTGCACGTTTTAAAAACATACACATACCAGGAAGTAGATGTAATTTTGGAGGTGGAGAATTTTGTGCTTATACGTGCATTCTCTATATGACATGGGGAAGACACATACAGATTTTTGTGTTGCTCAGACCACACCTGGACCATGTCCCAACACCCCCTCCCCACCCTTGTCAAAACCTCCATGAACAAAGAACATTCAGTTTACATGTGGATGAGATTTAAATGTATTTATGTCTGATGATACACATGTAAATTTTGAATAGGGCTTCTGAAATAATCCCCTTTATAAAAATGTGTATGTAAATCATAAGTCCACCAAACTCCGAACATGCTGACTATATAAAGACACAAACCAAGTGCCCAGCCAGTTGCAGCACATGCACTTTTACATATGAGGCAATTTTATAAGATGACCTCATATGTAAACGTGCACTAGCATATGCTGCAGTGAAATAAACCTAGAGCCTATAGGTTTGAGCAGCAGGTTAAGAACCAGGAATGTGAAGTTTGAATCCCACTGTTGCTCCTCCTGATACTGGGTAAGTCACTTAACCCTCCATTGTCTTAGCTCCAAACCTAGGAGTATGTTTACTAATCAGTGGTAGCAGCTTCCATGTGATATCGGAGCCATGGCCCCATTTAATTCAATGGGGCAGCGGCTCCAGTATCGCTGGTTAGTAAACACACCCCTTAGATTGTAAGCCATCTGGGCTTTCTGAGAAATGCATGAGC
The DNA here is from genome assembly GCA_033557465.1 of Ichthyophis bannanicus. NCBI lineage: Eukaryota > Metazoa > Chordata > Amphibia > Gymnophiona > Ichthyophiidae > Ichthyophis > Ichthyophis bannanicus. Next base: position 207,179,384 of record CM066034.1, read on the forward strand.
TAAATCCAATATACAGTACCTGCAAAAGTTGTGGCATATGAGTCTATTTCATGGTACCCATATATAGTAAGTGGCTGAAAAGCAACAGGCTTACCAATCCCTCATTATGTGTCTTCCTTTTCAGGAGCCTTTCTTATTCCCTATATTCTGTTCCTAATCATTGCTGGCATGCCATTGTTCTACATGGAATTGGCACTGGGTCAATATAACCGAGAAGGCGCTGCTACAGTTTGGAAAATCTGCCCAGTTTTTAAAGGTAAGACATTTTGCATTATAATCCCATTTTTTGTGGTCTTAAATTCGGGGCAATTTTCAAACTGTGAACCTAAGTGCAAAATCTGCCAGGTACCTGTGACCTAGATTGGCCACTGTTGGAAACAGGATACTGGACTTGATGGAACTTGGTCTGACCCAGTATGGCATATCTTATGTTCTTATGTTCTTACCTGCTGGAAGACTTTATTTTCAAAGAGAATGGACACAGTCATTTTCTTTCTGAAAAATGTGATGGTTATAAAATACCAGCAGATTTTTGCACCTATTTTTAATCTGTAATTAGAATTTATGTGGAAGGTAATGCATAAAGATTTTTAAATATTTATTTATTTATTATTTATTTAATATAATTTAACTGCATTATTTTGAAATTACATCGAAACCATGTCCCCTGGAAAGACCTCCCTCTATCTGGTTAGAAGTATATGTGTTATGAAATGTTCCATGTACTTTTATCCAGATTAAGGGGTGTTTTTATAAACTGGCAGTAACGTTTTGCAGTTACCACATAGTATATGCCCAGATTACACGAGGTAACAGAAATGGCTCTGCATCAGCTGTTGGGAGCATTCCCAGCATCTGCCTATGAAGTTACTGTAAAGAAAAAAAAAACGTTCCCATGTGTTAACTGCATTGACATCTCAGAGGCACCTTACTGCCTCTTATTGAGGTGGTGTTAAGTGTCCTGCACTATTGGAGAGGTGGGGTATTTCTGCTGAGCATGGCCAAGATGGCTGTCTGAGGACTCTGTTTATAGGACATTGCTCACTCCTGGTCCTTTCCACTGCTGGAATAGCCCTGAAAGCTGCAATTAAGATGCCGTTTTGAGCACCAAAAATAATAAATCAGAGCAGCAGCAGTTGGTGCTTTCAGTACTGAAATGCCACAAAACTGAGCTGTTATCACTGAAGAAGCAAGTGGCAGTAAAGGAGATGTCTAGTGTTAGCGATCATATTATAAAGGAAATTTGCAGCCTGTGAAAACTAATGATGGCTCATTTAGAATTGTTGAAAGGGATCAAAGAACATATCATCACGTTAGCAGCTCAGTTAGCCAGCTTGCAGAAAAGAGTGGAATAGCTGGAGGAAACGGTAGCAACATTGATGCCACTCCCCTCAAAAGTGCAACAATGCACCCAAGAGATACGCCATCTTTACTTAGAAGTAGAAGACCTCTCAAACCAAAATTGTAGGAACAACCTGTGTATATTGGTGCAGACATGTGCTCTTTTCTTCAGCAGCTTCTTCCAGAGCTACTGAACCTGCAAATGTCTACCAGTCAAGATAGAGAAAACTCACAGGATGCAATGACAGCTCTTGCAAAGGGGGCAGCAGCTGAGACCCGTAGTTGATAAAAAATTACACTTTCCTCCTGTGCCGATGGCAGTCAGAAAGCGGAATGCTATTGTATCTAATGGACAGAAGCTACTGATCATGCCAGATGCAGCAAAGAATATGGCAGCAAAAAGGAAGAGTTTTTGGAGATGCTACCACAGTTAAAGCCTACACGCAAAACAAGGATTTCTACATATGGTGTGTATCAACCTAACTGTCCACAATATACCACACCTCCACCAAGTTACACTGATTTAAATGCCTGCTTAGTACCCAAGGAAAAATTTATAGTGCAGACCTCAGTACTGGGCATTTATAGCAGCTAAATCCAATGCTATACACTGCTCCCATCAATTGAATTCATCAGTCTCCACATATCCCTTATGTTTTTTGTCCCTTTTACCAGCATTTTTGCATTTAAAACTTGTTAAAACTTTCAAACTTGAATAAAATGAAAGAAGTACTTAGCTTCAAAAAGAGTGCCAAACTTCTACTCTTCTGCTTCAAATTGGGACTGTGCCAATGCTCGATTAAAGTTTTGCCAAAATTCTACCAGCTGCACTAATCACACTTATTCATGATGGTGCCATCTTCACACCTTTATCGTGAAAAGATTGGTCGGCGCAATGTGTCTACCTCCAATTCCTATTTTTCTATGTTTATTTTGTTGCCAGTGAGATGTTATCATAGTTGTTATTTAACAAATGAAATTGCTAATTTGATAACAGAAGGATATAACTGGCCTTTGTGATTAATAAACGAATGCTAATATTAGATTTGAAAATAGTGTCTTATGCTATTTGTAGTGGCAAAAGCTAACACACAGTAAGTTTGTGTGCAAACTGCAAGACATAGTCCACACCCTTTCCCTGTTCATAACCCTCCCATCTCTCACCTCATTCCATGCTATGCACATGGAATGATATTATATAAACCTTTTACATACATAAGATGCTGTTTTATGCATGTAAAAGGCCTTTTATACAATTAGTAAACATCTAAAAGCACTGTAGTGCAAGCAGGCACATGCTTGTAGAGTAGGCATGCTCAGAGGAGGAGTGTGGGCAGAGGCACAATTTATGCACACATTTCATAAAATATACATGTCTACATGTACTTTCCCTTACTTGATTTGCAGCTTGTCATGCTGTGAGGGCTTGTGTGCATCAGTGATGCTGAGAGCTAGGCTATCAGTAGCTTAACTACTGTCAGGGTCTCCCAAGACGTACAGGTCTCAGCTGAGGTGCCAGACTAAGACAAACCACCCTTCTGGGCAGAAGAAGAATGAGTTGGTGTTGGTGACAGAGGATTACATTTCTGTGACAATGGTGCTGATTCTGTAAGGTGAATAGTGGGGCTGCACATTGTACCGGGACATGCAGCCCCGCTATCCGCCTTGCTGGTATTCTGCCTCCGTCCCCACTGCACACACAGAGCTGCTGTGTGTGCTGCGGGGGATGGAGGCATGACAGGGGCAGAGAGTGGGCGGAGGATAGGCAGAACCAACCCCTGGACATACAGGGTCAATTGTGCTCACGATCCTGTACATTGGGGGGGTCACTGGAGTGACAGTCTGTTTATTTCACTGCTGAGGTGGAATAAGCGGCGGCTTATCCCCTGGATCAGCAGGCCAGGACACTAGTGCCAGTGGCGGTGTGGCGGGTTGGTCCCCGCCACCCGATTGGGGCATTGGCAGTCTCCATCGGGCTCAGGCAATGGGGATTCAGGGTCCTTGGAGGTGCAGGACATGCAATGCCGCTGGGAGGATGCCTACACGGAAGAAAGGCCTGGCAATCTACTTCTGCATCTTGCCACAAAAACCCAATGGATAGTCGCAACAAAACAAATTGCACTATAGTGCTGGAAGTTGAGACCTTCAGGTTAGAAGACACTCAACTGGCTACTGGGGATGAGCTGAAGACTTTTCAGAATTAATCCAGCATTTATAATGTGGCTGGATCAAAACTCTCGGGGCGTCTGATAGTTGATGAAGCTGTGCATGAAATAGGGTCAGAAGCTGCAAAGATGTCTTGCATACTGGGAAATAGAATATAAGACGCCTGAACTAAGGGAAGTTAAAGGTGATCAAGAATGAAATGAAATGTGTACAACTCAATCTGTTGGGTGTCAGTGAACTGAAATGGACTGGCATCGAGCACTTTGCATCTGATGATTACATGGTATACTATGCTGGAAATGAAAGACAAATAAGAAATGATGTAACATTTATAATTAAGAAGAAGCTTGCAAGAACTGTAATGAAATGCAGTGCATTAAGTGAACGCTTAATTTCTATTCATTTACGGGGAATGCCCATTAACACAAATGTTATTCAGGTATATGCCTCAACAACAGTTGCAGAAGAGGATGAAGTTGATGGGTTCTATGTACAAGTTCAAGCTGAAATTGACAGAACATGCAAACAAGATATCCTGATATTCATGGGTGATTGGAACACAAAAGTTGGCAACAAAGAAGGCAAAGTGGTTGAAAAATAAGGACTTGGCAACAGAAATGAAGCTGGAGAAAAACTGATAGAATTCTGCAAGACCAACAATCTATTTATCTCAAACACCTTCATCCAGCAACACAAGCGGTGACTGCACACATGGACATCACCTAATGGATTGTACAAAAATCAAATTGACTACATCTGTGAAAGTCAACAATAGAAAAGCTTAATAACCTCAACAAAGACAAAACCTGGAGCAGACTGTGTTATAGCTTACCAACTACTAGTATGCAAACTCAAGCTAAAGTTGAAAAAGAGCAAGCCACTCATGAACGTAGCAATATATGACCGTGAAAATATACCATCAGAACTGATTTGCTACTTTGGATATAGATAACAGAGCACCAAAAGAATTATGGGATGACATCAAGAAAGGTGTGCTCGAAGAAAGTGAGAAGTCTCTAGAAAAGGTGAAAAAGCAAAAATGGCCAAAATGGATGATGGAAGAAGCACTGAAAATTGCCCAGAAACGCAGAGAAACTGAAGCCAGAGGAGAAAGAGAGACAATCACAGAACTCAACAGAGATTTCCAATGTGCAGCAAGCTGGAACAAAGAGAAGTATTACAATTACACATGCAAGGAAATAGAATTAGAAACTCTGAGATTAAGAACAAGATTGGCTTTCTTAACGCTACGCGAAGTAAAGAGAAAATTCCAGCCTTGAATTGGAATGCTACAAGATGCTCAAGTATCCATGTTGAATGATGCTGAGAAGATCAAGAAAAGGTGTAAAAAATAGAGTCATTATACCATAAAGATGAAGCAGACCAACAGCAGTTTCAACCTGTACCTTATGATCAGGAATCATTGGGGATGATAGAAGATATTGAAGCAGCATTGAAAATCTTATGAAAAAACAAAACAGCAGGCATTGATGGCATTCCTATTGAAGTATTCCAGCAATGGCTATTACCATACTTAAAAGGCTCTGCCAGGAAATTTGGAAGACAACTTCACTGCTAAATGACTGGAAAAGATCTGTGTTTATACCAATACTGAAGAAAGGTGATCCAACTCATTGGAAATTATTACACACTCGCTCTGATCCACATGCCAGCAAGATTCTACTCAAGATCATTCAACAGAGACTACAACCATACTTGGAACGAGAAATGCCTGAAGTGCAAGCAGGGTTCAGGAAAGGGCCAGAAACAAGAGACATCATCACGGATGTGAGACGGATCTTTGAAAAGACAAAAGAATACCAAAAGGATATCTTTATGTGTTTTATTGACTACAGCAAGGCTTTTAACTGTGCAAACTATGAGAAACTCTGGGCCATATTAAGAAGATTGGGTATACCAGAACACCTGAGAGTTCTCTTGCACAACCTTTACATTGATCAAGAAGCAACAATTCAAATGGAAGAAAAATAATGGTTTAAAATCAGCAATGGTGTACAATAAGGCTGCATACTCTCCCCCTACCTATTTAATTTATCTGCAGAGCAAATCATCAGAGAAGCAAGATTGTATGAAGACATCTGAGGTGTGAAAATTGGTGGAAGACTCATCATAAACTTCACCATGCTGATGATACCACAATACTGGTTGAAAGTGAAGATGATCTGAAACATTTGCTTCTCAAGATCAAGGAATATAGTCTTAAAATTGGCCTGCACCTTAATGTAAAGAAGACAAAGATCCTGACAAATGGCAAAATCAGTAAGTACATCGTTGATGGAAAAGAAATTGAAATAGTGGACAACTTTAACCTGCTTGAATCAATAATCAATTAAGAAATGACAAGTAGTTGAGAAATCCGATGACTCTGCTCTTGGCAGATTGGCTGTGAAGGACTTAGATGATTCTCAAGAGCAGAGATGTCCCTCTCCATTCAAAGATTCAACTTATCCAAGCCATGGTGTTTTCAATAATGTCATATGGATGCAAAAGTTGGACAGTGAAACAGATAGACAGGAAGAAAATTGATGCCTTTAAATTATGGTGCTGGCAAAGAATACTGTGTATACCATGGACTTCCCAAAGAACAAACCAGTCAGTGCTAGAAAAGATCAAACCTAGAAGTTCAGATGACAAGACTTAGACTTTCATACTTTCGACACAATGTGAAGAGAGAGATCATTAATGAAAGACATCATGCTTGGCAAGGTTGAAGGTCAACGCAAAAGAGGAATGACAGCAATGAGATGGATCGACACAATAAGAGCAACTATGGATGCCACTCTATCAACAATGAGTGGCCTGACTGAAGATCAAACAAAGTTTAAGAAAACTATCCAGAGGGGCGTCATGAGTCGACACAATATCGACGGCACTTAGCAGCAGGTACTTTATGCATTCACATTTACATTTGCTTTTGAGAAGGCGTAATGTGCATGCCATCAATCTAGATACGATTTCTGCAGAATTTGTGTTAATATGAAGACACATAGGCACCTCTGTGTCTTTATGAAATTGGCACCTTCCTGCCCTAAATTTAGATGCATAAAGTAGCACAAGCTAAATAAGCCAGCGCAGTAACTGCTAGCACATACTAGGTCACACGCTAAGAGGGTCATTCTGTGCCACGATTAGTGAGGATGTAAGTCCTGCCTGGATGTACATCCCTGCTATTCATATCCTTGCCGCTCCCGGTACAAAGGCTCCCCATATGAAGTGTGCTGTTGTACGGGGAACCTTAGATGGTAGCAGGAGGGGGCAGTCTGGAGGCGGAGTGAGGGCAGGGCAGAGGCGAGCCGTGACCCTGGACATACAGGCCGATTCTGAGGTCGGCCCTGTATGTCTGGGGTCGGCCACATAGACGGGGGATGCCAGAGCCGGGTGGTGGTGACAAAGTAAGGGGGCACAGTGGGATCCTCGCAGCCTGACCCTGATCATGTGAGGCTGGATCGGGGTCGGGCTGCAGGGAAAGGACATTGGGTTTTGTGCTCGCTGATCATGGCTCCTGAATGGAGCCACAGTGCATGGTGATGGGATGCCATGGCACTGCGGATCCATTCAGGAGCCTGGCTGAGTTAGCTGGGGATCTGCTGGGCATGTGGCCCATCAGATTCGGGGCTGATCCTGCGGGCACATCTAGCCCCCCCGCAGGATCAGAATCAGGTGCTACCACTGTATGCCCTGATTCTGAGGGGCTGCACAGGCTGGATGGTCAGACTAGAACTGGCCTCTAAGAGGATAATTTTATAAGGAGGTGCCTATTTTAAGCATGAAAGTAGACGCCTATTTGGGTACTATTTTATAAAGAAAAGTAGGTGTCTCTTTTTATTCAATACTAGCGTAAGTGGCAGAGATTGCACCCTAGGTAAAGCTGTGAACATTTATACCAGCCCTAGAATTGGTATGAAGGTTCTGTGCCTAAATTTTCATGTATGCATATAAATTACAGTGTTTATAATCTGCATGTATACTCCTGCGCTCCAGTCATTCTCCACCCAAAGTCCGAGTATGCACCATTAAATCAACATGTATACTTTTACATTGTACTCTTTTATAAGAGGTCATTTACTCGCATATGTGGCCACATGTAGATGTAGAATAAATTTGTCACTTTTAGGTACATATATTATCAGCTAAAGTAGGCAATTCCTTATAAAATTGCCCCTTAAATGGCTGATTTTATAATGCTTGGTTAGATTTATGTGCATTTTTTATCTGCATATTTCATGTCTTTTTTTATAAAGTCAAGAATGTACATATTATATGACATAGAGGCATAATTGGTTGAAAATGCATGCAAATGTAAGGCATGAATGTGTGTAAATTATAGGGGCATGTTTTCCTAAGCTTCACATCAGTAGAGAGCGATAGAAAATGAGCACGGGTTGGTGCTCGACCTGAGAAGATGCAAATGTATGTTTGTATAGTATATATGAGTACTCATGTAGTTTATAAAATATTCATATACATCACAGCTTCACAGTTCCACCTAATCTACACCTATGCATAGTGCGCATCTAAATAAGCCTGATTTTGTAGGCACAGATACTTACACTTATATGCAGGGCCAGTCCAAGAGTATCTGATACTCTAGGCAACCTTCAGCTAAGTGTGTCCGCCCCCCTCCCTCAGGTATTCAGCATTTCCAATTGCCTTCCAACCACTCCCCTCGCCCCCCCTCCCCTTCTAGGTTATTCAGCATCACTCTTTGCCTTCCCTAGCTCTTCCCCAATATGTTCCCTGCCTTTCCTAACCCCTCTTGGGTTGCTCTTCCCCCCCCCCCCCCCATCCCACATTATTTCAAGCATCTCCCTATATTCTCTTGCTTGGCCTACCTCATTGCTGCTGCCATGCCGCTGCCAAAAGGGCTTGAGGCACCAAATAAAAGTCAGCATGGGCCATTGAGCTTTGTGTGCATGCTAAAGACCTGCAACATATTCAAGCCCCTTTTACATAGTCTAGGTAACTTACGAAAAAAGAAGAAACTACAGAAATATACATTCAACCTTTTCCCTGCAAAAAACCTCTCAGTTCTGTAGAATCAAAGAAAACATATCTCTTGCCTTTATATAAAACAAGACATTTAAGTGGGTACTTCAAAAAGAAGGAGCCCCCCCCCCCAGTCAAGACATTAGGCCTGAGCTCTAAAAGATCCTTCCAACGTCTCTAAGTCACCTGTGAAACGTCGGGGAGCACTTGAACAATTTGACCAAATTATTTTTCTTGCTTTCTAGTAAAGGGTAATCGAAGGATCCAATCCTTATCTACTTCTGCCAAGAAGGTAACTAGGAGGGTTGCCCGCGTAGGAATATTCTCTACAGACATCTCTAAAAAAACAATGCATCCAAGCTGGGATAACTGATCAAAATCTTGTCCACATCCCTTGCACCTTTCAACACCTCTCTAACCTCTTTTTGGTATATAATAAATCTTTGACAATTTAAGCAAATCAGGATCTTCTAACTGTAAAACATCTTTCAAATATTTAAAATAAAGAATAAAGAATAAAAGAAAATGACTATGAGGAAAATTAAAAAAAATGTAAATTTTTAGAACACAAAGCATTTTTTAAATATTCATTCTGATAATGAAGTATTAAAGAGGAGATGAGGTCCGCCTAAAGAACAGAGACCTGCGGTTCACATTTCAAAAACTATATTGGTCTCTTGTTCAGTCAGGGTACCTACCACCTCCTAAAACACAGACATTTTGGACAAAGAAGATTGAAGAGAGAGCGTCAGCATCGCTTTTCCCATGTCACTCCTCTTCTCAAATCCCTTCATTGGCTTCCCATCCGCTTCAGGATCCAATTCAAACTCCTCCTCTTGACCTATAAATGCATTCACTCTTCAGCCCCCCATTACCTATCATCTCTTATCTCTCCTTACATCCCCTCTCGCGTTCTTCGCTCTTTGAACAGCCTTCGCCTATCTATGCCCTCCACTCGTACTGCTAATTCTAGACTTCGCTCCTTTCACCTGGCTGCACCCTTTGCCTGGAACAATCTACCCCCGTCTGTGCGCAATGCCCCCTCTCTGGACCTCTTCAAGTCCAGATTGAAAACCCATCTCTTCTCTATTGCTTTCTGTTCTTGATTCTTGTTTTTGCTCTTCTTGTTTATTGTATACTTTGTCTTACTTGATTGTATTTGTATTTTGTGATCTTCTTGACTAGATTGTGAGCTCTGATGAGCAGGGGCTGTCTTTTCTTCATGTATGTACAGCGTTTCGTATGTTTGAAGCGCTTTATAAATGTTAAATAGATAGATCAGTCCTCATTACAACTTGCCAAATGTCCTAAGAGAGATATCCTTAGGAGGTTGGACGTGTTCCTGAGATGGCAAAAGCTCAAAAAGCTTAGGCAAAGGTCCTGATGACTTAGCAACAAGCTCCAGTCTTAGAAAAGATTCCGGCAGTGGGGTTGACCCAGGGCCAGCATGACCCTCTTCTACCAGAGGTGGGGTGCAACCCCAGGAGAGTCAAACCATGCTGGGAGGGATATGAAAGCCCAGTAATAGCAGAGAGGGGAAGGAAGATGCAGTACTCACTGATGGCAACATTCCATCTGCCACCGAAGGAGTGCAAACCTCCTCCCGAAGATTCAAAGTCTTAAGGTGTAGATCCATAGGACCGATGACTTTTGCAGTGTTTGAAGTTGACAGTAGGAGCCTTCTTTTTATGCTTCTCCGTTACAGGTGGCAAAATCCTCTACAGCTCTTACATGCTCTGACGGGGCTCCAAAGGGGCAGGACCTGCCCCTTTGGGCATGCCTCTTCAAAGAATGTGCCCACGGCTGCATCCTACAGTGGTGTTGGATGTTTTGAAGTCCTGAGTAGCAAGGTTACTCACTGACTCAGGTCTAAGGATCCATTGAAGAGGCAGATGGAAGAAAAACCAGGAAACAAATGCTCTCATTGTCCCGCGGCGGGGCTAAATGTTTTAAAGCCCTGAGTCGCAACATCACTCACTGACACCGGTCTGAGGATCCAATGAAGAGGCAGATGGAAGCAAAACTAGGAAACAAACACTCTCCCACCTTTTCAAACAGTGGGAGTTTAGAATTCCGCATTGCTCTCAATTTTTCCATTAGAAGCACCTTATTCATTTGCACATGCCAGGACTGAATTATAGGTACTTGTATCAATTTCCAAAAGAGTGCTATCTCACAACGTGCATCTATTGCACAAATGTGCACAAATTTACCCTTATCCCCCTGCCACCCAACTCCCATCACCCTCAACAGCACCCCTTCTAATACCCATTCAACCTCTAATGTTTGATAATTTTTACATCTAGAATAGGAACCATTTCCTTGCTGTAGTACACTGAAATTTCAAATTCTCCTTCTGCCTACAAAATTGTATAAACTGTTGCAATGACTCATGTCCCCTCCCAAAGGCAAAAATATCATCCAAATAACATTTCCATAATTTCATATGCTTCTCCCATTGTGGCTTATATATAAAATCCTCTTCAAACTATGTCATGTACAATGTTGCCACGGTGGGGGCAATGGTAGTACCCATTGCCACCCCAAACTGTTGATGATAAAATTCATTATTGAAGCAGAAATAGTTATTACAAAGAACCACTTGTAACAATTGCATAACATATGCTTTGGGAATCCTAGGGATCAAATTTTATTGCCAATCCAACTTTTCAATGCACCTCCAATCACCTCCAATGCTTCTTTTTGATCTATATTCATATACAACGATGTTATATCAAAAGTCACCAACCAGATTTCTCCTTCCAAATTATGGATGGTGGATGGCCAAAATATTGACAAGATGTATGGTATCTTGTAAATAGGACTTGGATCCTTTTGCTAATGGATTAAAATCATATCAACAATTTGAAACAATGGTTCTAAAATGGACACAGTCACTGAGACTATCGGGCGCACAGGGGGACCTACCAACAATTTGTGTACTTTTGGAATGATATAAAAAACTGAAACAAGAAACTTTCTTTCTGAGTAAGATAGCCCTTTTGAAATCCTAGTTTGATTAAATCAGATACTAATATCTGCAAATCTAGGGTTCAATCACTAATTAATTTTTCATAATATTTAATATCCCCCAATTGTCGGTAAATTTCATTATCAACAATTGGGGGAAGAACAAATAAAGAATATTTTTATAAAAGTACTTGAGTTTGATCAACAGGATCTGATAATGTATAGTGAAAAATGGAAATAGTTGAAGGAACTATATAAGAAACATAAGAGAACTGTTGCATAATTCTGTCTTGTCTCAATATATAAGATTAGGCACTTCACCATAAGGACTGAAGGTGTTGAAGCAGCCTAAGCTGTTTTGTGATGATGAGAAATTTTTACATAAGTGTAATGGGATTCTAATGAAATGTACTTCGGACTTAATGTTATTATTGGTTGAGACATCGTCTAAATCAGAGGAACAATGATTGGAGTTGATTAAAACATTGGAACAACAATTGAAAGAGAGTACAACAGAGGAACATTTTCAGAAACAACTAGAAGATGAAAAAGAGTGGTAAATAAATTTAAGGAATTCATTAAAGTTGGGAAATTAAAGAAATTGTGTCGGGATCAGGCTGAATTATCAAACCCAGAATGTGTTTCTTTGGAGGAATGTCATCGGACTTACAAAATCGGAAAGTCTGTTTTGACTATACATCTGGAGAGTCTGATTTTTTTTGCAGATTGATTGTCAAATTGTTTGCTAGCCTGAATGCAATACCTGGGGATGATTTCCTAGTGGCCAACCCTTCAAAATGCATCCCTGCAGAACTAACATATCATTGTATAGTATTGTGGACTTCCTTCCACTTTTCTTAAAGCGTGGAATACAGCTGGTCTGGGCTTTCAAGATAGTATTTTTAAACAACACCCAAGCTTGATGTAAGTCTTTAACCTTTGCAACTGCTCTTTTTAGTTTTTTCTGAACTATTTTCCTCATTTTATTATAGTCTCCCTTTCGAAAGTTAAAAGGTAGTACTTTGGATTTCCTTGCCATCCTTCCTCCATTAATTAAATCAAACGCGATCATGCTATGATCACTATTGCAAAGTGGTCCCAACACCTTTATCTCTTGCACCAGATCTGGTGTTCCACTAAGGACTAAGTCCAAAATGGCTTCCCCTCTGGTCGGTTCATGAACCAGCTGCTCCAAGAAGCAGTCATTTATTTCATCTAGAAACTTTATCTCCCTAGCATGTCCTGCCATGACACTGACCCAGTCAATACCGGGGTAATTGAAATCACCCATTATTATTACCATTCTGTAACTTTTGTTAGCTTCCCTGATTTCTTTGAGCATTTCATCATCCATTTCTTCATTCTGGCCAGGCGGCTGAAAGTACACCCCCACTGCCAACACCTTCCCCTTTTTACATGGAATTTCTACTTAGTTTAGCTAGTTCCTCATGAATACAGTCCTTTCTCTGGGGACTTGCTTTGTGTTGAAATTTCCTTCTCACTGTTATGTTATATATCAAGATAAATCTTTTCTTTTTTTTGAGCCCAAGCAACTCATGGAAATCTTACCGACTAGAAAGAGCCTAAAGTAACCATAGAGTCCCATATGGCTGGCATTTAAGTTTCCACTTGCCTTTATTGAAAGTATTTCTGTGTTTAGTTTAAGATACCTGTGCATGCCCTTGCTGTAGGATTATTTCCTGTAACCCCCCCCCCCTCACCTTCTTTTCTTTTAAATTATGGTTATTGATTTTGCTTGTTACATTTTTTTTCTCCTCGTTTGTTGTGTTGACCATTTTCTATTTCATTCATGTTCATGCCTGGATGTGTATTGATTAAATAAAAAAAAAATGGACACTCAGGATCACATCCTGATGCATCGGGGAAGGGGCTGTCCACAGACTACCCCTGTAGCAAAATACTGGACCTTGTATCCCCCCCCCCCCCCCCCAGAGCTGAGAGAGGGAAGGACCTGGTCATGCAGAGCTGCAAACTGTGAAGGAGAGGGAGTTAAAGAGAGTGGAGGAAGAGGTGGTATAGGAGGCGATGGCATGTAAAGGTGGGAAGGGGAAAGGGAGATAAGGAGGAGGTAGATGGACAGGCTGGAGATCCACTGTAGCTACTGGTAAACCCAGTCTGTCCAGTCCGTCTCCATACTGGACCAACTACTTCTCCTTGAGGTCTCCAGGAACTTTGAGGACCCAAGGATTTGCTGCATCTCATGTACCTGTGATGTGAGAGCAGCAGGGCTTTGTTGCAATCACAAGGTTCCATGACCTCATGCTGACACACCTGGAAGGGCTGTGAGCAGAGATATGTACCATGGCAGAGTGTCCTAAACCAGCTCACGACATGTATTTCTGTTCCAACTGCTCTAGATAGAAGGTGGGAAGTAGGCCACAGACTACGTGTTTGAGGGTTTGGAGTTTGTACTTTCTATGGGACATTTATGAGCTGAATTTTCAAAAAGGCCGATATTCAAATGCCATAGCGATTAAACACAGCGCCTTAAATATTGGAGGGATATTCAGAGGCAGCATCCATATAGGAGCTGCCACTGACTATCAGGGATGAGCAGTACAATCTGGGTAACTGCCAGTGTGATATTCAGCTGGCACTTACCTGGATTGCCATTTAGGACTGTTTTTCATGCAGCATAAAAGTGCCGACTAAATATCGCACTGATTGGATAAGTGCCAGCACTTATACGGATTGTGCCAACACACCCTCACTCCATCCATGGATCACCCCTACACTAACTGGATCATGCCGCAGAATATCGTGATCAGCATCCTTAACTGGACAGCCTCCTGTTGGTCTACCAGCTATGGATTCTGAATATCGGCCTTTATATCTCATTGTTAAAGTAGCCCCAGTTGTCTAATAAATAAAAAGTGTTTTGGGCTAAGTTTTATTTATTTATTAATTATTTACAACATCATCGTGACATATAATCCAGATAAGAAAATAGCTGCGGATAAAACCCTCACTATTCCAATTATGCAGCTCTCCCCCGTCAATGGCTACTATGTGTGTCTTAGAGCCCTGTCCTGGGGCATGTGAATGCACCTGTATGCCTATAATGGAGGCCCAGCCTATGATACTAGCCACCCATGGCATCATGGGGATACAGAAACAACTGCATGCCCTCTACCACCATAGCAGCCCTGCATCACACTCCGCTATCTGGCTGATAAATGCTGGCCAGGTGTGTAACAGATGCATACACCTTTTCATGTCAAAAGCACCCATTTCCTGCTTCACAGTGTTAGTGCCATCATCACTGATTGATCCAAGTAATGTATAGGACCATGGGCACTGACCCACATACGGACAACATGTTTGGATACCCATGCTGGCATTCACAATATGTCTGGTGTTGCAATATGTCTGGCAATATGTCCACAGAGCATAGGTTAGTATCTCCCTACAGAGGACACAAAAAATATGAATTCATTGTCAGGGGTTGTCCATGCCTGAACATGGCTGAATGTGTTTATAGTTGATTTCACAAACATTTACGCAGATGTCACCATTTGAGCAGAACACCTTTGCCATCACAGCCATACTCCCTTCCGTGGCCTGAGGCTACAGCTTCCATATCTGGATGCCTCTGGTTCACCATCAGGGCTGGCCCGTCCATTGTGCAAGAATATTGTTTGCACAGAGTCCTGTGTTGGTTCATGTATTATTTGAGTGTACTGTAGGTTCTTCATTGCCTTCTGGAATGCCTGTGCATCTTTACTTGGTGCCAATGGGATGTTGATGTCACCAAGCAAGATTTAGAAGGAGCCGGAGAGGCCCTGGCTCACCTCTGACAGCTGCCAAAGTGAAGAGCGCATTTTTTCTTCACTTCAGCAGCTGTATTATAGTATAGGCCACTGGCGCGCTGAGTTCTGGGAAACAGGAAGTTCCCTTTGACCTACAACACACCTCTAAAGCCTGTTGAACAGCCGCGGGTCTCTTCGGGGAGAGGGGGCTAAGACTGGAAATTAGCTGATGGGGAGGGGGGCTTGGACTAGAAATGGGCTGAGTAGGTGTGGGAGATAGGACTGGAAATAGCTGATGGGGCGTGGAGCTTGGACTGGAAATGGGCTGAATGGGGGGAGGGGGGGGTGGAGCTAGGACTGGCAATGGCTGATGGGGAGGGGCTTGCACTGGAAATGGGCTGAGTGGGGGGATCTAGGACTGGAAATAGCTGATGGGGAGGGGGGCTTGGACTGGAAATGGGCTGAATGGGGGGGGGGGAGGAGCTGTTATAGGTTATGATGAGTGCTTCTGATTTGGTGTAGTCTATATAAAGTTTTGTTGATGTAGCCAGTTGGTCATTGTTTCTAGGCAGGATATAATCCTGGAGAAGTCAGGTTGAGTGGTGTGGAATGGGGCAAAGACCATTATATTGTCCACACTCCACCCCAGAACTATATGGATAGTACCAAGGAAGTATGGAGGAATATTCAGCAGTAATATCCATATAGTTCTGCTGAAAATCCAGCAATTAGAGCAAATATCCTGATAACAGCTGATGTGGAGTATTAACTCATGAAATTTTAAGCAATCCACTTTTCCAAAACATTTCTTGGTTGCATTTTTTTTTTATCCTGGCTTTTTGTGACTTGAAAAATTCTAGCATGCCAATCTGTGGAAACTGCATTTATTAGAAATGTTGAGTAAGTTCACAGAGATCCAGTCAAATAACATTAGCATAACTCCTGTTCAATAATATAAATCGTTTACTGCAGTAAGCGATTTGCAAATTTCTCACCTGGGTGCAAATCCCACAGGCATTTTGTCTCTATGGACTTTGCCCCTAATTTTCAAATGGAATGTATGTATAACCTTAACCTGGGGGAGGTTAATTTTATATAACCTTTCCTTTATGTGAAGCATGTTTTACATGTGCATGCAGGTATACCCATGTAAAAATAAAGTCTATAGCCAGATTGTGTCTGCTTTGTGCTTAAACATTTACAGGGGCGAAGTATGGCTAGAAATGGAGCAGAGTTGCAATGTACGTCCTTATTTTATAAAATGTACATGTACATGCATGAGTGCATACATACATTTGCACCTTCATTTGTGAATGGGAATTTCTGTGCTATCTGGGGTCACTTTAGGGGCCTATTTTATAAAGGCACATGGGTACCTATTCTGTCTTTATAGGGTAGACATAAAATAGGTGCCTTTTTGGATTTTTCACAAAGGCTTCCTATTTTGAAATTAGTCCTGTGTGGCTAAAATTTAAATGGAAAATATTACAAGTACTTTTGAAAATACAGGAGAGCATATTCAGCTATGGCAGCCAGCACTGTTAAAGTGGCTGGCCATCACTGCTTTAATATAGGACTGATTAGTCTGTGCCGGACCACATCTGACCATCGTCACCAAATATCTAGTTTGGGCAGGTGGAGGCAGATTCTGAAATGGGCACTTCCGGGATGTCCAGACACCCAAAAATGTACGAGCCCAATTTGTACGCGATTCTCCAACTGCGGGAGCTATACTTTCCCATAGTTGCAGAATCAGGGCACTTAGATAGCCCGGCATGGCCCCATTTCCACCATGGGAGATGCCCATCGATGTGCCCGGCCAGCCCTCTCAAGGTGCTGGCTGGTGTTCCGGTGCAGCAGCTTCCTATCTCCATGACACCGGCACGTCCAGCAAAGCAACCAAGTGCTGGGATGCTGACCTGACCACTCACCTCTCTATCTGGTTCTCAGGGGGGCCCCCATGGATGGGATAGGGCGCTGGATGCACCCCCATGGTGGTGTGATGCAGGTCGCATTCAGAGCGGTGCCTAGCACTTAATCCACCTTCAGGGTAGAATAAGCTGGGAGTCCAAGTCACTTCCATACAGAGGCCTGACCTGAATGACTTCTGTACATCCCAGTGCTTGGCCACGTCCCTGCTTCGCCCCAGCAGCACCCCCTCCCGCCTCCATCCAGCGCTCCCCACAAAACAGCCCTGTGTGTGCAGGGGAAGCCTGGAGCAGAGAATTCGGTCCAGGAGCTATGCGCAGGTTGTACTTCCAACCCCACTATTCCTAAATCAGAATGCCCCCCATAGCATTTTAGCTAGCTGTTCAGTGACAATATTCAGCTGCTGACCAGATAGCTAAAATTCTTAAAGTTCGGATAGCCTTTTTTGCGTCCTAACTTTAGATGTTTTAGTTAGTCAGTTAGCAGCTCGATGTCACTACTGATTGGCAAGGTTTGGTGCTCCTGCTCTGCCCTCAGAGTACTCCAATGCTAAGCAATTACACCAATTAGGTGTCGATACTCTGTGGTACTAACCACATTAATGCCATTGAATATCCTGATAAGCGGCATTTACGAGGTTTGCAAGTATGCCTTCCGCATAAATGCCCTGGAATGTGCCCTCACAGTCTACATGGGTTATTTTTCAGTCCCACCCAAAACACTTCTGCCTCACATAAGTTCACATAATGTGAACTAGCTGCTTGGAGAGAGCTAATCTGACTACAGCCATTTTGTCAATATAAATGGCTCTGAAAATTACACTTGAAAAGCCTAAGGCACAAAGAATATTTACTATGGATCTGCATTCGTTACTGCACATTTTATTCATTAATGTGCTTTAAAATATTTAGGGGACCTTTTACTAAATCCTCTAAGGCTTTCCTTTTAATGCATAATAAGCATAAAGCCTCTGCATTAACAGTCAGGGGTGTGATCAGCATATTCCCAACAGTTAACATGCAGATACATATGTGAGCATGCAGCACACTTAACGTGGGATCACCTAAAGATACCCCTAGAGCAGGGGTCTTCAACTGCAGTTCTGGAGGGCAGCAAACCAGTCAGGTTTTCAGGATATCCCTAATGAATATGCATGAGAGATATTTGCATGCACTGCCCCCATTGTATTCAAATTTTTCTAATGCATATTCATTAGGAATATCCCGAAAACCTGACTGTTTTTGGTGCCCTCTAGGGCCAGAGTTGGAGACCCTCTGCCTTAGCAGTATCACTGGAGTGGAGGAGTGGCCTAGTGGTTGGGGCAAGTACTTCAGGCCAGAAGGTTGGGGGTTCAAATCCCACTAGAGGACAGCAACCTTGGGCCAGAAGGACTGGGGTTTCTAGTCCCACAGGTGCTCCTTGTGGTCTTGGGCAAGCCACTTAACCCTCCATAACCCATGTTCCCTGTAAAAAATAGTTATCTCCAAGTTATAATGCCCTGTTCAATGTAATTTCAGTTTGTTCAATGTAAACCGCACTGATGCAGAATAGCGCGGTATATAAGAGAATGTAAATAAATAAATTAGGTGCAACTGTGCTAATTGGCATAATGATGATCACACACTTATGTGCTCTTCATGCCCACAATCTACTCCTAACCCACCCACTTTCTGCATTAGTGCATGATTGCCAGTTAACATGTGTTTTAGGGGCCGGTAGCTGGCATGCCTTTGCATTAGAATTCACCACACCCAATTCTCAAATGCAAAAATATACATTACCCAGTTAGCAGCAATTAGTAAAAGGTCCCATTAGTGCACAGAGAATATATTTACCACTCTTTAACCTGCAAACTGACCTGTGGACATTTGATTTGCATGCATTAAAAATGTGTTTTAAAATTGTTTTAGTAAAACAAATGTTTGAAGTGAACTGAAAAAAATCTAAAAGTTGAGAGAAAAGACCAAAAATATGAAAATAAACCAAATTTTGTTTCACTAGGTGTATTCCAATATTTGCCTTGAAGAGAATGACATTAAGGGATGCTATGATTAGAGTGCTGTCTGTAGGTTAGCATGAATCTGTTTATACAACCATAAAGAACAGAAAGCATCTTTAGCCAGGGAAATTAATTTTTATGGAAAAAAAAATATTTTACAGCATGTGAACACCTCTGCTCAAAATGCTTAAGAGATTGGAAAGTGAAAAGTAAATATACCCTTTGAGGCTAACTTTGCATGGGTTATCTGGATCAGCAAACATACTTTCAGTTCTCTGTGTGGAAAAACCCTAGTATTTTTGGAAAAAAGGCTAGATGAATGCAGGGACTTTTGTAAAATATATAATAGTGCTGTCCAAGAAAATCATATATTTTGTGGGAGGAAGCAGCCTTACCTGGGAGCCGGAGCGGTTTTTACAATCTAGCCGTGCAGCAGGTGGGAGCTGGTGGCCTGCTCGGTCAGCTGCAGGCGCGGGGCGGTCGGCCCAGGCATGGAAGACCCCCCCCCCCGAACCCTACAAAGCCCAGCGGGCGCAGAACTTTGGTGGAGGAAGCAGCCTTAACTGGGAGCCAGAGCAGTGCAGCAGGTGGGAGCTGGTAGCCTGCTCGGTCAGCTGCAGGCGCAGGGCGGTCGGCCCAGGTGTGGAGGACCCCCCCGAACCCTACAAAGCCCAGTGGGTGCAGAGCTTTGGTGGAGGAAGCAGCCTTACCTGGGAGCTGGAGCAGTTTTTACAATCTAGCCGCGGAGCAGTGCAGCAGGTGGGAGCTGGTAGCCTGCTCGGTCAGCTGCAGGCACGGGGCGGTCGGCCCAGGTGTGGAGGACCCCCAAACCCTACAAAGCCCAGCGGGTTTTACATGCGGCCGTGTGTTTGCGGCTGGCGTGGTCGTGTCCTAAGGGGCGTGTCACAAGGGGCAAGCTCTGCTCCTTTGACGCTCCTTCAACGCTGCTGAGCTTATTGAAGTTAGTATTGTTTGCTCATGGGGAAGTGGAAAGCGAAATCCACTGCTTCGACGACAACTCAAGCTCGTTCAAATGGAGGTAAGGTGGGCCCCATGGACAAACACATAACTTCTCTGCAGCCTGTTAATTAGTCGCCGGCGAGGGCTTCTTTAAGCCCCGAGATTCGGTCATCACCTCCTCTTCCCACTTTCGCCTACATTGTTGGACACTCCAGAGGTTAATGATGTCCCTGTTCTCTGCCCTGTGGATCTGATAGCGTCTGAGGACCTGGCTGTTCCTCCCTCCTGGGAGGTGACCCTCATGGACATTTGGACAGCAATACAAAAAATTGATGTTTGTTTATCTGGTACTGTTTCTTCTTTGTGTAAATTTTCTTCTGATGTTGTTGGCAAAATGAAAAATGTTGACCAGCATCTTAATTCATTAATTGGTTTGACGGCCCCTACTCATTCCCAGCTTTGGACGTATTCTGATAGCAATGTTACGCTAGTTAAAGAGCTTTCTGCTGTTTCCTATCGTCTTGAGCTTTTGGAGTATCAGTTTCGGGCCCGAAACCTACGTTTCCTTAATTTTCCTTTTACTCATCTATTATCCTCTGATTTGTTACTTAAAAAATATTTTGCTGAGACACTTCAATTGAAAGAAACTTTAGAAATTGTCCAAATGTTCTTTTTTCAACTACCCTTCGGATGGCGCCAAACACGGAAGGGGATATTCCCACTCCCGAAGATTCAGTTGCCCAGAATTTAACTGCGTTTTTGGAAGACTCATTAGATGTTATCACCAAATGTTGTACCTTGGTGGTAACATTATGTTCTGAGTCAGATAAATTAAGGGTACTATGTGCTTATTTTAAGCATAAGGATGTGGTGTTTTGTGGGTTTAAGCTTCATGTGTTCCCAGATGTGGGTCAGATCACTCAGCTGTGTCGTAAACAATTCTTGGATTTGAAAGTTAGGGTTATAGCGTTGGGGGCCTTATTCTTCCTTAAATTTCCCTGTTGATGTCTTATAACGTATGAGGAGCAGAATTATGTCTTTACAGAGGTAACTCAGCTTCAGAAGTTTTTGTCTGGCAAGGAAAATGTGGGGAATTAATTTGGTGGGATTTTTATTGGCTCCCTTATGTGGAGACTGGGTTTTATCCAGACTCCTTTTTTCTTGTGATTATGTTTTCTGATTATTGGGGGGGGGGGGGGGGGGTCCTCTCTTGATGTGGTCTCGAGTTATGTGTTTTATTTAACTCTTGAATTTTCAATTTTTATGGAATGTTGTAATTTCGGTTTTTCCTGTTCTTGATTATTGTATCCAAGAAAATGCAAAATAAAAGATTTAAAAAAAAAAAAAAAAGAAAATCATATATTTTGTGCCATGCATAACTGGAAAAAACCATTAAAATCCAAGGGCATATACAGTATCAGTAGTGCTACATGCACATATAGGAACCGATTTCACTACTTACACATACAAGTCACAGATTTGGGAAATCTGCAGATCTGCAGGTGACTAATTAAGGAATCATACTCCAAAAGTCAAACTTTTGCAATTGGTGATAGCTCTGAACATCAGACAGGAACGTGTCATTTTCTCTCAGTCTCTCCTCCAGATTCTAGTTTCAAATGAGACATTTGCCAATAATTGTGCAAGACTCAAACCAGGTGTTAATGTCGACAGGGAGATTTTCTGAGGGATATATGTAATACCATTTTAAAATATAGAATACACATATACTCTGAAAGGTGATCCAAGCCATGCCTAGAACATACTTCTTAAATTTCTGCAAGCCACAACAAATGGATATAAAGAGTGGCTTTTAAAATCACTACTTATACTTACATGCTGATTTACACATGCAAATGGAACATAACCCTTTTAGAATCGCCTTCCATACATGATGGCACCTAGCCCTGAGTGAGAATGCTTGAAATATGGTAGGTCACTGAGGGACTGATTCTCTAAAGCAGAGATTTACGTACAACCCAGTCATTGGGATACACCTAACAGTCAGGTTTTCAGGAACACCGCAATGAATATGCATGAGAGAGATTTGCATACAATGGAGGCAGTACACTCCCATATGCATATTCATTGCGGTGATCCTGAAAACCTGACTAGCTTGGTGTGTTCCAAGGCCTGGGTTGAGAACGTCTGCTCTAAAGCACAGTAACTTGCACAGTCATTACCATGGGTTAGTGCATGTCATGGAAATTAATACACATAATAATCCATGTTAATGATAACACGGATTGCCATGCTTTATGAATAAATCTACAAATATGGCTAAATTCAAGCTATGTAAGTCCCTTTTCAGCTTTCCCTTTTAAAAGTGTTTGGAATGCATGGGATTATTTGTTCTCTCTTCTTAAAAAAGACAGTGCTGCTTTTCGTTACTTAAATATGCAGAAATAAAGGTCAATAAAAATCTGTAGGTAATACCTTTTTTATTGAACTAAATGCTTTCATAATGAGCTTTAGAGTCCTCTACTTCATCATGTCCATACAAAATGAGTGAGAGTTAAGGTTTTGGGGTAATATGACGCATCATCCTTAATTCATTTTGCACTAATCTAATGAAAGGGTTATCACTCTTGAAAGTTAGTCACAAATGCATTAAAACTGTCCAATAAAAAGGTGTGAGGCTCAATTTTGAATAGGGAGTCCAGGTAGGAATTGGGATATCCAGGTCAGAATATGCACATTTCCCTGAATACTTTATAAAAGGCTCACTGAATACACACCCCTATTATAAGACACATATACAAGAAATTCACAAGCACAGAGTAGCACATACAGAGGGGTCAGTCATTTTAGAAAGGAACACATTCAGCAAAAGAGCTGCATCACTTGCGAGTATGAATGTGTAAATGCCAATTTCACAATTTATGTGTTTAAGAGAGGGCACTTACATTTAGACGTACCTGATTTCACAAAACTGTATGTCCAGAAAAAGTCAATTAAGGAGTCAAGTGAAAAAACTCTTTTTCTGAATTGTTGAGGTGGCTTTAAACACCATAGAGGTATGCACAATTGCCTCCTCAATCAGACTTGAAATCCCAAGTCCAAATAAGCAATTAGCTGACATGCCTTCTTTAGAGCAGGCGTTAATGCAGACATCCAGGTTTTTTCTAAGTATACAGGAATGGCTGCAAAATTAGAAGTGCATGCATACTTTTCCAGACCACTCTAAGCATGCCCACAACATGCTCCCTGTCAAAGCCTGTGTAGGAGCTAGGCGGAGATGCTAGGCCCAGGGCAGGGTGGAGCAGTACAGGTGTGGAACAGAAACCAGGTGTGGAATAGGAACCAGCCATGGAGCAGGAACCAGGACAGAAGACAGAGAATAAGCTGGTTATGCATCAGGGAATTCAACTGGTACAAAGCAAGTAGAAATAGCAAAAAGCAGAACTGGATACTGTACAAGCGAGGCACAAGTCAGACTCACTGGATGACTTGTTAGACTAACAAGGGTGTGTTGGGTTGACTTCCTTATATACCTTGAACATACCCCTTGCTGATCCAATAGACAGTTCTGGAGAGGAGCACATATGTTTTTGGCACTCACTGACTGGCAATGTTGCACTCGGCGAAGATGCATTGACCATACCGAAAGACCATGGGGGTGACACAAAACCCATGCTAGCAATATGGGGCCATGCTGGGCATATGTCCATTTTATGGTGCGGGTTGAAGCACCAACCCCACGCTCCTTTTTGGGGTTGAACACGTGCTACCAACATGAATCTTAGTAAACATGCCCCTTTGAATTGTATATTTTAGACAGCAGAATGGAAAAAATATACAAGCAGGTGAAGGTTTTTGCAAGGCACTGTTATCAGTTCACTTCAGTGCAAACAATTGATCATGGGGTAAATATTTATTGGAGATCCTTTTGAAGACACAGGCTCTGGTTAGGCAATAGTAGTTGCCTCTCCATGAAGATCTTCCCTCCAGATCTCCTCAATTAAAAAAAGAAAGAAAGAAAAGAAAGAATGAAGGTTATTTTTCCTCAGATTCTGTTATATTGAGAGATTAAATGCAGCAACTCTGGTCTCTAAGGTCCAACTGGCTAAACATTAAAACATTTACAAGTAATGCTGCAGTTTGTACTGAAAAAATGTGCTGTAGTAACTTTAGAAGTCACCTAGAGAAAGCTTTGCATGTCTAAATCCCCACCCCCTACTGACTGGTTGAATTTTGTCCAGCCAACTCTATAGAACAATATCCATTTTAACAAAGGTAGAATTTAAGGCATTCCAGGGACAGGATTAGTGTTTAGCTGGACAAGTCTAATCATGTGAGAAGGCAGTTTTAAAGTTCTCTATTTAATGTTATCCAAATAACTTTAACTGGTCATATTCCATGTGATGTTTAACCAGCATTTAATAAAAATAACACACATTCAGAACTACTACACAGGTATGAGTGCTGAATACACAGGTAAAATGGTGGCCACCAGTAACTATATATCTAGTGATGATATTCGGCTACATGTGGGAGTATTTTAGGCACAATATTATAAAATTTAGATATAGCGGAGATGCCTAGTTTAAGCCATTTTATATAGGCATATAAGTACCTATGGGGGTCGTTTGCACATGCGTGGAAGACGTGTATCTCGCAAAAACATCTATGGGCGTATTCCGGTACAGGGTGTGCAGGGACATCTATAGCGCTTGCATGGGGATCTCAGTCCATGGCCAAGAGGGGTAGAACGGGGGTGTGGTTTGCCACGGAGACGTGTATAATGTATTCTGGAAAGCCCCCTGTACATTTTTCTACTTCCCCACAGATGTGCCTGTTATTCCTGCTGGAAATGTGCCAAGTGAGAGAGAGTGTGTGTGTGTGTGGTTTGAGGGTTGCACGGGTGGATCTGGTGTGCTGATCTGAAATTCAAGGAGGATATGAATGCTTGGCCAGAACCTGGACCTTATGGCGACCAGGGCCGGCCCGTCCATTGAGCAAGAATGTTTTTTGCACAGGGCCCCGCGTTTCAGGGGGCCCCGCGCAAAGAACATTCTGCTTTTTTTTAAAATTACATTAAAAAAAAAAACCTGTCTCTGGCTGCTGCCGCGTCCGTCGCAGCAGCGGCAGAATGGCGTGTCCCGCGGGGCCCCTTCTCCTCGTCGAGCCCTCTGCAAGGGCTTTCAGATTCGCAAAGGGAGAGTGCTCCCTCGCGTCTCTGTAAAGCCCGCAGGGGCTAATGGGAAATTTCCCATCTGCCCCTTTAGACGCGAGGGGCTGATGGGAAATTTCCCATTAGCCCCTGCGGGCTTTACAGAGACGCGAGGGAGCACTCTCCCTTCGCGAATCTGAAAGCCCTTGCAGAGGGCTCGACGAGGAGAGGGGGCCCCGCGGGACACGCCATTCTGCCGCTGCTGCGACGGACGCGGCAGCGGCAGCAGCTAGAGCCAGGTTTTTTTTTTTTTTTTTAAATTTGCCGGAAGGGAAGGGAAGGGAAGGGGGGGGGGGGGCTGATTGTGGGTGTCGTGAAAGGGGGGTATGGGGGGTTAGGACTGGCAATGGGAAAGGGGGGGGGGTTAGGACGGGAAATGTGCAAGGGGGGGGTTAGGACTGGAAATGTGCAAGGGGGGGTTAGGACTGGAAATGGGCTGGGGGGGGGGGTAAGGACAGGAAATGGGCTAGGGGGGGGGGTTAGGACTGGAAATGTGCAAGGGGGGGGTAGTACTGGAAAAGGGCTGGAGGGGGGGTTAGGACTGGAAAAGGGCTAGGGGGGTTTAAGAATGCTAATGGGCTGGGGCTGATGGAGGCTGACTGGAAATGGGCTGGGGGGGGTTAGGACTGGAAATGGGCTCGGGGGGGTTAAGACTGCTAATGGGCTGGGGCTGATGGAGGCTGACTGGAAATGGGGAGGGGGGGGTTTAGGACTGGAAATGGGCTGGAGGGGGGGTTAGGACTGGAAATGGGCTAGGGGGGGTTAAGACTGCTAATGGGCTGGGGCTGATGGAGGCTGACTGGAAATGGGCTGGGGGGGGGGGTTTAGGACTGGAAATGGGCTGGGGGGGTTAAGACTGGTAATGGGCTGGGGGCTGATGGAGGCTGTCTGGAAATGGGGTGATGGGGGGTTAGGACTGGAAATGGGCTGGGGGGGTTAAGACTGGTAATGGGCTGTGGGCTGATGGGGGCTGTCTGGAAATAGGGTGATGGGGGTTAGGATTGCTAATGGGCTATGGGGGGGGGGTTAGGACTGCTAATGGGCTATGGGGGCGCTAGGACAGGAAAAGGGCTGATGGGGAGGGGTTAGGACTTGAGGTGGGCTGATGTGGTTAGGACTAGTAATGGGCTGTGGGCTGATGGGGGGGGGTTAGGACTGGCAATGGGCTATGGGGGGCTGACTGGAAATGGGCTGATGGGGTTAAGACTGGAAGTGGGCTGATGGGGGGTTAGGACTGGTAATGGGTTATAGGGGGGGCTTAAACTGAAAATGGGTTGATGGGGGCTAGGACTGGTAATGGGTTGGGGGATTGCTATGACTGGAAATGGACTGAGTGGACGGGGAGGCTTGAACTGCAAATAGCTGATGGGGAGGGAGCTTGGAATGGAAATGGGCTGTGAGGGAAGGGAGCTAGAACTGAAAATGGGCTGATGGAGCAGCTAGGATAGGACTGGAAATGGGCTGTTGGGGGGAGCTAAGATTGGAAATGGGCTGTGGTGGGGGCTTGAATTGAAATGGACTCATGGAGGGGCTAGAACTGGAAGTAGGCTCATGGGGGGCTTGGACTGGAATTGGGCTGAGTGGAGGGGAGCTAGGATTTGACATGGGCTGATGGTGGGGCTAGGAAATGACTAGAAATGGGCTGATGGGGGGCTAGGATTGGAAATGAGCTGATGAAGGGACTCAGACTGAAAATGGATGGGGGAGCTAGGACTGGAACTGGGTTGATGGGGGGCTAGGACTGGAAATGGGCTGATGCAGGGACTAGAAGGGAATGGATGCTGGGTGAGACTGGAACTAGAAGGGAGCTGATGTTGGGGGAGGATTAGAATGGGATGGGGCTGGGAGAGTAAAATGGAGAGGGGAAAAATATTTTGTGTGGGAGGGATGAAAAATCTACAATTGGCCGGGTATTGGGAGAGTAAGTGGGGATTGAGGATGGAGGGGTAAAATTTGTGTGGATGAAATAAGAATGAGGAAAGAGCAAAAGGATAAAGATTAGTATGTTAAAGCAGATGTAGAGAGAGAGGATGGAAAGAAAACTAGAAGAGAGAAGAAAGGACAAATGGACAGCAGACGATGGAGAGTTAGCAGAAAACATGAAGAAACCAGAAGAAAGTGGCTGGAGCAATTGCAACTGAAAAAAAATGCACAAAAGGTAGAAATATATCTCTTTATTTTGAATTTATTAACTGGAATATGAAAGCTCTGGGAAATGTGCATCATTAACGTCTGCGCTTTGTTTGGTACAAGAGGAAATTGATTTATAGTTTTATTTCTACAGTGTTGTTGTACATTCCAAGTTTGGCTTTTGGGGTTCCCAGTTTAATTATTGCCTTCCTGTTTCTAAATTGCGATTCCTTGTTTGGTGATGGTCTATGTTCTGCATGTGTAACTGAGCTGAGGTATTCTGTTTATGTAATTCCTATTTGACATTGCCACTTGTTCTCTTTCCCCAGTATTCTCTGAAATGTACTGGTTTAATATTTGCAGTGTTTCCTTTTGATAGGTAGGGTCTGGTGCTTTGTGAGTCCTGGTAATGCTGTCAGGATACAGCGGGTTTGCTATGGGTTCTAAATGGGCAGCGTTTGTAGTAGTTCCTAATGTGCCTGGCGGTTGGCACTGGATTATAGTAATGTAGAAATCTTTTAGTCTTTCTTTATCCATACAGTCATTAAGAGACATGTTTACTAAAAGTTAGTGTATGGTAACATTATGCAAATATTTATGCAAATAAGGCCACTTATGCAAATGAGGCCCTGCACCGAGTCTCCGCACATGGCCCCGCACCCCCCTTGGGCCGCCCCTGATGGCGACTATAGTGTACATGTACTTTATGTACATTTTCAAGACAGAATCATCCAGCCCGGGTCTCTTTGAAAATTAGCAAATACAAAGTACTTGTGAAAAAATAGTCTATGTACTTAGCACCTATTCATATGGATGATAGAAGGGCAAACAAAATGATACATGTATTTTTTTAAACACAGATTGTGCTGTATATAAGTAGGTTTCCTGCACTGAACTTAACATGCTTACATGATTGTTTGTTTTTATTGTGTTTAAAGATATGCATGCTATGGAACCCACACATACTTTTAGCCCTATTTATAGGGATCGATATTCAGAAGAAGCTTGTGGTTAACTTCAGGAGTTAACTACATAATCTTTCTCTTATAACTTTCTGAGCCACTGAATATATAATTTTTGCTAGATTCAACTATGACAAAATAAGGAAATTAAAATAAAAAACTAAAAGGAACAGCTGCAAAGGTTAAAAGTGTATATGAGACACAGACACTAAAAATACCATCTTCGATGTCCAGATAAAATGTATTCCATGTATTAGAAAATGTTAAAGAAAGATCAATTGACTGTTGGTATGATTAAAGGATGAAGTGAAAGAGGCTATTAAAGCTAAAAGGGTATTTTTCAAAAATTGAAAGCAGATCCAAGTAAAGAAAGGAACATAAGAACTGACAAGTTAAGCATTAACTGTTGGTAAGGCAGGCAGGATGATATTGAAAAGAAGCCAGTTATAGAGGCAAAAATAATATTTTTCAAGTTCATTAAAAGCAGAAAGCCTGAGAGGGAGTTGGCTGGACCACTACATGACCAAGAGACTAAAGATGTGTTTAGGGAGGATAAGGCCATAGTGGAAAAATTTAATTATTTGTTTCAGTCTTTACTGAAGAGGATGTTGGACAGGTGCTTATCTTGGAAACAATCTTTGATGGTAGTGATTCAGAAGAGCTGTGGAGCCCAATTCAGAAACGGGCATATCCGGGCTGTCCGGACGGCTCCGAGCAGAAACAGACTGTTAGGATCCAATTCTGTAATGAGGGAACAAAACATTCTTGCGGCATGTTGAATTGGGTTCGAGGACAGCCTGGCATGCCTCAGCATGGCCAGCAGTACGTCCTCCCTACAGGCCTGTGTGCCCCCCGCAGCGCTGACCCCCTGTTACCCCACTGCCTGACTCTGTGCTAGGCGGCTGGGTCCTGAATCGGGTGGTGGGGTCCTATTTGGTTCCTGTCCCAGCCTTGGGGGGCATTCCGGACCCAACCGCCTCTGTTACAGCTGCATATTCCACCTCTGAAGTGGAATAAGCAGCGCGTCTACCCCTGACCCTCAGGACATCCAGGGCTGTAACCTGAATAAGCCCTGTTCATCCTGCCATCTCTGCTCTGCCCATACTCTTCCTCCTCCCGCCGGCTCTCCCCATACTGCTGCTCTGGCCATGCAGGGAGCGCCTGTGCGGGGATAAGGTCAGGATGGCTTGCTGGGCTCGCCCGTCCCACTGGGATGTGCAGCCCTGCAACTCGCCTCTCAGAATCAGGCCCAAAGTAAATTTGCATGATATAATGGAAACAATGTATGCCTTCAAGTCAGTGCTGACTCCTGAGCTTTCTTGGCAGTGTGACTGGAAGTAGATTGCCAGGCCTTTCTTTTGAGGCAATGGAGGGTTAAATGACTTGCCCAAAGCCACAAGGAGTGCTAGTGGGAATCAAACCCTAGTCTCTTGGTTACTAAACCAATGTTCTAACCACTAGGCTACTCCTCCATTCCTGATATAGTGGAACAAATTGATAAACTAAAGAACAGAAAATCACCTAACCTGAATGATATATATCCTAGTGTGGATGTGCATTCATTAGTGTGAATTCAGTTTGTTAAAGCACCTTAAAAAACTTAAAGGACTAGTTATAAGATGTGCTAACATTAATTCACCATTAATATGCATTATTAGTAACTAGGTCCCATGAAAAACATGCTAGAGTACACTAAAAATTCCCTATTAAAACCAATATGTGAAACTAGGAAAATAAAAAACAACCATGGAAATCAGGAAACATTTGTGAAAAAATGAAAACTAACCAAATTTTTCTTGCCTGTGCACATCCCTATATGCTCGAGTTCTGAAAGAACATGGAAAAGAAACTGCAGACCTATGAGTAGCAATCTGCAACCTATCATTAAAATCAGCTAAGTAGCAGAGGATTAGAGAGTGGTCAATATAATCCCAATTTTTAAGTAAGGGCTGCAAGAGGGATTCAGGAAACGGTAGGTCAATGAGCTTGATGTCGGTGCAAGGCAAATTGGTAAAAGATATACTGAAGAACAAAATTACTGAATATATGGATAGACAAGGCCTGATGAGTCCAAGCAACGTGGCTTTAGAAGAGGGAAGACTTGCCTTAGACTAGCGTTTCTCAAGCAAGTGTGGCTTTCAGGATAACCACAATGAATATGTACAAGACGGCTTGGGGGTACACCAGGACCTCCTTGAGAAATGCTGTTGGACTTTTTAAGGACTTAATAAACATGTGGAAAAGGGTCAGCCAGTGGACATAGGCACCCTATTACTAAAGTGCAGTCAAATTTCACAGTTGCTGAATGTTAGCAGCAAACGTTAATGCAGTAACTGAAAAGTGTTTTGTGCTTACTGGTGGTGGCCTATTCATCATTTTCCCATACAATTAATGCAGAGGCAATACACTTAACGGTGTGTTAATTGCAGTGCAGTAGTGGCATTGCAGCAAATTTGGTTCATTTGGAAATATAAAAGTGCTTCTGCGTGCACATAAACTTGTTTGCAATTCCTTTATTTGCAGGCAAGAACTCTTTTGTGCAAGCAATGTGTGCAAAAAATATAAGGGGTACTTTTATTAAAGTGTTCTAGGCAGTTAGCACATACTTGTGGTAACTGTTACCATGCGCTAATTCCTATGCTATCTGCATGCTCGTTTTTTGGGTGGGATCAGGGTGGAGAGTGGGTGTAGCAGCTGGTGACAGCTAGCATGGAACAGCACTGCACGCTAGCTATCAGACTGCTGACAAGTGCACCCATGCTACTGGCAACCGGCATGTCAGGACCTGAAAAAATATAGCAACCTTGGGCTGGAAGGACTGGGGTTTCTAGTCCCACAGGTGCTCCTTGTGGTCTTGGGCAAGCCACTTAACCCTCCATAGCCCATGTTCCCTGTAAAATAGTTATCTCCAAGTTATAATGCCCTGTTCAATGTAATTTCAGTTTGTTCAATGTAAACCGCCTTGATATCATGAAAGGCGGTATATAAGAAATGTTAAATAAATAAATAAATAAATAAATAAATAAAAATATTGTGTGGTGACTTCAATCCACCTCTGCCCCAGCAGAGAGCCACTAGCACAGCAAATACACCGTCTTGATCTGATCGCAAGCTCCCCAACCTGATCCAGACCCCACAGCAAGATTGCAGGTCCCCCCACATTGGCACCCCGATCCACTGGACAGCAGTGAAAGTCAATAGAAATCTATTCTTCCTAAAACCCTCAACAGGAGGCATCCTAGAGGTCCAGATCTCCCCTCAACAGAGGATCTCTAGTGGCTCAAGAATCCTCAACAGTGGACCCCTAGTGGCTCCAGACACTCCCTCCAACAGAGGCACATTTTCAAAAGAAGACTCCCTTCTGTGAATCTCCTTCCTTGACCGATCCCCAGCACTTCCTCCACCTCCTATCTCACCCCAAGTCTTACCCCGTAGATTCCTTGGTGTCTAGTGGCAGGGGCGGGGCAGTCCACCTCTTCTCTTGCCTTAGAACAGCCAAATATGGAAGAATGACCCTATAGGTATTGTCAGTAGTGAGACTACCACTGGATCCATGGCAAAAGTAGTGAGGGACTACTCCTGCCCTGGTCACTAGACAACAGAGAATCCCTGATGTGGGTCAGGAGGGTGGAGGGAGGTTTTTCTTTTGAGGAAGTGCCCATTTGTGGGGAGGGGGTTCTGAAGCCATCAGGGGCCTCTGTTGTTGGGGGTCTAAAGCCACTAAGGGCCATTGTTGGCAGTGGTTAGGGGAAGGAGGGCGTGTATTGGCTTGCACTGCTGTCTAAGAGATATAGGGGTGCTGATGTGGGGGCCCAGTGATTTATTTATTTATTTAACAGTTTTCTATACCGCTTTATCATTTCAATCAAAGCGGTTTACATTGTAACTTAAACTTGGTAAACGTACATTAAACAGGGACATTGATAATTTGGATTTTTCTGAGCAATGGAGGGTTAAGTGACTTGCCCAAGGCCACAAGGGGAGTGCTAGTGAGAATCGAACCCTGGTCTCTGGGTTCCCAAGCCAGTGCTCTAACCAGTTTGCTTCACCTTAGAGGATCTGTGATTGTGTCGGGGAGTGTGTGCTGCACCAGTGGCTCAGTGCTGGGGTGGAGGGTGGGTCCCAGATGCTGCGCGACACTGTTCACTTATTTTTCCTGGTTGGGACTGTATTGCCTAGTGTGGACGCCCCCATACTAAAACGGCTCCTTTGCAGTAAACGTTACTCTGTGTGGTAAATGCAGGGCAGATGCTGAACACGCCCCCTGCATTTACTGCAGACGATTCAATCTTATTGCATATTAAGTTTTGCATATAATGCATGCCAAGTACAAAAACGTAACTCACCTCAGTAAAAGGGCACTTAAATGTGCAAAAATCAGAAAAAAAGCACAGAAACTTTGTGCCCGATATTCAAAAGGCATTTACATGTAAATGCCACTGAACGGGATATTCAAGAGCACTAACACGGCTAGTGCCACTGAATATCCTTGATTGTCTCCCCTACAGGCCCCGATGCTAAGCGCTTAGCATCGGGGCATGGCATGGGCATTTTGGTGCAGAGCAGAGATGGTGAGAGTTGCTAACTGGGTAGCGACGATATTGCACCTCTACCTGGTTAACGACCTACGGGTAAAACTAGGCAGAGCAAAAGCTAGCCAAGTTTTACCTGCGGGAGCTAACCGGGCAGTGGTGCATTAGTGCTGCTACCCTGTTAGCGTCTGTGGCTCAGGGGTATGTGCGGCGATCCTAGATATTCGATGCCGGGGCCACATATGACCCCGGCATTGAATATCCAGGGTTGGTGGTCGGTTGCAACAGCTATGCACCGTAGTGGTGCATAGCCGGTTCAATTCAATACCGGGCTCTTAATTTTTATTGAAGACTGATCAAGCTTTTTATAGCCATGCACATCCCTACATTGTAAAACCTTTTATGGATACATATATATTTTCTTGAAGTGTAAAAGGGAGTTGTTACTAAAGTACATTATAGGAATAACGCATGATTTTTGGCCCTTGAGGCACCATAAGTGGCAAAATTGTGTGTTATTTTCACAGAACCTGCAATTTTCCACTACACTGTGCATTGAATAATAATGAGATGCAAGCATTCAAATGCATGCAGAATGCCTGCCTTATTCTCAGAAAGGTAACACCAGAGAAATCTGTAATAAACTATCTGAGTCTGTACGTCAGGTTTCAGCTCTGGCCCTTTTCAAATATAGGCTGAAAACTCACCTGTTCGAGGCTGCTTTGGAATCCTGATCTGCTTGGTCTCCTATCTGTTTCCTTACCATTCCCCTGGATGTATCCTTGTCCTCAGTTCTTGTGTTGCCTCTCTTGACTAGATTGTAAGCTCTGATGAGCAGGGACCGTCTTTAACATGTGTCTGTACAGTGCTATGTACGCCTTGTAGCACTATATAAATGATCAGTAGTAGAGTAATTTTTCCCAGTCAGAAGCACCAGGTCACCTGATGCTCCAGGCTGCAATTTTAAAGGGGCGGTGCTGCTGAAAAAAAGCAGTCCAGAGATCCCCTTCCCCCAGCACTATCAATGAGTCAGGGCTTCCCTCCACATACTCCTTCTTCCTCACAAAGACCCCAGTGTTCCCCTAAGCTCCAGTAAAAGAACCTCCAAAAATACTCCCACCCCCCAGATTCCTATTGAACATCCCCTGGCCTCCGAATACTCATCCATCTCCAGATGGGCCACCCAAACCTTCCTTTAAGGGTCCTTGATGGTCTAGGCTGAAGGAACAATTCCCTCTTGCTCCTGCCAGTGCTGGCACAGGGTTCAAAATAGCACTCACGATCCCTAGTGGTAGTCTTGCAGTACTACCTCTAGGCCTCATCCTTCCATACAAGAGGGGCACCGGGGAGATGGGATTATTTGAAGAGTGGTGGCCCTGACTCATTGATGGTGCTGGCGTAACGTGACCCCCAGATGACTGATTTTCTTTTAGTAGCATGGCCCCTTTAAG
This sequence comes from Ichthyophis bannanicus, assembly GCA_033557465.1. Lineage (NCBI taxonomy): Eukaryota > Metazoa > Chordata > Amphibia > Gymnophiona > Ichthyophiidae > Ichthyophis > Ichthyophis bannanicus. The sequence goes on from CM066034.1 coordinate 207,213,774, forward strand.
ATTGTGTCCTGGAGTATCAGACCGTGTGTTTGTGATTTGATGCTCCTTGCCATGAAAAATAATAACCAGCTTTGAAATGACATTATTTTTCTCTTGGAGTAACGTGGCTTGCAGTGATCACCACCGTCTTGGGATCCGCTAACCTGTGGTGCTGAGTTACCAGAAGTTAGTGACTCTCTCTGAAAACTAAGTTGTAGTAAAATGAGAAATGTTATCACAGCTTAGTAACTAGCCCTAGGATTGTACCAAGCTAGAAATGCACCCTGTGTTACTAATGAATCTGGCGCCCCCCTTCTGCCCCAGCCACATGCAGCAACTAACTCTTTTTGAGCTTCCTAGGAGTGGAAGAGTAGCCTAGTGGTTAGAGTAACTGCCTAGTACCCAGAAGATCAAGGGTTCAATTCCCACTGGCACGCCTTGTGACCTTGGGCAAGTCATTTTACCCTCCATTGCCTCGGAAGAAAAGGCTGGCAATCTACTTCCGGTGATGCATTGCCAAGAAAACCCAGAGGTAGCTGGGTCACTATGAGTCAACACTGACTTGATGGCACTAATAAAAAAAAAGAAGCTCAGTGATGATATCAACACCCTTTCTGTATTTGTGTCCTGTGTGGCTGCACCTCTTGCACAGCCCTGACTGGCCCCCTAAATATTTTCTTCTGTATACAAACAGCAGCAAATTATACTGTATATTTTTATACCAGCAGATATTTCTCCTCTTGAGAAATGCATGTAATCATATTTAATTGGCTTATTAAGTCCGTTGTAGATTAGCACTATGTGAGACACTTAAAGTTAATTAAATATGTGTGGATTTCAGCCGACCTAAGAGGCAGTCTACTTATGTTGCCTGCTTTTTCTTCCATTACTAACTTTATTTTATGATTTTGATCCCCTAAAGCCCTCAAGGCTTCCACCTGCCATAGGAAAAGCATGGATAAAGAAACTCATATTTTATAGGAGAATACGTATCAGCATTTTGAATGTTGTGTTCACACTGCTATGGTTACCAGAGGCCTAAAAATGTCATTCTAGCTAGCAGACATAAAACAGAAGCAAAGTATGACATACACATTCAATCTGTTTCTCTTTATTTTACAGGTGTGGGCTATGCTGTGATACTTATAGCCCTGTATGTGGGTTTCTACTACAACGTCATCATAGCTTGGTCATTGTACTATCTGTTTTCATCATTCACTTCGAATCTTCCTTGGGTGAACTGTGGCAACAACTGGAATAGTAGAAACTGTACAGACCCCAAACTTTTCAATGGATCGCTGCTTAGAAATGGTACCAAAGATTCCAAGTTCAAATACACGCCAGCTGCTGAGTTTTATGAGTAAGTGATTGCTCCATATGTTTCAGAAGCCACTCCATGTTTTACGTTTTGCTTTGTTCCAGAGAAGTTTACCTTCTCATTAATGGTTGAGAAACTTAGTGTTAAGATTTAAAGCAGTAATGGCATTGTTTCAACGGGCATTTAGGGGCCTACACATTAAAACTTGTCTTAAAAAATGTTAGTATGTGTTACTAAAAATTTGGAATACAATTTCCAAAACTATCTAGCCATGTTAAAAATAGATTAGCCTACCTAAATTACCCTATCTGGAATCTAGTTGCCTCTGGACAGCTAAACTACGCAATGCATCTTTATACTCAAAACACACGCAGACAAAAAGATGTGGCTAGACTACAGAACTGGGCATCTAAATTGCTGATGAAAGTTAGGGGGTAATTCCATAAAATGTTTCTGGGGATAAAATAGCATTATATCCATAGAAATGGGCACTTAACAAAATTACCTTGGGGGTATACACATAACAGTATATCTTTCCATCGCATAGCGCATGTTTTTCTGCAGAATGATAGGGATAGAGAATCGGTGGTATACAATTGCTTGGTTAGGTTGTCTTAAAAATTTTAGTGAACACAAAATGTGTTTTAATGCACACTTAAATACCAATTATCATGCATATAACCGACTTGCATGCATTAAGGGATCCCTTTAACTAAAGTGTGCTAGATTTCTGCACTTAGTGTTTATATAGCGTGACAACTAAGGTGTGTTAAATGCAAAGCCTCCATGGTGTGTGTGTGGATGCGTACCCTAATACGTGGCCTTTTTGCCACAGGTACACTTTCCTCCACCTATTGAAGTGGTAAATGCCCCCATGCTAAGTATTACATTGATGGCACACAGTATGTCCTTCCACACTAACTGCAATGTGCTTGCCATGCCCACTCTTCACTCCTAACAGGCTCATTCATCATGCTAACATGCAATTGGCTGTTAGTGTGGTAAATATTATCACAAGCCCGAGGGTACAGTTAATGCCCGCCACATATTAACAGCATAACACACTTTAGTAAAAGGACCACAAAAAATTATAATGTGCTCTAAAACAAAAATGTGAAATGAATCTAAAAATGCCTGCAAACTGGGGAAAAGGTCTTACAACTGCATGAATATGAGCCAAATATTTTTTCCATATATGCACCAATGAAATTAGGATAGGTATGTTCAGGAGTGGAGAGTAAGCAGAGCTGGGCAGATATTGCGAGACACATGCCTATTATAAAATATGTACATATCCATGTAAACTTAGGTGAACCATTTGCATTGCTGAAGAGCAAAGGTACATATCTGTGTCTATTCTGTGTCTATTCTATGAAAGGATATAGGTGCAAAGAGGGGATAATTTAATAAAATCATTTTCTGCATGCATATGGCCACATATTTGTGACCATTCTAGCTGCTCTAGTCTCCTGTACACTGCTAGTTTCAGATAAGAAGCCAACTTTGACTTTTTTGATTTTGGGCTTCCAGCTACTCTGCTGTGTTTTGTGGGAATTTAATGTCCTCTGCTATCTTTGCCAGATTTTGTGGTGTGTTTCTCTCTGCTGTAGGTACTATATTTTAGCTGTTTTTTTCAACTTGTGTTGTGACTCTGGTGCCCTCCCTCCTCCTTCTTTGGGCACTTATTTAGTCACTTCTATGCAGTTTTTTCTCTTCCTCTGTGTGTCCTTTTACTGATATTTCAAGGAGGTATCCTCCTTCTCACCCGCTGACTTGTCAATTCCCTCTCACCTTTCCCTCACCCACCCAACCCTCAGCAAACTGCCGATATAACCTCCCGACTCATTATCACTAATATTTGCAGTTGCACCCGAATGTCCTGGGGCTTCTCTTCTGCCTAACCCTTCTCTGATCTTAGCCTATCCCCCCATCTATTCCTATAATTCCACATCATTTTGTCCTCTTAATGTTCACTCTCCCTAATTTTTCCCTTCTTTCCAGTAACATTGATCCTCTACGCCTTATCACCCTTTTTTACTCCTGTTACTTCTCCTACCATTTTGTTTCCTACCTTATCATGTACTCTTGACTTACATGTTCATCCTCTCATTTGTTCTTCTCTATTCTCTTTTAAAGCATCTCACCCCTATTACCATCATGCCACCTCTTCTCTCCCCCATACCCTCCTGCTCCTTCTCCTTCTCCTTCTTTCATGTGGGGATATCAATTCTAATCCTGCCCACGCCCTCCCAGGCATTTCAATTACTCACCCTGCAACACCTCCAATCTTATTCAAATACCTCTCCTTCCATTTCTCTCTCTTCCTTTCTCATGTTTCCTGTAGAATGTTGATTTTGTCTCCAATAAACTTAACTTCATCCATGACTTTTTTGTTTCTAACGCTCTCGTCTTCTTGCTCTAACAGAGACTTGGCATCTCGTTGATGATTCTGCTTCACTTGCTTCTCTCTCATATGGAGGCTGTTTTTTTCTGCCATATACCTTGCTCAATCAGCCATAGTGGTGGTGTTGGGCTGATACTCTCTCCTGCCTACCGGTTCCTACCGGTTCCTTCTTTCTCCTCAGTCTGATTCTTTTCCATCCTTTGAAGTCCACTTCATCCACCTATTTACTCAACTTCCCTACTGGGTAGTGTCATGTATCAACCTGATGACAAGTCCACTTCTTCCTTTCTCACTGACTTTGACTCCTGGCTTACCTTCTTTCTGGACCCATCGTCTCCTTCCCTCATTCTTTAGGATCTTAACATTCATATTGATGACCCTTCTGACTCTTATGCCCCAAAGTTCCTTGCCTTAATCTTCTCATTCAACCTATGTCTGTGTTCTATAGCCCCTACTCACAAGCATGGCCCTGCCTCTACCCTACTCACAAACATGACACTGCCTCTACCTTGTCTTTTTCTCCAACTGCTCAGCCTCTAACTTCTATACTTAGTTCTTACCTCTCTGACCACCATCTGCTAATTTTCACTCTTAACCACACTTGCCACTGTCCTGTCCAGTTTTCCCGACACGTTTAGGAACCTTAAGGGTATTTATTTATTTATTTGTAAACTTTTATATACCTCCCCTTCCAGAGATCAGGGGCAGTTTACATTGAACAAGAGTAACAACAAGGAACCATACATTGAACGTTTTGAACAATATAACATTACAACAAACAGTAGGACTTAATTGAACGTGGAACTATTTACACAACTGTGATTGAACATAGTAACTATTTACAATTAGAGACACTGGGGCTCCAGAAGGTGCCGAGGTATATACTACATATGTGCGAGGCATGAGAAGTCTATTGTCTTAGCTGAAGTAGGGTAGGGCTAAGGTTTTACAAGTAGGGCATTAGGTTGAGTGGTCAGACTGGGACTACGTGGTTTTTCCAACGGGATGGTCTAGGTTATAATAGTACTGTATAAATAGGTATGTTTTCAGGTCCTTTCGAAAAGCTTGGAGGTCTTTAGTCTCCCTAAGCTGAACTGGAAGATTGTTCCATTGTATCGGTGCAACATAGGAGAAAGCACTTTTACTTGTTATCTGTTTTGATTTTCTGATTGCATCAGGTACTAAGATGGTATTGAGGTTCATTCTTCTTCTGTTTTCCGGGGGGCTATGTATCAAGGTAGAAAGATGTGAGGGTGCAATTTTGTTGATTAATTTGAAGGTAGTCACTATGGTTTTATATTGGATTCTGCTGGCAACTGCCATCTATATATGGTATTGACCTATCCTACTCTCTCAGCTGCTGTCTCATCTCCTCTCTCTTCCACTATGTCATCTGGGTCCGCTGATGAGGCCGTCTCTTTCTGTAACACTATACTTTCTTCTGCTCTGGATTCTCTTGCCTTTCCCATTTCACACCCTGTGAGGTATATTGTACCTCAGTCCTGGCTAACCTCGAAAATCCACTACCTACATTTCTGTGCCTGCTCTGCTGAGTGCCTATGCCTTAAATCCCATACCCTTGACTTCCTAGTGGCATTTATACATATACAGTAGATTGCATACATATGTAAATGGTGATTTCACTATGCTACTATTTACACATAGAGATGGCCCAGAATGCACAGATCTAAAGGGGGCATGGTTTGAGTGGATCAATAAATTTTAAGTGTATTTCACAAGGCTTCTAAAATGACTTCATTTATGTCAGAGGCAAGACATGCTTATTGCATATATTGTATTTTCAGTTTTGATATGGAGAAATAAAGATAAAGATATTTTTTCAAAAGTAGTTACTTTTTAAAATATAGCCCTCTCTCCCAAAGCTGCCCCCTCATAAGGTTGGCACAGATTTCCAGTAATGTTGATTTAGTACAACTTTCATGCATTTAGAAGCTGGTTCACTATGTTGTGTTAGTTTTGATGTGGAAAATACACATTACTGCTGACTAGCCCCCATTAGAATAAAATGGGATATGCAGTAATTAATGTGGGTTTTTCCACATTAAAACACTAGTGCAGCTTAGTGAATCAACCTCTTTGAGTACAATTGGACCAGAGCAGATGGATTTAATTAATTACACATCTCTAATCCCTTTGAAAAGAGAAAGACTGCAATAAAATAGTTAAAACCCTTACCAACAAACACTGTGGAGGGAGGATGGAAGATTGGGACTTAGAGAGAACAAGTTAATCAGAATTTATAAATAGTTTCCAATTAGCTGGTTTGGATGTATTGTCAAGTGCATTCAGAATTGGTAGCAGTTATCGCTGAGCTATAAGTAATAACTTTAGAAAATGTGTAGCACAGGGGCATCATTAGTCCCAAATGTTTTCTCGATGGCAGCTCCCCTAGAGTTAGTCCCTTCGGTGATGACTTACATGAGGATGTTCTAAAGATCCCATCTGTCGCATTGGTTGACTCAGTCACAAGATTTTGAAATCAGGGTTCCCCTTCTGCTATCAGTAGCATCCAGCTTCAGTTGATGGGCCCAGCCCACCAATTTGAACAGGGGAATATCCTTGAATGATCCTCAATGGCTCATCTTGACATCGGATGCCATTCTGTTTAGCTGGGGAGCTCAATGCAAGGGACAGTCGGTGCGGAGATACTGTACCAGTCGCGACGTGGTTTGTCCCATTAATATCCTCGAAGCACATGTCATTCACTTGGCTTTTGGTACTTCTTCAATCTGGTCACAGGCCGAACGGTCTGTGTCTTCTTGGACAATGCCATGGTGGTTGCTCTGGAAATAGCCCTCTTCTTTCTTTGGGTGGAATAAAATCTTCTGGTGCTATTGGCACAGCACATCAAAGGCCTGGACAATGTGCAGGTGGATTTTCATAGAACATAGAAATATGATGGCAGGAAAAGACCATACAGCCTATCCAGACTGCCCTTCAATACCAACTACTACAGTTCTTTTTTTTATTAGAGATCTTCTGTGTGGGTCCCATGCCTTCTTGAATTAATTTTCTGTCCTGGTCTGTACTACCTTGACTGGGAAACTATTCCATTCATCTACCACTCTTTTTGTAAAGAAATATTTTCACATATTGCTCCTGTGTCTATCCCCTTTCACTTTCGTCCTATGCTCCTTCATTGCAGAGCTTTCTTTCAATCAAAAGAGGTTTTCCTCTTGTGCATTTATGCCTCAGAGGTATTTAAACATCTCTCTCCCACCTTTCCTCTGAAGTATACATATTGAGATCTATCCCATATGTCTTATGACAAAGTTCACTGACCATTTTGTTAGTCACCCTCTGCACAGAATCTATCCTGTTTATATCCTTTTGAAGGTGTGATCTCCAGAATTGCACACATTACTCCAAATGAGGTCTCAGCAAAGACTTATACAGAAGTACCTCCTTTTTCCTGCTGGCCATTCCTCTCCCTGGAAACAGCACAAGCACTGGTAAGTTAAATGGAAGGCATTGATAAGGCAGGCAAAGGGAGAATTTGAGAAGAAGTTTGCTGCGGAAGCAAAAACGCGTAATAAAGACTTTTTCAAGTACATTCGTAGCAAACAACCTATGAGAGCGTCAGTTGGTCCATTAGATGATAGAGGGGTTAAAGGGTGTCACCAGCAGGAGCTGGACTGTGGCCTAAGCTAACAGCCAGACTGCTGGGCCTGACCTTTCTTATAGAAAGTTGTAGTTGTGAGTCAAGTGGTCAGGTTTTTCAAAAGGCTTTTTATTCCCCTCCCGGGGTTGGATTTTCAAAAAGGTTATAATACAAAAAAACTCAGGATACAACCATACTTCTGGTAAACTGAAGAAAACTTAAACATAGCATCTTGCTTCAACAGAACTCATAAATCACAGTATAAAGCTTATCCGATATGCTAGCTGTCTCTTCTTAGCTTTCTCAGCACTCACGAGGCACTCTTATCCTGGCTTCAGCATAAGGAAGAAACCATATCGGATAACAACAGCGTACAATCCATGGCTTCATCACATGGGCTTTCCATACCAGCCTCTGTAATCATAGGCTCACACTTTGCTCTATCATTTACAGTATTTTCAATAGAACAGAAAGTTTGCACCTTTCTTAGTCCCATATCTCTATCAGTGCTCTCTGAACAGCCTTCTTCACAGCAGGGCAAATAACTGTCATAAAGCTGGTAATAGCAGGAAGGAGAAACACCTTTCTCTGAGTAAGCTTTATCCTTAAAACTTTTAAACTTCCTGCCTTTTACATTTGGCTGTAAACCATAACACTGTTCTCTTCTATTATGTGAGGATTTCTCTCTTGGAAATCTTTTGCAGGGTTTCACTGGCACACACTCTTCAGGGTCAGACATACACACATCTTCAATAGCATTTCTTTCCCTCTCTAGGGTTTGTAACTGTTTTAAGCTGCCATGCTTTTCAGATACATACGGTTTGCCTTCCACTGCCTCCCATTCATTCAGCACAGCCCGGTGCTTAGGAAATTCAAGCTGCGTCAGAGGTAAGTGCTTCTTACAGCTGACCTCTCTGTGTGAAACTCTCCGTGTTTCTTTCTGTGAATTCCTTTGTGGCTTCCTGCTAGAAGTTCCAGGCAGTTCTGACTCTGTGTCTGTATTTCCTGAATATTCTGAGCTTTCTTCTGAGTCTTGCCAGTTTCTCGTGTCCTGCCAGTCTAACTCTGACTGCACTGAGTATTTTTTATACAGCTTCTTGGGCGTTCCCTTGCACAGGTGAAAGCCGTTCTCATCAGCAGCTGGGGAATGCTTACTAGATAGGCGTGACTGCAGACCTCGTGTCTGAGTTTGTTTACGTTGCCTATGGTAACTGGGAACCTTGTGACTTGCCTGCCTGTCAGAATCTAAACTGCAAACAGCAGATTTCTGTGCTTCTGAGGCAGAGGGCAGATCTTCCGTGTTACAAGGGGCACTAAGAGGCGACAAAGTGATAGCGGGGAGACTGAATGAATACTTTGCTTCGGTCTTTACTGAGGAAGATCTAGAGATGTTACTCATGACCAAAATGGTATTTAAAGGAGCAGAAGAATTGAAGGAAATATTGATACATCGGGAAGATGTATTAGAACTGTTTGATAAACTGAAGAGTAGCAAATCACCTGGGCCGGATGGTATACATCCAAGGGTGTTGAAAGAACTGAAATACAAGATTGCAGACCTGCTATTAGTAATCTCTGAACTATCAATAAAATCATCTGTAATACCTGAAGATTGGAGGATGGCGAATGTAACGCCAATTTTTTAAAAGGGTTCCAGGGGTGATCTGGGAAACTACAGACCAGTGAACCTGACGTTAGTACCGGGAAAAATGGTAGAAACCATCATAAAGAACAAAATTGCTGAACATGTAGATAGTCATGGCTTAATGGGAGACAGCCAACATGGCTTTAGACAAGGAAGATCTTGTCTTACTAATCTGTTATGTTTTTTTGAAGGTGTGAATAAACAGGTAGACAAAGGCGAGCCAGTTGATATAGTGTATCTGGATTTTCAGAAAGCCTTTTACAAGGTCCCTTATATGAGACTCTTGGTGAAATTAAAAAGTCATGTGATTGGAGGCAGTACAGTATTGTGAATCAGAAACTAGTTAAAAGATAGAAAGCAGAGGGTAAGGCTAAATGGCCAATTTTCCCAATGGAGAAAGGCGAATAGTGGAGTACCCCAGGGATCTGTGCTGGGTCCACTGCTTTTTGACATATTCATAAATGACCTGGAAAAGGGAATAACGAGTAAGGTTATCAATTTTGCAGATGACACAAAACTATTTAAAGTTGTCAAAACCCATGAGGATTGTGGAAAATTGCAAGAGGATCTTGATAAACTGGAAGACTGGGCATCAAAATGGCAGATGAAATTTAATGTGGACAAGTGTAAAGTTATGCACCTAGGGAAGAACAACCCAAACTATGGTTACACGATGCAAGGTTCCACATTAGGAACTACCACCCAGGAAAAAGATTTAGACATCATTGTGGATAACATGTTAAAACCCTCTGCCTAGTGTGCAGAGGTAGCCAAGAGAGCAAATAGAATGCTAGGTATCATAAGGAAAGGAATTTAAAATAAAACAGAGGATATTATAATGCCTCTGTATCGTTCCAAGATGCGACTGCACCTTGAATATTGTGTGCAATTCTGGTTGCCATATCTTAAAAAGGATATAGCATTATTAGAAAAGGTTCAGAGAAGAGCCACCAAAATGGTAAAGGGGATGGGAGGATACCCCTATGAAGAAAGGCTAAAAAGGAAAAGAGACGGCTGCGGGGAAATATGATAGATGTCTATAAATTAATGAATGGAGTAGAACGGGTAAACGTAGATCAATTGTTTACGTTATTAGAATATAGAAAGACTAGGGGACATGCAATGAAGCTACGGGGTAAACTATTTAAGACAAATAAGAGAAAATATTTTTTTCACTCAACATGTGATCAAACTCTGGAATTTGTTTCCGGAGGATGTAGTAAAAGCTGTTAGTGTAGCTGGGTTTAAAAAAGGTTTGGACAAGTTCCTGGAGGAAAGGTCCATAAACCATTATTAAAAAGGGACCCAGGATATCACTGCTTGACACAATACAAGCATTGTGAAACCTGTGTCTTTTGGAGAAACTGCTAGGTACGTATGACCTAGATTGGCCACTGTTGGAAACAGGATACTGGGCTTGATGGACCTTGGTCTGACCAGTATGGCATATCTTATATTCTTATGTTCTCCCCATGCACCCAAGCATCCTTATGGCTTTTGCTGTTGCCTTTTCTACCTGTTTAGCCACCTTAAGATCCTCAGAAACAATCACGGCCAGATCTCGCTCTTCTTTCATGGACAGCAGTACTTCTACCCTATACAGTACTGCTCCCTTGGAGTTTTGCAGCCCAAATGTGTGACCCTGCATTTTTTGGCATTAAATCTCAGCTGTCAAATTCTTGACTATTCTTCAAGCTTAGTGAAATCCCTTCAGATGTTATTTAGTCCTTCTTGCATGTCTACTCTATTGCAGATTTTGGTATCATCTGCAAAGAGACAAACCTTGCCCATCAGTCCTTCTACAATATCACTAACAAAAATGTTAAGAATAAGACCAAGGACATTTCTCTGTGGCACACCACTAATTACATTCTTCTCCTCAGAGTAAGTTCCATATCTCTAGGAACAACAAGCAGGAATGTAGTCTGCACATATAGGTGATATCGATACCAACAGAGCCCACGCGGGAATGCTCCCGAGCGTCCAATAGGAAGTCTTTGGGAGCATCCCACTGTGCCTGTGTAGCAGCCTTCCCACCTTCCAAACTCTCACACTTCAGTTTTTCATTTTCCACGGAGACAGCAGTAAACAAGTCCTGTCACTGCAGAAAATTCTTTAATTCCTTTTTTGTAGTCAGCGTCTGCCTTCCCGTCGATGCCGTAACTGTCTCTTGTTGTCAGTTCTCTGATTCTTCCTCTTTCTTTCCTTTCTGTTAAAAAAAAAAAAGAAGAAGAAACTTTTCTTCAGGCGCATCGATGACATTTTGGGCCTTCAGCCTACCATACTGTCTACCAACACTATGGAAAAACTAACTAGTGGTTTTAAAAAATGTTCTAAATGTGGCAGTACCATTCGGATACTGACACGACTGATGTCTAAAATGCCTCGGGCCTGACCACCAGCCGTTAGAATGTCCCCTTTGTAAAATAATAACAAAGAGAGGCTTGCAGAATCAGGCCTTGAAGTTTGGAACTCTCTGCCTCAGATGTGGTTTCTGTAGCATTGACATCATTGAGAGCCTCATCTTACTCTCATGGATCTCAGGTATCTAAGCACAAGTCTTCCTCGAAGACAGATCATCCCTCCAGAGGTGGATCTCATTCTAAGCATCAAGATTCCTTGAGCATTGCCCTGGAGATAGATTGGCCAGCCAAATAGCCCCTGCAGGAGGACCTGTCCTCCAAAGCCATCGAGAGGCCCCAGGATGCTCCCGAGGCATCCACCTCTGGAGATCTCCTAGTGCCATGCTCTAGTACAGTGGTGCAAGTCTACATTATCGATACTCAAGCATCGGCGAGCTACATGGATCAGAGTACCCTGGCCATTGAGCAGAGCTTGACAGCTCTATTGGCAGTTTCGGTTCCAATCAAAACATTACTGATGGTAGCGCTGACACTGGTACCATCAACGATAACGACGCATACTGCTAGGGGATACATGCTGCTGGCTTCTCTGCCACCCATGCTTGGTCTCAAGCCCATTCCCAATGCTGAGGCCTTATTCAAGCAGATTCCCTGTCCCGATACTGACATCAACTGGTATTGGCACCTAGCAGAGCAGGAACACTGTTCCCACTGGTAATTCGAGTCCTCCGAATCAGAGGCTTCTGATGACGAGTCACTTGATACCTGTAGATTGAAAAGCCTGCAGTCGAAGCCTTCTCTTTCACTGGAATGGTGCATATCCCCTCCCAATTACATGGCTTTGCAGTTTATTCAAAACCTAGCTTGGGGCCTTCCATAACAGTAACATCTGAAAAAGAGCCCAGGGCAGAGGAATTGGAGATCCTCCAATACCGAACAGCTCTTAAGGAGACGGCCACCCTTCCGGTTCATTGATTCTTCATGATCTCATGCTCCAGATGTGGAAGACTCCCCTCATTATCTCACTCCATACTCAATGTCTTGATACTATGTACCGAATACCAGAGTGTCCCGGCTTCCAAAAGACAAAACTTCCCCACCATTCAATGTTAGTAGAATCGGCAATGCATCAAATTAAGAGTTCTAAAACACATTCTTCTAACCCTCTGAGTAGAGAATCAAGAACCCTTGATGCTTTCAGACGTCGATGTTTCCAAGCTTTCATGCTTTCAGCCAGGATAAACTCATACATACTCTTTATGGGTATGTTCATCAAGAAGGCTAATAGGGATCTTGAGACCATGTCCCCTCTTCTTCTGAATGATAAGAGAAGTGATTATCTTACTCTAGTTAAGCATGCCCAGAAGTCTCGAAGTTTGTTAACAGAGCAATCTTTGATGCATTTGAGTGCACTAGCAGAGCCAAAGCAATCTGCATCGGTGCACACAGGATTGCATGGCTGCAAGCCTCAGATCTTGAGCTGTAGGTTCAAGATAAACTGGGCAACATACCCTGCACAGGTGAGAACCTTTTTGGCAAAGACTGGCAGGATAAGGCTTCGCAGTTGGAGTCAGAAAATACCACTCTAAATAGACTGTCCAGAGCTACAGCCAACCCTGCTAGGAAAAAGACAGCTGCAAAGAAAACCTTCTTTAATAAGAAAAAAAAGTTCTATTCTTTTTATACTCCTGCTTCTCAATATCAGGTTCAGGAACAGCCTCCCAACAACAGAAGAAGCCACAGGTACCCAAGACTTAACCAGCTGAGCAGCCACAGTCTGCACCTGGTTTTTGACTTTTTCCTAGAGAACATAGCCACCCTACCTCTGAAGGTCCCCCACCCCCTCCACATAGCAGGCAAACTGTCATTCTGCCCACAGGTGGCATCTCATCACCTCAGTGCAGTGGACACTAACCAGTGAAGGAGGGGTACAGACTTCATCTCTAAACCCTGCCTCCTCCACCCTAGTAGGGGAATATCATACACAGCCGCCTCTCACTGATCTTCTACTACAGGAGGTGTCCTTTCTTCTATCACAGGGTGCCATAGAGGAGGTCCCCACACCTCAGCAGGGAATGGGTTTTTACTCTCTCTAGTTTCTCATACCAAAGAAGAGTGGAGGGTACAGGCCCATCCTGGACCTCAGAAACCTAAACAAGTTTCCGGTCTGCGAGAGGTTCAAGATGGTCTCTCTAGGGACCCTTATTCCCTACCTCCAGAGTCAGGACTGACTCTATTCTCTAGATCTAGAGAAGTGTATACACATATCCTCATTCATCCAGAACACAGAAAATACCTACGCTTCATTTTTCAGGAAAGACGTTATCAATACAGAGTCATGCCCTTCGGACTTGCCTCAACCGCGAGGCTCTTCACAAAGTGCATGGTGATCATAGCCACCTTTCTAAGATCTTTCGGGATATTTGTCTTCCCTTACTTAGATGACTGACTCAAAAGCAGACACCTCCCAGGAGGTTCAACTATCTCTGCTTCATACCATGCGGGTACTGCAACACTTAGGATTTGTCATAAATCTTCCAAAATACCACCTTGTTCCAACTCGAAGACTAGAATTAATTGGAGCTCTCCTAAACACACAATGGTCAAGGGCATTTCTACCCCAACCCCACTGTTCTTGTCTTATGCATCTGGCATCCCAAGTGCAACTCAGAAACCATCTGACTGCCCAAGAAATGCTGCAGCTTCTAGGGCATATGGCCTCACCAGTACATGAGGTACCATATGTCCATCTACATATGCGCACAGCCCAGTGGCCTCCCAATGGAAGCAAGTCATGGGCCAGCTCAGGGACAAGATCCAAGTCACTACCCCTCTCACCACATCCCTCCACTGGTGGTGTTCCCCAGAAAATCTCCTCATCGGGTCACCTTTTCAGATGCCTCCACATCAATGCACCCTAACAACAGATGCCTCCAATAGGGGTGGGGGGTGGGGGGCACACTGTCCACACAGGGCCTCTGGACAGAGCAGGAGTTGTAACTCCGGATTAATCTACTGGAGCTTCATGCTATCTCCAATGCCCTCAGAGTGTTTCAGGATCACCTAGGATCCCAAAGGATCCAGACAGACAATCAAGTAGCCATGTTCTATATGAACAAGCAGGATGTAACAGACTCTTGACCCCTCTGAAAGGAGGCCCTTTATCTCTGGTCCTTCACCATTGCTCATCAAATACACCTCCAAGTGGTGTATCTCACAGGGGAGCAAAATGTTTTGGCAGACAAATTGAGTCAGATCCTTCTTCCCCACGAATGGTCTCTCCATTAGGACACAACATCCTACATCTTTCAGACCTGGGGGACTCCAGACATAGATCTATTTGCCACTCCACAGAATTCCAAGCTCCCACGCTTCTGCACCAGGACTCCCATGTACAATAGCCAGCAGGTGGATGCTTTTTCACCTCCACTGGAGTCGAGGTCTCCTGTATGCTTTCCCTCCCATTCCCCTCATCCCCAAGATGCTTTTCAAGCTTCAAGTGGACTGGAGCTTCATGATCCTCATAGCCCCGCTTTGGCCACGCCAACCATGGTTTCCTCTCCTGCTGCATCTTTGTCAGACTCAACCTCTATGACTCATATCCACGCCCGATCTCCTCTCCCAGGAGGAATGGGCACTGCTCCATCCCAATCCCCAGTCTCTCACAGCTTGACTGCTGAAAGCATAGCATTACAAGACCTTAATCTTACACAGGAGGTAAAGGAGATCCTGTTGGCTTCCAGGAAACCATCTACCAGACATTCATATGCTTTCAAGTGGCATAGGTTCTCTACCTGGTAATCTCAGAGGGATCTTAATCCCTTCTCTGCTCCTGTGGAGGCACTCCTTCAGTACCTCCTCCACCTCTCCTCAACTGGTCTCAAGACCAACTCGGTGAGGGTTCACCTGAGCATGATTGCTGCCTACCATCATCCCTTGCAGGGGCAGCACATCTCACAACCGCTTGTTCTGTGCTTTATGAGAGGGCTCTTGCTGACCAAGCCACCCATTAAACCACCTCCCATGGCTTGGGATCTCAATGTTGCTCTAGCGTAGCTTCTCAAGCCATCCTTTGAATCCCTGGCTACGACCCCACTAAAGTATCTTTCATGGAAGGTCATCTTTCTTATTGTCCTCACTTCAGCTAGACGCATCAGTGAGCTTCAAGCTTTGGTGGCGGATCTGTTTTACACCCGTTTCCACCATGACAAGGTCATCCTTAGGACTTGCCTGCATTTTATGCCAAAGGTGGTGTCTCCTTTTCATTTGAGTCAGTCAGTTTACCTTCCTGTTTTCTTTTCTAGACCACATGCATCTAGAGCAGAGGCAACCCTACATACACTTGACTGCAAGTGTGCCTTGGCTTTTTATCTCCAGAGGACTCAAGATCACCGTAAAGCCTCACAGTTGTTTATTTTCTTTGATCCTAGTCACCTGAGTCTGCCAATATCTAAATGTACCTACTCCAAATGGATAGCAGATTGAATCTCATTTGCTTATGGCAAAGCAGGACTCTCACTAGAGAGTCACATCATTGCTCATAATGTTCATGCCATGGCTATCTCGATGCCAAATCTACTCTTTGTGGCTATTGATGAGATCTGCAAAGCAGCAACTTGGTCTTCTGTCCATACCTTTGCTGCTCATTATTGTTTAGACAAGGACTCCCGCCGGGATGCCATGTTTGGTCAAGCTGTTCTCCAGCACCTCTTTCAGACTTAACAGCAACTCCTACCCTCCGTCCCCAACATTAACACTATCAGACATCTATGAAGGATTCATGACCCCTTGAAGCCTACCTTGATGCAAACCTTCACCGGTTCTGAGGTCATTTATCTGGCATCTGGGAGCTAGGGACTACATTCCTGCTTGTTCCTAGAGACAGTGTAGTTACTCACCTGTAACAGGGGATCTCTGGGAATAGCAGGAATTTAGTCTTCACAACCCACCCTTCTCCCCTAGGAGTTGTAAGTTTTCTTTTACTCTCCTTTTTCTCTCAGCTACAAACTCAACTGAGGTGGGAGAGTTGGGAAGGCAGCTAAGCAGGTGCAGTGGGATACTCCAAAGGCTTTCCTATTGGACACTGGGGAGCATTCCCACACGGGCTCCATCAGATTAGCCACGCAGCTGAGTTTTAAACAGATTGAAGGGGAAAAGAGATGATTCAGAGGGAGACCAGCAAGGAGGAGGTTGCACTAGTCTAGAGAGGAAGTGACTAAACAGTGGATAAGTGTCTTAGTAGTGTGTGTAGAAAGGAAGGGATGAATGTTACCAATGTTGTAGAGAAATAAGCGACTGGTTTTAGCTGTCTGTTGGATGTGTGTAGAGAAAGGGAGAGTAGAGTTGAAGATGACCCCAAGGTTGCAAGCTGAGGAAACAGGGAGGAGTGTAGTGTTATCCACAGAAATAGAGAGGGGAGGAGGGGGGAGATGGGTTTAAGGGGAAAGATAAAGAGCTCAGTTTTGGCCATGTTCAATTTCAGATGGTGGTGAGACATCCAGGCAGCAATGTTGGATAAGCATGCAGAGATCCGGACCTGCATTTCTGGAGAGATTTTAGGAACAGAAAGGTAGATCTGAGAGTGTTAGCATAAAGACAGGTGAGGCAGTCTCTGGTTGCATCAGATGGCGATCCGATCCAAGGCCAAAGTGGAGAGAATTTTCAGTCAATGCAAGGAACAGTGTCCCCAGGATCCAGCCTTGGCCTCGGAAACCTCTTTTGTACATATTTCTGGTATGGACTCTTGTCAGGCAAGTTATTCGCTGGACAGATCATCACCAGGGTCTGGTGATTCTGGTGATGCTGCATTGGTGGTGGCGACCTTGGTTTGCAGATCTCATGTGGCTCCTCAATGGTCCACCTCTATGCCTTCTGCATGTCTGGGGCCTGTTGTGCCAGGGTCCATCCTGATGGAAGATCTTCCTCCCTTCTCACTTATGGCTTGATCTTTGAGAGACAGCATTTAGTGAGCAAAGGTTACATGCAGGCCATGGTTTTCATTCTATTGAAGTTAAGGCGAGGGTCCATCTGCCTTGCTTATGTCTGAGCATGGTGCATCTTTGAGGGCTGGTGTCAGGAGTTCCACTTGCTCCCTTGGAAGGTGCATTTGCTATCCTTGTTGGCCTTCCTTCAAGATGGGTTTGACAAAGATCTGTCCCTTATTTCCTTGAGGGTACAGGTGGTGACCTTGTCTTATTTTCAAGATCTGGTAGCCAGCAGCTCCATAACTTTGCACCAGGAGCTGGTCTGTTTCATTAGGGGGATGCATCACTTATGTCCTCCCTTCACAGTGGGATTTGGGTCTCATTCTTCAGGTCCTGTTGTCTGCCCGCTTTTGAACCATTGAAGCAGGCTTCTCCTAAGGATCTTTCCCTCAAGATAGTCTTTTGGGTCACCATCTGTTCAGCTCATCACATTTCGGAGTTTTAGGCTCTCTCATGCAGAGATCCTTATTTGTCCTTCTCGGAGGAAGCCATGTCTATCTGGCCAGTCTGCTCCTTCTTCCCTAAGGTAGTTTCAGCCTTTCATGTCAATCAGGTAGTATGCCTTCCATCCTTTTCAGTGGAACAATGTAAGGGGAGAGACATTTACTTGACATTTTCAAGGTGCTTCTCAGGTACCTGCAGGTCACTAATTCCTTCTGAAAGTCAGATTGTTTGTGCTCTTTGCAGGCCTGTGTAAGAGTGAGGTAGCTCCTAAGGCTACCTTGGCCCATTTGACAAAGGAGGCTGTATCCTCAGCCTAAGGTTTGCAGAATCATTATATTCCAGAGGGTTTTCAAGCACACTCTACATGGGCTCAGGCTTCTTCCTGGGCAGAGCACAGCAGTCACCCCTATTGATATTTGTAGGTCATCACTTTTGAACTTTGTCAAACACTACATTTGGATGTCCAAGCTAGAGTGGACATAGGCTTTGGTGCAGAAATTTTGAAGGCAGCCATATCTACTTCCTGCCCAGTGGAGTAGTAACTTTGGTACTTCCATTTGTCTTGACTGGCCTAGCAGAATGATCTGGAAGGTGACATTTTACTTACTAGATAATTAATTAATTTATTTATTTATAGCTCTTCTATACCGCGCTCTTTTTCATCAGCGCGGTTTACAATGAACAAGAATACTCACAGCAAGCAACAGGTTTACATGAAACAGGAAAATTCAACTGGGATTCAACTTGGTGAAACTATGTACATATATGTTATGAAATTATATACAATGAATAGAGATTTATAATGTCCTTTCCTGGAGCTCTGTTAGACTAATCGAGAACCTGCTCCTTGTGTTCTGTTATCTTTGCAGTTAGCCTTCCAGGCTTTTAATGTTTGACAGTTGCTCTTTGTGGTGGCTGTTCTGTATATACAGTAGTTGCACATAGTTCTGTCTTGTTGCTAACAATGAGGATGTGTGCAGTCAGGTTCTTGACCATTTGCTTGGGTACGAATACTGAAGTATGCCCCTAGCTACACTAGCTCTAGTAGCAGGATGATGTCACTAGAGGTTTCTAGTTGTTCTCTGTCTCCACCTCTGCTGGCAGGGGAAACAAACAACTTATCTGGACTGGTCTAGCAGGACTCCGGGAAAAGACATTATCTGTTAAATAAAATGGCACCATAATTTGAGCTATTTACAGTGGTATTAACAATAAACAAGCAATTTATAAGAAGAGCTGGAAAATTCTGGTGTAAACTACTTTAAAAGTAGACAGTTTTCCAATACATATAAGCACATTTGATTATTGCAAAATATAAGGAGGCAGTGCCATCAGAGCTTAAAAATATTATTAGCCAAGGATGCAGTTAATATGGCCAGCAGAAAAAGCTATTAATTGTGAGCCGGATAAAGTCATATCAACCAATTAAATTCAGCAGTTTCTGCACATAGAAGAGAAAGTTAAATTATGATACTTTGGAGTGAGTTTCAGGATGTTTTTCATTCATTTATTCATATTCTTATTCAAGTTTTAAGATAGTTTCCTACCTTTTTCTCTGACTTTGGCTTGAGTTTTTTTGATTCAGAATGTTTTTTTATTTCTTTATTGGGTTATGTCTCTATTACTGTTTCATTTTTTCTCTTTGTTCTTTTTTTTAAATATCTGCATCAGATTGGTCTCATTCTCTTTCTTTCATTTAGCTTGTTTTTTTTCATTATTTTTTCTCTTCCCTCTCCATCTACCCCTTTTCTGCCTCTTACCTTCCTCCTCTTCTACTTCCTCCTATATACATTCTCTCTTCTCTCCCTTCCAACCGTGTTCTCTCCTGTTCTCTTTCCCTCTTCTTCCCTGCTGTCCTCCTATACGCTGCTCCTTTCCTCCTTCAAAATGCTCTGTCCGGTCTTTAAAGTGCTCTCTACCCCTCCCTCTCCAACCTATGCTGTCTCCTATCTGACCCTTCTTCAGCAATAATTTATTTATTTAGACAGTTTTGAATACCACCTTATCCTTCAATCAAAGTGGTCACAACACAATTGGGAGACACATGGCATAATTTTAGGAAAGGTAAAGAGGGGATTACTGGTCATCCCCTCTCCCCTTTTCCCGGGGCATATGGTTCTCCTAGGGAATGGAAGGAAGTGGGATGGACGTCCCTTCTCCCGTAGTATGAGCAGGAATGCTTTGGGAAAAAGAAGGAGAAAAGGCAGTAGAGAGAGCGAGAGAAAGAAAGAGAAAAGTGAATTGATGTCCATCTCTCTAGCCCTGATGTAGTTACATGGAAGCTGTTTGGGTTGGAGAGGGTAGAGACAAACACATGGAACACCAGAACTGATGCAAAGCACCAGAAGCTCATGAGACAGGCAGCAAAGCACTGAAAACCAAACAATGAACCTTCAGGGGGCACAGCCAGGGGTCGGGAAGAAATATTGTAGCCAATCTGGGCTGGTCCCTGCTGAGCCATTTAGGACACAGGAGAATAATAAACACACACAGCAGTTACCCCAGGGCTAGCAGTTCCTCCAGGAAGAGCGGTGCTGTGAACACGACAGGGAACGGGTCCAAGGCTGGCCTATTGTCTGACAGCATCCTGAATATCTTTATTCAAGTCTTTATCATCTCTAGCTCGCAAGTAGATCTTTTTTTAGGACAGTTACTGATCAGAAAAACCCAAATATGTGCTTCTATTTGTCCAAAGTGAGGCTGGAAAAAGCAGGGTAGAATTAGCTGCAATGTGTTGATAAGGCAACAAAATACTTTGATATTTAGTCCCCTGATGAAGTTTGACAAGTTACATTTGTATTTTATGCTCATTCCCAGATTATCATATGGTTTGTAAAATGTTCATTTGAATTAAAAAGGGTAAGAAAATAATATTTACTCAGACTGGATTTTGGATTTAGCTCATTACTTTCTTAGACATTCTAGGCAAGTTAAATTCAGGTGCTATAGAGATTTTCCTGTCCCCGGAGGATTTACAATCTAAGTTTGTATCTGAGGTAATGGAAGAGTAAATGACTTGCCCAAGATCATAAGGAATTTGGAATTTGAGCCTTGGCCTCCCTGGTTCCTGCATATGGTTCTGAAATTAGAGTAAACACTTACATACTTATTCAGGAGTATAGTATTCTCATGGATGCTAATGACTTTATTTCTTTGTGAACTATTCTAGTTATCCATACATAGATATGTACACATAAATATTTAGACTTAGAATTAGATTTTACTATGAAAGAATTAGGGAGGCTGCTGAAAAGAACAATGCCAGGAAACAACATTCAGTTTTAAACATAAACCCTTGAAGCCTTTGATTTTATTCTAAGTTCGACAAATGTGCCATCGGTAGAATGTCTGAAGGAGTTTTGGTATGCATTTCTTTGTTGTTGAACTCTATCCAGATTCAGTCACAGCTGTATAGGATTTTTGAAACAAATTTCTAGCAGAATATAAACATCAACTGCAGGGAACCAGATAATACACAGTAAGTGAGACTTTTTGTAAGAGCCAAGTGGTAATTTTTGAAGAAGCCCTGTAATTACTCTTGTTGTTTTTTTTTAAAAGATGCCTTAATATTCCATATAGAAGGCAACTGTTAATGTAGTTCATAGGTGGCTTGACACATTCTGGTTTGGAAAGGAAAAATATTTAGGGGCATGTTTACTAAAACTTAGTGCATGTTACCAGACATTAGTGTGCGCTAAGTACTTATGTGGCTAATGAGATAAAATGGGCTGTGGTGGCACTTAATGTATGGTAATGAACTTATTGCATGCTAAGGGGTTATTTTAGAAGCATCCCCATATCTAAATAGCAACACTTACTTGTGCAAATTGGCATACTCAGGCTTTATAAAAGTGGGGATACTTACCATGTTAACATTTCCTGGAGGTGTGGTGAGGGCAGGAAGAGGGAGTGGTTTGGTAGGGCCTACAATATAGATATACATTCCGCATTTCACAAGGGGAATCCATGTCCATCAAAAAATTATAGGCATGGACATTTCAGCTGCCCCAAGGCATGTATAAGTATCTGCTGGAAGGGACAGTTGTCCAGCTGTCAATGTCAAGGCCAGCCCCCCCTGACCGCCTCCTAACTTCAGTTTCTTCACTAGTCACCACTGAGCTCGATCTCCCCCCCCCCCCCTCAAATCACCTCAAATGCATCTGTTCCTTTTCTTAACCTCCCAACACATCGGATCTCACTACCCCCAAGACATCTAATTCCTCCATCCAAACACCCTCTGCCATGAAGACTCCCCAGACAGCAAGAAATCACCTAGATGCCCCTTCCTACCCCACCCTCTACCCCCTTGATTTGCATCCTCCGTCTTACTGGGGTCCCTGGTGTCTAGTGAGAGCAGGAGTGATGCCCACTCACTCCAGTTCTTACAGCACTAGATTCCAAAATGGTGCCAATGACCTCTAGCTATGATCTTGTGGTACTGCTGCCAGTACAGGGGAGAGACAGTCCCTCCTATTAGCTTTAGTCAATGTTCTCATTGCTATATTTTGTATTGTTTGTAAATGGTCTATCTGATGTTTAGTCAGAGCACAGTAAAACGAATTACAATAGCCTAGCCCTGACAATACCAGAGCTACCAATCTTAAATCCTGAAAAGACAAATAGGCTTTCACTTGTTGGAATAATAGTAGCCTGTAGAAAATGGATTTAACCACTGCTGATACATGTAAAAGAAAAGGCAATTCTGGATCAGATAGGATGCCCAATTTTGCAGAGATGTACATACTTTCACTCCTGCTTTACTCAGGATGAAGCAGTTTCTTCTTCTGTGATAACCACAAACATTCACACTTAGCTATATTCAGTTTTATCTTATGAATTTGCAGCCAGAATTGCGCTTTCTCCAAACAGCTGTTTAACTGATTGATAACCTCTTGCTGATCAACTTCCATAGTAGCTACAGTATGAGTATCATCTACAAAAAATGAAAATAAAAAACAAACTTCCCAGTGAAGGAGCTGAAGGTTGTGGACAAAACTGAACCTTGAGGGACACCAGAGGGTAACATGAGATAAGGAATCAGCCATCTTAGCTGTAAATGTTCAGCCACTCCAAACTCCTGTAAACAATGCAATAAAATTTGATGGTCTAATGTGTCAAATGCTGTTGCAAGGTTCCAAAGGACCACTAAGCACATCTTGCTTCATTCACCCAGAATTCAAAGAAAATTATGAAGCTCCAGTAGTGCTGTTTCTCTATTGCGGGGGTCATTTTAGAAGCACAATTCTGATTTCCGCATCTAAAAATACTTGTTGCCTTCCTTCTTTAATAGCCTCTATCCCCTCAAAATGTAACTATGCAGGGTGTCATTTGGTCTTCCTACAGCCCCATACTTTATACAAACTTTAACACTCACAGCCATTTATGAATTTTTTTATTTCCTTTTTTATAGTGCAATGCTAATGAAATAATTATCCTGAATATCCTCCTTCCATTGATTATGTCCAATGTGATTACATTATGATCACTATTGCCAAGTTCTCCATCATCATCATCCCTTGCACTAGGGCCTGTGTTCCAGGACCAACCTCTCCATGAAAGAATTATTTGCATCATCTAGGAACTTTGCCTCTATAGCAGGCATGTCCAACAGGTAGATCGCGATCTACCTGTAGATCGCGGAGGGGTCAGAGGTAGATCGCCAACCCCACTTGGCTCCATCTCTCCAGCAGCTCGCTCTGTCGCTAGGGGAGAGCTCGTGCCGGCAGGTCGTCTGCCAAAGGCTTGCCACCGCTGCTGATCCTTTGCCTGTCATTTTTCCCTGCCTGCGGGAATCTTGCCTGTGGGTGTATTGGGGATGCTTGTTGTTTTCATGCCAATAGTTTGTGGGTACCCCAGGGGGCCGCCGCCCGCACCCCGCGATGAGACGCTACAGGCCTGTTATCATACCTGGTCTCCTGCCTCTCAGAATCACCCATTCCTGCCCCACCCCACCCCAACATCCCTTAGAAGTGTGTTATATACCGGGCGATATCCATTCGTCCGGGCTTTACCTGAACACACTTACCGTATTAGTTATGTCATGAGCTGGCCGTTGGTCACTTTATAGTTCGCTTTCATCAAATGTTTTTGGGCAGACACAACAAAGTGTCAAGAATTTGGTGATTTTGGCAGGCTTTTCCAATTTTGTTCTAACTTGCCTATGCCTTGCCTTCGAATTGGTTCAAACTACTGTGATTTTTGCTTGCCTCTGCAATTTTATTTTGCCTAGCCTTTGCGTTGATTCTACACTGCAATTTTATTTTGCCTTGCCTTTGCGTTGATTCTACACTGTGTGCAGAATTTATTAAATCGCGTGTGGTGGTATTTGAACTTGTTTGGCGGTATTTGATTTTATCTGGTTTGCTGGACAGGTGTTTGAGTTTTTTTGATGATTGTTTGGTGGTATTTGATTATTGGTGCCAGTATGATGAATTCTTATTTTTGCTTTTAGAACTGCATGTGTGGTTTTGGCATCTCCAGTCCTTGTATTGCACATCATCCAGAGGTCTTCAGTTCCTGTTGATCTTTAATACTTTGGGACAGTGACAGTTTTGGACCAGATTCAGCCAGTGTTTATACTAACTTAGCACATTTGGCCTTCTTACATCCAGCCACCCCAGTATAACGACGATGAGTGTTCTAAAGAAGAGCAAAACCTACCACTTTCATGATGAATGGGAAATGGACTACTTCTTTATCATGGGGAAAGACAAGTATTGTTTAATCTGTAACGCCCCAGTATCCTTGCCCAAAAGGATAATCTGGAATGTCATTATAAGGCTCTGCATAGCAATATGTTTGATGCTAATTTTCCACCCAAAAGTGAAATTCGTAAACTGAAGCTCAAAGAACTTACATCGAAATTGTCTACTCAGCAACAGTTGATGGCAAAGCCAAGGTCACATTTGGTCAATGCAACCATAGCATCCTTCAAGGTCAGCAACCTGATCGCAAAGAAATGCAAACCTTTCACTGAAGGGGAATTTGTAAAAGATTGTTTTCTTGAAGCAGCTGACAATCTTTTTGAAGGATATAAAAATAAGAAAGAGATCATAGCTGCTATTCAAGATGTACAATTGTCAAGAAACACCGTCGTGCGGCGAATAGAAAAGATGTGTGGAGACACAACTGAACAATTATTGGAGGATGTTTCAAATTGTGTTGCTTTCTCACTCCAACTGGATGAATCAACAGACATAAGAGACATAGCCCAGTTACTAGTCTTTATCCGGATGGTTTTTGAAGACTTCAGTGTTAAAGAAGAACTACTTGGAATGATTTCTTTAAAAGGGAGAACTACCGGTCAGGAAATATTCAGTTCTTTCCATTCTTTTGTGACAAAGTGAAATCTTCCATTGCATAGACTTGTTTCCATCACTACTGATGGAGCAAGAGCAATGACAGGTGAGGTTAACGGTTTCATAGCCCTCTGTAGACAGCATGACGACTTCCCAGATTTCCTTTCTTACCACTGCATCATTCACTAGCACGTTTTAGCAAGCAAGAGACTCAATGCAAAGACTGTCATGGACATCACTTTCAAAATTGTAAATTCAGTTTGTGGATGATCACTTCAAAGATGGCTTTTCAATCTTACTCTTGATGAAGGGGCAGCAGAAATCATTTTGCACACAGATGTAAGGTGACTAATTAGGCACAAATTTCTGCAAAGATTTCGTGATTTGCTGAATGAAATAAGAAGATTTTTGAAGGAGAGGGGAGATGACCAAGCAGAGTTGGAAGATGAGGAGTGGTTATGTGATCTGGCATTTCTCATTGACTTTACAGGTGAACTAAATGATATGATCCTTGAACTACAAGGCAAAAACAAATGCATTGATGAGTACAGTTTCATCCTACAAGAGCAAATTTGAGCTAATGATGACTGATCTTGCAAACAACACTTTTGATCATTTTCCTAATACGCAGGACCATCTGGGACAATATCCAAATTTTGTTTTTCAGAACAAGAAGTATGTGACAGAAATCTGTTCTGTTATCCAGGAATTCGAAAATAGATTCTGTGACTTCCAAAAAATTGGAACAGTTGTGGAGTACTTGTCATACCCATTCAAAGTAGATGTTGACATTAAAGAAACTGCAGCTGCTATCAGTAAAAATTACTCATTGAACATACCATCTCTTGAAAATGAAATATTAACCCTTAAAAATGACATTTTTTCTCAAGACCCGTGTTGAGCAAGAATCGTTTTGGAAGCTAGTGCTTAGAGACAAATTTCCCAACTTGAGAAGATGCAGTGAAGCTGTACACTCCTGTTTCGGTTCAACTTATTTGTGTGAATCTGCGTTTTCCCATCTGAAAATGAGAGAATACACAACACTCCAACATGACAGATGAACATCTCCAGGATTCCCTGAGACTGGCCCTCACACAGTATTCACCCAACTTCAAAAGCTGGTGGATGAAATGCAGGCTCAGATGTCTCACTAATGAGCAAGAGCAAAATATTAAAGATTGTGCAAGATCAGCCTGGATCAATACTCAACCTAAATTTAACACAAATTACTCAATAAAAGTTAAAGTTATTAAGACAGTTAAAGAAAGTTATTACTCAATAAAACTTTAAGAAAAAATGTACTTTCCATTTCCCCTCGCAGTTCTTACTGGATCTTCGTCTGTGTGTTTTGTTTTTGCTTAATTTGCTTAACAGCTGATCACATCCAAGTAAATGACAGAAGGTTCATTAAAAATGAGGGGGGGGGGAGAATCCTCCAACTTTATTGGGTTAAAATTTAATTTGAAACCAATTTAATACTTAATTTTCATGGTGGTAGATCACCGGCACTTTTGGCCGGAAAAAGTAGATCATGACCTGTTCGAAGTTGGTCATGCCTGCTCTATAGCATGTCCCAGTGACACATTCACCCAATCATTACTGGGAAACTGAAATCTCCCATTATTAATTATAGTGCCAATTTTATTATTTTGTCTTAGCATTTCACTATCTCTTTGTTTATCCTGCCTCCTTGGGAGGTGGTGATAGTATGGCTCTCCTGCTATATTCGTTTCCATCACACAAAGGATTTCTATCCATAAAGATTCAAAATGCAATTTGCATGATTTTTATCCTTCTTGCTTCTATGCCATCCTCAACACTAATCACTTAACTTCATGGGTGCAACAACAAATATTGAGCCACTAATCAGCTAACAAAAATGCCCAAAGTTAGGTCAGAAAAAAGGCTGGCTTAACATTGGCTGATTTAGCTATCCACCCAGCCACTGAATATAACCACTGACCGGATAGCTAAAATGCTATCCAGTGAAACTGGATATTAAGTGGCACTGGCCGGATATGGACCTAGCATGGAATATCAGGGATAAGTTAAAACAATGATGGCCTGCCACTTTAGCAGCACTGGCCACTGCCATTCAATATGGCCCCCTAAATTTTGCTTACAGAATCCCCCTTGTATACCTTCCTATGGCATTGGTATCCATGTGTACTATGCAAACTGGTTTCTATCCCACACTTTCTAAGATCCTGTCTAGGTGACCCATTAGGTCTTTTATTTTTGCACCAGACAGGTATGTTACCAAAGAATCCTCAAGTCCACCAGCCACCAGGCTATCTACATTTCTAATGACTCAGTTGCCAATAAGAGCCCTATTCCTTCCCAACTGGATACATACCCCTGAAGACACATGCTTGGTGTAAAAGAATAAGTCATCTGGAGGTCAGGCCTTCACTATAGGATTACATCCTGCCAACCCCGGGGGATGCTAGTCTTTTATGGGACCTTATCCATGCAGGCAGCACAAGGACTAGAGTGAAGATGCAACCACTCTACTATGTTCCTAAAAGTCTCATTTATATACCTCTCTGTTTGCCTCTGCTATTCCAGGTCTGCCACCCTCGCCTCCAGAGAATGGGCTCAATTGCTGAGAAATGAGCACTTTGCAGTGGCTTCAACCATACAAACTCCCACCAAAAGGCAGCTACTCATATATGACCCTTAGAGCTAGATTTGCTAAAATGCACTGCCACATTAGTGTGCTAATGCTGATAATGAATGTTATTAGTAAATAGGTTTCACTGCAAAAAATGGGACCTGCAGTAAATAATGCACATTAATGAGTATTAGTGTGTGGTAATGCGGTAGTGCCTTTTAGTATATCTAGTCTATTTATTTATTTAACCTGTTTTTATACTGCCTTATCCTGAAAGCAAAGTGGCTTACATTAAACTCAGAACATGAATAGGGTACATTATAATTGTTTGGAATATTTAACAGGGGAGTAACTATATAGAACTTATTCAACATATTTACATATCAACATGAGTTCTGTCCGTTTGGATCTGATTAGGTCATAGTGTCTGCTTGAGTGTATCATGGAACCTTTGGTTGGGGCCAGTACAGTTGTAGGATTACGTGATGTGGCCATAGTGTTTTGTGATCAGAAAGGTTTTTAAGTTTTTTTAGAAGTCCTTGATATCTCCAGTTGCACATAAATAGCTCAACCAGAGCTCTGTGATCCTCTGTCTTGAAGGACTAGAAAAAGGGACTGTTACTTCTGGAGAGAGATCTGCAACTGTGAGTATATACTTATGGTAATTTTCTAAAAGGAATTCTTTGTATTAAAGCTAATTAATCTGTGAACCCACTATTTTTTGTTAAATCAGTCAGGGCCTAGTAGCAGCAGTTTAAGTTTAAATTTAAAACACAGAGGAGAACTTTCTGGTTACATTTCATACCCAGCAGAGAGCTTGTAGTTTAAATTTAATAGTCACTCAGGACCTAGTAACAGCACAGTACTTTTAGTTTAAATTTAAAACACAGAAGAGAGCTTTCTGGTTACATTTGGAACCCAGCAGAGAGCTTGTAGTCTAAATTGAATAGTCACTCAGGGCCTAGCATCAGCAAAGTACTTTTAGCTTAAATTTAAAACACAGAAGAGAGCTTTCTGGTTAAATTTAGAACCCAGCAGAGAGCTTGTAGTTTAAATTTCATAAGAAGTTAGAGCCTAGCAGCAGCTAAGAGCTATAATTTAAATCAAATCAGAATATAGCTTACCTCAGCAGCACAAGACAGGGTACTGTGTAGCAGCAGTCTTTTAATAAGTCCATTAGATGATAAAGGGGTTAAAGGAGCACTAAGAGGCGACAAGGCGATAGTGGAGAGACTGAATGAATTCTTTGCTTCAGTCTTTACTGAGGAAGATGTAGGGATGTTACCCATGACTGAAGTGGTATTTAAAGGTGCGGAAGAATTGAAGGAAATATCGATACATTGGGAAGATGTATTACAACTATTAGATAAACTGAAGAGTAGCAAATCAGCTGGGCCGGATGGTATACATCCAAGGGTGTTGAAAGAACTGAAATATGAGATTGCAGACCTGCTATTAGTAATCTGTGAACTATCATTAAAATCATCTCTAATACCTGAAGATTGGAGGATCGCCAATGTAACGCCAAATTTTAAAAAGGGTTCCAGGGGTGATCCGGGAAACTACAGACCGGTGAGCCTAATGTCAGTACCGGGAAAAATGGTAGAAACCATCATAAAGAATAAAATTACTCAGCATGTAGATAGTCATGGCCTAATGGGAGACAGCCAACATGGTTTTAGACAAGGGAGATCTTGTCTTACTAATCTATTATGTATTTTTGAAAGTGTGAATAAACAGGTGGACAAAGATTAGTCGGTTGATATAGTGTATCTGGACTTTCAGAAAGCCTTTGACAAGGTTCCTCATCAGAGACCTTTAGCAAAACTAAAGAGTCATGGGATAGGAGGCAGTGTGCTACTGTGGATCAAGAACTGGTTAAAAGATAGAAAGCAGAGGGTTGGGCTAAATGGCCAATTTTCCCATTGGAGAAAAGTGAATAGTGGTGTATCCCAGGGATCTGTGCTGGGTCCGCTGCTTTTTGACATATTCATAAATGACCTGGAAAGTGGAATAACTAGTGAGGTTATGAAATTTGCAGATGACACAAAACTATTTAAAGTTGTTAAAACCCAAGAGGATTGTGGAAAACTGCAAAAGGATCTTGATAAATTGGAAGACTGGGCATCAAAATGGCAGATGAAATTTAATGTGGACAAGTGCAAGGTTATGCACCTAGGGAAGAACAACCCAAACTATGGTTACACGATGCAAGGTTCCACATTAGGAACCACCACCCAGGAAAAAGATTTAGGCGTCATTGTGGATACCATGTTAAAACCCTCGGCCCAGTGTGCAGCGGCGGCCAAGAGAGCAAATAGAATGCTAGGTATGATAAGGAAAAGAATGGAAAATAAAACAAAAGATATATCTGTATCGTTCCATGGTGAGACCGCACCTTGAATATTGTGTGCAATTCTGGTCACCGTATCTTAAAAAGGATATAGCGATTTTAGAAAAGGTTCAGAGAAGAGCCATCAAAATGGTAAAGGGTATGGAAGGATACTCCTATGAAGAAAGGCTTAAAAGGTTAGGGCTATTTAACCTGGAAAAGAGACGGCTGAGGGGAGATATGATAGAATTCTATAAATTAATGAACGGAGTGGAACGGGTAAACGTAGATCGATTGTTTGCCTTATCAGAATATAGAAAGACTAGGGGACATGCAATGAAGCTACAGGGTAAACTATTTAAGACTAATAAAAGAAAATATTTTTTCACTCAACGTGTAACCAAACTCTGGAATTTGTTACCGGAGGATGTAGTAAAGGCTGTTAGTGTAGCTGGGTTTAAAAAAGGTTTGGACAAGTTCCTGAAGGAAAGGTCCATAAACCATTATTAAGAAGGGACCCAGGATATCAATGCTTGAACCAATACAAGCATTGTGGAACCTGTGTCCCTTGGGGAAACTGCTAGGTACATATGACCTAGATTGGCCACTGTTGGAAACAGAATACTGGGCTTGATGGACCTTGGTCTGACCCAGTATGGCATATCTTATGTTCTTATGTTCTTATCTTTGGGGAGGTAGTTCCGAAGTTGAGGTGTGACTAGTGATAATGCCCTTTTGGAGGATGATTACTTGCTTTTTCTGTAGTCAGGTGGGATTTTGATCATGTGTCTATTGTTAGTCCTTCTTTGGCGGTTGTCTTCTTATATGATTAGTGATTCAAGTATGTCTGCTGAGGAGTGATGGATGATTTTAAAGATGCTTAGTACAGAAACCATGTACAGTAGTCCATATAACTGTGCTGGATCGTGGGCTGTAATTTTTTTTATTTGAGGTTAGTTTAGTTTTTTTTATATTTTATTTATTTATTCTGGCATTTCCTATACATCCTTGTAGCACAACAGGCCATCAAAGTGGTTTACAATTCAATAAAAATTGGAGAAGAAAGTAAGAAGAGATAAAAAAAAACAGAAAGGAAATAGAAGCAAGAGTTTGCAACCAAAAGAAGAACATCAGGGGAGGGAGTAAGAAAAGAGAGATGAACTAAAACCAGAGTCTTACATTGCATGCATAAGGAAATAGTGGAGGCAGATCAGTGCATGACAAGCACTAAAAATTAACTTTACGGCTATACATTGAACCAACTGAATACACTGTAAGATACAGAGGGGGAGACCATTATAAAGGGCAATACAGTAATCCAGCTGTCGATAACCAAAGCCAACACCAAGATGGTAAGCTGGGAAACAGGGAGAGCAGAGCAAGCAACACAAATACATCGAAGCACCAAGAAAGATTTAGCCACTGCAGATTTAATTTGTTCGTGATAGGAGAGAACTGGCTCAAGGATGATGCCGAGAGTCTTAATAGAAGCCTGATAGTGTAATGAGACTGAGGAGAGAATTGGGGGGGGGGGGGGGGGGGGGGGGGGGAAATGGGTGAACACACCCTGGAGATGGAAGGGTACGTTAGAAATAGGATAGTACTTAGAAAGCATAGAGGGATCCAAAGAGGGCTTTTTTTAAAAAAAATATATATATTTATGAATTTTTAGTCAAATACAATAACCAAAATCAGTTCAAAGACAATCCCATAACAAATTTAACGGAGAAAAATACAATTAAGAAGTAAAGAAAAGATGATAAAGTTCACATCATGGGAACCCAACTGCTAATTAGATAAGGAAACAAAAACATCAGAAAAATAAGACATACAGTGCCCACTGAATGGAGGCACGTCAATCATTCATTACCTAACCTCCCTAAGCCCTGCTTCTCAGTCAAAATGTTTTCCAAATGAGTAAGTTCAACAAAAACATAGGAAGCACATCCAAACTGATAATGCATTTACAAGGAAAACAGAGAAAGAAGGTGGCACCCAAAGCTAAGACCTTTAAGGCTTTAAATTTAAAAACTGCCTCCGACGTAGTTGGGTGCCACGAGAAACATCCGGTAAAACATTTACCGGCTGACCACAAAACTTGGCCAACTTAACCTTAAAAAAAGCTCTAAGGATACGCTGTTTAATCTCGATAGATGAAAAAGTAACCAGTAAAGTTGAATGCAAATTGATGATATCCTGAGAGTCCTCTAAAAAGGCAGTCAAATTAGACATAGGAGAAACAATTTCATCCAGTCCACCCTCAACGGCACTAACTAATAAATTTGTGAAACATCAATAGAATCAGAAATGGCTAAAATCTCTTTTAAGAATTTATCCAAAAGAATCTTATGTGACAAAAGGGAAGATTGAGGAAAATTCAAAAATCGCAAATTACAAGAACGTATAGAGTTTTCAAGGGCTTCCAGCTTAGAATGAAGCACTAAAGAATCCTTGATCCTGGCAACATTAACCGCATGAAGTGGGAGTACCTGAGACTCTAATTTAGTGAGAGCCATATCCACAGATGAAACGTTCTCATCAAGTTGCTGCAAAGAAACCGCAGCTTCTTGAGAGAAAGTGCGCAGCGAACTCAAAGAAGAAGACACTTTACTATCAATACATTTTAAAGCACCCCAAACATCCTTCAAGGAGATTTCTGAATCTGAAGGTAGGGCTGGAAGCTCAAGAAAGCCACCAAGACCTATTAACTGGACTGGAGTAGGTAAATTAACTAACTTAGATTTCCTTACCGATTCAGAAGACTCCCTGGAAACATCAAATAAGCTCCCAGGCACAGGGCACAAGGGTGGATATCTCCCACCGGAGCTCAAAGAAGCTCCTTCAGGGGAAGACTGCGCCAGCAGCAAAGGGGCAAAATGCTTGTCCAAAGAGCCAACTGGTTTAACAACTCTGGTTTCGGCTTCTAGGACTTTGCCCCCAGTTTTGGCCTTCCTTTTCCCCATAGTGGAATATCAAAAACTAGAACAATCAAAAAAAGAAATAACTATAAAGGAGAACACAATATTAAGGGAACAAAACAAAGAAAAATAACAATAAATGGGAAAATCTTGAGGGCCAAAAGAGTCTTGTGATGATGCCGCTGTGACGCCAAAGGAGCGTTTCCTGACCCTTTAGACACGCCCCTTCGGACCACGCTCCACGGTCATGCTCCACGTCATGGAGGAAAGATCTGTAAGTTATAGCCTGAAGTGAAGTCCCCACAGGGTGCAGGCTGCCCCGGGCATGCCTGCCCGATGGAACAGGGGGGAGCAACAGTGTCAGCAACACATCCACCACAGAAGCAGTCACAGGGGCCGGTGACCAGACTCCATACACCTCCTTCACAGTAGCAGCTGATTCCGAAGAAACAAACCACCAGGTACAGATCTTATAGCCTGAAGTGAAGTCCCCACAAGGTGCAGGCTGCCCCGTGTGTGCCTGCCCAATGGAATGGGGAGAAAAGCAGCGTCAGCAACACATCCACCACAGCGGCACTCACAGTGGCTGGTGACCAGGCTCACACACCTCCTTCACAGTAGCAGCTGATTCCCAGAGGGCTTTTTTAAGAGAAAGCGAATGACAGCATGCTTCCAGGAGGGCAGAACATAATCAGAGGAGAGACTGAGCTGAAGAAGGGGAAGAAAATTGGGTAGCAAGATGTCAGCTAACTGTTACATAAGATGGGTGGGTCAGGGGTCCAGGGGAAAAGAGGTGGGACAAACAGAAAGCAAAGCCTGATTTAGGGCAAAGGTGGTGAGATCAGAAAAGACAGACCAGCAAGAAATAGGGAGGAAAGGTGCACTGGGGGAAGGAGGAAGAGCTAAAAGAGAGGGCACACTGGGGGTCAGGGTAGGAAGGTTGGACGGGGGCATTAAGATTTTAAGGAAAGCTTCAATTACATCTCTTCTCATACCAACTGATTTGTTCTTCAGGCAGTCCAAGATATACACAGTATTCTTTGCCAGCAGCATGTCCAACTTACGTTCTCCTAAAAACACAACAAAAGAGAGAAATATTTTTGTCATTTGAAATTTCACAGAATTCTCTCTCCCCTGATATTGTGTCAGCCCATTCCATAACGAAAGCGCCAAATATGAAAAGGCAGATTTTCATGTCATTTCAAGATGAATGTCTGCAGGGGACAGCACACGTAACAGGCAGATATGCGCTGACTGAATGGGTTTCATTGAAGTGTGTGGTAACAAGAGTGTAGCTAAATATTGGGGTGACCCAGTATAAATTGCTTGGTGGGCCAGAAGAAGAATTATGAACTGGACTCTGGCTACTATAGGAAGCCAGAGCTGTTTATTCAGAAGGGGTGAATTGTGTAAACCTGTTTGCCTTGTACAAAAGCCTTACTGCAGTGTTTTGTACAGTTGGATTCTTTTTAGTAGAGTCATTCCTATGTCAGCATAGAGGAAAGTACAGTAATCAATACAGTTTGAAATCAGCACATGGATGAGTTATTGTATATCTATTGTGTCAAGGATGGACCTCACTGCACTGATTTTTCTCACACAGGAGGACCTGACTAACCATGATACTGGTTCAAAGAGGAAATGTGAATTGTGTTGGATTCCCAATAAACTAGCTTCAGGTTTAAGAGTCAGCAGAATGTTATGAATTTTAAGGGCTAAAGTGGACATGGTATCTTCCTGCATAAATCAAATAGCTTCTGATTTGTCCTGATTAAGTTTCTGTGTGTTGTATGAGCCTCTAGTCAGATGACAACTGCAACCAGACATGTATCAGGCGTGGCTTGATCAGTAGATAATGGATTGTATCTGCACAGGATCTGGATATCATGAACATATGTGGAAGTAAACACTCCAGTATCCTACAACAATGTGAAGAATGGTGTGCTGTAGAGGTTGAATGGTGAGGATAAGAGAATAGACCCTTGAGGTACTCCATATAGCACTGGTTTATGCACTGGAGGGACAGAGATCCACATGGTTTGGTTAAACTTCCCAGGCAGGAAAGAAACGAACCAGTCTAACACTGTATTTAACAGACCAAGATCCACTAATCTTGATAACAATATTTGATGGTCTAATAAGTCAAATGCTGCAGTGAGATAAATGTCAATATTAAGCACAATATCATTAGCTAACAATGAAGTTTCGGTACTAAAGGGCATTCTGAACCCTGATTTTAATTAATTATAAAAGCTTAAGTCCTAAACATTTATTTGGTGATTTTTTTTCTATTCCATTTGCCAATTACTTATTGAGACAGTGTTAATTTTGTGTGATGTCACTGATTGACTCTGCACATTTTTACAAATTCTTTAAATGGACAGTGACCTATATTTCCAGATTTGAGACTGCATGAGTTGGGAGCTGAAGTTGAGATGAGATAAACAAACACTTCATGCCAGCTAGCAAACGTTGCTGTGAAAGTTTTATGTACTCATTCCCCAAGAATAAACAAGCTTTTCTTTTAAAGTTTTATATACTCACTTCGCACCATGCATATCTATTACTGGACCCAGTTATTACTATCCCAGGGCTGGCGCTCCATTAGATGAACTAGGTGGTCACCTAGAGGACTGGACCTCCGAGGGCACCTATTATCACTGCTGTCACCTCTCTCCAGGACAACAGCAGTGACGATAACTGCAAACAGCCCCAATGGGCTGTTTGCTTCCACCCCTCTCTGACTTCCTGTGTGCAGGGGATGTCAGCAGTGGGTGTTGGCGAGCAGCAGACGCAAACAGGCCTGTTGCACCAAAGCTGAGCTCTGTGGGGCTGTTTGAAGTTATTGTCACTGGAGAGGGACAGCAGCAGTGGCAATGGGTGCACAAGGGATATGGTTCACCTGGGCACCTCATCTCCTTGCAGCAGGCCTGTATATGTCCTTGAGAGTTATAATGCATCGTGCGCCTTCAAGTCAAGTCAGTGCCTAACTCCTGGCAACCCAGCAGCTCCCGGGTTCTCTTGGCAGTATGACTGGAAGTAGATTGCTAGGCCTTTCTTCCAAGGCATCAAGGGACACTAGTGGGAATTGAAGCCTGGTCTCTTGGTTAGCAAGCCAGTGCTCTAACCTTTGGGCTACTCCTCCACTGAGGGTTATAGTGAGATCACTAATAATTTACAGGAATTTCAGGCCTTGGTACCAGTAAATATAAGGTTACATATTTTTAATTTATTGTCCTAAGGGCAGATTATCACTGAAAAGTGCTATGCACTGTATATAGATGTTTATATCTGTCAATGATGAACCCTTTATGCCTCTTGCCTTTAAGGCTGTTTCACCTCACCATTAAGCCATGATTGCCATATTTTGCTCTTCCTTCAACTTATTTTCTTGCACTTTATCAGAATTTTCAAGTTGTTAATTTTAAATAAGATCTCTTACCACAACCCTGGTTTCTAAAATAATAGAAGCTGTGCTTTTCTAACTTGATTTGTTCATTGGCCCACAGACAAAGTGATTGAATGCACTACTAGCATACTCCTTTCATTGATAGCTCCTTCAGAGGTCTATTCACAGGTGAGGAATACATCATTACAGAGAGTACATCTGGGGGCTCATCTGGGATTAGCTTTCCTTGTCATAGCTGCTCTTGGATATGGCAACTTCCCTAATCATATCTTAGCATGGAATAAAGAATTGGAGCTTCTTAATTACCTGCAAGACAAATATGCATAATGCTCATTTTTTCTAGAAACATTTGGATGATTTAAGAATTATCCTAGATTGGGACATATAATCTGTCATGATTTATCTTTTTTAGTGTTTGTTGGAACTGTTATTTGTGATGTATTAGTTTTAGATAATCTTATTTTGGTTTATGTTTTTATTGTGGATGTTGATTGTAACTGCATTGAATGATCTCGATCAGGCTTGCAGGATATAAGAATGCTTTAAATAAAACAAGTAAGTACTGTATCAAGATACTGATACTGCAGAGCTAGGACGAATAATATGAAAGGCTAAACAATCTAATCTTCAAGAGACTCTCTTCCAACTACAAACAGAAGCAAGGGCAATCTTAAAATCAGAACTCACCCCTCTCACCTTGACAGTAGCCAAAGGAATGGAAGCTGCTAATGTGATACTGCTACATCCTATTACAGCCAAACCTTAGTTATATACAGCCATGGAAGCAGGGCCGGCCCATCCATTGAGCAAGAATGTTTTTTGCACAGGGCCCCGCGTTTCATGGGGCCTCGCGCAAAAAACATTCTGCATCAGCCCAGGTAGATTTAAAAAAAAAAAAAAAAACTAGCTGCTGGTGCCGCTGTGGCAGCAGCAGCAGAATCAAGCATCCCGCGGGGCCCCCCCTGCCTGGCAGAGCCCTCCCTGCAGCATCAGCTCCCTCAGCACCGGCTTTCAGAGCCTCAAAGGGAGAGTTTCTCTCTCACGGCTCTGTGAAGCCTGCCGGGGCTGATGGGAAACAGGCATTTCCTGTTTCCCATCAGCCCCGGCGGGCTTAACAGAGCCTCAAGAAAGGGAAACTCTCCCTTCGTGCTCAGAAAAGCCCGCACTGAGGGAGCTGATGCTGCAGGGAGGGCTCTGATGGGCAGCGGAGGGCCCCGTGGGATGCTTGATTCTGCCGCTGCCATGGCAGCAGTGGAAGCAGCCAGTTTGTTTGTTTTTTTAATCTACCTGGCTGATGGGGGGGGAGGGGGATTAGGATTGGTAATGGGCTATGGGGGGTTAAAACTGGAAGTGGGCTGATGGGGGGGTTAGGACTAGTAATGGGCTATGGGGGGCTAAGACTGAAAATGGGGTGATGAGGAGTTAGGACTGGAAGTAGGCTGATTGGGGGCTTATTACTGTTAATGGGCTATGGGAGGGCTAGGACTCGTAATGGGCTGGGGGATTTGCTAGGACTAGAAATGGGCTGAGTGGAAGGAGGGCTTGAACTGCAAATAGCTGATGGGGAGGGGGTTGGAATGGAAATGGGCCGAGTGGAAGGGGGTGCTTGAACTGCAAATAGCTGATGGGGAGGGGGGCTTGGAATGGAAATGGGCTGTGAGTGGAGGGAGCTAGGACTGGAAATGGGCTGAATGGGGGAGGGAGCTAGGACAGGAAATGGGCTGATGGAGGGGGTAGGATAGGACTGGAAATGGATGGGGGAGCTAAGACTGGAAATGGGCTGATGGTGGGACTAGGATAGGATTGGAGATGGGCTGATGGAGGGCTAGGACTGGAAATGGGCTGATGTGGGGACTAGAAGGACGCGGATGCTGGGTGAGGCTGGAACTAGAAGGGAGCTGATGTTGGGGAAGGATTAGAATGGGATGGAGCTGGGAGAGTGAAATGGAGAGGGGAAAAATATTTTGTGTGGGAGGGAAGAAAAATCTACAATTGGCCGGGTATTGGGAGAGTAAGTTGGGGTTTGAGGATGGAGGGGTAAAATTTGAATGGATGAAATAGGAATGAGGAAAGAGCAAAAGGAGAAAGATTAGTATGTTAAAGCAGATGTAGAAAGAGAATGGAAAAAAAACTAGAAGAGAGAAGAAAGTACAAATGGACAGCAGACGATGAAGAGTTAGCAGAAGACATGAAGAAACCAGAAGAAAGTGGCTGGAGCAATTGCAACTGAAAAAAAATGCACAAAAAGTAGAAAAATCTCTCTATTTTGAATTTATTAACTGGAATATGTCAACTCTGGGAAATGTGCATCATTAACGTCTGCACTTTGTTTAATACAAGAGGAAATTAATTTATAGTTTTATTTCTACAGTGTTGTTGTACATTCCAAGTTTGGCTTTTGGGGTTCCCAGTTTAATTATTGTCTTCCTGTTTCTAAATTGTGATTCCTTGTTTGGTGATGGTCTATGTTCTGCATGTGTAACTGAGCTGAGGTATTCTGTTTATGTAATTCCTATTTGACATTGCCACTTGTTCTCTTTCCCCAGTAGGTCATGTATTCTAATTCTCTGAAATGTATTGGTTTAATATTTGCAGTGTTGCCTTTTGATAGGTAGGGTATGGTGCTTTGTGAGTCCTGGTAGTGCTGTTAGGATATGGCGGGTTTGCTATGGGTTCTAAATGGGCAGTGTTTGTAGTAGTTCCTAATGTGCCTGGCGGTTGGCACTGGATTATAGTAATGTAGAAATCGTTTAGTCTTTCTTTATCCATACACTCATTAAGAGGCATGTTTACTAAAAGTTAGTGTATGGTAACATTATGCAAATATTTATGCAAATGAGGTCCCTTATGCAAATGAGGCCCCACACTGAGTCTACGCACATGGCCCTGCACCCCCCTTGGGCCACCCCTGCCTGGAAGAAGGGGTTGCATTGCAGGAGTGGGCTAGAGAAGAAAGAAAGACAGCAGAATAGATGCCACTCCTGGAGCCTCCCCCACTACAAGCACCGAACAATTTGATGGAAGTAGATATTATAAATGCCTTGGGAGCCCCAGTAGAGAAATGCTTCCTAACCTTCCAAGAAGGAAGTAGGTATGGCTATCAAAAACTATGGGTTTCTTTGGGAAAGTTCTTATTCCCTCTGGTAAAGACGAGTTTGAGCTGTGGTTGGATCCGGCTAGGTAGCTCCTAAAGGAATGGAACTGCTCTCAGACTTTGAAGCAAAAAATAGTCTGGTAGTCAAGGAGCTCTGAAACTAGAAAATTCTCTCTTGCACCCCTGGAGATTGTGCAACAGATCTTATTGAAATGTATGGCAAAACTGAAGATGCTATTGTTTTGCTG
The DNA here is from genome assembly GCA_033557465.1 of Ichthyophis bannanicus. NCBI lineage: Eukaryota > Metazoa > Chordata > Amphibia > Gymnophiona > Ichthyophiidae > Ichthyophis > Ichthyophis bannanicus. Next base: position 207,253,446 of record CM066034.1, read on the forward strand.
TTCTAGTTCGAGCATAAATAACAGGATCAGGAAAAGCTAACAGAGTACATAGGTTGCCTGGATAAAATGCTACACCAAATCATCCTGAAATGTGTAAGTGAGTCTCAGGACTCACATACGGTGTCTCAGTCGGGCTCTGAAAAAGGGTTTCGGACATAACAAATTACTTTCAGGCTGCACCTTCACTGCTGCACCTGCTCTGGGAGGTCAGGAAACAAAAAGCCATGCTGGAATTAATGGAACTGAAGAAGGTTTCAGGAAATCAGACTCTCATCCTGGAGATAACTTAATGCAGGGGCGAGTTGTCACTGTTGGAAGTACAAATGGCAGCCTTTTTTCAATACAGTGGATTTATTGGCAAGAAATTTTTTTATTTATTCAGCTTTGGTCACCACTATCTGAAACTGAACATGACTAAAACTGAGCTCCTTATCTTTCCCTCTAAATTCACCTCCCCCTCTATTTCTGTGGATAACACTACACTCCTCCCTGTTTCCTTGGCTCGCAACCTTGGGGTCATCTTTGACTCTACTTTCTCTTTCTCTGCACATATCTAACGGACAGCTAAAACCTGTCGTTTCTTTCTCTATTACACTGGCAAAATTCATCCCTTTCTTTCTACATGCACTCAGGGCTGTACCGAGCGTGAATCGCGCCCTTCATGACTTGCACATCAGGCGCCCTCCCCCCCCGCACTTCCATCTAGCCACTTTCTGGATGGCGGCGGGAGAGAAGAGACGCGCCCGATGTGTAAGTCGCTGGCGTGCTAAGCAGGTCTGTCACTCCCTGCTGTGATGCCGCATCAGAGGAGGGAGGGACCAGACCCGCTTAGCATGCCACGAGAAGGCTTAAGGGGCACATTTCATATGTCTGCCATTGCCTGACGCCACTGAGGGCTTGTGTGCATCAGTGATGCTGAGGGCTAAGCTATTGGTAACTTAACTACTGGCAGGGTCTCCCAAGATGGATAGGTCTCAACTGAGATGCCAGACCAAGACAGACCACCCATCTGGGCAGCAGCAGAATGGGACGGTGTTGGCAGCGGAGGATCACATTTCTGTGATCCTCCACTGCCAACACCACTGGTGAGGCCTCACTTGGAATACTGTGTTCAGTTTTGGCGACCGTATCTTGCAAAGGATGTAAAAAGACTGGAAACTATTCAGAGGAAGACGACCAAAATGATTTGGAGCCTGTGTCAGAAGCCTTATGAGAAGAGACTTGAAGACCTAAATATGTACACTCTGGAGGAGAGGATTGATAGGGGAGATATGATTCAGACCTTTAAATTCTTAAAGAGAAATAATGAACAAACAAACCTCTTCCAAAGACGGGGAAGCTGTAAAACCAGAGGGCATAACATGAAGCTGCAAGGGGGTAAATTGAAAGGCAATGTCAGTAAATACTTTTTCACTGAAATGGTGGTGGATGCTTGGAATGCCCTCCTGATGGAAGTGGTGGGGGCAAATACAGTGACAGAATTCAAAATGGCATGGGATAGACACATTGGATCCCTTTACAGCAGCAGGATAAAATCAAAATCAGCTTAACTATCTAATTTCTCAACAAACAGGGGCGTCCTACATGGAGCGGTGGGTACACCCCTAAACAAAGACATGGGGAGGGGTGGCCTGCATGGAGCGGCAGGTGCACCTACTCTTTCCATCTTACTGGGCAGACTAGATGGACCATACTGGTCTTTATCTGCCGTCATTTACTATGTTACTATGTGACATCGGCAAAAACACAAAAAAATCAAACTGCATGGAAGAAAGGCCTGGCAATCTACTTCTATATCTTGACACGTTTGCCACGAAAACTCTGTGGATAATCACAACAAAACAAATTGCACTATAGTGCTGGAAGATGAGTCCCCCATGTCGGAAGGCACTCAATTGGCTACTGGGGAGAAGCTGAAGACTTTCTAGAGTAAAGCCAGCATTCATGATGTGGTTGGATCAAAGCCCTCAGGGTGTCTGACTGCTGATGTAGCTGCACATGAAATGAGAGTCAGAAGCTGCAAAGATGTCTTATATATTCGGACATGGAAAGTACGAAGCATGAACCAAGGGAAGTTGGAGGTGGTCAAGAATGAAATGTAACGTGTACAACTCGATCTGTTGGGTGTCAGTAAACTGAAATGGACTGGCATTAAGTACTTTGCATCTGATGATCACATGGTCATCCACTATGCTGGAAATGAAAGACAAAGAAGAAATGGTGTTGCATTTATAATTAAGAAGAAAATTGCAAGAACTGTAATGAAATACAATGCAATCAGTGAACGCTTCATTTCTGTTCGTCTAAGAGGAATGTCCATCAACACAACTATAATTCAAATATATGCCCCAACAACAGTTGCAGAAGAGGATGAATTTGAAAAGTTCTATGAACAAGTACAAGCAAACAGGATATCCTGATAGTCATGGGTGACTGGAACACAAAAGTTGGCAACAAAGAAGAAGGCAAAGTCATTGGAAAATATGGACTTGGCAACAGAAATGAGGCTGGAGAAAGACTGACAGAATTCTGTAAGACCAACGATCTATTCATCTCAAACACTTTCTTCCAGCAACACAAACGGCGATTGTACACATGGACTTCACCCAGTGGATTGTACAAAAATCTAATTGACTACATCTGTGGAAGTCAATGATAGAAAAACAAGGACAAAACCTGGAGCTGACTGTGGTACAGATCACCAACTACTAGTATGCAAACTCAAGCTAAAGTTGAAAAAGAGCAAGCCACTCATGAATGCAGCAAAATATGATCTTGAGAATATACCACCAGAATTTAAAGACTGCCTGAAAAATTGATTTTCTACTTTAGATACAAATGACAGAGCTCCAGAAGAGTTATCAGGTGACATCAAGAAGGTTGTAGTGGAAGAAAGTGAGAAATTTCTACAAAAGGTGAAAAAGCAAAACGGCCAAAAGGGATGACTGAAACTCTGAAAATTGCCCAGAAATGCAGAGAAGCTAAAGCTAGAGGAGAAAGAGAGGCAATCCCAGAATTCAACAGAGATTTCCAATGTGCAGCCAGACAAGACAAGGAGAAGTGCTACAATGATGCATGCAAGGAAATAGAAGCAGAAACTATTAGAGGAAGAATAAGATTCCTAAAGTTACGCAAATTAAAGAAAAAATTCCAGCCTCGAATTGGAATGTTACAAGATGCTCAAGGATCCATGTTGAATGATACTGAGAAGATCAAGAAAAGGTGGAAAGAATATACAGAGTTTTTATATGATAAGATCAAGTGGACCAACAGCAATCTGATACAGCTGTTACCATACTTACAAGGCTCTGTCAGGAAATTTGGAAGACAACATCATGGCCAACTGACTGGAAAAGATCTGTGTTTATACCAATACTAAAGAAAGATGATCCAACTGACTGTGGAAATTATCACACAATCACTCTTCATTTTGCCAGCAAGATTCTACTGCAGATTATTCAGCAGAAGCTACAACCATACCTGGAACAAGAACTGCCTGAACTGTAAGCAGGGTTCAGGAAAGGTCGAGGAACGAGAGACATCATTGCGGATGTGAGATGGATCCTTGAAAAGACTAAAGAGTACCAAAAGGATATCTATATGTGTTTTATTGACTACAGCAAGGATTTTGACTGTGTAAAACATGAGAAACTCTGGGCCACATTAAGAAGAATCGGTATACCAGAATACCTGATCGTTCTTTTGCACAACCTTTACATTGATCAAGAAGCAACAGTTTGAATGGAACAAGAAGAAACAGAATTGTTTAAAATCAGCAAAAATGTATGACAAGGCTGCATACTTTCCCCCTACCTGTTTAATTTATATCCAGAACAAAACATCAGAGAAGCAGGACTGTATGAAAACAACAGAAGTGTGAAGATTGGTGGGAGACTCATTAACAACCTTCGCTATGCTGATGATACCCATTATTGGCTGAAAGTGAAGATGATCTGAAACATTTGTTTCTTAAGATCAAATATAGTCTTAAAATGGGCCTGCACCATAATGTAAAGAAGACAAAGATCCTGACAACTGGCAAAATCAATAAGTTCATCGTTGATGGAGAAGAATTTGAAATAGTGGACAACTTTAACCTACTTGGATCCCCTATTAATAAGAAAACAACAAGCAGTCAAGAAATCAGACAATGCATTGCTCTTGGCAGAATGGCTATAAAGAACCTAGACAAGATTCACAAGAGCAGAGATGTCTCTCTCTCTATTCAAAGATTCAACTCGTTCAAACCATGGTATTTCAATAGTGTCATATGGATGCAAAAGATGGACTGTGAAAAAGATAGACAGGTAGAAAATTGATGTCTTTGAATTATGGTGCTGGCAACAAATACTGTGTATACCATGGACTGCCCGAAGAACAAACCAGTCAGTACTGGAAAATTGGGCCCACAGATAATAGGCAGAGGAGAGGATGCACTCAAAATTCCCTAGTTCTCCCAGCTGACTTCCGCAAGACCAACCAAACCTAAACTTTCTTTAGAAGCTCAGATGACAAGACCTTGATTTTCATAATTTGGACATATCATGCAAAGAGAGAGATCATTAGAGAAAGACAAGCTATCATTTACCCTCACATTGTATATTGCTGAGTCTACCCAAACAGATATTGACACAGCTGCAGCTGGCGCAGCATACTCCTGTTCATGTAATCATGAAAGCAGCTAAGTCTGAGCACATCACTCCCATATTACGCCAGTTGCACTAGCTACCTCTCCCAAGTAGGATCAAATATAAAAAACTAGTCATTATATTCAAACTATTGCATAACATATCGCCCTCTCATCTTACCACTCTAATAAATAGAATCCCAGGACTCGATTATCATCTGGGCAGTACTATGTGCCTTATCAGAGCATAGCCTGCCCACCATCCATCCATTGAAAATCTGGGTTTCATTGCACACCCCGGAAGCCAGAGGGTAGCACCGAATTTCCATGCTACCCCCTTAGCCCCTGCGCCTGAAAGATAGCCAAATTAAAATCTCATCTGTCTTTAAGGCGCAGAGGGCTAAGCGGGAAGCATCGAAAATTGGTGCTAACTGGTAGAGCCCTTTTCTTTGCCCTGGAACACCCTAACATGCCCTGATGCTAACTGCATAGTATCTGGGAGCGTTAGGGACATATTTATTTATTTATTTAGCTGTGCTTATATACCACTTTTCTCCGGGTCAAAGCGGTTTACAGATATATGCTAGCAAGCATTTTTTTATTTATTTAATTTATTTATTACAATTTCTTATATACCACGCTATTTAGAATCAGCGTGGTTTACATCATAACAAAACGACCATAACGACAGACTGTCAGGTTTTACATTGAACAGGAGTACAAACTTGGATAACCGGGTTAACTATATACATAAGCTATCTACAATGCAGATATAAGTTGGAAGGGCATTTCTAGACTGGGTCATTTCTTGGAAGGGATATCTAGTTCAGTTGCTGTCTGGGAAGTATTGGCAGAAAAGGTAGGTTTTGAGAGCCTTCCTGAACTGATATAGATTGGTAATGGCCCTAATGTCGGGGGGTAGAGTGTTCGCAGTCTAAGTGTACCTGAGGCAATGGAGGGTTAAGTGGCTTGCCCAAGGCCACAAGGAGTGGCTATTGGACTAGAGACCCCACTCCCTCCAGCCTGAGGTTACTTGTCCCTATGTGGGAATTGAACCCCTGGCCCTCCAGTCTGAGGTAACCTGTACCCAATCACTGAGCCACTCCTCGCCATATCTGGGATTTTTGAAGGGCACTACCCATGTAGGAACCCTTCAAAAATCCCGGATAAGGCATTTACACAGGTATCTAGGGCAGTTACTCGTGTATTGACAATGTACTGAAAGGTATGGATAGTATAAAAAATAGATTTCTACTAGTATTCATAGACATCACAGCAGCATTTGACACAGTTGCCCATCCAGTTATGCTAAACCAACTGCACGAGATTGGGCTATGCAACACTACAATGAAATGGTTCACATCATATCTAAGTCACAGAACGCAACAGGTCAAAGGAGACCAAGGATACTCATCACGGTTCCCTACCACCCAAGAAATACAACTAGGGATCAGCCCTGTCATCTGTACTATTCAAAGTATACATACAACCAATCTGTGACATTATCAAAGGTCACATGTTACAATACCACATTTATGCCGATGACATCATGCTGTATGCCCCAATAAACAATCGATCCAGACTTAACCCCCATGATTAAAGATCATCCAGAGACTCAAACCAATCCTCAGCCAGGACCATTTCCGAACCATAGGTCAGGCAGTCATCATCACAGTACTGGACTATGGAAACTCCCTCTATCAAGGCCTACCTAAACAGGCAACCCAACCACTCCAAATGGTGCAAAACACAGCAGCCCGCATCATAACCGACACAGCCAAGAACGAGCACATTACACCTCTACGTCAACAACTGCACTGGCTCCCAATAAATGTACGGGCAAGATTGAAAACAACCACAAACATACACAAGATCATGCACCAATGCACAGCAGACGTACTCCACAGCCTGATAACCAAGGACACAACCGACCGACCCAGACGATGTGGAAACAACAATAAACTACGCACACCAGTGGGATATCATAAAACAAAACAAGCTACCTCCAGCAGAGCCATATCCCTGTCAGCACCGGCCCTCTGGAATACTCTTCCAGATGAATTGAGGGTGATAAATGACCTAAAGGACTTCCACAAGTCTCTTAAGACCTTCCTATTCAGAAATTACTACGGCCAATCAGACAAAGGACCAACTAACTGCACTTGAATATAATGATAGCCCACTTTTAACCTTTATGTACGTAGTGTCCAACTTTTATGTACGTAGTGTCACCCCTATTCAATGTAAACCCAATGTGTGTAACCCACCACTTTGATTGAAGGAGAAAGTGGAATACAAATCTGGATAAATAAATAAATAAATGTCTTAGAAAATTGGGCCCACAGATAATAGGCAGAGGAGAGGATGCACTCAAAATTCCCTAGTTCTCCCAGCTGACTTCCGCAAGACCAACCAATCAATGAGCAATAGATCCTTCTCTTACTATGCTCCGATCCTATGGAACTCTCTTCCAGCTAGAATAAGAGATATAAGTGATCTCTCTGACTTCCGAAAAAACATCAAGAACTCTACTCTTTACAGAATACTATGGAACACAAGTTGAATCAGGTGCCCACCTAACATAAGCGACCCATGAACTTGACACCTGTTACATATCCTGACCTGCTATCCACAATGCTGATATTATCCTTCACTCCTAAATGTATAACACTCCTATCCCATATGTAAATAGTTCAATGAATGTTATCAAGTTGCAGTTGGTTACACTGTACATATGTTACTTATGTTAATGTTATGTGATTTGTAAATTGCTTTGATTGCCTGATAAGGCGGTATTAAAGACTGTAAAATAAATAACTAAATTTTAAAAAAATTGCATTTGGCAAGGTAGAAGGTCAATGCAAAAGAGGAAGACCAACAATGAAATGGATTGATACAGATGAAGAACCCAGGAGCAGGACCTCAGAAAACACCCACAAACAGGAACAGAAGCGAGGGACATCTTGAACAATTTTAAGAAGACTGTGTTTATGAGAAACTAGCTCAGCTTAAAGTAGATAAAGCGATGGGACCAGATGGGATACACCCTAGAATACTGAGGGAACTTGGGGACGTTCTAGCAGCTCCACTGACTGACCTTTTCAATGCCTTGTTAGAGTCGGGAGTGGTGCCAAAGGACTGGAGAGAGGCTCATGTGGTGCCTTTACACAAAAGCGGAAGTAAGGATGTGGTTGAAAACTACAGGCCGCTTAGTTTAACTTCAGTGGTGAGTAAATTATTGGAAACTCTGCTGAAAGAGAAAATAGTGAGGTTTATGGAGTCCAGCGGATTACAGGATCTAAGGCAGCATGGATTCACCAGAGGCAGGTCTTGTCGGACAAATCTTATTGGTTTCTTTGACTGGGTGACCAGGGAGTTGGACCGAGGGAGAGTGGTGTGTTTGGATTTCAGTAAAGCCTTTGACACTGTTCCTCACAGGTGACTTATAAACAAACTGAGCACCCTAGGGATGGACCCTAAAGTTACAGCTTGGGTTAGAAATTGGTTGGGTGGAAGGCGACAAAGAGTACAGGTAAATGGAGCTCACTCTGAGGAGAAGGATGTTACCCGTGGTGTGCCCCGGGGATCTGTCCTTGGTCTGATTCTTTTTAACATCTTTGTTAGTGATATAGCGGAAGGGCTGCCGGGTATTGCCTCTTTGCGGATGATAGTAAAATCTGCAATAGAGTAGACACCCAGAAAGGTGTAGATAACATGAAGAGGGATCTAGCTAAGCTTGAAGAATGGTCTAGAATTTGGCAGCTGGGATTTAATGTTAAAAAATGTAAGGTCATGCATTTGGGCTGCAGCAATCCAAGAGATTAATATAGTATAGGGGGTGAAGTACTTTTGTCCACTAAAGAAGAGCGGGACCTAGGCGTGGTTGTGTCTGATGATCTTAAAGTAGCTAAACAGGTAGAAAAGGCGACATCAAAAGCAAGAAGGATGCTTGGGTGCATACGGAGAGGAATGGCTAGCAGAAAAAAGGAGGTGATAGAGCCTCTGTATAAGTCTTTGGTGCGACCTCATTTGGAGTATAGTGTGAAATTCTGGAGACTGCACCTTCAAAAGGATGTGAACAGGATGGAATCAGTGCAGAGGGTGGCTACTAAAATGGTTAGTGGTCTTCATTATAAAGCATATGAGGACAGACTTAAGGATCTTAATATGTACAATTGTACACCTTAGAGGAAAGGCGGGATAAAGGTGATATGATTGAGATGTTTAAATATCTCTGTGGCATAAATGTTCAGGAGGAGAGCCTCTTTCAATTGAAAGCAAGTTCTCCTATGAGGGGACATGGGATGAGGGTGAAGGGGGATAGATTCAGGAGTGATATGCGGAAATATTTCTTTACGGAAAGAGTGGTGGATCCGTGAAATAGTCTCCCAGTGGAGGTGGTAGAGATGAGGACAGTAACTGAATTAAAAAAAACATGGGATAAACACAGAAGATCTCTAAAGGAAAAAAGGAAACTGTTGTAGTTGTTATGAAAGGACAGACTAGATAGGCCATGTGGTCTTTTTCTGTCATCATGTTTCTATGTTTCTATGTTAGTAACAGCAGCTATGGGTGCCACTCTGTCAACAATGAACCGCCTGACTGAAGACCGAACACAGTTTAGGACAACTATCCAGAGGGTCGCCATGAGTTGACATCGACATGACTCTACTTAACAACAAGGCATTTACAAGGTTTACTGGGCTGTAAACCATGTAAATGCCTTTCAAATAACAGACCCTATACTTTTCAATATACTTTGTATATATGTGTATGCCTGCTCTTCCTGCAGGTAAAAGAATATGCTTGTGGCTTTTTGAGTTCATGTGGCTGTCAGAATCTATTGGTTTGCTTTGAATGCTGCTGTGTTTTGCTGCCCTAGGTGACCTCCTGGTCTTGCCTATTGGTTGGGATAGCTGTATTGCTACTTTTATGTAACCCGAGGATAAGATTTTGGAGTGAATACTAGATAACTCAAATGCTGCGCTTGGGCAAATGCTATCCTAGAAAAATGAAGCAAATCTGGAAATGAATGAAAGCAGATTTCACCAACATGACAGTGAAACACATCAAATGTAGGTAGCAAGATATAAAAACAAACTAGGTCTTTTGCAGGAAAGCAGCAGGTGGGTGTGTCAGTCCAGTTTGCTTCACACAATTGGAACACTGCCATGCTGAAAAATTGGATTTGATGTTATTTTCAGTCTCAGTGAGTCCATGGAGACAGCATTAACAACAACGTTTAGGTAAGGTACTGGGTAGCTGGGGCCCAGGGCCAGGGCCTTACCAGTCCCAATATTCCCTGTGGTATACTCTCAAGATTACATTTTATTTTTAGGGTTCTGAATGAGCAAGACATGTCAGTGTAATTACTGATTTCTCCAATAGTTCCTCACTTGATTCTCCAAATCAAAGGTTAATAATAATTCATTCCTTCTTTCTCACTTTTTTCCCACAAACATCATTTGCATTTGAATCCCGAAAGTCTCTGGTTAGTATGATTATGATTAAGGTCCTTCCTCAGAGAGGAAATAATCTCGGGAAATCTGTAGGTGCAGGCTCTAAGTCTAGCTTTAGATCAACTAATTGATTTGTCACTTTCCTTCTCCTCTTGGGTGATTTTGTTTGTCTCCAAATCTCTCAGTTCAGTAGACCCCTCGGCCCTTACTGAATGAGCAGTTCTTTTGGTCAGCTTGGCAGAAAAGAGTCCCTTTCAGATGAGATCCTCCTCGCTGTACCTGATGACACTTTACTGATAGAGCATCATCTCTGCTTTGACAGGGCAGCTTAACATAAGAAATTCCACACTGGGTCAGACCAAGGTCCATCAAGCCCAGTATCCTGTTTCCAACAGTGGCCAATCTAGGTCACAAGTACCTAGCAGTTTCCCAAAAAACACACACAGGTTCCATAATGCTTGTATTGGGGCAAGCAGTGGATTACCTGAGTCTTCTTTAATAATGATTTATGGACCTTTCCTCCAGGAACTTGTCCAAACCTTTTTAAACCCAGCTACAGTAATGAATTCCAGAGTTTGATTATGTGTTGAGTAAAAAAATATTTTCTCTTATTAGTCTTAAATGGGTTACACTGTAGCTTCAATGCATGTCCCCTAGTATTTCTACTTTTTTAACATAGTAACATAACATAGTACTGTAACATAGTATATGATGGCAGATAAAGACCAGTATGGTTCATCTAATCTGCCCAGCAAGGCGGTAAGAGTAGGTGCACCTGCCACTCCGTGCAGGCCACCCCTCCCCATGCCTTTGTTTAGGGCTGTTCCCACTATTCTGTGTAGGTCACCCATATTTGTTCAGATGTAAGAGACCGTTAATGTTTATTTTGATTTTATCCTGTTGCTATAAAGAGATCCACTGTGACTTTCCCATGCCATTTTGAATTCTGTCACTGTATTTGCCCCCACCACTTCCTTTGGGAGGGCAATCTAAGCGTCCACCACCCTTTCAGTGAAAAAGTATTTCCTGACATTGCCTTTCATTTTACCCCCTTGCAGCTTCATGTTATGCCCTCTAGTTTTACAGCTTTCCTCCTTTGGAAGAGGTTGTTGTGTTTATTAATACTCTAAGTATTTAAAGATCTGAATCATATCTCCCCTGTTCCTCCTCTCCTCCAGAGTGTACGTATTTAGGTCTTCAAGTCTCTTCTCGTAAGTCTTCTGACGCAGGCTCCAAATCATTTTGGTCACCTTCCTGTGAACTGCTTCCAGCCTTTTTATATCCTTTGCGAGATATGGTCTCCAAAACTGAACACAATATTCCAAGTGAGATCTCACCAGCGACTTGTACAGTGGCATTAGTACCTCTTCCTTTCTGCTGGTAATTCCTCTTTGTATGCAACCCAGCATCCTTCTGGCTTTTGCCATCACCTTGTCACACTGTTTCACCACCTTGAGATCCTCAAAAACAATCACTCCGAGGTCCTCCTCTTGGTCTGTACACACCAAACTCTTGCCCCCTATTGCATACACTTCCCTTAGATTTCTGCTTCCCAAGTGCATGACACTGGACTTCTTCACATTAAATCTTAACTGTCAAGCATTAGACCATTCTTTCAGCTTTTGTAAATTTTTTATCATGTTCTCCACTCCCTCAGGGGGAGTCCACTCTGTTGCAAATTTTCATGTCATCTGCAAAAAGATAGACTTTTCCATTACATCTTTCAGCAATATCACTCACAGATATATTGAACAGTACTGGTCCCGGGACAGAACCCTGGGGCACACCACTAATCACCTTCCTTTCATCCAAGTGAGTTCCATTTACCGTCACCTTCTGTCGCCTGTCAGTCAACCAATTTCTGATCCAGTTCACCACCTTGGGACCCATCCCCAAGCTGTTGAGTTCATTGATGGAATCGATGCACGTTTGCCTGTTCCACTCTATTCATTAATTTATAAACCTCTATCATATCTCACCTCAGCCATCTCTTTTCCAGGTTGAAAAGCTCTAACCTTTTAAGTTTCTCCTCATAGGGGTATCCTTCCATCCCCTTTACCATTTTGGTGGCTCTTCTCTGTACCTTTTCTAATCCTGCTATATCCTTTTTAAGATATGGTGACCATAATTGCACACAATATTCAAGGTGCAGGTCGTACCATGGAACAATACAGAGACATTATAATATCCTTTGTTGTATTTTCCATTCCTTTCTTTATGATTCTGAGCATTCTATTTGCCTTCTTGGCCCTGCTGCATACTGGGCGGAGGGTTTCAATGTGTTATCCATGACAACACCTAAATCTTTTTCCTGGGTGGTGGTTCCTAATGTGGAACCTTACATCGTGTAACCATAATTTGGGTTGTTCTTTCCTAGGTGCATAACTTTGCACTTCTCCACATTAAATTTCATCTGCCATTTGAACGTCCAGTCTTCCAATTTATCAAGGTCCTCTTACAATTTTTCACAATCTTCTTGGGTTTTAACAACTTTGAATAATTTTGTGTCATCTGCAAATTTGACTACCTCACTCATTATTCCCATTTCCATGTCATTTATGAATATGTTAAGAAGTAGTGGACCCAGCACAGATCCCTGGGGTACCCCACTATTCATCTTTCTCCATTGGGAAAATTGGCCATTTATCCCTACCCTCTGCTTTCAATCTTTTAATCAGTTCCCGATCCACAATACTACACTGCCTCCTATCCCATGATTTTTTTTAACTTCACCAAGAGTCTCTCATGAGGGAACTTGTCAAAGGCTTTCTGAAAATCCAGATACATGATATTTACTGGCTCACCTTTGTCTACCTGTTTATTTACATCTTTAAAAAAATACAACAGATTAGTAAGACAAGACCTTCTTTGGCTAAAGCCATTTTGCCTTTCTCCCATTAAACCATGAATATCTACATATTCAGTAATTTTGTCCTTTATAATGGTTTCTACCATCTTACCTGGTACTGATGTCAGGCTCACTGGCCTGTAGTTTCCCACATTGCCTCTGGAACATTTTTTAAAAATCAGCGTTACATTGGCCATTTACCAATCTTCAGGCACTACAGATGATTTTAATGATAGTTCACAGATTACTAATATAGTAGGTCTGCAATCTCATATTTCAGTTCTTTCAACACCCTTGGGTGTATACCATCCGGTCCAGGTGATTTGCTACTGTTTAGTTTATCAAATAATATATCTTCCTGGTTTATCAATGCTTCTTTCAGTTCTTCTGTTGCATCATCTTTAAATACCATTTCAGTCATGGGTAACTAGAACAATCATTCCCTAAATTCAAGTCTCTTCTAAAGATGCACCTCTTCTGTCTAGCTTTTGACCTCCCCTCTCCCGACCTGTAATACTACTCTTCTCCTGCTACTGTTTCTCTCTTCTCCCTAGTGCAATTGTATTTCTTTTTTGTTGATATTGTAGTTCTTTTCTTTTCAGCCTTGGCCTCTATTATTTGTAACCATGTACACCTCCCTGATGTTATGAAGGGTGGTTAATCAAGTCTCACAATAAAGATAAAGATAACTTCCCTACATCTTCATCAGTAAATACCGAAGCAAAGAATTCAGTCTCTCCACTATGTCCTTATCCCCTCTTAGTGCTCCTTTTACCCCTCTATCATCTAATGGTCTAACCGACTCTCTCGCAGATTTTCTATTACAAAAAAAGGGCTTTATTATGCATTTTAGCTTTCACAGCAACCTTCTTCTCAAATTCTCTCTTTGCCTGTCTTATCAGTGCCTTGCATCTATCTTGCCAGTGCTTGTTATTTCCAGTTTTTGTCATTTGGCTCCTTTTTCCATTTCCTGAAAGATGCTTTTTTAGCTACAACAGCCTCTCTGACCTCACCTTTAAACCATGCTGGCAGTTTTTTGGACTTCCTTCCACCTTTCTTAAAGTGTGGAATACCGGTTCCGCTTTTCAGGACGAGGCCCCCGATGACGTCGGGGCCGGCGGAAGAGAAGCCTGCAGCTCCGGACCTCTACGCTGCCTCTCTGCTCTCCCAAGGCACAGCTCTCCCAGTTCCGCTTTTCAGGACGAGGCCCCCGATGACGTCGGGGCCGGCGGAAGAGAAGCCTGCAGCTCCGGACCTCTACGCTGCCTCTCTGTTCTCCCCCTTCTTCCATTTATGAAATCAAATGTGATCATGCTATGATCACTATTGCCAAGTGGCCCCAAAACCCTTATCTCTTGTACCAGATCTTGTGTGCCACTAAGGACTAGCTTCATGAGACTCCTATCATCCTAACTCTCACCCCTTATATGACATCATAGGAGCTGCTTAGACTTCTACTGCAAAGGGATCACCCTCTTTTTTGACACCGAGAGGGCTCCTGCTTCTTCCACTGTCGATCTCCCAGACATTCATTGTTGCTTGTTTCTGGGCCAGATCAGAATATACTATTCAGATTTCATGTGACCGCTCCAGCACCTCCCTTATTTAGTGCCCCAGAAATGGCATACAGTGTGAGTAGGAAGTTTTTATGTACACTCAGGTCACATCTGAATTACAAAACCACCAATTAGGAACACACAGTAACAATCCACTAACTCTCCTTGCAAGGTTGTCTTCTGGGCCTTGGCTTGTTTAACCAGATTGGAAGAGGTTACAGGCCCAGTAAAAAAAAGAAGAGAGAGAGTTAGGTTGTGAACGTAATGGGAACAGAACTATTTGAGAGCTATTGTAAGGAACTAACAAGACACAGTGAGAGAGAGGCAGCCGGGGAGAGAGACTCATTGAGCATTTCTAGCACAAATACTCCCTCCTTCTTTCTGCTTTTTCTCCCACCCCTCCATGGCCCCTAGGGTAAAAAATAAGAAACCCCTAGGAAAGTGTCCCGCTAACTCCTTCGAACCATCCAGAGCCTCAGCAGGCCTGGAAAAAGGTAACAATTTGGAGCAGTTTCCAGACTAAAACTTGTGAAATGGTGATGTTGCAAAACTGTTTACATAACAGTCTCCTGATTCAGTACATTGAGCCCCAGTGAGCGTGCCTGTGCAACCTAACATTATTGGTCATGTGACTGCTGAACCAGTAAGTGCCCTCAAATGCTGCTTTAAATTTAACATCAATGCGGCATTTTTATACTGTTCTGTCCTTTGCTCCTGCCTTACTTTTGCCTATACTGTTGACTGTGTGTATGTTCGTGTTCTGTATTACAGGATTCCTGATTCAGTACATTGGTCATGTGACTGCTGAACTGGCAAATCCCCTTAAACGCTACTTTAAATTTAACATAATCATGGTGTTTTTTATACTGTTCTGTCCTTTGCTCCTGCCGATACTGTTGACTGTGTGTATGTTCATGTTTATTTTATTTATTTATTTATTTACATTTCTTATATACCGCACTATTTGCGATCAGCGCGGTTTACATAGAACAAACAAAATCCGACAATAAACAAATGTCTGGTCATTACATTGAACAGGAAATGTAACTTGGAGAACAGGGTAAACTATATACATATGCAGATGAATTGCACAGGGTAAACTATTATAGATCTCCCAGTTCACTAGATTGAGCCCCAGTGAGAATCCCTGTGCAACCTAAAATCATTGGTCATGTGACTGCTGAACTAGGAAGTCCCCTCAAATACTGCTTTAAATTTAACATTATTGTGACATTTTTATATTGTTCAGTCCTTTGCTCCTGCCTTGCTCTTGCCTATACTGTTGAGTGGGTGTATGTTGGCATTCTGTATTGCAAGTCTCCTGTTTCAGTACATTGAGCCCCTAACATCACTGGTCATATGACCACTGAACCGGAAAGTCCCCTCAAATGCTGCTTTAAATTTAACATCATTGCAGCATTTTGTACCACGGTGGTGCACACCAAAGGAGCAGGACGTAGTTCTTGGGTGAGCTCCTTGGAGCGACTCCTGAGCTGACTCATGCAATCGTCCCCACTCCATAGAGTCCACATCTAACAAGTCCATTCAATCACTGCTCCTGATGGCTCTTTTTGGATTCTACCTAGTTTATGCATTGCCTCCTCTTCGTATCCCATGTTCTATATTCCAGTTCTATGGGAAGGTGCCCCTTACCCCTTCTTTGCTCCAGGGTTGGGTCAACCTGATCAACTGCACTTCCATCACTCATTCTTCTTCTCTCACCCCCTCCCACTCTACATTCTGTCATTCTGCCCTTCTTAACTGCCACCCTTAATATACTAAAACTTTTCTCATATCTAATTTATTGTTTCTCACTTGGTTGACATTTTCTGTCTTACTGAATCATGGGTAAGGGACGACAAGGATTTTATTCTATATCATTGTCTCCCACCATCCTACAGTATGCTTTCGGTCCCTGTGCATCAAGAATCGGTGGTGGCATGGCCCTTTAATTTCAGTCCTTTTGATCTGTAGTGGAATTATCTTCCCCTATCTCTACTATGTTGAGTCATTGCTTGTATTTCCCCCCTCCCCTACATTTTCACCTAGTTTACATCCCCCCTTCCATCAGCCCGGGACCAATTGCTTCTTAGTCTTTCTGAAACCATGTCTGCAGATCAGAAGTGGCCTGCTGGAACATGCATGTATTATAGCTTAGACTCCCCTATTCTGAACTGCCTCAGCCGGCGTGTCTATGTATCCCTTTTTGCAGCTGGGCATTTCACGGGGCATCCACATTTCTAATATGGTCCATCACCAGAACCCATTGCATGGACATGCAATTTTTGGGGCAGAGACAATGCTATTTTAGTAGGCATTTTCACATGCCTCTCTTCATTGCCACCACTCCCTCAGTATTTTGGACATGCTTACCTGGATGTCTCAGATTCTTCCTAGACTTCTCTTCAAGAATCCCAATTCACATGAATAATGGCTAAAGATCATATATATAAAACATTTATATATATATGATTTATATATATAAAACATTCTGTTTCTGCCCTCACTCCATCCTCACTTTCCAGGCACTGCACTTATAGACTTCCACTGGCACTATCCATATGGAGGTAGTTTTATATGTGCATAGCTGGCCTCTTATAAAATATTGGCCAGCATAAAAGTATGAGCATTGGCATGAATATGCATACATAGCCAATGACCGTAGCTGGGGACACTGTCTTGGTGGAGTTAACAAATATGCCCATTGACAGGTCTGTGACTAAAAAGCTGTTTGATTATTTTCATCTAATTTCCATGTATTTTGGTGTGCTGAAAACAAATAAAATATTGAAAAAACTCCTAGACGTCATGATTTGCCACAACATGCAAAATTGTCTTCAAATTTATCCATATTTTTCAAATTACTATTAATTAATTCAAATTACTATTAATTAATTCACATAAGTGCATTTAAGATATAAAATGCCAAAAAAACCTTATAGGGGTTGTCCGAGTTATGTAAAAAAAAAAAATAGCACTGTAAATCTGATGGTCAGCAATATATACATAAGCTAAGCAAGTTTTAAGTCCGTGCTTCTAATTGTAGAAGGGGTTAATCTTTCCTGAAGAATCCAGTGGGAGGGAGACACAGGGCAGATAGCAGCAGCTCTGGTCAGTGCAGGAGGGCGTGGCCAGCACTGTGACGTCTCGTGTATAGACACAGAGTTGCTCTCTCCTGCATGCCACACTTGTGCACGAATCATCATCAGGTTCTTGGTTCTAAGCTGTTCACACTTTTTCATCGCAATTCGTGTTAGCTCGTCATTCTTCAACCGTTATGTTATGGCTCCGCGAAAGTGTATTAATTCGCCAGACAGTTTCTGTTTCATCTGTGGTGAATATACAGTGTTGAAGCAACAGCAGAATATTACAGACTTTGTGAAAAAAGTATACTTTGCATACTTTGGACTAAAAATTGGAGATCAAGATAAAGTCTGGGCGCCTCATAAAGTGTGCAAACGGTGTGTTGAGGACCTCCGAAACTGGTTCAAGGGTAAGAAAAAATCTTTCCGTTATGGGATTCCTATGGTATGGCGAGAGCAAAAGAACTATAGTGACGACAGTTACTTTTGTTCATGCGATGTGAAAGGGTTTAATTCCAAATGGAAGCATTCCATTTCATACCCCAGTCTTCACTCGGCAATTCGTCCCATCCCCCATGGCACAGATATACCAGTACCCAAGCCCCCTGCTACCTTGGAAGAGATATCTAGCTCCAATGAAGGTGAAGTCATACCTGAACCAGATGACGAATCAAGTTCTGACTTTGAAGATGATACAAGACCAAAATTGTTTTCTCA
Organism: Ichthyophis bannanicus; assembly: GCA_033557465.1. Taxonomy (NCBI): domain Eukaryota; kingdom Metazoa; phylum Chordata; class Amphibia; order Gymnophiona; family Ichthyophiidae; genus Ichthyophis; species Ichthyophis bannanicus. The sequence continues at coordinate 207,271,736 of CM066034.1, forward strand.
GGAGGAGATGAATGATTTGGTAAGAGACTTGAATCTTCCCAAAGATGCCGCTGAGTTACTCGGATCAAGGCTGAAAAGCAGGAATTTATTATTGCCAGGAGTGTCATCTTCATGGTTCAGACATCGTGAAAAGAAGTTCGTTCCTTACTTCGCCCAGGAAGACAAGTTGGTTTATTGCATCGATGTCGAAGGTCTGATGGGTCAATTTAAAATCCAATATGATTCAGAGCAATGGCGTCTTTTAATAGATTCTTCAAAAAGAAGTCTCAAAGCAGTTTTACTCCACAACGGTTTTTACACTTCCATACCTGTAGGTCATTCCGTACACTTGAAGGAAACCTACGAGAACTTGGAATTGGTTCTTCGTAAACTTAAATATGAAGACCATGGTTGGCAAGTGTGTGGGGACTTGAAGGTCTTGTGCATGCTGCTCAGGCAACAAGCTTGGTATACCAAATATCCTTGTTTTCTGTGTCTATGGGACAGTCGAGACCGACAAAAATCACTGGACCAAGAAGAGTTGGCAGCCGAGGGTGCTAACAGTCGGTGAAAAAAATGTCCTCCGAGAAACTTTGGTACCTTCCCATAAAGTTCTTCTACCACCTCTCCACATAAAATTGGGATTGATGAAGCAATTTGTAAAACCACTTCCAAGAGATGGAGAATGCTTCAAATACTTGGTCACCAAGTTTCCAGGCCTGTCGGAGGCAAAATTGAAGGAAGGTGTGTTCGTCGGACCAGACATTAGAAGGCTTATAGTTGATCAAGAGTTTGTCAATACCATGATGGATCCTCAAAAAGAAGGGTGGATTGCATTTAAAGAAGTCGTACAGAAATTTTTAGGCAATAACAAAGATCCTCACTACAAAAAGATCGTCGGACGAATGCTGAAAGCATTTCAAGCTTTAGGTTGCCTGATGAGTTTGAAAGTGCATTTCCTCCAGTCTCACCTTGACTACTTTCCTGAAAATTTGGGAGCTGTGAGTGAGGAACAAGGTGAACGATTCCACCAAGACATTAAAGAGATGGAAAGGAGATACCAGGGAAAACGAAGCATTACAATGATAGCAGACTACTGTTGGATGCTTCAGAGAGACATTCCAGATGCTACTCACAAGCGTAAATGCACCAAGAGGAGCCTCACAAGGAAGAAGAACCGAGTTTAGTGTGTGTAGGTGAGCTCATTTCAGTTCAAAAAAGGATTTTCATGAAAATATTGTAATAAAACTTGAATTTTATAAGTCTATTTCCATTTATTTTGAGGTATTGCCTAATTTAACATAGTTACCTAGATTGTCAGGAAACGTGATGTCCTATGACAAAATGGAGGTCAGTTTCGGATTCAGCACACCAAAAAACATAAAGATTACATGCAATAACCAAAACAGCTCTCGAAAAATTTTTTTTTGCAGACCTGTGTTATGAAATAGTTTAATCTAAGTACATGCTTGCATACTTTATGTGCATTCATTTACACCTCCTCTCGAGCAGGTGTACATGTCTGAACCTGCATTTAAGGTGAAACCTCTGCTTCTCAGGGTAGTATTTTATAGAGATACACAGGTGCCTATGTGTCTTTATAAAAAGCACCTAAATCGATGCCTACTTGCTCTCTTAAACTTGACAACCCTTACAATATTACCGTCTATGTACCTTTAAAAATCATTAGTGGGAGGAGTTACTCGTCCTTTTGAAAACTGGCCCACATGTTTTTAATTTTTGTTTGTCAACTGCGTTCAATAGAATTGTGAACCTTTTATTTTAATTGGGTACGGGTGGCCTTGCCTTCACTTGATTCCATCTTTTTTTAGAGGGAAGATGTCAGAGTGCATGTATTTTTCTCTTATTTATTTATTTAACAGTTTTTTATACTGCCTTAATCCAAGGCGGTTTACATCACACAACATAACAATTACTTCATGTCTAACATATGGAGTACCCCAGGGCTCTCTGTTCTCTTCACTGTTATTCAGTGTTTATAGCCACTCATTAAGGAAATTAATTCAGTAGTGTGACATTGAATATCAATTTTATGTGGATTATATTCAACTCTGTGTGCCCTTGGGTTCAAACCAGATTGATCTGCTGAATAAGCTAGATGTCTGGAGGATGATATGTGTTTACTATGTTTACTCAAACTAAAATTAAATGCTAACTATTGCTGACAAAAAGCTCTATTCCTAATACTGATTGTACAGTTGCTTTTGATGAAATAGTCTTTTCTCTCAAAAATCAAGTCCACAGTTTTGAGGTGTCATCAATGATTCTGTGCTAACAACGGAAGTCCCTATACCCGTTGTGTCCACCAATTGTTTTGGATTATTAAAACAACTGCTGCAATTTTGCCCTTCACTTGAATGAGAATACTTTGCTTCATACTCTTGTATCTACCAGCTTTTATTATTGTCGTAGTTTTTATATAGCCTTCCAGAAAAGATCCTATAGAAACCACAACTGGTCCAGAATTCGGTTGCTTAGTTATTAAATGGTTTTAATTACAGGGAATACATGAATCCTGTTCTTCAGGAGCTTCACTTTCTTCCCACTGCCTTTCGAACCCAGTATAAAATACTTTTGCTTACCTTTCAGGTCTTGTATAACCTGTGTCCTACTTTTTTAAAGGAACTATTAACTGTATTTTCCTTTTAATTTTGTTTCCTTTATGTAAATTAAAGAGAGAAAAGCCATAGAGTTGGGTAATGAAGTGCTTGACTCAATTTGTATGAATCTTGTACTATGTCTCTCTAGACCCAAGGCCAACCTTGAGGCAGTCTAGGCTGTCGCCTAAGGTAGCATCTTTTGGAGGTTGGCAAAGGGCATACAGTCAGAAAAAAACAGGAGGGTTAAGACAGGCAATCAAGTACACAAACTGAAAGAACAATCACTGCACACTTCTACTTGCATGAAGGCTAGGCAATTTCCAAAAATACCACTATTAAGCCATTACCTGGCCATATGGCTTTTGGAAATTTCTCTCATTATGTGTATGTACTCTATATATGAAACGCTTCTTTAATAGCTCAAAGTTGATGTTCAGCTATGCATTTTTTACATTTTTGTTAGTGATATTGCAGAAGGGCTCTCAGGAAGGTTTGCCTCTTTGCAGATGACACCAAAATCTGCAATAGAGTAGACACCCAGGAAAGAGTAGATAACATGAGAAGAGATCTAGCTAAGCTTGAAGAATGGTTGAGAATTTGGCAGCTGATATTTAACACTAAAATATGCAGGGTCATGCATTTGTGCTTCAAAAATCCAAGGCAGCAGTCAAGAATAGGGGGTGAAGTACTTCTGTCCACAAAACAAAAGCGGTACTTGGGCATGATTGTTTCTGATGATCTTAAGGTAGCTAAACAGGTAAAAAAGGCAATGGCAAAAGCCAGATAGATGCTTGGGTGCATAGGGAGAGGAATGCCAACAGGAACAAGGAAGTGATAGTGCCTCAGTATAAGTCTTTGGTGTGATCTCATTTGGATTATTGTGTGCAATTCTGGAGACCACACTGTAGGGGTATATAGAATGTTACCCATCCCTCTTCAAAGGAATTACCAATAGTCCCCTTTAAGAAAGTCTGAAACCCAGAGCTCAGGGCTGGGATGACGTGGCTCAGTGGCAGAGGTTAAGAACCCAGCAGGATGCAGGAGGGAGAGAGGCCCATGGAGCCAGATCCTTCCAAGGCAAGTCATGCAAAGGAGTTCTGAGGTAGGAATTTAAACTGGGGCTGGAGGAAGAGCTGGGAGGACCAGCTTGTGGAGATTTAGCAAGCTGGGACAGAATAAAGACTGCTTTTGGTTTTCCCTGAACTGTTGTCTGGCCTGGGTATTAAAGAAAATCCCTTCCCATTGCACTCCACACTTACCAAATATGGTGGTAGTTTGGGGAATTCCTCTATCACGTGACTGAGGGCAAAACCAAGTCCCTAGGGCTGGGCCTCTACAGCAAGTCAGAATTTTTTTCTTTGGTTTATGGGCTAAGAGGGTTAGCCTCATCCTAGTTAGGGAGCTTGAAGAAGATACAGTCAGTGCCGGACAGGTAGGCTTTGTTTTGGGCACCAAACGAGCTAAAGATTTGTTGGAGCTGGAATTAACTCAGCTGCAGAAGAGAAAGTTGTGGTGGTGTTGCAAGAGAACAGTGACAACCCAGGATGGAGTGGCTCCTCCAGGTTCTGGCCGAAGCAGCAACAACAATAGTGTTAGGAGCGATAACAATAGTTTCAATGTGCCCTGCAGGAAGGGTAGCAACAGCAGCAGCAGCAGTTGATTCAAGCCCTACAAAGACTAAAACTCTACCCTCCAGCACAAGCCCTTCTTAAAATGATGGCAGAAGATGAACTAGATCACTTTTTAGTAAACTGAATGAACTGCCCGCATTGCCAGTTGGGCAGAGGAGATATGGACTAATTGTTTTGGGGAATCTGCTGACGGGCAGCAGTCAGCCTTCGTTCCAGGAAACCAACCCAGATGGTCAAACTAAATATGCAGCTATCAAGGATGCCATACTGGAACGGGCTCACTGTACCCCAGAGGCCTACTGCCAGTGATTCAGAAAGGGGGGCTCCAAGTAAAGGAGAGCCCTCAGAGGTTCTTCTATCGACTGAAGGATCTCACATGGAAGTGGCTGCAACCGAAGGAAAACACCGAACCTGAGATAGCCAAGATTGTACTATCGGAGCAGTTTTTGGAGGGCTTAACCGCTCTGCTGAAACAGTGGGTACATCAGCACCCCAAGCTTACCCTGCACTAGAGATAGCCAAAGGGTATTATGAAGCCCAGCCGGTGACCGAAGTGGAGAGTGAGAGGGGGAAGAGGAAACTCATTAGCCTAGGAGGACAGAAGGGGAAGCCAGAACGGATGTTGGCTTCCATGTTCTAACCCCAAAAGTCACCTCTAAGGTGAGAGCTTGGCCCCAGCCACAACTCCTTCACCCGTTTTAGATGTGGGACACCTTGCTCAGAAATGCCCCCTGGGTACAGAAGAACCCATGGATGTCAACCTAACCACCCCTCACACCTGCGCTTCTGTGGACACTCCCCACCCAGAGGCCCAGAACTTTGAGATTCCAGTAGAGTCCCTTAGGGAACCGCCTCCAGGCCTTGATAGACTCTGGAAATGTGCAGACTCTCATTCACTGGAAAACTGTAACACGATCTCAAATTGACTATGCATAGACTGTAACAATGGCCTGTGTGCATGGAGACCAGAGGCAGAAACCAACAGCACAGGTTTCACTCCAGCAGGGCAAGTCACATTCAAGGTCGTGGTGTTGCCCTGGCTACCATATCCAGTGGTGATCGGCTAAGACTACCCAAACATCGGAGTGATATGGGCCTGGCTAACTCATAGCTCTGCTAAGTTGAACCAGGAAGATTTCTCAGAGAAGACTCAGATATATATGTCAAGACTCCCAAGTATTCTAAGTCCCAAAGTCAGCATTGCCAGGAAAAGCTACACTACCAATAAAATCTGGGGGCAGCTATGAGGGAGGGATCTGGGAAGGGAGAACATAGAGATCCCTGGGGATAACTCACAGCTCAGTGGTAGTGACCTAAATATAATGGTCCCCTTCCCAGAGTGGAGGCTGGGGGAAGACTCAGAGATTTTCAGGAGGGCCCAGCAAGAAGATGAGTCCCTTAAACATGCCTGGGATTGGGTTTTGGAGGTGGGTGGGGGTTCCAATAGGTAATGGAGAGTCCCCTGCAAGAATCTTTCCCTATTCTTCTAAAGGGATTTATTATACAGAGTGGCAGAGGGCGCCCTGGAAGGGAAAGAGGTAGAACAACTGATAGTTCCTCATTCCTATCATCAGCAGGTATTATCGTTGGCCCATAGCCATTTATTAGGAGGATATCTGGGGGTGAAGAAAACACTAGAGGGTATTTTAGCCCATTTTTTCCTGCCCAGGATCCATAAACAGATGCAATAATTTTGCTAGTCATGGCCCACTTCCAGTTTCATAACCCTGCTAGTATATGACCTGCCCCTCTAGTGCCTATGCCTATCAATGAAATCCCATTTGAAAGAGTGGCAAAACACCCAAGGCAAGAAGTATATTTTAGTCATACTAGACTATGCTATCCGCTACCTGGTGGCAATTGTTCTAAGGAATATGAAGAGTACTTATGATAATGAATGCCTTATGGGAAGTATTCTCGTGGGTGGGAATGCCCAATGAGATCCTCACAGATCAAGGAACACCCTTTGTATCCAAAGTAATGAAGCTAGTGTGTGCCTTGGTGAAGGTCAAGATGCTGCAAACATCAGTATATCACCCACAGATGGCTGGCCTCATCAAGTGATTCAATAAAACTCTGAAACATATGCTGAAAAGGTTTGTGCAGGAAGACGGAAAGAGTTGGGATATTCTCCTACCTTATTTGATATTTGCCATCTGCGAGGTATCTCAGAGTTCTACGGGTTTTTCGCCTTTTGAGTTGCTCTTCAGAAGATGTTGAAAAGGCATGCTAGACGTAGTAAGGGAAACCTGGGAAGGAGAAACCCGCGCAGGTCGTAATTTGGTGGAGTATGTTATACAAATGCAAGACCGGCTGAGGAAGGCTGGCAAGGTGGCCAAACTCAGTCTGGAAAAAGCCAGGAGCTACAATCAGGTAGCCATGCACCACACCTTCCAACTGGCAGACAGTTTTAGTCTTGCTGCCCTCTTCCGAGTGCAAGTTATTCTGTAAATGGCAGGGGCCCTATGAGGTTGAAGAGAAATCAGGGCTTGTAAATTACAAGATTGCCCAGCCAGATACATGGAAAAAAGACAAAAATTACCTTATTAACCTATTGAAAAAGTGAACTCCAGTGACAGATATGATGGTATATGGAGATAATTTTGGCCTGCTCAAAGACCCGATTAGAGACCAGCTCTGCTGCCCAGTGAAGACATCTAGAAGAGTTGATCCACTGGAACCTAAAAATGTTCTCCACCCACCAGGGATGAACCCCACATCATTTGTCATGATATCATTACTGACCCTGGAGTGGTTATCCGGCCATGACCCTATTGTATTCCAGAGGCCCAGCGCCAAGTAACTGGAAGAGATGCTTAACCTGGGAGTTATAGGAGAGTCCATGAGTCATCACCCATCATCTTAATTCCTTAATCCGATGGAAGCATCAGATTCTGCATTGACTTCCAGAAGGTCAATGCAACTTCTGTACTGGAAGCCTATTCCATGCCCAGAGTAGGAAAGCTAATTGAGTGACTCAGTGGAGCATGCTTTATATCAACCAAGGGATACTGTCAGGTGACCTTGACATCAGTTGCCACAGAGAAGACTGCTTTTTCGACACTGCAAGGTCTGTTCCAGTTTACAGTGCTGTCCTTTGGATTACATGGGGCTCCTGCTATGTTCCAACGCCTAGTTGACAGCCTACTGAGACTACACAAGGAAGATGTGACTACCTACTTTGACGACATTGTCATCTACAGCAGAGACTGGACCACTCATTTAATTCAAGTACAAGCCATGTTGACCAGCCTGCAGAAGACCAGGTTGACAGCCTATCCCAAGAAATGTATTCTGGGAGATCGAGACATTCAATACCTGGGGTATTTAATCGGAAATGGGCAGATTCAACCTCAACTATGAAAGGTGGATGCTGTTAACCAGGTCTCCACCCTGAAATCAAAGAAAGAGGTTCATGCCTTCCTTGGATTGATTGGCTATTACTGCCAGTTCATCCCTAATTTTGCAGAGATGGTGGAACTGTTAGCCACTCTTCTCCGGAAGAGAGCTACCAAACAGATCCAGTGGTCACCAGACCTGGATCTGGCCTTCCAGCTTCTTAAGAAGGCCATGTGCTCTGAACCCATCTTGATTAGCCCTGATTCTATGATTTATTGTGCAAATTGATGCCTCAAATGTGGTCCTAGGTGACATTGTTGCCCAGGAAGTCAAAGGTGAAAAATATCCCATAGCATTCATCAGCAGGAAGCTGCTTCATTGGGATAAGCATTATGCAGTGATGGAGAAGGAGGCCCTGACTGTCAAGTGGGAACTTGAAACCTTCAATTACTACCTGCTTGGCCATCCATTCACACTAATAACGGACCACCAAACCCTCAAGTGACTGTCTCGAAATAAGGAGTCCAACAGCTATATTATGCAGTGGTTTTTGAGTTGACAACCCTACCAACTCCAGGTCCACCATAGGGCTGGTCGGACTCACCTGATCGCGGACTTCCTTTCCCAGGTGAGGCAGGCACTCAATGGGGCATGGTTCAGCTGAGGGGGAAGAGTGTGTAATGTGGTATATAGAATGTTAGATGTTCCTTTCCAAAGGGATTATCAAGAGCCCCCTTTAAGAGAGTCTGAAGCCCAGAGTTCAGGGCTGGGAGTGCATGGCTCAGAAGCAGAGGTTAAGAACCCAGCAGGCTGCAGGAGGGAGAGAGGCCCATGAAGCCAGGTCCTTTCAAGGCAAGCCGTGCAAAGAAGTTCTGAGGTAGGAATTTTAACTGGGGCTGAAGTAGGGGATGGGAGGACCAGCTTGTAGAGGTTCAACAAGCTGGGATAGAATTAAGTTGATTTTGTTTCCCTGACCTGCTGTCTGTTCTGAGTTTTATTTGTGGAGATTTAACAAGCTGGGATAGAATAAAAACTGCTTTTGTTTTTTCCTGAGCTATTGTCTGACCTATGTGTGTTAAAGAAAACCCCTTCCCACCACATGCCACACTTACCACACACACCTTCAAAAGGATATAAACATGATGGAATCTGTGCAGAGGGTGGCTACCAACATGGTCAATGGACTTTGTCATAAGGTATATGGGAACAGGCTTAAAGATCTCAATATATATACTTTGGAGTAAAGGTAGGAGAGAGGAAATATGATAGAGACTTTTAGACACCTCCGTGGCATAAATACACAGGAGAGCTGCTTTCAATTGAAAGAAAGCTCTGTAACAAGGTGACATAGGATGAAGATGAAAGGGGTAATATAAGGAAATATTTCTTTATGGAAAGAGTAGTAGATACCTAGAATAGTCTCCCAGTGTAGGTGGTAGAGACCAGGACAGTATCTCAATTCAAGAAAGCATGGAACCAATACAGATGATCTCTAAAGGAAAAAAAGGGACAATAGTAGGTGGTTTGAAAGAGCAGACTGAATAGGCCATATGGTCTTTTTCTGCCATCATGTTTCTATGTTCCAGGTGGAGTCATGTTGGGTTAACTATGATTGTTGAGTTAAATTTTCAAATTCTGCTGAAGATGCTAGGGGCCAGAAAGTAAATTACAGGAGGTATCAAAGTAAAAGTTCACCCAGGTTCCTAATATCCTTGGAGTGCACTGACCTCGTCTAGATCAGTCAGATATAAACTGGTAGATTCATGTGGGTTGTATTACATGGGTATGGAAACGAGGATGCAGAATTCTAGCTGTGTGCTTTTAGAATTTGTTGGGAAGTATATATTTTACCTGCAATAGTATGAGTACATAAAAACATAAGCTACGAGTTATCATACAAGGTCATATCAAGGTCCATCAAGCCCAGTGTCTTGTTTCCAACAGTGGTAAATCCAGATCACACATATCTGTCAGGTTCCAAAATGGTACACAGATTCCATGCTGCTTTTCCCATGGGTAGGAAGTTGATTCTCTGGTCTTCTTTAATAATAATTTATGGATTTTTCCTCCATGAACTTATCCAAAACAATTTTAAACCCAGATACGTTAACAGCTTTTGCTATTGTATATCTTCCGGTAATGAATTCCAGAGCTTGATTACGTATTGAGTGAAAAAATATTTTCTCCTATTAGTCTTAAATGGGCTACATTGTAGTTTCATTGCATGTCCTCCTAGTCTTGCTACTTTTTGAAGGAGTAAACAGCCGAACTACGTTTACCCATTTCACTCCATTCATTAATTTATAGACCTCTATCATATCTCCCTTCAGCTCTCTTTTTTCCAAGTTGAAGAGCCCTAACCTTTTAACTCTTGCCTCATAGGTGTGTCCTTCCATTCTCTTTATGAGTTTGGTTGCTCTTCTCTGTACCTTTTATAATTCTGCTATATCCTTTTTTAAGATATGGCGACCAGAAGTGCACACAATATTCATGGTGCGGTCGCACCATGGAATGATACAGAGGCACTATAATATCCATTGTTTTATTCTCCATTCCTTTCCTTATGATTCCTAGCTTTCTATTTGCTTTTTGGGATGCCACTGCACACTGTGCAGAGGGTTTCAACATATTATCCACGATGACGTCTAAATCCTTTTCCTGGGTGGTAGTTTGTAATGTGGAACCTTGCATCATGTAACCATAGTTACACAAATAGTATTCTAGAAAGCAGAGAAAAGCACATTTGGAGATATAGTTGAAAATAAAAGGGATTCTAATATTGGAAGATTTGTGGCCTGACCCGAAAACTGTTTGTTGACTGTTGATAGTTTTTCTGCCTGCTGTTGACTCCAGTATCACTGTTTTGTTTACATTCAAAGATTTATTACAGTGAATTCACCAAGAATATCCCAAGTTCCTTTTACTTTGTTCTTAAGTTACAACTGTGCTATTATATTAGAATTCTCAAGTCAGATGTATGTAGCAGTTCCGAAAAATCCCCTCTTTAACAAGGCAAATTTGTGGAGCTACAGAACAATTGCTGTATTTTTATAGGGCCCAATATTGAAGTAGCCATGTTATGTGCCACTACGGCACATAGCTCTGCCTACTCACCCCTAACCCTGGATATTCAATGCCATGGTAACGGTATTGAATATTTGGTTTTGGCACCCAGAGAAAACCGCCATAGAGCCTAACAGTGTAGCGGCAATATTGGGCTGTAACCCAGTTAGCATCCGTGGCTAAAACTAGGCGAGCCAAAAGCTGGCCTAGTTTTACCCACACATCGCTTACCTGGTAGTGGTCCAATATCGCTGCTACCCGGTTAGCGTTACTCCCTGCCTCCGCTCTGTCCCGAACCCCCCCTCCAATGCTAACCGCATCGCATTGGGGTGCGCAGGGGCAGCTCAAGGCAATCTGCTGCCTGAGGTGAGGAATGAGATGGTGCCCCCCCCCCCCGGGGGAGGGAGAGATCTTTCTCAAAACTCCAGTCAGGGATTGAACCAAATCAAAAAGCTGATTAGATAATGTGGATTAAATGCAAGATGTTCGCACACCAATGAACTAAAAGAAAGAATGAGAACCCCAGCAGTTTATAACTCCAAATTATAATTAATTTGTATTTTGTTGTTATAAACTGCGTTATGGTGCTTGCTTTTCCTTTTTGAACATATATTTTGCATTCACAGAACCCCCTCCTCAACAATGGGTGCAGACTGGACTGTACCTAGCTCTGTGCGAGCAGTGCGGCCGCACAGGGCGCAAAGGCATAAGGTGTGCATTTCAGCTCTCTGCCGTTGCCTGCTGCCACCACTTTTTCTTCTCTCAGCAGTGGCAGGCAACGGCAGAGAGCCAAAATGCGCCCCTTAAGCCTTCTTGCGGCACACTAAGCAGATCTGGTCTCTCCGGGAGGGACCAGACCTTAGCGTGCTGGCAACTTGCACATTAGGTGCACGCCTCTTCTCTCCCGCCCCCATAAAGTAGCTAGATGGAGATGCGGGGGGGGGGGGGTGCGCGCCCGATGTGCAAGTCGCACTGGGCGCATTTCACGACCCTGGATACAGAGCAGAGGTAGGATATTCACCCACAGAATTCAAGATATTAAAAAAAAAATCTTATTCTGGTCATCTCACCAACAACAAACATTCTCCTGTACCAGGCATACTGGGAACTAAAGTCACTGAAGATCTGCAAGGCCAAATCTGCCATACCATACCAGCATACATTTCCAAAACTCATAGAATAAGGGGCCTACCCAGAAAAAAGAAGCAGTATAAACACTGCAATGGGCCCTAAAACCTCCATACACCTTTTGGAAAAGCTGTACATGTCAAATTACTGCAGTGCAGATCCCTACGTACAAACACCATATTAACAGAACACCTGGCCTTGGTAACACACTCAGAACACAGATCCTCACCAAGTACAGAATACGTGACCACAAACTAAAGCAAAAATAAAAATATGTAGACAAAAATTAAATGAAACCCCAAGAAGCTAGACACCGCATGTGGCGCCACACCAGATAAGAGATGCAGTTCCCCATACTGTGTGAAATATAGATAGTGCAAAGTCCAGTCACTAAATTGAAAATAAAATGATTTTTTCTACTTTTGTTGTCTGTTGATTTTTGATCATGCTGGTCCCGATCTGAAGTTTCTGTTTTCCTCTGTCTTCTCTTAGCTCTTTTTCTATGGTCTACAGTCGTCCCTCGTTTATCGCGGTTAATGCGTTCCAGACTCTACCGCGATAAATGAATTACTGCGAAGTAGGATTCTGTATTTATAAATCGAATATTTTCATAGTTAGAGCATAGAAAACTGTTTACGACCTATAACACCCCTTTAGTCACCATTACACTCGTATTTGAAAAAAACGCGATAGAGTGAAGCCGCGAAAGTTGAAGCGCGAAGTGGCGAGGGACGACTGTATAATCCATCTGCCATTTCTTGTCTCTCCTTTTTCTTTCTTCATTTTCTTCCATTAGCCTTTTCCCACTCCCAGTAACTCTCCCCAGTATCAGCATCCTTTACAGACTCCCCTCTCAGTTCCTTCCAGTGCCAACCCCCTTGCATTCCCAGTACTGCCATTGGTGTCTATTCTCTTCCAGTCCCCCTCCTTCTCCACCGTCAAGCCCCTTCTAGTCAAAATACCATCCCAGGTATCAGCGAACTTCCAATCCCAGTGCCCCCTCCCATGTCAGTTCTCTTCCAGTCATCCTCTCCTCTGTCCATCCACCTTCCAGTGCCATCCAGGGGTGTCAACTCCCTTCTAGCCCCCGCCTTTGCCTCTTTTCCGCTCCCTTCCAACCCCCATGTCAGCTCCCTTCCAGCCCCCACCTTCTCCCCTGTCAGTTCTCTTCCAACCCCACTACTATTACCCAGCCACCTTCCAGCCCCATCCACAAGTGTTTGCTCCCTTCCTATTCCCCCCCATGTCTGCTTTGCTCCCTTCCAGCTCCCCCCATTTCTGCTCCCTTCCAGCCACCCTGTCTGCTCTCTTCCAGCTCTCCCCCCATGTCTGCTTCCTTCCAGCTCTGCCCCCCATGTCTTCTCTGCTCCCTTCCAGCTCCCCCTCCTGTTTCTGCTCCCTTCCAGCTCCCCCTCCTGTTTCTGCTCCCTTCCAGGTCCCCCTGTCTGCTCCCTTCCAGGGCCCCCTGTCTGCACCCTTCCAGCTCCCCCCCCCCCCATGTCGTAGGAAATGCTTATTCTTGCTTTTAGAAACACCACAACCCAGCAGTTTAAAAGTTAGCAGAGCCACGGAAACAGAGAAATGTTCCCGTGGCTGCTTTCTTTTTTGAAGCGGAAGTGGTTCTATCATAGTCAGTTTCTAGGAAGTGGCAAATAAGAAATAAACATATAAACCCAATGATAGAACTGCCCCTGAGTGTGCGTAGGGGACATAGATGAGGATATTCAATGGCACTAACCATGTAGGTGCCATGGAATATTACCATTTAAGGCATTTACATGGTTTATTGGGCTGTAAACCGTGTAATACCTTTTGAATATCGGGCCCACAGAGTCCAACAGGGTGGCAGAAGAGACTTATCTCCAAGGCCCTGATATGCACAGCCACAGCTCTACTCAGAAATCTACACTGTACTCCACTTCTTCCTTCTCCTCTGTTAATTTAAGGAAAGATCCACATTACACACTAGATTGTAACTAAACTTTTTCTGGATTATAATAAACTCGGTAGCCTTCCATTTTTTGGAAACAATAGCAACAAATAATCCTTACAATCTTTGCTTAAACTAGTGAGGTGAATAGATTTCTCCTGTTCTCTAGAGTTCACTTTCTCTTCTTCCAGTGGTAACACCATTCACTCCAGACACACTCTGGCCCCTACTTACTATTACGGCATAGGTGCCGCATATAAGAGGCTTGGGGAGGCTAAGTCTTCCCAGGCCCAACTGTTAACTTCCTTACTGTAAGTAAAACTGGCAGGCAGCACTGATATTTACCCTGCCTGCCAGTTTTGCTCACACTTATTTATTTATTTGTTTTTATATACCGCACTCTTAAAAATCAGCATGGTTTACATATAACAAATTGTGCCGATAAGGCATTACAATGAACAGGCAGATTAACTAGGATAACAATTAGGGACTAACTATGTACATTAGTTTCAAATTATTTACAGTTAATATCTACCACATATGCATTCTTTCGTGGGTGTTCGTGTGTCAATGGATGGTTGTGTGCCGGCAGGTGTTAGCTTGGGGGCTGCGAGTAGTATGAGAGGAAGAGATGGTGTTTTAGCGCTTTTCTGAATTTATTTATTTATTTATTTATTTATTTAACTGTATTTATATCCCGCTTTTCACCGGCTAAATCTGTTATGGCTCTGATAGGTGCTGGGAGCATATTCCAATAGCTGGGCGCGTAAAACTTAAAAGTTCTGTTCCTTGTTGTCTTAGTGCATTTTGTTATTTCGCTAGGGATGGATAGGGTATTAGCAGTGCAAGATCTCCTTTCTCTGTTTGTAGACATGGGGTGTATAAGGTCCATTAGAGATGTAGGGGCTAACTTGTTGATAACCTTGAAGGTTATGATGGTTGCCTTGTAGGATAGTCTGCATTGGATAGGTAGCCAGTGTAAATTCTTAAGGACCGGAGTGATGTGATCGGCTCTTGCAGCTCCACTCAGAACGCGTGCAGCTGCATTCATAGCTAACTGTAGAGGGTTTAAGGTGCTTTTGGGTAAGCCCTGTAGGATTACATTGGCATAATCAAAGTGGGGGATAACTAATGCCTGAAAAACTGATCTGAAATCATCAGGTTGCAACAGAGGTCGAAGGTGTCGTAGGGTTCTTATCTTGTGGTAGATTTGTTGGGTTGTATTGCTGATGTGTGTCTTGAAATTGAGCCGTTGGTCTAACATAACGCCTAAATAGCGAATTCTAGGTCTGCTTGCGAGTTCTGCGTCTCTTGTCTTTAAGGTTTTTTGGGGCAAGAAGGCCTGGTTTCTTGTCACAAATAGTACGTCGGTCTTGTTGAAATTTATCCTGAGGCCTTGGGAGAGAAGCCAGTCATTTATAGCATCAAAGCATGTTATCAGTTGTGTGAAGTCCGGATTTTCGATCATGAATGGAGTAAAGAGTAACACATCATCCCACTAGAGGACAGCAACCTTGGGCCGGAAGGACTGGGGTTTCTAGTCCCACAGGTGCTCCTTGTGGTCTTGGGCAAGTCACTTAACCCTCCATAGCCCATGTTCCCTGTAAAATAGTTATCTCCAAGTTATAATGCCCTGTTCAATGTAATTTCAGTTTGTTCAATGTAAACCGCACTGATGCAGAATAGCGCGGTATATAAGAGAATGTAAATAAATAAATAAACATCATCATCATAGAGCAAGGATGATATGTTAAATGAACGGATTATGTCACATAACGGTTGCATATATATGTTAAATAGGAGTGCCGAGAGAGAGGATCCTTGGGGTACCCCGTGTTGTTGTGGGAAGGGCTGAGAAGTTGCGGGAAGGAGCCGATTCGAACCTGTTGCAACCTATCGGTTAGATAGGATTTACACCAACGCAGTGCTGATTGATTTATCCCTTTTTCTTGAAGTCGCACCAGGAGCTGCTCGTGGTTTACCGAGTCGAATGCGATGTCCAAGAAAATTAGCGCGTACCCTTGTTTGATGTGGTCGATCCCGGTGACGAGTGTGTTGATAAGGGTGGTAAGGAGCGTCTCGACACCGTGGGATTCCATGAATCCATGTTGGCTTGGATCGAGGGGGAGCATTGGAGTCAATATGATCCTGTATCTGTCGTTGTACCGCCTTTTCAATTATTTTTGCTAGCAACGGTATGCTTGATATGGGTCAGTATGATTCGACTTTCTGAGCGTTTAGTTTTGGGTTCTTTAAGAGGGGTCTAATAGATGTCTGCTTAAGGCAGGGAGGGAATTGTCCAGAGGAGAAGGAGTGGTCAATGATTTTGGCTATTATTGGGCTAACTTCGTAGTGTAACGACCTTATCCAGGAAGCTGGGCAAGGGTCGTTAGGGGTGGTGGTAGCATTGATATTTGCTATGATGCTTTCAATACTTGTTTCAGACGGGGTCGAGAAGGAGTTGAGTTGCTTGGCTGGGTATTTGGTAGGACAGGATAGTGTAACTTTGCTGACGTTGTTGTTTTTGGCAATCATGTAGTCTGCATAGTCTTGAGGGGATATTGAAGCTGCTTGTGACGCTGAGGGTTCCTTCGTTAGAGTCTTCACTATCTCAAACAAGTCATGAGGCTTATTTAAGGATCGGCTTAGGATCTCAGAATGGTGTTCTTTAATTTTCACACTCTGGCCCCTACTTACTATTACGGCATAGGTGCCGCATATAAGAGGCTTGGGGAGGCTAAGTCTTCCCAGGCCCAACTGTTAACTTCCTTACTGTAAGTAAAACTGGCAGGCAGCACTGATATTTACCCTGCCTGCCAGTTTTGCTCACACTTCAGGCATTTCCACTGTTACCATTACCTTTCTTGCCACAGAAGACTGGCGCCGGTCCCAGCCGCAATTGAGGGCTTTTGCAGCACTTCTGCATGTGGGAGATGAAATCCCCATGGGCTGAAGTGCTGCAAAAGACTGCTGAGAGAGGCACTGTCTGCACACGGGGATACCATTTCCCATAGGCAGATAGCAACAGTCTTGGCCACGATCATGGGCTTTTCCAACATTTCTGCCCATGGGGATTCCAGCACCGGTCTTGACACTCCTTCTCCCCAGATATGCTCTGAGTCTCCAGTGTCAGGTCCCATTTTTCAGTCTCCAGAGCGATCTGGTACCTGTGGTTTGTCGAGCCCTGGGCTAAGCCCTTGCGAGTGTCTGGCCAATCTCAGAAACTCTAGAAGACGAGTATATCAAATCCAAACCTTTATTGGCTGTAATATGATTATAACCATATTTTACTGTCCTTTTCCATGGTTAATGTCATTTTAAAGATGCATATGTTGTTTTAGATATAATACATATTGTCATATTTATCTTCATACAGTTTTATCTATTATTTATTATTTTTTATAATCATCCAGTTCATACTTAGTCCCTCTGACAGCCAATTGATTATGGCTATGCACATTTCATAAATTCATCGTTTCATATTCCTATGTTCCTCATGCTCACAGGTTTTATGGAGGTTTTTAGTCCTTTTATATATGTCCTTAATTATAATTTTAAGCATAGGATGTTTTGAGTTTCCCTGATGTTTTATTTGATTGATTGATTTGATTGAATGTCTTGAGTTTCCCTGGTGTTTTATTTTATTTGACTGGTTTATTTGACTATTAATCAATTTGTTTAATTATTTTTATATATTTGTTTTTTATTCTGAAGAAAGCATCTTTATAGTCTCATCTAATTATATCATTTTATAGTTTATTCATATTTTAAATGTTTTATTCATTTTTTCTTTATTTATTTTTAATGTACATTATGATTTTGTCTCTTACCAAGGGTTCAGATACCCCTGACGAAGGCCCACTGCCGAAACATGGGCTGTGTAGGGTTGAACAGACTGAGACGCCAATAAAGGTTTGGAGTTGATGCACTTGCCTTCTTTGGTTTGTTCCACCTCACTCCATATTTGATCGCTAAAACCTTGTGAGTGTGTGTTGCCCTTTTCTGGACTTTCAATCTTAGAAACTTCCATGTGTCTGATATGGATGGTGGTGGCTTGGTAACACTGATGTGCTCTTGATGATATTTAATGTCTTTCTGATGCCTTAAACACATCCCATGCCTGCCCTTTTGCAAATGGAGATGTGCTGTGGCGCGGCAGCTACAAAAGAAAGTTTCTTTATTTATCTGTATGCATTTTTGGTGCCGATAAAAGTACTGGGGGAATGAGAGCTGTTAAGTTGCCGAAACAAGTGCTTTTGTGATGCCTGTTCATGCCTAGGGCAGGTATAGACATGGATATGTGCGCTGGCCAGTTCCACCATGCGGCGTCATTCTAAAATTGGGTGCAGACTTGTATCATTTTACTAACACTGCAGGCATGTCCCCTCCATGCTCCTATGCAAAATGAATGAGATTGCACCAGACACATATACATTTGGGACTTCTAAAACGGCTCTTGGGATGTCAATGTGATTTGTATGTCTGAATGGGCATTTTCAGATGTGGACATCACAAATAGATCTAAAAGCACTCCCTTAGCTATCAAGATAGCAAAATTAATTTTGCTGCTATTTAGATAGCACCAGTGGCTAGCACTGAATCTAGATATTCAGCACCGGCCAATATCTAGATACTGGCACTGAATATCTGAATTTTATTTAACTGCAGTGGTTGGCATTTAGAAAATCATAGTCAGCGATGGTTAAATATTGACCCCCCCCCCCTCCCGTTTTGAAAATGGAAGGCTTTGCTTGACCAGTGGTATCTTTTTACATGTTGCAGTCAGAATAAAAAGGCATTATCAACTCTGTCCCCCGAATTCAGTATAATACACTGCATACTAAATTAATGTTTCAATACAATCATGATACATTATCACCAAGGAAAGTATATGAAAAATAAACACATTTTAACATCTCCTAGTGACTGAAAAAAGTAGATCAAATTTACATTTACAAAGTTGTGTCTTCCAGACTCCATTTTAAATACAATTCTTATCTTCGCATGTTTTGAGTAGACGAGGAGTGCTGCATGTACATGAAAGTGTCGGAATTCATGACCTTGGCCGCCCACGATGGCAACTCACGCTATGTCTTTTGGTGGTGGTTATAATTCTCTTCTTTAGTCTGCGGAAAGGAGTGAAGACATCAGGAAAGGTAAGTGTATTTTTATTATCATAATGTATTTTTCATGCTTTTGAAAAATATACATTTTCATTTAATTTGTTCTCTGTTTATATACAGGGTCATTCCATCCCTGCTATTCATTCCTCTTCCCGGTCCCGTTTACCTTCCCCATGTCTTGTATGGGGAAAGTAAACGGGGGCAGGAAAGGGGTGGATCGCAGGTGGTGTTAGGGTAGGCAGTGATGGTCATTGGCCCCAGTCATACAGGGCCGATTCTAATGTTGGCCCTGTACATCTGGGGCCGGCGACTTGCATGGGGAACTTATTCTGCCCTTTGAGGTGGAATAAGTTCCCCTCCTCAGCGGGGGACGATGGGCCTGGGCGCAGATGGGGCAGGGGTGCTGAGGACATTCCCCGCAGCCTGATTCTGGCCTTAGGAGACCAGATTCGGCGTCAGGCTGTGGAGAATTAACTTCTGGAGCCAGCGGCCGGGGATTGTGGATCCTCAATAGAGCCACGGTACCATGGCAACCAGACGCCATGGCGCCGCAGCTCCATTGAAGAGCCCTGACTGAGTTAGCCGGGGAAGGCCTATATGTGCAGGCCAGATGGAATCAGGATCCCAGCCTGCATGTTCAGGCCTATTCGTGATTCTGATCCTGTGGGGCTAGACGTGCCCCATAGGATCAGAATCGCAACTCCCTCTGTGTGTCTGGTTCCAGCCAGACGCACAGAGAGCCCGGACTTGCGGAATGGAATCGTGCCCTTAGCAAATTTATAGCCTGCTAATTCCAAATACTTTCTCCTAGCAAGTTTCAAAGTCCAATGACCTGTTGACTCTTCTACTGAAATTAAGAGATTTTTTGTTTACGTGCTATAAAACAATCTCTAAATATGGTATTATATGCATATAAACACAAGAATATGTCATCAGAAAATTAGAAAGGCTGATGTTTGGCTGTTACAAGTAATCAAATTTAAGCAAAAACCCTTACACAGATCTGGATAATCAACAAACCATAACAGATCTCTTTCTTATAATGAGACAGAATGGGTCCTCAAACACCCATGAACTATTATAAGCCAAATGGCCTTTTAGTATAACAGCCCAAAAGGCCACCACTAGTTATTTTCTAGAATCATCATAGGTCTGTTTTTTTGTTTAATTATAATTCATAAATCCCAGTGATAATTTTGCTCAAAAAATGTTGTGTGAATAACAATCCTACATGTCAAAATAATAACAAACACCCGACACAATATTGTGTTTCGATAAAAAAGCAGCATTTAACTGCATCAGGGAAAAAGCTCACTCATCAAGAGCCCCAGAGCACTACTCCAGCCGGCTGAATGCTCTCACTACCAAACGATGCCAATTGGTTTGTTGATACTTTTTGATGTTCGGCTGTGACATATCTGGTTATTCAAAACGTTATTTGATTAATGCCCCTAACCCCCCTTCCCCCACCCCTCCCCACTGAATATATCTGTTTAACATTTTCTGGTAAACTTTAGACCAGATATTTTTGAGATTAAATTTAACTGGATAACCTTAGCTGGTTAGCACTGAATACTAGTATTAGCTGATTAATGTTGAATTGTGCATTAGATGTATGCAGGTTTGTTTTGATTCATTTTTGTTTTTATGTTGTTTTGTTTTTATAAATTTTCATTACAGAGCAATTTTCTTAATTAAAAAAGGTGGCTGCTGCTCAAATGAAAAACATAGCTGAAAGGTTCCTAGAAATTTCAGGCAAATAAAAAATCATTTTTTTCCCCAAGTAACAGGCTGGTCTTGAACCGTTACCCATGGCCTAGAAGGCTAAGCAGGTAAAGCTATTATCTCCAGGAACAAGCAAGAATGTAGTCATCACATATGGGTATCGTCGGTACCGACGGAGCCTGCGCGGGAACGCTCCCCAGCATCCAATTAGAAAGCTTTTGGGAGCATTCCACAGCGCCTGCGTGCTGCCTTCCCACCTTTCCCAACTGCCTCTCTCCAGTTCTTCGTTTTCCGCGGAGCCAGCAGGTCGTGTTCCTGTCACCGCAGAAAATTGTTCTTCTTTTTTGTGGTCACGTCTGCCTTCCTCGATGCTTTACTGGTTCCGCCGTTTTTTTTCTTCTTCTTTCTTTTCTTATTAAAAAAAAAAAAAAAAAAAGCTTTTTAGTACTTTTCCCGTTTTTTTTCCAGGTGCACGCACCTTTTTGGGCCTTAGGCCCAGGATTTTTTCCACGATGGAAAACCCTTCCTCTGGGTTTAAAAAGTGCACCAAGTGTTGCAGTACCATCTCCGTCACCGACACCCATGACTGGTGTCTGAAATGTGTAGGTCCTGACCATTCCATCTCGGAATGTATGGCCTGCACCATGATGCCAAGAGAGGTCGACAGAACCGAGCTGCCAAGCTCAGTACCCTGTTTCCCTCTGATGCAGCTTCAGTGGCATCGACGTCTTCCAGGGCTTCATCTTCCTCCCGTGGATCTCAGGTAACTAAACATAAGTCTAGCCAGTCCTGAAAGGGTAGATCTCCTTATAAGCATCGAGATGCCTCTGGCGTTGTCCTTGAGGAATCTGCACCGGCAAAATTGCCCCGGCGGGAGGCTTCGGCTTCCAAAGCATTATCGGGGCTCCAGGATGTTCTCGAGGCCTTGACCTCGGCAGAACTACTGGTGCCATGCTCTGGGGTACTGGCGGTTCTCTCCGGTACCGACATCCAGGCATCGGCAGAATCGATAGACCAGAGAGTCCTGGCTATTGAGCGCAGTCTGGCGTCTCTCCTTGCGGCATCGACGCCCTCAGAACCGCGACAGACAATCCAGCTGGTACCAGCACCGACCCCGACGCCGGTATCGGTACTGGTACCGTTGGCATCGACATCAGTATCGTTGTCTGCTTTGCCGGTACCCGGTCATCCGATGCCTTCCGGTACCGATACCCCGGTACCGACTACTCCAGGTACCGACTTCGCTCGGTACGGGTATCAGGCTCTTCAAGAGCATCCGGACAGACGGTACTTTGAGTCCTCAGAAGAATCTGAGGATTCTGACAGTTCTGTCGATGCAGGAATGCTTCTCCCAGAGGAGCCCTCCTCCCCTAAGCGCAAGATGTCTCCTCCAGAGGATATTTCCTTCCAGGATTTTATCAGGGAGGTGGCTCGGGGTCTGTCCATTACTGTGGCCCCTGAAACAGAGCCCAGAGCTAAGGAATTGGAAATTTTACAATATCCCAAAACTCTTAAGGAGGCAGCTACCATGCCCATTCATGAGATTTTGTATGATCTCATGTTAAGAATGTGGAAGACACCTCTTACCACCTCTCCTCATTCTCGCAGACTAGATACTCTGTATCGAGTCCCTCCTTGTCCTGGTGTCCAAAAAACTCAGCTTCCTCACCACTCTATTGTAGTGGAATCAGCTATGAGAAGGATCAAGAGTGCAAAGAGGCATGCCTCTAATCCTCCAGGACGTGAGTGCAGAACCCTGGATGCTTTTGGACGTCGTGTCTTCCATGCTTTCTGCCAGGATCAGTTCCTATAGCCTATACATGGGAATGTTCCTGAAGGAGGTCACAGATGACTTAGAGGCTTTGAGTCCTATTCTTCCTGATGATAGAAGACAGGATTTTCTCACATTGGTCAAACATGCCCAAGATGTTTCTAAATTTGTCAACCGTACAGCTTTTGACTGTTTTGAGTGCATAAGCAGAACCTCTGCCATTGCCATAGGTGCACGTAGAATTGCTTGGCTCCAGGCATCTGATCTGGAGCTCTGGGTACAAGACAAACTGGGTAATATTCCTTGTACTGGTGAGAACCTGTTTGGTAGAGATTGGCAAGAGAAAGCCAACGAGATGGATGCTGAAAATTCCACCTTGGACAGACTGTCCAAGTCCACAGCTGATCCTGCTAGAAAGAAATCTTTCAAGAAACCATTCTTTTCTAAGAAGAAAAGATATTACCCTGCTTATGCTCAGCAGGGACGTTCTGCAGGTCAGCTTGTCAGAAAAGGTCAGCAACCACCCAAACAGAAGAAAGCAAAGACTGCTAAGCCTCAGCCGTCCCAGCAGTCTCAGCCTCCACAAGGCCTTTGACTTTCAGCTAGAGAACTTAGCCTTCCTGGCTCTCGTGGGACCAGAGCCTTCCACCATTCCAGGAAGGTTATGTCACTTTGCCCCCAGATGGGGCAGATAACAGCAGAGCATTGGACACTCTCCATCATAAAGGAGGGGGTACGAGCTTCATTTTTCAAGTATGCCCCCTCTCACAATAATAAGGCAGTTCAATTCTCCGACCTCTCTCATCAACCTGTTAGGTCAGGAGGTCACTCTACTTCTTGCCCAAGGGGCAATAGAAGAAGTACCCATCTATCAGCAGGGTACAGGTTTTTAATTCCCCTATTTCCTTATCCTGAAGAAAACAGGGGGATACAGGCCTATCTTGGACCTCAGAGAATTGAACAAATTTCTTGTCAAAGAGAAATTCAAGATGATTTCTCTCAGAACTCAGCTGCCATACCTTCAGAGTCAGAATTGGCTTTGTTCTCTAGATCTCAAGGATGCGTACACCCATGTTCTCATCCATCCAACTCACAGAAGGTTCCTTCGGTTCCTTTTTCAAGGAAAGCACTACCAATACAGGGTGCTTCCTTTTGGCCTGGCCTCAGCACCAAGGGTGTTCACGAAATGCATGGGGGGAACAGGCTCTCTGTCACTTTGCAACGAAGCTTTGCGACTATGGGCCCTCGCCAGAGGGCATCAGATTCATCTCCTGGCAGTGTATCTTCCAGGCATACAAAACTCTTGGGCAGACAGACTCAGTCGAGTTCTGCTTCCACACGAGTGGTCTCTGCATGCAGACCAGGTGGCCAAGATTTTTCAAATTTGGGGAATCCCAGACATAGACCTCTTTGCAAGTCCGTTGAATGCCAAACTTCCCCGGTTCTGTTCCAGAATTCCGGCTCAGGGGGCTCAGGACAAGGATGCTTTCCTCCTTCATTGGGGTCAAGACTTCCTGTATGCCTTTCCACCCATTCCCCTAATTCCCAAAATACTGTTCAAGCTTCAGAGAGACAGAGGCCATATGATTCTCATAGCTCCACATTGGCCATGGCAAGTGTGGTACCCTCTGCTCCCACATCTCTCTCAAGCTCCCTCCCTGGAGTCAGGATCTGCTCCAACATCTCTCTCAAGCTCCCTCCCTGGAGTTAGGATCTGCTCCAGATCCCCTATCTCAGGAGGACGGAATGTTATGGCATCCCAATCCCCAGTCTCTGCATCTCAGGGCTTGGTTGCTGAAGGCCTAGATCTCCATGATCTTAATCTCCCTCAGCAAGTAAAATATATTCTTTTTGCTTCCAGGAAACCTTCCACAAGACGCTCTTATGCTTTCAAGTGGAAAAGGTTTACCATATGGAATCATTGCTGGAGTATCTCCTTCATTTATCCAATGCAGGACTTAAGACTTACTCAGTAAGAGTCCATTTGAGTGCTATTGCAGCTTCCTTTAAGCCTCTAAATGGACAACCTATTTCCTCTCATCCTCTTATAGCAAGATTTATGAGAGGCCTTCTTCTAACTAAACCTCCCATTAGGCCACCACCGGTGGCATGGGACTTAAACCTGGTTCTTGGGCAGCTCATGAAGCCACCTTTTGAACCTTTAGCTACTACCTCCTTGAAATTCCTTTCTTGGAAGATTATCTTTCTCATTGCAATCACGTCAGCACGTCGCATTAGTGAGTTGCAAGCGCTAGTAGCTGATCCACCTTATACAAGGTTCCATCATGACAAGGTAGTCCTTAGGACTGATCCACACTTTATGCCAAAGGTGGTTTCGCCTTTTCATCTGAACCAAGTGGTCTACCTACCTGTGTTTTTTCCAAGGCCTCATGCATCAAATGCAGAGAGGAATCTTCATACCTTGGACTGTAAAAGAGCTTTAGCCTTTTACTTGCAAAGAACACAGCAACATAGAAAGTCCTCTCAACTCTTTGTTGCTTTTGATCCTACTCATTTGGGACTTCCAGTCTCCAAGAGAACACTGTCTAACTGGATTGCTCAGTGTATTTCCTTCGCCTATCAGAGTAAGAACCTTTCTCTGGAGGGCCATGTCACAGCTCACAATGTGAGAGCCATGGCAGCCTCAATGGATCATCTGCACTCTGTGTCTATCATAAGAACATAAGATATGCCATACTGGGTCAGACCAAGGTCCATCAAGCCCAGTATCCTGTTTCCAACAGTGGCCAATCTAGGTCATACGTACCTAGCAGTTTCCCCAAAAGACACAGGTTCCGCAATGCTTGTACTGGGTCAAGTATTGATATCCTGGGGCCCTTCTTAATAATTGTTTATGGATCTTTCCTCCAGGAACTTGTCCAAACCTTTTTTAAACCCAGCTACACTAACAGCCTTTACTACATCCTCCGGTAACAAATTCCAGAGTTTGATTACACGTTGAGTGAAAAAATATTTTCATTTATTAGTCTTAAATAGTTTACCCTGTAGCTTCATTGCATGTCCCCTATCGATGACATCTGTTGAGCAGCCACCTGGGCCTCGGTTCATACCTTCACAGCCCATTACTGCTTGGACAAGGACTCCCGCCGGATGCCTTGTTTGGTCAGGCTGTTCTCCAACACCTGTTCCATACCTAATCAACCACTACCCACCATCCCTGGTAGGATGCCAGAGATCCATGGGGGGAAGTGGAGCCCTGTTCAGGGGCACACACCTTCTGGGGTCTGTCCCTGGCACCTAAAGCTAGGGATTCCCCATATGTGATGACTACATTCCTGCTTGTTCCTGGGGATAGCATAGTTATTCACCTGTAACAGGTGATCTCTGGGAACAGCAGGAATTTAGTCCTCACAACCCACCCACCTCCCCTAGGAGTTGTATCTCTCTATCTCTTTCCCTTTCCCTCTCTCTCTCTTTGTATCAGCTTTAAAGCTCAACTGGAGAGAGGCAGTTGGGAAAGGCGGGAAGGCAGCATGCAGGCGCTGTGGGATGCTCCCAAAAGCTTTCTAATTGGACGCTGGGGAGCGTTCCCGCGCAGGCTCCTTCGGTACCGACGATACCCATATGTGAGGACTAAATTCCTGCTGTACCCGGAGATCACCTGTTACAGGTGAGTAACTATGCTATATCACCAGGGTAGTTGAATTGTTAGGATCACTGACTAGACAGCCAAGATCTGGATTAGGCTTGTAAATGTTTCTGATAGTATATATAGATGCCCCACTCTTCTTTCATGCATTGAGAATACTTCATTCCCTATACTGTAATACTCCCTTGGGTTTTTGCAGCCCAAATGCATGACTTTGTATTTTTTAGCATTAAATCTTAACTGCCAAATTCTCAACCACACAGTTTATGTTTTGTTTATTTATATTTTCTATATTACCTTCATTAGCATCAGAGAAGTTCACAATTAAAACTAAAATAATCAAACAATAATATTTATTTATTTATTTAGCTGTGCTTATACCGCTTTTCACCGGGTCAAAGCAGTTTACAAAAAGTAGGGGGGTACAGTACTACTTTATCATATATTTAAAAGGGGTTCAGGTGGCTTACAAAAGTACGGGGGTACAGTAATACATATTCTAACATGTTAAAAAAAGTGGGGAGGGAATACCATTACTGGGGGGGGGGGGTGTCAAGCATATATACATTCCAAAATTAGCAATTATCTTAATTACAATTTTCAGGCAGTTTTTGAGTCTCAGTTCGTTCATTGGGTAATATGAGCTTGGGCTCACTGGGTGCTTCTCTGATTTTGCCCCAGGTGGATGCTGAATAAATGTTTCCGGAACGATGAGAGATCCTTGTTGCTTTGGATGTTGGGTGGGAGTGAGTTCCATAGTGTGGGGGCATATAGGTCAAATGCGTGGCTACAGGTTTGTTGGTTGGATTTGGTCCTTTCATATGGTAGTCAGTAAGTTACATGTGGTCTGTCGTGTTGGTCGTCTAATGATCAGACATTGTAACAAGGTGCTCAAATGTGTGATTTGTTGCTGGTGAAGTGCTTTATGGATTAGGACCAGTGATTTATATTTGATCCATGCTTCTAGCGGGAGAAAGTGGAGCGCTCTCAGTATGGGAGTGATGTGGTCATATTTTTCCCTTTTTGGATGATCCTCGCTGTTGTATTGAGAGCTGTCCATAGTGGGTTGAGGCTATTGGTCAGGAGTCCTTGGTATATCGCATTACAGTAGTCCAGGTGGGGGAGCGTCATTGCCTGCATGACTGTTTTGAAGTCTGATGGGTCTAGCAGCGGTCTGAGGCGTTGTAACATCCTGACTTTGAAAAATATTGTCTTTGCTATTTTTGCAATCTGTTGTTTGAAGGATAGTGACTGGTCAAGGATGATCCCTAGATATCTGATGTGAGTTTGGACTTTTGTTTGGATTGTGTCCAGGGTGAGGTGGATCAGTGGGTGAAGGTTTGGTTCTTTGTGACAAATAATGCTTCCGATTTTTTTGAGGTTTATTGTGGGATTGTTTTCCTGGAGCCATTTGGAGACATCATTGGGGCAGTTTGTTAATTTGGGATTTGTTGGATTTGTGGTTGTAATGGGACCATAGAGCATAATATCATCCACATATATATGAAAGTTGACATTATGGGTCCTTATTATAGAGCAGAGTGGCTTGAGGTAGATGTTAAATAGCATGACTGAGAGTGCAAAGCCCTGTGGTATTCCTTGAGTTTGTTGAAATGGGGGGAAGTGGTGGTGCTAGTATGGATTAATTGATACCTGTCTGTTAGGTAAGATTTAAACAAAGTTACAATTCAAGTTGGGGAAGAGCTCCCCGAAAACAAAGAATAGAAACAAAATTCAAACTCAACTGCCAGCTCACAACTCCCCTCCCAAAAGCTTGTTCAAAATAATAAGTTTTTATTAAATTTACTATAGGATGATTCCATCCTAATTCCACCAGCCAATGAGTTCCAAAAGGCGGAAGCCCTAGATGAGCCCTAGAGACAGATGGCAGTACTAGCCTATTCTGCTGAGACGACCGAAGGATCTGGGAAGTCACATACAGTATCAACAGATCTGCAAGATATTGAGGAAGGCATATTTAGAAGGCCTTATGGGTTAAGGTCAAAACCTTATGCTTTGTCCTGTAATATACAGGTAACCAATGATGATCCCTGAATAACACTGTAGTACGGTCAGACCTCTGGGATTGAGTTTGAAGTTTTTATAAGTAGTACTTGGGACAACCCACTATATAGTGAACTGTAATAGTCCAGTCTGTTTACAACTAAAACATGTATCAAAGTAAGTAGAGTAGGCTTATCCAGATAAGAATGGATAGACCTAATTCTGCAGGCTTTCAATATTTCTGAAACTTGAGTTTTAAACACTAGTCCAGGGTCTGATTTACAACCTAAGACTTTTAGAGAGGATACCAATGGAATAGAATAATCTTGAATTAAAGGTGCCTTTGTCAAAGACCAATTGATAACCCACATTACTTGAGCCATAAAATCATCCAAAATCATGTATAATATGCAGCCATATCCTTTTTCACCAGCTTGGGAGCTGGTGTTAATGTTCAGGGCTAAAGGACATGCATAAGTGTCTATTTTATAACCTATTTTATTTATTTATTTATTTACATTCTCTTATATACCGCGCTATTCTGCATCAGTGCGGTTTACATTGAACAAACTGAAATTACATTGAACAGGGCATTATAACTTGGAGATAACTATTTTACAGGGAACCTATGCATGTGCTTCATGGCCCTGCGTAATCTCCTTCCATGAGCACACTTATTGTATACCTGGGTTGCATACAAATACATACCTACATGTCATGTCACTTAATCATATGTGAGGTAATTTTATAACAGGCAGGTTATGCTCGTATACTGATATATATGCAAATAAATCTGTTGTAAAATTACTCTCAAAATGCATAAAATAGGGAAGGTATGAAAAACTGTCATCAATTACTTATTCATTTTATAAGCTGGAAAAGCTTGCAGTAGTAATAATACATCATTTGCAGCATATACGATTAAATGTAAGGAAACACTATATGGTATAAGGGAAACACAGACTTTGTGAGCTTAGAATTGGTGCTAAAATTGCTATTCTAAACAGGGCATAAGAGAACCGTGGTGATGCTTTGAAGTATCCGTATTCTACCCTGACTGCTGAAGGTTTATTTAAAGGGTAACTTTAATAATACTATGGAAAGGTTATTTATCTAGCTAGATGGGAGTCTCATTCTGAATGAACAATTGATTTTAGAGCCAAATTGTTCTCCAGGGTCCTTAATTTGACCACGATGTTCCTACTTCAGCGGACGGCATTCATTCAGTGCCAGCAATCAGTGAAGTTATCTTGTTCTCTCTTTCTCACTAGAATGCTTCTAGCAGGAGCAGGAGTTTGACATTAAAATACATTTGGGGAGGACTGAGTATAAAACTTATTTTCCAGCCAGGCAGGCACTGTCATCCTGCTATACAATAACATTTTATTTTGCATACAAGTTAATTTTAAAACGGTTTCTTGCATAGCTTATTCTGGCTTCAAAAATAATTTGTCATTAACTAGTACAGTTTAATGATCATCTTATACCATCACTGCAATAAAGTCAGAACATTTTTATCACGTTGATCAGAATTCTTGCTTAAAGATTTTTATGCTTGCATTTTTTTTATTTTCCCTTTTAGGTTGTCTGGATAACTGCCACCTTGCCTTATGTAGTGCTGTTTGTATTGCTAATCCATGGGATAACGTTGCCAGGCGCGTCTAATGGCATAAATGCATACCTCCACATAGATATCAGGAGATTAAAAGAAGCAACAGTGAGTCCTATGATTTTATTACTCAGTTCAATACTTGTTATGGTTTCTCATTTCAGTTAAAAGTTTGCTGTGCATTTATTAAAGGGTAATTTTACAACTGCTCATGGAGAAGCAGTCAAGGAATCCAATGATACATTGCTCTTGTCAGAATGGCTCTGAAGGACCCAGACAAGATTCTCATGAGCAGAGATGTCTCTCTCCATACAAAGATTCAATTGGTCTATTCTATGGTATTTTCAGTAACGTTATGTGGATGTGAAAGTTGGACAGTGAAAAAGATAGACAGGAAGAAAATTGATGCCTTTGAAGTATGGTGCTGGCAAAAAATACTGTGTATACCCTGGACTGCCCGAAGAACAAACCAGTCAATACTAGACAAGATTAAGCCTAAGCTTTCTTTAGAAGCTCAGATGACAAGATTTCAACTTTCATACTTTGGACACATTCTGTGAAGAGAGAGATCATTAGAGATAGACATCTTGCTTGGCAAGGTTGAAGGTCAATGCAAAAGAGGAAGGCCAGCAATGAGAGGGATCGATACAATAACAGCAGCTATGGGTACCAGTCTGTCAACAATGAGCCGCCTGACTAAAGGCCGAACACAGTTCAGGACAACTATCCAGAGGGTCGCAATGAGTTGACACCAACTCGAGGGCATTTAATAACAACAACACGGACATAAAAAGAGTATCCACTTATAAAATTACTTCAGGGGAGTGGTACCTTGCTGGAGCAGAGTTGAGCTGGGTCGGGAGGGGTTGACAGCCGAGAGGGAGCTCCTCGTGTTGAAAGAGCCTGCAGAGAGTGCTGCTGGTGGTCCCCCCCCCTGTCACATCACTGAATTCTGCCTGTCATTTTTCCATAAAAGTAATGCTGCATGCTGTGTAGCTGCAGGCTCCTGACTGAAGGGGCACATGAGCAAAAGGGCATGCCCCTTTTGTGCCGATTCAATGCTGATTTGACTATTCTTGGCTTATCTTTTTGTTATGCTTGCCTCTTAGCCACAATGACTAAAGGTCGCAATAAAAGGGAACACAAAGGGAAAACATTTGCTTCTGCTGTTTTGGTGCTTGGGAAGATGCAGGGCCAGATGGATAAGTATTTAATGACTGGGACCTTCAGCTCACAGGTACAATCTTCTCCTCTGGAGTGGCTATTTCCTTCCACTTTGTCTTGGGCATCCTTGAGCCCAATTTCTAGGACTTCCCCTCCTCCCCTTTTCCCCTCCTCCCCTCACCGGGGTTGTGGCTATGATGGGGGAAGGTTCTCACCCCCTGGAAAAGGTTGAAATACGTGAGGCCATCCTAACTTTTGATCTCCATTTTGGTGAAGCAAATGTGGTTTTGCCAAGAATTATTCAATTTCCTGCTTTGTCTGTGTCACCACTTGTTCCTCAGTCTCCTACGGACTTTACGCTTTTGGATATTTGAAACACAGTTTCCCATAATAATATTTTACTTAGGTTTCACTGTAGAACAGGTTTCACTGTTTACATAAGAACATAAGATATGCCATACTGGGTCAGACCGAGGTCCATCATATGTACCTAGCAGTTTCCCCAAGAGACACAAGTTCCACAATGCTTGTACTGGGTCAAGCATTGATATCTTCGGTCACTTCTTAATAATGGTTTATGGGCCTTTCCTCCAGGAACTTGTCCAAACCTTTTTTAAACCCAGCTACACTAACAGCCTTTACTACATCCTCCGGTAACAAATTCCAGAGTTTGATTACACGTTGAGTGAAAAAATATTTTCTTTTATTAGTCTTAAATAGTTTACCCTGTAGCTTCATTGCATGTCCCCTAGTCTTTCTATATTCTGATAACGTAAACAATCGATCTACGTTTACCCATTTCACTCCGTTCATTAATTTATAGACTTCTATCATATCTCCCCTCAGCCGTCTCTTTTCCAGGTTAAAGAGCCCTAACCTTTTTAGCTTTTCTTCATAGAGGTATCCTTCCATCCCCTTTACCATTTTGGTGGCTCTTCTCTGAACCTTTTCTAAAATCGCTATATCCTTTTTAAGATACGGCGACCAGAATTGCACACAATATTCAAGGTGCGGTCTCACCATGGAACGATATAGAGGCATTATAATATCTTTTGTTTTATTTTCCATTCCTTTCCTTATCATACCTAGCATTCTATTTGCTCTCTTGGCCGCCGCTGCACACTGGGCCGAGGGTTTTAACATGGTATCCACAATGACGCCTAAATCTTTTTCCTGGGTGGTGGTTCCTAATGTGGAACCTTGCATCGTGTAACCATAGTTTGGGTTGTTCTTCCCTAGGTGCATAACCTTGCACTTGTCCATATTAAATTCTATCTGCCATTTTGATGCCCAGTCTTCCAATTTATCAAGATCCTCTTGCAATTTTTCACAATCCTCTTGCGTTTTAACAACTTTAAATAGTTTTGTGTCATCTGCAAATTTGATAATCTCACTCGTTATTCCACTTTCCAGGTCATTTATGACTATGTCAAAAAGCAGCGGACCCAGCACAGATCCCTGGGGTACACCACTATTCACCTTTCTCCATTGGGAAAATTGGCCATTTAGCCCTACCCTCTGCTTTCTATCTTTTAACCAGTTCCTGATCCACAATAGTACACTGCCTCCTATCCCATGACTCTAGTTTTGCCAAAAGTCTCTGATGAGGGACCTTGTCAAAGGCTTTCTGAAAGTCCAGATACACAATATCAACCGACTCACCTTTGTCCACCTGTTTATTCACTCCTTCAAAAAAACATAACAGATTAGTAAGACAAGATCTTCCTTGTCTAAAGCCACGTTGGCTGTCTCCCATTAGGTTGTGACTATCTGCATGCTGAGTAATTTTATTCTTTATGATGGTTTCTACCATTTTTCCTGGTACTGACGTCAGGCTCACCGGTCTGTAGTTTCCCGGATCACCCCTGGAACCCTTTTTAAAAATTGGTGTTACATTGGCGATCCTCCAATCTTCAGGTATTAGAGATGATTTTAATGATAGTTCACAGATTACTGATAGCAGGTCTGCAATCTCATATTTCAGTTCTTTCAACACCCTTGGATGTATACCATCCGGCCCAGGTGATTTGCTACTCTTCAGTTTATCTAATAGTTGTAATACATCTTCCCGATGTATCGATATTTCCTTCAATTCTTCTGCACATTTAAATACCACTTCAGTCATGGGTAACATCCCTACATCTTCCTCAGTAAAGACCGAAGCAAAGAATTCATTCAGTCTCTCCGCTATCGCCTTGTCGCCTCTTAGTGCTCCTTTAACCCCTTTATCATCTAATGGACCAACTGACTCTCTCACAGGTTTTTTGCTACGAATGTACTTGAAAAGGTCTTTATTTCGCGTTTTTGCTTCCACAGCAAGCTTCTTCTCAAATTCTCTCTTTGCCTGCCTTATCAATGCCTTGCATTTGACTTGCCAGTGCTTGTGCTGTTTCCAGGTTTCGTCGTTTCGCTCTTTTTTCCATTTCCTGAAAGATGCTTTTTTGGCAACAACAGCCTCTCTGACCTCACCTTTAAACCATGCTGGCAGTTTTTTGGACTTCCTTCCACTTTTCTTAAAGCGTGGAATACAGCTGGTCTGGGCTTCCAAGATAGTATTTTTCAACAACACCCAAGCTTGATGTACGTCTTTAACCTTTGCAACTGCTCCTTTTAGTTTTTTCTTAACTGTTTTCCTCATTTTATCATAGTCTCCCTTTCGAAAGTTAAAAGATAGTACTGTGGATTTCCTTACTATCCCTCCTCCACTAATTAAATCAAGAAACAATTGTAACTCTAGCAGAAAATAAGCAATTGTGATGTCAGTTTGATAAAGTGTTCAGATGTCTACTATGCAAAAATCTGTTACTTTTAACATTAAGGATAGTATAAATATACATGAAGGGAGATTTTACAAAGTGTGTGTCCAAGCCAGAACATCAGAAAAAAAAGCAGGCACATGTAAGTTTCGGCATGATTTTGCAAATGTGGATGTGCCCGATATGGACGTCTATTGACGCGTCTACATAGACATCCTCAGAAGCATATTTCAGAATGGGGATGTCTAATAGCCTAATGGTTAGCAAAGTGGATTAGGAGCAGGGTTCAAATCCCAGTGCTGTTTCTTGTAATCTTAGACTAGTCACTTAACTCTTTGTCTTCTCTGCACCCTCTGGATGTTTTAGGGCAAAAACAAGCACTTTCCTGATGCCTGCTTATGCCTGGAGCAGACCTAAGCATGGACAGGTTCACAGATGTCCCCAAAATTTCTGAAAATCGAGCGGGAAAGTCAAAGTCCATTGCATCTCCCCAGACATGCCTCTGCCACGCCCCCTGCCTATTTGAACATCCCCACATCGGAGAAGACTTTAAAGTCCATTTATACAATGGCTCTGAGGATGTCTCCATGATCTGGATGTCCAAATCATGACTAAAACTTTTAAAATGACCCCCATAGGCAATTAGAATCCTTGGAAAATCTATCTTGGAGCAGGAACCTAAGGTTTCTTAATTTTCCTGAGATGCATTAATTGTCCTTTTTAATTTCATTAAGAAAATATTTCAAAGAGGTTGTAGGTGTTCCTAATTATGAACACATTATTATTTCTAACTGTTATAATGTGCCGTAGAAATGATTGGCTGAGGTAGCTACTGGGGAAGCCCCCCTATTATCAGTGGAGTCTGTGACTCCTTGGATTTGACAAATTTCCTTGAATCCTCTTCTGAGGAGATTTTAACCAGGGCAACCCTTTTGGCAACCTTCGCTACAGAAGAGGACAGGATTTCTATATTAAAATTTTATTTTCAGAAAAAGCAAGATCTTTTTATGGACAGAATTTATAATTTTCCTAGATGTGTCATATGTTACACGAATGTGAAGAAAAGGTTTGCTAATAAAACCTAAAGTTTTAGCTATAGGTGTAAGCTTTTTTTTTTTTTTTTTACAGTTTCTATGTAAATGTTTAGCAGTATACCAGGAAATTCTGTTTTGTTTGATCCTCTGTAACTTGAGGATTTTCTCAAAGACAAGTATGTTCCAACAGGCTAGCAGGAATTGTTTTAGATGAGCATTGTGATCTGACTCGTAGTAGGAGTTAATTAGAAATTATTTTTCTTTCTTTTCTTTTGATATTAATGCTGAGGTATGTTATTTATTTATTTATTTATTTTATTTGTTTACGTTTCTTATATACCGCGCTATTAAGATCAGTGCGGTTTACAGCGAACATAACGATGGTGCACTTGTGAGAACACATAGTGCTTACAGTGAACAGGGTAATAACATAGTTTACAGCGAAACAGAACAATAGTAAAATGTAACAAAATCATTGTGCTTACAGTGAACCATGAGCGGGGTAATAACATGGGTAAGAACTTGGGTGAAACTATCTACAGATCATTTACAAAGTTCAAACTATCTACAGATCATTTACAAAGTTCAAAGTATCACTATTGAGTAGGCTAGATGGAATCATAGGTTTAAGCCCAGGGAGGCATTGATTAATCATTCTCCCGTAGGGTTAAAGTATTGGGGCAGATGTGGAAGGGGGTCGTGGGGCCTATTGCATGATTCCCTTGGTTGTCTTCTGGGTAATGTTTTTGGAATAGGTGGTATTTTATGGCTTTTCTGAATGATGTAAGGCTCGTGATAGATCTAATTTCAGAGGGGAGGGCGTTCCAGACTGAGGGTGCATAAACCGAGAAAGCCCTGTTGGTTGTTATTTTTAGGCATTTTGACATTATCTTGGGGATTTCTAATGTATTCTTCATTACGGATCTTTTGTTCCTGTTGTCAGGCAAACTGTTGATTAACTTACTGATGGGTGAGGAGGGTTGGTTCCTCAGGGCTTTAAATGTCATGACAAGTGACTTGTATTGTATTCGAGCATGTAGAGGTAGCCAGTGGAGCTCCTTCATAACAGGCGTAATGTGTTCTGACCTTGACATACCCATAAGTACTCTAGCGGCCGAGTTCATGGCAAGGTGGAGTGGATTTAGGGTTGACTGTGGAAGCCCATGGAGGATGATGTTAGCGAAGTCCAAGTGTGGAATCACTAGGGCTTGGAATATAGTCCGGTAGTCCGTGAAGTCCAGGAGAGGTCGAAGAAGGCGTAATGTTGCAATCTTATGGTATATCGCTTTTGCGACATTTTTCACATGTGTTGTCATGTCAAGTCGCTGATCTAGTGTGATGCCAAGGTAGCGAATATTGGTTTTAGTTTTGAGCTCAGCGTTTTTGACTTGTAGTGCTGGAGGTGGGATGAATTTCTGATTTCTCGTGATGAAGAGAACATCAGTTTTATTGTGATTGATACGTAGGTTTTGGGTGAGAAGCCAATCTGCAACTACTTCAAATCATATTATAATGGGTGAAAAGTCTGGTTGGTCAGTCCTGAATGGGATGTATAGCAGAATGTCGTCTGCATAGGCAAGGCAGTGTACATTTAAGGAGCGGATCAGGGTGCAGATTGGCTGCATGTAAATGTTAAATAAAAGTGCTGATAGGGATGATCCCTGGGGTACCCCTTGCTTTTGGAGGAAGGGTTCTGAAGTCAAGGTGCCTGTCTTAACTTGTCGCCATCTGTTAGTCAGGTAAGATTTGCACCATTGTAGAGCTGTGCCTTGTATCCCTTTATCTTGGAGTCGTTGTAGCAGTATCTCATGATTCACAGAGTCAAATGCGGCTGCAATGTCCATGAAGATGAGAACGAAACCCTGGTGTATATTGTCGATACCTGTGATTAGGTCATTGAAGAGGGTCGTTAGGATGGTGTCCACGCCATGGGCTTCCCTGAAACCATGTTGGGATGGGTCGAGGGGTGCTTCAGTATCAATATGCTGTTGGATCTGACGTTGGACGGTCTTTTCGATAATCTTGGCGAGTAGGGGGATACTTGATATTGGTCTGTAGGATTCGACCTTGGATGGATCAAGTTTACTGTTTTTTAGCAAAGGCCTGATTGATGTGTGTTTGAGACTCTGAGGGAAGGATCCAATTGATAGTGATTGGTTTAGAATTTTACACAGAGTGCGACTGAGGTCGCATCGTAGCTCTTTTATCCAACTAGCTGGGCAGGGATCATTAGGTGCATTGGTGAGGTTGATCGCAGCAATGGTGTCCTCAACTTCCTTGGTGGATATTTCATAAAATTTGCTAAATGGCATTGGCTGTGGCCCAGTGTGGATTATGTTGATGTTGGCAGAGGATAAGTTAGTGTTGGTCTGGACCATCTTCGATTGTAAGTAGTCAGAGTAATCCTGTGGTTGGGGCAAGTATGGGTGGGCTAGAGCTGGGTCGCCTGTTAAAGATTTTACAATATTGAACAGGTCATGTGATTTATTTACAGATCGCTTTAGGATGTCTGTGTGGTGCTGTTTCCTCTTTTCCATTATTTTCTCTCTGTGTGTTGATAAGTGGGAGTTGTAAGCGCAATGTGCTTCATCAGATCGAGTGTTTAGTAATTGTTCCGTTTCTGTGGAATTATCCAATAACTTTGATGATTTAACAATAGATTGGTTTACTGCTTCCCCCCTCCCTCCCCCCCCCCCAAATTTTGCATGATGTAAAGTTGTTTGAAATTCTTTCTTTTCTATTGCAGTTAATAAATTGGGAACTGAGTTAATATCCAAAAACAGAAGAATCTCATCTGCATACATAGAAATTTTACACTCTTAAGTCTTTAGCCCTAAAACTGCTATTTTATGAGGAGAATTAGGGGTTCAAGAGCTTTATTAAATAATGGTGCTTTAATAAATACTCACTGGTCTCCTTTGTGTTTCCTTACCATTCCCTCTAGATGCATCCCCTGTCTACAGTTACTGTGTTGTCTGCCTTGACTAGATTGTAATCTCTGATGAGCAGGGGATAATCTTTTACATGTGTCTGTGTAGAGCTATACAAATGTTCAGTACTAGTAGTAGTAACAGTAAATAATAATGGCAAGTGGGACACCCTTGCCTTATGCCTCTAAAGAGACGACAAGGTTCCAATTGCATCAAGTTCACCAGTATCTGAGCTTGAGAAGAGGAATACAGAATCTTAATCCTATGAATAAAGTTAGATCCAAATCCAAACTACTGGAGGACTGCAAATAAAAAGGCCCATTCCAGCCATTAAAAGACCTTTTGGCATCCAATGACGGAGCGACCAATGGCTCCTCCTGCTCATCCACCAATGAAAGAATATTACACAACAATTAAGTATTATTGGACTTCCACAGATAAAACTGGTTTGATCTGGATAAATACCTTAGACAGTCTCATGGCTAACATCTTGGCATAGATTTTACAATCCAAATTAATAAGGGAAATAGAACAATAATTCTGTACATAACTAGGGTTCTTATCTGATTTCTCCAGAAGAACAATCTTTGCCTCTGAGAATGTACGAGCATATTCCCCCATTTGAAAGAAACCTTGGAACACTTTCTGCAGCATCGTGAGAACATCCAAGAATGCGTTATAAAACTCCAAAATAAAACCATCTTGACCCAGAGTCTTACCTGAAGGAAGTAATTTCAAAGCAGTCTCAATTTCTTTTAACTCTATAGGTCTATCTAAAGTCTCCTGTTGGACATCTGAAATGAAAGGATGCTGAATACGGCTCAAGAATTCTTGAATTCCCCCTTCCAGACAGGAAATCTCAGATGAATACAGTTGCTGATAGTAGTCATAAAAATATTTCAATATTTCTTCATCCCTGCAAACTTTATTATCACTATCAGATCTTAAATAGGCAATCCTATGATGACTCTTTTTCATTCAGATACTGGGCCAACAGATGACCAGACCTCTTTCCCTCTATGAATATCATAACCTTTGCATAAACACTTTAGTGCCAGCCTGTTGACTCAATAGCATAATGTATTTATACTTTAGTTTATGAAGTGAAAACAGAAGCAAATTGTTTTTAGAACGAGTATGCTCTTGCTCAGTCTGAGTAAGAAAATAAGAACATAAGATATGCCATACTGGGTCAGACCAAGGTCCATCAAGCCCAGTATCCTGTTTCCAACAGTGGCCAATCTAGGTCATACGTACCTAGCAGTTTCCCCAAAAGACACAGGTTCCACAATGCTTGTAATGGGTCAAGCATTGATATCCTGGGTCCCTTCTTAATAATGGTTTATGGATATTTCCTCCAGGAACTTATCCAAACCTTTTTTAAACCCAGCTACACTAACAGCCTTTACTACATCCTCCGGTAACAAATTCCAGAGTCTGATTACACATTGAGTGAAAAATATTTTCTTTTATTATTCTTAAATAGTTTACCCTGTAGCTTCATTGCATGTCCCCTAGTCTTTCTATATTCTGATAATGTAAACAATCGATCTACGTTTACCCGTTCCACTCCATTCATTAATTTATAGACTTTATCATATCTCCCCTCAGCCGTCTCTTTTCCATGTTAAAGAGCACTAACCTTTTTAGCCTTTCTTCGTAGGGGTATCCTTCCATCCCCTTTACCATTTTGGTGACTCTTCTCTGAACCTTTTCTAATAACGCTATATCCTTTTTAAGATACAGCGACCAGAATTGCACACAATATTCAAGGTGCGGTCGCACCATGGAACAATACAGAGGCATTATAATATCCTTTGTTTTATTTTCCATTCCTTTCCTTATGATACCTAGCATTCTATTTGCTCTCTTGGCTACCGCTGCACACTGGGCCAAGGGTTTTAACATGTTATCCACAATGGTGCCTAAATCCTTTTCCTGGGTGGTGGTTTCTAATGTGGAACCTTGCATCATGTAACCATAGTTTGGGTTGTTCTTCCCTAGGTGCATAACTTTGCACTTGTCCACATTAAATTTCATCTGCCATTTTGAAGCCCAGTCTTCCAATTTATCAAGATCCTCTTGCAATTTTCCACAATCCTCTTGGGTTTTAACAACTTTAAATAGTTTTGTGTCATGTGCAAATTTGATAACCTCACTCGTTATTCCCTTTTCCAGGCCATTTATAAATATGTCAAAAAGCAGCGGACCCAGCATAGATCCCTGGGGTACTCCACTATTCACCTTTCTCCGTTGAGAAAATTGGCCATGTAGCCCTACCCTCTGCTTTCTATCTTTTAACCAGTTCCTGATCTACAATAGTACACTGCCTCCTATCCCATGATTCTTTAGTTTTGCCAAAAGTCTCTGATGAGGGACCTTGTCAAAGGCTTTCTGAAAGTCCAAATACACTATATCAACTGACTCACCTTTGTCTACCTGTTTATTCACACCTTCAAAAAACGTAACAGATTAGTAAGACAAGATCTTCTTTGTCTAAAGCCATGTTGGCTGTCTCCCATTAAGCCATGACTATCTACATGTTCAGCAATTTTGTTCTTTATGATGGTTTCTACCATTTTTCCTGGTACTGACATCAGGCTCACCAGTCTGTAGTTCCCGGATCACCCCTGGAACCCTTTTTAAAAATTAGCGTTACGTTGGCCATCCTCCAATCTTCACGTATTACAGATGATTTTAATGATAGTTCACAGATTACTAATAGCAGGTCTGCAATCTCATATTTCAGTTCTTTCAACACCCTTGGATGTATATCATCTGGCCCAGGTGATTTTCTACTCTTCAGTTTATCTAATAGTTGTAATACATCTTCCCAATGTATCGATATTTCCTTCAATTCTTCCGCACTTTTAAATACCACTTCAGTCATGGGTAACATCCCTACATCTTCCTCAGACCGAAGCAAAGAATTCATTCAGTCTCTCCGCTATCGCTTTGTCGCCTCTCAGTGCCCCTTTAACCCCTCTATCATCTAATGGACCAACTGACACTCACAGGTTTTTTGCTACGAATGTACTTGAAAAAGTATTTATTACTCATTTTTGCTTCTGAAGCAAGCTTCTTCTCAAATTCTCCCTTTGCTTGCCTTATCAATGCCTTGCATTTAACTTGCCAGTGCTTGTGCTATTTCCAGGTTTCGTCGTTTGGCTCTTTTTTCCATTTCCTGAAAGATCCTTTTTTTGGCAACAACAGTCTCTCTGACCTCACCTTTAAACCATGCATACAGTTTTTTGGACTTCCTTCCACTTTTCTTAAAGCATGGAATACAGCTGTTCTGGGCTTCCAAGATAGTATTTTTCAACAACACCCAAGCTTGATGTAAGTCTTTAACCTTTGCAACTGCTCCTTTTAGTTTTTTCTTAACTATTTTCCTCATTTTATCATAGTCTCCCTTTCGAAAGTTAAAAGGTAGTACTGTGGATTTCCTTACTATCCCTCATCCACTAATTAAATCAAACACGATCATGCTATGATCACTATTGCCAAGTGTCCCCAACACCCTTATCTCTTGCACCAGATATGGTGTTCCACTAAGGACTAGGTCCAATATGGCTTCCCCTCTGGTTGGTTCAT
Organism: Ichthyophis bannanicus; assembly: GCA_033557465.1. Taxonomy (NCBI): domain Eukaryota; kingdom Metazoa; phylum Chordata; class Amphibia; order Gymnophiona; family Ichthyophiidae; genus Ichthyophis; species Ichthyophis bannanicus. Next base: position 207,312,747 of record CM066034.1, read on the forward strand.
GAGTCAGCTGCTCCAAGAAGCAGTCATTTATTTCATCTAGGAACTTTATCTCCCTAGCATGTCCTGCCGTGACACCGACCCAGTCGATACCGGGGTAATTGGAAATCACCCATTATTATTACTGTGCTGTGACTTTTGTTAGCTTCCTTGATTTCTTTGAGCATTTCATTATCCATTTGTTCATTCTGGCCAGGCGGTCGATAGTACACCCCCACTGCCATTGCCTTCCCCTTTTTACATGGAATTTCAATCCATAGAGATTCTATAGCAAATTTTGTTTCCTGCAAAACTTTAATTGTTTCTGACCCAATGCCCTCTCTAACATAGAGTGCAACCCCTCCATTAATTTGATCAGTTCTATCTTTACGATATAGTTTGTACCCTGGTATCACAGTGTCTCACTGGTTGTCCTTCTTCCACCATGTTTCTGAGATTTCAATCATATAACCTCTCATTTAGTGTATATATTCTAACTCTCCCATCTTATTTTTTAGACTTCTAGCATTTGCATACAAGCATTTTAGAGACTGTTTATTTTATTCATATTAATCTGGCTATTGGTAGGCATGGGTAATTTGTGATCTTTAAGCTCTGTCTGCTCTGTACTCAAGGGCATTTGGGCTACTTTACTGTTTTTTGGAACCTTTCTGCTTTTGGTAGTATCCTTCAAGGATACATTCTTCCAAACCATGTGCTCTTCTGCGACTATCGGCTTTCCCCTATTATCTAGTTTAAAAGCTGCTCTATCTCCTTTTTAAAGGTTAATGTCAGCAGCCTGGTTCCATCCCAGTTAAGGTGAAGCCCATCCCTTCCGAAGAGCCCCTCCTTTCCCCCGAATGTTCCCCAGTTCCTAACAAATCCAAAACCCTCATTCTTGCACCATCGTCTCATCCACGCATTGAGACTCCGGAGCTCTGCCTGCCTTTTGGGTCCTGCGCGTGGAACGGGAAGCATTTCGGAGAACGCAACCCTGGAAGTTCTGGATTTCAACTTCCTACTTAAAAGCCTAAATTTAGCCTCCAGAACCTCCCTATCACATTTTCCTATGTCATTGGTACTGACATGTACCAAGACAGCAGACTCCTCCCCAGCACTATCTAAGACCTTATCTAGGTGGCGCATGAGGTCTGCTACCTTCGCATCAGGCAGGCATGTTACCAGGCGATTCTCACGTCCACCAGCCACCCAGCTATCTACATGCCTAATGATCGAATCACCAACTATAATGGCTGTCCTAACCCTTCCCTCATGGGCACATGGCCCTGAAGAAACTTCCTTGGTGCAAGAGGGTTTTACGTCACCTGGAGGACTGGTCCTAGTTACAGTATTACTTCCTGCCACACCAGGGTGATGCTCTCCTGTCACATGACCTCTCTCCTCCATGGCAACAGGGATGCTGCCAGACTGGAAGTGGTACTTCTTATGTTCCCTGAGAGCAAAGAGCTCCTTGCACCTAGTGCACACGTAAGACCTCTCACCAACTGGGAGAAAATCATACATGTGACATTCAATGCAAAAGACCGGAAAGCCCCCATGTTGCTGCTGGACTGCTATCTGCATCTTAGTTTTAAGCTTGTGTTTAGATCTTTAAGTTCTTTACTTACTAAAGGTTGCTATGGATACTTATACTAATAAAATTGTACCTAATATCTTTAATATACCTTGTTCACCTGAAGCTTAATTAATCTCAGGTCCTTATTGTATGACTGATTTGGATAACGAGCTGCACCTGAGAGCACCTCCTTTCCTTTAAGATGTGTAAGTACCGGGAGGAAGTGACGTCATCGGCTGGAATGGCAGCTTGAACGCTGAGCTCCAGTGGGCAGCTTAAACATTGAAGTGTTTCCCCTAATTGGAACCCTCCGGCCAGCGGAAAAACTGACGGCGGTAGAGGAGGAAAGGTCGCTGCGTGGTATGGCGACAAGAAAGAAGGTGGCGGATTTAAAAGAATTCGCATATGGCAGCGCTAAGACCGCCGGCGGCGAGAAAAAGATGGCGGGGCTGAGCGCGGGAAACGGCGGGGCCCAGGAGCGCCGGGGGCACAGAGGCGAGGCATCGGAGCCGGCAGAGATGGTGGTGCAGAATGTGACCCGCGAAGAACTGTGCGGCTGGTTCGGGGAACTTAAAACGGAGCTGCAGGCGGTGAAAGTGGAAGTCGGGGACATGTGCGCGGCCCTGAAGGAGGAGATGGGTGAGCTGGCTAGTAAGGTGGAGGAGCAAGAGCAGCAACTGGGGCGTCTAGACACGCGGCAGGATGCGATGGAGAGCTCCTTTAAAGAATTGGAGACTTGGAAAACTCAAGTGATGGTAAAAATCGAGGACTTGGAGAACCGGTCCCGCCGGAACAATTTGCGTATACGCGGGATACCGGAGGAGCAGGAGTATCGGGATGGAGAGAAGGTGGCGCAGGCGGTTCTCAGGTCGGTACTGCGGGAGTTGGGGACTGAGAGTGAGCAGGTGGAGATCAAGATGGTGAGAGCACACCGAGCCTTAGGGCCCAGGATTTCGAATCGCCCCAGAGACATTGTTTTATGTCTGGAGGACTTTAAGCTTAAGGAGCGGATCCTTCAGCTGACTAGGGCAAGTAAAGACTTTGTTTGGCAGGGTTACAGCCTTCAACTTTACCCGGACTTAGCTGCGGGGACCCTACAACGGTGCAGGGATATGCAACCAGTTACCACTATTCTGCGCAAAGAAAATGTAAGGTATCGGTGGCTGTATCCTTTTGGACTTCTTTTTACAGTTGGATTAAAAAGTTGGAGGGTCCATACTGTGAAGGAGGCCCTGGCAGCATTGCAGGGGGCGGGGCTGGAGAGTGGACGGCGGGAGGCCCGGCCCGGGGACTGTCGTGGAGGAGCGGAGGTGGACCCGCGGAGTCGTGGAGGGGACCCCCATCGAAGCCCGGGGACTGCGGTGGAGGACCAGGGGGCGAGTGATCACCGAGACACAGATGCGTGAGAACTCCTGCGAGTGGGATGCTGCCAAGTTGTACATGTCAGGACTCTGATGCACAGATTTGTATTTAGTTGTTTTTCTTAGTTTATATCTACGGTGTGTTTATACCAGTGGGGTTTGAAGTTGGGGGGATTTGATGTTCGTGGATACCTCTCTCTGTCTCTTCTAATGTCTTTTTTCTGGCAGGCAGGGAAGGGGGGAGCGGGAGGGGAGGGGTATGATGGGGGGTAGTGGGGGGGAGGGTGTGGTGGAGGGGCAGGGGATAGTAGGAGAGTGGGTGAGGGCCGGGGGAGGGTACCGGGTGAAAGGGGTGGAAGTATGGAGGGTTGGGTTGGGGGGGGAGTGAGTGGGGAATCGGAGGGGAGGTATAAGAAGTTGCCTCTGGCTGATGGGCACTACTCTGACGGAGGCCTCCAGGGGATGGAGGGGAGATGGGGGAAGGGAGGGGGGGGAGGGAGGGGGCGGAGGGGGGGGCAGGGGGGGGCGGGGGGGGAAGAGAGGGGAGGAGGGGGGAGGGGTAGGGAGGGTAGGGGGGGGGGAAGGGAGGGAGGGGGGAGGGGAGGCGGAAAGCGAGTGGGATTGCAAGCTTTGATAGTGGCAACACTTAATGTGAGGGGGTTGGGTACCTGGCGGAAACGTAGGATGGTGGAGCGGGAAGCAGATCGGATGCATGCGGATTTTTTATGTCTTCAGGAGACCCATCTAAAAGTGGGCCAAGAGCGGATGTTGCAGACACGCAAATATCCGAAGGTGGTGTTGGCGGGGCAGAGGGAAGAGGCCCGGAGGGGGGGAGTGGGTATCCTGGTGGGGGTGGACTGGGTGGACAAGGTGGTGGGAGAATTTAGAGATAAAAAAGGGAGGGCGGTGGGTGTTAGAGTTCAGATGGGAAAGGAGCAGGTGTGGATTGTGAGTGTGTATGGCCCTAATGACAAGCAGGGGGAATTTTTTGAGAGAATGCAGAGTGTGTTAGGTGGCTTGAGTGATGCCCCCCTAATCATAGGAGGAGATTTTAATCTAACGGTGAACCCAAGACTGGATAATAGTGGGGGGAGTGGTCTGGGGAAGCGGGGGGATCGGGTCAAGTTGAGGAATATGAGGGATCGGTTGGGGTGGGGGTGGTAGATATGTGGCGAAGCCAGAACCCAGGATGTAAGCAATACACGCACTACTCTGCACCGCACGGCACTTATAGCCGGATTGATATGGTGTGGGCGGGAGGGGGATGGGTGAATCGCGTGGTGGAGGCAGCGCATGGGGACCTTACTTGGACAGATCATGCCCCAGTGATTGTTAAGTTTAGTATGGGGTACGTGGATGAAGGGCTTAAATTCTGGCGGTTAAATGAGGCGTTGTTGGAGGAGCCGGCGGTGGTGGAACGTTTGGGTCAGGTGGTGAGGGATTATCAAGAGCTTAATCTGAATGGGGAGGTGGGGTTGGGGATGGTATGGGATGGGCTGAAAGCGGTGGTGCGGGGCCATTTGGTCCAGGCGGCGGCGCGGGAGTGTAGGCGGCGGGGGGAGAAGGAAGCCCGACTGCTGATGGATATAAGGGAACTGGAGCGTCAGGCCCAAAGGGGGCGCAAGGGGGCAGTACAGGTACAACTCACGGAGCTGAGAAGGAGCTTGGACCAGCTCCGCGCGAGTGAAATTGAGTATGGGATGCGAGTGCTTAAGCAAGGATGGTTAGAGGGGGGGAATAGGGTGGGGAAGCGGCTAGCCCAGCGGTTACGGCAAAAGGCGACGCAGTCCGCTATAGGGGGGATTAGAGGGATAGGGGGACAGCTGTTGCATGGTAATAATGAAATCAGAGCGACCTTTGCGGCTTACTATCGGCAACTATATAGTAGTGAGGTTGATGGTGGGAAGACGCAGTGTGAGGAATATTTACAGGGGTGTGATCTGCCAGTACTGTCCGAGGAGGAGGTGGAATGGCTAGATCGACCCATTTCGGAGGGGGAAGTGGATATGGCCATTGGGTCCTTGAAGAGGGGTAAGGCGCCTGGGTTGGATGGATTGACGGGGCGGTTTTATCAGGTGTTTCGTTCTGTGTTGGGGCCTTTGCTGGTGAAAGTGTTTAATGGTGTTCTGACAGGGGGAGAAATTCCTAGCTCTATGCGGGAAGCGGGCATCACGGTTCTCCCTAAGCCGGGTAAGGACCCCATGGTCTGTGGGTCCTATCGGCCCATTTCCTTATTGAATGTGGATGCTAAGTTGTTGGCAAAGGTGCTGGCAAATAGACTGGCAGTGGTGATGCCGACCCTGATACACCCTGACCAAACCGGATTTATTGGCGGACGGCAAGGGGGCGATAATATTCGCAAACTTTGTAATCTCACGTGGGAGGTGCAACGTACCGGGCAGAGGGCAGTTTTTCTTTCCGTCGACGCCGAAAAAGCGTTTGATAGGGTGGAATGGCCGTTTATGATTAGCGTGCTGGAAAAAGTAGGCTTAGGGCGCAACTTCGTTCAATGGGTCCTGGCAATGTACCAAGAACCGCAGGCTAGAGTGCGGGTCAATGGTAGCTACTCCGAGGTGTTCCGATTGGGGCGGGGTACTCGGCAGGGGTGCCCCCTATCCCCCTTGCTTTTTGCGCTGGTCATTGAACCGCTTGCGGCGCGGGTGAGGGAGTTGCAGGATATAAAAGGTGTTCTCATGAACTCCCAGGAAGTGAAAATTACGCTGTTTGCTGACGATGTCATTTTTACACTAAGGGAGCCGGTGGTGACCTTGCCGCTATTGTTGAAAGAGATAGAGAGCTATAGTAAAGTGGCGGGGTATAAACTTAACAATAGTAAATCGGAGATTTTGGGGTTCAACCTCGGGGAGAGGACGGAGGCGGCGCTGAAGGGGGCGTTTGCGTTCAAGTGGGTAACGGGAACTTACCGCTATTTGGGGGTTCAAATGGGTCGAGCACTGGGGGAGTTAGGGCCAACTAACTATGGGGGATTACTCGCAGAGGTGCGACGTGATCTCTCTAAGTGGAAGGGGTTGTATCTGACGTGGCTGGGGCGGATCGCGGTGCTAAAAATGAATGTGTTGCCACGTTTTCTTTTCCTATTTAGCTCCTTACCGTGTAAGGTGCCGCGAGCCTACTTGAAACGTGTTCAGCAGATTATGTTTGAGTTTATTTGGGCGGGGAAGCGGCCGAGGGTGGCGAGGAGTACAATGTATCGGCCTAGCCCGGAGGGGGGGCTCGGGGTGCCTTGGCTGGAGAAGTATTATTTAGCGTCGCAGTTGAGGGCGGTCCAGAGTTGGCATGGGGGGGCCGAGACCCCTCGCTGGGTGTCGCTGGAGCAGGAAGCGGGCTACGGAGGTAGTTTGGCGGCATGGATTTGGGATCCGGGGGCGACAGTGGAAGGGGGGAAGGAGGTAAACCCCTTTCGGGCTTTGACTAAGGAGTTGTGGATGAAGTCGCGGCTTCTTCTGTTTGGGGGGAAACGTTACCCGAGCGGTATGCATATTATGGGGGTTCGCGAGTTCGGCCCCGGGAAGGAGGGCAGAGTCTATCGCGAATGGTGGGAGAAGGGGCTGCGCTTAATGGGGCAGTTGATGCATCCGTCGGGGCGAGTGAAAAGTTGGAGGGAACTGCAACTTGAATTTGGCTTGAATGATGGTGGTTTTTTTGCGCACCTACAGGTATCCTCCTTTGTGAGCCAACGGCGAGTAAGGGATGATTTGCGGGGGGTATCCACGGTGGTGGAGAAGCTACTGCAGAAAGGGGGGCGGAAGGGGGCTATAGCTCAATTGTATAAGGTGTTGATTCAGCAAGGGGGGGGGCGGATCGGATTCGCGGGGAAGTGGAGTGGGAGCAGGCTATCGGGGGGGAGTGGGATCAGGCGCGTTGGCGTGGAATTTATGTGTGGACTAAGCGGGTGGCCCCGAGTACGCTTCACTTGGAGAGTAGCCTTAAGATCCGGTACCAAGCATATTGGACACCGTGGAAAATGCGGACATTTTGCGAGGTAGGAGGGGGGAAGTGCTGGAGGGGCTGTGGGGGACGGGGGGATTTGTATCATCTACTGTGTGGGTGCCCTGCGGTGCGGAGTCTGTGGCATGAGTGGGAAGACATCATCCGGGAAGTGACGGGAGTTCCTATAGTACTAACCCCGGCTATGGCATTGTTGAATGAATTGGGGGGAATGGGGGAGAGGGGGTTACAGCTGATGGTAGGGTATTGTGTGGCAGCGGTGCGGGGGGCGCTTCTGGCGGGGTGGAGATGTACGGATGTCCCAACTCGAAGAGGGATACTTGCTCGTTTGAGTGGAGTGAGAGATATGTGTGAAATAGTGGCATTTCAGAGGCATACAGTGCAGAACTTTAGGAGTCTATGGATGGGCTTTGATGGGTGGTTGCGGAAAGGGCGGGGGGGGAAGGGGGAAGGGGGGGACGGCAGGGGGGGGCGAATGAGGGGGAGGGGAGGCGGGGGTTTATATGAGCGTACTGAAGGGCGGGGGGAGGGATAATAGGGGGGGGTTGGGGTAGTGGGTCTAGATGTTGGATGATTCGAGTTTCTTAGGCTCGGGTTGGCTGGGGGGGGGGGGCGAGGGTGGGTTGGGGGGGATGGGGCTGGGTTGATGTGATTTAAATTATTGTTTTATGAGGGGGGTGATGTTTGGAAGCCTCCAGGTATTGTGGTTTGATGGTGAGTGTAATATACTCTTTGTGGTTGTTTCTTCAGTGTGAGAGTTGTTAACTTGCTGAAATATTAATAAAATCTTCAAGTTAAAAAAAAAGATGTGTAAGTACCTATAAAGCTACAGGGTAAACGATTATCCCAGGGGTGGATGGGTGTTGGGGAGGGAGTGAGGGTAATAGCACTTATTAAAAGATGGCTGCTACACAGTACCCTGTTCTGTGCTTCTAAGGTAAGCTGTGACCAACTTTCTGGGTGATTAACAGTCCTTGCTTGGATAGAAGGAGTCTTTCAAAATGGCCTTTTGACCTGCCACCTGGCGTTAACACCTATTGAAAAAGTTTCACAGGTCTCTTGCCCCCTAGGTAAAAGGCCTCTTTGTAAAGGTCTCTGGAAGACTTTATTTGCTGCTCAAAGAATACTGACCCTGTTTTGCCTTTTATGCTAAGTTATATTCTGATTTGATTTAAATGAAAGCTCTTTGCTGCTGCTAGGCTCTGACTTATTATGAAATTTAAACTAGAAGCTCCCTGCTGGATTCTAAATTTAACCAGAAAGCTCTCTTCTGTGTTTTAAATTTAAACTGAAAGTACTTTGCTGATATTAGGCCCTGAGTGATTATCAAATTTAACTAGAAGCTCTCTGCTGGGTTCTAAATTTAACCAGAAAGCTCTCTTCTGTGTTTTACATTTAAACTAAAAGTACTTTGCTGATACTAGGCCCTGAGTGAGTATTAAATTTAAACTAGAAGCTCTCTGCTGGGTATGAAATCTAACCAGAAAGCTCTCTTCTGCATTTTAAATTTAAGCTTAAACTGCTGCTACTAGGCCCTGACTGATTTAACAAATGCACTGGGTTCACAGATTAATCAGCTTTAATCCAAAGAAGTCCCTTCAGAAAAATTCCCAGTATATACTCACAATTGCAGATCTCTCTCCAGAAGTAGCAGTCCCCTTTTCTAGTCCTTCAAGACTAGAAATCTGTACTTCTTACTCAGCCAATTGTAAGTTATGTTCTTTTTAAGTTTATTAATGTAAGAAATTATTTCTCCTCAGATAGTAGCCTTGAAGGCATCCCATCAAACATGAATATCAGTATCATGCACTTTATTCTCAGAGATGTAATTCTTACAGGCTGCCATTATGTGCTCTTTAAAGGAAGAGTTTTCCAGTAAACCAGCATTAAATCTCTATGCAGATGTCCTAGCATCCTGTACAGCAGGAGTTCTCAACCCTGTCCTTGGGACCCACCTAGTCAGTCGGGTTTTCAGGATAACCACAATGAATATGTATGAGAGAGATTTGCATACACTGCCTCCATTATATGCAAATCTCTCCCATGCATATTCATTGTGGTTATCCTGAAAACCCGACTGGCTAGGTGGATCCCGAGGACAGGGTTGAGAACCCCTGCTGTACAGGCTTATGTCATGGTTATAGCCGTATGGTCTGAAACCATAATGCCTAAAATATTAGTAGATATACTGTGGATAACAAACAATTGGAAACCATAAAGAAATCAATCCTGTTATAAGATTAGTGTAGTATCAGTAGGATGATGTAACTTCAAAGTATCTGACAGGCCCAGAGTCTTAAAACTAGACGATAAGGCATCTCTGGCCTGACAAGTCCATGCCGAACACCAAGATTGATGATTCAACAAAAGATCTTGGAAAAAATTTAAATCACTCCTAAAATAACTGGGGTATTGTCTGATTGACAAAATCCTGGCAGTCCTGAGTGGGGGCATAAAGGAAACATAGATTATAGTGAGGTCCATCCAATATCACTTATAATTGGGCCCAATGGTCTTCCAAATCTGAAGACTGAGATAATGTGACTGGAACCCCTTTCTTATCAAAATAGCAAATGCATTTTTCTTCTCCAGTACTAGAGAAAAGGCTTTAACTTCATAGTAGCGAGAATTTAATTTCAAAGATTCTTGATAAGATGAAGAATCCTGCAAAAATATTATATCAGGATTTTGCGTAACTTGCAAAAATAATATATTATGATTTTCTTTGCCAGCATATAAAATAATTTTTTTCCTTTTTATAGGATTATTTATCCCGTTCACATACGCTGCCACTAAGAGGCACAATATTTGTCAGATTTCAAAGTAATACTACAAAATTAGTATCATAGCCTTCCCCAAAAGCATGATAGATGTGTAGCTGTACTATAAACACAGCTACACATCTATCATTGCAAACCCTAGGAGGCACATTTCAAATGGGACGTCCAAGTGTAATCTGGGACGTCAAAGCCAGAACATCTGAAAAGAAAGGCAAGCACGTGCAAGTTCAGGCAGAATTCCAGAAACATGGACATGCCTGATGTGCATGTGTGTCAAATGTCTATATAGACATCCCAGGAGAGCATTTCAGAACCAAGATGTCTAATAGCATAATGGTTAGAGTACTGGCTTAAGAGCTGGGTTCAAATCCCAGTGTGGAACTTTATAATCTAAAACTAGTCACTTAATTTTCCATCTTCTCTACACTCTCTGAATGTTTTAAGGTGAAAACACTTTCCTGATGCCTTTTCGTGTCTGGAGCAGGAATAAACATGTATGTGCCTGTAGGCAGCTCTGCTGCTTCTGGGATCAAATGGAGACATGTAAGTCCATTGCCCCTCTCCAGACATGCCTCTGCTACACACCCATACCTACTTGAACGTCCCTGTTCTGGAGACGTCTGTGAATGGCATTTGTGGAATGGTTACGTAGACGTGTCCATGATTTTGATGTCCATGTGCATGTCTGCAGATGTCCAAACCACGACTAAATCTTTTAGAATGACCCTCTATGGGCCCGATACAGAGACGTAAGCCATCTAGGCCCAATTCCCTCTACAGCTCTCCCTGCATGTCCTGAGCAGCTGAATGGGGAGAGCCAGCGGGGGGTGGGCCAGCCCGGCACACATACAGGGCTGATTCAGGTCACAGCCCTGTATGTCCTGCCAGGTCAAAGGAGATATACTGCTTATTCCACTTCAAAGTTGAAATAAGCAGCACTGACCCAGGATTATGCCCGCGGATCCGCCAGGTGCAAGGGGGGGGTCCCTGCCACTCAATCCAGAAGAGAGGGAGCCGAGCCACAGCAGCTAAGGAAGCCTGCGGGTCAGGCGTCCCCACAGGCAGGCAAGGGCATGCCAGGCCATCCTCAGGTCTGTTTCCATGTACCACAGGAACATTTTGTTCCCGCGGTCCAGAATTGGGTCCACTATTAGTTGGTCTTTACCAGAGCATAGTATACACCAATTATTATCACTTCAATTGCTCCACTTTAACAGTTATGTGGTAATGAAAAACAGCAGTGTGAACAGATCTTAACCACTCCACCAGAAAGTCTCAGACTCAATAGCGCACAAATCAGACAGTATACAAACCATCAATAGCGCTTGTAGCATCAATTACTCTTCTGGGATTTGACTGTTTATATTGTACCCTCCACCATTTTTTAAAGATATCTTCACACTCTATTAAAACATGAATGCTTATCTTTTAAACGTTCCCGAAACAGGCCCAGCCTGCATGGGGATGTCCAGACGGCCCTGATATGCCCCTTTCGAAACTGGGCTCAAAGTGTCCTAAAGAGCTCAATACTGAGGCTATACCGGGAAGAAAAAGCAAAAGATACTTGTCCTATTACCTACCACATACATACACACATTCACGGCTGGCCCATCCACTAGGCAAGCTAGGTGGACGGCTCAGGTAGGCGGTGGCAGCGGCACACATGGGTTGCCATGCCGCCCCATCCAGCTGTCACCAATGCCATTTGGGGGGAGGCGGGCAGCGGCAGAATTTCCAAAAAGGGCACAAAAAGCTGCTGCTTTTGGAAATACTGCCATTGCCCGCCTCCTCCTCCTGAGATGGAATCAGTGGCAGCTGGGGGGGGAGGTGGTGGCAGCTGGGGGTGTGTGGTCAGGGGCGGCTCAAGGCAATCTGCTGCCTGAGGCGAAGAATGAGATGGCGCCCCCCCCCCCCCCCGTAGAGGCGGGGTGGGGCTTTTTCAGAGCTCCAATCTGGGTCTGAACCAAACCAAAAAGGCGATTAGATTATATGGAGGAAATGCAAGATATTTGTACTCCAAGGAACTAAAAGAGAGCGAGAACCAACAGCATGGTTTATAAAACTAAATGATAACTCATTTTAATTTTGTTATTATAAACTGCATTATGGTTCTTGCTTTTTCTTTTTCAACCTATATTTTGCTTCCACAGTGGGTTCAGAGCAGAACCAGGACATTCACCCACAGAACTCAACTTAAAAAAAATTGATTCTGATCATTTCACTAAGAACAAAACCAGCAAGAATAAACATTCTCCAGTACCAGGCATATTGTGAACTAATACAAAACCCTACAACAAAGAGCACATCTACTTCCAAAACTCACATAAGGAACCCATCTAAAAAAAGGTCACTGTAAATACTACAGTGGGCCCTGGAACATCCATATACCTATTTGAAAAGCTGAACAAGTCAAATTATTACAGTACAGCAGAGGTTCCCAACGTCGGTCCTCGGGGAACCCCAGGCCAGTCAGGTTTTCAGAGTCCCCACAATGAATAAGTAACCACAATCTATAGTAAAAATAAAAATATGTAGACAAAATTTAAACTGAAACACCAAGAAGCCAGTTTTCCCAAATGATATAGGTTCCACAATGTGTTTATTGGGTCAAGCAGTGATATCCTGGGTCCCTTTTTAATAATGGTTTATGGACCCTTCCTCCAGGAACTTGTGCAAACCTTTAAGCCCAGCTACACTAATAGCTTATACTACATCCTCTGGTAACAAATTCCAGAGTTTGATTACACGTTGAATGAAAAAATATTTTCTCTTATTAGTCTTAAATAGGTTATACTATAGCTTCATTGCATGTCCCCTAGTCATTCTATATTCTGATAACATAAACAATCGATCTACGTTTACCCGTTCCACTCCGTTCATTAATTTATAGACCTCTATCATATCTCCCCTCAGCCGTCTCTTTTCCAGGTTGAAGAGCCCTAACCTTTTTAGCCTCTCTTCATAGGATTATCCTTCCATCCCCTTTACCATTATGGTGGCTCTGACAGGTAGTTTTGTTCCAAGCAAATGGCATGAACAAAGTCTACAGATGACAGTGGCAAAGAAGGATTCAGATAAGTGATCTGCCAGAGGTGCGGAGTGAGATGAGGAGAGGTAGTGAAGCTTCGGAATGAATACACTTGTAGGTCAGTAGGAGAAGTTTGAACTGAACATAGAAACTGATAGAGAGCCAGTGAAGTGACTTAAGAGGGGTCACATCAGCATAGAGACACTGGCAGAAGATAAGCCCTGTGAGTAGTGGCATTTTTGCTAGGAAAAAATGCACTATGTAAATACATGAGTACAATTTCCCATGTGTCAGAACTTCCCAAAAAAAGAATGTCATGTTGCTGAAAAGTATTTTCTGCCATAGAGTCTGCTCTAAGCAGATGCTGGAGCTGTGTCTGAATAGACAAAGGAAAAAATTGAACAGACAGTTTAAGGAACCTTTGCATTCCAGCTAAACCTGAAAATGGCACTACTGGTCCACAGATCAATTTAAAATTATAGAAGTTTGAAATTCAAGAAACTTTCAAGTGTGACAGCTGAAAGCTGAAAGTTATCACCCACCCCTTCCCCTTTGTTTTGAAAAGCTGGGGTATGAAGCCACAGCAGCTTATTCTAATAAAGACATTTCAAATCCATCTTTTACAGCTGTTCTGATTAGAGCACTCTCTCATCTGTGAGCTTTAGCACCTACTTTTTATGAAATTCTAGCTGCAAGCATGACCCCTGCCAAGACCTTTAGTAGCAGGTCTTTTAGTAGCCAGCATCTGCTCCCTGTTGTATCTAGCTTAGTCCACAAAAGCAGGATCTTCACCTACCAGGCCAGATGCACAGAAGGCTGCTAGGTGAGTGAAGAAAGAGGTAAAACAGGTTTATATGTTTACACTAAACAATAGCCAGATGATAAGGGCAGGAATGATCTGTGTCAAGCATATAATAAAGTCAGTTTCTCCTTTTGGGGGGGGGGGGGGCGAGAAAGTTATTCTAGTGTTTTTTTTTTAGCAGCTATGCTTATAGGCTTAAAGGATAACTACTTTAACATCTTTTGCTTCCTCTCTATCATGATTTAAAGCTAAAGTCACAGTCCCTCTCCTCCTAGGTCCCTCTCAGGCCCGGCACCCGCACACACCCCCTCCCAACCGGCAGCGGGCCTGACCCAAGCACCAAGAGGTGAGAAACCCACGAACTCCAGGTTAGAATCACAGCATGAAAGCAGCTCTGGAAGCGCATCGTACGTCTCTGGCTCAGGCACAAGCTAACCCCCCTCTCACTGAGCCTCCGATCAGAGCTCAGCCAAGAGGGAGGGAGGGAGGGATTGAAAAGCACCGCCTCGTGATCAGCCGCACCCAGCACTTACCTCCACAGCAGCCGTAGAAAGCAGTCGTGGATGATTTTAGTGCTAGTTTAATCAGTCCCGGCCAAGCTCGCTCCATTCCCATTCCCTAACGCCGACTTCAGGAAGGGGTGGAAGGAGGGAAATGAAAGGCTGTGGGTGAAGGGGGGGGTGTCTGCCAAGCAGGGCCGGCCCGTCCATTGAGCAACAATGTTTTTTGCACAGGCCCCCGCGTTTCAGGGGGCCCCGCGCAAAAAACATTCTTCATCATCCCAAGTTTAAAAAAAACCAAAACAGCTGCTTCTGCCGCGGCAGCATCAAGAGTGCCGCCGCGGGGCCCCCCCCCTGCCCGGCGGAGCCTCCCTGCATCGTAGGCTAGCGTTGAATCCCCGAACGCGGGCTTCTTTCAGAGCCGCGAGAGTTTCCTTTCTCGCGGCTCTGTTAATCCCGCCGGGGATTTCCCATCAGCCCCGGCAGGATTAACAGAGCCGCGAGAAAGGAAACTCTCGCGGCTCTGAAAGAAGCCCACGTTCAGGGATTCAACGCTAGCCTACGATGCAGGGAGGCTCTGCTGGGCAGGGGGGGGGGCCCGCGGCGGCACTCTTGATGCTGCCGCGGCAGAAGCAGCTGGTTTTTTTATTTTTTAATTTGGGATGATAGGTGGGGAAGGGGGTTTAGGACTGGTAATGGGCTATGGGGGGGGAGGCTAAGACTGGAAGTGGGCTGATGGGGGGGGTTAGGACTGGTAATGGGCTATGGGGGGGCTGACTGGAAATGGGCTGATGGGGGGTTAGGACTGGTAATTGGCTATGGGGGGGGCTAAGACTGGAGATGGGATGATGGGGGTTAGGACTGGTAATTGGCTATGGGGGGGGGGCTAAGACTGGAAATGGGCTGATGGGGAGGTTTAGGACTGGTAATGGGTTATGGGGGGGGCTAAGACTGGAAGTGGGCTGATGGGGAGGTTTAGGACTGGTAATGGGTTATGGGGGGGGGCTAAGACTGGAAATGGGCTGATGGGGGGGTTAGGACTGGTAATTGGCTATGGGGGGGGCTAAGACTGGAAATGGGCTGATGGGGAGGGTTAGGACTAGTAATGGGCCATGGGGGGGTGTTAAGAATGGAAGTGGGCTGATGGTGAGGTTTAGGACTGGTAATGGGTTATGGGGGGGGGGGCTAAGACTGGAAATGGGCTGATGGGGGTTAGGACTGGTAATGGGCTATGGGAGGGGTTAGGACTGGTAATGGGCTGATGGGGGATTAGGACTGGTAATGGGCTATGGGGGGCTAAGACTGGAAATAGGCTGATGGGGGGGCTAGGCCCGGAAATAGGGTGATGGGGGGTTAGGACGTAATGGGCTGATGGGGGGGTTAGGACTAGTAATGGGCTATGGGGGGGGGCTAGGACTGGAAATGGGCTGATGGGGGGTTAGGACTGGTAATGGGCTGGGGGGGCTAAGACTGTTAATGGGCTGGGGGGGTTGCTAGGACTGGAAATGGGCTGAATGGAAGGAGGGCTTGAACTGCAAATAGCTGATGGGGATGGGGGCTTGGAATGGAAATGGGTTGTGAGGGGGAGGGAGCTAGGACTGGAAATGGGTGAGTGGGGGGGGGCTAGGACAGGAAATGGGCTGATGGAGGGGCTAGAATAGGACTGGAAATTGGCTGTTGGGGGTGCTAAGATTGGAAATGGGCTGTGGTGGGGGTTTGGATTGAAATGGACTCATGAAGGGGCTAGAACTGGAAGTAGGCTCAGGGCTTGGATTGGAAATGGGCTGAGTGGAGGGACTCGGATGGGACTGGAAATAGATGGGGGAGCTAGGACTGGAAATAGGGTGATGGTGGGTCTAGGATAGGACTGGAAATGGGCTTATGGGGGGCTAGGACTCGAAATGGGCTGATGCGGGGACTAGAAGGGAGCGGATGCTGGGTGGGACTGTAACTAGAATGGAGCTGATGTTGGGGGAGGATTAGAATGGGATAGAGCTGGGAGAGTGAAATGGAGAGGGAAAAAATATTTTGTGTGGGAGGGAAAACAAATCTACAATTGGCCGGATATTGGGAGAGTAAATGGGGATTGAGAATGGAGGGGTAAAGTTTGAGTAGATGAAATAGGAATGAGGAAAGAGCAAAAGGAGAAAGATTAGTATGTTAAAGCAGATGTAGAGAGAGAATGGAAAAAAAACTAGAAGAGAGAAGAAAAGACAAATGGACAGCAGACGATGGAGAGTTAGCGGAAGACACAAAGAAACCAGAAGAAAGTGACTGGAGCAATTGCAGCTGAAAAAAAATGCACAAAAGGTAGAAAAATATCTCTTTATTTTGAATTTATTAATTGGAATATGTCAGCTCTGGGAAATGTGCATCATTAATGTCTGCGCTTTGTTTAGTACAAGAGCAAATTAATGTATAGTTTTATTTCTACAGTGTTGCACATTCCAAGTTTGGCTTTTGGGATTCCCAGTTTAATTATTGTCTTCCTGTTTCTAAATTGTGATTCCTTGTTTGGTGATGGTCTATGTTCTGCATGTGTAACTGAGCTGAGGTATTCTGTTTATGTAATTCCTATTTGACATTCCACTTGTTCTCTTTCCCCAGTAGGTCATGTATTGTTGTTCTCTGAAATGTATTGGTTTAATATTTGCAGCGTTTCCTTTTGATAGTTAGGGTATGGTGCTTTATGAGTCCTGGTAGTGCTGTTAGGATACGGCGGGTTTGCTATGGGTTCTAAATGGGCAGAGTTTGTAGTAGTTCCTAATGTGTCTGGCGGTTGGCACTGGATTATAGTAATGTAGAAGTCTTTTAGTCTTTCTTTATTCATACACTCGTTAAGAGGCATGTTTACTAAAAGTTAGTGTAAGGTAACATTATTCAAATATTTATGCAAATGAGGCCCCTTATGCAAATGAGGCCCCACACCGAGTCTCCGCACATGGCCCCGCACCCCTCTTGGGCCGCCCCTGCTGCCAAGCCCTGCATACCGGTGTGTGTCACTCCGCACTTCCTCACCCTCCCCGGCTCCCATGCCTCACAGCTAGTACAGCCGCTGTTCCAACAGGCAGGAGCCGCGGCTGCCATACAAAGGAGAGGTCAAGTCTGCCGCTGCCAAGCGGACTCGGCAGTGACAGCAATTTATGTGCTTGTGTTTTTTGGTTTTGTTTTTTAAATTTTTGAAGGTGAAGTGAGGCGGCTGTTTTGGGGGCATTTTTTGCCGCCTTCAAAACTTTGCCGCCTGAGGCAGCCGCCTCACTTCGCCTCATTATAGAGCCGCCCCTCAATATGGTTTCTGCCTAGGATGGCAGAAACCCTTGGGCTGGCCCTACACACATATATATCCCTCATACAGCAATCATCCATATCAAGCATCACATAAATGTAACTTGTCTGAGGTTTCTTGTTCCATGTAAACGTGCTGATAACGAATAGTGCGGTATATAAAAAATGTTAATAAAAAATAAATAAATAAATAAATAAAATAAATAATCCCACATCCTTCCTCCCTTTTGTTTATAATTATGTCATAGTTTACCTTAAATCCAGTCCCCTCTCCCTGACCATCCTCATAACCACAATGGAACTGAATGTCCAAACATTCTATGTAAAATGTCTTATCCTGGATCACAACAGTGAACCAACATCCTAAGTTGAAGCAGGGATCCGCAAATCATTGCAGAAAATAAAACAGAATCTCCAGAACTGAAGGATGATCAATCCACTGTGAACCAAAATTGCAGCATCCAAGATCCACAAGACTGTACATAGTATTGCGATGACTCCTCTGCTGTTGCACATAATGCAACAGTAGAGGAGACAGCTGGAAAAACAAGCCGAACCCTCCAGTGCGGTCAAAGAGCAAATATAACAAAACCGAAGCAAATGTAAACTGCTGTTGTCATAAAAGTATCCTTCAAACACAAAAAATATTTTGGTTCTTCCAACCGCCATAGCACTTATGGAACTGTTGTATAAGACTGAGCCCCTAGCAAGCTATATTTACTGACATGACAAGCAAATCACACTACTATTTATCTGGACTTTGCCAATGACTATGTGCTATGGGTTAAAAAGACTCAGCTTGTACCATATATGGACCTAATTACTGTGGATATTTGCATTGTTAATTGAGAGGATAGTCTCTTTCATTTGTCCATGCAGCCCTGCCTTTGCTTTTGCGCTGTATGATTGATCATTCTTTCCACTTAGTTCTATTCATACTGTTAAGATAGTTCTTACATTAATTCTTCTGCTTCCCCCTCCATCCCTCTCACTCTCATTCCTCTCTCAAATACATACAGTACCTGAATGTAACTTCCTTAACTGCCTAGCTGCTAACCGCTATAGGCGGTATATCAAGTAAATATAACATAACCATTCTAATCTCATTTATATTCCTTCCCCCCCCCCACACACACCCCTCTCTCCCTTTCTCTTGTGCATTATGGACTGCACATTCCATTTCTAATGAACTCCCCTTTACTCATGACCTTTTCATTTCTAACTCCTTCAATCTTCTAGCTCTTACTGAAACCCGGCTCCTCCCCAATGACACTGCTTCAGTTGCTGCCCTCTATCATGGTGGATACCAATTTTCCCACACTCCTCATGCCACTGACCGTGGTGGTAGTGTTGAGTTTCTGCTTTCTCCTTCCTGCCAACACCAACCTTTCCTTCTATCTCTGCCTCACTCCTTTTCTTCCTTTTCTGCCTTTCTAATCCATCACCTCTCTGGAGAGCTGTTATTTATAGACCCCCTGATAAGTCCATCTCTACCATTCTCACTGACTTTGACTCCTGACTTTCCCTGTTTCTAGATTCTTCTTCCCCCTTGCCTATCCTTGTTGACTTCAATATTCATGTTGATAACCCTTTTGAATCCTGTGTTTTGAACTCCTTTCCCTTACCTCCTCTTTCAATCTTTAACTTTGCTCCCACTCATCAGCATGGTTGTCACTGCTTTGACTTGATTTTTTTCTCTGTTTGTCCTCTAGATCTGCCCTTATCTGATCACCTCCTAAGTTTCACCCTTCATCACTCCCCACCTCAATCCTGCCCTGTCTCCTCCTACCTTTTTAGGAATCTTCATGCTATCGATCCATTGGCTGTTTCCACTATTGTCTCATCAATAGCGGAAATAGCGGGTAGTTGAGGACAACCAGGGCTGGGGTGTAGTGCGTCTCACAGAACATGAGATGGGTAGAAAAAGAGTATCTAGAGCAGAGGAGAGGACACTATTATAGGAAACTATAGCCTCATCAAGTTTCCTATAATAGTGCCCTTTCCTCTGCTCTAGATACTCTTGCTCTACCCATCTCACGTTCTGTGAGACGCACTACACCCCAGCTCTGGTTGTCCTCAACTACCTGCTATTTCCGCTCCTGTGCCTGCTCAGCTGAGCACATTTGGCTCAAATCTCACTCCCTCTCTGACTTTCTTCATTTCAAATACATGCTTACTTCCTTCCAGCCAGCCTTAGTACTTGCCAAGCATAACTATTATATCCATCTGACTAATTCTCTTGCCACTGACCCCCACCGTCTTTTCTCAACTCTTAACTCTCTCCTCAAGTTGCCTCCCCCTCCGACCCCTCCTGCTTCCTCTGCCCAAACCCTAGCCAACTTTTTCCATAACAAAATCCAGAAGATTACTCTCCCATTCCCCACTAGAACAATTTCATCACCACTTCCCCCACCTCTATACCAACTTTTAGAAACATAGAAACATGATGACAGAAAAAGACCACATGGCCTATCTAGTCTGTCCTTCCATAACAACAACTACAACAGTTCACTTTTTACCTTTAGAGATCCTCTGTGTTGGTCCCATGCTTTTTTGAATTCAGTTACTGTCCTCATCTCTACCACCTCCACTGGGAGACTATTCCATGGATCCACTACTCTTTCTGTAAAGAAATATTTCCGCATATCACTCCTGAATCTATCTCCCTTCACCCTCATCCCATGTCCCCTTGTAGCAGAAATTGCTTTCAATTGAAAGAGGATCTCTCCCTGAACATTTATGCCATGGAGGTATTTAAACATCTCAATCATATCACCTCTATCCCGCCTTTCCTCTAAGGTGTACATATTAAGATCCTTAAGTCTGTCCTCATATGCTTTATAATGAAGCCCATTAATCATTTTAGTAGCAACCCTCTGCACCGACTCCATCCAGTTCACATCATTTTGAAGGTGCGGACTCCAGAATTGCACACCATACTCCAAATGAGGTCGCACCAAAGACTTATACAGAGGCATTATCACTTCCTTTTTTCTGCTAGCCATTCCTCTCCGTATGCGCCCAAGCATCCTTCTAGCTTTTGCCGTCGCCTTTTCTACCTGTTTAGCTACTTTAAGATCATCAGACACAACCATGCCTAGGTCCCGCTCTTCTTTAGTGGACAAAAGTACTTCACCTCCTATACTGTATTGCTCCCTTGGATTGCTGCAGCCCAAATGCATGACCTTACATTTTTTAACATTAAATCCCAGCTGCCAAATTCTAGACCATTCTTCAAGCTTAGCTAGATCCCTCCTCATGTTATCTACACCTTCCTGGGTGTCTACTCTATTGCAGATTTTGGTATCATCTGCAAAGAGGCAAACCTTACCCGACAGCCCTTCTGCTATATCACTAACAAAGATGTTAAAAAGAATCGGACCAAGGAGAGATCCCTGGGGCACACCACTGGGAACATCCTTCTCCTCAGAGTGAGCTCCATTTACTTGTACTCTTTGTCGCCTCCCACCCAACCAATTTCTAACCCAAGAAGTAACTTTAGGGTCCATCCCTAGGGTGCTCAGTTTGTTTATAAGTCGCCTGTGAGGAACAGTGTCAAAGGTTTTACTGAAATCTAAATACACCACATCTAGAGCTCTCCCTCGGTCCAACTCCCTGGTCACCCAGTCAAAGAAATCAATCAGATTTGTCTGACAAGACCTACCTCTGGTGAATCCATGCTGCCTCGGATCCTGTAATCCGCTGGACTCCAGAAACCTCACTATTTTCTCTTTCAGCAGCGTTTCCAATAATTTACTCACCACCGAAGTTAAACTAACCGGCCTGTAGTTTTCAACCACATCCTTCCGCTTTTGTGTAAAGGCACCACATGAGCCTCTCTCCAGTCCTTTGGCACCACTCCCGACTCCAACGAGGCATTGAAAAGGTCAGTCAGTGGAGTTGCTAGAATGTCCCCAAGTTCCCTCAGTATTCTAGGGTGTATCCCATCCGGTCCCATCGCTTTATCTACTTTAAGTTGAGCTAGTTTCTCACGAACACAGTCTTCTGAAAATTGTTCAAGATGTCCCTTGCTTCTGTTCTTATTTGTGGGTGTTTTCTGAGGTCCTGCTCCTGGTTCTTCATCTGTGAACACAGAACAAAAATATTTGTTAAGCAATTCCGCTTTATCCTTATCAGCTTCTACATATTCCCCCCCTGCACCCTTGAGTCTGACAATACCACTTTTGCCCTTCCTCTTCTCACTAATATATCTGAAAAATGTCTTATCCCCCCATTTTATTGCATTGGCTATTTCCTCCTCCTTTTGAATCTTTGCCTTCTTGACTACTTTGCTAGCTTCTCTAAGTTTTTCCAAATACAGATGCCTGTCTTCCTCTCTCTGTGATCTCTTGTATTTCATGAAGGCCTCCCTCTTTTTCTTCACTTTTTCAGCTACTTCCTTCGAAAACCATAGCGGTCTCCTGTTCCTTTTGCCTTTATTTACCATTTTAACAAAAAGGTTGGTTGCCCTTAAAATACCCCCTTTCAGTTTTGCCCACTGTTTTTCTACATCCCCCAGCTGTTCCCATCCCACTAACGACTCCCTGAGGTATTGGCCCATCTTCGCAAAGTTAGTCTTCCTAAAGTCTAAGATCCTCACCTTGGAATGGATTCTAACAGCCCTAGTCCTAATACTGAACCACACCATCTGGTGATCACTGGATGCAAAATGATCTCCCACTACTACATCAGAAACACTTTCACCATTGGTAAGCACCAAGTCCAGTATGGCCCCTTCACGTATGTTTTCCCATCAATCTCTATTACCCTTTCATCCTTTTCCATGATCTCTGAAGAGGAAACCTCTCATCTTCTTTCCTCCTCCAAACTTACTATTTGCTCTTCTGATCCTATCCCCACCCATCTCTTTAACTCCATTTCCTCCTCTATCATCCCTTCCAGTTCACATATTCTCAACCTCTGTCTCTCCACTACTACTGTCCATGCAGCCTTCAAGCATGCTGTGGTCACACCCCTGCTCAGGAAAGCTTCTTTTGATCCTAGCTGTCCTTCTAATTCGTCCCATCTCCCTTCTTCTCTTCATTTCCAAACTTCTTAGTGCGCAATCCTCTGCTGTTGTCTTGAAGTTCTTTCCTCTCAAGCCCTTACGGATCCTTTTCAGTCTGGCTTTTGTCTCTCACATTCTCATGAAACGGCACTTGCCAAAGTCTCCAGTGACTTTTTCTTGGCTAAATCCTTTTTGAACTTTCTGCTGCTTTTGATACTGTTGACCACCACCTTTTCTTTGACACATTGTCCTCACTTGATTTTAGGGACTCTGTGCTGTCCTTTTTCTCTTCTTATCTCTCCCATCACTCTTGCGATGTTGTTCTGCTGGTTTCTCCTCTACTGCTATCCCACTCAGTTGGTGTATCCCAAGGGTCTGTTCTGGGCCCTCTCTTTTTCTCTCTCTACACCCAGTCTCTTGGTGCTTTCATCTCCTCCCATGGATTTCAGTATCATTTTTATCCTGACGATTCTCAGATCATTTTTCTACATCTGATATTTCTCCAACACTCCAGGCCCAAATCTCTGCCTGCCTCTCTGACATTGCCACCTGATTGACTCACTGCCATTTGAAACTAAACATGGACAAAACCAAACTCCTTATTTTTTCCTCAAAACCTTTCTCTCCCCTTCCTCTTTTCTCTATCTCTGGTGATAACACTTTTCTACTTCCTATTTTCTCAGCCCGTAATCTTGATGTCATTGTTGACTCCTCCTTTTCCTTCTCTTCACATATCCAACAGATAGCTAAAACCTGTCATTCTTTCTCTATAACATTAACAAATTTTGTCCCTTCCTCTCTGAACACACTACTAGAACACTTGTCCACTCTCTAATTACTTCCCATCTCGACTATTGCAATCTCCTTCTTGCTGGTCTCCCTCTGAGTCATCTCTTTCCCCTTCAAGCTATTCAGAACTCTGATGCACGGCTAATCTTTCGCCAGCCTCAATATACTCATATAACCCCTCTTTTCAAGTCACTTCATTGGCTTCTCTTCCGTTTCCATATCCAATATCCTTCTGGCCTTTCAATGCATTCATTCTTCTGCTCCTCACTGCCTTTCCTCTCTCCTCTCTCCTTACACCCCTCCTCATGAACTCCGCTCTTCTATTGGCTTGCTCCTCCCTTTCCCCTTTTCTACCTCCGCTAACTCCAGACTTTGGTCCTTTCACCTTGCTGCTCCTAATGCCTGGAACAAACTTCCTGAGTCTGTGCATCAGGCTTCATCTCTGCCCCTTTTCAAATCTATGCTAAAGGTTCACCTCTTTGAGACTGCTTTTGGATCCTGATCCCTTGTTTCCTTGTGTCTTCTATTATATCCTTATTCCCTTCCCTATTCTATATTTATTCTTATATTTTGTCTTGTCTGTCTTGATTAGATTGTAAGGTCTGATGAGCAGGGACTGTTTCTATCTATGTTTGTACAGTGCTGCATATGCCTTGTAGCGCTTTATAAATATTTAATAGTAATAGTAGTAGTAGTAGTAGTAGCATTCCAACAAGCTAGTCAACCAGAGTTGATGCATGACCTGTGCTGTACAGATAATTCAGGTGTTTATTGTTGACCCAGTAGTCTCTTGTAAGTAAGCTTGCAGTTTTAGCGGATCCTCAAAATTCCTTGTAGAATTATTTAGAGCCGCTCTCTTCTTGGCAGGAAAGAAAAGACCAAACTGGGCATTCACCACTTGCAGCTGGAGCCTAAGCACCAAAAATGTCTCCCTACAGAAGCATAGTTTCTTTGGCCAAGTCTGAGAATATCAAGACATTTTACCTTCAAACATCAGAAGCATTTTCAGTTTAACCTTTTGGGGAATGGCTATGATTTGTGGATAATGAAGTATCTTTAGAATGATTAGGCGGGGATTGTTGGTACCTGGAATGACCTATGCAGGGGAGTAATGGGTCCTCTTAATCTCCAAAAGGTCATTCGAAAGTAAGATCCACTAATTGAGGCAGCAGCTTCTCCATAAATTGATAGTATCAGTCCTTTCCACTCCCTCTGGAATGCCTAGCACCCAAAGAGTGTTCTGAAGAGTCTTCTATTGCCCAAATCCTCCAGACTCTGCTTCATAACAGGAACTCTATTGCTCTGACGTTGTAGTTGATGAAGTTGCTCCGCGTTCACTGACGCTCATTTTCCAAGGCCTCTGTGTGCTGACCCATTTGTTGTAATTGTACTTTCAAATTTCCCATTTCCAATCTCACACTGGCTAGAGCTTCTTTATTATCTTGAAAAAGATTTTTTAGCTGAAACAATTCATTAATCATTGATTGCAAGGTTACCTCTGCCACCATTTTCTTTGGAGAGGGAGAATCACATTGTGATCACTTCCCAGGCTGGAAGCTTGAAAGAGAAAAGTCCAATTTAACAGGCTTTGAATCTACCATTTCTCAGGGGTATATGGTAGAGATGCAACCAGAAATTACCAGAAAACATTGGCAATAGTGCTTGATATAGTAGTATTTCCCTGTAGCTAAGCTCCTTTGCAGCCATTCAGATCAAGACTCTCTAGAGCTCCAAGTTGTTTGAAATTCTAATTAAAATAAAATAAAACAAAATATAAAATAAATTACTTCAGGGGTTTGGTGTGCAAAATTACATGCGATGACATGTACTTTTTTGTGACCCACATATAGGAATGTTCTTAGTCTGGGTTAAGCACAGGCAGAGTCATGATTTTCAAACTTTGTTTATCAAATGCATGTGTTCATGCACACTTTATCCATGAACATTTATGCCTACCCTCGAGCAGGCATGAAGATCTGCAGTTTCAGTCTAGGCTCAATTTCTGCCACCTTTGCCATAGGTTTTTTTTTATGTTTCTTAAAAACTTACTCTACTGCACTATGCTACATGGCACCAAAGCAATTCGTAGTCTAAAAACAATACGATGGAAAAGAACTACAATAAAATTTATAAAGGCACATAGAGGCCCTTTTACTAAATCCTGTGAAGCCTTTGCACCTAATGTGCAAATGTTACACGTGTTAAGTGTGTAAGCTGTTGGGGGCATGATCAGCATATTTACGGAAGCTAATGTGCAAATGAGTTCATTAACATGTGGCACAATTAACATGGGTGAACCTAACCATACCCATATAGATATTGTTAGACACACCCTTGATAATTGTCACGTTAAGGGTGCTCACGTGTTAATATGCTCTCCATGCCCACTCTGCCCCTAATTTGCCAACTCTCCACATTAGTGCACGAATGCCAGTTAAAATGCATTTTAGCAGTCAGTAGCCGGCAAGCCTACGTGCCAGCACTCATTGTGGCCTGTTACCTTCCCAGGCTAATCATAAAATCCTTACTGATCTAGTATGCACAGGAATGATCCTAACCCACACCTGCCCTACTGGCACCATGTTTAAAAGCAGTACGTATGACCTAATTGACCACTGTTGGAAACAGGATACTGGGCTTGATGGACCTTGGTCTGACTCAGTATGGCATATCTTATGTTCTTAAGTATCTGCTGACCACAGGCATTGATTTGTCCCTAATGTGCAGGACAAAGGAACTCCTGGTGCCATTTTTAAAAATGGAACTGGCAGGGCAGGGGCAGGAGTGAGTGCAAATTACTTTTCACCCATTAAACCAACAGGGTTTATACTTACAGTATGCATGCAGCACTTTGGGGGGGGGGGGGGGGCAGGGAGCCAGTAGCGTAGCATCATCAGTGTAGCGAAGGTTGTCAATGAGTCTTCCACCAATCTTCACACCTCAATTATTTTCATACAGTCCTGATTCTATGATGATTTGTTCTGCATATAAATTAAACAGGTAGGGGAAAGGTATACAGTCTTGTTGCACACCTTTGTTGATTTTATTAGCAGTGGAGGATCACTTTTCTTTGACAATAACAACACTGTCATTACTTGCATGGAAGAAAGGTCTTAGATAGTGCTGGGGAGGAGTCTGCTGTCTTGGTACATGTTGGTACCAATGACATAGGAAAATGTGGTAGGGAGGTTCTGGAGGCTAAATTTAGGCTTTTAGGTAGGAAGTTGAAATCCAGAACTTCCAGGGTAGCATTCTCCGAAATGCTTCCTGTTCCACGCGCAGGACCCAAAAGGCAGACAGAGCTCCGGAGTCTCAATGCGTGGATGAGACAATGGTGCAGAGATGAGGGGTTTGGATTTGTTAGGAACTGGGGAACATTCTGGGGAAAGGAGGGGCTCTTCCGAAGGGATGGGCTTCACCTTAACCGGGATGGAACCAGGCTGCTGGCATTAACCTTTAAAAAGGAGATAGAGCAGCTTTTAAACTAGATATTAGGGGAAAGCCGACAGTCGCCCAAGAGCAGATGGTTCGGAAGAATGTATCTTTGAAGGATACTACCAAAAGCAGAGAGGTTCCACAAAAGAGTAAAGTAGCCCAAATGCCCTCAAGTATGGAGCAGACAGAGCTTAAAGATCCCAAATTACTCATGTCTAACAGACAAATTAATATGGATAAAATACATTCTCTAAAATGCTTGTATGCAAATGCTAGAAGTCTAAAAAATAAGATGGGAGAGTTAGAATATATAGCACTAAATGAAAGGTTAGATATGATTGGAATATCAGAGACATGGTGGAAGGACGACAACCAGTGGGACACTGTGATACCTGGGTACAAACTATATCGTAATGATAGAGCTGATCAAATTGGTGGAGGGGTTGCTCTCTATGTTAGAGAGGGCATTGAGTCAGAAAGGATTAAAGTTTTGCAGGAAACAAAATCTGCTGTAGAATCTATATGGATTGAAATTCCATGTAAAAGGGGGAAGGTAATGGCAGTGGGGGTGTACTATCGAGCGCCTGGCCAGAATGACCAAATGGATGATGAAATGCTCAAAGAAATCAAGGAAGCTAACAAAAGTTACAGCACAGTAATAATAATGGGTGATTTCAACTACCCCGGTATCGACTGGGTCAGTGTCACGTCAGGACATGCTAGGGGGATAAAGTTCCTAGATGAAATAAATGACTGCTTCTTGGAGCAGCTGGTTCATGAACCGACCAGAGGGGAAGCCATATTAGACCTAATCCTTAGTGGAACACCAGATCTAGTGCAAGACATAAGGTTGTTGGGGCCAGTTGGCAATAGTGATCATAGCATGATCACCTTTGATTTAATTAGTGGAGGAGGGATAGTAAGGAAATCCACAGTACTACCGTTTAACTTTCGAAAGGGAGACTATGATAAAATGAGGAAAACAGTCAAGAAAAAACTAAAAGGAGCAGTTGCAAAGGTTAAAGACGTACATCAGGCTTGGCTGTTGTTGAAAAATACTATCTTGGAAGCCCAGACCAGCTGTATTCCACGCTTTAAGAAAAGTGGAAAGAAGTCCAAAAAACTGCCAGCATGGTTTAAAGTTGAGGTCAGAGAGGCTGTTGTTGCCAAAAAAGCATCTTTCAGGAAATGCAAAAAAGAGCCAAACGACGAAACCTGGAAACAGCACAAGCACTGGCAAGTCAAATGCAAGGCATTGATAAGGCAGGCAAAGGGAGAATTTGAGAAGAAGCTTGCTGCAGAAGCAAAAACGCGAAGTAAAGACCTTTTCAAGTACATTCGTAGCAAAAAACCTGTGAGAGAGTCAGTTGGTCCATTAGATGATAAAGGGGTTAAAGGAGCACTAAGAGGAGACAAGGCGATAGCGGAGAGACTGAACGAATTCTTTGCTTCAGTCTTTACTGAGGAAGATGTAGGGATGTTACCCATGACTGAAGTGGTATTTAAAGGTGCAGAAGAATTGAAGGAAATATCGATACATCGAGAAGATGTATTACAACTATTAGATAAGCTGAAGAGTAGCAAATCACCTGGGCCGGATGGTATACATCCAAGGGTATTCAAAGAACTGAAATATGAGATTGCAGACCTGCTATTAGTAATCTGTGAACTATCATTAAAATCATCTCTAATGCCTGAAGATTGGAGGATCGCCAATGTAACACCAATTTTTAAAAAGGGTTCCAGGGGTGATCCGGGAAATTACAGACCGGTGAGCCTGACGTCAATACCGGGAAAAATGATAGAAACCATCATAAAGAATAAAATTACTCAGCATGTAGATAGTCATGAACTAATGAGAGACAGCCAACATGGCTTTAGACAAGGAAGATCTTGTCTTACTTATCTGTTATGTTTTTTTGAAGGAGTGAATAATCAGGTGGACAAAGGTGAGTCGGTTGATATTGTGTATCTGGACTTTCAGAAAGCCTTTGACAAGGTCCCTCATGAGAGACTTTTGGCAAAACATAAAGAGTCATGGGATAGGAGGCAGTGTACTATTGTGGATCAGGAACTGGTTAAAAGATAGAAAGCAGAGGGTAGGGCTAAATGGCCAATTTTCCCAATGGAGAAAGGTGAATAGTGGTGTACCCCAGGGATCTGTGCTGGGTCCGCTGCTTTTTGACATATTCATAAATGACCTGGAAAGTGGAATAACGAGTGAGGTTATCAAATTTGCAGATGACTCAAAACTATTTAAAGTTGTTAAAACCCAAGAGGATTGTGGAAAATTGCAAGAGGATCTTGATAAATTGGAAGACTGGGCATTAAAATGGCAGATGAAATTTAATGTGGACAAGTGCAAGGTTATGCACCTAGGGAAGAACAACCCAAACTATGGTTACTCGATGCAAGGTTCCACATTAGGAACCACCACCCAGGAAAAAGATTTAGGCATCATTGTGGATACCATGTTAAAACCCTCGGCCCAGTGTGCAGCGGCGGCCAAGAGAGCAAATAGAATGCTAGGTATGATAAGGAAAGGAATGGAAAATAAAACAAAGGATATTATAATGCATCTATATCATTCCATGGTGAGACCGCACCTTGAATATTGTGTGCAATTCTGGTCGCCGTATCTTAAAAAGGATATAGAGTTATTAGAAAAGGTTCAGAGAAGAGCCACCAAAATGGTAAAGGGGATGGAAGGATACTCCTATGAAGAAAGGCTAAAAAGGTTAGGGCTCTTTAACCTGGAAAAGAGACGGCTGAGGGGAGATATGATAGAAGTCTATAAATTAATGAGCGGAGTGGAACGGGTAAACGTAGATCGATTGTTTACCTTATCAGAATATAGAAAGACTAGGGGACATGCAATGAAGCTACAGGGTAAACTATTTAAGACTAATAAAAGAAAATATTTTTTCACTCAACGTGTAATCAAACTCTGGAATTTGTTACCGGAGGATGTAGTAAAGGCTGTTAGTGTAGCTGGGTTTAA
Source organism: Ichthyophis bannanicus (assembly GCA_033557465.1). NCBI lineage: Eukaryota > Metazoa > Chordata > Amphibia > Gymnophiona > Ichthyophiidae > Ichthyophis > Ichthyophis bannanicus. The sequence goes on from CM066034.1 coordinate 207,342,257, forward strand.
AAAAGGTTTGGACAAGTTCCTGGAGGAAAGGTCCATAAGCCATTATTAAGAAGGGACCCAGGATATCAATGCTTGAACCAATACAAGCATTGTGGAACCTGTGTCCCTTGGGGAAACTGCTAGGTACATATGACCTAGATTGGCCACTATTGGAAACAGAATACTGGGCTTGATGGACCTTGGTCTGACCCAGTATGGCATATCTTATGTTCTTATGTCTGGCAATCTACTTTTGTATCTTGCCATGAAAACCCAATGGATAGTCGCAACAAAATAAATTGTGATATAGTGCTGGAAGATGAGACCTCAGATCAGAAGGCACGCAAAAGGCTACTAGAAAGAATGAAAACTCTTCAGAGTAAAGCCTGCATTTATGATGTGTTTGGATCAAAGCCCTCAAGACGCCTGAGTGCTGATGAAGCTGCACATGACATAAGAATCAGAAGCTGCAAAAACATCTTACATATTGGGACACAGGACATACAAAGAATGAACTAAGGGAAGCTGGAGGTGGTCAAGAATGAAATGGAATGTGCAAATTGAAATGGACTGGCATCAGGCACTTTGAATCTGATAATCACATGCTATACTATGCTGAAAATGAAAGACAAAGAAGAAATGGTGTGGCATTTATACAGTGAAATACAATGCTGTCACTGAATGCTTAATTTCTATTTGTCTAAGAGGCATGCCGATCATCACAATTATTTTTCATGTATACACACCAACAACGGCTGCAGAAGAGAAAGAAGATGATCAGTTCTATGAAGAAGTGAAAGCTGAAATTGACAGAACATGCAACAAGTCAGATATACTGATAGTCATAAGCGAATGGAACGCAAAAGTTGGTAACAAAGATGAAGGTAACGTGATTGGAAAATATGGGCTTGGCAACCGAAATGAAGCTGGAAAAAGACTGATAAAATTCAGCAAAAACAATCTATTCATACCAAACACCTTCTTTCAGCAACAAGCGGCAATTGTACACATGGACTTGCCCAATGGATTGTACAAAAATCAAATTGACTACATCTGTGGAAGTTGATGATGGGAAAGCTTAATAATATCAACAAAGACAAAACCTGCAGCTGATTGTGGTACAGCTACTAGTATGCAAACTCAAGCTAACCTAAAAAAGGGCAAACCCATCATGAATGCAGCAAAATATGATTTTGAAAATATACTACTGGAATTTAAAGACTGCATATAAAATCAATTCACCGCTTTGGATAGAAGTGACCAGAAGAATTATGGGATGATATCATGAAAGGTGTGCTTAAAGAAAGTGAAAAGTCTCTGCAAAAAATGAAAAAGCAAAAACTGCCAAAATAGATGTCTGAAGGAATTCTGAAAATTACTCAGAAATGCAGGGAAGCTAAAGCCAGAGGAGAAAAAGGAGGTAATCATGGGACTTAACATAAATTTCCAAAGTGCAGCAAAATGAGACAAGGAGAAGTAATATTATGAAGCACACAAGGAAATAGAATCAGAAACTATCAGAGGAAGAACAAGATCGGCTTTCCTAAAGCTACAAGAGTTAAAGAGAAAATTCCAGTCTCGACTTGGAATACTACAAGATGTTCTCAATGATCCATATTGAATGATGCTCACAGATCAAGAAAAGATGGAAAGAATATATAGAGTCATTATACCATAAAGATCAAGAAGATCAACAGCCGTTTCAACCTGTACCTTATGATCAGGAATCATTGATAATGAAAGAAGTCAAAGCAACATTTAAAAGCATTTTCAAAGAAGAAAGCACCAGGCATTGATGTCATTCCCATTAAAGTTCACAGACCTCAGATGCAGCTGTTAAAATACAAGGCTCTGCCAGTAAATTTATAAGACAATATCATGGCCAAATGACCAGAAAAAAATCTGTGTTCATACCAATACTGAAGAAAGGTGATCCAACTGATTATGGAAATTATCGCATAATTGCTCAGATCCCAAACACCAGCAAGGTTTGATTCAAGATTGTTCAGTAGAGACTAAAACTAAACCTGGAACGAGAACTGCCTGAAGTACAAGCAGGATTCGTGAAAGGGCGAGGACAAGAGACATCATTGCATTTATGAAAAGGATGCTTGAAAATGCAAAATAATGCCTAAAGGATATCTACATGTCTTTTATTGGCTACCGAAAGGCCATTGATTGTATAAATAATGAAAAGCTCTGGGCCACATTAAGAAGCATAGGTATAAAGACACATACCCACCTATATTTCCTTTATATAGTCATGAATGGGCACTTTCCTTGAAATTTTGTAGGTATCTTGTTAAGCAATTATTCCCCAAAGGGTAATGCATACCACTTTAAATCAGCTTTCTGAATATTCCTCCCTCAATGCAACTATAAGAATATTCTCTGTAATACGCATAATTTTATTGGCCTTCCCAAGGACATGATTTATGTTGGAGGAGGTAATGGCCCACATACAGCCCAATGGTTAATTTCCACAATCGGCATTTTTTTTAAACACTGGCTTTGACTGTTAAATCAGTTATGTACTGTCCATTCAGTGTTGGAATCCAGATAGAAGCCAATGCTTAATATACACATAGTGCCGATATTCAGTCCAGACTGTTGTTTGGATAGCAGACTGAATATCACTGTTATCTTGATAATTACAGGGACAGTCCATGCTCTGCCCCAACACTATCTAGACATTGCCAGGGTGAACAGGAAAGATTTTCATGGGCACTATCTTGATGGTGCCCCAGAACATCACCAGACAGAACCAAACAGTGGCCCTTATCTTTTAAAATTTGACACACACAGAAAGCAAACACAAATACTGCAGCTACTTTGTAACCACTGCAATATTCAGACAAAACTATTTGCATAATTTTGGTTTGACTATTAGTGCTAACCCTGTAGGTCAAAAGTACTCACAGTATTTCTGTTTGATTATTGTCCCCAAACTGACTAAATTTCTTAAGGATTTTCCTCTGTAGGGCTTAAACCTATGTTTCAAAAGTTCCTATGTGTAAGTTTATTAATCATTTTATTGTACAGTCCCCTAGGAGAGCTGGGAAAATACATGGTCACCACACAATGGTGATATATAGTTAGCAGATTCAGGGTGCGTCCACACTGGGTTCTGGACAGAGTCACATGCTTTGGCTCCTGGTGCAGAACTGACACTCAGGGGTATGTTTACTAAACCGGGCTAATGGTTAACCTGGGCTATCTGCCACTAGGTCCCATATTATTCAATGGGACCTAGTTGCAGATAGCCCGGGTTAACCATTAGCCCGGTTTAGTAAACATACCCCTCAGTGGCTAAACAAGAAGGTAAGGTGCATATGGTTAAAAATGGAGACAATCTTTAGATAGTTGAAAATGAAGTCTCATAGTGACGTAAATACCAGTAGAATTTGATTCTAAGTGAGCTTGAAGCCCCTAGGAGCAGGATAAAACTGCCACATGTTAACCTATGGAATGGAGGTGTAACCTAATGGTTAGAGCCATAGGCTAGAACAAAAAAAAAACAGGGTTTGAAGCCCACTGCTGTTCCTTGTGATCTGGTGAAAGTCACTTAGCTCTCCATTGCCTCAGGTGCAAATTTAAGGGCCAATGCAGAAACACTAGCGCACCTTTTGCATGCAGGTAATGTGACATCTCATACAACGACTGCCAGTGAGCGAAGGAGAGACGAGATTTGCGTAATCATTCCGTGCTGACGCGTATTAAAATGATATCCAAATGAGCTTCATGTTTTGAAATGAGATATTAATGAAGCCATCAAGTACTTTACCCTGATGTAGAGAAACACGCCTTGTCGGAGGTTATGCAAAATTCTGGTGCAGGTACAGTTTTGGTGCATGTGTGCTTGGCAAACAGTCATTTCTTTGGCATGAAGCTTATGGGGGACAAAGGAGCTGGTACACACACACTGGCAGTCAAACAGGTCTTTTATTATGCCCCAATGCATGTCGGCCACAAAGGCCTTCTTCAGGGGAAAGCAAACCTTGAAAAGCACATTAAAAATATGAATAAATACTACTGGTCTGTCCACACTTTGTTTCTCCTTTACATGATTTTTTCTGTATTGGTGTAATATTGGGTAGCCCTTCTTGCACAACACGTTCTGGTAACCCCTTGAGCATCAAGCCCACCTTTTATCATTTATTTGAATATATTTTAATATTACTATCTTGTTTTTATTTATTTATTTATTTATTTACTTACATTTATTTGCTATCGTTTTTAATATAGATATACCTATGTTTAGCAACATGCATTTTTTTCTTATATTTGTATATGTATTATATAGATATAGATATAGATATATAGATATATAGATATGTGTTTATTGATTTTATGTAGATGCAATCTTTTATTTATTTATGTTTTTAATGTACTTTTCGAGTTTTACTTATCCTTGAAGAAGGTCTTTGTGGCCGAAACATGTTGGGGCATAATAAAAGACCTGTTTGACCACCAGTGTGTATACCAACTCCTTTGTCTCCTAATACTGTGCTACAGGTACCTGTGCTTTGTCCTTCTTGCTATGAAACTTATAGGGGTCATTCCAATTCACGTTTAGCGGGGATATATGTCCGGGTTGGGTGCCAATTCCTGTCAAGGAGCTCCCCGCATGTACTGCAGAGATGTGCGGGGCACTCTGGATGGGGCCGGGAGTTGGTGGGCTGGAGGAGGAACAGGGGCGGGGAGTAGGCAGGTCCCTGACCCTGGACGTACAGGGTTGATTCCAGTGTCGACCCTGTAAGTCCAGGGTCGACGACCTCAGTGCCCAGGCTGGCTGGGACCTGGGATGCAAGTGAGTAGGACAAGGGGATTCCCCACAGCCCAATCCTGGCCTTGGATGGCCCAATCAGAGGTCGGGCGGCGGGGAAAATGACTTTTGTTGCGGTGCGGGCGATCAAGGCTCCTGAATGGAGCCATGTGCCGTGGCAACAGGATTCCATAGCACCAGGCTTGGCTGGGCTAGCCGGGGAGACATCTGGACATCTGGTGGGCCTAATGCCCGATTTTGCTCCCGCGGGATCATCTGGCTTCCTTGGGAGCAGAATCAGATGCATATCCGGGCCATCCAGATTTTGGATGTCTGGATGGCTCGGACATGCCCCGATCGGAATCGGCCTCCACATGTATAGGAGAAAATACAAATGCCTTCTTATGCTTTTTACCCCTTAGTGGCTTTTTGTTACTTACATGTGTTAGAGCCCGACACAAAAGAAATGGGGAAAATGTCAGAGAACCAAGCAACACATTAGCAAGTGAAATCTGTGCTCATGTGTATGGCATTGCTGTTAGCGTATCTGTCATCTGCTCATGCGTTTGCCCCCCTACCTCTCACTTTATGCCAAAATTTTGCACATACCTCATTTGCATATGTTTTGCACTGCATATGTTTCCTTTGCTGCATATGATGTATAACCTTTGAGGTTCTCACATGCTACAAAACCCTGCGCACGGCTAACAGTGCTTGTCTGTAGATTCACCAGAGGAAGGTCTTGTCAGACAAATCTGTTGATTTCTTTGACGGGGTGATCAGGGAATTGGACTGAGGGAGAACCCTAGATGTGGTAGATGTATTTAGATTTCAGTAAAGTCTTTGACACCATTCCATACAGATGACTTATAAACAAACAGAGCACCCTAGGGATGGACCCTAAAGTGACTGACTGGGTTAGAAATTGGTTGAGTGGGAGGGTACAAGTAAATGGAGCTCACTCTGAGGAGGAGGTTACCAGTGGTGTGCCCCAGAGATCTGTCCTTGGTCCAATTCTTTTTAACATCTTTGTTAGTGATATTGTGGAAGGGCTGTCAGGTAACGCTTGCCTCTTTGCAGTGATACCACAATCTGCAATAGAGTAGACACCCAGGAAAGAGCAGATTTTATTATTTATTTATTTACTTCTCTTATATACCGCACTATTAAAATCAGTGCGGTTTACAATTGAACAAAAAACATACTGCAATGTCACACGACAATTGAGTTTTTACATTGAACATGGACGAGATAACCTGGAGGTAACAGGGGTAACTAATTACAGAGTAATTATTCATGGAGTATGGATAACATGATAACATGAGGATGGATTTAGCTAAGTTTGAAAATGGTGTAGAATTTGGCAGCTGAGATTTAATGCTAAAAAATGCAGGGTTATGCATTTGGGCTGCAAAAATCCAAGGGAGCATACAGTGTAGGGGGGGAAGTACTTCTATCCACAAAAAAAGAGTGGGACCTGGGCGTGATTGAGTCTGACATCCTTAAAGTAGCTAAACAGGTGGAAAATGTGATGGTGAAAGCTGGAAGGATGCTTGAGTACATAGGGAGAGGAATGGTCAGCAGAATAAAGGAGCTAATAGTGCCTCTGTATAAGTCTTTGGTGCGACCTCATTTGAAGTATTGTGTGCAATTCTGGAGACCACACCTTCAAAAGGATATAAACAGGTTGGAGTCAGTGCAGAGGGTGGCTTCTAAAATGGTTAGTGGTCTTCATTATAAAGCATATGAGGTCAGATTTAAGGATCTTAATATGTATACTTTAGAGGAAAGGTAGGATAGAGGAGATATGATAGAGACATTTAAATATCTCCATGGAATAAATGCACAAGAGGAGAGCCTCTTTCGACTGAAAGCAAGCTCTGTTACGAGGGGATATAGGATGAGGATGAAAGGGGATAGACTCAGGACTAATATGTGGAAATATTTCTTTACAGAAAGAATAGTAGATGCGTGGAATAGTCTCCCAGTGGAGGTGGTAGAGATGAGGACAGTATCTGAATTCAAAAAAGCATGTGACAAACACAGAGGATCTCTAAAGGAAAAAAGGGGACCATTGTAGTTGATATGGAAGGGCAGACTAGATAGGTCATGTGGTCTTTTTCTGCCATCAGGTTTCTATGACGATAATGCCAGCTTTCTGCATTGGCCTGTTAGATTGTAAGCATTCTGAGGAGAGGAAAACACTTACTGTATCTGAATGTAACTCAACTTGAACTTTTAAGAAAAAGTATGAGCTAAATCCAACTCCCCTTATATACAGTAGGTTAGTGGATTCAATGCAACTTAATTGAGCGCCTGTCTGTAGATTTTGATGCTTTAAATAATAATGGAAATATTTTCATGTCCATCAGCTTTTTCTGTGACAGATACAGAAACATTTCTATTTAAAAACGATTTCAACTTACTTCAAATCATTTTCTCTTCCTTTCTGAAACTATTGATGCTTCAGACTAGTGTATGTATCACGTAGTATCACAGATTTACAAAGGAAAAGTGCTTCACGAAGCATTAGAAAACAGAACAGCACTCTTCTGAGAGTGAAAAGGTTGCTATTATGAAATTATATTTCGCTAAGAAGGATGCTTCCTTTTGTGGGAGTCCTTTAGTGATGTTTCCTGATGTTGCCAAAGATACCCAGCTCAGACGGAAAGCTTTTTTGCAGCTCAAATCTAGGGTCCTTGCTTTGGGAGGTCAGTTCTATTTAAAAATTCCTTATAAACGTGTTGTTACTTATTCTGGGAATAGATATGTATTTACTGAAGTGTCATAGTTAGAACAGTTTTTGGTAGGTAAGAACTCGCAATAAGATTATTATATTGTTCTTTGAGTGGTATAGTTGGGAAGTAAATTGGGGTCTTGATATTTGGTATGCTTAGCTAGCAGTCTCTCATTTAATGTGTTTTTTTGAGATTGCTCCCTCTGAAAAATATTTGAATTTGTAATTTTCTTTTGTGTTTTATGCAAAGGGAATGTTCTTTTCTAAATGTTTACTTTGTATTCATGACAAATTCAATAAAAATATAAATATAAAAAAAACAGAACAGCAAATGAAATACTCTCAGCAAAAGGATAATAGTTGAAGATTGTAACTCTTTCATTGTGCTTCTACTACATTCTATTATAAAACGCTAAGCTCTTGCTTGCACATTTTTATCGCTTTTGGCCTCGCAGGGATTTGAGTATTGCATCACTGCCAGTTCAGTGTGCCACTAGAAGCCTTTGTGTTTTTCAGGATTTCAATAGAATAAGAACAGGAATAAAGAAACAGAATGAGACAATATTGTCAGAGATACTCATATATAAGCTAAGGCACTATGCAATGTGTTCCAGGATTGTGACAAATTTCATTATGTAAAAAGAATTAAACCACAATGGTTACAAGTCATCCTGAGTGAGGACTAATCCCCAGGGTTTAGACAGAATAAAGAGAACTGACATTTGAAAGTGATCTTAATAGAACAAGGACTTCTGTGCAGATCCTGCTAAAGGAAACAACTCTGCTGATGGCTCACTGAACATTTACGAGATTAATTGTAGACTTTGGCAATCTCTAGACATCACCAGGTATGCAAGCGCTTGCTAAGCAACAGCACTTGATGCTGCAGAACTGTAAGGAATGACCAATTGTAAAATCCACATTAAAAATATTTTATCATAAGGGTGCTAGCAGCAGTCAGTGGATTTTTTTTAAACACCGGCTGCTGTGGTTAATTGAAATTCAGTTATTCAGTTCCAGTTTCTGGATACTGGCTGGCACTCATTACACAAATACTGCAATCAGTGCTGGCACTTTCTAAATAGTGGTGATGTTCAGCCACTATCCCGATAAGTTATCTGCATATCACTTAGGACAGTTTTTTCACTGTCCTGTGTTATGCGGATATTTATCCAGATAGCAATGCTGAAAATCACTGCTATCTGGATAAATGCCAGCTCCAATCAAACTCCACTCCTTGGACTGCCCCACCAAGGTGGTGCCAAGGCAGTCAAAGGGAATATTCGGATGCTGCTAACGGGATAAGTCCTTTAAAATATATGGCCATACATATTTTAGTTTGCATGCTAAAGACACATTTTGCATGCTTTGTCGATTCCTTGTATAATGATCTCCCTCTTAGTTCTCTCAAATGACTACAACTAATACAAAGCATTGCTGCTAAACTTCTCCATGGTGCAAAGAAATGTGACCACATAACTCCACTGTTAGCAAATCTTTACTATTGTAGCTTCAATCCAAATCAAATTCAAAATTTTATATTTAACTCATGCTGCTCTCTTCACTAAGGGGTAGAATCCATATGGGGCCCGATTCCATCCTGGACGTATAAGCCCTCAGTGCGTCCGGATGGATCTGGACACACAGAGGGAGTCACGATTCTGATCCTGCGGGGCTAGACGTGCCCCGCAGGATCAGAATCCTGAACAGGCCTGAACATGCAAGCCAGGACCACAATTCAGCCTGGCCTGCACATACAGGCCTTGCCCAACTAACTCAGTCTGGGCTTTACAATGGAGCCACGGCACCATGGCGTCCAGCTGCCATGGCACCATGGCTCCATTGTAATGCTGCGATCCCCAGCCACCTACTTATGCAATGCTTTCCCCGCAGCCTGACCCCCAATCTGGTCTCCTAAGGCCAGGGTCAAGCTGCAGGGAATGTCCTCTGCCCCTTCTGTGCCCCGGGCCCGCCATCTCCCAGCAACTAGGGAAGAATAAGTTCCTCGTTCAAGTCGCCAGCCCGGACGTAAAAGGCTGACATTAGAATTGGCCCTCTACATCTGGGGCTGATGACCGCCCACTGCCCGCCTTAAGCCGCCCCGATCCACCCTTTTCCCACCCTGTCTAACACACGTGGGAAAGGAGGATGGGGGTAGGAAAGGGCACAAATAGCAAGATGGACATACCAACGGGACGTTCATCCCTGCTATTCATGGCTCAGAATAACCCTATGGCGTTTAGTGGGATAGATGTCTAATTCGGACGTCCATCCCCACTAAACTGCACGTACAGACACGTTGTACAGGGAGCTCTGTTTGTGGGTGAGAGGGGGTGGGCCGAAGGAGGAACGAGGGTGGGGAGTGGATGGGAACCTGACCCCAGATGTACAGGGCTGATTCCAAGGTCAGCCATGTATATCCGGGGCCGGCAATCCAGACCGGGGGGGGGGGGGAGGGGGCTTATTCTACCTCGTAGGTGGAATAAATCCCCCTAGACAGTGCAGGAGGTGGACCCCTGTGTCGGAGTGTGAGGTAATTTATTTATTTATTATTTATTACAATCTTTTATATACCACGCTATTTGATATCAGCGCGGTTCACATACAACAACATCAACAGAATAACAGGCTATTCCGTGTTTACAGCAAACAGGTATATAAACTTGGGTACATAAGGTTAACTTATTACAAACATGATTATATAAAAGGTATCATGACAACACAAAAGTCCTAGTAATCTTACTGAGAAAGTGGGAGAGGCTATTTGAAGATAAGGTGTGTCTCTTATTTGGGGGGGCTTTTGCTGGGGGTAATGTTTGGTGGGTAGTATATGAGGAAAAGGTGATATTTAAGTGTTTTTCTAAATTGGATTGGAGGGGGTTCCCCGCAGCCTGACCTGGCCACAGTATGCCCAGTTGGGGGTTGGGCTGCAAGGAACAAAACATATTGGTGTCTGTGGTAATTGTGGCTCCTGCTTGGAGACACAGTGGCATGGCAATGGGATGCCATGTCACCATCCCTCCATGCAGGAGCCAGACTGGGCTAGCCAGGTAAATGCCAGGATGTCTGGGGTGCCGGAATCGGGGCAACTCCTGGGCTTCCTGGCCTTTTACCACAATTCTGCTCCCATTGGGTTGTCTAGCTCCCACGGGAGCAGAATTAGGTGCATCCCTGGGCCATCTGGATGTCTGGACATCCAGACAGCCCGGAGATGAATATATACCCCCTGTACATTCAACTGACTGTTTCATGTAAACCGCACTTGAACGTTGGAAAATGCAGTATAAAAATGTTAAATAAACTCCTCCACCTATCCTAATCATTTGGCAGATTATCTTACTCCATTCACTCCCTCTAGGACTCTATGTCCCTCTCATGCTCATCTTCTTACAACCCTTCCTCTATCTCGCATTCACTTAGATTATATTTGTCACTCAGTATTCGTTTATTTGGTCATGGGAGATACAGTTTCTAGATGAAGTAAATGACTGCTTCATGGAGCAGCTGGTTCAGGAACTGACATGTGGGGATGCTATTTTAGACCTCATCCTCAGTGGAATGCATGATCTAGTGCGAGAGGTAACTGGAGCCACTTGGCAATAGCGATCGTACCATGATCATATTTGATTTAATAAATGGAGGGAGGATAGCAAGAAAATTGACTATGCTAGCATTCAACTTTAAAAAAAAGAGTAGAATAAAATTAGGAAAATGGTTAAGAAAAAACTAAAATGAGCAACTGCAATGGTTAAGAGTATACATCAGGTTTGGGTGTTATTTAAAAATGCTATCTTGGAAGCACAGACCAGATGTATTCCATGCTTTAAAAAATCTGGAAGGAAGGCCAAACAACAGCCAGCATGGTTTAAAGGTGAGATCAGAGAGACTGTCATAGCTAAGAGAGAATATTTCAGAAAATAGAAAAAAGAGCCAAATGACAAAAACAGGAAAATGCATAAGTACTGGTAAGTTAAAAACAAGGCATTAATAAGGCAGGCAAAGAGACAGTTTGAAAAGAAGCTTGCTGTGGAAGTAAAAGTGCATAATAAAAATGTTTTCAAGTATTTGTAGTAAAACATCTATGAGGGAATCAGTTGTACCATTTGATGATGAGGGGCAGAAGGTGCACTGAGAGAGTACAAGGTCACAGCAGAGAGACTGAATTTTTTACTTCAGTCTTTACTGAAAAAGATGTAGAAAACTTATCCATGCCAGAAATTATATTTAAAGGTGATGTATCAGAGGAATAGAAACAAATCTCGATAAATCGTGATGATGTAATACAGCTAATTGATAAACTAAATAACATCAAATCACCTGGACCAGATGGCATACATCCCAGGGTGCTGAAAGAACTCAAATATGAGACTGTAGAACCACAATTAATAATCCGTGATCTATTATTAAAATCATCTGAAGTCCCCGAAGATTGGAGAGTAGCCATTGTAACACCGATTTTATAAAGGGTTCCAGGGGTGATCCGGAAAACTCAAGTCTGGGTTGGCTAGATTGAGTGGCATATACAGCATGACATCGTCGGCGTATATATAGTAGTTTATTTTGTTTTTGTGGAATATATTACATATGGGTTGAATGTATATGTTGAATAGTAGTGCTGATAGTGACAATCCTTGATGACTTTGTCTGTATGGTGCTGATTTTTTCGTACTATGGCGGGCGCGCCTCCACCAGGCAGTCGCCTAGTGAAGACGGGCTCCCATCTTGTATCTTTTAGCTTTAAACGTGTAGTTGTGTATAAAAGCAGTCCAAGTGGTTTTAAAGCAACACAGGAATTTTTATTGATTTTTAACTTGGTGCAGTTTAGTAACAGTCCTTTGTAGAATATTCCAAACTCAGCAACAGAAAACAAGGATATTTTCTCCCAAATAAAGTTCTTTACAAACAGTGTGTTTCAGTGGTATTATTTACAAGTAAATGTCTTTACTTCTTTCATTAGGAAATTTCTCATCTCAGAAACAACAGCTTTATTTGCAGTTAAAGCACACAACGGAACTCAGTAATTCTGTCGGCTCCCATTAGCTGCTTCAGTTTAAAACACTTCTCAGCTGGTCAGCACAGAACTCAATTGCATCATCTACTTCTCTTCAACAGACAGAGCTTTGCAAGTTTTAAACTAAGAGTTTTCCTTTCTCTCTTTTCAAAGCTTTCAGCTATCATGAACCTGAGAACTGCTTCCTGAGATTCTTCCTAGTATTTTACTTTTTTCAATCAGCAGTAACACATAGAGCACATTCCATTTCAGAGCAAGTGGAATCAGGGTCATCTTCCTTATAATCCACCTCCATTTCTTCCTCTGCACTGCCTGATTGTAGAACTTGAATACGTTCAGGTACTTTAAGGTTTATATGCTTTAACAGCTTAAACAGTTTCTCCCATTGAACTGCCTTTCTTTCTCTTGGTAAAACATTAACAGGCCTTGTTTGCTTGGCTTTATCTACAAAACCCTTCTTCCTGTTCTGCGTGCTAGCAAGTATAACTATCTCCTCAGTATCTGAGTCAGAGTTATAAGCATTAACTCTTTCCAACTTTCCTCTCCTACCTTGGAGCTTAATTGTGGGAGTTTCACAGCTGTGACATCTGTTGGAGGTAGCGTCCTCTGAGTCAGAGCTGCTCAGGGAATCACTGCAGGATTTTCTTCCAGCTTTCCTGGGCTTTCTCAGCCTGAAGATTTGTCTTTCTTCAGAAGAAGCTGAGCCTTCCTGTTCTAGCTTTCTTACAGCCAGCCTTTTGCCCTTCTCTGTCCTAGAAGGAAAGTACTCGGCCTGTCCTCTGGCCTTTCCCCAGCTGCTGCTTCTCAAGCTGTTCCCGTGGCTTCCAACACCTCCAAGGCTTCTAACAGTTCTACCGAGTCTATCACTTTCTGTTTGCTTAACCTTAAGTGCTGGGCAGTGTGCCTCCCCCTCTGGCTCCACCCACAGGTGTCCCTTATCCTTACTTAGGGTTGCCATGGAGTCTGGGTGTGGCTTCAGCCTAGCTCTGCAAGCGTGGTTTCTTTCACAGCTTTTACTTTTGCACATGTGTTTAGGTGAGCCCATCCCCCTTAATGAAGCAAAAGTTCCTTTTTCCTCTATTTCCCAGGGCTGTGCTACATTCTCCTTACCACAGTACCCATTCTAATGATCGGAGAGATAAGATTGAATCCATTTGACTGGTGTTCCTCCCACTCGAATAGAAGTGAGGCTGTTTAAGAGAAGGTTGTAAGAGATGGAGTCGAAGGCTGTGGAGACCTCAATAAAGATGAGAATGAAGCCCTGGTTGAGAGTGGATATTCCTCTTATAAGAGTGAAGTCATAAGCATTTCGAGTCCATGCTGTTGTTTGAAGCTATGTTGCTGATTGTCTAGTGGAGCATGGTTGTCCAGGTGATCCTGTAGTTGTTGTTGTACAACCTTCTTGATGATTTTTGCAAGAAAGTGTAAGCTACTTATTGATCTATAAGAAGCTGGGTCACTTTTATCTGTAACATTATTTTTCAGAATTGGGTGGATGGATGCTGTTTTTAGCTGTTCAGGTAAGCATCCTTGTTCTAGAGATAGGTTAGTTAGCTTATGGATGAATGTTGACAGTTCAATTCTGCATCGCTTCAGCCAAGAAACTGGGCAGGGATCAAGAGTGTTACAACCACTAAGGAAAATAATAGAACCCGGTGATTTTCGGTCGGTAGCACAAGCTCTCATTATACCGCACTTGGATTACTGTAATGCCATCTTACAAGGGCTGCCTAAAAAATCTCTAAATATCCTGCAGATGGCCCAGAACGTAACAGCCAGGATCATAATGGGAACAAGCATTGCTGAACACATTACCCCCATTTTAATAGAGCTACACTGGCTACCAATTGCAGCCAGGATTCAATACAAGATATTAATGACCACCTTCAAGCTAATAAACAACTTATCCCCATCATTCCTATCCTCACTTATCAGCATGCAACCCACAAATAGGGACAGAAGAACCATCAACTCAGGAACCCTGCAAGTCCCCATCAACATCAGGACAGTGAAAACAATTACGAGTCATAGAGCCTTCTCTTTCTCTGCACCAACTATCTGGAATCAACTCCCCTGTGAGCTGCGCCTAACCAAGGACATCACCAAATTCAGAAAAGAGCTAAAAACACACTTATTCCGATGTCATTACAATCAAACATAACCTTCTACTGCTAGTGATTTGTAAAAACTGATATATGTTTAAATATGTTTTAAATATGTAAATATGTATATATAAATGTAAAAACGTATGATTCGTCCCCGAAGACGCCAATCATGTGTGCTGTGACCTCAGATCTATGTATATACCCCCCCCCAAGTCTTGATTGACTACCCCACGAAGATTAATCAAACCGCCGCTGATCGCTGGAAGTAGCGGTATATAAATGTGTAGTAAATAAATAAATAAATAAATAAGTGGGGAAGTAGTGGTATTTAGGCCATTCATTATTTGCTCTATGTTTTTAATTGAAATCTGTTTAAATTTGTTCCAGTGAGTTTCTTGTGTGATGGCTATGACCTCCAAAAATGTTGTAGGTGCTTGATTGTTGAACTTGCTTTGAAAGAATTCTGCAAGTGTTTGAGGGCAGGGTGTGATGTTGGGGTCAATTTTGCTGTAATCCTTTGTGAGTGAGTGAGCAACATCAAATAATTCCCTAGGACAGTTCAGAAAGGTTTGGATAATCTTGGTGTAATATTGTTTCTTATGCTCATTGATTTGGTTGCAATATTCTTTTAGTTAGTTTCTAGAAGTTGGTCTTCTGATTTTGTTTACCTCCATTTTCTTTCAGTTTGTCTTAGTTGACATTTTATGGTTCTCAGTTTTCTTGTGGACCAAGGTTCATTTTGTTTGTTTCACTGTGTCTATTTGTATATTCTAGAAGTGGTAGAGGAGGCTCTGGACATGACCTTGTTCCAGGTGTTAACTAAAGTGTTAAGATTTGTTGTGTCTTGAATCTCTTGAATCTTTGGGTAGATTGATTGTTGATTTGTTTAGGTTTTGTTATAGAGTGGAATTGTATATTGAATGTTAGTAAGCTATGATCTGACCAAGGGACCAACTGGATTTGTGGAGGTGTTGTTGGACCATGGAGGACTAAGTCCTTGGGTTGAAAATTAGGTTTAGTTTACCTCCTTGTCTGTGAGTCAGCTGGTTGACTGTTTGTTGGTATTCTAGTACAGCCATAGCTTCTGAAAGGCTGATCCCTGCTTTGCTGTGAGGGTTGAGAGACTGAAGTCTCCAAATAGAATAAGTCATTTGTGAGGATGGGAGTTTTTGCAGACAATTTCAACAATTGTTGGTGCTCAGGTTTGTTGTTGGTGCTCTGTAAGTCAAAGTGATGATGAGACGATTGTTTGATAGTACTAAAATAGTACTAAAATACCTTTTGTGTCTGTGTTGTTGGTTTCAAGTGTTCGGAATCCAAGGTTGGATTTGACTGCAACCAGTACCCTACTTCCCTGTTTGTTGGTTCTTGGACAGTGATGTATATCGTAATCTGGTAATTTTAGCTGGTTTATTAGTACCGCATCATCCTCTAAGAGCCATGATTTCATTATGCATAAGATGTCGATGTTGTTGTCCTTGATATAATCTGTGAGAATAGGTATTTTATTTCTTGTAGAGCGAGTATTGATGAATGCATATATGAGTTGAGTATTTTTGTAGTCGCAGTTTGATTTATCAATGTTTTCTTGTATGGTGATTGGCATATATATGAGCCGGTGAGGGTATTCATGCCATTTGCTGTCAGTTTTGTGATGTGTTTGGTTCCTGGATCTCTGAAGCATTGGTATGTTGTTGTTTAGTCTGGATTAGACCATGGGAGAGGTTGATTAGTAATACTAGTCTGAATGCAGAAATGGTCTGAATTTGCAATGCTTGCATTGTGATTGGTTGCCGTAGTTCGCCTTTTCACTATCATGGATGTGTAGCTTGTATCTTGCCCCTGCTGCTCTTTGCATGTTGGCACTTCTCAGGCCACTCCACCTATTAACTATTTGCACGGGGTTTGGTGTTTTGTGCATTACTTTTGGGGGAGATAATGGTGTATCTGCAGCGTCTGCTCTTAATGAGGGAATTGTTTACTTGGGGGAGTTTCCATGCAGTGATGTTGGTTAGTACCACACTCTGCAGCTAATCTGGGTTTTGCACTTGTGTGTGAGGATTAGTGGGCTCCATGGTGATTCTGTAGTTCTAGTTCCCCTGTGGGAGACAGAACTACTGTTGTTGTGTCGATGGCAAATAAAGGGTTGATATGGGGTGGTGGTATTTGGAAGACTTACTTGCTTGGGTGTGATTGCAGAGCACGTTGATTATGTACAGCAATGATTTTTTCCCATTTTGGTGTCCCTGTGGCGTCCTCTTGTGTTCATATGATTGTTTCTAGTTATGGCCCATGCCTAAGGGCCACACCAAAGGGCTCTCTTGCAAGGCCCTCAGGCACAAGCCCACCAGACACGGGCACGCCTTCATGCTCTTGGGTTTAAAATCCGTCACTTTCCCTTGATGGCAGGCATTGATTGGCTCCAGTGATGAGGGATGGGGAGGGGCTCACCTGCCCGCTCCCTGCAGCTGCAGCTGATCGGGGATTGCCGGTGCTGGACTGCTTCTTCGTACCCTCGGATTTAAAATCCGGTGCTGCCCTTGATGGCAGGCACTGATTGATTCTGGCAGTGGGGAACGGAGAGGGGTAACATAGATTGGTTGTTTACTCCTTCAAATAGTAGACAATCCAGGGGATATATTTATTTATTTTTATTTATTATTTTTCTGTACCGCACTATTCACCATCAGCGCGGTTCACAGGGAACATATTTGTGCAGTGTAGAGGACTACAATGCACTTACAATAAACAGGGTGCTTGAACAATGAACTTACAATAAACAGGGTGCACATTTAAGACTAATCAGAGAAAATATTTCTTCACTCAGCATGTAAACGCTGGAATTCATTGCCCTAGGATTTAGTAAAAGCTGTTAGTGTAGCTGGGTTTAAAAGAGATTTGGACAAGTTCCTGGAGGAAAAGTACATAAACTATTATTAAACTGAGGAAATCCATGGTTTATAGCTGGGATAAGCAGCAGGAAATCTTTCTAACTTTCGGGAACCTGACAGGTACTTATGACCTGAACAGGACACTATTTGAAACAGGATAATGGGGTAGATGGACTTTTAGTTTGACCCAGTATGGCATTTCTTATGTTCTTATGTAGAAGAAACTAGGACAGTGGTGGGTGGGGGAGTGGAGACATTTAGAGATGAGGCAATTTAGAAGGGAAGTGTAATTTCCATTTATTACTTGTAGATTATATGCATTTTTCTACAATGTTTAAATTTTAGGGTTGATCTTATATTAAGAGGCATATTTACTAAAGAATAACATGCAGAATGTCCATTAATGTGCACTAAGGGTCCCTTTTACTGAAGCCCACTAAGGCTTTGCACTTAACATGCTAAACACATGCACTATAGGTGCAAAGTCTTTGCATTAACTGTCAGAGGCATGACCAGTATGTTTCTGGCAGCTTATGGGTGACCGGATGCCCTAAGCTGTGCTCCAATAAGAGAGGTTCACTTATGGAGTCCCATAGAAGAATTGTTAGCTGAACTCATGTTAAGAGCCACTTTGCCGATGAGTGCATGGCAGTTGCACTGGTACTGGCGGTAATGTGCTTTCTATGCCCATACACTGCCCCTTGCCCTCCCCATCCTGCGATGACTGATTATAATGCATTTTAACATGCAATGGCTGGCATGCTCACGTGTTAGTGTTCCTGTATGTCAAAACACATATTAACCAGCTCCTGTGCTTTAGTAAAAGGGGCCCTAACTGCCACCATAGCCATTTTATTCTTATAGCCATGGTAGCACTTAATGCATGCACACAGACATTCGAGTGTGTTAACTTTTAGCAAATGTACCCCTAAGTGTATCCTTATTGCCTAGAGGTCATGAAGGAAAACTCCTCTAATGCAAGATTTCCATCCTTAAATAGAACTGTTTACATTTTGCTTTCATTGATGTCAAAAGCTAGCGGCAAGCAACACTTTATTTAGGATTCAAATTTGACTTTGTATAAATAACTCTAATGAATCAGTGCATGGATTACAAACAATAAGTAGAGGTTAAGCTATACAGTGCAACTACAATAATTTTTGTTTGATGATTATTATATGTTCACATCTTTTGCATTAAATTGTAAAGTGGACAAAAGATCACTGAGTGAATATTCAATATGGTGGTTGGCGGGTTTTTTGAAATGCTGGCTGGGACATTTGAAAACTATGCATATTCAGCAATGGTATACACACTGTCAAGGTACTGCTACCACCGTCCCTATTAGGCGGTTGCCTAGGGGCGTGAGGTGTGGGTTGCCTTTATAAAGAATAGTCTGTAGCCATGTGTTAAAGGCAAAATATAATGATGAGGTTTTATTCCCCTTCCCTTGTGAATTCTGTTTTTCTCATACAGCAACAAAGAACTTAAACAAAACTGTTTCTTCACAGCAAAGTAAAATGTACCTTTTTCCAAACAGGTATAACAAGGCTCTTGCTTCCTTAATTTAACAAAGAGACTTAATCTCATCCGAGATACATAGCGTGCAATCCATAGCGCTGGAATCAATGTCCTGGTCAGTGTTTTCCCATTGCATTTGCTCACCGTCAGAAATTGTACATGGGTAACATTCACCACAGCTATTATTTATACAACTCTCTCGAGAGGCAGCAGTTCTTAAGGCAGGAAACTGTTCTGCATAAGGAGGGTCCTGGAGACCTGTACTGAAGCCTGTTTCTCTGAGGCTTCCCCTTTCTCTCCACCAAGGATTATCCTCCCAAGTATTAGCTTTTACTCTCCTAGCCGAGCCCACCTCTTGCCCTCTAGAGAAATTGGTGTACTTAGCTCTGCTTCTGGGGTGGCTGGCTTCCACTCCTTCCTCTGTAAACCAGGCTCCTTTATTTGGGCTGTAGCCTGCTTTTCCCCAAGAGTTCCACTCAGCAGTTGTCTGGTCTGGGCTGTAGTAGCTTCCAGGAAAGGTTTCCCTTCTACTGCTACTTGCTGTCGGGACCCAGCCGGTGCTTCCTGGACCCAGCAAGCTCTCCTGCTTGTGACCTCTGCCCTCCAGCTGCTTACTCACTCTCCACGGGACGATGCCCCCTCTGGCTTGGGAGACTTGTGCACGAACACTTCCAGCTCTCTCTGTGTCAGCTGCTCTTCCCTTTGCTGCTCTTCTCTTGGCTGCACCTCCCTTGGCTGCACCTCCCTCTGCGGCACCTCCCTCTGTGGCACCTCCCTTTGCTGCTCCTCCTCCTACTGGGATTTCCCAGCCACATTTATCCTCCTGGCTCCTGCATGTTGTACGTGCTTCCTTGCCCAGGTGGACGTGATTAGCTTTCTGGCTTTCTACTGCATCACACCCAGTGCAGGGAAAGTTTGTTCCACTATTCTCTGGCTCCTTATAACCTGAATATGCTTTCTGCCCAGGTGACTGTAAGGTAAGCTCTTCCTTTTCTCCTGTATCCATGGGTTCTGTGCTGGCCACTGTATCACAACACGTATGGCGGTGCTGAATATACATGCAGACTGCAGATTACCAGTTGTTAGTGCTTAGTGGCACTATTCAGCTGCTATGCATATTTTACTCCACCCTAACTCTGCCCCAGCATTATCTGGAGAGTGCTACGGTGTTTAGAGGGATTTTCAGTGGCACTATGTATATATAAGAGATAATCCTAGAATGAACACAGAGAGGTATGTATTAGTAATGCATGTAAATATCTATATTAAAAGACTTACATGCGTGAATGGGCACTCACGCACACACTTTAGGCGGTTGCTATTCTGTAAGCGAATATGTTATCTCTACAACCCTTACTTTCCATTTGGTTGTCCAAAAGGGCATAGCATAGGCAGGGCCTAAATGCACCTATGTAAGTTATAAAATATTATGGCTTACGCATGTTACTGACCAATGCAGGTGTGGGCGACTAGATAAAGACACACCTGTATGCCCCTATTCTATCAAGTACAGTATGTGTTTACTTTACTTTATAAAATAGGGCCCATATACATGCATGGGGATTTGCAGAATAAGCCTCATTGTGCCACTGAAAATCCATGAATATGGTACATTTAGCGGTTGCTGCATAGAGGGGGATATTATAAGGGAGCTGTGTAAAGTTACACACTATTTATGCGTATAAGTCCCTATTTTAAAGGACTTACATGCTTGAATGGACACTTACGTGTATGCTTTAGTTCATCACGCATACTTTCAGTGTGGGCATACACAGAGACAGAGTGGAAATTTGCATGTGGCCATTTCTGCCTGCTCTAGAGCAAGCGTAACTGCCACAACGAGATTGAGATGCATCTTTGCATCCCTCATTATAAATTAAGATACATGTGCACTTCACTTTATAAAATAGACTTAAAAATAGTTCAGAGGAAGGCGACCAAAATGATTTGGAGCTTGCACCAGAAGATGTATGAGAAGAGACTTCAAGACCTAAATATTTATACCCTAGATGAGAGGAGAGATGGGGAGATATGATAAAGACCTTTAAGTACTTAAAGGGTATTAATGAACAAAAATCATTTTTCAAAGAAAGGAAACTAGAGGCATAAACTACTACTACTACTACTGAGCATTTGTAAAGCGCTACCAGTCGCACGTAGCGCTGTACAGACATGTAAAAGACAGTCCCTGCTCATTAGAGCTTACAATCTAGTCAAGACAAAACAAGGCAAGAGTCTAATTAGGGCAAAAACAAATCATGGCATTTACAACCTAGACAAGACAAAGGATAGAAGTCAAGATCTGAAAGCGATAGTGAAGAGGTAGGTTTTCAACCCGGATTTGAAAAGGGCCAGGGAGGGTGCCTGGAGTATAGACACAGGTAGGTTGTTCCAGGAGTAAGGTGCTGCCAGGTGAAAGGAGAGAAAGTCTGGAGTTAGCGGTGAGAGTGGTGCGAGCGAAAGTCTGGAGTTAGCGGTGTGAGTGGATGGTCTGTATAGAAGTAGTTTGTTATAAGAGCGAAGTTCATGAGAGGGGATGTAAGGAGAGATAAGAGTTGAAAGGTATGGAGGGGCCGCAGAGTGAATGCATTTATAGGTTAGGAGGAGAAGTCTGGACTGGATGCGGAAACAGATGGGGAGCCAGTTAAGTGATTTGAAGAGAGGAGTAACGTGGGCATGGCGAGGCTCGCGGAAGATTAGTCGAGCAGCAGCATGTTGGATAGATTGAAGTGGAAAGAGATGGTTCATAGGGAGACCAGCAAGGAGTAGGTTGCAGTAGTCGAGGCGAGAGGTGATTTAAGGAGTGGATAAGCGTTTTAGTAGTGTGTTCAGAAAGGAAGGGGCGGATTTTGCTGAAGTTGTAGAGAAAGAAACGGCAGGTCTTAGCTACGAGCTGGATATGTGTGAAGAAGGAGAGAGAGGAGTCAAATATAACCCCTAGATTGAGGGCTGAGGAAACAGGAAGGATTATAGAGTTGTCGACAGAGACTGAGAAAGGAGGGAGAGGAGGGGAGGCATTGGGGGGAAAGATAAGGAGTTCAGTTTTGGCCATGTTCAATTTCAAGCGGTGGTGAGACATCCAGGCAGCAATGTCAGAAAGGCAGGCAGAAATCTTGGACTGGATTGCTGGAGAGATTTCAGGCATAGAGAGGTAGATTTGGGAGTCATCAGCATAGAGGTGGTACTCGAAGCCATGGGAAGAAATAAGCGCACCAAGGGAATGGGTATAGAGAGAGAAGAGGAGTGGACCCAGGACGGATCCCTGGGGTACGCCAACTGGAAGCGGGCTAGGAGAGGAGGAGGAGCCTCCAAAGCATACACTGAAAGAGCAATGGGAGAAGTATGAGGAGAACCAGGATAGCATCGAGCCCTTAAAACCAAGTGAGGAGAGGGTATCGAGGAGAAGGTTGTGGTCAACAGTGTCAAAAAGCAGAAGAGAGGTTGAGAAGGATGAGGACAGAGTAGAGGCCATTAGATTTAGCAAGGAATAAGTCACTGGAGACTTTGGTAAGAGCCGTTTCAGTAGAGTGTAAGGGACGGAAGCCGGACTGTAGAGGATCTAGGAGGACATGAGAGGAGAGGAAGTCGAGGAAGCGGTGGTGGACTGCACATTCAAGTAATTTAGATATGAAGGGAAGAAGGGAGTTGGGACGATAGTTGGAAGGACAGGTGAGATCGAGTGAAGGTTTCTTGAAGAGAGGTGTGACCACAACATGTTTGAAGTCATTGGGGACAGTTGCAGTGGAGAGAGAGGGTAGCGGAAGTAGCAGGAATGGGGGGGGGGAGAAATGGGGAGGAGGGGAGGTAGATGAAGTGGGGAACTGGAGGGTGATCTTGTGGATTTTGTCATGGAAGTAGTCGGCCAGGGTTTGGGAAGTAAGGGAGGGCGGGACCTGAAGTGGGGGCACCTTGAGGAGAGAACTGAGGGTAGTAAAGAGATGGCGAGGATCCAAGGCAAGAGAGTTGGTCAGATGGATGTAGTATTCTTGTTTGGCAAGAGCTATGACTGACTGGAGGGAGCCAAGCATGAATTTGAAGTGTAGAAGGTCTTTCGGGGAGCGGGATTTGAGCCAGGCATGTTCAGCAGAACGGGTGCAGGTGCGTAGATAGCGGGTAGTGGATGAGAGCCAGGGCTGGGGAGCAGAACGTCTTGCAGGACAGGGGGTGGGTGGGGCGAGAGCATCCAGAGCCGAGGAGAGTGCAGCATTATAGGAGGATACTGCCTCGTCAATGGACTTGGAAGACATAATGGAAGAAAGAGATGGAGAAATGGTGGAGGAGAGAGTCAAGGGCTCAATAGTATGAAGGTTTCTAAATAGGTTGGAGGAGACAGGATGAGGTTTAGGCAGCGGGAGCTGAAGATTAAAGCTTAGCAGGTGATGGTCAGATAAGGGAAGAGTTGAGTTACGGAAGTTCGATGGAGAGGAATTAGAGAAGAGTATCAGGTCAAGGCAGTGGCCATGCTGGTGGGTGGGAGCAGTGGAACAAAGTTGGAGGTCGAGTGAGGAGGTAAGGGCGAGGAGCTTTAAAGCATGGGGATCGGAGGGGTTATCGACGTGAATGTTAAAATCCCCAAGAATAAGAGTGGGGGAAGAGGAATCCAAAAAGATGGATAGCCAGGAATCGAAGTCGGTAAGGAAGGTAGAAGCAGACTTGTCAGGAGGGCGATAAATAACAGCTACTCGGAGAGGAAGTGGTGTGAAGAGGCGAATGGAGTCGAGTGGACTTCAAAGGAGAGGAAGGAGTGGGACTGAGGCAGCAGGAGGGGTTGGAATTGGCAAGTGGGAGAAAGTAGAAGCCCAACACCACCGCCGTGGCCAGTGGAACGAGGCGTATGGGAGAACTGATAGCCCCCGTGACAGAGAGCAACAGTGGATGCGGTATCATCTGGGAGGAACCAAGTCTCAGTTAGGGCAAGAAGATGTAGAGCATTAGAGATAAAGAGAACATGAGTAAAAGCAAGTTTATTAGAGACCGATTGTGCATTCCACAAGGCACATAAGAAAGGGAGAGTGGAAGGGGAAAGGAGAGGGATATGGAATGAGATTAGACAAGTTACGTGCGGATGTCTTTCCAGAGTAAGTCAGAGATCTAGGGGGTTGTTGCGTGAGGATCTTTTATCAGAGTAGGACGGAGATCTTGAGGGGCCAGGGATGGGGTTGAAATCACATGTGAGAGGGAGAGTGGAAGGGGAAAGGAGAGGGATATGGATGAGATTAGGCAAAGTATGTGAGGAACTCTTCTTAGAGTGAGATAGAAATCGAGGGGGGCCAGGGTTGGGGTTGATGTTACCTGATGAGAGAAGGAGAAGGAGTAGCAGAGAGCGGGGTAAAGAGGAGATAGTGTAGTGGAAGTGAGGGTGGGGTTGCCTTAGAGAGAGAGAGGATGGTTGAATGAGAGGGAGAGTGTGGTGAAGCTCAAGAGCTGATGATAGGTTAGAAGACAGAATGGAGGGAGAAGTGAGGAAGGAGGGTTCTGGTAGGAGGGGAGGCAGTTGGGGAGTATGAAGCTAAGAAGGACATTGTGATGTGGGGCCATAGGGAGGAGTGGTGGGGCTATGCAGCCTATGTTATCTTACAAGCAGTGAGGTGGTAGTGAGGTGGCAATGGATTTTACACACTAAGCAATATGTGTTAAATTACAAACAGGATATGTTGAAATACAGGCAATGAAGTAATGGGGTCAGCACGCTATGCCAAATATGTTAAATTACAGACAATGAGGTAGCAGTGGAGTCTATAGGCAGTGCAGCAAAGTTAATTGCAGATAATGAGGTAGCGATGATGAGCAACAGAATTAATTGCAGGTAATGAGGTAGCAATACTGAGCAGCAAGGTTGATTGCAATAATGAGCAGCAAAGTTAAATGCAGGCAATGAGGTAGCAGTAATGAGGAAGCGGTGGGGAAGCAATGGAGGCAAAGGTTGTGAGTAGCAGTGGAATGTGATAGTGGGTGCTTACTTCGTGTGGGAGCTGGTTGGGCCTCAGGAGCCGAGTTGGGAGGAGGGTTTATTCCGCTCCACTCCTTGACATTGTAGTGGTATCCGGGTGATCAGCTGGTGTTGGAGTGGTCAGATTGCTTCAAGTTCGCTGTGCTTTAAGTTTGGTGGTGATGGCAATTGCAGATCGCTCCAGGAAAAGCAGTCCTTTTTTGAAGTCGACGGCTCCATTGTTTTTGAGTGTGGGGTTCTTTGGTGTTTTGGGGAGCGGTGTAAGTGGCCTCGGGCTGTTTCCTTTAGAGGTCCCTGCCTAAGGGCCACGCCAAAGGACCTTCTGGCGAGGCACTCAGGCGCGGGCCCACCAGGTGTGGCCACGCCGGGAGGCGCAGCATTTTAAATGTTCCCTCGTTGGGCCCTGAATTGCCTTGTGATGGAGAGCAGGAGGGGCTCCCTCGCTCCTGCTCTCTGTTGCGATGCCGATCGGACTATAAAATGAAGCTGCAAAAAGGTAAACTTAAAAACAACATCAGGAATGCTTGGAATGTCCTCCCAATGGAGGTGATGGCAAAAACAGTGACGGAATTGAAAATGGCATGGAACGGACACAATGAATCCCTTTACAGCAAGAGGATGAAAATCAATGCAAATCAAAATATCTTATCTTCAGGAACAAGCAGGAATATAGTCTTCACATATGATTGATGTCGGTACCAATGGAGCCTTTGCGGGAACACTCCCCAGCATCTAATTGGAAAGCTTTTGGGAGCACTCCACTGTGCCTGTGCGACTGCTTTTCCACCTTCCCAACTCCCCCCTTTTTAGTTCTTCATTTTCCACAGAGCCAGCAGGAAATAAATCCTGTCACCGCAGAAATACTTCTTTTTGTGGATAGTGCCTCTGCCTTCCCGTTGACACCGACACCGTCGAAGACATCGCTGGTTCCCTTAGTCTTTTTTTTTTTTACTTCTTTTTATCTTCTTTTTTTAAAAAAAAAATACTTGAGCATTGATGCCTTTCTGAGGCCTTAAGCCTTCCATAGACGTCACATCCTCAAAGGCATGGAGAAACTAACTAGTGGTTTCAAAAAATGTTCTAAATGTGCCAGCACCATCTCAGCGACTGCCACATATGACTGGTGCTTAAAATGCCTCGGCCCAGATCACCAGCCTAAAGATTGTCCCTTCTGTCAAAAAATGACACAGAGAGGCCTGAAATTCTTCTCTTCTTATCCTCCTGCTTCTCAGTGCCAGGGTCAGGCCCCACAGAAGAGGCAGCAGGTGCTAAATCTCAACCAGCTCTGCAGCCACAGGCTGTGCCTAATTTCTGACTCTTTCCTAGAGAACATTGCCATCCTGCCTCTGGAGGACCCCCACCCCCTCCACATAGCAAGCAGATGCCCACAGATGGCACCTCATCAACTCAGAGCAGTGGGCACTCACCATAGTCCAGCAAGGGTACAGACTTCATCTACAAACTTTGCCCCCCTCCACTTTCACGGGGGAATATCAAACGCAACCCCCGATCACTGATCTCCTACAGGATGAGGTGTCTCAGGGCACCATAGAAGATGTCCCAACATCCCAAAAGGGAATAAGTTTCTACTCTCTGTACTTTCTCATTCCAAAGAAAACCGGAGGATACAGGCCGATTTTGGACCTCAGAAATCTCAATAAGTTTCTAGTCCATGAAAAGTTTAAGATGATCTCTCTTGGGACTGTTCTTCCTTACCTCCAGAGTCAGGACTGGCTCTGTTCTCTACATTTAAAAGAAGCACACACACAATCAATCTCTTGGAATTTCATGCTATCTCGGATGCCCTCCAGATGTTTCAACGCCAGCTCAGAGCACAACAAATCCTAGTCAGGACCGACAACCATGGAGGAACAGGCTCTTGGGCCCTCTGCGAAGAGGTGCTACACCTGTGGTCCTTTGCCATTGCTCATCAAATATACCTCCAAGCAGTGTACCTCCCAGAGGAGTTCAATGTCTTTGCAGATAGACTGAGTTTGATCCTTCTTTCCCATGAATGGTCTCTCCATCCAGACACAAAATCCTACATCTTCCAGACATTGATCTGTTTGCGACTTCCCAAAATGCCAAGCTTCCTCGCTTCTGCACAAGAACTCCGACATTCCCCAACCAACAAGTGGATGCCTTCCAGCTAGGGTGGGGTCAGGGTCTGCTTTATGCTTTCCCTCCTATACCCGTCGTTCCCAAGAAGCTTTTCAAGCTTCAGTCCTACAAGGGCTCTGTGATACTCATAACCCCTCACTGGCTGCAGCAACCGTAGTTTCAACTGCTACTACATCTGTCTCAAACTCATCTCCTAAAGAAATGTGGCCAGTGAAATGGCTTTGGACTATATATGCACGCATAGTTGACACATGAAAGATTCAAATAAAACAAGACCAGTTAAAAAAGAAAATAGTAGGAAATAGTAAATAAACCGGAGCATTGCCAGGACTTGATAATTCAACACACCCAATATGGATCGTCATCAGGATTTTTAATTCCACAATAGTGACTCACAGCTGTCCTGATGATCTATATCTCTCACTAACAATTCAACCAATCGTGCGTTCTTGTGCAGTTTGAATTTTTGTCAGACTTTGTATTGAAAGCCGCTGTAAATCAGCTGCTATCATAACTATTGTCCTTTGTATTATAAAGCATTAAAACCTTGTAAATCCTGCTTATAGCTTGGCAGATTATCCTATTTTGCCAATTTAATATGCTATCAATCTAAATAGTCTTGCAATAACAAAAATTTGAAAAATAATCTCTCATTCAACTATATCTTGCCAATAACTGAAAAATAATGTCTTGTCCAACTATATCCCACCAACAACAATCTCTGTATGGACTATACTGTTGTGTTTCGAAGTAGCTATTTATATCTTCTGCTTCAGGGCTCCAACATTGTTGCAAGACTAATACTAACATCCTTATTCAATCTTCAGTACTGACAAAATATCAAAACATCTTATCTCACAAAAATGCACTTATCTCTCATAAAGGAATGCTTCCATTCATTGTTTCTCTACCAACAGACTTGAGGAGTCTCAACTCACGATTTCTCATCATCTTCCAGAGTTCCTTCTTATTCACTGCTGTAGTGGGAACATCTCAAACCTCCAATATTAAATGGCCAGGGCATATTTCAAGAGTCACTTCACGGTAAAACAATCCCCCTCCATCACCCAGTCAAATCAACGTATATCAACTGGTTTGATTGTTCAGTCCACCCGGCTACACTGCATTCAACATATATATCCAAAATTGCTCCAGGTAATTTCATCACTGCTAGTGATCCCCCCTTATCAGTCTTTGGGAACACTATCAATTATACGCCAATGGAGATCTGAAAAAGCATGTGTTTTGTGTACACAATGATCCACCATGGGTGCCCTGAAATTTTTATGATTCATCCTAGAACGATGCTCACGTAAACGTTGAATCATTGTTCTGCTTGTACCACCTACATAAGTCAATTGGCAGGGACATTCTATAATGTATACCACAATAGATGTTAAATAAGTTGTTGAAAAATGTGATTTGAGGATCTTGTTTGAGGGATTCACAGAGATTATTTTTCTAAATTTTGTTATTGCAAGAAGACTATTTAGATTTATAGCATATTAAATTGGCTAAATAGGATAATCTGCCAAGCTGTAGGCAGGATTTACCTAAGAAAAAGCTCCCACGTTTTTAATGCTTTATAATAAAAAATGGGATAGTTATGATGGCAGCTGATTTATAGCGGCTTTCAATACAAAGTCCAACAAAAATTTAAACTGAACAAGACTGCATGATTGGTTGAATTGTAAGTGGGTGCTATAGATCATCAGGACAGCTGTGGGACATGATTACTGGCATCCTTATAAACACTTAAAATCAGTTTGAACAGAAGAACCACATTCCCATTGCAGTAAAATTAGATACACCTGTGATCAATTGTCAGTACTCACATGACTTGAATCAACCAATGAATGATTACTCTAATGTTTAAAATGGACACATTCACTCCCTGTTCCATTTTCACAATAGTGAAGACAAGAGAGCTGTCTGAGACCATCCAAAAAGCCATTATCACCAAACATCAAACTTCAAAGGGGTACAAGACCATCTTTAAAGATCTTCAGATTCCTGTGTCTAGAGTTTGTAATGTTAATAAGAAGTCTTCTGCTCATGGAACTGTCAATAACCTCCCAGAATGTGGTGGAAAGAGGAAACTTAATCCAGGTCTTCAAAGGTTTGTGAGAACTGTTGTAAAAACACCATGTATAGCATCCAAAGAGCTTAAGGCTGACCTAGAGCAATCTGGAGTAGTGTTTTCAACCCACACCTTATGCTGCACACCAAAAAAAGAAGAACTTCATGGGTGAAGACCAAGGAGGACCCCACTGCTCAAAGACAGACATAAAAAGGCATGCCTGATCTTGGCCCAAACCCACTTTGAGAAACCAAAGTCCTTCTGGGAAACTGTTCTGTGGCTAGATAAAACCAAACTTGAACTCTTTGGCAATGCAGATCAAAGATAAAATTAAATATGATACAGGTTCCATAATGTTGTGGGGCTGTTTTGCTGCCTCAGGAATTGGAGGCCTGGAATGTATTAAAGAAATCATGGAGTCAGAGGACTGCCATGGTACTTTGGAGTGAAATGTGCTATCTAGTGTCAGAAAGCTAGGTCTGGGTCGAAGGTCATGGGTCATACATTCAAAAGTAAAAATGAATGATTGAAAAGGAAAAAAATGAACTATTTTAAACTGGCCAGCAATGAGTCTAGATCTCGGTCCAATCAAGAACCTTTGGAAAGAGCTGAAATATGCCAATGGTAAAAGAAATCCTGGAAACATTCATGAGCGGAAACATAAAACAAGATGGCAGAAAAAGACCACATGGCCATCTAGTCTACCCTTCCATATCAATCACTACAAGTGTCCCCTTTTTTCCTTTATAGGGCCTCTGTGTTTGTCCCATGCATTTTTGAATTTAGATACTGTCCGTATCTCTACCAACTTCACTAGGAGACTATTCCACACGTCTACCACTCTTTCCGTAAAGAAATATTTCTGCATATTACTTGTGAGTCTATCCCCTTTCACCTTCATTCTATGTCCCCTCATAGCAGAGCTTTCTTTTAATCGAAAGAGGCTCTCCTTCTGTGTTTTTCTGCCACGGAGGTATTTAATCGTCTAAATCATATCACCTCTGTCCCGCCTTTCCTCTAAAGTATGCATATTAAGGTCCTTAAGTCTGTCCTCATATGCTTTATAACAAAGACCACTAACCATTTTAGTATCCACCCTCTGCACCGACTCCAACCTGTTTATATCCTTTTGAAGGTGAGGTCTCCAGAATTGCACACAATACTCCAAATGAGGTCGCACCAAAGACTTATACAGAGGCACTATGACCTCCTTTCTTCTGCTGGCCATTCCTCTCCCTAGGCACCCAAGCATCCTTCTAGCTTTTGCCATCACCTTTTCTACCTGTTTAGCTACTTTGAGATCATCAGACACAATCATATCTAGGTCCTGCTCTTCTTTCATGGACAGAATTACATCACCCCCTAATACTATACTGCTCCCTTGGATTGTTGCAGCCCAAATGCATGACCCTACATTTTTTAGCATAAAATCTCAGCTGCCAAATTCTAGACCATTCTTCAAGCTTAGCTAGATCCTTCCTCATTTTATATACACCTTCCTGGGTTTCTACTCTGTTGCAGATTTTGGTATCATCCGTAAAGAGGCATACCTTACCCAACAGCTCTTCCTCAATATCACTAATAGTAAACAGTGGGAGAAACTTCCAGCAGACAGATGTACAAAACTTATAGATGGCTGCAAGAAGTGTTTGGAGACCACCATCACTGCCAAGGGTTGTGCAACTAAATATTAGTGAAGGGTGACATTAATCCTGTCCAAGTCATATTTTATTTTTTTCTCAGAAATTATTGCATCTAAGTTGCACAAACATCTGTCTTTGTTCTATACACCTTTGAACATACTATTAAAATATTATGATGACATACAGTTGCAATATTTCCAATTATTTCTCAACATATTGTACATGACATACCTGAAATGCAAGGGTGCCAATAATGTTGACCACAACTGTACTTTGGGTAGCCCACCTAATCAGTAAATTCTCAAAGAAAATAAAAAATTATTAGGAAATTAGATGCTTTTATGGCAACCCTGAAGTTATGAGGTGTTGTATTAGACTCCTTACAATGGGAAACCTGGATTAATGGATTAAAGGTTTAGTTTCAAATGAGGATACAATTTTGAGAATTAGTTCAGGCTTATATTTTTTTGTGGATTGATTACTATTATACCATTTATATAGGGATTCCAGTGAAATTACAATCAAAACTGCAATTTTTACGGAATGAGGCCACTACAGTAAAATGATATTAAGAGGCAGTATCTAGAATAGTGCAATGTCTTTCTTAATCCAATCATCAAAACAATCCAAAAAGGGCAAAATAGAACCAAGCCCGCCCACAGAAGTCTAACACCAACACCGACTTCTCCCAAAAGCAATGTCCCCCCCCCCCTCATTAATAACCATGCACACCAAAAAATGAATTTTTGTTGGACGATGACCACAGGTGGGGATTAGCCACTGCTGAAAGTTGAGTCCCTTTTAATCATTTGAAGTAAAATTCAGGCAAAATATCAAAAGCATGCACTTATCTTAAGTTCATGATAGAGCCAAAGCAAAACAATCCAGATGAATTCACACGACATAGTAGTATGTTCCGGGTTTGTCCTCTCGTAAACCCTGCCTAAGGTCACCGTTCATCTCAACAGTGCTTTTGGGACAAGCCGGTGATGTTGTTATTCTTAATCCAATTGCACTGCATACCAGTTCAAGCTAGGATCATGTTCAAACTTTTCTGTTGGACTCATAAAATAATAATAATATATATGTACCTCAGAGCACTTTTCAATCAACTGATAAGATGCATTTGGAAATTTCTTCTTTTATTTTTGTTCAAAATAAAACATGGAGAAATTATTTAATTAAGCCACTTAACCCTCCATAGCCCATGTTCCCTGTAAAATAGTTATCTCCAAGTTATAATGCCCTATTCAATGTAATTTCAGTTTGTTCAATGTAAACCGCACTGATGCAGAATAGCGCGGTATATAAGAGAATGTAAATAAATAAATGCGGGAGGTCCAACTTAAATGTATCCTCTGAGCCCACTTCTCTCCGCGGCGCGCACTGCGCAGTCATCTTACTCTGTATGGCGGATGTCCGAAATGTGACTGTATTTTGGCTGATTTGGGGCACATGTGGTGGGGCTGTCCCCATATCCGCAGATACTGGATGTGGATTGGGAACTATATAGGTGGCTTACTGCAGCAGCAGCTTTGCTGGACGGGGCCGCTAGTGGCGCTGGATCAACTAGGACCACTCCACCCGAAGGGCAGATGGCAGAGAATACTAGTGCGGAAAGCTTGTCTGGTGGGTAAGGTCCCTATACTCCGGCACTGGCGGGAACCGGTGCCCCCCTCTTTTTGGGAGTGGCGGAATGGTTTCCACCAGTTCATGCTGTTGGAACGGCGGAGTGCGAGGAGACACCCTCAGAGCTGGGCCTCCTTTCTCCTGGTCTGGATGCCTTATATTCAAAAACTGGGGTCTAAAGCCCGCAGTGAAATACTGCACTTGGGGTAGTAGTGGATGGGGATATAGTAGGTTCCCAGAGGATACACTAGGGAGGCTGGGCAGTATTCAGTGGTCTCAGGTGGGGGGGGGGGGGTTATTATTTTGGGTAGTGTTGTATTCCCTTCTTTACCTGTGGTGTTGTACAGCCCCAGAGTGGTGGACAAGACACAGCCCTGCTATATGCTTGCTATATAATGGATGTATAATGGAAAATGAAAAATGATTTTGTTTGTATTGCTTTTCCTGTACCTTGTGATTTAATAAACAGATCTTTGAAAATAAATAAATAAATAAATAAATAAAGCTGCAGTGGGACAGAATTCCCTGCCAGTTGGCTTAAGGAGGGAGAGTAAGGGGCATGTTTACTAAACTGGGTTAACGGTTAGGACAGGGCTATTTGTAACTAGGTCCCATTGAATAACACGGGGCCTAGTTAAAAGCCCATGCTAACCATAGTCCAGCTTAGTAAACATGTCCCTAATTATATCAGAGTTTCAGGAGACAGTTAAAAATCTACTTACTGTATTTCTGAAGATGTATTCTGTGGAGGTAGGTAATTTTTAATTAGACTAGTCTCTATCTAGTCCTGCATGAACTCTATAGAATAATATATCATCAGTTAGTTTAAGAAAGGCGTGCAACTATCTGAGATTAAGGAAATAACATAAATTTATCTTTGTTTTGCGCAATTTTAATTAGATTGCTTCTTATCTATTCTTGCATGCATTTAATACTCTACTGTTTCATAACAGCTTGTTATTCTGAGTTGTACACAAATGTTAAATTTTGTTTTTAATGTTAAATATTATAAGCAATATTCCCCTTTTTATATGAGATTTTGCATGATTGTAATCTGCTTTGAATCATTTACTTAGTAAAATGTGGAATATAAATGATTTAATTAAATTAAATGACGTGCATGCAACGGCAAGCCCATAAAATCAGTACCTACACTTGTAGAAGTCGGCACTTACAAGATGCTGCTCTTTTTCTGCATGTATGGGTTTCTAAAACGGATGCTCTGGCTGGACGTGTTGGCAAAAGCACATGTACTCCTGCACATCTTTAGACATATTTTACAAAAGGCTCTGCATCTAGTGCAGCCTTTTGCAAAATAGGGAGGGAAATGTGAACGTCCTGACCTGGGCATCACTGGCCCGATACTCAAAGGGCATTTATACGGTTTACAGCCTAGTAAACTGTGTAAATGCCTTAGATGGGGATATTCAACGGCACATACACGGTTAGTGCCGTTGAATATCCCCATCTAAGTCCCCCACGTGCCCCGATGCTATCCAGTCAGCATCGAGGCGTGTTGGGGGTGTTCCGGGGGCGGTGACTACTGCTAACTGGGTAGCAGCGATATTGAACCACTACCCGGTTAGCGATCTGTGCCTAAAACTAGGCCAGCTTTTGGCTCACCTAGTTTTTGCCATGGATGCTAAGTGGGTAGCGGTCCAATATTGCTGCTACCTGGTTAGGACCAGCGGGTGGGTCCACTTGGTGCCAAACCTGGATATTCAATGCCGTCACTGTGGCATCGAATATCCAGGTTTAGGGATCAGTGGGCAGGGCTATGCGCCATAGCGGCGCATAGCCTGCCCAGTTGAAAATCGGGCCCCACTTTTCCCACACAGAGCCCCTATGCAAAATGGGGCTTTTTGTGAGGTGGTTTTATCTAAGAAAATAAAAGTTGTAGTATATTTTTATAGAGTTATTACTGGAGAACAGCTGCTAACATATACATTTTTGGGAAATCCCAGCCAAGGATTCTAATAGTTTTGTATTTCTTGTTTAGGTATGGATTGATGCTGCAACTCAGATATTTTATTCCTTAGGTGCTGGATTTGGCGTATTAATAGCATTTGCCAGTTATAATAAATTTGACAATAACTGTTACAGGTAAGACATCTTCCTTTAAAAAAAAAAAAGAATGACATGCTAATCCATACGACTACTGCTAATACTACTTGTTATTTCTTAAGTGCTTCCAGGCATGCACAGCACTATACAGGGAAATGTAAGAGACACGGTCCCTGCTCCAGAAAGTCTACATTCTAGTGAACATAAAACTGAATGACAAAGAAGAGACTCTAGGAGAATGCATTTATGAGAAAGACATGGTCAAGATGTAAAAGAATTCTCAAAAAGGTGATGGGCCAATATTCAAAGGGACTTTTAATATATGGAAAACACTTGATGTTGCCAACTCTACATATAGCAGTGATCATTGCTGAGGGATTTCATTTAAGGCAGTCTTTTTGATGAAGATCACCACTCTGTATCGCTGAGGTGCTAAACATATAAGTCCCCTAGCCATATCTAATAATGCCATTGAAAATTCCCTCTAAATGATTAAGCACTATCCAGATAGTGCCAGAGAAGAGCAAGGGAGAAGCCAGGGGCTTTTTCATTTGGGGGGTGGGGGGACCAAGCACTACCTCAAGCTCCACCCTAACTCTGCCCCAGGCTCACCTCGTGAGCAGAGGCCCTTCCCACGGGCCGACAGGAAGGGTCTTTTATCGTTGGTTTTCTGCTGCAAGCGATCCTTGTGGGCAGACAGAAAGGCTCTTTGCAATGATCACTGCCAGAAGGCACTAGGTTGCCTGCGAAGATCCTATCCCCCACAGGCAGAAGGAGAAGCTGCGATTGCAGCAAAGACCCTTCCTCTCGCAGGGGCGGCCCAAGGGGGGTGCGGGGCCATGTGTGGAGACTCGGTGCGGGGCCTCATTTGCATAAGGGGCCTCATTTGCATAAATATTTGCATAATGTTACCATATACTAACTTTTAGTAAACGTGCCTCTTAATGAGTGTATGGATAAAGAAAGACTAAAAGATTTCTACATTACTATAATCCAGTGCCAACTGCCAGACACATTAGGAACTACTACAAACACTGCCCATTTAGAACCCATTACCCCTAAACTATACCCATGGAAATCAACACATGTAATCCTAAAAACTCTCGATTTCCCACATATATCCTACTATAGGAACTGACCTAATCTATATCTTATCACCACTATTTGCTTTTATTTTTGTTGGATCGCTTACCATGAGAAGAAACTTTTCCTCTCTCGGAGTGAGCCCTCCTTTTTAATCAATTTTAAAATGACCCCAAACAGGCCATAACCGGACAAAACAATACTTATTGCTGTCCATACCCGTGTCCATAATACACTTTGAAACTTCTATACCAAGCCATATCCAAATATGCAAGGAAAGTGTACTTAGCTTAGTCCAATGCCAAAGAAGGGCAGTGTTTGAAACCCCCAAGCAACGGTGCAAAGTAAGGCCAGCTTCCAACTTCCCGCATGAACCTTGTGTGCACAGGCTGAAGAAGGGTTTCGTCTCCTATTTTGAAGTCGGTTGCGGGCCAGGCTGTTAAGCTACTCCTGGAGGTGGAGAGCGGGAAGTTGGAAGCTGGCCTTACTTTGCACCATTGCTTGGAGGTTTAAAATACTAGATTAGGTCAGTTCCTATAGTAGGATATATGTGGGAAATCGAGAGTTTTTAGCATTTAGAACCCATAGCAAACCCGCCATATCCTAACAGCACTATCAGGACTCACAAAGCACCATACTCTACCAATCAAAAGGCAACACTGCAAATATTAAACCAATACATTTCAGAGAACAAGAATACATGACCTACTGGGGAAAGAGAACAAGTGGCAATGTCAAATAGGAATTACATAAACAGAATACCTCAGCTCAGTTACACAGCTCAGTTTCCCATCTGCCCCTGCAGGCTTAACAGAGACGCGAGGGAGACACTCTCCCTTCGCGACTCTCAAAGCCGGCACGGAAAGGCTCAGCCGTCACGGAGGGAGGGAGGGAGGGATTCAGCTGGGCAGAGGGGGCCCTGCGGGACAGTCCATTCTGCTGCTGCTGCGGCGGCAGCGGCAGCGGCAGCGGTAGCAGCCAGCGTTTTTTTTTTTAAATTTAATTTTGAAAAAAGCAGAATGTTCTTTGTGCGGGGCCCCCTGAAACGCGGGGCCCTGTGCAAAAAACATTCTTGCTCAATGGACGGGCCGGCCCTGTCCTCTCGGCCTGTGGGGATCCAATCTCCCTCAGGCAGATAGGAAGGGGCTTTTCTTCTGCCTGCGGGGTTGGCAGACTGCTGCCATGGACAGACTGCTGCCATGGACAGACTGCTGCCTGACATACTGCAATATTTGGTGGGGCCAGGCCCCATGTGGCCCACCTCTTTTTGACGCCTATGGGAGAAGCAATGCTGTTCCAGCTAGTTATACAGAGTGGTGATTTTCATCAAAAAGACTGCCTTAAATGAAATCCCTCAGCAATGCACACAGCAGTTGAATATCACTGCTATACATAGAGTTGGCAACAGCAAGTGTTTTCCGTGTATATTCAACACTGCTGCCAATCCATATAACGGCATTGAACATGCAGCTGACATTCAAACAAACATGCTTGCCAGTGATTTCAATAATGACCCGATGAGTTTTTAGAATGGATTTGAATATGGCTCAGAGGGAGCATGATACCCCAACTTAGAAAGTCTTTCCCAGGCAAATGGCCCGGCAAGGTTGAAAGAGCAGACTCAGGAGTTAGCAATGGAAGCTAAGGGCACAGATATTGCCAGATGGAGTGTACTAGTATAGGTGAGAGAAGATGTGTAATGACGAGCTACAGAGTGAATGAAGTTTTTGGTGATCAAGAGAAGGTTGAACTGAATGCAGTCCATAAACCATTATTAAAGAGCACTGGGGAAATCCACTGCTTACTCCTGGGACAAGCAGCCTTTTCGGAATCTGACAGGCACTTGTGACCTGGATTGACCACTGCTGGAAACAGGATACTGGGCTTCACTGACCTTCATCTGACCCAGTATGGCATTTCTTATGTTCTTTCTATTTTTTGAAGGAGTAACAACCAATCTACATTTATCCATTTCACTTCATTCATTATTTTATTAGCCTCTATCATATCTCCCCTCCACCATCTATTTTCTAAGTTGGAAAAGCCCTAACCTTTTAAGCCTTTCCTCATAGGGGTACTCTTACATCCTCTTTACTATTTTGATCGCTCTTCTCTACCTTTTCTAATTTTGCTATATCCTTTTTAAGATATGGCAACCAGACGTGCACACAATATTCAAGGTATGGTCACACCATGGAGCAATCAGTGGCATTATAATATCCTTCTTTTCATGCTCCATGCCTTTCTTTATGAGTCCTATCATTCTATTTGCTTTCTTGGCCGCCACTACATACCAGACAGTTTTAACGTATTATCCATGATGCAGCCAAGATCCTTTTCCTGGGTGGTGATTCCTGATGTAGAACCATGAATTGTGCAACCATGGTTTGGATTGTTCCTCCCTAAGTGTATAACTTAGCACTTATCCACATTAAATGTCATCTGCCATTTGGACATCCAGTCTCCCAGTTTATCAAGGTCCCCTTGCAATTTTTTTACAATCCTCTTCTGTTTCAACAACTGAATAATTTTGTGTCCTCTGCAAATCTGAAGCTGTTTAGGAGCCAATGTAATGGCTTGAGGAAAAGGATTATAGCAATGCTGAAGGAAGATAAATTATGCAGCTGCATTTGAATAGATTATCATGGAGGAAGATGGTTCCATAGGAAACCTGCAAGGAGTAGGCTGAGGTAGTGGGAGGTGATGAGAGAATGGATGAGTGTTTTGGGTGAATATGCAGAAAGGAAGGGACCATTTTTAACACTGTTGGAAATGAAGAAACAACATACTCTAGCAGTGTTTAGAATGTGTTGTACTGGTGATTTTCATACATTGACCTATTTAGAATTCTTTTAGCGTGTACAGACTTACAAGACATACAGCAGCCTGTTTGCCAAAATGTAGTAAGCAGTTACCATGAGAGTTAGCATGCGGCACCACTGCACCTAGCTCTGTGCAGGTGGTGCTGCCACACAGGGCACAAGAAAATAGGAGCACATTTGACGTTGCAGGTCTTGGTTCCCCCCACCCCCCTCTTGCTGCCTGCTCTTGCCCCGCTACCGCTACTTTTTGCGTTTCCTCGGCGGCGGCAGCAGCAGAGTGGATCTCTAATTAAGAAAAAAACACGCAGATCTCCCCTATTCCATGACTGCATGTTGGCCCAATCCCTCCCTCTTCTGATGTAGGCTTGCATCAGAGGAGAGAGGGACCAGACCAGCCATTGAAACGCAGATCTTTGCAATTCTGCGCTTGAATGGCTGGTCTGGTCCCTACTTCCTCTGATGCAATGCCAGAGGAGGAAGGGATCAGGCCAACATGTTAGTGTGGAGTCAGAAAGACCCGTGTGTTTTTTCCCTCAATTAGACATCCGTTCCACTGCTGCTACTGCTGCCACCAAGGAGACATGAAAAGCGATGGTGGCAGGGCAAAGGCAGGAAGCGTGGACATGTACATAAGTTATCCTGTTCAATGTAAAGTGTTTCAATTGTTCTATGTAAACCGCCCCTGTTCTCTGGAAGGGGTGGTATATAAAAACTTGTTAACGAAATAAATAAATAAAATAAAATGTAGGTGTGGGTAAAATGGGGAGATGCTGGGCATGGGGAAAATGACAAATGGAGGGGGGGGGGGGCATGCCAGAGGTGCAAGTTGCACAGGGCACATTTATGACATGGTACGGCCCTGGTGCACCGTAACAATTACCACAGGGCCTCTACACTTACCGCATGCTAATATCCACAGTAACTGCTTACCTTGGCAGGAAAGGAGAAGGGCTGGGTTATGGGTGTGAATAGTACATGCAGTTAGTGTATAGTAACTTAACATGCACTTAACTATTACGGCTTAGAGAGCACAGGTACACTTGCCATCTCTACAAGAAGAGATTGTAAGTGCACCTATGCTATCATCATGCAATTATAGCATCCTACCATGCAACTGTAACATGCAATTGTTTAATGAAAACAATCCTAGTTCCATTGAGCAGTACCCTGACCCTCCTCTGTTGAGCCTCCATATCCCCAACTCCCCATGCAGCATCTCCACCTCACACCTGCTTAACCTGATACTCACCACGGTTGTCCTGGTGAGTTAGTGGTGGGCAGGATTGATCCTTGGATGCTTTTGCCCTATTGCCTATCCTTGTTCAAAATGGTGGTTCGACACTAGCAGTAATCTCATGATACTTCTGCTAGGAGTCAAACTGCCAAAAACGCATTATTTAGCAGCCTGACCCCTAGCAGACGCACCACCAGACTATCACTAGGGGTCAGAACTACCAATTTAAACCGAGGCCACAACAGGCCAAGAGCGTCCAAGGATCACTCCTGCCCCACCATTAACCATCAGGCACACTTCAGTAGTGCATCAAGGGGGATGGAGAGTGGAGTTGTTGCTCAGGGGGTTGAGAAGCATTCTGTTAGTGACTGGGGTGTTTTTGTTTAAAGCATCTGGCCACAGTAAATACATTAGCAGATAGCACAGTAAATACATCTGTACCATCTGTCAATGCATTTACTGTGCAATAAGGGGTTATTCTGTCCCATGAATAGTGGGGATGGACATCCCAACAGGACATCTATCCCCGCTATTCATGGGTCTCCCCACCAGCATCTAACTTCCCCGCCGGTTGTATGGGGAAGTTAGACAGGGTGGGGAGGAGGCTGAGTTATGGCGGGCGGTGGGTGGTCACCGGCTCTGGACGTACAGGGCTGATTCTAATGTCGGTCCTGTATGTCCGAGACTAGTGACCTGTACGGGGAAGTTATTCCACCTCTGAGGTGGAATAGCTTCCATAGACATCGGGAATTGGTGGCCTGGGGCGTGGATGAAGCTAGGGGGGCTAAGGACATTTCCCGCAGCCTGACCCTGCCCGTAGGTGGCCAGATAAGGGGTTGGACTGTGGTGAATGCTTTTCAGGAGCCGGCAGCTGGGATCACAGCTTTACAATAGAGCTGTGGTGCCATGGCAACTGAATGCCGCGGTGCCATGACAACTGAATGCCATGGCGCCGTGGCTCCATTGTAAAGCCCTGACTGAGTTAGTCGGGCATGTCCTGTACATGCAAGTTAGGCTGAATCTCAGTCCCAGCCTGCACATACAGGACTGTTCACGATTCTGATCCCGTGGGCCTTCTACGTCCGGAATGGAATCGGGCTATAAGTGTCTGCCCTGTGCAGTAAGTGCAGGGCAGATATCGGGTACACCCCCAACAGTTGCTATACAGGCCAACCGTCACCCTGATAGTTACATGAGAAAAATGGCAGTCCTAACCATGGCCAC
The DNA here is from genome assembly GCA_033557465.1 of Ichthyophis bannanicus. Classification (NCBI taxonomy): domain Eukaryota; kingdom Metazoa; phylum Chordata; class Amphibia; order Gymnophiona; family Ichthyophiidae; genus Ichthyophis; species Ichthyophis bannanicus. The sequence continues at coordinate 207,383,116 of CM066034.1, forward strand.
CTGGTCACATGTGCTTGGGGTTTCATCCTCACTTTCATTAGATAACATATCACTAAGATAATGGGTTCTGCTACAGGATCACTTCTTGCTATTCCATAAATTTAATATTTATTCAAGTTTAACATATATAACATAGTAACATAGTAAATGACGGCAGATAAAGACCAGCATGGTCCATCCAGTCTGCCCAGCAAGATACGGCAAGAGTAGGTGCACCTGTCACTCTGTGCAGGCCACCCCTTCCCATGTCTTTGTTTAGGGGTGGACCCACCACTCCATGTAGGACACCCCTATTTGTTGAGAAGTTAGATGGTTCAGTTTATTTTGTTTTTATCCTGTTGCTGTAAAGGGATCCATTGTACTTGTCCCATGCTGTTTTGAATTCCGTCACCATGTTTGCCCCCACCACTTCCATCGGGAGAGCATTCCAAGCATCCACCACTCTTTCAGTGAAAAAATATTTCCTGACATTGCCTTTCAATTTTCCACCTTGCAGCTTCATGTTATGCCCTCTAGTTTTGCAACTTCCCCGTCTTTGGAAGAGGTTTGTTTGTTCATCGTTCCTCTTTAAGTATTTAAAGGTCTGAATCATATCTCCTCTATCCCTCCTCTCCTCAAAAGTGTACATATTTAGGTCTTCAAGTCTCTTCTCATAAGGTTTCTTACGCAGGCTCCAAATCATTTTGGTTGCCTTCCTCTGAACAGTTTCCAGCCTTTTTACATCTTTTGCAAGATATGGTCTCCAAAAATGAACACAGTATTCCAGGTGAGGCCTCACCAGCGACCTGTACAGTGGCATAAGTACCTCTTCCTTTCTGCTGGTAATCCCTCTTTGTATGCAGCCCAACATCCTCCTGGCTTTTGCCACCGCCTTGTCGCACTGTTTTGCCACCTTGAGATCATCAGAGATAATCACACCAAGGTCTTTCTCCTGAACCATGCACACCAACCTCTCGCCCCCTATTGCGTACATTTCCCTTGGATTTCTGCTACCCAAGTGCATGACGCTGCACTTTTTCGCATTAAATCGTAATTGCCAAGCATTAGACCATTCTTCCAGCTTTTGTAGATCGTTCCTCATGTTATCCACTCCCTCGGGGGAGTCCACTCTGTTGCAAATTTTTGTGTTATCTGCAAAAAGACAGACTTTTCCATTCAGTCCTTCAGCAATATCACTCACAAATACATTGAACAGTGCCGGGCCCAGGACCGAACCCTGGGGCACCCCGCTAATCACCTTCCTTTCATCCGAGTGAGCTCCATGTACCATCACCTTCTGTCGTCTGTCAGTCAACCAATTTCTAATCCAGTTTACCATCTTGGTACCCATCCCCAAGCTACTGAGTTTATTGACAAGCCTCCTATGAGGAACAGTATCAGTTTAAATAATAAAGTCCAAGAAAGTCATGTAAAAAGTAGCCAGTTGCATGCTACATACCCCCAGGAATAAGTACTGGTTTTCTTTTGGACTACCTTAATAATAGTGTAGAGACTTTTCCTTGAGGCATTTCTACAAACCTTTTTTTTAAATCCAACTACACTATCAGCTTTTGCTACATGCTCTAGTAATGAGTTTCAAAAATTAATTACAGTATACATTGAGAGGAAATATATTTTCTCCTTTCTGTTTTAAATATACTGTAGCTTCATGGTGTGCCCCCTAGTCCTTGTAGTGTTTTAAAAGAGTAAGCAATTGATTTGTGTCTACCCTTTCTACTCCTTTCTACTGTCTTTAAAAGTAGTGTATCAAATTAATAAATCTAAACCTAAATAAACTATGGGTTTTTTTTACTAAAGGGTGTTAGCTGGCAACACGTGTTCTGATGCGCACGCTGAATGCACTCTGGGACACATGTTGCTAGCTAGCTCAGGGCCATGACATCTCAGGATGATTCCCACATTGTGTAACCCATGTTGCGGTCCCAAGTGGGCAACACCTTATTGCCCCTTAGTAAAAGGGCCCCTATAATGTATGCACCATCAAAGAACCCAATTAGTAAGGAAGTCCAGTCCCCAAGTTTCATGACTGGAAAAGATGAATCTTTTAGTGGCTGGTACCACATCCCTCTTATGCAAATCAGTAAGCAGGTGGAAGACTAGATCAGAAAGCCATTTCTGGAGTCTACAAAGTGACTTTATCTGACAAGAAACCTGTTTATTGCTCAAGGTCATAAAAAACATTTTCACACCCAATACTTGAGAACACACTTGTACAGAAAATTAAGCAAAAAGGGTTCCCAGCTGTAACATGCCAGGTCTCCAAAGCAAAAATCTCCCCTTAATCTAGATGACCTTGGCAACATCAGGAAACATTGGACTTAAAGTTAAAACATAAATCATCATTATGTCTGAAGAAACACTTAAGCAAAGAATCAGAATCTAAAACAAGAACCTACAATCACAGTAGCAGAGACTGGAGCTTCATCATGGGATGTCTCAAGTATTTCAGAACTATTAAGAAACTCTAGGACATATTTTACTGTAGAGGTTTGTCCCACAGAGCCCACAGCTTCTTTTCACCATGAAAAGATAATATGCTTTAGAAATTAGGAGCATAGCTTTTTCCAGTATCTTCAAAATATCACAGATATTTATTAAATACCTCAAAGCTGGTGTTATTTTTCTGCTTGGAAATACTGGGCCACTAACATGACACTTGATGTTCCTGGGTGTCATCTTAAAGGGGCTGGCATGCTATCAAAGAAATTTGGTCTGGGGCTCCTTCACCCACCCAAAGCTAAGATGGTCCTGAACATACTCCTCATCCTCTGAAGCCTCTTCCCTACTCCTCATAGGCAACCCCTATTTGATAGCTTGACCCCTAGCAGTAGTACAGTACCACAAGACCATCACTAATGGTCAAAAGTGCCATTTTGAACCTGGTGCTGTTGCTGGCAGAAACAGCAGGGGATCACTCATGCTGGTTTCCCCTAGACCACCAAGGATACATTAAGGTAAGTCCAGGGTGGCCTTTAGGGGTTGGGAAGGGTAGTTGGGAGTCCAGGGGGGTGTCTTTGCACTTGATTTTGGAATGTTAGGTGTCAGGAATCTTTGCGGGGGGGGGTCTTTCAATTTGTCTTCAGGAGGTGGGAGAATATTCAGGGTAGGCCATTTAAATTTTGGAGGAGGACCCCTGAACTTGTTGGGTTTTTTTTGTAAACATGCTGGTCCCTTTAAAAATGACTCCCCAGGAGCAGAATAACACAGCCTGCGAGGTAATTGCATGCTGCTTTATGCATTTACTAAGGGAATTAGTAACATACAGTGCTGAGTTACTGAAGGTTAGTGACTTGCAATATTGTACCACAGCTTAGTAACTAGCCCCCTTACTCTGTAAGAATGTGAAAAACATGTTAAAATGATTAACAGTACCTAGGTTCCCATGTGTCAAAGCTGGGACTTGAACAGGGCTACAGTGGTGTTGAATGGCCCAGGACAAAGTTAAGACCTACTGTACTTGAATGTAGCGACATGAATTTCTGAGAAAGGCATGAGCAAAATCCAGTTCCCCCTTTTCCCCCTTAAAGGCCATGTTTTTCTAAAAGACTAAAGCCCACCACATCTGCAAAGCAGCCTGAGAGAGGGCTGCATTAGGAGAACCCAGAGTGATTTGGAGAGCCATGGTACAGCATTGTGCCTGGAGTCGGTGCAGAGGGTTGCTACTAAAATGATTAATGGGCTTCATTATAAAGCATATGAGGACAGACTTAAGGATCTTAATATGTACACCTTAGAGGAAAGGCGGGATAGAGGTGATATGATTGAGATGTTTAAATACCTCCGTGGCATAAATGTTCAGGGAGAGAGCCTCTTTCAACTGAAAGCAAGTTCTGCTACGAGGGGACATGGGATGAGGGTGAAGGGAGATAGATTCAGGAGTGATATGCGGAAATATTTCTTTACAGAAAGAGTAGTGGATCCATGGAATAGTCTCCCAGTGGAGGTGGTAGAGATGAGGACAGTAACTGAATTCAAAAAAGCATAGGACCAACACAGAGGATCTCTAAAGGTAAAAAGTGGACTGTTGTAGTTGTTGTTATGGAAGGACAGACTAGATAGGCCATGTGGTCTTTTTCTGTCATCATGTTTCTATGTTTCTATGTTCTGGGAGTGGAACTAGGCCATGAAAGAAGCAGGGTTGGGAGGCCATGAATCGTGGCACACAGCTGCAGCACTGGCCACACAGTATTGCATTTTGAAAAGCCATTGTTTGTGGCTGTAGCCTAGGCCGTGTTTGTGCAAAATAGTGCTGCTGGGTCCAGATCTGAGTGGCGTTAGTTTGCATGTAAATTTAAAGCAGTGGGCACCCTCAAAAGCAAAAGAAGGCTTTAGAGTGACACCACAATATGGAGAAAACAACTGGACCATCAGATTTAAAGAAGCCATATCAATATAAAGCACAGATTATGGCATTGAGTCCCAAAGAGCAGGAGTTCCCCCATGGGAGAGGGGAGCAAGAAAGGGCCAGAACTCTGACTGAGAAACAGCAGCAGTGGCAGCTAGCTGTGGGAGAGGCTATAAAAATGAATTTTAAAGGATTTAAAATTGATGCAATGCTGCTTAAGGGGTATCACTGGCAGAGACACCCTTTGGAGATACTAAACCTCTTGGGTCTTAGGAAAACCCTGAAGCAGTTTTTAATTTTATTTTTGGAAGGTTTCAGGAATTTTTGAATCATTGGGCTTATTAATTGGATCAGTAGAGTAACACTAATCATTAAGAACAATATTCAAAGGTACCAACCAGTATTTCAAGCTGAGCAGTTTAGAATGTTACAATACCCAAGCTAGAAGGGAAGCCAAAGTACAATGCCCCATTTGTGGAGTCATGGAAACACCATGGTGACCACCAAATGGGAGGGGGACAGCAATGCTTTCCTCCTAGTAACATAACTGTTTACAGTGGAGGAGAATTACTAGGGACAGTCAAAAAGGGCAGACCTCGTTTCAGATGTTGCATGCCCAAATTTAGAATCGCAAGTAAAGTATGACAGAAAGTTGATCCTGTGGTATAAATGGTGTGAATGCGTTAACAATAATTAATTAGAGTGGCCTGTGACATGTTAGCTACTTTATGCTTACTAGAGGGAGAGTGACTGGAATTCCTGATTCTAGAAGCTGAACTCTATATATTAACCAGAAATAATATTTGGCTTTAAAAAAAAACCTCGATTGAGCTTTCCTATTGCAAACTTGGCTGTTAGCTCAGGCCCTACCTGTGAGGTGCATCCTCATCAAACAGGCAAGCTGGATAAGCCCCAGCTGTAATTGGGCTATATCAGAGCTTAAAGCTTGCTGTTCAGGACATACTGTTCTAAAATTGCAGGTAAGTTTATAATGAGCGAATGACTCTTAAGAGTAGTGAATGACTGAAGAAGAAGAAACCTCCACAGATGTATGGTGATCTCAAAATAGTTAGCTGAAAGCAATTATCCTTTGATTTTATTTAGATAGGGACAGTATAATGACTTGGTAGGCCTGTAAAGGCTCAGTCACATCAAGGCAAATTAAAAAAAAAAGTTCAAGTAACTTCTAGTTAGTTTTGCTTTATTGAGGGTTTTTTTAGATTAGGCAGTAGAGATACATCACATGAAGAGATGGTTAAGACAACGGACGGCAATGATGAAGACAGGATTTTGAACATTATAAAATAACTGCACACAAATGTACTTTACATACACCTGCTAGTTGCAAAACTGCTAAAAATAAGGTAAAATATTCAGCAGAACAGAGAGAAAGACTATTTTCCTTAGGATATGGAACTTTTTTTTAAACTTATTGAAATACTGAAGAGGTATACACACATGGAGCTCGATTCCATAACATGCACGTCCGGCCCACAGACAAGTCTAAATGAAAAATGGGCTCCCTTTGACCCTAAGTCTTTATGCGCAGGTCTGGTAAGGTCAGGGACAGAGACGTGTTTGGCACGGCACACCCAAACCCCAGGTCACAGGTATACATAGCAAGTGGCATTGACGTCCCTGCTCTTGGCGAATTCTTAAAAGATGTATGACTATGCTGCTGCCCATCTCCATGCAGCCACGCCTTCTCAGCTAAAATGTGCATCCCCGAAGCTGCTCCTCACACTAATGGTGTGGTGCCCATGACAAGTACCCATGAAAACAGATGATACAGATGTGCTGATGCAAAACAGACCATATAGCTAGTCCTTTGCATGACCAGGATACTGCAAGGTGATCTCTGTGCACTCAGAGATGTTACAACAGCACATAGAAAGTGATATGAGCATCCTGACATACCTTGCAGCACAACATACATGGCAGTAGGTGAACATTTTAGTTGTGCTTGCATTTGTCATCTCTGACAATGGTTTGTACAATGCTATGTACCAGAAGAAATCAGAAATGGTCCTCTACAGTTAAATGTCAGAGCATATCTCTGACATGAAATAGGGACCCTCAGATTGAGAGAATGCACCAGCACAAACGGCACCACTGGATGTCCAAGGGCACCAGCATCTGTCTATACAAATGTGCACATTTATGAGACCGCTGATGGTGCTGTGTGCCCTGTTGCATGCACTCATTCTGAGGATCCTTTATCACTGACAGGGATATGCTTTGACATTTAGCCATAGAGACCTCGTTCTGCTGTATCCTGGCTGACCACACTAGCACTTGGTCGCACTGCGGTCAGTCCAATGGACCAGGTACTGACCAGGCACTGATGTCCCTCTGAAATCGCAGTTGCACATACCAGGTCCCCCCATGCATCCCTCTAACTACACACACACACGCACATTCTCACTTGCAGTAACACAAAACATACATCTGCACTACAGATGCTCTGCACCTCTAGAAAACAGGTGGTATAACATGATGGCATGGGCCCCAGGGCTACTGATCTGATCTGCGTTTCTCACCCACACATGCATTCATCCTATACTCACCCACATCCAATTCCTACATCAACAGTTCCACTTTTCGGATGACAGGGAATGTTAGGGTGCCCTAGATCACCTCCTCTAGCTCACATAACAATTGTCACCATATCCGAAATAATCATCATTGCACGTCAGAATATTTCTGTAGGGGTATTTGGTAATCTGTCTTAACCATACAACCTTCCCACACCTCTGCATTCTGCTCTTTATAACTTCATCCTGTGGTCTTTCAGACTGCAGACACACCGGTTCACAATATCTTTGTCATAGCCACTCATCTCATTGGGACATATTGCAGAGCAGAGCAGAAACGTTTCTAATTCCAGGTCTTATTCCATGTTTCCACTGGTATAAAGTGGATGTCCATGGGAAACGCACAGAATGTACACGAGCCTTTCCTGAATACACATTACACGTTTCCGCTGCTGACCATGCCCCGTTCAACTCCCTCCTACCCACATTCTGAGATCCCCGTACTAGCACTGTATACGTGGAGGGCCACGGGTGTATCAGAATATGGTCATAGATGTTTTCACTAAAAAAATGTCTACGCCACATGTCCAAGGGCTTATTCCTGTTCCAGAATGGCCTCCGTATGGAAATACACACACATATAGAATTACATATAGTATATACCTATTTTCTTCAGGTAGTACAGTAGATAGTTTTGGTTCTGTAAGAAAAAAGAATTGAAAGATAATACAAAGTATGAATGCTTTTAGTAAAGAGAATATAAAATATAACTGAAAGTGAACTAATTAGAAATATGATATGGCTTCTGTGGTGAAATGTATTAAGTGCACCTGTGCTATCTACAGTGGTGGAGAGTTGCACATAGTAACTTAAAATGTGCCAACGACTAGAGGTGTCTGCAGCTGTATTCTACCCATTCACCACTCTTTTCCTGCCTCCTGCTGCACAGTTACTGAAGGAATTAGTACATGGTAATTACTGAGGCCATGCAGTATCTGTTTATTGCACTTCAGTAAAACTTAGAAAACTTAGAAACATAGAAACATTACCGCAGAAAAAGACTACATGGACTATCTAATCTGTCCTTCCATATCAAATACTAAAGTCCCTTCTTTTCCTTTAGAGATATTCTGTGTTTGTCCCATGCTTATTTGAATTCAGATACTGTCCTCATCTCTACTACCACCACTGGGAGACTATTTCATGCATCTACCACTCTTTCCGTAAAGAAATGTTTCTGCATATTACTCCTGAGTCTATCCCCTTTCACCCTCATTCTATGTCCCCTCGTAGCAGAGCTTACCTTCAATCAAAAGTGATTTTCCTCTTGTGTATTTATGCCACAGAGGTATTTAAATGTCTCTATCATATCTCCTCTATCCCACCTTTCCGCTAAAGTATACATATTAAGATCCTTAAGTCTGTCCCCATATGCTTTATAATGAAGATCACTAATCATTTTAGTAGTCACCTTATGCACTGATTCCAACCTGTTTATATCCTTTTGAAGGTGTGGTCTCCAGAATTGCACACAATACTCCAAATGAGGTTACACCAAAGACTTATACAGATGCACTATCACCTCTTTTTTTCTGTTGGTCATTCCTCTCCCTATGCACCCAAGCATCATTCTAGCTTTTGCTGTTGCCTTTTCTATCTATTTAGCTAATTTAAGATCGTCAGACACAATCACGCCCAGGTCCTGCTCTTCTTTCATGGACAGAAGTACCGTTTCCATAGATTTTTGCAGCCTAAATGCATGCCCCTGCATTTTTTAACATTAAATCTCATCTGCTAAATTCTTAACCATTCTTCAAGTTTAGCTAGATCCCTCCTCATGTTATCTACTCCTTCTTGGGTGTCTACTTTATTGAAGATTATGGTATCATCTGCAAAGAGGCAAACCTTACCCAACAGTTCTTTCACAATAACACTAATAAAGATGCTAAAAAGAATCGGACCAAGGACAGATTCCTGCGATACACTACTGGTAACTTCCTTCTCCTCAGAGTGAGCTCCATTTCCTTGTACCCTTTGTCATCTCCCACTCAACCAATTTCTAACCCAGTCAGTCAATTTAGGATCCATCCCTAGGTTGCTCACTTTGTTTATAAGTCACCTGGGGGGAACGGTATCAAAGGCTTTACTGAAATCGAAGTACAACACATCTAGGACTCTTGCTCGGTCCAACTCCTTGGTAACCCAATCAAAGAAATCAATCAGATTTGTCTGACAAGACCTGCCTCTGATAAACCCATGCTGCCTTGGATCCTGCAATCCACTGGTTTCCAGAAACCTCACTATCCTCCCTTTTAGCAGAGTTTACAATCATTTACTCACCACAGAGGTTAGACTAACCGGCCTATAGTTTTTAACCTCAAGCTTAAGTCAGCTTTTGTGTGAAGGGACCACATGTCTTCTTCTTTAAACCCTAGCTGGCATTTGGAGAGAAGGCTGTCTTCTTAGCCAATACGCTGCTGTAGGTGCCACTGGATTCCGTGTGTTGCTCACAATATGCTTCCAACCTTGGCGATCAGTGGCAACATTTCTGGCCTCATTGATGGTCAGTCATTGATTTCTTAGGTCTTCCTCAATTTGTTTGAGCCACATTTTCTTTGATGCTGCTCATTGAACCCTCCAGTGGACAAGTTGCTCTTGCAAGAGGAGTTTGTATGGCAGCCAACTGGTGTTCATTCTGCAAACATGGCCAAGCCAGTGCAGTCTGCCTTTTTGGATTTGTTCTTCGACTGAGTATTGATGGTTGCACCTTGTCCAAATTGTCTCGTTTTGATGGCAGTCATGAAGAGAGACACCCAAAATCTGTCTCAGTCATTGCATTTGAAAGACTTAGAGTTTGTGCAAGTCAGGTTTCAGCAGGCCATGTTTCTGATCCGTACAGGAGAATTGGCAGGATCAGCATTTGGAAGAGGCGAATTGTGGTCTTGGTGGAGATATTGGCTTTCTTCCAGAGATACCATTTGAGTGAGGTGAATGCTACTGTTGCCTGGCCAATCCTGCTTAGGACTTCAGTGGTGGATGGCATCCTTCATCTCCTCTACCAACGATCCCAGGTATTTGAATTCTTGGACCCGCAAAATTTAAATTCCTTAAAGGTGAACAATTGCCTGTGATCTATCTATGGCCATAACTTTGGTCTTGTCCACATTGATTCTTACCCTCCAGCTGTCTTTAAACACTATTGCAACGAGGTCTCAGACTTTTATCAAGCATTCATTCAAACAGCAAAAGCTTGAATTAAAAGCTTATTTATCGCATCAACGACCTCATAATGTTGCTATATAGTGTTGAACTTATCTTATTTTATTCTTTTTTTATATATACCAAAATGGTGCTTATCTGAAAACCATTGTTGGTCTCTTAGTACGTTTCTGAAGTGCTTTCTGAAAACCAGTTGATAGTCTCCCAACGCCTAACTCTGGCGCCCGTGCGTTTCACTGGTCGTTTCTTCAGGGGTTTATTTCATGCGTCTATATGCACTGTCTGAATTGTCCAACCTGCCAACAACAGTAACATGATTTAATCTGGCTTTCATTTGTAACTTGTTATTTATTTATTTATTTAACTTATATACCGTGCTCTTTAATATCAATGCGGTTTACATGTAACATATTTGTGCAGTGCAGGGGACCTGCACTGAACTTACAATATAACAGGGGGTCTTGTACAGGATTCAAACAGGGTAACTATATACAAATTAATTATTAACATATGTACATGGTTCATTCAACTATTTACATGTTGGCTCCGTTGTGTGCGTGCTGTTAGTGGGATGGGTGTGGTACTATTTGTCAGGGGGATCGGTGTTTGGTGGGCTAGGTTTCTGTGTTACGTGGAGGTTGCATGGAGGTTGTTTGCATGAGCTCCTTGACGTGGCTGAGAGTGGGAGGTGTCCTGGGTCCACATAGTACTGTAGGAACAGGTGGTGTTTAAGTGCCCTCCTAAATTGGGAGAGGTCACTTATGGCCCAGATAGCCGGAGGTAATTTCCAATGTGATCTGACTATATTACTTTTTTCATCTATCAGGACAAAACATATTTTTTAAGAGGCCATACAACTTGTCAGTCTTCATATGTTGTGTACGGTATCCTTTACCCATGTCAGCTAATATATATAGGTAACACAAATCGTTCGTTCCAGATCCGCATGCAAGAACACTGTAGCAAAATAAAATGTCAAAGAAAAGAAGCACCTATCGTGGAACACTGTTTGAATTTTGATCATACCTTTGAAGATCTCCGATGTTTCTGTATTGAACATGTTGCTGAGGGTATGGGGGCCTGGTCAAGAGACCAACTACTTTTATTTAAGGAACAGAGATGAATCTTTAGGTTACGAGCGGTGTATCCAATGGGCCTCAATTCCCAAATAGACTGGCATGCCTGTTTGGAGTAGGATGGCAGACTACCTTAAGAGTTTAATTAGATTCATTCTCACTCTCGGATATATTTGAGGAGAGTAGTGTTCCGCATGTCTAGCGTCTCAGTAACTGAAATACGATCTTTTCTCAGCCAGATGAAAAGGTGAGCAGAATTTGTCAGTATATTGCAGTATCTTTGGTCAAGTGGGGAAAACATAACAAAACAAACATTTATAAAGAGAACAAGTTACAAATGAAAGCCAGATTATATCGTGTTACTGTTGTTGGCAGGTTGGACAATTCGGACAGTGCATATAGACGCATGAAATAAACCCCTGAAGAAACGACCAGTGAAACGCACAGGCACCAGTGTTAGGCATTGGGAGACTATCAACTGGTTTTCAGAAAGCACTTCAGAAACGTACTAAGAGACCAACAATGGTTTTCAGATAAGCACCATTTTGGTATATATATAAAAAGAATAAAATAAGATAAGTTCAACACTATATAGCAACATTATGAGGTCGTTGATGCGATAAATAAGCTTTTAATTCAAGCTTTTGCTGTTTGAATGAACGCTTGATAAAAGTCTGAGACCTCGTTGCAATAGTGTTTAAAGACAGCTTGGTTGTAATATTTTGCTCTCCATGTTAAGATTTAGAGCTGTAAACCATCAAATTATTACTGTGCAGTATTTTAGGCTCTATAAGGTGTCTACACGTGGTTTTGTTTGATACACATTGATTCTTAGGCTGTAAGATTGGGTGATGCAGGCGATATGGAAAAGGATGTCGGTGGCCTCTGCATCCATGTCAGCAAATATAGCACTGTCATGTGCGAACATCAAATCAACCAGGAAGTTGTTTACACCGTATTGGACCCCACATCTGTCCTTAAATGTTTTCCTCATTATTGCGTCGATATTGAAAAGCAGGGATGAGGCGACATCTCCCTGGCGGACTCCAATTTGGATAGAAATTCCTTGGATAGCTCATTTCAGATCCGCATGCTGCTGGTTGAGCCATTGTATGATGCTCAGAGAAGTTGGATGATCTTCAGTGGCACTTGTTCGTTCTCTAGTGCCCTCCATTCAAATGCGGATTTAAAGTCAATGAAGACGATAATGGCTCGCTTTCCACACCTCACCAGTTAATGAATAGTGAATATTTGATCGGTGCAGCCCTGATATGGCCTAAATTCTGCTTGCTCTTTTTGGCTGGTCTGTTCACAATGTTCCTGCAGCCTTGATTGTATGATTTTCATGCACACTTTGCTAACAATTGAAAGGAGGCTGATGCCACGGCAGTTCTTACATTCCTTGCTATCACTTGTCTTTAGGATTGGCATAATGATGGCTTTCTTCCATGTGCCTGATGAGTGTTAGAAGGGCGTGGAAGCCTTTGCAACAGGATGTCTCCCCCAGCTTTGATCCTTTCGGGAGTAGCTGGTCCACTCCGGGCGTCTTTCCATTTTCCAATGATGTTATTGTACACTTTACTTCATTGACTGTTGGTTCACCATCGAGGAATGAATTCTCCAGTAGGTCAATGGGTGGTGGCTCTGGTGGTGGTCCCTGGAGCGGATCGTGGATGTATAGCTATTGGAAGAATTCTTTCCACCTTTGCGGACATTCACAAAGGATCTCACAAAGGTGCTGTCTGCTTTCTTGATGTTGTCATTGGTCGATTTGCTTTTGCCACTCAGTCTCCTAAGGGTCTAATACAGGGTACGATACTCATGCCTGGATGCTGCTTCTTCCAGTTTGGCTGCAACACCATTCCAGTAGGCTTCTTGTTCCGCCTTCATCTTCTGTCTGACCTCTTTTTTCAGTCTCTGATACTGCTCGAAGTCAACATGTTTGATTCATTTCCATTTATCCACCAGATCCAGGCACTCATCCAAAATCCATGGCTCTGTCCAATGATGTATGGGTGGGCACAGAGGGGTGGCGCATTCCTGGATGGATTCCGATATCTGCTTTTCTTCTGCATTGACACCATCCGATGGTTCCAGTGCTACAAATTTGTTGGATAGGGAGATTTGCAATTCTTGTCGGAGTGCCAGATCCCTCAGACAAGCACAGTTCAGTTTGGCTGGTGGAGGTGCCTTTCGCTTTGCCTGTTGTAATAACAGCTGTACCTCTGCATGGACAAGGTAGTGGTCAGATCCACAGTCAGGTCCCCTCATTGTAAGTATATATTTGAGTGATGATTGGAATCAAGAGCTGATCAAGATGTAGCATAGGACAGTGGACCACATGTGCTTTTCTCCAGTCCTCTGGGACTACTCCCGACTCTAAAGAAGCATTGAAAAGGTCAGTCAGAGGAACGTCCCCAAGTTTCTTCAATATTCTCAGACATATCTCATCCGGTCCCATCGTTTTGTCTACTTTTAGTTTAGCTAGTTCCTCATAAACACAGTCTTCTGAAAATCATTCAAGATCCCTGTCACTTCTATTCCTATTTGTGGGTGTGTTCTAGGTCCTGCTCCTGGCCCTTCATCTATGAACACAGAACAGAAATATTTGTTAAACAATTATGCTTTACCCTCATTAGCTTCTACATAATCCTTCCCTTCAACCTTGAGTCTGACAATGTCACTTTTGCACTTCCTTCTCTCACTAACATATCTGAAAATTGTATTATCCCCCAATTTAATTCCACTGACTATTTATTCTTTTTGTATCTTTGCTTTCTTGACTACTTTGCTAGCTTCTCTACATTTTTCCAAATATAGATGTTTGTCTTCCTCTCTCTGTGATCTCTTGTATTTTATGAAGGCCACCCTCTTTTTCTTGAAGTTTTTCTTTGTAAATGTTTGAAAATCATTTCCCAATTTCTGTACAAGATGTATTCTTGGTATACATTGTAAAACTTGTATAAATATAAAATCAAATAAAAAACATCCCCTTTCAGTTTTGCCCATTGCTTTTCTACATCCCCAAGCTGTTCCCATCCCACTAATGACTCCTTGAGGTATTGCCTCATCTTGGCAAAGTTAGTTTTCCTAAAGTCTAAGATCCTTGCTTTTGAATGGGTTTTATCAGCCCTAGTCCTATTACTGAACCACACCTTCTGATGATCACTTGTTGTGAGATGATCTCCTACTGTAATATCAGAAACACTTTCCCCATTGGTAAGCATTAAGTCCAGTATGGCCTCTTCACGTGTGGAATCTGTAATCAGTTGCCAGAATAGTGCTCCCTGTAGAGAATCTAAGATCTCTTTACTTCTAGATGACACTGCAGCAGGGATGTAACAAACAACATCTGGCATATTGAAATCACCTATTAGTAGCACTTCTTCTTTCATGGCAATACTGAGTATATCTTCTGTTAAATCCTTGTCCACTTCTTCTCTCTGTGAGGGGGATCTGTATATCACACCAATGCAAATGGATTTCCCTTTCCCTCTTTCTAGTTTAACCTACAGTGCCTCCTTGCTCCCTTTTAAGCCCTGTAATTCTATAGCTTTAATATTATTTTATACAAATAGTGCCACTGCTCCTCCCCTTCTTCCTACCCTGTCCTTCCTGAATAAAGTATAGCCCGGCATAATTACATCCCAGTCATGGTTGCCCATGAACCATTTCTCTATAACCGCCACTAAATCCAAGTCAGCCTCTTCCATTAAAGCCTCAACATCGGGATCTTATTTCCCATGCTATGGGCCTTTATACACATCACTTTCCAGATGTTGCCCCTTTTACCCATTTCTACAGAGATATTTAATGTTTCTCTTACCTTGGGGTTTTCACTTATTTGGGGGCCTTCTTCACCCATTCCCAATGAATTTACTTAAAAATCCTCTTCAGTAGGTCAGCCAGTCTGCTGTGGAAGATACTTCGACCTTTCTTGGACAGATGGACACCATCTCTGCTCTGCAGCCCATGGAACATTATCCCATGGTCCAGAAAACCAAAATGCTCTTAATGACACCATCCATGCAGCCATGCATTCATCTCCAAGATGAGAGCTTCTCTGCCTCGGCCCTTAGAGGGAGGATTGAAGAGAACAGCACCTGTGCACCTATCTGCTTCACCCTCTGTCCCAGAGCCATGAAGTCACTTTGTATATGCTCAGAGAGATAACTAGCAGTATCATTTGTGCTGACATGGATGAGCAATATAGGATAATAGTCAGTAGGTTTGAGGAGTCTCAGCAAACTCTCCATAACATCTCAGATTTTGGCACCTGGCAGACAGCACATCTCTCTGGGCATCAAGTCTGGTCAGCAAATGGATGCCCCAGAACCCCTCAGGAAGGGAGCCACTAATCACCACTACCCTTCACTTCCTTGTGATAACTGATTCTGCAACTTTGGGATGTTCGAGCTCTCGTTCTTCCCTTTCCTTAGATGTTTTCACCTCCTCCACTTCCAGGGCCACGTACTAGTTCTTTAGTCCATGGGCTACAGGAGTTGGATTGTTGATTCTGCAGGCTCTGGTGACTATTGTCCAACTCTCTTCATTCTGTAGCTTCCCATCTTCACCTCTGTCTGACAGCTTGGATGTTTCAAGAAGCATCTCGTCAATGTACTTTTCACTGTCTCAAATGCTTCTCAGCCTTGCTACCTCTTTTCTGAGCTGCTCCACTTGTTTTATGAGTGCTTCAGCTTGCAGGCATCCTACACATGGAATCGGTCCTTCAACTGGCACCAGGCTCTCTGTCTGGACAGAGGCAGAAACTGTAATGGGGGCGACAGCTTTGGCAATATGATATTTCTCAGCCATCTTGCAGTTGGTGGAGCTTTGGCACCTGTTGAAGTAGAGACCTACCAAAGACCCTAACTTTTCTTCAGCTGTCCCTTAAGAGAAAAAGCGATTCGCCTCTTTTATGTGTGTTCTAACAGCGCTGTTCTATGTTCCTGTGTGTAGCTAATTGGGGAGTTTCCCTATAAAGCAAGAATTATCACATGGGATGTGTGGGAGCTGGGGTGGGTAGGGAGGAATCTAACCCCTGATAAGGTTAGTGACTGCAAAGAAAGCGCTCTGAATGGAAAGCTGGAAAAAGAAAACAATGAACTCTAATAGGCAGAGCTTTACAGAACACCACAAAAAAATTCCCCTTTTGCAATGCAGAAAAAGATTTAGGGCCTAAAATTGAATTGAGCTGGCTTTGCACTGCTAAGGCGCATAGCTGTCCCTGCCAACCTCTAACCCTGGAAATTCAATCCTGGAGGGGGGTCATATGCAGCCCCAGCATTGAATATCCAGTATCACCGCCCATGCCCCGCAGCCGCAGAGGTTAACTGGGTAGTGGTGATATTGCACCACTGCCCTGTTAGCTCCTGCAGGTAAAACTAGGCCAGCTTTTGCTTTGCCTAGTTTTACCCACAGGTCACTACTGGGTAGTGGTGCAATATTGCCGCTACCCGGTTAACGACTGCCACCACCTCTGCTCCATCCTGGAATGTCCATGACACAACCTAATGCTTAAGCGGTTAACCATATTAGTGTCACTGAATATCCGGTTCAGTGGCATTTACACAGTTTACAGGTCTGTAAATCGTGTAAATACCTTTCGAATACCGGGCCCTTAGCTTTTAAGACCAAAACTCCTTTAAGAGCTTTCAAGCAGACAGCTTGTATTTAAAAGCCACACAGTATTACCTTATTTGCAATTGAGACCATGTTAGGAATGCCAGTATTTGCAAGGGCCTGTAGACCTTTATACAGTACAACACACAGCTGCCTAGCTCATTTGCAAGTTAATCAAGGACCACTAACATTTGAGGAGGTCAGTGGCTGCAAAGAGCTTGCTCTGATTGGAAAACTGGAAAAAGAAAATAGTGAACTCTAATAGGCAGAGCTTTACCCAACACCACAAAAAAATTCCCCTTTTGCAATGCAGAAAATTTTTTAGCTTTCACCCTTTTTAGAGATCTTAGGCAGAGAACTTGTATTTAAAAGGCACACAGTATTACCTAGCTTGCAATGGAGACCTTGTTAGGAATGTGAGTTCTTGCAATCCCTGTATACCTTTATATAGCACATAGCTGCCTAGCTCCTTTGCAAGCTAATCAAGAACTACTAACACCTGATGACAGGGCCGGTGCTACCCAGTAAGCCGGGTAAGCGTGGCAGGAGGGGGCTGGCGGTGTTGGGCGGCGCCATCACTAGTTGCCTGCCACCCACCGCTTCAAAAATGAAAGCAGCAGCGGGAACATTTCTCTGTTCCCATGGCTCTGCTAACTTTTAAACTGCTGGGTCGCGGAGTTTCTAATAGCAAGAATAAGCATTTCCTGATGCACACAAGTCTACATATTTTTGTTTTTACTTTAGTTTGTGGTCACTTATTCTGTACTTGGTGAGAGTCTGTGTTCTGAGTGTATGACCAAGGCCAGGTGTTTGTACGTACGGATCTGTACTGTACTAATTTGACTTGTACAGCTTTTCAAATAGGTGTATGGAGGTTTTGGGGCCCATTGCAGTATTTGTAGTGCTGCTTTTTTCTGGATTGGCTCCTTATTGTATGAGTTTTGGAAGTGTATGCTGGTATGTTATGGTAGATTTGAATTTGTAGATTTTCAGTGACTTTTGCACTGTTTTATATTAGTTCACAATATGCCTGGCACTGGAGAATGTTTATGTTGTTGTTAGTGAGATGACCAGAATCAGATTTATTTATTTATTTATTTTGGACTATCACAGTCTGTTTGTATGATGCTAAGTACTGTATTTACTGCTAAGTATTTTTATTTTGGTTATGCATTTGCTCTTTTGCTGCAATTTTCTTACCACACTGGATTTGAAGGAGAAATACTAATATCGCTTGAAAAGAGTTCACAAAGCAGTTTTAGGGAAAAGGAGGATAGGGTGCAGCCAACATTAATAATAATAAGGGAGGGGCACTGATTTATAGGTTGCAGGGGGGTGCTAGAAACCCTAGCACCGTCCCTGCCTGATGAGGTCTGTGGCTTCAAAGAGCTCACTCTGAATGGAAAGCTGGAAAAAGAAAACAATGAACTCTAATAGGCAGAGCTTTACCCAACACCACAAAAAAATCCCCTTTTGCAATACAGAAAAGGATTTATCTTTTAAAAATGAAGACCAAACCCCCCTAGAAAAGGGCCCTTAAGTACAAGAAGGCATCTTTTAAACTCCAGGAAACACACTGAACTGCGGAAGAAGATCACATGGCGTGAAATAGCATTTCTTATTTATTTTGTTTGATCACAAAGTAGATTATAGGAGAAAGTCTGGTATGCCCTACATCCCCCAATTTCATAACTATGGAGAGGTGAACTGTTATATTTAAGGAAAATTAAACAGATAGTCTCTCATACCTGGCTAAAATTTGTTAGATTTTCTTCACATATCCAACAGAAAAATTGGTTTCCTGAAAAACAAAGAAAATTGAGAGGAAGTTTTAGGAAAGAATCAACTTAGAGAAAGAAATGTGTCTAAGGAAATTTCAACGATACCTAATTCATTGTAGAATGTAATAGTTTTATCTTTAGGTTTTGAAAATAGTTAAAAATATTTTTAGGAAAAGTGATTAAAATAATAAATGAAAGAAAACGTGTTAAAGACGAGAGAGAGAGATTTCAAAAAGAATTGTATAGAAAAGTGTAAGTTATCTGTTAATTCATTTGTCTAATTCCACGAAAGCACATTTTAGAAGGGCCGTGTTTGATGAAACTTAAGATGTCCAAGTCCAATCATCCAAAATGCCCTGGGAGGAGCATCAGATAAATGTCTTCATCAAAACATGAAGAAATGGGGATGTGCTGAATAATGAGTTGGACATATGCAAGTTGCCACCTGATTTTAGAAATTTGCATGTGTCCAATATGGACTGAGGTGGGCTAGACAACATAAATGTACTGCCATTATTTTATTTATTTAACTGTCTCTTTATACCGCTTTTCACCAGGTCAAATGGTTTACAATTAATTACGATGGTATTTCAGAAAGGGTGCATCTATACCATGTCACATATACATTCTAGACTGCCATTTGGCAAGAAGTGCGGTAGCCAAGAAAAAAGTCTCTTTATTTACCTACAGTTTTATTTTAATAGCCAAAACAAATACTTTTTTGCTGCTTATTTGTGCCCAGGAGCTGGTATAGCCTTGTACATTTCCGCTGGTATTTCAAACATGTGGTGGCATTGTGAAATCGGGCACACATATTTATATTTGTAGGCATGTCCCAGACATACCTCTGCCAGGACACCATGTGACCTGGACGTGATCGTGGAGGGTAATGCAAATTCAGGCCTTTCTAAAATTGGTTTGGGGACATGTATGAAATCATGAATAGGATTTCTACAATAACCCATAGTGAGCTTGAAGGATTTTAGATTGGTGCTTGTACCAAAAGAGTTAAAGTATACAGCTCTGCAATATAATTTTTAACTATTATTTATTGACATTGGGCCCGATATTAAAAAAAAGCTGAGCACCTAAGTTTAGGCTCCTAAGTTAGGCTCCTAAATTTGTACCCAATTTTCATCCACACTTAAGGGCAAGTTTACTAAAGGTTAATATGCGTTAATGAACTTAATGCACAATAATCAAATTAACGTGTGTTAGGTGCCACTGCAACTATAGAAATAAAATGGTTCTGGGCACTTAACACACATTAACTTTATTAATGCGTGTTAAATCCTTTAGTAAACCTTTAGTTAAATCTTTAGGAGTTCTGGTTTTTAGCTGAAAATTCATCCTAACGTATGCTGCTAAATTTAGGCCTGCCATTCATTTGCATAGATTTATGAAGCACTATCACCTCCTTCTTCCTGCTGGCCATTCCTCTCCCTATGTACCCAAGCATCCTTCTGGCCTTTTGCTGTTGCCTTTTCTACCTATTTAGCCACCTTAAGATCATCAGAAACAATCACCCCTAGTCCCAGTCTTATTTTGTGGACATAAGTACATCACCCCCTATATTGTACCACTCCCTTGGATTTTTTCAGTCCAATGCATGACCTTGCATTTTTTAGCATTAAATCTCAGCTGCCAAATTCTTCACCATTTTTCAAGATTAGCGAGATCCCTTCTCATGTTATCTCTTCTGTCTCCCGCCGGTCCTTATACCACCTCCGTCAGATTCATACCATCCGTCCTTTCCTCACTCTGGCCTCCTTGATTACCCTCCTTTTCTCCCTTGTTGTCTCTAGGATTAGTTATTGCAAAGTCATCTATGCTGACCTTCCTCAATATAGTCTCAATAGGCTTAAATTGCTCCTCAGATTTTCCTCCTGTTTCAACCATATCTCTCCATTACTTACTCGCCTACACTGGCTCCCAGGGCCCTACAGAATCTGATACAAAATTCTTACCTTTGTCTACAGGACCATTCATACCTCCACTCCTCAGTGCCTCGCAGACCTTCTTCACCAAGATGTCCCATCCCGGCTGTTACACTCCCTCCATAACCACCGGCTAATACATCCCTCTGTTTCATTAGCTCACCTTGAATGCACCCACTGTTCCACTTTCTGTTTCCTTCACTCTGAGTCCTCCTTTCTCAGATTCAAAGCCGCATTGAAAACCCACCTCTACCAACTGACTTTCAAGCTCCCTGCACCACCACCATGATAAAGCCTTCCCCTGCGTTCCTCTCATCTTCTGCCTATTTTCTCCATTCCCCTCTTTGGAATCACTGCTCTTTTCTGTCCGTTCAGAAATGGTGCTCCTTTCCTTTTCCTCCTTTGGTACTCATTTTTTTTTTAAATATTTTTATTGCGTTTTGTACAGTCTTAGGAAAACAGCATATCAAAGTAAAGCAGGTCATACAATACTTCACCCAAGACTGCAACTAACTAAACAAAAAAAGACTAACTAAAACCATAAACCCCTATTTACCCCCCTCCCTCCCTCACATCCACCCAATCCTCTGGAGTCAGCATGAAAATCAAAATGGCATGTCTGTGGCAATGGACGCTCCAAAAACAGAATCCTCTAATCGAGGACGAACAATGCACCCTATGGGGAGCAAAAACAACAAAGGCTTACTTAGGGGTCAAAGACATATGCTCATTTAACATCTGCCACTTGGAAAGACCGGATGGTACTCTGGGCACACCTTTTCTTGGCAGCTGCTCAAACTTGCTGTAATGGCAGACGTGATTCCACCAATTCTGTGGAGTAAGGTGTGATTCCAGTAGCGAGAAATAAGGTATAATGCAATTCCAAGCATAAAATCCAACAGAAAAAAATGTCGTCTAGACAATGAGGGTATATTACTCGCTGAACGTAGACTAACGATGCCCCAGGAGAGAGGTTAAGAACATAAGAACATAAGAAATGCCATACTGGGTCAGACCGAGGTCCATCAAGCCCAGTATCCTGTTTCCAACAGTGGCCAATCTAGGTCATACGTACCTAGCAGTTTCCCCAAAAGACACAGGTTCTGCAGTGCTTGTACTAGGCCAAGCATTGATATCCTGGGTCCCTTTTTAATAGTGGTTTATGGACCTTTCCTCCAGGAACTTGTCCAAACCTTTTTTAAACCCAGCTATACTAACAGCCCTTACTACATCCTCCGGTAACAGATTCCAGAGTTTGATTACACGTTGAGTGAAGAAATATTTTCTCCTATTTGTCTTAAATAGTTTACCCTGTAGCTTCATTACATGTCCCCTAGTCCTTCTATATTCTGATAGCGTAAACAATTGATCCACGTTTATCCGTTCCACTCCATTCATTAATTTATACACCTCTATCATATCTCCCCTCAGCCGTCTCTTTTCTAGGTTAAAGAGCCCTAACCTTTTTAGCCTCTCTTCATAGGAGTAGCCTTCCATCCCCTTCACCAATTTGGTGGCTCTTCTCTGTACTTTTTCTAATAACTCTATGTCCTTTTTAAGATACGGTGACCAGAATTGCACACAATATTCAAGGTGCGGTCGTACCATGGAGCGATACAGAGGCATTATAATATCCTTTGTTTTATTCTCCATCCCTTTCCTTATGATACCTAGCATTCTATTTGCTTTCTTGGCCGCCGCTGCACACTGGGCGGAGGGTTTTTAACATGTTATCCACGATGACTCCTAAATCTTTTTCCTGGGTGGTGGTTTCTAATGTGGAGCCTTGCATCGTGTAACTATAGTGTGGGTTGTTCTTTCCTAGGTGCATAACTTTGCACTTGTCCACATTAAATTTCATCTGCCATTTGGATGCCCAGTCTTCCAATTTATCCAGATCCTCCTGCAGTTTTCCACAATCCTCTTGGGTTTTAACAACTTTAAACAGTTTTGTGTCATCTGCAAATTTGATAACCTCACTAGTTATTCCCTTTTCCAGGTCATTTATGAATATGTCAAAAAGTAGCGGACCCAGTACAGATCCCTGGGGTACTCCACTATTCACCTTTTTCCATTGGGAATATTGGCCATTTAGCCCTACCCTCTGCTTTCTATCTTTTAACCAGTTCCCGATCCACAATAGTACACTGCCTCCTATCCCATGACTTTTTAGCTTCGCCAAAAGTCTCTGATGGGGGACCTTGTCAAAAGCTTTCTGAAAGTCCAGATACACTATATCAACTGACTCACCTTTGTCTACCTGTTTATGCACACCTTCAAAAAAACAGATCAGATTAGTAAGACAAGATCTTCCTTGTCTAAAGCCATGTTGGCTGTCTCCCATTAGGCCATGACTATCTACATGCTGTGTAATTTTGTTCTTTATGATGGTTTCTACCATTTTCCCTGGTACTGACGTCAGGCTCACCGGTCTGTAATTTCCCGGGTCACCCCTGGAACCCTTTTTAAAAATTGGTGTTACGTTGGCGACCCTCCAATCTTCAGGTATTACAGATGATTTTAATGAAAGTTCACAGATTACCAATAACAGGTCTGCAATCTCATATTTCAGTTCTTTCAACACTCTGGGATGTATACCATCCGGTCCAGGTGATTTGCTACTATTCAGTTTATCAAATAGTTGTAATATATCTTCCCGGTGTAGCGATATTTCTCTCAATTCCTCTGCAGTATCACCTTTAAATACCACTTCAGTCTTGGGTAACATCCCTACATCTTCCTCAGTAAAGACCGAAGCAAAGAATTCATTCAGTCTCTCTGCTATAGCCTTGTCTCCTCTTACTGCCCCTTTTACCCCTCTATCATCTAATGGTCCAATTGACTCTCTCACAGGCCTTTTGCTACGAAAGCTCAATATCTTTTGGATCCGCTTCCAGACTTGTTCCCAGAAAGTTTGGACAAAAGGACACTGATAAACAATATGAGCAAGGGTACCCAACTGCTGCCTACACGACCAACAGTGCCCATCAGCTTCCGGACCCCAAGTAGCCATCTTGACCGGGGTAAGGTAAGCTCTATGTGCCATAAAAAATAGAGCTTGGGTAACAGAGGCAGATTTTGAAATACGGACTTGTTTTGCCCAAAACTGTTCCCATTGCTGGGGCGACATGACCAGAGCTGTGTCATGCTCCCACACTTTTTGGGTACCAACCATGCCCTGCTGCATACCAGAAAGCAGTAACTTGTAGAAATGGGATGCCCTACTAGAAGAATTTACTGCATCACTTAAGGGATCCATGTGCTCCAGAGACCGGAAATGTGGCATCGACTTGGCTATACAGTGCCTAAGCTGCATCCATTGAAAATAAAAAGAGTTCGGTAGGCTGTAGTCCTGTTGTAATTGCGGGAAGCTCTTCCAATCATCCCGCTCCAGCAGTTGATCGATTGTCCAGATACCCTTAGAATACCAGAGACACCAAGCGAAGGACTTACGCTGGATCTTAAGGTGAGGGTTGTACCAGAGTGGCCAACGGCGAGTAAGGCAATTAGCGCCATCGAGCGAGCCCCACAGGGCCGCAAAGGCTTTTTGTGTGTCAATTATCATAGGAGGATATTCTTTATCTAGCGGCATTTGCATGTAAGGCAGGAGCGGTAAGGGAAAAGGTGCCACAATTGCTTATTCTAGTTCTAGCCACGCAGGAAGAGATGCGGCTTCCGAAGTCAGCCATTGCGCCCCTTGTCGTAACAGAAAAGCTTTGTGGTATTGCTGAAAGTCCGGAAATTTCACTCCTCCCAACTCCTTACAGGCTTTAAGTTTCTTAAGAGCAATCCTAGGCGTTTTGTTATTCCACAAAAATCTCACTAACACTCTTTCAATTTGCTGATACGTCTGCGGGCGCAGTAGGAAAGGCATCATTTCCAGCACATAGTTAATTTTCGGAGCTATCGTCATCTTGATTGTTTCCAGTCTCCCCCACCAAGACAAAGCCAATGGGAGCCATTTAGTAGTCAGCAGCTGGGATTTTTCTAAGAGCATTCTCTCGTTATAACTCGCCGCTTCGACCAAGGGGTAACCATAATAGGCTCCGAGATATTTGAACATCTTAGGCTCCCAGACGAATTGGAAACGTTCCATATCCGCTTTATAAGTCATAGCATTCAGTGGGAAGGCGCTTGACTTACCCCAGTTAATTTTATAACCGGATAATTGCGAGTAACGCTCTATGTATTCCAAGATCGCCGACACGGACTCCGGGGAAGTAAAGAGGAGGAGGTCGTCTGCGTACGCCGACAGCTTCACTGTCTGACCCGCTATCGGCACCCCTGATATCCGTGCATGCTGTCGGAGCATAAGCAATAAAGGCTCAAGGGCCAAATTAAACAGTAATGGCGATATAGGACAACCTTGACGAGTTCCTCGTGATAATCTCAGCTCCTTCGATTGCGAAGTGTTAACCCGGACATGTGCCAGAGGTCGAGCGTATAACACTTTCAGCAGACTGATGAAACCATCACCAACTCCAAACCATTGGAGAGCATCAAAGATGAAGGACCACTCCAAACGGTCGAAAGCTTTCTCGGCATCGAGGGATAGCCCTACTAGTGGGCTGTTGAGTCTTTCCCCAGCCGCTAGAACGTGGCATAGGAGACGGGCATTGTCCGCTGTCGATCTCCCTTCGATAAAGCCACATTGGTCCGGGTGTGTCAGTTGTGTCATGACCCCAGCAAGCCGCTTAGCCAGTATCGTAGCATAGATCTTATAGTCAGCATTCAGCAAGGATATCGGACGGTAATTACTGACTAGCTGGGGATCCCTGCCTTTCTTTTCCAACACAATCACACTCGCTGACGCGAAACTCCCTACCAGAGGAGCATCTTGCAGGAGAGCCTGAAAATAGACACGCAGATGTGGGCCAAGCTCCTTAGAAAAAGCTTTGTAAAATTCAATGGGGAGACCGTCCGGGCCAGCTGCCTTACCTGAGGCCAGTGTCTGAATTGCTTGATGGATTTCAGAAAGGGAGATTGGGGCCGCCAGCATCTCAGCGGTCTCACCGTCCAGAGTAGGCCTCTGCACCCCAGCAGTCAACTCTCCAAAGGTCAGCTGGGGATTCTGAATCTCAGAGGAGTATAGCTGCGCATAATAAGAGCCAAAAGCTCCCGCGAGTTCCTCGTCTTTGGTCAACAGGCACTGTCCACCAGGATCACGCAGGGCTTCCACCCGCCGCGCCTCTTGCTGACCCTTTAGTGCGTGTGACAGGAGTCTACCCGCTTTATTGCCTTCCCAGTAGTATACTCCGCTCTGAGCTTGGATATTCTTTGTCACTTCGTCAGTGAGCAATTGGTTATAACTAAATCGGAGTTTTTGAAGATGTGCCAAGATGACTGGCTCAGAACGTCGTGTTAGAATCCGTTCCCCTGCCTTGATCTGAACTTCTAGCTCCGCTAAGCGTTCCTTCTGTCGCCGGGACCTGACGATCATGCGACTCGTGATGGCAGCCCTCGTGGAGGCCTTGAAGCCTTCCCACCAGGCCCATCCCCCGGTGTCCTGCGGAAGATTGAACTGAAAATATTCCTTTATTGCTGCTTGAATACAGGAGCTGAACTCCACATCACCCAAAAGGGATCTATCAAAAGCCCAATGTAAGGGTTTCGCACCAGCAGGTAAGTCTTGTAGCTCTAGACTGATAGCAGCATGATCCGATATATGCATCGCCTGGATGCCCGCACTTGTACAGCACGATATCAGGGATTTTGAAATCAGGAAAAAATCAATGCGTGACGAGGACCGATGAGGGTTGGAGAAAAAAGTAAACTCTTGATCTTTCGGATGATAGAGGCGCCAAATATCCACCAGACCTCTGTCGCTCATCAATTCTTTGAGGACGGCCTGCGACTTGGAGACCGGGCTAGGCTTCGGAGGACTTTTGTCTACCAGTGGGTCAAGAATCAGATTAAAGTCACCACCTAGTATTACTGGTTCGCCGCCCCCGAGGAAAGCTTCCTGAGCCAGGGTACGAAAAAATTCTGGATGATCAGCATTTGGAGCATACACGTTAACCAGAACGAATGATAGCCGCCCCACTTTTAAAGCAGCGCTCGTCCATCTGCCTTGTTCATCAGAGAGCGTCTGTGTAATAGTTGGCATAAGAGACTTCTTAGCCAAAATGGCCACTCCGTTATGTTTATGAATCGCAGCGGAATAGGCCACCAGATCAAAGGGCTTAGTGCCAAGTTTAAGTGATTCATGATTGTTCAAATGTGTTTCCTGTAGCAGGAGTATATATGCTTTCTCTTGCTGCGCATAATGTAAGATTTTTTTCCGTTTTATTGGACTATTAATCCCTTTGACATTCAAGGAGAGTAGTTTAATCGCACCGGGCAGCTGAGAAATTGGGTAGATACATCAGACATACTCCCACGAATCTAGACTTGGTTGAACTGCCTCTGCCCCATTGCTCCATACTACAGGTACATTGTAACCCTGGCTCCAGTGACACAGACTGCGAAAAGCAAAATTCCCCCTTAGACTCCAGAGGACTATGACCCCACCCCGCATTACATGGTGAACCCAGTGGGAACAGGGACGGTACAGAGGGACCCACCACTAACAAAATATCCACAATGTATACAGTACAACTTAGTACAGAACTCAAAGCACTGATTGTAACAGTGCTTGCAAAAGGTTAAGTGTAGGAGAATATCTAGCGATATGTCATCTACCTAATGAGTATGTTTTAGAATCAAAGGAAAAGGTATTGTGACCATCATGCTACATAAGCGTAAAATCATTACTTATGCAAGCAACTACACATGAGAGTGAAATGCTTTTTCAGCGCATATGCATACGTTCTTTGTCCTCCAAAAATTGCTGAAGCATCTCCGGATCATCAAAAGTTTTAGTGTGGTTGTGAAGCGTGACTCTCATGCGAGCTGGATAGAGAAGGCCAAATCTTGCTTGGAGTTGGATCAAGCGCGGCCTCAGCGAGAGGAAAGTGCGACGCCGATCAGCGGTGGCTTTTGCAAAATCCGGAAAAAAGTGGAGCTTGCATTTCTCAAATTCAGCGTTGGGGCATAAACGGGCTGCTTCAAGAATTTGTACAGCATGTTGATAGCGTAGGGCTCGTAGAATTATTGGGCGCGATCTTTTATGGCCCTGAATCACTTGTGAGGGCACCCTATGAGCTCTGTCTATCTCAAAGGGATGTACAAAATTAATGTGCAAGAGCTCCGGGATCATTTTGCCTAAAAAAGCAATCATGTCTCCGCCCTCAGCTCCCTCCGGGACCCCGACAATTCTTACATTGTTGCGACGCGCCCTATTATTCCCCTCTTCGATCTCTCTTTGTAAGGCCCGAATCTGCTGGGTGTGCTTATCTACCAACTTTAGCTTTTCTTCGTGCGCTGCCACTACTTGCTCAACTTTATCCTGACGAAGGGACAACCCCTCCAGATTAGATCGGAGAGCCGCAGTGTCTTCACGCACCACCGACAACGCTTCTCCGTTAGCCGCAATCAAATCTCTAATCCCTCTCAGCTCAGCCAACACTTCTTGCAGGGCCTCCGATCCGTCTAGTCGCGCCGCCATCTTTTGCGGTGACGGAGGTTCGGTCTTTGACCGTTTAGCACTCGCATTTTGCCCCGAGGAGAAATCTATTCTGGCTGGTTTTATTACCGACATCTCTACAGATCCTCCGGTGCAATATTTTGGATTCGCAGCACAATACCTCAAGTTAATCTCGGATTTATTGGTGGGTCACCCTGGAGCTCACGCTCTATCCGACCGTCCTGCTCGGCATCAGGCTCCGCCCCCCCCTTTGGTACTCATTTTAATGTACACTGCTTCGATGCTCTTGCCTAAGCATTTTATCGAAAGCTCTAATCAAGATAAAGATAAAGATCATCTCCTTCTTGGATGTCTACTCTATTGCAGATTTTGGTTTCATCTGCAGAGGCAAACCTTAACTGACAGCCCTTCTGTAATATCACTAAAAAGAATCAGACTAAGGACAGATCACTGTGCCACACCACTGGTAACATCCTTTTCCTCAGAGTAAGCTTCATTTACTTGTACCCTTTGTCGCCTCCCACTCAACCAAATTCTAACCCAATCACTTTAGGATCTAGTCCTAAAATGCTCAATTTATTTATAAGTTGTCTGTCTGCAACGGTGTCAAAGGCTTTACTGAAATCTAAGTACACCACATCTATGACTCTCCCTCAGTCCAACTCTCTGGTTGCCCAGTCAAAGAAATTAATTAGATTTGTCTGACAAGACTTGCCTCTAGTAAAGGCATGCTGCCTCGAATCCTGCAATCCATTGGACTCCATAAACCTCCCTATCCTTTGTTTTACCAGCATATCTGGAACCGTCCTGCAATGGTTTCACTCCTTTCTTTCCTCTCACTCCTGCTTCATTTTCTCAGGCCCTGCTTCCTCTGCACTGGTTCCTCTCATGTGTGGTGTTCCCCAGGATCGGTGTTTGCCCCCTTCTCTTCAATGTGTTTTTGGCCGCCCTCGCCCTACAGATTCAACACTCTGGTCTGTCTGCATCACACCTCCCCCGTGGCCCCTGATCTCACCCCACTGAACTCTTGTTTTTCACTGGTCACTAATTGGCTCACATCCAATTTTCTACATCTTAATACTTCAAAGGTTTCTGCTATCTAGCTCACTTTTGGTGGTCTCATCCCCTCCCTAACCCCTTCTATTTCCGGGTCCTCTCTCTACGCTACCTTGGGGTCACTCTGGACTCGGTCCTTTCTTTTCATGATCACATTTCACTGTTGGGGCGCCACTCTTTCTTTTCACTACAACAGATTAGGACCCTACGTCCCTTTCTGGACTCCTTGTCACTTACCATTCTTCTGCTTTCCCTTATTATGTCACATCTCGATTATTGTAATTCTGTTCTTGCTGATCTTCCCCTGTCACAATTTTGCCATTTGCAGCTTGTTCAAAATACTGCTGCCCGGATTATTTCACATGCAACCCATTCTGCTCATATCACACCACTTCTTATCAGACTTTACTGGCTGCCTGTGCAATATTGCATCTGCTACAAGATACTGATTTCCATAGACAAAGCCATATACTCGCAAATCCCTCAGTATCTATCTGATCTCCTTCACTTTCATAAACCTATCCATAGTCTCCATTCAGCCCATATTAATTGTCTCCACTTACTATCACCAAACTATGTTCATCTCAAATCTACCCGCTACTCTGCTTTCTTTTTCCTGGGCCCCTCTCTTTGGAACTCCCTCCCAACTGCTCTCCGCCTGGAACCCTCTTTCTCCTGGTTTAAGTCTCTCCTCAAAACTCACCTTTTTATTTCTGCCTTTGACTTGGCCCTCTACCCCCTCCTAAGATATATCTTCTCTTTGCTGCTCTACCCTTCTTTGTTATGCACGAATGTCTGTTCTCTGTCCTGTCAAATAATGTAGATCCTTTCCTTTTCTGGCCATTGGTCTTCCTTTTGAGTTTTGATATTGTAAACCACTCTGATGTCCTAAAGGGCATTATAAAAAGTGCGCAGATAAAGATAAAGATTTCCATTAATTTAGTCACCACAGTTTGGTTATCAGTGAACCCCTTCAAATTCTTAACTAATGGCTGCATGATCAAAGACTAAGGGGTTGATAGCAGCTGTGGTCAGCGTTTTTTCCGCCTGGCTTTTGCCACTGAAATTAAAACTGGATATTCAACACCAGTGGCTATCTGGCATCTGGCGCTGAATAATAATAAAGAAGTGATATGGTCAAGCAGCTCACATCAACCTTTGCTGCAGGCAACATTTCAGTGGGAGGTAGGCAGGTAAATCAGTAGCTGGTTCCACCCCTTGGAATGGAATCTGAATGATGTCATTTCCTAAGCTGGAGAAGTGCCAGAACTCCATTCCACCCCATTCCAGCGCAAATTAAGCCCTACTCCTAAGATAATTTGAATTTTAGTATTCAGGATTTAGAAATGAGAAATAGTAGATATAGAGAGTTTGACACTGAGAAATAAGTATAGTCTCTGCATCTAGGACAAGGGGCTCAAATTCGTGTCCTGAAGGGCTGCAAACCCATCATATTTCAGGACTGCCTAATGAATATACAAGACAGAGAGAGTTGCTTACCATGGAGGCAGTCAAATTGCAAAGCTATCTCATGCATGTTCATTAAGTAGATCCTGAAAGCATGCAAGATCATCTTCACTCATTATAGATTTTATGACCTAGACTGATGTAGGGTTTTTGATTGCTAGGGCAAAATTTCTATCCAGGATAGCATCTGAATATTGATTTAAATCACACACAATTATCAATGGAATATCTGTCACCAGATCAATTTGATTGGCCATCTCTTGAAAAAATATGAGGCTGCCAACGTTGGGGCACATACAATATTCACAACATCTTGATTAATTTCAGTAGTTGCTTTTACCCACCTACTAATCATATTAGATCACTGAGAGATTAATTGCATGTTATTTTTTTAAGTAGGATAGATAGGTCATGTTTTGTGAATGGCTGGTGAGAAGACACAATTGTAACCCAACCTTGCTTTAATTTAGTTGATTCATGATAGTTTAACTGGGTCTCTTAATGGAGTTCAACACCAATGAAGAAAATTCATGAGCTAATATTTAAGCACTTTGGTCAGCATTTTTTAATTGCCAGCCATGGCATTTGAATAAGTCATATGTATTTAGAGGCCCTTTTACTAAAATGTGCTGTTTGGTTAATGTGTGTTTTAATGCACCGTAAATGTTAGTATGGGTCCACAGTAACTGTTACTGAACTCTCATTCCCATTTACTGGAGGCACATCTAATGATTTGGGTTTCCAGGACTACTGCAGGTTCTAGAGGGGTGGGAATGGGATTCACTGGCCCCCTCTCCTGCCTAGGCTAGAGAAGCTATGTAGCCCAGATTATATTGGCATGCCAATCTTAGAAGGTGCACTAAATATTTATGAAAGTTCAGTAACAGGGTTCTGGTGGATGGGGGACAGCAGGTAGTCCAAGGCTCTTTCTTACTGGTTGAGTTAAAAGGAAAAATTCCCAACACCTCAGAAGTTCTAAATCTCAGTCTATGCGAGGGGATTACTTTGATAAAACACTCTTATTAGGTGAACCTCCTTTCTTCTTCAGACTATTCTGAGTTCTCCTGCAAGATGCTGTCTTAGGCATAGTTTGCAAAGATCTGAATGTCTTCCTTACATCTTCACGCAAATAATTTTAGGGAATCATTTTATGAGGAGCCTCAGAAACTTACACCCCACCTACGCATGTAAATCATGTGTTTTACTGATTTACACATGTAAATAGGCCTTTACATATGTACTGTAGTTAACTGGCAGTCTGTAACAATATCAGCCTGATTCTGCCCACACGTACATCCCCTTTGTATGTCCGGTCTGAGCCGGACGTACAAAGGGGAGCGCGATTCTGATCCCATGGGGCACTTCTAGCTCCGCGGGATCAGAATTGTGATCAGGTCTGCATGTACAGGCACTGCCCAGTTAGTTCAGCCAGGCTTTTAAATGGAGTCACAGTGCCATGGCGTCTTGTTGCCATGGCACTGCGGCTCCATTTAGAAGCCATGATGCCGGTCGCCAGAAACTAAAGTTTATTCCCTGCAGCCTGACCCCTGATCTGGCCTCCTAAGGCCAGGGTTGAGCTGCGGGGAATAAACCCTGGCCCCCCCCCAGCCCCTTCTGCGCCACAGGCCGTAAAAAAAACATGTCCAGGGAAGTTATTCCACCTCGGAGGTAGAATAACTTCCCCGGTCATTTCGCCGGCCCTGGACGTATAGGCCGACATTAGAATCGGCCCTATATGTCCAGGGCTGGTGACCGCCCACTCTCCTCCCCCGGGCTGTCCCTTCCCCCCCCCCCCCCCCGACTAACTTCCATGCACAACCAGCGGGGAAGTTAATTGGGGGCTGCCATTGGCACGAATAGCAGAGATGGATGTCCCATAGCATGAAGAAGCAATGTCTCAAGTGGTATTCAAAAACTTATTATAAGCAGTTGGTAAGATTAATTGTTTGAGTTATGAACAAAGTGGGCGAGAACTGTAGGGAATTATCAGATCAGATAGAGTGGGATATTGATACATAATTTACTTCATAAAATAGGGGTAAAATATTGTATATGCAGATTACTACTTACC
Source organism: Ichthyophis bannanicus (assembly GCA_033557465.1). Lineage (NCBI taxonomy): Eukaryota > Metazoa > Chordata > Amphibia > Gymnophiona > Ichthyophiidae > Ichthyophis > Ichthyophis bannanicus. The sequence continues at coordinate 207,415,749 of CM066034.1, forward strand.
ATTTGTATAGCACTACAAGGCATACAAAAAACATATGCTGACTATATGGGACTTTGTAAAATTGCCCCCCATGTGTTAGCATTCCCAGATTACTCCTGAAAGGGAGACGTGAAGATGGCACCTGAAACTATTTGTTTAGCAGCAAAATTCAGCCACTAAAGTGGTAATTTTATATAGGGCATCCGGAGAGTTGCAAATATCCCTATTCTAAAGGACTTACTCCTGTGAATGGGCACTTATGCACACAGTTTTGGCGGTTGCTATACTGTAAGTGCACATGTAAGTCCCATCACATGTACTTTTGGTTAAGGTGTGCCCAGGGGTGGAGCATAAGTGGGGCTTAAATTTGCACACATAAGTTACAGACCAGTACAGTATATCTTACATGTGTTTTTTTCATATCTAGGCACCGGCATTTACACCTGCTCTAGAGCAGACAGAACTGTCGTGACTAGGTTTGGGCACAATCAGTACCTGCCTATTCTATAAAGTAAAGTACATTTGTACTTCACTTTATAGAATAGATTCCACACACGTGCTTGTTCATTCTGTGGGAGTTTATAGAATTACCCTCAAAGAGGGTACTTCTATAAGGAACTGAGTAAAAATAGGCACCATTTATGTGCCTAAATTACAATATTTTAATCAATGAGGCACATAAGTGAGACTTACTCGCATAAATTACATAGCTATAGTTATGCACACAGAGCCAATTGTGTACACCTTTAATGTGGGTGGGCATATCAGTGCAGTGCGCACTTATGCACATAATTTATAAAATATGAGTAAACACGTGTCAGAAACATCACTTATACCAGCTTTGATTTGGCTTTATAAAAGAAGTGCCATTAATGTGTGTAGGAGTAGCCTAGTGGTTAGAGAAACCGCCCAGTACCTAGAAGATCAAGGGTTCAGTTCCCACTGGCACTCCTTGTGACCTTGGGCAAGTCACTTTACCCTCCATTGCCTCAGAAGAAAAGGCTGGCAATCTACTTCCAGTGATACATTGCCAAGAAAACCCAGAGGTAGCTGGGTCACTATGAGTCAACACTGACTTGAAGGCACTAAAAAAAAAAATGTGTGTAAAATGCACATTAACTAGGCCACTCCTCCACTGCAGGTCGGGGGTTCAAATCCCACTAGAGGACAGCAACCTTGGGCCAGAAGGACAGGAGTTTCTAGTCCCACAGGTGCTCCTTGTGGTCTTGGGCAAGCCACTTAACCCTCCATAGCCCATGTTCCCTGTAAAATAGTTTATCTCCAAGTTATAATGCCCTGTTCAATTTAATTTCAGTTTGTTCAATGTAAACCGCACTGATGCAGAATAGCGCGGTATATAAGAGAATGTAAATAAATAAATAAAAATAAATAAATAAATAAAACTAGGTGGCAGCTTATAGAATTACCTGCCGCATGTTTTAGTTATCCCTTTGGCCTGACACATAGCAGGGGTAAGATTAAATGGCAGTCAGTATTTAGATATATATTGAGTGGCATTTCCCTGTAGAAGACATAGCCAGCCATGAAGAGAGATAGCTCCTGCCTGCTTCTCCTGAGCCCTCCTATGCTCCCTCCAGCCCACTCCCAGTGCTGGGATCTCCAAGTCTGCTACATGCTTACTTATTATTTTCTCAGCCCCAATAAAAGGTTCCTTCCATTGCTTATAGGAGTGTAGGATTAGCCTAGTGGTTAGGGCCCTCAGAGGAGCCATGAAGGTGAGGGGTCAAATCCCACTTATGATCTTGGGCAAGTCATTTAACCCTCTATTGGCTCAGACACATGCACAGATTGTAAGCTCTCTGAGGATAGTGAAATAGTTTCTATACCTAAATGTAACACTAAAATGGGATGAGCTAAATACAGAGAAAGAAATCTGCAAAACACATCTTCCATTATATTAGGCACATGAGCATTTAGGAACCAGGACTGCTAAATTTTCCTCTTTATAAATATAGAAAGATAATCCCTAGGGTTCTGCTATACTAACTTTTCCATTTAGATTTTGATTCTAGAAAGAATCCTTTTAATTGGCCTTTCAGTTCCTCCTACTCCTTTGGTCTTCCAGCTTACACTGCTCCCTCCCAACAAAATGAACTGTTCATTCTTATCTACAGTAGCACTACAGAAAACAAGTGTCCCATATCCACCCATCAGAAATCTGGTAATTACTAATAGGAAAATGGAAGCACTTCTTACCTACGTGTTCCTACTCTGTCAGCTTTAATCTGACATCTGAAAATGCAGGACTAGGGCCGACATATACAGATGTTGCACTGAAGCAGGTAGAAGGGAGGTGTACACAGTTCAAAAGCTCTGTCTACTCCTGCTGCTGGGAGGGGAGTGAGAATCATGCAAACTTTAATTCGGTGTAAATGATAACCGAGCAAATATAAAAGTGTGCACTGAAATAAGATAAGCTGGAAAAGTTCTGCCTTCGTTCACTCAGTCTTATTTTAAGTCAAAGGTTATAACACCAATGATATTATCAAGAAGCAGCTTTTCTGTGGGTAATAGATTGTTTAGTTCATTGCTCATGACCCTGCTGTATCTTTCAGCACCCTCATTCCTAGCTGTTATTAACCAGTTGTTGTAATAAAGTAGTGTTTCCCTGTAGACATCACATGCAGCCTTAAGAATATGATATCATTCTGAAATGTTTCATCTTGTTTTTAATAGATTACTCTTTTCTTGTCTCGTTTGCTCCAGAGATGCTTTACTTACAAGCACCATCAACTGTGTAACCAGCTTTATCTCAGGTTTTGCGATTTTCTCCATTTTGGGATATATGGCCAATAAGCACAATGTCAAAATCGAAGATGTAGCAACAGAAGGTAGGCGAGCATTTCACTCCAACTTAAAAAAAAAATTGAAAATTATTGTGTGTTATATTGTCCTTAGTTTGTTCTATCCAGTGCTCACGAAGAGCATGGATGATTTGGAAACTGCTCAGCCTGCATTTTGGTGAAAATATGTATATGGGTTTACAGTAAGTGCTTTTACCTGCGTTGAGAAGGGCAGGATTACGGATGCAATTGTAACAAAGCTTATCAAGGATTATTTACTAGGCTGCGTTAAGTGTTTCACATAGGTTTTAGTGAGCACTAACAGCATGGCACTGTGTTAAGGGGATGCAAGGAAACCCCTTTGAGGAAAGGCTTAAAAGCTTACGGCTCTTCCATTTGGAAAAGAGACGGCTGAGGGGAGATATGATAGAGGTCTATAATGAACGGAGTGGAATGGGTAAATGTAGATCAATTTACTGCATCACAAAATAGAAAGACTAGGGGGGACACACATGAAGCTACGGTGTAACCCATTTAAGACTAATAAGAGAAAATATCTTTTTGCTCAACGCTTAATCAAACTCTGGAATTCATTACCGGAGGATGTAGTAAAAGCTGTTAGGGTAGCTGGGTTTAAAGAAAGGTTTGGACAAGTTCCTGGAGGAGAGGTCCATAAACCATTATTAAAGAGGACCCAGGTAATCCACTGTTTACCCCGGAATAAGTATTGTGAAACCTGTGTGCCTCCTTGGGAACCTGCCAGGTACTTGTGACCTGGATTGGCCACTGTTGGAAACAGGATACTGGGCTTGATGGACCTTGGTCTGATCCAGTATGACATTTCTTATGTTCTTAACACTTACAGTATATTTATAACATAGTGTGTTAACTGCACAAGCTAATTTCCATTTTTAGAGGATGATTTTATAAGAGATACATGCCAGTTGCATGCGGGGAGGATGCATTTGTGTACCAAAAAGAGGAGTTACATAGTAAATGTGATTTTATAAAGTGTTCCAGTGTGCGCACAGATGTGTGATGGCAACTAATAGTATGTGCCCACAAAAGGGGTGTGGGGAGGGTGGAGAATGGGCATGTGCTGGGAAAGCCTGAAATACATATGCAGATGCAGGCATGACAAATAAGTGTCATGCATGCATGTGTCAGCCAAAGCCCACGCCCATGTTTATGATCGCCCAATATGCTGGCCAGACAGGAGAAAAGACATCTTTCATCAGCTGGAGCATAGATGCCGCAGCTTGCTGCTGATGTTTGGGATTCCATTGTGTGACCAGTCCTACATCCTCTTCACACAACCTTCCTGTGGCATCCACCTGAACCAATCCTATCCTCTGCTGTTCATTCCAAACTACCTTGCGTTCAGGAGCCCCTCCCCCAAGCACCCCTCCACTGCCAAGCCCTCATCCTTTTAACTTCCTCCCCCACCCCTGGTCCACCATGCATAAATGGCCACCGGACCCTGTGACGTCTTCCTTCTCCTAGTGTGTGTGTGTGTTTGTCAAGTGTATGTGCTAGTGTGTGTCTATGCCTATGTGAGAGCGTGTCTGTTCCAGTGCTTCTGTCTGTATGGGTGTAGTCCATGGGCCAGTGCCTAGGTCTGTGTGGGTGTGTCCCTATGCTAGTGTATGTGTCGGGAGCAATGTCTCCAAATAAGTTAGATTTGCATATACCATAACAGCAATAAACCTTACTTCTAAGCCAGGGTATGTGGAGTTTGATAGTAGTCTCTCAAATTTACTGCTAACACTAAAGGTAGCAGTATATTTTTCCTCTTTATCTGCAGGAGTACACTTAATGGTAATAAATCCTCTAAACGTTTTCATTTAACTTCTGTGGCTTTTCTCCTGCCACAGTGGGTCCATTAATAAGTTCACCATAGCCTTTATCTGTGGCAGGGCTGTTAGTGCACATATGTGCAGATGAAGCTATCATTATCATCATCATTAGCCCTAGTGCATAAGCTAGAGGTGGGCACCTTTTTATAGTGGGCAACATGCAGCCAGAAAATATTCTTCCTTTCTTTCCTATCATACTTCAATTGTAGTGTCGCCTTGCTGAGATTTGTTTTGATGTTATACAATGGGTTCACCATGTGAAGGTGCTCAGCAAGACTTCCTTCTGTGTCTGCGAGGGGGTAGCTCTGGTCAAGTATTAGTGTTTGTGGGAGTGTGTCACAGACCTATTGTTTGTGTCTGTGCCCGTGTGTATCTCTGTTCCAGTGTTTGTGCCTGTGTGTTGCTCTGTGACCATTTGTGAGTCACTGTGCAAGGCCTGTTGATGGTTCCTGGCAATGGTGAGCGTTGATGCTGCTGTTAGTGTTTCTCATTGCTGCTGCTGGTGGTTGCAGTTAAAGGAGCAACAGGCAACCAAGAGTGTGGGTCAGTGGTGGTTCTTGTGTGTCCTCATGAGCAGGAGAGAGGCAAAAGAGGAGGAAGAGATATCCACTACAGAGGATATACAGGCCCAGGACACATTTCTTGGATCTTGCAAAGGAGGAATGCATACAGAGCTTCAGATTTGACTAAGCAATTATAATGCACCTATGCAGCCAGCTGGAAACTAACCCGGAGCCCACTGCATGGAAGGGCAGAACCCTGCCAGTGCACCTGAAGTTGATGACAGTCCTGGCCTTCCTCACAACAGGATCCGTCCATACTCCTTGGGGCTGCAGCAGGCATTGGCCAGTCAGCCACCTTTCACTGCATAATTCATTTCTTAGATGCCTTTCTAAGGAGAAACACATAGTACATTGTCTTTCCTCATGCCAAGCAGCTGCAACATCAAACAATGGCAGATTTCTATGAGCTAATGCACGTCCCCACAGTGTTTTGGGCAATAAACTAGCATGCACATTGCTATCGGGCCACCTGAGGGAAAGGAGGGAACAAAACCACAACTGCAAAGCCTTTCACTCCTTCAACATTCAGGTGCTCTACAATGCCTCACATGCATAACATTTTGTGTTCCTGCTACCCCAGCTCGTGTCATGACACCTATATCCTGTAACAGTCTGACATTCTTGACGGCTTCCATAGCGGCCAGATCACTGGGGAATGGCTACTAGGTGAGCAAACACCACAGACACACACAGACAATCTACTGAAACCAGTTGGCACATGCTGCACTGCTCCCTGTCAGATAAGGCACAAGGAGACCTGCAGATGACATGGCCCACCTATGCAAGCATGTGTCAATTGCAGTATGGGCCACTCATAAACCCTATGCTCCAACCCCAACAGGTGATAGCCAATATCCCTTCAAGACACAGACAGATCAGGGCTGTCATAAAGCAGACATTTTGAATCCTGAAAAGCAGATTCATGTGCCTGGACAGATTGGGAGGCAAATTGCTCTACAATCTAGACAATTCCTGTGACATGTTTATTGCATGTTGCATGCTGCAGAACTTTACTCTCACCTGCAGGATGCCTGAATCAGGGGACCCAGCATTGTCATATTTGGAGAATGATGAAGAGTGTGATGCAGCAGTATCCCAGAACCTGATACCTCCACAAACTTAACGTCACACTGTGGCAGCAAGGAATGTACTTCTGCACACACATTTCCTATTGGTAAGTGATTGTGTTTATTGTGCTCCCAGGGATAGAAGACAATTGTGGATATGCTCAAACATGTAAATGTGAAACTATCACTTTATACGTCCATAGCCTCGCTTGAGAAGAGGAAGGAGATACAACTGTCCACTCCTGCTTGCGTAGGCACAGATTCAGATGCCTCCCCAGAGGGAGCTTGTCCTCCTTGACCCACCTCTTACTCACGCCTGACCTCCCCATGGAAGTCAGGAAAGACCAGGCATGGGTATGTAGCAGTGGCCTGGCTAGCTACAGGGGTGGGGCTAGATGGACTAAATATGAGTGGTGAGCACCATTATTGTGAGCTGATGGTCGAGGGGGTATCAGGTGGTGAGAGGTGCTTTATAGTCTGGCCCTGGAAAGAGACTAAAATGCTGGTCAGGTATTGGAGCTCTGACTGGAGCCTGCTGAAGCCCTGGACCATGCATGTGTAAAGCTCCAATAGATAACCTGATATTCCTGCAACCTCTTTCCTCATGGCATCCTGCTGCTGACTCCTTGAATTAATCACATCAAGTAATGGGTCCTCTCTTCCTACAAGCATATGGATGTCCCTACTGCTGAAATTCCCCTCAATCTCCACCTCTTGATGTACACTCTGGTCCTCCTCCTCCTCCTCCAGGTCCTGCTTCACAATCTGACAAGTCATTGGTTATAGCTCCCCCTCCTCAAATGCCTCCAGACCCTGGGCATCCACCTTTGCATCTTTTTGCTTCTCACCTTTTTCCCTACTATCCTCTGCTCCTTGGCTGACATCCCAACTAGATTCTGGATCCAAGGTGTCCCCCTTAAGAGGTCAATGTCCAGTCCATCCTTGCCATCCTCTGGTTCCTGTGGCTCTGTATGGGATGTCCTCTGTTGACAGTCATACTCTTAGCATTTTTTATATTATCTTACTGGGCTCTAGAGAGCCCAGCCTCCTCATTCCCAGATGCAGCCTTTTTGGTATCTGATAACACAGCTGAAAGAGGAACAGAGTGGACATAGAAAAGGATTCAGTGGACAGCATGACCCTGTGTGGACTGAATACTGTGAGGGAAGCCATAGAACCACTGGATGGTGGTATGCTGGCTACAAACTGTGCCATGCAAGTGCAAGATCAATGACATTTGGATGGTTACCCCATGCAGAGACAATGCTCACCTATGTAGAGGCAACATTGGGAATGGAGAGTGGCAGTTGCAGGTCATGCATGCATAGCTACAGACGTTTGCAGACATGCACAGTGTGTTCCCTTTCCACATAAGGTTATCTAATGCATTGCCTCACAGATGGAAAGGGAAGGTAGCCCCATAGATACCTGGAACAGGATGCACTTTTGATATAGTCAGGTGGGGACCTAGCAGTATCATTTGTGCCAGCATTGATAAGATTAATTGGATATTGACTTAAGGATTCTCAGCAAACTCTTTGTAATATTTTGGATCTTGGCATCTACAGACAGCACACCTCATGGATCATCATGTTCGGATGATAGATGGATGCTTCTGCACTCCTCACTTCACTCCTGGTAGTTGCTGCTCCTACAGCTTTGGGGGTTTTGAGCTCTGAGACTTCCTGTTCCTGGTATGTTTTCACCCCTTCTATTTCCAAGGCTGTATACCAGTTCCTCAGTTTCAGGGAAGGTGGAATTAGAGCGCTGAGTCTGCAGGCTCTGGTTATCTGTGTCCATCTGTCATCTTTTCATATAGCTTGCCTTCTGCTTGAGATCTTAGATGCCTCTAGAAGCATTTTAGCAATGTACCCTTCATTGTCATAGATGCTTCTTAGCTTCGTCTCCTTTGTCAGTTCATCAACTTGTTTCCTGAGGGAGTAAACCTGAAGGCATCTTTCACACTGAACTGGTTCCATATCCTGGATCTGGCTGTCCATTTGGATGGATGTGGAAGTGGTAATGGGGTGACAGCTTTGGCATCACAATATTCCCAGCCATATTTCTGCTGTTGGAGCTTTGGTACTTGTGGGGGGAAAAAAAACCTGAAAAAATCCCAAACAAAGTCCCCATCCTGTTCTATCAGTAAAAATTACTCTTTCTATCTGAAAAATAATACCTTTGTGCAGAGTGGGACAGAACAAGGAGAAACATTTGGCAATAGTGTACAATAAGCTGTTCAATTTATATGCAGAACAAATAATCAAAGAAGCAGGACTTATGAAGACAACCAAGGTGTGAAGATTGGTGGAAGACTCATCAATGACCTTCACTATGCTGATGATGCCATATTACTGGCCGAAAGTAAAGACGATCTAAAACATCTGCTTGAATGCAATGTGTCATTGTTGACTCCTGGCAACCTAGCAGCTCCTGGGTTTTCATGGCAGTGTAACTGGAAGTAGATTGCCAGGCCTTTCTTCCAAGGCAATGGAGGGTTAAGTGATTGCCCAAGGCCACAAGGAGTGCTAGTGGAAATCAAGTCCTGGTCTTTAGGGTACCAAGCCAGTGCTTGAACCACTAGGCGGCTACTCTACTCCAACACATCTGCTTATCAAGATCAAAAAGTATAGTCTTAAACTGGGTCTGCACTTTAATGTGAAGAAGACAAAGATCCTGACAACTGGCAAAATCAATCATTTCATCCTTGATTGAGAAGAAATAGAAATCTTAGATAACTTTAACCTGCTTGAATCAATAATCAGTAATGAAATGAAAAATGCAATGCAATGTGTGCCTTTGAGTCAGTCCTGACTCCTGGCGACCCAGAAGCTCCTGGGTTTTCTTGGCAGTGTCACTGGAAGTAGATTGCCAGGCCTTTCTTCTGAGGCAATGGAGGGTTAAGTGACTTGCCCAAGGCCACAAGGAGTGCTAGTGGGAATTGAACGCTGGTTGCTTGGTTACCAAGCCAGTGTTCTAACCACTAGGCTACTCCTCCACTCCAATGAAATGAAAGCAGTCAAGAAATATGAAGCCACTTTACTTATGGAAGAACGGCTATGAAGCACCTGAATACGATTTTCAAGGGAAAAAATATCTCTCTTTTTATAAAGATTCAACTTCCCAAGCCATGGTATTTTCAGCAACATCATAGGGATGCGAAAGTTGGACAGTGAAGAAGGACAGGAAAAAAACCTGATGTCTTCAAATTATAGTGTCGGCAAAGAATAAGGTGTATACCACGGAATGCCCAGAAAACAAATAAATTGGTACTAAATGAGATCAAACCCATGCTTTCTTTAGAAGTTCACTTGACAAGACTTTGATTTCCACACTTTGGACATACTGTTCCATACAAAGAGAGAGATTTTTAGAGAAAGACATCATGCTTGGCAAGGTTGAAAGTCAGCACAAAAGAAGAAGACCAGCAATGTGATAGTACAATAACAGCAGCCATGGATGCCACTTTATCAACAATTAGCCATCTGACTGAAGACTGAACACAGTTTAGGACAACTATCCAAACATATATCTCTCTTTGTCCTTCTGTGATATGAAAACTCTTATTGGAAGAATGGTATGTTTTCTATTCATTTGTTGGGAGTGAACAATGACATGTGGCGCTGATGTCCATAGTGGGGACACAGGCATGACATGAGTGCATAAGTTTGAATGGGCACAGGTTAAAGGATGTTGTGTGATGTATTTAGGTTGAATAGATGTGCATCTTTATCTATGAAGGCTATGACTCCTGTACTGGGGGCTTAAGGTAGACACATCTACCTCTTCCATTCCCCATGAGCCGCAGGCCTCTCACACTGCATCTTTGGTGCTGTAGCACTGCTTAATGGGGATATGAGTGTCATATGGGAATGGTGCTATGGGGGCTGAGCCATGCAGCTATGAGTCATTGCACTGGTGTGTGCCTCTACTACCAGCTATGCTGCATGGGTAGTGGTCTCCTCTCTGAGGGCTGTGCACAGAGTCCTCATGGGTAGTTGCATATCCTAATGGTGGACCTACTTGGAGAGAGCTCTATGTGAGGGTTCTCTGCAAGTGTTCCTCTATGTAGACAAGGTGGAGAGGTGGGGCTCCACAGCAACACTCATAGAGAGGACTGCAGCAGAAAAGTTTTATTATGACAAATGCATTTTTCATTAACAATCAATTTAGGCCAATTTGGCTATACTGTCCCAGTGTTCTTCCATCATGTGGGTTTGGGGGGTGGGGTGGAGATAAGTGGGAACCAGAGAAGCCCTGATAGAGGAGGAAGACAGGCAGTATCATCCAGCTAGCCTGTTGGGACAAACAGAGCATATAGTATTACATACCTAGCAACACAGGGCAGGCCTGATTCCCGTTCTTGTCCAGTCATTATTTTCAGTGTATGTGCCGTCTCAGCAATGCATCCTGGCAATACCTGAATGCACTGGCATGCAATCTTACTTTGGCCTGCCTTTGCAGCAACCCTGGAACTGTAAGAGAGGAACCCCATTCTTGCTCCCTCCCATTTTGGGTATGAATGAACAATCCTTGCCCTCTGTGCTTCTCATGTTCTGACAACTTTATTCTAATGTCCTGCCACCTAGGGTCATTCCCTCTCATGCCAGACTGATGCCTGTATACATATGTAGTACCCTTCCATACTGGGGGGGAAGGGTGCCTAGGCCCAGTTCACTCTGTATGTGCCCATATGGGCCATCTGTTCTCTATGATGTTATTTCTGGGCAATGATGGGGGGGCGACAATATAGCCACCCAATGCAGTGGAAATACTGGCATCATCTGGTGCAGAGCTCAGTTTACTGACACCCTGTTTAGCCTCTGTTGCCAAGGATATATTTTGGATGCTGGTGCAGGCTGTGGCCTCACCAGTTTGGCCTTACTTGGGGTGCCTCTATGTGATATCAGCCCTACAGCTGCCAACAGCATGCAGGCATTCTCACATTGCTGCATCTAGGGCAGTAGTATGTGCCATCACATCATGTAGCTGTGCATCAGTACACAAATGTCACTGATGATGCAGCGTAGAAGGGTGCAGGCTAACGTTTTGCTTTGTTTAATTTCCTATGTCATTTGCAGGTTTGCAGTGTTTGGTCTTCTTTTAATTATATTTCATTTCTTGTCATCTGTTTTTTATAACCATTTCAGAGCGATTTTGTTTATTAAAGAGAAAGGTATGGTTGCTACCCAAACAGAAAATATAACTGATACGTAACTAGAGGTTTCAGCCAAATATATATATAGTCTAAGGGGGGTTATTTAATTGGCATTGTTGTTCATTGGATATTAGATATGCGGTATATAAAACTAGCTAAATAAATAAATACATTTTAGAAGCTTTATTCATGATTTTGGATATCTGAAAAGAGGCATTCATACGTGCAAATCACAGAGATGTCCCCAGATTCATTTTAGCAAGCCAGGTATATAGACATTCCCTGCACAAGCATGTCCATGTAGCATGGGAGCATGGTGGCGGTGAGGCCTGGGCAGAGCAACAGAGATGCCTGTCGCAGTATGATTTCAGAATGACCCAAGCAAATCTGGCCTTGTTTGTTGAGGCATCCATGCCTATAGCTGTTCCGGACCTCAAATAGGGTGCCAGGAAGTGCTCGTTCCATGGCTGCAACACTTCCAGATGGGAACAGAAAAATGTGCTTTCATCATCATAGTTAATATTTCCTAGCAAATGAAACTGGCATGGAAATACATACTCCAAACATATTACTGGCCCGCCACCACACGTCTGCATATGTGAAATGCCCGACCGGGACATATAAGTCTCAACATAGTCGCCCCCTTTCTGAAATACCCCTGCCAGCATGTCCAAGTACCCTGTTCTGAGACTGTGCAATTCAAGGATGTCCACATTTGTGAAATGGTCTACATCTGTGCATGTGCCCAGTCTTTCAATCTGCAAAGGCTTGTCACCAGAACTGGTTACTGTGACGTTCATCTTTCAGGGTAGAGACGGAGCGATTTCCAAAGGCACTTATACATACCTCCCTTTACTGCTGCCACTCCACTAGATTTTTGGCCATTGTGCTTTGGACATCCCAGATTCTTCCTTGACGTGTCTTCTAAAATCCCACTTCACATATAACATAGTAACATAGTATATGACGGCAGATAAAGACCAGCATGGTCCATCTAGTCTGCCCAGCAAGGTGGCAAGAGTAGGTGCGCCCACTGTTCTGTGCAGGTCACCCTTCCCCATGCCTTTGTTTAGGGATGTACACACTGCTCCATACAGGTCACCTCTACTCGTTGAGATATCAGAGACAGTTAAGTTTATTTTGATTTTATCCTATTTCTTTAAAGTGATTCACTGTGTCTGTCCCATGCCATTTTGAATTCTGTCACTGTACTTGCCCCCATCACTTCCATCTTTTCAACTTTTGTTGGTTCTTTTTTTTCCTCAATGTTGTTATAGGCTGTCCTCAAACCAATGACCCTTGGGTTGGAAGGCAGGCTTTTTGAAGGAAGAACTGTTATATCACTATGAAGGCTGCTGACTGTGTCTTCTATTTCTGGTGATATTTTTTTCTGTTTCCTGATTGGGCCAAAATTTGTCCCAATTTGGAGCTTTATGGAATACACTTTCTTGATATTTTTGCTTGTGAATCTCTTAACTCCTGTTCTAAACTTTTTCTTTATCATATTCCTATGCCAAATATTCTGTGAAACTATGTCTAAGTATTCTATCATGCCTACTCCAAACATTTACCAGGCCGAATCCAGATCCTGCTTGCCAACTAGTGATGATCACTAATTGAACAAACATGATCTGGAGTGTGCTCTCTAGAACATATCCATGAAGGATTTTTCACAGAGCCCCAGACCAGAGAAACTTTAGACCAATCAGGAAACTGGAATGTAGACTACCAGAAATATAAAACATAGAGTAGTTAAGAGCAAGCTGGCTAGAGTCAGTCTCCCTGGAGACATAATAGCTCATTCCTCAAGAAGTCCCTCTGGATTTAATATAGCTCTTCCTGCAAGAATTTTCTGACCCAAGTGTTACTAGTTTGAGGCCAGCCTATGATGACACAGGGTCAAAAGCAGAAATTGATGTTTTTTGTATGTTTAGTGCAGATTAAAAATGATAGGAAATGTTATTGATATTTCTTATGTCATTTCATGCAAATACACATCCCTAATATAGAGCAGCTTTTGCTCTATGTTATATCCTCAACTTGACAACTACTGTATGCCATCAGCTATTCTTTCTACATGTCTGTCATGGGCTAGTGGGCCTTGCACAGAAGGCATAGTCACCCTTTGTATTCTGAATTCACTCCAGTATCACCAATCTACTCTATTATTTCATGGGAAATAGGCTATATTGGTGGATGAGTGGCACCTATGTGATTTGTTTGTGCCTCTATCCTTCCTCTATTGTTCCCTATATGAAGTATTACAGGAGCCGTGGAACGTCTCTCTGATTGGGAGGGGGGACAAGATCTATCTTGCTTCCGCGCCATGCTTCACCCCAAGCCCTGCGACCTTATCCTGTTCTGCCTGCACAGATCCCATCTCCCGCGAGCAGAAGAGAAAGGAATGGCTGCGATCACAGTGAACTCCTTCTGTCTTCCCATGGGAGATTGGATCCCCGCGAACAGGAGGAAAAGGTCACCATGACTGCTGCAGAGACGCCTGTCTGCTGACAGGAAATCCCCGTGGGCAGATAGAAGGAGTCTTTGCTGTGATCATGGTGGCCTTCCCCTCCTGACCATGGATATCTGATCACTGATGGTTCACTGACATACTGGGGAGGGGGTCTCCATACTGACATTCCTCCTACTGCATGTCTACTAGGGACCCCTTAGACATTTTGCCTGGTGCAGGTGCAGGTATCTAGTCTCTATCTGGAGAGAGAGCAAGAGAGAGACAGTGAGATTTACAATCTTGCAAATTCCATCAAGGCATCTGAGATTACTTTGTCAGGACTCCAATGAAGGTTACTGTTCCATTTGGGTGCACTGATGGAATATCTATTGTATACTGCATAGTTGCCTTTCTGGCTTCATTACTTGTAATTTCCAATTTGCATCTCATATGTCTACTTGTTATCACAAAGGTGATCACGATATATGACAATGTGACCCTCTAATCCTGAGGTCCTTCTTGTCCCTCATGTCTGGGGGGGGGGGGGGAGACACAGCTGCCTGGTCTTGATCAGTGACTTCATTTAGAATGTATGGGGGCCCTTTTAGAGATTCCATTGAGGACATTTGTGCTTTGATCACCTCACTCGCTATTCTCATTTCCAGATCATTTATGAATGTGTTAACAGGCATAAATGCCCATGCCTAGATTGGTCAGAAACATACGCACGTTATATTTAATAACTTATGTGCATAAATGTAGGCCTCACCTATGCTTTACCCAAGCTCTGCCCCTGTGCACATCCAAACTGAAACATCTAAAATGTGTTTGATCTTTAAAATAGTGTCTTACATGTGTAATGAGAGCATAACTGTCTGTGCATCCCTCATAAAATCAGACCCTAAAGGTCTAACGTGGTAATTCCTATTAGGGGTCATGGTAATGGCAGGCAATGGTCAGAGATTGTGCCTTGCAATTAACGTGGAGATTGTTACTGCTATCATGGCAAATAACCTGGTGCAGTTATCTACATCTCCAAAGATGTACCTAACTGCTTTTTGCATTATCAGTCACATTGTTCTGAATTAACTTAATGGTTGCCTTCCTTAAAGAGCTGGAAGCTGGAAATGCCCCAAACAGTTAATGCTCGTTTACTACAAAACCTTAACACAGGTTAGTAAATAGGGCCAAGGATACAGATTTCCAAAATTTCTTTAGTTAGAAAAAGTATTCTCAGAAAAGGTGATGTAATTACCTGTGGGTTCTGTTCCCTGGGTTGTTCTGAAACCGGAACTTGTATTTTGAAAACTGAGGCAAAATTCATGGGCAAAAAGTTGCTACAGACTTTGCCACAATACGAGCAGTATGGACATTGCCCTCCAAATGCTACAGAGGACTAGATAGAGAGACATTCATAAAACATCTAATAATATTTAGGTGAATATTAAAAAAGACCTATCTGAATCTTCAGAAGTTACAGATAAGTCCTTTGCTTTCAAATTCCTGCCCCACTGAATGAATATTTTTTGGCTGTATAAGTTGATATAGGTCCAAATGTTATGTGGATAAATGTGGTGGGATACAAGCAGGGCTAGTGCTAGTCTTTCTGGTGCCCCCCTGCAACCTAAAGATTGGTGCCACCCTCCTTCATTACTATTAATGCTGGCTACACCCTACCCCCCTTTTTCTCTTTGTGAACTCTTTTCACATGATGTTAGTATTTCTCCTTCAAATCAGGTGTTGTAAGAAAATTGCAGTGAAGGGGCAAATATATAGCCAGAATTAAAAAAAAGTATTGAGCAGTACATACTTAGCATCATATAAACAGGCTGTGATAGTCCAAGGCCATGCTAAATTTTACATATTGATCAAAAGAAAAACACTCAGCTATATAGACAGCTCAGAAATATTTTACTCATTGAAAAACTATGCAGGAGAAAGATTTTGTATAGAATGTAGGAATCAACAACATGATAACTATGCAGTCAATCTATATCTAGAAACTATAAGCACGATTGGTATAATGTTGATGGAAAGAATAGTGGCAACATAATTTGTCACTGTAGGAAGACAGTGACAACATTAATATACTACTGATTTAAAGTACGTGTTTTACAGGTTTCAGTGACTAACTAGGAGGTTACAAGCTTTAGCACTGTGAAGATTATTAAAATAGGTCAACAGGCTACAAGCATGTCATTAGACTGCTGTAAAATAAAAATATATACTCTGAATATAGTATTCATATGCCACAACGTTTTGCTATGCCCAGGCAATTCACTGTTAATAAACTGGACCAGGAAACCCAAACATTAGTGTCCATAAAATATGTATAGCAATCTGATTACTATTTTTCCCTAAAATGTTTCTGCAGACTTTCCGCAGACTCCCAAGCGTGAAAATCACATCCTTAAACACCCAACTGGTATTGCAAAAGATTATCATTTAGGGCCATCCTGATCCCGCATTGGTAAAACTGCTTCCAGAGCTCTAATCGGATCAGTTGCCCTTGCCTCGCCAATAAATCCATGCTTCCTCCTTGCGGGATCACGGGATGTTTTCATTTCTTGATGGAGCCTGTGCTATTCTGGCTTTCTCTCACTCTAGCTTCATTTCCTATTGGCAGTCATGCAGTCAATGGACTGGCAGTAGGAAGTGAAACTGGAGTGCGAGAAAAGTGAGAATAACATGGCCACTTTCCAGTCGGATCAAGAAGTAAGTTCCATGCTTTTTCCATTAGGTTTTCAGAGAAAGAAATCTTACATGCTGGCATCTGCATTGTCATCAGAAATTGACATAATGGCTAGGCATAAGTAGCATAGGCGTTAGTTGCACCTGCAGCCATTTTGCCAAGTTGAAGCATGGTAACTGCAGGGGGAAGTACCTGCCCCTTGCAGTTAGCCTACAGCCCCACGCTGGTAATGCAGCCAACACATGTGTTACTAGTGCGGAACTTAGTAAATATGCCGCTAAATGTGCCAAACAAGAGGGGCTCAAAGCACCAATGTAAATCTTCCCATTTCCACCAAAACACGGTAACTTGGTGACCCTGACACAGTATTTCACATCTTCACAAGAGAGGCTCAGTGGCCCCTACACAGCAGTTCCCATTCTAACAAAAACAAACGTATTTTTTTTACTCCAACCCAACAATCTTCCACTGCACCAAGAGGGGCTTGCAACTCCAACATAACTCCTGAAACTGTGCACTGGACCAGCATGGTGCTAATATAAATATATATTCTGCAAAAAAACAAAGGAAATGCAAGATGCTCTCACACCAAGGAACTAAAAGAAAAAGTGAGAACCGCGGCACAGTTTATAGCACCAAATTATAAAATTATAGCTAATTTTATTTTGTAGTTATAAACTGCTTTATGGTTCTTGCTTTTCCTTTTTGAACATGTATTCTGCATCCACAGAAACTACTGCCTCGACAATAAGTACAGAGCAGAACTAGGATATTCACGCATAGAACTCAATATATAAAAAATTTCTGTTTCTAGTCATCTCACTAACAACAACATAAACATTCTCCAGTACCAGACATATCGTGAACAAATACAAAACCCTACAAAAGTCACTGAAAATCCACAAAGCAAATCTACTATACCATGCCAGTACCAACTTTCAAAACTCACTCAAGGAACCTACCCAAGATAAAGCAGCACTATAAATATTGCAGCGGGCCCTAAAATAGTCTGTACACTTATTTGAAAAGCTGACCAGATCAGATTACTACAGTACAAATGCCTATGTACAAACTCCATGTTAACAGAAAACCTGGCCTCAGTCACATACTCAGTACACAGACCGTTGCCAAGTACAGAATAAGTGACCACAACCTAAAGCAAAAATAAAACTATGTAGATAAAAATTAAACTGAAACCCAGGAAACTCTGCATGCAGTGCGACCCCATACTGTGCAAAGTATAAAGATAGCACAAGGTCTGATCACTAAATTGAAAATAAGGTTATTTTTTCTTCCTTTTTTGTCTGACCATTTTATTCTCTGATCATGCCGGTCCCGATCTGAGGTTTCTGCTTTCCTCTGTCTTCTCTTAGCTCTGTGTGGACAGTCTCTGGTCCATCACCATTTCTTATCTCCCCTTTTGTTTTCTTCACTTCCTTCTATTTTGGATATTTATCTTTTCCTTTCAGATTTCTTCCATTCATTTTTCTATCCCTCCGTCTACTCAGATTTCACTACTCCTTCTTACTATCCAGTTCTCAATCCCCATCTTTTTTTACTCCATGTACTTAACATTTTTCAACCCTCACCCCAGTTCTCCCATTCCTTGCCTCTTCTTCCCTGGTTCATTATTCTTCAGTCTTTCATTCTCCTTTTCTACTCCATGTTTAGCTTCACACACACACACACACACACACACTCCCATCCAGTGTCTCTTCTTCACACACACACACACACACACTCACACACACACACACTCCCATCCAGTGTCTCTTCTTCACACACACACACACACACACACTCACACACACACACACTCCCATCCAGTGTCTCTTCTTCACACACACACACACACACACACTCACACACACACACACTCCCATCCAGTGTCTCTTATTCACACACACACACACACACACTCCCATACAGTGTCTCTTCTTCACACACACACACACACACACACACACACACACACACACACACACACACTCCCATCCAGTGCTTCTTCTTCACACACACACTCCCATCCAGTGTCTCTTCTTCACACACACACACACACACACACACACACACACACACACACACACACACACACACACACTCCCATCCAGTGTCTCTTCTTCACACACACACACACACATACACACTCACACACACACACACTCCCATCCAGTGTCTCTTCTTCACACACACACACACACACACTCCCATCCAGTGTCTCTTCTTCACACACACACACACACACACACACACACACACACACACACACACACACACACACACACTCCCATCCAGTGCTTCTTCTTCACACACACACTCCCATCCAGTGTCTCTTCTTCACACACACACACACACACACACACACACACTCTCACTCCCATCCAGTGTCTCTTCTTCCCTGGTTCATTATTCTTCAGTCTTTCATTCTCTTTTTCTACTCCATGTTTAGCTTCACACACACACACACACACTCCCATCCAGTGTGTCTCTATCTCTCTATGTCTTTCCCTCCATCCAGCTTCCCTGCTATCTCTCGCTCTATCTCCTTCCATATCTCCCCTCTCCCTTCCTACTGCTACTACTACTACTAGTTATTGTTTGTATAGCGCTACAAGACATACACAGCGCTGTAGAGACACATGTAAAAGACGGTCCCTGCTCATCAGAACTTACAGTCTAGTCAAGACAGACAACACAACAGCTGAGGGCAAGGATATATCTAGGGGAATAGTAAGAAAACACATAGGAGAC
This sequence comes from Ichthyophis bannanicus, assembly GCA_033557465.1. Classification (NCBI taxonomy): domain Eukaryota; kingdom Metazoa; phylum Chordata; class Amphibia; order Gymnophiona; family Ichthyophiidae; genus Ichthyophis; species Ichthyophis bannanicus. Next base: position 207,435,071 of record CM066034.1, read on the forward strand.
TAAGTGGATCAGGATCCACCCCCCTGTTTCCAGCATCTCCCCCTCTCCATTCCTTTCCCCCCATCCATACCATCCACTCCCTATTATTCCTGTGTCCACTATCTGCTGGTCTCATGCTCAGCCTAGTTACCCCCATGTATATTTTCTCCCCTCTCTCCCTATTACTCTCGTGCCTTGCATTTCCTCCTCCTCCTATTACCCCCATCTCCCCTCTGTCTCTCTCTGTTCCACCCCCTCCCCATATCCAGCATCTTCCTATAGTCTCCCTATAACCTCCATGTCCAGCATCACCACTCCATCTTAAAATTCTCCTCTGTCTTCCTGTGCTTCTCCACATCCAGCGTCACCTCCCCATGTCCAGCATCTCCCCTGTTTTCCTAATACCCCCCTTTGTTATCCTGTGATACCCCCCTGCATCCATCTTCTCTCCATCTCCATATGCCCCCTGTATCTAGTATCTCCCTCTATCTCTCTAGCCCCATCTCCATGCCCAGTATTTCCCTCTATCTGCTTATATCCCTCTGCCCGCCTTGTCCAAAAGTCCCCCTCAGTCTCTTTAATTGGCCCCCACCCTTGCATCCTGTATCTCCTAGTTCTCTTCCCTCTCCCTGCCATGTGACCCTTGTATTTCCCCTCCAACCTCCTTTCTCCATTCCTGTAATGTTACCATCGATCCACCTCCCTGGTGCAGCCACTGCCACCACAAGTGCCATCACAAAATTCAGAAAAATCGTTCTCTTTCACCTCCAGTAAGGAATAGAAACAACATACGAGGTCTCAGTAAAAAATAGCACTGCTCCTTCAAGACTCGCGTCAAAAATATAGCTTAGTGCTGTATCACATCAACGACCTCAAAACTATATTTAAAACACTCTGCCAGTCGTATCTTTCACATAAAAATTAACCCAAGCAAGAACACTTATCTTATTCGACCAAGCAGCTGTATAAATAGTGTTTTAAATCGATCCCATGTGCAATGTTTCAATCGACTGGCAGAGTGTTTTAAATATAGTTTTGAGGTTGTTGATGTGATACAGCACTAAGCTATATTTTTGACGCGAGTTAATGAGCAGTGCTATTTTTTACTGAGACCTCGTATGTTGTTTCTATTCCTTACTGGAGGTGAAAGAGAACAATTTTTCTGAATTTTGTGATTACGTTCGTTCTCACTGACACGGCCAATAATTTTGTGGGGAGACCACAAGTGCCATGGCATCTCCGCAAAGCAGTGCCACAGCAACATTAAAAATACAATAAACATGGGCTTCTGCGACTCAGGTGCTGCTCAAATGCGCTACCATTCCCACCCCCCTCTAAAGTTAAAAGCGTGCATCAGAGAGGGCCGGAACGGTAGAACCTTCAACTTTGCAGGGTGCTTGAGTTAGGACAGCTCCAAGTTTTTTGTATTTTATTGCCGCTTTGGTCTTGATTGCAGAAGTGGGGAAAGGGAAGGATTTGGGAAATGCTGCTGTCTGCCTCTACCAACAATGTTAAAAACAACATAAACGGCATCAGAGCAGGGCTGGGGATTCATTGCATCCCTCGAAGGCCCTGACTGCACGTCACTCTGTCAAGAGCTGCATGCACATGTGTGTCTATTGCAGGCATGAGGTGCCTGTGTGTGTGTGGTGCAGTGGTAGGATGCCTATGTGACTGTGTGTGTGTGTGGTGGGCAGGGATGACAGTGCCTGTCTATCTTCTGGGTGGCTGTGCCTTTTTGGCATAAACACATCATGGACATTTCTCCTCATGAGTTGATCTCTTCAAACTCTAACCTTCTATACTCTTCCCTCCACTCTCCCACCTCTCTCCTGCTGCCCACGCCCCACACTGTCTGTTCCTCTTCCTAGACTTTATTCCTTTCTCACAGCCCTCTTTGCACTCTCACCCCTGCTCTCTATTCCCTCTACCCCCATTTTCCTTTCCCTAAACCACTGCTCTTATAAAATTAAAACTCTCCCAACTTCTCTGCCTCTCTCTCTCTGGCCCCCAACAATGAACTGGACCTAACAGGGGTGCAAAACAAAGTCCCCACCATGGGTATAGCAGCCAAGCCAACCCAACACAGGCTGTGTTTCGGTTATGCTTTCCTCAGAGGTACTCTTGGCAACTAAAATCATAAATAGAGATTAAACAGATAAAAATACAAATACATAATCAAATGATAATAAATGATGATAATAATGCAACATGCAAACACATAAAATATCATCAAAACTGAACTAATATAACACCATAAGAATACAGCTAAATAAAAACAAAACTAAATGAATAGATAAATAAATAAATATATCATCTAAAACATATAAAATATTTATATAAAACATATATTCATAAAAATGAAATAGATTAAAAAGAAACAAGGGATGTGACATATAACTGACCAAAAACCCATCATTACAAACCATAAAGGAAAATGTTCTTTTAAGTATGAAGTTAAACTATTGGGGGAGGAAAGAAAAATGAAAAATAATATAATCAACGCTGACAATACAGCAGATTGTGTGTGCAACGAAGCAGGAGTGACCAGCAGAGCAAAATGAGTGGAAAACAATCCTCAACCAACCCAGTGTGAAAACTACATATATAAAAAAACTAAATAACAGCCATTATATAAAATATCTTTTTAAAAAATACCTATAAGTTACCTAAAAAACATCCTGCATTGACTGGAGACTATAAACAAGAATTAAAGGATATAATATTAATCGGATATCCTCCACATACAAAACCTCAATGTATATTCATGGATCTAATGCAATATCCCTAAAGTGGTCCAAATGCTAAAAGCCAAAACCATACCTGGTACTGAAACTACTTCATAGCTAAAAAGCTCATGCAGTATCTTCCACCATGTGGATTTAGGTTGGAATACCAAAGCTGCAAAAAACTCCCACACTTGCGGTGTTCAGAATAATTTATCTCCGTGGGAAAGCCGGCATCAGCTGACCTTCTCATATTACGAATCGCTGAAACTCTGTGAATGCCATGCTGCAAACTAGACTAGATATACTAATCTGTGGCATGCCCAGAACAGTGCAAGGTGATCTCAGTGCACACAAAGATCTAATAACAACAAGTAGAAAGCGACATGCTTGTCATGACATACCTTGCATCAAAACATACATGGCAGTAGAAGAAATCCTTAGTTATTCTTTCACTGGTCAGCTCTAAAAACTGCTTTTACAATGCTAAGCATGGACCCTTACCAACCTCACACAATATGGTGCTTTTTGGCATGTTTCAGCGCTGCTTGCACTGTTGAATGCTCTTCTTCTGAGGGTCTCTTATTATTGAAAGGGATATGTTTTGACATTTAGCTGTGGAGAATCTTTTGTGATTTTTCTGCCCTATAACACTGGCACCTGGTAATGCTGTGGTCATCTGTATGGTCCAGGTACTGCCAGGCATTCATGTCCCCCCTGAATTGCAGATGAACACACCAGATCCTCCCGTGCAACCCTCAAACCCCCCCCCCCCCCCCACACACACACACACTCTCACTTTCAGTTAGAACAAATATATGTCTGCCAAAAAGATGGCCTGAGCCTGAACCTATACATAATAGCTGGTATAACATAAGAGCATGGAGTCCCAGGACTCAAATATGAACTCCGTTTCTCACCCCAACACATACTATTCCTACATCAACAGTCCCATTTTTCAGGACACAGGAATTCTTAGGTCCCCTAGATTAGCTCCTTTCACGCAAACAGCAAATGTCAGCATGGCCAGAATAATCATTATTGCTCTTCTTAATATTTCTTTCAGGGTAGCTATTGATGCCTCTTTAGCTTACAAGATTCCCACACCTCTGATTTCTATCCTTTACAAATGCATCTTGTGGAGTTTTTCCATACTGCAGTCCACCTATTTTAGAACAGACTAGTCACCACCTTTTAAACCAACATAGCAGAATATTTTCTAAGTACTTCCCTTATTCCATGTCTCCAGCAGGTAGAACAGGCCCGTCTGCGGGGACCTCCCAAAATGTACATGGGCCTTTCCTAAATACGCTTTATATGTCTCCTTGGCAAACCATGTCCCCATTACACCCCTCCCGGACATATTCTAAGATCCCTGTGTTAGCAAGATAAACATCCACTGGGCTATGTACCAGAATATATTCATAGGTGTTTTCAGGAGATAAACATCCCCGGCGCACGCATAAAGTCTTATTTGCTTTCTGGAATGACCTCCATACTGTATCTATGCCCAAACCACAGAAGCTTGCCAGGTTCCCATCAAGAGTAACATCACCTCAGATCAAAGATGGGAGGAAAGAGAAACTGAGAGAGAAACATTAGAATGTTTCACCTAAAATATACAAATGGCGTTTCCAACTTGATGAACTGGAGAACTTGAGTAGAACCGAATGAATAGGCTTTCTAGAAAACAAACTGCAGGAAATCAGAAAATATTACATGTCTTTAAACTCAGAAGTAGCAACCATCAAAAGATGGAAAAATGAATGAAAAAAAATGTTACATACCGGGGCATCTTTGTCATCTGCAGCCTCCAACACTGGAATGAGTCCATCTTCGTCCTCCCCTCCTCACAATACACAGGCTGTAGAGTGCAGGTGATACCCAGATGTGTCTGCCTTTCTCAGCAGTCTGCTGTCATGGACACATACTGAGGCGCCAAAATTTAACCACATGCTGATTCTGCAGCTGGATCTGCCTTGAACAGCTTTTGTGCTCCTCGGACATGATGGCGACTCAGGGGCAGGTCCTGTGTGTACAAAAGCTGTTCAAGGCCACAAACACGGCAGAGAGATGCAGTCCACAGGATCAGCTTGTCCTGCGGGCAAGATCTGCCTCTCTGTGCCGCAATCGCGGCCTTGCACAGCCTTCTGCCTGTGGGGCATGTTGCTCCCACAAGCAAGATCTGTCTCTCTCTGCTGCGATCGAAGCCTTAAGCACAACTCAGAGAGGCAGGTCCCATTGGCTCAATAGCTGTGCAAGGCTGCGGTCATGGCAGAGAGAGACAGAGCACATGTCCTGCAAGCAAAAGGTGGTGCAAGGCTGCGAATTAAAATTGTGGCTCAGAGAGGCAGATCCTGCCCACGGGACATGCTGCTCCTTGTCTCTGTAGCACTTGCCATCTTGCTGAGGTGGAGCTAGTGAAGGTATCCCTCTCATATCGGCGACCCCTGCTGTGCAAAAGGTAGGGCCAAAAATTATTTGGAATAATTTATCTGTATAAATCTGTATAAATGGAAGCCCTAATTTTATATGGATTAGTTATCCATATAAAGTTAAAATTGCATAGTCAGCTGCCTAACTATGCAAATATATTGACTAAATATGTACAGAAAGAAATATGGATAACTTATCTGAGTGTGGAGGGCTGTACCAAGGACTGTGCGAGCAGTGTGGCTGCCCAAGGTATAAGTACAGAAGTGGTGCTGACATCATTGCTGGGCTGTCAGAAAGCTCAATAAGAGTGAGTTACTGCGTGTGGCTGGGAAGGTGCAGGGTGCCAGGTTCATGAATCGCACAGGGAACATTTCTAGCTCGGTACGGTCTTCTGTGTGTGTTTGTGTATGTATGTATTTTCCCACTGAATTTTACCCTTATTGAAGCCAATATCTATAGAGTTTAGGATCCTAACTTTGAGAGTTAGCCCCTAACTTGGTTCCTTTTTATGCAAATGACAATGCTAGAAAGGGCCGAATTTACACATGAATGTCCTTACTATGTAGAATTGCAAGGGGACATGGTTTGGGTGTGGTCTAGGTAGGTTAAAAATCTACAAGTTTATTTTCCACTTCATATAGGACACACATGTGTATGATGCATGTTTAAGTTTTTTAAAATGCTTGTTTTGGCCAGCACATTACAAGAGGGAGTAAGGGAGTTATCCACAATAATCAGTTGTTGTTTATTTCCCCTCTCTAAACTGAAGCTACATAAAGAAGCTGCATCTGTAGTTAATTGGCAGCATTCACATGTCTAGGTTTGCAAAAAGGGCAACGTAGACATGTAAGTGCTAAGTTTCCTCCAGTTATTTTTTCCTCATGCAAATTTTAAAAATGACTCCTCCAGCTCCACACATCGGCAAATAGACGTCTTTAGAAAAAGCTCCATGTTTAGCAGAGCCTTTTCTAATATACTGCTGGAATTGTATACGCTGTGACCTCGACATCTCAATTCCAATCTCCATGTACTATCTACTGTAAAACGTCCCTTCAAATCTAGAAAAATGACTAGCAGGCCTAAATGTATGGGAGTCTAGATGCCTAAGTTTAGGTGAATTTTCAACTGAAAAGTTAAGTTTCTAATTCTGGCTGAAAAAGGTTCCTATATAAGGAAGGATGATAGATGCATGGGATTGTCCCCGAGTAGTGGTGGTAGGAACAAAAACTGTACCAGAATTCAAAAGGTCATGGGATAAGTGCAGAAGATCCTGAAGAGCCCTTTTACTACAGTGTGCTAAGCACTAAACACATGTTTTTGCTCAAGGTAACTACATGGTTGAGCCTGCGGTAACTGTGAGGACATGGCAGTTACCGCATACTGATTCGCGCACTACCACTTGCGCATTGGGGTGCTGAGTGGGTGGGATAGGAGCAGAGAGTAGGTGTAGAGAGCAAATTGCAGTTAACATGGGGGAGGGGCCATGTGTGCTGTAAATGTTGCCATTAGTGCGGGTGCATCTAATGCTACTACAGTAGAGTAATGTGCACCTATAGTATTGCATGGTACATTAGGATATGCATCTATGCATTAACTGTTAGGAACAAGCTGGTCATGTACCGACAGTTACCACAGAGGCTTTGATAGTCATTCCAGAACAAGACTTAGCCAGGTAGATGAGAAGGAATGACATATACCACGCGAAAACATCTAGTACCATATGCTGACACCACACAGCCCTGCACATATACGGCGGAAGCAAGGGGATCGCAGAACATGGGTGGGAGGAGGTGGAATGGGGGCATGGCTGGTCGTGGAGATGTATAAAGCATATCCTGGAAAGGACCGTGTATGCCCGCAGAGCTACCCATGTACGTCCACGTCAGACCTGCCGAAATGCAGAATAAGGGCAGGACTTAATAAATCTTCTGCTCCACTCCACAATACTGCCCATATAGCTGACTAGCCATGACATGACTGTTGTGCACTACTGCATCTGCAGTCAGGGGCAACACCAGATGCAGCATCACAGATCAGACAGCTGAGGTGACAGACAGCTGTACGGCAAGGGGGCAATAAGAAACACCCCCATAGATATCTGATGGGGTGCACCAGTGTTACATCAGGCAATGCTGGCATAAGCTCCTTGCCCTAAGGACACAGAACCAGGATCCCCTAATGTATCTGAGGACCTAACCAATGTGCCGGTTGCTGGAGTCCAGGCACCCTATGCTAAAATGTCATACCTGTTGATGTTGCTAGGTGCAGGGCAGCATGTCTGCAGTTATATGCGACTGTGCAACTATACGGGACAGTGTGTGTGTGTGTGAGTGTGTGTGGGGGGGGGGGGTCATGGTGTGTTGCACGGGATGATCCAGTGTGCACACCCACCGGGCTGAGGAGGATGTGAATGGCTGGCCGGTGCCTTGACTATAGAGATGACTGCAACCCCACCAGCCACCCTAGTGAGCAGGCAAAACAGAGCAGAAAAGGTCTGCCATAGCTAGCTGGCCAAACATATACATGTCGTTAAGAGGGGACACTCAGACTGCAGGCAGTCAGCTGTGCAAACAGAGTGGAACAGGTAAACGTAGATCGCTTGTTTACGCTATCAGAATTTAGAAAGACTAGGGGACATGCAATGAAGCTACAGGGTAAACTATTTAAGACTAATAAAAGAAAATATTTTTTCACTCAACGTGTAATCAAACTCTGGAATTTGTTACTGGAGGATGTAGTAAAGGCTGTTAGTGTAGCTGGGTTTAAAAAAGGTTTAGACAAGTTCCTGGAGGAAAGGTCCATAAACCATTATTAAAAAGGGACCCAGGATATCAATGCTTGACCCAATACAAGCATTGTGGAACCTGTGTCTTTTGGGGATACTGCTAGGTACGTATGACCTAGATTGGCCACTGTTGGAAACAGGATACTGGGCTTGATGGACCTTGGTCTGACCCAGTATGGCATATCTTATGTTCTTATGTTCTCTAATATCCATCCCATATGCGCCACCATTGGTCTCTACACATGTGCACATTTGTAGAGGGCGACCATGGTGTCTCTGGCCACATCCTTTTTGTGTTTGCATTGCTGCATGCTCTCATCCCGAAGACCCCTTCCTAGTGACAGCACTCTGTCCAGACATATAGCTATGGAGGGCATGTCCTGCTTTGCACTGGTCCTCAGTGATTTCCAAATGTGCATACCTTGGCCTGGCTGCTACTGCCATGTCTGTAGTGCTGCGCTGCACCTTGTGTCACACCGATCACTCTCTACTGGCTTGCATACTAGTTTCCACAGCTGTGTGATGACTTTGAAGTGGTCTGGGTATGCAATAGGCTGGTTGCTATAGTCTACCTTCCATCCACATAGATAAATCATCTTCTGTCATGACCTGTTTACATCTGTACATCGCAGTCAGTGAGCCACTGCAGCTTCAGAGGTATATGTTTTACAAGGGTGATGTGGCAGTTCGTGGGTCTGTAGTGGGGATGGGCAGGATCCCATACATTCCTCTTGTTTGAATAGGGTGAGCGTGGGGACGTACACAGCTGTTGCCTGTGTAAACCAATCTTTCGAGCACCATAGCACTTTGTTCACGGCGCGTCACGCCGAGTACATCTCTGTCCCCGATTCAGGACCCGCAGTGGCATTTCAATTGGGCATGTTCTTGGTTTTGACATGCCTGCGGGCCGTCCGTGCATTTACTGGAATAGGCCTCCACTCATTTATATTAGGTGCAAAGGCCTAACATCCTTTAGTAAAAGGGCCCCTTAGTGACAAAGGAGGGAAGGAAAAGACAGAAATCAACTGGTCCCTTAACATTTTAAACAAGAATTAAATTAGACATACTTAATTTGGCAAACAGGGGCCATGTTTACTGAATTGTAGGCTGTGCTATCTGCTGCAGCGCCTGGGTTATTTCTATGAGTACAGCTGCAGATAGAGGGAGTTATTTTAGAAACTTTATTCATGCTTTGGATGTCTGAAAATGAGCACATAGACATCCAAAGCATAGAGACATCTCCAGAGCCATTTTAGAAAATGGATCTGTGGATGTCCCCAGCACGAGACTGTCCAAGTCTGAACAGGAGCCTGGCAGAGGTATGGTTGGGGTGTTCCCATAAACATGGACATCCCCGTCTGATCTCAGAAATATCCTGGATGTCCGGAGTCGCATCTAAGGTTATACCTGTTCCAGGCACAAACAGGCATTTGAAAAGTGATAGTTTTGTCAGGCAAATGTCTGGAGGGTGTGGAGAAGGAGCCACACTAATACCCCCTTTATTTAAAATATGCCAATGAACGTTGACGGCAGATGGTGGATCATGTTTTCATTTTGCTATGCTGCTGGATGACCCCTTATCCTAGCTTACATGAGATGGACGTTCCCGGGCCATGATTTCCTAAGGGTGATGTCTATTTGGCTATTGGCATGGACGTTCACATCAGGGACATCTATGTTACTAAAATCAGCCGGAGATTTAGACGTCTCTGTCATTTTTCTGCATGTTCTGCCCTGAATATCTTTTCTAAAATGCCACTTCACATGTGCTAACATGTGGAGGCACATTCTACTTTGGCCATCCAGCCCCCTGTGCGGCTGATCAGAATCAGGACACCCAGAGGTAGACCCAATTCTGATCCCATTCAGGAGCCGTGAATGCTGGCCGCTGCCAATTCTCTTCATCCCCTGTAGCCAGACCCCCGATCCGGCCTTCCATGGCCAGGTCCAGCTGTGGGGAACTTCCTTGACCCCCTACCTTTGTTTCCGGGCCGGCAGCAGGATCCCCCAAACTCCAGGGGGACTTATTCTACTTCTGAGGTAGAATAAGTCCCCCGAATATATTCCCAGCTTTGGATGTACAGGGTCAACCTCAGAATCGGCCCTGTACATCCGGCGTTGCGACCCACCCATGCCCCGCCCTCGCTCCACCTCAGAAATGTCCCCTCCTACCCCCGTCTAGGCCTCCCCATACAAATGCGCTGTTCATATGGGGAGGCATTAGCTGGGGCTGGCAGGGGAGCGAATAGCGGGGATGGACATCCAAACTGGACATCCATCCCCGCTATTTGCTTTTTAGAATGACCCCCTTAGTAAATATGTCTCTAGATGTGCCTTCTGTTTCTCATAATCTATGTTTCCACATTTCTATGGCAACATTCGGTTATTTAATGAAAGACCACTGTAAAACTGACATGAAACAGGAGAGTCAGTTTTTCATGCAAAAATGTTCTCACATATTCAAAGAAGGAGGGGGAAGAATTCTTGCATTAATTGAGGGAGTTGCCCCTTGTCTTCCCAATTTTGAAAGCTATCATGCAATACAGGAAGTCAGTTACTTCAGGGCTGGCTGCATGTGTATTCAAAAGTATTAAAGTGTAACATGCATTGAACTGGAATGAGACAACATGAAAATAAAAAATATATATTATTGTTATTTTTAATCAGTTATAAAACATTCTGGTTTAGAACACCATGTAAATGCCAGAATAGTTATATTCTTTGCTCAGTTTTAAAGAGTGGATTAGGTTTTTTATGTATATTTGTAGAATTGCAAAAGATTCAGGATTAGGTTAAGTTTAAGGTTACAGCATGAGCAACTCAGCAGCAACAGGGAAAGTATTCCACTCCCATTGTTTTCTATTACTTTATTGGCTTCAACCAACATTATTTCTTGAATGTCTAACATTAGAGAAGATCAATTCTTTGGAACACAATTTTAAATGTTTTTAATTATTTTTGTCTTGTAGGAGCTGGATTAGTTTTTATCATTTATCCTGAAGCCATTTCAACACTTTCAGGATCGACGTTTTGGGCTGTGGTATTCTTCATAATGCTGTTGACTTTGGGCATTGACAGTGCTGTGCGTAAATCATATGTGGTATTTTGGTTCTCAAATGTTAATAATGATAATGCTTAATGAGATAAGTATTTAACAGTACTAAAGCTGAATAATAATAGCTTTCTCTCTTTTTAAAAAAATCATTCCATATAACCACACTGTATATACTGGTGAAATCATGCTTTTTATCATAAAAATAATAATAAAACTGCATTGCCAAATCCCAAATAGAGCAAGCTGTTCTAAAGCTATTAATACTGCCCTCTTCAAAATTCAGAGGTAAGCCAAAAACTACACAGGAGTAAATCTCCAGTACCAGTGGAGCAGAATGAATTCTTCACCAAAAAATAGGGCCAATGCCTTTACGCGCAGGAAATGCAACTTTTAGGCACAATTACCGCCACAGCCAAATGCAGAAAAGAGATAGATGTGTGCATAAACAGCAAAGGAAAAGAAAGAGCATACATAACGCCAACCATATTTAAATTAATGGCAAATGAGCTGTGCATAATAAAATGGTATGCTAATATTGTCTGCGTTTGATGCAGAGAACTGCGTAGAGGATTTTGTAACCAGCCTTTGCGGCAATATCTCTAGGTCTGGATCTGAGGTGACTTAAACATCCTTCACGTGCATCTGACAGTATTTTGAAGGCATTGGGGGCTTTCCTTAATGGCTGGATTATATGAGGTGAAGTGTCATATTTCCCTCAGATGATCCAGGCATTGGGGAAAGCCCCCAATGCCATCAAAATACTGTCAGGGAGCCAGTGCCCCTGACAGAAAGCAAATCTCTGGTGGCCCAGTGGCCCTGATCCCCTACTCACCCAACTAAAATTAACCTTGGTGGCCCAGCGGCCCCAAACCCCCCACCCCCTCCCGCTTCCTAGTACCTTTACAAAGGAGCGGGAGCACTGTCCAAATGCTCCTGCTCCTGCGCCGCCATCATGAAAAATGGCAGCACCTGGCCCCGCGTGGTACTTCCCGGGATACACCTGGTGGGATCAGATTGCCATATAAGGTATTTTCTAGTTTATATGGCAGTCTGATCTCACCTGGTGCATTCCAGGATACAACATATGGGGCCAAGCACCACCATTTTTCAAGATGACAATACAGGAGTAGGAATGCATGGGCAGCACTCCCGCTCCTTTGTCAAGATACCAGGAAGGGGGGGGGGGGGTGAGGGGTTTGGGGCCGCTGGGCCATCCGGATTATTTTTAGTTGGGTGGGTGGAAAGATCATGGCCACTGAGCCACCAGCTCTTTGCTTTCTGTCAGTTGCACCGGCCCCCCAACAGTATTTTGATGGCATCAGGGGCTTTCCCCGATGGCTGGATCATCTGAAGGGAAGTTTAACACTTCTCAGATGATCCAGGCATTGGGGAAAGCCCCAGATGCCATCAAAATACTGTTGGGGTGCATATGCAAATTAGCCACACGGTGCCCCTATCTTTCTAGGAGACAATGCCAAACTTGCGCCAACTTATGTGCGCACGTGTTTGGCTTGGTCTCCCAGTTTAAGACTGCCATTTGTACCACAGTTTAATGCATGGCTAATCTGCATATGTGCCCCTTTCTGCAGGTCAGCACTGAAGTCACGTGTTATCAGTATACTGCAAAAAGGTGTACTGAGTTGATAGCACGCGACTTTAGAGTCCGCTTTCTGCATTAGCCCAAGTGTGAGGAACAGTCTAAAAAACATATCACTCAGCAGTTGGGATGTGCATTCAGTTCATTGGCATGCCTTAAAAACTTAGTGTGTGAAAAATCAAAAGCATACGAACATGACATATGTAGACGATTATTTTATAATGGGGAACCTACATTAAGCATTAAAGCAGAGTAAAACTTCACTCTCATGTTTCTGTCATCCCCTTCATCATTGGCATTATTATTTCAGCCTAGTAGTTTAACTTCATCCAAAATTTTTCAGTAGCTCATAATTCAGAAACAAATACATATCTTTTCCTCCTACATGATATATCACATTTTGAAGATAACCTTCAGCGTCAAGGCACTTCTCTCATTAAATGGTCTCCACAAGAAAAATATCTGCCATTTATATTGCTTCACAACTTCAATTCATCTGAAAGAACAAAAATGGTTCACAATTCAAAAATCACATGATGTGCCAAATCAATAAAAGTAAAGAAATTCACTTGAAATCCATTTTTAATCCATTTGGAACTATCATATTCAGGTTATAAATCCAAAATTGCTAATGATAATTTAACCACTGTTCATGATCATTTCTCCAGACGTTTAATTCGCTTTAATCTATAATATGCAATTTCAGATTATCAATTGAATTATTTATAGCCCAGCAAAGCTCAACCTCTTAGGCGTGAGTCCGTGGCGTCTGATCTGAATTTTACATTAAAGACGTGGACTGGATTAACATGCTTGTATATCGTGGTAACCTACTGTTCCCTTTCCTTCTCCTTCCCTTATCTTTTTAACTATTTCTGTCCTCTATTCTGTCCTATCTCATAAATGGCGTTCTTTTCATATTTTCTTAAATGATATAGTATTGTAAACCGCTCTAATGCTTCGGCCTGAGTGGTATATCAAATGTAATAAACCATAAACCATAATGGTGCCAATAAATTTGTCGTAATAATTCTGCTCCAGTGTTCATTTAGCCAGAGCCTTATTTTGCATTTGTTTTGCCCAGCATAGTTAAGGGAGCAAAGGCAATAATGCAAATCACATAGTTGGAATTGCAGTCCGTACAGTAACAAGCTTTATGAGGTGTGATCAAAAAGTATCAAGACTTGTGCAGTAACACAAGAATTATAACACTGACAGTTTTGGCACTCAGTCTCCTTCAAAGTAGTCCCCTTTCGATAAAGCACACTTCTTTCAGCATTCCTGTCACTGCTGGAAACAATTTTGAAATGCCTCTTTTGTTATGCTGTGAAGCTGCTGTGTTGAATTTTGCTTAATGGCCTCCATGTCATCACATTACCCTTTTAATGGTAATTTTCAGTTTGGAAACAAGAAAAAGTCACAGGGTGTGAGGACAGGTGAATACAGAGGCTGACGGATTTACTCGATTTGTTTTTTGACCAAGAACTGCTGGACAAGATGTGATATGTGAGCTGGGGCATTATGAAGCAACCATTCACCATTCCTGTGCAACTCTGGCCTCTTAACAACGAACTGCATCTCTCAAATGAGACAGAACTTGGACGCAATATTCCTTATTGATGGCCTTTTGGGGCATACTTATGATGAACAATACCCTGTAATGAAAAAAACATTGTGAGCATGACCTTGACATTGCTCTTCACCTGATGGACTTGCTTGGGTCGGGAGAGTTTAGAGTCTTCCATTGTGAGGATTGAGCTTTAGTTTCCGGGTAATAACCATAAACTCATGATTCATCACCAGTAATCTTTTTGATGAAATCTGAGTCATTTTCAATGCATCCAACAACTCCCTGGCTGCAGACAGTCAATTTTTTTTTTGGTGAGGGGAGAGGAGTTTAATTTTGCAGACACACATCGCATCCCCAAATCGACAGTAAGAATGGACTGTACCAAACCCAAAACTGATGTCCATGTCCTCAGCAAGCTCCTTGATAGTCAATTGATGATTTGAGCATATTACGGCACGCACTGCTTCAACTTTGTCTTCATTCCTGCTCATGGATGGCCTTCCAGAACGTTCATCACGGTCAACACTTTGGTGGCCCTCTTGGAAATGTTTGTACCAGTCATAAACTTGAGCATGGCTCATGCATTCATCGTCATGCACTTGCTGTAACTTGTCATAAGGGAGGGAGGAGTGGCTCAGTGGTTGGGACAGGTTACCTCAGGCCGGAGGGCCGGGGGTTCAATTCCCGCATGGGGACAAGTAACCTCAGGCCAGAGGGACTAAGGTCTCTAGTCCCATGGCTGCTCCTTGTGGCCTTGGGCAAGCCACTTAACCCTCCATTGCCTCAGGTACACTTAGATTGTGAGCCCTTCAGGGACAAGGGAATAAAAAGTACCTGTTAGTATATACATGTAAACCGCTCTGATGCATAAGTAAAGGGCAGTATATCAAATGCCTAAAACCATAACCATAAGTCTCTTTGCACAAATCTCTGGCAGAATTTAATGCAAATTCACTGTTAAGTTTTTTCACTCATTGTAAATCTGATGAACTGCTTTTACATGATACCAAACATCACATGATTAAAAAATGTACATGTATGCTGAAGGTACGCTACACTCTGCACATACAGAGCACATAATTAGGTCACTGTATGCTTAATGGCATTGTGGTGCGACATATTGTTGTATAGCTACACAACAGGTCTCGTTACTTTTCGATCACACCTCATATAGGTATATCCAGTCACTGGATGTTTCCATATTGGTCTGTCAAATGGAAAACTGTATCATCTACAATTCACACATGCTGCATGATTTGCATTAACATTTCTTGCATTCAAAGTAAATTTAAAATGTCCAAAATGTTCTTTGATAGGCAATCAACGGGGCCTATTGAAATACTGCATGGAGTGTTAAAATATGCCCGTGTTTAAAAATTATATTAGCCAGTCATTATGTTAGATAAGGGCAAAATGCATACTGTTTTATCCATAGGTTCACAAATTTTATAATCCAATGAAAGCTCTCTGGAAGTATATTTAGCCTGGGTGCAAGCCTTCTTAATCACATGCATAGGATAGCCTCTCTCCAAAAATCTCAAGCTGAGCATCTTAGCTTCTCTCTTAAAATCCTCAGTCACATAACTTATCCTTCTGATGGGTAAAAATTGGCTAGTAAGCAAACTAGCTTTTAGTTTAAATAGATGGCAGATCCTGAACTTCAAAAAATTATATTGATCTACTGATTTTCAATACATACTGTATTCGTGCTTATTTTATCCTGCTCTTTCATAATTACCCAATACACTGTCAGCTGGATCAGCTCAGCATACCACAATCTATTTATCCAATTGGGAGCAATCAGGATGACCAATCCTCAATGTGCCTCTATCCATTGCACCACTCGCCCGATGAGCGCCCATGGAGGGAATACATAAAGGAGCCCCTCTCTGGGCCTACACTGTACCAACTTCTCGAGACCTTCCAACGTTCATTCTCTTCTCTGGCTGTAGAAGCAGCTCACCTTTGCTGATTCAAAGGTTGCCATGAGATCCATGATCGGCAGCCCCAGCACCTTACAGACAGCGCAAACACCGCCTCATTCAGTTTCCACTTTCTGAGATCCACGCACACACAGCTGAGGTAGTCTGCTGCTATTTATTTATTTATTTAGCTGTATTTATATCCCGCTTTTCACCGGGTCAAAGCGGTCAATTGGGGGATACATTTAACACGAAGGGGATATGACACACATACGTTAATACTTACAGGGAACATGGGCAATGGAGGGTTAAGTGGCTTGCCCAAGACCACAAGGAGTGCCTATAGGACTAGAAATCCCAGTCCCTCCGGACTGAGATTGCTGTCCGAGGTGGGACTTGAACCCCCGGCCCTCCGGCCTGAAGTACCTTGTCCTAACCATTAGACCACTCCTCCCTGCCAACCACGTGAGCCACAGACAGGGCTTGTAAGTTCTCCTCTGTCCATTCCAATAATGTGGCTATCTCGCCTTCCAACCGCACACTGCCTGTGCCTCCCTGCCGATTTATGTAGGCTACTGTGGTGTCATTGTCTGAGAATACTCTCATTGCCTTCCCCCACAGGAAACTGCTGAACTCCTGAAATGCCAAGAACACCACTCTCATCTCCAACCAGTTGATGGATAAAGTGGCCACCTCCTGAGACCAGGCCCCCTGCGCTATCTGAGTCTTGAAATGCACCATCCATCGTGACAGGCTGGCGTCTGTTATAAGGGGGACCCAAATGAGAGCCCCCAGTGACATCCCCGCCAAAAGCTTTTCTCTCCACAGCCACCACCGGAGAGCCACCCTGGCTGATTCCAGGCAGGGCAACTGCTTCTCCAATGGGTGAAGCTGCTTCTCCAATGGGTGAAGCTCCACAACAGAGCCCTCTGCAGGGGTCTCATGTGGGCTTGCCCCCATGGAGCGAACTCAGTGGTTGCAGCCATCGACCCTAAAATCTGAAGGTAATGCCACGCTGTTGGGAGCCTCAGGCTGAGAAACTCCCAGTTCTGCTGCTAAATTTTGAGCATGCGGTCCCAAGGCAAGGACACGCTGCCCTCACATGTCTGGAATCAAGCTCCCAGTTACACCAATTCCTGTGTCAGCTAATGCCAGCTCTTAGCCAAATTGATGACCCATCCAAGGCTATGCAAAAACTGGACCACCCTGGTCATAGCTCTTTTGCTCTTATCTTTGGATTTTGCTCAAATGAGCCAGTAGTCCAGGTACAGGTAAACTAGAATGCCCTAATGCTGGAGAGCAGCCGCGACCACTATCATGTCCTTGATGAAAGTACAGGGAGTGGTTGTGAGGCAAAAGGGTAATGTCCTGAACTGAAAATGCTCCATAGGTAATGTGAATCACAGAAAATGCCGGTGCTCTGGCCAGATGGGAATGTGCAGGTAGGCCTCTGTGAGATCCAGCAAGGTGCGACGCCTCCACTTGGGCCCAAGGGCTTACAAGCTGGAAACGGCCTTATATGTCCTCCTTTGAATAAAGTTCCCTTTGAAGCCCCAGGGTATTCTGGGACTTGTAGTGATTTTTACTCTTGAAGGACAAATGTAGTTGAGTCGGTGGTTGTAAGGCAGCAAGAAACTTTATTGTGGGGATTTCCAGGGCATTCAAAGTTCAGTACACAACCAAGGCAGAAGGATACATCTCCAACATAAAGATGAAATCAGGATAATGAGAATGACGTAACAAAACCTTTTCCAGTGTTCAGCTGTTCTGCTTCTCTCACACACTCACACCGAGAACTGCCTCGTGTGGTCAGTTAACAGCAACACAGGTAAACTTATAACAGCTGTGGTTTTTCTTTTGAAAGCAAACTTCTTCACAGCACTGCTTCTTAACTTCAGCAAGTAACAAAACTCAGTGAAACACAGAATTATCTTTCCTCAGCTCAAAGCAGGAACTGCCCTTATTTCCTACACAGTTTCACAGATTCTCAGTTCCTATTCAACACTGCAGAATCTTCTCTTAAAAATAAAGAACAGTCCATTGGAATGGGAACACATTCACAATTAGGCAAACAAGAATCTACTTGCATTCCTTCAATAGCATCAGGGCAAACAGAATCTCTCTCAGGATTATAAGCTTTCTCAAACTTTCTCTCTTTCAAGAACTCCTGAAATTGGTTCCACAGCAATTCAGCTTGTACAGGCACCTTTAGATTAGGGGAGTGAACCTTTACCTCAGAAAACAGCTTTCTTAATGCTTCTAGCTTTGGAGTTTCAAAGGCTGTACTTTTATCAGGGTTATGGCTTTTCTCATATGAAAAACTCTCTACCCACTTCTTAACAGTAGACGGTGAGGACTCAGCTTCCTGACCTTTATAACTGGCAAATTGTCTCTCTTCTGAATTATCAGTAATGAAACTGCTGGCTTTACCCTGGGGATGTTTCCTCAGACCAACGCTGCTTTCTTTCCTCCTGGGTTCCTCCAGGCTCTGAAATGCAGCCTCCTTATGTCCTTCTCCAGTCCCTCTGAGGTAGCTGCTTCCTTGGGAGATTTCCTCTGGCTTTCTCCTCCAGCTAAACACAGCTTCAGTTTCTTTCTCTCCTCCCTCACCTTTCCAACTCCAACAGCTGTTCCTGTTCCTTTCTCCATGTCCAGCTCTCCTCCGTTCACCTGTGCCTCTGCCTTCTGTTGCTGTCTCTGTATCTGTACCTCCTGTGCCTGTCTCTCCTGTGTTCCTTGAGCCAGTGCTTCTTCCCTTGACTCTCTCTCTGTCCGTTTTGCTTTGCTCCACTCGTGGTTTTAAACACTGCTGCCTGCTGGGCATTCCCTGTTCTCTGTACCTGTGTGACCAATCAGCAGGGAAGCCTGTCTCCACCCCTGAGCTAGGGCGTGGCCTGACTTTAGCAGTGAGCTGACTTTTCCTCTAATCTGGCTTGTAATTCCCCTGCACGTGTGCACTGCCATTCACTTCAAAGGGGAATTCAGGATTTTCTTCAAGTTCCATATCTTCCAAAGAGCTTTCATCACTACAAAGGACAAGAACTCACCTCGTCTGACGGCCATAATGACTGACCAGAGCATCTCCATGAGAAACTGGTGCACCCAGATGCACTGATTTATGTGCTTTAGGTCTAAGATGGGCCTGAAGGTATCCTCCTTTTTGAGAACTACAAAATATATGTAGTATTGACCCAATCCACACTGTTCGTGCAGCACCTCCTCCACGGCGTGGAGGAGGATGAGTAAAAACCTTTTCCGGACCCATGAAATCCATGAAAAGCCTGCCCCCTCACCGGGTAGTGCTGCCTCTGGTAGGGCGCCAAATGCACTGCTCGGAACTGGCTGAAAACCTGAGATGGGCCCCACTGGTACTGACAAGCGAACTGACATCTGTATCTCCAGGAACAAGCAGGAATGAGTCTTCACATATGGGTACGTCGGTACCGACGGAGTCTGCGTGGGAACGCTTCCCAGCATCCAATCAAGAGCTTTTGGAAGCATCCCAGCACGCCTGCGTGCTGCCTTCCCGCCTTTCCCAACTGCCTCTCCTCAGTTTTCGTTTTTCCGCGGAGCCGGCAGGATGTCCTCCTGTCACCGCAGAAAATTCTTGTTGGATGAAACACTCCTCACCAGGGATCGTCATCTGGCATCCTCGGTACCTTCGGGACCGGTGGATACCCTCCAGATTGACTTTCCATTATCGGTACCAACACCCATACTCCAACCGACGTCGGTACCCTCCAGATGTGCATCGATAGCCTCGCTTCCTTCGATTCCGAGTCTGGAATCGATCTCCAGTCTGGAGGACTGGGTACCGACTCGCCTTGGTACTGTCTCTCGACGGTACCGAAGGCTCGGTTCCGATGATTCGAATCCGCAACTCTCAGTTCCCCCGACGCCGATTGAGTTGCCACTGGTTGCCCTTCCTTCACTGGTATCAGACACGGTACCGAAGTTGGTACCGATGTCCTCATTACCTTCACGGTTGGTGCCTTCCATGCTTCGCTTATCAGGCTCTTTGCCCTTGATGCCGTGTTTGGAATCGATCTCTAGTCTAGAAGACTGGGTACCAATACATTTTGGTACCGACACCGATCGATACCGGTGCTTCGGTACCGAGGATAGCGGCCGGAGGTTTTCGGTTACCTCGGTACCGATTGAACTGTCACCGATGACTGCTCCGATGTCTTTGTCGGGTTCGACTCCGACATCGGTACCGGTATCAGCATCGGTACCGGTACCCACAGTAGCATCGTCGCCAATTTCTGCCAGGCTTTTTTCAACAGGATCACTCCATTCTATACCAAGCTTGGAGTCGATACCTGGCATGGACTATGTGGTAAGGATGGGGGCTGCTCCTGGCAGCCAGTACCGGCAACCATCTTTTAAGCATTCCACACTGCACTCTGCAGGATCTTCTATTCCTATATATTTGGATAACTCTGTGGATACTCAGGCTAGTTCTTTAGATCTATCCTGTCCAGGGGAGATTCCTGTTTGGGATCCCTCTTTTCAGAGTTTCCTCCTGGATATAGCAAGATCTCTTGCCATTCCTATTCCAGGACATGATCCTGCACAAGGCTCTGTTTCTGCCAAACCAAAGGACAACATAATGCTTCCTTTGCATCATTCCTTGCAGGATCTCCTTCTAGGAATGTGGGAAACACCTTTAAGGGTACCCCACCTCCCAGGGCAACTGATCTTTTATATCAGGTGCCCCCCTCTCCAGGGTTTCAAAAGACTCAACTTCCTCATCATTCCATACTAGTGGAATCAGCAATGAGGCGGGTAAAGAGTAAGAAAAAACACTCTTCTTATCCGCCAGGTCGTGAGTCTAAGATACTAGATGTCTTTGGACGTCAAACCTTCCAGACATCTATGCTTTCTGCAAGAATTCTCTCATATATTTTTTATATGAGTCTTTCTCTTGAGGAGGTCACAAAGCAGTTACATCTTTTGACTCCTTTCCTTCCAGATTCTAGGAGTAAAGACTATTCTTCACTGCTTAAGCATATCCGGAATATTTCTTGGTTTCTTTCTCGTGCTTCCCTAGACTCTTTTGAGTCTGTTAGCAGAACTTCTGCTATTGCTATAGGGGCACAACGTAGAGCCTGGCTCCAATCTTCAGACTTGGACAAATGGGCACAACAATGTCTGGGACATACTCCTTGCACTGGAGAAAATCTTTTCAACAAGGAGTCTTTACGTCAGGTTACTCAGTTATCCACTGATTTACCTGTTCCTAAGGTTTGTTCTACACCTTCTTCTGTCCCACTAGGTAGGAAATCTCCTACCAAACTTTCTTTCCACAGGAGAAGAAGGTTTTATTCATCACTTGCCCATCATACAAATGTTCCCCAACAGGGGAGACATTGTCCTGGTCTGAAGAATCCAACTTCTCACCAGGCTCAGCAAACCCAGCATCTGCAGGGTTTCTGATCAATCATCATCAGATGCTTGTGACTCTTGGGGTTAGCATCTACAGTTGCTTCTTCTCAGTGGAGGCAATCCACCGCTTCATTCTAACCCCCACACATGGATCCCTTTCCAAAAGATATCCATTTTTTCTATATTTCTATTAGCTGTCAGGATATTCATGCCTATAGGTCACAGGTTTCTCCTCTTTTTCCTGTTAAGGAAAGAGGTCTAACCACTATCAAATGATAGTTCCTGTGCCAGCATGTATCTTTCCTTTCTATAGACTTCCTACTTCGTAAGTCTTCTTCAGCTCCATTCTCTCCACCCTCTTACCAAATTTTTCCCCTGTAAGAGGGAATTACTTACTGGGAGGCTTTTTCTTCAGCCTCCCTACTTTTCTCACTTTCCAGTGCGGAGTCACCTCCTCTGCTCAATCTTGCTTTGGGGCAGCTTATCAGACATGTCCAGGGTTTCCTAATCCTGTTCTGTCTGTCCTTTCTGTTTTTGAACAGTAAGATTCTTTCTGCTGTCTTGCTAACAGCTGCCTATGCAGGAGCTTTAATGTTTGGACCACTGGTTCTTGTCCACAAACAACCAGATTGTCCTCCACTAACATTCTGTCTAGTCTTAGTAGTGGCTCCAAGTCAGTGCTTCATCTCTCTTGGAGATCATCTCACTACAAGCTTTCTAGATTGTCTTCTATTCTGCCATCTTCATTTTTCCTGAGTTTGGCAGCATAGTTGGCAGAGATACTGGCTCTCTAACAGCCAGTTCTATCTCCTCATTCTCCTGCATCATGCTCTCTGCAATCTACAGAGAAGCTTTCCACTATGGGCCCTTGCTAGAGAGCATGGGGGGGGGGGGTTCTCCAACAGCTATCCTAGCTGGTTAGAAAAGGCTTTTCAGTCATGTCTCCCAGGACTAGAAGGTTCTCCTTTCTTTTACTATCTCCTTTTTTGATATAAAGGACATAGGCCTTCTCTTACGTGAAAGTTCAAGGAGTTGCCAGTTCCCTGCTTTGGTCCATAGTATTCCCAATCAGGGATATGCTCGTCCTCATGGTATATATATATCTGTTGAGATATTTTATTATAGATAGATATGTATCCACATACTTGTCTATCTCACTGTCTATCCTCATATAGCTGTATGATTCTGACAGAGGGGCTTTACCCATACCTATGCTATCTAGCAGGTTTGGGGTTCTACACACACAACCACTCCTGTGGTAGTCAACAATTTTTATACCATAACCTAATGGTTTAGGTACCTCTGAAGCTCTCCCTGCCCAATATCTCTCCTAGCTTACCCCAGTTAGGAGAGACATTGTGGATCTTCAGTTAATCACAGACGTAACGCCTCAGGCATTTGTCCTCTCTTTTTGGGATACAAGGAGTTCCCACACCCTTTCTCCCCACAAGGATTGTGCCTGTTTGTCCAAATCGGTTGGCCTTCTCTTTTTGCTCCTAAGAGTGACTCACTCTGCCTCCAAAAGAGCTAAGGTTTTTCTCATAAAGCCTTCCGCTGAAGGCCCACCATTTTTGGACTACCCCAGTTTCCCTACTGGGGTTACCTGTTACCTTTCAAGATTCTGACCTCCAATGGTCTTCCTATAGGATTATTACCTCCACTTACAGTGAGGTCCTCTTCAAGGTTCCTCTACTAGGTTTCCCATTAGATCCATGAACCTCCATACTTCTGTGAAATCCTGTCAAGGGAGGTCCATATTGCAATATCTTTTGCAATATTATTGATGACCATCATCATCCACACATGGACTCCATCTCTGCAGTCCTATGCTAGGTTAGCTGTTCCACAGTATCCTTCTTTCTTCAACTCCTACCCTCCATCCTCAGGATGCCTGGTGTTCTGGGAGATAGCATGTTCGAGCCTATGACATGCTGGGACTCCAGGCATCTCAGCTTGGGAGTCCCCATTTGTGAAGACTCATTCCTGCTTGTTCCTGGAGATAGCACAGTTACTTACCTGTAACAGGTGATCTCTGGGAACAGCAGGAATAAGTCTTCACAACCCTCCCCCTCCCCAGGAGTTGTATCTCTATCTATCTTTCCTTTCCTCTCTCTCTCTTTGTCTCAGCTTTAAAACTGAACTGAGGAGAGGCAGTTGGGAAAGGCGGGAAGGCAGCACGCAGGTGTGCTGGGATGCTTCCAAAAGTTCTTGATTGGACGCTGGGAAGTGTTCCCGCGCGGACTCCGTCGGTACCGACGTACCCATATGTGAAGACTTATTCCTGCTGTTCCCAGATATCACCTGTTACAGGTAAGTAACTGTGCTTTATCCTCGAGGAGCCTTCCTCCTTTAGGGCTCCCCCAAATCTTTCACTAGCTTCTCTAATGCCTCCCTGAACAAGTGCTTACCCTTGAATGAGAGCCTACTCAAGCGACATTTAGAGGAAACATCAGCCAACCAATTCCAGAGCCATAAGTATCATCTAGCAGACATGACTGATGCCATACTCTTAGCCAGGCTCCTGCTAAGATCATAAAAGGTATCTGCTAAATAGGCAGCCCTGGACTCCAACTTAGCAGCCTCCAGTGAATCTCCTGCTGTCTCCAAGATATCTTGAGACTAGCGCAAACATGCCCATGCCACAAAAGCACCACAAACTTATGCTTACAAAGACGTGGCATTAATGTCAAATGCCTGCTTCATCAGGGTCTTCCTTTTCTGCATATCTTTGAGGGCCATGCCACCTTCCACTGGAATAGTAGTTTTCTTAACGACAGCTGAAACTGCCGCATCTACCATAGGAGAGTGGAAAAGGTCCCTCTCGTGGTCTCGAAGTGGATATAGGTGCGCCATGGTACATGTCCCCTTAAAACCGTCCTCCGGGACTTCCCATTTATCCTGAATCATCTGTTTGATCATGTGATGCAGAAGAAAAACTGCCTGGAATAAAGGATCCCGGAGAGGCTCGTCCTCTACTGGTACCCCCTGCGGCCATGTTCAAAGTCTTTAAGGATTGGGAGATCAACACTGCCAAGTCTTCCCAACAGAAGACCTGCACTATACATGATTCCTCCCCCTGGGGAATCTCTTCTTTCTCAAGTTCCACGGACTCCATCCCCAAGTTTGCCTCTGCATCCTGATTCTCCACATCATCCGACTAGACCAATCTCATGTCCTCCCAAAAATCCCAGTCCAACCACATGCGGCTCACATTGGGATCACCCTCCATTCTGGCTGCCAAGCCTGCTTCGGAAGGGTCCATCTTCTTGGCCTTTTTGCGGACCCCTTCGGGAACGTCCTCCCCATGCTGCCTCATGCAAAAGGCTTTATGCATGAGGAGGACAAACTCTGGGGAATTCCCCCTGGAAACCTTCAATGCTCACATGCTGTGATGTAGAGGGTTGTGGGGCTCTGGACGCCTTCTCTTTTACTGCTAGGATGGAGCAGGCTGTGTCCCCCTCCCCCTCAGGCCAAGCCACCACATCCATGGGAGAAGGGTGCTACTGAGACACCATAGAGAAGACTTCTGACCCCCCTGAAGTCCCCCTCTGATGTGTCTTGTTTGACTTCTCCACCGTGAGGCTGTCCTCCGCAGAGTGAGTCTCTGCCTCGCACCCCTGGCAGAACCCCTCTGCGAAAACTGAGCCCCTCCGGGACCAACATACCAGGCATGTGACCTTTGAAGGCATCTTACCCTTACCTTATGGCATCTTTATTTCTAACCACTTGCCGTTTCTTTTTTTGTTTTGCTTTTTTAAACCCCCGAGCTAGGCAACAGGAACCATGGCCCAACGAAAATAACAAACCACAACTGCAAACAGAGACCTCACAGCATCCAAAAACCCCCGGGGTTCATCCCTCCGTTTAGTGGTGCTGTGAAGAAAATGGCCACCTTTCCCATGCACCCTGGGATAGCCTAATCCATCATGCAGCTTCCCTGTGCGCTGGCAGTCCCGCTGTATCTCACACTATATGGTGACAAAATAAAACAACAAAGCCCCCCGCAAACGACCTCTTAAGCAGTCCAACTCCCAGCAGCGGCATAACACGAAAACACCTATATGCTGCTAAGCCTTCAGACAGCAGCTTTGGCAACGGCGGGACCCCTCTGAGGGCACTGAAATGACTGCCCTCCCTGCAGTAAGTGGCTCCTCACCTACCGAAGGGTTTGGGAGCCACTATGAGGCCCAAAACAAGGCAAGGTACAATTCTTTTCCCATCCCAAAAGAGAGATCCCCTGCCAGTAAACAGTGATCCTGAGGTTTTTTTTTTGCTTTAAACTTCCTGGCTCCGGCTCTGTGATCACTGAAATTTAAAGGGAATGAGTCCCCTTCTAAAGAAGATTGATTCCCCTGATTACCAATTGACCTTAATTCAATTAAACACCACCCAAGGTTAAGGAAATCACTTTTAATTGTCCTTTCAGTGAGTCCAACCTATGCAATCACATCTCTCCAGCTGCTTGGAGTCTGAGATACTGAGGGCTGGTAGGTGGTGTCAGCTGCCTATGTGTGTCAATGGCATGATTTTTGCCATGCTCAGCTCCAAACTGCTGGTGAGGCGTGACGACATACAGGTTGAGACTGGACTGGAGGTGAAACAATCGTGAACATATGACTTCATTTTCATTACTTCAAGTTTCAATAATAGATCTACAAATTGCAATAAATGTTCCAAAACTGAAAATTTATTTATATTATTTATTTACTTATGTTATTTATTTAACAGGGTTTTTATACCACTTTATAATTTAGTCAAAGTGGTTTACATTGTAACTTAAACTTGGTAATGTACATTAAACAAGGACACTGATAACTTGAATTCTTCTGAGGCAATGGAGGAATCCAAGTTATCAATGTCCCTGTTCAGTAGAAACTATTGGTAGAGACCATTGATTTGACTAGAGAGCAAAATAGACTCTTAAGTATATGCACCTCAGGACTTTTTTTCAACAAGAAATTTGGCCTATTTTGATATAAACATTTCCTGTTCATAGGCAGAGAGACAATTTCCTTAATCATCTCACAAAGGATGTCAGTAGGATCTTATTTAAGAGGTTTATAGAGCCACAAAGCCAAGAGTTTTCAATTCTCCTCATTTATATATTGATCTTTAGTTAAAATTATTATTGCACTTCCTTTATCAGCCCAAATAATGTTCAGCTTCCTTATTCTGTAATTGTTGTAAGGCTTTTCTTTCATGACTTGTCATATTATTCCATCTTTATTATGCTTAGCTTACGGCATGTCGGGGGCGCTCCGTGGCAGAGCAGCACCAATGCCAGTTGCTAACTGGACAGCGGTAATATTGAAATCCTGCCCAGTTAGCAACCCGTGGGTAAAGATAGGCACAGCAAACGCTGTAGAGGTTAACTGGGCAGCGGTCCAATATCACATTGGAGGGTGTGCGGCAACCCTGGATATTCAATGCTGAGGCTTGACATGAACCCGACGTTGAATATCCAGGTTAAGAACATAAGAAATACCATTCTGGGTCAAACCAAGGTCCATCGAGCCCAGCATCCTGCTTCCAACAGTGGCCAATCCAGGTCACAAGTACCTAGCAGTTTCCCCAGAAGACACAGGTTCCACAATGCTTGTATTGGGACAAGCAGTGGATTTCCTGGGTCCCATTTAATAATGGTTTATGGACATTTCCTCTAGGAACTTCTCCAAATCTTTTTTAAACCCAGCTACACTAGCAGCTTTTACTACATCCTCCAGTAACAAATTCCAGAGCTTGATTACGCGATGAGTGAAAAAATATTTTCTCTTATTAGTCTTATATAAGTTACACTGTAGCTTCATTGCATGTCCCTTAGTTTTTCTTCATTTTGATAGCATAAACAATCAATCTACTTTTACACATTCCACTCTATTCATTATCCACTCTATCATATCTCCCCTCAGCCATCTCTTTTCCTGGTTAAGAGCTCTAACCTTTTTAGCCTCTTCTCATAGGGAAATCCTTCCATCCCCTTTACCATTTTGATGGTTCTTCTTTGTACTTTTTCTAATAACGCTATATCCTTTTTAAGATATGGCAACCAGAATTGCACACAATATTTGAGGTACGGTCACACCACGGAATGATGCAGAGGCATTATAATATCCTTTGTTTTATTCTCCATTCCTTTACTTATGATTCATATCATTCTATTCGCTCTCTTGGCCACCGCTGCACACTGGGCAGAGGGTTTCAATGTGTTATTCATGATGACGCCTAAATCTTTTCCCTGGGTGGTGGTTCCTAATGTGGAACCTTGCATCATGTAACCATAGTTTGGGTTAATCTTTCCTAGGTTTTCATCTGACATTTGAATGTCCAGTCTTCCAATTTGTTAAGGTTCTCTTGCAATTTTTCACAATCCTCTTGGGTTTTAACAACTTTGAATAATTTTGTTTCATCTGCAAATTTGATTATCTCACTCATTATTCCCATTTCCAGGTCATTTATGAATATGTTAAAATGCAGCGGACCTAGCACAGATCCCTAGGGTATTCACTATTCATCTTTCTCCATTGGGAAAATTGGTCATTTAACCCTATTGTCTGTTTTCTATCTTTTAACCAGTTTCTGATCCACAGATTTAGTGTTCAGAGCCGGTGGGTAGCCGCTGTAATTGCTCTAGCCTCTGACGCTGAATATCAGGCCCTACATTATTTCCTGGATAATTTTCCCCTCTTGGTATTAAACCTTCCTATGCTTAATTTATTTTTATCCATATGTAGGTACTATCATGCTCAGTGCACTCATTCTAATGCCTTACCGTTACTTTACCTCATATCTTTATATGAGGTATGACAAAAAAGAAACGAGACTGTGGCAGCCATGACCATGACTCAATGCCAGTTGGCTAACCCTTTTTGTCACTGTGTTGTGCAACATCTACCCACTATTCTGCTATAATATTTTTCATCTCTCTCACTCTATTTTTCTTTTTCAGGTTTTTTTGTAGCACACTGCTCCATCGCTTTGTCATGCAACTGGAGGTGGCAGAAATACGGAGCAAAGAATCAACTTGAAATTTCTGGTTAAGTTGGAGAAGGGCCCAACTGAGTGTCTCCAACTTCTCCAAAAGGCTTATGGAGAAGATGCAATGTCAAGGCCATGAGTCTTCGAGTGGCACAAACGCTTCAAGACTGGCCGCGAGGAGGTGAAGGATGACCCCAAGCCAGGACGGCCTTTCCACGACAGAGATGGTTGAGAACATTGACAGAGTGAATCAGCTGGTGCGGAGTGATCACAGATTGACAGTGCGGATGATAGCTGAGTAGCTCAGCCTGAACAGGGAGTCAGTGCAGACCATCTTGGTGCAGGAGCTGGGGATGCAGAAGTTGTGCACCAAGATGGTGCCCAAGCTTTTTTCAACCAGAAGGAGCACCAGATCAATGTTTTTTGAGACTTGCTAGAGAAGTTTGGAGAAGATCCAGAGTACATTGGCCGAGTCATCACAGGAGACGAGACTTGGGTCTTCCAAAATGACTCTGAAAGCAAGAGACAGAGCAGTGGAAGACTTGACTGACACCCAGACCCAAGAAGGCGCGCATGTCCAAATCAAGGATCAAGGTCATGCTGATCGAATTCTTCAACCAGAAGGGAGTGGTCCATCATGAGTTTGTGCCTGAGGGTCAGACAGTCAACCAGCACTACTACCAGTAGATTCTCAATCGCCTCCATGATCGGGTTCGGCGCAGTAGGTGGGCTCTGTGTAGAGACAAGTCGTGGCTGCTCCACCAAAACAATGCGCCCGCACACACAGTGCTCAGTGTGAAGCAGTTCTTGGCCAACAAACAGATCACAGCTCTCAACTACTCTCCTTATTCCCCATATCTTGCACCATGTGACTTCTGGTTCTTCCCCAGGCTGATGACTGTGCTCAAATTTCACCTCTGTAGAAGAGATCAAGGCCACTGTGATGAGGGAGCTGAGGGACCTCAAGGAGAAGGACTTTACCGAGTGCTTCCGTACGTGGCAGAAGCGAATGCAGAAGTGCATTAACTCGGGGGGGGGGGGGATTACTTTGAAGGGGACAATGCGTAATTTCTCTGTAGATTTTGTAATAAAACATTTATGGGACAGTTTTGTTTCTTTTTTGTCACACCTCGTATATGCATTGTTCTTCTGTTCAATATATTTCTCCTTTTATGCAATCCACCTAGGGACTCCTCTAGCAAAAAATGGAATACCAAATGTGCATAACTTTGAAAAAAAATTACTTACATTTGTAGAAGAATGCATACAAGGGAAACTGGTTCAAACTGAAATATCTGAAAAGAAATGTAATACTAACTTGATGCCAAAAATGCATAAGTAGATTTTATGTTTTCCTTCAGAGTTAATTTATTTCTTTAAACAGTAGATAGTGTTTAAAAGGACACATTATCAAAATACAATAGCTGCTTTTTAGAGATTGAGTATTAGGGGTATGTTACTAAGCTGGGCTAATGGTTAAGATGTGCTATATGTAACTAGGTCATTAATTTGTGCCAAGGTTTTTCATCTAACAGCTAACGTTAACATATCTTAGATAAAAGCCTCTGTGCTAACTGTTGGAAGTATTCTCAGCACTTTGTGGAAGATAGCTGTGCAGTTAATGCAGAGCCAACATTGTTATAGCCCCTTAACGGCTGAAGGTATAGCTAAATATCCCATGTTATCTGCTGCCTTATCAAGTAAATATGGTAATCATATTTTCATTAACTGCAAGGTGCAGTCTCTGCTCATACCACATCCCAGGAAGAATTTACACATTAAAGGACATGTTTACGAAGATTTGTGCAAGTGGCATGTATTCAGACTCAAAAATGAGCATGGTGGGTGGTGCTCAACCTGCACTATAAAATGAAGGCATGCGCAGCACGTCCCCATTGTGCTAGCAAGGGTTTTGCACCACTCCTGTGCGCATTCTATTTGGCGTGATCAGCATGGGTGCACTTAATGCCACCCACCCAAAGCGCAACATCACCAGTTAGAGTGTGACAAAGAATCCCACGCTACCTCCTCCCTGGAGCCGTCCAGTCTCTGCCCTCGAGTGTATGGGCTTTTTAGTGTGAATCATTTTGGGTGCATGGTAAATTTTACCATGGTGCACTTGGCACACGCTGAATCCCATGCTACTCGGTATTGCAGTTTAGTAAACACTCCCTTAAATGGTTAACGCAGCATTTAGCGCATGCTAACAAACATGGCGATGTGCTGTTACTGTTAAAAGCCATCTTAAAACACTGAGCTTAGTGATCAGACCCTTTTATGTGTTATACTGAAGGGAGTTGTGATATCAGTTTTGTAAGTATATTTCTACATTGCAATAGCCTAGAGATGGATGATTTGTTGAGTACGAGGATGATGATCAAAAATAGCAATCTAATTTTTTATTTTTAGGGTATGAGCTCATTTGAAAATATTGACTCAGTGCAAAATAAGCTATGAAGGTTTAGGCTATGTAACAGTTTCTTCTGGTATTCAGGAAATTAAAAGAAACATGAACCCTCAATGTACTCTGCAATATTTCACATAGAAAATAGTAAATGCTGTGTATTCATTTTTCATGTTAAGCCATTAACTTTAAATTCCCCAAGCTGCCTCCCCCTCACACCACATTCAATTTAGTTTTCCTGAACCTTGGGAAACAAGCAAAGTCAAACTTATGTCTCTAAACTCCTTACACTGAATGGGATTTAGTTGTGATGTTTGATGTCATTTGTGGCCTCATACTCAAGACCTATAAATATGCATTTGCTCATGTGCATTTGGCTCACCTTAAAACTTTTAGTGCAAAATCAATTTAATATAAATTAACCTAAATACTAATACACATATTATTGATTAGTGTACATTAAAAAGTTCTAGTATTGTTTAAAATGTTATTAAAGTGAAAGTTTGAAAGCAAAAAAAGAAATGCCATAAAATTGAGACAAATTCTCAAAACAAACCAAAAATATTTTTGACCATGCACATCAGCATCATGGCCTCATGTACTAATGTGCGTTGATGCATTAATGTGTGTGAATGTGATTTGATTCACATTATTTAATGTAAGCTCCTTTATTCTCTGTGGGACCTATTTGCTAACTAACGGGCATATTTATTAAAGTGCACTGCCAGGTAGCACACGATGGACTGGGGACTGGGTAGGTTGGGGCAGAATGGAGGAATTGATGGCATGTCGCGGCCAGCACTGACATTAATAGCTTGCATTAACCATGCTTGCTGATCTTAG
Source organism: Ichthyophis bannanicus (assembly GCA_033557465.1). Classification (NCBI taxonomy): domain Eukaryota; kingdom Metazoa; phylum Chordata; class Amphibia; order Gymnophiona; family Ichthyophiidae; genus Ichthyophis; species Ichthyophis bannanicus. The sequence continues at coordinate 207,466,751 of CM066034.1, forward strand.
CACAGGTGTACTTAATGCCATCTCAGTGGGTGGCATTAAGTGAATCCATGTACCAACTTGCACAGTGATGCATAACTGTACCATGCTAGCTGCAGGGAGATGGACGCACACCCCCCCCCCCTGAAGTCAGCATGGCGCCCCCCCCCCCCCGCACTGGTAACACGGCCCATATGTGTATTACCGGCGCAGGCTTTTGGAAATGTGCCCCAAACGCCTAACTCACATTGACAAAAGTTACCAAATTAAAACACATTAGTAAATGTTGTACATATGTCTATAGTTACCCTGTTGCTCCAAGTTTAAACTCCTGTTATAATGTAAGCACAGAACAGCCTTCTGACTGTGCATGCAACCTTTTGTTAAATGTAAACCGCACTGATAACAAATAGCGCGGTATATAAAAGTTGTTAAATAAATAAATAAATAAAATAAATAAATTAGGCCTTCAATATGAATCAACAAGTTGTAGTTTATTTCAAATAACCTGTGATTCTCTTGCTAATGTGGTTCAGGCAAATTTTGGAAAATTTGCTTAAAACATTTCAAAAGAAACAACTTAATGGTAACATTTTTAATATGATTACTACTATGCTTGTCTGGTATACTGTTGATATATTATTTAATGACACAGCATATGGCCTTCTTTTAAAATCATAGAAACATAGAAACATACTTATAATGCTTTGGGACTGTATGGCGAGGGCAATTTTCAAAGGCATTTCTACTAATACAATTATGTTTTTATGGTCATTACTTGCCTAAAAATACACTTATATTTGAAAGATATTTCTGGAGTCAGGGTTGGAATGGAGAATGCAAAATCACATTCCACTATGTACATATTACATACGTATTTTTGGATTTCCAAAAATGCAACAGAAAAAGCACCAGTATATATAGTAGGCCTTTGAAAACTGATGTACAAAGTACCCAGAGACTTTACACATATGCACATTTGAAAGTTACCCTCTATTCAGTACATCACAGAAGTGGTTGTATGACAGCAACTCTTATGCAAAATCAGGAGGGCATTTCACATAGTAAGCCATGGACACTAACCTCATCATTTGAACAGGAGGTATCCACAATAAATGTATGCCAATAAATTGAAGATTTCACCTAGACCGGTATTTAGCCAACACCTTAGCCAGATAACTGTGGCATTCATTCTGCAAAGTAGGGTAAACTATACAAAAATCTTAAAAGCAATTTACTGGGCAATTGGCAATCAGTATAGACTGCCTAAACTAGGAGAAATATGTTCTCTAGGAGCACAGTAAGCTATCTTACTGCAGTATTCTATAAAATATGCAATGCTCTAAAAGATGCCATAGGAAGGCCACACAAAATGACATTGCAGTAAACTAATCAGCCAAAGGTTATTAGTTGCAACACAGTGCCAAAATCAGATGGGAAACTATAATACTGGACTCTCTTGAACAATTGCAATTAAAATTAAAAAAAACTCTTCAGTATTGCCCTAATATAAGTCTTAGAATGCAGCTGAGAATCCAAAATTACTTCAAGACTCCAAACCTTTATCACAACTAGAATTTCAGTATCATCAGTTTTAAACTTGTCATGATGGATGGCGCAAGATCATGGACCTGGCTCTCTGAGTGCTGCATGTTGGCTTTACCTTGAGCTGTTTCTATGCGATGGGGAAGAGGAAAAGTAAACTCCAGGGCTATTCTTCTCAATCGGAAGTAAGGCCATTGGGAGTGCAATCTGAACCCACAGAGATCTCTCTTAGTCCAGAGGATAACTGGCTGAGTCCCCGGATGAGGAGTCCTCATATGATGATGCTAGGGAAGCCAGAGCATGCTTTGAGTATCGCAGTTGAAGTGGGAAGAGGAAGCTCTCCCCAAAATTTTAGGTCATGGGGTCCAGAGCATGGAGATCAGATGTCAAAGGATGAAGAGAATGATGGCTTTGTTGAATTCAAGCTACTATGACCTGAGCTGATTTCCTTAGACTCTACTTGGAAAGTGATTGAAGGTTTGGGAAGGCTATGTACAGGTCAGATCACCCAATTTAAGTCCCAGTTACAATCCTTATCTGCCTAAATTCTTTCACATGAACAGGAGACCTGGCTGTTAGCCAATAAGTTAGAAGCAGTGGAAGTAAAAGTGCAGCTGCTTTAATTAAATACACTATTACATAATAAAAGTGAAAATTTGGGAAATATTATTAGGAAAAATAACTTCTTTCCTAAAGTAAATTAAACAGCCCAGAAAAAATGCTTAAAACATTTTTAGTGGGCATTTTGAAACGTCCGAATGAGGCTATTCTGCCAGTGTCTCACGTCCACTTTTTACCTCTTCCAAAGAAAAACGTGATATGGGGCGTGATTCTTGATTCCTTGGAAACATCTATGGATAGAGAAGATATGGATCTCACTACTTTTTTGGCAACTTCAGTGGACTCTCAAAAACTGCTACTAATGTGTTAGCTACATTGGGTTTTGAGCCAGATAGAGACTGTAGGCTCAGTTTGTTTTTCATATGTAGAGACATGCGATATTGCAAGAGCCACACAGAAAAGAGAAATAGTATTTACTCATGTTTCATCCCAAATTGGTGCTTTGTTTTTTTCATAAATATCCTTGCAATCTATTGTGAGATATAAAGATGCGAAGTATGGGTTTTTTTTTGACTCCTCACAGCTATCTGCTTTCCTTAGTAAGAAATCTTTAGTTCCTTATCGTCCCTCCAGTCTAGTCCTGAACCTCTGGGTTTATCACCTCCTCCCGCAGCCTTGGAGACTGAGCACGTCACTCTTTTGGTGACTTTTGGTATTAATAGGCTAGGATCTGCCTCCTTGCTCCAATAAGCTCAGTCTCCAAAGCAGCTGGAGGAGTATTGACCCTAGGAGGTTCAGGACTCCCTTGAGTAATGAATAAGGAGATGTAGGGTTTAAGTGGTTTTATTTAGTTAAGTGCCTCTAGTTGGTTTAGTTTTTTAAAAAAAAGCAGGTGTTTAAAGGCAGTGTTAGATTTCCCTGGAGTTTTGGGCTGCAGGGACTGTCTCCTCACTTTTCTCCCCCTCCCCGTCCTACCTGGAGATCAACAGGGGTAGAGCGGGGTTGAAAGAAGAGGCTTCCGGCTCCCGAACCTACCGTGTGGGTGAGGAGTCAGCTAGCAGAGAGCGCCAGGAGAGATAGCGGGAAACGGCAGCCGGGGATCACGTCGGCGGTTCGGACGGCGCTGACTCTGACAGCTGACGGCAGTTTTTCTCTCTCGCTCTCTACTGCTCTTCCCAATGCTGACGCCGCTGACAGGCTGAGCGCAGAGGAATTGAGCAGGGCAAGTGCAGTGAACGTCGGCAGACTGCGGAGGTAAGAGCCGGCAGGCTGAGAGAACAAACGCTGCGAAGGCGCCGGGAGAGCACGCAGTCAGGCGTGCAGTAGTGCGTGGGGAAGTTTCAGGGCCTGTTAGGCCGTGCCACGTGAAAAAGCGCGGGAGACGGTACAGTAGCGTCGCGCCTGTCATCAGGTAACACAATACGGGTTGCGGATGACAGGGGCAAGGGGAGAGCTGCTTCGGTGCATTCTCTCTGTGCTTTAAGTTAAAATAAAAAAAAAGAAAAAGAGGTTACTTGGATTTACAGAAACAGTGAGTGGGGTGTTAGTTCAGGCATGCCCTCCAAGCCTTTGTGTTTGCTCTGTGGGGCAAAAAGGGTATCACTGTCGGAGGCCGGGGTGTGCAGGGGATGTATGCAGCAAGCGGCCTCAGCGGATTTGGACAAGGAAGAGGGAGGGGAGGGCCAGAAATGCCCTCCTCCAGTCTTGCCTGATCCGCTTTCTCCTTCAGTCCCTCCTCTGGAGCCGGTAGCAGGGCCGTCCACGACACCAGATATTCACGCTGCTCCAGCCCTGATCCAGTGTGGATTAGCAGCAATTTTTTTCCCAGGAATTCATAACCCTGCTACAGCTAACCCTAGGGGGAGTGGGTGTGTCGGCAGGGATGGTAGTGAGGGAGCTGGGGGGGGGGGGGGAATGCCCAGGACCTCATCTAGACTCGGGGGTGGACAGCGCCCCAGCTAAGAAACTGAAACTACTGAATGACAGGGCGGAACAGGCAGTAGATCTAGAGGTAGCAGTCAGAAAATATGGATGAGTTACAGATAGAAGAGGAGTTAGAGGACGGAGAGCTCACAGAGCAGGAGGACCAAGCAAGAGTGGTTAGAGTGTTCCGGCAGGAAGAATTGCTGGCCCTTATCACGGAAATGCTGAAGGCACTTAATATGCCGGTTTAGGGCCCAGTGGAGGATGCGGCATTGGAGGACCCATTATTGCAGGCAGTATGCAAGTCCCAGAAGGTTTTCCCCCTACATAGGGTGTTTAGGGAGATGATTCAGGAAGAATGGGACATGCCGGAGTCAGGGATGAAGGGATCGAGAGTAATGGCTCGCCTTTTTCCTTTGGCGGAGCAGCATAAGGATCTTTTTAAGTCCCCTAAGGTGGATGCGGCGGTGGCGGCCGTAACCAAGAAGACGACCATACCGGTAGAGGGTAGTGAGCCCTTAAAGATGCCCAGGATAGACGGTTAGACACCTTGTTGAAGCAGGAGTTTGATGTTAATGCCCTTTCCATGCAGGCTTCAATTTGTGGGGCATGGGTGGCGAGGGCCTGTCTGCGATGGTCACAGAGAATTAGGGGAGCACAGCTGGAGGACACGGCCAAAGAGGCAGCCTGGTTGGAGACAGGGGCTGCTTATCTGGCGGACATCCACTGTGATTTTATTTGAAGTCTATCCAGAAGTATGGCGTCAGTGGTAGCATCAGTGGTAGCGGTATTTGTGGCTTCATAATTGGGCTGCGGATGGTTCCTCTAAGGCAAGGCTGAGTAAGCTCCCCTTCAGAGGCAAGCTTCTGTTTGGGGAGGATTTGGATAAATTAATTAAGGATCTCGGAGAGTCTAAGGGCGGAAGGTTACCAGAGGATAAGCAGAAGCCAGGACGTGCCCTAGGGATGACAAAGAATCAGCAGAGGGAGTTTTGGCGTTTTCGCTCACCAAGGTTTGGTCAGTTTCAGCAGGGACATTCGGCTTACTGGTCCCAGTCCTTTTGGGGGTTCAGAGGAGCGGGGAGAGGTTTTGGAGCTTCCTTGGCCTCGACCTTCAAGAAGCCTCAATGGAGTGAGGGGGATCCAGGCAGGATTGATACCCATGGGAGGTCAGTTAAGAGAGTTCTATCCTGCCTGGATCCGGGTTACGTCAGATCAGTGAGTGTTGGAGGTCATTTGGAAGGGGTATGCGCTAGAGTTCCAGTGCCCAGTGGTTGATGCCTTCGTTTTCTCTCCCTGCAGAGCTCGGTCGAATCTGATTGCGGTGCAAGAAACGTTGGAAAGGCTTCTGGCTCTCAGGGATCTGTGCTGGGTCCGCTGCTTTTTGACATATTCATAAATGACCTGGAAAGTGGAATAACAAGTGAGGTTATCAAATTTGCAGATGACACAAAACTATTTAAAGTTGTTAAAACCCAAGAGGATTGTGGAAAATTGCAAGAGGATCTTGATAAATTGGAAGACTGGGCATCAAAATGGCAAATGAAATTTAATGTGGACAAGTGCAAGGTTATGCACCTAGGGAAGAACAACCCAAACTATGGTTACACGATGCAAGGTTCCACATTAGGAACCACCACCCAGGAAAAAGATTTAGGCGTCATTGTGGATACCATGTTAAAACCCTCGGCCCAGTGTGCAGCGGCGGCCAAGAGAGCAAATAGAATGCTAGGTATGATAAGGAAAGGAATGGAAAATAAAACAAAGGATATTATAATGCCTCTATATCGTTCCATGGTGAGACCGCACCTTGAATATTGTGTGCAATTCTGGTCGCCGTATCTTAAAAAGGATATAGAGGTATTAGAAAAGGTTCAGAGAAGAGCCACCAAAATGGTAAAGGGGATGGAAGGATACTCCTATGAAGAAAGGCTAAAAAGGTTAGGGCTCTTTAACCTGGAAAAGAGACGGCTGAGGGGAGATATGATAGAAGTCTATAAATTAATGAGCGGAGTGGAATGGGTAAACATAGATCAATTGTTTACCTTATCAGAATATAGAAAGACTAGGGGACATGCAATGAAGCTACAGGGTAAACTATTTAAGACTAATAAGAGAAAATATTTTTTCACTCAACGTGTAATCAAACTCTGGAATTTGTTACCGGAGGATGTAGTAAAGGCTGTTAGTGTAGCTGGGTTTAAAAAAGGTTTGGACAAGTTCCTGGAAGAAAGGTCCATAAGCCATTATTAAGAAGGGACCCAGGATATCAATGCTTGAACCAATACAAGCATTGTGGAACCTGTGTCCCTTGGGGAAATTGCCAGGTACATATGACCTAGATTGGCCACTGTTGGAAACAGAATACTGGGCTTGATGGACCTTGGTCTGACCCAGTATGGCATATCTTATGTTCTTATGTTCTAGAGCGGTGGTACAGGTGCCAGAGGACCAGTTTGGTTGCGGTCGATACTCCATATACTTTGTAGTACCAAAAAAGGAGGGCATCTTTTGGCCGATTCTGGATCTCAAAAGGGTGAATCGGTGCCTCAGGGTATCGCATTTTCAGATGGAGACCTTGAGATCCGTCATAGTAGCAGTAAGGCAGGGGGAATTTCTCATGTCATTAGATGTGACGGTAGCCTATCTGCACATACCAATTAGTGAAGAGCATCAGTGGTTTCTACGTTTCGCAGTTCCAATGGGACATTTTCAGTTCCAGGCCTTACCATTTGGGTTGGCAACAGCTCCGCATACATTCACCAAGGTGGTGGTAGCAGCGGCATTGCGAAGAGAAGGAGTGTTGGTTTGTCCTTACCTGGACGATTGGTTGATCCAAGCGAAGTCGAGAACAGAGAGTGAGGAGGCTATCCACCAAGTGGTAGAGATCCTACAGAGTCTAGGCTGGGTAGTCAATGCAGAAAAGAGCAGGTTACAGCCATCACAGTAGTTGGATTATTTGGGGGCCCGCTTCGACACGAGGGCAGGAAAAGTCTTTCTACCGCGCATAAGAGCTCAAGGACTAAGAGAACTTGTCCGCGCCTTTCTGGAGAAGAGGGCTCCCACAGCGTGGCATTATCTACAACTGCTAGGAAAGATGGCAGTGATGCTCGAGGTAGTGCCTTGGGCCAGAACCCACATGAGACCATTACAGCGGGCCTTACTCAGGAGATGGTCAAATCAGTCTGATCAGTTGACTCAAAGGTTGCCCTGTACGCGGAAGACAAGGGAAGCCCTTCAGTGGTGGTTAGAGCCCAGAAGTCTAGAGAAAGGGATGCCTTTGGAGTCGCCGAGTTGGATGCCTCTGACAACAGATGCCAGTCTGTTCGGATGGGGGGGCACACTTCAAAGGACAGTTTGCACAAGGCCAGTGTACGGAAGCGGAAAAGCAGTGGTCCATCAACAGGTTGGAGCTGAGAGCGGCGAAGTTAGCACTTTGGGCTTTTCAGCGCAGGCTACAGGGAAAAGCGATCCGGGTGCTGTCAGACAATGCCACGGCAGTGGCTTATATCAATCGCCAAGTGGGCACCAGCAGCGTAGCTGTGGAGGAAGAGGCAGAGGAGCTCTTAGGCTGGGCTGAAGAACATCTGGAGGCATTATTGGTGGCACATGTAGCAGGGGTGGACAATGTTACAGCCGATTTTTTGAGTCGCATCAAGTTGGATCCAGGAGAGTGGGTTCTCCAGCAAGAGGTGTTCGACTTGCTTGTACTTTGATGGGGAACACCGGTAATGGATCTGATGGCGACCTTCGAGTCGGCAAAGACCGCAAGGTTTTACAGCAGAAGGCGAGAAAGGATGTCAGAGGGCTTAGATGCTCTGATGCAGAACTGGTCAGAGGAGCAGCTACTCTACGTGTTTCCGCCCTGGGTATTAATCGGGCGGGGGCTACAGCAGATAGAGCGACACAAGGGTCAGGTCCTCATGATTGCTCCGGATTGGCCTCGAAGGCTGTGGTATGCAGATCTCGTGCGGCTTCTGGTGGGTCGGCCATGGAGGCTGCCGGTCAGAAAGGATCTGCTAGTGCAGGGGCCATTGAATATGCCTCAGGTGGATCGATTCTCACTTACGGCTTGGCTCTTGAAAGGGCAAGGTTGACAGCGAGGGGGTATTTGCTGCAGGTCATTTCTACCCTATTGAGGTCCAGTCGTCGGTCTACCTCAGTGGCGTATATTAGAGTATGGCGTCTGTTTGAGTCGTGGTGTGAAGACAAAGAGGTGCCGGCCTTGAAGGTGTCTGTTCTGCAAAACCTGTCTTTCCTGCAAGATGGTTTCATTAAGGGCTTAATGGCCACTTCCCTGCGAGTGCAGTTGCAGCGCTATCCTGTTATCGGGGAAAGGTTCAAGGTGTGAGTCTCGGCTCACTTACGGACATGAAGCGTTTTTTGCATGCGGCGTCGCTTTTGAGACTGCCATGCAGGACTGCAGTGCCAGCGTGGGATCTCAATTTAGTTTTGGAAGCCCTGGTTTGGGAACCATTTGAGCCATTGGGAAAGTCGACGTTAAAGGATTTCACGCTCAAGGTGGTCTTTTTGGTGGCTATTTGTTCGGCTCAAAGGATTTCAGAGTTGCAGGCTTTGTTGTGTAGGGAGCTTTTCTTGTCCTTTCAGGGCAAGAAGGTAGTTTTGAGAACAGTTCCCCCCCTTTCTTGCCTAAGGTGGTGTCGGCATTTCACTTGAATCAGGTGGTGGTATTGCCAGTTTTCGAGTTTGATGGCAAGAAGGGGTCTGGGGAACGGCTACATCGGCTGGATGTAGGGTGAGTGTTGTGACGATATTTGCAGAGAATGGCTCCGTTCCGGAAATCGGAAAGATTGTTTGTGTTGTTTGGGGGACCGAAACAAGGAGAAGTGGCGTCAAAGTCTTCTATTGCAAGGTGGTTGAAAGAGGCTATTGCGTTCTCTTATCTGTTACGGGGAAAAACTGTTCCATTGTGTCTGAGAGCCCATTCGACGAGGGCACAGGCGGCGTCTTGAGTGGAGTTCAGCCTAGTGCCGGCGGTAGAGATTTGTAAAGCGGCGACGTGGTCGTCACTTCATTCCTTTGTTAAGCATTACCGATTGGATGTTCAGGCAGAAAGGGATTCTTGTTTTGGATCAGCAGTGCTTCAGGCAGGTCTGGCAGGTCTCTTCTGGTAATTTATTCACTGCTCTGTTACATCCCCAGGGGTTCAGGACTAGACTGAAGGGATGATAAGGAAGATGAAATTAGACTTACCTGCTAATTGTTGTTCCTTGAGGAACTCCAGTCTAGTCCTGTACCCTGGAGTTAATATTGGACCATTGCCTGAAGACGAAGAACTTGGGTAGGTAAAGCGGCTGAAGTGGCTTTGCCAGTGGCTGGTTCACTAGGAGGGGGTTTGTAGTTACTTTCTGGGGGATTAATGGCCAACTGGGGGTCCTCGGGAAAGGGTGAAGTTAGGACCCAGCAGCCCAAAAGAAAAATGTCTGTGGCAGAATAGGTTTGTTTCAAGAGGCTCATTTCAAAGGAGCTTCTGATGTGTCAGTTCCTACAGAGTTGATTGTTGTGTTCTTAACTAAATTATTGCTCTCGTGAGTCTGCTTTGTCAATAGGTTACTGGAGCAAGGAGGCGAATTCTAGCCTATTTATACCAAAGGTCGCCAAAAGAGTGACGTGCTCAGTCTCCAAGGCTGCTGGAGCAGGTGCTAAACCCAGAGGTTCAGGGTTTAGCACCTGACTGGAGTTCCTCAAGGAACAACAATTAGCAGGTAAGTCTAATTTCATCTTATTGTTACTACGTTTACTCCTCTACCAGTGGTATCTTCACATTAGGAGGGATAATGCAATCCCTAAGTTAACAGCAGTTTCCCACAGTGCTTTCCTTTTTCCTTTATGATGTTTCTCTTGTTTTTAGTCTTTTTTCTTCCTGGTTTACTGCCTTACTTCCCCCCCTCCCCCCCTCTTGTGGACTACGTTTCTATTAGTGTAGTGGACTCCTTTGAAAATGTTGTTTGTGAAGTACCTTCTAACTTCAAACAACAGATATTCTTGAATAACATAATTCCCTTTGTATATACCCCACTGTAGATAGCTCATGCCTGTATATAGTGCACCCTAAATCTAGATTTACCTACCCACACACTCTAGAACACTACCTTTGCTACCACTGCATGCCGGCACCCCCGCACTACCCTATTTGATTGGTTTGCAGTGTGAACCGCTTTGATTCAAGGAGAAAGCGGGATATAAATCCTTTTAAATAAATAAATATAAACAAAATATTTTTAAACCTATACCTATCATCAGTTTTAACCAAGTATGAATCCATTGGCAGGGTAGAGAACTAATTTACAAAATTTTAGTCTTTTATATATTCAGAACATCTGCCACACTAGTGATTTATTTGTCCAATCTTGCGGATAAGGCTGTAATTATGAAGGCCTTTTTTTCAAAAAAGGATTTACTTTTTCATGGTCATAAGGTATGTATTTTCTCCGATGTTTCCCGCTATGCGCAAACTCGGAGAAGGGCCTTTCTCCAGCTTAAACCTCGTGTTTTGTCTGGGGGAGGAACTTTCTTTCTCCGATTGCCATGCAAATGTTTGATTTCTTTCCAAGGGATTATATATGTTTACTCTGATCCTACACAACTTGAAGCCTTGTTAGTGTCAATGCAGGTTTGAGATGAATGTATTTACATTATCATTTTCTTTTTCCTATTTTCCTGATTATTTATGGTTTGGGGGTTGTAACCTTTATATTTTTTCCCTTGGTGTCTTCCTACGCTGTCTTCTCCATGATGTGGGCTATGTAGCGGTTTGATGAGGTTGGTTTCTCTATTTCTTTTGATGTATATTGTTACATATTTACTGCTTATTTCCTTTTTTTATTTGTATTTGGAAAACAATAAATAAAACTTAAAAAAAAATAATCTGAATATCAGCAGGCGTAAGCCATGATTCAAAAATACAACAAAACTCTGGTTCATCTGAAATTAAATTTATAAAATCTCCCCTTTATTTCTAATCAATCGAGTATTCAAATACAATTTATAATCAATATTTTTAACCTGCTTTGGCATAGAGCTGTACACACTAATAGGAGGGCAACAAGGACTCATGACCGTTATTTGGTCTGCAAGCATTATCCTGATAAACTGTCCTAAAATGATATTTCCCTCTGGAATCTGTACACCACCTACACACTCCCCTAATAAATCAGACACTCTGTATCCCCAACACATTTTAAATTTTCTCCAAAACTTCAAATACAATAAAAAAAAAGCTAAAACCAACACTATCAGAAACAGTGGAACAATTTCCCTACAAGACAAAGAAACATAGAGGACATATCTCACTTCAGAAAGGAGCTAAAAACTTTATTCTTCAAAGAACACTTTGAAAACAAAGCATAACTCGACGTCTCCTGCAACTATCGTACGTCTGATTTTTGTACAATCCGCTTCCCCTACATACAGAACTGACAAGACTCCATAGCTGTCTTAAACAAATGATTCTCCAACCAAATCATTACCCATCCAAGAACAAATCTCTACTAAAATTCCACCTCATAATATACACAAAACCACGTATCTTAAGTTAAAGTAAATAATTTATACCAGTTCTACTTTCATTGTTAAATATGTATTTATTTAACAGATTTTTTATACTGCTTTATCATTTCAGTCAAAGCGGTTTACATTCTAACTTAAACTTGGTAATGTACATTGTACAGGGACATTAATAACTTGGTTGGAGGGTTAAGTGACCTGCCCAAGGCCACAAGGAGTGCTAGTGGGAATCAAGCCATTGTTCTAACCATTAGGCTACTCCTCCAAGTTAATAATCCCTTTTCAATGTAACTTTAACTCTTAATTGTTCCATGTAAATCGCATTGGCCTTTGGAAATGCAGTATATTTAAAAAAAATTGTTAAATAAATAAATAACACGATATAGTAATATTGTGCAGAAAAGAAAATAGAACAATTGCAGTGCATATAGAACATATCATGTTTTTCATTAGGTCCCCTGAGATCTCAGCTTGCAGAAAATCAAGCAGATTGCAAGATACCTTGTTAACACTTGTTTGTGAAGATAAAATCTCAGTGTCATACTATTAATCCAGATCTTTAATTGCTTTCCCTCAGATGGGTGGAATGGAGGCTGTAATTACGGGATTAGCAGATGACATTACAATTCTGAAACGCAACAGGAAGCTGTTTACATTTCTTGTTTCATTTGCCACTTTCCTGCTGGCTCTGCTTTGTATAACCAATGTAAGTATGAGAACGTTATGTTAAGATGTTGCATTAATGACAAGATACTGTAATCCTGGCCAAATATAGGCCTACAAGTAATGACACGATCCATGGTCTGACTGCAGATACTTTACTATTATAGGTAAATAAAAACAAAACAAAAAAAGAAAATAAGCTGATACTTTTTTATTGGACTAACAATATATAGTATATTTGGCTAGCTTTATGAGGCCAAATCCGCCTTCCTCACATTAGAATAATCATCCTGTCCTTGAGAGAGAAAGTTCAATCTAAGTTTTGTAAATGCTGGATCACTTTTTAACTAATAGGCTATGGATCATTTTCTGTTTTCAGTCATTGCCAAAATTGTACTGGACTGTGGCTAATTAAACTCTGACTTACATTTAGAAATGTGCACCGGTCTTGAGAATCTTTGTCCCCTTCTTCTATGGGGAAGAACTCCATTAATCAGCCATGGGGTTTCCCTCACTCTAGCTGAAAGTAGATACACAGTGACAGGAAGGCATGTTCTTTTACTCTACCCATGTGGCAAAGTATAGGTGAAATCACGAGCTACACATGAAGTTTATAAAATAAGCATGTACAAACTTAGATTAAGTAACTCACCTTGAACTACTACTGGAAAGGCATGAGCTAAGTACTACTAAATAAATACAGAAAATACACATGTGCACATTTACACCTACTTCTGAGCGGGTGTAAACAGAGGCAGGTGTATTTTAGCCTCAACTGCTCTAGCTTTCTTGAGGCTCTTTTATAAAGGCATATACGTTTATAAAATAGCCAAAAACAGAGGTGTCTGCTTTGACTTCCTACCTAGAAAACCTATTATAAAATTAACCTCTTAGAAAGTAATTTTACAACAGGTCATCTATTTACAAAGGGCAAGTAGGACCCTATTTTGGGTCTATTTTATGAAGTCACATAGGTGCCTATCTGCGTTATAAAATGCTAGCACAAATCCTACAGAAATTGCAGCTATAATGAACCTGTGAACAATTATACCAGCTTGAGAGTCAACATGTCAATATTGTTCAATATGCATGATTGAACATGTTTTAATAAGTATGCATATAAACCATGACTCCATCCATGCACCAGCCAAATCCCACCCCCAAACACATCTACTGTACACCTGAGTCACAAACAAGTACTGTGTTTTTGCTTTGTATGTATTTGTACTGTGGGATAATTATATAGGAGGCATTTCTTGTGTGTATACTAGCATATATGTGAAAAACTTCTTTAAAATTGTCCCTTTAATATTCACATTACCTGTGACATGAATACTCCATGCAAACTAGAGTAAAGTAAAATGACCATTTAGCAAGGGATTCACTTCCCCACAACTCCTCCACCAAAGGAAAAAAGGCCAGTGGCCATTGTCAAAGAGAAAATGGCCTGATGGTTTCACAAACATCTCCCCTCTCTTCTGTCCTACAAACCACCAAAGAAAGGGCCAGATGACTTGCTGAATCCTTTCCTTCTTCAAGGTAGGTCTCCTTGTTTCCCTCTGAAGGGCCCAATGTTTGATAGAGCCCAATTATACTACTGGCCAGAGAACAAGTATCTCTTCTGCCTCTTTCCCTACATCTTGAAAACTGGAACCAGTTGCACAGCCAGTTTATACATATTTGGTCCAGAACAAAATTTTTGGAATAGGCCACCAGACTCAGAGTCTCTGATGACTGAATCATCTCCCACCTACTATTCTCCCCTCAAAGTCCCTTCTCAAATTTTCTCCCTCTTACCCACCCCAGCTTTGTGGGCCTTCTTGACTTTTCCTTCATACCTCTTTCAGAGTATCCCTTTCCTGGCTTCTCTGGCTCCTACTTTCCTTCTTCCATTGCCCCATCTCACTCCTCTTCCTCCTGCTCTCTTCCACCTATGATCCCCTTCCTGGTTCCTCAGCTTCCCCTTACCACCCATGTCACCATATCCCTTCCATTCATCTCCATCCCAGCTCCTCCCATTCTCTTTCATGGTCTCTACTCAGCAAATCTTTCCTTCATGACACCTTTCTGTATTCTCTCCTTCTTGCCTCCCCTACCCCCACCCCATGGCTCCTTCTCTTCTTTTTCCTGGCTCCTCACTAGTTATTCCTCTGACCCTTCCTGGCTTCCTTTTTCTTGCTTTTATATTCCTTTCCTGTCTCCTGGTCCCCATATGCCCTTTCCCAGTTCTTCTCCCTCCTGCTCACTCTTTGTCCTTTTGCAAAGCTTTTAAATCTGTGCTAAAAACACACTTGTTCAGCAAGGATTTCCTAGATGGCACATACATAGTGTGACGGTGGATCAACACTGCAACCTGCACCTCTCTATCTATGTCCTGTTATGTTTGTTATTCAACTAAGCTTGTTGATTTGTAGTACTTTTCCGTTATTTTCAAGCCAATATTTTATTGTAAGCCACCCTGCTGTTGGTTTGAAGGGCGATATATTAAGATGACATAAACCATACACCACTTCTAGTCTACGCTCCCTCCTACTCTCCCATGTTCCCTTTTTGGCTCCTTTCCTCTTACTCCATTGGACCCTTCTTAGATCCCCTACATCTAACCCCAGAGCCCTTTTATGGCTTCACTCCCACAGCCCTTACCATGTTCTTCTTTTCTCTATGGACCACGGTAAGTCTGTGCAGGAGAATGGGGCTCGGAGGCCCTGCAGTGATAGTCCCTTTTATTGGAGTACACTAAAGATTGTGTGTAGTGGGTCATTCAGTGACTGGGCCATTTTTTTCAACTTCAGACAGGCCCATGGAGATCCCTTTACATACCTGGGATTGTTTGCCCTCTGTTCTCACTGAGATTGGCATTGATAATAAGAAACTTAACAATAAAATATAACACCAGTAGTGGTCAATCCAGGTAACTGGGAAGAACAGAGAAGATTCCAGATCCTTTCCTTTTTTTTCTTAGGCCTCCCTTCTCAATCCCTTACCATATAGACAAGGAAGGTGTGCACTTATAATAGTCACCTCATCCCTTCAGTTGTACCTCTGGGTGCTGGTGGCCACTAGGCTTGGACTTCATATACCAGGGGAGGGAGCAGAGAGATGCAAAGTATATTCAACAAAAGGAGAGGGCAGCAATCAAATAACAGATGAAAAGCAAGGTTTCAAACCTAACTAGAGGTGCAGGGCACCAGCAGGAAGCAAGGTCAGTAGCAGGCCAAGATCCAAGACATAAGCTGGCAGTGAAATTAGGAATCCGACAGGATCAGGAAAAGAGGAAAGGAAAAATGTCGACAGTCAACAAAATAGAAGCCAATACCAATAACCGGCCTATTTGTGTAGACAGGAATATTCAATGCCAGGGCCGTATCCGGCCATCGGCATTGCGTAAGCGAGTTGGCAGATAGTGCTGAAGCTAACAGGACAGCGGTGATATTCAGCTGCTGCCTGGTTAGCTTTGGCAGGGAAAGTTAGGACAGCTTTTAATGTGCATAACTTTCATTGCCAAGGGATAACTGGGCAGCGGCTGAATATCGCCACTGCTCAGCTTTGCCCCGGGTGCCACCCCTGCTCTGCCCCTGGAAAGTCCTGATGCTAGCCAGTAGTACTCACAGATATTCAGTGCTACTAACTGGGTTAGTGTTGCCGAATATCTTGGTCAGTGCGATTAACACAGTTAGCAGGTCTGCTAACCATGTTAATCACTTTGAATATCGAGCAAAACAATATTTTCAAGTACATTCAAAGCAAAAAGGCCATGAAAGAGTAAGTCGGATTGCTAATAGCTGAAAAACTAAATGAATACTGTACCCTAGACTTTGCTGAGGAACGTGTTGAGGCCATACCACACCGGAAACATTCTTTGAGGGTGATGATTTGGAGCAACTAAAGCAAAGAAGATATCATAGAGCAAACTGGCCTATTAATAAATCACCAGGACTAAATGCTATTCACTTCAGAGCTCCAAAAGCACTCTAACATGGCATTAGTAACCTGTTACTAGTAATCCATAACATATCATTTAAAACAGTGACAGTACCTGAGTTCTGGAGGTTGGCCATTTAACATCAGGATAGACTAAATGTTTTCAAAATGGAAAATGATCAATAGTGGAGTGTCTCACAGAGTTGTAATTGGACCTAGATTGGGCATCAAAATAGCAGATAAATTTTGAAAAGGAAAAGTTCAATGTGATGCACTTAGGGAAAATAATCCCAACTACAGGTACATTATATTGGGTTCCTTGTTAGAAGTCACCACCAAAGAAAAAGATCTCAGAGTCATTGTGGACATAATATTGACATTTTTAGCCCTGTCTTCTGCTGCCACCAAATAAGCTTAATAGAATGTTAGTGCACCTTGAGTTTATTTATTTATTTATTTGCATTTCTTATATACCGCACTATTTGCGATCAGCGCGGTTTACATAGAACAAACAGTATCCGACAATATACAAAAGTCAGGTCATTACATTGAACAGGAACAAGCAACTTGGACAACAGGGTAAACTATATACATCTGCGATACGTTGAGTATCTGCGATACGTTGAGTAAGGTAAATTATATACATGTACAAATGAAATTATTAGGTATTGGTTATAATTGGGGGTGCCCTAATAATGATGGCTAGGGTTCAGGGGAGTCAGTGAGGTATTTAATAAAGAGAAAGTGTTTCAAGGCCTTCCTGAACTGGCTCAAGTTGGGGATTGTCCTGATGTATGGTGGTAGGGAGTTCCAGAGACTTGGGGCGCATAGTCTGAAGGCTCTATTCGATGTTGCTTTGGTGCATTTTGTCATGTCTCTCGGTATAACTAGGATGTTGGCTGCTGAGGATCTCCTTAGCCTGTTAGGTGTGGGTGGATGGATGATGTCACTTAGTGAAGAGGAGGAGAGCCCCTTGGTGGCCTTGAAAGTCATCACTAAGATCTTGTAACTGATCCTGGCTTGAATGGGGAGCCAGTGAAGCTGCTTTAGGAGGGGTGTGATATGCTCTCTTCTCGGAGCTCCAAACAGAATCCGCGCAGCACTATTCATGGCATGTTGTAGGGGGTTCAAGGTGGCCTGAGGGAGTCCTTGTAGGATGGCGTTTGCATAATCAAAGTGTGGAATAGTGAGGGCCTGATAGATGGTGCGGAAGTCGCTTGGTTCAAGTAATGGGCGTAGGTGTCTAAGGGATCTGATCTTGAAGTAGATCGCTCTGACAGTGTTGGCTATGTGTTGCTTCATGTTGAGATTCTGATCCAGTGTGACTCCAAGATAGCGTATAGCTGATTGTACTTGCAACTCGGCGTTGTTCATTTTCAAGTGGCTGGGTGGTGTGAACTCTGGATTTCTGGAGATGAACAAGACCTCTGTTTTCTTGTGTTGGATGCGCAGATTTTGAGATAGGAGCCATTCGGATATTGTGTTGAAGCACTTAGTCAGAGGGGTAAGGTCTGGGCAGTCCAGGGATATTGGCAGGTAAAGTAGGACATCGTCGGCGTATATCATGCAACTCACATTGAACGATCTGATGATGTTACAGATGGGTTGGATATAGATGTGATGATAGGGAGGATCCTTGAGGAATTCCTTGACTTTGTAGGAATGGTTCAGATGTGGACCCGTTTGCTCGAACGTATTGCCATCTTCCAGACAGGTAGGATCTGCACCACTCAAGAGCTGTTCCACTGATGCCTTTTTCTCTCAGCCTACAAAGGAGAATTTCGTGGCAGAACGAGTCAAAGGCTGCCGCTATATCTAAGAAGATGAGTGCGAAACCTTGATGTATGTTGTCGATGCCTGAAATTATGGTGTTGAAGAGTGTTGTGAGAAGAGTTTTCACTCCGTGTGATTCTCTGAAACCATGTTGTGATGAATCTAGGGGGGCGTTGGTCATTCTCTCTCAAAAAGGACGCACTCAGGGCTTTTTCTTAGGGGGTACACAGTGGAATGGCACATTTTTCATTTCCTGCTAAAATTGGCCCATGGTCCTCATGTATGAATGAAAGAGCCTTGCATATGAGAACTGGCACCTTTTTTTTCAAGGAAAAAATACACTGGACATAATGGAAAGAGCTTGTAGAGGGAGGAATGGCTCAGTGGTTGGGACAGGTTACCTCAGGCCAGGGGTTCAATTCCCACATGGGGACAAGCAACTTCAGGCCAGAGGGACTGGGGTCTCTAGTCCCATGGC
Source organism: Ichthyophis bannanicus (assembly GCA_033557465.1). Classification (NCBI taxonomy): domain Eukaryota; kingdom Metazoa; phylum Chordata; class Amphibia; order Gymnophiona; family Ichthyophiidae; genus Ichthyophis; species Ichthyophis bannanicus. The sequence continues at coordinate 207,485,117 of CM066034.1, forward strand.
CACTCCTTGTGGCCTTGGGCAAGCCACTTAACCCTCCATTGCCTCAGGTACACTTAGATTGTGAGCCCTTTGGGGACAAGGGAATAAAAAGTACCTGTTAGTATACATGTAAACTGCACTGATTCTAAAGAGCACAGTATAAAAAAATATATATATATGAAAAAATATATATATATAAGGTTCAGAAAAGGACAAAACAATATGACAAAGGAGATGGAATGGTTCCATTAGGGCTCTTCAGCTTTAAAAAGCAATCACTGATAGGGGATATGATAGGAGTTTATAAAATCACGCGTGGGATGGAACAGTTAAATAAATGATCGCTGTTTAATCTTTCACTAACAGCTGCTCTCCTTTTTGATCATTAGTGTCAACAGCTAGGTTTCATTTTGACAAAGGAGGAGGCTATCCCACTGGTCTAGGCTCCCTATACCCCAAAGAGTTCCCTAGGTCCTTATCAAACTAAAGCCTTCCTCTTTATACCATTGTCTTATCCTTACAATGATACTCCAGACTTCAGCCTGCCCCTGGGATCTTGCACATGGAACTAAGAGAATTCCCAATGAGGTTCCCGCTTATAGTTTCCTACTTGGCACCCTAAATTTAGCCTTTAGCACTCCCCTTCTTTACCTTTCTATGTCATTGGTGCTCATGTGGATCACAACAACTGGCCCCTCCCACTCTTTAGAATCATATCTATGTGGTATATTGGTCCACTACCTTTGTACCAAGTAGGCAAGTTACCATGTGATCCTCATAGCTGCTTGCCATCTATATTCCTTATGACTGAATTACCAACAACAATGGTAGCTTTCTTCCTACCTTTTTGGGCATGCGACTTGATGATGCGTCCTCAATAAAAGAGAACACCACACTATCTAGTGAGCAAGTCGTAGCTGTAGAATCACTTCTTGCCATTGGCAAGTTATACTTTATTTCTTGGTGATTTTGCTCTTCTATGTTGAAAAGAGCTAAAAGTAAGACTTCTAATTAAAGAAAACATATCTAGGACCACAGGATACTTGTACTGAAAACTTTTCTGCTATATTATAGGGTGGAATTTATGTGCTAACACTATTGGATACCTTTGCGGCTGGGACATCAATCTTATTTGCTGTTTTAATAGAGGCTATTGGAGTATCATGGTTCTATGGTAAGTGTTGTTCTTTATCATTTTGAAAGAAGTCCTAAGCAGTGTATTACTTGGAATAGTTCTAATTGTGAATGTAATAAAATAATAAAAACTATGGGACAATTTTCAAAGGGCCGCTATTTATACACTATGGTAATCAGCTGTGATGCCTAAATATCGATGGGATGTTCAGAGACAGAATTTGGATAGGAGCTGTGGCTCATTATTTGGGCTGAGCAACGCTATCTGCATAAAAGCCTTTACTTATCCAGTTAGTACAATAGTCAGCTGACACACATCTGGATTACAACTTAGGCCTGATTTTCATGTGGCCTAAGCTGTCCATATAAGTGCTGGCTTAATATCCCGCTAACTGGATAAGTTATTTGTATGTATTTGTCCTTGTTTTAGCATCATTACTGCATAGATGTTAATGTATTAATTTACTTATATGAACATTTGCTGATCGATATTCAAATTAACTTATCTGGTCTGACTAAACACCATGGGATTCATTCTGATCCCTGAATAGCAGGGCTGTATGTCCAGGTTGAATGTGCAACCCTCGTTATTCACATGGACTGTATGCAGCTCCTTTGGCTCCCCACATATAGAGTCGTTGTGCAGGGAGCGCTAGATGGGGCTAGGAGAGGATGGGATGGAGGCAGAGCGGGGAGTGGCATGGTGACTGGATGAACAGGGCATATTCAGGTTAGGGCCCTGTATGTCCACCGGCTGTCTGCTGCATGCCCAGCTTATTCCACCCTGAAGGTGGAATAAGTGCCAGGCATGGTGTGAAACACAGCCTGCAGCCCACCTAACACCTTCGTGAAGCCGCAGGAGGGTCCCCACTGCCCAATCCCAGCCTTGGGAACACCAGCCAAGGGTCGGGTGGTGGGATGATGGGGCCGCTATGCATTGGGGCAATCGGGTGCTCCAGCTGGACGTGTCTGTGCCGGAGCTTTGTATGAGCTGGATGTGTGGATGCTGGGATGACTACCGCGACTGAATCAGGTGTACACAGAGCAGTCCAAGTGCCTGATTCTGCAACTGCTGGAACATATAGCTCCCACGGTTGCGAAATCAGGTATAAAGTGGCCCTGTCCATATTTTGGCCATCCGGATGGCCCGGACATGCAGAGATTGGAATCGGCCTCCACACGGGGTCCTGGGGAAACATTGGAGAATGGGCCCCCTTCCCATTTATGGGGACCTCTCCCAGAGCAGCACAGTCAACTCATTTCTCTTCTTTCTGCTCCCTCAGGTCACTTACAAGAGAAGTGGGTAGCCATGCCCTTCTCTTCTGCCCGCAGGGATCAGATCTCCCGTGGGCAGACAGAAGACACCATTGCCACGATTGCAGCTGTCTTTTTGCCCCATGATTGCTTTTTTCTTAAGAGGGGGGACAAGTAAATCCCAGGCACCAGATGCAAATTTTTGGTCGCCATGGAAATCTGGCACCTGGGATTTTTCAAGCACTGTCTTACTTATGAAGAGTAGGGAGCTTGGCTCCTGTTGTGCAGGGGCATGGGGCAGCTGCTCCTTTTGCCTATAGGTAAAAGTGTCTCTGCCTGCTAACTGGATAAGTGTCAGCTAACACGAGAGACGGCTCTATAATGAGGCCGAGTGAGGTGGTGGCTTCAGTCTGCAACTTTTTGGAGGCGGCAAAAATTACCCCCAAAAAGCCCACCTCACTCGGCCTTCAAAAAAAACCAAACCTGATGAGAGGAGCCGCTGCCGCCGCAGCAGCAGCAGAATGAAGTGCCGCTCCAGCAGAGCCCTCTTATCTCCCTCAGCGGCGACTTTTCAGAGCAGCGAAGTGAGAGTTTCCCTTTCTCGTGGCTCTGTTAAGCCCGCCGGTGCTGATGGAAAACAGGAAATGACGAACTGGTGGACTTAGCAGAGTCACAAGAAAGGGAAACTCTCCCTTCATGGCTCTGAAAAGCCAGGGCTGAGGGAGATAGGAGGGCTCTGCCAGGGAGGCCGCGGGGCTCTTCATTCTGCTGCTGCCGTGGCTTCAGCAGCAGCGTCTTCAGCAGCCAGGGGTTTTTTTTTCAATTTTCCTGGGGTGGGGGGAGGGGCTAGGACTGGAAATGGGCTGATGGGGGAGTTAGGACTGGAAGTGGGCTGATGGGGGGTTAGGACTGGTAATGGGATTTGGGGGGGCTAGGACTGGAAATGGGCTGATGGAGGGTTAGAACTGGAAATGGGCTGATCGGGAGGGGGGCTAGGACTGGTAATGGGCTATTGGGGGTGGCTACGACTGGAAATGGGCTGATTTGGGGGGTTAGAACTGGAAATGGGCTGATCGGGAGGGGGTTAGTACTGAAAATGGGATGATGGGGGTTAGAACTGGAAATTGACTGATTGGGAGGGGGTTAGCACTGGTAATGGGCTGATTGGTGGGGTTAGGCCTAGAAATAGGCTGATTAGGGGACTAGGACTGGAAATGGACTTATTGGGGGGTAGGAATGGTAATGGGCAGATGGGGGGCTAGCACTGGAAATGAGCTAGGACTGGTAATGGGCTGATTGCGGGGCTAGAACTAGAGTAGGCTGATAAGGAGGATAGGACTGGAAATGGGCTGGGGCTAGAAATGGGCTAATGGGGAGGGGAGGGGAGGAGAGTGCTGCTAGGGGCTTGGGCTGCAAATGGGCTGAATGTGGGAGGATGATAGAATAGGACTGGAAGGGAGTGGATAATGAGAGGGTCTGCCAGGGGAAGGAGGGGGCAGGAAGAAAGCTGACACGGGGGAAGGAGGGGGCTGGAAAGGAGCTGACACCTGGGATGCACTGAAGGAGGACTGGAAGGGAGCTGACACTTGGGGATGGGAGTGGTAGGTGGTTGGGTAATGGGGAGGAAGCTGGAAGGGAGCTGACATGCAAATGGCACTGGAAGGGGAATGGACAGAGGGTAGGGCAACTGGAAGGGAGCTGATTGGAGGGGTGGCACTGAGAGTGGATGTGAGCTGATATCTGGGATGGTATTTGGACTAGAAGGGGCTGGACAGTGGGGAAGGAGGGGGATTGGAAGGGAATAGGCACCAGTGGCAGTCGTGGGAATGCTCCCCATTGCATCAAGGATCAAGTACAAAGTTCTCACCATCATCCATAAAACACTCATCAACACCTCAACTGAACATCACCAGACATTCATCAAATGCTCAAACCCTAACAGATTATGAAGACAGAGCACGCTTAACCTTCTTCTTCCCCCAACCCAGGCATGCAAGAGCTCACAACGTGCATGTACTAGAGCCTTTGAATTCTACGCTCTTGGCCTTTGAAACAAACTACCTCCCAAATTACGGAGCTTTCATTATCACAATCTCTTCAAAAAACACCTCAAAACACACCTTTTTGAAGAACACTATGGTTCATCCCTTGCAATTGACTCCCAGCTAGAACCCCCTCCACTCCCACAGATCTCTCCCATTCCCCCCCCCTTGATCACCCAACTGACATCTAACACATTACTAACTGAAAAAAAAACCTTTTCACAACACCTCAATTCCATTGTCATAATAACCAACAGAACACAAGCTCACTATACCATAAGCTTCCTACTGTCTCATTTACTCATTGCAATATAAGTTTTATTGTTATAACATTCCTGCATATTCCCCCACCTTCCCCTAGATACTTGCTGTTCCACTTTATTAAGTTTATCTAATATTCAGTTATTCATTATAAACTGTTCTGTTTGTTCTTTGTAAACCATTTTGACTGGTAGTAAAGCAGTATATTAAAACCAATTAAATAAATAAATAAGAGCCTTCCATCAGACCTCACTGATGACAGTTCCCTACCTAATGAGAGCCTCACTCAGAGACCTTATCAGGACCTTCTCAATCTCCTGGTACTTACTAGGGTATCCCTAGTAGTCAAGTGGTTTAGGCAGGTGTGATCTCCCTCTGCTCCTACCCCATATCTGCCCAGGTTCAAAATGGTGGCCGTGACTCCTAGCAGTAGTCTTGTGGCACTATCGCTAGGGGTTACTCTGCTAAATAAGAAATGAATATCCTTTTGAACTTGGGTGGCAAATGGGAAGACTAGGGTTATCACAGTAGGTGCTGGGGGGAAGGTTGCAGTATGGTCTCTGAGGGAGTTCTTATTGGAGAGGGGGGTTCTGACAAGGGTGAAGTTGTCATCACGGAGACTCATCAGGGCTATCGTTCAGAGTGTCATGTGCTTGTAGAGAATTTGAAGGTTGTGAACGGAGTGTTTTTTGGGATAGAGGGCTGCGCTATATAGTACCAGTAGCACAGGTGTCCTTAACGACACCTCTATTAGCAGCTATGACAGTTAGCATATGGTAAAGTAGTGCGTACTCTCAGTGCTGTCTGCACCCTATCTCTGCCTATAACCCACCCCATTCCCATCCTAACTTGCATTAAGCAGTTAGTGTTTTAACATATGGCTATTTTAGCACATGTTAGGCCATTTACAGTAGTATTTTATAAAAACACATGAGTGCACGCACCCCTCATAAAATTACCCTCATAATTCCAGCTTACTAGTCAGGAACCTTGGGCTGCTGCCAAATGGGCTGATGCCAAACACACACACAAATCTAGGCACAACTTATAAAATTACCCCCACTGTGGGTAATTTTATAAAGACTTTTCTTCATTTAAAACCTGCTATACCCACAGAAAAGTACTTTTGTAAAATTCTGTGACTACATATATGAGTAAAATGTGGGCACACAGATTGAGTGTACCCACACTTGATCCAGTTAGTAGACGTGGACAGCAGTAGGAAGAAACTCTTTATTGTGTAAAAGCCAATAGCCCGACACAGGCCGTGTTTCGTTGCCTTCCTTATCCAGAGTATGCACTGCGGTATAATGGTTAATGGTTGTTGCATCAACAGCTGTTAATTTTCAGAATTAAATTGCTTCCAGAGATATCCGAAAGACATACCAGTATTTACAGTGGCTGGGAAGGTCAGAGAAGTGAATAAGTTAGCCCCTGAGGACGGCAACGAAACACGGCCTGTGTCGGGCTAATGGCTTTTACACAATAAAGAGTTTCTTCCTACTGCTGTCCACGTCTACTGACTGGGTCATTGTGAGCACGTGGACCCGTGCCCTTGGTTGGTACCCACACTTGATCCAGGCATTCCAATGGGCAGTTTTAAATTTCTATGTGCACATTTGCACACTCTTGGAGCTGGTTCTGAGAGACTTTTTTTTAAAGGCACAGATGTGCCTAAATTGTCTTTATAAAATAGGCTTAAAGAAGACTTTTCACATGAAGTCACATTTTAGAACGGCTATCCAGGCAGCCACTGAGCTGCGCAAATAGAAATGTGCAACATGGCCTGGCAGTTTCAGAAATGACTCTGTGCATGGGCATGGCCCCTTGAAATCACAGCTTGCCTGTCTGCAGATGTACATGTACCCCTGATGCAAAGGGATGTATGTGCTCATGAGAGAAAACAAGACATCAGGCACATGTAGGTAACATTCGTCGCAGAAGCTAACCGGACCACAGCAGAATATCACTGCTGTTCAGCTTCTCGGCAATCCGGGCATTAAATATCTGAGTTTTCAGTTCAGCGCTGGTGGCTAGCTGCTTTAGCAGCGCTAACCGCCGGCACTGGCGATCGGGCCTGTATTGTCAGTGACAGCCGTTGTGAAGTTGGGAGGGGATAGAGCACCTTCCATTGTTCATAGAATAGTATTAGATAAATAATCATTTAAAAGTAAAAAGCTGCAATATACACACAGTCCCTGAGAATCCAGTCCTATTGGAGCATTTTAGCTGCATAGGCAAGGCCGGCCCATCCATTGTGCGAGAATGTTGTTCGTTCAGGGGGCCCTGCACGAACTTCATAGTCGCACAAATGGACGCCTTCAGAGAGAGAGCTGGGAAAGCCTGCGCGAGGCCGCGGCTCTCTCTGCACAACCGCCAGCGTGAACTGTGTCTTCCCTCACACTGGTGGCTGTTTCTGTGAAGTGTGCAAGTGCCTGGAAATGTCCTTTATCTTTATCTTTATTTGTCACTTGATATACCGCCCAAGCATGTGCGTCAGAGCGGTGTACAATACAACAATCAAATACAAGCAGGAAGAAAGGAAAGGAACGCCATCACTTTGGACAGGACAGAGAGAGACAGAAAAGATAAGAGCAAGAAAATAAGTTAAGATAGATACTTGAAGAAATACCGGTTTGAAGAGTCTGGGAGTTCAAAAGCCTGCTGAAACAGATGAGTCTTAAATAAGCATTTGAATTTTTGAAAGGATAACTCTGTGCGAATGGCAAACGGGAGTGAGTTCCAGAGGGCAGGGGCCAGGAAATAGAATGCGGAGTGGCGTGTTGTTTCCAGGTGCGCAGAGGATGGGGCAGGAAGGTAGAGGCGGTAGCCGTGTGCTGACCGGAGAAAGACGGAGAGAAGGTTGAAGACGAATAGAATCAGCTAGATACTGAGGAGAACCCGTGTGCAATGCTCTGTGGGTGACTGTGAGGATTTTGTATTGAAAACGGAAATTGATTGGGAGCCAGTGTAAACGAAGAAGGAGGGGGTAATATGATCGCGGGGGGAGGAGTAAGTGAGCAAACGTGCGGCTGTATTTTGGACAAGTTGAAGACGTCGAAGCTGACATTGTGGGAGACCTGCAAGAATGACGTTACAGTAATCTAACCTGGAAAGTACTTTAACCTTTCCCACATTCAGCATGCTTTACTGAAACAGCCACCAGTGTGAAAGAAAACTCTCCACACTGGCAGCTGTGCAGAGGGAGCTGGGGCATCGTGCGGACTTCCCTGGTTCCCTCTGAAGCCCCTTAGACAGTCATGGGGCTCTCTGGTGAGCAGGGGGAGGGGCTAAGACTGGAAATGGGCTGATGGAAGGGTAACCTGGAACTGTAAATGGGCTGCTGGGGGGGAAGCATAGACTGGAAATGGTCTGATGGGGGGAAAGCATGGACTGGAAATGACGGGGGCTAGGCTTGGAAATGGGCTAATGGGGAGCTGGAATAGGACTGGACATGGGCTGATGGGGGTCTAGGATTGTAAATTGGATGATGGGGGAACTTGGACTGGAAATGGGCTGATGGGAGGCTGGAATAGGACTGGAAATGGACTGATGGGGAGGGCTAAGACTGGAAATGAGCTGATGCGAGGGCTAGGATTGGAAACTGGCTGATGGGGGGAGCTTGGACTGGAAATGGGCTGATGGGTGCTGGAATAGGACTGTAAATGGGCTGATGGGAGTTGGAATAGGTCTGGAAATGGGCTGATGGGGGCTAGGATTGGAAATTGGCTGATGAGGGAGCTTGGAGTGGAAATGGGCTGATGGGGGGCTGGAATGGGACTGGAAAGGAGCATATAGGGGGCTAGGACTGGAAATAGGCTGATGTGGGGGCATGGGAGAATGGGAGCGGATGCTGGGTGGATCTAGAACTAGAAGGGAGCTGATTTTAGGAGAGGACTAGAAGGGGATGGGGATGGGGAATGAGAATGGAAAGGGGAAAAGATATTTTGTGTGGGAGGGAAGAAAAATCTACGATTGTCCGGGTGTTGGGAGAGTAAATGGGGATTGAGAATGGAAGGGTGAAATTTGAGTGGATGATAAAGGAATAAAGAAAGAAATGGGGGAAAAAGCAAAAGGGGAAAGATCAGTATGTTAAAGCAGATATAGAGAGAGAATGGAAAAAATCAAGAAGAGAGAAGAAAGGACAAATGGAGAGCTCACAGAAGACATGAAGAAACCAGAATAAAGTGACGGGAGAAATTGCAACTGAAAAATAAAATGTCCAACAAAACGTAGAAAAATACTTTTTATTTTGAATTTAATAGCTGGAATATGTCTGGTCTGGAAAATGTGTATCGCTAACATCTTTGTGTTTTTGTTTAGTGCAAGAGGAAATTAATTTATAGTTTTATTTCTCCAGTGTTGTTGTACAATTCATGTTTGGCTTTTGGGGTTCCCAATTTAATTATTATCTTCCTATTTTTAAATTGTGATCCCTTGTTCTTTGTGTGGTGACGGTCTATGATCTGCATGTGTAACCAAGCTGAGGTATTCTGTTCATGTAGTTTCTATTTGACAGTCCCACTTGTTCTCTTTCCCCCATTGAGATGTATTGGTTTAATATTTGTAGTGTTGCCTTTTTGATAGGTAGGGTTTGTGAGTCCATGGGCAACGCACTGCACGTTGCCCATGAACACGGGGATATCTCAGTGGCTGTAGCACTTGATCTATCTGCTGCGTTCGACTTAGTAGACCATTCCCTTCTTCTTCTTCGCCTACGGGAAGCGGGTCTTTGCAGTGTTGTCTATCGCTGGTTTCACTCCTTTCTTTCCTCCCGGTCCTGCACTGTTCTCTCTTCTTCCCCTTCAACCCCTTCCTCCGACCCATTCCCGCTCACTTGTGGTGTCCCCCAAGGTTCAGTCTTAGCACCTCTGCTCTTTAACCTTTTCCTGGCCCCCCTCGCACTGTTAATTCAGCAGTCGGGAATATCGGCATTTTACTATGCCGATGACATAGTTCTCCTTCACCACACTTCCCCCTCCTGTCCAGATCTTTCCCCATTAAATTCTTGCCTCACCACAGTAGCTTCTTGGTTGACACAAAACTGCCTTCATCTTAATCTCACCAAAACTATTGCAATCTGGTTTTCTTATGGTAACCCACCCCCTTCACTAGCACCTTCTTTCTCCGGCACCCCTGTTCCCCTAGTCTCCACATTTCGGTATCTCGGAGTGCACTTCGATTCAGACCTTTCCTTCCAAGCCCACGTTTCTCACCTTACCAAGACTTCCTTCTTTTTCCTCCGTCAAATTCGAGCAATACGTCCCTTCCTTTCCCCAGCAGCCCTCACTACCTTGCTTCTGTCACTGGTCATGTCACGGGTGGACTTCTCCAATTCGGTTCTCATTGGCCTCTCTAAATCCCAGCTTGCCCGCCTCCAGAGGATCCAAAACACTGCTGCCCGCCTTCTTACTCATTCCTCTCCCCGGGATCACATAACACCTCTACTCCTCCATCTTCACTGGCTACCTGTTCCTTTCCGCACCCAGTACAAATTGCTCTCTCTAGTGCACCACATCCTCCATACCAATACTCCACAATACTTAGCCGATCTCATATCCTTCCACACCCCCAGGCACACACCCCGTTCTTTTCACCTTAATCGCCTCACCCTTCCTTCACCCTCCCTCGCCCATTTGCAATTTACACGATCTTCTGCTTTTTTTTTCATAGGGCCTGCCCTGTGGAACTCACTTCCCTCATCCCTCCGCCTCGAACCCAATCATAACACTTTCAAAAAAGACCTGAAAACTCACCTCTTCTCCACAGCATTCGGCCTTCCCTCCCCCTTGTGTGACCCGCCTTAGATTCTCTCCCCTTTATGTGTGTATCCACTTCTTGTCTTGTCCTGTCTCTCCTCTCTTTCTTTTCTCATAAGATTATTGTAATTTCCTTTCCACTTCTCTGGCTCCAAGCCTTTTCCTTAATTTGTATATTGTACACCGCTTTGTTTGTTCCAGAAAGGCGGTTTATCAAATAAAATTACCATAACCATAACCATAGTGTTGTTATGATACGGTGGGTTCGCTATGGGTTCTAAATGGTCAGTTTTTATAGTACTTCCTAATGGGCCTGGCGGTTGACACTGGAATATAGTAATTTAGAAATCTGGTAGTCTTTCTTTATCCAGACACTCATTGAGAGGCATGTTTACTAAAAGTGCATGTTAACATTATGCAAATGAGGCCCCATATGCAAATGAGGCCCCACAATGAATCTCCGCACATGGCCCCACCCCCCTTGGGCTACTCCTGTGCATAGGCAATGGGCAAACAGATCCCCCTTTCCCCCAGTTCTTTCAAGAGTGTCAGCAGAGACATCCAGCCTTACTGGGCACTGCACTGCAGGGCTGAGCCAAGGCATATGATAAGAAGAGAGGGAAGGCAAGGGCACAACTTCACAGAAAGAGACAAGACTTTCCTAGGGCATGGCTATGGGCTCCTCTTGTCCGCTGGCCAAGCCTAAGTGCGATGTCTTTACAAGGAGAGTAGAAAGAACTGTAGTTTCCAGTGTAACTGTGGAATGGCAAATGTCTGGTGCCCTCTCCACAGAGGGGGAAAGGGAAATTGACACAACTATGTTACGTTACTATGATGCAGTGTGGGGAGACACAAGAAAAATCAGACATACTGTATTCCCTGCTGAAACATGTGTGGAGATGGTCTGAGCAGATCCAGAATCTGAGGGATCCACATGGATGGGATTTTATTTTTATTTATTTATTTATTTATTTAACAGTTCTTCTATACCGCTCTATTTTAGATCAGAGCGGTTTACATTCAACATCAACCATACAACACAGGAACCCTGAGTTGTATTTACAATAAACAGGAGATCAACTTGGAAGTAACTGGGGGGAACTATGTACATTGTATAACATATCTACATCTTATTTACACTGGGGGTCCTGATTCCATTTCAGTGGGTATCTTCTGAGCGATCAGTTGATTATCCTTTTTCATGCTGAGTCTGATTGTTTAATTGCAATGAGTGATTGTCTGAGGGGGCATATGTATGATTACTAGTGCTGGATTCAGGGTAGTATGTGGTGAATAGGTGTTGCTTTAATGCCTTCCTGAAGTCAATTAGGTAAGTGATGTTTCGAATAGAGGTGGGGAGAGCGTTCCATGCTCTGGGTGCGTAAATCGTAAAGGCCCTATTTGTCGTTGCTTTTGTGCATTTTGTTATTACTTTTGGGACCTCTAGTGTGTTTTGCATCATGGGTCTTCTGTTTCTGTTCTGTGGTACTTTATGTATCATCTTGCTGAGGGCTGTGGGGGTCAGGGTGTTTGCGGCTTTGAAAGTTAAGGTTAGAACTTTGTGGCGGATTCTTGCTTGAACTGGTAGCCAATGGAGGTTCATCAGTACTGGCGTTATGTGCTCTCTCCGTGAAGCCCCTGTTAGTACTCTTGCCGCAGTGTTCATTGCAAGCTGGAGAGGAGCCAGTGTTGCTTGAGGGAGACCGTGTAGAATTACGTTGGCATAGTCGAAATGTGGTAATATTAATGCCTGATAGATCGAACGGTAGTCGCTGAAGTCAAGCAGCGGTCGGAGATGTTTTAGGGTCCTTATTTTCATGTATACTGTTTTTACTGTGTTTCTTATGTGGGTTTTCAGATCCAGTTGTTGATCCAGTGTAACGCCAAGGTAGCGGATTGTGGGTTTGGTTTTCAGCTCTGTGTTGCCGACCTTTAAAGAGAGTGGAGGGGTGAAGTCCTGGTTTCTTGAGATGAAAAGGACATCTGTTTTACTGTAGTTGATTCTCATGTTTTGTGTGCTGAACCATTCTGCTGTTGCCTCAAAACATCTTGTTAGAGGGGAGAGGTCTGGTTGGTTGGTCCTGAATGGGATGTATAGTAGGATGTCATCTGCGTAGGCTAGACAGTTGACCTTGAATGAACGTGCTAGGGCACATATGGGCTGCATGTAGATGTTAAACATCAATGCAGATAGTGACGAGCCCTGTGGTACACCCTGGTTCTGTAAAAATGGTTCAGAGGTTGTGGAGCCTGACCTTACATGTTGCCATCTATTAGTCAGGTATGACTTGCACCACTTTAGGGCTGTTCCCTGAATTCCTTTCTCGCTGAGGCGTTGTATGAGGATCTCATGGTTCACCGAGTCGAAAGCCGCTGCAATGTCGAGGAATATGAGGGCGAATCCTTGATGCATTTTGTCAGTTCCAGAGACTAGATGGTCAAATAGGTTGGTGAGGAGGGTTTCAACCCCATGTGCTTCTCTGAACCCATGCTGGGAAGGATCCAGTGGGGCTTCAGTATCAATATGCTGTTGGATTTGGCGCTGTACTAACTTTTCTATTACTTTGGCAAGCATAGGGATACTTGAAATTGGTCTGTATGATTCCACTTTCGTTGGGTCCAGCTTGTTATTTTTGAGCAGTGGTCTGATTGATGTTTGTTTCAGACTTTGTGGAAACGATCCGGTTGTAAGAGATTGGTTTATTAATTCGCTCAGATATTGGCTTAAGTCACATCGTAACTCCTTTATCCATAAAGCAGGGCATGGGTCATTGGGTGCAGTAGTGGGGTTGATTGCAGCGATCGTGTCTTCAATCTCTCTGCGTGATATTTTTTCAAAGTCGGATAGTGGAGATGGTTGGGGCAAGTTGTGCTGAGAGCTGTTTTCCGCGGAGTTCGAGGTTGTACCAGCCTGGGTGACTTCAAGTTGTAGGTAGTTGGTTGCAGATGTAGTAGTCTGGATCATTTTTGACTGTAAGTAGTTGGAGTATGCCTGGGGGTGTGGCATCTGTGACTGGTCTGCAGGAGGTTCTCTTATGAGAGATTTCACTATATTGAAGAGATCGTGTGGCTTGTTTAGTGACCGCTTCAAGATGTCGGAATGGTATTGTTTCCGCTTTTTTGTTAATTCATCGCGGTGTGATTTTAGGTGAGCGATGTAAGTATCTTGTGCTTCAGTAGAGTGAGATCGGCGCCATCTTCTCTCGAGCCTGCGCAGGCACTTGAGTGAGTCTCGGAGTTCTCTGGTATACCATGGTGCATGCTCTCGTTTCTTTGTTGTTGTTTTATTTGTGGCTGGTAGACATGCGATGGTCTTGAGGCTCTCATCCCAGGTGGACACCAATGCATCTAGGTCTTGTGGTATGTTGTTATGTCAGAATCATCAGATATTGAACACGTATGGGCTGAAGAGGCTGTCGAAGAGGTTGTCATTAGAATGCTGACTACGGAGAAGGTAGAAACTGATTCTGGCAATGCCACGGCCTAGAGCACCAGGATGCTGCTGTCCTTTCATCCTTTCTTCTGCTCCCAGCCATGGGTCCAGAAGCAGTACCAAGAGTAGCAGCCCCCACCCCAAGTAAGTACAGGGGAAGGCTTGTAAAACCTCAACATGTTGATGCATTTTAAAGTGCCTGACGACCCAAGTTATACGGAATGCAATTACTGTAGGCAGCAATTAGCAGAGAGAAGCTGAAGGTTCATCTTATGAACATTGACATGCCCCATCATTTAGAAAAACAGCACCCTTTCCAGCTTGGTACAATGGTGGGGGGGGGGGGGTTGATTCTAGACTGGGGACACTATCTAGGAGTAGAAATAGCACTGTTGGGCAAGGTACAGGGAAAATTAGATCATTTTCCCAAGCAGAGCCCCATTCTCTTCCACCAATCAGATGGCATTTATTCCATGTTATCATTTTAGTCAAAGCTGTTTATATTGCAACTTAAACTTGGTAGTGTACCTCAAATAGGGACATTGATAACTTGGATTCTTTGGAGGGTTAAGTGACTTGTCCAAGACCACAAGGAATGCTAGTGGGAACTGAACCCTAGTCTTTGGGTTCCCAAGCCAGTGCTCTAACCATTAGGCTACTCCTCCACTCCATAGTAGCAGGCTCAAAGCACATTGAAGCAAGCCATGATGGAAGACAAAGTTTGGTATCTGTTAGTACTGTCATGGGGCAGGCAGCAGGAAGCACAGATGGTAGTGACCCACTGCATTAGGGAAATTTTAGCCCTTGAGATCATTCCCTGAAGATGGATGAAAAGAGACTGCTGCATCTCTTAGCTCCCACTTACTGAGTGTCCTACAGGCCACCTTTAGTATAATAAATTGTGCCACCAGCTGCAGACAGAGTTTGAAAAAGTAGAAGCTGGTATTAGCATGCATTTCACCACTGACACCTGAACTAATCAGAATGCTGCACTTGCACACTAGAGTAGATGGTCGAGGTAGGAACAGATTGTAGGTCTGTGGAGAAAACAACAAGAGGGGAATAACAACAAGAAGATACTGATGGGCTATGCTACACAGCCAGGTAATGGATGACCGTCATATGTGGATTCCACTGGTTAGTGGGGCTGCAGCCTGAAAAGGCTGGAAAGAGGCCCTGGGTCCCACCAGACAGAAGATCAGGGCTACAGTCTTAAGAAGAGGAGGGTGGTACCAAAAGAAGTGGCAGAGCCTAAGAGGAGGGATGTGGTTAGAAGGAAAGAAAGGGAGTATTTATTTTATTTATTACATTCTCTTATATACTGTGCTATTCTGCATCAGTGTGGTTTACATTGAACAAACTGAAATTACATTGAACAGGGCATTATAACTTGGAGATAACTATTTTACAGGGAACATGGGCTATGGAGGGTTAAGTAGCTTGCCCAAGACCACAAGGAGCACCTGTGGGACTAGAAACCCCAGTCCTTCCGGCCCAAGGTTGCTGTCCTCTAGTGGGATTTGAACCCCCGACCTTCTGGCCTGAAGTACCTTGCCCCAACCACTAGGCCACTCCTCCACTCCACTAGGCATAAGGGAAGGGGCTGTGCTAGAAGAGAATAGGAAAAAAGGGGTGCTCATAAGGGAAAGGACAGAGTTAAAGGAGAAAAGGGAAAGAGATGGTGACGTACATTAAGGGAGAAAGGGGGAGGGAGGGAGGGAGTGAACAGCCTGAGAGAGTGCCAAGTTGGGGAGCAGGAGAGGGTGAGTATTTAGGTAGTGAGGGAAAAGAGGAAGAGTACAAGAACAAACACAAACACACATGCACACAGAGCCACCAAGAGACATGGACAAACATACACCAACAAACACATGCACTCACATCCCAACACTCCCCATGACACACACAGATAAACACACATATGCGTGCACTTGCACCCCCAGATACTCCCCATGGCACATTACACTACTTTGATATTTTGTTTTGTTGATGTCTCTACTTTTGGTAGGGGGGGTGGGAAAGAGGTTTTGGGGAGTATTATATTGGAGACTAGTCAGTAAACTGCATTAAGGTTTTGTATTTAACACACTAACTGCAAAACGTAACCTAGCCGCAAAACCTCTGTGGTAAATGTTAGCAGCATTCTCAACACTTGAGGGAAAGCAGTCATGCAAAATCGGACAATGCTCACAACCACATGTTAGGCATGCCTGCTAATGTCTCTGAAAGTGCACTTAACTATTCCACATTTTCTGTCATATTAATAGTTAACATGCTGTAATGACATTCGTGTCCACCCCTTCTCTACCCCTTTCCCAGCCCCTAATATGAATTTTCCACATTAATGTGTTTAATGTAGCTCTTAATGTGTACAATTTACACATCACTTAAACTTTTTTCAGTTCCACATCAAAACTAACTTTACACACAGACATCGTTTATGGAATAATTCTTGATGTGTCTTATGTTGGTTTGTTTTTAATGATCAGCAAAGTGTTGCTTTCAGGAAACCATGAAACTGTCTCGATACATGTATTTGATTTCTTTTTCTGAAAATCAGGTGTCTAAAATATATATTTTGTTGATTGTAATTTGTACTGTTGGAAGGTAATTTTTTACTTGTGAAACATTGATTTACATGTGCAAAAGGCCTCTTATAAAATCAGGACATGCCTAAAAGTATACATGATGCAAGAAAGAGCTCAATTTAGAGTAGGCATGTTCGGGGAGGGGTTTGGGCAGAGCATGGGCACAGTCATGAATTATGTGCATATTTTATAAAATACATATGTATACGTATACTTTACCCACTACACCTGCTAATTTTGCAGAATTTGTGCTTGTATTTTCTGCGGACACATGGACGCCTTCTCCACCCTTTCTATCTTCAAATCGAGGTGCCCTGTTATAAAATTACGCTCCATATGTCCTGCTGTTTATTGTATATTTTTAATGATGTAATAAAAATTTTACAGGAATGCAATTTTAAGAAGCTTGTTTTCCTGAGTTAATCATGATTTACCTGGGTAAATGATTTTGAGTACTGACCTCTAATGCCTCAGCTTTAAATGTTGTTTCTGAAGTTTATACGTTGAGGGAAGGATGCTCAGATTTGTATTTGAACTCCCATATCTCCTTGATCATTTTTTTCTCCTATAATGTCAAAGGGACTGATATTTAGTGGTGGTGTCTAGCGCGATTACAGCTTCTAGCTGCTGCTGCTGCTGAACACTAAAACCAAGTATTCAATGCTGAGGCCATATCCAGCCATCGGTGTTGAATATCCAGATTCGTTGCCAAAGGAGGAAGCTAAATGGGCAGCAGTGATATTCAACCGCTGCCCGGTTAGCTTCAGCAGCAAAAGTTAGGATGCCTTTTCTATGCCTAACCTTCGCCACTCAGTGTTGTCTTCGAGTACCAGCCCCGGAACGCCCCAGTGCTAATCAGTTAGCATCGGGCGTGTAACGGCGATACCCATGGATATTCAGTATCACTAAACATATTAGTGACACTGAATATCCCACTGCAAACCAGGTAAATTTATTTATTTTATTTGTACATTTTTCTATACCGCCCCTTCCAGAGATCAGGGGCGGTTTACATCGAACAGAACGATAATAATAATACAATAATTATTATTATTATTATTTACAAAGAACAGTTTGGAAACATACTATCATGAAATGAAACTGGTAAATAATCAACAGAACAAAGTAACTAATTACAGGAACTATTTACAGGCATATATATTATTCTATGGATTCAAGATGTCTCTATGTGAATTACCTAGGGAGGAATAACAGATACATTTGAGGAAGAGTACAGTAATTGTGTTTGAAGTATGAGTGTCTAGATAGGGTCGGCAAGGGGTTGGTGATCAGCCAAGACATGAGAGGCCTGGACATCAGTGTGTTGTAGCTTGTAGAAATGTTGAATAAATAGGTAGGTTTTTGGTTCTTTTCTAAATGATTTAAGGTCTTTAATCTCCCTTATGTGAACTGGGAGGTTGTTCCATAGAGTTGGAGCAAAGTATGAAAAAGCAGTGTTGCTTGTTTTCTGCTTTGATTTTCGAATGGATTTGGGAACTAGCAGCATGTTGAGATTTGTTCTTCTTCTCAACCTGCTTTTAGGGGAGGTTTGAATTAGTGTTGAGAGATAAGATGGGGCTATTTTGTTGATGATTTTGAATGTGGTAACAACTGATTTATATTGAATTCTACTAGCAACAGGGAGCCAGTGCAGAACATATAGAATAGGGGAGATGTGGTCGGATAGTTTTGCCTTGAAGATAATCCTAGCAGTGACATTTTGAGCCATTTGAAGGGTTTGTAGATTTTTCTTGATGGTGCCCTGAAGAATGTCATTGCAGTAATCCAGATGTGCTCACGTGCTCACCTCCAGTCCACCCGCACTTCTGCTTTCTTTTTCATTGGACCTGCACTTTGGAATTCCCTGTCCACCTCATTCAGACTCGAGCAACACCACACTACTTTCAAAACTCACCTGAAGACCTATATTTTCTCCAAAGTCTTTGACCTCCCCTCTCCTTTTGTGTGATATCGCCCCTTACCATTCCCCTTCTTGTCTTGGTTTTCTCTGTTATTTCATATGCATGTCTGTCCTCTAACTGTCCTGTCAACATTGTAATTTCTTTTCTTCTTTTCCAGCCAGTGGCCTTTTTCCTTATAATTTGAATATTGTAAACCGCTCTGCTGTAACTATGAATGGCGGTATATCAAATAAATAAACATTAAACATTGGGCCACAGTCCTGAAGTCATTTATGTGTATTAGCGGTCTAAGCTGCTGAATAGTCCTTAGTTTAAAGAAAATGGTTTTGACAGTTTGTTTTATATGGGGAGTTAGGCTAGGTGTATTTTATCTCCGATTTAACTGGTAGGGTGATGCTCCTAAGGTTTTTTACTGAAGGGGCCGTGAAGTTAGGATTTCTAGATACGAAAAGTACTTCAGTCTTTTTGAGGTTGATATTCATGTTCATTGATCAGAGCCACTTCTCTGCTTCAGAGAAACAGCTTGCTATATTGTCGTAGTTAGAGGTAGATATATCTAATGGTGAGAACAACATAATATTGTCTGCATAGATTCGGTAGTTTATATTGTGGTGCTTAAAAATGGAACAGATGGGTTGAAGATACAAATTAAATAGTAGAGCAGAGAGGGCATGGCGGTGAGGAGACTTGGTCTATTTGTACAAATTGGCTCCGGTTAGTGAAGTAGGATTTAAACCATTCAAGGGTCTTATCCTTAATGCCTAGTTGGGTAAGTCTAGAGATGAGTATTGTCACCAGTGGCCTACCCTGGGTCCTAGGGCACGCAGAGAGGGTAAGGCTGGTGACTATCCTGAGCCAGGAAGTGGGGGTAGTGCAGGCGTAGTAGTACACACCCTCTGGGTAATGAAGTCCCAAACACTCCCCAAGCAGAGGAATAGAAGTAACAAAAGTGGTAAGGTCAAAATGAGGTTTTATTTCCCCGTCCCGGGGTTTGGTAAGCACAAAGAACTTAGGACAAAATAACCATGCGTCTGGTACAAAGAAAAGTAAATCAGGAACTGAAGAAAAATAACTCCTTTTTCTTCCAGCTTTCACTTATACAGTCCTTTAACGCAGGAATCAATAAACGTTTCTTTTCAAAAGCAGCAATGCTCACTTTGCTTCTCAATGCTGTTCCTACAGCTTTATACATCCAACTCAGCAAAGTGATTCTACGTTATCTGCTATAGTCAGTGTACAATCCATGGGCTCATCAATTATACATTCTTCTATGGATTCAACTTGCATATCTTCCAGCCCTTCCCCCGCTGGATACATGGGAACACATTCACACAGGAATTTAAAACAATTCTCTTTACCTTTAAGATAGTCCCGGAGTGCTTTGCTATCCCAGAGAAAACTGGTATTCTTTGTTTTCTCCCTATTCCTTTTACAGAGACCACTGTCTGGCTTTTGCCTGTAAAGTTTACTTGGCAGTGCTTCTTCAATATCAGCAGAGTCTAGAGATTGGTACCTTCCTCTCACCAGAGCTGCTGGGCACACCCAAACTGACTTTCTGCGTGGCTTTTCTTTCCAGTTACCTTCAACACCAGGCTTTAACTGAGAGTAGCTTTCTTGTAGTCTTAGGGTTTGAGTTCTCTGTACCTTTTCAGCTGAAGCTTTTCCTGGTTGGTTCTCAGGGCTGCTTAAATCACTCTCAGATTCTGCTATCAGTCCTTCTAACGGCTCTCCTTCCAGTTCCCGTTTCCATTCCCATTTCAGCTCTCCTTCCAGAACTGCTTCCAACTCCTACTCCAGATCTCTCACTGCTTTCTAATGAGTGCTTTTTATCAGCCTTAGGGCTTAGCTTCGTTCCTCCCCCACCCAGGTGAATCCTATTACACTCAGGGCACGGGGATTGTTTGCAATTTGGGCGGGGCTGCTGCACTTGTGGCTGGGTTTGTTTATATCTCCCCTGGCAACCTGTAGCCATGTGCTTTACTTGGCTGTCAGAATCTGACGTACTTTCCTCAGTTTCCTCTGACTGCATGGCAAGGGACGGATCTTCCCCATTACAGTATGTCATGGTTTACACTGTCGAATGCTGAGGAGAGATCAAGAAAAATGAGAATAAAGGTGTGCTTAGCATTATCAATGCCCTTGATAATGGTGTCCAAGAGTGAAAGGAGTTTGAATATCAGGGCCAAAGTGTTTAGCTTTGCTTCAGTTGCTAACAGATGTTCTGCTAACATAGTAAGATCTCCTTTTTTAAAAAGAGCCACTTATTGCAGCCTTAGGTGCCATTGATTCCCTGTCTGATAAAATATGGCATTATTTAGTCCACCTTTTTGTTTTCTGAAGGACCCCTTCTTGCTTGTATGACCCAGCAGGAAATTTATCACAGCCTCAAGGCAAACATGACATTTTGGTACAATTCAACATTGCTGAGACATTTAGATGTAATTTAAATTATATGCTGTCTACTAATCTGAAAATCATAATATGGGTTTGTGTCATAAGTGCAGATAGTTGGCCCTTTCCCTTATTTTTCTTTCTGTAATTGCCTACCTGGTCTGGCTGAAAGATTATTTTAAACTCATGAAATTCAATCTTCGTTAGTTAGTGGTTGAAATACAAAAATATCTTAGGGATATGAATTTGGTAGCATACATTCACTTTGTTAAAAGAAATGTAGTGCTTGCAAAATCGAGTTAACAAGTGTGTAAAACAGCATTCCCTAAAAAATACCCAAAATTTGGGAAAAGCCTCAAAACTCGAAAAGCAAAATTAAAGTTTTTTGCCTGTGCACATCCCTAAAATATTTAGGGCCCAATATTCAACGGTGGCAGATAGCGAGAGTACAGCGCCTAGCTGTTGCCGCTGAAGAGTTAAGCCATATCCAGCCACCGGCATTGAATATCCGGGTCTGCCACCCAGTGCTGCACGGCACAGAAGCTAACCGGGCAATGGTGATATTCAGCTGCTGCCTGGTTAGCTTTAGCGGCAAAAGTTAGTACAGCTTTTTCCATATAGCATTGGGGCATATAGCGGCGGTATCTAGGAATATTCAGCAGCACTAACCATGTTAGTGCTGCTGAATATCCCGCTTAGAGGCAGTTGCATGGTTTACGTATCAGATACCGCCGCTATAAGCCCCACTGCTACATGATTAGCATTGGGGCATTCCGGAAGCAGCACCTGGGGATAATCAGTCAGCGGCGATAATCAGCCACTGCCTGGTTATCCCTCAATGGCGAAAGTTAGGCACAGCAAAAGCTTGATATTCCAGTGCCCTTTACATCTCAGGCAGACGTGTACGTCAAGTTCAAAATTCAATGCTTATCTTCTAAATGCAGTCAAGACAAATTCTTGGATTGGCGTTTACAGAATAGTATAAAAGTGATTTGTCCTTTACACTGGATATTGATTCCATTTTACATAAAAATGGGAGTCATCAGATAAGGACCATTTGATCTATCCAGTGAACTTGCTGAACAGCTCCAGATTGTAGTTGACCTGTATACTTCTTCCCCACCCCTCCCAATAAAGTCCCTCTGGGGCTATGCAATAAAGCTCGATCACATTGGGAGATAATATTAAAAGGCATTTCTATGGATAAAATGAGTATTATATGCAGATAAAATTTGCAGAGAATATATGCACTTAAACTTACCCATTACTCTGGACAGACCACTTCTAACTTACTTTCTCTTACAGCTCGCTACAAACAGTTTTGCTTCAACATTGTCCTATTCCTGCCTCTCTCCTTTCTCAGTTTGGCCTTCTCGTTGTATTACCCCCTCCATTCTACAGCATTTTCCACCTACTGAACAACTCCTTCCCTCTAACTTCTCTTCACTCTCTCCCATGTCACAGGCTTTCCAATGCTTTGGACCAACTAGCTCCGCTGCATTCTTGTTGTCTCCGAAGGGCCACTCATCAGTCTTGGTTTCACGCTGGTTTGCGCCTGCAGCTTTCCCACCTCCACCGAGTCGAGCATCTGTGGAGGAAAGCTTGGTCACTCGTGGTCCTTCAACACTTTAAGTTGTGTCATCTTCAGTATTGTTCCAGTGTGCACCAGGCCAAGTGTACATTTTACTCTAACCCTAACAGGTCCCATCAACTTTACTCCACACTTCGAGCTTTATCTAATTTGCAGTCCAACACTTCTTCTTCTACTAACAACTCCCATCCAGTTCCCAGTCCCTCCCGGCTAGCCTCCTTCTTCCTTACCAAAACCCATGATCCCCGCTCCACCCTTCCCTCCTGTTCTCAACCTCTAGCCTCCCCTCCCCCTCCTTTACCCCTCCCTCTACTTCACCCCTCCCTCTACTTCTCCCCTGTCTCACACCTGGGCAAATTTTCGCCCTCTTACAGCCATGGAACTCTTGAAACTGATATCCACAACACGTAAGACAACATGCCCGCTGGACCCAGTACCATCTCCCTGGTTGTCAGAACCCTCTCTTGGTCTCCTCCCTCCCATCCTCACCATGGTCAACACAAGTCTTTCCTCTGGAACTTTCCCCACCCCTGGAAGCATGCTCTGGTTCACCGTCATCTCTGGTTTATCTACCTCTGATCCTAACCCTCTCCCCTATGGTGTTCCCCAAGGCTCAGTTCTGGCTCTGTTTCTATTTAACATTTTCCTCACTCCTTTGGATTTACTTATCCAGCAGTCAGGACTGTCAGCATAATAATATGCCGACAATATCTTCATTCTCCACCATATGTCACCTTCCCAACCTGATATCTTCCCCCTCAATAAATGGCTATTCTTGGTTTCTGACTGGCTGTCCACCAACTGCCTTTTCCTTAATATCTCTAAGACTTTTGCTATTTGGTTCCCGCATGAAGGTATTTGCCCATCTCTGGCTCCTTCCTTCTCATCCACACTTATCACTTTGGTCCCACTGCTCTGTTATCTTGGGATTTTCTTCGATAACTAGCTCTCATTCCATGACCACATCCCACAGCTATCCCTGCGTTTGTTTTACTATCTTTGTCGTATCTGAGCTATCTGCCCTTTTCTATCCCCGCAGGCACTAACTACCCTTCTTCTCTCCCTAGTCATCTCTAGGTTAGACTTCTGCAATCTGGCCCTTACCAGTGTTCCCCAGTATCAAAGACATAGGTTACAGTTAATACAAAATACAGCAGCTTGACTCATCACACATGCCTCCCATCGAGATCATATTACCCCTATTCTCTGTCAGCTTCACTGGCTTCCACTGGACTTTTGGATTCAATTCAAGATTCTCACGCTTTACACCAAGCCATCTATACTCATAGATCTCAGTATTTAGCAGACCTCTTCATTTTTCATACTCACACCCAAAGTCTCTGCTCTGTACATGTTAATTGGCTCCGACTCCCCTCTCCATTCAATGCACACTTACACCTGCCTTTTTCTACCTCGGTCCCTCCCTATTGCACTTTGGCTAGAAGAATCTTATTCTAAGTTTCGTTCCCTTCTGAAGACCCACCTTTTCTCCTCTGCTTTTGACCTCTCTCTGTCTCTGATCTCCCCCCCCCCCCCTCCCTCTGCCTCCTGTTCTCTACCTTAGCTCTGTTGTTTTGACTGTTTCTGCGTGAATGACTCTTTTCTCTTCTTTTCCTATCAAATTTTGTAGTTCCTTTCTGGGGCGTTTCTCCCCATTTTCTTTTCTTTTGTTTTTTGAAATGTTGTAAACTGCCCTGATATCATGGGGGGGCGGTATATCAAATGAATAAATAAATATAAACATAAACTTATGTGCATGCACTCTACCCGGGTGCGGAGTTGGACCTTAGAACATATTTTATAAAATACAGAACAGCTGTTAAATTTTAACTGAACGTGTTGAGGCTCAAAATAGCTAATCAGTCTTTTCACTTTGGGCTCTTTAGCTCAGGGGATTTCTTTGCCTCCCAAACTTAGTCAAAAGAAAGAAGCTCCTTTCCAATTCCTTCCTCCCTTTCCCTCCGCACCGAAACATCTCTTCCACATTTCAAAACAAAGCTAAAAACCCATCTATTCACCTTGGCATTTAACCTTCCCATGTAGTCTGTCCCCATGTTTGTTTTACCTCCCTGACCTACCATTGTTGTAATGTCCGTGTTTTTATTTGTTTTATTTATTTATTCTTTTTCCTCTTTACTGTTTAATAATGACGTTCTTTTCTCTTCTTTCGCAGCTATGTAAATTTTAATTGTAAACCACCCAGATGCCTTTTTGGTATGGGCGGTATATCAAATTTTAATAAAACATAAAACATAAAACATATAGCAGGCCCCTTACCACTTTGAGAGGCACCTTTGACTCATAGCAGGAATCCTATCCTGCAGGCATTTCCCCATATGCTTCCCTCCCCAGCAGATTCCTCTCAGATGCTTCTCTCCTCCACAATGTTCCCTCGAGGCTGCACAGGAATTGCAGTTTACAGTTTATTTATTTGTTATGCCACCTTTTTTTTAAAATAAAAATGTAAAGCAGTTTACAATCAAAAATACAAGAGATAATGAAACTAACTCCAAAAGTCGCTAGGAAAGAGGAGGCAAATAAGAAAAGGAAGAAGGAGAGGGAACAAGACACACATTTAGTATACAAGCAACAATATATGGTCTACATTCAGAACCAATGGTTGTTTGCACCTTCCAGGTGTTGGGAAAGCCTACCCGCCTTGCTCCAGACTGAATTTTCAAATGCCCGTTTAACCAATAAGGTTTTAAAATCCGAAATATGCTGTAGGAGTCCTAAAGAGGAAGATGGCGTCAGGGGGTTTCATAACATGGGGGCTAGATAAAAAACTGCTGATTTCCTTATCGTTCCTCCAGTTCAGTCCTCCACCTCTGGGTTGTGCATCTCTTCCTGCAGCTTGGAGACTGGGCATGTCAAAATCGTGACATCACTGGATATAGCCTGCTGGTCTCTCCCATCAGCCCCAGTGTGTCCAGTCTCCATCCACCAGGAGGACGTTGTGAGCCTAGGTCTGGGCTCACTTGAGGAACAGATAAGGAGCCTGTAGGATAGGGTAGCTTAGGTTAATTTGGTTCCAATTCTTCAAAATTCAAATTTGTTACTGTCTCTTTAAAAAGAAAAAAAAAAAAAGAAGGCATTACTTTCTTGGCCGGTCCCTGCCTGTTTCTAACATTTTTGTCAGCGTGTACCTTATTTTCTGGGCGGTCAGATCTCTCCTCCCTGACTGTTCGGGGGAGAGCTCTCAGTCAGTCATTCTTTCCCCGCCGATCCCCTGGGGCACGCAGCATTCGCGGCCGTGGTTGATCAGACTGAGGACAGTGCGGCGGTGTGCTGGCTAGCCGACGGCTCGCTCCCCTTTGAGTCAGGAGGTGCCGCGCGGTGCAGGACCTTCATCGGTGCTCAGCAGGACAGTGTCGGGAAAGGCTGTATGGGCACAAGGGGGACCAGCGAGAGGCTTCAGCCACCTGCGATGGTGGACTGGAAGACGAGGTTCTCTCAGCAGTGTCATTTGGCGCCTTTTTCCTCCGGAGCTTGTCAGTGGCCATTTTGAGCAGCATGTGTGCGCCGCGTGGCTGCCGGGCTGGGGGAAATGCACGCATTAGAAAGCCCTGTTCTGGCAGAGAAAGGTTACTGGTCCTTTCTTTACTTAGTTCTAATTTATTTATTTCTTAACTTATTTATTTATTGATTTATTTTCTTCGGTTTCAGATTACATTACCTGGGGGGTTTAGGGGCCGTCTAGGCCTAGCCCAGTAGCCCAAAGGGGGCCTCTCCTGGGGGGGGGGAGGTGTTTGGGGTTCATCTTGCTCACAGTAATAAAGGTATAAAATAAATAAATAAATAAATTTAAAAAAGAAAGAAACAATTAAGGGAAGAGAAGTAGCACAACTTCTATCTCAGAAGTGGTGAGGGCCACGTTGGTGAGTGGCTACCTTATGGCGGCACGTCCGCAGTATGTAGTCTGCGGCACCTGGAGGGGAACTGTAGCTGATTCCAATGTCTGCCGGGCTGTGCTATGCTGTCTTCCAGTGTGGAGCAGCAGATGGAGGTGAAAGGGTCTCCTGAGGCTCCGGCGACTTCGGCTGAGGCGGTAGACGAGACAGTGAGGCTATCCTTACAAGGGCCCGACGTGGAGGACTTGGCAGGTTCTTCAGGGGCCCTGCCGATACCAGGATCGAGCGCGAATCTCTGGGAGTTTTGCCCAGACTTTGTACTTATTATGCACCAGGCATTTTGCCTGCGGCAGCAGGGTAAGGTGCCAGGATCCTTGCCCCTCTCTGCTGCTACACAGCAGATTGGGATTACTGAGGCTGAGAGCGGTGGTCAGCCTACGCCTAAGAGGGCGAGGCCCGTGAGCTGTCGCCCACTGAGGGCGATTGGCCGGAGACCGAAGATCCCGACTTGGAGCACGAGGAGGGGATAGAGGATCTGGAAGAAGGAGAGGTCCCAGAACCCGAGGATCAGGCTAAAATCATACGGGTCTTTCGCAGGGATGAACTGACGGTGCTGATTACGGAATCCCTGCAGATGTTAAATCTCGCTGCGCAGATGGCGGATGAGGAGGAGGTCGAAGACCCTATTATTCAGGCGGTGAGACAAACATAGGTCGTGTTTCCTGTTCACTGGGTGGTAGACAGGATTATCCAGGAGGAATGGGATCAGCCGGAAGTGGGTCTCAGAGGAATCCGGACTATGAATAGGCTCTATCCCTTGGCCGATAAAGATAAGGAGAGGTTCCGCTCCCCACGAGTGGTTGCGGCGGTCTCGGCGGTCATGAAGAAAACGACAATACTGGTAGAAGACAGTGTGGCCTTAAAGGATGCACAGGACCATAAGGTCGATGGACTGCTGAAGCAGTCATTTGAAGCGGATGCTCTGTCCTTACAGGCGTCCATTTGTGGAGCTTGGGTGGCACGAGCGTGTCTTCGCTGGGTTCAGCGGCTACGCCAGTCGACGTGCTTAGACCAAGAAGAAATCAGGGAGATGGGTCGTGTGGAGTCCGGTTCGGCATATCTAGCTGACATTCACTACGACTTGATCAGAGCTCTCGCTAACAGCATGGCTTTGGTAGTGGCCGCGCGCAGATCTCTGTGGCTGCGAAATTGGGCGGCCGATGGTTCGTCCAAGTCCCGTCTCGGTAAAGTTCCCTTTAAGGGGAGGTTGCTGTTTGGGGACGATCTGGACAAGTTGGTAAAGGACCTCGGGGAGTCAAAGGGTGGCAGACTTCTGGAGGATAGCCGAAACAGGGGAAATCCAGGCAGAGCTTTCGGGGTCAGTTTCGGGATTTCCAGAGATCTCATACGACTCGTTTCAGGGGATCCCAGAGGTGGCATTTTGCTTTGCGAGCCCAGGGATTTCAGGGGTTTTGGGGAGCGCATAGAGGTTTCTCAGCAAGCCCCGCAGCGGCGGCTCGTAAGCTGCAATGAAATGAGGCGGGTCCCGGCAGAAGGTCCACCGATAGGCGGGCGACTTCAGGAGTTTCTTCCTGCCTGGACCCACATCATGTCTGACCAGTGGGTGTTGGAGATAATTCACGAGGGGTATGCGTTGGAATTGGCGCAGCCCGTGCAAGATTCATTTGTCATGTCTCCTTGCAGGGGTCAACAGAAAACACTAGCAATTCACGATACGTTAGATCGGCTCTTGTGTATAGGAGCTGTCTTACCGGTGCCGGTGGCAGAGTATGGCGGGGTCAGTACTCCATTTATTTCGTGGTGCCAAAGAAAGATGGGGCGCTGCGCCTTATATTAGACCTGAAAGGGGTGAATCAATGTCTTCGGGTATCGCATTTCCGGATGGAGATGTTACAGTCGGTCATTGTAGCAGTGCGTCAGGGAGAGTACTTGACATCCCTCGACCTTAAGGAGGCTTACTTACACATTCCCATCAGAACAGCTCATCAAATGTTTCTTAGGTTCGCTTTGCCTTGGGGACACTATCAGTTCCAGGCGTTGCCCTTTAGCCTGGCAATGGCGCCGCAAACTTTCACCAAGATTATGGTTGTGGTGGCGGCGGCGTTACACAAGGAAGGAATTCTAGTGCATCCATACCTCGACGATTGGCTAATTCGTGCCCAGTTCGAGGCCGAGAGCGTTCAGGTAATGGACAGAGTGGTAAAGCTTTTGCAGAGTCTCGGTTGGGTGGTCAACCCGGCCAAAAGTCGCTTAGTACTCTCCCAGGTCCTCAAGTATCTGGGGGTGCGGTTCGACATGGAGAGCGGACAGGTGTTTTTGCCGGATCGTCGAGTCCAAGTACTGCGGCATTTGGTGCGCAAGTTCAGGGCCACTCCAGCTCCCTCAGCATGGTCTTATCTGTGCGTGCTGGGAATGATGGCGGTGACCCTGGAGGCGATGCCCTGGACCAAATTTCACATGCGGCCGTTACAGGGAGCGCTGCTTCACCGATGGTCGCATCAATCCGATTCATTGAACAAACGACTACCCTGCCCATACAAGGTCAGGCAGTCTCTTCACTGGTGGCTGAGTCCAACCTCGTTGACAGCTGGAATGGTGCTGGAGCAGCCGGTGTGGCTTCCGTTGTTGACGGACGTGAGTCTTGCGGGCTGGGGAGCCCATTGTGGAGACAGGTTCGTGCAAGGAGTATGGTCTCCTCTAGAGAGCTCTTGGTTGATCAACTGGCTGGAGCTGAGAGCAGTATTCTGAGCGCTGCTGGTGTTCGAGACATTGGTGGTAGGTCGGGCAGTGCGCGCGTTGTCGGACAACTCGGCGGCGGTGGCCTACATCAATCGACAGGGTGGCACGGGAAGTGCAGCCATGGAGGAGGAAGCGGATACTCTGTTCTCTTGGTAGAGAGTCGGTTGACAGCAATTTCATCAGCGCACATCGCAGGGAAGGACAATGTGATGGCTGATTTCCTCAGCAGGGTCTTTGCACTGATAGCTCGTCGATGGGGGTCCACCAGTGATGGATCTAATGGGACCTTCCAGTCCGCAAAAGCCAATTGTTTCTTCAGAAGGAGGCGGGAAAGAATGTCGGAAGGCATAGATGCACTGTTGCATCAGTGGCTATCAACAGGACTTCTTTACGTCTTCCCTCCGTGGGCGTTAATCGGTCGAGTGATTCAGCGGATCAAGGCTCATCCGGGGAGAGTTCTCTTGGTGGCACCGGACTGGCCAAGGCGTCCGTGGTACGCAGATCTCATTCGCCTCCTTGACGGAGAGCCCTGGTGGTTGCCAGTGTCAGCGGATATGTTGGTGCAAGGGCCGCTTCTCATGCCTCAGGTGGATTGGTTCTCGCGTACGGTTTGGCCATTGAAAGGGCGAGGCTAAAGAAAAAAGTTATTCGGTGGCAGTCATTGCGACTTTGCTTAGAGCATGGAAACAGTCCACGTTGCTGACATATGTTCGTATCTGGCGTATATTTGAGGACTGGTGCTCGAGGCAGCAAGTCCAGGCGGCTACGGTCTCCATTCCCTTGATCTTAAGCTTTCTGCAGGGCGGGTTTGATAAGGGCCTTGCAGCCAGCTCCTTGTGAGTTCAGCTAGCAGCTCTTTCGTGTTATCGCGGCAAAGTACAAGGCGTTGCCCTTGGCGCCCATGCAGATGTGTTGCATTTTCTCAAAGCAATTGCCAGGCTGCGGCCCTCGTGGAGAGTAATGGTTCCACCTTGGGATCTTAATTTGGTGTTGGCAGCGTTGGCCAAAGTGCCCTGTGAGCCATTGCACCAGGCTTCGGTTAAGGATCTGACGTTGAAAACCGTATTTTTGGTTGCTATCTGTTCGGCTAGACGCATTTCGGAGTTGCAAGCATTATCTTGTAGGGAGCCGTTCTTGTCCTTTTCCGGGGAAAATGTGGTGCTGCGACCCATTCCGTCCTTTTTGCCTAAGGTGGTATCTCCTTTTCACCTGAATTAGACAGTGTCTCTGCCGGTGCTAGGGTCGCCGGAGGGAAGCGGCTTGGATCGCAGTTTACACCGTTTGGATGTGAAGCGGGTGTTGTGGCAATATTTGAAGGTTTCCAAAGTATTTTGCAAGTCGGACCGGCTATTCGTGTTGTTCAGAGGTATTCATAAAGGGGAAGCGGCAGCAAAGGCTTCCATTGTCAGATGGATTAGGGAAGCTACTTATCTGCTTCAAGGTCTGTCGGTGGCGACGGTCTTATGAGCTCATTCTACCAGAGCGCAAGCATCTTCCTGGGCGGAACACAGTTTGGTCCCGCCGGGAGAAATTTGTAGGGCGGCCACCTGGTCTTCATTGCATACGTTCAGTAGGCACTATCACCTCGATGTTGTGGCAGCGAATGACGCCTGCTTTGGATCGGCAGTGTTGCGAGCCGGCTGGAAATGTCCCTCCCAGTGATTACTGCTCTGTTACACCCCAGAGATGGAGGACAGAACTGGAGGAATGATAAGGAAATGATAATTACACTTACCTGGTAATTGTAGTTCCTTGAATGATGACAGTTCAGTCCTCATTCCCGCCGGGGGTGCTTTTGTTGAAAGGGGATGGTCGGTTGGAAGTACGGGAAGACTACTGGTAGGTCTGTGTGTTGTGGGGTCTGTCCTACTTTGAGTCTTTCTCTTTCTACTTGATCATTCTTACTCTTTCTTCTTGCTGATTCTGTGTATAGTGGGGAAGGATACAAGAAAGGTCTTAGAGTCCGGTGTACATACTAATGGTTATAGTTAAGTTAACGTTATGGTTGATACAATAGCTACTTATTTGTTGCTCTTTTGAGTCTGCTTTGTCAATAGTTCACTGGGGCTGATGGAAGAGACCAGTGGGCTATATCCAGTGATGTCACAATTTTGACATGCCAGTCTCCAAGCTGCAGGAGGAGGTGCACAACCCAGTGGTGGAGAACTGAACTGTCGTCACTCAAGGAACTACAATTACCAGGTAAGTGTAATTATCATTTCCTGGTGTTTTTGTAATGAGCCCTGACAGGTGATGGCAGACGTAGATGATTATGAGGGACAGACAGATTCCGCAGGACTCCCAGGGAACCTACCTCTTCCAACACTTCAAACATTCTCAGGCCATTGCAAAAAAGTGTGCTGCTATTAGTGCAGGCATCTGCACAGTAGTTACACACAATTTTCTGCACTAGTGTGGGCGAAGAATATAGAAAGGGATTTACTGCAAGTGTAATCACTACACAGATGCCTGCACTAATGGCAGTGCACAGCTCATTTCATCCATTCAAAATAGATGGTAATTAAACAGCTATGTGGCAGGGAAGTCAGCAGAAGAGCAGAAGGCCGAGCTCAATGACAGGATTTTAATGCCAGGTCAGAGGAAACGTAAGAGTTCGCCCAAGAGATCTCTAGTCAGTGCTGAGGAAGAATTTATGGCCAGTTCTTGAGCAGCCAAAGTCCACAGCTTTTTTTGGCTTTGCTGAAGTGAACCCTGGAAGTATGCTAGAACAATCTATGTGCATGTGCTCGAATGCTATGTGGCACATAAGAGCAATATCATTCTGCTCAGAATAATATTGATATTATTCTCAGCAGAACTTCTGAGAAGAATAATATTGTTCATATGCGCCACATAGTATTGCAGCACAAGTGCACAAGTGCCTTTGGTGCGAAGGATATAGGTGCTGCTAATGCAGACACCTATGTGCATGCACTTGGCTTGCTCCCCTGGTTTAGCACAGACATTTTGTACACAACTTGTTTGTGTGGAGGCCTATTCTATAGTAGACGTCCCGGCCTCTATGCATCCGATCGGAACTGGACGCACAGAGATAGATGGGATTCTGATCCCGCGGGGCACATCTAACCCCTGCAGGATCAGAATCCCATCTAGGCCTGTATGTGCAGGCCCGGACCCAATTCCGGTCAGCTTGCATGTACAGGCCACTGCCTAGCTACCTCAGTCAAGGCTCCTGAATGAATCCGCGGTGCCAGGCGTCCAGTTGCCATGGCACCACAGCTCCATTCAGGAGCCGCGATCCCCGGCCGCCGCCAACATTGTGCTTTCCCTGCAGCCTGACCCCCGATCTGGCCTCCCACAGCCAGGGTCAGGGCTGCGGAGAATCTCCTGCACCTCCTCCTACCTTTGACACGCCCTGGGCCTTCTGTCTCCCCCCATCTAGGGATGCCACCTCAGAGGTGGAATAAGTTCCCCATTCAGTCTGCTGGCCCAGGATGTACAGGGCCAACATCAGAATTGGCCCTGTATGTCCAGGGCCGCAGACCGCACACTGCCTGCCCTAACTCTGCCTCCACACCTCTCCCTTCCCACCCCCGTCTAGCCTCCCCGTACAAACTCCCTGTTCATACAGGGAGGCTTGGCAGGGACGGGAAAGACAGCAGAGAACACCAAGGAAAGAAGAGCAACAACCCTCCGCAGAAATCACAGGAGTCACCAGAACAGCGCAGAGAGAACATGGCCACACCTCTTAAAAACAAAGAAACCTTTTATTTTGTAAAACCTTCAAAGGTACAGACCTGACTTGGCCAAGTTTCGGTTGTCAGCCAATTAAGATTCAATTGCATATATATTCCAATGGCAGTCAGGACATTGTAACAAGAGCCAGTAGCTGAAAGCTCAATAAGCGCTTCTCTTGTATGCCTTCGATCCCCGCTATTCGTTGCTCAGAATAGACCCCATACTGTTTGCTTATGGCATCACAAAGTTTCTATGCTAAACCTGCATTAGGAAACTCTGTGCTAGAGAGCACTGGGTTCAAGAACAGGGTTTCTGCATCAAACCTCCTGCTGAGCTGACATAGTTCCTGCATGTAATCACATATACTTCCTTCAATGAGAATACATCAGACAGAGATAAAATATATAGTATCTGAAAAGGTATCAATAGGCTTTAATAACCTTTTCTGTTCAAAGGATAATAGTACTTCCTTAAACCAAGATTGTACAACACATATTTACCTCTATGCAAACTTTAACTCAAAGTCCAGGTACATGAAATAGTCATCAAAAAAAGTCCCTGTACTAATTTATATAGCAAATTTTGAAATTTCCTTATCTTGTTTCCATATCTTTGTTCTTATAAAGAACTCTCTGCATGATGCTTCCTACTCTTCAGGCAATGAGAAACCAACCCGACTGTAGCCAATGCTTCGGCAGATGCCTGTGTCGGGGGCCTTAGATAAAATTGTGCATAATCCAATCTATGCAGAGTGTCTCACCATTAATCATACTTTTAACCCCCAACTAATGTGTTTCACAAGTTTTATGACTGAAAATACTCAACTACTATTAAAAGAATACAATGGTAAACATCCTCACGTCACCGTTCTATGTCCATTTAATTACCATACATCATTCACTGCCCCTCCAAGGATACCATATTCACCGAAAAAGGAGACAGCTGCAAGCAACAGAGACTTTCATTGAAGAAATCCTGAGGCTGTGCAGTGACTTGCATCACTTAATGGAGCTACGTGCTACAGCCCCTCCCCCCATCCCTGCACCTCTGAAAACTGCCACAGTGCTAGCCACACCTCTGGTATCCCAGGCTGCATGTACACCAAAGAGGAGGGGACATCCACTGTCCATCTCCACGAACACCAGCTCAGAGATATCAATGCAGCCACACTGTTCCTAAATTTTGGGACCTGTGTTCCATGGAAGGAAGAACCTTTTCAATTTTCCCCCTTCCAGGAAGCGTTCCAATCCCCTGGTGTGCTGAATGACATCTCGAGCCGCTCCTCAGAGACCAATGAGACAACATCATCGTGCCAACAGAGTAGGGTAGAGAGCAGGGGACAGGAGGTGAGGGTCTGAAGAGCAGTGGATGGGGAGGAAACATGAGAAGAAATGACCCTCTCATCATAACGGCAACAGGAAGGCTGATACACCAAGGGCCAGGAATGGGACACCGGAGTTTTGAAATGGTACAGCTGGGTGAGAGGGGATCAGGAAATGGGCAAATACAGGGGTCTTGGATAGGAAAAGGAGGATAGGTTTGAAAAAGGCACAGGATATACTGCAGGAAAACTAACAATAGTTCAAAAGAAACCTTCATAGACACAGATGACAGTCACAACAAAAACTCAGAAGCCAAGCTCCTCCAGTTACCAACGGCATGAACAGTCCCAAAAAAGAACAAACTTCATGCTTATTCATGATTTAAGAACATAAGATATGCCATACTAGGTCAGACCAAGGTCCATCAAGCCCAGTATCCTGTTTCGTACAGTGGCCAATCTAGGTCATAGGTACCTAGCAGTTTCCCTAAAAGGCACAGGTTGCACAATGCTTGTATTGGATCAAGCTGTGATATCCCAGGTCCCTTTTAATAATGGTTTATGGACCCTTCCTCCAGGAACTTGTCCAAATCTTTTTTAAACCCAGCTACACTAACAGCTTTTACTACATCCTCCGGTAACAAATTCCAGAGTTTGATTACATGTTGAGTGAAAAAATATTTTCTCTTATTACTCTTAAATAGGTTACCCTGTAGCTTCATTGCATGTCCCCTAGTCTTTCTATATTTTGATGGCACAAACAATTGATCTACGTTTACCCGTTCCACTCCATTCATTAATTTATAGACCTCTATCATATCTCCCCTCTGCAGTCTCTTTTCAAGATTGAAGAGCCCTAACCTTTTTAGCCTCTCTTCATAGGGGTATCCTTC
The DNA here is from genome assembly GCA_033557465.1 of Ichthyophis bannanicus. NCBI lineage: Eukaryota > Metazoa > Chordata > Amphibia > Gymnophiona > Ichthyophiidae > Ichthyophis > Ichthyophis bannanicus. The sequence continues at coordinate 207,519,995 of CM066034.1, forward strand.
CATCCCCTTTACCATTTTGGTGGCTCTTTTCTGTACCTTTTCTAATAATGCTATATCGTTTTTAAAATATGGTGACCAGAATTGCACACAATATTCAAGGTGCAGTCACACCATGTTACGATGCAGAGGCATTATAATATCCTTTGTTTGATTCTCCATTCCTTTCCTTATGATACCTAGCATTCTATTTGCTCTCTTGGCTGCCGCAGCATACTGGGCGGAGGGTTTTAACATGTTATCCACGATGATGACTAAATTTCTTTCCTGGGTGGTGGTTCCTAATGTGGAACCTTGTATCGTGTAACCATAGTTTGGGTTTTTCTTTTCTAGGTGCATAACTTTGCACTTGTCCACATTAAATTTCATCTGCCATTTGGATGCCCAGTCTTCCAATTTATCAAGATGCTCTTGCAATTTTCCACAGTCCTCATGGGTTTTAAAAACTTTGACTAGTTTTGTGTCATCTGCAAATTTGATAACCTCACTTGTTATTCCCATTTCTAGGTCATTTATGAATATGTTAAAAAGCAGCAGACCCAGCACAAATCCCTGGAGTACTCCACTATTCACCTTTCTCCATTGGGAAAAGAGGCTATTTAGCCCTACCCTCTGCTTTATATCTTTTAACCATTTCCTGATCCACAATAGTACACTGCCTCCTATCTCATGGCTTTTTAATTTTGCCAAAAGTCTCTCATGAGGGACCTTGTCAAAGGCTTTCTGAAAGTCCAGATACACAATATCAACTGACTCACCTTTGTCTACCTGTTTATTCACACCTTCAAAAAAACATAACAGATTAGTAAGACAAGATCTTCCTTGTCTAAAACCATGTTGGCTATCTCCTATTAAGCCATAACTATCTACATGTTCAGTAATTTTGTTCTTTATGATGGTTTCTACCATTTTTCCCGGTACTGACGTCAGGCTCACCCCTGGAATCTATCCTCCAATCTTCAGGTATTACAGCTGATTTTAATGGTAGTTCACAGATTACTAATAGCAGGTCTGCAATCTCATATTTTAGTAATTTCAATACCCTTGGATGTATACCATCTGGTCCAGGTGATTTGATAATCTTCAGTTTATCAAATAGTTGTAATACATCTTCCCGGTGTATCGATATTTCTTTCAATTCTTCCGCAGCATCTCCTTTAAATACCATTTCAGTCATGGGTAACATTCCTATGTCTTACTCAGTAAAGATTGAAGCAAAGAATTCATTCAGTCTCTCCGCTATGACCTTGTCCCCTCTTAGTGCCCCTTTTACCCTTCTACCATCTAATGGTCCAACTGACTCTTTCACAGGTTTTTTGCTATGAATGTACTTGAAAAAGTCTATTACATATCGTCTTCCACAGCAAGCTTCTTCTCAATTCTCTCTTTGCCTGCCTTATCAGTGCCTTGCATCTAACTTGCCAGTGCCTGTGTTTCCTGTTTTTGTCTTTTGGCTCCTCTTTCCATTTTCTGAAAGATGCTTTTTTGGCAACAACATTCTCTCTGACCTCACCTTTAAACCATGCTGGCAGTTTTTTGGACTTCCTTCCACTTTTCTTAAAGCATGGAATACAGCTGGTCTGGGCTTCCAAGATAGTATTTTTAAAAAACACCCAAGCTTGATGTAAATCTTTAACCTTCGCAACTGCTCCTTTTAATTTTTTCTTTACTATTTTCCTTATTTTATCATAGTCTCCCTTTTGAAAGTTAAAAGGTAGTACTGTGGATTTCCTTACCGTCCTTCCTTCATTTATTAAAGCAAACACGATCATCCTATGATCACTATTGCCAAGTGGCCCTAACACCCTTATCTCTTGCACCAGATCTTGTGGTCCACTAAGACTAGGTCCAAAATTGCCTCCCCTCTGGTTGGTTCATGAACCAGCTGCTCCAAGAAGTAGTCATTTATTTCATCTAGAAACTTTATCTCTCTAGCATGTCCTGCCGTGACACTGACCCAGTCGATACCGGCGTAATTGAAATCACCCATTATTATTACTGTGTTGTAACTTGTGTTAGCTTCCCTGATTTCTTTGAGCATTTCGACATCCATTTGTTCATTCTGGCCAGGCAGTTGATAGTACACCACCACTGCCATCACCTTTCCCTTCCCCTTTTTACATGGAATTTCAATCCATAGAGATTCCATGGTGAATTTTGTTTCCTGCAAAAATGTAATCCTTTGTGACTCAATGCCCTCTCTAACATAGAGCACAACCTCTCCACCAATTTGATCTTCTCTATCATGATATAGTTTTTACCCAGATATCGCAGTGTTCCAATGGTTGTCCTCCTTCCACCATGACTCTGAGATACCAATCATATCTAACCTCTCATTTAGTGCTGTATATTCTAACTCTCCCATCTTATTTTTTGGCTTCTAGCAAACAAGCATTTTAGAGGTTGTATTTTATTCATATTAATCTGGCTATCGACAGGCAGTGGTAATTTGGAATCTTTAAGCTCTGTCTGCTCTGTACTCAAGGGCATTTGGGCTACTTTTGTCTTTATTGGAACCTCACTACTGATATGCTCTAACTTCAATCTTTTGCTAGTATCCTTCAAGGATACATTGTTCTGAATCATGAGCTCTTGGGCGACTGTCAGCTTTCCCCTATTATCTAGTTTAAAAGCTCCTCTAGCTCCTTTTTAAAGGTTAATGCCAGCAGCCTGGTTCTGTTTCCGGTTAAGGAGGAGCCGATCTCTTTGGAAGAGCTCCTCCTTTCCCCAGAATGTTCCCCAGTTCCTAACAAATCCAAAACCCTCATCCTTGCACCATTGTCTCATCCACGCATTGAGATGGTGAAGCTCTGCCTGCCTTTTGGGACCTACGCTTGGAACGGGAAGCATTTCGGAGAATGCTACCCTGGAAGTTCTGGATTTCAACTTCCTACCTAAAAGCCTAAATTTAGTTTCCAGAACCTCCCTACCACACTTTCCTATGTCATTGGTACCGACATGTACCAAGACAGCAGACTCCTTCCCAGCACTGTCTAAAACTTTGTCTAGGTAGCACGTGAGGTCCGCTACCTTCACACCAGGCAGGCATGTTGCCAGGCAATCCTCACGTCCACCAACCGCCCAGCTATCTACATGCCTAATGATCGAATCACCAACTATAATGTCTGTCCTAACCCTGTCCTATCTAAAATGTGCCTTTATAGAAATAGTTATGTAACTATCTAAACCTGTAAACTATAACCCACGAGTAATATTATTCCAATTCTAAAGAGATATACCTACTGAAAATTAATTTTTTGTCTGAACTAATGCCATGAAGATAATAATCCTCTCGTAGCATAACGTTCCTTTTTTTCTTTTTTATTTTTCTGGGGATGCAACCCCAAAATCAATACCCGAGTGATACTAAAATCCGTAGGGTAAAATCGTCTGGATTAATTTCCTGCACTAGATCGATTTTACCCTACGGATTTTAGTATCCCTCGGGTATTGATTTGGGGTTGCGTCCCCAGAAAAAGAAAAAAGAAAAAAAGGAACGTTATGCTACGAGAGGATTATTATCTTCATGGCATTAGTTCCGACAAAAAATGTATTTTCAGTAGGTATATCTCTTTATAGAAATAGTGGCATTTATTTGTAATAATTGAAAAGTTGTTGTCAGCACTTAAATTATTATAGTTGTAGCTGCTGCTAAAAATTCAGCCCTTTAATTTTTTTAAAGATATTTACATTAGCTCAGTGACATGTTGGCCATTTTTTATTAAATAAAGTTCACCAGCTTTGTTTCATTTAATGAGGCATTGTTTTTTTATAAAATGTCTTCTTTTCTATATTTTAAAATAATAGCTCAGACCACTCAAACTCACAAAACAGTGATACTATTTAAATATTCTAAAAATGAGTGTACTGAAATGATGAAAAAGAGCTTTGCTGTTCGCATAACTCAAGTCCACAATAGGCAGGGGAGTAAAAACCAAAAGAAAATGATAATAAACAGATTGAAAGATATGACTTAAATCAAATTACAGACATAGGGTCTGAAGTTTTCTAGGTCTCTTTAAAGCCACGTAGAAGAAATAAAAAGCCTTCTTAGCACCAGGGCAGTAAGTGGTCTCTGTGGGACTGAATTTCTTTTCTTGAATTTCCGGTTAAATGTACTGTGAAATAACAGGGTGTCCATTTTATGTATTCCGATCCATCTCAATTAGAGGATATCCTGAGAACTTGGGAAACATGCCCAGTAAAAGGCACATGGGAACACGCTGTAACAAGACATTAGTTTTATCAAATAATTTAACAGGTGTCCGCAGGGGCTCCCGCCAGCACTCCACTGCCTTGGCTCCAATTTTTACCTGACAATCTGCAGCTGTTTAGACGACAGCTTTTGTGGATACCCACTAAATGTACTGCTTGATGAGAAAAATAGATTCTTTGTAGGATGTGATACCTTTTATCATACCAAACTGATAATTCTAAAAATTCAATTGGATAAGCGCTTCATCAAATAAATTGAAACCTTGAAACCCTAAAAAGATGAGGTCTGATATTCAGCGGCGGCAGCTATTGCCGCTGAACCTAAGACCTGAATATTCAGTGCTGTAGCCATAACTGGCCACGGCATTAAATATCTGGTTCAGCCGGATAGCATTGAAGCAAACCGGGTAGAGGCAATATTCAGTCGTTGCCTGATTAGCTTCAGTGGCACAAGTTTAATGTGCCTGTCTTTCACCACCAAGAGATAACTAAGGAACCCTCCACCAGCATTCCTGCTGGTGGGGGAAGGTGCAGTGCGATCATGTGGCATTAGCAGGTCCCGAGAGAGAGGCAGGCCTGCCTCTGCCATGTGATCCTGAGCACTGCTGCGTGTCACCTCCCCCCACTGGCAGGAATGCCAGTGGAGGACTCCCACGCAGTTTCCAGTTGCTTAGCAGGAACATTGATAACAGGGTAGCGGCTGCATATCACTACTGCCCAGTTCTCCCTGGGTGCTATCTCTGCTCCGTCCCTGGAACGCCGTGATGCTAGCAGGCACTCATGAATATTCAGTGGCTTTCACCACATTAGTGCCGTTAACCGTGATTAATCGCTTTGAATATCTCTTCCATGCTGTTTTACATTTGGCTTTCAGAACATACAGGTCCCTCCTTCAAAGATGATTCATTTTAATATCAAAACCATGCAATTTTGAATCATGGTTATACGTCAACAGAATTTTAGTTTCATCAATGTGCTGAAAATTTAGTCCTGTGATTACAGGATACGATATTCAGTGGGGCTTTTGCGGTTATGAGCACCTGCTTATTGCATAAGCTCCATTGATCATGATATTCAGTGGAACAATCTAGATAGTGCCGCTGAACATCACCATAGTAACCTCACCATAGTAACATAGTATTTGATGACAGATAAAGACCAGCATGGTCCATTTAGTCTGCCCAGCAAGGTGGCAAGAGTAGGTGCACCTGCCACTCCATGCAGGTCGTCCCTCCCCATGCCTTTGTTTAGGGGTGTACCCAATGCTCAGGTTTGTGCCGGGGTTGGGGTGGAGAAGGAATTTATCTGGATAGCAGCAATTTCCACCGCTATCCAGATAGCTATCCACATAACTTAGGACAGCCATGCAGACAGCTATCTGGATAGCAGGCTGAAAATCACCACCATCCAGATAACAGTGAACAGCCAGAGCTGAATACAGATATTCAGCAGTGGCCACATCGAGATACCGCTGATGAATATCTAGATTTTTTAACTGTCAGTGGCCATCATTTGAAAAGAACACTTGGTTGAATATCAGTCCAATTATTTTTTAAGGGGCCTAGCTACTAACCTGCTGTAAAGTTTTGCATTTACCAAATTTCACACACAGTAACTGAAAAACCTCTATGTTAACTGTTGGTGGAGTTCTCAACAACAATTTGCCTTTTTAACACAGAAAACGTCCTTTACAGTATCTTAAGATGCAATTACTTATACTCACACAGGTGGTATTAACTGCAACATGTTGCATTATTTCCTGCCAATTCTCTGCCTCCTGCTTTAGGAAGTTAATGTGTAAATTAGTGTGTGCAATCTGGCACATGAACAACTAACATGGCTTAGTAAATAGGTCCCTGAGAATGTATTTGTTGTAGCGGAAGTTATGTTCAGTCCTTAAATCTGCACCTACGAAACTCTTAATTTATAATTATAATCTCTTTTGGCTGGAAATGGCATCATTTTGGGTGGACGCTGCATTTTCTGGAGATACGAATTCCAAAGAAAGGCTAAATTGTATCATCATGGAACCAAAGGTCCTCATGGCTTTGCTCTGTCTTTCACTGCAGGTGTGGATCGATTCAGTGAAGACATTGAACAAATGATGGGTTTCAAACCAGGCCTCTACTGGAGATTATGCTGGAAATTTGTCAGTCCTGCATTTTTGTTGGTAAGCAGTGATTTTCTATCTGTTTTTTTTTTTTGTATTTATTGGCCACTCACTATTCGCATGTTTAGATACAGTCAGTCTCAGAATGCATAGCTAACCTAAAAATAGCGGACCCCTCAGTGCCTTTATATGCCAGGATGTTATTTTCTAGACAAATTCTCACTATAGTACAGATTGCTTCTAGCCAAATTGGGCCTAGAAAAAACTGGATTATGGCTGTAAGTCCTTTCCCCATGCTCTTCCCCAGCAGGTCATGTGTCTTCCACCCCAAACTCTTAGGAGTTTATGATAGTTTTTTATTTGGTCAGTGTTAGGCAAAACAATAACACAAGTTGCAAAGAATCCAGTCTCACTAGAAGAGAGTAAATTTATAAGGGAGCACCTGGTTAAAAGTGCCTGTGTTAAGCCTATTTTAAAGTAGATCCCTATAAAATACTAGTGTAAGTGGCAACAATCATACCTCTTTCTGCAGAAGTGGTAACACTACATATATGGATAATAAGCAATATTCAGCCACTATCTGATTAAATAGAGGACGGCCTTTTTGCTGGTCTAAATTTTTCCACATCACTATACGGATAATGGACTCTCTGTATAGTTAGGAAGAATGCACGTGCTTCACCCTTGCTCTGTCCCAGCACTATCCAGATAGTGCCGGAGGGGTCTGTAAGATTTTTCAGTGGCACTATCCTCATAATGCCCCTAAAAATTGAGATATAGGGCACTAACCATATAGCAACTGCCACTATACAGAGAGCTGCTTTTGAATATACTCAATGGGATCTTAGAAAAGGTAAATAAAAATCATACTAATTTTTTGTTAAGGCTAGTTGAAACTTCTATAAATATTAAGGTTTATTTGACTATAGGACAGTAAAAGTAGAACCCATACACCACTGACATTGTTTATTTTGAATTATTGTTTCAGTATCTTTTCATTAAGTAGTTTCAAGACAGGAAGGCAATTTCTGTTCCATAGGAAGCAATGGGGCATGTTTACTAATCTCTATACCAGTAATGCACATGTAGGCTGTGTTGCTATCCTGGGCTGAGAGCTACCTGTAGCAGGGTGGGAACAGACATCCCGCTGCATTTACCATGCTTCACTGCAGTAAAGTTGCAGGAGCAACTATCGCCACCCATTAAGGTGGTGTTAGTTGCACCTATGATACTTGAGTTGAGCGTAGGTAGCATGAGCTACAAATGCCCACACTAGCTGTGCCGTAGTGTGAATGCCCCATTCTTGCCCAGCCACCACCCCAACGTGTGGGGCAAGGGTAGAATAAGGGTTTTAGTCTGGGGGTGGGATCCATGCAATGTTTTAGCCCAGTGTTGATACCGTACGCTGACCCCAAGCTACCCTGGTAATACGCTTTAGTAAACATGCCCCAATACATTCAAATGGACTGAAAAGGAGAAAAGATATCCAGTTCCTCTGCCCAACCTATTGCTGCTTCTTATGTCCACTATCAAGTCTTTACAGCTGATACTCTGTTATACACTTCGCTTGGACCGGATCAATAAGAATCCTAGGCCTAAGCCTAAAATTACTAGAGGACAGCAACCTTGGGCCGGAAGGATTGGGGTTTCTAGTCCCACAGGTGCTCCTTGTGGTCTTGGGCAAGCCACTTAACCCTCCATAGCCCATGTTCCCTGTAAAATAGTTATCTCCAAGTTATAATGCCCTGTTCAATGTAATTTCAGTTTGTTCAATGTAAACCGCACTGATGCAGAATAGCGCGGTATATAAGAGAATGTAAATAAATAAATAAATAATAAATAAATCAGCACCTGGATCCCACCGACTCAGGCACTCCGCTCCCCATATGACCAGTTTGGCAGAAAGGAGATAAAAAATGTTTTTCTCCAAATCTCTCTCATTTATTAACTCTGTTATATCATCTAACTCCTCCTGTGGTTTTTCAGTTGGGAAGAAACGGAAACATTCCTCTCTCTTTACCCTTTAATGCCTCTGCTGAGGACGTGACACCTCTGCATATCGATCAATACACCATGCACTATCAAGGAATAAGCTTGGGTTAACTCCTAGAGCTACACAATGAATACATGAAATGAAATACAAAAAAGCCTCCATTACCCCTGGCAATTTTGTGGAATGTCCCATGGCAATGGTTAGAAAAGTCCGTAGCAACAATGGGGACAGTTTTCAAAAGGAATTCTCTGACTCTTTAAGAATTGCCTCTTCCCTCTGCATTGTCAGCAATGCTGCGGCTATTTTTCCCTCCTGCAAAAAACGAGTGGGCAGGACTGGAACCAGGGCTAATCCTGCCCAGTACACACGGGCATAGGGAATATATTGTTAACTCTCCATATCTATATCCTAGCTGGGAGTCCTGTAGCTGCAGCCCCCGCCCTGGAAGTTAGTTTTGAAGGCCAATTTTCCAGTTTACCTTATGACTTTTTAAACACAGAAGGTAACTTTTAAGTGAAGCAAGGATTTTCATTTGAGGTTGAGAAGAAAATATGCCTGTCTTCTGTGCATAGCTTTAGGAAATTAAATGTGCTTTTAAGCATTTCCTCAATATTTCTAGTTGGTGAATGTCATGCACAAAGCTTAAAGCAAGCCAACATATGTCTCATTGGATTAAGCATTGTTGGCATTTTCCTATCTGTACCTCATCTGTTTAGGAGACATTGCAAGCAGCCTTTGCTCTTGTAAAGCATATGGTAAAATAGCCCCAAGACAAGAAGAATGCAGACCATAGCTAGATGTAATACTATGAAATTATACTTTGTCAGTGCATAGGCCATACAAATGGATGAATTTTCAGTTATAAGGAAACTAAACTGGAAATCTTTCTTGAGCAGTCCAAAGGTATTTGCCAGAAATGTTCTGTCGTTCATTGGCACTGTGCATGAGAGTGTCTCACATAAATTATGTCAACCCCATTCCCTAATTCCTGACCTAGATCTTTATGTGGAGTCCAAGAGAGGCACATGTACTTGCAAACACAAGCGAACCAACAGAAGAGCAAGGCGAGGAAAGATTGAACACTTCGTATGTTGAACCAGTCTTTATTGACCACCCCTACACTGACAATGTTTCAACACATAAGCCTTCGTCAGGAGGTATATTTCCAACCTCCAACAGATGAATAGATAAAAATTGTTAAACTATAGTGATATAAAACAGTAGAAAATGATAATATAAAATAATAAGAACAGTCATAATGTAAAATGTTGATAAAAAAACGTAAATGCTAAAAAAGGATACATTTTATTTAACAAGTCTTTTATACTGCTTTATCATTTCAATCAAAGTGGTTTACATTGTAACTTAAACTTGGTAATATACATTAAACAGGGACATTGATAACTTGGAATTTTCTGAGGCAAAGGAGGGTTAAGTGACTTGCTCAAGGCCACAAGAAGTGCTAGTGAGAATTGAACCCTAGTCTCTTGGTTTCCAAGCCAGTGCTCTAACCATTAGGCTACTCCTCCACTCCATACATGACATAATACATATATAACAAAAAATTGTAGAAGTAACCATGCTGCAAATAATTAACTTGGATACAGCATAGACTTTGTAAACACTATGGGGGTCATCTCGTACTGCAAATAGCACAGGTTTACGTGCAAGCCGGAAGTCCAACCTGCGCTCTGCTGTCCAGCGTATACTGCAGCCAGCTATTGGTATCAAGGAGGGTGAAGACCTCTTCATACCATGTCCCAAAACAGTCCTTGTGGCCTGTCCTGCTAACAGAGTGACCCGAAGCAGTCCTGTAGCAGAAGTCATACCCATATAACAGCAAAAGCTTGCACAAATCTACATTGCTGAAACAGCAGCACAGACTCTGCAGAGCAGCTCAGGGCAGTAGGTCAAGTACAGGGCATGCAGAAACAGGAAATATACCCGCCATAGACTAAGACAAGTCTAAGAACAGTTATCACCAGGTGTGGAACAAGGAAGTTGGAAAATATGATGTTCAAGCATTCGTTAGCACAGAAGCATATGAGTATGTGATAAGAAATGTATATAAGGACAGCATTTGGTATTATTCATGGGAGAGGGAACAAACAGGACTTATACTGCTAGTAAGTTGCCTGGCTTCTGTACTTCTTTGTCTCTTAGCCCATCTGACTCAGGCAAGCTGTATTGCTAGGAAAATAATGCTGCTTTTGCTATTTGGCTAAGATTGTGATTGATTGGGCATAATAAAGATCTCATTTCCTTAATGACCAAGTGTCTGAGTCTGATCGGAGTAGTGTGAGATCTCTAACTTATTTTTGGGGTACAACATAGCAGCTTTAGTCCAACAAAATCCCCAAGACAGCACACCCCGCATGTACACAGCAATTGTGCGGGGAGTGCTGTATGTGGGCAGGAGGGGGCGGTGTGGGGGCAAAGCGGAGGCGGAGAGAGGGAGTGGCCAGCTGCCGGAACATACAGAGCCTATTCAGGAAAGATCTCTGTATGTTCCCCAGCACCCCGACAGACAGACATGTTATACCTGCCCACCAGTGGAATAAGTGTCAGGAGGAGCAGCAAATGGTGATGGCCAGCTGTGGCTCCTGAGGGCCCGATCCAGCCCTTGCTGATCTCCAGCAGTGAGCGGGCGGCTCTAGTATGCAGGTGCCACAGGGTGACTGGCAATTCTGTGCCGCATGGTGGACAGGGTGCTGCCATGGCGATGGAGCGCCATGGCACCCTTGCTCCACAGCTTGCATTGGCATGTGGGGATGGGCAGGATTGGCTGCGAAAACCCATATGGAATACAGTGTCCGCCAGCCTGTCTATCTCACCAATTCCGCCATCACGGGTGCATCTAGATCCCGCGGTGGCAGAATTGGGTCCAACTTGGGCCCCATTCATGTTTTGTGCGTGCCCACGACCCAGACGTAAGGGTCTTGGTATCGACCTTCACATGTGTGTGACTGAAGAATTACAAAGACTGTAACTCATCCATATAAGGACTGAAAGAATTGGATGGCACAGAATTTGCAAATACCAAAGTATGCCATTACACTTTTAGTTATAAAGTAATTTAGCCATACCGAAATGGTGTAGGAAAGCGTTGTGGAACATAAGCAGAAAGTAAATGCTGAAAATCTTACTGTGAAATGCAATGCTATAAACCAAACTGATATAAAACAGGAGTGCAAAGTTTGCCACACTGAGCATCTCAAGCTGTAAAACATACGTTAGTGCATACTATAGTAAATTATAGTATATTACATTTACTGATCTATACAGTTATGAATAACAACTCCAAAATAAAAGCATCATTGAAGTGTGAAGGTTTACTGTACTAGCCGATATAAAGTGAAACGCTGCATACTTTGGTTAAAGTAATAAATCAAAGCAGACTAACACATGAGGTTGTAACATGGATTAAAAATGGTATCAATATGCAGTGTTTCACTTTATATTGGCTAGTAAACCTTCACACTTCAATGATGTTTTACTTTGGAGTTGTTATACATAATTGTATAGATCAGTAAATTTTTCAGCATTTACTTTCAAAGAAAAAATAAGCTTAAAACCAAAGATAGAAAGGAACGCCAATGGAGGTAGGAAAGAGCAGGCAGTAAACATGTCTCTTAATGAGTGTATGGATAAAGAAAGGCTAAAAGATTTCTACATTACTATAATCCAGTGCCAACCGCCAGGCACATTAGGAACTACTACAAACACTGCCCATTTAGAACCCATAGCAAACCCGCCGTATCCTAACAGCACTACCAGGACTCACAAAGCACCATACTCTACCTATCAAAAGACAACACTGCAAATATTAAACCAACATATTTCGGAAAATAACGATACATGACCTACTGGGGAAAGAGAACAAGTGGCAATGTCAAATAGGAATTACATAAACAGAATACCTCAGCTCAGTTACACTTGCAGAACATAGACCATCACCAAACAAGGAATCACAATTTAGAAACAGGAAGACAATAATTAAACTGGGAATCCCAAAAGCCAAACTTGGAATGTACAACATAACTGTAGAAATAAAACTATAAATTAATTTCCTCTTGTACTAAACAAACACAGACGTTAATGATGCACATTTCCCAGAGCTGACATATTCCAGTTAATAAATTCAAAATAAAGAGATATTTTTCTACCTTTTGTGCATTTGTTTTCAGTTGCAATTGCTCCAGACACTTTCTTCTGGTTTCTTCATGTCTTCTGCTAACTCTCCATCGTCTGCTGTCCATTTGTCCTTTCTTCTCTCTTCTAGTTTTTTTCCATTCTCTCTCTACATCTGCTTTAACATACTAATCTTTCTCCTTTTGCTCTTTCCTCATTCCTATTTCATCCACTCAAATTTTACCCCTCCATCCTCAATCCCCACTTACTCTCCCAATATCTGGCCAATATCCCAATATCCGGCCAAGGAAGGAGGAGTCTTACCGGCCAATCTCCAGTATCCCACTACTAGCTAAAATTCTCGAGAAGGTGACACAGAGACAGATCCAGCAACATATTGACACCTCATCTCCCCTAGACCCCTGCCAACATGGATTTAGGGAAGCTCACAGAGTTGAAACACTCCTGATCTCCCTAACCAACACACTTATCGGTGAGATAGCCAACGTCAAAAGGGGCGTTGCGCTAATCTTCCTTGACATTGCCGCCGCATTTGATTTAGTCGACCATGACCAACTCCTAACTCGACTCCATGATAAGGGAATCCAGGGTCTTGCATGGGATTGGTGTAAATCCTACTTAGAAGACCGATGGCAACAAGTTCGGATCGGCTCCACCACATCTGAACCTTTCCGGCAAAAGTAAGGTGTACCCCAAGGCTCCTCCCTATCTGCGCTGCTCTTTAACAGCCGATTTGTGAAATCATCCGATCTTTCGGTATATCCTGCCTCCTCTATGCAGATGATGTGCTGATGTTCACACCTATCAATGTCTCGCTTCCCGATTATACAGCCTTAGTCGATTGCTTCAACGCAATAACAGATTGGCTTCTCAATCAGAATCTCCGAATAAATTTCAAAAAATCGAGGTCCTAATCGTAACAAAAAACAAAAGCTTTTCTCCCCCTTCGACACTGAAAGTAAGGGACACGGAGCTTCCAATCAAGCCTACTACCTGGGGGTGACATCAGATCAGCAGCTAGACTTCACAACACACATAAGCCTCACTGTAAAGGCCATCTACTACAAGATCAAGACCCTACGGCACCTGAGATCCATGTTGGAGCCAGAGAACTTCCACACAATATTCCAAGCACTAGTTACACCCCATTTTGACTACGCAAACCTCATACTCCACGGCCTCCCCAAGAATACCCTAAACCCACTACAATTAGCTATGAATGCTGCTGCCCGCGTCCTGTGTGGAGCTTCAAGGAGAGACCACATAACCCCCATCGTAAGAGAACTACACTGGCTTCCGATAAGTTGCAGGATCTCATACAAAGCCCTCCTCATTACTTTCAAATCCATTAATAAAATATCTCTCTCCGCAATCTCAGACCTACTCACTCACACCCCCAACAATAGAGCTAGGAGATCATTAGCTGCCAATACACTAATCATTCCGAGGTCAACCATAAAATGTGCACAATCAACTAATAATAGGGCATTCGCATTCTATGCCCCCAGATGCTGGAACAACCTACCCCCCAGCATCAGATCGATCAGTGGCCTCAGACAATTCAGAAAAGCCCTCAAGCACCATTTGTTCTTGATGCACTTCTCACAACCAGACAATGCCTCACCTCCTACCTCCTCACAACCCAATCCCTTAATATGAATTACAAAATATGTAATTTACATAACATGTAATACAGACCAGACAGTATTTGAAATCAAGCAGTTGTACTGCGTCAGAGGTACATTATTGTAAATAGAACACCAACATACATCTTTCTCTGCTTAAAATGTACATAGTTTCCCCAGTTGAATCCCATGTTACTTTCCTTGTTATATGTAAACTCAGGTCAGATTTGATCATGTCCTAGAGTCAAATTGTTTACCGTAAACCGCACTGATAATAAAGAGCGCGGTATAGAAGAGATGTAAATAAATAAATAAATTGTAGATTTGTCTTCCCTCCCACACAAAATATTTTTCCCCTCTATTTCACTCTCCCAGCTCCATCCCATTCTAATCCTCCCCCAACATCAGCTCCCTTCTAGTTCCAGCCCCACCCAGCATCCGCTCCCTTCTAGTCCCCACATCAGCCCATTTCCAGTCCTAGCCCCCCATAAGCCCATTTCCAGTCCTAGCTCCCATAAGCCCATTTCCAATCCTATCCTAGCCCCACCATCAGCCCATTTCCAGTCCTAGCTCCCCCCATCCATTTCCAGTCCTATCTGAGTCCCTCCATCAGCTCATTTCCTATCCCAGCCCCCCATCAGCCCATTTCTAGTCCTTTCCTAGCCCCACCATCAGCCCATGTCAAATCCTAGCTCCCCTCCACTCAGCCCATTTCCAATCCAAGCCCCCCATGAGCCTACTTCCAGTTCTAGCCCCTCCATGAGTCCATTTCAATCCAAGCCCACACCATAGCCCATTTCCAATCTTAGCAACCCCCAACGGGCCATTTCCAGTCCTACCCTAGCCCCTCTATCAGCCCATTTCCTGTCCTAGCCCCCCTCCCCCCACTTATCCCATTTCCAGTCCTAGCTCCCTCCCCTCACAGCCCATTTCCATTCCAAACCCCCCTCCCCATCAGCTATTTGCAGTTCAAGCCCCCCTTCCATTCAGCCCATTTCCAGTCCTAGCCCCCTCCCCATCAGCTATTTGCAGTTCAAGCCCCCCTTCTACTTAGCCCATTTCCATTCCAAGCCCCATCCCCATCAGCTATTTGCAGTTCAAGCCCTCCTTCCACTCAGCCCATTTCCAGTCCTAGCAACCCCCAGCCGATTACCAGTCCTAGCCCCCCCATAACCCATTACCAGTCCTAAGCCCCCCATCAGCCCACTTCCAGTCTTAACCCCCCTTCACCCCATTTTCAATCTTAGCCCCCCCATAGCCCATTACCAGTCCTAACCCCTTATCAACCCACTTCCAGTCCTAACCCCCCATCAGACCATTTCCAGTCTTAGTCCCCCCCACAGCCCATTACCAGTCCTAACCCTCCCATAGCCCATTACCAGTCCTAACCCCCCCTCCCTCCATCAGCCCAAGTAGATAAAAAAAATACAAACCGGCTGCTGCTGCCGCCATGGCAGCGGCAGAATCAAGTGTCCCTCCGCGGGGCCCCCCTGCCCGGCAGAACCTCCCTGCAGCATCAGCTCCCGAGTCCCAAAGTGCGGGCTTTCAGAGCCGCGAGAGTTTCCCTTTCTCGTGGCTCTGTTAATCCCGTCGGGGCTGATGGGATTTCCCATCAACCCCGGAGGGCTTCACAGAGCTGCGAGAGGTCAGAGAAGCTCTCCAGTCCCTTTGCGGCTCTGAAAGCCCGCACTTTGGGACTTGGGAGCTGATGCTGCAGGGAGGCTCTGCTCAATGGACGGGCCGGCCCTGAGAGCAGGACATTCATAACTAGGAAGGGAGGAAACCGGAGGAGGGGTGGTAGGGCAAGAGAGGATCTAAAAATAAAGGACAGGGGAGTATAAAGGTACTTGTGGCCTGGACTGGCTACTATTGGAAACAGGATACTGGGCTTGATGGACCAATTCATCTCCTACTGGGGAAAGAGAACAAGTGGGACTATCACATAGAAAGTACATGAACAGAATACTGCAGCTCGGTTACACATGCAAAACATAGTCTGTCACCAAACATAGAACAAGGGATCACAATTTAGAAATATGAAGACAATAATTAAACTGGCAACCTCAAAAGCCAAACTTGGAATGTACAACAACAATGGAGAAATAAAACTATAAATTAATTTCCTCTTGCACTAAACAAAACACAAAATGTTAGCGATGCACATTTCCCAGAGCTGACATATTCTAATTAATAAATTCAAAATAAAATAGTTTTTTTCTTCTTTTCGTTGTCTGGGCATTTTATTTTTCAGTTGCAATTGCCCCAGTCGCTTACTTCTGCTTTCTTCATGTCTTCTGCTAATTCTCCATTGTCTGCTGTCCATTTGTCCTTTTTTTTCTCTTCTAGTTTTTTGCATTCTCGCTATATCTGCCTCGAAAATACTGATCTTTCCTCTTTTGCTCTTTCCTCCATTTATTTTTTTATTCCTTTTTCATCCACTCAAGTTTCACCCCTCCATCCTCAATCCTCACTTACAGGGTCAATCTGAGTTGGCTCCTGCCCCCGACTAACTTCCCCGCTGGTTGTGTGGGGAAGTTAGATGGGGGCGGGAAATGGGCAGCCCAGGGTGGCGTCTGGGCTGGCAGTGGGAGTTGCTGCCCCTCGACGTACAGGACCAATTCTAATGTCAGCCCTGTACATCCAGGGCCGGGGACATGTGCAGGGAAGTTATTCTACCTCTGAGGTGGGATAACTTCCCTCCAGGGCTGGCCCGTCCATTAAGCAAGAATGTTGTTTGCACAGGGCCCCGCATTTCAGGGGGCCCCGCTCAAACAACATTCTGCATTTAAAGACCTCGGTAAATTTTAAAAAACAATTCTCCAGGACCAAGCAGGAAGTCAGTCCTCACATATGGGTGACGTTGGTGCCAACGGAGCCCTCATGTGGAGCATTTCCACAGTTTTCAAAGAAAGCCTTTGGGAATGCAGTGCACCTGTGCGGCTCCCTTCCCACCCAAGGGTGCCATCTTGCTCAGTCTTTCCTTTCCCGCGGAGCCCGACGGACGTGAGTTCATGTCACCCGGGAAAAGTTGATTTTTTCTCTGCAATTTTCACGTTGTCTTATCCAGTTTGATGCCGGTTCCCCTTCCCGTCTGGGCTCGGTACACCAGTATCGAGGCCGGAGCTTTGATTTTCGGTTTTTGTCCTTTGTGACTAGCGTTCGTGCTCTTTTTGTGTTTCACTGGCAGCCCGGTCTTTTGACCTTGCAGGGGCCTTTTTCCCCCCATGGCTGCCAACGGGTTCAAAAAGTGTGATCGGTGCAAGAAACCTATGTCTCTCACCAACACACATGACTGCTGCCTCCGATGCCTCGGGCCCGACCATTATCCGCTGGACTATGGCCCGTGCGGCAAAATGTCGTCGAAGGCACTTTGGAGCCGTCAGCATCAACGTGAGAGGATTTTCTCTGAGTCCGTGTCCGGCAGGGCCTGGACTTCATCAGAGGCCTCGACATCTCAGGAGACCGACCCCGAGCGCCGTCGGGGTTCCTCTGAAAGGGAGTCTCCCACCCGGGAGCAGAAGGAAGAAAAAGCTTGTGAGGGCGGCGTCGGTGGAGGCTCCTGGTTCCTCGAGGACCAGGTCGCATAGCCCTGACCGCCGCCCCGGCCTCTCGGAGTCGGAGAGGCCTTCCAAGCTACCTCGTGTGGAGCCGGAGTCCCCGAGTCATGTAAGTGCAGTTGTCCTCATGGACACTCCTCTGGGGGAGCTGATGTCGGACATGCTAGGGAGATAATGACTGCTTCTTAGAGCAGCTGGTTAATGAACCAACCAGAGGAGAAGCCATATTAGACCTAGTCCTTAGTGGAACACCAGATCTAGTGCAAGAGATAAGGGTGTTGGGGCCACTTGGCAATAGTGATCATAGCATGATCGCCTTTGGTTTAATTAGTGGAGGAGGGATAGTAAGGAAATCCACAGTACTACCTTTTAAATTTCGAAAGGGAGACTATGATAAAATGAGGAAAATAGTTAAGAAAAAACTAAAAGGAGCAGCTGCAAAGGTTAAAGACTTACATCAAGCTTGGGTGTTGTTGAAAAATACTATCTTGGAAGCCCAGACCAGATGTATTCCATGCTTTAAGAAAAGTGGAAGTAAGCCAAAAAAACTGCATGGTTTAAAGGTGAGGTCAGAGAGGCTGTTGTTGCCAAAAAAGCATCTTTCAGGAAATGGAAAAAAGAGCCAAATGATGAAACCTGGAAACAGCACAAGCACTGGCAAGTCAAATGCAAGGCACTAATAAAGCAGGCAAAGGGAGAATTTGAGAAGACGCTTGCTGCAGAAGCAAAAACGCAAAATAACGATTTTTTCAAGTACATTCATAGCAAAAAAACTGTGAGAGAGTCAGTTGGTCCATTAGATGATAGAGGAGTTAAAGGGGCACTAAGAGGTGACAAGGCGATAGCGGAGAGACTGAATGAATTCTTTGCTTCGGTCTTTACTGAGGAAGATGTAGGGATGTTACCCATGACTGAAGTGGTATTTAAAGGTGCGGAAGAATTGAAGGAAATATCGATACATCGGGAAGAAGTATTACAACTATTAGATAAACTGAAGAGTAGCAAATCACCTGGGCCAGATGGTATACATCCAAGGGTGTTGAAAGAACTGAAATATGAGATTGCAGATCTGCTATTAGTAATCTGTGAACTATCATTAAAATCATCTCTAATACCTGAAGATTGGAGGATCGCCAATGTAACACCAATTTTTAAAAAGGGTTGCAGGGGTGATCCGGGAAACTACAGACCGGTGAGCCTCACGTCAGTACTGGGAAAACTGGTAGAAAACATCATAAAGAATAAAAATACTCAGCATGTAGATAGTCATGGCCTAATGGGAGACAGCCAACATGGCTTTAAACAAGGAAGATCTTGTCTTACTAATCTGTTATATTTTTTTGAAAGTGTGAATAAACAGGTGGACAAAGGTTAGTCAGTTGATTTAGTGTATCTGGACTTTCAGAAAGCCTTTGACAAGGTCCCTCATCAGAGACTTTTGGCAAAACTAAAGAGTCATGGGATAGGAGGCAGTATACAACTGTGGATCAGGAACTGGTTAAAAGATAGAAAGCAGAGGGTTGGGCTAAATGGCCAATTTTCCCAATGGAGAAAGGTGAATAGTGGTGTACCCCAGGGATCTGTGCTGGGTCCGCTGCTTTTTGACATATTCATAAATGACCTGGAAAGAGGAATAACGAGTGAGGGTATCAAATTTGCAGATGACACAAAACTATTTAAAGTTGTTAAAACCCAAGAGGATTGTAGAAAATTGCAAGAGGATCTTGATAAATTGGAAGACTGGGCATCAAAATGGCAGATGAAATTTAATGTGGACAAGTGCAAAGTTATGCACCTAGGGAAGAACAACCCAAACTATGGTTACACAATGCAAGGTTCCACATTAGGAACCACCACCCAGGAAAAAGATTTAGGCGTCATTGTGGATAACATGTTAAAACCCTTGGCCCAGTGTGCAGCGGCAGCCAAGAGAGAAAATAGAATGCTAGGTATCATAAGGAAAGGAATGGAAAATTAAACAAAAGATATTATAATGCCTCTATATCGTTCCATGGTGAGATCTCAGCTTGAATATTGTCCGCAATTCTGGTCGCCGTATCTTAAAAAGGATATAGCGTTATTAGAAAAGGTTCAGAGAAGAGCCACCAAAATGGTAAAGGGGATGGAAGGATACTCCTATGAAGAAAGGCTAAAAAGGTTAGGGCTCTTTAACCTGGAAAAGAGACGGCTGAGGGAAGATATGATAGAAGTCTATAAATTAATGAACGGAGTGGAACGGGTAAACGTAGATCGATTGTTTACATTATCAGAATATAGAAAGACTAGGGGACATGCAATCAAGCTACAGGGTAAACTATTTAAGACTAATAAAAGAAAATATTTTTTTCACTCAACGTGTAATCAGACTCTGGAATTTGTTACTGGAGGATGTAGTAAAGGTTGTTAGTGTAGCTGGGTTTAAAAAAGGTTTGTATAAGTTCCTTGAGGAAAGGTCCATAAACCATTATTAAGAAGGGACACAGAATATCAATGCTTGACCCAGTACAAGCATTGCGGAACCTGTGTCTTTTGGGGAAACTGCTAGGTACTGTCATGTAGAAGACCCTTCTGAGCCTATGGAGATAGGGAGAGAAGAGAGTTTCGTTTCAGAAACTGACAGGCAGTCAGAGCACATGGCTCAATGTTTTCAAGGAAAAGGTAAACAAAAAGAGTCACTAGCTGAACAGGCACGCCCATGCTGTAACATATCCCCAAGCTCAGGAGTTAATGAGAAACACCTGGTTGGGGGAGGGGCAGAGCTAAGCCTTGAGAAGCAGGATTATAAAAAGTGGTCATTAGATTTGACCAGGTGAATAGGAAGGAGGAGGAAGGAGGAAGAGAAGGAGCAGGAGTTCCAAGGAAGCTCCGAGGGAGAGACGCCAGGTCAAGAGCAAAGACAAAGGCAAGGGATCCGGCAGGGGATCAAGCAAGGGAGCACGCTGACCAAAAGGAGTCAAGGAGGAGTAAGGACCCAGAAAGCCAAAGCCCAAAAGCTAGGTGTGAGCAGCACAGGGCCGGTGCCGTCCAGTAAAGGCAGGAGGAAGGAGAAACCTCCTGAGAGGCTGGCTTGGGAAAACTCAGAGGCTCCAGGGAGAGAGACATACTGGCATGAGAATATTTATACGTCTGAGGCAGAAGCTGATAAGCTAAAAGGCAAGAAAACACAACCGGTGTTCGGAACCCTTTCTGACCCAGCAGAACAGAGAATTCCTTCCTCTTTAAAGCAAAAAGGTAGGCGTCACAACTTGTCCAGGTTTGAACCTAGTTTTAAAATATTTCCTTGTAGTTGCCAGGAAGTATTAGGCTCCCCAAGCAGCAACTCCAGTATATATGGTGCTACAAAGGGAAGCCACGTGAAGGCAGAGAAGAAGTTTGTTTTAAAACGCCGTATAGCAGCTTGCAGACACACCCAGCTGACGCTGACTTAGAAGAGATGCAGATAGACTCTGATATCAATGACGTAGCAGATAATCAGATGGATTGCACTTTGTCTCTTGCTGACCATATTGAATCTCTCTGCTGAACCATATATTAAGAAGGCTGGGAAAGCAGCAGAAGAAAAGGGAACATTTTCTTTTGTTGTGAGAAGCTGTTGTTTATTTTTGTTTGTATTGAGCACTGCACGTTTTAAAGGCTGAAGCTAAAGAGGCTGGTTACCTTAGTTCCTGAATGTATTCCTCACGCCAATTATACGGCAACTGTCCTAAGTTTTCCACATGCACTTAATCTTCTTGGAAAGGGAAATAAATCCTTGTCATTTGCCTGAAACCACTCGACTACAATTTCTTCTTTTCTCAGAGGGTAAAAGGGACTACTATTCCCATAAGGCATTGCAGGAGCAAATGCCATGCCATACTCCCTGAATTAGAATCCCCAGGCAGACCAACCCTCTGTGCCCTAGGTGCTGGGTTGGCCCCCAGGTGACAGTACGTATGACCTAGATTGGCCACTGTTGGAAACAGGATACTGGGCTTGATGGACCTTGGTCTGACCCAGTATGGCATATCTTATGTTCTTATGTTCTTATGAGTCGGCGGCTGCTGAGTCTCCTGAGCTTGGACTCAGGTTGACGGCCTTGGAGAAAAGCTTGGCTGCCTTCATGGAACAGCAGCGGGTGCTGATCGCCGATCTGACCGGTGCATCTGCCCCGACCACCGGGACCTCGACGTCTAAGTCGACCCCAGAGACCGAGCCGATCCTCGAGTCAATGAAGTCTCGAGTCAATCCTCGGTCAAGGTCCCCCTCAACCTCCTGTGTGGGGCCGAGGTCGTCGATGCCAATACCCTCGGTGTTGCGGCGGGTGGCACCGAGGCCCACATGGCCGGAGCCACTCGATTCCTCCTCGAAGGAGTCGGAGTTGGAGACAGAGGACGACGAGTCCCCGGACACCTTCCGGGCCCGGTGCATCCCTTCAGACTCACCGGAGTCCGAGCCTCGGAGACGGTCCCCCCCCCCCCCAGAGGATACCTGGCTCTCGGACTTCGTGGGGGACATAGCCAAAGCCTTGGCCTTCCTTGCGGACGCCGAGGAGGAGCCTCGA
Organism: Ichthyophis bannanicus; assembly: GCA_033557465.1. Lineage (NCBI taxonomy): Eukaryota > Metazoa > Chordata > Amphibia > Gymnophiona > Ichthyophiidae > Ichthyophis > Ichthyophis bannanicus. The sequence goes on from CM066034.1 coordinate 207,542,184, forward strand.
GCCAAGGAGCTCGATGCCCTCCAGTATGACTTTCCTCCGAAGGAAACCTTTCCTGTACTGGTTCCTCCGATGCTGGAACGGCTGCTCTTCCATATGTGGGCGGCACCGGCCTCGACGCCGGTTCTTAGCAAACGGGTCGATTCCATTTATCGAGTCCGTAAGAGCCCTGGGTTCCAAAAGGCACAGCTACCGCACCACTCCATGGTTGTGGAATCGGCCATGCACTGTCTGAAGAGTCAGAAGATGCCCTCCTCGGTGCCCCCCGGCCGGGAGGCCCGTAACCTGGATGCCCTCGGTAGAAAGTGCTTCCAGGGCTCTATGCTATCTTGCCATGTCCAGACCTACCAGTTTTCCCTTGGCATGTACCTACGAGATCTGGCAAAGGAGATTGCCGGGTTCTCAGCTGGCCTCTCCGAGGAACCTTTGCAGAGGTCCAAGGCTTTGTCAACAGGGATTCGAGAGTGCTCGAAGTTTATCTCTCGAGCAGCCTATAATGGCTTCGAGGCTTCGGCCTGAGTAGCCGCGGCCGGCATCGGTGCATGCCGTCAGGCCTGGCTACAGTCATCAGACCTGGAGCCATGGGTGCAGGACAAGTTGGTCGATGTCCCCTGCCGAGGTGAAAAGCTTTTCGGTAAGCCCATGACTGAAATGGCTGCGGAAATCGAGACTGAGACTCTCACCAGGACAAGGCTGTCCAGAAAGACTTCTGCCCCTTCTCAGAAAAAGAAGGGCTCGGGAAAGAAGCCCTTTTTCTCAAGGAAGGGTGCTGCCTACAAATCCTACCCTCGATACCAGGCCTCTCCAGCTCCCCAACAGGGCCAGTAGGCCAAGGGGCAGGGGCATGAGCATGGGCCCTGTAGGCAGAAGACCCCCAAGCCACCAGCTCTGGCTCCTGCACAGCAGGGAGAGGGGTTTTGACTCCCACAGCATAGCTTCTTCTCCACAGCTGGCTCCACTCAGCACAGGAGGTCGGCTGACCCTGTACACCTACAGGTGGCCAGCCATCACATGGGATACCTGGGTACTGAGCATAGTCCAGAAGGGCTACTTGCTCCACATCCACCTGATACCCCCCTCCTACTTCCCAGGGGAGCCTCCAAGACTCCCTCTGCACAGAAACCTCCTCCTTCAGGAGTTAGCAAGTCTTCTAAAGGAACAGGCAGTGGAACCGGTGCCCCACCACCTGGAAGGGCAAGGCTTCTACTCCAGGTACTTCCTGTTACCAAAAAGGACAGGAGGCCTCCGGCCTATCCTAGACTTGCGAAACTTAAACAAGTTTCTGGAGAGGGAAAAGTTCAAGATGCTTACCCTTGGGATACTGCTGTCCTACCTCCAGCAGAGAGATTGGCTATGCTCCTTAGATCTAAAGGATGCTTATACTCAGCTCCTATTGACCCTGTAAGTGGGGATTGAGGATGGAGGGGTGAAACTTCAGTGGATGAATCACATCCTCATCCATCCAGACCACAGACAATATCTCAGATTTGTGGTGGGAGGAAACCATTTCCAGTACAGAGTACTTCCCTTTGGCCTAACTTCCGCCCCCAGGGTTTTTACCAAATGCTTGGCTGTGGTGGCGGCCTATCTCAGGAATCAGGGAATTTTCATCTTCCCATACTTGGACGACTGGCTCATCAGGGGCCAGTCGCTCCAGGAGGCCAGACAAGCCACTCTTCGCACTGTCTCTCTTCTTCAGCATCTGGGCTTTGTCATAAACTATGCAAAGTCCACTTTGCTCCCCTCACAAAACCTAGAGTTTATAGGGGCAAGATTAGATATCCTGCAGGCAAGAGCTTACTTGCCTGAGGACAGGACCCACAGACTGAGGGACTTGGCCAACCAGTTCCAAAGCAATTCTCAGATCTCCGCCAGGCACTTCCTACGGCTCCTGGGCCACATGGCATCCATGGTACATGTGACTCTGAATGCCCGTCTGCACATGCGGGCTGCTCAGTGGTGCCTCAGAGCTCAGTGGACGCAGGCCACAGGCAACCTCCGAGACAGAGTAAAGATGTCCAAACCACTTTTGGACTCCTTGCAGTGGTGGCTACATCTCCCAAACCTTCTCAGGGGGGTACCTTTTCAGGCCCCAGCACACACAAGGGTGCTGACGACGGATGCTTCTTTAAAGAGCTGGGGTGTACATTGCCAGGGCACGTGCACTCAAGGCCTCTGGTCTCCTTAGAGGCCACACAGCAGATCAATCTGTTGGAGCTGCGAGCAATCCGCTTGGCTCTCCAGACGTTTTCTCATGCCCTCTCTCACCAGTCTGTCTTAGTTCAGACAGACAATCAGGTAGCAGTGTTCTATGTGAACAAGCAGGAGGCGCAGGCCCTTTGCTCCTTTGCAGTCAAACATGGCATGTTTCTCAAAGCAGTTTATCTACCTGGTCAGGAGAACATCTTGGCAGACAAACTAAGCAGGATTCTCCAACGAATGGCAGTTGAATCCACTGGTGGTCCAGCAGATCTTTCTACGATGGGGACTTCCATCAATCGATCTCTTTGCAAGTCCACTGAACTGTAAGCTGCCCAGGTTTTGCTCCAGACAGCCGCATCCCCTGAGAATGGCAGCAGATGCGTTTCTGATCTCTTGGTCTACGGGTCTCCTGTATGCTTTTCCTCCCATGCCCTTGGTGGCCCGGACTCTCTTCAAGATTCTACGGGACAAGGCCTCGGTGATTCTGGTAGCCCCCAGATGGCCGAGGCAACCGTGGTTTCCACTTCTTCTGCAGTTGGCGGTGGAAACTCCATTCCTTCTGGGGTTGCAACCCGATCTCCTGACTCAGGATCAGGGTTTCCTTCTGCACCCCAATCTCAGATCCCTCAATCTGATGGCCTGGCTGCTGAAAGGATAGTGCTAGCTCCCTTACTTCTACCTAGGGAAGTTGAGGAGGTGGTCTTGGCCTCTAGGAGGCAGTCCACCAGAAAGTCCTATGCCCTCAAGTGGCGTAGGTTCTCAATATGGTGTGCTCAGTACAATGAAGATCCTTTCTCCTGCCTGGTGCCAGTAATACTACAATACCTACTTCACCTGTCAGACCTCGGCCTTAAGTCCGTTCGGGTCCTCCTCAGTGCTCTATCAGCACACCACTCACCGGTGGAGGGTCAGTCTCTGTCGGTTCACCCTTTGGTGTCCCGCTTCCTCAAAGGTCTGCTTCTGCTCAAGCCTCCAATTCATCCACCAGCCACAGAGTGGGATTTGAACGTGGTCTTGCAGCAACTTACTTGCCCACCGTTTGAGCCGATGGCTACTTGCCATTTACACTTCCTTTCTTAGAAGGCGCTCTTCCTGGTAGCTCTTACCTCGGCCAGACGTGTGAGTGAACTACAAGCTCTGGTTTCTGATAGACCGTACACACGGTTCTATAGGAACAGGGTGGCGAAGTTCCTTCCAAAAGTTGTCTCCTCCTTCCACCTCAACCAGGAGGTGGTTCTTCCGATATTCTTTCCCAGGCCGCATACCAGCCGGGCTGAAACAGTATTTCATACCCTGGACTGTAAGAGGTCGTTGTCCTTTTATATAGAACGTATGCGGAGGCACCGAAGGGCTACTCAGCTCTTCGTCTCCTTTGACCCTAATAAACTGGGGTTGCCTGTCTCCAAGTGTACCTTGTCCACTTCGGTAGCAGACTGTATTGCCTGGGTGTACAAGGCAGCCAGCCTCTCCTTGCAGGGTCGAGTCACGCCCCACCGTGTCAGGGCGAAAGCCGTGTCAGTAGCTCATCTCTGCTCTGTTCCGTTGGCAGACATCTGCCGGGGTGCTACTTGGTCTTCAAGCCAGACTTTTGCAGCCCACTACTGCCTCGAGAGAGAGTCCCGAAGGGACAGTGCTTTCGGACAGGTGGTACTCCGTAATCTCTTTGAGGTTTAGGCAACTCCTACCCTCCGGCCTTGTGTTGGGCTACCGTATGGGGGCGTTCTCAGAGGATATTCTTATTATGGATGCTAAGGCTCTGTAAAGGGAGCCATTTTTTCAGCTTTGGGTTCCCAGTAGCCTAGAGCTGGGGAGTCCCGTATGTGAGGACTGACTTCCTGCTTGGTCCTGGAGAAAGAGTAGTTACTCACCTGTAACAGGTGTTCTCCAGGAGCAGCAGGAATCAGTCCTCACAACCCTCGCTCCTCCCCTGGAGTTGCAGTCATATACTTTATTTTGTTTTTTGCTGTCTTTTAGCTAAGTCATCAGACTGAGCAAGATGGCACCCTTAGGCGGGAAGGGGACCGCGCAGGCGCGCTGCATTCCCAAAGGCTTTCTTTGAAAGCTGGGGAAATGCTCCGCACGGGGGCTCTGTCGGCGCCCACATCACCCATATGTGAGGACTGATTCCTGCTGCTCCTGGAGAACACCTGTTACAGGTGAGTAACTACTCTAACTGGCTGCTGCTGCCACTGCCGCCGTGGCAGCGGCAGAATCAAGTGTCCCGTGGGTCCCCCCCCCCCTGCCCGGCAGAGCCCTCCCTCCATGCATCAGTCCCTCTCTGTGCCAGCTTTCAGAGCCGCGAAGGGAGAGTTTCCCTCTCGCGGCTCTGTTAAGCCTGCCGGGGCTGAAGAGAAACAGGATTTCAACATTCATATCAACAACCCCTCCGACCCCCATGCCTCTAAGTTTCTCACTCTTACTTCCTCGTTCGACCTCCAACCTTGCTCCACTGCCCCCACACTCCTACACGGCCACTGCCTTGACCTAGTACCCTTCTCCAATTCCTCTCCCTCAAACCTCCGCAACTCAGTCCTTCCCTCATTTGACCATCACCTTCTAGCATTTACCCTTCAGCTTCCGCCATCCCAACCTTGTCCTGTCTCCTCCGACCTATTTAGAAACCTTCACAACACTGACCCCCTGTCCCTCTCCTCCACCATTTCTCCATCTCTCACCTCCATTTTATCCTCCAAGTCGTTCGACGAGGCATTATCTTCATAAATGCTACACTATTCTCAGCCCTTGACACTCTTGCCCCTCCCACCCCACGTCCTGTCAAACGATCTACTCCCCAATCCTGGCTTTCACCCACAATCCGTTACCTACGCACCTGCGCACGTTCTGCCGAACGTGCTTGGTCCAAATCCCGCTACCCAGAAGACCTCCTTCACTTCAAATTTATGTTTGACTCCTTCCAATCAGCCCTTGCTCTTGCCAAACAAGACTACTATGTAAATCTGATCAACTCCCTTGCCTCTGATCCTCGCCATCTCTTTAATACCCTCAACTCTCTCCTCAACTCTCTCCTCAACTCTCTCCTCAAGGCCCCCCCGCCCTCCCTCTCTGCCCAAACCCTAGCCAACTACTTCCACGACAAAATCCACAAAATTACCCTCCAATTCCCCATCCTCTCATCTACCTCCCCTCCTCCCCTAGTCTCCTCCCCCATCCATACTCCCCCTACCCCTCTCCTCCTTCCCTCCGATTTCCGAAGAAGAAACCACACTCCTTCTTTCCTCCTCCAAACCCACCACCTGCTCATCAGACCCTATCCCCACCCATCTCCTTCATCCCATCTCCCTCACCATTGTCCCCGCCATCACTCATATCCTCAACCTTTCACTCTCCACTGCAACGGTCCCCGTTGACTTCAAACATGCTGTTGTCACACCCCTCCTCAAGAAACCCTCACTTGACCCCACATGCTCTTCTAACTATCGACCCATCTCCCTCCTTCCCTTCACATCTAAACTACTAGAACGAGCAGTCCACCGTCGCTGCTTCAACTTCCTCACCTCCCAGGCCCTCCTGAACCCACTACAATCCGACTTCCGTCCCCTACACTCCACTGAAATGGCTCTCAGAAAGGTCACCAACGACCTATTCCTCGCTAAATCTAAGGGCCTCTACACTGTCCTCATCCTTCTTGACCTTTCTGCTGCCTTTGACACCGTTGACCATGACCTTCTCCTCACCGTCCTCTCCTTGCTTGGCTTCAATGACTCCGTACTGTCCTGGTTCTCCTCCTACCTCTCCCACTGCTCATTCAGTGTATGCTCTGGCGGCTTGTCCTCCTCCCCTACCCCGCTCTAGGTAGGTGTACCCCAGGGATCTGTCCTGGGCCCCCTCCTTTTCTCTCTCTATACCAAAGGCCTTGGCACACTTATCTCCTCCCATGGCTTCCAGTACCATCTCTATGCTGATGACTCCTAGATCTACCTCTCCACACCTGATATTTCTCCGGCAACCCAGTCCAAGATCTCTGCCTGTCTTGCGGACATCGCTGCCTGGATGTCTCGCCGATTAAAACTGAACATGGCCAAGACTGAACTCCTTGTCTTTCCACCCAACTCCTCCCCCCCACTTCCCCCTCTCTCAGTCCATGTGGATGGATCCACCATCCTTCCGGTTCCCTCGGTCCGCAATTTGGGGGTTATCTTTGATACCTCTCTCTCCTTCTCCGCTCATATCTAGCATGTAGCTAAGACCTGCGCTTCTTTCTCTACAACATCAACAAAATCCACCCCTTCCTCTCTGAACACATTACCAAAACACTTATGCACTCCTTAATCTCCTCTCGCCTCAATTACTGTAACCTGTTTCTTGCTGGTCTCCCGTGAACCACCTCCTTCCCCTTCAGTCTATACAAAATCACGCTGCTCGACTAATATTCTGACAACCTCACCATGCCCATGTTACTCCTCTTCTCAAGTCGCTTCACTGGCTCCCTGTCCGATTCCGCATCCAGTTCAAACTTCTCCTACTTACCTATAAATGCATACACTGCATGGCCCCGCAATACCTCCTTTCTCTCATCTCTCCTTACGTCCCTTCTCGGAATTTACGCTTTGCTAACAAACTACTACTATCAATGCCTTTCACCTGCACCGCAAACTCCCGACTGCGCTCTTTTCACCTGGCCGCACCATATGCCTGGAACAGCCTACCTGAGTCTGTACACCAGGCCCCCTCCCTGGTCCTCTTCAAATCCAGGTTAAAGACCCACCTCTTCACCGTTGCATTCGGATCCTGACTTCCATCCTCATCTTACCCTAACCCCCATCAACGTTTATGACCAATCTACAGTCCAAATTGACTAATGCTCTGTAATGCTTTGTACTTTTCTGACTAGATTGTAAGCTCCGATGAGCAAGGACTCTGACGAGCAGGGACCATCTCTGTATGTTAGCTGCCTCATGTGGTAGCTGTGCAGCGCTGCGTGTGTGGCGCTTTATAAGTGCTAAATAGTAGTAGTAGTAGTAGGTGTAAATGTCCACAGCTTCAATATAGGTGCAATTATTGCCACGTTGCCCCTAGTATTATAAAAAGTCACATAAGCACCTATGTGTCTTTATAAAAAAGCCTCAAAATATGGAACCTACTTGGCTTTGGCTTTCACACATAGGTAGCCTGTTATAAAATTATCCACCAGAGGGTAATTTTATGTATACCTTTTCACTCATGTATGCCAATATATTTATTTAGCAACATTTCTATACTGCTATATCTACCAGTCACAGCAGTGCACAAGGAACAAGAATGCATATAACTTTACATGGAACGTAGTTAATAACAAATTAAACAAGTTTAACAAGAAAATAACTTGTGAATTTTAACACTGAGCTATATATGCACGTAAAAGATCTCTTATACAATTTCCCCAACCATAAATGTCTGTCTGATGACAAGAATGCAAGTACTCTTATGTGACCTGGGTGTAAGTGTGTTCGGGGGAGGGGGGGATGGATTTGGGCAGGACAGGAGCAGAGTCACAGTGTGTTGGTGGAAGGCTATCCAGTTCATGCTGATTACTGGTTCAAGCTAAGTACCGGTAACTGTTTTTTGATCTGGACATAACTAGTTTATTATGAATACCAGTTTATTTTGAGATTGACTATTGACATTGAATTATATAGTCTATTAAATTGGAGATTTTTTTATGACCTATGATGTTGGTGTTGGACAACTTTTTTGAGCCAGTTCTGCCCCAGAAAGCATGTAACTGTCGTATACGATATATGTAAGCCATTGCGTTGGCTCTTCTTCATGTTTATTACTGAGACACACTAACTGAATGTTGACCGATTTGTTGTGTTTATATGGGATCTAGTTTTTCTTTCGTGTCTTATAAATACACATATGGATATAGGTGCTTTTTGGTCTGCTCACATAATTGCCCTGTTATAAAATTACTCCCTTAATGTATAGTACATTAAAAGCAGCTTTACCACGGCTAATAGCATATATGTAAGCTACCAGCAGCAGTAAAGCATCACTGTTCCTGCCTCCAGAAACTCATTGGCATTCTTATTTCTGGTAACACACTGACATTCTCTACCATAGATTTATTAGCCTGACCCACCCCCTAGTACATAAAGGGCCACCCATGGCCATAGTCTCCCTTCCACCCTCTCCTTCCAGGCTAAGCAATCTCCCTCCCAAACTGGAGATACTCCCTGCACAGGTAAGAATAGCTTGGCTGAAGAATTTAACTCTCCTGAAAGAAGAAAAGGGGCTTGGAGTCTGAGAAGCAGAGTGAAAGTGCAGAATCCAGGGAGAAGTAATTTATTTTGATAATTTGATTCATTTATTTAAAAGAGAGCATGTGCTGTTATGCAGACTACTTTATGTGCTTGGATTACCATCAGTGATTGAAAGTCTGTCTTTATTTTGGAATTTACTGGTTTTTACTTACCATTTTGGAATTTACTATTTTTTACTTGCCATTTTGCATTAGCAGTACTGTTAAATCCTGATTTGCTTACAGTGTGCGGAAAAGCCTTAGTCACAGAAAAAGTGTGCACTATAGTATGGAGGGTTATGCTAATAGTAGCCCCCTAGCAGCCATAAGCTGCAATATACCAATCTTAGTCAATAAAAGTATGCCTTACCCCAGTTTTCAGAAAAAGTAGCATCTTTAGGGAACAGATAGGGTCAATTACTAATGATCAGTACATGCTAAAACCATTACATCCATTATTTGTGACAGGCCCCATTTTAAGCAATAGTACCTGTAGCAAGTAATGCACACTAATGATGTCAGCACACAATAACTATTAATAAATGATCTGCTAACGGGGCTGGGGCTTCCATTAGATGGTCACCTAGAGCACTGATGTTCTGGGGGCAGCAAAAGAGCAGTGTCATTAACTCAATGGATCAGGTTCAGAACATCCCTGTTTCCAGCAGGGAGAAAAGGCACATAAGAGTGTGTCAGTTTCCTCTGTGGTGCAGGATCAGATGATATGCGAGATCTGAGAATCTCATAGATCTTGCAAAACTGTCCCTGCACGGCAAAGGAAATTTGCATACTCTTAAGCGTCCTTCCTTCTGCTAGCCACAGGGTTGGGGCTGAACTGCAAGACAAAGAAACACGGGGGGGGGGGGGGGTTAAGGATGAGTCACTAGGCAATTGGGATGAGAAGAAAATGAAAAACCCAAAATACTAGAAGGAATTGGGTTGGAGGGGGAGGGAAAGGCCATCAGCGAGAGTGAAAAAGAAACCTACATGACGTCATGAAGCAGGAACCTTCATGGGGTACAGAGAAAGTAAGTCAACAAAAGTGATTATACTGGTATAGGGTAGGCATCTTGAGGAGACCTATGGAGTGAGGGGGACGAAGAGGAGAACTACATGGGTAGGGTGACAAGAGATAGCAAAGGAGTACCTGAAAAAAATAGAAGAGAGTACAGAAAGCATCAAAAACCAAAGCCAATATAATCAGAAAATAAAATGAACAGACACTACAAGTAAAAGAATATTTAATTTTTATTGTATTGATTGGAATACTTCTCTTGAGAATGTGTATCTCCATTGTCTTGAGTCTTAATCAGTAGGGGAAGAAATACATTTCCGTTTTTGCTTTCTCCAGGGTTGCAGTATATTTAGAGCCTGGCTTCTATTGCTAATTTGTGGCTCCTTATTTATTTGATGATAGGATTGCCATCTGGTGCCAGATTTTCAGAATAAGCTAATCCAGCCCTGGATTTACCCTATTCTATGCAAGGACTTGTAGTCTTGCCTTTTTTTGGGAATCGAATAGGAAAATAACAGTTACCATGGGATAAAATCAAGACTGGATCAACCTGTTCTGAAAATCTGGAGCCAGTAGACAAACCTGTTTGCTGAGGATTTATCTGTATTCTGAGTGTATGGCAGAAGTATTTTACTGGAACTTTGTTTTTGTGTAGGGATCTTTAGCAAACTGACTTGCTGTTTTTCCAGTAGGAGGTATATTGGTATTCTAGGGAGCGGTGTATCAGATGTTTTGGTGTTTGGCCTGGGAATTATTGCTGTTTTGGTATGGCAGGTTTGCTATATATATTTTTGGAAAGTATTTTTGTTGAGTTTTCTGTTATCTCCAAAGTACCTGGTAATGAAGAGTTTGTGCTACAAATGCTTCTATCACCTCAGTAATAGGATGTTATATACATTGAACTTTACCTTTGATGTTAAAATTGTGCATGATAGAACTGCCACCAATAAGTTGCCAACTTTTTGAAAGAGAAAATCCTGTTACCTGTGGCTAGCCATGCTCTGCCCATGCCCTCCTCACCTCTTGTCCCACCCATAAAAAATAATTGCAGAGAGGGAAACAAGGTGGTAAATTGAAAGGCAATGTCAGGAAATATTTTTTCACTGAAAGGGTGGTGGATGCTTGGAATGCTCTCCTGATGGAAGTGGTGGGGGCAAACACGGTGACGGAATTCAAAACAGCATAGGACAAGCACAGCAGATCCCTTTACAGCAACAGGATAAAAACAAAATAAACTGAACCATCTAACTTCTCAACAAATAGGGGTGTCCTACATGGAGTGGTGAGTCCACTCCTAAACAAAGACATGGGGAAGGGTGGCCTGCACAGAGCGACAGGTGCACCTACTCTTGCCGTATTGCTGGGCAGACTGGATGGACCATGCTGGTCTTTATCTGCCGTCATTTACTATGTTACTATGTTACTATGATGCAGGCTTTAGCGTCTGCAGGCTATATCATGGGGGAGGGGGATAGAAGAGGTTAGACTCTTCAGCACCTATTCAGCCACAGTCCCCTTCTAAGGCCCCTCACATATGTGTTTTCCCATTTGGCATTAAATCCAAACATATATCCTGCATCCACCGAACACCGGCCCTTTCCCCTACAATCTATGCACAGCAGAGCTAGAATCTTCCCCATAAAACTTACCATACAAGAAAAAATCCATCTCAGTACCTAGCATATTCTGAATTAATCAGGGCCAGTCCCAGAATTGATTCAAAGTGTGGGCACCCTAAGTAAATCTTAACCCATATGTTCCCCCTGGCTGTCAGAATTTATTGTTTAGCTTTGAATGCTCTACTCTCTGCTGACCTCCAGAAGCAATTGCCAAGCTTGCCTTATGGTTGGGCCAGCCCTTATATTAATACAAAACTGTTATTCGAGACCAAGACCAAATCTACCAGGCCAGTACTAACTTCCAAAATTCACACAAGGACCCTACCTAGAAAAAGACAGCACTGTGAATATTGCTGTGGGCCCTAAAACATCAATAAACCTATTAAGAAAGCTGAACAAGCTTGATTACTGCACATTATTAAACAGAAATCCCATGTTGACAGAATACCCAGTCTTGGCCACATGCACATACACATTACAGACAGGCCTTTGCCAGTACATGACCACAAAATAAAAATAGAAATACGTAGACAAAAATTAAACTAAAACCTCAGAAATCCAGAAGCTGCATGCAGTGCACCACAGAAATAGAAAGAAGTGCATTTCCCCCTATATTGTACAAAACAAAAGACAGTGGGGTGTCAGGTTTGGCATTAAGAGGGAAGCAACCGGGAAGCAACCAGAACAATTGCCCTGGGCTCCCGAGCGAGAGAGGGCCTTAGATCTGTCTGAGGCTGAAACAGGCACATCTTGCTAGCGGGCTTTAGGGTACCTTCTTAGATTTTTACCTTGGGCTAGGCCCCAGCCATGTCCAACACCAATACTGACTCCTGGCAGATGTACTTTCCAATACCAACATTTTCCAGTTACAACACAGAAAATGCCAAAAGACAACAACAACAATAAAAACAAATGGAGGATGGCAATGGCCACAGTTGAAGACGTTTTATTGAAAGACTTGACTCAGCTGAGTTTCAGCAAACTAACCTGCATCAGGGGTCTGCAAACGTAAAAATAATAATTATAAATAATAAAAACAAGCATAAATGTAAACACGCCTACACAACAACAAAAATGTTTGTATATACATATATATTTATGTATCTTCCAATCCTAATAGGACCATAAACAATCACTGCATGCATATACATATGCTTTGACCCGGTGAAAAGCGGGATATAAATGCAGCTAAATAAATAAATAAAATAAATAAATAAACATCCAAAGTGTAGCAAAAAATCAGGTTCATTATAACAAAACATCAAGTGCAGATATGTCTGTATTTATAGCATGTATAAATAAAATGTGTCTATTGTGGTGAACAGCGCCCTCCTGAGCCTATGGAGATAGTAGAAAATCCTGAGGGTCAGCAGGATTTATACCAAAATGACAGGGCAAGGAAAAAAGAGAGACTCTATTCCTCAGAGCTGAGTAGGGAGACCAGCCCAGGGGAGGAGCCCTGCAGTTCTGATTGGGCACACCCAGCCCTAGGAAGGGGCGTGTCCAAAAGAGAATGTACATTTAAACCAGAGCATGGCTCTGAAGAGGAAGGACGGATAAGAGATCCGAGTGGAGGACGGATAAGAGACCCGAGTGGAGGACGGATAAGAGATCTGAGTGGAGGACGGATAAGAGACCCGAGTAAGGGACGGATAAGAGATCCGAGTGAAGGACGGATAAGAGATCCGAGTGAAGGACGGATAAGAGATCCGAGTAGAGGACGGATAAGAGATCCGAGTAGAGGACGGATAAGAGATCCGAGTGGAGGACGGATAAGAGATCCGAGTGGAGGACGGATAAGAGATCCGAGTAGAAGGCGGATAAGAGACCCGAGTGGAGGACGGATAAGAGACCCGAGTGGAGGAAGCACGAGTGGAGGTGGTACAAGGAGTACAAGAAGTACAAGGAATACAGGAGGTAAAGGAAGGAAGGAATATTGGAAGAAGAAACAAGGAGATGGTTGGAAAGCCAGTGGAGTGATTAATGATACTTTGGAACCTGGCATAAGAAGAAAACCTGCACAATCCTATTCCAGGGAAATAAGCAGAAGTCCCACGCAGAGAGGATTTAACCTTGAAGTGGATAGCCCTTGGAAGGCATCGCCTTGGGGGAGAAAGACTTCAGGACAAGCACAGGTGAAAGAGCAATCATTCCCTGAAACGTCGTTTGTGCCGGAGAGCAACAAACAGATCAGCTGGAGAGCCTGGGAGCCGTCTGCAGGCAGAAGTGCTGCACAAACAGTGAGTAATTGGCCACCCGGCTGCCAAGCTGAATATAGAGATAATTCTTCCTCCTATGAGTCAATTGCTAAAGAAACTAGTAATTATCCTAATACCTTTATCTTAAAGGAAGAGAAGACAAACAGCCTTGAGCAGAAGGGAAAAGCTATAGCAGATAGTAGTGCCCTCTCTCATAAGGAACAGGCTGAATTGCTACTTCAGAGCTTCCAACAGTTTTTAGACTTACAGGCTAGAAAACAGCTAGTATCACAAGAGGCAAATAATTCAGCACAGCTTGAAGGAGTAACCCAGGGAAATACAAACATACCTGAGTGTGAACAAATGGACTGTACATTCTGTTGTATAGGAAAGCCAAGCTGAAGGGAACTGCCTTTATCGTGTGTGAGCTGAGTTCTGTAAAGCTGTTGTATTGCCGTGAAAATGGAAGTTCTAATTACCTCCACCTGATTCTCAGCATAGTGAAAGTAACTGTGGCTGTAAGAGGTGCAGTGAAGCCAACTGACCTCTGGAGGCAAAAGAGAGCAATTTGCTGGAAAGTGAAAAAGCAGCATTTGTATTTTGAGTTGCATTTAACCTGAAGTTTCTGTTTGCCTTTGGAAGCACCCTTGTTTGCATGTGATGGAACATTTACCTTTTACTTTAATAAAATACTTATTATAAAGAAACCACAACTACAAGTTTCTTTTATTCGGAGTGAGAAGAGCTGGAACTACAACTCCCAGCATTCCTGGGGGCAAAGGTTTCCTCCTTCCCTCACGAAGTACAGCGGCTGCTCATGTCCTTAACCCCTTGAGCCGGGCAGGGTCGCCGCAAGTTGGCTACGTTGGCAGGATATCTTCCGCGCATGCGCAAGGTGCCGCGCAGAGAAAGAAACTTCAAAGGAGCAACTATAAGAAGGAACCGATTGCAGACCATCCTGAGAGGAAGGAGACAGTCCCAGCATCGGTGTGCCAGCTGCAACGAAGGCTGTGAAAGCGTGACGCAACACCTGAGCCAGGTAATAGGTATCCACCTGGGAAAGGGAAAGGATACAGGGCTGAGGGTGTTGGCCAGCTAGTGAAAAAAAAAAAAAAAAAAGGAAAAGTGTTTTTTTTTTTTTTGGTGTGTGTGAGGAATCGCACTTGGTTTTTTTTTCTCTCTGTTTGCATTCACAGATAGCAAAGATGTCGCTGGAAGCAGCAGAGATATTCAAGTGGATGGCAACCCAACTTGAAAAACAACGAGACCTGAGTCTAGAGTTTCAAGAGCAGACTGCCGCTGCCATACAGGCTCAGCAGTAACCCCTCCTGGACATGCTGAAAAACTGGGTAGCTGAGCAGAAGATGCCAAAGGAGAAACCGACCGTACCTCCAGGTTTAGCTCCTATAGTTGCGCATGGTTTAGGCGCAGAGACTATGTTTAACTTTGGTCAGTTAAAGGACAATGATGACATTGACAACTTTATTGAAAGTTTTGAAAGGGTAGCACAGTTGAGTGCATGGCCAGAGGAATATTGGGCCATCAGGTTCGCAGCTTCCCTCACAGGAGAAGCAATGGCGGCCTACAGGAGCATGCCACCTGACCTTGCCGGAAATTATGGGGAGGTGAAGAAAGCGGTCCGGGAAAGGCTAGGCCTTACGCCGCTAGCCTACCATAATCTCTTGCGAGCGGTGAGGTTAAAACAGGGTGAGTCACCAAAAGTCCTAGTGTATAGGATAAGCACATTGTTGAATAAATGGCTTAATCCGGAGCATAGGACTAAAGAGTCCATACTAGAAAGCTTAGTGCTAGAGCAATATTTGAACGCTATACCAGATGAAATAAAGACCTTCCTGATTCTGCAAAGCTGCAAAACCCCACATGAGGCAGTGGACCTCACGGAACGCTTCTTGCAGGCCAAAGCAATGCCTCTTGAAAGCAATAGTGAGTTAAAGGGGGCAGCAATCACGGAATCAGAAAGGAAGGGGAAATTTCAATATGGTGCAAGCAGAATGTGTATGCCGACTGTAAAGGCTAGGTTTCAGCCTGGCAAATGTTTTAAATGTGGCCGAGAAGGGCATATACAGAGAAATTGCTTTAAGACTGCCTTAGTAGCAGAGAGTGCGCATAAAGCTCGTGAAGGGTTTCTTATAGAGGTCGAGGTGCAGGGGATTGCCACCACTGCGATACTTGATTCTGGCGCAGAGCAAACGATGCTCTCCAAGGCGCTGTGGCGACAAATCCAGGCAACAGGGATAGCGATTCAGCCTGTTCGAAATGTGAAGATACGCTGTGTACATGGTGGTACGTCGCTATACCCTGTATACAGTCTGCAGGTGAAAGCACTAGGTGCGCTGAAGAAAATCCCCATGGCAGTAGTCCCCAAGCTACCTCATAACCTAGTTTTGGGTAAAGACTGGCCACACTTCCATAAAGGAGTGGAACAAGGCTTAATTTTGAAAGAGCAAGAAGCTACCAGAGAATCCCCGGTAGAAGCTCCAACCCAAGCCACTAGGAAAAGCATAGTGCCTAGTCCTTTGTTTGCTCACCTAAAAAGGCAAAAAGGGAAAATACCGCCTCCAAGGGAAGAAATGGTGAAGAAACCGGTATTTGTGCTGAGATTCTGCAAACTGAACCCTAATGCGCAACCCCCTAAGAGAGCTTCAAGTAACTCAGCAGGTTATGACCTCTGTAGTGCTGAGGAGGTCATAGTGCCTAAGCAAGGGAAGGCATTGATAGATACTGCTCTACAAATGGAAATGCCACTAGGATGCTACGGCCGAATAGCCCCACGATCGGGACTCGCCGTGAAACATTTTCTGGACATAGGAGCCGGAGTGATAGACCCGGATTATAGGGGGTCTATTAAAATTCTTATGTTCAACTTCGGCAAGGAGGACTTTAAAATCCAGGTTGGAGACCGAGTAGCTCAACTAATCTGCGAGCGTGTAGGTCTGCCTCCGCTGGAAGAAGTATCCAGCTTATCTACAACGGCTCGAGGAGCAGGTGGATTCGGGTCAACGGGGGGTACCAGCTTCCAAGCTCTAGCTGCGGTGGTAGAAGAAAAGGAAGAGGAAGACCTAGGGCCGCAAATCGCAGTCTGTAAAAGCCACCCTGAGCCTAGAATGGATGAAGGCTTGTCGTGGACCCAGAAACAAGAGTTGGTCCAGCTACTGACAAGGTACCAGGATGTCCTCACACCCATGCCAGGCAAGACAGACCTGATCACCCATGGGATTATAACGCCGCCGGGCGAGATAGTACGCCAACGTCCATATAGGCTGCCAGAAGCCAAGAAGGCGGAAGTCAACTTAAGACATAATCAGCGACGACAGAAAGACTACTATGACCAAGGCACACGGCCACGCCAGTTAGCCGTGGGAGACAGGGTTATTGTGATGGTGTCGGGCCCTGATCCGAAATTCGAGAGCCGGTGGAAAGGCCCATGTACCGTGGTCCGGCCAGTCGGTCCAGTATCCTATCTCGTGAAGAATCAGACAGGACGCACACAAGTGTATCATATTAACCTTCTGAAGCCTTGGCACGATAGAACAGCCCTAGCTCAAGTAGCTACCGTAGGGCAAGACGGGAAAAGCATGAAGAACGCACAGGTCAACGCCAGACCCCGGAGTAGAATCACGTGCTGTGCCTCTGGTCAGAAGCCAGCCCGTGATATCTTAAGGGGGGGGATCTGTGGTGAACAGCGCCCTCCTGAGCCTATGGAGATAGTAGAAAATCCTGAGGGTCAGCAGGATTTATACCAAAATGACAGGGCAAGGAAAAAAGAGAGACTCTATTCCTCAGAGCTGAGTAGGGAGACCAGCCCAGGGGAGGAGCCCTGCAGTTCTGATTGGGCACACCCAGCCCTAGGAAGGGGCGTGTCCAAAAGAGAATGTACATTTAAACCAGAGCATGGCTCTGAAGAGGAAGGACGGATAAGAGATCCGAGTGGAGGACGGATAAGAGACCCGAGTGGAGGACGGATAAGAGATCTGAGTGGAGGACGGATAAGAGACCCGAGTAAGGGACGGATAAGAGATCCGAGTGAAGGACGGATAAGAGATCCGAGTGAAGGACGGATAAGAGATCCGAGTAGAGGACGGATAAGAGATCCGAGTAGAGGACGGATAAGAGATCCGAGTGGAGGACGGATAAGAGATCCGAGTAGAAGGCGGATAAGAGACCCGAGTGGAGGACGGATAAGAGACCCGAGTGGAGGAAGCACGAGTGGAGGTGGTACAAGGAGTACAAGAAGTACAAGGAATACAGGAGGTAAAGGAAGGAAGGAATATTGGAAGAAGAAACAAGGAGATGGTTGGAAAGCCAGTGGAGTGATTAATGATACTTTGGAACCTGGCATAAGAAGAAAACCTGCACAATCCTATTCCAGGGAAATAAGCAGAAGTCCCACGCAGAGAGGATTTAACCTTGAAGTGGATAGCCCTTGGAAGGCATCGCCTTGGGGGAGAAAGACTTCAGGACAAGCACAGGTGAAAGAGCAATCATTCCCTGAAACGTCGTTTGTGCCGGAGAGCAACAAACAGATCAGCTGGAGAGCCTGGGAGCCGTCTGCAGGCAGAAATGCTGCACAAACAGTGAGTAATTGGCCACCCGGCTGCCAAGCTGAATATAGAGATAATTCTTCCTCCTATGAGTCAATTGCTAAAGAAACTAGCAATTATCCTAATACCTTTATCTTAAAGGAAGAGAAGACAAACAGCCTTGAGCAGAAGGGAAAAGCTATAGCAGATAGTAGTGCCCTCTCTCATAAGGAACAGGCTGAATTGCTACTTCAGAGCTTCCAACAGTTTTTAGACTTACAGGCTAGAAAACAGCTAGTATCACAAGAGGCAAATAATTCAGCACAGCTTGAAGGAGTAACCCAGGGAAATACAAACATACCTGAGTGTGAACAAATGGACTGTACATTCTGTTGTATAGGAAAGCCAAGCTGAAGGGAACTGCCTTTATCGTGTGTGAGCTGAGTTCTGTAAAGCTGTTGTATTGCCGTGAAAATGGAAGTTCTAATTACCTCCACCTGATTCTCAGCATAGTGAAAGTAACTGTGGCTGTAAGAGGTGCAGTGAAGCCAACTGACCTCTGGAGGCAAAAGAGAGCAATTTGCTGGAAAGTGAAAAAGCAGCATTTGTATTTTGAGTTGCATTTAACCTGAAGTTTCTGTTTGCCTTTGGAAGCACCCTTGTTTGCATGTGATGGAACATTTACCTTTTACTTTAATAAAATACTTATTATAAAGAAACCACAACTACAAGTTTCTTTTATTCGGAGTGAGAAGAGCTGGAACTACAACTCCCAGCATTCCTGGGGGCAAAGGTTTCCTCCTTCCCTCACGAAGTACAGCGGCTGCTCATGTCCTTAACCCCTTGAGCCGGGCAGGGTCGCCGCACTATACATATATATCTCAAAGACCAACTATTTCAAAACATATGTTAAAAGACAAAGAAACAAAAAAAGTCTGAAAAAATATAAAAATAAAATAAAAAATATGTCAGAAACAAAAAAGTATATGTAAACACCATATTACCAAGATGGATGAATGTCAACAAGCTCATTAAATAATTGTGAAACTGTTAAGGCATAAACCTAAGAAAAAAACAGTGGTAAAAACTTCTGAATAACAAGGACAGTGATAAATAGGGATGAAATTATAATACTGTGCATGAAAAAATAAGTAAAAATACGTAATTAATCATTCCTAGATACTGTATGTAAAAATATCAATATTGCATACAAAAAGTGTTTTTTAGAAAACATAATCTAAAAGCACATTTCTCAACTTATGGAACATAACACATAGAATACCTTCTACTGAAAATGTACAAGATTGTGTATCTTTCAACATGACTATGGACTACTATTTCACTAATACCACCACATCACGGCTAAATCTTCTCTCATAATCAAACTGGTCAGGTGTATATGAGCATTATAAAAGCTAGTTGTTCCCGCCGTGGCTAACTACCGCCAGACGCTGATATTTAAAGTGTCATTACTCTCCAAAGGAGTCTTCTTCCCATTAGCTGACTTGTAAGATCACTCAACCAGAACACCAATAGAGAAGGAAGAACCCACCAACCAAGGGAACCCCCTTCTACAATTGGGATGACTTCAAAGTATGCTGACCCAATCGATCTCCTTATTTAACCCCAATGGGTGGACCGATTTCAATGTATGGATCCAACGTTGTTCACATAGCTGTAACTTAGCCACACAATCAAATCCCCCCCCCCCCCCGAGGGTCCGAAGGCACATGATCAATGATTGTCCAAGTAAATTCCTCAAAATGGTGATTGGCAGACATACAATGTTCTACAATGGCGCTGAAATAACCTCTTGACGTACCCTTGAAGCATGCTCACTCAACCACACTCTCATCTGGCGTGTTGTCCTGCCAATATAAAGCAATGCACAGGGACATTGCGTTGTTAATGGATGCTGCCAAATCATCCCCCTCAGAGTAGTGGAACAATAAGAACAAGATCCACATGAGAAATGACCCCTAATGTTATTCCCAGAGATGTGTATACGATCAGTAGGAGAAGTAGATCGCACTAATAGATCCTTCAAATTAGGACCCCTAGAAAAGGGGATCATAAGAGATTTCTGAAAACATTTGTGTAGGGACAAAACAGACCAATGCTGTCTAAGAATCTTGACAATATTCGTACTACATTTCATATACGGAAGTGATCTCACGTTGCTCCTATATCTAAGGCAGTCCAGTTGCCAGTTTCTGTAACTGGCCTCTCACAGGAACACATGTCCTCTAAGGAAATGTCTTTGAAGGACATATGGACTGTTGTCTCTCACACTGAAGCTACCTTGACGGGCACATTGCAACTTACTCGGGATTCTGTTGCTAATTTTAAGGAGCAAGACTGTAAATTGGCCAATGTGGATTTACATCTTAGTAAAACAGAAACTCATATTACAGCTATGCAAGCAGTGTCTTCCTGTTCAATTAAGGATAGCCTTTTTCTTCATCGTCACTGTGAAGTTTTAGAAAATCTTTCTAGAGCAAAATATTTGCATTGTTTAAACTTTCCTCATACTTACTACTCGTCACTTTTGATATTATTTCAAAACTATTTGAATGAGGTATTGTTCTTTTCAAATCCAGAGGAACTGAAGATTGCCAATATATATTATGTACCTCGAGGGAAAAAAACTTGACCTGGCCCAAGAAGGTGGGCTAGGTTAAGTAGTTTCCTCTGATAGTTTAGATCTTTCTGAGTTCTTGGAATCTTCTCAGGATCTCATATCCACACGGGCCACATTGTTGGTAAATTTTGTATCTGAAGTTGATAGAAACTCTGTGTTGAAATCATACTTTCAAAGGAAGGATTCGCTGTTCCGTGGACAGAGAGTTAATGTTTTTCCCAATGTCTCCAGGCCTTCCTAGAGCTAAGAGAGCACAAAAAAAGCATGAGAAATGCACTGTAGGAAGCAATGGAGAGCTTTATTGGTATCCTTTTTGGGAGGAATCTCCAGTTGATTGCTACTTGAGGTTTCTACAGATTGTTTCATAGGTTGGGAAAGCATACAATTTGTATCCCTGTCTGTGGTGAGGTCGATATCCCTTGAGGAAGGCTACAACTGAAACACATGTAGGGTGAACTCGGTGATACCAATAAAGCTCTCTGTTGCTTCCTGCGGCACAGTAGTCCTGAGGGGTTTTTGTGCTCTCTAATCGTTGCATGTTGAGTGATTGCTCTCTGTGTCTTCCACGTACCCTCACGCTGGGTATTATGATTTTCTTAAAATTCCCTTGTAAATGCCTGGTGACATTTCAGGGAAGCACTGCACTTTCCTTGACCCAATGCAGCTTGAAGATTTTCTTAAAGGAAACTCCATATAATTTCTATGATGAGTGGGTATAAATGGGTTTACATTATAAGGGATTCACTCTGCCTTTTTTGTTTTTTGCTTTATTTGTTTGTTTGGTTGGGTTTTTTTTTGCTTATGGCATTCTCCCTGATAATGTGAGCTAGATGACAACTTTTGTGCGTAATTTGCTTTCTAAGGTATTATAAGCATAATGTGTTTTCCTTCGTATGTTGTAACTTTTTCTGAATTGTTGCATATTAAATATTCAATAAAAAATATCCCCCTTCTACATCCCTCAGCTGTTTCCATCCTTTTAAAGACTCCTTGAGGTATTGTCACATCTAGACAAAGTTAGTTTTCCTAAAGCCTAGGACCCTCACTTTTGAATGGACTACATTAACCCTAGTCCTAATATTGAACCATACCATTCTATGGTCACGAGACTATCACCGCTGTGATATCAGAAACACTCTCCGCATTTGTAAGCACCAGATCCAGTATGGCCCCCTCACATGTTACCAGTCTCTGGAATAGTTCTCCCTGTAGAAAATCCAGAATCTCCTTACTTGTAGATGACACCACAGTAGGGATGTTCCAGTCAACATCCGGCATATTGAAATCGCTTATCAGTAGCACTTCTTCTTCATAGCAATACTGCAAACGTCTTCAATTAAATTTCTGACTAGTTCTTCTGCCTGTGAAGGAGGTCTATATATCACACCAATGCAAAAGGATATTAATGGATGCTTAAAATAGGGACCAGCTTGCCATCCAAATCTAGGTGCCCTGTTATAAAATTTCTATCCTTGTGTATTTTCAGATTGAAGGGGTAGCCTAGTGGTTAGAGCAACTGTCTAGTACCCAGAAAATCAAGGATTCAATTCCCAGTGGCACTCCTTGTGACCTTGGACAAGTCACTTTACCCTCTATTGCCTTGGAAGAAAAGGCCTGGCAATCTACTTCCAGTGATACATTGCCAAGAAAACCCAGAGGTAGCTGGGTTGTCAGGAGTCAGTACTGACTTGACAGCACTAAAAAATGTATTTTCAGCTACTGAAATGAACCAGTCTCAGGAGTTTGTTTAAGTTTGGGAATAAACAATGTGGCTTCATTTGATTCTTCAGTTGTGCATGTGATGTTTTGCCCCCATTTCACCATCTACAGAGACAGGGCATCTTGTAGGAAAATTTCAAAATGAAACTAACAGTTTTGTTTTTCTTTGAAATTTGGCTATGAGATCCACAGGGTACAAATGTACCTGTATACTCTGCATCATTGTGGGCTACTGAAAATGATTCATTTGTGACTGTGGACCTGTGTCTTAACCTGATAGATCAAATTTGCAAATTTGCTTAATTGCCCATGGTTAATGCATTTTGTTGTTTTTCATTTTAGTTTGTGGTCATTGTCAGTATCATAAATTTCAAACCTCTGACCTACGATGATTACACTTACCCTCAGTGGGCTAATCGCCTTGGATGGGGAATAGCAATGTCATCAATGATACTCGTGCCTGCCTACTTTATCTATAAATTTCTGACTATGCGGGGGACTTTTAAAGAGGTGAGTACTCCAATGATTAAAATTGTAAAAATGTCTATAATGGAAAAACTAAGGGGCCTTTTTACTAAAGATCAGTGTGTTAATGAAGTTAATGTGCGTTAAGTGCGTTAAGTGCCATTGCGCCCATAGAAATAAGAGGGCTGTGGGCACTTAATGTGTGTTAACTTCATTAATGCGCATTATTACCTTTAGGTCTTGACATCTCACAGGTAAAAGATAAAACGTACAATGTGGGGGTCATTAGTCAAAATGACAGATCCAGTTAATTTCAGGAGGTAACTGCATTAACGATCACTTTAAGATTTCAGATAATTCATTAAAAGAAAGAGGGTCTAGGATTTTGCTGGGGGTGCAGTGAAGATTTAAATGGACAGCACTCTATACAAAGCAGGAGAGTTAAAAATAACTCTTCATTAAGGTGATATTTAAATTCCCTGTGCCGGAAGGGACCCTCAGATTCTGCATCGATTTCCGGAAAATCAATGAGATCTCCCAGTTCGATGCGTATCCAATGCCCCGCACTGACGACTTCTTGGATCGGCTAGATCAAGCCAAATACCTGACCATGCTAGATCTCACAAAGGGGTATTGGCAAATACCCCTTACCCGGGATTCCAAGCCGAAGACGGCGTTCAGCACCCCTATAGGGTTGTTTCACTTTAAACGAATGCCGTTTGGGCTGCATGGGGCAGCAGCCACCTGCCAGCGCCTAGTAGACCAGGTACTGAGGCCGCACCATGACTATGCTCTCGCATACATGGACGACATCGTCATTTATAGCACCACATGGTCCCAGCACCTCGCTAGAGTTGAGGCTGTGCTCCGAGCCCTCCGCAGAGCAGGGTTGACCCTCAATCCGGCGAAATGCCTATTCGCCAGCGAGGAGGCCAAATACTTGGGCCACATGGTAGGAAGGGGGGTGGTTAAACCTCTAGCTAACAAGGTGGAAAGCATCAGGGATTTTCCCCAACCCATGACCAAAAAACAGGTACGTAGTTTTCTGGGACTCATTGGGTATTATAGGCGATTCATACCTAGGTTCGCTGAGGAAAGCATTTTATTTACGGAAATGCTGAAAAAAGAATGCCCCCAATAAAGTACAGTGGACCCCAGAGGCACAGGTTGCTTTTTCATCACTAAAAGAGAAACTATGTACTGCCCCAGTGCTGTGGGGAATAGATTTTAATCTACCATTCGTAGTTCATACTAACGCTTCTGAGAGTGGGCTGGGGGCAGTATTATCCCAGATGTTTGAGGGGGTGGAGCACCCGGTCACATATTTGAGTAGGAAGCTCTCAAAGGCCGAGAAAAATTACTCGACCGTCGAAAAGGAATGCTTGGTCATAAAATGGGCTATCGAAGCACTAAGATTTTATTTAATGGGTAAAACGTTTCTCCTGGTCACGGACCACGCGCCCCTCAAATGGTTACACCAGATGCGCAATAGTAATGCCCGGTTGACAAGGTTGCATCTGGCACTGCAAGCATTCAATTTTGACATACAACATAGAGCAGGAAAGTTACATGGGAACGCGGATGCGCTCTCCCGGATTACGAGCTGTCCGGGTATTGTCCCAGCAGCCTGTAATATTTTAAGGGGGGGATCTGTCATGAGGTAACGCCAGCAGAGCCCATGAATGTAAGGGAGAGTGAGCAAAACAGCAGGGAAAATGACAGCTCAGCTTCACAAAGGGGAAAGGGTTGCCAAGAGCAACGGTGGAAAACACACTCACAAGGTGTTAGGGAACGCCCGAGCAGAGACGGAGCTCAGAGCTCATTAGAGAATAGAGAGCACCTGCAGGGAGGCCTGAGCCCAGCCTAACACCAAGTGCAATATATTGAGGACTCACTCACCAACAGATAGAACAAGTGGGAGAACACGTGGAAGCACAAGGCAGGGAATGAGAACACGAGAGGGACTGAGAACACGAGAGAGAGCTCAGGAAGGAACTCTTGAGAGAGCTGTGAGAACAGTGCCAAGGAAAAGCTCCGAGGAGTCAGAGGTTGGTGACTTGCAAAGAAGCTGTGGGGAACAGCAATGCATATCCTCCCAGTATCCTCTGGAGTATTGCAGTGAGGCAATAAGGAAGGGCAGTCCTACAGCTAAGCTTACAAGCTACAAACAGTTTAAATCCAGACAAGCAAAAGGGGAAAGTTCTTACCCTGAGGCACATTGGCTGGAGTTAGAAAAACGCCATGAGAGAAGGGGAACAGAACAGAGCTACACACGTCATAGAAAGCAGGAAGCATTAGGATCTAGAGAGAGACGTATTCTCCCTAGTAGAAGGGATTTAGAACACCCAGACTTCCTCTGCACATATGAAGAGCTTTGTAGAGCTCAGGACTCTAAATACAAACATTACGGTGATTTCCCACAAGCCACTAAGATAGTGGAAGAAGAGAATCTGTTCACTCCTCGGCAAAGACAGTTTAACTTAAAGGGCATTTTGGAGCCAGAGGTTCTGTCTGACGAGGGAGAAATGCAAGTGGAATTTCCTGAAGATAATTCAGAGGGTATAGAAATGGACTGTACTTACACTTTGTCAGATTGTATAAATTCTCTATGCTAAAGCAGCAAGAAGTGCTGATTGAAGAAACAGCTGCAAGTTTTACACGTGAGTGGAAAGAACTGTTTCTGTTACTTTTGTGCTGTTTAATTAATGCTGAAGAAAGCTTGTTTTTGTTCCAGTATTTTCCTTTGATTGTTACCAGACGTATGGTCTATATTTCTTTTGTTCCATGGTTTTGAATCCGCCCCGGACGGGGAATAAAACCCAAGTTAAACCTTACCCTCTGCCTCAACTACAATTATTGGTACAAGGTACAAACTACGGGAACCAGAAGGCTTTGCTACTGCCTTCCCAGGGACATAACTGCCAGTAAAACATTGCCCCATCAAGCTGTCTAAGCACTCCTTAGCCTCTGGGCCAGCTAGTGGGTCACACACCCAACAGATCAAGTTCTACACTTTCCATTTCATTCTTGACCACCTCCAACTTCCCTTGGTTCATGCTTCGTACGTTCCATGTTCCAATGCATAAGACATCTTTACAGCTTCTGACTCTCATTTCATGTGCAGCTACATCAGCAGTCAGACGTCCCGAGGGCTTTGATCCAACCACATCATAAATGCTGGCTTTACTCTGAAAAGTCTTCATCTCTTCCCCAGTAGCTAGTTGAGTGCCTTCTGACCTGGGGTCTCATCTTCCAGCACAATTTGTTTTGTTGTAACTATCCATTGGGTTTTCATGGCAAGATACAGAAGTAGATTGCCGGACCTTTCTTCCGCGCAGTTTAAGTTTGGTGTTGTTGCCGTTGTCACAGAAATGTGATCCTCCACCGTCAACACTATCCCATTCTGCTGATGCCCAGATGGGTGGTTTGTCTTGGTCTGGCACCTCAGCTGAGACCTTTCCATCTTGGGAGACCCTGCCAGTAGTTAAACTACCGATAGTGTAGCTCTTAGCATCACTGATGCACACAAGCCCTCACAGCATGACAAGCTGCAAACCAAGTGAGGGAGTCCTTACATATGGGTGACATAACCGACAGACCCCACATGGTTTGGTTATGGTTGGTTTATGGCACTTGATATACTGCCTTTTACTGTGTGTATCAGAACAGTTACAGATATATTCTAACAGGCACTTTTTATTCCCTCATCCCTGAAGGGCTCACAATCTAAGCATACCTGAGGCAATGGAGGGTTAAGTGGCTTGCCCAAGGCCACAAGGAGTGGTCATGGGACTAGAGACCACAGTCCCTCTGGCCTGAGGTTATTTGTCCTTATGTGGAAATTGAACCCCCAGCCCTCTGGCATGAGGTATCCTGTCCCTACCACTGAGCCACTTATCCACTTATCCACTTATCCACATGGGAAATGATCCCCAGCTTTCAGAGAAAACCTTTGGGAGGTCGACCATGCATGCATACCTGTCTTCCTCCCGAAGATGCCATCTTACTTCAGTATGGTGACATTGCTTAATAAAACGTAAAAAAAGGAAACAACTCCACAGATAGGAGGGAGGGTAATGAGGACTGATTCCTCTAATTCATGTCAGTGAGTAACTATGCTTTCTCTGGGACAAAGCAGGAAGTCAGTCCTCACATATGGGACTCCCAATCTACAGGCCACCAAAAAGATCTGCAAACAGCCCAATGGGGCAACCAGAAAAAACTGAACTGGGAGAACAGTGGAAAAACGCTGAGAGTCAGCATCGAGCAGAGGCATCAAGATCAGTTTGACTCTGCAGTAGCCTGGATGGACAGAAGGGCCAGTGGGAATAAGTTGCATCAATTCCCAAAGAGGTGCCAGAGTACTGCTTGGCCGAAGGTGCTTCTCACACCGAGAATCCACATCCAGGCAGTAGTGAGCTGTGAAAGTGTGGACAAATGATCACATAGCAGCCCTACAAATATCTACTATAGAGACAGAGCAGAGGTTAACTACAGAAGCTGCCATAGCTCAGACATTGTGAGCCATGACATGGTGATCCAAAATGAGCCCAGCCTGGGAATAAGCAAAGGAAATGCAGTCTGCCACCTAAATGGAGAGGGTACATTTGGAGACAATGACACCCAGTTGGTTGGGGTCAAAAGAAATGAAGAGCTGAGGGGAGCAGTAGTGGGCTTTAGTGCCTTCCAGATAGAAAGCTGGCACTGCAGGAGGATCTGGATAAATTGGAAGACTGGGCATCCAAATGGCAGATGAAATTGAATGTGGACAAGTGCAAAGTTATGCACCTAGGAAAGAACAACCCACACTATAGTTACACGATGCAAGGCTCCACATTAGACACCACCACCCAGGAAAAAGATTTAGGAGTCATCGTGGATAACATGTTAAAACCCTCCGCCCAGTGTGCAGCGGCGGCCAAGAAAGCAAATAGAATGCTAGGTATCATAAGGAAAGGGATGGAGAATAAAACAAAGGATATTATAATGCCTCTGTATCGCTCCATGGTACGACCGCACCTTGAATATTGTGTGCAATTCTGGTCACCGTATCTTAAAAAGGACATAGCGTTATTAGAAAAAGTACAGAGAAGAGCCACCAAATTGGTGAAGGGGATGGAAGGCTACTCCTATAAAGAGAGGCTAAAAAGGTTAGGGCTCTTTAACCTGGAAAAGAGACGGCTGAGGGGAGATATGATAGAGGTCTATAAATTAATGAATGGAGTGGAACGGATAAACGTGGATCAATTGTTTATGCTATCAGAATATAGAAAGACTAGGGGACATGTAATGAAGCTACAGGGTAAACTATTTAAGACAAATAAGAGAAAATATTTTTTCACTCAACGTGTAATCAAACTCTGGAATCTGTTACCGGAGGATGTAGTGTAAGGGCTGTTAGTATAGCTGGGTTTAAAAAAGGTTTGGACAAGTTCCTGGAGGAAAGGTCCATAAACCACTATTAAAAAGGGACCCAGGATATCAATGCTTGACCCAGTACAAGCATTGAGGAACCTGTGTCTTTTGGGGATATTTCTAGGTACGTATGACCTAGATTGGCCACTGTTGGAAACAGGATACTGGGCTTGATGGACCTCAGTCTGACCCAGTATGGCATGTCTTATGTTCTTATGTTCTTACTCTCCTACAATCCAAAGTGTGTAAGGAGGTCTCAGCCCTGTTGGCATGAGGTTTGGAAAAAAAGGTGGGCAAGGCCACTGACTGGTTGAGGTGAAAAGCGGAAATCACCTTAGGAAGAAGCTTGGGATGAGTGCAGAGGACCACTTTATTCTTGTGAAACTTGGTATATGGTGGATGTGCTACCAGCGCTTGTAACACACTGACTCTGCATGTGGAGTGAGCGTTACCAAAAAGATAACCTTTCAGTTAAGAAATATGAGAGAGCAGGAGGTGAGCGGCTCAAAGGGTGGAGTGAGCATCTGGCCAATGACAACATTCAGGTTCCACACAATTGGCAGTGGCCGGATCAGGGGACAGGACAACAAAGGAGCCCTCATGAACCGTCCAATGAGAAGATGGGTGGAAAGAGATTTACCAGTTACTGGATGGTGGTGATAAACAGCAAGGGCACTGAGGTGCACTCTGACTGAGTTAGATTTCAATCCAGATTTAGAGAAATGGAGCAAGTAAGAGAGTCCCATTTCCACAGAGCAATAGAAGGGGTCTAAAGCCCTGGCCACACACCAGTGAAAATCTGCACCACTTAAAAGCATAGGCGCATCTGGTGGAGTCCCTGTGGGAGGCAAGAATAATATCTTTGACATCTGTTGGTAAGCTGAAGTTTGCAAGAGCTATCCACTCAGCATCCAAGCTATGAGTGATAGGGATTTGAGAATGGGATGGAGAAGAGTCCCCTCCTCCTTGTCAGATCTGGGGCATAGCTGAGATGAATTGGCAGCCTCCGGGAAAGCTGAAGCAGTGAGGAAACCAGGGTCATCTGGACCAACACGAAGCTATGGGTATCATGGTGGCTCTGTCAGCCTGCAATTTCAAGAGGGTCGGTCGACAGGTAAGCATAGAGAAGGCCATCACACCAATCCAGAAGGAAGTCATTGGAGGCTATCCAATTGCTGCAGGGGACCCTGGAAAAAAACTGTGGCAGCTTGGCATTGTGAGGAGTAGTGAAAAGGTCCATGAGCAGGGTGCCCCACATCTGAAAGATGCAGTTGACTACCCGGGTGTTGAGAAACCATGTGTGCAGTTGAAGAACTCTGCTGAGTTGATCCACCAATGCATTGAGCTTCCCCAGTAGATAAATTGCCCAGAGGAGCATGTTGTGTAGGAAGGCAAACTTCCAGAAATGTACTGCTTCCCAGCAAAAGAGATACGAGCCCGTGCCACCTTGTTTGTTGATGTAGAACTTGGCCACCTGGCTGTCCATTTGTATAAGGATGACCTGATTGGAGAGCTGTTGCCAGAACACTCATAGGGCATTGGCAATGGCCCGAAACTCAAGGAAATTGATTTGATGGAGGCTCTCTGACTTTGTCCACAGAACCTGTGTGCACAAGCATCCAAATGTGTGCCCCAGCCCAGTTTTGAGGCATCCATCATCAGCACTCTTTGACGCAGCAGGGCCTGGAAGGGAATGCCCGCAAGCAGGTGCTGTTGATCCTGCCACCAGAAGAGGAATTCCTTGAGTTGCAGATACCGTGATGCTGTCTGAGAGACGGATGGATGCCTGATGCCACTGCGTGAAGAATGTCCACTGCACCTGATACATATGAAGAAAGGCCGAGGGAGTGACATGGACAGTTGAGGCCATATGACCCAGGAGGTTCAGCATTTGTCAAGCTGTGACTAACGAGAAACATTGGACCTTGTGCTCCAGGCCAGCTAGGCTAAGCAAGCTCATCTTCTATGGACAGCTTTCTGTTTATGCTTTCCTGTACAAAATTCTCTACTGTTGCTTACTCCTTGTTGCCCACTATTGATGTTGTGTGAGGCTGGACATCTTTCTTTCATATGCTTTGGGATGAATACTTAAGGAACCTCTGGTGGCTGAGGCGAATAGAGGCATGGGAGTGATGTCATTGAAACCTGGTCTTTCCATTGGTTCTTTGTCTCCACTAATCTGCTGGTAAGGGAACACCACCCACTTGTCTGGACTAGTCTAGATGGACTCAAGGAAAGAATATTAACTGGTAAGTAAAATGTCACCTTTAGTCCTCTTTTCAGGCTTAATAGCAAGGTTGATTCTAAAACTAATGACCTCAAGGTTGTCTTTCTATTTGAAATAAATTAAGAAATGTAAAAGACTGTATGGTTAAGTTAGACAAATCTTGTTGCACCAACTTCTCCAGGGCAGCTATGTTTGCATCAACAGGGTTGGAGGAACCCATTTAGAAGGACAGGCTATCTCTAGGGAGTGACGTACATCCTGTGTGTATTAGGGAGGAGGATTATAAAAAACGTTGCTTTCACATTTCAGAAAAACGTGTACAATTGTACTTGAATCTTGAAAGGATCAGAAAACTGTACGGGCAAATCCTTTGTTTAAAAAGTTAATTTATTTTTCAGTAATATCTTTATCGAACAAATTGAAGATCAATGTATCATTTACTTTCATGATCAGGTCAATGAGTAAGATCACTCCATCTCTCTCTATATAAAAGAGATGTTTTTATAATAAAGAAATAAACAAGGAGGGAAAAATATTTCTTTTTGTGAATGAAGGATATATATCAAACAAAAGAGGTATTTTCTTCTAGTTGTGAGTTCTGAGATAAAAGAACTTTGACAAAATCATGTTTAACTTTTATAGGAAGATTGGATTCTGTCACATTTTGGAATTTATGGGCCCAATATTCAGTGCCAGTGGCTAGCACAATCACAGCAGCTAGCCACCGGCGCTGAACATTAAACATGGCTATTCAATGCCGGGGTGATATGCAGCCCTGGCAATGAATATCCGGAGTCGCCCCACAGTCGCAGATGCTGCAGAAGCTAACCGGGCAGCGGCAATATTGAGCTGCTGCCCTGTTAGCTCCCATGGGTAAAGATAGGGAAGTGGTGCAAAATCACCTCTGCTAGCTTAGTGACGGGTGCCACCTCTGCGCCAACCTACAATGTCCACAACATGCCCCCAGGCTACACGGTTTGCATTGGGGCGTATAACGGCGTTAAGCGGGAACATTTAGCGGTGCTCTGTTAGTGCCACTGAATATCCCTTTAAGTGACATTTACATGGTTTACAGGTCTATAAACCACATAAATGCTTTTGAATAACGGGCCCTATATTTCTAAGTGAGCACATGTTTTTGGGCATGTCTGGGGCCAAAGTGAAGGGCATTAATTGAACATTTATCCTGGTTCTTCTTTTTGTGTACTTGTTCTTTTATAGCCATAAAGATGAAATGCTTTTTTTTTTCTTTGACAAATAATCTTGACAGATCTGCATTTACAACAATTGCATATAAGGTTCTTCACACATCTATCTCCCAAAAGGCAAATGAGGCCATAATGTGCTTTTTTCAGGTTTATATCCTCTAAAATGACTTATGTTTCTTCATAACCATTACTTTCCAGAGAATAGCTTACTGCATTGTGCCAGAAAATGAGCATCATCTTGTGGTGCAAGGAGATGTGAGGCAGTTCAAGGTTTGTATTTTTTCTGAACTTATTTGAAAGCTTTAAGTGCATCTGCATCTGCAAAGACTTTCTCACTTAGTGTTGGCAGTTGATCGAGCAGAGGTGAAATCTATGTTGACATACAGTATGTTGCACACCACAGTTGTGGATATATCTCATCATATAGGACCACTTTCACACATGTAAAATAAAAATTTGAAGCCCTAAAAAAAATCTTACGGGTCCTTTTATTAAAGTGCAGTACGGTTGTAATTTTTTGTACTTGCCATGCATTAAGTGCAAAAGCCATGTGATAACTGTTGGGGGCATGTCCACAATGCCCTCTGCACTTACTGAATGGAAAAGTCCCTTACCATGCATTAAGTTAAAATTTAGCCATGCTAATTGTGAATTAACACCACTTCAATAGATGGCCTTAAAAGTAGCAGCACTAATTTCAACATTAGCAGCATGTGGTAATAACTGGTTGCTAACCACAATGTGCAGCCCATACCCAATCTCCACCCATATACT
This sequence comes from Ichthyophis bannanicus, assembly GCA_033557465.1. NCBI lineage: Eukaryota > Metazoa > Chordata > Amphibia > Gymnophiona > Ichthyophiidae > Ichthyophis > Ichthyophis bannanicus. The sequence goes on from CM066034.1 coordinate 207,574,446, forward strand.
GTTCAGGGCCAGCCCCATTTCACATTAAGCAGTTAGCACATGTTTTAGCATGTGATAAGTGGCTCAGTCGCACCCGTTAATGCACACTAATTCACACATTAACTGCTTAGCGCACTTGGTGATCCGTAGGTATTGTACAACTTTAAGTTTTCTGGCTGATTTTTTAAAATCCTTTTTTAAGTGAAAAACTGCTTTATGTATTGTATTCTGATGCATTCAGTAACATTATTTATTTATGGCTCCATGATTATATGCTTCATCAAAAGTAAAAGCTCAAGGCAAGATGCAATTCACCGAATTGTAATAAGCATCCAGTCAATGCTTTTCATAGGTAAAATAGCAAAATGGCTTGCGGACAACTATTGCATATGAACATAGCAATTACCACCTATCAGATTTAAACCATAGTTAACAAATGATAAAAGACATGGCGCAAAAAAGATACTAAGGAACAATTGCACTTCCTAAGGAGCCTAGCACCCCACAATATAACCAAGACAGAAAAGGAGGGAAACAACAGAAAAGATAATGAAACATGAGCCCATTCCCTAACTGGTGCTAACTAAACAATAAATAATCTCAGATATGATCCTTAAATGCCCAGTGAAAAAAGCAGCACCACTGGGGCATTTCAGGGGCGGCACATGGCGATAACTGGGCAGCGGTGATATTGAAAGCTAGACACTTTGAAGGCTGACCTAACTCTCTCTGCAGAAGCTAGCCAGGCAGCAGCTGAATATCACCACTGCCCAGTTAGCTTCATTGCTGTCAGCTGATCTGGATATTCAATGACGCTTTAGCAGGGCTAGCCACCGTTGCTGACTATTAGGCCCTGGGTTTTAAGTGCCACCTTGAACTTCAGGTAGTTACTTCTGCAATAGCTGGAGGGAGCTCATTTCATCAACAAAGGGAAAAATAAGAGAGAGAGGACTTACATGAATCTCCATAGGGGAGGGTAAATATAAAAGATAAATTTGCATAGCTCTAATGGATTGATTAGAAGTGTGAGGTAATAACATAGAAACTAAATATAGAGGGTATCCTATGCAATGCACAATGTAGTAAAAGCATAATTTTAAATTCTTTACTAATTATGGCTAATGATGCTCGTAAAGTAGATGTGCAACATGACTAAATCTACTGACTCCATATATGAGTCTTACTCTTATGTTTTGGATGGTTTGAATTCTTTTTAATATAACTTCTCCTATACCTGCAAGTACTGAATTACAATAGTCAGCCTGGTTAAATACAAATCTATGGATTAGACAGTGAGCTTTCTTCTTCTCTAATACTGATCTTATTGAATGAATCTTCCTAAATAGAAGAAAGAAGAGCCTTTTCTCATTGAAAAGAAGATGTGAACTGACTTTTACTCCTGATGCCTTTACCATATCTTTGCACAGTCTGAATACTGAGTGCAACTGAGGGATATTTCATGGCTAAACCTTACAGTAGTCTGAATGCCCTCAAGCCAACCAGTAGCTATTTCTAAACAATTTGTTAATAATTTCAAGTTTGTTAAAGATGTATTAGTGCTAAAAAGAGCTGTATGTCATTTACATAAGAAAAGATTACAATGCCAAAGCCCTGCAAAGGAGTACATAGAGATTGAATAGAGTGAAAAATGGAGCCTGAGGCACTCAATGTGACATCATATTCACAATGCGGATGATGAATTCCAGGCTACTTGAATAAATCTTGTCACGCCACCACCACTCGCCTCTAGCTTAGAGGGGCGTGGTTATTAGAGGAACTTTCTGCTATCTGCTTGTTCAGCTTTTTTCAAACTTATTTTCCCGCAGTGCCCTCTGGGAAATGTAGTCCTTGTTTAGCTGTATGGGTGCATCAGGCAGAAAGTTGTAGTTAGGCTCAAAGAGGTAAGGCAAATGACAGAAATTTATTTTGTACACAATGGTTCATTCATACCACATACAGGATTAGTTGTTCAGCACTCTGTGAAGTAGAGCATTGTCCAAAAACAAACCCAAACACAAAAATGCTGTTTAAAGGTTCTCTATAGTTCAGGATACACAGTCTTTCCCAGCAAGGATATTGCATTCCCTTTTTAGCCTTGCTGGCTAAAGCACAAAAACAAAATCACATTTAATGTCTGTGGTAGTTTAGCTTCTATTCAGCTTCAACCTTTCTTGGTTACCTTCCAAGTAACAAATATAATCCAGGGGCAAAAGAAAGCTTTGTTATAATAGCTACTTTAGCTTACCCCAGTGTCCTCATTCCAGCAGCAGGTGATTAACAAGCTTATCACTGTTCCAGGCTTGCTCCTTAGTCCTCGTAAACCTCTCCTTTGCAAACACGTGGGAATCACGGTCACCCTGCTTGTGGACTTTGGGTACCATTTTCCTGGAAGAGTTTCTTTCAGGACTGGCTTGCTTTCTCTACATTGCCAGGTTTAAAGCTTGGCAAAAAGAGCAGTCCATGGGAGTGTCCTCATCATTCAGCTTTACCTCGGGCTCTTCCAGCTGCATAGGTTCTGACTCCCTGTCCTGCTCACAGTGCTCAGCTAACAGCCTCCCGGGGAATCTTGGAGTCTCTCTTATTCCTGGCTCCAAGCTCTCCTGCAGACGTGCTATATGCCAATTAGCACTCTCTCCTCCTGGAAGCTCAGTTCCTCTGCTCTGCTCAGCACCAGTTAAGCTTCTCTTGCTTGTAAGCTCTTTGCTCGTGACAGTCTGGCTTCCTGATTCTCTTCCCCCTCTCTCACACTCTGGCCTAGGTTTATACTTCCAGGGCTCTAGCTCCAACTCCTCCCTACTCAGGTGATGGCAATCAGCCTGACTTCGGGCACCTGAGTGCTTGGAGCATTCACTGCCTAAGGGGTTCTGGGCCCTGTATCCTCTCCCCTTCCTTCCACTAGGGGGAGCATGAAATGTGGGCCACGTAGAAGTTTTCTAATTCCTGGAGGTGTTTATGGCTTTCCTACCCTGACTTGGTAAAAGGGGGCCCTTTACTAGGGTGAATTCCCTGTCTCTTTGTCCTCCCCCGGACTCTGGATAGGCCTCCTTGCCACAATCTGCACACTAAGACTTACCTAAACTAGCCCAGATTAGATCTCCCAACCACGATAACAGCATTTGATCTAGCAGACCAAATGCAATGGTGCTATCGCTTTGATTGAAGGATAAGGCGGTATACAAAACTGTCTAAATAAATAAATAAAAAATCAAATGAAATCATGGTATTATCTTTACCTGTGTCATCATTAAGTCTAATTTTGTTGACCGTGCTATTAGCTATTCTGAAACCTGATAGGTAAGGGTGTATAGCATTTGTTGTGTCAAAGAAAACTACCAATTGCTTGTGGACAACCTTTTTGACCACCTTTGAAGCAAATGAAAGATTTGAAACAGGTTGGTATCTTCAATGAAATGGGGTCCAAATTTCTCTTTTTCGGCAGGCACCTAATAGATGCTTTATCCATGTTGCTGGAAAGATCTCTTCTGAAAGATTCCTTTACCATGGAGTGGACAAATAGTAATAGTCCTAGCTGTGGATGGGATACATCCGAAAATATTGAATTAACTTGGGGACGTCTTAGCGCTGCCACTGACTGACCTTTTCAATGCTTCTTTAGAGTTTGGAGTGGACCCAGAGGACTGGAGAAAGGCACATGTGGTCCCTTTGCATAAAAGTGGAAGTAAGGATGAGGTTGAAAACTACAAGCTGGTTAGTCTAACCTCTGTGGTGAGTAAATTATTGGAAATGCTGCTAAAAGGGAGGATAGTGAGGTTTCTGGAGTCCAATTGATTGCACAATCCAAGGCAGCATGGTTTACAAGAGACAGGTCTTGTCAGACAAATATGATTGATTTCTTTGACTGAATGATAAAGGAATTGAACTGAAGGGAGAGCCATAGATGTGGTGTACTTAGATTTCAGTAAAGCCTTTGACACCATTCCACACAGGCGACTTATAAACAAACTGAGCACCCTAGGGATGGACCTAAAAGTTACTGCTTGGGTTAGAAATTGGTTGAGTGGGAGGTGACAAAGAGTATAGGTAAATGGAGCTCACTCTGAGCAAAAGGAGGTTACCAGTGGTGTCCCACAGGGATCTGTCCTTGGTCTGATTCTTTTTAACATCTTTGTTAGTGATATTATGGAAGGGCTGTCAAATAAGTTTTGCTCCTTTGCAGATGATACCAAAATCTGCAATAGAGTAGACAACATGAGGAGGGATCTAACTAAGCTTGAAGAATCGTCAAGAATTTGGCAGCTGAGATTTAATGCTAAAAAATGCAGGGTCATGCATTTTGGACTGCAAAAATCCAAGGGAGCATACAGTGTAGGGAACGAAGTACTTCTGTCCATGAAAGAAGAGCAGGACATTGGTGTGATTGTTTCTGATGATCTTAAGGTGGCTAGACAGGTAGAAAAGGTGACGGTGAAAGCCAGAAGGATGCTTGAGTGCATAGGGAAAGGAATGGCCAACAGAAAAAAAAATTGATAGTGCCTCTGTATAAGTCTCTGGTGCGACCTCTTTTAGAGTATTGTGTGCAATTCTGGAGACCACACCTTCAAAATGACATAAATAGGATGGAATTGGTGCAGAGGGTAGCTACTAAAATGGTTAGTGATCTTTGTTATAAAGCATATTTTGGACAGACTTAAGGATCTTAATATGTATACGCAAGAGGAAAGGCAGGATACAGGAAATATGATAGAGACGTTTTAATAGCTCTGTAGCATAAATGCACAAGAGGAGAGCTTCTTTCAATTGAAAGCAAGCTCTGCAACGAAGGGACATAGTATTAGGGTGAAAGGGGATAGACTCAGAAGTAATATGCAGAAATATTTCTTTACGGAAAGAGTAGTAGATGCGTGGAATAGTCTCCCAGTGGAGATGATAGAGAAAAAAGCATGGACAAACATGGAAGATCTCTAAAGGAAAAGAAGGGACTTTAGTATCTGATATGGAAGGACAGACTAGAAAGGCCATGTGATCTTGTTCTGCCATCATGTTTCTATGTGCATAAGAGGACAGGGTTCTGAGAAGAAGAGGCTGACTCTAAACATTGCCGCACAAGAAGGAATATTGAAAAACTGTCAGGATGCATTAGATAGTTGAGCCTATTTAATAAAACCACAGATAAATCACAATTTGGTGCATTAGAAGTGGAAACTAAAGACTGCTGAGAAGAAGAGGATGCAGATGATCTCTTTCTAATTGTCATGACTTTATTTTTTTAAAAAAGTCCACAAACTGTTCTTCCATCAAAGATGTTTCTGCCTTATTTTGTAAAGCCTTGTACAAATTTGTAATAACCCAAAATCATTGTTTCTAGCAATTCTCACAGGCATGGATAAGTCTTGAATAATAAAATCTGGTAGCTTTACGAATTTCATTTTTAAAGTAACAATGCCATTCTTTACAGATTAAGCAATCTTACTGAAGCTTGTTTTTCCTCCATCTTCTTTCTGCCTGTATGGACTCTCTCTTTAACAGGGACAGCCCAGAATGCTACCAGGGTTGTGAAGGGCGAGGCCTTCTATAAATGAGTCATAGAATTTAGGCTTGTTTATTTTAGTTCAGCTTATTCAGCTTAATAATTTACTTACTTTCAAAACAGAATCACAAAGCAAAGTACAAAAAAATTTAAAAGCAGCTTTAATAGAATAGAATCCATATAGGCATATCACAAATAATTATTTATCAACTTTTTTCCCTAAAATCCAGATAATTCAGCTCGAAGCCTCAAAAGCAATTTATTCCATAGATATGGTCCATGATATGTAAAAGCTTCTACATGAGTGTGCTGGAGTCGGATGACAGATTAAGTTGGAAAATTTAAGTAACCCTGTTGTGAAGAAAGCAACTGTCTCCCTGGAATAATTTGACACTAAAGTTATTAAATATTGGGGGCCCAAATTATAAATTCCTGTGAACATTGAACAAAGGCAGATTCTAATATGCTATGCTAGGATGTTGCTTGCTCTTCTAACAAGACCTTGTCAAAATTTGGGGCAACGATCCTAAATAAGACTAGGACATGATCTGTCCAAGACCAAGGAAGATTAGTAAAATGTGAGAATTTCTAGGGAGACTATAGTGGAAGTAAAACCAGATCAATAGTGTGTCCTGCCTCATATGCAGGGAAGTGAGAAATTCTGTCTCAGCAGCATTTAGAGGACTGACACCATGGATATTTAGGTCTCCAATACTAGCAATTTTTCCATAGAGCAGAACACATCCACAACAGGGGACTGAAGTTCGTCAAACTTTCAGCACTTGTCAGGGGAGGGATGAGGGGATAGATCTGGGGCCAGACCAGGAATTATCCCTGGCTGTTCTGTTAATCTATCTTAATTGACAGAGGTTTTGAAAAGTGGGGACATCTTACTGGTATTACCAGGGCTGGCCCAAGGGTTTCTGCTGCCTTAGACAGAAACCCTGGTCTAGCCACCCCGCCCCCACTGCCGCTGATTCCATTTCTGGATGGGGAGGTGGGCAGCGGCAGCATCAATATTTCAAAAGGCGGTGGCACACATGGCCTGCTGCGGGCAAGAAAGCGTATACCAGAATCAAACTACTTACCCTCACACATAAGTGCATTCACTCTGCTGCTCCTCTTTACCTCTCATCTCCTCTCCCCTCTCTCCCCACACCCCCTCCCATAATCTTTGTTCATCTTCTCTCCATGCCACATTCTACTTCTGCTAACTCTCACCTTCGCTCCTTTGACCTTGCTGCCCCTTTTGCTTGGAATAACCTACCCCTTTCCCTGCGTCAAATCCCTTCCCTCACCCTCTTCAGGTCTAGGCTCAAGACGAACCTCTTTGAGACCACCTTTGGCTCATAATCCCCATCCTTATGTTTCAGGTCCTTATTGCCTCTTTTGTCCCTCTCGTACTACTTTATGTCCATCCTTTTAGATTGTAAGCTTGATGAGTAGGGACTGTCTTTTCTCTATCTGTACAGTGCTTTATAAATTCTCATTAATAATAATTATTTTAATGAATGTTTAAAGATGCAAGGTTTTGGGACTGCTAAGGCACAGCTCACCTCAACTTTATCATGACTTGGCACTGTGACTCTGTGAAGATATTTAAAAAAAAATCATAAAACATGTATTGTGCTAAAAAAAATTATAAGATGAAAGAATTCAGGTGTGCTAGCCTTGGTCACAAAAAATACACTATGCACTTCATTTTCTGACCAGATAAAACACATATTTGCCAGAGGACTGTCGGCTATTAGGGGATTTCTAATATTTTGTTTTGATAGATCAATTTGATGTCAATAGTAAACGCTCATCTTTATGATTAACACTTTCTTTAACCCTTTGGTTGCTAAGTTAAAAAATATCGAAACAATTTCTGAATAGGTTTGAATGAACTAAAGGGTGAATGGATCAACTTTCTATTGAAGAAGTATTTATTTATTTTACTTTCTTTTACAGCTGCAACACTGGATGGCAATATGACACATGGCAATTTGAAAGGGGAAAAAACATCAAAGTTTTATTGCCATGAAGGTTCCACTTCAAGGCTGTGTTTGGATATGACTGAATCAGAGCTCTTCTTTGATGCCCTTGTGGGGAGAAGACAAATCTTCTGCTATCCTTTTTCAATACCTCTATTTTTTTTACTTGCCTTAAGATGAACTAATTTGAATTGTTTTTATTTTTCCTTACAGTTCTCAGTGTTATGAGATCCATTCTTGAGATAACTGGTGTGCTTTGGTGCATGTGGAAATGGGAGAGAGTGAATGTGGTTATCTTAATCCACTATGGCAAACATGCAGCTCACTTCACTCCTTTCTTTAAATGTTTTCCCCACACCCTTCACTACAAAGTATCCTTAGCACCTGTGTTTAGTGTAGCTGTGTACTTCCTGACTAGTCTTAGAGGAGATATTCATATCTCTGCTCTAAGAAGCAAGAATAACTGTACCACGCCTGTCCTCTAAAATACTGCTTCACATTTTTCCCATTCTTCAGAAAGAAATAACAAAGACTTACAGAATTTATGAGCTGGAGTTTGTCATTAGTTTCTTTGGATGTAGATTGTCCTTGTATTTGGTCATTTTATCCCCATGCCATGCATTTCTACACCTATAGGCATAATATTAGGAGGTATAATGGAGGAACAAACTAAGGATGAAGTTAGCAAGCCAGTGACATTACCACTCATCATGAATACCCCTCAGCATGTCCTCCTGCCTTTAAATTGTCTATAGAAAAACACAAGAAAAAGTCCTTCTGTGAAATAAAGAAACTCCTGATCAGTTTCAACTACCCAGTTAAACTTCTCATTTTTTGATAGCATAAGTCTAGCAAATCCATTTAGGAATGAAGTAAGGATGTACAGAGATTTTTTGGATCAGTTTTCAGTCATTTGGTCTGGTTCATTCCCAGGCTCCGAAACTCATTGGATGATGTAGTTCGTTTAAATCCATTAAAGTCAATGGGAAAAGCACTGCTTAAATGCTGCTTCTCCTACTGAGTTTAATGATTTAAGTTTAATGTATGCAAATAAAACATACTCTAAAATTTAGCTACAGATGTGAATTAGCTACTAGTTCATTTGATTCCACAAGTAAGTTTTGCAAAAGTTGTATTTACATTTCTAGGACTAGGATCTTTGCATGACCCCCTACTGCACGGAAGCAAATAAAATGAACAAAAAGAATCTCCATTTTGTTTGGTGGCAGCAAGCTTTAAAGGGTCCACTAGTACTGAATCAGAAGTCTGCTGGAGCTCTCTATCATGGGGACCTCAGGTCCCCAGCAAGCTTCGGGCTCCCAACCCTATGGGGGGGGGGGGGCAAAAATGTTGAAAAAGGTGTGACCCCTAAAGTTTCTTCCAATCGAGGGAGGCCTCAAATCCTTAGTGGCTGATGTCCCTCAACCTTAGCTCCAGGCTTGACCCTGTCTTAATAGACTCCTTCCTCTATTTAAACAATAAACCCCTGGATCTTGGGACTCCTATCTAATCCATTCCAATCCTCCAAACCCTCATTTCCCACTTGCTCTTGCCCCATGGTCCTATTTTGATTATGACTTCTTCTTACCTCTAGAAGTAGTATAGGAATTCTACCACTAGGAGTCATGAAATGTTATAATCAGAAATGGCTTCCATGAGGAAGAAGATAGTTGTAATTGCTTCTGCCCTTGAATGACTAGGACCTAGGGCATGAGTTGGGGATTAAGGGGTGAGCAGTTGAGAGGATGGAATGGGGGAAGCGGGGTGGCCTGGGTGTTCAGTATTATTTTTAAAGAGAAGTGGGGCCGAAAGGGAGCAGGGCTTTGATGGAGTATGTTTTGCTGTTTTATAGCCTGGATCAATGTTGGAGCTGGAGTGGGAAAGAGATTAGGAGCACTGACATAGAAACATGATGACAGAAAAAGACCACATGGCCTCTCTAGTCTGTCCTTCCATAACAACAACTACAACAGTCCCCTTTTTACCTTGAGGTCTTGAGGAGCCACTGGATCATCTGCTATTGAAGGGCTGCCCAATGGAGTTCTTTAAAGTTTACCACTGCCACTCAAAATAGGGGCAATTTCTTTCATGTTACCTGGGTTTCTGTAGCTGGGAACGCATGAAGTCTCCACCTGGCAACACAAGTAAAAACAATAACATGAGATGAATGGGAATAAATGCCCATTTTTTTTGTTTGAAATTAATTAAACTGAAAATGGCTCATTTGTCACGGTTTTCAAAACAAATACATATCCCTAGAGTCAGATATCTACAGAGGTTGGGACAGAATCTTACTATCAACCCTGCACCTCCATTTCTGCAACATACACTTTCCTTCCATATAAATTCCTTTAATAATGAATGCACAGCAGAACTGTGAATTTTTACCATACAAAGAAATGTTTTCAAATTCTTTTGTTACCTCAGTAACAACAACACAAATTCCATGCACTGTTTAGACACTTTGCTAAGTAATACAAAACCCTGAAAAATAGACACTCGGAACCGATATTGCAAACCTTTTATGCTATAACAGCACTAACTCCAAGAACTCAAATAGTAACAAATATTGTTCCAGGTCCTCAAATGCCAACAGCCTTCCAGGTGGGAAAACAGAACAAACCAGACAACTACCTCTCTTCATAAAAATTAAACACTAATAAAATATCATACTACTGTCATATACACCAAACACAGGCCTCTGGCCCCCTAATATAGGGAACACAAAATAGAAATACAAACCTGCAGACAAAAACTGAAATGGAAATCCTAAGAAGACAGACACTGCAAGTAGCGCAACACTGGAGAAAGAGAAACAGCAATGCATTTCCTCCTGTACTAAGCAAAATAGATAAAATATAAAAAGTGCATATTTCCAAGCCTGACATATTTCAATTACTAAAAACCAAAATAAAATGTTTCTAGTTTTTGGAAACTTTTTCTAATCACTTTGGTCCTAGAGTCTCTATTTTACGTTCCTGTTAGTCTTCGAAGTTCTTTTTCAAGATCACTATTTTACATTTCTTCTTCCCTTTCTTCCTTACATCTCTCTGACACTGATCTTTCCTTTTCCTCTACTTCTCTATTCTCTGCCTATCTAGTCACTCTTTCTTAAATTTCACCTCTCCTTTACTTTATTAAAAATGTATATCATGTCTCCCCATACCTTAGAATGGCCAAGGTATGGGTACTTCCGCCCCCGCCCTTTCAGTTCTTAGTGATCCTCTTTTCACCTCTCATTTATCTACCACCTTTCTCTTCCCACTCTTCCTCCTCTCCAACCCTGCCATTCCTTTTCTCTTGCATTCCTTTCAGTTTCCTATTTGCCTTCTGTCTTTCCCCACCCCATACTGCCCCATTTTCACCTTCTATACTCATACCCTACCTCAGCCTGCATATATTTTCCTCAGTTTCTTGTCACTTCAGTAGTTCCAGCTTGTTTGCTGTCACTCATCTCTCCCGCAACTTCTATTCCCTAATCTTCTCTCTCTTAACTTCTAGCACACCTTCTATTCCCCCTCTTTCACCTCCTCCCTATCTCCTCCATTTCTAGACTCTCTCTTAACCCATCCACAGCCTCCATCCATTTCTATGGTTCTTTAGCCCTTCCACTCATAACATCTCTCCCCACCCTGCATTGCACCCACAGTAAAATTAATATATCCTCATTCATACCTCTTCGCCCAATCACTTAGTCTCAACCCATCTCCCAACTGCTCAAATTCTTGCTCAGACTCTCGGTCCCTTCTCTTTTCTCAGTGCTTGAGTCTCCAATCTCCCTTCACCCAATCACAGGCTCCCTATCAAATCCCTGAGTTCTCACTCACTCTCCCACCCAGTTCTTGAGACCCAACTTTCTCACTCATTCTCCAGGTCTCCATTCTCCCACTCTGTCCCTACCCAATCTGATCCCATGCACATCTGCTTTCCCACCATCACCAAGTCCCTCCCGATTCCCAAACCTTTGATGAAAAGTGTCACATTGGACATTTCAAAGAACAAGAGGGCTCTAAGAATTTTCTGATGAGTGAGGGCAATGGGACTGGAAGGTCCATGATAATCTGAAATGATGAGGAACTGCCTTGACCTGGTGAAAGGTGGTATATAAATATAGCTAAATAAATGAGGAAGGGAAAATGTAGGGTGCAGGATTCCTAGAGATGTGAGAGATAGGCTGATAGTAATTATATATATGTTAGAAGATGCTAACTTGTCACATCCCTAGGAACCTTGCCTCTTTCCTTTCCCCCTTCTAAAACATCTATCTACTGCCTCCTCCCATCATACAACTCCTGCCTCTCTCCATCCTTCACTTGTATCCACTCACACAGGATCACATTTGGCCACTGCCTTCCACTCTGACACCGAGTACTGGTACACAGCAACAGAGACTGTAGACCATCTTTCAGGTTGCTGGAGCCATACAAACTGATCTCCAGCCCTGTTCCCAAACTCTCTAATTGTTGATGCTGTGTTGAGCAAAATATTGGTCGAGCCATGGCCCAGTATCCTATCCCATTCCACTACCTATGCACATTCAAAACTTGTAGTTAGTGTTTCCAATTCCTTCTGGCTGATCTGTCAATGCATGAGACCAACAGTAGGAGAGGAACGTGCTCCTGGTGTGCCAACACTCAGTGGCAGAGTTTGCAGCAGCAGCTGAATGTACTTATGCCACATCAGATATCTATGACATCAAACCACTCACAGGCATAAGTCACTCCCTTGGCCACTCTATTGAGCTCCTCACTCCTAGAGAGAGATTTACTCATGGTCAAATCCAACAGTTAAAATCCTTCCCCCCACACACATCAAAGAAGCAGCATCAAAGTTTCTAATGATTCAAGGCTGCATGCTAGGAATCAAAAAATTTATAATTAGGAATATTGGGGCCATACATATTCCAAAGATTATATTTTCACTATACAATTTACTTTCCAGTATAACAAAGTGACCCAATAGGTCTGCTGTAACTTTAAGCATTCAAAATGTATCCCCTTTTGAACAAGAATAACAAACCTCATTGTTTCGGTTCCAGATGCCCTAGACATTTGACCCACCCACCAACGCTACAAATTAGCATGGTCACTGTCATCCATATTTGGTTCTTTCAGCGTGACCATATTAGCTTTTTGATATCACAGTGCCTTTAGGATGTTATGATGCTTTTTGGTGAGCTCAGCCCACAGACATTACATGATACACCCCTTACTTTAGCCACCCTTCCCTTTGCAAACATGCAAATCTCCGCAACTCCAACTATTTCTTCAGCTAGAACAGAGATTCCCCCCAACCTAAGATCCTCACGTCTACCCAACCTAGGATTCTCACGTCTACCCTCTGTACACACACAACTCTGCATACATTTGAATCCCTCCATCCCTTCTCAAATTCCCTCATCATTCTCATTGTCCCAGTCCCCAAAACTCCAGCATCTCCATCCAACAGGTCACCAATGGAATACTCAAAGCTTAAATCCCCACTATACACACTGACACCTCCCTTGAACCTACTATACTGAAGTTCCTTCAGCATAGAAACAAAGGCCACATGGTCTTTATCTCCCTTTGATTTCTATCTAGCCTGCCCATCCATGAGAACTATTAAGTTCTAAAATACTTTCTCTCCCTCAGAGATCCTCTAATTGTCCCTTGCATCCACCACCCCGTCATAGCCCACAACTACACTCATAGCCCTTTACAGTCAACTGACATACAGAAAGGGAGTCATTCTTAACTCCATTTATTGGGTCTGGACATCTGTTCTGCTAAAGGTCCGGGCAGCCTGCCGGGGACAGAGCTCCATGTATGAACAGACAAATTACACAGGGAGCTCTGTTCATGGGAGGGAGAGGACAGTACAGAGGCAGAGTGAGGTCGGGTGGTGGGTGGAAAGTGACCCTGGATGTACAGGGCCAATTCTGAGGTCGGCCATGTATGTCTTGGGTCAGCCACGGAGACAGGGCACTTATTTCACCTCGGAGGTGGAAGAAGTCTTCCTGGATGTTTGTGGACTTTGGCACCAGGCAGAGACGGAAGGTGAAAGAGTGCAGGGGATCTCCACAGCCCCAATCTGGCCATGGGAGACCAAATCAGGGGTTGAGCTGTAGGGAAAGGATGATGTTGCAGTCGGCTGGGGATTGCGGCTCCTGAATGGAGTTGTGGTGCCATGGCTACCAGATGCCATGACACTGCGGCTCCATTTAGGAATCTGGCTGAGTTATCTTTATTTTTATTTCCAAACTTGATTAACTGCCCAGGCCGGGCATCAGGACAGTGTACAATAGAACAAATAATGGGCTGGGCATGCGGCCAATCAGAATCGGGGCCCAGCCTGCACGTCCAGGCCATAGACCCAATTCTGATCTCACAGACACTGCTTGTTAGCATAGGTCTGGTGCCCCCCTGCATTATCTTTTATGGCTTGAACACATGATGAACTACCACATTTGAGTAAACATATCCCTAAGAGTCATATATTCTAAGACTGCAGAAATGCTCTCTTTATTCTAATGGCATCCATGGGAAATATGCAGATTCAGTTCCAATGACATCATTCAGCTGCAAAGGCTAGATGACATCATCAAAAAACCCAAAGAAAGGCATTTTTCTGAGGTTTTTGGTTATCACCATATACCCCAAATTTTATTTATTTGTTTGTTTGTTACTGAGACTCTATATTCTACTTATGAACCACAAAGACCCTAAAGCAGCTTACATTTAAAAATAACATAGAAAATCATAAAAACAATGTATAATGTACACAATGTGAAATCTTCCCCTCCCCCTACCAACCCACCCCTCAATAAACCTTCAAATCACTCCCAAAAGCCTCATGAAACAGCCATGCTTTTATCTCCTTATCGGGGGAGGTAATCAGGGTTTTCATCAGAACCCTTAATTGTAATTTTCATGCATCTTTATTCTTGGAAGTTGACCAACACTTGACAAGGAAAAGCCCTAACATTAACAAAATTGTTTAGGAGGCAATAAAAATGAACCTATCTGTACCAAGGTTTATTAAGCACTTGCATGGAAAATGACGGAAAAAGGTTCCCCAACAGCTAAGTAACAGGAATTAAAATGGGCAAACTAGATGGGCCTTATGGTCCATATTTACTATCATATTCTGATCCCTATTTATTAAACTGCACAAAGGTTTTGCTCCTTACACACATTAATTGCAAATATTAAGGCGTGTTACATGCATAGTATTTGTGATAACTGTTGAGAGCATTTCAGTAGTAACTCAAGGCACATTACATTCAGGTACTGTTACAGTAGCTATTTTCCTCCTGTGTATTCTTTAATGTCCTACTGGACATTCTTTAATTTATTCACATTGTATATAAATAGAGGTAGTGTCAGTGACTGTGCCTTAAGATACATGCTTGCAGGTGTAAATTATGTGCATAAAACAAGCGCTCACTAGGCAAGAGTTCATAAAACTACCATTCACAAGGGTATTTTATATGGTGCATCTAGTTAAAGGATTACTTAAAGCACATATGTTAAGTCTATATTAACAAAACAAGCAGGCGCCTACTTGTCAATGCTAGTGTTTGTAAGTGGCAGAAATCACACCTTAAGTTAAGGTGCAAATATTTACACCAGCCCTAGAGATGATGTAAATGCCTGTGCCTAGATTTTTCAAGAGACCATGCAAATTATAGTATTGTATAATTTACATGAATACTTGTGTGTTTCGCCCATGCTTTACCCAAACTCTGCCCAAGGAGACACCCACTAGCACAGTATATGCCCTCATACAATTTGCATACTTTTAAGTTAGTCATTATTTTATAAGATGCCATTAATGTGCATAGGTATTGTCACCACTCACCCTCCCAGAGGCATTTAGCATGGGCAAGGCAAGTGGGTAGTTGTGTTTCTTAGAATGTGAACTTTAAATGGAGGTTTGGAAAGGCCTCCTGGGTAATGTAGTCCTACAGTAATAAGAATGAGTCCAAGTTGTGCACGAGTGGTTCAGGTTAAATTAGGATTTATTGCCCCTCCCGGGGTTGGATGTTGATGACCATGAACAAAGAATATATTTACAAAGAAACCATACTCCTGATGTGAACAAAAATAGGCAACTTAAATAATGCTTATCTTCAGCTGTTACGGAATCAAAAAGAATAAAACAGTTTCCCTCCAAAATACTTCTTTTGGCTGTTTTTCTTCCTTCAGCAAAATCCAGTATTATTAACAAGGGGACTGCACATTGTCTGCCACCATATAAGAGCAGTCCATAAACACTTCGGACTCAGGGGGTTGATAAGGGTCCCACTGCATAAGATCACCTCCTTCCTTAAGGTCCCTTAGAGAGGGTTCTTCTGCCTGCCATGCAAACCTCTCCGTTCCAATTACAGGGTTCCCTTCCCCCAACCTGCTCTGTGAGTCTGGGTGTTTGGCTTCCTGTGCACACAGCCCTCTGTAATTAAAAGGATACACGTTTCCCTCTTCTGTTTGGCTACAGGGAATTCTGTGTCTGCCTTTAGAATTGCTTTCTCCCAGGAATCTCCCTTGGCTACAAAAAGGTTGGTAAAACTTTTCTCTCCCCTTTGATAAAAGCTTGGTATCAGGGAAATAAGCTTTACCTGCAGGCTGTCTGTTGTGAGCACAGCGTGGTTGTCTTTTCTGGTTCCCAGAATAAACGTCTCTGCTTTTTGGATAGTAAAAATCCCCAGTGCTTTTTGTAGTTGAGCACTGCTCCCTGGGAACTGGACTTGAATGTCTTCCCCAGCTCTCTTCCTCTGAGAAGTTCCTCCGAGTGGAATTGGGATTTCTTTCCCTTTTCCCTTCTCTCAGCCACAGACCTTGGCTGCCCTCGGAGTATCTATCTTTCTCTGGTTTTCTCCTTCTTTCAGCTTTCTCCATGCTTGCTGTGCTGCCTTTTCCTTCTGTCTCCGTATCTGAGACTATGTCTGTGACTTTCTCCTTCTCCTTCTCTTTTTCTGTCCTATCTTTAACTAAAGGCTTTTTATCTAAGTTTCTTTCTCCGTTGTGCTGAGCCACACCTCCCACCAGGTGTTCCCACTTCCCTGATGAGGCAGGAGCTAGCTCAGGGGATGGGCGTTCCCTAACACTCTGTGACGTTCTTTGTTTAGGGTTTCCATGCCAACCCTCCATGCTTGTTTCAGCATTGACAGTTCTGGTTTCACTTTGTAGTGAATCCTCTGTCTCCATCGGTTCTGAACCGTGCACTTCACGACAGTATCCAGATTCCGATAATGAGCAAAATAATCCCAGTTGGGTGTGTACGCTGCATCTAGAAGTACATGCACCTGTATAAAATTGCCTCTAACTGCTTAACACAGCTGTTAGCATGTCCTAACATTAACAAACTGCATAAACACTAACTGGAGATGTACCTTCATTTGCATACATTCGGTTCATCTGAGTGCCTACAAATTTAAATTGTGCACAAATTATTTGTATGTGCACACACTGACGAATTAACATGAGTACAATTATGCGCATTTATAAAAGCTGTAACATACATATAATATGCATCTAAAGTACGAACACGTAAAAAGCATAAAAAACAGGAAAACATTGTTTTAAATTACCATGAACATAACCTTTTAGTGGCTAGAAACACCCCTAATGTTATTAACATGCAATATTTCCAGCGTTAAATATCTAATACAACATAGTAATAGGAGGGGAGCCTCTATGTTCCTTTGTTAAGAGAGTTACCTTTTGCTATTATGTACCGGTGGCAAATGGGTCAGTTTTACTGTTTTAATTTTTGAGATGAAAAGGTTTATAAATCTCTAGTTCAAAGGCCACCAAATAATAAGATCCTTTCTGTGCAGACCTTATCTGCTTTGGGGGGTTGATAATAACATTTGTCTTAGTATTTCATTTATTGAAAATAGTGGAAATATTTCTTTAATAAATCTGATCCAAATTTTGCATCAGAGCCAAACTAATTAAAATCTTGAATAATCAGATCCAGGATTTTGGATTGATTTTGACTTCCGTGCTTTGGGGCATGTTTTCTAAACAACGTTAGCCATTAATGCGGCAGATAGCACTTGTCATGCGCGATGCATTAACAGCTAATGTGGGACACATGCAGATAGCACAGTGTTTTCCGACTATCTGCAGAATGCACGTTAGCTGTGTGCATGGGCAGGATGAGGGCGGACAGTGGGTATATCTGCACTGCGCGGTTACTGCACATGTTCACTGCGCGTGGCAATCATTAGATTTGCAGGTAGCATGGGTGCAACTAATGCCACCTCGATGGATGGCATTAGCTGTATCCTGCTTGCTGTCCGACCGTGTTGTCTGCATTTTTGTTGTGGTTTCTGCTGTGCACGCCCCTAAAACATACTACATGGCTTTTGCAGCTAACACAGTATTAACATGATGCAAAAATCTAAGGCAGTCTAGTAAACATGCCCCTTTTATTTTAATCCTACATTCTAGCTTTATAGTTTTTCATAACTATATGCAAAGTTGTTCTCTAGCATAATAAAAACTTATTTTGTTTTTTTAGATTGCCTTGGATAGACAAATTAATGATAGGTGTTTACTTTGGCTACAGCATTCTTTTTCATTTATTTAATGCCTTTTGTAAAAAGAACTATAAGAGTAGTTGCATGAGATAGACTTCTGTTGTGGATATATATCTTTCCATATTTTTTTCATTTTGCTTTGAAACTAACCATTTATATAGAAATATGACTGCAGATAAAGATCATACAGTCTATTCACTGTGCCCTTCCATAATGACTACTAACTTCTACAGTCCCTTTTTTTCAGAGATCTTCTGTGTTTATCCCATGCTTTCTTGAATTCAGATGCAGTCCTCGTCTCTACTATCTCCACTGGGAAACTATTCTTTGTATCTACCACTCTTTCCATAAAGAAATATTTACATGGATTACTCCTGAGTCTATCTCCTTTCAGCTTCATCCCATGCCCCTTTGTTGTAAAGCTTTCTCTCAATTGAAAGAGGCTCGCCTCCTATGCATTTATGCCATTATACTTCTTTATCATAGCTCCCCTCTCCTGCCTTTCCTTCAAAGTATACACAATGAGATATTTAAGCCTCTCACCGTATGCCTTATATATCTCAATATTCATACCATAATGACTGACGTTCACACTTTTGTATAATTGTGTCTTCAGTAGCATAAGGTCCCCCTGAATAAGAACATTAGAATTGTCATACTGGGTCAGACCAGTGGTCCATCAAACCCAATATACTGTTTCTAACTGTGGCCAATCCAGGTCAGAAGTACCTGTCAGGATTCCAAAAGGTAGCCAGATTTCCCCAAGTCCACTTTAATAATGGTTTATGAGCTTTTCCTCCAAGAACTTCTCTAAACCTTTTTAAAACCCAGCTACATTAACAGCTTTTGCAACAAGGAATTCTAGAGCTTAATAACTGATATATTCAGAGTACTGTAAATAGGAAACAAGGAAGAGTCTTCTTAATAATGTTGCTAAAATTTTGCAAAAACTCTCACAGGATTTAATGGACATTCTTGGATTCCCAAAATATTTCCAAATAATTCAAAATCCATTTTTGTGATGCCTATGAGAAATAGGGATATTGAATAATATTTGGAAAAAAATATGAAAGCAATGAGGGTTATTAGTAAAAAAAAAATAATGCAGAATTGTTGGGCTATTTATGAAACATTGCTATGATTTGGGGGTCAAACATAAAGTAGTATTTTCAATATAATCTACCATGAGAGATTGCTTCATGTTTTACACGTTTTGCATGAAAAATTCCACACAGGGCCTAGTAAAAAGCAGTAATTGTTGAACATCCTTTTCAGGGTCAGTAAATATATGGCATTATTCCCAAAGGCTACTTTAAAATTAGAAGTCATCTTGGATTGTAACCTAAGGGTCTGATATTCAAAAATACAAATGTGGTTGAGGGCTGATGCCAACCATACATGTTTTACAAAAAAAGTCCAAATATATTCACACCTTTATGTGTAGATCATGCCATTGCAGGCTATATTCATCAAACTTATGTTTATACTTAACGACAAATGTTATACTTAGAATAGAGGGTTATTCTGTCCCATGAATAGTGGGGATTGATGTCCCAATAGGGACGCTATTCGTGGCCCTCCTTACCAGCGTCTAGCTTCCCTGCCGGTTGTACAGGGAAGTTAGATGGGGACGGGGAGGGGGTGAATTGGGGGCGGAGTTAGTGTGGGCATGGGCAGTTGCCAGCCCTGGATATACAGGGCTAATTCTAATGCTGGCCCTGCACATCTGGGGCCAGGGACCTGTACCACCTCCAAGGTGGAATAACTTCCCTAGAAGTCAGGGATCAGTGGCCCGGGGAGCGGATGAGGCGGGGTGGGGGGGGGGGGCTGAGGACATTCCCCGCAGCACAACCCTGGCCTTAGGAGGCCAGATCAGAGGTTGGGCTGCGGGGAAATCGATGCCGGTGCCGGTGGCCAGGGATCGTAGCTCTTCAATGGAGCCATAGTGCCGCGGCTCCATTGAACTGCCCTGACTGAATTAGCTGGGCAGGGCCTGTACATGAAGGCAAGGTTGAATCACAGTCCCAGCCTGCATGTACAGGCCTGATCACGATTCTGATCCTGTGGGGCTAGACATGCCCCATGGAATCAGAATCCCGACACCCTCTGTACGTCCAGTTGAGACCAGGCATTCAGCGGGCATGTACATCTGAGACAGAATCGGTCTGATAGCAAAATTCAGTCATTCAGCATATAAATGATATGCATAAGGTAGGCCAATGAGATGGCAGGGCTAGTTTATGCAAATGAGCAGTGATGTTGTTGCCACTTATATGCATATTCAGTGGCACCCTTGAAATGTCTGGTGCTGCTGAATATAAAAGTAAGTGCTGGTGGCTGGTGCCAGCATTTAACTTGGTATAGCGTCTTTGCAATGCAGTATCAGTGTGAACGCCTTTGATAAAGTTCATGGGTGTGTGCTTCTGTCCACCATTCCGATGGTGCATTGCATGAGCAGGCACTTAATAACACCACTGAGTTAGCATTAGGTGGACCTATGCTAATGGCAACTGTCACAGTTAGCACATGCCGTAAGACCCGAACTAACTACAAAATGCCATCAACACACGCGTTAGGCCCCTATCCTGCCCTGTCTCCGTGCACTAACATGCTAACCAATTAGTATGGGGTCACTAGTGCAATGGCATGTGCTAAATGTTGACATGGAACAGTTAGTGCATGCTGAACCCCGCATTACCCAGTAGCACATAAATGTCCCTTTATACATTAGCAGGGCCGACCTAAGGGTTTCTGCTGCCCCAGGCAGACACTCTGGCCGGGCTACTCCCCTGTGCCACACTGTCCCCACTGAGCCATTCCATTGTCACCCGCTGCTGCCTACAATTCTGTCTTGAGTTAGAGGCGGGAGGCAGTATTTTAAAAGCAACGACTTTGTGCCACCACTTTGTTGCACAAAAGGCCTGCCGCTTCTGACCCCCCCTCCCCCGATAGTAAGTTGCATCGGAGTGGGATCAGAAGCAGCAGGTCAAGTGTGCTGAAGCACATGGCCTGCAGCAGGCAACAAAGCAGCAGCACAAAGCTGCCTACCCGGCTCGGCCTCCCTAGGAGGCTGCCTGCTCACCTTGTAGACGGGTCAGTCCTGTGCGTTAGGCAGGATGAATAATTATCAGGCCTTAAATCTCAATATTGATCTGAAAAAAGAACCAATAGGCTTTACAGGCAATTCCCAATATCTTCCCTTTTACTTCAGTGTCATTTCCCCATGTTTCATACTCTCCAAAGCAACCCAAATGCCAAGAAATTAAGAGCAGTCATGTGTATCTGCTTTCACTGTTTTATATATTCAGCATCAGCTTTCATGTCAATTCTTTCAGTTTATATATCCTAACTGACAGATGTTTTTATTTGCCTGGAAAAAAGCATATGGCCTCTTTGGGAGGATAGATATATGTATATATATGTGTGTGTGTGTGTGGGGGGGCAAGTGTGGGACTGTTTTGCGTGTGTGTATGTGTGTGCATTTGCCTAGGAGGCCAAGCAAATTAATCTACTCTAAATACAGATTTGAAATATGAGAAATGGCTACATTTCTTATAACAAGGTATGTATGACATACAGTATATAATCCTGTTAAATATACGCAAAGATGTTTATACAGTTGGTGAATGTAAAGTCTGTTTAAAAGTTTGTGTCCTCATATTACTGAATATCTTTGTGATCTGTGTAAATAAGAGCTGTTTTAAACTATATCAGAAATGTAACATATTACAACATGTACAATAAAACAAATTGTGTTTAAAATGGAAAAAATCTCAACAACAAAGTAAAAACATGTACATTGCAACAATAAAAGCTATAAACAACCTACACTGTCCTGGCATCCTATATGATTTCATATCATGTCAAGATGGGTGTGAAATATATAGTATACATTGGTTTGGGGGAAAATCTTATCTTTCTTGTTTTTCTAAATAACTATGATTCAGGAATTACAGTAAGGTATAAAATAAAATGGAGCACACAGGATGGACCATATTGGTCTTTCTCTGCTGTCGTTTACTATGTAACTATGTTGTTGGAGTCAAGGACAAAATATTCTTTATGGAATAGGATCTAATCATCATTCCCTTGTTTTTTTGTTTTCAACAAAATATGCAGGCTTCCTGTGGACCAGCATGTAGACCTTTGTTTTGAGAAATTCTAGCAGCAGGTGACTCAGGACATCTCTACATGTATTTATAGTACGGTGACCCATGCAGGCTAAAACATTTACAGAAGCTAGTTTGTCTAGGCTTAATTTCACAGTGCTTACTTCAGCAAATTCCTGTTTCTGTTTCGACTAACTTCAAACTTTTCTTTTATATACATCCCCAAATATTTATCTATCTATATATCTATGTCTGTAGCTACATCAATCTATAGTGATCATTTTAGAAGCCATAGTCATCCAAATCAGGAAGACGTCCCTGGAGCCATTTCATAAACGATGTCTAAAGACATCCCCAGCGTGGGGATGTTCAAGTACGGAGGGGGTGTGATGAATGCATGTCTGGGACAGGGCGGTGGACTTTAGACACCCCTGATCAATTTCAGAAACATCAGGGATACCTGTGACCTCGTCCACGTTTAGACCTGCTCAAGGCATGAATAGGCATTGGAAAAGTGCTCGCTTGGGCCATAAAACATCCAGAGGGTGTAGAGAAACTAGCACTCCACCAACCCCAGTACTCTCCACAGTCACAATTATTTTGGGGGGTAATTGGGAGACTTGTTTTGGACTACTGTTGAATCTCTGTTAGATGTCCCCAGTTTTGGATACTATTCTGTGGATGTCTATGTAGACGGCTCTGTCCACGTTGTGAAATCGTACCCGAACTTGGTTATGCCTGCTTTTTTTCTGACATGCTGGCCTGGATGTCTGAGACTGCACTTGGACATCATTTCTAAAATGCCCCTTTATTTGCCTATGTCTTTATTTGCCTATGGATACATAGAATATAATTATTCCGGTTTCACCCAATTACTGACAGCATTATTGTGGTAGATATAAATCTTGGAGGCATGTATGCTTTTGTGCAAAGTTTGTAGGTACTTTTTGCCTTAGAAATTTGCTCCAATTTTAAAAAAGAAAATAAATGTCTACTTTTCCTTTGAAACCTGCTATGAGTTCAAAATAGCCATGGCAGTTCATACCCGCTTTTTGTGGGGATAGCTTTTGCAAGAAAATAGTTGTATAGGCTTGAAAATGCTGTTTTTTTTTAAATCTCACCCTAAATACTCACTTTCAAGAACATTTCCTCTAAATGCTGCTAAAATTACATATGTGGACAAATGCACATACTTATAGTCATATTAAGGGAGGACAGTTCCCAAACAGCTAATATCTCTGGGGGAATTGCTATTTATGCACATGAATGACTTTGAAACTTATCCTTTCATGGTGGGCGCAAATACTCTCATGCTAGGAGGACCGATACCGCCTTAGTTTACTATCAGTCTTCTGATTTTTGGTTACAACTTCAGTTTGTACTATTAAACCCAGTGTAAGTGCACATACCCAAGTGGACTAACAACGGCATCTACGATTCTCTGGCTACTGCTGAAAACTCAAATGCAACACCTCTGATGAGGAAATTAAGTTTTTGGTTATAATCGAAAAACCCTGCAAACAGACCTGCCTCACTTGTGACTTCGTCATACTGCTACCTGCTGCTTGCACTGATAAAAAGCAATTTGATCAGTAGCTAGCTATCACAACCCCCTGCTCTCGCTGTCTATACCATCAGGCTGCTGTCAGCATTCTCCCCATCTTTACCCCCATTCTTATAAGAGCCAAAGCAGAAAAGGAGATTGCCAACAACAACATCATCTGCTGCTGCCACTACTGCCTGTAAGCCAGAGAGCTGTGAACTGAGTGGCCAACTCCTTCACCCGCTGTCACTGCCTTTGTAAATCTGCATGTAGCTCCCTCAGCAGGGCTCAGAGGAGATAAATGGACGGGAGTCGTTCTGGAGTTGTCTTTATAAAATAAACTTACAATAGGCATGCTTTGACTGGATTAATTTAGGGACCTATTACAAAATTACTCCCTTACAGTTTACATATAACTAGAATCAGAAGCCCTAATCTACTTGATACAAAAAAGCTTTCCAAACTTCTTGTAGTTTTAGCATATTTTCATTTAACATAGGAATCCCAAATTCAGTCTCAGGGCTGCAATTCTGTTGGGTTTTTAGGATTTCTACATTTAATATGCATGAAGTCGAGTCTCTTACATATTCATTGTGGAGATTGTGAAATTTTCATTTGCTGTAATTGCATGAGAACTCCTGATTTAACACTTTTATGCATTCTAGAAAAAGGGAGCTATATATACAAAAATTAAACCAGTCAATAATTAAACTCTGCTATCTGGTTATTTTTTTTTGCATGCCAGCTGTGATGCTAAATTTCTAGAGAGTGAATGGCACTGAATATACGTGGAAAGCAGTCAGCATGATAGCTATATGTATAGTGGTGATATTAAATGCACTATCCAGATAAATTTAGGACAGCTTTTTTGCTCCTCTAAATATATCCAGATAGTTATCGAGATATTGTACTGAATATTGCCACTCTCCCAATAACTTGGTGTTCCACCCATCTCTGTCCTAGTAGTATTTTGATAGTGCTGAGAAGGTCTGTAAGGAGTTTCAATGATACTGTCTATTCTACAGAAAATCCACAGATAACTGCTGTTATCGGGATAATTTCCTTTGCATATCAATACAAAACTCATATTTTCTTATGCAGTTTGAAGCTATTTTAGATCTAGTTCTTAATGGAACACAGGACCTAGTGTGACAGGTAACGGTGTTGGGGTCGGTGTTGGGGTCACAACAGCGATCATAGCATAATCACATTTGATTTCATAAATTGTGGGAGGATAACAAGGAAATCCACTGCATTAGCATTTAACTTTCAAAAAGGAGACTATGATAAAATGGGAAAAATGGTTAACAAAAAACTAAAAGGAGCAACTGCAAAGGTTAAGAATTTATATCAGGCATGGGCATTATTTAAATATACTGTCTTGGAAGCCCAGACCAGATGTATTCCATATTTTAAGAAAGATGGAAAGAAGGCCAAATGACTGCCAGCAGGGCTTAAAGGTGAGGTCAAAGAGGTTATTATAGCTAAGAGAAAATCCTTCAGAAAATGGAGAAAAAGAGCCAAATGATTAAAACAGGAAACAACATAAGTACTGACAAGTCAAATGCAAGGCACTAATAAAAGGCAGACAAAGAGAGAATTTAAAAAGAAGCTTGCTGTGGAAGCAAAAGCAAATAATAATAAAGACTTTTTCGAGTACATTTATAGCAAAACACCTCTGAGAGAGCCAGTAAAAGGGGCACTAAGAGAGGATAAGGCCATAGCAGAGAGTCTGAATGAATTCTTTGCTTCAGTCTTTACTGAAGAAGATGTAGGAAATATACCCATGCCAGAAATGATAGTCAAAGGTGATTTATCAGATAAATTCAGAAGATGTAATACTGCTATTTGATAAGTTAAAGAGCAGCAAATCACTCAGACCAGACGGCATACATCCCAGGGTACTGAAAGAACTGAAATATGAAATTGCAGGCCTACTTTTAGTAATATGTGAATATCCTTAAAATCATCTGTAGTACTTGAGAATTGGAGAATGGCCAGTATAATGCCAATTTTTAAAAAGTGTTCCAGGGGTGATCCAGGAAACTAGAGACTGGTGAGCTTGATATCTGTACCAGGCAAAATGATAGAAACCATTATAAGGTACAAAATGACTGAACATGGAGATACAGTAGTCATGGTTTAGTGGGACCAAGCCAACATGGATTTAGCCAAGGAAAGTCATGTCTCATTAATCTGTTATATTTTTTCAAAGGTATGAATAAACAGGTAGAGAAAGGTGAATCAGTTGATATAGTGTATCTGGATTTTCAGAAAGCCTTTGACAAGGTCCCTCGAGAGAATCTTGTGGAAATTAAAAAGTCATGGAATAGGAGGCAGTGTACTATTGTGGATTAGGAACTGGTTAAAAGAGAGACAACAAAAAGTAGGGCTACAGCAAATGGAGAATTTTCTCAATGGAAAAAGGTGAATAGTGGAATACCCCAGGGGGTATTCCACTATTCACCTGGGCCCGCTGCCTTTTAACATATTTATAAATGACCTGGAAATGGGAATAACGAGTGAGGTAATCAAATTTGCAGATGACAAAATTATTCAAAGTGGTTAAAACACAAGAGGAGTGTGAAATATTACAAGACGATCTTGAAAAGATAGGAGACTGGGCATCAAAATGGCAGTTGAAATTTAACGTGAACAAGTACAAAGTTATGCACTTAGGGAATAACAACCCAAACTACAGTTATACAATGCAAGGTTCCACATTAAGTATCACCACTCTGGAAAAGGATCTGGGCGTCATCGTGGATAGTACATTGAAACCCTCTGCCCAGTCTGCAGCGGCAGTCAAGAAAGCAAATAGAATGCTAGGAATCATCAGGAAAGGAATAGAAAAGAAAACCTAAGATGTTATATTGCGAGTGCACCTTGAATGCTGTGTGCAATTCTGGCCACCATACCTTAAAAAGGATATAGCAAAATTGGAAAAGGTACAGAGAACAGCAACCAAAATGGTAAAGGGGATGGAAGGATATCTCTATGAAGAAAGGGCTTAGAAAGTTAGGGCTCTTCAACTTGGTAAAGATACAGCTGAGGCAAGATTAGGTAGAGGTCTATAAAATAATGAATAGAGTTTGTTTACTCTTTCAGACAGCAGAAAGGCTAGAGGATATGTAATGAAGCTACAATATGGTACATTTAAGAGTAATTGGAGAAAATATTTTTTCACTTAGTGCATAATTAAACTCTGGAATTCATTACCAGAGGATGTAGTAAATGCTGTTAATGTAGTGTCACGTCCACTCCTTGGTATAGGCAGATGCCTAGTGGAAATGGACAGACCACATTTATATATCCTTATAAGTGCTGCGGGTCTTATGTTCCATGTAGTTGTGGTCAAGACGGAAACAGCCAAGGATTTTGGGGTAACAATAAGTTTTATTGTTGCACAGGTATTTTACTACTACCCCTATTGAACAGAAATAAAGGATTCTTCTCCAAACCGAAATAAAGTTAACTGATACAGCAAAGTCCATGTGTTATACATGCAGGCATGTCTGTTTCAAATTACTTTCTCAAACCTTCTTTCAGTTGCCACACATTAACTGCTTTTTCTTCCAGCAACAGTGCCTTCGTATAACAATCAATAAAACAGTAGCGTTCTCTTCCTTTACAGTTGCCAAACGGGCTAGGCTTTACACTTCTGGCAGCTCACAGCCTTCCCCAGTGTAAAATCCCACCAGCACAGTTTCAGGCTTCTTCCAGCACTTATATCATCAGCATAGACGTTTAACAGCTTTACTCTCTTTGACAATAAGCACAGTCTGTCTCCAAATCAGGACATTCACTTTCTACAGGGGCTTCCTCAGTTTGCATGGCTTCTCCCTCTGAGTCTGATATAACCTGCCTATTTACAGGGTTCTCCACAGAAGGCTTCCATTGCTCTAACAAGGTTTTAAGCTGTCTCCATCGGGACTCTTCCTTACTCTGAGGTATGGGGGAGGAACCAAGGATACCAGTCTCCTTTAACACTGATTTAAGGGTTTCAAAAGGGTTAACCTTTTTCCTAGCACGTCTTGCCTTCTCAGGTAGTGCTAAAGGCAACCACTTGTCCCCAGACTGCTTCACCTGGTCTCTTGCGGCATGCTTCTCAGCAGGGTCTGGCTCTGACTCCTGTCTCCCAAGCTTCCGGTCAGCTAATTGCTTTCTATCAGCTGTGCTTCTCTCAGAACTGGAGCTACAGACACGCTGCCTGCAATAAGAGTGTTTATGCAGCTTTTCAAAGGGAGCTTTGTTTCTGCCTATTCTCCCACCTTCCAGAACAGCTTCAACAGAAGACTCCTGAGAAGAACTCCTCTGACTCCTGGACAAACTTTCCAGCCTTTCCTCTTGAGGATTATTTCTTCTTCTCTCTTCCTTCTCTCTGCTGCTTGTCCCGTGGTTTTTCCTCTCTCTCTCCACACCCCTCTCACTAACTGTTTCTTCCTGCTTAAGTGTTTGGGGCTGTCCTATGGGCTTTGACTCCACCCACCTGCCTCTCACGTCAGCTCCCTTGGCTACCATGGAGCTGAGGTGTGGCTCCCTCTCTTGCTTTCGGTGCATAGAGTTTTTTTCATTTGTTGGAGGTTTAACCCTTTCCCTTCCTGCACTGCTCTTTGCTTCAGGGGAAAAAGACTGGTTTCTCCTCCTTTCTCTAGGGTTTAACGCAGCTGCGCCATCACAGTAGCAGCGTTCAAAACAGGTCTATACGAGTTCCTGGAGGAAAACTACTGAACTTAGGGTTCAATACTTCACAAACCTTAAAACCTACAAGGAAGCCATTAACAACACAAAAAGATTATACCATACTAATACATTATCTAAGGCTATCAACCGACCCAGGGAACTCTTCGAGATTATTAAATCTCTAACTAAGGTTCCTGATCATACCCTTAACAAAACACCAATAGACCCGCAACGCCTGGCAAACCATTTTGCCAATAAGCTTAAACTAAGCACCTGTCCAGGTATTGTCCTGACCCCTACCACATCAAATACCAGCACTGAGTGGGGCTCATTCCATACAATCTCCAACAAACAACTCTTGGAAACTATATCTAACCTCAATACTACCACTTCATTACTTGATCCCTGCCCGGTGTCTTGGATTAAGGCAGCAAAATCCGAACTAGCTCCGTACATATTGAGAGTTGTAAACCAATCCATACTGCAAGGCTTCATGCCGGATGACCTCAAATATTCGGTGATTCGCCCTCTACTAAAAAATAAAACCCTTAACAGTACTGACCCTTCCTCATATCGCCCCATTGCCAGCATACCTTTTTTAGCCAAAATCATCGAAAAGGTATCTCAGATACAACTACAAGATCATATTGAAACCAAATTCCCTTTAGATGACCACCAGTATGGCTTCCGCCCATATCATGGAGTAGAAACCTTACTCATATCCCTTTTTGATTCACTAATCCGAGGTATGGATAATATGAAGCAAGCCTTCTTGCTCATATTTCTTGACATTTCCTCAGCCTTTGACAGTGTAGACCATAATACTCTCCTGTCCAGACTATCTCATCTAGGTTTAAAAAATACCACTCTTAACTGGTTCAAATCCTACATTTCAAATCGGTTCCAATATGTTCATATAGATTAGGGAACCGCGGCTGTGCTTTTAAAATCATCTCGGAGCCCTTCCTGTCTTGACGGGCTCCGTGCAGCATTGTCCCGCCTCTAAAGGAAGTTTGGAGGCGGGACAATGCTGCACGGAGCCCGTCAAGACAGGAAGGGCTCCGAGATGATTTTAAAAGCACAGCCGCGGTTCCGTAAGAGGCAGGGAGCCGCGGCTGCAGAAGAAGGGAGGGAGCTGACATGGAGGGAGGGGGCTGATATGGATGGAGGGAGGGGGCTGACATGGAGGGAGGGGGGCTGACATGGAGGGAGGGAGCTGATATGGATGGATGGAGGGAGGGGGGCTGTCGTGGAGGGAGGGAGCTGATATGGATGGAGGGAGGGGGGCTGACATGGAGGGAGGGGGGCTGACATGGATGGATGGAGGGAGGGGGGCTGACATGGATGGATGGAGGGAGGAGGGGCTGACATGGAGGGAGGGAGCTGATATGGATGGAGGGAGGGAGGGGGGCTGACATGGAGGGAGGGAGCTGATATGGATGGATGGAGGGAGGGGGGCTGACATGGAGGGAGGGAGAGAGCAGATATGGATGGATGGAGGGAGGGGGGCTGACATGGAGGGAGGGAGCAGATATGGATGGATGGAGGGAGGGGGGCTGACATGGAGGGAGGGAGCAGATATGGATGGATGGAGGGAGGGGGGCTGACATGGAGGGAGGGGCTGACCTGGAGGGAGGGAGCGTCTTTGGATGGATGGAGGGAGGGGGGCTGACATGGAGGGAGGGAGCAGATATGGATGGATGGATGGAGGGAGGGGGGCTGACATGGAGGGAGGGAGCAGATATGGATGGATGGAGGGAGGGGGCTGACATGGAGGGAGGGAGGGAGCTGATATGGATGGAGGGAGGGGCTGACATGGAGGGAGGGAGCAGATATGGATGGATGGAGGGAGGGGGCTGACATGGAGGGAGGGAGCAGATATGGATGGATGGAGGGAGGGGGGCTGACGGAGGGAGGGAGCTGATATGGATGGAGGGAGGGGGCAGACATGGAGGGAGGGAGCAGATATGGATGGAGGGAGGGAGGGGGCTGACATGGAGGGAGGGAGCAGATATGGAGGGAGGGAGCTGATATGGATGGATGGAGGGAGGGGGGCTGACATGGAGGGAGGGAGCTGATATGGATGGATGGAGGGAGGGGGCTGACATGGAGGGAGGGAGGGGGCTGACATGGAGGGAGGGAGGGTGCTGATATGGATGGATGGCGGGAGGGGGGCTGACATGGAGGGAGGGAGCTGCAATGGATGGAGGGAGGGAGCTGATATGGATGGATGGAGGGAGGGGGGCTGACATGGAGGGAGGGAGCCGTTATGGATGGCGGGAGGGGGGGCTGACATGGAGGGAGGGAGCAGATATGGATGGATGGAGGGAGGGGGGCTGACATGGAGGGAGGGAGCTGATATGGATGGATGGAGGGAGGGGGGGCTGACATGGACAGATGGAGGGGGCTGACATGGAGGGAGGGAGCTGATATGGATGGAGGGAGGGAGGGGGCTGACATGGAGGGATGGAGGGGGCTGACATGGAGGGAGGAGCTGATATGGATGGAGGGAGGGGGCTGACATTGATGACATGGCGGGCGGGAGCTGATATGGATGGCGGGAGGGAGGGGGCTGACATGGAGGGATGGAGCACTGGTAATGGGGTTGAGGGGACGAGCACTGGAAATGAGCTGATTAGGGGAGGCTAGGACTGGTAATGAGCTGATGGGGGGTAGGACTGGTATTGGGCTGATTAGGGGAGGCTAGCACTGGTAATGGGGTTGAGGGGGGATTAGCACTGGAAGGTACTGGGAGTGAGGACTGGAAAGGGGCTGATATTGGGGAGGGTTACTGGGACTGGAAATAGGCTGATGGAAAGAAGTGAAGAAAACGAAAGAAGAGATAAGAAATGGCAGATGGACCATAGACCACAGAAAGAGAGCTAAGAGATGACAGGAAAGCAGAAGCCTCAGATCGGGACCAGCATGATCAAAGAATAAATTGGTCAGACAACAAAGGTAGAAAAAATAATTTTATTTCATATTAGTGATTTGACTACAAAATCATCATAATTTTGAAATCAAATATTGTTACTTGTTGTTGTGATATTTTCTGGCGTTTTTTTTTTGGTGTGTGAAGGAAGAGGGGTAGTCTTATACGGCGAGTATAGGCCAAACACCTATATTTTAACAGGAAAAGTAGGGGGTCGTATATAGCATTAAGGTAAGAAACAATATATGCAGTGTTAGATTTGTTTTAAATGTCGCAATGGTTTTGCGGCTCCCAGTTTTTTTTTTCCCTTCGGAAACGGGTCCAAGTGGCTCTTTACATCTTAAAGGTTGCAGACCCCTGATATAGATCATTCCCACTCACTACCATTCCCTCAAGAACGTGGAATCCCACAAGGATCCTCACTCTCCGCATTACTTTTTAACCTTTATATCCAACCTATTTGCACAATCTTTCAATGCCACAATCTAAGCTATTTTATCTATGCAGACGACATCATGCTGTTTGCCCCTTGTGACATAACTAACCTTAATTTCAACAAAATCGCCACCTGCCTCTCTGAAGTTGAACAGTGGCTCCGCTCAATCCATATGGACATCAACTTCAAAAAGACTGAAGCACTCTTCGTAACCAGAAATACCAACTTCACCCCTCCAGCTTCCATCAACCTGATGAACATTACTCTCCCAGTCAAATCTGAAATTAAATACCTTGGAGTTACACTAGACAAAACGCTAAGCATGACACACCACATAAAACAGACAGCCAAAACTATATTTTTTAAGCTCAGAACCATACAGCAACTCAGACCACTCATTGACATCAATGATTTCAGAACAGTTGTCCAGGCTCTCATTATGCCACATTTAGACTTCTGTAATGGCATACTCCAAGGGACATCTAAAAAGAATCTACACATCCTTCAAAGAGCTCAGAATGTCACTGCTCGAATCATTGCAAAAGCCAAAATATTCGATCACATCTCCCCTATCCTATACGCTCTCCACTGGCTTCCAATCTCTAGTAGGATTCAATATAAAACCCTTGTCACCACTTTTAAACTCATTAATGACTTAGCCCCATCTCAGTTAGCATCATTACTTCAGACTCCTCCAGAAAACAGACTTAGAAGAAAAACAAATCTCAACATGCTATTAATTCCCAATGCCGTGAGAAAATCGAAACAAATAACTACCAACACTGCTTTTTCATATTATGCTCCCAGCCAATGGAACAAACTACCACTAAACCTAAGAGAGATTAAGGACCTTATCTCTTTCAGGAAGGAACTTAAAACCTACCTGTTTAGTCAACATTACAGCAACCTACATCCTACAATCGAATATAATACGCAAGAATACACAACTAACCAAACACAACTCTACCCCACCTAATCCAAGACTCACTCCAGTTAGCATCTGCTTATCACCATCTCTGATACTTCTCACTAGCTAAATCCTAACTAATTCCTTTAATAACTATTCCGAACAGCCCCCTCCCAACACTGTACATACGATTACACGTAACTATTGTAAATAGTTTTCTTTTAACCATGTAAATAATTTACACACTGTTTTCTTTGTAACATAGTTATTATGTTTCCATTAATGTTCTATGTAATACAGTATTTCACTGTATGTTATATTGTTTTTAAGTTCCTTGTAAACCGCCCCTGATCTCTGGAAGGGGCGGTATAGAAAAAACACAAATAAATAAATAAATAAAAGTCCATAAACCATTATTAAAGAGGACTGGAGAAATCCACTGCTTACCCCTGGGACAAGCAGCATGGAATGTGTATACCTTTAGAACCCAAATGTACTTAAGACCTGGAATGGCCACTGTTGAAAACAGGATACTGGGCTTTATTGCCCTTGGTCAGACCCAATATGGTATATCTTCTCTTCTTCAGTTCTTTTGAATATGGAAGTTGGGACATGCTCAGTAAATATCCGTCCCAGAATGAAATTATAAACATGATATATCTCCATCTGTTTTGGTCTCTAGGAAGTGAGTAGCAAATCAATATAGTATTTTCTCTGAGGATGAGCAGGATACAAGTCCTCGCAACTGGGTGACATCATCTCACAGAGCCCATGTGGATAAGTTTCTTCAGCTTAGTAAAATCTTCTAGCAGCATTTGAGAGGCACCAATGTGCATGCTTTTGACTTCCCATCTCATATCTTTATGTGGGACCTCATCCGTCTTAATTTATCTGCAGAGCCAGTAAGATATATCCACTCTATTCTCTTTCTCTTTCTACAAGATTGTCCCTTCAAATTCATGCTTTTTGTATATAGGCCTCTCTCTCTTTCCTTGATAATGACCCCAATAGAGTTTTCAACCATTTTTTTAGATTTTATTTTTTCTGTGTGTTTTCACCTAGTGACAGCTCTTTTTAGAGTGTTTTGTGACCCAGTTTAGATCATTTTCTCAAAATCAAGTATGATACTGCAGAGGCTATCTTTTTTGGTGACATGCCCAAGAAAAAGGCACCAGTGGCCTTAAAAATGTAGGTAGTACAGCACGACCACATCTAGTACAACTATGCACAACTGGTACTTGCAAGACATTATGCCTGATCATGAACTCTCTCAGTGCAATTTGGATTCACAGATGAATAAAAAAGGGATTCGCATCAGAGAAGAACACAGCGAAAAAACTCCATTTTTTTCTACTACTGCTAAACATTTGTATAGCGTTACAAGGCATAGCGGGACAGAATGACCTATTATTCGCGGGACAGAATGACCCCCATAGTGTGTAGTTAATTCTGCACTATGTACTTAGTGTACAATGGGGGGGGGGGGGAGAATGGAAAGGGTTGGGATGGAGAGTGGACGTGACTATATATTGCAATTAGCATGGGGGGTTGGTAAAGTATGTTCCTTGTCACTTAAGGAGTGGCGTTAAATATATTCATGTTAGGTGAAAATGCCACTGGTGCATATTAGGATTCAAATCACTGCAGGATCTGTTAGTATTGGAGACATGCTGTACACGCAACACACAGCAGGTAGCGCAAGACTGATGAACATACTACATGTTGATTTCTACTCTCAGTACGTGATACTTGCAAAAAATTAGCACAGCTTAGTAAACATGCCCCTGAATGAATGTTTATGCAAAGTTTACATTAATGAGCTGCTGAAACACAAATGCATGCAAAGCAGCAGCTCATTAACATTCAAATTTGCAAAAACAGCACATGAAAAGGACTTTATGGACCAGGTTTTTCCAAAAAGCTACACTTTTAGAGATGCTATATTTTAAATAGTCCCGGGAAGGGGGATTTCAAGCATCCCTTATTTGTACTATAAATTCAAGGAGGTTGAGTGGATCTCCATCCAGGGGCACTTAGAGGACACAGCAGCTACCAGTATCTTGGTGCTCACAACTATATGTGCAGATGAGGCTCGGTGTTGATGTTTCTCGGCCTCTGCTTGACACTCAGTATCGAATGCCCTCAGTACCAACAAAGATGAGGATAGATCCTTCAGTTCTTTGGGCAATAAAATGGTTAATGCCCATTCACAATGACCTCTAGATCCTTGATGTTGAGGGAGATAGATGCCCTCTTGATGCCCATGCTTTCCCAGTGTCTGGTGCAGGATTGATGCCTACAAGGTGATGTCTGTGGATCTGACTTAGAAAAAAAGGAGGATGAATGTATTTAACGCCACTCCTTAAGTACATAAACTAACTACAACACTGACAAGGAACATACTTTACCAACCCCCCATGCTAACTGCAATATATAGTCACGTCCACTCTCCATCCCAACCCTTCCCATCCCCCCCCCATTGTACACTAAGTACATAGTGCAAAATTAACTACACACTTGGGGGTCATTCTGTCCCGTGAATAGAAGGTCATTCTGTCCCGCTATTCGTCCCCCTGCCATCCCCATTACTAACCTCCCCATACGAATAGTGGGTTTATATGGGGAAGCCTAGATGGGGGCAGGAGGGAGCTTTCCAGAGGTGGAGTGAGGTTATGACATGGGCGGCCCTTGACCCTGGACATACAGGGCTGATTCTGAGGTCGGTCCTGTACATCCAGGGCCTTCAGGCTATACAGGAGAGTTATTCCACCTCAAAGGTGGAATAGGTCCCCCTGGAGGGTGGGGGACCACAGCGCGGGACATGGGCAGGCAAGTGAGGGGGCTCAGGGGGTTCCCCACAGCCTGACCCAAGCCTTGGAAATCCAGATTGGGGGTTGGGTTGTGAGTTACAGGAGTCACTCCGGGGCAGCTGGCAATTATGGCTTGTGAATGCTGCCATGGTGCCATGGTGACGGGACTCTATGGCACTGTGGCTCCATTCATTTGCCAGGCTGAGTTAGCTGGGTAGCTGCTGGAACAGGCATGTTACCAGGCGATCCTCATGTCCACCAGCCACCCAGCTATCTACATGCCTAATGATCAAATCACCAACTATAACGGCTGTCCTAACCCTTCCCTCATGGGCACATGGCCCTGGAGAAACTTCCTCGGTGCGAGAGGGTTTTACATCACCTGGATACCCTCATCGCTGTATCAAAACATCCTTCTGTCAGTCTATCTGTGTCTGCAAGTTCTGTGGTGTCCTGCCCTACTGTGCAGGCTATTACTCCATGTCCTGCACTGGTACACTTTTCTGCATTGCGGCTCTTCATGTTTGCCTCTCCTCTGTCCTGTCATTGCACTTATCCTGCCACCTCTACTTCCTCTGGTGGACACGTATCCCCATCCTCTGCCACACACTGTTATTGTTGCACTGCACATTACCATCACCCTGCACATCGGTACAGCTGTCTCCGATATGTTTGTCCACTTTACCTGATGCCACATGAGCTGCATGCAGATTTGGCTGGTCCATGAGCTCCATCATCTGCTTCCTTCCATCACTTGTTCATTGCCTTTCCTTGGTGCTCTGTGAAGTGTTATGGTTACATCTGTGTTTGAGCCATACATTTCATGCTTGTTACCTTGGGACACCTTTGTGCCCCCTGGGCACCAGCTCCTGTGTCACCTTAGCATCCCTGGGGCATCTTGTGTGGCACCTTAGGTTTGGCCATCTTATGGGGTGCCTTAGATGCTGCCTTGGAGGGTGCCAACCTTTCCTGCTGCCCTCTGGGGCACATTATGACCTGCCTTGGATGGCGTGGTGCTTTATGAGGTGCCTTATGGTGTGTCCTAAAAGGTGCATTAGGTTGCGGCACTGGGGTGAGGCTTTTTTGTCTGGCAGTGCAGATTGTTGGGATGTGTCTGACTGTTACAAGCAGGAAAAGGGATTGCCTCAGACAGACTTTTAACTGAGCCCACTGAGGGATTGAATTCATGACCACTGTATCAGCAGTCAATGTATTAACCAATGTGCTACACCGCTGTTTCTGTGGCTGCAGGTCAGCAAGCCTAATTATGGCTAATGCGCGTTAATGTGCCACGGCTCCCTCTATCGCGCGATAATGGACTTTATCACGCAATAACCTGTAATGCTACCTTAAGACCGGAATACCCACTACCTTATATGGCATTCATCACAGTAAGACTGCAACTAACGCCGGTAACATTAAGACGGTTTAGTAAATATAACCCCTAGTTTGTCAAAACAGTCAAACTTTTATTTGTATCGAGGACATGTGTGCCTGACGAATGGTTTCAGCGTTTGTCAGGCACACTGTTCACATTTCACATGGGAATATTTCTTCTTATACACATATTATCTGTTCTTAGCATCTATTAGGCATATCGCTGTCCCACATATGAACACACCCTTTTATTTTATTTTAAAAAATACACAAGAAACATTATTCATACATTAGTTTAAAACACTCATTTCATTGATCCATGGCACACATAGGGTTTTCCTTTGACCTCTTTTTTGGCATGAAGCCATGAAAAGAGTGCCTGTTCTTGCGCTCAGCGGGTTTATTCCTAGGTGAATTGTTACATCGCTACGGCAAGCTTTTCAGTCTCCGGTTGGGTGAGTTTGCAGAGTATCTTTTTATCTTGTTCTGTCCTGATCAGACAGCTCCATCATGTAATCAAATCCACTCCTGATCACTGGAAGTAGCGGTATACAAATGTATGCTAAATAAAATAATACTTATATGCATTTTTGCACACCGGTTTTCAATGCAAATAAAAGTTTGACTTGTTTTACTATTTTGACAGACTAGGTTTTCTTATAGTTTTTTTGTTTTGCCTTCCCCAGTGTTTGTTTGCATTCTTCATTCTGTTACCCACTATTTTCCCTACGTCTTAGGATAGACAGTAGGTTTCTAACGAGTTTGATTGGTGTATGTATTTTTTTTTAAACGGATATCCCTATTATGGTCCTCCCATATACTCATTCTACTTTCCTATAGGAGCTCTCCAGATCAACCAACAGTAAGGATTTAAGAGTTTGTTTTTTATTATTTTAAATTGTTAGCTCTCTGACTGGGAGCTCTTAAAAGGGTTTTTTGTACATTTTTAAAGCAAGGTTACTTTCTTTTGGTGCTTCAGTGGGACTTTCCTTGAGCACAGTAGGTGGTTGAACTCCAGTAACCTTCTCAGCTTTGGGAACTGCTAACACCTAATCGGGGGTCAGTGGGCCTGATTACCTGAGAGCAGCTGAGGGCCTGCATAAAAGGCTCCAGTGCCCTGCACTGTTCAGGCTTTCCTACAGGAGCGCTCCAGATCAACCAACAGTAAGGATTTAAGAGTTTGTTTTTTATTATATTAAATTGTTAGCTCTCTGACTGGGAGCTCTTAAAAGGGTTTTTTATACATTTTTAAAGCAAGGTTACTTTCTTTTGGTGCTTTAGTGGGACTTTCCTTGAGCATAGTAGGTGGTTGAACTCCAGTAACCTCCTCAGCTTTGGGAACTGCTAACACCTAATCAGGTGTTAGTTCCCTCCCTACCCACCCCGACTCCCACCCACACCTAGCGAGTAGTCTTGCTTTATAGGGCACCTCCCCATTTGACAAAGCACAGAGAATTGGACCAGCACATTTTGAATATAATTAAGGAGATTTAACTGCTTTTTCTCTGAAAGAACAGCTGGGAAACCGGTTGGTACTTGGTAGATCTTCCTCTTTTGCTTTAACAGATACCTAAGCTCCACGAACAGAACAATGGCTGGGAAAAATCGTATCGCTAAAGCTGTTGCCCCCATTACAGCTTCTGCCTCGGTGCAGACAGAGGTCCTAATGCCAGTTGAAGGACCGGTTCCATGTGCAGGGTGCCTGCATGCTGAAACTCTGAGGAAACAAGTGGAGGAACTCAGAGAGGAGGTGGTGAGGCTGAGGAGCATTCAAGACAGTGAGAAGTACATTGATGAGATGCTTCTTGCAGCAACCAAGCTCTCCAGCAGAGAAGATGGGTGCCAACAGAATGTCGATGGTTGGACAGAAGTCACCAGGGCCTGCAAAATCACCAATCCAACTTCTCCAGCCCTTGAATTGAAGAACCATTATGCAGCCCTGGAAGGTGGAGGAGGTGAAAGCATCCGTGGAAAGGGAAGAACCAGAGCTCAAGTACCCCATAGTTGCAGAATCAGTGACCACAAGAAAACGAAGGGTAGTGGTGGTTGGAGACTCTCTTCTGAGGGGTGCTGAGGCGTCCATCTGCCGACCAGACTTGATGTCCAGAGAGGATAGCTGTCTGCCTGGTGCCAAAATCCAAGATGTTACGGAGAGTTTGCTGAGACTCATCAAGCCCACTGACTATTACCCAATGTTGCTAATCCATGTTGGAACAAATGATACTGCCAGGTATACCTCGGAATGTATCAAAAGTGACTTCATGGCTCTGGGACAGAGGGTGAAGCAGTTAGGTGCACAGGTGGTGTTCTCTTCAATCCTCCCTGTTGAGGGTAAAGGCCAAGGCAGAGAGGCTCGCATCCTGGAGATGAATGCATGGATGCATGGATGGTGTCATCGAGAGCATTTTGGTTTCCTAGACCATGGGATGCTGTTCCTAGGTTTGCAGAGCAGAGATGGCATCCATCTGTCCAAGAAAGGTCAACGCGTCTTCAGTAGTAGACTGGCTAATCTACTGAAGAGGGCTTTAAACTGGATTCATTGGGGATGGGTAAAGAAAACCCCCAGGTAAGTGAAAGCTTTATGGAAATGGGTAACAGGGGTAACATATGGAAAGCAGTGTGTATAAATGCCCGTAGCATGGGAAATAAGATCCCTGATGTTGAAGCTTTGGTGGGAGTGGCTGACTTAGATTTAGTGGCAGTTACAGAAACATGGCTCACAGAAAACCATGATTGGGATGCAACTATACCTGGTTATACTTTATTCAGAAAGGACAGGGTAGGAAGTAGGGGAGAAGGAGTGGCACTATATGTAAAAACTACTATTAAAGCTTTGGAATTACAGAGCTTAAAAGGGAGAGGGGAGGCATTGTGGGTTAAACTAGAAAGAGTGAAAGAGAAATCTATTTACATTGGTGTGATATACAGACCTCCCTCACAAGAGGAAGAGGTGGACAGAGAGTTAATTGAAGACATGCGCAGTATTGCTAGGAAAGGGGAAGTACTACTGATAGGAGATTTCAATATGCCAGATGTTGATTGGCACATTCCTGCTGCAGTATCATCTAGAAGTAAGGAGATCCTGGATTCTCTACAGGGAGAACTATTCAGGCAATTGGTAACAGACCCCACACGTGAAGGGGCCATACTGGACTTGGTGCTTACCAATGGTGAAAGTGTTTCTGATGTTGTAGTGGGAGATCATTTTGCATCCAGTGATCATCAGATGGTGTGGTTCAGTATTAGGACTAGGGCTGTTAGAATCCATTCAAAGGCGGGGATCTTAGACTTTAGGAAGACTAACTTTGCGTAGATGGGCCAATGCCTCAGGAAGTCATTAGTTGGATGGGAACAGCTGAGGGATGAAGAAAAACAGTGGGAAAAACTGAAAGGGGATATTTTAAGGGCAACCAACCTTTTTGTTAAAATGGTAGATAAAGTTAAAAGGAAAAGGAGACCGCTATGGTTTTCGAAAGAAGTAGCTGAAAAAGTGAAGAAAAAGAGGGAGGCCTTCATGAAATACAAGAGATCACAGAGAGAAGAAGACAGGCATCTGTATTTGGAAAGATTTATTGAAGCTAGCAAAGTAGTCAAGAAGGCAAAAATTCAAAAGGAGGAGGAAATAGCCAATGCAATAAAATGGGGGGATAAGACATTTTTCAGATATATTAGTGAGAAGAGGAAGGGCAAGAGTGGTATTGTCAGACTCAAGGGTGCAGGGGAGGAATAAGTAGAAGCTGATAAGGATAAAGCGGAATTGCTTAACAAATATTTTTGTTCTGTGTTCACAGATGAAGAACCAGGAGCAGGACCTCAGAAAACACCCACAAATAGGAACAGAAGCGAGGGACATGTTGAACAATTTTCAAAAGACTGTGTTCGTGAGAAACTATCTCAACTTAAAGTAGACAAAGCGATGGGACCGGATGGGATACACCCGAGAATACTGAGGGAACTTGGGGACGTTCTAGCAGTTCCACTGACTGACCTTTTCAATGCCTCGTTGGAGTCGGGAGTGGTGCCAAAGAACTGGAGAGAGGCTCATGTGGTGCCTTTACACAAAAGCGGAAGTAAGGATGTGGTTGAAAACTACAGGCCGGTTAGTTTAACTTCGGTGGTGAGTAAATTATTGGAAACGCTGCTGAAAGAGAAAATAGTGAGGTTTCTGGAGTCCAGAGGATTCAAAGATCCAACGCAGCATGGAATCACCAGAGGCAGGTCTTGTCAGACAAATCTGATTGATTCTTTGACTGGGTGACCAGGGAGTTGGACCGAGGGAGAGCCCTAGATGTGGTGTATTTAGATTTCAGTAAAGCTTTTGACACTGTTCCTCACAGGCGACTTATAAACAAACTGAGCACCCTAGGGATGGACCCTAAAGTTACTGCTTGGGTTAGAAATTGGTTGGGTGGGAGGCGACAAAGAGTACAAGTAAATGGAGCTCACTCTGAGGAGAAGGATGTTATCAGTGGTGTGCCCCAGGGATCTGTCCTTGGTCCGATTCTTTTTAACATCTTTGTTAGTGATATAGCGGAAGGGCTTCAGGTAAGGTTTGCCTCTTTGCGGATGATACCAAAATATGCAATAGAGTAGACACCCAGGAAGGGGTAGATATCATGAGGAGGGATCTAGCTAAGCTTGAAGAATGGTCTAGAATTTGACAGCTGGGATTTAATGTTAAAAAATGTAAGGTCATGCATTTGGGCTGCAGCAATCCAAGGGAGCAATATAGTATAGGGGGTGAAGTACTTTTGTCCACAAAAGAAGAGCGGGACCTAGGCGTGGTTGTGTCTGATGATCTTAAAGTAGCTAAACAGGTAGAAAAGGCGACAGCAAAAGCTAGAAGGATGCTTGGGTGCATACGGAGAGGAATGGCTAGCAGAAAAAAGGAGGTGATAATGCCTCTGTATAAGTCTTTGGTGCGATCTCATTTGGAGTATAGTGTGCAATTCTGGAGACCGCACCTTCAAAAGGATGTGAACAGGATGGAGTCGGTGCAGAGGGTGGCTACTAAAATGATTAGTGGTCTTCATTATAAAGCATACGAGAACAGACTGAAGGATCTTAATATGTACACCTTAGGGGAAAGGCGGGATAGAGGTGATATGATTGAGATGTTTAAATACCTCCGTGGCATAAATGTTCAGGGAGAGAGCCTCTTTCAATTGAAAGCAAGTTCTGCTACGAGGGGACATGGGATGAGGGTGAAGGGAGATAGATTCAGGAGTGATATGCGGAAATATTTCTTTACGGAAAGAGTAGTGGATCCGTGGAATAGTCTCCCAGTGGAAGTGGTAGAGATGAGGACAGTAACTAAATTCAAAAATGCATGGGACAGACACAGAGGATCTCTAAAGGTAAAAAGGGGACTGTTGTAGTTGTTATGGAAGGACAGACTAGATAGGCCATGTGGTCTTTTTCTGTCGTCATATTTCTATGTTTCCATGTTTCTACTTTGATACATTCTTACAGATAGACTTCCATTCATTAAAACAGTTTACACAGTGTGGCTTTGTAAGTAGACACTCTCCTTGATTTAGGATTTTATATGTACTTGGTTCCTCCTCATCTCTCTGCTCTGTCCTGTTGGATAGGCAATTGTGTGTTTCATTCTGAAATATGCTTATGATGTTTTTGAATGTTTTGCGCTCCATCTTATGTCTTTTATACACCTTTGTCACATGATTTATATTATTTATTTAATTCTAAGTATTTATATATTCAGTTATTTATGTTATAGACATTTAGTTTTGAATTATGTTATATGTTTTATCATTCTGATTTTATTTGAGGCTTGTGCTCCCTGAGGAAGGCATTTGCCAAAACGCGTAGGGGTTCTCTTTTATTTATTTATTTATTTATTTTATTTATTTAACAATTATTTCTATACCGCTCTTTCACAAGTATCAAGTGCGGTTTACAATGAACAGTATGTTATATGGTATGGATAGTATCATACCAAGTCATTTTACATAGAACAGATGAACTAGGTACAGATAACAGTATAAAGTTTAAACAGTAAATTATTAAACTATTATAACATATATACATAGTAAATATATACAAATTGTATCATATGTCGCGTGTGGTTGTATACTTTATATAAGCTTCAGACACGTGGGTATATGTTGTTTGAATTGTAGTAGTTAACCTGCGTCTCTTTGTGTCGTCTGGCCAGTCTCTGATCCTTGGTTGTAATGCAATGAGAATAAATGGGTTTTCAGTTTTTTTCTAAATTCCTTTATGTCTGATAGTGAGCGAATGTTGTCAGGAAGGTTGTTCCAGAGGGTAGGAGCTGAGTGTGAGAATGCTCTCATGTTGGTTTGTTTTTTTGCTTTTGTGTAGTCTTTTGGTACTGCTATAGTGTTAGTGTTTCTACTTCTTTGTGATCTTTTATCTATTTCTATCTTGATGAGTGTATTGAGTATAGTTGGCGCTAAGTTATTTATTAGTTTAAATGTTGTAAGTAATATCTTATATTTTATTCTGCTGTGGATAGGTAGCCAATGGAGTTCGGCTAATGTCGGTGTGATATGTTCAATTGAGCTTATATTCATTATTATCCTTGCTGCAATGTTCTGAGTTAGTTGTAATTTTTTAATATTTTGCTTTGTGATGCCATTAAGGATTAAATTTGCAAAATCAAAGTGTGGGGTGATGATGGCTTGTATTATGGTTATGAAGTCTTGTAAGTGGATTAATGGTCTTAGTTGTTTCAAGGTCTTAAGTTTGTAGTGTATGTTTTTTGTTAGATATTTTATGTGAGAATCCATGTTAAGTTTATTGTCAAGTATCACACCCAGGTATTTTATTTCCTTTTTTATGTTGATCTCATGGTTATCAAGTGTGATGGTGCTTGGGGGTGTGTATGTTTGGTTTTTAGTAATATATAGAACGTCAGTTTTTGAGAAATTAATGTGTAAGTTCTGTTCATTGAGCCATATTGTTAGTTCTTTAAAGCACTCTGTTATCTGTTGTAGTGGAGGGTGTGGGATTTTAAATGGTAGGTAGAACATTATATCGTCAGCGTAAATATGATAATGAACGCTATGACGTTTAAAGATATTGCTGATTGGCTGTAGGTAAATGTTAAACAAAAGTGCTGATAGTGCAGATCCCTGTGGGAGGCCTTGTGTTTGGTCGAATGTGTTAGATGTCTGGTTAAGAATTCTTACTGTTTGGGTTCTGTTTGATAGGTAGGATTTGAACCAGTTATGGACAGTGGATGTAATTCCTATTTGTTGAAGTCTGTTAAGCATTGTTATGTGGTTTACACTGTCAAATGCGGCAGAG
Source organism: Ichthyophis bannanicus (assembly GCA_033557465.1). Lineage (NCBI taxonomy): Eukaryota > Metazoa > Chordata > Amphibia > Gymnophiona > Ichthyophiidae > Ichthyophis > Ichthyophis bannanicus. The sequence goes on from CM066034.1 coordinate 207,618,507, forward strand.
ATGTCGAGGAATACTAGGATGAAGGCTTGTTTTGTGTCATCGATTCCTCTTAGTAAGGTGTCATAAAGGACTGTTAGCAGTGTTTCAACTCCATGGAAAGGTCTGAAGCCATATTGGTGTTCGTCAAGGAGGTTCAATGTATCAATGTATTCCTGTAGTTGTGTTTGAACTATTTTTTCAATAAGTTTGGCCATGAAGGGAATGCTCGATATGGGTCTGTATGATTTTGGGGATAATTTGTCTAGTGTTTTATTTTTAAGTATTGGTCTTATTTGGACATGTTTGAGGGATGGTGGTAAATATCCTTCGTCTAGTGATATGTTAACCATAGGGAGGATGAAGGGAGAGAGTATTGAGAGTGTCTTTTTTATCCAGTCAACTGGGCATGGGTCAAGATATGAGGTAGTTGTATTTATGTTAGATATGGTTGTTTTAAGTGTGGTCTTTGAGATCAGGCTGAAGTTTGACCAGTTATCGGGGGTTGTTTGCTTCATATCGGTGTGTGTTGTTGGGGGGTTATTTGTTTGTATTTTTGTTTTATTAATATAGTATTGAGCTAAGTCTTGTGGGGTTATATCTATGGATATTTCATCTGAATTGTATGTTTTGTTTGTTAGTTTCTGAATTATACAGAATAATTCTCTTGGTCGGTTAATTGAATTGTTGAGTAAGTTAGAGTAGTAGTTTCTTTTAGAATTGTCTATTGTTACTTTATATGTATGAAGGGTATTTAAGTATTTCTCATGAGTTGTTGGTGATTTGTTTTGCCTCCATTTCCTTTCGTCCATTCTTAGTTGTCTTTTGAGATTTTTAAGTGTCATGTTAAACCATGGGACATCTTTTTTATCAGTTATATTGTCATTTCTATTATGTTGAGACAGATTAGGTTTTTTTCTGCTGCCAGTGAGATAGTTTTGTTCCAGGTTTTGATAGTTTCTTCTAAATTTGTGGGAGTCAGGGTGAGGTGAGGAATTATTTGATCTAAGAATTCTTCTTCGTTAAACTTTCTAAATCTTTTATTTTGTGGGGGTTGTGTTCGTTTAGTGTGAATGTTGTCAGGGATGGTGATATTGAATTTTAGAAGGTAATGGTCTGACCAGGGGACTGGTATGTTTGAGAGTGATTTGGGGTTATATAGGTTGTGGAGTGAGTTTGGTAGGAATACCATGTCAAGAGTTTTTCCTTTATTATGTGTTTGTTCTGTTATTATTTGGTGGAAATCCAAATTGCTTACTGCTTCTGTGAAGTGGTTTGGTTGGTTGTTGGGTGTAGAAGGGAGATTAAAGTCACCCATTAGTATTATTGGATTTGTGTCCGTGGATGATGCCAGTAGTTCAATTAGGTTATCAGTGTTGTCTGTATTGTATTCAGGGGGTCTATATATTAGGCATATTTTTGTGGATTTAATTTTTATAGTTAGTGTGTCTACATTATCAATATTGTTGGATGAAATTAGTTTTGCGTTAAGATTTTTCCTTATTATTATTAGCACTCCTCCACCTTTTTTATTTGTTCGGTGGGTATGGAAGATCTCATATTCGGTTGACTTTAGTTGGTTCATGAATACTGAGTCTGTATCTTTGAGCCATGTTTCTGTTATACAGACAATATCTGTTTTATTATCATTGATGATATCTGTAAAGATTGGTAGTTTGTTTCTCATGGATCTTGCATTGATCAGTTGGCAGGTGAGTGTTGTGTAGTTCTGAGTATAAGTTGGTTGTGGTTGCTTGGGGTTGTTGTTAGGTTCAATTGTTATATAGACTAGTCTAGGTTGTTTGGGTTTGGAGTTGGTCCAATTTTTGAGTAGAGGTGTTGGATGGTCATAGCGTGATGTACTTTGTATTATTGGAATAGGTCTATTATAGCTATTTCTTATACATTTTGTTAGGTTTATCAGTGTGAGGATAAATAGACAAATTAATATAATCCTGATGGGGGAGGAAGGTTGAGTAGGCATTGTTTAATTTCTAGTTTGTTTTTGGGGATTGTCTGGGAATTAGTTCTGAGAATGAGTTTGTGTTAATTAGGTGTGTTATATATCTGGTGCTTAAGTCTTTTGAGCTGTGGAAATAGTGATGGTGATGTGTGTGTCTGATAGGAGTGATAAAATCTAGTAGGGTGTTGTTGCAAAAATGTTATTGATAATAATGTTGCATTAAAATTACTGGCAACAGTAAATACAATGTAACCTACTGACAACAGTAAAGCAAAGTGGTGTTCTAATTCTAAGTCAGAAATGAATTGCTGACAACTGTAATTCCAATACTGATAGTAATTCTAATACTGACAACAGTGTTCTAATACTAAGTCAGAATTGAATTACTGACAACAGTAAGTGTAAAATTCTGACCACAGTAATGTCACAGAGAAGCATCAATATTAAATCAAAATTGAGGTACTGACGACAGTAATTTCAGGATAAGTTATTGAGGGCAGTAAATCAATGTAGATTTCTGACAATTTCAGATAATATGAGTGAGATACTGACAACAGTAAATACAAGGTAAGATACTGACAACAGTAATTACAGGGTAAAATACTGACAACAGTAAGTCAATGGGTTAGTTATTTGGTGGTAGTTGTGATTCTGTAATGCATTAATGGTAATAGGGAATTTGTGATGAGTTAAACAACAGGTACCCTGGGGGTAAAATACTGACAACAGTAATATTCAGGGGTAGGTTGGGGACAGCATGTATAAGACTAACAATAGTGTGTTCTTCAAGTTATAATAATTAGTTTAGTCCGGCAATTTCAGCTGTTCAAAATGAGTCTGTTAAGAAGAATAACGTTATTCTGGTAAAGTATACTTGCTGCGATTTGTGATGCGCTTGGTTCCTTGCTTCCACACGAGCTCAACCCTAAGGGAGCTCAGCGACACGTTGAGGAAGTCTGTTGGTCTTGGCGAGGTGGGGCTGTTTCGGTTCCGTGGAGACTTGTGTTCCTTGATGTGCCTATGCCTAAGGGCCGTGCCAAAGGGCCCTCTTGCGCGGCCCTCTTGCGCGGCCCTCTTGCGCGGCCCTCAGGCGCGGGCCCGCAAGGCGCGGGCGCGCTTGGCGCGCTCTCCTTTTAAAGTAGATAGAGGCGCCCCGATTGGCTGGTGGAGCTTGTGGAGCCAGCTATCAGCACTCCGATTCAGCTTCGGTGCTCTTTTGTGAGGCAGACTTTTCTCCTTAAGCTGCTGGTCACAGGCAGGCTGCAGGCTCACTTCACCAGTGTAGTCACGATCCTCCGCTGCCGATTTCAGCTCCTCCTGGAGCACGATGTATAAGGGCTTCTCTCCAGGCGCGCTCTCCTTTTAAAGTAGAGAGAGGCGCCCCGATTGGCTGGTGGAGCTTGTGGAGAGGTGGAGCCAGCTATCAGCACTCCGATTCAGCTTCGGTGCTCTTTTGTGAGGCAGACTTTTCTCCTTAAGCTGCTGGTCACAGGCAGGCTGCAGGCTCACTTCCCCAGTGTAGTCACGATCCTCCGCTGCCGATTTCAGCTCCTCCTGGAGCACGATGTATAAGGGCTTCTCTCCAGGCGCGCTCTCCTTTTAAAGTAGAGAGAGGCGCCCCGATTGGCTGGTGGAGCTTGTGGAGAGGTGGAGCCAGCTATCAGCACTCCGATTCAGCTTCAGTGCTCTTTTGTGAGGCAGACCTTTCTCCTTAAGCTGCTGGTCACAGGCAGGCTGCAGGCTCACTTCCCCGGTGTAGTCACGATCCTCCGCTGCCGATTTCAGCTCCTCCTGGAGCACGATGTATAAGGGCTTCTCTCCAGGCGCGCTCTCCTTTTAAAGTAGAGAGAGGCGCCCCGATTGGCTGGTGGAGCTTGTGGAGAGGTGGAGCCAGCTATCAGCACTCCGATTCAGCTTCGGTGCTCTTTTGTGAGGCAGACTTTTCTCCTTAAGCTGCTGGTCACAGGCAGGCTGCAGGCTCACTTCCCCGGTGTAGTCACGATCCTCCGCTGCCGATTTCAGCTCCTCCTGGAGCACGATGTATAAGGGCTTCTCTCCAGGCGCGCTCTCCTTTTAAAGTAGAGAGAGGCGCCCCGATTGGCTGGTGGAGCTTGTGGAGAGGTGGAGCCAGCTATCAGCACTCCGATTCAGCTTCGGTGCTCTTTTGTGAGGCAGACTTTTCTCCTTAAGCTGCTGGTCACAGGCAGGCTGCAGGCTCACTTCCCCGGTGTAGTCACGATCCTCCGCTGCCGATTTCAGCTCCTCCTGGAGCACGATGTATAAGGGCTTCTCTCCAGGCGCGCTCTCCTTTTAAAGTAGAGAGAGGCACCCCGATTGGCTGGTGGAGCTTGTGGAGAGGTGGAGCCAGTTATCAGCACTCTGATTCAGCTTCGGTGCTCTTTTGTGAGGCAGACTTTTCTCCTTAAGCTGCTGGTCACAGGCAGGCTGCAGGCTCACTTCCCCGGTGTAGTCACGATCCTCCGCTGCCGATTTCAGCTCCTCCTCAGCACCTGCGACCACCTACATATCTTGCTTTGTTGTGCCACGGTAACCTTTACCATGAGGGCATGACAATTACTGCGTGCTAATTCCCACAGTAACTGCACATCACACAATGGGGTTGGAAATGGGCAGGTTAAGGGTGGACTGTAGGCATGGAGAGCACATTGCAGTTAGTGTGGGGGCAATTAGCTAGGCTGTATTTATTGATATCTCTATGGGTAGCATTAAGTGCACCTGCCTGAACTGCACCATGTGTTAGGATGTTCCCGGCAGTCCTTGTGGCAACTTCCAGGAACTTGCTGGTTATGCCCCTAACAGTTATTGCAGTTGCTGTGTATTAGTTTTTGAGATAAATGTACATTAAGTGTGAAACCCTAATGGGCTTTGGTAAAAAGCTCCCTTAGATCATCTACTTATATTACATGGGCCAACATAGCTTTCATTTCATTATGGTATTCAATCATTACCTATCTGAGCTCAGTTTCAACAGCCAATCTAGATGCGAATGGCTGTGTAACCCTTTTTCAATCATAGAGTCATCCAGTCCCCCTAATTTCCTTACAAAGTTGTAAAATCAGTGCAAAGCATGCCAGCACTTGAGAGCTGTAAAATGGATGCAAAAAGTAATTAACAAGCACCCAATAACTCCTACGTTCTACTTTTCAATACTAATACAAATATTATTCACTTGTCTGACTTTATTTCTCGGTAAGAAGATTGCAGCAGCTTATATGTGCTAGCAAGATAGATATCTGCAATTAAACGTTAGGTACAGTGCTTTATGGCTAATAATTATTCAGGTTCCATGCCTAGAGGTTACAAATGGGAAGGGACATATATTGAGCATCAGATAATTTGCAAAACAAGTAGGAAAACAAATTGTAAATGCAAATCGGAAGATAAACTTCTTTTTTTATAGAGAAAAGGCATCAGTTTATAGCCATTGTTCTCAAAACTTTAAACTCACCCACAGTGCTTAAGGTGTTACTCACATGCTTATTAAAATGAACCCCTACTTCCTCCTCTCCCATCATGTACACATATAAAAACATGTTCTGGAATATTTAAGTATTTAAGTTACTAGGGAACATTGTCATTTATAGATTCAACTACTTGGGTAGGATAGAACAACAAGGAACAAAGGGTGGAGGGGCTAAATGGCATTTCCGTTCCCTTCAGCATGGCTCACTTCTATAACTAAAATTTCATGCAAATAGACAGACCTTCAAAAGCTCTTTTCTGTTAAAGTGAAATATTCCTAATGCACATTTTTACCTTTTTGCTCCCCCCAATACTATAATGTTCTCACCCCTCCTCTTTTACTTTCCCTTTTGACAGTTGCCCCCCCCCCCCACCACCACAAACAGTTTTCCCTATCTCTCTTCTCTGCTTTTTATAATTAAGATTTAGACAGTGGCATTGCCAGCCCCCTTTGTAACCAGGGCGGGTGCCCTTCCTTTGTGACCAGCTGCAATACACACACATCACGGAACTTACGCTTTGGAGGCAGTGTGGCAAACATACCTGGAAGACAGGTGGCTTGCTGTGTTGTTTCCAATCCAGGTTGGCTCTTCTCTCCCGGCCGGTCTCATGATCACCACACTCACTGACCCTCCCTTGGTATGCCACTGGATTTAGCTCACGCCTTTCTTACTAGTAATTCAAGGTGTGTTATAGTCAGGTACAGCAAATGTAATCCCTTCATGGATAGGAGGAGTAGCCTAATGGTTAGAGCACTGGCTTGGTAACCAAGCAACCAGGGTTTGATTTCCACTAGCACTCCCTGTGGCCTTGGGCAAGTCACTTAACCCTCCATTGCCTCAGAAGAAAGGTCTGGCAATCTACTTCCAGTCACACTGCCAAGAAAACCCAGGAGTGTCTGGGTCACCAGGAGTCAGGACTGACTCAAAGGCACACATTGCATGGATAGGAAAATAATCAAAGTCCTTACCTGAGGCAATGGAAGGTTAAGTGGCATTCCTAAGGTCACAAGGAGCTCTCAGACTGCTGATCTAACCTCTAGGCTATTTCTTCACTGTGGGGAGACCCCAGTGAATTTCAACTACCTGGCAACAACTACATCCTTTGCTTCTAGTCCTCATCCATTCACACCTCTGACATTTACATCTCGTGTATTTTTTACCTCTGATTTTTCTATCTCCTGTCTTATTCTTTTTTCACCCAATTCCAGTCCTCCATATCTAATCTTTCACACCCACTCACCATTTTTCCTTTCTCCCATTCTCCACTTCCTGAAGCTAGCTTTTGCCCCCTTTCTTTTAGCTCTGTCTGACACTTCTCTATGCCCCTCCTTTGTCTTTGCTTTTCTCTCCCTTCCCTTCTGGGTCGGCTTAAGAGTTGAGTCAATGATGCACTAGCTCAGGGCACATGAGCTCAAGGGTGCTGGAAACCTGACTTACCTTTCCACAGTCATGAGAGCATTGCCCTTTGCTCCTGTGGCTATGCTAAGCTGAAGCTGCTCGAACTGACACCTTTCTAAAAATCACACAGGCACTTCCTGTTTCTTGGGCAAGACAGGAAGTACCTGTATTTTGAGAGCAACCTTAGAGTTGGCTTCTTAAGGAAAGACCAGCTTAGCCTAAATGTTGGGAAACTGGAATTACTGAAGGCTGATGTAGATGGAAGCTATTTTAAAAATGATGCAGCGATGTCTGATCTCAGTACCACAGCAGAGAGAGAGTAAAAGTGTGACTGGGATATGCTTAAGGTCTGCTAGTGCAACATTAGAAGTCAATGAAATTGTGTGATTCTCATTAAACTCCTTCAGGTCATTAGCTTATCCCAAGTCATGCCCTTTTCATGGTGATTGGAGGGCCCTTCAGGAATGAGATGAAATTGTATGGACCACCCAGTTCTCCCTTTGACCCAGTTTGTGTGAGCAATCTAATGCTCCCCCCCCCCCCACCAGTCAAACAACTAGGGAGAGGAGGCAGCAGTAGAAAAGGAGCTGAGTCACTCGCCCAACAATAGCCAGCCTTGAAGTCACTGGATCCAGTGGAAAGTTGGACCATGCAATCAAGTTGTGGCTTCATATGTAGCAGGGTGCGCAAACCAAAATCCAACTCCCTTATCTGCTGATAAATATTATTTTTAAATGTTGCTTTTATAAAAGTACACAAAGGCCCTTTTACAAAAGTGTGATAAGTTTTAGTAATTAACATGCATTAGGAGCAAAATCCAACATATAGTATGTACAAAAGCCATGTGGTGTCAGGTACATATCCAGCATGTGCCCCGCACTTACCACATGGAAAAGTCCCTTACCACATGTTAAGGTTGTTTGCAAGTAATGCAAGTGCACTTAACAGCTCTTATTGAGATGGTGTTAAGTTCACCCAAGTAACTGCTACATTTACAGTTCATGCACAGTAATTAACATGTAGTAACCGCGACGTGCAATCCATGCCCACTCTCCACACATGACCCACCCAGGCTCTACCTTTTCATGCTTTAAGCAGTAAACAGAGGATTTTTACCACATGATAACTACCTATTACCGTGAACCTGCATTAATGATTACCACATGGTAAAACATGTGTGACCTGATTAGTACACTTTAGCAAAATGGCCCCTAAAAAAAAGAATGGCATTGCTCAGAAATTTCCAAGTATAACTACTGGCAATTCTATATAGGAGTGACAATTTCACAACTGTCATGTATAAGTAGTGACACTTATGTGATTCATGGTCACCTTTCAAAAATTATGTGGGCAGATATTCAGCAATGACGTCTAGTGCTGCTAACATGGCTAGCTGCGGCCGCTGAAAACTAACTCCAGATAGTCAATGCCAGGGCCATATCCGGCCACTGGCATTGAATATCCGGGTCGCTGCAGAAGCTGGATGTTAACTGGGCAGCGGCGATATTGAGGTAAAGTTAGGCTAGCCTTTGCCACATCTTACTTTACTCACAGATTGCTAACCAGGCAGTGGCTCAATATTGCCGCTGCCTGGTTAGTGACAAGTGCCACCTTCACTGCCCCCCAGAAGGCCCAGATGCTAACTGTAGCATCAGTTTGTGTAGCGGCGGCACCCACAGATATCCAGTGGTGTTAATCATGTTAGTGCCACTGAACATCCCACTAACTGGCATTTACATGGTTTGAGTGGGAGGAGTGGCCTAGTGGTTGGGGCAAGTTATCTCAGGCTGGAAAGTTGGGGGTTCAAATCCCACTAGAGGACAGCAACCTTGGGCCAGAAGGACTGGGGTTTCTTGTCCCACAGGTGCTCCTTGTGGTCTTGGGCAAGTCACTTAACCCTCCATTGCCCATGTTCCCTGTAAAATAGTTATCTCGAAGTTATAATGCCCTGTTCAATGTAATTTCAGTTTGTTCAATGTAAACCACCTTGATATCATGAAAGGCAGTATATAAGAAATGTTAAATAAATAAATGCCTTTGAATATTCCTCCTGTATGTGTAAGTGTCACAAATTAACCAGCAAAGTTACAAAAAGCTCTAAATAGAGAATTTGTAAAAGATTCTGTGACTGAGAGAGAATGAGCAAAAAGAAATAGGTTCAGAAAGGTGCCAATAGATGAATCCAGGGCCAATGGGATCTTATGAAGCAGTATGCAACGTTCAGCACTCACCTGGCTCAGTTTCAAACAGTTATATTCAAATGTTATCATGTCTAAATTCTTAAGTGCTTTTTTTCATTTTGTTCATTTTTTTTATAAATTTCACAGTATAAAAGACCCAATTGGAGTCTTAGAAGAACTGCATCTAATTTCCAAGTTACAGGTTGAGTATGACTGTAGTAAACATTTCTGAGTGTACAAGAACTGTGACACATTTTTAGACTAGCAATAGAGTCTTACTGAAACTTTTACATATTAATGAAGAACATTTTCATTATATACAGTTTATATTTTTTCTCTCCTTTATTCTCTCAGTGGGCTGTGCTTCTCTAGTCTAGCCTATTTGGGTTTCATGCCCAGGTGACTCTTGTAAGACTGAGATCTAGAGGGTTAAAGTCTGTCGTCCCCTTGATGCTACCTGTTTACTGATAGCTGAATACCCAGTAGCAGAAACCAGCTATCCTCCCCAACATAAGCCTGAGCATACCACCTCTGTAGTATGCCCAGTTCAGACTAGCAATGATGGATAGGAGACCAAATCGGAATCCTCTGCAATACCACCCAGTACTAACTTGTTTTTGTTAAGTGTTGTCGAGTCTGTGTCGACTCATGGTGATCCTCTGGATAGTTGTGCTAAACTATGTCGGTCTTCAGTCAGGCGGCTCATTGTTGATAGAGTGGCACCCATAGTTGCTGTTCTTGTATCGATCCATCTCATTGCCGGCCTTCCTCTCTTGCATTGACCTTCTACCTTGCCAAGCATGATGTCTTTCTCTAACGATCTCTCTCTTCGCATGATAGGTCCAAAGTATGAAAGCTGAAGTCTTGTCATTTGAGCTTCTAAAGAAAGCTTAGGTTTGATCTCCTCTAGTACTGACTGGTTTGTTCTTCGGCCAATCCATGGTATACAGTATTCAGCTTGGTAAAAGAATTGAAATTATGTGGGCAGAGAAAGCAAAAAGACTGTAGTTATACAGACAAGTTGAACAGGACATAAGACATTGGCATAATGAAGGGCATCAAAGTTGAAAATGTTCTGCAATGCAGTGACTATAATAAAACTTTATAATGCAGCACCTCCTTGCTACAACCCCCTCCCAAAAAAATAACACTAAGAGACTGCATCACTGTGATAGAAGTTTAGCAACTAAAACTTTAAAATTGCTATCACTTTTCCCTTCCATGTATTGCTATTAAAACTGTTATTTTTGGTTAAAAAATTGTGTTAAAATGTGTGCAGCTGGCTTCAAAGTGAATGATTAACTCAAAATATTAACATTTTCATTTTCTTCAACATTCTAATTAACCAAAAGGGAAAAAATCCGCATAAACACTAGCATCCGTCCTGGTGGCAGAACCTAGCTCTTACACAGCACGAACTTGTGCTCCTTTATGTTTTCTGACTGAGGAAAAAAAGGGTTAGAGGGCCTCACAGATGTTAATGATTCTGTATTGTAACCTATAATTTAGTGCATCACATTATATGCCCTTATCTCCATGACAGTGCACATTGATATTTTCCTGTTGGATAACTCTGCACAAGCGATCAAATTACACACATCTGCTAACTGAGAGAGGTTGCAACATTTGGTGCAGACATCTATGTTATCAGTACCCTATGTTCAGGATGTAATAACTGAATCGTTGAGCAGCTAATAAAGGAGAGGAATTCTAAAGCTTGCGTTCGGAGATCCTGACGTTCGGACAGAGCCTTCTCATGCTGAGACCATTAGCTTAAAAGAGAATCGTGGTGCAGAATCTAGGATTCCTTTTAATTTTACAAATCTCTCAACAAGAAGACTGTTACGTAGGAACATAAGGGGTCAGTATTCAGTGGTGGCAGTCGCCACTTTTAAAGCTCATGGCCACTGCAACTGAAATTAAAATCTGATATTCAGCACTGGAGTCTGTCCTAACTTTATGCAGTCTAAGTATCCGGTTAGTGGATGAATGTTGCCACTGACCAGATGGAAACAGGCCATATAGTCTTTTTCTGCCGTCATGTTTCTATCTAGTCTGCCCTGCCATATCAGCTACTATAGCCCCTTCTTTTCCTTTAGAGATCTTCTATAGTTGTAACATAGTAACATAGTATATGCTGGCAGATAAAGACCAGTATGATCCATCTAGTCTGCCCAGCAAGGTAGCAAGAGTAGGTGCACCTGCCGCTCCGTGCAGGTCATCCCTTCCCATGCTTTTGTTTAGGGGTGTACTCACTGCTCTGTGTAGGTCACTGCTATTTGTTGAGACAGAAGAGATAGTTATGTTTATTTTGATTTTATCTTGTTGCTATAATGGGATCCACTGTGTCTGTCCCATGCTATTTTGCATTCTGTCTGCCCTCCTGATGGAAGTGGACTCACTTCCATTGGGAGGGCATTCTAAGTATCCACCACTCTTTCAGTGAAAAAGTATTTCCTGACATTGCCTTTCAGTTTACCATCTTGCAGCTTCATGTTATGCCCTCTAGTTTTACAGCTTCCCCATCTTTGGAAGAGGTTTGTTTGTCCATTAATACTCTTTAAGTATTTAAAGGTCTGAATCATATCTCCCCTGTCCCTCTTCTCCTCCAGAGTGTACATATTGAGGCCTTCAAGTCTCTTCTCATACGTCTTCTGACGCAGGCTCCAAATCATTTGGGTCACCTTCCTCTGAACTGTTTCCAGTCTTTTTATATCCTTTGCGAGATATGGTCTCCAAAACTGAACACAATATTCCAAGTGAGGCTTCACCAGCGACTTGTACAGTGGCATTAGTACCTCTTCCTTTCTGCTGGTAATTCCTCTCTGTATACAACCCAGCATCCTTCTGGCTTTTGCCACCTTGAGATCCTCAAAAACAATCTCTCTGAGGTCCTTCTTCTGGTCTATGCACACCAACCTCTTGTCCCCTATTGCATACAATTCCCTTGGATTTCTGCTTCCCAAGTGCATGACACTGCACTTCTTCACATTAAATCTTAACCGTTAAGCATTAGACCATTCTTCCAGCTTTTGCAGATTTTTCCTCATTATCCACTCCCTTTCTCTGGGGATATTCAACAGTATTATCCAGAAAGTGCTGTTGAATATTGGGATTGCTAGGGTTTAGCTGGTTAGCAGATCCTGTGAACTGGCTTAACCTGTTTGACTATCAACACCTAGGAACATAAGATTTGCCATACTGGGTCAGACGAAAGGTCCATCAAACCTAGTATCCTATTTTCAACAGTGCCTAATCTAGGTCACTGGTACTTGGCAGGATTTCAAAATGTAGACAAGTTCCATGCTGCTTATCCCAAGAATAATCAGTAAATATTCCTGAGTCCACCTTAAAAATGGCTTATCAACTTTTACTCCAGGAACTTGTCCAACCCTTTTTTGAACCCAGCTACACTAAAAACGTTTACCATATCCTCCAGCAATGCAGTCCAGAGTTTAATTATGCATTGAATGGTAAAATCATTGCCTGTCATTGTTCTCCTCTTTCCCCTGAAATGTAATATTAGTCATACCAATCACGAGAGAACAAGATTCTTTACAGGTTGCCCTATCATTTACTGAATTAGTGTAAGAATTATCCAATATTTTATATGATCTTGCTGTATAGCTTCCTCCAAATTTTTCTTTCATGTGGCAGAACATATATATATTTTTGCATTTGGATTTAATTCAATGCGAGTTACATTCAGATACAGTAGCCAAGGTCAGCATGACTATTAGACGAACTAGGTGGCTGCCTAGAGTGTCAATTGTCCAGGAGCGGTCCATTGCCTGTGCTGCTGCCTCTCTTTGGGAACTGCAGCAGTGCAAACGGCCACAAACAACCCTGCGGAGGTTAAGTAGGATTTCGAAACGGGCTCAGGAGAATCTGAGACAAAGTCAAGCATGCCAAAAGAAATGCTATGACTGCAATATGCAGCCTAGAAGTCTGGAGGAGGGTGACAGGGTGCTTGTGATGGTTTCAGACGCGCCCCATAAATATACATCTAAGTCGAAAGGACCCATGACTGTAAACAGGCAGGTGGGATCCTGCACTTATGAGCTAGTGAATAATAGAGGCCGGAAACAAATGTATCATATCACATCAATGTGCTCAAACCATGGCAGGAAAAGCAAGCTCTGTCCACCTCCTCAAAAAATGAGGAAGGGGAAAATTTGGGTCCCCAAGTTAATGATTTTTATGAAAAGGTCAAACCTCTTATAGGAGAGAGTTTACATCCCAAGCAAGAGGCGGATTTATCAGAGTTGTTCAGGACATGCTAACATCAGTCCCATGTGAAACCCACCTTATCACCCATGAAATGCATACAGTATCTGGGAAAATTGTGAAGCAATGTCCTTAAAGGTTACCCAAGGCCAAAAGAGAAGAAGTTATTAATAAGGTCCGGGAAACTGAGAAATTTGGGGTGGTTGAGGAATCTAAAAGTCCTTGGTCTAGTCCCATTGTGCTAGTACAAAACCAGATGGCACACAGTGATTCTACATTGATTTCTATCAGGTTAATGCCATCTCAACCTTCGATGCGTATCCCATGCCTCGGGTTAATGAACTCTTAAATAAGTTAGGGCAAGCACAATGTTTGACCACCCTCAACCTCACTAAAGGGTCCTGGCAGATTCTCCTAGCTGAGGAATCCCGTTCCAAAAAAGCCTTTAGCACCCTAATAGGGTTATACCAGTTTCACTGAATGCCCTTTGGCCTTAATGGGGCCTTGGCTACCTGTCAGAAACTCCTTGTCACATCCTCCGATGCTATCAAGAGCATGCAGCAGCATACATGGATGACATCATCATCTTCAGCATGGACTGGGAAACCCACATCCCTAGAGTAAGGGCCATCTTGAATTTATTAAGGAGAGCAGGACTCACCTTAAATCCTCGCAAGTGCGTATTCACCCGGTGGGAGGTTAAGTATTTGGGGTATTTAGTGGGTTAGGGAAGAATAAAACCTATACTCAATAAGGTGCAGAGCATCCAGGAATTTCCCCAACCAAAGACCAAAACGTATTTGAGGAGTTCTTGGGATTAGTGAGATATTATAGGCAATTTATTCCTAGATTTGAAGAGGAATCTGGCCTCCTCACTGACATGTTGAAGAAGAACAGGCCTATCCAACTACAATGGTCTGACTTAGAGGAGGCCACATTAGCAAACCTACAAAACAGTCTGTGTAGGGAACCCATACTATGAGGGGTAGATTTCACCAAACCACTTATATTACAGCCAGATGCCTCCGAAAAGGGTCTGGGGGCCGTTCTGTCCCAAGAGCATGAGGGGGAAGAACATCCCATCCTGTATCCAAGGAGAAAGCTAGTGCCACCTGAGAAAAATTATGCCATTATAGAGAAGGAGTGTTTGGCCTTTAAATGGGCTATAGAGGCCCTTAAGTATTATTTAATGGGCTGAACCTTCACTCTATTAGCCAATCATGCCCCCTGATATGGTTAAACCTGAAGAGGAACAACAATTCCAGGCTCTCTAAGAGGTACCTGGCCCTACAAGGATATAGCTATCATGTGGAGCATAGGGCAGGGAAGTTGTTAGGAAATGCAGATGCTCTCTCCAGAATTGCAGACCCACTGGACAACGTAGAAGATCATCCAATGCATCGCAATTTTATTTTTTTATTTAGCTTTGCTTTTATACTGCTTTTCACCAGGTCAAAGTGGTTTACAAACAACTCAAAGTTACAATAAAACTTGGAGTGTATACATTAACTATGTACAAATAAATATTTGCAATGATATATATTTGTTTGGATGCATGGGTGAGTGGGATTATGTTACAGGACCATAGTGCTCAATGTCTTGAGATGAGGTGTGTGATGATCTGCCAGGTAACACCCAAGGAGAGAATCTTTTTGGAATAGTGCAGGGACCTTTGCAGTCACAGGGGAAGCCTAGAGCCTGCAGGTTGGACAAAAACCCAACATGGCCTCCAGAAGGGAGAAAGGCTCAAGCTATGACACCAACCTGGAAGGGACAGAGTCAGTCCTCCAGGACACAGCAGGTTTTAGATCAAGCCTAGTATCCCTGGCTTACCAGGCAATATTCCCTAGAACCAAAAGAAGGTTGGAAGGGGGTCTGGTTACAGGTTTTTGTTTGCGAAAATGTCCCTGGGCTTTCGACTGAGAGAGAAGGAAGAGCAGACTTGATGGAAGCTGAGGAACTTGGAGAACAAGATTCTTCTGAACCTATGGATGTACTTTGCTCACGAAGCGGTTAATCAAGCAGCCCGTGGGGAGGTTCAGGCGAGTAAACTGAAACCTGAAGGAAGGGAGGGAGGGCTGCTAACACAGCTGTTAGAGCTGTGGATTTTCAGCGACACCGTTGGTAGCATAAGAAAGATAGTTTGTTTGATGAAGGAAGGGGGGACAAGTGCTTCCTACCTGGGGACTTCTAAGGGAGATATAAAAAGGAGTTTTCTTGTGCTGCTATGGAACTGCATGTGGATGTTTCCTTTGTTTGTGACTTTTGAAGTAAAGGGTGAACACAGCGCTGCTGCTAAGATAAGCATAATGTTTAGAGTGTTGAACTTCAGTGGGAATTCCCACCACTGGAATATGCTCCTGATAGTTGCTGAGTTATGAAGAGTGTTTGTTGGAGACTCCTACAAAACTCTGGAAAGGAATGTAAAACCCAGAGTGGACTGTTCGATTGGAGAACTAGTGGAACAAGTTATCTGGACGCCCCACCCCAGTGTACAATGTCACAATATGCATGAGATATATCTGAATGCACTGCCTCCATTGTATGCAAATATATGTCATGCATATTCATTAGGAACATCCTGAAAACTAGGCTGGTTTGTGTCTCTAGGGATGGAGTTTGATACCTCTCCCCTCGTAGGTTTATGATCTAAGTTGGTACCTGGGGCAATAGAGGGTTGTGACTTCCTCAAGATCCTAAAGCATATCAGTGGGATTGAACCATGGCTTCTCTGATTCCCAGTCTGCTAATCTAATGACTTGCCTACTCCTCCACTCCACGCTAGGGCCGCTTAAAAGCAAACACTTTCATTTTGTGTCATTTTACATATTCTTTTTCTGTAGTTTCATTTCACTGATCTTCATTTTTCTTGTGTTGGTATTTAATTTGTACCTGTTAACTACATTAATCACAGTGTTCAGAATATAAAGATGTGCTAACAGCTAGCATCGGCGCATTCCAGGGGTGAAGTGGAAGTGGCAATCCAGCGATGTTTCTGCCGCTGCCCAGTTATCCTTAAGCAACGAAAGTTAGGCACCTTAAAGGGGGTCTAACTTTCACTGCAGAAGCTAACCAGACAGCGGCTGAATATCTCCACTGCTCAGTTAGTTTCCACGCTATCAAGATGATCTGGATATTCAATGCCAGTAGCCGAAAATGGCCCCAGTATTGAATATCCGGGTCTTAAATTCAGCAGCGATGGCTAGCCGCTTTACAACAGCTAGCTACCACTGCTAAATATCCCTTGTGCCCCCTCCCTGACCACCACTGTCACCCCTTACTGGGACCTACAGAGGCAGCAATGGCCTGAAACAGCCCCATGGTGCTGACCTGAGACATCCTGAAAGTGGAGACCAGAGAGAAGGGAGGCAGAACTGTCTGTGTCTGCAGGAGCAGCAACACATCAGCCAGTCACTGGACACATTCCTGTTGCAGTTTGGCCATCTAGCCTCCCAGGCACCTCAATTGGCTACTGTCCCTTCCAATGTTCCTCCTGCCTCTGCACCAACTGCTTCAGGCCTCACAGCCACCAGCAGTAATGGCAGAGGTGCTATGTTTGGCCAATGCAGGTCACAGGGACCAAACCCATCCAATAATGTGGGTGCGTCACCATGGGGCTGTGGCTCCCGCTACACTTCCCTTACATCCTAGCTACCAAGAGACAGGGAAGTGAGCAGATGGGGGAAGATGTGGAGAGCTTGTCAAGGTCTAGTGATAGCAGTGAGGAGGGATCAGCCATCATTACTAGTCCTTACACATCTCTCAGGGCCAAGGCAGTAGGGGACATGGTGCAAGGGGAAAGGGCAGGGGGCAGGGCACCAAGTAGCTGTTACTATCATGACATCCAGAGCTGCTGCTTTAAGTGATAGCTGTATTTTGTGTTGTCAGGCAAATGTTGCAATAACTGGGTTGTACTGTGTATGTTCTGGGTGTGTGTTGGGAGGAAAGGGTAAGGCGGATGGGAGGGGGGAGACTGTGTGACTTTGGGTGTCCTTAAAGGCTGTGTGCTGCTGCAGAATTGTGTAACTGGGCCAGTGGAAGATTGCAGTGGCCTTCCCTGGGGGTCATATGGTAGTGGTGGGTGGCATGAGGGTATGGGCTTTCTTTGTGTGGGGGCAGGTAGCTGTTTGACAATAAAGACATTCCTCGCATAAAATGATTTTGTATGAGCCAGTTCTTTGCTCTCTCTCCTTGTCTGTATGGCTGCTCCTGCTCATCTGCAGTGATGTCAGCACCCTCCCCTGTGTCGGCTTCCTCCAGTGGGTTTTCTGAGGGCAGAGCAGGTTCCTCCTCTTGGCAAGGTTATGTAGCATGCAACATGCAATGAAGAGCTTGCAAAATTTCTGAGGGCTGTATAATAGTTCACCCCTGACCTGTCCAGACACCAAAACCAATGTTTTGAGCTGGCCAAATGTTCGCTTGATGATGGACTGCATGGTCCAGTGAGCCCAGCTGTAGTGCTCCTCTGCCTCACTATGGGGTGAAACAATGGGGGTCATGGGCCACTTCCTCAGTGGATATTCTCTGTCTCCTGAAGGACAAGAAGGATGGGGGGAGAAGGACCTTATTGAGTAGCCATGTCACAGACTGTGCTGTCTTTGTCACTGTAGCAGCTCATGTCCAGTCCTAGACCTCTTTCCCTCTCTCCATGAATTTTAGTCAACTAATGTTCAGCTGGTGACTGCCTTGTGATTCCACTGTGCCCACCACACCGGGTGCTGCAGCTGTCATCCTGACCTGTACCCAAGGGTGCCCTGCACCTCCATTAGGTATGCCCTGCCATTCCCAAAATCCCTCTTCTTCCTCCATAGACACCTGGGCTGCACAAATCCCTGTGACTCCCAGGACTGAGTACTGTTCCGGGGTGTGCCTCCCGCTGGGCACACCCCTACCCCCTTGCCTCTCTTTGTGGCATGCTTTCTGTGGAATGCCTTTGACTCCTACCAAACAGTGCACTGCTGCCCGCCCCATTCAGGCAGCTCATAACCGCAGAGGTGAGCTCCTCCCACAGAGGGATTCCTCCTTCAGCTAGAATCACTGCATTGTGAACAGCTTAAACAAGGGGAAAACCCCTGCGGTAAGCTCCACCCACCAATGTATAGTCACTCCAGAGAGACGACCATGCTGTATAAAATTATTGCACTCTAGGAGTGCCTACGCCTGGCATGCTCTCACCCAAGGGCTGAGCCAAAGAGCCCTTTGGCATGGACCTTAGGGGTGATCTAAGTGTACAAATATTGTCACTGTTTCTTCACACTGCACATCAAGTCTTCACGGACCCGATCCTGCCAACTCCTTGAAAATGTGTCAACTGATATTGCATCAGACTACCTATCAAAGGTAAGCAATAAACTAATATTACCAAGTACGCTCACTACAGTGCATCCCCAGCACCTTGATCAATTGCTGCACATTTCTCCTTATCAACAGCATCACATGCATTGACACAATGCAAAAGTCTGTTTATATTGCTGACCGTAGCCTGCCACATATCAATCTTCATCACCATTTGCCAAAAACATTTCAATCATACATACTTACAGAGACTATGCAATAAGACATACCTCTCAATGAATGAGAAATAAAACATATAGTTTCCTGAAACAAGTCAAAATACAAAATCAAACACTTAACCCTCCATAGCCCATGTTCCCTGTAAAATAGTTATCTCCAAGTTATAATGCCCCGTTCAATGTAATTTCAGTTTGTTCAATGTAAACCTCACTGATGCAGAATAGCGCGGTATATAAGAGAATGTAAATAAATAAATAAAATAAACAGCACAAAACTGCCAATCCCATATGGCACTTACTACATCATATTTAAAGGGCATGCTAATCAACACTCGATCAGGAACAAAATACCACTCATAACAGATTACATCAAAGATTATAATCTAGACCTTATGGGCCCAATTTTCGAAAGGCATTACACAGTTTACAGCCCAATAAGCCATGTAAATGCCTTAAACTGGGATAGTCAATGGCACTTACGCAGTTAATGCTGTTAAATATTTATTTATTTAACCAGGCTTATATACTGCTTTTCTACAAGTCAAAATGGTGTACATTCAGGTACTATATATATATTTCCCTTGTCCCTGAAGAGCTCACAGTCTATGTACCTGAGGCAATGGAGGGTTAAGTGGCTTGCCCAAGGCCACAAGGAGCACCTGTGGGACTAGAAAATTCAGTCCCTCCAGCCCAAGGTTGCTGTCCTCTAGTGCGATTTCAACCCTCGGCCTTTGAGCTTGAAGTAACTTGCCCCAACCACTAGGCCACTCCTCCCTTCTAACTCCCCTATGTGCTGCGATGCTATCCAGTTACCATCGGAGTATGTCGGGGGTATTCCGGGGTGAAGAGGAGGTGGCAACATTGATGAAAACCTTTGCCTATCTTTAAGGCACAGTAGCTAACTGGACATCATGTAATATCGTTGCTTTCTGGTTAGCTTCGACGGCTTCCAGTGTGTGCGGCGATCCCCGGATATTTAATGCTATCACCGCAACATTGCATATCCAGGTGAGAGGTCGGCGGGGAGTGCTATGTGCTGATGAGGCACATAGCCCTTCGAAAATGAGTCTAGCTCAATTTTGGTCCCTATATGTTTAACTGAAATGTGGCTTACCGAAGAAGACAATGTTCTTATAAATCTTGTTAAAGCACCAGGATATGACCTCTCCAATAGTAGTAGAAATGGCTGCAGAAGAGGAGGTGTTCTTATCATTGCAAAATGCAAATTCAGTTTCTCTACAAAAGCATTAGTTAACACTGAGGGCCTTGACTTGATTGTCATTGAAAATACGAGTAAACACATCATTATGCTTTGTCTATAGATCACTCAAATCAGATAACTCTGATCAGGCTAACATTTTGGAAATAGTTTGCTCAAATACCACTCAAAATATGCAGCTGGTACTGTTAGGTGACTTCAGTTTCTCTACCTTACCCCTAAGACAAGCAAATGCATTCATAGAAGCTATGGAAACATAGATGGTCGGCAACAGTACCCACAGGAGAGAAAACATATTAGACCTAATCTTCACCCCAACACAATTACTACATCCTAACTCAAATCCTGCGATTCAAATGGTACCCTGGTCCAACTACTATTTAATCTCATTCCAACTTCCATACAGCCATCCTGTACATTACAATGATTCCAATCTAAACTATGGATGCTGATTCAAACAGTTTGACAAGCAATCCTTCCTAGATGAAGAATCCCCGGTGCTGACTACAGACCCGAGTAATCTTGACAACCTCATCAAAAACTGGGACGAGACCATATGTGAATTTGCCACAGTACCACAGGCAAGACAATGCAAGATGGGTGTTAGCAACATTTGGTACAGCCAAGAATTGAAACAGCAAAAAAGGAACTCAGAAGACTAGAACGCAGTTGGCACCATTCTCAAAATGAACAAAAAAGAAGCAGCTACTTTCAAAATCTGAGTATCTATAGGTACGAAGTAAATCAGAATAAGAAGGAATATGACACAAAGCTTATCATGAGCTCCTTAAAGAAGCCGAGAGAACTTTTTGACATTGCAAAATCTCTACTTAAGCATAATGACAATTCTAAAATCATTATCTTACTGATCCCACAAGAACTGGCTAACTTTTTCCAAGATAAAGTCGACAATTCCCACCTGAAGCTAACATCACCACAATATGATAAAATACCTAATACATTTGGAAAGTGTCATAAGAGACTTCAATACAACAACATGTCAGCTTGAGCCATGCCCGGTAAGCTGGATCAAGCTTACTTGTCTGATCTAGCACCATTTCTAAGAAAGATAGTACAGTGTTCTTTCGCACAAGGCTAGATGCCTTCCCTTCTGAAAATGGATCTACAGAGTGGCCCAAAAAAAGTGAGAACATCTCGTAGCATATAAGTTATTTAAAAATTCAAAAAGACAGATGTAAAAAAAATGATGCCGACTGGAAATTGTCGAAATAAAGACGTTATATAGCTAAAAAAGGCAAATAAGTAAACTATTTAGGCTTTTAATTTATGAGATGTTCTCACTTTTTTTGGGCCACCCTCTGTATGCCCCATTCTAAAAAGCCCCAAACTTGAGGCCAGCGACCTGAGGTCCTACCAATCCATCACTAGTCCACCTTTTCTAGCAAAAATAATCAAAAAAGTAATTCAGATACAGCTGCAAGATTACGCCGGTGCAAACACTCCACTAGGCCATCAGCAATATGGTTTCAGACAATACCATGGTATTGAGACATCAATCACTTCTCTATCTGACAATATTATAAAAGGCATACAGGTTATATTCTAATCTTCCTTGCTATAAAGGCAGCGTTTTGATTCAGTATCCCACAAGCTGCTACGAGCACGGTTGCAAGCTATAGTGTCTGTGCAGCGCTGTGAACATCTTGTAGTGCTATACAAATGCTCAGTAATAGTTGTAGTAGTAGTAGTAGTATGGTTTTGGAGTAGTTCTACTCTTATTTAACTGGACGTCATCAGCACGTTAAAATAGGATCTAGCAAATTAACCCCATTTAAACTGACACACGGAATCCCTCAAGGTTCAGCACTTTCCTTTCTGCTAACATTTACCTACAGCCAATATGCAAATTTATTCAGGCCCATAACATCTTATATCACAGACACAGTGGATCCCTTTATAACAACAGGATAAAATCAAAATAAGCATAACTATCTCTTATATCTGAGCAAATAGGGGTGACCTACATGGAGCGGGGGGTACACCCCTAAATAAAGGCATGGGAAGAGGTGACCTGCATGGAGCGGCAGGTGCACCTACACTTGCCGCCTTGCTGGGCAGACTAGACTGGTCTTTATCTGCTGTCATATACTATGTTACTATGTTATTATGTTTACGCTGATGATATTACAATTTACACCCCCTTAACTATAGCAAAAGCTTGCTACACTCCTATAATAGATTGCTTTAAAGTGATCTCTGGCTAGTTATTACAGCATAATCAGTTTCAGTTTCAGTTTCTTTGCATTTGATATACCGCCCTTTATTACATCAGGGCGGTTCACAGTCACATTACACAGGTACACTAAAAAAAATTTTTTTTAAACTACCTCTAATGTTTCGATTGATTTTTACGTTTTTTGGTGCGCTGAATCCAAATCTGGTAACCAATTTGCTCCATCACGTACAGATTTTTTGCTACATTGGGTTAGCAGTTTGAGGTGAACGTTTCAGATTGAGTGCGATCGAGATAAAAGTTTCTTGGATGAATTCTTTATACTAATTGTTTAGTAGTTATTCAAATAAGAATAAAGAAAATTGTAACAAGGCAGCACATAAGAATAGAGTAATGTCAACAAAACACACTGTGATGGTAGCAAAATTGTCTGCACTTAAAACAGCCACATACATGTGCACAAACATTGAGCATATAAGAGCGAGGTTAGACACAAAGCAAAGCAAAGAAATGTGCAAAAAATGTTGTACAGATATGTATGTAAGAATAGAAAACGCAAACCGCACCATTGCAATACATGAAGACAAACTCCCAATGGTGTGAAAATAAAATTCTAATAAATGAGATCCGACACTGTGGTAATAACTAGCAAATTTTTATTTCAAAGTTTAGTAAAAACACGATATTTGTCAACACAGTTTAGATTTTAAAGTCATTTTTGGGTCAATCAATCTCCTGGTGGGCCCGTTTCTTCTTCCCCGAATGCTTCTCTTGGTGCGCTGCTTGGCGTATTTTTCATCTGGGGTTTCCCGCAGCAGCAACCAGCAGAAATCAGCCATCATAGTGGTGTTCCATCTTCCTTGGTACCTTCTCTCTGTGTCCTTGATGTCCTGGTGAAACCTTTCACCTTGTTCTTCACTGTACGCCCCCAAATTTTCGGGAAAGTAGTTCACATGGGAGTGCAAGAAATGGACTTTCAGGCTCATGTTACAGCCTTGTTCTTTGAAGGCATTGAGCATCCTGGCAACAATATCCTTATAGTTCTCATCCCGCCTGTTCCCCAAGAATTTGAGAACAACATCCTTGAAGGAATCCCAGGCTTCCTTTTCCTTCTCAGACATCGTTTCAGCGAATGCTCCATCTGAAATGAGTTTCCTTATATCAGGGCCAACAAACACTCCTTCCTTTAGCTTTGCTTCAGAAAGTCGGGGGAACTTTGAGCAAAGGTACCGAAAGCACTCACCATCTTTTGGAAGGGACTTGATGAATTGCTTAATGAGACCCAACTTAATGTGGAGAGGTGGTAATAGAATTTTATCACGAGGTACCAAGCTCTCATGAAGAACATTTTTCTCACCGGGTCTCAAATACTCCCGAATTGGCCAGTCTTTTTTCCCCCAGTGTAGGTCGCGGGCCCGGCTATCCCACAAGCAAAGGAAGCAGGGATATTTGGTGAAACCGGATTGCTGCCCTAATAGCATGGATAGAATTTTAAAGTCTCCACAAATCATCCACTTATGCTCATCATAACGAATCTTCTGAAGAATCAGGGCCAAATTCTCGTATTTTTCTTGGAGAATAAGAGAGTGAGCAATAGGAACTAAAGCGAATGTGTTGCCATTATGAAGAAGAACACCTTTTATGCTGTCTTTTGACGAATCAATGAACAGCCGCCATTCAGCAGGATCATACTTGAGTTTAAACTTTTCCATCACTCCGTATATATCGTTGCAAAATACCAAATCTTCCTCTTTGCTGAAATACTTCAAAAATTGTGTCTCGCGGTTGCGGTACCAATAAAAAGTTGTTCCTGGTGACAATAGATTTTTCTGTTTAAGCTGAGAACCTAGCAGTTGGGCAGCATCTTTTGGGAGTCCTAAATCCCGGACTAAATCATTCAATTCAGCTTGAGAGAAAAGTTCAGGTTTCGGATCTGGTTCAGTTTCAAATTCGGAAGTACTGGACTCATCGGGAAAAGCCATCTGATGAGTCTCATCATGATCAAAACCGTCCACACAAATATGATCCAAAGATTTTGGTGGTTCAGGCACAGGTACTTCGTTGCTATGAGGCATAGGCCTAATTGCTGAGGGAAGGTTGGGGTAACTTATTACGTTCTTATTTTTTAAGTTGTATCCCTTCACAATGCAAGAGCAAAAATAGCAGTCACTGCTGTGATCTCTTTGTTCACGCCACATCATAGGTATTCCGAAATGAAATGCTTGTTTTTACCTTTCATCCATAAGCGTAGATCTTCCTCACATGTCTTGCACACTTTGTGAGGAGCCCACGGTTTGTCTTGATCGCCTAACTTCAAACCGAAATAGGCGAAATATACTTTTTTAATAAATGCAGAAATGTTCCTCTGCCGCTTTTTCACGGTATATTCCCCACAAATAAAACAAAAACTGTCCGTAGAGTTGACGCAACCTCTGGCTCTGTGAGCCATCACAAATACACAGCACTGCAAACTACAACTGTAGTGAACCACTTCGGAATAAAGCTGGATTACGACTGAGCAAACAAAAGGTAATAATGAACTTGCAAGAAACTGAAATTTGACAGGAACGTTCATGTCGCAACCATCGTGTTTGAGCGAGCGAACGAGGCGAGGCGAACAGGAAAGAACATGCGCCAGCGCGAGTACTGGATTTAGCCCCCTGCCTCCCAATTGTCCTGTTAATGTATAAAATGAATACAAAACACTCTAAAATATCATGAGGGAGTGTTTCTAGTTAGTTAACCATTACAACCTCTATTTTGGGCCAAGAAAATAAACTGCAGTCGGCTAAAAAGAAATTATGTGAACATTCCTTATATGGGTAAGAAATCTAATTTTGCAAGAAAACGTGACGTGATGGAACATTTTGGCTATTTTTCCTGGATTCAGCACCCCAAAATCTATAGGAATCAGTTGCAAAACTGGAGGCAGTTTTTTGGTAGTGTACCTGTGTAATCAAAGAGTGGCACAAAGGCCAGAAGAAAGAAAGGAACTACAAAATTAACAGGAAAGAGGAAGTAGCAGAGAGAATACAGACAAGACATAGAGAAGAGAGTTTAGACAAACATGAATAAACCAGGTCAGTTTTGAGAGGCTGGGAGGTTGTATGCAGATTAAATTATGACAAAACGGAAGTACTTTTTATCACCAGAAATAAAGAATTCTCCACACCATTGGTTTTGAAAGACTAACAATGAAGAACTAAAAGTTCAGATCCAATACCTCAGAATAACACTTGAACAACAGCTAACTGTACAACCCCTCATTAAAAGAACCACAATATTGATCTACCAGAAAATTATAATTCTCCAACAACTACACCCACTAATTGAAACATAGGACTTCCGAACAGTTTTTCAGGCCATGATATTTCCTCACTTTGATTTCTGTAATATCATCTACTATGGTGTCCATAAAAATATCCTACATCTATTACAAATGGCCCAGCACACTGCAGCCAGAATCCTGGAGGGCATCTAGAACAGATCATATTACCCCTATCCTTAAAAAGCTCCATTGGCTCCCCCTCCAATGCCGTGTCAAATATAAAGTACTCATAACCATATTCAAAGTCTTGCACAACTTGACTGCAGAGTACCTACAGACAATCCTTAAAAAGCCACCAGAAAACAGACTCAGGAGAACATGTGCCCAGAACACTTTAAGCATGCCTCTGGAAAAACTAAGATTCAACCAAACATGCTCATGCGCATTCTCACTGTACGTGTCAGGCTTCTGGAATGGCTTTCCCACTAAACTTGGAAACATAGATGACCTCACACACTTCCGAAAAGAAATAAAAATGCTGCTATTTAAAAACCACTTTGATGAAAAAACTTAACATTTTGAAGGTGCAACACTACATTAACTCTTAATCTCTCCAAACCTAGCATGCATTTTAATCTTTGGACACTTTCCTATTGGCACTCATGATCTCAGGCCTGCTCGGGCATTTTAATCATGGACACTCTGCTCTCAGTCGCAAACCAGCAGTGGAAGTATACTGTTAAACATCTCCTTAACGTCCATTGCATAACATAAGATTAACATTTGCATATAAATAAATTAAATTTAAATTCCAAATTAATTCACTAGCCTATGTGCTTCCAAATCTATCTCTACATTGTTAGTTGTTCATTGTAATTCTTAAATTTTATTACATGCAAACTGCATTGACCCTAGGAAGTGCGGTATATAAAAAATGTTAAATAAATAAATAAATACATTTCCTGTGGCTGCTGATGTCTTCCTTGGTTCATTACTGCTGCTGGGAGTGGGGTTTTCACTCTGATTCTTGACATATAGACCTGTGGGCACACACCCTCACACTGCCATTTCCATCCAGATAGCCTGCTGCAGCATATGGTACTCCATGCAGTCGCCAATCTCTGGCTGCAGTTTCCTCAGATTTGGAGGTGCTCACAGGGACATAGAGGAGGTATGCACTTATCAAAGAGCCAACCACCCTTGCTTTCCCCACTGCTGAATCGCTCATAACAGCCTGATTGCGCCAAGATGTAGGCATCATGACATGACCCTGAGAAGTGAGGAAAAACATCCGCCATTTCCTCTTCAGCATTGCAGACCACCTGCATGTTCATAGAGTGATACGCCTTTCTATTCCAGAAAATGGCTTCCACACCTTCAGAGGCCATAGAATGATGAGTGTTTATGACACTCAGTACCATGGGAAAGCTTGCTATCTGGTGGAATTTGAATATGATCGGGAAGCTTACAGTTATGGTCAACATTATTGGCACCCTTGCAGTTCAACCCTTTAATGTCCAATATTTCCTAAAAAAAAGAGGCCAGTGAAATGGCTTTGTACTATATATGAACACATATTTAACATGTAAAAGAATCAAATAAAACAAGACTAATTAAAAATGAAATAGTAGGAAATAGTATAAAAACTGGGACAATTGCCAGGATATGATTATTGACTCAAAACAGGACAGAAAGAAGTAGGAGGACAATCGCCACTGGAAGAAACAAGCTTTATTGGTGTCAAGGTCTGCCCGACACGTGTCTTGGCCATCTGACCTTCTTCAAACACATTTGAATACATAAACATGAAATAATAAAAACATAGAAATGAGAATGCAAACCCAAATAAGTCATGCATGAATTGTATCTTAATGAATAATGAACCAATACTATAATCAAACAATAAAAACTATAAAAACCAGTAATAGAAGAATTAAAATAAATAAAATAATAGATAATTACATTCAATACTGGTCAAATTGCTCTGCAATAAAAAGACATACAACATTGGTACACATCTGATGATATGTATAGCAAACCAATTGTGTGTTCTAAACTTTACGTCTAAGTGGTAAAACTGAAAGAAGATTCTCAGAATTTCTAATCTTTCTAGATGGCCTTGTGTCAGATCTTCTCATAAAACGTAAACGGCATTAATAGTTCAATCGAAAGAAAGAAAATCCTTAGCTATCTTAATCATGAGCATGTTACTTTAATGTTTCTTCAGGAAATGCATTTAAATTCCGCTGCGGCATTGTAACTTAATACCACGCCTAATATGGCGACTGCCTTTTCTTCCGCTGTTTCCAAGCGGTGTGGGGTAGCCATTTTGGTTAAGAAGTCTCTGCAAGCTATTGTAATGGATGTTAGCTTTGATAAGGAGGGTAGATGGGCCCGTGCACACCTTCAGGTTGAGACTGTAATTTACGTGTATTGGTATTTATGCTCCGAATGTGGATAATCCTGTTTATTATGCAAGTATTCTGCAGTTAGCACAGACATTTGCCAGCCCTCCATTAATGCTCGGCGGCGATTCAACCAAGTACTTGAGCCCTTGACAGCTTGGCTGCCGCCCAGAACGAGTGGTCCACCCAAGAGTCTTGATTCTTTTACTGCTTTGATAACAGATTTTGTGCTAGAAGATATATGGAGGCTGCTTCTCCCCTCACTCCCATTATCCACCAATGCGCTCCGACAGCGCCGAAATTCTGGGAGCGGGAGTTGCATGTAGCTTTGACCCCGGAGCATGGGAGCCCAGCCTGGAGCAGGTTGACATGGATCTCTCGATCTCCCTCACTTACTCAGACACTTTTTTCTTTTAATCCATCGAAGTTTCTATACTCCTGATAGGTTAGTCAAATGACCGCTACCCAGAGCAACAGATTTAGGATATGCCACACGGCCATTCACATACTAACTTATATTATGTTTGAATGCCCGGTACCCTAATATTACTGGAAAATACTGGGGGAAAAACAGGTCCCCTCTTAATTTCAATGAATGGTGGCATCCTGTCAGTCTATACAGTATATATGAACAACTACCTCATCTGTTGGTCTCTCCGTTCAGACCCTCTATCATTTGTCTGAATGGAGGATACTCCACGATTATGTTTAAAATGCTAAAATGCTAAATGCTCCCATCTGACTGTTTCAATCTATTTCACCTGATCAGTCTATATAGCTGATACTCTTTTGTTTGTTTGGATGTACAATCACTGCTATATGTATACGCCTCTTTGATGATACTCCTCAGTTCCAGAGAAGAAGCTTAGGGGTGGGGGGTAATTGGGGTTGCTTTCCTTATGTGTATATTTGTATTTGTCTCCTTTGGTTTGTTGTTCCGTTTGTTTGTTGTAAAATGAAAATAAAAGTTTCAAAAAAAAAAAAAACTGAAAGAAGATAAAAATCATGTCAGTAAAACGATTACAGGTTGGAAATAGGGTTGCTTCACCGTAATCATTCTAAAAACACTTATATCTAGTGTGGAGCTCAAAAGGAAAGAAAAAAATATGTGGTATAATATATCTGGGAATATCAATAAACGTGTTCTTGTCAGAAGGGGAGGCTGAAATGTATTAAAAGACTCATGAAATCAGAGGACTACCAAGGTATTTTGGAGTAAAATGTGCTACCTAGTGTCAGAAAGCTAGGTCTGCGTTGAAGATCATGGGTCTTCCAGCAGGACAATGACCCAAAACATACATCCAAGGGTACAAAAGAATGGTTAAAAATGAACAAATGGATTGTTTTAAACTGGCCAGCAATGATTCCTGATCTCAATCCAATCGAGAACATTTGGAAAGAGCTGAAATCTGCCATTGGTAAAAGGAATCCTGGAAACTTTCATGAGTTGGAACAAATCGCAGCTGGAAAGTGGGAGAAACTACCAGCAGGCAAATGTGCAAAACTTATAGATGGCTAAACATTTGGAGGCTGTGGTCACTGCCAAGGGTTTTGCAACTAATTAGTGAAGGGTGCCATTAATCCTGTCCAGGTCATATTTTGGTTTTTCCTTATAAATTACTACATCTAAGTTGCACAAACATCTTTTTTCTTGTTGTATACCCTTGAACATACTATTAAAATTTAATAACATACAGTTGTTATATTTCCAATTATTTCTCAAGGTATTGTACAAAACATACCTAAAATTCAAGGGTGTCAATAATGTTGACCACAACTGT
Source organism: Ichthyophis bannanicus (assembly GCA_033557465.1). Classification (NCBI taxonomy): domain Eukaryota; kingdom Metazoa; phylum Chordata; class Amphibia; order Gymnophiona; family Ichthyophiidae; genus Ichthyophis; species Ichthyophis bannanicus. Next base: position 207,648,116 of record CM066034.1, read on the forward strand.
CTATACTGCATGAACCTGGGGAGGAATGCTGCCAGGAACTGTGTCAAATCTAGTGGCACTGCAACTGACTGACTGATGCCTACCACGGCAGTAGGCACAATTCCAAAGCTGCTGGTGACCAGGAATATGAGGGCAGTCATAATCTTGATGTGAGCAGAAATGGGATTGCCTCTCTGCATGGTGGCACTGAGGTCTTTCTCCAGCTCTTGACACAGCTGGTGGATGACTGCTTTGTCAAACCTGAACTGAGTCAGGCACTGGATATCTGTGAGCTCTATGTATTGGGCCCTTGCCCGGTATGCCCTCTGATAAGGATGCCCTATGATAGGGGTGTCCTCTCCACTCTCTCCTGCGTTCCCTGTCCAGCTCCTCCTGTATAACTGCTGCAAATCACTGGTTCACTTTCTGCATTGCAACAACCATCCACCAACAGCTGTGGGGACCACCACCTACACCCCCTCATACCCACTTCTAGCACCCTTGTGCTACCTTTACCAACTCACAGTGCTCTGTGCTGTGTGAGACACAAAGACAGATACAGACTCTTATTCACAGCCACATGGATACCACTATTTGAACCCACACTGATGGTCATGCATCCTTCTCAACTCCTACACTCCTATACACATAGACACGAATGTATTCCCACTACCATGGCTGGGACGAAGACAGGGGTGGGTGGACACAGGGGAGTGGGGAGTCTGGGGGGAAATGGTGCTGGGTGGTGGAAGGGGGCAGTCAGGGGCCTGTGGATAGGTTGGGGGATGTGGGTTGTTGAGGAGGCCTATTGGGGATGGGAAAGCAGTAACTTACACACGGGGAGTGCACTTGAGACACATGGGGGTGGCACAACATGGTATGCAGCTGTCAGGGATGACAGGCAGGCTTTTCTCTCTCAACCTCTCGCTCCTCTTGACACAATTGTATTCGCGGTCAACATGGACAACAAAGTCCTGTACCAGTTCATGCTTTATAGCTGATCTAGGCCAACACATTCCAATCACTATACAAAATATGCCTTGGATATTTGCACTCTTTTTCCACCCTGGCCCTGCTCCAGAACATCCCTCAGACACTCCCATGTTGGGACGCCTAGACTTGGAATGCTCTGTCCACGAGGATGCTCATATCTGCCTGGTTCTGTAATTGCCCTTTGTACATCCCTGCAATTCAGACATCCAAAATGCACATTTTGGACATCTAATACACATCCATATATTTTAAAATGCCCCCAATATGTTCCTAAAACATGCTTTGGCACACATGGCCTGCCACCTCTGACCCCACTCTGGCAGGAAGTTGTATCGGAGGGGTCAGAAGTAGCAGATCGTATATGCCGAAGTACATGGCCTGCCTCAGGTACCAAAGCAGTGACACAAAACTTCCATTTTTAAACTGCTGCCGAGCTGAGCCTGCCCTTGAAGTTGGTCGCTTTTAATCTGATACCACCGCCAAGACACGGAAACGACAGGGGGAGGGGAGTGGCTTGGCAGCATGTGAGGGGGGGTGGCATACCTGGAGGGGGGTGGGGATGGCACACCAGGGCTTCTGCCCTGTTTTGTTTTATTGAATGGGAAAAAGATAAAAATGAAAAAGAGGAGTTTGTTCTCAAAGAGTTCTAGCCAGGTAACTACCGAGTTAGCTAACTGGATCTCGGTGTAATGGCTCAAACTACACATACACTTTCACAACATGTGACCCTATAGTTACCTTAAAAAGAAGCACTCCTGGCGAAGGAGTCTTGGTTAGGTTTGAGGTATAAACTGCACATGTATAATTGTGGTTTCACATGCAGGCACATCATTTTGCTTCCACTTCTGTGCCTGCACAAATAGCCAAATTACACAAGCACAAAAGTGCCCAATTATCTTGCACCTGCAATTCAAATCATTCAGCCAGTTGTTTCCAATCCTTCCTTAATCAGCCTAAAGTAAATCTATAAAGAAAAAGCCTGGCCAAATAAAATGTCTTCAGCCTCTTTCTAAATGTCTGCACAGAATTAATCATTCACAAGTCTGTGGGCAATCTATTCCACTCTGTGGGCACAGCAATTGCAAAAATACAATTATGTTCTCCTCTATTGTTTAATTAATGGAATATATAGCAACTGAGCTTCAGCTAATCACAGTGATTTTGTGGGTCTCTAAATTTTCAAAACTGTATTAAAATATTGCAGCTCTTCACCATAGCCTGTTGGATCAATGACAAAATCTTAAATCAGATCCTCAAGGTTACTGGAAGCCAACGTAGCTCAATCTAATGAGGAGTAATCTGTACAGACTGTGAAACACCAGTCAGGACTCGGGCAACCACATTTTGCACTAATGGCAAGACCTTCAAACAACCAAAGCAGTCTTAGGTAGAAAGAATTACAATAATCTGATTTGCATAATGAAAGCGATTGCAAAACAGTCCTAAAATCAACTGCAAAAAATAACCTTTCAAGGTCCTCAAAAGTCAAGGAGGGAGGGGTGGATATTCAAAAGGATTTGGCTGGTTATCAGGACATGGCTAAACCACTGCAATCTCAATTTTCAGCAGCACTACTTGGATAGTGCTGCTGAATATTACCACAGACCACAGGCAAGATGACCAGTTAATACTGGGACAGACTGTGGGCGGAGCCAGGACGTCCCGGCAGCTACCATTTAGCGGCGATATTCAGCCATGGGGATTTTGCTATCAGGTTAGCAGCTGAATATCGCTGCTGACCAGATAGCAATTGCTCTGTCCAGCAAATCTGGATATTCAGTTCCAGGCACCAAATAAGTTCTGGTGCTGAATATCCAATTTTAATTAAAGTGGCAGTGGTGAGGTGCTTTAAAAGCACTGACCACCACCGCTGAATTTAAAAAATGAATGAACAATTGAATTAATATGAAGTTTCATAGTGTAGAGCTAGGATAACCCCCAGATTCCACACTGAAAAGATATGGAAGTCACTTTAGAAACCCTGTTTGTGAGTTAGAAATCTGAAAACAGTCACTTAGATGTGCAATGCATGGAGATGTCCCCAGGGCCATTTCAGAAGCCGGGTATATAGACGTCCCCTGCGCGATAGTGTCAATGTAGAAGGAAGGCATGGTGGAGACATGGCCTGGGCAGAACAAGGAAGATGCACCTCACAGTGCTATTTCAGAATTGCGTTAGCATGTCTAGCCCTGGTTGGTGAGGCATCCATGCTTATACCTGCTCCTGACCTTATATAAGGTGGGAAAAAGTGCTCATTTCATGAATGCAATGTTTCCAAGAGAAAGTGCAAAATGTGTTTTGATTGCCGCATTTGTTGTATGTAAATACAGTACATACTCCAAACATATAACAGGCCCGCCACCACAAGTCTGAGCATCTGAAATGGCTATTTGTAGGACATAGTTGCTCCCCTTCTGAAATGCCCTTGCCAGGACATCCAAGTACCCGGTTCTGTAGACATCCAATTTGAGGATGTTCATATTTGTGAAACGGCCTACACCCATGCACATACTCAGCTTTGCTATGTGTGGAGGAGGGTGTCTCCAGAACTGGTTACCTGGGTGTTCATTTTTTGGGGTGGAGATGAAGTGATTTCAGAAGGCATGTAGACATGCCTCCCTTCACTGTTGCTAATCCCCTGGTTTCTCAGATGTTCTACTCTGGATATCCCAGATTAATCCTAGATGTCCCTTCTAAAATGCTATTTTATGGGGATAGTGTGCTCATGGAGCTTGCCATCATTAAAGACGTGATACCTATTATGAAAAGTGAAAGAAGTTGCTTACTTCTCTCTCTTTGCCTTTTCTGGTCCCTTTTCTGCATTTCAGAGACATTTGGAAGGTCAACTTTAACCTGGATAGAAAAGCCCTACTCTCATTGTGTTTCCCAGGTCTTCTGACTCTGCCCCCTGATATTATCATTGGGGGTGTTTCAAATTTGAGCTTAAGAGGTTTTAAAAGTATTATGGTGGGAGTGGTTGGTTTAGGAGAGGGCACAATTTTTAAGGAACTGGGAGGTAGTGGATGATTTTTTATTCCTTGCTAGCCCCTTTAAAATCATACCCAAAAGCACAAGTCACTCTGTTGTGTGGTGCCTTCTAATTTGGATGGCATTATGTTATATTGGATGTGCTTATAAAGCTACACAAAGGAGCGTTGAGAAAAAAAGATCTGACTTGACAATGGCAATCAGTTTGGATTTATCCTTTCCATACTACATCTCAAGGGTTTGGGTCCTTATTTCATTATTATTTGATGGATGCTATGTTGCCGATTATAATGCTAGTTTCTCTCAAATGTCAGCATGTGAACTCTTCGCATTTAGTGTTCATATTGATGTTCCTGCCTACAGTTTCAGTGAGAAGATAACATAGACGTAAGATATGAGTTATCACAGAGAGAGTTTTATGACCTTGTATACCTCTGGAGCCATGTGCTTCCTGTCTTGCTGAATCTTTGTATTGTGGTAATCAGGGGCGGCTCTATAATGAGGCAAAGTGAGGTGGCTGCCTCAGGCAGCAAAGTTTTGAGGACAGCAAAAAATGCTCCCAAAACAGCCGCCTCATTTCACCTTCAAAAGTTAAAAAAAAAACCCAAGTGCACAAGTTGCTGCCGCTGCTGAGTCCACTTGGCAGCGGCAGACTCACCCTCTCCTTTTCCTAGCACCCTCTCCTTTTCCTGTGACTTCCTTTGGGGGAGGGATGCAGCTGCATGGCTCTTTCACAGAGGCGGCAAGACTCTGCACCAGTTTGGCTTTTGTTTAAACTGCAGATTGCTAGCACAGCCCAGGTTCTAAGAGGCAGGAACCACGGCTGCCAGAAAAAAGAGAGGGTGAGTCTGCAGCAGGGGAGTTAACATGGGGGAAGGTGGGGGCTGGTAGCAGACTGACACGGGGGGGGGGGGAAGAAGGGGTCTAGAAGGCAATTGAAATAAAGGGAAGGTGGGATCTGCAATAGGGCTGACATGAGGGGAGGGGACTGGAAGGGCATTGACATAAAGGGAAGGTGGAATCTGCAATGCGGCTGACATGGGGGGAGGAGAAGGCTGGAAGGGAATTGACAAGGGAAAGGTAGGGTCTGCAACGGGGCTGACACAGTGGAGAGGAGGGGGCTTGAAGGGAATTGACATAACAGGAAGGCGGGATCTGCAACGGGGTTGACATTGAAGGGAAGAGAGAACTAGAAGGGAATTGACAAGGGAAAGGTAGGGTCTGCAATGGGGCTGACACGGGGGGGAGGAGAGGACTGGAAGGAAATTGACAAGGGGAAGGTAGGGTCTGCAAGGGAGCTGAGATGGGGGGAAGGTGGGGACTGGAAGGGGGCTGACACAAGGGGAGGAGGGGGCTGACAAAGGAAGGAGGAGGGGGCTGGAAGGGAGCTGATAACCGGGGAATGGTACTGAAGGGGAACTTGAAGGGTGATGATACTAGGGAAGTAAGGAGAGGGATGGAAGGGAGCTGACACTTGGGGATGGGACTGGTAGGTGGCTGGGTAATGTGGGTGGGGGCTGGAAGGGAGGGGGCACTGGCACTGGCATGGTATTTGGATTAGAAGGGGCTGGACAGTGGGGAAGGAGGGGGAAGGGAATGGACACAAGTGGAAGTCCTGGGAATGCAAGGGGGTTGAAATTGGAAGATACTGGGAGGGGAGGACTGGAAAAGGAGATTGATACTTGGGAGGGTTACCAGGACTGGAAATAGACTGATGGAAGGAAGTAAAGAAAACAAAAGAAGAGAAAAGAAATGGCAGATGGACTATAGACCATAGAAAGAGAGCTAAGAGAAGATAGAAAAGCAGAAGCCTCAGATCAAGACCAGCATGATCAGAGAATAAAATGATCAGACAACAAAGGTAAAAGAAATAATTTTATTTTCAATTTAGTGATTGGACTTTGCATGATCTTTATGGGGAACTGCATTTCTTATTTAACTTATGTTTCACTTCATGCGAAGCCTGGCTTCTTGAGGATTCAGTTTAATTTATATCTACATATTTTTATTTTTACTTTAGGTTGTAGTCACTTATTCTGTACTTGGTGAGGGTCTGTGTTCTGAGTGTGTGACTGAGGCCATGTGTTCTGTTAACATGGAGTTTGTGCATAGGGATCTATACTGAACTGTAGTAATTTGACTTGTTCATCTTTTCAAATAAGTGTATGGATGTTCTAGAGATTACAGTAGTATTTTTAGTGTGTCGTTTTTCTGTGTAGGCCCCTTATGTGAGTTTTAGAAGTTTATTTATTTATTTATTTATTTTATTTACATTCTCTTATATACCATGCTATTCTGCATCAGTGTGGTTTACATTGAACAAACTGAAATTACATTGAACAGGGCATTATAACTTGGAGATAACTATTTTACAGGGAACATGGGCTATGGAGGGTTAAGTAGCTTGCCCAAGACCACAAGGAGCACCTTTGGGACTAGAAACCCCAGTCCTTCCGGCCCAAGGTTGCTGTCCTCTAGTGGGATTTGAACCCCCGACCTTCCAGCCTGAAGTACCTTGCCCCAACCACTAGGCCACTCCTCCACTCCAAGTTTATCCTGATGTAACATATTCAATGTATATATAATTATGCATAATTATGTAGATAGTTATCCCCAGTTCACACCCAGTTTATCTTCCCTGTTATCTGTAAACCTAGATCAATCATGTATTGGCAGGTATATTGTTGTTTCAATGTAAACCGCACTGATGATGAATAGTGCGGTATATAAAAAATGTTAAATAAATAAAAATAAATAAATATGGTAGATTTGGCCTTGTAGATATTCGGTGACTTTTGTAGAGTCTTGTATTAGTTCCCAATATGCCTGTTACTGGAGAATGTTTGCTAGATGACCAAAAACAGAGTTTTTTTAAAATATATTGAGGTCTGTGGGTGAATGTCAAACTTCTGCTGTGTACCCATTATTGAAGGAGAGGTTTCTGTGGATGTAGAATATATACTCAAAAAGAAAAAGTGAGAACCATAACACAGTTTATAACATATTAAAATGAGTTATCATTTTATAATTTGGTACTATAAACTGTGCCGCAGTTCTCACTTTTTCTTTGTTCTTTGGCGTGTGAGCATTTTGCATTTCCTTTGTTTGTTTTTTTTCAGAATATATATTTACATTAATGCCATGCTGGTCCAATGTGGAGTTTCAGGAATTATGTTGGGGTTGCCAAGCCCTTCTTGGTCACAAAGTCTCTCTTGTTTTTCAGAGGGTGGGAAATACTGTGTTGGGGTGCCAGGTTGCTCCTGTTTTTGTGGAAGAGGAAGCTGCTGAATGGGTACTTTTGAGCCCCTTTTGTCTGGCATATTTAGCAGCATGTTTCTTAAGCTCTGCGCCATACTGGGTCAGACTAAGGTCCCTCAAACCCAGTATGCTATTTCCAACCGTGGCCATCCCAGATCACAAATACCTGACAGATTCCCTAAAAGGCATACAGATTCCTCCATGCTTTTCCTGGGGCAAGCAGTGGATTTTCCAGGTCCTCTTTAATAACAGGTTATGGACCTTTCCTCCAGGAAATTGTCCAAATCTTTTTTAAACTCATCTACATGAACAGCTTTTGCTACATCCTCTGGTAACTAATTCCAGAGTTTGATTACACGGGGCCATAGGCTAACTGCAGGGGGGCAGTTATATCAACCTTCAGTTACCACATTTCAGTGTGGCAAAACAACTGCAGGTGCAACTAAGACCACACACTGAGGCGGCATTAGTTACACTAGCACTACTTGCACTTGAACCATTATGTTAGTTTCTGCCAACAATGCAGATGCCTGTGTGTGAGAGTTCTTTCTCTTGCCTCACTCTGCAGTAAAGTATAATTTGGGGAAAGAAATCCTGTAAACCTAAAGAGTAATGGGTAAAAGCATTTTTTTACTACATATGTCTGTTTTTAGTTTGTATTGATATATTCCCTACTTGGTAAAGATCTGTCTCTGTTCTGCATGTGTGACTAAGGCTACACTGCCCAGCTGAGCTTTGGCTGCCCAATCGGGGCAGCCCCAGGCTCCTTTAAAAGAGCGAGATTGAATCGGGAGCCCTCACTACAGCCCGAAGCTCTCCTAGGAGGGATTGAGCTCTGCACAAGGACTGCACCGCCCAGCTGAGCTTTGGCTGCCCAATCGGGGCAGCCCCAGGCTCCTTTAAAAGAGCGAGATTGAATCGGGAGCCCTCACTACAGTCCGAAGCTCTCCCAGGAGGGATTGAGCTCTGCACAAGGACTGCACCGCCCAGCTGAGCTTTGGCTGCCCAATCGGGGCAGCCACAGGCTCCTTTAAAAGAACGTGCTTAGGCGCACCCGAGCCGACGTGCCCGCGCCTGAGGGCCTTGCCAGAGGGCCCTTCAGTAAAAGCACAATCTACAGCACCACGGAAGTATCAAGAAATCCATCTACAATTCGACACATTTCCCGAACTGCAAGTATTACCAAATGCTATCAGTATTAGCTTAAATTGAATGTTAAACTCCTATGTTAATTGATATATGATATTAATATAGCTACCTTATATATTAGACCTCATCATTGTACTATTACTGTACCCCTCTCAAATCTAATTTAACCTCATAGTATGCATATAACTCTTTACATCCTCTTAGTTCCATCTTGATCACGTTACACCTACTGTTCTAAGTTAGACTGCAATCCTCCCACGTTACCTGAATCACCTCAGTGTACTTATCTATGATACATTGTCTCTGTTGTCAAATATCCATTAGCCCATACTAGGTATTATTTGATAAGAGATACAATGTCTCACACTCTACAAGGTTACAATAAGATTTATTGTAACTTATATTGGATACTTTGTCTTAGATACCAGATATCCTATTTAGACTATACTAGTGTTTGATAAAAGATACATTGTTTGGCACTCTACGAGGTGCACTAAGATATTCTGTCCCAATAACTTGATGTACTGTCTGACCCTCCCAAAAACAACCGTATTCCAATCTTAAAGATAAATTTACCACATTACATAATTATAAAAATGTCTCTACCAATACCATCTGTCCTTAAATTCCTATGTATATGCATTACAATCACAGCCTTAATAGACCTAACAAAATGCCTGAAGAACAACAAAGATAAACCTATCCCAATAATTCAAGGCACAATACGTACTGAAAAACTTTTAATACCATATAAAGTAGGACCCTATCACAAACATAAGCATTCCAGACTCATTAACATAAATTTATCACCACAAAGTAATACTCCTCAACCACTTAATACACCCATCATCACAACTCTCTCTTGTCAACTTATTAATGCAAGATCAATGAGAAACAAACTACCTATATTTACAGACATCCTCAATGACCAGAAGCCAGACTTAATCTGCATAACAGAAACCTGGCTTACAGAATCAGACTCAGTTTGCATTAACCAACTAAAAACATATGAATATGAGATTTTCCACACACACAGAACACACAAAAAAGGTGGTGGTGTCCTCATAATAATAAAGAAAAAACTCAATGCAAAACTAATAAATTCTTGCAACTCTAACAATATTGATACCCTCACAATAAAAATTAAAAACCTGAGGATATGTCTAATATATAAACCACCAGAACATAACATAGATATCACTGATACATTAATTGAAATTATGTCATCTTCTACCGACACAAATCCTGTAATTCTAATGGGTGACTTTAATCTTCCTTCAACTCATAACACATACTCATCTCACTTCCTAGACACCGCTACTAACATGGACTTCAATCAAATTATACTGGATCAAACACACACCAAAGGTAAAACACTAGATCTTGTTTTCCTACCGATCTCCCTCTACAATCTATTTGACTCTGCAACACTTAAATACCTACCTGTCCCTTGGTCAGATCATTACCTCCTCAAATTTGTAATAAAGTACACTGTCAACATCCAAACAAATAGCCCACGACCCTCACTAATAAATAGATTCAGAAAATTTAATGAAGAGGAATTTCTCGATAACATAATCCCACAACTATCCCCAATAACAACAAACCTTGACGAATCAGTGGATAACTGGAACAATATAATCTCTAAGGCAGCAGAATGCAAACCAATCGCAACACAACGTAATAATAAAAACAACAAGACCAAAAATGGCAACGCAGCATGGTATAATAACACAATCAAACAAATTAAAAGAAAACTGAGAAAATACGAACGCGAATGGAGAAATTCCAAAACGACACCCAGCCATGAAAAATATTTAAACACACTCAACAATTACAGAAAAGCAATTGACACAGCTAAGAGAAACCATTACTCTAACATACTAGTTAATTCTATGAATCGTCCAAGAGAACTGTTTAGTATAGTTCAGAATTTGACCAACAAAACCCATAACACACATGAAATATCTATTGACATTTCCCCACAAGAACTAGCACAATACTATATAAACAAAACTAAACCACAAATGGCGCCTCCAAAATTATACACTGAGTTGATCCCTAACATCTCCGATACCTGGTCAAACTTCAACCTAGTAACAAAAACCACTCTCAAACCATCATATCTAATATAAATACAACAGCCTCTCATCTCGATCCCTGCCCAGTAAAATGGATAAAGAAGACGCTCCCTACACTCTCATCCTTCATCCTCCCCATAGTTAACTTTTCATTAGAAAAAGGCTATTTACCCCCTTCCCTAAAGCACGTCCAAATAACCAATTCTCAAAAATAAGACCCTCGACAAGACATCCCCAACCTCTTACAGACCCATTTCAAGTATCCCTTTCATGGCCAAACTCACTGAAAAAATAGTCCAAACCCAATTACAAGAATTCGTTGATACAATAGATCTCCTTGATGAACATCAATATGGCTTCCGTCCATATCACGGAGTGGAAACTCTACTGACAGTACTCATTGACACACTAATAAGAGGAATTGACGACCCAAAACAAGCATTTATATTAATCTTTCTAGACATCTCTGCAGCGTTTGACAGTGTTAACCACGCAACAATGCTAAGCAGACTCCAACAAATTGGAATAACATCCACAGTATATAATTGGTTTAAGTCTTACCTAACAAACAGAACCCAAACAGTGAGAATTGACAATCAAACATCAAATATCTTTAATCAAACCCAAGGCCTTCCACAAGGATCTGTGCTGTCAGCATTTCTATTTAATATTTACCTCCAACCAGTCTGCAACATCTTTAAACGCCACGGCGTACATTACCACATTTATGCAGACGATATTATGTTTTACCTACCATTTAAAATCCCACACTCACCAATACAACAAATAAAAGATTGCTTTAATGACCTAACATCTTGGCTTATTGACCACAACCTATACATTAATTTTACAAAAACTGATATCCTCTATGTCACAAAAAACCAAACATATACACCTCCAAATTCCATCAACCTAAATAACCACGAGATTAAAGCAAAAAAAGAAATAAAATACCTAGGCGTAATACTTGATGATAAACTTAATATGGACTCACACATAAAACACCTTACAAAAACTATACATTTTAAAATTAAGACCCTGAAACAAATACACCCATTAATTCATTTACACGACTTCATATCAATAATACAAGCAATCATCACCCCACACTTCGATTTTGCAAACTTAATTCTCCAGGGAATCACGCGGCAAAACATTAAAAAGATCCAATTAACTCAAAATATTGCGGCTAGAATTATAATGAAAGTAAGTCCAAAAGAACACATTACACCAATTCTTGCTAAACTCCATTGGCTACCTATTCACGAAAGGATACACTACAAAATACTAGTTACCACCTTCAAACTGATGAATAAACTTTCACCATCCGTACTTAATAACCTAATCAACATAGAACCAATTAAGAGATCTCAAAGAAATAGAAATACAAACACAATATCATTACCTAAAGATTATAAAAAAGCTAGAAAACTAACCAATAACAGGGCCTTCTCTCACTGTGCACCGTCTCTCTGGAATAACCTACCTGACAATATCCGCCTCCTAACTGAACTCAAAGAATTTAGAAAAAAACTAAAAACACATCTATTCACCTTACATTATACACCTCTGGCCTGCCAAACCATACAAGTTGACTCAGGATAATAATCCCTACAAGGCATACACCCACTTAATCAAAATAAACGCATAATCTGATACTAAAAGATGGTTTTCATGTAATTCAAATTTTATAAAATTAATGTAAATATGTAAAACGTTTGATTACATCCACTCAATACCACCGGATGAAATCACAGTTTGTATGTCTTTAATTATACTGTTAAATGTAAAAAGTTAAATCTGTTCCCTGTAATATGACTAGGACATGATTAACCATGTACCTCGAATTTTCTCTGTTCACTGTAAACCGCACTTGATACTTGGGAAAGAGCGGTATATAAATGTGTGCTAAATAAAATAAATAAATAAATGTTCAGTTAGCATGAAGTTTCTATGTAGGGAGCTGTAAAAATCCAGCTTGTTCAGTTTTCTGAATAGAAATATGGATGTTCTAGGGTCCACTGCAATATTTGTGGTGCTGTCCTTTCTAAGTATGCTTCATGTTGTGTGAGTTTTGGAAGTTACTGCTCCCCCTCCCTTCCAGCCCCCACCTGCATTACCCAGCCAACTATCAGTCCCATCCCCAAGTGTCAGCTCCCTTCCATCTTTCTCCTCCCTTCCCTAGTATCATCACCCTTCAAGTTCCCCTCCAGTACCATTCCCCGGTTATCAGCTCCCTTCCAGCCCCCTCCTCCCCCCTGTGTCAGCCCCCTCCTCCCCCCTGTGTCAGCCCCCTTCCAGGCCCCACCTTCTCCCCATGTCAGCTCCCTTGCAGACCCTAACTTCCCCTTGTCAATTTCCTTCCAGCCCCCTCCTCCCCCCTGTGTCAATTTCCCTGTGTTATGGAATAGTAGATTTGTTCTATGGGTCCTGTACTCTGTGTTCTTGTTAAGGTCAACTTTAGGGTTTTGGTTGGGGAGGGGGGTACTGGAATATGTATTGTCTTTGAGATTTGTGTTCTTTATGCTGCCAAACTGAAATTTAAAATATTTTATTAAGTCAGATTCAAGGAAATTTCAAATTTTAAGGGAATGTCTCAGTTTATTTTTGTTTAGTAGCCTGATAGCTTCACCGCTGCTGAGTTCCGGACTTTTCCAGCTCTAACACAATCCAATACAGCATTTGAATTCATGGCTACCAGTATTAGTTTCTCATTTTCTATCTTCCCTCCTCATCAATAATCTGGTCATAGTGAAATAAATCTGATGTGCAGATTGGTGATGGTCTGATGGGGGGGGGGTGCTTTACATTAATCAAATTTAATGTTTTATTATGTTTGTTTTATTGCATGTATATGTTTGGATCTAGATTGGTGGCATATACATTTTAAAATAAATTATACTAAATTTATGCAAATAATGTTGCAATGAATCTCCACACATGGCCCTGCATCACCCTCATGCTGCCCCTGGGAGGAAGTAGACAGTGGGAGTGGAGGAAAACAGAAACCTCAGATTGGGATCAGCATGATCAAGAATAAATGGTCGGACAACAAAGGTTGAAGAGAATTTTATTTTCAATTTAAGGAAAAGTCTTGATACTATGTTTATATTTTATAAAGTACAGGAAAATGCATCTCTTTCGATTTCTCTGGCATTGCATTGTATGCAGAATCTGACTTTTTGGGGTTGCAGTTTAATTTTTATCTTCATATGTTTATTATTAGGTTATGGTCATTTATTCTGTACTTTGATGAGGGTCTGTGTTCTGCGTTTGTGGCCAAGGCCAGGTGTTCTGTTAAAATGGAGTTTGTATGAAGGGATCTGTACTGTAGTAATCTGATCTGTTTCAGCTTTTCAAATAAGTATTTGGATGTTCCAGGGCCCACGGCAGTATTTACAGTTATGGGGGGGGGGGGGCTCTTTATGTGAGTTTTGGAAGTTGAACTGGCATGGTATGGTAGGTTTGCTCTACAGATCCTCAATGACTTTGTTGCAGGGTTTTGTATTAGTTCACAATATGTCTGGTACTGGAGAATGTTTGTTGTTGTTAATGAGATGATCGGATTCAGATCTTTTTTTTTAAGGTATTGAGTTCTGTGAGTGAATGTCCTAGTTCTGCTCTGCAACCATTGTTGAGAGAGGGGGTTCTGTGGATGCAAACTGTATATTCAAAAAGATAAAGCAAGAACCATAACACAGTTTATAAAACAAAATAAACATGAGTTATAATTTGGTGTTATAAACAGTGCTGTGGTTCTCGCTCTTTCTTTTAGTTCCTTGGTGTGCAAATACCTTTCATTTCCTCGACATCATCTAAGCTTTTTGGTTTAGTTCAGTCTCTATCTGGAGTTTTGAGAAAGCCTCCCACTCCCCCCCTACTCTGGAGGGGAGTGGGGGGGTGCCACCACATCCCTCATCTCAGGCAGCAGATTGCCTTGAGCCTCCCCTGGTGGTAATGTATGATATCCTCAACTGAGATCGTCGGTAATACCTGAAGATTGGAGGATGGCCAACATAATGCCAATTTTTAAAAAGGGTTCCAGGGGTGATCCGGGAAACTATAGACCGGTGAGCCTGATGTCAGTACCAGGAAAAATGGTAGAAACCATCATAAAGAACAAAATTGTTGAACATGTAGATAGTCATGGCTTAATGTGAGACAGCCAACATGGCTTTAGGCAAGGAAGATCTTGTCTTACTAATCTGTTATGTTTTTTGAAGGTGTGAATAAACAGGTAGACAAAGGTGAGTCGGTTGATATAGTGTATTTGGACTTTCAGAAAGCCTTTGACAAGGTCCCTCATCAGAGACCTTTGGGAAAACTAAAAAGTCATGGGATAGGAGGCAGTGTACTATTGTGGATCAGGAACTGGTTAAACGATAAAAAGCAGAAGGTAGGGTTAAATGGCCAATTTTCCCAATGGAGAAAGGTGAATAGTGGTGTACTCCAGGGATCTGTGCTGGGTCCCCAGCTTTTTGACATATTCATAAATGACCTGAAAAGGGGAATAATGAGTGAGGTTATCAAATTTGCAGATGACACAAAACTATTTAAAGTTGTTAAAACCCATGAGGATTGTGGAAAATTGCAAGAGGATCTTGATAAATTGGAAGACTGGGCATCAAAATGGCAGATGAAATTTTATGTGGACAAGTGCAAAGTTATGCACCTAGGGAAGATCAACCCAAACTATGGTTACATGATACAAAGTTCCACAATGGGAACCACCACCCAGGAAAAAGATTTAGGCGTCATTGTGAATAACATGTTAAAACCCTCCGCCCAGTGTGCAGCGGCAGCCAAAAGAGCAAATAGAATGTTAGGTATCTTAAAGAAAGGATTGGAAAATAAAACAAAGGATATTATAATGCCTCTGTATCGTTCCATGGTGCGACCGCACCTTGAATATTGCATGCAATTCTGGTCGCCGTATCTTAAAAAGGATATAGCGCTATTAGAAAAGGTTCAGAAAGGAGCCACCAAAATGGTAAAGGGGATTGAAGGATACCCCTATGAAGAGAGGCTAAAAAGGTTAGGGCTCTTCAATCTTGAAAAGAGACGGCAGAGGGGAGATATGATAGAGGTCTATAAATTAATGAATGGAGTGGAACGAGTAAATGTAGATTAATTGTTTACGTTATCAGAATATAGAAAGACTAGGGGACATGCAATGAAGCTACAGGGTAAATTATTTAAGACAAATAAGACAAAATATTTTTTCACTCAACGTGTAATCAAACTCTGGAATTTGTTACTGGAGGATCTAGTAAAAGCTGTTAGTGTAGCTGGGTTTAAAAAAGGTTTGGACAAGTTCCTGGAGGAAAGGTCCATAAACCATTATTAAAAAGGGACCCAGGATATCAATGCTTGACCCAATACAAGCATTGTGGAACTTGTGTCTTTTGGGGAAACTGCTAGGTACGTATGACCTAGATTAACCAGTGTTGGAAACAGGATACTGATCTTGATGGACTTTGGTCTGACCCAGTATGGCATATCTTATGTTCTTATGAGATGTTCACCTGCTGGTGGAACTTTGTTCCTGGTAAAACGTCTCTGCTAGAGATTACACCCAAATCAAAAAATCAGTTGAATACTGTCTTCAGTGTTGTCTTAATTACCATGTCAATGTCAATTATGGCTATATTTGTGGCTTTACTTCACATCAACAATTTCAGAATGGTCTCATGGAGAGAAAAATTACTTTTTATGTTTATTTTCTTTTAATACTGAGCATACTTGATTGCAGACAGTATTATGTTTCATGGTTAAAGGATGTGCTTGCGATGCAGTACAGTGAAGAATGGTCTTTTTGTGAGCTCTTTTGTTGTTGTTTGCAGTATTTTATTTATTTTTTATTTTTATTTAACAGTCGCTTATATACCGCTACCTTCCAATGATCAGGTGCGGTTTACATATAACAGGTAAAGAAACAGTATAACATATCTGTTTTTACATTAAACATGCTTGAATTATGTACAACTTAACTTTAACAAATAAACTTTGGAGAACTATGTACAATCAACTATGTACAGTCAACAGAAATTGAGTTCAACGAGCAAGGTAGCTATTTACAAGCATCATAAACTGTGTTAAAGGTCATGTTTTCATGGGACATTATGGTGTTAGACTCAATGTGTTATGTATTATCCCTTTTCATTTTGGTATTGGGAATTCACAAGTGGACCGTAGTGGGAGCTAAATAGGTGGGGTTTTAATGTTTTGCGTAGCTCTTTAAGATCAGTTAAGGCTCTAATTTCATCAGGTAGGGAGTTCCAGAGTATAGGGGCTGCATGGGAAAAAGCTTTTTTATTTGTTGTTTTTTTTAGTCTTTTGGAATCCTTATTTTATTGGCGTTGCCTCTTCTCTGAGCAGATTGGGGTGTGTCTTTAGTGAGTAGTTTGTTTAGAGTAGCTGGGGCAGTATTATTTAAAGCTTTGAAGGTGGTTATTATTAGTTTATAGCTTATTCTGCATTGAATTGGGAGCCAGTGTAGTTTAGCTAGATAGGGTGATATGTGCTCAAAAGGGTGTACCTTCATTAAGGTTCTAGCTGCAGCATTTTGGGCCAGTTGAAGCCTTTTGATGTTTTGGTCAGTTGTGCCTAGTAGCGTGAGATTAGCAAAGTTGAAGTGCGATGTAATAATGGCTTGAATTATGCTCAGGAAGTCATGCAGGTGGACTAGTGGGCATAATTGTTTTAGTACTTTGAGCTTAAAGTATATTTTTTTTGTGGTATTTCTTATGTGGGTGTTCATACCAAAGTGTTTATCTAAGATCACCCCTAAGTATTTTATCTCATTTTTTATGTAAATGTCATGTTTCTGAAGTGTAATGTGGGTAGGGGGGGTGTACGATTTGTTTTTTGTTACAATCAGTATGTCTGTTTTGGAATGATTAATGTGAAGGTTGTGAGCTTCTAACCAAGTTGTTAATTCATTGAAACAGTCAGTTAATAGTTGCAGTGGAAGCGTAGGGATCGTGAAAAGAATGTACATCATGATATCGTCTGCATATATGTGATAGTGGATTTTGAATTTTTTAAAGATGTTGCAAATTGGTTGTATATAAATATTAAAAAGGAGTGCAGAGAGGGCAGATCCTTGGGGGAGGCCTATTTCCTGTTTATATGTGGTGGAGGTTTGGGTGTTGATCCTGACAGTTTGAGTTCTGTTAGATAGATAAGAAGTGAACCATTTATGTACTATTGAGTTAGCACCTATTTGTCTGAGCCTGTTGAGCATTAGTGTGTGGTGTACACTGTCAAATGCTGCAGATATGTCCAGAAAAAGTAATAAGAATACATTTCTAGGGCTGTCAATTCCTCTTACTAGGGTGTCAAGGAGTACTGTTAAGAGTGTATCAACTCCATGACCGGGGCGAAAGCCATATTGTTGGTCATCAAGGGGAACTGATGTGTCGATGTGTTCCTGTGTTTGGGTTTGAACTACTTTTTCTATGAGTTTGGCCATAAAAGGTATACTTGAAATAGGCCTATATGAATTCGATGATGTTTTGTCCAGGGTATTGTTTTTTAGTATAGGTCGAATTTGTGCATGTTTTAGTATGGGTGGAAGGTAGCCTTGATTTAATGAGAGATTAATTAAAGGTAGCATGAAGGGGGATAATGTTGGAAGGGTATTCTTTATCCAAGTTATAGGGCAGGGATCTAGGTGAGAAGTTGTAGGATTTAGGTTTGACATAATGTTCTTGAGTGTTTCTTTAGTTATGGGGTAGAATTCATTCCAATCATCTGGTAGGAGTTGGTGAGAGATGGCTTGTGTAATTGGTGGGGAATTATATATTTTTGACTTATTTATGTAGTGGTTTGCTAAGGTTTGAGCAGATATATCGTTAACTTCATGGCTGGAGTTGTATGTGTTCTTAGTTAAGTTTTGGACAATGGAGAATAGTTCCCTTGGTCGGTTGATAGATTTGGTTAGAATAGTTGAGTGGAAGTTTTTCTTAGCACTGTCTGTAGCCTCTTTGTAATTTTTGAGGTGGGTAAGATATAATTCGTTGTATGATGTAGATTTAGTTTTGCGCCATTTTAATTCAATTTTCCTGAGTGTTCTTTTCATCGCTTTTAAGGTATTGTTAAACCAAGGGGCATCGCCATTTCTGGGTCGGATGTTCTTCTTGTTTGGTTGATTATATGCAGCTGCTTTTGAAATTGTTTTATGCCAGGTTGCAATAGCCTCGTCAGGGTTGTATGTTGTATGTTGTGGTACAAGGTGATGGTGTGTCTGGGGGTAAATGAGTGTTATGGCTTCAGGGGGGCATGATTATTGGGTGGGCTATTATGTTAGCCATTTTATTTGTAATGGATTAAAATGAAGGGTTGTGCCCGATAATTTTGATGATGAGGTATTATGAGTATCTATGGTATAAAGGATAAAGCTCTTCTGTAAATGATGTGGGGACTCTTTGAACGGTTGATCAACAATAGGAACGTTATAAGAAGGATCATTATTGTGGCTTTGATGGGTATCCCACAAGATGATTAAGATACTTTAAATACCTGGAAATTCCAGATAGGCTTCATCGCTAGTCAGGAGTGATAGTAAAAGAGTCTAATCATAGGATACAGGGGGGGTGCATGTTGCTGAGATTTTCTATGCCCCAGCTCTCTCAGGCTTCCATGAGAATGGAGTCAGACTAGCCCACAGTTTAATGAAAAGGTTATTTTTTTATTAATCTTTTAGGGTATGCATATGGCCATGTACTTGAGTGCATTTCTGTGTAGTATACAAATAAGATCCTTTAATATTTAATATTTGCTGTTTGATACACCTTAGCTGAGCACACATAGACTAGGTTTCACTTAAATTATTATCCCTCAGTGTTAAAAGAATAAATAATCCGATTAAGAGGAAGAGGCTAGCTGGGTTTAAAAAAGGTTTGGACAAGTTCCTGGAGGAAAAGTCGATAAACCATTATAATTATTAAAGAGGACCAGGGAAATCCACTGCTTACCTCCGGACAAGCAATGTGGAATCTGTATACTTTTTTGGGAACCTGACCTGAATTGGCCACTGTTGGAAACAGGATGTTAGGCTTGATGGACCTTGATCTGACCCATATCTTAGTTCTTATGTTCTCTTATTTTTAAAAAAGGAGCAAGCAGATTTGGTGTACCTGCAAGAGACTTACTTAAATCATGGGGAAACACAAACTCTGGACTCTTGAAAATTTGTATTCAGCAGCACTAGGTAAGAAGAATGGCATAACCATTTTATTTCAGAAGACCCTAGCCTTGTCAATATTAGCTTCCAGCTCAGATAAAGAAGGAAAATGGACACAAATAATGCATATATATATATATATATATATTGTAACACAGCAGATCTGTCCCTTGCTTTAAATAGACAAAAACCTGATGCAAACAGGCTAGGTTCTGACAGGCAGGCAGATCAGAAGCATTTCTGTTGTCATAAGCAACCCAGGCAGGCACAGGATCTGCAGCCATGCCTAGTTAGGAAACACCTCTCATTAGAGGAAGAGAACAACTTCCACGTGAGGGAAGACACGCCCCTAGGGCATTATAAAAAATGTGTAGAGAAAACAGCTGGGAGCACAGAGAGAACGAGGAGCTCAGAGAGGACCGGGAGCTCAGAAAGAAGTTCAGGGAGGACCCAGAGAACTCAGAGACCTGATAGGACCAGTGGAACAGGAAACTCCAAAGGAAGTTACACGGGAGACTTCAGAGGAAGTTACAGAGGGTGTTGTAACGTCAGAAGCTGCCATGAGGGAGAAGTGCTGAGTGATTCTGAAGCAAGCTCAGACTTCTCAGAGACGGAGTTTGAACCCCCTGCAGTTCCAGTCAGAAAGCTACAAAAGAGTTCTACACCAGGAACTAGAAAAGGTTCCCCTTGGCAGGTTAGTCAAAAGAAATATCCACATCTGATACAGAGAGGAATTCCTCAACACCTACTTGAATGGGAGAGACGTGAGACAGTGAAAAAGCCATGTGTGTTTGAGAAGCAGGCTTGTAAGAAGCGGTCTCAGAACGTTGAGGGAAACTGGGATATTGAAAATGTTTGCATGGATGAGACAGACGATTATATACCAGATAAACCAAGGCACAGAGTGATAAGAGAGAAACCTGTTCATTATAAAAAGCAGTGCTGTGAGCTACCAGTAAATGGGAGTAGCCGAGAGCCAGCAGTTAACAGAGGGAAACGTTATTCCAGGAAGTGTGTTTCTCTGCCTTGCCATTATAAAGTAAATGGTAATTACTTGCCTTGTACTGACTATGACTATTTGAGAAACCCAGGAGAAGATATAGAGCAAAGATATACGCAGGCTGATTGTTCACAAGACAGTGATATTGAGCCAATGATCACAGAAGATAGCTGTTTGAATCCAGGCTTGGAAGAAATGGAATGCTCTCTAATGATAGCTGATGAGAATCCTTCTTTGTTGTAAACTAGTACAAAAGGTTAAGAAGAGATTATCAGCTGCCTACTATAATTATTCAGTTTCTGTTACATTTGAAAGCAAGTTTGCTACCTTTAAGTTCATCCAGTTTTGTATCCTAAGTTTTACTTCTGTTGTTGATGTTTTTGAAAATCCATAAACCCCGGGAGGGGAAATAAAATCCTTTTGAACCTTGACCACTTGGATCCATGACTACACTCCTTTCCAATACAAGGTCAGGTGACTTAATAGCTTGGCTAACTGCCTATACCACAGCCCTGCTGGGACTATAGGTGTTACAAGAAAATGGCGTCGTTCTTGGATTTTTGAAAAAAAAAAAAAAAACTACAGCACAGAACACTACAAAGCTTCTTGAGTGGATACAGCTGATTTGAAAAAAAAAAAGAGGAAAATCTGTACTGAAGTGGCACGGAGTGGATTTCTACATCCTGAGCTGACCAGAGGGAGCCAAAGACCTTTTCTCAAAGTGAGATCCTGCACCGTGTTCAGGTATAAGTGACTGGGCACGGGTGGCGAGGATTGGTGAGAAAAGGGGAGGAAGAAAAAAAAAAAAGAGGGAAAGATAAAACCTAGCCAAGTAGTAGAGAGGGGACAGAAAAATTGTTCCGCACTTGGTGGGCCTTGTTTTTCTTTTCTTGCAGGTACACAGACGCTGCAATGGATCCTGAAGAGATACGCAGTTGGATGGAGGCCCAATGGCAGGCCCAAGCCGAGCTGACGCGGCAAGCACAAGAGAGGACTATGACTGCAATAGCAGCACAGCAGCAACCCCTGCTGGACCTGATTGCCACTCTGGTGAAGAAGATGCGCTCCCCAGAGGAGGACAATGTTTCAATGACCCCTGTGGTAGGAGTACAGAACTGCAATGCATTGACATTAGGACCTTTAGAACACTCTGATAACTTTGATGATTATGCAGAGGCTTTCGAAAGGATAGCTGTAGCAGCGAAATGGCCGCCAGACCAGTGGGCGGTAAGATTCGCCATGTCTCTAAGGGGAGAGGCTTTAGCAGCATATAAGGCGATGCCCGCTGATCTCGCGTTCCAGTATCATGAACTAAAATTAGCAGTTAGGGATAGGCTTGGGTTAACCCATACCCATTACCGCCGTCTTTTTAGGGAGGCTAAAATCCTACCTAAAGAGACACCAAAGGCCCTGATGCAGAGATTAACAGGCCTAGCATCAAAATGGCTTGCTCCTCAAACAGCCACGATAGAGTCTCTGGTAGACGCTGTAATTTTGGAGCAATATTTTGAGGCTGTGCCACCAGATGTAAAAGCCTTCCTATTATTGCAAAGGTGCAAATCTACTGGAGAAGCAGTGGAGCTAACAGACTGCTATTTTGAAGCAGAAATAGCTGGAGCTTCTCGAGGTCACCTGTTGAAGGTCACAGGTAGAGAACGAATGTCAGGGACAGGAAGAGCTTATAACCAGGATGTACCTAGGAGAAATGTGATGAAGTATGAAATGTTAAAATGTTTTCAATGTGGAGGAAAAGGGCACATGCAAAGAGATTGTAAAGAAAATATTGTCCTGATATCTGGAGGAGAGAAACACACTGATGGAGAGTTTCTGGTGGATGTTCTGGTAGAAGGGGTAAAGGCTACCGCACTTCTAGACACAGGAGCAGACCAGAGCATGGTCTCCCGCAAAATGTGGGAAGCCATTCAGACACATAATCCTTCCGTAGGGAATAATTTAAATGGAAGTGTGAAAGTAAGGTGTGTTCACGGAGCTTCCTCCTATTATCCGATGTACGAGATGTGTGTGACTGGGTTAGATACAGTAGGGATGGTGCTAATGGCTGTTGTCCCTCAACTTCCCTATGGGGTGGTTTTAGGGCGGGACTGGCCCCCATTTAAAGAGGAAATGGGAAAGGGTCTGGAAAGGAAGATAGGCCTGAGCCAGGAAGAGCCTCTAGGTGAAGGTAGGGTACTGCCTAAGACCCCCAAAATAGAAGCCCTTGCCCAAAAGATCCCAAAGCCATTATTTGGAAAACCCCGAACGGAAATGGTAGCCCCAGCTAAAAAGAAATTTGTCTTAAAATTTGCAAAAATATCCTCGCATGCAAAAAGCCCTCAAAGAGCCACTGAAGCCTCAGCTGGGTATGACCTGTATAGCAGTGAGGATATTATGATTCCCAAAGGAGGAAAGACCCTAGTGTGCACTGGCATAAAAATTCAAACCCCCGAAGGATGCTATGGTCGTATAGCGCCCCGGTCGGGTCTGGCGACTCAACATTTTATTGACGTGGGGGCAGGGGTGATAGACCCCGATTACCGGGGTGAGGTTAAGGTTCTTCTTTTTAATTTTGGAAAAGAAGATTTTGTAGTTAAAAGGGGCGAAAGGATCGCCCAACTCATATGTGAGCGTGTGGGGTTCCCTTTAGTGGAAGAGGTACCTTCCCTAGCTCCCACCACTCGAGGAACAGGTGGATTTGGCTCCACTGGGCTAAAAGATGTAAAAAGCTTAGCAGCTATAGCAGAAGAAAGGAGGGAGGAGGACTTAGGGCCACAACCCTCAGATTGGAGGGAACGACCGGAGCTGCGAACAGGGTCGGACCTGTCCGAGCACCAACAGGGGGAATTAACCCGGGTACTAAGAAAGTATTCTGACGTCCTCACCGCCGTGCCCGGCGAAACACGTTTGGTAGCGCACGAGGTCATCACTACCCCGGGGAAAATAATCCGGCAGCGCCCATATCGCCTGCCCGAGGCTAAGAAAAACGAGGTTATCACACAAGTAAAAGAGATGGTAGAAATGGGTATCATAGAAGAATCCCATAGCCCGTGGTCCAGCCCCATAGTCCTAGTTCCCAAACCCGACGGTACGCTTCGTTTTTGTATTGATTTTAGACAAATTAATGCAATTTCCCAATTTGACGCGTACCCCATGCCAAGGATAGATGATTTGTTAGATCGTCTAGGACAGGCTAAATTCCTTACGACCATCGATCTAACGAAAGGATACTGGCAAATCCCGTTGACAAGGGATTCTAAGCCCAAAACAGCTTTTTCCACACCAATAGGCCTATACCAGTTCCGGCGTATGCCCTTTGGGCTACATGGTGCGGCAGCCACCTGTCAGCGTTTAATTGACCAAGTTCTGAGGCCGCACCAAGAATACGCTCTGGCTTACATGGACGACGTAATTATCCATAGTAGCACATGGCAGGAACATTTGGCCCGAATTGAGGGAGTATTACGAGCCATGCGAAAGGCAGGCCTCACCCTAAACCCCAAAAAATGCCTTTTCGGAGCTAGGGAGGCCAAGTATTTAGGGCACGTAGTGGGGAATGGTATAGTAAAGCCACTAGCTGACAAGCTAGAAAGTGTGCGGAATTTCCCACAACCGGTGGATAAGAAGCAGGTTCGTAGCTTCCTGGGGCTGATAGGATACTATCGGCGATTTATCCCTAGATTTGCAGAGGAAAGTTGCATTTTTACAGGGATGATAAAAAGAATGCCCCTAATAAGATACGGTGGACTCCGGAGGCGGAAGAAGCATTTGTCTCCTTAAAGGAAAAGTTATGTCAGGCCCCTGTATTGAGAGGAGTCGATTTTAAATTACCTTTTATTGTCCAAACAGATGCCTCTGAGACGGGACTAGGGGCGGTCATGTCTCAGAGATTCGGAGGGGTGGAACACCCGGTTACGTATTTAAGTAGAAAGCTATCCAGTGCGGAACAGAAATATTCAACGGTGGAGCGGGAATGCTTGGCCATTAAGTGGGCAATAGAGACTTTGAGGTTCTACTTAACCGGCCGAAAATTTACGTTGGTAACTGACCACGCACCCTTAAAATGGCTCAGCCAGATGCGCAATAATAACGCCCGCCTTACAAGGTGGCACTTGGCCTTGCAAGCCTTTCATTTCGAAGTGCAACACCGAGCCGGGAAGTTGCATGGCAACGCCGATGCCCTCAGTAGAATTACACGCTGTCCGACGAGGACGTCAGCAGCGTGTAATAACTTAAGGAGGGGGATATGTAACACAGCAGATCTGTCCCTTGCTTTAAATAGACAAAAACCTGATGCAAACAGGCTAGGTTCTGACAGGCAGGCAGATCAGAAGCATTTCTGTTGTCATAAGCAACCCAGGCAGGCACAGGATCTGCAGCCGTGCCTAGTTAGGAAACACCTCTCATTAGAGGAAGAGAACAACTTCCACGTGAGGGAAGACACGCCCCTAGGGCATTATAAAAAATGTGTAGAGAAAACAGCTGGGAGCACAGAGAGAACGAGGAGCTCAGAGAGGACCGGGAGCTCAGAAAGAAGTTCAGGGAGGACCCAGAGAACTCAGAGACCTGATAGGACCAGTGGAACAGGAAACTCCAAAGGAAGTTACACGGGAGACTTCAGAGGAAGTTACAGAGGGTGTTGTAACGTCAGAAGCTGCCATGAGGGAGAAGTGCTGAGTGATTCTGAAGCAAGCTCAGACTTCTCAGAGACGGAGTTTGAACCCCCTGCAGTTCCAGTCAGAAAGCTACAAAAGAGTTCTACACCAGGAACTAGAAAAGGTTCCCCTTGGCAGGTTAGTCAAAAGAAATATCCACATCTGATACAGAGAGGAATTCCTCAACACCTACTTGAATGGGAGAGACGTGAGACAGTGAAAAAGCCATGTGTGTTTGAGAAGCAGGCTTGTGAGAAGCGGTCTCAGAACGTTGAGGGAAACTGGGATATTGAAAATGTTTGCATGGATGAGACAGACGATTATATACCAGATAAACCAAGGCACAGAGTGATAAGAGAGAAACCTGTTCATTATAAAAAGCAGTGCTGTGAGCTACCAGTAAATGGGAGTAGCCGAGAGCCAGCAGTTAACAGAGGGAAACGTTATTCCAGGAAGTGTGTTTCTCTGCCTTGCCATTATAAAGTAAATGGTAATTACTTGCCTTGTACTGACTATGACTATTTGAGAAACCCAGGAGAAGATATAGAGCAAAGATATACGCAGGCTGATTGTTCACAAGACAGTGATATTGAGCCAATGATCACAGAAGATAGCTGTTTGAATCCAGGCTTGGAAGAAATGGAATGCTCTCTAATGATAGCTGATGAGAATCCTTCTTTGTTGTAAACTAGTACAAAAGGTTAAGAAGAGATTATCAGCTGCCTGCTATAATTATTCAGTTTCTGTTACATTTGAAAGCAAGTTTGCTACCTTTAAGTTCATCCAGTTTTGTATCCTAAGTTTTACTTCTGTTGTTGATGTTTTTGAAAATCCATAAACCCCGGGAGGGGAAATAAAATCCTTTTGAACCTTGACCACTTGGATCCACGACTACACTCCTTTCCAATACAAGGTCAGGTGACTTAATAGCTTGGCTAACTGCCTATACCACAGCCCTGCTGGGACTATAGGTGTTACAATATATATATATATATATATATATATATATATATATATATATATATATATATATATATATATATATATATATATATATAAATCTTTCTTTTTTATATCTATGCACTAAAAAATAGCCCTGGAGTTTTACATGCTTTTGCTGGGGAAATAGGTAAGTTGTGCAATGTACAGTAGTATTAGGTGGGGATTACAATTTGATATTAGATAAAATTTTGGATAGGCAATCAAAGTATGCATATAGAGTCATGAAGGTGGAGAAGGTCCTGCATTCCATGAGGAAAGATCTTGGTGTTATAGATCCCTGGAGGTTGCAACATCCTACCACAAGAATCTTTAGATTTCACTCTCTTCCCCGTGACATACATTGAAGGTTAGATTACTTCTTAATATCCAAAATGTTAATGCCATGGATCCAACATACTAAAATACATTATATGTCAGTATCAAATCTTCCGTCAATCTACATGCAAACATCAAAGTCCCAATGGAGACTTAATGATTTCTATTTAATGACAATTCATTTCTGACGGCTATGTGATGACATATTTTAATTTTTTTTATATTGTTTTTAACACCAATACTTACAAGCAAGTATACAAGAAAAATGGTTACCTATACTAGTTTACATAAAGATGATAATATACACCAATAACCAATACCAAAACTAAATTGCAACCCTTAGCCCACATCTCGGGGAGAACAACTAATAAAGAAAAAAAGAACCCCAAATATGCAGGCAATAAGAACACTCTAATGTTCAAACATGCAGCCACAATACTTTGGACCCCATATTCCCTCTACCAGGTATTAATCCTGCACTTCCCTAGAGGACAAAAACACCTCTAACTGAGAAGATTCCACAAAGATAAACTTATCCCTATTTAGCAATATTACACATTTACATTTATTTATTACAATTTCTTATATACCACACTTTTTAATATCAGTGCAGTTTACATAATAACAACATTTTGCATCAGAAACAGGATCCTTTGCTTACATTGTAACAGGAATTGTAACTTGGAAATAACAGGGTAACTATATACAGTTCAAAACAAAGGAGCTTATAAATCATTTACAGTTATATTATACATTATGGTCATATTGTAATCATACTCATTGTGAATGTGCTGATGGTGAGTTTGCTTTGTAAAACATTGAGAATTATGCTGTTGGCACATCAGATGCTGTGTGGGTGAGAAGAGGTGTTGGGTGTGGATGTGTTAGGGTGGGTAAAGTAAAGGCAGAATAAGTGATGTTTAAGAGCTTTTCTGAATTGAGAGAGGTCAGCGATTGATCGTATATGAGGTGGGAGATTGTTACAGCACTTAGGAGTGTAGAATGTAAATGCTCTGTTTCTAGTTGTTTGGGTACATTTAGTGGACTCAGGTAGTATAGATAGCGTATTGTTAGTTGCTGACCTTCTTAGTCTGTTAGTAGGGGTAATGGTTAGAAGTGAAGAGATGGATGTGGGAGATATCCGGTTAATTGCTTTAAATGTTAGGAGAAGAGCCTTGTAGGTGATCCTGCATTGTAACGGTAGCCAGTGTAGTTCCATAAGTATGGGTGTGATGTGATCTTTTCTGGAAAAGCCGCTGCTGTATTCATCGCCATCTGAAGAGGATTGAGAGTGCTCTTGGGGAGTCCATGTAGAATGATGTTGGCATAATCAAGTGTCTGGAATATTGTTCTGAAGTCATTTGGGGCTAGTAGAGGTTTTAGATGTCTTAGGGGCTTGTTTACAAAGCCACGGTAGCGGTTCGCGATCGTTATCGGAGCTGCGGCCCCATTGATTTCAATGGGGCCGCGGCTCCGATAACGATCGCGAATCGCTGTCGCGGCTTTGTAAACAAGCCCCTTAGTGTCTGTATTTTGTTGTAAATGGACTTGGTGGTATTCTTTATATGTTCTTTAAAGTTAAGTTGCTAATCTATTGTAACCCCTAGATAGCATATTACAGATTTGCATGGGAGCTCGGCATCACGTACCTTCAAGGAAGCAGGAGGAGAGAAGTTTTTGTTTTTGGTTATGAAAAGGACTTCGGTGTTCTTAAAGTTTATACGTAGATTCTGAGACAGGAGCCAATCAGTAATTGCATTGAAGCAATCAATAAGTGGAGTAAGGTTGGGGTGCTTGATTTTAATTGGAGCGAAGATCAGTACATCATCCGCATAGATCAGACTGGAGATGTTAAATGACCGAATGATATCACAAATAGGTTGCATATAAATGTTAAAAAGTAGAGCCGATAGGGATGATCCTTGAGGTACTCCCTGTTGCTGATGGAATGGTTCTGATGTTGAGGGTCCTATCCGTACTTGTTGCCAGCGGTTAGTAAGATATGATTTGCAAATTGATTGATCGTACATGGGTACCGAAGAAAAAAGGTAGCTCCCAGGGCCAACACCCTTGACTTCAGTGCCAAAAATGCCCTCCTCCGTAGTTGTGTCGCCCTGGAAACATCAGAAAATAACTGTAACTTAGCTCCACAGAACAAAGCTTCCTTATTCTTAAAATATGCCTTAAAGACAGTAGACTTATCCTGTTCATAAACAAATCTAACTACTAAAGTTGACCTGGAGGTAATAGTATCCCGTGAGTCTTCCAGGAAATTAGTCAAATTTATATCAGGGGAAACTTGTAAAACATCAAAACCCTCTGGAGACTCCGAGGAAACTCTCCTCCCGGTTAAATAAAATAGTTTTGAAAATATCATAGTGTCGGCCCCAGAAAGACCTAAGACCTCATGAAGATATTTCCTTAGCAATATCTCCGGTGACAATAATCTACAAAGGGGAAAATTTAAAAAAAATGAATATTTTTTGCCCTGAAGAAATTTTCATACAATTCTAACTTACAATGAACAGAATAACTGTCCTTAGGAGTGGAGACATGAATCGTCTGAAGGGAAGTACAATGATTTTCACATTTAGAAACCTGAATACATAAGGATTCCACCTTCCTCTCCAACTTATCCAAATTTGTAACAGTTTTTTGAGAGAAAGCACACAATTGAGACACCATGGAAACCAAAGTCTGTTCAGTCCGAGTTACAATCCGCCATATATCTGCCAAGGATACCTCTGATTCATGGATATCCTGGGTTCCACACATGGGGGGAGACCAAGTAACAGGTCTCAACATTTCCCCCTTACTCAGAGGGGTACTCTGCTGAGAAGGACCTCCCACAGGCGTTGGAGAAGGAGGGGAGGTTGCAACAGGAGGAGGGGGTGGGGTACGATCCGGTGAACTAAGGGTGGCTCCCGGTGAGTGCAAAGTTAGAAAGTCAGCATCCAAGGACACATTATCTCTCGCAGTTACCTTCAGGTGGTGATCCATTGGACCCACAACCGGCTCAGCTGGAAACAACAATAAACCAGAAAATACAACCACACAGACTTGGTGTGATGCTTTTAAAGCAAACCTGAGAACTAAAATTACTAGTTATGGCATAGATACTTCTAAGATACAAAAGTAGGAACTGATGGTCCTGAAGCAGGATATCAAGACTTTAGAAGAGAGCCTTGTCAGTAGGAGAGATTCTATGATACTGGTTCAACTTCAGAAAGCAAAATAGAGATATAGAGTGTTATTTTATTTGTGATTTGGATATTTGCAAATAGACATGCAGATGTTCAAATCCAGAGATATCTCTAGAGACATTTCAGAAGCTGGGTTTCTGGATGTCAACAGTGAAGATGTCCAAGTCTGAGCAGGGGCATGACCAGGGTGATCCTAAGAACCTGGACATCCTTGCCTGATCTCAGAAATGCCCTGGATGTCCCAAATCATGTCTATGGTTAAACCTGCTCCAGGCATGAATGGGCAACTGAAAAGTGCTCATTTTGTCAGTCAAACATCTGGAAGGTGTGGAGAAGGAGCTACACACTAGCACTCCCTGTATCTTACAATATGTCAGTGAACACTGATGGGGAATGAGGACTCATGTTTTCACTTTGTTATACTGCTGAACTTTCCCTTATGCTAGCTTGCCTGAGATGGACTTTCCCAACCCAAGCATCCTTAATGGGGACATCTATGTGGTCACCCACAGGCATGTCCACATCAGAGACATCTGTGTTCCTGAAATTGGCCAGAGACATAGAAGCCTCTGGCGATTTTTCTGCACATTTCACCCTGGACGTCCCCAATTTAACTTGGATGTCCTTTCTAAAATCACAATGTAATATAAAGTGAGTAGGCACGTCAACTTATTTTATCCCACCACATACTCACAACTGCAAACAGGCCACAAGAGCACAAACATTCTCACTATATGTCCCCTCCCTCTGGAATGCAGTACCCCCAGCAATTTGAACCATCAAGTCTTCCACGGACTTTCGTAAACAACTAAGATGCACCTGCTCCAGAAGCATTTTGGCAATGAGTAACTGACAAAGCAAAACAAGCACATCCCTCCCCTGTCCCACTCTCATGAAACCCCTATGACCTCACCCCCTTACCCCATGAAACCCCTATGACCCACGCCCCCTCCACATCAGCTCCTCAAAAATGCAAAGTGTGCCTTCGAGTCAGTCCTGACTCCTGGCGACCCAGAAGCTCCTGGGTTTTCTTGGCAGTGTCACCGGAAGTAGATTGCCAGGCCTTTCTTCCGAGGCAATGGAGGGATAAGTAACTTGCTCAAGGCCACAAGGACTCATCCCCTTGTATATAAATTCATTTCTTCTCAGTTTTATATAATGTTCATTGCAAAAGTTCTAATGTTGTTTATAATTTGTTCATTCTAAGAAACCCAATTCATTGTAAACCACTTTAACATGTAGAAAAGCGGTATATCAAAATTTGTTAAATAAATAAAATATTTTACAGAAATTAATAGAGCAGGTTGGTTATTTGTGAACAGTTTAAAAGTGCATAAATCTGTGAATAAGTTGTTGATATAATAACAATTGACAGCAAATTAATTGTGGAGGATACTGATATTTTATTATAATTGAAAGTGCCTTATGAAACATTATATACCTCTGAGACAGTCGCCCCCATAGAAAGCTTTACTGGTTAGTCAGGAATCTCGCCCATCCTACACAGAATCCCAAGCAGAAGATTTGGATAGAGAAATCCAACAAGATGAAATTTTGCAGCCATTAAGAAGATGTCAGTTGGGAAAGCTCCTGGTCCTGACAAAATACCTGTGGAATTGTATAAAGCCTTGGCTCTAACATTAGCACCTTGATTGCAGAGGCTAAATGATAAGTATTTATAAAAGGAAGACATAGGAGGATCTTTTATAGAAGCTATTTATTGTAGTTCATGAAAAGTCAGGTCATGACTACTAAATCCAGATTATAAGATCAATGCTAAAGATTTAGAAATGAGACTTTTACCTGTTATTGCGGGACTTTTTACAGAGATCAATGTGGATTTGTGGCCATATGATCAATCACAGGCAATGCTAGGCTTTTCTGTGATATTTTATTGATTACTTAAAACAGAGAGGATGCTCTCATAGCACATTCAGTTGATTCAGAAAAAGCAATAGACCAGCTTGAATGGTCTTTTTTTTGTTTCATTACCTGAAGTGACTGGGTTTCTGGCCATATTTAATTCAGATGATTCAATTGCTGTATACTCAACCAAAAGCAAGGATATTTACTAATTCTGAAGTTTGATAGTTTTTCACTTCCTGGAAGGTACACATCAGAGTTCATGCCTTGAGTCTGTTGATCATCAATCACCCCAAAACTGTGCAGTAAACACTAATGGTCATCAATATAAACTTTCTGCCTATGCAGATGATTAACTTATTTTTGCAGACCAACAATCCATTCCAAATTTACTACATATAATTGAGCATTATTCAGGATTGTCAGGATATAAAATTACTTGGGGAAAGTCATCAGTATTTCATTTAAGCAAATATGTAATTATGCAAGACTTAACTAGGTTTCTTTTTCAATGGCATGGAAAGGCTGTAAAATATTTAGGGGTTTGACTCTGCCTCACGATAGAGTAAAAAGTGACTAGGAATCTTACTGAGCGTATGGAACTTGTAAAGGGGTTGATTTCCAGAGGTCCCCCCATTATACAGTATATCAACTGGTGGAACAGGCTTGAGATGATAAAAATGATCTAAGTACCCAAAATTAACTATATAGAAACATAGAAACATGATGACAGAAAAAGACCACATGGCCTATCTAGTCTGTCCTTCCATATCAACAACTACAATATGACTACTAAACCCAGATTATAAGTGAACTATATGTTGAGCATGCTTCCATTCTCTTTTTCTAATTCATTTCAAAAAACCTCAGACAGGTTTTTCTTTGTTTTTAATGGAGTAACAAACCTCCCTATATCTCTTTTTGGAAACTGAAGCTCCATAAAGAGGTGAGGGGGATCTGTTTCCAGAATTGAAATGGTATTATTATTCATTTTATACTAAATGGGTTGAGGAGCTAACTGAGTCAGACAAGCCAGTTCGGCTTTGCTTAGAAGAACATTTAGTTGTTCCATAAGAGCATAAGATATGCCATAATGGATCAGACAAAATGTCCATCAAGCCCAGTATCCTGTTTCCATCAGTGGCCAATCCAGCTCACAAGTACCTAGACAGATTACATGCTGCCTATCACAGGGACAAGCAGTGTTTTTTCCCAGTCCACTTTAATAATGGCTTATGGACTTTTCTTTTAGAAACTTGTCCAAACCTCTTTTAAACACAGCTGCACTAATAGCTTTTACTACCTCTTCTGACAATGAATTTCAGAATTTGATTACACGTCTAGTTTCTCAGATTAATCTTAAATGTGCTACATTGTAGCTTCATTACATGTCCCCTAGTTTTTTTACAGTTGGAAGGAGTAAACAACCAATCTACATCAACCCATTCCACTCCATCCATTATTTTATAGACCTCTATCTTATCTCCCCTCAGCCATCTCTTTTCGAAGCTGAAGACTCCTAACGTTTTAAGACTTTCCTTGTAGGGGTATCCTTCCATTACCTTTATCATTTTGGTCGCTTTTCTCTGTACCTTTTCTAATTCTACTATATCCTTTTTTAGATATGGTGATCAGAACTGCACACTATATTCAAGATGCAGTCACACCATGGAGTGATGCCGAGGCATTAAAATATTCTTGGTTTTATTTGCCATTCCTTTCCTTACGATTCTTAGTATTCTATTTGCTTTCTTGGCTGTTGCAGTATATCGAGTAGAGGGGTTTCAAGGTATTATCCATGACGATGCATAGATCCTTTTCTTGGGTAATTATTCATAGTGTGGAACCTTGCATCATGTGACTTTAATTTAGGTTGTTCTTCCATAAGGGGGAGGTAGATGGGGCGGGAAAGGGGCAGATTGGGGCAGATCTGGGGCAGTGTTAGGGCAGGCAGTGGGCGGTCGCAGGCCCCGGACATATAGGGCCGATTCTAATGTCGGCACCATACGTCCGGGGCTGGCGACTTGCATGGGGAACTTATTCCACCTCCAAGGTGGAATAAGTTCCCCTAGTTGCCAGGGATCGGTGGGCCCATGGCACAGAAGGGGCAGGAGGGAGGGGCAAGGTCATTCCCCACAGCCCGATCCTGGCCTTAGGAGGCCAGATCAGGGATTGGGCTGCGGGGAAATCAATGCTGGAGCTGGTGACTGGGGATCAAGGCTCTTCAATGGAGCCATGGTGCCATGGCAACTGGATGCCATGGCACTGTGGATTCTTTGAAGAGCCCTGACTGAATTAGCCAGGGAATGCCTGTACATGCAGGCCAGACAGAATCGGGGTCCTGGCCTGCACGTACAGGACTGTTTGCGATTCTGATCCCGCGGGGCTAGATGTGCCCCACGGGATCAGAATCGTGACTCCCTCTCTGCATCTGATTCCAGCCGGATGCACAGAAGGCCCAGATGTGCAGGATGGAATCGGGCCTTATGTGAATAACTTGGCATCCGTCCTCATTAAATTTCATCTGGTATTTGCCCACCTAGTTTCCCAATTTTCTCAAGATTCTCTTACAATTTTTCAAATGTTTGCATCATCTTCAATTTGATGACTTCACTTGCTCCCATTTCCAGATCATTTATGACTATCTTAAAAAGCAGTGCTACACGATTCACCTTTCTCCACTTTCTATCTTTTAACCAGTTCCAAATCCACAACATTTATTTATTTAACCTTATTTTTTTATACCACTCTATCCTTCAATCAAAGCAGTTTACATTGTAACTCAACAATAGACATAGAACATTTAACCATTGTACAACAAAAGCTTAAACAGGGGAGGAGGAGGGGTAGGCCAGTAACAGGATTAACTATGTATAGTGTCATATGTGTATGACATAAACTATGTACAGTTCAGTCTGTGGTGTTAAAGATGAGTTGTTGGTCCATGGTCGAGGGTCAACAGGTGGTAGTTTGGGTCTTTTGGTCGGTCAGGTGGTTAAGTGATGTGTCCCAGGTGATTTGTGTAGAGTAGAGTTTTCATCTTCTTCCTGAAGTTTTTAATGTTTGTAGTCGCTCACCTGTCATCTGGGAGCGAGTTCCATAATGACGGGGCATATAGTGAAAGCGCTCTCCCAGATGTGGCTTGATTGACATAAGGGTATGTTTACTAAACCGTCTTAATGTTACCGGCATTAGTTGCAGTCTTACTGTGACGAATGCCATATAAGGTAGTGGGCATTCCAGTCTTAAGGTAGCATTTCGGGTTATTGCGCGATAACGGCTGTTATCGCGCAATAGAGGGAGCTGTGGCACATTAACGCGTATTAGCCTTAATTAGGCGCGCTAACCTGTAATCACAGCAACAGAGGTGTAGCACACTGGTTAATACATTGACTGCTGATACAGTGGTCATGAGTTCAATCCCTCAGTGGGCTCAGTTAAAAGGCTGTCTGAGGCAATCCCTTTTCCTGCTTGTAACAGTCAGACACATCCCAATAATCTGCACTGCCAGCCAAAAAAGCCTCACCCCAGTGCCGCAACATAATGCACCTTTTAGGGCACACCATAAGGCACATCATAAAGCACCACATCATCCAAGGCAGGTCATAATGTGCCCCAGAGGGTGGCAGGAAAGTTGGCACCCTCCAAGGCAGCATATAAGGTGCCCCATAAGCTGGCCAAACCTAAGGTGCTGCGAAAGATGACTCGGGATGCTAAGGTGACAAAGGAGATGGTGCCCAGGGGCACAAAGGTTCCCCAAGGTCACAAGTATGAAATGTATGGCTCAAACACAGATGTAACTATAACACTGCACAGAGCACCAAGGAAAGGCAATGAACAAGTGATGGAAGGAAGTAGATGGCGGAGCTCATGGACCAGCCAAATCTGCGTGCAGCTCATGTGGCAGCAGCTAAAGTGAACAAACATATCGGGGGCAGCTTTACCGATGTACAGGGTGAAGATAATGTACAGTGCAACAATGACAGTGTGTGGCAGAGGATGGGGATACGTGTCTACCAGAGGAGGTAGAGGTGGCAGGATAAGTGCAATGACAGGAGGACAGAGGAGAGCAGTGCCGTGCAGAGCAGACACAGGAGAGGCAAGCATGAAGAGCCGCAATGCATAAAAGTGTGCTAGTGCAGGACATAGGGTAGCAGCCTGCACAGTAGGGCAGGACACCCAGAGCTTGCAGACACAGATAGACTGACAGAAGGATGTTTGGCAACAGTGATGAGGGTATAATGTGCCAGCAGCACAGATTGTCACAGATAGGACTGTAACAGGAATGCAAAGTACGTGTGGACGAGAGGCATAAAATAATTAGAACAGAGAGGAATCAAACCCATGACCAGTAGCACAAATGGCAATGCACAAACCGATAGGCTACAACAGCAACATGAGTGTCACAGCAAAGGCTGCATACAAGAACACTGAAGGGCACCACACCAAAACATAGCTGGCTGCCAGGATAGGGCAACCCCAACAGTCACAAAGATGCAATGTACATGCAGAACCGGTGTGTACAGCTCATATCACAGTCAGTAATTGGGAAGACAGACACATATAAACACATGCACACACACACACACACACACACACACACACACACACACACACACACACACACACACAGTGAAATGTTATACAGTGGACATAGCATGCAAAATAACAAAGAAGCTAAACCCAATGGGTGGCAGGGGATGCTCTGTGGAGCAGGGCAAAATGGGGAACAGAACGGAAAACGAGCATGTGAGACATGAACCTACAGACAGACATGGACCACATCAGATCAACAACAGCAATGCCAACCCCCCCAGCTGACATGGACAGTACAAAGAAAAAAGCCATATGTAACAGCTAATATGCAACGGATAGGCTGCATCGAGGGCATACTGTGCTGTAAGGTGAAGAGATGATAGGGTGTGCGGAGAGGTGACCAGTCGTCAGGCAGCTCTTGGTCAGGTTAGCACCAGAAAAGGGCAAAGAGAAGGAACATGTGGGACTTGAACCTGCAACCACTACCCCAAACAACCACAGCAAGCACATCCCAAATATGTCCCCTCAAAGGGAATGTCAGTATGGAAACACGTAGCACCCTGTGATGTGTCATATGGCTGCCACATAACCAGCTGCCACCGTACAAGGATGTGAGCACAGGTGGGCCATGTACATTACCAGAACATAACGAAAGACATGTGTCAGTGTGGTCAAGCAGCAGCAGAGAGAAATGTGGGTCAAACACATAATTTTATTGTGGTCACTAGTAGACATAACGTATATACCGCCTGTCATCATATCAAGGTGGTTGGTTTACAGTGAACAAACTGAAAACACATTGAGCATGCAAGCTACCCATATGTCACTCCAAAGTCACTAAATCTTGTTGAAAAACACACTCAAATAAAACAGCACACATATAAATGTACAAATATAGTAATCGTCTTCAAAATACTTTGTAAAATATTCATCTTCACACTAAACTAATACCCATGAAGAGGAAGGTCTCAGTACCAGAGGGCCCGTGTTTAATGGTGACTACAGATCACTCAAGCAATCAGTCACAAACACCAGTACTCATAGCCCATTTCACATCAACGACCTCCTCAACATGAGTCCCCAGAAAATAGAAGCTGGAAAAGATTAACTTATCTTATAACCAGTACAAAGTGTCAAACCGGTGAACCAGCCTCGACGCCTCAGATCAAGCGCTTACAAGCGTTTCGCAAATAAAATCGCTTCTTCAAGGGGTACACTCACGAGTGTCATAGCTATCACAAATGAAACAAACAGCTGTACTGCTTAATGGCTCAATTTCAATCAGCCTGCATTTTGCGTGTGTGTTGCACACCTTCATATTGTGTTGCACACCTTCCCTTTAGTGACCTGTCCCCAAACACTTACTTCATGTGGGTAGTCTGCTACATGGTTAAAGCGCCTTGTGATGCGCACCCACGCTCTCCTGACGCGTTCCAAATCCTGGTGTTTTGAGGTGCCTGGGAAGAGCCGCGGCTGCCTGGTGCATATTAGGGCTGCCAGCTGTCGTAGGTCAGAGCGGCTAAAGGCTGGCTTGTGGGATCGCGTCGCCATTTTGGGGGATGCCCATGTGTTGATGATGCATGCACGCACCGCATCATGCATATGCCATGCCCTACTATGCTGTGCACACAATGTGTGTGTATCACAGACACCACATGGAAAGCTATCTCTGGGGCTGCA
Organism: Ichthyophis bannanicus; assembly: GCA_033557465.1. NCBI lineage: Eukaryota > Metazoa > Chordata > Amphibia > Gymnophiona > Ichthyophiidae > Ichthyophis > Ichthyophis bannanicus. The sequence goes on from CM066034.1 coordinate 207,685,999, forward strand.
TGACTACATGTTGAATGCTGTGATTGGCGGGTACGGTGGCTGCCTTTAGTTTACAACATCACATTACTTACACTGTTTGGCCTGGACTGCATCTGCTGTGCCTCAGCTTTGGGCGCCTTATGATGTGCTTTTGGCGATGCAATGCTATGCTAAGCCTCTCTTTAGAGGCACGGGACAAAGGTTATATTGTATTAGGCTTGTGTCACTGTTTGTGGAGATGTGTCTCTGACTGTTACTAACACTCATCTTGCTGTTGGTATTTGAACCCATAAGCAGTGATTCTCAGGGCATCGTATTAACCAGTGTGCTATGCCTTTTCCCATAGCACAGGCTGACTACACAGCAACTGCAGGTCAACCCAGTAAATGTCAGCTGTGCTTACCGGGATCGGGTAGACCCACAGCTAAGGCACTTTACAGGGTACCTTAAGGTTTCCAGCTGAGGCGATGGTTCATTTTTGGTGGACACACTGATATTTGCTATTGGGTATGTGTACACCATCCTAATGTTGCCGGCGAAACCCCCAGCGATAACGTGAGCAATGCCATATAGGGAGGTGTGCGTGCCGGCGTCCACGTAGCATGCACTGTGTATCGCCCAATAGGAGGCGCGTTGGCTGTTTACACGCGGTAACCTTAACTTTGTGGCAGCGCTAGGAGAAGGTGTATAGAGCTGTAGCCTACTGGCTAAAACAATGACCAACAAGCCAGAGGTCATGAGTTCAATCCCTCAGGGGTCACATCTGATATGGCTGTCTGGGGCAATCTCTTTTGCTGCATTTATTTTTTTTTTATTTGAGCACATTTTTATACCGCTCCTTCCAGTGATCAGCAGCGGTTTACATCTAACAATTAACTCTGCATAGTTTAGCAGTTACATAAAACTGTAGGATAACAACATTAGAACATTAGGATAACTCAACAAGTAGAACAATAATAACTGTATACATAAAACTGTAAGATAATAACATTAGAACATTAGGATAGCTCAATAAATAGAAAAAAACTGTATACATGAAGTAATGTCAAACATACATGTTATATAATTAACTATATACATTATTTGTGAACGATAGTATAGGTAGATTTTTATTTGATTCTCTGTGGATTTGAAGTTTCTAACTGATAAAGGTGTAAAAAATCTCTGACAAGTTGATTTAATCCTGGAATTACTTTATGTTATTTCTGTCAAATTGAAGTATTCTTGGAATAGATGTGTTTTAAGGCTCTTACGGAATGATATGAGATCTTTGTTAGCTCTTAAGGTGTCTGGGAGTTGGTTCCATTGTGTTGGAGCAGTGTATGTGAATGCTCTATTACTGGTGAATGCCTTTGATTTGCAAATGGAGAGGGGGGTTTGTAGTGTATTTAGGTTGCGTGTTCGTCTTTTCCTGTTGGTGTTTTGTGATTTTATGAGTGTGGCGAGATAGGATGGGGCATAATTGTTTATTAGTTTGAATGTAGTGATAATTATTTTGTATCTGATGCGTGCATGTATAGGTAGCCAGTGAAGTTCTCTTAGGATATGTGTGATGTGATCTGTGAATGGTACGCTCATTAGGATTCGGGCTGTTACATTTTGTGCCATCTGGAGTATGTTTGTAGTTTTTTTAGGCAGGCCTTGTAATATGCCATTACAATAGTCCAGATGTGGCATTATGATTGCTTGTATTATTGATCTAAAGTCCAATAGTTCTAGAATGTTCCGTAAGGGCTGTAGGGTTCTTAGGGGTATGTTTACTAAAACCCCGGTAAGGTGCGGGTCCCGGTAGTGTGCGGGTGCCATATAAGGAGTGGGCGTTCCGTCCTGTAAAAGAAAAGCCGGAATTTAAATATGCGCTAAGGTGCACGGCGCCCTTGTACGCCCTGCACCTTAGCGCATCAGATGGCTGCGCGGGAGGCATATGTGGTACGCTGATGGGCAAGCAGAAGTGCAGAGCCACAGCACAATGGTTAAGACACTGACCAACAGTGCAGGGATCAGGGGTTCAATTCCCCACAGTGCCCAATGAAGATGGCTGGCTGTGGCAGCAATATATGAGTCACAGAAATACTGTGCAGCATGCTGATGTTTTTGGTGGCATATTAATACTGGGCGGCCTAAGGCAGCGCGCTGATGTTTCTGGCGGCATATTAATACTGGGCAGCCTAAGGCAGCGCGCTGATGTTTATGGCGGCATATTAATAGTGGGCGGCCTAAGGCAGCGCGCTGATGTTTTTGGTGGCATATTAATACTGGGCAGCCTAAGGCGGCGCGCTGATGTCTATGGAGGCAGTATAATACTGGACGGTATAAGTGGCACGCTGATGTGTAGGAAGAAGAGCAGAGCCACAGCACAATGGTTAAGACACTGACCAACAGTGCAGGGATCAGGGGTTCAATCCCCCACAGTGCCCAATGGAGGCAGCTGGCTGAGGCATTATTTTAGGAGGCATATAAATGATGGGCGGCATAAGGCGGCGCGCTGATGGGCACAAGGCGGCGCGCCAATGTTTTAGGAGGCTTGTTAATATTGGGCGGCATAAGGTGGCGCGCTGATGTGCAATCACAGGAATAGAACCACAGCACAATGGTTAAGACACTGACTAATGGTGCAGGGATCAGGGGTTCAATCCCCCAAAGTGCCCAATGAAGAAGGCTAGCTGAGGCATAACATATTATGGGGCAGATTGCTTTAGGAGGCATTTTAGTCATATTTTAATTGCCACTACTAGCAAACGCACTCCCAAAGTGTGTTAACATCAGGTGCCCTATAAGGCACATTTTAAAGTGCACTGTCAGCCAAGGCACCCTAGAATGTTGCTTATAGGGCGCTTTAGAGGGTGCCGTATGAGGTACCGCAAGGTCAGTGTACTGGTTTTTATGGCAGCACTGTGCAGTTTAAGGAATGAAAAGCATACGTAGGTGCGCTGACAGGCAAGGAGGAGCAGCAGTGGAGCACAATGGTTAAGGCACTGACTGCTGATACAGGGGTCATGGGTTTGCTCCCTAGTGTGCCTAATACGTAAGGCTGGCTGTGGCATCAGCTTTGCATTGTACATATTTTGTCCTGCAGCACTTTATATTTATGTTATTAATTGCTGCAAGCAAACACGCCCTCACGTGCCGTAATTGAAGGTGCCGTATAAGGCACCCTATAAGGCACTCCATAGGGCACATTAGAAATTGCACTGTCCGCCACAGCACCCTAAAATGTCCCCTATAGGGCACCCTATAGGTTGCGGCACAGGAGAATGTATAGTGCACCTTATATGGACGGGAACCATAAGGTGCCCTATAGGGCGCCCTATAAAGCACTCTCAGAGGCACCTTATGGGTACAGTATGCTGAGGGTGTTTTTGCTGGCATCAAAATATGTACATTAAAAAAAGATAATGTGTTGGATAACCCTATCAAATAACCCCACTGTGGGTTTGAACCCATGACCTCTGGCTTCAGAGGCAGTGCAGTAACCATTGGGCTACAGCTCTATAGCTGCTAGCAAGCCCCTGGCTGGCTGCAGAGAGCATGCACGTCACCACACAGACAGTCTGCTGTGGTCACCAGGATAGGGTTAGCCTACCCATACCCATGATGCACTGCACATGCAAATCAGCTGTCCACAGATTAACACAAGATGGGCAATGCACCCCCACAGCACCTCGGCCCGGTAGAGGGAAGTGACCATGTGCACCCACACACCACCTCGGCCTGGTAAGGGGTACTGACCGTGTGTTTTACTGGCACAGAGTAGCTACACACCGCCACATTGTGCGGGTACTGTGCTCACCCTGAGGGTGCAATGAGGCGCCCAGGACCAGGTCCACAACACCTTCCATGGTTGAAAGAGGCCATGCCGGAGGTCCAAAGCAGTGTTAATGTGTGAGATAGTTTCTGCACAAACACCTTGGATATCCCTGTCTGTTTCAGTCAGGTGTAGCCCCCATGGACCCCCAGGTAGGCCATGCACCACCACCCCCCCAGGTCCGAGGGCAGCAAACAGGGCCTCCCATCAATAGATCCACATTCCACCTCCCTGCAAAGGTGGCAGTAGAGAGGACCATCAACCCCAGTCCTGCTGGGGAACGGACACCCCACAGGGCAGTCAATGCAGCTCTGTACACATCCATAACACAATAGCAGACAGACATTAGGCCTGGATATGCTAAGCTGCACCCCACCACTATCTGATATTCTCCTGCAGCAAGTCATCAGCCACTGCACCCCACAAGCTGCTCCATCAAGACACATACCAGCTGCAAACAGTGTGCTAGTTAGTCCACAGTGCATGTTCCCAGTAGAGATGCATGCACCCAGAACTGGGATGTCAGCATACACAGCAAGCAGTTAAATCAGTGACTGGGCCCCAAAAGGAAACCCATATCTATCACATGAGAAAAATGCCATATAGCACTATGGGGGCGCCTAGCCATGCTGTGGTCACTGCGCAGTCAGGGTGAGAGTGATCTCTCAGCAGGACATGCTGAGGTCACCCTGTCTGTGTAGGTGGTGGCCGGGCACTAATATGTCCCAGTCAGTGCCCTATGCCCTGTGCAGATGCACCTTGGCCAGGCCACCCTGTCCGGCCTATACCCATGGTACCTTGCTCCTCATTATGCACATTGGCAGCCCAATACTGGCAACATTGCTGGCAGTGTGGGCTGTGGAAGGTGTTTGCAGCCACCACACACTGGATGGGCAGACAGCCACCCCCACACCTATGCTAGCATTGTGCTACTATAGAGGAGTCCAGCAGCCATACCCACCACACCAGTCCTGGGCACAGTACAGGCATGGATATGGTACGCACTACTGTTGGGGGTCACTCCCCAGGGTGGTAAACACTGTCAGAGACCAGACCTGCAGCGCACACCGCAGACATCACAATGATTGTTATGGTGGAGATCAATGAGCAACATGTGCTTAACGTAGGGAGTGATATCTGCCAGTTATCATGGGCAACGTTTGGTAGCTGAGTACCATATACCCAGGTGTAGGGTGGCAGTGCTAAGGTATGCAACTGTTAGTATTGGGGGATACAGGCAGGGCCCAATGTCCTGCCTCTCCAGGAGGCATTGGCCAATGGGGCCTGGGGGGGGGGGGGGGGTCTGGCCCTGTTGGCTGCTGCTTTACAGCAGAGTGTCCTAACTTCAGTCCTGGTGTTCCAACCACTGTTCGGGTTTTCATGCTGTCCCTCATGAATATGCATGAGCTACATCAGCATACCATAGGGGTGGTGCATAGATATGCAGCACAGGCATCTTTAGTAGAGGCAGCATGGATCCTGAATGGTGTGGGGCCCTCCAGGACTGCATTTGGGAGACTCTGCTCTGGGTAATGCGGCTGTTTATGGTGTCTGTGTTTGGTGTGGTAAAATATAGGTGTGTGCACCATGCGTATGTTCTCAGCAATAAAGGTTTCTCCTTACTATCACGGTTTAGTTGTAGGAAAAATATGTGGACTGGATTGGCAGTAGCCCCAGCTGGGCTTTGAACCTGTGACCTTCTGTTCCTGCACATGCTGTCTGTGTGCATTGCACTACCGTGTCGCCACAGATATGCTGTGTTCCCTGGGGAGCCCATGACTGTACATCCGACAGAGCCTGTCTGTTACGGTGGACGGTGCCAGCCTGCACAGGCCTAGGCCACTGTCTGCTGTGGTTTGCAGCCACTGCCCCCTCCACCACCTGTACCCTTCCGCCAACATGCAGACATGTCCCTATCTGGAAAAAAGCATATGACCTGATTGAGTTGTGGCACTCCAGGACTTAATTTGGGGGACTCGGCTGTCGGTAATGCCCATTGTTATGGTTTGTGTGTGGTGTAGGGTAAAATATAGGTGTTGGAACCATGCTTATGTTCTCTGCCATACAGGAGTGTCTGTACTATCACTGTTTAGTGGTGGGTAAAACTATGGGGACTGGGTTGGCAGGAGCCCCAGCTGGGGTTTGAACCTGTCACCCTCTGGTATCTACAGGCACAGGCTGTGTCTGCTGCACCACACTGTGGCCACAGAGACAGTGCAGTCTCTGGAGATAGGAAACCTGGCCGCACGAGTCAGACACCCTGCTCTGCACAATTTTACTGTGGGCTCGTTTACCTTGTATGGGGACAGGAGTGCAATTAAACCTCATAAATGGCCTCCAAAAGAAGAGGACAAAAACCAAAGCCAAGCTGGGCAACAGTGATATCAATGGGCAACATGAAAAACACTCCCAGGAATGCTCCATTGACATGCAGTGATTTTTGAAAGGGTCTACGGAGCGTAGACCCTTCCAAAAATCATTTCTTTTTTTTTGGAGCTTTCCTGGGAGTCTTTTTTATGGTTGCCCATTAATATCACTATTGCCCAGCTGGATTATAATTTATTTGACATTTGTTGTGGTCATTTTCAATTTATATTTGCTATTTTGTTGTGTGCACATGTATCACACTGCTCACGTATTGCAGGTTTCCCAGGTTTTCCTGTACATTGCTGACGTAAATGGTTTCTCTTCCCTTTAAATCGGCTCTAACGCGAGGGTTTCACTCGCGGTGTTTTTCATGCCGAAATTCAGCCCCGCTCCTGTGCGGGGAGCCTCTGCCCTCCCACTCTCCACCCATTGACCCCGTCCCCCCGCCCCTCGGGAGCCCTCCTCCGCCCTCCGTAAGCATTTCCCCGCCTCTATCGCACATGAGCGCCCCGCACACGTGCGGCGGCCCATTAATGTGACGCGCACGTGTGCGTGGCACTTAAGAGCTCTTAAATGCATCATTAGCATCCGCTCTTGTGCGCCGCGCACGTGTGCGCGGTTTAGTAAACATACCCCTTAGTTTGTAGAAAATGGTTCTATTTAGAATTCTTAGGTGGGTTTCCATGTTAAGTGTCCTATCTAGGGTGACACCTAGGTACTTTAGTTCTTGTTTAGTGTTATAATTTGTATTATTTAGTATGATTGTGGGGGGGTGTTTAAACTCCGGATTTTTAGAGATAAACATTACTTCAGTTTTTTTGTGATTGATAAGCATATTGTTTTGTTGGATCCATTGTTGTGCTTCATTAAGGCATTTTTCTAAGTGACTGTAATCTGGGTTACATATATCCATTTGAGTATAAAGCATTATATCATCTGCATAGAGATGATAGTCAATTTTGTGTTTTTGGAATATTGTGCAGATTGGTCTTAGATATAAGTTAAATAATATAGCGGATAATGCTGAGCCCTGTGGGATACCTTGTGTATGAGGGAAGGTATTGGATAGGTTTTTATTTAAGTAAACTTGTTGTATTCTGTTTGATATATAAGACGAGAACCAATTTAGGGGGGTTCCATTTATACCTATTGTTTCTAATCTTTCAATGAGGATCTTATGATTCACTGAATCAAAGGCTGCAGTTATGTCGATGAAAATTAGGACAAACATTTTTTTGCAGTTTTCAATGCCTTTATAAAGTTTGTCAAATAATACTAGAAGTAGTGTTTCTACTCCATGTGATTGTCTGAAACCATATTGTTGAGCATCTAGTGCATTTGTGTTATCTATGTGGTCTTGCAATTGGTATTGTACAGATTTTTCAATGATTTTGGCTATAAAAGGTATACTTGATATGGGTCTGTATGAGGATGGATCTGCATTGTTTAGTGATTTGTTTTTTAGTATTGGTCGTATTAGAGATCTTTTTAGTTCTGTTGGCATATTTCCTTGTATTAGAGATTGGTTTACAATATTTAGTATTATGGGTGAGATTTCTGCTTTAATATTCTTGATCCAGTCTACTGGACATGGGTCAAGGGGGGATGTGGTGGTGTTTATGTTTGTGATGATGTTGAGAAGTTGTCTGTTATCTATTGGGTAAACGTTTTCCCACTCTATTGTGAGGTTAGTATTTTGTGTTACTCTTTGTAGTATGTTATTTTCAATTTTATGGGAGATTTTTTCTTCGCTAGTGTTTAATTTTTTAGAATAGTGATCAGCCAGTGCTTGAGCATTTATAGGGTAATTTGAATTAACGTCTTTTGGGGGTTTAGTGAGTGATTTTACAAGCTCAAATAATTCCCTTGGTTTATTTAAAGCATTAGTTAGTTTTTTGGTGTGATAATTATTTTTTGCCGTACTTACTATTTCTTTATAGGATTTAAGTAGTGATAAGTATTGTGTTTTGGTCTCAGTTGATTTCCTAGCTCTCCATTTTCTGAGATCTTTTTTTGCTTTAGCTATTTCTGCTGTGTACCAAGGTTCAGACTTTTTTCTTGGTTTGTTGTTTTCATGGGAGGCGATTTTAGATGTTTGTTTAGAAACTGTTTCAATTCCGTTGTTCCATTGTTTTATCAAGTCTTCCAAGTTTGAGGTTTCTGTTTTTACATGTGAAAAGATCGCATTTATTAATGTGTCTTTATCTGGTTTTTTAAACAAGCTTATATGTGTGTTATTAATAGATTCTATATTGTGTGATTGCAATGGTATTTCAAATGTGAATTGTATAAGATGATGGTCTGACCATGGTACTTGTGTTATTTTTGGTGTTGTACTTGTTACTGTGGTGTTAAAGTATTTCTTGGGAAGAAACACTACGTCCAAGGTATTTCCCTTGTCATGCGTGGGAGTTTGGATTATTTGTTGGTAACCCATTTGATCCATGGCTTCACTAAATGCAGTAGTATGTGTGGTATTAAGTGAAGCAAGGTTTATATCACCTAGTATCATCTGATACTTTTTTATTGAGGTTTCGCATATTGTTTCAAGGGCTGATGCTAATGCTTCATGTTTTCCAGAAGGTGGTCTGTAAATGAGGGAAATAGCAAAGGTTTTGTTTTCCACTTTAAGGATGTCTATTCCTTCGAGTGACTTTTGGGCAGTACAGGTTAGGTTTAGATTTTTTCTTGCTATTATTAGTACTCCACCACCTTTTCCTTTGTTACGGGGGCAGGTAAATATATTGTATCCTGGTGTACTTAGTGTATTGAAGGGGACTGGGTCCGACACAGTGAGCCATGTTTCTGTGATGCATAGCAGATCTGGTTTTTCATCAGTAATAAGGTCCTGTATTATGTGTATCTTGTTTTTGATAGACCTGGTATTTATTAGTAGGCATGTTTGAGGGGTTAGCGTGTTAGACTTAGTGTGTGTAATATTATGGGTAGGTTTGATTGTGATTAGTCTTGAGCGAGATTTTGTTATCTTTGGGTTGGATTGGGGTGAATTATGTTTGGGTTTATATGGAATCCACTGGGTGGGTTGTGATATTTGGTATATGTGCATGTGGCTTGGTGGTGAGAAGATGGGATACGTGTGTAGGTATGCTTGAGATGTTTTTGTAAGTATGATGACACATAGCAGGGTGATAAGAAGTATATTTCGGAATTCCATCTTTATCTTTTGTGGGTAGGATCTTATTTGTGTGTTGCAAGAATTAAGTGTATTAGGGTCCTATTTGTATGATCTGGTATGATATAGGGTTTAGGTCTTGTTATCTTTAAGTGTTCTAAGAGTGTTATTATTTGAAATCAGTAGTAGGGGAAAACCACAGACTCTCTTGGGAGGGCACGCTGCTGTTTAGAGGTTACTGGCAAGTTACTGACGAGGTCGTTAGCGACAATACAATGGAGATTAGAGTTGATAGGGCTACAGGCGACAGTATCAAGTTATACAAGCAGTGATGGGTTACTGGTACTGGTAGCAGTAACTGCCACTAACTTATAGGATTACTGGCAACAGTATAGGTTACTGGCAATAGTAACATTAATTAATAGGGCTACTGGAAACAATATCAAGGTGTACAAGCAGTGATATGTTACTGGCAACAGTAACTGTTATTGATTAATGGGACTACTGGCAACAGTATCAGGATATACAAGCAGTGATAGGTTACTGGCAACAGTAATTTTTACTAGCACTCTTACTATTACTACTGTTACTAGCACTATTAAGGTTATTCAGAAGTGTAGGTCGTGGTTTTGGAGGGTTTTGGTTACCCAAAAAATAAAAATTGCTAAACACCCTCACCTTATACCTTAAGGCTCTATCCAATGCTCAGCCTTCTTTCTATCAACAGATATTTTTTATATATTTTGTATTTTTTTGTAAAATCATCAATCAATATATAAATGAGTAAAAAGTAGAATAGATGCGTAAATAGACCCCTGGTCTCAGACCGTTATGGCAAGGTTCCTACACCACAAAAGCGTTAGTGAACTAATGCCAGTATATTGCATCAATGACCAGTATTTATTTTGGGGTTCATGAATGGATTTTCCTTAATGGCTTATAATCAGGGGCAGTTTGTCTCCACTTTAAGATAAGCACAATCTCTCTATTTTTGATTATAAGCCATTAAGGAAAATCCATTCATGAACCCCAAAATAAATACTGGTCATTGATGCAATATACTGGCATTAGTTCACTAACGCTTTTGTGGTGTAGGAACCTTGCCATAACGGTCTGAGACCAGGGGTCTATTTACGCATCTATTCTACTTTTTACTCATTTATATATTGATTGATGATTTTACAAAAAAATACAAAATATATAAAAAATATCTGTTGATAGAAAGAAGGCTGAGCATTGGATAGAGCCTTAAGGTATAAGGTGAGGGTGTTTAGCAATTTCTATTAAGGTTATTGGCAACAATATGTAAGTTAAGTAGCAATAAAATGTAGAGACTATACTTGTGAAGTTATACTTGCGATAGACAGCAGGGGCTAAAACTATTTCCTGAAAGAAGATGTTAGGTCAGGATCCTGATGCATGGAGTCTTATTTGCTGACATCAGATAGTTCATATGAGTAAGGCTGTGTCTATGCTGTTGGTGAGAGAGCTCAAATCGCAGAGGAGCTCACGCTGTTAGATCGTTGTTTGAAAGTCCAGGAATTAATCAGCCTTTAGGTTGCTTGGGCCAACTGCCTAAGGGCCACGCCAAAGGGCCCTCTGGCGAGGCCCTCAGGCGCGGGCCCGCCGGCACGGGTGCGCCAGGTGGCGCCCTCTTTAAAATGTACTCGGCTTGCCCCGATTGGGCAGCAGCTGCTTCTGGGCCGTCCCGCTGCAGGAACAGCTCGATCCCTCCTGGGAGAGCATGCGGGGGATGAAAGGGCTGCTGATCTGTGATGGCACCCTCTTTAAAATGTACTCAGCTTGCCCCGATTGGGCAGCAGCTGCTTCTGGGCCGTCCCGCTGCAGGAACAGCTCGATCCCTCCAGGGAGAGCATGCGGGGGATGAAAGGACTGCTGATCTGTGATGGTGCCCTCTTTAAAATGTACTCGGCTTGCCAAAATATGAAATTTGCATCACCGCATGGAATGTATGAACAGGACACTACATCAGAGAAAAGGAAATCATTGCCATGGAATTGTTGAAGTTCAAAATTGTGATCGCTGCAGCATCCCTCCCTCCATGACGGCTGAACCTCTCCGTGCCGGCTTTGAGAGTCACGAAGGGAGAGTGTCTCCCTCACGTCTCTGTTAAGCCTGCAGGGCTCTCCCTTCACGACTCTCAAAGCCGGCACGGAGGGGTTCAGCCGTCGTGGAGGGAGGGAGGGAGTGAGGGAGGGATTCAGCCGGGCAGAGGGGGCCCCGCGGGACAGTCCATTCTGCCGCTGCCGCGGCGGCAGCAGCAGCGGTAGCAGCCAGCGTTTTTTTTTTAAATTTAATTTTACTTGAGCCGATGGGGGGGGGTGTTAGGACTGGTAATGGGCTATGGGGGGGCTAGGACTGGAAATGGGCTGGGGGGGATAAGATTGGAGGTGGGCTGATGGGGTTAGGACTAGTAATGGGCTGTGGGCTGTCGGGGGGTTAGAACTGGTAATGGGCTATGGGGGGGTTAAGACTGGTAATGGGCTGTGGACTGATGGGGGCTGTCTGGTAATGGGCTATGGGGGGGCTAGGACTGGAAATAGGCTGGAGGGCTTAAGACTGGAGGTGGGCTGATGGGGTTAGGACTGGTAATGGGCTGTGGGCTGATGGGTTAGGACTGGTAATGGGCTATGGGGGGGTTAGGACTGATAATGGGCTATGGGGGGCTAAGACAGGAAATGGGCTGATGGGGAGGGGTTAGGACTTGAGGTGGGCTGATGGGGTTAGGTCTGGTAATGGGCTGTGGGCTGTTGGGGGGGGTTGGTACTGGTAATGGGCGTTGGGTGGGTTAAGACAGCTAATGGGCTGTGGGCTGATGGGGGCTGTCTGGTAATGGGCTATGGGGGGTTAGGACTGATAATGGGCTATGGGGGGGGCTAGGACAGGAAATGGGCTGATGGGGAGGGTTAGGACTTGAGGTGGGCTGATGGGGTTAGGACTGGTAATAGGCTGTGGGCTGATGGGGGAGGGGGTTAGGACTGGCAATGGGCTATGGGGGGCTGACTAGAAATGGGTTGATGGGGTTAGGACTGGAAGTGGGCTGATGGGTGTTAGGACTGGTAATGGGTTATAGGGGGGGGCTTAAACTGAAAATGGGGTGATAGGGGGTTAGGACTGGAAGTGGGTTGATGGGGGGCTAGGACTGGTATTGGGTTGGGGGGTTGCTAGGACTGGAAATGGGCTGATGGGTGGCTAGGACTGGAAATGGGCTGATGCAGGGACTAGAAGGGAATGGATGCTGGGTGAGGCTGGAACTAGAAGGGAGCTGATGTTGGGGGAGGATTAGAATGGGATGGGACTGGAAGAGTAAAATGGAGAAGGGAAAAATATTTTGTGTGGGAGGGATAAAAAATCTACAATTGGCCGGGTATTGGGAGAGTAAGTGGGGATTGAGGATAGAGGGGTAAAATTTGAGTGGATGAAATAGGAATGAGGAAAGAGCAAAAGGAGAAAGATTAGTATGTTACAGCAGATGTAGAGAGAGAATGGAAAAAAAACTAGAAGAGAGAAGAAAGGACAAATGGACAGCAGACGATGGAGAGTTAGCAGAAGACACGAAGAAACCAGAAGAAAGTGGCTGGAGCAATTGCAGCTGAAAAAAATGCACAAAAGGTAGAAAAATATCTCTTTATTTTGAATTTATTAATTGGAATATGGCAGCTCTGGTAAATGTGCATCATTAACGTCTGCGCTTTGTTTAATACAAGAGCAAATTAATGTATAGTTTTATTTCTACAGTGTTGTACATTCCAAGTTTGGCTTTTGGGATTCCCAGTTTAATTATTGTCTTCCTGTTTCTAAATTGTGATTCCTTGTTTGGTGATGGTCTATGTTCTGCATGTGTAACTGAGCTGAGGTGTTCTGTTTATATAATTCCTATTTGACATTGCCACTTGTTCTCTTTCCCCACTAGGTCATGTATTCTTGTTCTCTGAAATGTATTGGTTTAATATTTGCAGTGTTGCCTTTTGATTGGTAGAGTATGGTGCTTTGTGAGTCCTGGTAGTGCTGTTAGGATACGGCGGGTTTGCTATGGGTTCTAAATGGGCAGTGTTTGTAGTAGTTCCTAATGTGTCTGGCAGTTGGCACTGGATTATAGTAATGTAGAAATCTTTTAGTCTTTCTTTATCCATACACTCATTAAGAGGCACGTTTACTAAAAGTTAGTATATGGTAACATTATGCAAATATTTATGCAAATGAGGCCCCTTATGTAAATGAGGCCCCGCACCGAGTCTCCGCACATGGCCCTGCACCCCCCTTGGGCCACCCCTGCTTTAACCAGATTATCAAAGAGGGAGGTAAGTAAAGTTTCAACTCCATGATGTTGACGGAAGCCATGCTGCTGAGGATCGAGAGGAGCATAAGAGTCTATATGGTCTTGGATTTGTTGTAGTGATATTTTCTCAATTATTTTGGTAAGAAAGGGAAGACTTGAGATTGGTCTGTAGGAGCTTAAATTACTAGGATCTAATTTGGGTTTTTTTAGGAGTGGTTTTATAGTGGCTGTTTTCAGTTGTGTTGGCACAGAACTCTTGGTGAAGGAGAAATGAACGATTTTGGCTATGTAAGGGCTAAGCACAAGTGGATTTGATCCAGTGGTTTAGACATGGATCAGTAGGTGAGGTGGAGGTGGTGTTAAGTCCTTTTATTATATTTTCGATTTGATTACTGCTGTAAGGGTACAGCTCAGAGAGTGTAGGTATATTTTCATTATTTGGTGAAAGGATGTTTATGTTGGGCTCCATTGCAGGGGTGGTGATCATCTTGTTTTTATTGTTAAAGTATTCTGCCAACTCTTGAGGGTTGGGTAGAGTATCTGTTTGGTGGGCAACAGTATCCGTAGTAAGAGATTGGATAAGTTGAAAGAGTTGACCAGGCCTATTGAGGGATCTCATCAGCATTTTGGAGTGGTATTCTTTCTTCCTTTCCATTACAGCAGCTCGGTGTACATGTAAAGCAGACATGTAGTTATCTCTGTCCTGAGGATTTCTTGATTTACACCAATGGCGTTAAATTTTCCTGAGATTGAGTAGGGATTTCCTTAAGTCTGATGTAAACCAGATCGATGAGTGTTGTCTCTTTGATATAGGAGATTCCTTACATATGGGGAGAAGTGATGCCTGGTTAAGGGTTGAGTTCCAGAAGTTTATACATTCATGAAGATCCATTGGGGGAGATTCAAGTTGAGGTAGGGTTTCTTCTAGAAATGCATCTTTGTTGAATGGTTTGAATCGACGTTGTGGAGGTGAGGTAGTCTCTGTATGGGAGACTGGGAGGGAAGTAGGAATTTGGAATAAAATGGCATTGTGATCTGACCAGGGGACTGGCAGGATTTGAGGTTGGATGGAGAAATTAGACTCATATAGGAAAGAAGGCATAAAGAATAGGTCCTATGTATTACCTCCAAAGTGCGTAGGAGCATGGATCTGTTGTTCATATTTAAGCGCAGCCATTGCATCTAGAAAGGCTGTAGCATTTTTGCTTGATAAAGAAGGGAGATTGAAGTCTCCCATTATCCAGAGTGATATTGAGGTTGAAGCAAGATTACAAGCAATATCAAGGGGTATGGAGAGGTCACCTGTAGAGTTGGAAGGCGCTCGATAGATTAGCGCCATTGATAAATTCTTATTTGAGATAATGATGGAGTCAAGATTAGATGTGTTGTAGGATTTCGTGAATTTGAATTGTAGGTTAGATCTTGCTAATATTAAGGTACCTCCTCCTCTTCTGTTGGGTCTTGGACAGTTGTATAGGTCATAGTTTGGGAGCTTTAGTTGATTGGCTATAACTGCATCTGTGTCTTTAAGCCATTATTCTGTAAAGAGGATTATGTCGAGTTTATGATTATCGACATAATTGTTGATGATGGGCCATTTATTCCGGATCGATCTTGCGTTTATCAACATACATTTCAGGGATTTATCTTCAGTAGACTTCCTTGCCCAGGTTTTTCTAGAGGGTTCACAAAAGATATGAATGAGGTAATTATGCCTTGGTTGCTGTGGTGGTCTCATCAAGTTAAAGACATTTTCTTGGTTGTTTCGGCCGCAGCCATGGATTGTGGTGATTAGCCCATGATGGTAGGATAGTGTTTCAGAAGGTATGAAGGAGAGTGCCAAGCAGAAAATCACAATACTGTGTGAAAACAGGTCGTACATTGTGATATTAGTTTAGTGATTCATTGGGGAGTGAGTAGTGTACAGGTAGCTTACGATATCCAGGAGCTGGGATGGATGTATCTCACCAGTAGCGTATAGAAGTAAGGGTAAATGAGAGTAGTTTGATCTTTATAGATATAGATTCAGAGACAATGCTATGGTATTATGGTAGATGTTTCAATAGCAGAGCTTGGATTGTCTAACATAGTCCTGGGATATATCAGTGTAAGTCATAGGCAGAAGGATGTTTAGCTCAGTAGAGTGCATTAAGTCAAATAGACATGCTAGGGAGATAAAGTTCCTAGACGAAATAAATGACTGCTTCTTCGAGCAGCTGGTTCATGAACCGACCAGAGGGGAAGCCATATTAGACCTAGTCCTTAGTGGAACACCAGATCTAGTGCAAGAGATAAGGGTGTTGGGGCCACTTGGCAATAGTGATCATAGCATGATCGCCTTTGATTTAATTAGTGGAGGAGGGATAGTAAGGAAATCCACAGTACTACCTTTTAACTTTCGAAAGGGAGACTATGATAAAATGAGGGAAATAGTTAAGAAAAAACTAAAAGGAGCAGTTTCAAAGGTTAAAGACTTACATCAAGCTTGGGTGTTGTTGAAAACTACTATGTTGGAAGCCCAGGCCAGCTGTATTCCATGCTTTAAGAAAAGTGGAAGGAAGTCTAAAAAGCTGCCAGCATGATTTAAAGGTGAGGTCAGAGAGGCTGTTGTTGCCAAAAAAGCATCTTTCAGGAAATGGAAAAAAAAGCCAAACGATGAAACCTGGAAACAACACAAGCACTGGCAAGTCAAATGCAAGGCAATGATAAGGCAGGCAAAGGGAGAATTTGAGAAGAAGCTTGCTGCGGAAGCAAAAAAGCGAAATAAGGACTTTTTCAAGTACATTCGTAGCAAAAAACCTGTGAGAGAGTCAGTTGGTCCATTAGATGATAGAGGGATTAAAGGGGCACTAAGAGGCGACAAGGCAATAGCGGAGAGACTGAATGAATTCTTTGCTTCAGTCTTTAATGAGGAAGATGTAGGGATGTTACCCATGACTGAAGTGGTATTTAAAGGTGCGGAAGAATTAAAGGAAATATCGATACATCGGGAAGATGTATTACAACTATTAGATAAACTGAAGAGTAGCAAATCGCCTGGGCCGGATGGTATACATCCAAGGGTGTTGAAAGAACTGAAATATGAGATTGCAGACCTGCTATTAGTAATCTGTGAACTATCATTAAAATCATCTCTAATACCTGAAGACTGGAGGATTTCCAATGTAACACCAATTTTTAAAAAGGGTTCCAGGGGTGATCCGGGAAACTACAGACTGGTGAGCCTGACATCAGTACCAGGAAAAATGGTTGAAATCATCATAAAGAATAAAATTACTCAGCATGTAGATAGTCATGGCCTAATGGGAGACAGCCAACATGGCTTTAGACAAGGAAGATCTTGTCTTACTAATCTGTTATGTTTTTTTGAAGGTGTGAATAAACAGGTGGACAAAGGTGAGTCGGTTGATATAGTATATCTGGACTTTCAGAAAGCCTTTGACAAGGTCCCTCATCAGAGACTTTTGACAAAACTAAAGAGTCATGGGATAGGAGGCAGTGTACTACTGTGGATCAGGAACTGGTTAAAAGATAGAAAGCAGAGAGTAGGGCTAAATGGCCAGTTTTCCCAATGGAGAAAGGTGAATAGTGGTGTACCCCAGGGATCTGTGCTGGGTCCACTGCTTTTTGACATATTCATAAATGACCTGGAAAGTGGAATAACGAGTGAGGTTAGCAAATTTGCAGATGACACAAAACTATTTAAAGTTGTTAAAACCCAAGAGGATTGTGAAAAATTGCAAGAGGATCTTGATAAATTGGAAGACTGGGATCAGAATGGCAGAGGAAATTTAATGTGGACAAATGCAAAGTTATGCACCTATGGAAGAACAACCCAAACTATGGTTACACGATGAGAGGTTCCACATTAGGAACCGCCACCCAGGAAAAAGATTTAGGCATCATTGCGGATAACATGTTAAAACCCTCGGCCCAGTGTGCAGCGGCGGCAAAGAGAGCAAATAGAATGCTAGGTATCATAAGGAAAGGAATGGAAAATAAAACAAAAGATATTATAATGCCTCTATATTGTTCCATGGTGAGACTGCACCTTGAATAATGTCTGCAATTCTGGTCGCCGTATCTTAAAAAGGATATAGCGTTATTAGAAAAGGTTCAGAGAAGAGCCACAAAAATGGTAAAGGGGATGGAAGGATACTCCTATGAAGAAAGACTAAAAAGGTTAGGGTTCTTTAACCTTGAAAAGAGATGGCTGAGGGGAGATATGATAGAAGTCTATAAATTAATGAACGGAGTGGAACGGGTAAACGTAGATCGATTGTTTACGTTATCAGAATATAGAAAGACTAGGGGACATGCAATGAAGCTACAGGGTAAACTATTTAAGACTAATAAAAGAAATATTTTTTCACTCAACATGTAATCAAACTCTGGAATTTGTTACCGGAGGATGTAGTAAAGGCTGTTAGTGTAGCTGGGTTTAAAAAAGGTTTGGGCAAGTTCCTGGAGGAAAGGTCCATAAACCATTATTAAGTAGGGACCCAGGATTTCAATGCTTGACCCAGTACAAGCATTGTGGAACCTGTGTCTTTTGGGGAAACTGCTAGGTACATATGACCAAGATTGGCCACTGTTGGAAACAGAATTCTGGTCTTGATGGACCTTGGTCTGACCCAGTATGGCATATCTTATGTTCTTATGTTCTTAGAGTGGTAAATTACCTTTCCTCAGGATGCTTTTGGTGTTAGGTTCTTAGGGTCTGTTTGTTGTGAGGTCGAGGCAGTCTCCTTTAGCTCCGTCTGCCTTCTTGCTGGATGCTGACTTGTTTGAGTGATTTCTCTTTTTGTTTCAGTCACCGTCCAAACTGGGAATTATTTCAAGAGGGATCCAGGCACACAACTGGATTCTTGCTTGCCTCTGGACCGCGCCTAAGGGCCACGTCAAAGGGTCCTCAGGCGCGGGCCTGCCGGCGCGGGTGCGCCAAGGGGCGCCAAACTTTTAAAGTTGTTGTGTTGCCCCTGATTGGTCTTTGGGGGCTGATCGGGGAGGAGCGATCCTCCTGCTCAACTCCCCGACGGCTGATCAGGCCCCGGTGGTGTTCTCTGATACAGATATGCTTAGCAAAGACTTTTTCCCTGGGTCAGAAGTACAGGAAGTACAAAGGCTGTCTATCAAAACCCAGTGCTTGCGGGCACAGCCAAGGCAGCACTGAAGATTAGAGGGCATCTATACATAAAAAAATGTGATCTGCTGCTGTTTCACAGAGAAAAAGAGCAAGTATGCTAAAAACTGAACGTGGTATAAAAACAATGAAAACAAGGCTCCTGCAGTGAAAACATTGATCGGGAGTGAAAGAAGCTAAAAAACCAGCTGGCCTAGTGAAGAAACACCGCAGGAAAAAAGGCAGTAAGAACCACGTTAAAAAACTGAAGAGAAAAAATGGCACAACTGGCTGTTATTTTTTTTTATCTCAATTGCCTTTTTTTCCTCACAGTCAGAAGTTGTTTTCAAACCACTGACCTTTGAGTTAGAATGCAGGTATCTTGCAGAAGAGCCATCACATATCCAGAAATAAAGTAAAGAGAGGGAAGGGGTACAGTAGTACTCACAGTTCCCACCTGAGGCCTGCAGGAACCAGCCACAAGCAGAGGTAAACTGCTTCAATGAAACAAATGGAGCTGTGTCTTTTTTAACTTTAATGAAAAACAACAAACAATGAAATAAAAGCCTGAAAGAACAGCTCCTCTCAGAAGGAATGAACTCGGGTTCACCCCTGAGGGCTGTTCTTGCGCCCCCCCCCCCCAGCAGCTCAAACTGATATACCTGGAGCACGCCCGCAAAATCACAGGAAACCCCAGAAGGGCACCTCTTGTTTCTCCAGGACCAAGCAGGACGTCAATCCTCACAAATGGGTGTCATCGGCGCCGATGAAGCCCCAGCGGAGCATTTCCCCAGCTTTCCATGAAAGCCTTTAGGAATGGTGGCACGCATGCGCGGTTCCCTTCCCGCCTGAAGCTGCCATCTTACCTCAGTCTCTTTTTTTCCGAGAAGTCCACCGGACATGTGTCCTGTTCTTCCGGATAAAAGTGATTTTTTCTTCGGCAATTTTTCACTATTTTTCTCCGGTTCAACGCCGGTTCCCCTCCCGCCAGGTTCGGTACACCGGTATCGAGCCCGTTTATTTTCTTTTTCTGTTTTTGCCCTTCGTGGCTGGCGTTCACGCCCCTTTTTTCATTTTTCCCTGGAAGGCCGGTCTTTTGACCTCGCAAGGGCTCTTTTTTCCCCGATGGCTTCCAGTTGTTTCAAAAAGTGTGATCGGTGTAAGAAACTTATGTCTCTCACTGACACACACCACTGCTGCCTTCGGTGCCTCGGCCCTGACCACGACCCCAAGTCATGTGTGCCATGTGGGAAGATGTCTTCCAAGGCACTCAGAAGTCGACAGCATCAAAAGGAAAGGTTTTTCTTGGACTCAGCCTCCGGCCGGGCCCAGACCTCGTCTGAGGCCTCGACATCTCGGGATTCCGATCCCAAGCGCCGTCGAAGCTCCTCGGACAGGGGGTCCCCCAACCGGGAACGCAAGAGGAAGAAGCGGTTCGTGAGGGCGGCATCGGAGGAGGTCCCTGGTCCCTCGAGGGCCAGGTCTAAGACCCCCGACCGCCGTCCCGGGCCCGTGGACCAAGAGAAGCCTGCCAAAGTTCCTCGTGTGGAGCCGGAGTCTGCTGGACATGTAAGCCCCGTAGTCCTCGTGGACTCTCCTCCCAGAGAGCCGACGTCGGGCCTGGCGCCGCCGGGGCCCGAGTCGGTGGCTGCTGCGTCTCCCGAGCTGAGTTTCAGGATGATAGCCTTGGAGAGCAGATGCCAAGCCTGTCTGGTGCATCTGCCCCGACCACCGGGACGTCGACTTCGAAGTCAACCCCGGAGACCGAGCCAATACTCGAGACTCTCGTGGCTCGAAGTCGTCCTCAGTCGAGGTCTCCCTCGACCTTCCATTCGGGACCGAGGGTGTCGACGCCGGTGCCCCCGGCATCGGGGCGGGTGCCTCGGGGCCCCGTGGGGTCGGACCCTGACTCCTCCTCGGATGAGTCCGCCTGGGAGACGGAGGACGAGGAGTCTCCCGATACTTTTAAGACTCGGTGTGTCCCATCGGACTCACCGCAGTCTGAGCCCCGGAGTAGATCCCCTCTGGAGGACACTAGGTTCTCGGAGTTCGTCCAGGATATGGCCGCTGCCTTGGCTATCCCTGCCGATCCCGAGGAAGAGCCTCGAGCCGAGGAGCTCGATGCTCTACAGTACGACTCTCCTCCAAAGGAGGCCTTTACTGTCCCGGTTTCTCCGATGCTGGAATGGCTCCTCTTCCGGATGTGGGAGGCACCGGCCTCGGCGCCGGTTCTGAGCAAGCGAGTCGATTCCATCTATCGACTCCGCAAAAGCCCTGGTTTCCAGAAAGCACAGCTACCACACCATTCCATGGTTGTGGAATCGGCCATGCATCGTCTGAAGAGCCAGAAGATGCACTCCGCGGTGCCTCCCGGCAGGGAGGCCCGCAACCTCGATGGCATCGGTAGGAAGTGCTTCCAGGGGTCTATGCTTGCTTGCCATGTCCAGTCTTACCAATAAACTATATAAATATCTAAACCCTTCACTCTGTTCTATATCTACACCCTACTTCTTGAGTGAATAAGTTATCATGGCCGGACGCTGTATAAAGATGAGTATATGCTGATTGCAGAATCTTAAGCGTTGAAACAGGGCCAGAAATTAGAGCGTGGCTCCAAACGCAGTGCTGTGTTCGTTGTGATCTGCAGAATTGGATAAAAGCAGGGGAGAGTTCTTGGCTATTTAGAAGAGACCCCCTGGGTTGGTTTTCAAGTGAAGAGGTTATTGTGATATAGCATTGAGAACGAATGCAATTATTTCACAATATTTTATGAAGTGGTTAGGTTACCACATAATTGATTAAAAGGGAAGTTACGCTTCAAGAGGGAGTAATCTCTCAAGGCAACAACTTCCGACAAAAAATAGGGGTGTGTTACAACATATTAATATATCAGTCACTGCACATTCACTCAAGAAGTAGGGTGTGCAGTCTTACCAGCTGTACATGGGCATGTACTTGCGAGACCTGGCCAAGGAATTGGCCGGATTCTCTGCTGGTCTCTCCGGGGAACCCTTGCAGAGATTTAAGACCTTGTCCTCGGGGATTCGGGAATGCTCAAAGTTCATTTTCCGCGCCGCCTACGATGGCTTCGAGGCTTCGGCCCGAGTTGCGGCTGCCGGCATCGCGGCTCGACGCCAGGCGTGGCTGCAGTCATCGGACCTCGAGCCATGGGTTCAGGACAAGTTGGTCGATGTCACCTGCCAAGGTGAGAACCTTTTTGGCAAACCCGTGACCGAGAAGGCTGCTCAGCTCGAGACCGAGCACCTTACCCGGACAAGGCTGTCGAGGAAGACCTCTGCCCCTTCACATAAAAAGAAGGGCTCGGGTAAAAAGTCCTTTTACCCGAGGAAGGGCACTGCCTACAAACAGTACCCTCAGTATCAGGCTGCCCAAGCTGCCCCCAGGGTCAGCAAGCCAAGGGCCAGGGTAATGGGCCCTGTAGGCAGAGGACCCCCAAGCCTTCTGCCCCTGCTTCCACTCAGCAGGGTGGGGTTTTTTGACTCCTTGAGCATAGCCACTCCGTCCCTGCTTTCCCAGCCCTGCACAGGCGGTCGCCTTGTACTCTTTGCCCACCAGTAGCCTCTCATTACCACCGACAGTTGGGCGCTGGACATAGTCCAAAAGGGCTATGCCCTGCATTTTCATCAACAGCCTCCTCCTTACTTCCCAGGGGAGCCCTTGAGGC
The DNA here is from genome assembly GCA_033557465.1 of Ichthyophis bannanicus. Taxonomy (NCBI): domain Eukaryota; kingdom Metazoa; phylum Chordata; class Amphibia; order Gymnophiona; family Ichthyophiidae; genus Ichthyophis; species Ichthyophis bannanicus. Next base: position 207,708,390 of record CM066034.1, read on the forward strand.
CTCCCCTGCACACAGACCTTCTCCTTTGAGAGCTCCAAGGTCTGTTGGTGGACAGGGCAGTGGAGCCTGTGCCTCCCCACTTGCAAGGTCACGGATTCTACTCCAGGTATTTACTGGTATCCAAAAGGACCGGTGGCCTTCGACCCATTCTGGACCTCAGGAACCTCAACAAGTTCCTAGAGAAAGAGAAGTTCAAGATGCTTACTCTTGGAACACTTCTGCCCTACCTCCAGCAGGGAGACTGGCTATGCTCCTTAGATCTAAAGGATGCGTACACTCACATCCTCATTCATCCAGACCACAGAAAGTACCTCAGGTTCATTGTGGGAGGAAACCATTATCAGTACAGAGTACTACCTTTTGGCCTGACCTCCGCTCCCAGGGTCTTTACCAAGTGCCTGGCAGTTGTTGCGGCCTATCTGAGAAACCAAGGCATCTTTGTCTTTCCCTATCTGGACGACTGGCTCATCAGGGGTCAGACGTGCCTGGAGGCCAGACAAGCCACCCTCAGAACCATTGCTCTGCTTCAAAACGTGGGCTTTGTCATAAACTTTGCAAAGTCCACTTTGCTCCCCTCCCAGAACTTGGAGTTCACAGGGGCAAGGTTAGATTCTCAACTGGCAAAGGCATTCTTGCCAGAAGACAGGGCCCAAAGACTGATGGACGTGGCCAAACAGTTCCTAAACAAGTCCCTGGTCTCCGCCAGACTCTGCCTCTGACTTCTGGGCCACATGGCTTCGACAGTGCATGTGACTCCCAATGCCAGGCTCCATATGAGGCCTGCACAGTGGTGCCTTCGGACTCAGTGGTCTCAGGCCACAGGCCGCCTAAGAGACAGGATAAGGGTGTCCAGACCCCTTTTGGTCTCCCTCAGCTGGTGGCTGCATCCACCCAATCTGCTGAAGGGGATGCCCTTCCAAATGCCAGAATACTCGGTGGTCCTCACCACTGACGCCTCTCTCCGGGGCTGGGGTGCTCATTGTCTGGACAAGTGCACTCAAGGCCTCTGGTCTCCCTGGGAGGCAGCCCAACAGATCAATCTCCTGGAACTTCGAGCTATCCGCTTAGCTCTCAAGGTTTTTTCTCCGGCCCTGGCTCACCGCTCAGTCTTGATTCAAACAGACAACCAGGTAGCCATGTTTTATGTGAACAAACAGGGCGGGACTGGGTCAAAGCTCCTTTGTCGGGAGACTCAAGACCTTTGTTCCTTTGCCCTAAAGCATAACATGCTTCTCAAGGCGGTGTACCTTCCAGGCCAGGAGAACTGCCTGGCCGACCGGTTGAGCAGAATTCTGAAGCCCCACGAGTGGCAGCTGCATCCCTTGGTGGTTCAGAAGATCTTCCTGAAGTGGGGTCTCCCTTGGATAGATCTCTTTGCCAGTCCGCTGAACAAGCAACTGCCCAAGTTCTGCTCCAGGCAACCGCATCCTTTGAGGATAGCACCAGATGCTTTTCTGATGTCCTGGTCTCAGGGCCTCCTGTATGCGTTTCCTCCCACGCCCTTGGTGGCCCAAACTCTTTTCAAGACTCTTCAGGACAAGGCCTCGGTCCTGCTGGTAGCTCCCAGGTGGCCGAGGCAGCCTTGGTTTCCACTTCTGCTTCAGCTGGCAGTGGATTCCCCACTACCTCTGGGGTTGCAACCCGACCTTCTCTCACAGGAGCAAGGTTCCCTTCTGCACCCCAATCTCAAAGCTCTCAATTTGATGGCCTGGAGGCTGCAAGGGTAGTTTTGGCTCCCTGAGGCCTACCTCAGGAAGTTGAGGAGGTTGTCCTAGCCTCTAGGAAACAGTCCACTAGGAAAACCTATGCCCTCAAATGGAAGAGGTTTTCTGTGTGGTGTCAGCTACGTACAGAGGATCCTTTCTCCTGTATTGTGCCAGTAGTGCTTCAGTACTTACTGCACTTATCTAATCAGGGACTTAAGTCCAATTCTGTTCGGGTCCACCTCTCAGCTCTAGCAGCTCACCACTCACTGGTGGAGGGACATTCTCTGTCAGGTCACCCCTTGGTGTCCCTCTTTCTCAGGGGCTTGCTTTTGCTCAAGCCTCCCATCCGTCCTCCTGCTCCTGAGTGGGAGCTGAATGTGGTATTGCAGCAACTGACTCGCCCACCCTTTGAGCCAATGGCTACTTGCCCTCTACGCTTCCTTTCCTGGAAGACTCTCTTCCTGAAAGCCCTCACCTCGGCTAGGCGAGTGAGTGAGCTTCAGGCCCTGGTTTGTGATAGACCTTACACTAGGATTTATAGGAACAGGGTAGTCCTCAGGACTTATCCCAAGTTCCTCCCTAAGGTTGTCTCCTCTTTCCACCTCAATCAGGAGGTGGTTCTTCCAACATTCTTCCCTAGGCCTCATGCTAGCCAGGCTGAAGCAGTCCTGCATACCCTGGACTGTAGGAGGGCCTTATCCTTCTACCTTGACCGTACGCAGGGACATAGGAGGGCTACTCAGCTCTTCGTCTCCTTTGACCCCAATAAGTTGGGGTTGGCTGTGTCCAAGCGTACCTTGTCCATCTGGGTGGCTGACTGTATCACCTGGGCTTACAAGGCGGCAGACCTTCCTTTGCAGGGTAGGGTCACGGCCCATTGTGTCAGGGCAATGGCTGCCTCAGTGGCTCATCTCCGCTCTGTGCCCTTGGTAGACATCTGCAGGGCTGCAACTTGGTCTTCAAGCCAGACGTTTGCGGCCCATTACTGTCTGGAGAGGGAGTCCCGTAGGGGCAGTGCTTTTGGCCAAGCAGTACTCCGGAATCTCTTTGAGGTTTAGGTAACTCCTGCCCTCTGTTGGGCTACCGGTGGAGATTGTGTCCTTGGAAAGCCTTTCTTTGCTGCTGTGACTAGAGGGAGTTCTCTTGTTCAGCCTGGGTTACTGGTAGCCCAGAGCTAGGGAGTCACCCATATGTGAGGACTGACTTCCTGCTTGGTCCTGGAGAAAGAGTAGTTACTCACCTGTAACAGGTGTTCTTCAGGAGCAGCAGGAATCAGTCCTCACAACCCTCCCTCCTCCCCTGGGAGTTGCAGTTGTACATAGTTTAATTTTTTTTCATTTTTGTGTGCTGTTCTTAGCTATGTCATTTGACTGAGGTAAGATGGCACCTTTAGGCAGGAAGGGAACCGCGCATGCATGCCAGCATTCCCAAAGGCTTTCATGGAAAGCTGGGGAAATGCTCCGCTGGGGCTTCATCGGCGCCGATGACACCCATTTGTGAGGACTGATTCCTGCTGCTCCTGGAGAACACCTGTTACAGGTGAGTAACTACTCTGTACCCTGGAGACATCCGGTACCAAAAAAGAGATATACAAGACTGTCACTCTCAAAGTGACCACCAGGAGCAGACTAGCCAAAATTCACCATCTGCTGAGACAGAGAAAATACTGAAGCTATCTCCTAGGGGAGCACATATATGTGCCAGTGATGATGTTACTGAAGCTTCTGGTTGGTTCTTTCTCTGTCTCCATCATCTGTTGGCAGGGGGATATAACCCACAAGTCTGGACTGGTCTAGCAGGATGATTTGAAAAGTAGTACTAGGATGATTTGGAAAGAATAGCACAGTAAAGGAATTTGGACCCTTGATCAGTCCAACAATGTAGTGTGTGCATTTGCAGATTTTCAACATGAATTTGATCATACTACAACATGAATTTGATCAGTTGCCCCATTGTATCCTTAAAGATGGACTTGATCTTCAGGATCTAGAGGACAAGTGGTTACTGTGCAAAGTTATGGCTATCTCTTCCAGTACTGCCTTGAGGTTTTATGCTATTTTCAAAGATAGGTCAAGTAAACCCTTGTCTTGGGACAGAAGGAAGTGACTGTCTCTTTAGGGCGTTAAAAATGGGGTAAATTATCGGGCCCATTAACTAGAATTTCTAGATCGGCTTCCCTAATGCAGTCTCTATTTTTCTAGTCCAAAAAGCATTTATCACATCAACTATACTAGCTAAATGGAAAACACAACTAAATATTGGTCTTGGAAGGTTGAAATGGACAATTTCTCATCTTTTATTTAGTTGCCCAAATATTCAATTACACTGGATGCAGGTTTGCGAATAAATTAAAATGGTCCTCAGCTTGCAGATAGATTTGACATTTCAAATCATGATTTGAAAGTCTATTGCAGATATACTTCAATTGTCAAAAGAGAAAAGATTTTTGTTAAATCAATAATTGGACAGATAATACTCAGAAATGCATCACTGGTGGAATATGATTTGTTTCTATTGTAAATATGAACAGAGTTATGACGGTCCATGTTTGGATAGCACTCAGAGTAAGGTGAAATGGAAATCTTTAGATTTATATCTGAACACATCCAAACGAGGCTTGTTTTGTTGTATCATTTGTGTGTTTTTATTTTTTTTCTCTATTTTGAACTCTTGAAAAAGATAAAAGCTTAAAAAAAGAGACAAATGAGAAGCATACGTCCATCCTAGTTGAGAGAAGGATCACCCTGGTATTTATTTACACACTGTTTGCAGTCTAGCCAAAAAGCTTATAGTTATAGTAACATGTATAGTTTATGATGGCAGATAAAGACCGGTGTAGTCCATCTAGTCTGCCCAGCAATGTGGCAAGAGTAGGTGCACCTGCCACTCTGTGCAGGTCACCCCTCCCCATGCCTTTGTTTAGAGGTATACCCACCGCTCCGTGCAGGTCACCCCTATTATGCATGTTGTGTTTTTATGCACAGTGTTGTAATGTGTGCTAGAGTTAGATTTTGACCATTGTCTTGGAAGTGCCTACCCTTTGAATCGGTTACATGGTGAAATAAATTACCCAAAGAGATTAGAATGGATAAGGATTTTTAAAATTTTTCAAAGCTGGTCAAGATCTATCCATTTCCAGGGAGATAAATGGAGGATATGGGATCAGGAAGATGAGAACTGGATGGGTTCAATGGGCAATAAGGTTTGTTTTTTTTATATGGATTTGTTTTGTTTTCTTCTGAATGTTTTGAATTGTAAACCATTCTGATATGACAATTTTCTGATACTGTGTGATATATAAGAGGTTTCATACATACAAATAGCCCTTAGAACAAATAAATTAGTCAGTAATCTCTGTCTGAGTCCAAATGTAACTGGACTTAGTTCTAAGAAGGCCGTGGCATCTTTTTAAACCCTCAGCACCCGCCCAATAAAACAACCTTAAAGGGCCTGGCATCCACATTATCACATCAAGGTATGCCAATCCACCTGCTGATTGAGACCTACCGGATGTACCATATTCAAAGTATATATCCAGAATTGCTGTCTATAGTTAAGCCATGCTTCCCTATTATCACTTCTACAAAATTTGGGAACTTGCTCAATCTCTCTCCACTGAAGCTGTACAAATGATCATATTGCAGACAATGAGATTATTTTCCTGTGCAGCACCATCAGATTGTGCTACTGCTAATTGATAAGTTGCTCTGTCTAGTGACTGGCTGAGACAGTCTTCATATGAGAACCCTTATTTGGCAGCTTAACCCCTAGCAGTAGTACCTCAAGACCACCTCTAGAGGTTGACAGAATCATTTTGAACCCAGGTGCTCCACAGGGTAGAAGTAACTGGGGATTACCCTTGATTGTCCGCTAGCCACCAGGGAAACACCAGGAGGTGCTGGGGAGGTTTGCGGAGGGTGGGGAATATGTGTTATATGTTGGAGAAAAAATTGGGGAGGTCGAGTGTTTGTGTCTTGTGTTGTGGGGGGGGGGGGATGTTATGTTATTGGCACAGCCCTTTTAAGAAGCTCTCTAAAGGCATCAGGTCACATATTAGCAGCATGATGGTCTTGGGGAAGAAAGATGAGCTCCAAGCTATCACTTTCTTTCCATGAATGATATGGCTTGCAAAGTTAAACACAAACTGTTATTTGATTTACATAATAATGAAGTCCTTTACATGAATTTGCATGCTTTGCATCTCATGATTATTTAGCTCATGTTGTGGTAAATTAATGTGCACTCAGGACAAATGTTCAATTTAACAATTTCAAAATGCATTATTCCCTTAACGCACATTAGTAACTATCCCTCACAAGCTCCCATGAAAGTGATCTTGGATTGTTAAATAAGGAATTTTAAGAAACTCATTTTCTTTATTTCCCTCAACCCAAGAAATTAGGAGACTACTGTTTTAAAATCGCTCAACAGTGAGCAGAGGGCAGGGGGCTGTATTTCCTGTGGCACAGCTGGCCTGCACAGAAGCTAATTATGCTTATCCTTGAAAGAGAAAAGAGCTCGCTAACCCACAAAGAGTTTTATTTATGGGAATCGCATGTGTGATTTTCAAGTGAAAGCAGATGAAAGGAACTAAAGTGAAAAGACACTCAGCCTTGAACATATTCAGCATATTGTAATTCAGAGTGGCTCTGTGTGCCATTCAGGTCTTTGCTGTTTCTCTGGTGATGATCATTTTAAAATGATGTATAACACTCAAAATACATAATTTTATGTTATTTAATAATACAAAATGAAATTGACCTCATATGAAACGTGTTTGAATTTTTTTATTGAAAATTGTATTATGCATATTTCTTTATTGCCTCAGATAATCACATTTCAAAGTGCAAGAAAGGACAAAATTAAATGCTATGTACATTCAGTTATTTTGAGCAGATATTGCATTTGTAATGTTTACTTATATCAAAATCTTGTCATCACTGTTTCACTGCCTTTGTTTTATAAGCATCATAACTTACTTTATGAAGAATTACACTTCTGCTACTGCCATTTTATTTTAGTTTCTCCTTCATGTAACATCATTGCATTTAAATTTTCACAAGGAAATATACCATAATGTAATATTTCATATCTAAAAGTCACAACCTCACTTTCTATTTTTCTTTGTTAACGCTTTATGGTAAATTTTAAATATATAACTTCAAGAGAAGCCTTGTCGCTGATTCACTACATGTTTACTAAAATGGGTTAACGGGTAGCATGCACTATTTGAACTACTGTAGGTCCCACATTATTCAATGGGACTTAGCTACAAATGGCACATGTTGTTAGTCCAGCTTAATAAACACACCCCTCAATAAAAAGGAACTGCTAAACAAATTACCAAAGCACACTCCTTCACTGAAAATCTATATGGAATGTCAACATGCACACCATTTGTTAGTGTGCCTTTGGATCGAGTGCCTTAACAATTTTAATGCACACAAAATCGATTGCATGCAGATAAATCTACAAATTGGAGGGAGGAGTGGTCTAGTGGTTAGGACAAGGTACTTCAGACCAGAGGGCCAGGGGTTCAAGTCCCACCGGGGGACAGCAATCTCAGGCCAGAGGGTCTGAGATTTCTAGTCCTATAGGCACTCCTTGTGGTCTTGGGCAAGCCACCTAACCCTCCATTGCCCATGTTCCCTGTAAATATTAGCGTATGTGTCTCATATCCCCTCGTGTTAAATGTATCCCCCAATTGACCACTTTGACCCGGTGAAAAGCGGGATATAAATACAGCTAAATAAATAAACACACAACCGATTTTGTCACCTCTTGAGGTGGCGCTATCTGCCACCACAATCGTGGCTAATTTTGGCAGCCACCATGCAAAATCATTTTTACAATGTGACTGCCAAACATAGCCACACCCACTCCCCATCCCGATCCGCCCCAAGGATCAGATACCACACGAAAATCAAATATCATGGAAAATTGCCTGTGACATCAGAATTTTTTTGCAGGTTAGCTGCCATCTCAGGGCTTTAATCCTGCATTAGCCACATGGTAGCAACTAATACCCTTTTATAGATATACCCCCCCCCCCCCAATATCTTTGTGTAAAAAAGTATATCAACTCTTCATTCAGAGATTAGTGACATCTTCTTGATTAGCAATACCTTCAACTAACAATTTCTTGTAATTTACCCTTCCTTTAAGTAATTTGAACTATATAAAATTGTTTTAACTCTGTGATATTTGAAAGCTTTATTACTTGAACAATTTCCTTCAGATATTGCCACAACATTTTAATAGAGCTTAAGTTGGGACTTTGACCTGGCTAGTCCAAAACATAATGATGATTTGGAGTAGCTAAGTGGATCACTGTAAGCTATGTGACAGATTATGGCCAACAATGTACTGATATTTAACAGTGTGGTGATGCCTCTTCCCAACATCTTTTGTTCAGTTAAATAACCGGATCCCTTCCAGCATCTGGAAAATAGTTGAGTGCTAGAAATGTCCATTAGAGTGTTCACATTGGTTCATTTGGGTGCTTAAAAATTTTAAGTACACTGAAATTGCTTGTATGCAAGTGTATTTTGAATTAAAATATATACAGTTGATTTGCATGCTTAATACGTTCTTGTGCACATAAAGAGTCATGTTTACTAACTGTTAGCATGTGCTGCCACCATGCCCATGGGAATATCATAGGCACTGCAGCAAATAATGCATGCTAACATTTAGGTGCATGCTTACTAAAGGTTAACACGTGTTAAGTGCTGCCACAGCCCATTTATTGCTCTAGACCACTGCAGCACTTAACATGCGTCAACCTTTAGTAAACATGCCCCTTAGTAAATATGATTTAAAATGAATATGCAACACAATCCACAAATAATACGCAAAAATCAGGAAACATTCATTTAAAATGAACACAAACAGAATTTTGACCAGAACATGTCGAGATTGCACTTGACATGTCTCAAAGAGATGCGTTTTCAGCCTGGATTTGAACAGGGCCAAACATACAGACTCATCTGAAAAAAAAAAGCAGGCACTTGCAAGTTCAGGCAAGATATCAGAAACATGGCCATGGCCGATGTGGATGTCTATAGAGATGTCCATGTTCTGAGATGCTATTGGGGACATCTATGTACACACATCATATCATAATGGTCATGGTAGTGGTTTGGGAGTTGGGTTCAAATCCCAGTGTGGATGTTTGTGATCTTAAACTAGTCACTTAATTCTTCATATTCTCTGGATGTTTTAAGACCACAACAAGCACTTTCCTGATGCCTATTCATGCTTGCAGCAGGTCTAAACGTGGACTTGCCTGAGATGTCCCTGTTCCTGAAAGTGAACGGAGACATGTAAGTCCATTGCACCTCCCCAGACATGCCTTCACTACGCCTACTTGGACATCCCTGCACTGGAGACATCTGTAAATGTTCTTTGTCGAATGGTTTTGGAGACATCTCTGTGATTTTCACCTCCAAATGCACATCTTCAGACATCCTAAATCACTGTCTTTTAAAATTACCCCAATTACCTCCTGCTTCTGGAACCAAGTCTCATGATATATTGACCTACAAGATTTCAAGATTAGGCAATCTTGAGTGCATAGTTTGGGTCGAGCCGGAGTGGCATTCTAATGTATTCATGTATTTTTATTTATTTATTTATTTAACTCGTGCCTTTGCCGTACGAGATCAAGGTAAGTTACATTCAGATACTGTAGGTTTATCAATATGTATGTACACACATAGAATAATATACCAATATAGACTTTCTACAGAACATTTTTGAGCTACTGGGAATAGCTCTGAAATCATATTTTCTAAAGGCACGGAGGTGCCTATATTGCCTTTATAACAGGCCAAACAATAAAAAACACCAGCAGAACAGAGAACACTGAATCATATCAGAAATATCTCATACTCACTAGTGTATTTATCATGCAGTTGTAGTGAATTAAGGAAATACACTAAAGCTGTATTGTTGATTGACACTTATATCCTAGGGACCTGATATTTAGCCTGCGGCAATCAGTGCTTGTAACGTACCTGCCCACCACAAGCAAAATGAAGCCAGACATTCAATAACTGAAGCCAGCTATCCACTGACACGGAATATCTGGTTTTGCTGCCGACCTCCATTGCTATCTGGTCAGTGGCGATATTCAGCTGCTAACTGGATAGTAAAACCACATAATGTTTGGACAGCCATTGACCTGTCCTTAGTTTATGTGATTACCTAGCTGGTTAGTGGGTTGAAAGCTGCTGCTGCTGACCCGATTGTTGCCAGCACCATCTCAGCACCACCATTACTACTACGGCTTATCATTTCTGTAGCACTACAAGGCATATGCAGTGTATGTAGCTTACAGTTTAGTTAAGACAGACAACACAACAACAGGGGGCTAGGATATATCTAGGGGAGTGTTAAAGAAGCACATAGGAAGTGAACAGGAGACTAAGGGGATCAGGATCCAGAAGTGGTCTAAAAGAGATGAGTTTTCAGCCTGGATTTGAACAGAGCCAGAGATGGAGCCTGAAGTACAGACTCGGGGAGTTTGTTCCAGGCATAAGGAGCAGCAAGGTGGCAAGATCGAAGTCTGGAGTTGGCAGTGGAAGAGAAGGGCACGGATAGAAGGGATCTGCCTGAAGAGTAGAGGTCCCAAGGAGGGGTGTAAGGAGAGATAAGAGAGGAAAGCTAGTGAAGAGACGCAGACTGTAGGCAGTTATAGGTCAGTAGTAGAACCTTGAACTAGATGCAGAAACAGATAGGGAGCCAATGAAGTGACTTGAGAAGAGGAGTGATATGAGCATAGCGACACTGGCGGAAGATTAGCCATGCAGCTGAGCTCTGCCCATGGTCCCCCCTGGCACTATGTGGATTGTGCCAAAGAGGTCTGTGGGGGCAGGCAGTATTAGCCTGTTAGTGCTCTGGAATATCTGGCTCAGAGGGGTTTATGCGATTAGCAGGTCCTGCTAACCACATAAACTCTTTTGAATATCTCACAGATGGTAGTTTTATAACAGGGCACCTAGTTAAAGCTCTTTTTAAGGCATGTAAATTAAGCCTATTTAGGTGCCTAATTATCTTTATAAAATATTAGGATAAATGGCATAAATAAGAACATAAGATATGCCAAACTGGGTCAGACCAATGATCCATCAAGCCCAGTATCCTGTTTCTATCAGTGACCAATCAAGGTTGCAGGAACCTCGTAGGTTTCCAAAAGGCTGACAAACTGCACCTTGAGTTAAGTTACAGACATTTATACCAGCCATAGTGCTGCTCTACTGTACGTGCCCATACTTATATTTTCAAGAACACACATAAATTAAGAGTATTTTATAATCTACACACATACTTGTCCTCTCCACCTAGGCACACACCACCAACAAAGTATGTGCCATGATGTCAATGTGTATACTTTTATGCTGGTCGGGATTTCGTAAGAGGTCGTTAACTTGCACAAGTGGCTGTTAATGACCAAAACACTGCCAAAGTAGACCCATACTTTCCTTCTAAATAGTTTCTGCCCCCTTATAAAATTACCTCAGTAGACCATCAGAACCTAGAGCTTTCTAACAGCACAGAGCCGATAGTCAAATGCCATGGAGATGAGCTGTGGCGATTAAACGTCAAAGGGACATTCAGCAGCACTGTCTGGATAGGAGCTGCCACGAAATATCCAGATTGAGTATCACTATCGGAATAAGTGCTTAGTGGTAATTTCAATTGGCACTTATCCAGATAGCAAGTTAGGCCTGCTTATCATGTAGTCTAAGTTACCTGGATATGTCTTGTTTACCACCCTTGTGGGTTACAACCATTGCCTCTTAGTTCACCCTAGTCCCCTGTTTGTCTTTTTTTTTAAATTTATTATTTATAATTTCAAACAAAATAATACAAGTTACAACACTTGCACATGAAATGGGAGCTACCCAACAACCATTTTAACACACAAAGGAACAAAAGAGATACTTAGGGAAACAAGTAAAAAATAAGCCCTCCTCTATCCCACCCGACAAGGAGATCCAAGAATTAAGAAAAAAAAACATCCTATCAAAATATCAAAGAAAAAGCAGGAACTGAGAAGCCAGATACTCAACAACAGCACAGAGCAGATTCCCACCTTATTCTCCTCCCACAGACCCCTTCTTAGAATTCAGAAAGGAAAGTAACTGTGCCGGATAAAGAAGCACACAGGAATTACCCTGCAGCTTCACAAGACATCTGAATAGGTTGCAAGCTCTAGTAGGCCAGGACTGTCTCTTATTTGTATATGAAAAGTGCTGCATATGACTTGTAGTGCTATAGAAATGTTAAGTAGTAAGTCCTAAGTTATCCGAATGAGAGCGGATCAAAAATTGAAACTTACCCAGCTAGTGCCAACACTGCCCTCGCTCTGCCCATGGGTAGTGTCCTGGCAGTCCGTGAAGATATTAAGCAACTCCACCCAAATAGTGCCGCTGACTATCATGGTCACCACCCTTAACCAGACAGCCTCCTGTTGGCCAGCTGGCTAAGAGGTCTGAATATCGGCCCCCCTCCATTCCTTCTAGCTGTATCAATATGCTCCTTCTAGTCATCAGTCCCAGATGTTGCCAAAAATGAATTGAAGCCTTTATAAAATGGGCACCTTTGTGGACATTTTACATGAAATTACCCCCATATGATCAAAACTTGCCATCCAAAGTATGGTGAGACTAGAGGCTTTCCAGGAGTAGGCTGAAAGTTATATGAGATCGATGAAATCCAACTGCCATGCAGATAAATTTATGGAGGCAATTTTATAAGAAGACACCTAGATTAGGTGATGGCACCAGTACTGAACCTAAAATAGTCCCAGCACAAATCATTCATAGACCGGCAGGTGTAAAGGTCAGCACATACCTTTTGCGTGTACATGCATATGTTGTAAAGTGTGTGCATACTTTGAGATAACATCCACGCTGTGCCCAGACTTCACCCAGTACATGCCTATTATAAAGGTATGCACCGGTTCGTATTGCACACACATTTACACCTGACCTAATTCCATTTACAAGCCTACAACAGTGTCTTGGGTGTGAAAATTCTTTATAAATGATTTTCCATGTGTGAAGCCTGTTTTACATATATAAAGGACTTTAAAAAAACTGCATGGTTGTACATGCACAAATAGACATGCATGTTAAAAAGATTTCACATACTTTTGCATACAATAGAAGGAGGCATTAAATGGGTGTAATTTCGGCAGAATTGTATTGTATATGCATCAGGGACATGTGCAGACAAGAAGAATGTGGATTTTTTTTTCATTAATGTTGCAAAAGTTTTAGTTGTTTTTAGTTACTTTCACACATTTGTTTTAACAGGGAATTTTTAGTGTGTGCTAAATTGATTTAATGAACAATAATTCATCTATTTGACCTTGTTGAATCCAGGTTCGTGCACACTAAGGGGCATGTTTACTAAAGTGCAGTAAATGTTTGTACTTACCGCGCATCATGTGTAGTAAATAACCTGTGATAAGCGTGAAGCCTGTGCAGTAAATGAAAGAGACGTGGCCAGCATCTGCTCTACATTTACCATACAGGTCAGACACTTACCACATGGGCCCACATTACATACCTTGGATGACATCACCCAGGCAAGTAATGTATGCTGCAGCAGAAAAAGAAAAAAAACAACACCCCCCCCCCCCCCCCCCCGCCGGCCCTGATCAGCATTCTCCCCTCAGGACAGTACCCCTGCCCCAAAAGGAATACCTGCAAAACAAGCCTCTACCCAATTTGATCCCCCTCCAACAAAGAGACCCCCAATGATCACCTGCCCCAATTAGAACCCCCCAAGCAGACGTCCAATAGAAGACTTTCCCAGATCATAACTTTACCCTCCAGCTATCTCTCTGACCTCCCTGGGATGCACCTGGGGTTTCCCTAGTGACTATCAGTTCCAAGAACGAACAGTCTCCCTCCGCTCCTGCTCAGAAGCTGCTAGATTCCAAAATGACACTACCACCACGGGGTCAGTTCTCAAAACCGTACTACCACTAAGGATCAATCTCAATCTCTCCTTGTGGACCTCTAGTAGTAGTACCGCATTTGGAGTCAATGCCACCATTTTGCAACCTGGAGGCTATCAGGTGAGAGCAGCAGGGGACCCCTCCCTACTCTGAACCACTAAACACCAGGGAAAGCCCCAGGTGAGTCCCAGAGAGGTTGGGGGTCAGGGATGTCTGCTTGGGGATGTTCCAGTGGAGGCAGATAATCATGGGGGGGGGGGAGGTTCTCTGTTGGGGAAAGTCTGATCTTGGGGGGGGGGAGGGATTGGCATGGAGAGCATATTGGGGAGGATCTTCTGTTCAGGACAGGAGGGAGGGAGTGGGTTCTGATTAGAGTTGGGGGTATGCTCAGATGGTGTGATTGGGTTGGGGGTATGACCAAGCAGGGACTTGGTTGCACCACCACAGCTGCAATCAATGCTTTCAGCAGTCATGATAGCTAGCATGCCGCAATCACAGCAAGCCATGCCAATTGCTATCTAGAACCTACCACGATCCCATACCAACCCATGTTAAGTACTTAGGTTGGGTTTTTTAAATCATGGTGCCATTTTTAGCATGTAATAACGGTTAGCACATAGAAAAAGCCCATTCTTAGTGCTTAATGCACTTTAGTACACATGCCCCTAAATTTGTTAAAGTGTCTTATGAACCGAATGCACATTAACAAATACACACCTCTAATGCACCGAACTGTATAAAATATACAGTGGATACATGCATGGAGTATATGCATGTATAATATGCATCTGGATACATGCATACTGGGCAGGTATATAGTTATGTGCTACTGCAGCTGGTTTGGGTGCTTCTTTTAGGAGGGTGCATAGCTGTGGACTAGCAAGTCTACTCATGAAAATGTTTGAGTGGTATTTTTCTTCAGGTAGTTTTAGGCGGTATAGTTGTTTTTCTTGTTTCTCTATTTCCCTGTATTACATTCTAAATACTTAATAACTATTAAATTAAGAAAATAAGGCACATGAGCATTTTTGTTGCCTGTACAGAAGCTTAAAATGGCCACCTGTTGTTGCTTTGGTATAGGTAATCTCATAGAAATACCCCTCTATACATGTAAAAGTGATAGTTTAATAACGGGTACAATTTTATATAGATAATAGTATGCACAAATTTTTATATGTATGTCAGTTAATTCATTTATATATCTGCACGAATATCTGTATAACTTTCTATGGATAACTTATAGAGATTGTCCCAAGGAAAATTCACCTCCACAAACCAAATTTTTGGAATCCATATATATCACAAATATGTGCAAGAGAAAGACTAGAAGAACTCAAGTGGAAAATTATTTATTTATTTGACAGCTTTTTTTTTTATACCGTTTTTCTACCAGTCAAAACGGTTTGCAATAAACTAGGTGCAAACATAACTATTTGATATAAGATACTAAGGATGTGCATTCATTTCTGCACATTCAGTTCATCAGCATTGGGGACAGCTAGGGTGGCAGACCTTGGTGGGAGGCATGGAGGCTTTGTGCCACATGGCCTGCCACTTCTGATCCCCCTCGAAGCAATTTTCTGTCAGAGGGTCTCCTGCTGCAGACACTAAAGCAGCAGCACAAAACTACTGCTTTTAAACTGCAGCCACTGCCAAACCCCCCCCCCCCCTCCGAAGATGGAATCGGCATGGCTGTGGCAGCAGCAGAGGGCAGCGGTGTGGCTTGGCACATAGGAAGAAAGGCATAGCCGGAGATCCTGCCTGGGTCAGCAGAAACCCTTGAGCCGATCCTGATTAGCATGCCTTAAAAAAATTAGTGCACACTAAATCAATTTAATTGGCTTTAAACCACAAATGGATCTACACCTTAACGTTAAGAAGACAAAGATCCTGACAACTGGCAAAATCAATAAGTTCATCATTGATGGAGAAGAAATTGAAATAGTTGACAACTTTAACTTACTTGGATCAACAATCAATAAATAAAGGACTAGCAGTCAAGAAATCCGACAACGTATTGCTCTTGGAAGAATGGCTATGAAGGACCTAGACAAGATTCTCAAGAGCAGAGATGTCTTTCTCTATACAAAGATTTGACTTGTCCAGGCCATGGTATTTTCAATAATGTCATATGGATGTGAAAGTTGGACAGTGAAAAAGATAGATAGGAAGAAAATTGATCCCTTTGAATTATGGTGCTGGTGATGAATACTATGTATATCATGGACTTCCCGAAGAACAAACCAGTCAGTACTAGAGGAGATCAAACCTAAGCTTTTCTTAGAAGCTCAGATGATAACACTTCGACTTTCATACTTTGAGCACATCATGCGAAGAGAGAAATCATTGGAGAAAGACATAATGCTTGGCAAGGTAGAAGGTCACCATAAAGAGGAAGGCCAACAATGAGATGGATCAATACAATAACAGCAGCTATGGACAAGGGAGACTCTACCATGAGGCCACTTGAGGCAGTCGCCTCAAGTGACAGTTTACAGGGGACGGCACTCTGATGGCGGAGGCACTCTGGCACTGTTTTAATTTTAGATTTGTCCCCACTGGCCTGCTTCTGCTTTCCCGAGTGGGAAGGCAGAGGCAGCAAAATCTAAAATTAAAACAGAGCCAGAGTGCCACCGTACAAATCAGCTTGATCACTTGCGGGAACCCTGATTCATCCGACAGCGGCACTCTGGCTGTTTTCATTTTAGATTTTGCCACCTCTGGTCTGTCTCTGCCTTCCCACTGCTTTTTTTTCTCGCTCCATGCATTCTTGACATTGACACCCCCTGTCACACTTACCCAGCTTACCGGGTAGTACTGGCCCTAGTCCAAAAATTGTCTTCTTGCTTCCCCCACATCCAGCATTTGTCTTCTTGCTTCCCCCCCCCCCTACAGCATTTGTCTTCCTGCCCCCTCCCCTGTTGTCCAGCATTTGTCCTCCTGTCTCCCTCCCCTGTTGTCCAACATGTCTCCCTACTTTGCTCCCATCCAACATTTGTCTTCCTGCTTCCCCCCTCCAGCATTTGTCTTCCTGCCCCCTTCCCTGTTGTCCAGCATTTGCCGTCCTGTCCTCCTGTCCTCCCTCTGTTGTCCAGCACTTGTCCCCCTGTCCCCCCCACCCCATTGTCCAGCATTTGTCCTCCTGTCTCCCCCAATTGTCCAGAATTTGTCCTCCTGTCCCCCCCCCGTTGTCCAGCACTTGTCTTCCTCTCTCCCCCTCCCATTGTCCAGCATTTATCCTCCTCTCTCCCCCACCCCTGCTGTCCAGCATTTGTCTCCCTGCTTCCCCTTCCAGCATTTCTCTTTCTGCCCCTCCTGCCCCCCATGTTGTCCAGCATATGTCCTCCTGTCCTCCCCCTGTGTTGTGCAATATTTGTCTTCTTGTATCCCACCCATTGTCCAGCATTTGTCCACTTGTCTCCCCCCATTGTCCAGCACTTATCCTCCTGTCCCCGTCCACATTGCCCAGCACTTATCCTCCTGTCTCACCCCCCCCCCCCCACATTGTCCAGCACTTGTCCTCCTGTCTCCCCCCCCACCCCATTGTCGAGCACATGTCCTCCAGCTCCCCGTCCCTCTACCTGCATCTATCTTCCTGCCGTTCTGCAAGCCTTCAGGCTGATTCATCTGGCGGCAGCACTCCAGCTGTTTTCATTTTAGATTTTGCCGCCTCTGGCCTGCCTCTGCCTTCCCGCTGCTTTTTTTCTCACTCCAAGCATTCTTGAGAAAAAAAAAGCAGAAGGAAGGCAGAGACAGGCCAGAGGTGGCAAAATCTAAAATGAAAATAGCCGGAGTGTGCGGCCTCTATTTCTTTGGGCTGCAGTCATGGCTTGCACAGTCCCTGCCTGCAAGACATACTGCTCCCGCAGGCAGAAGGGTGTGTGAGGCAACGATCATGGCCCAGAGAAGCAGAGCCCGCCCACGGGATCAGCATATCCTGCAGGCAGGGACTGTGCAGGGCCAATTGTGCCCTGCTGCTCTGGGCTTTATTTATTTATTTAACATGCTTTTATATACCGTCGCTTTCAGAGATCAGGGGCGGTTTATATGGAACATAGAAGAAAACGTTGCATTGAACTTAGTAACTTATATACAATTAACTTGTGAGAACTATCTTACAACCAACTATATATAATGTTGTGGCAACTATATACACAATGCTGCGGTAAGGATAAACTCAGATGCATCATTATTTATATTCACATACTCAATAGCCAGGTGTTGCTGAGTGACTGAGTTTAGCCTGAGTTTGGGATGTATCATAGGAGTTACCATAATACTTGATGAACAAATGTGTCTTTAGGTCTTGGATCACAGTCTGCACAGCAGCTGCTCTCATGGGACATGCTCCATGGGCAGGATCTGCCTCTTGTACATAAATGGGGGGTGGGGGGCATTGGGAAGGGCAGAATGGACATGAGGGGGCATTGGGAAGTGGACATGAATGGGCATAGGGAGTCAGAAGGGAGATGCTGGGTATGGGGAATAGGGAGGCAGTGGGGATAAGATTGAGGTGGGGGGCTAGGTAGATACTGGACATGGAAATGGATATAGGGAGAAGCACGGAGAGGTGATGGAGGCCCGTAGGTTATAGGGAGACTATGGGAAAATGCTGGACTTGTGGAAGGGGAGATAGCGGGGAGATGCTGTACACTGGATAATAAGGAGAGAAGGAAATGCAGGACATAGGGGTAATAGGGAGAGAGAGGAGAGAAGACGGATATGGGGTAAATAGATTAGGAAAGACAGAGAGATGTTGGACATGTGAGTAAAGGGAGGGGATGGTATGGTATGGAGATGGGCTAGATGCTGGCTGCAGTGGGGATAGGAAAGGAGATGGCAGACACGGAAAGAGAGAGAGGAGGTACTGCATGGAGGGAAAGAGAACGTCATGGAGAGAGAGACACTGGATGGGTGATGCGAAATGGTAGACAAGGAGAGTGAGCAAAAGACTGGGGAATATGGACCAGGGAAGAAGAGCTGGGGAATGGAAGGACTGGGGTGAAGGTTGAAAAGCAGTAGGTAGATGGCATAAAAAAAGAGGGAGATTGGGAACTGGGTAGTAAGGAATAGTGAAATCTGGGTGGCCAGAGAGAGAGAGAAGTAAATGGAAGAAAGATGGAAAATAAAAAATCAATATCCAAGAGAGAAGGAAGTGAAGAAAACAAAAAGGAGAGACAAGAAATGGCAGATGGACTAGAGACTATAGAAAGAGAGCTAAGAGAGAAGACAGAAGAAAGCAGAAGCCTCAGATCAAGACCAGCATGATCAGAGTATAAAATGGTCAGATAACAAAGGTAGAAAAAATAATTTTATTTTCAAATGAGTGATTGGACTTTGTGCTATTTTTATATTTTACACAGTACAGGGAAATGTGTCTTTTATTTCTCTGGTATTGCACTGCATGCAGAGTCTGGCTTCTTGGGCTTTCAGTTTAATTTTTGTCTACATATTTTTATTTTTACTTTAGGTTATCATCACTTATTCTGTATTTGGTGAGGGTCTGTGTTCTGAGTGTGTGACTGAGACCAGGCCTTCTGTTAACATGGAGTTTGTATGAAGGGATTGGAACTGTAGTAATTTGAATTGTTCAGCTTTTCAAATAGGTGTTGGATGTTCCAGGGCCCACTGCAGTATTTATAGTGATGCTTTTTTTAAGTAGACTCCTTAAGTGAGTTTTGGAAATTGGTGCTTTTATAGTATGGAGATTTGCTCTATAGATCCTCATTGACTTTTGTATTTTATTTATTTATTTAACAGGGCTTTTTCATACTGCTTTTATCATTTTTAGTCAAAGCAGTTTACATTGTAACTTAAACTTGGTAATGTACATTAAACAAGGACATTGATAGATTGGATTCTCTTGAGGTAATGGAAGGTTAAGTGACTTGCCCAAGGCCATAAGGGGTGCTAGTAGGAATTGAACCCTGGTCTCTTGGGGCCTGATATTCAACTGTGCTGATTTTGGTAGATACCTTTTGAAAATCAGGCCTTTGGTGCCTAGGCCAGTGCCCTAACCATTAGGCTATTCCTCCACTCTTATTAGTTCACAATATGCCTGGTACAGGAGAATGCTTGTTAGTGAGATGGCCAGAATCAGAATTTTTTAAAAAATTAGATACTGAGTTTTGTGGGTGGATGTTTTAGTTCTGCTCTGCACCCATTGTTGAGGGAGGGGGGTCTGTAAATGTAAAATATATATTCAAAAAGAAAAAGCAACAACAATAACATAGTTTAAAACAACAAAATAAAAATGAGTTAAAATTTGGTGTTATAAACTATGCAGTGGTTCTTGATCTTTCTTTTAGTTCCGTGGTGTGTGAACATCTTTTTATTACCTCCACATTATCTAATTGATTTTTTGATTTGGTTCAGTCCCTGACTGCAGTTTTGAGAAGGCCTCCCCCCTCATCTCATTTTATGGCCAAAAGGAGCATTTTCGCAATGCCTATTGGTGCATGGAGCAGGTCTAACCTTAGACACGACTCTGGATGTCCAGGATGTTTCTGAGAACAGGTAATGAAGTCCAGCTTCTTGGGAACACCCTGGCCACGCCTCCACCATACCCCTGTTCAGATTTGGATGTCCTCATGCTTGGGACATCCACAGACCCAGCTTCTAAAATACCTCTGGAGACATCTCCATGCTTTGGACATTTTTATGCTCATTTTCAGACATCCAAAGCACGAACAGGTCCACTAAATCTCAATGTTCTGTGATGCTACAACAGATAACCGAGTGCATCTTAGAAGAAGTAACATTTTTACATTAGTAGTTACTAAGCTGCTGTAAAATATCAGATTTTGCCACAGCTTAATATACTGAGGCCTGGGCTAGTGACTCCTGAGGTATATATATTTTTTATTTTAATATACTACAGGAGTTATTGACCTGCTGTAACTAGTTGAGTAGGCCAACTCCTGCAGCATATGAATAACGCAACTTGCAAACAAAATCGTAAGCTGCGTTATTCTGCTCCACAAGAGCATTGAGCTGCTAACACACAGACCCCGCCCCCAACCACTAAGTCAAGCCCTCCCATCCCTCATAGCCCATATGACCTCCAAGTGAATCCCCTTTATTCCCCAAGCTCCCCCAGAACCCTTGGCCAAGCCTCCCATCTCCCAGGGACCTACCAGAGTTTTCCCTGATGTCCACTTGCTGGGATAGAAACAGTCCCAAGTTGCTTCTGATCCATCAGGTTCCAAGTTTAAAGTGATGCCAGCTGAGCCTTAGCAATAGACTTATGATAATAATCTTATTTGACAGCTTAACCCCTAGTGGTATTATGGCGATACTACTGCCCTTATTTGGCAGCTTGACCTCTAGCGGTATTAATGCAAGACTACTGCTAGGAGTTAGTTGGCACCATTTGAACCCATAGCCCAGTGAGACAGGAGTGATTGGGAATCTTTCCTGTTCCATCCACTGGATACCAAGAAAACCCCTGGTAGGTCCTGAGGGGAGCTTTAGGGGATAGGGACTTCACTTGTGGATTTAGAAAGGGCCCCACACAAACAGGAAGGCTGCATCAGAGGGGGGTGGGACCAGCTGGATTTTCAGAGTACAACATGAAGGCATATAGAGCTCCACACCCTCCTTCTTTCCTGTTTTGTGCCTTTGTTGCCACCACTGGTACCAGGGAGATTTGGCAGCAGTACCATGGCAGTAATAGCAGGGATAGGAGATCAGAGGTCATCATTGCAAGGGCTTTTTTGGGGTGGGACACTTTCTGCCACCATCTAAAGTTTGGCTCTCTAGGCAACCATTTAGTAGTAGTAGTAGTAGTAGTAGTAGTAGTAGTAGTGGTGGTGGTAGTAGTAGTAGTAGTTCACCTAATGGCAGTGCTTCTATCAAGATATGTATGTATGTTCTGTTCTGTTCTGTCTGCTGTCCCACAATTGACCCAGGTGGCCCCAGCCACTGGATATTTCTTCCTTAGCTGGTGCATTGTTTGCCCATATATTTGTATGATCCCAACTCTTGAGAAATTCTGCCTATGTATGTTTTTCTTTTGGAGTGGAGGAAAAGCCTAGTTGTTTGAGCACAGATTTGATAATCCAAAGACCAGGGTTTGATTCCCACTAGCACCACTTGTGGTCTTGGGCAAGTCACTCAACCTTCCATTGCCTCAAAAGAAAGGCCTGACAATCAATTTCCAGTCACACTGACAAGAAAACTCAGGAGCTGCTGGGTCACCAGGACTCAGCATTGACTCAAAGGCACTTTCCTCTTTGAAACTTCTGTTTTCCTCTTCCTGACTGTATCCTGATGTTTGGATTTCTTTGTTCCTGAAGTCAGCCTCACGTTGACCCTGCTTCTAAGAGATGGGCTTGTGACTTGCTGTTATACTACGCATCTTGACTAGCAACAAACACACATTGTACAGAGCTTCCGACTCTGGTTTCCATTTATTGGTTTCTGGTTCTGTACCAGCAATAAAGCTTAAGAAGCTCCCAATTCCTACTAGTAGTTCATACCTTAGGGATCCTGATAGGAGAAACCAGCCCAAAAGAACAAACCTTGGCTGAAGAGGGGATTCCTATGCGCTGATATGAAGCATTGATGTTACATTTTAGGTTTCCAGCTTGCAGTCCATGGGAAATATCCTAGCAACCCTGAAAGGTCAAAGTGAAATGGAACTTAATACACTATTTAATTCATTTTTGTGATTCCAGACTAAACAACTACATACTTTACAACCCACCTTTACTAGTTATCCAGATAGCGCAGATATTCAAGTATATGTTAGTAGGAAATATAGACAGATGGAAAATATAAAATTTGGCGGCAGCGGCAGCTAGTGCGTGTACAGTGGCTAGCTGTCGCCGCTGAACTTTGACCTTGACCATATCCTGCCATTGGCATTGAATATCTGCGTGAGCCAAATAGCGCCGTAGCTAGCCAGGGAGAGATTTTGAGGTGCTTTGTGGGAGAAGATGATGACAGTCATGGGGGAGGGCAGAGGGGAATCCCCCCTTGCAATTTGGTCTTTTCACGTACAACATTTATAATGGGGATTTTCAGAAAAAGTTAAGCATTTTAAGCCTGAAATCTGCATGGCAAAAATGTAACACCTAGCCCAAGGAATTGTACGTTTAGCCCTTATCAAACACTCAGTAAATAGTGTGTGAAGATCACCTCACACATTAAAACTTCATCTGCATATGACGTTCCTTTAGTTATACATACAAAGGCATTAACTTTAGAATGCTCATGCTAATATCATTGGAACCAATTTAACATTCACATTAAGGCCTTATTGCATAGGATACTATACAGTATTTAAAGCACACAAACCAGTCCTAACATGCACACTAAAGGGTACGTTTACTAAACCACAGTAATAGTGCAGGATTTAGCATGTGTCAAATGCTCTATGGTAACTGTTACAACAGCTAATACTAATAATTATAATTATAATCATTTATATAGCACTACAAGGCATACACAGTGCTGTACAGACATATATAAAGGACAGTCCCTGCTTGTCAGAGTCAATCTAATGAAGACAGAAAATACAATAGATGAGGATGAGGGTACAAAAAGAAGGTGAGAAATCACAAGGAAAACAGGAGATTAGGATCCAAAGGCAGCCTCAAGGAGGAGAGCTTTTAACATGGATTTGAAAAAAGGGCATGATATACACGCCAATCAACCTCGACAGCCCCGACTACACCAAACTAACAAACTGTCTCAACAGCATGTCAACTTGGCTCTTGCACAATAACCTAGCCATAAACTACAGCAAGACAGAAGCACTCATCATCACACGAAACACCAACTTCAGCCCCCCACCCTTCATCAAAACCAACAACACAGCAATACCACTGAAGAACGAAGTGAAATACCTTGGAATAACACTCGACAGAGAGTTGAACCTACAATCACACATCAGAAGATCCACCAAAAACGCATACTACAAATTGAGAATAATCAGATGCCTCAAGCCCCTACTCACACAAGACCACTTCCGCACAGTTTGCCAAGCGCTTATAACTCCCATACTTGACTTCTGCAATCCGATCTACAAAACAATCACTCAGGCCGCTTCAAATGGCTCAAAACATGACAGCCAGAATAATCACCGGTTCTCCAACACAAGCCCACATCACCCCCATCCTAAAAGACCTCTACTGGCTCCCAATCAGCCACTGCATCAAATACAAAATGATACTAAACATATTCAGAATCAAACACAAGAGCTCTGCACTCAGCCTCCAAGCCCTCATACTCCCTGACACCAGCACTAGACCTAGAAGAAAGACCACAGCAGACACACTCAGCACCCCAAGCAACTACACAAAAGCATGCAAATCCACCACACAAAGAGCCATATCACTGGCGGCTCCAACAATATGGAACACGCTCCCAGACGACCTACGATCAACTGAAGATCCGAAGGACTTCCGGAAACACCTAAAGACAGTACTCTTCACTGAGCACTATGGCCCAAGCACATAGCCAGACTCTACAGACTTGGACCAACCTCAGACTCGATTGAAGTTCAATCGTAGCCAGCTGCAGAACCGGCTAACCCTTGTATATAACTAAAAAGCACATGTTGTAAATAGCTCACGCTAATCAGCACACCCACACCCATGCACCCTCACTGTACATAGACTTATCTAACATAAGCACCATTGCCATTGATTGTTTGATGTGTACACTGCCTTGAATGAAGGATAAGGCGGGATAGAAATACCCTTTAAATGAATAAACTGAGTGGAGGAGTGGCCTAGTGGTTGGGGCAAGGTACTTCAGGCCGGAAGGTTGGGGGTTCAAATCCCACTAGAGGACAGCAACCTTGAGCCAGAAGGACTGGGGTTTCTAGTCCCACAGGTGCTCCTTGTGGTCTTGGGCAAGCCACTTAACCCTCCATAGCCCATGTTCCCTGTAAAATAGTTATCTCCAAGTTATAATGCCCTGTTCAATGTAATTTCAGTTTGTTCAATGTAAACCACACTGATGCAGTATATAAGAGAATGTAAATAAATAAAGGTAGTGAGGAGGAGTAAATGAATGCATTTATAGGTCAGAAGGAGAGCTTTGAACTGGATACAGAAACAGAAGGGGAGACGATTAAATGACTTGAGAAGAGTGGTTATATAATGGGGCTGGCAGAAGATTAGTCATGTAGCTGAGTTATGAACAGGTTAAAGGGTAGAGAGATGAGACAAAGGGAGACCAGCAAGGAGGAGGTTGCAATAGTCTAGATGGGAGTTGAATGAAGAATGGATAAGTGTCTTAGTAGTGTGTTCAGAAAGGAAGGGGCTAATGTTGTAGAGAAAGAAGCAACAAGCTTTAGCTATCAGTTGGATATTTGTGGAGAAAGAGAGGGAGGAGTCAAAGATAACACCAAGGTTGTGAGCAGAGGAAACAGGAAGTAAAATGGTATTATCAACAGAAATAAAGAAAGGAGGAAGGGGAGAAGAAAGTTTAGGGGAAAAGATAAGAAGTTTGGTTTTGGCCGTGTTCAATTTCAAATGGCTGTGAGACATCCAGGCAGCGATGTCAGATAGGCAAGCAGAGATGCGATACTGGAGTGGCAGAGAAATATCAGATGTAGATAGATAGGTTTGAGAGTCATCAGCATAAAAATGATATTGAAAACCATCGGAGGATATGAGTGCACCAAGAGATTGGGCATAGAAAGAGAAAAGGAGAGGGCCCAGAACAGAGCCCTGGGCACACCAACTGATAGTGGGATAGCAGTAGAGGAGGAACCACCAAAGCAAACACTAAAAGAACAATGGGAGAGATAAGAAGAGAACCAGGACAGCACAGAGTCCCTAAAAGGAAGAGAGAACAATATGTTGAGGAGAAGGAGGTGGTCAACAGTGTCAAAAGCAGCAGAAATATCAAGAAGAATAAGGATAAAGTAGAATAGAGGCCCTTGGATTTAGCCAGGAACAAATCACTGGAGACTTTGGCAAAAGCCATCTCAGTAGAGTGTAAGGGACAAAAGCCAGATTGAAGAGGATCTAGCAGGACTTGAGAGGAGAGAAATTCAAGAAGTTTGGAAATGAAGAGAAGGGAGATGGGTCGATAATTAGAAGGACAGGGAGAGTCAATTGAAGGAGAAGTGCGGCCACAGCATGCTTGAAGGCAGCAGGGACAGTTGCATTGGAGAACGAAAGATTGAGAATATTTGAGATGGAAGGGATGAGATAGGAGGAGATGGAATTAAGGAGACTGATGTTTATGTTTATATTTATTTACAATTGCTTTACCGCTTTTCACAATTTGGATCAAAGCGGTGTACAATTAAAACCATAAAGGTTAAAAGAATAAAAATTAAAAAAGAGAACTTCAATTAATCGATAGAACAGTTAAAATCAGTCGTACCAGGAGAGTCCTAGAGGGAAGGAGAGATAGAGGGACAGAGAGGTAATCAAGGAACTGGTTTATCATAGGTAATGTTAAATATGTGTGTCTTTAGGTGTGCCTTGAATTTCTGATATGAAGGTTCAAGTCTGAGAGCGGGGGGCAGAGAGTTCCAAGAAGCAGGAGTGAGAAAATAGAAAGCAGAGGAGCAAAAAGAAACTAACTGGGCATGGGAGGCAGAGGGAAGGTATAAACGGTTCACATCTATGCTATGGAGGGCATGGAACAGTGAATGTGGAAGTAGAATGTCGCCCAGATAGTGGGAAACACTGGAATGCAATATGTGATAAACTAGAGTAAGAAGTTTGTACTGAAGATGGAATTTGATTGGGAATCAGTGGTGACGGATCAGGAGGGTGGTGACATTTTCAAATCAGGAGCAGTGTGAAAAAATGTGTACTGCTGTATTCTGAGTAAGCTGTAATCAATGAAGTTGATATTGGGGAAGGTCGAGAAAGACAATGTTATAGTAGTCGATTCTGGATATGATGAGAGTAAGAAGCATATTAGGAACCACTACCCAGAAAAAAAAGATTTTGGCGTCATTGTGGATAACATATTAAAACCCTCTGCCCAGTGTGCAGTGGCGGCAAAGAAAGCAAATAGAATGCTAGGTATCATAAGGAAAGGAATGGAAAATACAACAAAGGATATTATAATGCCTCTGTATCGTTCCATGGTGCGACCGCACCTTGAATATTGTGTGCAATGCTGGTCACCATATCTTAAAAAGGATATAGCATTATTAGAAAAGGTACAGAGAAGAACCACCAAAATGGTAAAGGGGATGGAAGGATATCCCTATGAAAAGAGACTAAAAACGTCAGGGCTCTTCAACCTGGAAAAGAGACGGCTGAGGGGAGATATGATAGAAGTCTATAAATTAATGAATGGAGTGGAACGGGTAAACGTAGATCGATTGTTTACATTATCAGAATATATAAAAACTAGGGGACATGCAATGAAGCTACAGGGTAACCTATTTAAGACTAATAAGAGAAAATATTTTTTCACTCAACATGTAATCAAACTTTGGAATTTGTTACCGGTGGATGTAGTAAAAGCTGTTAGTGAAGCTGGGTTTAAAAAAGATTTGGACAAGTTCCTGGAGGAAAGGTCCATAAACCATTATTAAAAGGGACCTGAGATATCACCGCTTGACCCAATACAAGCACTGTGGATCCTGTGTCTTTTGGGGAAACTGCTAGGTACTTATGATGTAGATTGGCCACTGTTGGAAACAGGATACTGGGCCTGATAGACCTTGGTCTCACCCAGTATGACATATCTTATGTTCTTATGTTCTTATGGTCTGGGAGGAAACTGAGAGAATAGGGCAGATGGTATGGATCTGATGAAGTGCAAAAAAGGAGCGGCAGACAAGGGAAGTGAGATGAGCATTGAAAGATAGTGAAGAGTCAAGGATGACACCCAAATAGCGAATAGAGTTTACCAGAGGAATGGGGGAGCCAGATAGAGATGGGGCAATAATGGGTGGTAGGCTTTCAAAGGTAAATCAGAGAGCAGCGGATTTGCTAGGGTTCAGATGAAGAAAATTGGTGGACAGCCAGACAGAAGTACTAAATAAACAGGCAGTGAGAGAAGTAAAATCAGAATTGACTGGGTTGGTATGATGGACCAGTATTATATCATCTGCATAGTAGTGGGCTGAGATACCATGCTGTTGTACTATGAGGATCAGAGGAATCAGGAAAACGTTAAACAGAAGAGGGGCTAAAATGGAGCCCTAAGGGACACCACAGGAAAGTGATAAAGAAGTTGAGGAGAAATTCCCGGAGGAGACTGAGAAGAAGTGCTGTGATAGAAAAGAGTGGAACCATTGTAGGACTGTGCTGCATAAACCAAAATCATGGAGGCATGAAAAAAGGGTGACGTGATCAACGAGACTGAATGCAGAAGAAAAATTTAAAGAAACAATCACCGAGATATCACCCTGGTCATGGGACTGGTGAAGTTCACTTAAGAGAGAAAGGAGAATAGTTTCAATACTATGGCTAGGATGATGTGGGTGAAGAGCGTGAGTTAAGTCCAAGTGTGATGAAAGCTGTGAGAAAACCAGTTTTTGAGTATTTTAGAAAGGAAGGGTAGAGTGAAGACTGGGTGATAATGAGCAGAAACAGAAGGGTCGGTGGTTGGATTTTTAAGAATGGATCGAAAGGTGGCATGCTTCCAGGAAGATAAGAAAGAGGTTAGACTGTTATTGATCATTGACAGAATAAGTGGCAGGAGGGCAAGTGAAGGAGTGGAAATCCATGAAGTTGGGATCAAAGGAGGAGTGGCCTAGTGGTTGGGGCAAGTTGCCTCAGGAAAGAGAGCCAGGGGTTTGAATCCTGCTGGACGACAGCAACCTTGGGCTGGGGTTTCTAGTCCCACAGCCACTCCTTGTGGCCTTGGGCAAGCCACTTAACCCTCTGTTGCCTCAGGTACAAAGACAGAGATTGTGAGCCCCTTTGGGGACAAGGGAAATATATGCTGTACCTGAATGTATACTGCTTTGACCCAGTGAAAAACAGTATATACGCATTGCTAAATAAATCAGATTGGCAGAGAAAGATGCCTTATGTGATGAGTTAAGAACCTTAAGAGGTTTGGCAGAGGATACAGGGGAGAAGGCAGACCAAGTGTAAAACAACAAGGAGCTGGAGGCAGCAGAAGCATCCAGCGTATCAGCTGGAGCTATCAAAGTGGTTGGGGAGGGAGACAGCTGATGAAGGTGGATCTGATAGATTGCACTTTATCCTAAAAGTAATTTGCTAAAATAGACAGGGAAGCATAGAGGAGGGAACAGTTAGGGGGGATGCCATAGAAGATTTGGACAATGACTCCAAAACTGGATAGAGCTGGCAGGTGGAATTTTTGGCAGAGGAGATAAGACCAAACTAGTAATCTTTCTTGGCTATGTGGACCAAAGAGTGATAGTGTCAGTGAACATCTTTAAAACATCAGAGAAAAATGGGGGAGAGACACTTCCTCCATAAGCACTCAGCCCAGCGAAATTGATGATGGTGGAGAACAAGACCATGGTGGAAACAGGGATGAATGCGGCTGAGAGGGCGGCAACGTGAACAAAGAGAAACAACCTTACCAAGAGTAGAGGACAAGTTGGAATACCAGAGATGGGCCAGGGTGTTTACTGGGAGGGATGAAAAGTTGGAGGAGAAAATATGGTCAGCTGAGGGAAAGTGATCGAAGGCACGAGAGGAAGCATCAAGACTGAGAGTTAAGGAGGAGGGACCAGAGGAAGAAGGGGTGGTGGTGGTGGGAAGGTATTCGGCTTAGAAGAGGATACAAAAGTAATCTGTCCAAGGGACAGAAAAGGAAGAGAAAGAGGAAAGAGCTGAAGTCATTGATGGAGAGGAAAGAACAAGGTCAAATGTATAGCCTGCAGAATGAGTTTGGAATGATATATGCTGAGAAAGAGAAAGGTCAGTTAGATGCTGAAGGAGAGAAAGATCCCAGGGCCTCAGAGGAGAGTCATAATGGGCATTAAAATCACCGAACACTAGGAGATGAGAATAGAGGAGAGTGACCTCAGAGAGGTTGTGGAAGATAGAGTCCCATAAATGAGCACAGAGAGATAGGGGAACATAGATTAACAGGAGGTGAAGGGGTAGAGAACCATCAAGATGGAACAGGAGGGTTTCAGGGTAGGTCAGAGCTGAGCAGGAGACTGCAGAAGCTGAGAGGTAGAGCAAAAAAGAGCATTCACACCCCCGCCAGCAGGATCCAATCCGAAAGTAGAAAAGGTTATATAAGAAGGACTATAGGGTCAATCAGTGAGCTGCAGGAGCATCTTCAAATTTAAATGCCTCCAGGCATGCTCGTGCCTGGTGGGCTCATGCCTGAGGGTCTGCCAGAGGGCCCTTAGGTGGGGACCAAGACACAGGAACAATTCAGGTACCACCAAATCGACCAGCAAACAGTAATCAACAAGACGCCACCAGAAAGACAACTACTTTCACCTGCCAGCTGTAGACACAACAGAGAAACCTCTCATGCTGAAAGCTCCACCCTCCAAAGGATCTCCACCACAGTTTCTCTCCAGCAATTAAGTGTTAGCACAGCAGTCCCCAGCCAATTCTGGTAAGCCACCACCTCTAGACAGCCCTATCTAAACTAATAAACTATATAACTATAAATATGGAAGCAATACACAGAAGACTAACCACTATCATCATACAAATTGTCCTACTCCTCCTAATATTCACCGATCTTGCTGACTCTTCTAGCTCAGTCCACAGTAACACCATTCCCATAATTCAAATATACAAGTATCCACATGAGAGATCCCTGCCCTGACTGCTCTACACACAATGCCATACAAGACACTGTAGGTTGAAAAGCATCCCAACAACTACACCCAATATAGACCAGGGGAAGTCCAACACATTACACCCCATAAGTTGCACACTCATCAATACCTGCTCTGCCCGAAACAAGATCCAGATACTAACTGACTTCATCAGCAAAAAGAACCTTGTCATCCTCTGCTTAACAGAAATGCGGTTCACAGACTCAGACATAGTCCTCCTAAACCAGCTTTGCCCCCCTCATACTCAATACCGACCTCAAACAGGATGCACAGCAAGGTTGGAAGAGTATGCATTATCTCTAAAGAAAGCCTTAAGCTCAGAATTATTGACACCAACTCCACTACAGAAATTGATACCTTACTATTGTCTAATAGCTCCATATCACTCTGTTTGACATGCAGAGTACCCCACAGCAATGCATCTGAACTCTCGACTCTTCTGGAAACTGTCTGTTCCACCCCAACCAGTCACAAACATCTTATAGTACTCGGAGACTTCAACCTAGTCTCCACCTCTTGCCCTCAAGCAAACACATTCCTAGATGCAATGGAAGCCCTTGGTTACACCCAGATCTTAAACAATCCAATACACACAAAGGACAACATCTTAGATCTCATATTTCTGCCATTAAACCTTCCACTTCTATTCCACCAGTCACCTGCTATAATCTTCCCATTACCATGGTCAGACCATGCATCCATTCTTTTTCCAATTCACCTCACCTCACCTCACACCAAGCCACTCAAGATCCATCATCACACACCACCCAGAGATTCAAGAACTTCATCAAAAAAGAGTTTATCGAATCCGTCATCCTGCAGCTTGATTCTATAGCAGACTCGAATGTTGACCTTGACAGCCTAATCCAAGAGTAGAACACAATCCTATCAAAAGCTGCTCTCACCCATCCAAAAGGATATATAGGGAAACTCAGGACGACAGCCCCATGGTTCTCATCCCCCCCACCTTCGTAGGAGCAAAAATGTAAATTAAAATGCCTAGAACACAAATGGAGAAGCTCTAGAGATCCACTTCTCCACTTAACCTAACTAAAACAACTTAAACTTTATAACGAAGAAATACTCAAACGGAAAAAGGAATACCATGCCAATCTAAACAACACAGCAATAAATAAACCACAAGAACTACTCACCATAGTGAAAACACTACTAAAAGAACCATCCAAAGAAGGACCACAAGAAGTCATTTATCCTAAGTTTACCACTCATTTAATTTCCAAACAGCTATCCACATCTCCAGTGATCCACTCCTCAACAGAAGCTGACCATATTGCCACACCTCAGAAGCTGTGGTCACATTTTGACCTCCCATCACTCCGTAACCAAGAAGACACAATCCAGGCCCTCAACACACAACCTCCGTGCTAGACTCATGTCCGGTGTCATGGGAGAAAATCACCCGCCCTCAACTCAGTGCCTATCTAATGAAGATTATCTATGCAGCTAAGTTCTGGGCCAATTGCAATCTGTGGAGTGTGTGTTTGGGGAGTCCTTGATAAATGATGTTGCAATAGTCCAGAAGAGGTGTAAACTAGAACCTGGCAGATGGTATGGAATAGGTCTGTAGAGAGAAGGGTGCGGAGCTCCTTCAGGGTTTTTAGTTTTTGGTAGACATTGGATGTTGTTCACCTTATATGTGCTTGGAAAGTCAGTTGCTGGTTGATTGTTATGCCAAGGTATTTGATCTCAGATTTGACTCTGATTTCTGCATCGTCAAGTCTCAATGTTTGTGGCGGGCAGAATGTTGGGTTGGTAGTTACATATAAGGCTTCTGTCTCCTCATTGTTAATGTGTAAATTGTGTTGGGTGAGACATTCCTTTGCATCTTTGAAACAGTTTTGAAGGCTGGTGAAGTTAGGGGAGAGGAGGTTAATGGGTGTAAAGATCATTATATCATCAGCATAAATTTGATATTGAATGTTGTGGTTGTTGAAGCTATAGCAAACTGGCTGTATGAAAATATTAAAGATGAGGGCTGAGAGACTTGAGCCCAGGGGAACTCCTGTTTGTTGAGTGAATGGGGTTGATGTCTCTGCTGATTCTGACTTGCTGCTTTCAAGATTCTAGGTACCGCTGGAACCAGGTGAGAGTGGTCCCTTGGAGTCTGATTTCTGAGAGCATATGAAGTAGCTGGTTGTGAGGGATGGAGTCGAAGGCAGAGGCAATGTCTAGGAATAGGAGAAGGAAATCATTTTTCTGCCTTTGTAAACCTGTTATGACGGTGTTTAGCGAGGAGGAAATAAGTGTTTCAACCCCATGATGTTGTCTGAATCCATGCTGATATGAGTCAAGTGGTGCATTTTCTGTAAATTGATCTTGAAGTTGTGTGAGTACTATTTTTTATGAAGATCTTTGCGATGAAGGGGATGCTGGATATAGGTCTATAAGACTTTTGGCATGTTGGGTAAAGCTTGGTGCTTTTTATGAGAGGACGGATAGATTATTGCTTCAGAGAGGTGAGCATTTGTCCTAGGGACAAGGAAGTGTGGATAATTATCAGAACCCCTCGTCAAGACCACATCACCCCATTGCTTATACAGCTCCGCTAGCTTCCCATGACTGCCAGAATTAAGTTCAAAGCCCTCACCATAACATTTAAAATCCTACAGCGTGAATCTGCAAGCTACCTTCTGCCTCTCATTGTCAAATCCAAAACTGAGTGGTCCAGAAGAACCTCCGCTCTTAGCCTTCTACAGATCCCCACCCAGAAGATCAGGAGCAAGCAGTCCACCTGCAACTGAGCCTTTTCGTTATTTGCCCCCACATTATGGAACTCCCTTCCACCAGCACTGAGAGATATTATAGACATCAGAATTCAGAAAGATGCTTAAAACATACGTCTTTCTGAATGAATACACAACAGACATGCACTCAGAAACCCAGCCACCTTAAAATGTGCTCTAAGGACACAATAGACAAATACTCCTTTATCTGTACATAGTTAACCAATCTAACCAGCAGAACCATAACTGTAAATAGTTGATGTTAAACTGTTAAACTATGTTGTATAAATGTTTTTACTGTTCCTATTTAATGTAAAACAGTGTGCTGAACAGGCCCCTGTTACATCTTTGTTAATTGTGAACCACTTTGAATTGTAGAAAGGCGGCATAGAAATAAGTTTAAATAAATATAAATAAAATAAATAACCAGAAGGGAGGCATCGATGGAGGAATGGGTCCTCACCCTCCCTTTATCATGTCTTGGTGAGGAAGAGAGCATCAAGGGAGTGAGGTTCAAGAAGGTCATGCATAAGAAGGGTCTTTGCCCAAAAGGACATGGAAGTTTAGAAGAGTAGGGTGGAGAAAGACTGAGGAGGGAGGAACAGGAAGATGAGGTGTCTATGTCTGCAAGGTCATGGGGCAGATCACAAGGTTCTCAGGTTCACAGGTGTGAGAGGAGCAGACAGAGGATACAGAGTGCATAGGATGCCTGAAACAGACTAGGATAGAATTGGAATAGGATCAGAGGAACAGGTAGTAAGTTTAGAAGAGGAAAGAAGCTGAGAGGTTTCCTTAATGGAGATCTTAGAAAAGGATGAAAAGGTAACAGAGACTGAGGGAAAACGTTTATATTGAAGAGGGGAAAGAGATAATGAAGCTGATTTAGAGGGAAATTGGAGTGTAATCTCGTGGACTTTGTCATGGAAATAGTCAGCAAAGTTTGGGTAGAGAGAGAAGGAGGGGTCAGACGTGGAGGTGCCTTGAGGAGAGTTTTGAGAGTTGAGAAGAGACAGTGGGGGTCAGAGGCAAGAGAGTTAGATGGAGATAGTAATTTTGCTTGGCAAGTGATGTGGCCAACTGGAAGGAGGCAAGCATAAATTTAAAGTGAAGAAAATTAGAAAGGGAGTAGGATTTGTGCCAAATACACTCAGCTGAGCAGGCACAGGAGCGTAGATAGTGGGTAGTTGAAGACAACTAGGCTAGAAGTATAGTGCACTTCTCAGGACATGGGCAGAACGAGAGCATCCAGAGCAGATGAGAGAGCAGTATTATAGGAAACAATAGCTTCAGCAACAGACTTAGAGGATAAGATGAAAGAAATGAGACAATAGCAGAGAGAGCAATGGATCAATAGACTGAAGATTCCTAAAAATGTGGGAGGCAACAGGGCGAGATTGAGGCAGAGAGAGTGATGGAGAGTAAAGCTTAGCAGGTGATGGTCATATAAGGGAAGAACTGAGGTATGGAAATTAGAGAATAAGAAATTAAATAAGAAAACAAGCTCAAGGCAGTGATCATGCTGATGAGTGGGGGCAGAAGAGCAAAGCTGGAGGGTGAATGAGGGGGTAAGGGAAAGCATGTGCTAAATATGTGTCCACACTAAGAATCCCGTGCTAACCAAATAGTAAGGGATGGGTTGGAGACTGGGCAATGTGCATTACAATCAAAGTTGCATTCAGCTCCATACACTTACCACCACCTCAATGGCTGATGGCGTGTACCCACAGTAATAGCTGCAAACAGCTTAGGGCAAGGTCGGCATGGAACCCATGCTAACTACATGGGGACATGCTGGACATGCCTCCATTTGTTAATCCAGGTCCAGCATGACTCCCGCGCAAAACTTTGTGGCTTTATGCACAGTGCACTGATGCAGTTTAGTAAACATGTTTTAGTTTTACCATATGGGCCCCAAGAGAAGAAAAATCGTTTAGTACATTTGGTTATGAATGCATGATTAGTAGTTAAAGTACAAAGAGATTATGTGGCATTTCTTCTTTCTGCTGCTTTATACACTGCACAGATATAACGTCATTGCATCGGTGCTTCATATTTGCCCCAAGATCATACAGTATATTGCATAGTGCAATATGCATAATTCAAATAAAAAGGGAGGAAGGAGAAGGGGGGATCTATGTCCTAAACATCTTTTCTCTTAGACCCAAAATGAGGAAAAACCCATTAGAAGATGAGGCATTATTTATAAATAGAAACACAACATTCCTTCCTAGTCAAATATAAATGAAGTGGTTTATAATAATGGATCCAAGAATGTCAAGGACAATTTAAAGATTAAAATTCCAAAGCCAAGTATTTCCTTTGATCACAAGTCCAGTGTGGCAAACAATGTTACAAAACTTGTTTTTGTACTTCAAGGATCTGATGATTTACACATTTCTAATAGTAGTATAACATATTGAGGGAGGAGTGGCCTAGTGGTTGGAGCAAGTTACTTCAGGCCAGAAGGTCAGGGGCTCAAATCCCACTAGAGGACAGCAACCTTGGGTCAGAAGGACTGTGGTTTCTAGTCCCACAGATGTTCCTTGTGGGCTTGGGCAAGCCATTTAACTCTAGATTGCCCATGTTCCCTGTATGTGTTATATCCTCTTTGTGTTAAATGTATCCCCCAATTGTGTTGTGACCACTTTCCTTGAAGGATAAGGTGGTATACAAAACTGTCTAAATAAATTAAGACACTTAAAAGCGGCGTCCCTACCGGGCGCGCCCGCGCCTGAGGGCCTCGCCAGAGGGCCCTTTGGTGTGGCCCTTAGGCGGTGGCCATTAAGGCGGAAAAAAAAAAAAAAAAGGAGTCCCTCCCCACCAACATTACGACGAAAAAACCGCACCGCTTCCACCAAACCCAGGGACGTACCCCCCACCGCGCTGAACACACGTGTTAAAGGCAACTACGGCTTGAGCGCCCCAGGCTGGGTTTGAGCTCGCCAACAACGACCCCCACGCTCCTCGAGCTCCACAAGACAGGTCGAGCTGACCAACATTGAACAGCAACACCAACAAAACCGACCAGGTGAGTTTAGGAAACTCATTCACCAGGGTCAGGGAACTATACGAAAGCTGTGCACACGTCACCTGACATCCAAAACCGCAAGCAGACTTCACACAGAACAGCACAGCATACCACCATGATCACAACATGGTTTCTACCATTCAGCCTCCTCCTTACACATATCCTGACACCAGACCCCCACCTCCACTACTTACACCATAACCTCCAATGGCACCCACCCACCACCTGGCAATATATAGTTCCACAATGCAATCACCATGCCACACACAGCACATCAACAACAAGAAGAAAAAACACACACAAATCACACCCCCTCGCACAATTTTCCACGGAGTCACACAACACAACGGAGCAAACCACCATAGAGCTCATAAACGCAAGGTCCATATGCAACAAGATACACACAATAGCAGACCACATAGAAGACCACCAACCAGACATACTCTGCATTACAGAAACCTGGCTCAATCCCACCGACACAGTCCTACTCAATCAATTGGTACCAGACACCTACACAGCCTACAACTGCCCACGCACCCACAAACGCGGAGGAGGGGTTCTCATAATGGCAAAGAAAAACCTGAAGTTCAAAACGCACAGCTCCACCAATACAACACAAAGCAACACACTCAGCATCATGAACAAACATGTGGCACTCGGCCTGACCTACCGAGCTCCCCGAGCAGCACCTGATGAACTAGCAGCCACGCTCGAAACAGCATGTGCTCTCACCGCAACTAACAAACCCACGCTACTGCTTGGGGACTTCAACCTCAAGTCCACCAACAACAAAGATGCAGATGCCTTCCTCCAAGCAATGACATCACTACAATACACCCAAATCATCAACGCCCCAACACACAGACTCGGCTCTACACCAGACCTCATATTTGCAACCAACTCCCTAACTTCAAGAGGTCTAATCTCAACACCGTCCATCACCCCAGTCCCCTGGTCAGATCACCACATAATCAAGATCATTTTGCAACTTCAAAAAGACAAACGCAACGACCAAACCAGCAATCCCCCCACACAAAGGCGATTCAAGAACTTCGACAGAGACGCCTTCCTACTAGACACGTTAAATCAACTATCAACAGAAACAGACAACCTGGAGACTCAAATAACCAACTGGAACAACACACTATCCAACGCAGCCACAGCTACAGCTACCAGACCAAAGAAACACTGCAACAACATGAGACCTCACAAGCCCTGGTACTCCACAACCATACGACAAGAAAAAAGAGATCTCAGAAAAATGGAACGGAGATGGAGAAAATACAAGACACCCGAAAACCAGCAGATATACCTAACAAACCAGAGACAATACACCGAACACATCTACCAATCCAAGAAAGAATTCCATACGAACATGATAAACACCTCCATAAACAAACCCAGGGAGCTTTTCGAAATAGTGAAAATCCTCACAAAGGAACAGAAAACAGAGGAGGAAATACAAATAGACCCGCAAAAATTTGCGGATCACATCAAAGACAAATTTCACTCCACAGACCCAATTACAACCAGCTCTTCAACCCAGCCGGATTCACACCCCAAGACTTGGGACACCTTCCGCCCTCCTTCAACAGAACAACTCTCCCACATCATCTCAGCAATCAGAACAAGCACCGCTCCCACGGACCCCTGCCCAGTATCATGGATCAAGGCCACCAAAGCAAGCTTCATCCACATCATACACGACATTGTGCGCAATTCACTTACCCAGGGTCTCCTGCCAGCTCAACTAAAACAAGCTACAGTACGCCCAATACCGAAGAAAACAACCCTTGACAAGAGCAACCCAGCAGCATACAGACCAATATCCAGCATACCCTTTTTGGCAAAAATCATTGAAAAAGTAGTGCAACAACAACTGCAGGAACATATTGACAACAATGCTCCTCTAGACGATAACCAGCATGGCTTCCGCCCACAACATGGAGTCGAAACGCTGCTAATTTACCTCATGGACAACATCCTCAGAGTCATAGACAACAACACTAAAGGTATCCTAATGATCTTCGTTGACATCTCCTCCGCCTTCGACACAGTTGATCACCTAACCCTCCTGGAAAGACTAAAGAAAATTGGACTTCATGGTACCACGCTAAAATGGTTCCAATCCTACCTCACTGACAGGCAGATCCAAGTCAAGATAGGACACAACACCTCTCAACCCATAAAAGTCCGCCAAGGAGTACCTCAAGGGTCCGCCCTCTCGGCACTACTATTCAACATTTATATCCAGCCAATATGCGACATCCTGAAAGAGAACAACATCCAATACACAATCTATGCAGACGATATCATGATATACACACCTATCTCAACCAACAACCCAGACTACAAGAAAATAACCGACTGCCTAACACAAATGACAAACTGGTGTACGAACAACAACCTCTCAATCAACTACAGCAAGACTGAGGCACTAATAATCACTCGCAACCCAGACTTCATCCAACCACCGGACATCAGAATAACAGACACAACTATTCCAATAAAATCCGAAGTAAAATACCTTGGAGTAACCCTGGACAACGAACTAAATCTCAAGTCACACGTTAACAAAACGGTCAAGACTGCATATCACAGAATGAGAATCATCAGACGGCTTAAACCCCTCCTCGCCACAGAACACTTCCGCACTGTATGCCAAGCTCTCATCACACCATTAATGGACTTCTGCAACCCCATCTACCTTGGCCTACCAAAACAAACCCTCAAACCCCTCCAACTAGCCCAAAACACTGCAGCACGCATAATCTCAGGCTTAGCAAGACGTGAACACATTACCCCAGTTCTCAAAGAACTACACTGGCTCCCGATCAGCTCACGCATCAAATACAAAACAATAATAAACATATTCAAAATCAAGCACCACATATCAGCCAACAGCCTGCACACCCTCATTCATCCAGACACCAGCACCCGCCCAAGAAGAAAAGGAACCTCCAACAGAGTCAACACCCCGAGAGACTTCAGAAAAACACGAAAGGTCACAACAGCGAGAGCCCTCTCCCTGGCAGCCCCAACAATCTGGAACTTCCTCCCAGACGAACTGAGATCGACAACGGACCTCAAAGACTTCCGCAAACAGCTGAAGACAACGCTGTTCATAGAACATTATGGACACATCACTTAATCCACAAGGACTAACCAGCAAAGGCCCCCTCAACCCTGACGAGAGATTGCACAACGGCACAGGATTTAACTCAAGCCCTATCTGGACTGCACCTTGTAATATAGAACATGCTGTATCATAGCGCACTATGTACATAGCCCACCATAATCTATACACCTCCCACATACGCACATTTTAAACAATACAGCCACTGCATGAACTTCCCCCCACACGCACATTATATCCTCCTGCACTGCATGAACTTCCCCGCACACCCTTGATTGTATTGTTGTGATACCGCCTTGATTTTACGATAAGACGGTCTAGAAATACTGTTAAATAAATAAATAAAATAAATAACCCCCTTGAGAGACTAAGGAGTCCTTTTTATTTTTTTCCCAGAATCTCACCAAGCTTCAAAAGGAGAAAAACAAAATAATCATGTTGTAAAGTCCCAGTGAAAAATGGTTTATTCATTGTGGCCATAGTCACTTCTCAAGTCCCTTCAAATGGCCCAAAGGCTTTGGCAGAAAAAGCATTCTCTTTAGTGCCATCAAGTCAGTGTTGACTCATAGCAACCCAGCTACCTCTGGGTTTTCTGGGTAATGTATCACCAGACTTTTCTTCCAAGGCAATGGAGGATAAAGTGACTTACCCAAGGTAACAAGGAGTGCCAGTGGGAATTGAACCCTTGATCTTCTGGGTACTAGGTAGTTGCTCTAACCACTAGGCTACTCCTACACTCTGTTCTGCTTGGCACCCACTATTCTGATATAGGACACATTAAGCGGCCCTTTAACAGGCGCTGTGGTGTTGCATCAAGTGCGCCCATAACATGCAAATCCATGGTGCAATAGTGAAGCATCAGGGAGTTAACCACTGGGAGCATGGCAAGCATGTTCCCAGCAGTCACCGAGGTCCACCCTGTCCTGCCATGGCATTACAATAGCGCAGGTGCACTCAATGCACCCATGGAGGTAGCAATGAGTGCATCTGTGCTACTTGCCCACTGTGCAGGTAGAGTGGGTGCTCTGACCACACAGCACTGACTCCATTCACTTTCCGCCACAACCCTCCAACTTGCAACCCTAAGGTACCATGAACAGTTAGCGCCGAAAACCAGCAGTGCTAAGTAACATGGCCCTACACTAGCTATCAATGTGTGTCCAATGTGCACTTTTAGAGCATGCCTGACCCACACTGACACCTAGTGCCCTTTAGTAAAACAGCCCCTAAGTAGAACAGTATGTGCTAGCCATACATAGTAAGGCAAATATTAAATAGTACATTGAAAATTGAGACATTGAGATTGGGATGTACACAGTTCTACTGGTATTTTAGAAAAGGCTCTGACAAATGTGGGACCTTTTGTAAAAAACATACAAAGACGTGCAGGAGTGCACATATATTTGCCAATGCATAGAGCTGGAAGAGCCATTTCACAAGTCTATATGTATTAAATCAATGGAGGAAATGAGATATCTTACACATGTAAGTACCGGCATGTACGTTAGTATTTTGCAAACCTATACGTAGAAATGTGCTAATCAAATACAGAGCCCACAATCTTTATTTTCAGTTTGGATGGGGAAATAAATAGGGGGATTAAGAAGGATACAGTATAAACTGTGGTTCACCAAGCAAACATATGTTTCACCTCCTTTGTCAAAATACTATAGAAGATTCGGTGCCTGGTCAACAAAGTTCCTTCTAAGCCCCCTGGGAGTCCCCCACCTGCCCTCTTACCAGTGAGGGTTGCTGCTTCACTATCACATTTTCAATTGTGAGGAACAGGCAGGTCCCTTGGGAGTCCTGCAAAATTTGGAAACATTCATGAGCTGCAACAAATCGCAATTGAGGAGTGGGAGAATCTACCAGCAAACAGATGTACGAAACTTATAGATGGCTACAAGAAACGTTTGGAGGCTGTCATCACTGCCAAGGGTTGTGCAACCAAATATTAGTGAAGGATGCCATTAATCCAGTCCAGGTCATATTTTGCTTTTTTTCTCAGAAATGACCATGTCTAAGTTGAACAGACTTTTTTTTATACCTTTGAACAAGCTATTAAAATATTATGATGACTTACAGTTGGAATATTTCCAATTATTTCTCAAGATATTGTACACAACATACCTAAAATTTAAGGGTGCCAATAATGTTGGCCAGAACTGTACTGCAAGGTTTGTTCAGTTCATAATCCATTGAAGCTACTGAGCATAAAAGATAGTTGATATTGATTTGACACAAGAAAGACTCCATCTCACAAATGTACAGTCACTAGAAGAGATTAACATTTC
Organism: Ichthyophis bannanicus; assembly: GCA_033557465.1. Lineage (NCBI taxonomy): Eukaryota > Metazoa > Chordata > Amphibia > Gymnophiona > Ichthyophiidae > Ichthyophis > Ichthyophis bannanicus. The sequence continues at coordinate 207,749,992 of CM066034.1, forward strand.
AACATACTGTTGACAAATGAGTTTCAAAGTTTCAAATGTATTTATTATATATCTAGGCAGTTTACAATAATGTAAATAATGTAATAATGTAAACCAAATGTAAAATAAAATGACCACATAATAAGATTGAGTCATCTATAAAATAAATAATTTAAACAAGTATGTAATTGGATATGATCCAAATTATATAGTAGATAAAGAATAAAATTATTTGGGAAAGTAAATAGAAAAGAAATAAATAAAATAAAAGTAACAAATTACAAGTTTGTAGTGTATTATGTCTGTCCCACAACCAGAGACCTGACTGTTTCTACATCTTAAGGTTAATACCCAACAATCATGAATTAAATGCTATTTTGAAGTAATATGTCTTTAGTACATTTTTTGAGTGTAAATACTTTATTACTTTAAAAAAGAAAACATTACAAATAAATAATAATAATTGCAACCATAATGAAAGAAAAAAACATACCCAATCCAATATTCAATATACCGTGACTTTAGAAAGTCCATTTTTATATTTCTATCACAACATTTCTAATTGTAAGTCCAGGGGCAGGTCATTTCACAAGGATGGTGCAACTACTGCAAAAGCAGATTCAAACTGTGGTCTCTCTCAAGTAGGGTAGAATCACGAAAGATTCTGTTGTGGTGATCTTAATTGTTTCGATGGTACATAAGAAATCCGTAGATTGGCTAAGAAGATGGGCAATCCAGTATAAAATATTCTGTGGGCCAACATGAGAATGTTGAAAGAATCCTCAGTGTGGGGAGCCAGCACTCTACCTGCAATAGAGGTGTCACACTGTCACATGTCCCAACTCCTCATATCTACTTCATGGCTGAATTTTGAATTTTTTGCAGCTATTTGGTGATAGAGGTAGTTACACTCTGCAAACTTGAATCACAGTAGTCCAATCAAGATCATATTGAAGCAAATAAAAATATGAATTACATTAGAAACAAATATTGTGGGGCAGATTTTCTAAGGGGTGCATTGAAAGTTATGCACTAGCTACATGCAGAAGTCCCTACTTTAAATGATATATTCACACATATTAGGTGATCTCATTCTGTAACAGCCTGTGTACATCCCATCTTGCATATTTTCAGTTTAGGAGTGCACAGGGACACAGCTTAGAAACCTACATTTACATGAATAAGTTATAAAATATTATAATGTATGTGTGTTTCTGAGGAAGCTAGGTGTGGTCTTTTATGCCTGCTCTACAGCAGCCATAACTGCTGGGACTGGATTGAGGTGCATCTTTATGTTCCTATTTTATAAAGTACGTCTGTATTTCACCGTATAAATTATGCCTCAGATACGCACATGGTAACATGCATTAATTGCATGGGATATATAAAATTACCCTCTATATGTATACTTCAAATCTATTTAAAGTGCAAAAACATTTGCTTACCATAGTAGAGACATGCACTTGGAAATTCAAGTCATTATCTAAAATAACTCTTAGAATTTTGACTGAGGATTTAATTGGGATTTCAGTAGTGAGACTGGTCATGGTGAGTTCCAGTGGTTAGTGAATATAAGAACCTCAGTCTCATTTGGGTTAAACTGACTTTATGACCATGGATCCAGTCTGAGAAGTTTAATCTTATATGAAAGATCAATTATTGCTTCAGAATCAGAAAAATCAATAAGAATAAGAAACTGAACATCATCTGCATAAATGAAGGGAAAAGATCCAAGGATTTGTGGAAGTGTTGCTAACAGGATCATGAAAATGTTAAAAGTGCCACTGCAAATATAGACCCCTGTGGTATTTCCCAGGTAACATAGTAAATGACAGCATGGTCCATCCAGTCTTCCCAGGGGAGAGAAGGGGGGGGAGGGGCGTAAGTGTTGTTCTAGAATCTAGAGGATAACAGATCTATTCTCAAGAAATGAATGAAACCAATCAAGGACTTCACCTTGCATTCCTAAAATCTGTAATCATTGTAGTCATAAGAAGTGATCGACAAGATCAAAAGCAGCGGTCAGATCGAGAAATAGCAAAGGCATCCATACCTTCATCTACGGTCATTCCGATACAGTTAGTAAGGCTGAAGTTACCTCAGTACAGTGCTGTGCATGGAAACCCGTCTGCCATGGCTAAAATGCTAGTATTGCCTCTACTTCTATTTTTTATTACAGATCTTATAAATCACTTTGATATGATTTTTTATTTTGAAGCTACAGTATATCAAATGCTAATCAAACAATTATGTTGCCCGGTTTTCAACAGGGCTGATATTCAAAGGCGACAGTGATCAGTTACTATGGCTCTTAAATATCAGTGGGACATTCAATGGTAGTGTCCAGATTGTAGCTGCTGATGAAAATCTGGGTTGAGTTTTGCTATCCGGATAGCAGCGATTTGCAGCCAGCACTTATCCTAATAGCAACTTAGGCCTGCTTTGCAAGCAGCTCAGGTTATCCAGGTAAGTGCTGGCTGGACACAGTGGATACCCCTCCTGGTCCTATACAAGGCCCCCTGCACAGTGGATACCCCTCCTGATCCTATACAAGGTCCCCCTGCACAGTGGATACCCCTCCTGGTCCTATACAAGGCCCCCTGCACCCTTTCTCCCACAGTCAGGTGCACTGCAGGGACTGTTTACATATCTTTGCTTTCCTGATTTGCAGGCTCTGCCCTCTTGCACTTAGCCCCTAGTGCAGCCAGTTGTACCTATTCCCATGCTGCGCTGGCCTGTTCCTACTGTCCTATAGGTAGGGTAGGGACCCATTTATTATTTTGCAATGGTTTTGTAGATTACGGCCACCCTAAAAATGCATTTGTAGCCAACAATTGCAGGGTGCGTGTTGAGAGTTTGCTTGATATGTGCATGAGCTATGGCTATGCATTCGCAACTACTGTGGTAATGACATGCCTAGCACAGCTACATGTCCCTACTGCAGCCACTCTCTCTGCATGTACTGTGGCCATTGTGCATTTGTCCCGTGTTTCCTCCTTTTCTTTAGTAAACATGACCCCTAATGCCATATTGTTTTCTTGCTTTATTATGGATAGTCAGTAACAAGATACTACTCAATAGAAATAAATATCAATGAAAATACAAATGACTGCTATCCTATAAATATATCTGACTAGCTCCTTTGCTCTTCATGTTGAAGATTATTAAAAAAAATAATTGGAAGTTGAGCACCCTCTTGTGTCCATTAATATATAAGCCATGAATCCTCTAATACTATGCTTTGACAAAAATAATCTGCAGGCATTTATATTTAAATTAATTACTATAAAAGCACAACAGTAACACAGGCCATCATTCTGTAATTTTGTCTAAAGTTGATAAGGAGAAAGGAAATAGCAAGTTGCAGCAGATAAATACTGCTGGGTCCATCTAATCAGCAATTTTCCCTACCGCTACAATACTATGGATCCTTTCTGATCTCCAGTTTTGTATGTTTTTCAGTGCTCAGAAACTTCTGAACTTTTTAAGTGCCGTCAAGTCAATGCTGACTCCTGGTGACCCAGCAGCCCCTGGGTTTTCTTGGCAAGGTATAACCGGAAATAGATTGCCAAGCCTTTTCTTCCGAGGCAATGGAGGGTAAAGTGACTTGTCCAAGGTCACAAGGAGTACCTGTGGGAATAGATAACTATATTTAATCAAAAATCCTTTATAAGATCTAAGAAAAACATTGTTCAAATATTTCTTCACAGAATGAGCAATGTAGAAATGAGAGTCAAAATTGTTCGAATGCTTCCATTTTATAAGAGGCAAGAAAAACCTCTTACAAAAGAGTTCATTATTGCAGGAACCCTTCTTTGGGTACAATAAATTGCAACAGAAATGTATCTAAGCAATTACAAAATGTGTCCTTACAAGAAAACATATAATTACTGAGTTCTAAACAACCATTTAATTCTCTTCTTGTTGAGTTATCAGTTCAATCAAATCACCTTTTGGAATCAATATGTAGCAGGGGCAGTCAACGCTTTATTACATGCCAGTCGCCATGCCTGAAATAAACCCAGATATTCAGTGCAGATATCCACATAGGGTTCGCTCACAGTCAAGAGAAATTGGAAGAAAACTGAGGCAGAGCAGAAATTCATGGATATTCCAGTCTTGGATACAGATATGAAATGGATATTTATGAAATGGAGTCATTGTGGCCCTGATGCAGAAATAAGAAATGATATTTGAAATGCGACAGTCATGGTTGGCATTTTTGATGTTCCATAATTGAATTTTGATTGACTGAAAGATTGAGATTCCTCTTATATTTTATATAAGCATAAAAATTGTTTTTCAAAAAAAATTATTTTGATCATATTAAAGAACAAAATGGACTAATGTGCTAGAAGCAGCTGATGATAGCGGCTTTACATGAAATAGTCCAACAAATAATTGAGTAAATGAATAATAGATATTGGCTGATGTGTGGGCTCTTATATACAGGATGGATTGCTATAATTTTATTTCCTGTACAGATTTAAGTTTATTTATTTATTTAGACAGTTTTGTATGCCACCTTATCCTTCAATCAAAGTGGCCACAACACAATTGGGGGATATGAGACACATACACTAATACTTACAGGGAACATGGGCAATGGAGATTAAGTGGCTTGCCCAAGACCACAAGGAGCACCTGTGGGACTAGAAACCCCAGTCCTTCTGGCCCAAGGTTGCTGTCCTCTAGTGGGATTTGAACCCCCAACCTTCTGGCCTGAGGTAACTTGTCCTGGCCACTCCTCCCTAATTTTGGACTATCCAAATACAGCACTGGCTGCCAGTGCTGTCCAGATAGTGACAATATTCAGTTTGCCATACGGATATCCAACTGGATAAAGTTAGGACAGTCTTTTTGCTCTCCCAACTTTGATATTCAGACCACTCACTGGATAATTCTGGGGACTGCCCTTGCTCTGCCCACAGACAACCCTTCAGCTCTATCTAGATAACACCAAGATGGTCTACAAGAATTTTTAGTCCCATTATCTGGATAATTACACTGATAATTAGGTGATGACTCCTGATAGCAGCACTTATCTGTGTAGCAGGTGCTGGTACCTGAATAAGTGGCTTTGAATATTAAGCCCTGTATTTATTTATCTGAAACTATTTAGAAGCTATTTTCTAGTAAATATCAGAACAGGCCGCACATTTACATACTAACAGTAAACACATAAAGCTAGATATTTTAAAAATGCTGAGCTCCTAAAGTTAGGCTTCTCAGTTAGCAGCCTACATTTATGCCCTATTTTCAGTCAAACTTAGAATCCTAAGTTTTCAGCTGAAAGTTCATCCTAATTTAGAAGCTTAAAGCCATGGGCCCAATATTTAAGGGATTTAGGCTCCTAACTTTAAAAATTACACTCCTAAATTGACAGGTTTAAAAATTTACTAGGAATTAGGGCCCCTTTCACCAGGGCTGGCACTACCATCAGGCAAAAATGTTGAGGCCGCCGGGCCGGTCCCGCGGCCGATGGTAACTCAGGCCCGGGCCCGCCCTCGGCCCTTGTCACGTGTTGGGGGTGCGGGGGGGGGGGGGTGTGAGGGCGGGGTGCCTGTTGCCATGGGATCGCTTTCCGCGGTCTGGAGAAGCAATCCCATTGGCTGCTGAGGGGAGAGGGGGGGGTAGTGTTGCGAGGAGCCGCGTGGCTCTGCCTTTTCGGTGGCTCCTCGCTTGGGATCGGGTGTGTTTCGGCAGTGCTCTGGGGGGCGCAGAGAAGGCTTGTGGCAGCGGGGGCGGCCGGCCCGGTGTGCAGCAGCGGCTCGGGTGAGCTACGGGTGAGGGGGGAACGGCACTTAAAAAAAAAAAGAAAAAAGAAAACGCTCACGGCGCTTGGCTTTTTGGGGCGCGCGGCCCCGTTTCGACAACCAGCAACCACACACCAGACGAGGATAGGAACGGTGGACATAGTTTAAACCGGGGCTGTGGGTGGTTGCAGGGGGGGATACCGCAGGTAGGGAGAAATGGGTGGGGGGGGTCCATTAGTGGGGCCGAAGTCTGTGAGGGGGGGACGGCATGGGGAGGTCCGGGCCAAGCAAGCAGGGGAGTGAGGGAGTTCGAACTCGGTCTCGGGGGGGTGAGCGGGGGGGTGCAGGGGGCTCAGGCTGCATGGGGGGGGGAGAGGCGGATGTCGGCTCGCCCGCTCAGTGGCCGTGGAGGATAGCCAAAGGGGGTGGGGACGTCGTCGGGCCCCTGTGGAGGCAGGCAGTGGGGCGGCTGCTGGGGAAGTTCCTGGGGGGGCGGTGGATGGGGCCCCGGGCCCCAAGCAGGCCTCGCAGGAGTGCATGGGGAATTCTATAGTAGGGGGTGGGGTTGGGTCCAGGGGCGGGCCGGATGCGGCCTTAGGCCTTCCGAGGCCCCCTATGGGTTTGCCTGGGGTTAGTGGGTACGGGCCGTGGTATCCAGGTGGGCCTGCTATGCATTATGCGCAGGGGAGGGGTGTCATGCCTGGGGCACCTGGGGGGGGGCCCTTCTTGTCCATGGGGCATTGGGGGGGCTGGTTTTGGGGAGTTGGCGGGCATGGGGATGGCCGGTATGGGGGGTCAGTCAGTGTAGGATGGGTCGCACTGGGCGGCGGGGGGGTTAGGTACCTCTGGGTGGCAGCATGGGGGGGGGCTTCATGGGGGGCATGGCAGTATGGGATGGGTACTGCTACGGTTGGTACTGTATTTCCTCTGCAGGTTCCGGCGAGCGGAGCGCCAGTGCATGTGACTGTTGGAAGCGGGATGGCGGCGTTGGTGCAGAGTGGGGAGGCAGCCAGTCCGGCCGGGGCGGTGCCTGCGGATAGCAGATGAGTTGCCGAAGGTGAGTCGAGGGGGATAATGGGTGACGGGGTAGGTGGGGTGCCGGCAGGTGGGGCATCGGCAGCGGTGGGGCACAAGGCCAAGGCGAAGCGGCGGCACAGGCGTCGTTGTAGACGTGTTTCATCGTCGTCGTCCTCTTCGACCAGTGGGAGTTCGTCCGATGAGGCGGTGGCGGAGCAGGGGAGGGGGGACGGTGCAGGGCCCGCGGTGGTGCGTTGCGCGGAGCTGTGGGAGGGTGTACCGCGCAAGTTGTGGAGGCGCATTCGGAAGCAGTGCTACATCGATATTTTTCGGCTTTTGGAGGGGCAGAAGCATTCGGGCGAGAGCCGAAAGAAGCGTAAGGAGGACGAGAAGGCGGGGAGGGTGCGCAAGGTTTCCCGGAATACCTTGAACTGGACACGGGCTTTTTTGCGTTTGGCAAGTGGCGGCGGGCACTCGGAGCCGGCCCTTTACGGGGAGTTGTTGGCGTATGCGGACGCCATCCTGGCGGCGTCGCAGGCGCATGACGGTTGGGCTTGGCTCAATTATGATGAGGCATTCCGGGATAGGATGGAGGAGAATGGGCAGCTGTCGTGGGGGATGAGAGATATTAATTTATGGCTGACACAGATGTCGGCCAAGAAAGGGGTGGGAGGCGGTGGCGGTGGTCAAGGGAAGGTTGGTGGGCAAATGCTGGCGGCCGGTTTGCGGCCCTTTCGTGCGGCAGGTGCGGTCCCCGGAGCGGCCAATGGTGTGCCGGGAGGGGACGTTTGTTGGCGATTTAATAAATCATCCTGCCCCTTCTCGGACTGCAAGTTCTGCCATGCCTGTTTGATCTGCGGGGGTGGTCACTCGGCGGCGAAGTGCAGTAGGAAGGGAGTGTCGGGAACTGCAGGGGGGAGTAAATGAGGGCCTGCGGTGGGGGTTGGCACCTATCCCCATTGACACCGGGGTGTTGTGGCCGTGGTTGGTGCTTTATGGGACGGGTCGGCACGGGAGGGCGGCGCGAGAGTTGTGGTAGGGGTTTACAGAGGGCTTTCATATCCCGTATCAGGGCGCAATCTCGGGTGTAGTGGCCCGTAATTCCGGCTCGGTGTGTAAGTTGGCGGAGGTGGCCCGTGGTAAAATAGCGGTGGAATGTGCGCTGGGCAGAGTGGCGGGGCTGTTTATCCACCCACCCTTTTCCCCCTTTATCGTATCACCGCTAGGGGTTATACCCAAGAAGGAGCCGGGGAAGTACCGGTTGATACACAACCTATCCTTTCCACCGGGGGATTCGGTGAATGATCATATACCGCCGGAGTGCTGCTCTGTGCGGTATGCCCCCTTCGATGCGGCGGTGGATTTGCTGCGACAGTGGGCCAAGGGGCTTTGCTGGCAAAGGTGGACATTGAATCCACGTTTCGGTTGTTGCCGGTTCATCCGTCTGCTTTTCCCTTGCTCGGATTTCAGTTTGATGCCCGATATTACTTTGACCGGTGCATGCCGATGGGCTGTGCGATATCTTGTGCCTATTTTGAGGCCTTTAGTTCCTTCTTGCATTGGGTCTTAGCTCAGCGAGCTGGTTGTCATTCTATCGTGCATTACCTGGATGATTTTTTGTTTGTCGGTCCGGCGCAGTCGGCGACCTGTGCGACCTTGTTGCGGCAGTTCGAGGAGATGGCGGTGGCATTTGGGATTCCTTTGGCGGTAGAGAAGACGTTAGGACTGGTGACGTGCCTGTCCTTCTTGGGGATTGAGATAGATTGTGTCGCCTTCGTGGTACGCTTGCCGGCGGATAAGGTGGAGCGTCTGAAAGCACTGGTTGCTGCGGTGGGGTTGGCTGCGAAGGTGACATTGAGGGAGTTGCAGGCGCTGGTTGGGCACTTGAACTTTGCCTGTTGGGTGATCACGATGGGGCGGCCGTTTGCACGGCGGCTGTCCCTGGCTACGGTAGGGGTGCGGAGCCCGCATCATCGTATTCGGGTGACTGCGGGGATGCGAGAGGATTTGCGGGTGTGGGGGGCGTTTCTTATGGAATTCAATGGTTGCGCCGTGGTGCAATCGGCGGAGATGTCCAACGGGGATTTGCAGCTCTTTTCGGATGCGGCGGGAGGTTCGGGCTTTGGATTGTATTGTCAGGGTTCTTGGTGTGCTGAGGCCTGGCCGGCGGACTGGGCGGAGACGGGTTTGACGCGGAACGTGACTTTCTTGGAGTTATTTCCGATCGTGGTGGCGTTTTGGGTGTGGCCCAAGAAGTTACGGAATCGTAAAGTGGTTTTCTGGTGTGACAATGCGGCGGTGGTGCAGGTGATCAATCGACATTCCCCCAGGTGTACGCGAGTGATGGCGTTAATGAGGGTGTTGGTCTTGGCTTGCTTGCACCTCAACATTACTGCGCGGGCGTGCCACGTTCCGGGGGTGCAAAATTCTATTGCTGATGCTTTGTCTCGTTTCCAGTGGGCGCAGTTTCGAGTGTTGGCCCCAGGAGCGGACAAGGCGGCGACACCGGTGCCGGGGCACCTTTGGCGGATTGGGACCCTGGACTGACAGGGTTGTTGCGGTCTTCTGTGGCTCCAGGTACGTGGGCAGCCTATCGGCGCGGGTATGCCAAGGTGTGGACCTTTTTGCGGGAGAGGGGCTGGTGTGGTGGGAGGATTTGCGATCAGTTGGGGGGTTCCTTCATAGTTTGGGCAAAGGGGCAGGGTTGGTCGCGGTCGTCGGTTCGGGCTGCCTTGGCGGGTTTCTCCTTTTTCAGTAAGGCAGCGGGCTGCGGGAACCCGGGCGGGTCGTTCTTGGTGAAGCAGCTGCTGGCTGGTTGGTTGGGTGAGGGAGAGACCCCAGGAGAAGGATTGGCAGCGCCCAGTCACCCATGAGCTGCTCTTGCGGATCTGGGGGGTTTTGGAGGAGGTGGCGGCGACGGAGTACGAGGCGGTGTTGTTTCGTGCTTTGTTTGTTACGGCCTTCTTCGGTGCCTTCTGGGTGAGTGAGCTCGTGCCTCGTTCGCGGAGGGGCAACGACGTTGGTGGCTTGGCGGTTCAACATGTGGTGGTAGAGCACTCCGCTGTGCAGATTTACCTTCCGCAGTCCAAGACGGATCAGATGGGCAGGGGCAGGCGGGTGGTGCTGCAGGCGATGCCGGGGTTGTCGTCTTCCTCGGTGAACAATTTGCGGGCGTATGACCGGTTGCGCCCTTCGATGGGGGGCCACTTTTTTCGTCACTCGGACGGACGGACAGTCACCCAGTATCAGTTCACAGCAGTTCTGCGCTTGGCCCTGCGGCGGTTGGGGTGCCCTGAACGGCAGTTCGCCTCGCACTCTTTCCGGATCGGTGCGGCTATGAGTGCAACAGCTGCGGGACTGGATAGTGCGGTGATTCAATGAATTGGAGGGTGGCGTTCTGGGGCTTATTCGGGCTATGTTCGGCTCGACCAACTTTGATGGGTAGTGCGCGGGGGGCAGCGGGGGGGGGAAAGGGGGTTTTTCATAATTTGTTTTCTGTTGCAGGTGGGCTGCTGCGGCTGCTTTCCTGGAATGGAGCCTTGGGTGAGTCCCCAGCTGGCGAGTGGTGGATCGTCGGGCACTCCTTTGTGTACTGGGCGGAGAGGAGGGCTGTGCGGCGCCCGCTAGGAGTGCATCTAGGCCTGGCAGTCCGTAACATGCGGTTGCGGTGGATGGGAGAGCACGGCATGCGGTGGTGGCATTTCCTTCCTGTGGTGCGGCGAGCGGCGGACCAACGGCGGCGTCCGTTGGGAATTCTGATCCATCTGGGTGGCAATGATTTGTCCGGTTGGACGTGCCGGCAGCTCATTTGAGCGGTTCAGCGGGACATACGAGTGCTGCAGGAGGTATGGCCGGAGGTGGCGATCATCTGGTCGGATATTATCCAGCGCCCGGCCTGCAAGTCTCAGCGGCGGTGGTCGCGAGGCCTCGTCAAAGTTAATCGTCAAATTGGGCGATGGGTCTAACATTCTTGGGTGGATGTTCATTGTGCAGGACTCTACCACACAGACGGTGTTCACTTGTCTCCGGTGGGACAGGATCTTTTATTGAACGATTGGCAGGAGATTCTGGAGCAGTTAGTTGGTTGCAGCTTTATTGGGGTGGGTCAGCGCAAGGATAAGTAGTTACCTCGCGCCGGTGGCAGGGTAGAGAGCCAGTGCTCGCCGAGGCGGCGGGAGTGCTAACTGATTTAGAAGCTGTGGGGAGCGAAGGTCTCCCCGGGGGTGGGGGCGAGACATCCCGGTTGGGGTCTCGGCCTGGTAGGTGGGTGTGAGGGCCAGCCTTTGCTACTAGTATGGCGAGGCAGGCGGTGGGGGGTGGTGAGGAGGATGTGCCGCCTTGCTAATAGTATGGCGGGTGGGGGCATCGTCCGGTATGGGGGTGGGGGTGAGATTAAGGTTGCTTGCCCATGTTGGGCGGTTGTTACATGTATTAAATTGGTAAATAAAGCTGCGACCAAAGTTGTACCATGTTAAAAGTGTTCGTGTGTTTATTATGCGATAAGGAAAGATGGCAATTGGAGGCTAGCAGAAAGGTGTGGAGGGCGAGGTGGGCCTCCGGGTTACCAGAGTTATAGGTGGTCACCTAGTGCACCGGTCTTCTGTGGGCTCCTGTTGCTGCTGCTGCTCTCCGGGATAATGGTTGGAGGGCCCACTGGGGCACCTCTGATCTTTGCACCAAACCTTCCATTTACTAACACTTAGCTTGAGTTATCTGCCACACAGCCCCAGGAATAAAATGAGCTATATAGCAGATACAGTACTTGGCTAAGTGTTCCTAAAAAGGCCCCTTAGTTCCTAAATTTAAAATCAAAATTTCACTCTACTCATACATTTAGGAGCATAAAAAAATGGATGGCAATAGGAGTGGATTTAAGGCAACAAAAAAAAGTTAGGAGCTTAGCACTGATTTTCAAAACTAGGCTCATAAATCTAGGCAAATGAATGACAATCCTAAATTTATAAGGATAAAATTTAAGCTCCTAAATTAAGATGAATTTTCAGCTGAAAACATTCAGGCCAATATTCAAAGAACTTAAGCAGCATAGTGTGATATTCAGCAGCACTACCTGGATAGTGCTACTGGACATCTCCACAGACAGCCATGGCACTATCCAGGGGTGGTAGTATCTATATTTACCTCTGTACTTGTTGTAACTGGAATATTCATTACGATGGGATGTTGCATAATACCGTGTATAGGAGGGCTAACTCAAAGATTGATAGAAATGGCAAGCACTAAGCAAATGATTGTATCATCTCCAGTGCACAAAGGTGCAATGTTATTAATGGACAATAAAGGGGAAGAGATAGAGTCAGGAAGGATGTTATCTAAATTAGAAGCTTCCTATGGAACTGTAGAGTAAATGTAAAAAGTAACAAGAAAACTCTAAAAAGAAAGAGGGAGGGGTTTGATATAAACAAATGTGATATGTTATTTTTACAATGTAATATAATTCTTGTATTCCACTCATTTACCACTCTGTAATATAATTTTGTATGTAATAACTTTCTGACTCCCTTTGTTGTATGCCTGCATCCTGGAAGGAGAGACTATGTGGCTAGTAACACGTAGCCTGTCACAGGTGCAGAAGTACAAAGAAGTGGAGTGAGACAGTATTAACCAATGAGTTATAGACATGCTGGAAGAGGGTGAGGACATAGTGTAGTCTGTAATGACTTTCTGACTTCCTCTGCTGTATGTCTGCATCCTGGGAAGGGAGAGGGAAGGGATGCTGGATACAGGAGAGGTCACAGGGAGAGGGAAGGGATGCTGGATACAGGGGGAGGGGAATAGGGAGAGGGAAGGGATGCTGGATACAGGGGAAGGGGAATAGGGAGAGGGAAGGGATGCTGGATGCAGGGGAAGGGGAATAGGGAGAGGGAAGGGATGCTGGATGCAGGGGAAGGGGAATAGGGAGAGGGAAGGGATGCTGGATACAGGGGAGGTCACAGGGAGAGGGAAGGGATGCTGGATACAGGGAGGTCAGAGGGAGAGGGAAGGGATGCTGGATACAGGGGAGGTCACAGGGGGAGGGAAGTGATGCTGGATACAGGGGAAGGGGAACAGGGAGAGGGAAGGGATGCTGGATACAGGGGAGGTCACAGGGAGAGGGAAGGGATGCTGGATACAGGGAGGTCACAGGGAGAGGGAAGGGATGCTGGTTACAGGGGAGGTCACAGGGGGAGGGAAGGGATGCTGGATACAGGGGAGGTCACAGGGAGAGGGAAGGGATGCTGGATACAGGGGAGGTCACAGGGGGAGGGAAGGATGCTGGTTACAGGGTAGGTCACAGGGGGAGGGAAGGGATGCTGGATACAGGGGAGGTCACAGGGGGAGGGAAGGGATGCTGGATACAGGGGAGGTCACAGGGAGAGGGAAGGGATGCTGGATACAGGGGAGGTCACAGGGAGAGGGAAGGGATGCTGGTTACAGGGAGGTCACAGGGAGAGGGAAGGATGCTGGATACAGGGGAGGTCACAGGGAGAGGGAAGGGATGCTGGATACAGGGGAGGTCACAGGGAGAGGGAAGGGATGCAGGATACAGGGGAGGTCACAGGGAGAGGGAAGGGATGCTGGATACAGGGGAGGTCACAGGGAGAGGGAAGGGATGCTGGATACAGGGGAGGTCACAGGGGGAGGGAAGGGATGCTGGATACAGGGGAAGGGGAATAGGGAGAGGGAAGGGATGCTGGATACAGGGGAAGGGGAATAGGGAGAGGGAAGGGATGCTGGATACAGGGGAAGGGGAATAGGAGAGGGAAGGGATGCTGGATACAGGGGAGGTCACAGGGAGAGGGAAGGGATGCTGTATACAGGGGAGGTCACAGGGAGAGGGAAGGGATGCTGGATACAGGGGAGGTCACAGGGGAGGGAAGGGATGCTGGATACAGGGAAGGGGAATAGGGATAGGGAAGGGATGGTGGATACAGGGGAAGGGGATTAGGGAGAGGGAAGGGATGCTGGATACAGGGAGGTCACAGGGAGAGGGAAGGGATGCTGGATACAGGGGAAGGGGAATAGGGAGAGGGAAGGGATGCTGGATACAGGGGAGGTCACAGGGAGAGGGAAGGGATGCTGGATACAGGGGAGGTCACAGGGAGAGGGAAGGGATGCTGGATACAGGGGAGGTCACAGGGAGAGGGAAGGGATGCTGGATACAGGGGAAGTCACAGGGGGAGGGAAGGGATGCTGGATACAGGGGAAGGGGAATAGGGAGAGGGAAGGGATGCTGGATACAGGGGAAGGGGAATAGGGAGAGGGAAGGGATGCTGGATACAGGGGAAGGGGAATAGGGAGAGGGAAGGGATGCTGGATACAGGGGAGGTCACAGGGAGAGGGAAGGGATGCTGGATACAGGGGAGGTCACAGGGAGAGGGAAGGGATGCTGGATACAGGGGAGGTCACAGGGGGAGGGAAGGGATGCTGGATACAGGGGAAGGGGAATAGGGAGAGGGAAGGGATGCTGGATACAGGGGAAGGGGAATAGGGAGAGGGAAGGGATGCTGGATATAGGGAGGTCACAGGGAGAGGGAAGGGATACTGGATACAGGGGAAGGGGAATAGGGAGAGGGAAGGGATGCTGGATACAGGGGAAGGGGAATAGGGAGAGGGAAGGGATGCTGGATACAGGGGAGGTCACAGGGAGAGGGAAGGGATGCTGGATACAGGGGAGGTCACAGGGAGAGGGAAGGGATGCTGGATACAGGGGAGGTCAGAGGGAGAGGGAAGGGATGCTGGATACAGGGGAGGTCACAGGGAGAGGGAAGGGATGCTGGATACAGGGGAAGGGGAATAGGGAGAGGGAAGGGATGCTGGATACAGGAGAGGTCACAGGGAGAGGGAAGGGATGCTGGATATAGGGGAAGGGGAATAGGGAGATGAAGAAGACTTACTGGACATGGGAGTGTTTTAGGGAGATGGAAATAAGGGTTGGTTGCAGGACATGGGGAGATGGAAATAGGGAGGTGGAGAGGAGATACGTGACATGGGAAGGGGTCACAGGGAGGTAGAGGGGAGACGCTGGACATGGGGAGAGGTGAGAGGGAGGGGAGATACTGGACACAGGGGAGGGAGGCATAGAACTTCTGACAGGAGAAACAGGACTTGACAAAAAATAGGGAGTAGGCTGGAGGTGCTAGCCATGGGAGAAAATAGTAAGAAGGGTGGAAATGCAGGACACAAGGAGATAGAGAAGACAATTTTGGATATTTATTTATTTAATAATTTTTTATATCACCTTTCAGGGTTATCAAAGCAGTTTACAATTTACTGAACATTTTACATGGAACACAGGTTAATACATTACATTGAACCTACTACTATATTACATCAAACTGTGTTAACAAGCTATAATGTATAGTACAGACTATGATACTGTTTTGGAATATGAGCAACTATGTTACATTGACCTGGTTCATCAAACTATGATACATTGTGATGCTATGAGCAAACTATGATACAGTCTAACTAATAATTTCAAGGTTGATGTTACACTCTGAGACTATAGGATTGGCTCCAGCATTAGGAAGGGGAACTGCAACTTGACTGTTCGGCGGCATGCTGTGTAGGGGTGTCTGTTGTATATAAGAGTATACTAGTGTATTAGAGAGTCCTCCAGGCAGTTGGTCTAAAATGCTCTGTGAAAAGTAGCGTCTTCAACTTCTTTCTAAAATCTAAAGTATCTTTTGTTGGGCGGAGCTCAGAAAGCAGTGAGTTCCATAGTGTCGGTCAGTACATTGAGAATGTTCTCTGGCAGGTTGCCTGTAGACGTCTGGTCTTTTGAGGGGGGATTAAACAGAGGTTTTGATGTGAATGTCTTCTTGCTCTAGATTCCAGAGCTTTCTGTATCAGTGTGAGGAGACATTCAGCTGATTGGAGGTGTATGGTTTTAAATGTGGTCATTAGTGCCTTATATTTAATACAGGATGGTATAGGTAGCCAGTGTAAGCTTTTGAGCAATGGAGTGATATGTTGCTGTTGTGCAGCTCCTGAGATTAATCGAGCTGAGGTATTCTGAGCTAGCTGTAGGGCGTGGATAGGGTGCTTGGGGATATGCTGGGGGATTTGGAACAAAAGGTGGAGATGCTGTATATAGAGGGAAAGGGGGCAAATATTGGAATGGGAAATGTTGGGCAGTGGGGAAAAGGGAAGAAGATATACTAGACAGTAGGAAAAGAGGGAGGGGATAGAAGCTGGAAACAACAGGGAAGAGAGAAAATGGAGAATTGGTGAAACTGGGGAATAAGAGGCTGAGGAAAGAAAGAGACATGGAACTGGAAGGGTTGAGATAAAGGCTGAAAAGTAATAGATTGCAGACAATATGGTAAGAAGAAGGAGAGAAATTTGAGTCCATACAGAGATTTTTAAAAAGAATACATGGAAGCAAGCTGAGAAAAAAAGTATCAAGGTCAGAGATGGATGTAGAGGAGAGAAGTAGCAGATGGATTTGAGAACCTGTAGAGTTAAGAGAAGATGCAGGAAAGCAGAACCCAGAAACTGGAACAACATGATTAGAAAAATAAAATGGCCAGACAACAAAGTTAGAAAAAAGTATTTTATTTTCAATTTAGTGAATAGAATATATCCGTTTTTATAATATAATGTGCTTTCTTTATATGCATGTTTTTATTTGTCTGGTTTTGTTCTGCATGCAGAGTGTGACTGTTTGGGGGTTCAGTTTACTATTTGTCAACATGTTCTATTTTCAGCTTGTGGTCACTTATTCTGTACTTGGTGAGGGTCTATGTTATGTTCTCAGTGTGTGACTAAGGCCAAGTACTCTGTTTGCATGGAGTTTCTATGCAGGAATCTGACGTACTCCATTTTCCCAGTAGGTGTATGGATTTTCTTGGTTCAACTGCAATATTTATAGCGCTGTCCTTTTCTGGGTATGCTCCTTGTTGTGAGTTAGTGCTGTTATAGAATGACTCTGCGGGTCCTGTACTGAGGGATCTTGGAGTGTAGTCAACTGTAGGGTGTTGGTAGCTGGTAGTGCAATACAGACTGTCTTTGAGATTTACAGTTTTCTGTTCTTATGCTGCCAGTCTTAAATTAAAAATATTTTATCAGTTCAGATTCAAAGAAATCTCAATTTTTAAGAGAACATCTCAGTTTAATTTTGTTTAGTAGCCTGCATTGATTTCTGAGTTTTTCCATTTCTGGCACAGTCCAATTCAGCCTGGACATTATGATCTTGAAATCAAGGCTGCCAGGTTTGTTTTTATCATTTTATATCTTCCCTCATCATCAATAAACTGGTCATAGCACTGACCAAATAAATGTGGCATGCAGATATTTATAATGGGGTTTTTTTTTATTGTGGGTGTGTGAAAGTGATTTTAAGTTCATTTTGATTCATGATTGTTATGTTTATTTTATTCTAACATGTTTTAAAAAATTTTGTATGTACATTTGGAAGCCACCCAGAATTTCAGGTGGATGGCATATAAATGTTTAAACATGACACACAGGGCAACATCTTTATGAAAATAGATTACGTAACTTAAATTAAACTGAAGGTTAATAAATAGGTCAGAACTTTCCATATGCACACAAGAATACTACATGTAAATAGTTGTTTGAAATGTGTTGTTAAATGTTATGCTAAACTTATTATGTTTATCTAATACTGTGACACACCTTACTATCAAAGTTCTATGTAATGTTTGTTAGTTGTAATACTGTTCTTGAGTTCAATGTAAACCACTTTGATTTCATAAAAGCGGTATATAAGTGCACATAAATAAATTAAGTAAATTTATGCAAATGTGACCCAATACATATGCAAATATTTATGCAAATGAGACCCCACAATGAGTCTGTGCACATGGCCCTGCATCACCCTCAGGCTGCCCCTGCCTACTACCTGGATTATATGTCCCAGTGCCAGCCGGCTAGCATCAGTGCATTACAGGAGCTTTCAGGGATGGCATTATGGTTAGCAATATTCAGTCACGGTCCAGTTAACTTAAACTGACTAAGGTTAAGTAGAAGAAGACTGGCCTTACTTTAATCAGTTTAGCTATCCAGCCAGCAACAGAATATTGCCAAGTTCCCAAAAATGCTGCAAATCCATTCCCTGCCAATGCCCTCAGTTCTCTTGTTCAGTCCTGGATGCAGTTTGAGCAGCAACATCAAGAAAAAGGTCAGAACAGTTCCAAAATGCTTTTCCTCCTCTATTTTCAGTTTAATTCCAAAAAGAAAAATTTTAGATCTTCTGAGTGCACCCATTTTGTAACCTCTGCCAGGCTGTATATACCCTTCCAGAGGTGTGCAGCACTGCAAGACAGTCTGTGGGCACAGTCTTAAAGGATCCAGACTTCTCTTAAACCTAGTCTGACTCCTGGGATCCAGTAGAGTTCTTGAGGCAGCACCTGAAAATCGTTGGAGGCCTATTACACTTGAACAACACTCACTCCTCCTCTTTCAGAACCAGTAACGTTCAGTCTAAGCCCAGCAGTTTCATTCTGAACCAAAATAAAAATGTACTGGATTCACTAAACTACAGTACATAAGCATCAGAACAGGGTGGACCACATGGGCCCTAGCCCCAGCAAAATTTTGCCTGCCACCTACGATCACGGCAGACTCTTGTCTGCCTGTGGGAGATCAGATCCCTGTGAGCAGGGTGGAAGGCTGCCAGGATTGCGGCAGACTCCTGTCTCCCTGTGGAAAATTCCAGTGGGCAGACAGAAGGAGGCTTTACTGTGATCGCGGCAGCCTTCACCTCCTTCTCATGCAGGTAGACAAAAGGAGTCATTCCCTTCTCTTCTGCCCATGGGAGATGGGATCCCTGTGGGCAGAACAGGAGGAGAAGGCTGTGGAGGGCTAGGGATGAAGCTTGGGGCAGAGTCAAGGTGGAGCTTGGCTCCTCCAATCATAGAGGTGTTCTACGGCCCCTGTTAGAATATATTACACAGTCACAAGATACATAAGGGTCACAACCAGTGGTGGGATCTGGCTGATTTGGCCCAGTTCAAGCAAAGCAGTTCCTGCCACAAGCCGGGTTTGCTAAACCGGGCCAAAAACAACACCCCAATGCCAGCACTGCATTGGCGGCAATCCATCCACCCACCAGTGATTTGACAGCATCAGGGGACCGCTGCAAGTGGGGAAGCCCCCGATACCATCAAACTACTGACAGGTGGGGGGATTGGACCGCTGGGCCATCAGGGAGTTTCTGCCTTGCAGCAGCTGCCAGCAAACCGAGTGTGGTGCTGACAATGCAAACATGTGCACTGCTGCCACCCGCTCGTCTCCTTCAGTGGCAGGATCGATCTGAACTGGTTCCTGGTCAGATCAGATCCTGCCACTGGTCACAACTTTCCAAAGTAAATATAACAACAATACAAAACCTGTTTGGTGCACTTTGCTTCGGTATACCTGCCACAGGCCGAATCCTTGGCTCTCTCTGTAGTAAGAGCAACTTTGAAATTCCACTCTCCTTGTAGGAAGCACACATTAGGTCCTCTGAAACTTCAATGAGTTGCAGGCACTGTTTCCCATCAGTACCTGGGTAGTCTCCAAGCCAGAATCTTCCAAATTCAGTAACTCCCTGTAGCTTCTCTTTCCTCTACAGCACTATCCTGACTTTGCACTCCAGAATGCACTGAAAAGACTCTTTAAGGTGTTTCATCTTAATCAACCTCAGACACCTATTGTATGGCCAGGGGTTGCTCCAATCCTCCTCCTTCTCTCCAGGTGCTCGGTCCAAAAGCCAGTGGCCAGAGGCACATGCTGCAGTACAATGGCTGTGGAGCCAAAGAACAGGATTCAGATTTGGGCTTGGTCTTTATACCTTTTGCAAGTTCCTTCCAGAAAGCAGTCTCTGGTAGAGCCACTCGAGGTCAGGGTTGCCAACTGACCAATTTTGGGCCCGCCTGGCTAGTTTTATGAGCTGCAGGCCAGCAGTCAGCAGGACGGTAAAACCGGCAAATGAAGGGCCGATTTTCTACTGACCGCAGGCCTCGGCTCCTCATTTTGCGCTGCCTGCCCGGCCTACCCTTGCCCTGCTGCCATTTCTCCTGTTCCAGTGGCAACAGTGGTGGCAGCGGATCGCCAATAAAAAAAAAAAAGCACAGGTCTTTGCAACTCTGTGCTTGCAAGTCTGGTCTGGCCCCTCCCTCCTCTGACATATGAATATGTAGGAGGGAGCAGGACCAGACCATCCTTCCAAGCATGGAGTCACACTTCTTTTTTATATTGGAAGTTTTCCACTGCTGCCATTGCCGTAACTGCCACCAGGAACAGGAAACGTGGCGGTGGGCAAGGGTAGGTCAGGCAGGCTGCACAGGAGGGAAGCCAGTTGGACATAAGGTGGGGTGATATGGGGAGATGCTGAACATGGGGAGATATGAACAGAGGGTATGCTAGACATAGGAGTAGAGATACAAATGAGGAGATGCTGGACATGGGGGGTAGGTACAGAGGGGAGGGATGCTGGACTGGGATGAGAAACCCATGCAGAAGGATTTCACATTTAGGGTCTGTGGTTCTCCCGGGAAAGACTTCATCAGATTAATTTCCTGAAACTGAAAGCAATTATGAATTCTCTAAAGGCTTTATGAGGTTGGATTGCCAATCAAATTGTGATGATGCAAACAGACAACTATTTAGCCATATACATATCAATAAGCAGGAAGGAATGGGATTGTACCTCCTGTGTTGGAAGGTAGTCAGGATTTGGAACTGGGTTGTCTCTCATGGGATGACTCTTAGGGCCACTTACCTAGTGGGAAGGACAATGCCATGGCAGACAAACTGAGCCATGTTCTTCAACCTCACAAATGAACCCTGGATAGGGGAGTAGCTCTAGAAATCTTTCAGGAGTGGGACACTCCCTTGATAGATCTGTTCACCACTTCTCAGAACAGGCAGGTGCCTCAGTTCTGCTTCAGGGTAGGGATTCATGGCAAAGTAGCTCCATTGAGGGAAGAGTCTTCTATACACTTATCTTCCTACACCTCTGATGGAAAAGACTTGTAGGAAACTCAAGGAAGAAAAAGGCATCATGATTCTCATAGCATTTTCTTGGCCAAGATAGCTTTGGTTTCCCCTTCTTCAACTTTTGATCAGAAAACAAATGCAACGGGGCACTTCATCAACCTTGCTTACGTAGGATCAGGGATTGCTGTTGCATCCTGATATCTGTTCCTAGACCTCACAGCTTGGATGTTGAGAGGCTAACTTTGTTCTTTTTGAACCTGCCGGTTGGTGTAGCCAACATCCTATTGGTTTCTAGAAGAGATTCCACTAGGAGGTCCTATGGTTTCAAATGGAAAATGTTTGCCATTAGATGTGATGGAAAGACCTAAATCCTTTCTTGTGTCCCACACAAAGTCTATTTGAATAACTTCTATATTTGTTTGTTCAGAAGACTAACTCAGCAAGGATCTACTTCAATGTGATTGGCACCACCATCTCTCTACAGCCTTTAATTGTTTGCATCATGTGGGGCTTGCTTCTTTAGAAGCCACTGTCTCCCCTCCCACTGTGCCTTGGTATCTCAATGTGATTTTGTGTTAGCTGATGAAAGCCCTTGGATACACATGGACTGAAGTACCTGATCTGGAAGACCTTATTTTTGGTGGGCATAACTTCAGCATGCAGACTTAGTGAGCTACACGTTCTAATAACTAATCCACCCTACACTAAGTTTTAATATAACAGGGTGGTTCTGCGCACTCATTCTTTCTTGGATGGTATCGGATTTCCAGCTTAATCAGTCAATAGTCCTCCTAATATTTTTTTCCAAACTTCATGTTCA
This sequence comes from Ichthyophis bannanicus, assembly GCA_033557465.1. Taxonomy (NCBI): domain Eukaryota; kingdom Metazoa; phylum Chordata; class Amphibia; order Gymnophiona; family Ichthyophiidae; genus Ichthyophis; species Ichthyophis bannanicus. Next base: position 207,771,511 of record CM066034.1, read on the forward strand.
CAAAGGCATTGCACATATTGGACTACAAGAAACCCTTGGCCTTCTATCTGGAGTGAACTAAAGTCCACAGAAAGTCCATCAACCCAAGCAAGGTGGGAGCTGCCATTAACATACGCTAACTAATAAGCTAGTAGATTGCATCTCCTTTGCTTATGCCCAGCCTAGCTTGACTCTTCTCTAAGGCTGTGACATGGACTTCCATCAGATTTACACCTCACTACGATTTGTAAAGAGACTCCTAATGTGCCAGTAGATTAAGCCAATCCATTTTTCAGAATCTGTTTAGAGAATAGAATCCAACTTCATCCCCCCTAGGCCCAGTTCTTTTGTGTTCCAGGCTGCCTCTTAAAAGAAAAATAGAAAAGACCTTTTGCTAACAAAAACAAATGTTTTTGAATGTCTGCTCCTTGTGACATTATTTATTTATCCTCTTTTTCTTTCAAGGCATCCTGTAGCTAAGAATTTCCATACGCGAGGTATATAGAGAAAAGTTACTCACGTCGCAGGTGTTCTCCATGGACAGCAGGATAAGTCCTCGCAACCCTCTCTCCTCCCCTTGGAGTTGAGTTCTGATGTCAGCTAGTAAATAGACTGGAAGGAGCTGGGAGAGGGTTGGTCACGTCAACCATATGTGAGAACCTATCCTGATGTCCACAGAGAACATCTGCTACAGATGAATAACTTTGCTCTATCTGCACTTGTTCATGTTACTTGTAATGCTTCTGTGTAAAATGAATGTGTGCTGCCTAATGCTCCAAGCTAACAAAGTTTCATTTAAAAAAAAATGTACATGAAACAAAATAGAAAAAACAGCAACCATTATTTTGAGATTAGGGTTCAAATTCAATTTCCCCCACTGACCTTGGAGAAGTCACTTTAGCCTTCATTAATTCATACCAACAGAGTTGTAAAGTTGCCCAGTTCCAGGAGTGAGTTTTTAAGCCAGTCCTGGATTTCTGACCATCTCATTCTGATGCATTATGGGACCTGCAGCACCAACGCCATTGGGTAAATTCAGGGACTATAAATACCATACTTTATTGCACTGCAAATTTAAAAACAGAATTGACAAAAAATCTCCCTCCTAGGACTGAGTAACTTGGCAAATCTGGGGCAGGGACCTAGGCTTATAACATACAAATGTTCTCATTTATAGTCATTCCTGTTCTAATTATTTATAAAGTATAATATCTCTGTAAAAGGCAGATATTTTAGTTCATAGTGATTACAAAATGAATGCTTTTTATTTTTCATCCGAGTATCCTGGTAACAGTTTCCATTATAAATATAGACATAAAGCAGCATTTGTTTACATGTACACAGAACAGGGCGCTTTCAAGGTGAGCATTACCACCGCCATCTCCGTGGGTGTCTTTTAAAACAATTTGTCAAAATAGTTCAGGACCAACCCAGATATTTCACACCCTATCCTCTCACAAGTACTTTTCCATCACAATCAGAGTGCAATTTCATAAACATAAGAGGCTTGTTTAAAAGAAATCACAACTCCCAAACTCCCTATTAGATAAAGCCATGTTACACAACTGCACTTGCTTAATTTAGAAATGATAATGTCTTGGCATGGAAGCATACATGCCCCTTTGGTGCCATAAATGTAAACTGTACATGAATAATATGCTTCCTAAGTCCTCTAGCTGGCATGCAGTGCTCTACTCTAACCAGCGCATTGTTCCATTTGCAGCTGCAATTGGCACAGATGTTTCTTTCACTCTGTGCCCCTCCCCTCCAGCATAACTCTTCAGTCTGCAATACAATTCAGCTACTTTTCTCCATCAGCTGCTTACTCGAATTCCCATTTTATTTTAAAGTGAACATTTTAATAAGATTTGTTACAAGTAATCTAATGCACTGTTGGATATATTTTGGGCAGAGTGCTTTAGGAAGAGAAGTCTGTTTGTCAGGCTTTATTTGGAAGTGGCTGCTTTAGTAAGTTCTTTCCATCAGGGTTTCCCCTGTTCTCTGGGAAGAGGGGAATGGGTGGAGTTGAGGAATATGATAATTTCCTAGAGAGGAAGTGACCACATGGTGCTGGAATTCGTCTTAGTAGAGGATTGTGTCCTGTGCACAGCAGAGAGATTGAAAGCAGAGGAAAGTTTAGCAGTAAAGTGAGCTTAAAATGCCTCACTTTACTGTGGTGCCAGTGGAAGACAAACAGAAAGTGGATTATGACAATTTAGAAGGTCTTAGCTGGGTGGATTATAGAGAACCAGGGCAAAGCTCCAGGGACCCTTACGATACCGTCAGTTCAGATGGTAAGTCCAAGAAGGTCTTTTATTTTTAAGACATTCATGGGGTTTTCTAAATTTGGTAGAGAATAAATCTTTAATGTTTTCTGTCTGATAACTGTATTCATGCAGAAACTGGTGCTGTTACATTTTGAAACAGGCCTGCCAAGTTACCCAGTTCCAGGAGGGAACTTTTAGGCTTGTCCTGGATTTCTGATAATTGCTTTCTGGTGCATTATGGGACCTGCAGCACTGCTTTCAATGGATAGAATCAGGGACTGCAACTACCAGACTGCTTCGGGATGTAAGTTTAGAGTTTGAATGGATTAATTTAGCAGCTCTGCTGGAAGAGGCCTTCATAGATGGAAATACTGACAGATGTTCTCTCATTTCAAACACTGCTTGGGCAATATTTTCCTTGCACATTAATATGAATACAGGAGATAAAATCTACTTGACTTACTTTTGTGTCATGGTGAAAGTTTGTTTTAGTTTTCAGCCTACTTTTGTAAAGCTCAGATGAATTAGTTTAAATTAAGAAAGAAATCAATTCAAGTCACTGCTTTAAATTCAGGACATAGGCATGATGTAAGAATGACTAGAAGGGGTTAATGATAGTCTATTGCTTAGAAGATGGCCTTGCTCTGGAATATTTAAATGCAATTTTAGCCAGCATCTTGGTGCAACAAAGCAACAAAAGGTATGCTAATTTAGGGTCTGCTTTACCCTGTTCCGTCTGGAAGGGGGTGGGGAGCTTGGGGAGATACTGACCACTTATTTGTAAGAAGACTTCTGTAAATAACGTTTTCAAATCCTCTGAATGAAAAGTAGTGCAGATGAATGTTTTGTTGTTTTATGAACGTTTTACCACAGGTTTATTATCTGTGAGGCTGATTTATTATTCCATGGCTCAGTTACCCTCAGTGTTTCACACGCGGGATGCTGTTATCACTCTCTGATCTGATATATGACTGGATGAGAATGAAGGAGCTCTTTTATTTAATAAATCTATGGCCCATCTGTCCCAAATACTTGCTCTTGGTAGATTACAAACAATATTAAACATACTTCTTACCATTACGTAAATCAAATATGATTAACAAAACTGCCAAGACCGTGCAAAATTGCAATGAGCGGTTTAATGGCAACAGTTGTCTAAGGCTTCATGAAGTACAGAAATAAGTCAGCGACACACAAAGTCTCCGAAAAGGCTTTTGGAAAAACATACGAGAGAGGTCAAGTTTAGGCTGTGTTGGGGGGTGAGGGGGGGCGCGAACCTGTTGCAGAAGGAATGAAAGCCTTGCTTGTCTTATGTTGGGGATTAACAGTAACAGGCCTATTTATTATGCAGATTTTGAGAGAAATCGTTCCATATTTCCACATGCTGAAGCTAACTACAGAAGAATACCTACTGTGGACAGGGCCGGCCCCAGAATTGGTGCAAGGTGTTGGCGCCCTAGGCAGTCCTTGAGCTTTACACTTCCCTCCCCCGCCGCTGTCAAAATTGATCATTTAGCTTTAAATGCCCTGCTCATTGCCATCCCCCAGAGGTTACCACCCTATGTAACTGTCTAGTGTGCCTAATGGTTGGGCCGACCCTGGCTGTGGATTTTCCACAAAGTTCTTGACAGAGGGATCATACCGTTGGACTCTTCCCTGATGATCTGAGGCAGGACTTTCTAAGCCTGTCCTGGGGACCCTCGCTGCTTTCAGGATATCAACAATAAATAAGCATGAGAGACATAGATATTCTGAGTCTTCAGTGTGAGCAAATTTCTTTCCTGTCTGTTCAAGATGGATATAGCCAGAGGGTCCCCAAGAAAGCCTTGGGAAGCCATTATTTAACAATTCTTATTTGTTTTAGAAACTTGTATTCCATATGAAGGAGTCTGAATGTTTGAAATCCAAAAATTCCCAGATTTTCAAACTCATGGAATACAGACCAAAGATCATTCTGGTAGAGCATAAAGACAGCTTGATTTATGATATTTTGTATGCTTTTATTTATATATAAAAAGATTAGCTTTATCATTATCCATGATGATATCATCATGCATTCATTCTGAACAATACTGAATATGTGGCATAAATAGCATCTCTGTGATATAGAAAATGCATCATGAAGTAAAGTACAGACGATTTTTAGACATATTTATGTAGACTGAAATGCACAAACCCTTGGTATTCAGGGCCACCAATGGCCAGGTTTTCAGGATATCCCTAATGAATGGATGTGAGAGAGGTTTGTATACAGTGGAGGTAGTGGACATGCAAATCTCTTTCATGTATGCAGTGGCATAAGCTACAATGAGGGGCCCCCATTGTCACAGCAGTGGCATGACCCCCCCGTGTGGCCCTCTCTTTGTGTGGTACCCCTCCATGTGACGGCAGCACAGTAAACTTGCTTCATTGTGTTTACTGCAGTGCCTCTGTTCCTGTAGGTTCACCTTGCTTAAGTTAATGCTGTAATACTGCCTGGCCAATCCATTGCTTGTAGGACTAACTGCATAGAACCTACTACCCATTTCTGTATAGCTTAGTTTTCAAAACAACTCATGCTGCACAAGCCCTACATCAATTCAACTACCACCTCATAACCAATCTGCAAACTAACCATATGCAACACAAGACACGAGTAAAGATTCCACTACTACTAATGCAAAATTACAGCTATAGGACACAAATCAAGTCGAGCCCTGATCAGTAAACTACAAACCCTATACCAGGTCAGTAAATACAAGTTATAAAGTGAACTCCACTAATCACTACTTCATGGCCTACCTCACATTCCTACACATGTTTGCACTTTGCACACACAGCATCAGACTCAACGAAAAAATCCCATTGATAAACCTATATACCACCCAACCCATATCTACATCAGCATCACACATATCCAAAGAACGCCAACATCAAAGAATACAGCACACAAACCATACAATGCCACACATGACACACCCTCTCACCACACAAATAATGAACATACAAACCCAATCATCTCAACAAACATGAGGTATGCGCTACTAAACGCCAGATCTATCAGGAACAAACCAAATACTATCCTTGACCTAATTCACGACAAGAAGCTTGATATAATATGCATCACTGAGACCTGGCTAGACGACTCAGACCAAGTCATATTAAATCAAGTAACCCCAACAGGATACTCAGCATTTAACTGCATCAGAGCACAAAAGAGAGGGGGAGGAGTACTAATACTTACCAGAAAGGAATTCAGATTCAAAACAATTGCCACCACTAACACAAGCGAAGCCAACACACTAACTATAACCAACAAGTATCTAACCATCTCCCTCACATACAGACCACCTGGAACCACAGCTGAATACTTATCCACAGTAATTAAAAGGATATGCGCACATAACAGAAAGCACAAACCCCTCATTGCACTAGGAGACTACAACCTATCATCCGGACCCACCAGAGAATCTGCAACGTTCCTAAAAGCCATGTAGTCATTAAAATACTGCCAGACAATTAACGCCACAACGCACCAACATTTTTCAACTTCGGACATGGTATTCATGCCAACACAACTAGTGGAACAGAACAAAACCACAAAACCAACAATCACCCCAGTCCCTTGGTCAGACCACCATGTAATTGAATTCACCATGACCCTGAATAACCCACCCAACGCAAAGAAGAAGAAAGAATAACCAGACGGTTTAAAACATTTAACAGAGACTCATTCATCAACGACATCACCCCACAACTTCAACAGGATCACGACACCCTGGACCTAAACATAGAAGAATGGAACACAATAATATGCACCACAGCATCTGCCTCAGCCATTAAAGAACCACAAACCCGCAAAAGATCCAACACCCCATGGTACTCGCACAAAGTCAGAGTCGAAAAGCGCACACTAAGAAGAATTGAAAGAAAATGGAGACGGAACAAATCACACAACTTCCTAACACAATACAGAGACAAACAACGGGAATACAACAATCTAATAAATGAGCGTAAACAGCAACACCATACCAACCTAATCATGAAATCTACCAATAGACCAAGAGAGCTTTTCAGCATTGTACAAAAGCTCACCAAAGACGACACACAACAAAGCACCCACCATCTTGACCCACAAAAATATGCAGACTACATGAAGTCAAACACTAACCAAACATACTCTGCTTCACCACAAACAAATGACCACACGATAAAAAAGCAACACCAAGCATGGGAAAGCTTCAATATACCAACAAAACAGCAAGTAGATGACATCATATCTGGACTAAACACAACAACTTCACCATCAGACCCATGCCCAGTGTCATGGATCAAAGTCGCAAAAAGCTCTCTCATCACATTCAAAAAATTGTCAAAGATTCACTCCAACAAGGATACATGCCACAACCCCTAAAGCATACAATGATCTGACCAATACTTAAAAGTAGCAATCTGAGCCCATCTGAACCAAAGTCATACCGTCCTATCTCCAGCCTGCCATTCCTTGCTAAAGTCATGGAAAAAGCAGCCCAAAGGCAACTTCAAGACCACATAGATATCAATGCTCCACTGGACATACATCAGCATGGATTCAAGCCCCAACACGGAGTGGAAACACTACTCGCCTCCCTCTTTGACAATCTACTAAGAGGCATAGATAACATAAATACGGCTTCCTGCTAGTGTTCATGGTCATCTCTGCGGCCTTCGACACTGTGTCACACCCGAAGCTATTGCAACGCTTACAACAGATAGGACTTTGCAAGAATACCCTGAAATGGTTCACATCATACCTGGAAGGGCGAACGCAACAAGTCAAATGTGATCAAAAGAAATCCCTACAATTCCCCGTCATGCAGGGAATACCTCATGGCTCAGCCCTATCCTCAATGCTCTTCAACATCTACATACAGCCCATTTGCAACATCATCAAGCACCACAAATTACACTACCACATTTATGCTGACGACATCATGGTGTATGCTCCAATCAACTTACTAGCACTAAACACTACAACAATAACAAAATGCCTCGAAGACATGAATGAATGGCTCATAGCCAACAACTTAATGGTCAACTACGAAAAAACTGAGGCAATATTCGTCACTAGGAACCCCACCTTCATACCTTCACAAACTATCAGCATCCTGGACAAACACATAGTAGTCAAAGAAGAAGTTAAGTATCTGGGCATAACACTAGACAGAGCTCTGAACCTAAAATCCCACATCACCAAAACTGCAAACAAGGCATATCATCGATTGAAAATAGTCAGACAAATCAAACCAATGCTCCGTCAAGACCACTTCCGCACATTGTGCCAAGCACTCATTACACCATTGCTTGATTATGGAAACTCACTATATCAAGGCCTTCCTCATCAGACACTACAGATGGTACAAAACACCACAGCACGCATCATCACAGACACCCCAAGAACCGAGCACATCACTCCCATCCTACAACAACTACACTGGCTTCCAATGGTGGCAAGAGCTAAATACAAAACAATCATCATAATCTTCAAAGTCATTCACCATCTCTCAGCAGACGTACTCCAAAATGTTAAAACAAGAGACATCAGCAATAGGCCAAGAAGAACCAACAACAACAACATGATTGGCACACCTGCAGGCTACCACAAAACCAAACAAACAACCTCAAAAAGAGCACCATCACTACTTGCATCCTCAATATGGAACGCCCTACCATTGAGCCTGAGAGCTTTAGAAGACCTCACAGAATTCCGCAAAGACCTCAAAACATGGTTATTTATAGAAACCTATGAGCATTCAAGCAACATCTCTTTCCCAAACAGCAACACTACTACCTCCTCCAACTAAACACACACCCATCCCATCCACGCACACAAATTCAACACACCTCATTAGTAAATACCTTTATGTTAAATGTTACTTCAATTGTACAGTATAAATATTGTCTAAATGTCTAAGTACTGTTACGTAACTGTGCTGTCTAAATGATTACACGTACCCTAATGTTAAATGTAACCCTCCAATTATGATGTGATGTGACGTGACCACCTTGATTGAAGGAAAAGGTGGCATACAAATCTGTCTAAATAAATAAATGGGTCCAGCAGCTGTTCCTCGCTGGGCCAAAGTCTCCCAGTGTGGCTGTTATTGCGAGACTTCAGCCTGGCAAGGAACAGCCGCTGGAGCCGCAGTTAACATGATAAAGTAAGTTTTCCAATGATTTGTAGGGCCCTCCTGTATTGTGGGGACTGCTTGGGCAGAATTTACCCTATTGCATACATTTTCATTAGACGTATCTGGAAAACCTGACCTTTTGGTGGCCCTTGATGACTGGGAATGAAGACCAAGAGTATAAACATTACAAGTCCCATCCCTTGTTCAAAATTGTGAATTATGATACATGGCTCAGAGACTTGACATGTTTGTTAGAAGCAGACCAATTCATAAGATTTGTTATTCTTGTTGATTTATATGTAGTGTACTTTTGATTTCAGCAAGGCCTTTGAGATTTCTCATAAGCAACTTATAAATAAACTGAGTACCTCTGGTATGGGCCTTAAAGGATATCCCAGTGAGGAGAGGCTTAAAAGGTTAGGACTCTTCAACCTGGAAAAGAGACGGCTGAGGGGGGGATATGATAGAGGTCTATAAATTAATGAATGGAGTGGAAAGGTAAATGTAGATTGTTTATGCCATTGAAAAGTAGAAAGACTAGGCGACATGCAATGAAGCTACAGTGTAACCCATTTATTTTTTTCACTAAATGCATAAGCAGACTCTGGAATTCATTACCAGAGGATATGATAAAACTGTTAGTGTAGCTGGGTTTAAAAAAGGTTTGGACAAGTTCCTGGAGGAAAGGTCCATAAAACATTTATTTATTGATTTATTTTAACAGCGTTTGTTTTTTTTATAGTGTCTTTGTACAAAGGCGGTTCACATAGAACAATGATAACAAGCTCAGAAGTTTGTAATTACAAAGAACTTGTGGGGATACAAACTTGGATTCAACAAATTGGGGTTTTACAGATAGCAGTAGTGTGTAATAACATGTTATGTGATGTCGTTATTAAAGAGGACCTGGGAAATCCACTGCTTGCCCCAATACAAGCATTGTGGAACCTGTGTGTCTTTTTGGAAAACTGCTGTGTACTTGTGACCTGGATTGACCACTGTCGGAAACAGGATACTTGGCTTGATGGACCTTGGTCTGACCTAATATGGCATATCTTATGTTCTTATGATCTTACCAAAAAGCTATTGGAAAAGATTTGCTTTTTGTGGATGGCACCAAAATATGCAAAAATGTAGGCACTCTGTAATATGTGAAAAACATGTGCAAGGATGTAGTGAAGCTTGAGAAATTAGTCTAGAGTTTGGCAGTTAAGATTTGATGCTAAGAAAAGTAGGGCTGTGGATATGGGTTACAAAACTCAGTAGAGCAATACAGTGTAGGGGATGAACATCTATGCACAAAACAAGAGCATGATATGGGGATGATTGCTTACCTTAAGATCAGATACAAACAGGCAAATTAGCTGATGACAAAAGCCAAATGGATGCCTGGGTGCACAGAGGAATGTCCAATAGAAGACAAAGAAGATGATAGTACCTATGTATAAGCCTCTGGTGAGACCTCATTTGGAGTACTGTGTGCAAATCTGAAGATTGCACCTTCAAAATGATACAAACCATATGGTCTATGGTCTATGGCAGGGGTTCCCAACCAAGTCCTCGAGTACCCCAGGCTAGTCAGGTTTTTAGGGTATCCACAATCTTTATACATGAGATAGATCTGCATGCACTTCTTCCATTGTATGCAGATCTATCTCATGCCCTGGAAATTGGTCACAGATTACCTTAGAAGCACAGGACAGGGTACTGTGTAGCAGCCAGCTTTTAATAAGTCTTCTTTCCCTCCCTCCCATCCTCTCTCACTCCCTCCCTCCCTGACACCCACCCACCCCTGGGATAATCATAGCTTTATAGGTGCTTCAGCCTCTTAAAGGAAAGGAGGTGCCATATTCATTCTTAGGTGCAGCTGTTTATCCTCATCAGACATACATTAAGGATCTGAGATTAATTAAACTTCAGGTGAACAAAGTACATTAAACATATTAGGTATAGTTTTATTAGTGTAAATATCCCCAGCAACCCTTAGTAAGTAAAGAACTTAAATATCTAAACACAACCTTAAAACCAGGATTGAGACAGCAGTCCAGCAGTGAGATGGGGGCTTTCCAGTCTTTTGTACTGGGTGTCACATGTATGATTGTCTCCCAGTTGGTGAGGGGTCTTACGTGTGCACTAGGTGCAAGGAGCTCTTTGCTCTTAGGGAACGAGTCCAATCTCTGGAGGCTAGAGTAGCAGACTTGGAGGACATAAGGAAGACAGGGAGGTATATAGATGAGACCTACAGGGATATAGTCCTGAAGTCCCACCTCCAATCTGGCAGCATCCCTGTTGCCATGGAGGAGAGAGGTCACGTGACGGGAGAGCATCACCCTGGTGTGGTAGGAAGTGATCCTGTAGCTAGGAACGGTCCTCCAGGTGATGTAAAATCCTGTCACACTGAGGAGGTTTCTCCAGGACCATGTGTCCATGAGGGAAGGGTTAGGACAGCCGTTATAGTTGGTGATTCGATCATTAGGCATGTAGATAGCTGGGTTGCTGGTGGACTTGAGGATCACCTGGTAACATGCCTGCCTGGTGTGAAGGTAGTGGACCTCATGTGCCACCTAGACAAGGTCTTAGATAGTGTTGGGAAGGAGTTTGCTGTCTTGGTACATGTCGGCACCAATGACATAGAAAAATGTGGTAGGGAGGTTCTGGAGGCTAAATTTTGGCTTTTAGTTAGGAAGATGAAATCCAGAACTTCCAGGGTAGCGTTCTAAGGAATGCTTCCTGTTCCATGTGCAGGACCCAAAAGGCCGGCAGAGCTCCAGAGTCTCAATGCGTGGATGAGACGATGGTGCAAGGATGAGGGTTTTGGATTTGTTAGGAACTGGGGAACATTCTGGGGAAAGGAGGGGTTCTTCCAAAGGGATGGGCTTCACCTTAACTGAGAAGGAAGCAGGCTTCTGGCATTAACCTTTTAAATAGGAGATAGAGCAGCTTTTAAACTAGATAATAGGGGAGAGCCGACAGTTGCCCAAGAATGCATGGTTCGGAACAGTGTATCTTTGAAGGATACTACCAAAAGAATGAAGTTAGGGCATATCAGCAGAGAGGTTCCAATGAAGACAAAGATAGCCCAAATACCCTTGAGTATGGAGCAGACAGAGCTTAAAGATTCCAAATTACCCCTGCCTACTGATAACCAGATTAATATGAATAAAATACAGTCTCTAAAATGCTTGTATGCAAATGCTAGAAGTCTAAAAAATAAGATGGGAGAGTTAGAATATATAGCACTAAATGAGAGGTTAGATATGATTGGTATCTCAGAGACATGATGGAAGGAGGACAACCAGTGGGACACTGTGATACCTGGGTACAAACTATATCATAATGATAGAGCTGATCAAATTGGTGGAGGGGTTGTGCTCTGTTAGAGAGGGCATTGAGTCACAAAGGATTAAAGTTTTATAGGAAACAAAATTTGCTGTAGAATATCTGTGGATTGAAATTCCATGTAAAAAAGGGAAGGCGATAGCAGTGGCGGTGTACTATTGACCGCCTAGCAAGAATGAACAAATGGATGATGAAATGCTCAAAGAAATCAGGAAAATTAACGAAAGTTACAGCATAGTAATAATAATGGATGGTTTCAATTGCCCCGATTATCGAGTGGGTATGTGTCATGGTAGGACATGCTTGGGAGATAAAGTTTCTAGATTAAATAAATGACTGCTTCTTGGAGCAGCTGGTTCATGAACAGACCAGAGGGGAAGCCATTTTGGACCTAGTTCTTAGTACAACACAAGATCTGGTGCAAAAGATAAGAGTGTTGGGGCCACTTGGCAATAGTGATCATAGCATGAACACATTTGATTTAATAAATGGAGGAGGGAGGGTAAGGACATCCACAATACTACCTTTTAACTTTTAAAAGGGAGACTATCATAAAATGAGGAAAATAGTTAAAAAAAACTAAAAGGAGCTTGGGTGTTGTTTAAAAATACTATCTTGGAAGCCCAGACCAGCTGTATTCCACGATTTAAGAAAAGTGGAAGGAAGTCCAAAAAACTGCCAGCATGGTTTAAAGGTCAGTTCAGAGAGGCTGTTGTTGCCAAAAAAAGCATCTTTCAGGAAATGGAAGAAGGAGCCAAATGACAAAAACTGGAAACAACACAAGCACTGGCAAATTAGATGCAAAGCATTGATAAGGCAGGCAAAGAGAGAATTTGAGAAGATTGCTGTGGAAGCAAAAACATAGAATAAAAACTTTTTCAAATACATTAACAGCAAAAAAAATCCTGTGACGGAGTCAGTTGGACCATTAGATGATAGAGGGGCACTAAGAGGGGACAAGGTCATAGTAGAGAGACTGAATGAATTCTTTGCTTCAGTCTTTACTGAGGAAGATGTAGGGATGTTACCCATGACTGAAATGGTATTTAAAAGTGATGCTGTGGAAGAATTGAAAGAAATATCGATACACTTGGAAGATGTATTACAACTATTTGATAAACTGAAGAGTAGGAAATCACCTGGACCAGATGGTATACATCCAAGGGTGTTGAAAGAATGGAAATATGAGATTGCAGATCTACTATCATTAAAATCATCTGTAATACCTGAAGATTGGAGGATGGCCAATATAACGCCAATTTTTAAAAAAGGTTCCAGGGGTGATCCGGGAAACTACAGACTGGTGAGCCTGATGTCAGTACTGGGAAAAATTGTAGAAACCATCATAAAGAATAAAATTACTTAACATGTAGATAGACATTGCTTAATGGGAGACAGCTAACATGGCTTTAGTCAAGGAAAGTCTTGTCTTACTAATCTGTTATGTTTTTTTGAAGGTATGAATAAACAGGTAGACAAAGGTGAGTCAGTTGATATAGTGCATCTGGACTTTCAGAAAGCCTTTGACAAGACCTTTGGCAAAATTAAAAAGTCATTTGATAGGAGTCAGTGTACTATTGTGGATCAGAAAGTGGTCAAAAGATAGAATGCAGAGGGTAGGGCTAAATGGTCAATTTTCCCAATAGAGAAAGGTGAATAGTGGAGTACCTCAGGGATCTGTGCTGGGTCTGCTGCTTTTTAACATATTCATAAATGACCTGGAAAAGGGAATAATGAGTGAGGTTATCATATTTGCAGATGACACAAAACTATTTAAAGTTGTTAAAATCCATAAAGATTGTGGAAAATTGCAAGAGGATCTTGATAGATTGGAAGACTGGGTATTCAAATGGAAGATGAAATTTAATGTGGACAAGTGCAAAGTTATGCACCTAGGAAAGAAAAACCCAAACTATGGTTACACGATGCAAGATTCCACATTGGGAACCACCACCCAGGAAAAAGATTTGTGTCATCGTGGATAACATGTTAAAACCCTCCACCCAGTGTGCAGCAGTGGCCAAGAGAACAAACAGAATGCTAGGCATCATAAGGAAAGGAATGGAAAACAAAGGATATTATAATGCCTCTGTGTCATTCCATGGTGCGACCGCACCTTGAATATTGTGTGCAGTTCTAGTCGCCATATCTTAAAAAGGATATATGGTTATTTAGAAAAGGTAAAGGCGATGGAAGGATATCCCTATGAAGAGAGGCTAAAAAGGTTAGGGCTGTTCAACTGGAAAAGAGACGTCTGAAGGGAGATATGATAGAGGTCTATGAATTAATGAATGGAGTGGAACTGGTAAACATAGATCGATTGTTTACACCATCAAAATATAGAAAGACGGGGAGTGAGGGGAGTCAGCTGGAGCCGGTGCCTGCGAGTGTCGGGAGGAGGAGCGGTGTAGCCCCGCCCCCCAGGACCTTTAAAACCTTTCGGTCCACCGTGGGAGCCCGGGAGTGAGAGGAGTCAGCTGGAGCCGGTGCCTGTGAGTGTCGGGAGGAGGAGCAGTGTAGCCCCGCCCCCCAGGACCTTTAAAACCTTTCGGTCCACCACGGACGCGCACCCGTGGTCGCGTGCCCGAAGGGGCATGACACGCCCCTTTGGAGCCCCTTCGGAGCAACGAGGAGCAACAGAGGATTTTGCCAGCCTCATGGGGAAGCGACGGAAGAAGGTGTTTCCTATAGTGAACACTCAGAAGGCTCCTAAGATTGTGGGCCCCAATGGATTTGCATCTCCAGAAAGCTCAGGAAGAGCAAGAGTTACCGGACTTGACCCATGGGTCTGTAAGTACTGCCTCTGACCTTTCTCTTAATGCGCAGGATGTTTCCCTACCCAGTCAGGAAGTTATGATTGAGAGGGTGACTTCTCCCAGAGTTGATAATCTGGGGGCGCAGCCCTTGCTGGCTAATGTGGATGTCTCTTCTTTATCAGTAGAGGAGGATAAACGCAAACTGTCTGCTCTTCCGTCTGTATTGGATTCCCCCTCTACTGTTCCGTCTGTGGTTTCTCCTGTAGATGTTTCCTTGAGGGACGTGTGGGAAGTGGTGACGCGCATAGAAATGTCCCTGCGTGCCTCCCTTTCCCAGGTCTCTCAATTTTCTAAGGATGTGGTACAGAAGTTGGGAGTTCATGAGGAGGCTATTGCAAAAAATAATACTGTTTTGAATAAATTAGAGGGGCAGGTTTCTGTTATGCAGGCTGTTGCCTCCTCTTCAATTAGGGATAATGTTAATATACATCACCAGATAGAGTCTCTTGAAAATGCTGTACGTGTTAAAAATTTGAGATTTTTAAATTTTCCACAAACTCATTATCTTTCTCCTTTTATTTTGTTATATAAATATTTCAAGGAGGTTCTGTTGATTGATGATGTTAACTCCATAAAATTTTCTTCGGTTTATTATGTTCCTTTGTTGTCCTCTACAGAGGCCTCTTCCCCCTATTTCCAATGCCGCAGAGAATGTTTTAGCATCTCATTCACTGGATGTTTCTGCGTTTTTAGAGTCTTCAACTGACGAGATTACCAGACGTGCTACTCTAATTGTTTCTTTTATTTCTTTATTGGATAAAAATTTAATATTGCGGTTGTATTTTCCTAAAAAGAATCAATTGTTTTGTGGTAACACGGTACAGGTTTTCCCTGATGTATGTAGACTTACTCAAAGGCGGCGGAAAGCTTTTCTAGCATTAAGATCTCGCGGCTTGGCAATTGGGGCCTCTTTTTTTCCCTGAAATATCCATGTAAATGTATTTTGATTTATGAGCAGACAAAATATGTGTTTATGGAATCCGATCAATTGAATGTGTTTTTGAATAGCAAAGAAGTTGGATAAAATCTTGTTAATTCCTTTCTAAGTTATAGGGTTATTTTTTTTTTTTTTGATTGCAGGCCCAGCTTATATTATGGTAGATTTGTGTTACTTCTTTGTTTTTGGTCTTTACGCTTCCCTTGATGTGGACTTGATTGTAATTCCTGTTTCTTTTTTGAAATAAAGATTGTTAAATGGAAAAAAAATATAGAAAGACTAAGAGGCTTGCAATGAAGCTACAGCTAACCTATTTAAGACTAATAAGAGAAAATATTTTTTCACTCAATGTGTAGTCAAACTCTGGAATTTGCTACCATATCATGCAGTAAAAGCTGTTAGCATAGCTAGGTTTAAAAAAGGTTTGGACAAGTTCCTGGAGGAAAGGTCCATAAACCATTATTGAAGGGGACCCAGAATATCCACTGCTTGAGCCACTACAAGCAATTTTGGGGGAAATTGTTAGGTACTTGTGACCTAGAGTGGCCACTGTTGGAAACAGGATACTGGGCTTGATGGACCTTGGTCTGATCCAGTATGGCATATCTTATGTTCTTAAGGTCATAGAGGCTAATGGGAGCATTGCTGACTGCTTACTCTCTCTATCAGCATGCTTTATATTCAAAGGAAAGAGGCACGGATAGCACTGTACCTGTTAGAAATCCTTTAGCCTATCCTGCTGCCATAATGGGGGAAAACTGGTGAAGTGGGAAGGAGAAAGGATAAGGTAATGGAGAGATGAGGGTGATAAAAGATGGAGCAGAAAAATTATGGAGTAGTGGAAGGTACCGATAAGGAAGAAAATTTAGAATAGGTAGTGCATGGTGGAAGACAGAAATGAGAGAGCTGGAATTAGAAAATAGTAAGAGAGAGTGGCAGGAAGATATAAAAGGTAGGGAAAGATTAAAATGGAGAGGTGGGGAACAGTTGTGAGGGGAGGAGGAGAGGTGTATGTGTGAGGGACATCAAGTGGGCAGTGTGAGAATGGATGGGAGCAAGTTGTAGACATTTGCAAGTCTGGGAAGGGATTGAAATGTGGATATGAAAGTATGCAAAGAATAAAGTTTTATATATGTGAAAGAGGAGGAAGGGAGGAGAACGGAATAGCATATACACCATGCAATTGTTCAAACAAAAAGTAAAAAAGAAAGCTAATTACAGACTGACAAAAAATGGCACCTGGGAAAAAGAGGGAGCAGGAAGTAAATATTTAAAAGAAACACTAAGAGAACAGAATGTAAGAAAAGAGAAAATAGAAATCAGCGGGGAGAGTGTAGCAAATTGGAAAATAAATGAGGAAATATGAAAAAAAATGATGTATAAATGAATAAAGAAAACACAGGAAAGAAACTGAAGTGGGATAAAAAGAAACAAAGAAAATGAGGAAAATTAAAAAAAAAAAAAAGGGCCTTTAGTATTTTATTGAAAAATATTATGTTAAGTTAGCAGGATAAATTGGCAGACTAGAAGTGCCAGGTTATGGTGGCCTTAGGGTTGTTCAGAACCTTGGCAAGAGAGTTGTTTGTTACCCATCAGAAATCTAGGGACCTGTTTACTAAGCGGCCTGTCTACTAAAGGTTTTTTTTCCCCATTTTGTGCCTAGTCTATCTCACTCCCTCCCTCCCATTTCCACCATATTCCTCCTCTCTCAGTTGCTCAAACTCTCCCTACAGCTAGCCCTCATAGTAGGCAGGCCCCTAAATGTTAATGTATGCTAATGCCCATTATCATGTGCTATCTGCCACCTAGTGTTGCCAACCTTTTCACCGAGAAAAACCCGACACCTGTGGCTCGCCATGCTCCACCCATTCTCCTCCCCCAGTCCCGCCCCTGCCCTGCCCTAGCCCCACCCACAAAAATTACCGAGGATTCACTCACACCCCCCCTCAGTGCTGGTTCACTCACCCCCCCTCCCCTCAGTGCTGGTTCACTCACTCGCCCCCCCCTCCCTGCTGGTTCACTCACTCACCCCCTCCCCTGCTGGTTCACTCACACCACCCCTCCCCTCCCCTCCCCTCCCCTCCCTGCTGGTTCACTTACCCACCCCCGTGTCACTCACTCACCCCCCCCCCTTGCTGGTTCACTCACACCATCACCCCCCCTCCCCTGCTGGTTCACTCACACCATCACCCCCCCTCCCCTGCTGGTTCACTCACACCATCACCCCCCCTCCCCTGCTGGTTCACTCACACCAACCCCGCTCCCCTGCTCGTTCACACCAACCCCCCTCCCATGCTGATTCACTCACCCCCCCCCCCCTCCACTGCTGGTTCACTCACACCACCCCCCCCTTCCACTGCTGGTTCACTCACCCACCCCCCCTGTCACTCACTCGCCCCCTCCTGCTGGGTCACTCACACCAACCCCCCCCCCTCCCTCCCTCCCTCTGGTTTAATCATACCATCACCCCCCCCCCCCCTGCCGGTTCACTCACACCCCTGCCCTGCCCTGCCCGGCCCAAGCCGCTGCTTCTGCTTTGTACAGAGCCGCGGCTGCAATACACTTCCTTTGAAAAGTAACGAAACTGTGTGAGGAGCCCTCCGGTCATCGCAGAGCCCGAGGAAGTGATGTCATGGGGCGGGCTCCTCACGGGCTGTCTTTCTTTTTCAAATTAACTTTAGCTGCAATAAAGTTAATTTGAAAGGAAAGACAGCCTGTGAGGAACCTGCCCCCATGACATCACTTCCTCGGGCTCTGCCATGACCGGAGGGCTCCTCACACAGTTTCTTTACTTTTCAAAGTAAGTGTAGTGCAGCCGCTGCTCTGTACAAAGCAGAAGCAGCGGCTGCACTATTATGGGGAATCGCGTTCGCATTCGCGCCGCGGACTTCGGGAGGAAAGCCGGTTTTTTGTTCTGGCCGCTCCCGATCTTGCGGCCAGAGCAAAAAAACGGCTTTTCAACGGCCGGTTTGACATCTGTGCCGGCAGCCGGCCTGGCCATGGAAAAACCGGCCGGTTGGCAACCCTACTGCCACCATGCTCATAGAAATCACATGGGCATGGTGACAGCATATGCTTGTGTCCATTAGCACATACTAATGGTTGGTAAATAGGCCCCTTAATTTTGATGACTTCTAAGTCGAACGTTTTCAACTTCAATTTTGCTTTGCTCTATGTGCAACCAAAGTTGTGCCATTAATCTTTCTAATATTCTTTGGAAGAATTAGCTAAGTAGTTAAGTGTTAAATTGCAAATGTGTGAGTGACTGAGGGCACCTCTTTGCAAACATCTCACTCCAGTCAACCAAACTCTCCCTACAGCTAGCCCTCATAATCAAAGAAGCCAGTCAGGAGCCCCACCCCCATGTAGCCAACTATATTATCCAGGTAGTTCTCATCAACTAAGAAGCCAGTTGGTCACTCCTCAACTCCCTCCCCTTGTAACCATATCCCCTCTCCCCCTAGCTTCTAGTTAAATTCTTCACAGGCAGGCAGGTACCCCTCCCCCTCTGGCCAGGCCTGCTTATCTGCCACAGCAGAAGAGCTTCCTGTTTGTGTACTGTGCAACTCTCTGTGATTCAGAGCTACATGGTGCAGGAACTCCAGTGCTGATCTTGAGACCAACACAAGAATTCTTGCCATGGTAAGCGTCTGCTCTGCAGAAGTAGTTAATTCAAAAATACCCCTAAAGATTCTGAGTGATCAATCACCAAAAGCAAAAAACAACCCAGAATTGCACGTTGTCTTCAAAAATATGAACCAAAAATATTGAATAAAATAATTATAATAATAATGATAATAAAGAGGAAAAAAGACCTCAGTAAAATCAAAAGCTCACAGCCACTAGCTGAACTTGCGCCTACTGTGGGTGCTCAGTAGTTAATTACATCAATGGTCAAAAACCCCAAACCCACCCTGTGGTTGAGAAAGAAATGTATTTTTATCTTATTAACAGCTCTTATGTACTGTAATCTCCTTACTTTTTTTTTAAATGTCTTGTTTGTTCCCACCTTTGTATTAAAGAGGTTAAAATTTAAAAAACTTCTTAATCCTTTTATACCCTTCTTTATATGCTGATGAATCTTTTTTTTCTCTGAAAGTCATGTCTACATAAGAGCAAACCAGTATCAAACTAAGCTGCTTATTGTTCATCCCATTGATTCATGTATCTCTTCCTTTTCTTCCCAAAAGCTACTCTTGATCTGTCATCTCAGTCACTCTCTTGTCCCTTGCAGAAATACAGGACAAGGAAATCACAGATTACCGAGACTAATTTCTAGTCCCCATGGCAAACTGGCACCTGAGATTTGTCAAGCCTTGTCTTAATGTTCAAATCCCACTTCTTCCAATGATACCTCGCCATTGATACCTCTTGAGATCTTAATAGTCATTGTATCTCCTGTCTCCTTAGTACCTAATTTGATTATAATCTCTGGGGCAGTGACATGGTGTACAGGAAAAAAGATTGGCAAAATGTTCTAGAAATATATCTGTTATTTAAGTGCTCTATTTTCATCATGTTTATTCCCATAGACTTTTTCTCTTTAATATTTTGTGTGCGCCTGATGGTCTTAACCTTCCTCTTTTGCTTTACCTTACTTTCATATATTTTACATAAGTTTATTTTTTCATTTGGGGCTGAAATTTTGTGTATTGTTTAAATTTTCTTACTTCCTCCCTCCAGGACCCATACCAATCCTTCATGTCTTATGTGTAGGACAATTCCATTTCTAGCCTTCACAGTAGGTGCATGTAAACATCCCCCTCTTGGGATGGCTGCTTTTGATTATTTATTTTATTTAACAGGTTTTTATTATACTGCTTTATCATTTCAATCAAAGCGGTTTACATTCTAACTTAAACTGGTACATTAAACAGGGACATTGATAACTTGGATTTTTCTGAGCAATGGAGGGTTAAGTGACTTGCCCAAGGCCACAAGGAGTACTAGTGGGAATTAAACCCTGGTCTCTTGGTTCCCAAGACAGTGCTCTAACCATTAGGCTACTCCTCCATTATGTCTGCCAGGGCCGGCCCGTCCATTGAGCAAGAATGTTTTTTGCACAGGGCCCCGCGTTTCAGGGGGCCCCGCGCAAAGAACATTCTGCTTTTTTTTTATTACCTTTAAAAACAAAAACCTGGCTGTAGCTGCTGCCGCTGCCGCGTCCGTCGCAGCAGCGGCAGAATGGCGTGTCCCGCGGGGCCCCTTCTCCTCTTCGAGCCCTCTGCAAGGGCTTTCAGATTCGCGAAGGGAGAGTTGTGCTCCCTCGCGTCTCTGTAAAGCCCGCAGGGGCTAATGGGAAATTTCCCATCAGCCCCTTTAGACGCGAGGGGCTGATGGGAAATTTCCCATTAGCCCCTGCGGGCTTTACAGAGACGCGAGGGAGCACTCTCCCTTCGCGAATCTGAAAGCCCTTGCAGAGGGCTCGACGTGGAGAGGGGCCCCGCGGGACACGCCATTCTGCCGCTGCTGCGACGGACGCGGCAGCGGCAGCAGCTACAGCCAGGTTTTTGTTTTTAAATTTGCGGGAAGGGAAGGGAAGGGAAGGGGGGGGGGCTGATGGAGGCTGTCTGGAAATGGGGTGATGGGGGGTTAGGACTGGAAATGTGCAAGGGGGGGGTTAGTACTGGAAATGGGCTGGGGCTGATGGAGGCAGACTTGAAATGGGCTGGGGGGGGTTAGGACTGGAAATGTGCAAGGGGGGGGGTTAGGACTGGAAATGGGCTGGGGCTGATGGAGGCTGACTTGAAATGGGCTGGGGGGGGGGTTAGGACTGGAAATGGGCAGGAGGGGGGGTTAGGACTGGAAATGGGCTGGGGCGGATGGAGGCTGACTGGAAATGGGCAGGGGGGGGGGTTAAGACTGCTAATGGGCTGGGGCTGATGGAGGCTGACTGGAAATGGGCTGGGGGGGGTTAGGACTGGAAATGTGCAAGGGGGGGGGTTAGGACTGGAAATGTGCAAGGGGGGGGGTTAGGACTGGAAATGTGCAGGGGGGGTTAGGACTGGAAATGTGCAAGGGGGGGGGTTAGGACTGGAAATGTGCAGGGGGGTTAGGAGTGGAAATGTGCAAGGGGGGGGGGTTAGGACTGGAAATGGGCTGGGGCTGATGGAGGCTGACTTGAAATGGGCTGGGGGGGTTAGGACTGGAAATGGGCTGGAGGGGGGGTTAGGACTGGAAATGGGCTGGGGCTGATGGAGGCTGACTGGAAATGGGCTGGGGGGGGTTATGACTGCTAATGGGCTGGGGCTGATGGAGGCTGACTGGAAATGGGCTGGGGGGGTTAGGACTGGAAATGGGCGGGGGGCGGTTCAGACTGCTAATGCGCTGGGGCTGATGGAGGCTGACTGGAAATGGGCTGGGGGGGGGGGGGTTAAGACAGCTAAT
The DNA here is from genome assembly GCA_033557465.1 of Ichthyophis bannanicus. NCBI lineage: Eukaryota > Metazoa > Chordata > Amphibia > Gymnophiona > Ichthyophiidae > Ichthyophis > Ichthyophis bannanicus. Next base: position 207,793,385 of record CM066034.1, read on the forward strand.
GGGCTGGGGCTGATGGAGGCTGACTGTAAATGGGCTGGGGGGGGTTAAGACTGGTAATGGGCTGGGGCTGATTGTGGATGAATTGAAATGTGCTTGGGGGGGTTAGGACTGGTAATGGGCTGGGGGGGTTAAGACTGGTAATGGGCTGGGGGCTGATGGAGGCTGTCTGGAAATGGGTGATGGGGGGTTAGGACTGGAAATGGGCTGGGGGGGTTAAGACTGGTAATGGGCTGGGGGTTGATGGAGGCTGACTGGAAATGGGGTGATGGGGGGTTAGGACTGGAAATGGGCTGGGGGGGGTTAAGACTGGTAATGGGCTGTGGGCTGATGGGGGCTGTCTGGAAATAGGGTGATGGGGGTTAGGATTGCTAATGGGCTATGGGGGGGGGTTAGGACTGCTAATGGGCTATGGGGGCGCTAGGACAGGAAAAGGGCTGATGGGGAGGGGTTAGGACTTGAGGTGGGCTGATGTGGTTAGGACTAGTAATGGGCTGTGGGCTGATGGGGGGGGGTTAGGACTGGCAATGGGCTATGGGGGGCTGACTGGAAATGGGCTGATGGGGTTAAGACTGGAAGTGGGCTGATGGGGGGTTAGGACTGGTAATGGGTTATAGGGGGGGGCTTAAACTGAAAATGGGTTGATGGGGGGCTAGGACTGGTAATGGGTTGAGGGATTGCTATGACTGGAAATGGACTGAGTGGACGGGGAGGCTTGAACTGCAAATAGCTGATGGGGAGGGAGCTTGGAATGGAAATGGGCTGTGAGGGAAGGGAGCTAGAACTGAAAATGGGCTGATGGAGCAGCTAGGATAGGACTGGAAATGGGCTGTTGGGGGGAGCTAAGATTGGAAATGGGCTGTGGTGGGGGCTTGAATTGAAATGGACTCATGGAGGGGCTAGAACTGGAAGTAGGCTCATGGGGGGGCTTGGACTGGAATTGGGCTGAGTGGAGGGGAGCTAGGATTTGACATGGGCTGATGGTGGGGCTAGGAAATGACTAGAAATGGGTTGATGGGGGGCTAGGACTGGAAATGGGCTGATGCAGGGACTAGAAGGGAATGGATGCTGGGTGAGACTGGAACTAGAAGGGAGCTGATGTTGGGGGAGGATTAGAATGGGATGGGGCTGGGAGAGTAAAATGGAGAGGGGAAAAATATTTTGTGTGGGAGGGATGAAAAATCTACAATTGGCCGGGTATTGGTAGAGTAAGTGGGGATTGAGGATGGAGGGGTAAAATTTGTGTGGATGAAATAAGAATGAGGAAAGAGCAAAAGGATAAAGATTAGTATGTTAAAGCAGATGTAGAGAGAGAGGATGGAAAGAAAACTAGAAGAGAGAAGAAAGGACAAATGGACAGCAGACGATGGAGAGTTAGCAGAAAACATGAAGAAACCAGAAGAAAGTGGCTGGAGCAATTGCAACTGAAAAAAATGCACAAAAGGTAGAAATATATCTCTTTATTTTGAATTTATTAACTGGAATATGAAAGCTCTGGGAAATGTGCATCATTAACGTCTGCGCTTTGTTTGGTACAAGAGGAAATTGATTTATAGTTTTATTTCTACAGTGTTGTTGTACATTCCAAGTTTGGCTTTTGGGGTTCCCAGTTTAATTATTGCCTTCCTGTTTCTAAATTGTGGTTCCTTGTTTGGTGATGGTCTATGTTCTGCATGTGTAACTGAGCTGAGGTATTCTGTTTATGTAATTCCTATTTGACATTGCCACTTGTTCTCTTTCCCCAGTATTCTCTGAAATGTACTGGTTTAATATTTGCAGTGTTTCCTTTTGATAGGTAGGGTCTGGTGCTTTGTGAGTCCTGGTAATGCTGTCAGGATACGGTGGGTTTGCTATGGGTTCTAAATGGGCAGCGTTTGTAGTAGTTCCTAATGTGCCTGGCGGTTGGCACTGGATTATAGTAATGTAGAAATCTTTTAGTCTTTCTTTATCCATACACTCATTAAGAGACATGTTTACTAAAAGTTAGTGTATGGTAACATTATGCAAATATTTATGCAAATAAGGCCACTTATGCAAATGAGGCCCCGCACCGAGTCTCCGCACATGGCCCCGCACCCCCCTTGGGCCGCCCCTGATGTCTGCCCTCTATATAACCTCGGTGCACAGGATGAATGGTGGGGGTTTTTTCTCAGTGTAGTTGTTGGCTTCAGGGTGTTGTGCTGTGTGCAGTGGCTCATTATTGGACTCATCTTTTACTTTATTCGTCTGTGTAGATTCATGCCTTTTTAATGCATAAGTTTTGTCAGCATGTGAAGATTTGAGAGCCTGTGAGAGGTTTTACCCATTTCTCTGTCAGAGTAAAGAGAGAGAGAGAGGAGCTGACCTGTTTTAAGCCTAAAAGAAGACTGACTTGCTGAAGAAAGGTACAGGGGGGTTTTATGTGTGATTAAGAGTTCCAGAATGAACCTGCTCTTGACTAATCTCTGAAGCCGAGCAAGGTTGGACCAGGCTAGTACTTGGATGGATGACCACATCGGAATACCATGAGCTGTAAACTCACCTGCTCGGGCCTGGTAATCTACTTTCAGTCACACCTTGCCAAAAAAATCCAGGGTCTGGGTCACCAGGGGTCAGCATTTACATTACCAGAAGAATTAGAGGAAAAAGAATCCCATTTAAGAGGGATAAAGGCTATTTTTTTTCTACTGATTGCAGGGGGGAGCCCTAATCCAGGATCCTTATTAGAAGTAAAAAAGGTTTGTCAGACAAATCTGATTTCTTTGACTGGGCAACCAGGGAGTTGGACCGAGGAGAGCCCTAGATGTGGTGTATTTAGATTTCAGTAAAGCCTTTGACACTGTTCCTCACAGGCGACTTATAAACAAACTGAGCACCCTAGGGATGGACCCTAAAGTTACTGCTTGGGTTAGAAATTGGTTGGGTGGGAGGCGACAAAGAGTACATGTAAATGGAGCTCACTCTGAGGAGAAGGATGTTACCAGTGGTATGCCCCAGGGATCTGTCCTTGATCCGATTCTTTTTAACATCTTTGTTAGTGATATAGCGGAAAGGCTGTCGGGAAAGGTTTACCTCTTTGCGGATGATACCAAAATCTGCAATAGACACCCAGGAAGGTGTAGATAACATGAGGAGGGATCTAGCTAAGCTTGAAGAATGGTCTAGAATTTGGCAGCTGGGATTTAATGTTAAAAAAGTAAGGTCATGCATTTGGGCTGCAGCAATCCAAGGGAGCAATAGGGGGTGAAGTACTTTTGCCAACTAAAGAAGAGCAGGACCTAGGCGTGGTTGTGTCTGATGATCTTAAAGTAGCTAAACAGGTAGAAATGTGACGGCAAAAGCTGGAAGGATGCTTGGGTGCATACGGAGAGGAATGGCTAGCAGAAAAAAGGAGGTGATAGTGCCGCTGTATAAGTTTTTGATGCGACCTCATTTGGAGTATTGTGTGCAATTCTGGAGACCGCACCTTCAAAAGGATATAAACAGGATGGAGTCAGTACAGAGGGTGGCTACTAAAATGGTTAGTGGTCTTCATTATAAAGCATATGAGGACAGACTTAAGGATCTTAATATGTACACCTTAGAGGAAAGGCGGGATAGAGGTGATATGATTGAGATGTTTAAATACCTCCGTGGCATAAATGTTCAGGGGGAGAGCCTCTTTCAATTGAAAGCAAGTTCTGCTACGAGGGGACATGGGATGAGGGTGAAGGGAGATAGATTCAGGAGTGATATGTGGAAATATTTCTTTACGGAAAGAGAAGTGGATCCGTGGAATAGTCTCCCAGTGGAGGTGGTAGAGATGAGGACAGTAACTGAATTCAAAAAAGCATGGGGCCAACACAGAGGATCTCTAAAGGTAAAAAGGGGACTGTTGTAGTTGTTGATATGGAAGAACAGACTAGATGGGCCATGTGGTCTTTTTCTGTTGTCATTTCTATGTTTCTAAATATTTAAATTGGAATCAGAAATAACTCTGGAAAGAACACAACCAGTGTTAAAGACCATGTAATTGTTGAAGAAGAATTTATTTGTTGTTGTGGAATTGGAGAAATTTTGGTTACAGTAAAGGAACTGGAGCACCCAAGCCTGAGTCCAAACTTCTAATCACACTCCAAGGGCCTTGAAGGATTTTCCTCTCTCTCCCCCCCCCCCCCCACCTCCCTGAAGATAAGCATGTGTGCTGGCTGAGTGAAAGGGGAGAAAGAGATAGCCTTCTGATTGTTCAATGTAAACTGCTTTGCATAGAAGATAAGGCAGTATTAAAAAAACTGTTAAATAAATAAATAGCCTAGGATAAAAAATTGCTCTGTGACCTGCCCTTCAGGACTACCCTACCACCCCAGGGCAAAGGAAGGATACACTTTCTATGAGAAATTTATAGTCCATTCTGGATTGTAAACTTCCAGACTGTGAGATGTGCCCAGTGTTCTAAATGAATAAATTAAGAAATCATATTTGACTACAACTATATAGTCCACTGCACCCTTCTCAGTCCTCGGTCACTTATAGCATGGGCTCCACCACTCCCCCAGGCTTCCTTCTATTTGTCTAATGCCAGTGTCGCTAGAATCTAACACCATCATGCTGCTTGGATCACATCACACTCGTTTGTGTGCACTGAATATTGGTTTCCACTTTTCAAATATTTTCTTCATGGGATGGTGAGAAAGTCAACGTGCAATAGGTTTCATTATTATCTGTATTAAATTTCTTCAATCTAATATTTTGCCCATATTTGACCTCTGTACTGGCAACAAACTATAGCCTTTCTTTAAAACTCTGATTTCATATCTGTCTTCTCTGTGATTTTAGAATAGGAGAGGAATGATGCCTCTTTTCTTTTATAGAATTTAAAAACAAAAATGTAGCCTTGAGGGAGGAGTTGTTTATGCCTGCCTGCCTTTGCTTGCATTGACTGTTCTTACTCTGTAATAACCAATGCAGGTTATAATTTTCTGTGTCAATTATTTTCTTTCATATAGCTGTAGCTATGCGAGTTTTCATTCCATCTATTACTGTGGTAGCTGGCAGATAATGACTCATTTAAAGATTTCTATATTAAATTTGATCCAGCTGAATTGGTGTGTCTCTTTTTTTTTAAAATTGGACCAGTACATCTTGCATCAGTTTTAATCCCTTGTAAAATGCTTATACATACATGTATATATGTAATCTGTGTGTGTGTGTATGTTTTATTAGTAGATAACAGCACCAAAAAACAATATACCAGCACCTAGTCTAGTCACAAGAACCAACAAATCCACATCCATGAGAGCCTTCTCTCTTGCTGCCCCTGCTATTTGGAATGTCCTCCCAGATGAACTAAAATCAACAGATATAAAAGAATTCAGGAAGCTACTCAAAACCACCCTATTCATTGAACAGTTCAATTGATCGCTCTGCACCTCCCCCCGCCGGCAGGAATGTTGGCGACGGACCCAGTGCAGCTTAGCGGGAACATTGGCCAGGACTGGACCAAAAATGAACCAAGATAGCCCAAACTTCCAGGGTAACAACAGACGATATGTCATACTGAGTCAGATCAAGATCCATCAAACCCAGTATCCTGTTTCCAACAATGGCCAATCCAGGTCACAAGTATCTGGCAAGTTCCCAAAAAGGCACACAGGTTCCACAATGCTCATCCAGGGGTAAGCAGTGGATTTCCAGGGTCCTCTTTAATAATGGTTTATGGACAGTTCCTCCAGGAATTTGCCCAAGCCTTTTTTTTTAAACCCAGCTACACTAACAGCTTTTACTACATCCTCCAGCTATGAAATTCCAGAGTGTGATTACACATTGAGTAAAAAATATTTTCTCTTATTAGTCTTAAATGGGTTCCATTGTAATTTCATTGCATGTCCTCTAGTCTTTCTACTTTTTGATAGTGTAAACAACTGATCTACATTTTCCCTTTCCGCTCCTTTCAGTAATTTATAGACCTCTATCATATCCCCTCTCAGCTGTCTTTTTTCCATGTTGAAGAGCCCCTTTTTAAGCCTCTCCTCATTGGGGTATCCTTCCATCCCCTTTACCATTTTTGTTGCTCTTCTCTGCACCTTTTCTAATTCTGCTATATCTTTTTTAAGATATGGTGTCCAGAATTGCACACAATATTCAAGGGTGGTTGCACTATGGAACGATAGAGGCATTATAATTTCCTTGATTTTATTCTTCATTTCTTTCCTTATGATTCCTAGCATTCTATTTGCTTTCTTGGCCGCCGCTGCACACTGGGAAGAGGGTTTCAATGTATTATCTACGATGATGCCTAAATCTTTTTCCTGGGTGGTGGTTTCTAAGGTAGTACCTTACATTGTGTAACCATAGTTTGGGTTGTTCTTTCCTACGTGAATATCTTTGCACTTGTCCACATTAAATTTCATCTACCATTCTTCCAGTTTATCAAGGTGCTCTTGCAATTCTTTACAATCCTCTTGTGTTTTAGCAACTATGAATAATTTTGTGTCATCTGCAAATTTGATCACCTCACTTGTTGTTCCCAGGAAAGTGCAGCAGCAGTCAAAGAGAGTAGTTCATCCATGGACACACAGACATCCAGAAGCACAATCTGAACTCAGCAGAGAGAGTAGGCACACATACTGTACAGAAGCATAGGACTGGCAGGACAAGGCTAGCATATTGCGAGTGCTGGGAACCAGGATGTAAGAAGAAAGGGGTGGCAGATGTGCCATGCAGCTTGTACCAGTGCACCCCGAGTGCCCACATGCCGCAGCTCCTGCACACCTGGACAGGGCAGACCCTCAACCCAAAGGCAACAGAGGAAGAGAGGTCAGTGGATGGCAGAGGATGAACTGGTAAAATGAGTGTAGTCCTAAGCATGAGTTCTTCATTTATCCTCAACAAACCTTTCCATATACTCCGTAACTTCAAGTCAGTGAAAATGTGATTCATGACCATGTGGAGGACCTGACCCCCAATTGCTGGAGCATTTCTGGCAGGAACTGCAGTAGCAACAGCAGCAAGGTAGGTCATAGCACTCATGGTATAGAGGTCATACATAGGGAGGGGATCTTGAATTGCCATATGCAATGCGTGAGGCCATGATATGGAGTGCCACACTTGGGCACCATATGAACTGCCACAGCAGCTGGGGTAAAGGTTGGCATGGTTATATGCAGCAGAGAGCCCTGCAAAGCTGCTGGCATATGTGCAAGAGAGGGCCAAGATGTGCACAACATGGCATGGTATCACAAAACACATGGAGTATCAAAAAGGAGGTCAGGAGGTCTGCTGCTGGTTTACCTGTTGGATTCCTGGAGTAGCTGATGTCTTTGTCCCCCCCCCCCACCGGGCCGGTATAAAAACCTCGGCCCGCCGCGGAATGCCAGGTCTGCTGCTGGTTTGCCTGTTGGATTCCTGTGCTGCTGCGTGGAGGAGGAGGAGTAGCTGATGTCGTCATCCCCCCCCCCCCGGCCCGGTATAAAAACTTCACCCCGCCGTGGAACGCAACCCGCAAGCGCATACCCTTGGGCGCATGCCTGGAGGGGCATGACCGAAGGGGCACGTCCTGCCCCTTCGGAGCTGAGGAGCTTTCTGGGGGCACTTATGGGCAAAAGAAGGAAGAAGGTGTTTCCTGCCTTGGGTGCTGATTAAAACTCTTGGCCCTATAGATCGCCTTTTCCTGAGTGCCCAGACTGAACTGTCGGAGAAGGACATTTCGGTGGAGTCTGTGAGTACTACCCCAGATCTTTCCTCGCATACGTTGGGTTTTACCCTATGCGGTCAGGAAGTGTTAAATGAGATTGTTTCTCCCCCAGGGAAGTTCAACTGGTGGGAGAACGTTCCATTGGTATACAGGAAGTTTCCTCTCTAACTGTTAATTTGGACAAAGGAAAAATTACCTTGCCTTCGATATTGGATCTTTCTCCTTCTGTCACAACTGTAGTGCCTCTGGTGGATGTTTCACTGCATGATGTTTGGGAGGTAGTGGCTCGCATTGAGGCGTCTTTGCATTCTTCTCTCTCCCAAATTACACAATTTTCTAAGGAAGTTGTGCAGAAGCTTTCAGATTATGATGAGTCTATTGTTAAATGTAATAAATCTTTAAATAAGTTGGAAGGTCAGGTCTCCGTGGCACAGGCTGCTATTTCGTCCTCAATTCGTGATAGTGTTGTTATACATCATCTACTGGAGTCGGAAAATGCTGTTGGTGTAAAAACATTTGTGTTTTTTAAATTGTCCCCGTACTCACTGTCTTTCTCCCACTATATTATTGTATAAGTATTTTAAGGAGGTTCTGTTAATTGAGGATGTTGAAGCTATAAAATTTTCCTCTGTCTATTATGTCCCCTTGTTGCCTTCCACAGAGACCTCCTCTCCTAATAATGATAGAGGAAATCCCCCTCTTGCGGAGTCCTTGGACGTGTTGGGGTTTTTGGAGTCTTCCTTAGATGTGATTTCGCAGCGGGCTACCTTAATAGCCTCCTTTCTATCATTGGCTGATAAAAATTTGATAATGTGATTTATATTTTTTCAAAGAAGGACCAGGTTTTTTGTGGTAACTTGATTCAGATTTTTCCTAACGTATGTAGACTCAAAAACACAGAAAAGCTTTTCTTGTATTAAAACCTAGGACTCTGGCCATTGGGACTTCTTTCTTCTTAAAATATCCCTGTAAATGTATCTTAATATATGAGCATGTTAAATATGTTTTGTTTTTAATCTGGGCAGTTAGAGGCCTTTCTGTTAGGTAAGGAAAATGGTTGAGTTTTGTCTCCTTCCTTTCCAAGTATAACAGGGTTAGGATATTATATCATGGGAATCCATTATGTTTAGTTTTATGATGATTAGTTTAAAACATTTTCCTTTTTTTATTATTTTGTGGATGGAATTTCTTATTGTCTACCTTCAGCTTTCCTCTTGATGTGGACTTGATTGTAATGCTTACTTAATTTTCAAATAAAGAATTTTGAAACTAAAAAAAAAAAGAGGAGTTTGGTAATAAGGACTTAAGGCCCCTCTTGTTGGTCTCATGGGCACAGAGAGAAAGTGTAGAGCAGTGGTTCTCAACCCAGTCCTCTGGGACTCCCAGGCCAGCAGGTTTTCAGGATATCCACAACGAATATGCATGAGAGAGCTCTGCATGCACTGCTTCCATTGTATGCATATCTATCTCATGCATATTCGTTGTGGATATCCTGAAAACCTGCTGGCCTGGGAGTCCCAGAGGACTGGGTTGAGAACCACTGGTGTAGAGGATCCAGGTACAAGCTTTTTGAGGGCTGCAGGTTCAATAGCTCCCCCCCCCCCCCAGTGCACCCTGTTCCATGAGCTCTGAGGGTGTATAACAGCTAAGTGATAAACAGTAGCACAGCAAGTGATCACAATGATAACGAGATGTGCATGGGCTAGGTACCATAGCAAAGGAAAGTACAACCTAGATAGTGATGTTGCTACCATAATAGATGGTGCATTCAAAAGGGTCCTAACAATGATAGGCTGTGTAGCACTTTTGCCCCATCCCTCCACACACATTATGTTGAGTAGCAGAGGAACAGCACCCCTGTAACATGCCACATCCACTATGGTCAACACGTGAATAAGTCGGGATCAGGAGACACATGCACCAGTTAGCGCAGGAGAGCTGGTAAGGGCATAACTGTAATATGGACATCCCTGTAACACACCTTCTCACTGCATGGCACTAATGAGGAACTATCTGTTTTGCACCACCACTGCCAGCATTCCTGCTACCATTATCACCTCTACCAGCACCGCTGCCACCATCACCACTTCTACTGCCTGCAGCAGATCACCAGAAGCTGCATCAGATGTAGACACACCACAACTACTATGGCATATGATAACAGCACCTCCTCGGCATGGGTGATGGCCACATCTTGGGGGGGGGGGAGGAAAGGAGGAAGAATCCTCGGATGTGGTCATAACCTTTGTTAAGGATCAAGAACAGGATGGCCAACATCCAGAGCAACAACCAGTGCCTGCAATGATAGTAGCTGGCTCCCTGTAGAGGGAGGGGACTGGTACACAAGAGCCACAATATGTGCAGGAGGGGGATGATGAGCAGGAAAAGGCAGGTAGACTGGTTGGAGAACACGGTAGCAAGTGGTGACCCCACCTGTTCAGCTTGCCTCCATGCTGGTCCAGGACCATCACCATGAGGTCCCCATGGCCTTGGTGGACTCCAAGGTGCTGCTGTACTTCATGTCTCTGTGACAAGAGCTGCAGCAGGGTTTTGCTGTGGTCTCAAGATCACAGAACCTCATAGTCACAAATCTGGAAGTCCTGAGAGTGGAGATACATGCCATGGTTGGGGCTCTACATCAGCTAATGACATGTATCTCCACTCAAGTGAGGAGTTTGGAGGGTGGAGAGTAGGGCATCATTGTATATAGTTAACATATGGATACAGTGCCCTCCTAAGTCACTTGTGTTATGTGATAAAAGTCTATAAATTTGGCAATATGTGTCCAGTGTTTGTGTTTGCACAACCCCACCAATGTAGCCATGTAGCTCTCTACTGTCCCATGAGCACGTGCAATTTGGCCCTATCCTGGGGCATATGAGCATGGGAACCCATTGGGTGACATGAGACCCAGCTACCCCATCTCATCCTGGAGACACCTAGTCAAGCACATGGCTACTGCAGAGACTTGGGACCTCATCGGCAGCAGCCCCCCATACAGCTATATATCTTCAAACTGCCCTCCAGGGACATAACCTATGCATACCTCTTCCTCGCTTAAAAGATGCCTTTCCATGTAGCACATGCACAAGTCAATCCAGGGGAAGAAGTGACCTGTGGAAAATGGCACAGGTCTGGTGGAGGGGCCTACCTAAACCAAATGAGCATGCTCAACATGTCCCCAGATCATAGCTCTGTAACTGCCACACAGTGCACTGGAATACATGGCTGCAGTGCAGGGATCACCATATCATTGGGTTTCCATTGACTGCTCATGGATCCACCCTGCAGTGGTTCCTAGCCACTGTATCCCCATCTGGCAAATAGCATGTGCAAAGGAATGCACCAGCACATCATGAGTGCAGAATGGCAACATACAATGCACCGCATATGCACACATGAACAAGGAAGGAGGGACATGGGATCTCATTGTAGGCAACATTTTTATGAAGGTTTGTGCATGCTTTTCATTAAGAAGTGTTTCATTTTGGATATTCTCTTAATCAGCAGCACACACTATAGTCGTACATGGTGTGCACTTTTCAGGAATAGTTTATGCTGTGCAAGAAGTGTGCACTTGCATGTCCATGATGTATTTCGCATAGGCCGGCGACATGTAGAGCAGATTTTTTTTTTAACATCCTGATCTCTACCTGCTATAAATCACGAATAAGGATGGGACTTTGTTGGGACTGCTTGTGGCGCTGATGACTGGAAGAGCATGAGTTTTATAGCTTCCCTGTCTTTGTAAAAGGTTAAGACCTTTTCAAGTATTTAAACATCTGCATCATATCTCCCCTATCCTTCCTTTCCTTAAGATATATTCATAGTCACGTCTTCAAGTCTGTTCCCGTACAACGTTTTGGAGCAAACAACTCTCCTCCCTCTGCCCTAACATTTTGGTCACTTTCCTCTGAACAGCTTTGAATCTTTTCATATCCTTAGCAAGATGGGGCCTCCAAAACTGAACACCGTACTCTAGCTGAGGCCTTACCAATGACTCGTGCAGGGGCATGATAGTATCCTTATTTTGGCTGGTTATGCCCCTCTCTCTGCAGCCCAGCATCCTTGTGGCTTTGGGATAAAAAATATTTACTGCTGCTTCTTGTGCTCTGTTACATTGTCCAGCATTAAAACACAGTAGGAGGCCCTCACGATAACAATATATATGTTCTTTAGGTAAGTCCCTTTTTAAATAATAATTAAACATATTAAATGTGTATTATCAGCTTAGTAAATGTAATGAGTGAGTATAAGAAACATTCTGTGCTAGAGAAGATTTTATTCATTTCTTGTAAGTGATAGCAGGAAATGATGTGGCAAACTTGACTTCTGGCAATTATGCAGAATTTCCAATCCAGACTAGAGGGTGGGAAGGTTCCCGGATTTGGCTCTGAAATTCATTTTTAAGATCAGTGAGAGATGCAGCTCTAATAACAGTCTGGGCTAGCCTGTTTCAGCTTACAGACAAGCAAGTACAGAATTTTTCCACAGAAACAACCGTCTTGAATATCCCTGTAGGGTGAAGAAGCATCTCGTGATGAAAGTAACTCTCCCAGCAGTTAGACAGACATAAAGTGAATATGAGTCAGAGAATCAGCCTTGCCTCAGTTCAACGGAATTAGATCAAAAGGGACATTTCCTGAAGAATTAAAGTGAGCTTGAATTTGGGTCAAACAAGACAAAGTATTTAATACATGGGGGGGGGCAATTTTAGATATTGTCAAGGGGATACTATGTACCCATAGGCCTACTTGTTTCAAACATATTTACAGAATATCTCTTTGAAACTGCAACTAGCATGTACAGTTTGAATATGAAGTGCTACATACTTTAAACTTACTTTAACAGGTACAAAGTATATTCCAGAAAGTATGAAATCTTTGCTCTTTTTGGGGAGCAAGGGGAAGATACAATAGGGAATGCCAGGTGAACACTGCGTGTATTCTCCTGTCATTCCCTGTTTTCTCTCCTTGACATCAGTGATGCAAATTTGAGCTGTTAAAAGCATGAAGATGTGCTGATGGCATCTGCTTAATACCTCCTGCCAGCTTGCTCATAGCTAAGTGCTCTGCCTATTCGGAAGGAAAATACAGGAAAGATCAGAGAGATCCTGTTAATCTGGATGTCCTTGTGTGTCTGGGAGGGAAGTGGGGGAATTGCAGCCTGGATGATTTGTTTTGTGGGGAGATTTAAGGAAGAGGAGAGGGAATGATTGGTAAGGCTGTAACTAGGGCAGGGTGACTTGCTGTGTGGTGGAGGATCAGGAGATTGAAGTGCCCTTCTAACTATCGACCCATCTTCCTACTTCCCTTCATTTCTAAACTACTAGAATGAGCAGTCCACCGCCGCTGCCTCGACTTCCTCACCTCCCATGACCTCTTGGACCCACTACAATCAGGCTTCTGGCCCCTACACTCCACTGAAACGGCCCTTACAAAAGTCTCCAACGACTTGCTCCTGGCTAAATCTAAGGGACTCTACTCTGTCCTCATCCTTCTCAACCTCTCCGTGGCCTTTGATACTGTTGACCACAATCTTCTCCTTAACACCCTCTCCTTGCTTGGCTTCAAGGACTCTGTGCTATCCTGGTTCTCCTCCTACCTCTCCCATCGCTCCTTTAGTGTATGCTCTGGGGGCTCCTCCTCCTCCCCCACCCTGCACCTTGTTGGTGTTCCACAGGGATCCGTCTTGGGCCCCCTCCTTTTATCCCTTTATACCCAATCCCTTGGCGCACTTATCTCCTCCCATGGCTTTCAGTACCATCTCTACGCCAATGACTCCCAAATCTACCTCTCTACACCTAATATCTCTCCAGCAATCCAGACCAAGATCTCAGCCTGCCTTTCCGACATCACAACCTGGATGTCCCATTGCTGCTTGAAACTGAATATGACCAAGACTGAACTCCTCGTCTTTTCCCCCAACTCCTCCCCTCCTCTTTCCCCTTTCTCAGTCTCAGTGGATGGATCTATGATCCTTCATGTTCCCTCAGCCCGCAATCTGGGGGTTATCTTTGACACCTCTCTCTCTTTCTCCACACACATCCAGCTCGTAGCTAAGACCTGCTGCTTCTTCCTCGTCAACATTAGCAAAATCCGCCCCTTCCTTTTTGAACACACTACCAAAACGCTTATCCACTCCTTAATTTCCTCTTGCCTAGATTACTGCAACCTGCTCCTTGCTGGTCTCCCCGCGAATCATCTCTTTCCCCTTCAATCTATACAAAATTATGCTGCTCGACTAATATTCCACCAGTTTCACCATGCCCACATTACTCCTCTTCTCAAGTCACTTCATTGGCTCCCAATCCAATTCTGCATACAGTTCAAACTTCTCATACTGACCTATAAATGCATCCACTCTGCGGCCCCTCAATACCTCTCATACCTTATCTCTCCCTACATCCCCTCTCGGGAACTTCGCTCCACTAACAAACTACTTCTATCTAGGCCTTTCACTCACACAGCTAACTCACGCCTTCGCTCCTTTCACCTCTCTGCACCCCACGCCTGGAACAACCTACCTATGTCTATACGCCAAGCACCCTCACTGGCCCTCTTCAAATCCAAGTTGAAAACCCACCTCTTCACTGTTGCCTTCAGATGCTGACTTCCACCCTTATCCTAACCCGATTCCCATCAATCTCCCATGACTGAATTACACAGACCATATTATGCTTTCCACCGCACTGACTATCGCTATCGCTTTGTATTGTTGTATTAGATTGCAAACTCGGATGAGTATTAGATTGTAAGTTCGGATGAGCACGACTCTGACGAGCAGAGACTGTCTATTATATGTATATTTTTATATGCATGTCATATCTGTACAGCGCTGCGTGCTCAGCGCTATATAAGTGATAAATAGTAGTAGTAGTAGTAGTCTTGGCACAATGCCCCGAGCATCAAAATAGTTTGTTCCAGTGTTGCTGGTGGGGAATTGTTTTGAGATGAGATGTGCCAAAAAGGCTTGCATACAGGGGAATCTTTTTACATCATTCCTGCTGATATGCCACCAACTCTAGCAGTCACCCTATGCGCAGAGGGTGAGGTAATGGAAAAAACTAGAGCCAGTACTGTCAGATATGGAGGCAATGAGTGACAGTTTTACATGGATAAATACACTAACCCACATGAAAACGTAAGTCTAAATATTGCCCCCACTTAGAGTAAAAAGCATGTATACTGTTCATAGAGGCATGTCACTAAACCACTCTAAGAATCAGCATCTTGGTATGCTTTTAGTGCCAATAATTAGTGAGTGAGGTGTTGCCAACCCGCGCTAACTGTTGAGGGTGTTCCCGGCAAATCCCCATGCAGTGCTAAACCTGCAAGCGTTAATGCCATTGCAATGATGGTAATGTAACTGGAACATTGATGATTAGCTCATGCCAATGATGGCCATGCTAATCACAATGTTCAGGCAACATCCACTGTCTGCTCCTAACCCTGACAGTGCTCACCCAATCGCACACTAACTGGTTAGCACTGCTATTTTTGCTGCATGGTAATGACTACCGCAGTCCTGTACTAACCCTTTACCATGTGCTAAACCCTGTGCTAATCATTAGCACACTTAAGTAAACATACACCATAGTGTGCAAACGTTTACCCTCTCAAAAGTGGAATGGGTATCAGTCAGGAGACATGAAAGTAAGAGAAATTATATTTAGCACTTATTACACACTGAAACTCAAAAACTAGATGCAAAAGATAAAGATAAGTAGTGTAGAGCAGGACTGTTTTTGTTAATTCTTGACAAACTTAAATTGTTTATAAAGTCTACACATTTCATTTGTTAATAAATCATATATGGGGAGTGAGTGGAAGGAGTTCAGCCCGATTGTGCTCTGCTGTTGTGTGCACTCTGCGGGTTCCTGTAGGGCCGGCACTCACGCGGTGCCTGCCCCGACGCCATCTACGGGGCATAAGAGAGGAAGCGGTTCCTGTCTCTTTCGGGAGTGAGTGGAAGGAGTTCAGCCCGATTGTGCTCTGCTGTTGTGTGCACTCTGCGGGTTCCTGTAGGGCCGGCACTCACGCGGTGCCTGCCCCGACGCCATCTACGCGGCATAAGAGAGGAAGCGGTTCCTGTCTCTTTCGGGAGTGAGTGGAAGGAGTTCAGCCCGATTGTGCTCTGCTGTTGTGTGCACTCTGCGGGTTCCTGTAGGGCCGGCACTCACGCGGTGCCTGCCCCGACGCCATCTACGCGGCATAAGAGAGGAAGCGGTTCCTGTCTCTTTCGGGAGTGAGTGGAAGGAGTTCAGCCCGATTGTGCTCTGCTGTTGTGTGCACTCTGCGGGTTCCTGTAGGGCCGGCACTCACGCGGTGCCTGCCCCGACGCCATCTACGCGGCATAAGAGAGGAAGCGGTTCCTGTCTCTTTCGGGAGTGAGTGGAAGGAGTTCAGCCCGATTGTGCTCTGCTGTTGTGTGCACTCTGCGGGTTCCTGTAGGGACGGCACTCACGCGGTGCCTGCCCCGACGCCATCTACGCGGCATAAGAGAGGAAGCGGTTCCTGTCTCTTTCGGGAGTGAGTGGAAGGAGTTCAGCCCGATTGTGCTCTGCTGTTGTGTGCACTCTGCGGGTTCCTGTAGGGCCGGCACTCACGCGGTGCCTGCCCCGACGCCATCTACGCGGCATAAGAGAGGAAGCGGTTCCTGTCTCTTTCGGGAGTGAGTGGAAGGAGTTCAGCCCGATTGTGCTCTGCTGTTGTGTGCACTCTGCGGGTTCCTGTAGGGCCGGCACTCACGCGGTGCCTGCCCCGACGCCATCTACGCGGCATAAGAGAGGAAGCGGTTCCTGTCTCTTTCGGGAGTGAGTGGAAGGAGTTCAGCCCGATTGTGCTCTGCTGTTGTGTGCACTCTGCGGGTTCCTGTAGGGCCGGCACTCACGCGGTGCCTGCCCCGACGCCATCTACGCGGCATAAGAGAGGAAGCGGTTCCTGTCTCTTTCGGGAGTGAGTGGAAGGAGTTCAGCCCGATTGTGCTCTGCTGTTGTGTGCACTCTGCGGGTTCCTGTAGGGCCGGCACTCACGCGGTGCCTGCCCCGACGCCATCTACGCGGCATAAGAGAGGAAGCGGTTCCTGTCTCTTTCGGGAGTGAGTGGAAGGAGTTCAGCCCGATTGTGCTCTGCTGTTGTGTGCACTCTGCGGGTTCCTGTAGGGCCGGCACTCACGCGGTGCCTGCCCCGACGCCATCTACGCGGCATAAGAGAGGAAGCGGTTCCTGTCTCTTTCGGGAGTGAGTGGAAGGAGTTCAGCCCGATTGTGCTCTGCTGTTGTGTGCACTCTGCGGGTTCCTGTAGGGCCGGCACTCACGCGGTGCCTGCCCCGACGCCATCTACGCGGCATAAGAGAGGAAGCGGTTCCTGTCTCTTTCGGGAGTGAGTGGAAGGAGTTCAGCCCGATTGTGCTCTGCTGTTGTGTGCACTCTGCGGGTTCCTGTAGGGCCGGCACTCACGCGGTGCCTGCCCCGACGCCATCTACGCGGCATAAGAGAGGAAGCGGTTCCTGTCTCTTTCGGGAGTGAGTGGAAGGAGTTCAGCCCGATTGTGCTCTGCTGTTGTGTGCACTCTGCGGGTTCCTGTAGGGCCGGCACTCACGCGGTGCCTGCCCCGACGCCATCTACGCGGCATAAGAGAGGAAGCGGTTCCTGTCTCTTTCGGGAGTGAGTGGAAGGAGTTCAGCCCGATTGTGCTCTGCTGTTGTGTGCACTCTGCGGGTTCCTGTAGGGACGGCACTCACGCGGTGCCTGCCCCGACGCCATCTACGCGGCATAAGAGAGGAAGCGGTTCCTGTCTCTTTCGGGAGTGAGTGGAAGGAGTTCAGCCCGATTGTGCTCTGCTGTTGTGTGCACTCTGCGGGTTCCTGTAGGGCCGGCACTCACGCGGTGCCTGCCCCGACGCCATCTACGCGGCATAAGAGAGGAAGCGGTTCCTGTCTCTTTCGGGAGTGAGTGGAAGGAGTTCAGCCCGATTGTGCTCTGCTGTTGTGTGCACTCTGCGGGTTCCTGTAGGGCCGGCACTCACGCGGTGCCTGCCCCGACGCCATCTACGCGGCATAAGAGAGGAAGCGGTTCCTGTCTCTTTCGGGAGTGAGTGGAAGGAGTTCAGCCCGATTGTGCTCTGCTGTTGTGTGCACTCTGCGGGTTCCTGTAGGGCCGGCACTCACGCGGTGCCTGCCCCGACGCCATCTACGCGGCATAAGAGAGGAAGCGGTTCCTGTCTCTTTCGGGAGTGAGTGGAAGGAGTTCAGCCCGATTGTGCTCTGCTGTTGTGTGCACTCTGCGGGTTCCTGTAGGGCCGGCACTCACGCGGTGCCTGCCCCGACGCCATCTACGCGGCATAAGAGAGGAAGCGGTTCCTGTCTCTTTCGGGAGTGAGTGGAAGGAGTTCAGCCCGATTGTGCTCTGCTGTTGTGTGCACTCTGCGGGTTCCTGTAGGGCCGGCACTCACGCGGTGCCTGCCCCGACGCCATCTACGCGGCATAAGAGAGGAAGCGGTTCCTGTCTCTTTCGGGAGTGAGTGGAAGGAGTCTCTGCCCGATTGTGCTCTGCTGTTGTGTGCACTCTGCGGGTTCCTGTAGGGCCGGCACTCACGCGGTGCCTGCCCCGACGCCATCTATGGGGCATAAGATCATTGCCGCTCCGCGGTCACGCGGTAGCGGTCGCGCTTTGAAGGGGCGTGTTTTTAAAGGGGCATATCTTGCTCCTTATGCGCTCCTTTGGCGCTTTTGGCATTCTGGCGGTGGTTCCCTTGGCATGGGCAGGCGTAGGAAGCGCTCCCTCAACGTGAGTACTGTTAATCCTTCTAAGGTAGTAAAAACTGTTGGTCCAATGGATAAACACGTTGTATTAGCGAAGAATGAGGAGGCTGCTTCCGGGTCTGCTGCCGAGTGTGTTTCTCCTCCAGATGACGCCTTTGGGGGTTTATCAAGCTCTGCCCTGCTTACAGATTTGGACATTATTGATCCAGTGACCTCCTCTCCAATGTTGGAAGTTCCTTTGCAAATTAGGGATGATGTATCCCCTTTTGTTTCATTGGAGGGTGACAATGTGCCTTTGGTAGTTCCTTTGCCACAGGCTATTCAGTTACCGGGGGACTGTGTTGCTATACGCTCCGAAGCTGCTTCTGTTAAAGTTGATTCCCAAAATGTTTCTTTGGTTGATGTTTTATCAGTTCTTTCACGTATTGAGTCCTCTATCACCTCCTTAGCCTCTGTCGCTTCTCAATTCTCTGATTTTTCAAAAGGTTCAGTTGCAAAAATGGCTCAACACGATTCTCAAATTGCTGCTTTCGATGTTAAATGTCAAAAATTGGAAAAGCAGTATGATTCCTTACAGAAATCTTCCTTATCTTTCATGAAGGATAATACTACTTTGCATATGCAACAGGAATTATTGGAGAATTCGTTGAGGGCCATGAATATTCGCTGTTTAAATTTTCCCTGTACTAGGTTGATATCCCCTCAGATATTATTTGATAAGTATCTATCTGAAGTGTTTGGATATGATAATAACTTGAAGCCGCCTATAAATAAGCTTTATTATTTGCCCGGGGTTGGAGTTCCTCCTGTTGCTGGTTCCCTTGGTGTGGTTCCAAAATCTCAGGCTGATTCTATGGATTTATCTGAATTCATAGAGTCTTCTCAGGATTTGATTTCTTCCCATGCTACACTCCTAGTATCTTTTGTTTCTGAAGCAGATAAGAACTCTGTTATGCGACTATTTTTTGCTAATAAGAATGCTCTTTTTTGTGGGGCTAAGATAACTATTTTTCCTGATGTTTCTAGACAAACACAGTTGAGGCGCAGGGCTTTTTTAACTTTAAAGCCCCGGGTCTTAGCTCTAGGAGCATCTTTTTTCCTTAAATTTCCCTGTAAATGTGTGGTGGTTTTAGAGGGCACTAAATATGTTTTTTTCTGAAATTTCGTCTTTAGAGTCTTTTATTATACATCAGGCTCCTTCGAAGCAGTAATTTTTGTTTCTGAGTTTCTGTAATGCAAAGTAATTAGAGCTTAATGTTTTTTTTGGGCAGCGCTCCTTTTTTTCTTGTAAGTTGTATATTTTCCTATGTGTTTCCCTTTACTGATTCACTTGTACTCCCCCTTAATGTGGACTAGGTTGATTTCTGTTTTATCCTTGTTTGAATATTGTTATTTTTACCTTGATAAATTGAATAAAAAAATATAATGGTAAATCATATATTCCAGTAACTAAACAGAAAATAAAATATGCTGTTTTTTGTTTGATTTTTTTTATCTGGAGGATTATGAATTTTTCTTCCCCTCAGTTTCGCTATTTTTACCTTGACTGTCTTAACTTCTTTTTCTTGTTCTTCTCTTCCTTTTTTTATATTTACTCCTTTCTTTATCCATTTATTCCCTGCATTTCTAATGTCTGTCGTTTAATTTCATTTTTCCTCTTCTCTTCTACTATCTCTGTCCTTATTAGCAGCTTTTTATTTCTCTCCTTCTTCCTCCATCCATTTCTATCTTTTCCCATTGTCTCTTTCTTCAGTTTTTTTTCTCTTACGCATCCCTTTTCCCTTTGTCTTACCTTTTGATGATTCTTTGATCTCCTCATCAGTGGTTGTGAGCCATCCATATCCCCACTGATTTGTTTCCTTTCCCTCATCCATCTAATTCCACCCCCTCTCTGCTCCGCCTGTGCTCCAGACTCTCCACTATCCCTGTCTTGCTCTCATGCCCTGCTCTCCCCATCTTCCTACCTTATTTTCATCTTCCATTATCTCACAGTCCTCTCCCGGCACTTCTTATTCATCCTTTAACACAATCCCCTCAGCTCTCCATCTTTCTCCTCATAATCCCCTCTTTATACTCGCCATCCTTCCCTTCACCCCATCTCTAGCCTGTCTCCATTGCCTCCTCCCTTCACGTGCGCATCTTCCTCTCCCTCACTTCTAACTTGTGCCCTTGTTACTCCTCCCACTTGTTAGCAGGTGGGAGAGAAAGAGAGAAGCATAACTATCACTCAGCTTGACCTTATGTCATATAATTTCCTGCAACTGTGGAATGGGAAAGCAGGATGAGAAAATGGGACAGAGGACAGCAGACCAGCCACTCTATCAGAAGTACCAAGTGCTCTCTGTTGTAGGTTAAGTCCTCGTTGAACTTTTTTCCAGTGTTTCCCTCCACAAATGGCTGTGCACAACACACTACGTTTATTTGGTGCACATGAAACCTTTATGCACTAACAGTGCTATGCCCCTGATTTCAGAACAGCTAAGGTATCTTCTATCTAGACTAACCTCCCTAGGTTCATAGAAGGATTGTGAACGAAGGAAATCTAGATGCAGGGAATCTTCTGGAGTGATTAGCGGTATTGCTTACAAAATCTCCTGTGGGTATAGTGAAGAAGGAATAGAGGCAAGTGCTAAAAACCCTCTAGGGTTCTTAGAAGCTCATGGAGCTTCCCTTTAAAAATTTGGGCTGGCCGGCAGCATAGGTGCGTTAGTACCAATGGACTTATCTCTTCTTTTATAGCAGATGGAAAATCCATATCTTTAGTGGCATGCAGGGATTCAAGCGGAAATCAAAAAAAGACAGAGGATCACTGCACAATCAAATCAGCCAACCAAAAAGCAGGAGACATTAAAAAAGGAAGGAGATCTTTTCAGATGTAAAATAACAAAATATGTTGATGCATACTTTATTGGACATTTTAAGCAGCTTTAAATGGTTTTTGAGAGGAAAATGTTTCTTCCAAGTTTTCAAAACCCTGTTAAATGTAAAATGTACTACAGTTACCTTGTATGTATATGTTTTTGTTCCATGTGAACCGCGCTGATGACAATAGTGCGGTATATAAGAGATGTTAAATAAATAAATAAATAAATATCTTTTAGAAGCTGGTACCCACATGTGTTTTGGTGTATTTTTACTCTGATTTGTGCAATATCCTCATTTGTTTTCTAAAATACATTTTATAGAAAAAAAATTATTTTATATATGCGGTTGGTCTCTATTATCTCCCTCTACCTTTCAGTTGATTGTCAAAAATGTTATTCCCTTTTGTTGTCCATCCACTTTGCCCTCTTTTGGAGTGGCTGGGTATAACCATGAGTGTTTTTACCGACTGAAGGGGGAGGGTAGTTGTCAGCCTTTGGTTTTTGTTTTTTTAGGGTAAAAATTCTTGAAAATTGTCTAAAGTAGTAGCTATCTTAGCTGTTAAATTCTTTCATCTTTCTTCTGCAGAGAACAGATTATATTTTCTTACAGCACATAATGCTGACAAAAAAAGCCATCTTTGAAAGGAACAATGCATGTTGACAAAATGTACTAAGCTTTCTTTCTCCATAGACACAAAGTGAGAAAAGCCCTTTGGTACACAGAGCCCTTCGTGTCATCATCACCTTGCCCATCAAAGGGAAAAGCAATTCTCTTTCTGTACCACAGTATAATTTTAGATGATTAGTCATAGCAGTGTTTTGGGGAGAATAAACTTGTGGAGGCTTGTTAAATGCATTTTTAAAATTGCTAGCCGTCAGTCATATAATAAAGGATTTATTCTTTGCCGGTATAATCTGAACCTTTGGCACACATTCTGCTCCAGCAATCAGATTAAGGTTTTAACTTCTGTTAAAGGGTTCATCCAATGCTTTGGAACTTTTTTTTTGTTTGCTGAGATTTTAAAAAAAAGTGCTGTTATAGTTTTCTAGAGTAAATTGGATTACAGAAAAGGCACCGATTAGCTTGTTAGTTATCTTTAGGGCAGGAAAAGACAAAATAGTTGTGTGGTGTTAACTATTTGCAATGCTTATTTCCTTTATCATGTGATGGGATACATCCTCTGGTACCACTCCTGGTTCTAAAGAAGCATTGACAATGTCAGACAGTGGAGCTGCTAGAACTTCCCCAAGTTCCTTCAAAAGTTAGTCTGACCTCTGTGGTGAGTAAATGAATGGAAACACTGCTAAAAGAGAAGATAGTGAGGTTTCTGAAGTCCATTGTAATGTATTGCAGAATCTAAGGCAGCATGGATTGGAGGAGGGGGGCATGGCAAGATGGCGCTGGCACACAGGCATGTGCGACGGCTGCTCCCCTGAGAATGGGAAAGCAGAAGGCTAAGACCAGGGTTGCTCCAGCCAAAGTTTCTGGTTTGGGCCCTGGGGGAACATCGACTCCGACCCAGCCGCCCATTACCTCCTTTTCCGACCTGGAGTTCCCTGAGGCGTGAAGTAACTTTGGTGGTGCCTTGTTGGAGTCCGCGGTAACTTCGGAGAGCTTGTCAGGCTCGTTGGAGGCAGTGTCGCTATCTCCCAGAGGGAAAGTGGTTTCTGGGACCATAGCAGTGAGTTCCATGCAGGCTGCGATATTGAGCCCCGGAGGAGCCAGCCCCGACGCTGCAGTTTCGGAGGGGAGAGGTAGTGCAGTAGGAGTGGCTGGTGGAAGAGCTATGGTGGCGATCCCGGTGTTGGTAGATCCCCCGGAACAGCATTTGGGAGGTCCTGAGAGTTTGATTTCTGCTTCCTCTGCAACTGTAAGTGTGGTTTCAGCTGGGGGTTCCTCTGCTCGTTCATTGGAAACTACCTTGCAAACTTTGTGGGAAGCCATTCAAGGTCTCCAGGCCTCTGTTAACTTGTTATCCCAGAGTTATACTCCAATATACCACACAGAACTCTGCTGATTTGGTGCATTTCTGTTCTGATGTTGACTCCTTGGAAATGAGGTTTGCTGCATAAGATCTGCAAATTAAGGCTTTGGAGTCACAGAATGCAGTTTTGGTAAAGGATAATCTGGCGACCCATTTGACATTGGAAAATCTGGAGAATACTAACTGGCGTAGAAATCTTCATATATTGAATTTTCCTAAATCTGGCACTTTCCCTCCTATGAGATGTTCAAGAAGTATTTATCTGAGTGTTTAAGGGTTCCTGAGCAGTCTATCCCACGTACTTCCAATGTCTACTATATTCCTCATGGAAGGTTTCCTCAGGAGGGGCTCAGGCTTCTGACATGGACCTTTTGAACATTACGGATATTCTTGAGTGCTCTGTGGAGGAAGGGGCACAGAAGGCTACTTTGTTGGTACAATTGGCCCTGCATGTTGATCGTGACTGGCTCCTGAAACTGTTCTTTAAATACAGAGATGTGCTGTTTATGAATTGTAAAATACAGATGATGTGGCTAGGAGTATCCAGCGATGTAGAAGACAGTTTCTATTGCTCCAACCCCAAGTCTTACAGCTTGGGGCTAGCTTTAAATTACATTATCCTTGTAAACGTTTAGTTATTTTTCAGGGTGATAGATACGTTTTCTTTGATCCTTCACACTTAACTTCATTTATTTCCTCTAAGACTGTGATCAACCTCTCTCCACCTATTGAGTTGGGATCCTCACTCTCATAAAAGGTTATGCTTAGGGTTGCCTGTTGTTTTTGTCAGTGCTTTTGATTTCCTATAATTTTTTCTTTATTTCTCCGAATTGAACTCACGTCCCTCCATAAATTGTGGACTAATGAGCTGTTATTTTAATTTGTGTATATTTCCTGGTGCGTGCACACATGTTTCTTTGCTCTTTTCTGTAGCAGTTTCTTGCTGTTATTTTGAAATAGAAAAATTAAATTTAACAACATAAAAAATAAGGCAGCATGGATTTACTAAGGGCATGTCTTGTTAGACAAATCTGATTTCTTTGACCGTGTGACCAGAGAGTTAGACCGAGGGAGAGCACTAGATGTGGTATACTTAGATTTGACACTGTTCTGCACAGGCAATTTATAAATACATTGAGCACCCTAGGGATGAACCCCAAAGTCACTGACTGAGTTAGAAATTGGTTGAGTAGGAGGCGACAAAGGGTACAGGTAAATAGAGCTCACTCTGAGGAGAAGGATGTTACCAGTGTTGTGCCACAGGGATCTGTCTTTTGTCTGATTCTTTTTAACATTTTTGTTAGTGATATTGCGGAACAGCTGTTGGGTAAGATTTGCCTCTTTGCGGATGATACCAAAATCTGCACTAGAGTAGACACCCAGGAAGGAGCAGATGACATGAGAGAGGATTTAGCTAAGCTTGAAGAACAGTCGAGAATTTTGCAGCTGAGATTTAATGCTAAAAAATACAGGGTCATATGTTCAGGCTGCAAAATTCCAAGAAAGTGGTACAGTATAGGGGGCGAGGTACTTCTATCCATGAAAGAGGAGTGGGACCTGGGCGTGATTGTTTCTGATGATCTTAAAGTGACTAAACAGATAGAAAAGGTGACAGCAAAAGCCAGAAGGATGCTTGGGTGCATAGGAAGAGGAATGACCAGCAGGAAAAAGGAGCAGATAGTGCCTCTGTATAAGTCTTTGGTGTTACCTCATTTGGAATATTGTGTGCAATTCTGGAGACCACACCTTCAAAAGGATATAAACAGGATGGAGTCTATGCATATGGTGGCTAATAAAAATGGTCAGTGGTCTGTGTTATAAGCCATATGAGGACAGACTTAAAGAGCTCAATATGTATACTTTTAGAGCACGGGTTCCCAACCCTGACCTGGGGCCTCCCTAGCCAGTCAGCTTTTCTGGATATCCACAATGAATATGCATGAGAGAGATTTGCATACAATGGAAGCAGTGCATGCAAATCTCTCTCATGCATATTACTACTACTACTGTAAATCATATTACTACTACTACTTTAAATATAACACTCCAAGGCATACACAGCACTGTACAAGACACATATAAAAGATGGTCCCTGCTTGTCACAGCTTACAATCCAATCAAGACAGACAATGCAATAGCTGAGAACAAGGATACAAATAAGGAAAGCAAGGGTTCAGGATCCAAAAGCAGCTTCAAAGAGGTGAGCCTTTTAGTATGGATTTCAAAAGGAGCAGAGATGGAGCCTGACGTATAGACTCGGGTAGTTAATTCTAAGCATATGAAACAGCAAGTGGAAAGTTACGAAGTCTGGAGTTGGCAGAGGAAAAGAAGGGCATAGAGAGAAGCAAGCTAGTAGAAGAGCAGAGTACATGAGGAGGGGTGTAGGGAGAGGAGAGAGAGCAAAGGTAGTGAGGAGCAGTAGAATGAATGCATTTGTAGGTCAGAAGGAGAGGAGAGAGAGCAAAGGTAGTGAGGAGCAGTAGAATGAATGCATTTGTAGGTCAGAAGGAGAAGTTTGAACTGGATATGAAATGAAAGTGGGAGCCAATGAAGTGACTTGAGAAGAGGGATTAAATGAGTCTAATGGGGCAGGCAGAAGATTAGCCGTACAGAGGAGTTCTGAACAGATTGAAGGGGAGAGAGAGAGAACTCAGAGGGAGACCAGTAAGGAGGAGGTTGCAATAGTCCTAGATGGGAGGTGACTAGGGAGCGAATGAGAGTTTTAGTAGTGTGCTCAGAAAGGAAGGGGCAAAATTTGTTGTTGATATAGAGGAAGAAATGACAGGTTTTAGCAACCAATTGGATGTGTAAGGAGAAAAAGAGAGAGCGAGAGAAAGAGAGAGGAGTCAGAGATGACCTCCCAAGGTTGCGGACTGAGGAAACATGAAGTACAAGAGTGTTATCAACAGAGATAGAGAAAGGAGGAAGGGAGAAGGAGGGTTTAGGGGGGGGGGAAATAAGTTCAGTTTTGCCATGTTAAATTTCAAACGACAGTGAGACATTCAAACAGTGATGTCAGAGAGTTAGGCGGAATGTAAGAAATATCAGGTGTAGAGAGAGAGATCTGAGAGTCATCAGTATCTTATCTCCTCCCATGGTACTGAAAGCCATGGGAGGAGATAAGAGCACCAAGGGACTGGGTATAAAGAGAGAAAAGGAGAGGGCCCAGAACAGACCCTTGAAGTACACCGAGAATGGGATAGCAGTAGAGGAGGAACCACCAGAACAAACAAAGAAGGAATGATGGGAGAGATAAGAAGAGAATCAGGACAGCACAGAGCCCCTAAAACCAAGTGAGGACAAAGTGTTGAGGAGAAGGTGGTGTCAACAGTGTCAAAAGCAGCAGAAAGGTCAGGAAGAATGAGGACTGAGTAAAGGCCCTTGAATTTAGTCAGGAACAAATCGATGGAGACTTTTGCAAGAGCTGTCTCAGTAGAATGAAAGGGATGAAAGCCAGACTGAAGTGGATCTAGTAGGGCTTGTGAGAAGGAAATTCAAAGCAATGGCGAGAACTGTATGTATAAAGGGAAGAAGGGAGATGGGTTGATTTAATTAGGACAAGCAGGGTCGAGTGAAGGTTTCTTAAGAAGAGGTGTGACCAAAGCATGCTTGAAGGCTGCAGGGAAAGTTGCCGCGGAGAGTGATAGGTTGAGAATATGAGAGATGGAAGGGATGATAAAGGAGGAGATAGAGCTGAGGAGAGAAGATGAGGTTTCCTCTTAAGAGATATTAGAAAAGGACAAAAGAGTAGTAGAGATTGAGTGGAAGAGTTGGTATTGAAGAGGGGATGAAGCTGCTCTAGTTGGGAATTGGAATGTAATCTTGTAAATTTTATCATGGAACTAGTCGGCTAGAGTTTTTGGGCAGAGAGAAAAGGAGGAGTTGGAAGCAGGGGCACCTCGAGGAGAGAGTTTAGAAGAGATGGCAGGGGTCAGAGGCAAAAGAGTCAGACGGACATAGTAGTTTTGCTTGGAGAGTGCTATGGCTGACTGGAAGGAGACAAGCATGAATTTTGAAGGGAAGAAAGTCAGAAAGGATGTGGGATTTGAGCCATAAATGCTCAGCTGAGTGGGCACAAGAACGTAGATAACAGGTAGTTGAAGACAGCCAGGGCTGAGGTATAGTGCACCTCACAGGACGTGGCAGGGGCACAGCAAAGATACCTAGAGCAGAGGAGAGTGCAGTATTATAGGAAACCACAGCCTCAACTTGGATTTAGAAGAGAAAGTGGAGGAAATAGGTGATGAGACAATAGTGGAGAGAGCTGATGGATCGATAGCATGAAGATTTCTAAAAAGGTAGGAGGAGGCAGAGAGTGATGAAGAATGAAGCTTAGCAGGTGATGGTCCGATAAGGGAAGAGCAGAGGTACAAAGATTAGAGGGTGAACAGTTAGAGGAGAAAATTAAGGTCATGGCAGTGACTGTGTTGATGAGTAGGGACAGTAGAGCGGAGCTGGAGGTTGAATGAGGAGATAGGGGAAAGAAGCTTAAAAGCATAGGGGTCAGAAGGGTTATCAACATGAGTTTTAAAGTCACTGAGGATAAGGGAGGGGGAGGATGAACCTAGAAATATGGAAAGCTATGAGCCAATCAGTGAGCAAGATAGAAGTGGACTTGTCAAGGGATCTATAAATAACAGCTATCTGAAGAGGTAAGGGATTAAAAAGGCAGACTGAATGGACTTCAAAGGAGGAGAAGGCATGAGGCTGAGGTAGAGGGAGGGGTTAAAATTGGCAAGATGGAGAGAGTAGAAATTCATCACCACCACCATGGCTAGTGGAGCCAGGAGTATGGAATAATTGGTAGACCCCGTGACAGAGGGCAGCGATTGAAGCTGTGTTGTCAGGAGTAGCCAGGTTTCAGTAAGAGCTAGAAGATGGAAAGCATTAGAGATAAAGCTACCCTCTACTCATGCTCTC
The DNA here is from genome assembly GCA_033557465.1 of Ichthyophis bannanicus. Lineage (NCBI taxonomy): Eukaryota > Metazoa > Chordata > Amphibia > Gymnophiona > Ichthyophiidae > Ichthyophis > Ichthyophis bannanicus. The sequence goes on from CM066034.1 coordinate 207,821,566, forward strand.
TTTATTAGATATGGAAAGAGCATTCCAATAAGGCACAAGAGAAAGAGAGAGAGGAAGGGGAAAGGAGAGGAATATGAATGAGATTAGAGTAGTTGAGGGAGGAACTATCATGGGAGTGAGAGAAAAATCTAGGGGAGCCAGGGTTGGGATTAATATCACTGAATGAAAGAAGAAGAAAGCACAGCGGAAATAAGGATAAGGTTGTTTGAAAGAGAGGGGAAGGATGAATGAGAGGAAGAAAAAGGTGAAGCTCAAGAGCTGAAGAAAGGGTGGAAGACCAAATGAGGGAAGAAATGGGGAAGGAGGAGAGGGGTTTAAAGTAGATGGTGTGAGGGGGAAAGATTAGGGAGTATCAATAAAAGGAAGAAAAAGTGGTGTGGAGCCATAAGAAAGGGAGAAGAGAGTTAGAAGATAGAGGAAATAATTGAAGGATAGAAGGAAAGGTAGGAGAAAGACGACGACAAGAGAGAAATGAGCAATTGGGAATACTGGAGGTAAGAATCCAGCCTAAGAAGTGGCAGTGTAGAAAGATGAAGTTCTGTCAAAGACAAAGGAGGGATAAAAGTGAAATAATTAACTGAATTTTAGTCAATAACTATTTATTAAGTTAATTTAATTTAATTAACCAATCAATCAACTAATTTACTAATTTGGTTGACTTGATTGATTAAGTACCTAAGGGGTAGTTTACAAAGCAGCGGTAGTGGCCTCCGTGCGATATCGGCTCCGATATCGCACGGAGGACGCTACCGCTACTTTGTAAACATACCCCTAATTTGTGTCCATACAGTTAGGTTAAGTAGTGAAGCCAGTAGCGATGGTACTGTCTATTTAATCAGATCAGACGGAATGGGGCGGCCATGCTACAGTACAAGTAGTAACTGAAATCCAAAATCCTATTTGTTCTATGTGTCCCAAGTTATTTCAAATGTTATACCTTTGCCGAGGGTCGTAGTCCTGTTGGAAACAATTAGTTTGAGCCCATCAGGTCAGGAGTCAGGAAAAACGTAAATACCAGGAGTCAAACTTTGTACTGAGTTCAGCTCGGAGGGAAGCTATTTAGATAAGACAATAGGAGCTGTACTCATGGCAGGGCCCAGCATCTGCACGTGCTCAATTCAACCCAATTACATAAGAACATAAGATATGCCATACTGGTTCAGACCAAGGTCCATCAAGCCCAGTATCCTGTTTCCAACAGTGGCCAATCTAGATCATACGTACCTAGCAGTTTCCCCAAAAGACACAGGTTCCACAAAGCTTGTATAAGATCAAGCATCAATATCATGGGTCCCTTTTTAATAATGGTTTATGGACCTTTCCTCCAGGAACTTGTCCAAACCTTTTTTAAACCCAGCTACACTAACAGCCTTTACTACATCCTCCGGTTACAAATTCCAGAGTTTGATTACACGTTGAGTGAAAATATTTTCTCTTATTTGTCTTAAATAGTTTACCCTGTAGCTTCATGTTCTTATGTTCTTAATTACCTCCAAGCTGTCACACCGAAACTCCTCATGCCCCTCGGGGCTGGTTCTAGGATTTCTGATGCCCCCCTGCAACCTTTAGATTGGCACCCCTCCCCCCCCCTCCATTACTATTAATGCTCACCCCCCCTTTTTCCAAAACACCTTTCTGAACTCTTTTAGCATGATGCCAAAACAGTAAGAAGGGCTTTGTAACCCCTACATAACTCCTCTGAAACTGCACACTGGACAGCATGATGTTAATATAAATATATATTCTCAAAAAAAAAAAAAGTGCTCCCTGAATTATTATTATTATTTATTATTTAGCTGTATTTATATTCTGCTTTTCACTGGGTCAAGGTGGTCAATTGGGGGATACATTTAACACAAGGGGATATGACACATGTACGTTAATACTTACAGGGAACATGGGCAATGGAGGGTTAAGTGGCTTGCCCAAGACCACAAGGAGTGCCTATAGGACTAGAAATCCCAGTCCCTCTGGCCTGAGATTGCTGTCCCCAGGTGGGACTTGAACCCCTGGTCCTCCGGCCTGAAGTACCTTGCCCTAACCACTAGACCACTCCCTCCCTCCCTTTGAATGCAAAGTAATTTGCTACCACTACTACTAATACTTTTGAAAAAGTATGGGAAGCTGTGCCTAGGCCAAAGGGCAGGGCCCAGAACTGGAAAGGACACCTAGAATACAGAAGGAGAGAAACAGTCAATGCTGTTCCCAATAGGAAAGTGACAATACACTATGATCAGGTCTAGGGACTTGAGGAGTACCTCTTGTCTAACAAATGCAATGAAAAACCTGAAGGACCTCATATGAAAATCAGAGGCTTGGAGTCCAAAAACAACCACCTCCAGGTCCAAGATATGCTGGAAGGAACCTCCCTTCCTAGGCACCTATGTATCTGGAATAACATCCCTGGCCCTGCAGCGGAGGCACGGGAAAATAGCCTGCAATTGTAGAAGATGCTGAAGAATTTCCTCAAACATCACCAAGATGGGTGGAGAGATGCAGGGAGTCCTTTTATAAGCACTACCATAATTCAAATATTGTGCATCTTAATTCCCAGACTAGCCTGAATCAGATACTTTAGGGATAGAAGGCAGGCACCTTGCAGATGGAGCTAGTACATCTCCAACCTTGACTGAGAACCCCAAAGACCTACCAGTCTAGTAAAATAAGGGTCCCCTCAGAGACTGAATTACATCCCAACTGGCTGCACCTTAGAGTCTGCTGGAACTCTCTGAGGGGGATTACATGCATGCCAAAAACTCCAAAAGGACTTCCCCCTACTGCAGTTGAGGCCCAAAGGACACTCAGTAATCCAAAAACATCTCTAGACTCTACACATGGGAGACTAGCCTGAAATATGGTAGAAACAAAAAAGAAAAATGCACGTCACCCAGGATAAAAAGGTGCCCATCCATAGCTTCACACTAGGGCTAACGATGGTGGTTGCGATAGAGCAAGCACTGCAGATGTACATAACATCCCTGCCACATATAAATGCCATGGTGAGCATTTTCATAGACCCACTGTGGCAGGAGAGAAACCACAGAAATGAATGAAAAGTTAAGAGGATTAACTACAGTTAAGTGGACTTCTGCAGTTAAGGATGCGATAATGTACTGCTACTTTTATTCTACAAACCCTATATTTATATCAAGAGGGTTTTAAAGGAGAATCCACCAAAAACTGGAAGAAAGAGGAAAATTGCCACAAGAAAAACTGCAAAAAGCAACAGATGCAAATTTAAGATCTTTAATTTTGCAGATCAAAGCAAAGAAGTATGTGGATGATAACATCTTGAAGCAACTAAGGGCATCTGTGGAAAGAGAAATACAGGGAGGAGGAGGCAATCGGGTGAGAGTACCAGAAGAAAGGAATAAACGGAGCAGTTGAAGGGGAGATGGAACTTGGAGATTTGGAACTGCAGGAGAATGAGGCAACTACAGGACAAGTCAACCAATTAACTGAAGAGGAGGCAGAAAGGGAGGAGGAAGACCAGAGGTGGAAGAATTCAAACTCCTAGTCCATATGGAAAAAGTTAACTCAAGTTACTTTTAATCTTAGATGTTAAATTTATGATAAAATATGAACAAGGCCATATCCAGTATAAAGGGGCCATTTATTGACATCACTAATATAAATTGAATACAGTATTGTGCAGCTAAAGTGCAGGGCCAGAAGAACAAAAAAACAGTAATATTTCCTCCTTGGAAAAAGTGCATTGAGGGAAAAATAGTCATTGTGTGGGGAGTTCTCCCTGATAGATGGGTATCTGAGAGGATTAAGATCATCAAAGATATTAAGGAAGATCCAAGATATCAAGCTGAAACAAGCTGCATTAACAGAAGACCTGAATTTATATGTTACAACAATAAATTGAAAGTAGCAGCGGAAACGCAAAAACTGCAAAGATAAGAAGAAAACCAAAAAGAAAGATATCAAAATAAGATATTTAGGGAGAACCCAAAAATATTTTACAGGGAATTGGGAAAGAGCATTAAGATAATAAAAGTACCACCAACCAAAGCCGAAACAACGCTTCTGGAGAAAACTATACGAGGATCCTATAAAGCACAATCAAGAAGCAGAATGGTTGTCTTACATACAGGAGCATTTAGAAAAAGCAATCATCACACCTATGGAATAGCCTGCAGTGACAACAATCGTGCTGGTGAGCAGGATAAAACGAGCCCCAAACTGGAGTAACCAACTTTTGGTTCAAATAGTTAACATCACTCCACCCAGACCTAGTGACTTGCAAAAATCAATTGTTTATGCTGCCAGACTTAACACCAAAATGACTTACTACAGGAAGAACATTTCACCTTCCAAAAGGAGACCCCAGCCACACTCCCAACAATTATAGACCAATAACTTGTCTACCTACAATCTATGAGCTGTTCACTGCAATAGATGCAGACAGAATATATGATCATATTGAGTCCAATAACATCATGGCAATAGAGCAAAAGGGCAACAAGAGAGGGTCTCGTACCCAAGACCAGTTAATGTTGAATAAGACCATTGTGGCTAGCGCTAAGAAAAGCAGAAATCTCAGTATAGCATGGATTGAATATAAGAGAGCTTTTGACAGCATCGTGGATAATAAATTGCCTTGAAATATATAAATGCATAAAATAAATCCTGGTTTGATAGAGTACATTAAGTTCACCATGACAATGTGGCAAACCACACTCTTTCTGAAACATGAAGATGGTCAGTATATCATTCCTAACATCAGGATCCAGCGAGGAATATTTCAGGGGAATTCCCAGTTGCCCCTTCTGTTTGTGCGGTGCTTAATCCAATGAGTACTGTCATTGACTCTTTGGGATATGGATTTAGCATAAAACCTAAAGAAAGTACTGTCCTTACATTTCTCCTCCTGTCCAGGCTTGTTATTGTAATTCTGTTCTGGCCAGCCTTCCCCAATACCAGCTCCACCGTTTACAATTGTTGCAGAACACAGCTGCCCGGCTCATTACTCATGCTTCCCGTACTGATCATGTCTCCCCGCTTCTATTTAATTTGCACAGGCTCCCTCTTCAACACCGGTTTCAATACAAGGTCCTCATCACTGTACATTGGGTACTTCACAATGGCACTCCCCAATATTTGGCAGACCTATTGCAAAGGCATACTGCCCCATGCCCTCCATTCCATTCACAATAACCACCTTTTTCTACCCTCCCCAGCTTGTGTATATCTGGAACTCATGTGTCATTCTGCATTTTTCTTTCTCAGTCCAGCCCTTTGGAATTCTTTACCATCTACTCTCTGTGCTGAGCAGTCCTTCTCACGATTCAAGGCAATGCTGAAGGCCCATTTCTTTGTCATCACCTTTGATCTTCCCCCTGCCTAGGATCACATAACATATCCATCCCCTTTTCTTTATTTGTCTGCCCACTTATTTTTTCTATTTCTCCTGTGTACCCTGTCTTCTTCACTGTCCTTTCATGACTATGGCATTCTTTTCTTTCTTTTTAGCCGTGATTGTTTTTTATTGTACACCACCCTGATGCTTCAGCCTGGGCGGTTAATCAAATGTGTGAATAAAGATATAGATAATGAAACCCAGAAACAACATCTCATTTATTATTTGTAGACAATCTGAAGCTCTATAGTTCCAGTGACCAACAATTAGCAGAGCAACTCCATGTGGTGAAATATTTTTCTGATGACATCAGGATGACCTTTGGCTTTGACAAATGTGCTAAGGCAACTCTTTTTTTAGAGGAAAATTGAGCAAAACAGAAAACATATGCGCCTTCCTATTCAAGGTCCTTGATGTCACAGCCTTCAGCCAGGGAGATAAGTATCTCGGAATAGAAGAACCAACGACACTCAAGAAGAAATTACTGGGAGAAAAGATCAGTAAAGAATATTGTAGGAGATTAAAATCATTATTGAAAAGTGCTTTAACATCATGGAATAAGATACAAGCCATCAATCAGCTGGCAATTCCTGTACTTTCATACAGCTTTGGGGTTATGGACTGGCCTCTAGTTTCTTTATTTATATTTTCCAACAAAATACAAACAAAAGAGAAAACGAAATTGCAGTAAATCAAAATACACAATTCTTCTCTATAACATGAGATAAGAAAGGGCTAATTACAGCCCACCCCATCCTGTCCCTCCCATCATCATGTGATCATCAGGGGCTATATAAAAGAAACACATAACATCTGCAAGCCTGTGATGCCTACAAGAGCTATAGAAGAGCAACCACTCCACTGCATAGGAAATGATAAGAATTGTCTAATAACCCCTTACTATATCTCGCATTATGCTTTAGAAATGTAATTCTGTAGGAGTTTCCACTTAAGAAAAGAGGAGGATGTAAGGGAACTACCACACCATGGTATCTGCACATATATGTAGCATAAGCACAAGCGTTCCACCATTCACATCAACTAAGCTCTGCTGTATGTTTCCAGTTAGAAATAACGAGATGTAGGGTCACTCCCAACATGAAGTCAATTAAAACTGACAATCCTTCTGTAATGACGAGATGCCAATTGCTGATTGAAAAACGACCACAGACCAGGACAGAGTGGCCTGGAATCCCAGTACCTCTTTAATACGGTTCCATATTGAAACCCAATAAGACTGAATGTTAGGACAATCATACACCACATGTCTCAAAGTGCTGACATCTCCTCGATGAGACTAACACTCATTCCCAGCTGCCTGATCCCTTTCAATAGGCAATCCTCCTTAGGAATTGCATTTGCTAAATTGTTGAAAAGCCTTTTGAGTATCTGATATAACCCTATGAGACTTCAACCTCCCAACAGACACCATGCCAGGAAGTAGATTCTAAAGGAAAGGATTACTTAATCTCTCTTCTAGTTCAAGCCATACTGAGCGTATACCTACGGCCCCCTCCACCCATTATGAACCTTGTTTTAGTAAAAGACAAAACAAAAACAACACAGTGCTAGGCCTGAAAATTAGGGAAAGTCACCACCCCTTCCTCTTTTTAAGATTTAAGTTTTCTGAGAACAATTCTAGGCAGTTTATTTTCCATAGAAATTGAACTAGAACCCTTTCAATTTGACGATAGACTTTCCTTGTAAGGAAGACTGGTAGCATTTCTACTATATAATTCACTTTAGGAGTGATGGTCATATTTATAGCTTCAAGACGACCCCACCAAGAAAGATAGACCAGTGACCACTTTGCTATTATATTATTATTGAAAGCTCGTTAAGTCAAATAGGGTAAAAGAGATTGCAGAACGATTAGAAATGTGAGCCACATGAATAGTAGACTCACTAATTTTAGAATAAAGTCCCTTGGAAACTAGGAAAAATCAATATGTGATATTTGAAGAACCATGGGGGATAGAACTTTCCTCACTAAGATGGCTACCCCATTATTCTTATGATGGGCAGCTGAAAACCCCCTAAAGAGTAGGGTTTTATATCTAGTTTCAACGACTCCTTTACATTCAAGTGTGTCTCCTGTAGCAGTATGATGTCAGCACTTTCTTTTCTACCATACAGAAGAATCTTTTCCTCATAATGGGATTGAGTATACTGACAATATAGCTCAGATTGACAGTCAAATGTTGCAGAGACATAACAAATTGTAGCATTTAGTTTTACATTGTAGAACAAATTCTTAAGTGCCCTCAAAGTGTTAGCTGCACCTATAGCCCAAAGAAGAAAACCCAACAAAAGAGACACATTTTAGCCCAGGCCCTGTCATATTATCACTCACAATAATAACACTTAATTCTGAAAAAACATCTTCCCAAAACCACCTAAACCCAGGGGGGCTATATAACACACAGAACTTAGTGGGTGAGCCCACCAGGACAAGACAGACACGGTGGGTAAAATGACCTAGTACTTCCGTGCTTCTATGTCACTCAGAATATCGTGCTTTGCCCATCTCCCTTAATAAGAGTAAAGACAATGTACTTAAACCCCCCCCCCCCAAAAAAAAAAGAGGAAAGAAAAGAAAACCAGAACTGCATGGCAGGGCAGCCCTCTTCGAATCAGTTTATGGCTTAGAAGACCCAGCCCAGTGAACAAGGGCCACCCCACTCCTCCAAACCCCAAGGCTCTCCCAGCCACCATAGACATCACAAACAAACAACATAAAACATAAAAGACGTGAGAGAGAGAAAACAGAGACATCTTAACCAGAATAGTACCATGGAGCTCCTTCAAAAGAGACAAAATGGATGTCCCAGTATATAGCAATGTTATATGATTAAATATCACTTCTTTACATGACCTCGGACCAGTCAAACGCCCATAATAGCAACGCCATAGAACTGTAGCAAATAAAAGTTGCAAGGTGACTTTCACCGCATCACCGCCGACTCCTTATCCTCCAGAAATGCATATAACTCCACGGGATCATCAAAGGTCTTGGTCTGGTTATGCAGCATGACTCTCATGCGGGCAGGATAGATCTGTCCAAAACGGGCCTGCAGTTGTACCAAGCGTGGACGCAGCACCAGAAAACTCTTTCTCCGATCCACCGTCGCCATCGCGAAGTCTTGGAAGAACAGGAGTTTATGTCCCTGATATTCCAAAGTTGAAAGTGCTCTGGCTGCTCCCATTATATGCAATACTTGCTGAAAACGTAAAACTTTCAAGATGATTGAGCATGGACGCTTTCCTATGACCACGGACTGAGTAGGCACTCTATGGGCGCGCTCGATCTCAAACGGCATAGCAAACTGCAACTTTAACATACCTGGAAACATGGCCTGCAAAAAGGACACCATATCAGGGCCCTCTGCTCCCTCAAGAACTCCTAGTATTCTTATGTTATTCCTCCGAGAGTGATTATTACCGTCTTCCACCTCTCTTTGTAATGAATGTATCAACTTGGCCTGCTTCTCAATGACCTTGAGCCTCTCCCCATATGAAGCCACCACATTCTCTATCTTCCTCAAACGAGCCGTAATTGACTTCAAAGAAGTTTGCAAAGTATTGATATCTTCCTACATTGCACATAGCGATTCTCCATTAGCTTTGACCAAGTCTTTGACTGCCCGAATCTCAGCCAGGAGCTCCTGTGAGGTCTCAGGACAATCTCGGATGACCGCCATTTTGTGAGGTGAGAGAGGTTCTGTCTTGGTTCTCTTTGCACTAGCATTTTGAGATACTTGATAATCCAGCCATGTCTGTTTGGGGCCCGACATATCCGGGATCGAATGGTATCAAAGTAGGTATGAACTATTTGATTAAAGATTGCAGAAGTCAGGATTCTTGTCTATTGCCCTCCGGAGCACAGCTCTTACACTTCCATCTTGACCAGAAACGAGGCTCCGCCCCCCTGTGGACTGTCCTCTTAAAGATCTTGAAAAGCTGACTGTGCGAACACGAAAACTCCTCCATGCCCATGAAGTCATTTACAAGAATCCGTATATGCCAAGACTGTATATCCCTAAAGCTAAAGGAGGCCTAGGTCTCGGTGAGATTGATTACATATACAGAGCTACCATCATAGGCCTCCAAGCCTACTTAACTGCATCTTCTGATCCAAATATGCAAGAAGTGCTGAAATATGATAATAAACGTCCAGAATCTGTTTCCATCATCAAACAAGCGTTCCGATAACTAGAAGGAATGAGTGAAGATCCACAGGCATGCACAGAGAAGGCAGAAACAGAATTTGCAAAACAAGAGAAAAAACTCTTTAAGGATTTAGATCAACAGACAAGGAAAAACAAGTGACAGATGCACAAATACAGTGGGAAATAGTGTTACTCCAGGAACCCTTTGTTGATCAAGAACGGACACATGAATGGTTAAGGAGTTGTGAACTGAAACCAAAGAATGAGAGGTTGATGGTTGCACCCCAGGACAGCAGCTTACAGATGAGATGGTTTACAGTGAGCATTAAAAAAAACAACAAAAAAACCTGGCAACACAGACACATACATCTATTTTGTAAGAAAAACCTAGAAACGGTGACTCATCTCATAGCTTACTGTGAAGTTCTGATGGCAGAAAATTTCTATACAGAAAGACATAATAAAGTAGCATGCCTCATCCACTGGAAACTCTGTAAGCACTACAACATCACTGTGCCCGAAAAGTACTGGGATCATGACCTTAAGAGAATTACAGAGAATGAGGAGGTTATGATCACCTGGGATATCCCCATTCCAACTGATTAAAAAGCTGGATGCGAGGAAGCCAGATATAGCGGTTAAGGAGAAAATCACCAAAACGGTGTTGATAATAGAGGTGTCAGTTCCAAGCGACTACCCTGTGAATCATGTGGAGAGGCAGAAGATCCTGAAATACCAGGAAATGCAGCTAGAGACCAAGAAAATGTGGCAGAAAGATACAGAAATAGTTCCCATGGTGTTGGGTGCCACAGGTTTGATAAAGAAGAATTTCCAAGCCCATCTTGACAAACTAGCCATACATGTTACATCTTACGAACTCCAGCAGGAGGCTCTCTAAGGCACACTGCCAAACCTTAGCAGTAAATTTGAGAGACTGAGATCATACTCCTCTGCACTGGCTTAAAAGTGAGGTTCATGACTGTCATGGTATGCCAAAACTAAACCATTTGGAGAAAATGCCCTGAGGATATCTCTAGGCTTACCTTCCAGGTGTTTCTGGGATGAACTTCCACTCCCGAAGATCAAGCAGCACATAAAAGGAATCTGTTTAGTCTCAATTTGAAGTCTGTATCTGTCGACTAAATGTAGTGCCAGCATTACTAACTGGCTTCTACTGCTACCACCATTGACTTAGAAAAGAATCTGAACCAGTCTTAAAAAGCAGCAGCTACCTAGGTGGTCTGTTGCAAACCACCTAGTCTCTGAAAAGGAGACTGGGTTTGATGGCCCTTTGGTCTAACCCAGCATGGTAATGTCAGGTGTACCAGGGATCAAGCCTGTAACCTTGAGAACCAGAGGCCATAGTCATATGGCTGAAGTCACAGAGGCTACCAGAAGATGAATCCCATCATCAATGGGATAGTCTCCAGGCATTCACACAGCACTGACCGAGAGCCTAAGGTGGTAGGACTTTGATCCTCCAAAACTGAGACTCCTCACATGCATCACCCCCTCCACCGGGATGGTTATGCGCTTAGTCACAACTGTGACCAGGACTTCCACTCCAGGGACCCCAAAAGGCTGATCCTGCTCACCCTGGGGCTGAGGGTACATTCAAGATGGGATCTTAGAGCCCTTGAGGCCCAATTCAGGCATTTCCTCCCTAAAATTCTACACACTGCTGCATAAGCTCACCTAGAGGCATGAACCAGCAGAACACTGGATATCCACCAGTTATAAGGAGACCCCAAAAGCAGGCTCTGCAACATATAGAGCCACTATAGCATCTTGAAAGGGCATTAACAGGTCCTGTCAGTTCAAATTCTAGACCATTCTTCAAGCTTAGCTAGATCCCTCCTCATGTTATCTACATCTTCTTGGGTGTCTACTCTGTTGCAGATTTTGGTATTATCTGCAAACAAGCAAACTTTACTCGACAGTCCTTCCACAATATCACTAACAAAGATGTTAAAGAGAATCGGACCAAGGACAGATCCCTGTGGCACTCCACTGGTAAATTCCTTCTCCTCAGAGTGAACTCCATTTACCTCTACCCTTTGTTGCCTCCCACTCGACCAACTTTTAACCCAAGCAATAATTTTAGGGTCCATCCGAAGGATGCTTAGTTTGTTTATAAGTTGCCTGTGCGGAACAGAGTCATATACTTTACTGAAATCTAAATACAACACATCTAGGGCTTTCCCTCGGTCCGACTCCCTTGCCACCCAGTCAAAGAAATCTATCGGATTTATCTGACCAGACCTGCCCCTGGTGAATCTATGCTGCCTTGGATCCTGCAATCCGTTGGACTCCAGAAACCTCATTATTTTCTCTTTCAGCATTGTTTTCAATAATTTACTCACCGAGGTTAAACTAACCGGCCTATAGTTTTCAACCACATCCTTACTTCTGCTTTTGTGTAAAGGGACCATGTGTGCCTCTCTCCAGTCCTCTGGCACCAACTCCAAAGAGGCATTGAAAAGGTCAGTCAGTGGAGCTGCTGGGACATCCCCAAGTTCCTTCAGTATTCTTGGATGTATCCCATCTGGTCCCATCGCTTTGTCCTCTTTTTGTTTAGCTAGTTCCTCATGAACACAGTCCTCTGAAAATCATTTGAGATGTCCCTCGCATTTGTTCCTGTTAGTGGGTGTTGTCTGAGGTCCTGCTCCTGGCCCTTCTGAGGTCCTGTTCCTGACTCTTCATCTGTGAACACAGAACAGAAATATTTGTTAAGCAATTTGCTTTATCCTCATCAGCTTCTACATATTCCTCCCATTCACCCTGGAGTCTGACAATACCACTTTTGCCCTTCTTCCTCTCACTAACATATCTGAAAAATGTCTTATCTCCCCATTTTATTGCATTGGCTATTTCTTCTTCATTTTGTACCTTTGCTTTCCTGACTACTTTGTCAGCCTCTCTAGGTTTTTAGAAATATAGATGACTGTCTTCCTCTCTCTGTGATCTCTTGTATTTCATGAAGGCCTCCCTCTTTTTCTTCACATTTTTAGCTACCTCTTTTGAGAACCATAGCGGCCTCCTTTTCCTTTTATTTACCATTCTAACAAAAAGGTTGGTTGCCCTTGAAATATCCCCTTTCAGTTTTGCCCACTGTTTTTTCTACATTCCCCCAGCTGTTCCCATCCCGCTAACAACTCCTTGAAGTATTGGCCCATCTTGGCAAAATTAGTTTTCCTAAAGTCTAAGACTCTTGCTTTTGAATAGATTTTATTAGCCCTAGTCCTAATACTGACCCACACCATCTGGTGATCACTGGATGCAAGATGATCTCCCACTATAACATTTTATTTATTTTATTTTATTTTATTTAGCAAGCATTTGTAGCCCGCTCCTTCCAGCGATCAGAAGCGGGTAACATCAGAAACACTTTCCCCATTGCTAAGCACCAAGTCTGGTATGGCCCCTTCACATGTGGCTTCTGTTACCAGTTGCCTGAATACTTCTTCCTGTAAAGAATCCAGGATCTCCTTGCTTCTAGATGACACCGCAGCAGGGATGCGCCATTGAACATCCAGCATATTGAAATCCCCTATCAGTAGCACGTTCCCTTTCCTGGCAGTGCTGTGTATGTCTTCTATTAAATCTCCATCTATGTCTTCTGTCTGTGAGGGAGGTCTGTATATCATGCCAATGCAAATGGATTTCTCTCTCCTTCTTTCTAGTTTAACCCACATTGCCTCCTCTCTCCCTTTTAAGCCCTGTATTTCCATAGCTTTAATATTATTTTTTACATATAGTGCCACTCCTCCCCCCCTTCTTCCTAACCTGTTCTTTCTGAATAACATATAGCCTGATACAGTGTTATCCCAGTCATGGTTGTCCGTGAACCATGTCTCTATAACTGCCACTAAATCCACGTCAGTCTCTCCCATTAAAACCTTAACATCTGGGATCTTATTTCTCATGCTACGGGCATTTATACACATTGCTTTCCAAATGTTGCCCCCTTTACCTATTTCTATAAAGATATTTAATGTTTCACTTGCCTGGGGGCTTTCTTCACCCATCCCCAATGAATCTAGTTTAAAGCCCTCTTCAATAGGTTAGCCAGACATGCCAACCTTTCTTGGACAGATGGATGTCATTTCTGCTCTGCAGCCCTTGGAACATCATCCCATGGTCCAGGAAACCAAAACGCTCTGACACCATCCATGCTACCATGCATTTATCTCCGGGATGCAAGCTTCTCTGCCCTGGCCTTTACCCTCAATGGGGAGGGGGAGGATTGAAGAGAACACCACCTACTCCCCTATCTGCTTCTCCCTTGGTCCCAGAGCTATGAAGTCACCCTTGATATTCTCAGAGGCAGTATCGAGGGTGACTTCATGACTGAGTAACATCAGGTAATAATCAGTAGGCTTGATAAGTCTCCGTAACTTCTTGGATTTTGGCACCTGGTGGACAGTATACCTTTTTGAACATCAAGTCTGGTCTGCAGATGGATATTTCAGTTCTCCTCAGAAGAGTCACCAACCACCACTACCCTTGTGCTCCTAGTGGTCACTTCAGCAGCTTTGGGGTACTTGAGCTCTGGTTCTTCCTTTTCCTGGGATGCCTCTGCCTCCTCCATTTCTAGGGCTGCATGATGGTTCTTCAATTCAAGGGCTTGAGGAATTGGATTGGTGATTCTGCAGGTCCTGGTGACTCATGTCCAACCTTGGTCCTTCTATAGGAGAGCTTGGATGTTGTTTCAAGAAGCATCTCATCATTGTACCTCTCACTATCTTGAATGCTCCTCAACCTTGCCCCCTCTTCTCTGAGCAAATTCACCTATTTCCTGAGAGCTTCAGCATGTAGGCATCTTGCACATGGAACCGGCCCTTTAACTAGCATTGGGATCTCTGTCTAGACAGAGGTAGAAGCCCTAATGGGGCAACAGCTTTGGCAATACAATTTTTCCCAGCCATTGTTCAGTTAGTGGAGCTTTGGTACCTTGCTTTGAAATGGAGATATCTTGTTAGTGGAATACCTCTAATAGTGGAGTATTCCTATTCACCTTTCTCCATTGGGGAAATTTGCCATTTAGCCCTACCCTCTTCTTTTTTTTTTTTTTTATCTCTTAACCCAGAGGTTCCCAACTCCAGTCCTGGAGGGCCAAACACCATTCAGGTTTTCAGGCTGTCCCTAATAAATATGCATGAGATGCATTTGCATGCACTGCCCCCATTGTATTCAAATGTATCTCATGCATATTCATTAGGGACAGCCTGAAAACCTAAATGGTGTTTGGCCCTCCAGGACTGGAGTTGGGAACCTCTGTCTTAACCAGTTCTTGATCCACAATAGTACACTGCCTCCTATCTCATAACTTTTTAATTTTATCAAGAGTCTCTCATGAGGGACCTTGTCAAAAGCTTTCTGAAAATCTACAAACACTATATCAACTGATTCACCTTTGTCTACCTGTTTATTCATACCTTCAAAAAAACATAACAGATTAGTAAGACAAGATCTTCCTTGGCTAAAGCCATGTTGGCTGTCTCCCATTAAGCCTTGACTATCTACATGTTCAGTAATTTTGTTCTTTATAATGGTTTCTACAATTTTTCCCGGTACTGACGTTGGGCTCACCAGTCTGTAGTTTCCCGGATCACCCCTGGAACCCTTTTTAAAAATTGGCATTTCATTGGCCATCCTCAAATCTTCAGGTATTTATAAATGATTTTAATGATAGTTCACAGATTACTAATAGTAGGTCTGCAAGCTCATATTTAAGTTCTTTCAACATCCTTGAATGTATACCATCCGGTCCAGGTGATTTGCTTCTCTTCAGTTTGTCATACATCTTACATAGAGGGAGGAGTGACTCAGTGGTTGGGACAGGTTACCACAGGCTAGGCGGCCAGGGGTTCAATCCCCACATGGGGACAAGCAACCTCAGGCTGGAGGGACTGGGGTCTCTAGTCCCATGGCCACTCCTTGCGACCTTGGGCAAGCCACTTAACCCTTCCTTGCCTCAGGTACACTTAGATTGTGAGCCCTTTGGGGACAAGGGAATAAAAAGTACCTGTTAGTATACATGTAAACTGCACTGATTCTAAAGAGCGTGGTATAAAAAATAAATAAAAATAAATTAAAAGATCTTTCCAGTATATCGATATTTCTTTCAATTCTTCTGCGTTATCACCTTTAAATACCATTTCAGTCATGGGTAACAGCCCTACATCTTCCTCAGTAAAGACCGAATCAAAGAATTCATTCTGTCTCTCTGCTTTGTCCTTGTCCCAGCTTGGTGCCCCTTTTACCCCTCTATCATCTAATGGTCCAACGGACTTTCTCAAAGATTTTTTGCTATGAATGTACTTGAAAAAGCCTTTATTATGCATTTTTGCTTCCAAAGCAATCTTTTCAAATTCTCTCTGCCTGTCTTATCAATGCCTTGCATCCAACTTGCTAGTGCTTATGTTCTTTCCAGTTTTCATCAATTGGTTCCTTTTTCCATTTCCTGAAATATGCTTTTTTGGCAACAACAGCTTCTCTGACGTCCCCTTTAAACCATGCTAGCATTTTTTTGGACTTCCTTCCACTTTTCTTAAAATGTGGAATACAGCTGGTCTGGGCTTCCAAGATAGTATTTTTAAACATCCATGCTTTTTTTTAAATTTCTTTATTTATATTTTCCAACAAAATACAAACAAAACAGAAACAAATTACAGCAAATAAAAATACACAATTCTTCTCTGTGACACAAAATATTCAAAAGTTAAACACTGCCCATCCCACCCTGTCCCTCCTATTATCATGTGATCATCAGATCCATATGAAAGAAATATAGAGCATCTGCAAGCCTACAAAGGCCTGCAAGGGCTATAGAAGAATCAGCACTCCACTGCAGAGAAGATAGGCACATATGTGCCACTATGCGCATCTACCAAGCTCAGTAGTGTGTTTCTAGTTAAAGATAATGGAAAAGGGCCACCCCAGTGTGGAGCTAATTCAAACTGACAGTCCCTTTCTAAGGATGAGATGCCAATTGCTGACTGAAAAACAACCCCAAATCAAGAGAGAGTGGCCCTGAGTCCCAATACCACCCAATATGATTCTATATTGAAACCCAGTGAGACTGAATGTTAGGCCAGTCCTACACCACATATCTCAAGTTGCTGACATTTCCTTGATGGACTGACACTTCTCAGCTGCTTATTGAATGTGTGACTATGACCCCCTCCACCCATCGTGAATCTTGCTTTGGCATAAGCCATAGTATTAGGCCAGATAATCAGGAAAGCTCCTCCCCCTTCCTCCTATTAAAACCCAAGCTTCCAGCGTACAAATCTAGGCAGTTATTTCTCCATGATAACTGAACTAGTTTTATCAATTTAACAATATACTTTACTTATAAGGAAACTAGTAGTATTCCTATTATATAATTCACTTTAGGAGTGATAGACATACTTATGTCTTCAAAACGACCCCACCAAGAAACAGACCGACGATCACATTACTGTATATAATTAGAGCTTGTTAAGTCAAAGAGGGTGAATGAGATTACATGCTATGATCACTATTGCGAAGTAGCCACAACACCCTTATCTCTTGCACCAGATCTTGTACTCCACTAAGGACTAGGTCCAAAATGGCTCCCCCTCTTGTCTGTTCATGAACCAGCTGCTCCAAGAAGCAGTCGTCTATTTTTTCTAGAAACTTTGGGGTATGTTTACTAAATCGGGCTAATGGTTAACCCAGGCTATCTGCAACTAGGTCCCATTGAATAATATGGGACCTAGTGGCAGATAGCCCGGGTTAACCGTTAGCCCGGTTTAGTAAACATACCCCATTATCTCACTAGCATGTCCTGCTGTTACACTGACCCAGTCAATACCGGGATAATTGAAATCACTCATTATTATTATTATTACTGTGCTGTAACCTTTGTTAATTTCCCTGATTTCTTTGAGCATTTCATCATCCATTTGTTCATTCTGGCCAGGAGGTCGATAGTACACAGCCCACTATCGCCTTCCCCTTCCCCTTATTACATGGAATTTCAATCCATACAGATTCTACAGTGCATTTTGCTTCCTGTGTGACTCGATGCCCTCTCTAACATAGAGCGCAACCCCTCCATCAATTTGATCTGCTCTATCATTACGATATAGTTTGTACCCAGATATCAGTGTCCCACTGGTTGTCCTCCTTCCACCATGCCTCTGAGATACCAATCATATCTAACCTCTCATTTAGTGCTATATATTCTAACTCTCCCATCTTATTTTTTAGACTTCTAGCAGTGAAGGTTTGTGCCATTGGTCAATGGCATGTACTTTCAGAATAGCCCCCAATGGCAGTCCATGTGTAACTTGCTAAAATACCATGATTTACATGCGTAATCTTGCATGGAACTCCAGCTGTACCTTACAGAATTACCCTCCACATGCATAAGTACTATCCAAACATTTAAGGATGGATATTAATAATATACACTCTTCAGGTTGTTAATGTGCATAGACTGTAATAGAAAAAGTGGTAAAGCACTGCAGCCGTTCAGAGAACCATTGCTCTCTAGAAGCCACAATGTCATCTATTTGCTATCATTTGCTACCTGTTCATTCTAATTGTGAGGTAGAGACCTCCATTATAATATGTTGCATAATTTCATTCCATTCATATAGCGCATGTGACTTGCTTCTAGAAACTAATTGTTGTACAATATTTAAATTTTGTAAAGGCTCTAGAAATGCCATCTGATATCCATTCTTTCAACTGTAATCTCTGGAAGCTTACAGGGCTCATTATAATAGGTTGCTTACTTTTTATAGATGTTTCTATGAACTGTAAGTAATAAATTTTTCATGTCTTTTGTGCTAATCTGTTGCAGTTAAGTATTTTAGAGTGGCATTTATATAGCTTATGCATGCAAGGAAGATTATAGTGTTAGCTCCGGTATCAAATTGGCTTAGTCCAGCCTCTTATGAAAAAATGTATTGATGCTAGAGCCAGATTGATCCTGGGCACTGCTGAACTCGTTCACTTTGGAAGAAAGGAGACTAGATCTGTTCCCTGTAAGTAGGGTATTTCACTTCTGTACTGTTCTGAACTTTAAATACTGCACCCAAAACAAAAAACATCTGAAATATTACCAACGGTGTGGAGAGACCTATCATGGTCAACCAGCCTACAGAAAATGGAAAATCATCCTTAACTGAAGGTAAATCCAAATAGAAAGTTTAGGAATGAAAAAGCATTCATAAATATGTAACCTAACTTCAGCATGTGACAGGTAGAATAACCTGCATAGTTGATCTTTTCTATGATAAAAAGTATTCCTATGTCCTCGCTGTTGGTGCCGTTGTTGGGAAGTTGACTTTGAGACTTGCCGTATATTTCAGAATTAGTTTGAGCTTTAATTTTCAATAGTTTGAAAAAAAAAAGCATAATTATCTCCTTCTGTGGAAGTAAACAAAATATTTGAAAATGATTTATTAGCTAGTGCTTCCTTTGCTGGTGAGCACAAAACTTATTCAGACTTATGTTAGTAATTAAAGGTGGCACTTTCATTTATGGATTTTACTGAGATCTGCAAGTGTTGCATGTATACGTTATGTACAGTGTTTTTAAAAAAAATGTATATGGTCTGATTAGCTCTAAAGTGCTTTTATGATCTGTTTAGAAATGTGAGCTAATGCTAGAAGAAAAATTTCATTATATAATGTGCTATATTTACATATATTTATTTTTACATTTCTATATAATTTTGTTAAGACATTTTGATCGCATTTGGTTCTCTTACATGAATTTTATAGTAAATTAAGGCATTGGAACATGTAGCAATCCATTTTATAAAATAATTAATAGTGTCCCATTACAACCACTTGATGATAAAAATATATTTGTCATCTTGATTTTAGTGGGAAGCAAAAAGAACAGATTGGGAAAACACTGAGATGTGGGACAGGAAAATCAAATATAGATGAAAGAGATAAAATAGGCGAGGAGGATAAATGGGCTGCAGGGGATACAAGAAATATAAAATGAACACTTCATTGAAGAAAGAAAATGGAAGACCATATGGAATGAGAAGGGGTTAAGGGAAATTTAAAAACAATTAGGGGAGATAATGTGTAAGAGAGAGGAAGGTTAACAGATCAGAGTACAAGGAGAAGAGGTGGAGAAACAGAGTTAAAGGAGAGGAGCAAAGAAAAAGCATTTTGGGTAGAAGAAATGAGCTTGAGGGAGAGAGTGAAAAGAAACCAGCTGCAAAGGAGAAATAAGGGAAATAGACTATAGGTAGGGCATAATTTACATCTCATGTGCAACTTGGGCTCAAGATATTCAATGTCTCCAGGTGCTTATTCTGTCTAATGGAAAATTTGGCCCAAGCTATAGGGGAAAAAGGCAAAAAGAAGTTAGAGATGAGCCCCAAGGGAGAGTGAAAGAATGGGGAAAAGGATGATAGAAAGAGAAGAGCTACGGTAGCAGAGGGAGGGTGGGGCAGAGAGGAGGAGGACTTAAGACAGGTTGTAGTGGATTGCAGAAGACAAAGATTTGAATGGAAGAACTGAAGCAAACTTATTTGCTAGAATGGAAGAAGTAAAGGAATGCAGGGATGGATACAAAAAGTAGAGAGTCTACTGAGAAGAAGGGACAGGAAAATAAACTCTACTAGGAGAAAGGGGTGGAGAATTGATCACAGGAGAGGAAGAAAGGCAATAGGAATCTTTTGTATAGTACACATACACACACAAACACATTTATGCATGCACAATGGAGGTAATTTTTATAAAGCATTTCCATATGTAAAGCATATTTTACAAGCAAAAAATTCCTAAAACCTGGCGGAGAAACATGAAAAATAAAATTAAAACAAAATTGCACAGCCATATACTGTATATGTGCTAAAATAATCGTGCCCACAGGATACCTGAACTGCTTGTGGCTATTGTTAGGACAGAACTGGGGTGGTGTTGCAAAATACGCACACATCTTATGAAATATTTGTGTGTACATACAGAATATACTTGCACATTTACACTTTTGGAGCAGGTGTAAGTTTGTGTGGAAGAATTTGTGTGCTATAGGGGTTCATTGTAGGAATCTATTTTATTAAGGTACATAGGCATTTATGTTGCCTCAGTGAAACGGGTGACTTTTTGAAAACTTTTATAGATATCAATGAGGGCAATTTCTTAAAGCTATTTTGTATGTCTAAATGGGTTACTTCAAAAACTGCCTTCCCTCCTTTCATGTGTAAAAGTGCACGCTGATGGGTCTTTGAGTCTTTATGGCTGTTGGGGCTTACTGTTGTGCTTTTGATTTCAGCTACTTTTTGCTATCCTCCAGAAGTGCCACTCTAGCTGACTACCTAGTCTGCCTAATAGTTAACGCTAGCCCTAATCACCACACCTATGCTTCTTTATATTGTTCTGCTTTTCCTCCTTAAACCGTCCTGACTTTCCAAGGCAAATCTCACCCCCATCAAATCCTTACCATGCCTTTTCTTTATTCCCTCTTCACTCCCTTTCTTGGATTCCCTGTGGAATGCTATAACTACTAGTAGTAGTTATTTTCTGAAGTGCTGCCAGATGTACTCAGCATTTTATAGAAACAGAGATGGTTGCTGCTCCACAGAGCTGCTGCTGGTTAAGTGCTGTTGAGTTGATTGTCGATTCATGGCAACCTTGCGGATAGTTCTAAATTGTGTTTCGTCTTCAGTCAGGTGACTAATTGCTGATAGACTGGCATCCATAGCTGCTGCTGTTGTATCAGTCTATCACATTGCCAGTCTTTCTTTTTGGCACTGGCCTTCAACCTTGTCTTTTACTAATGAGTTTTCTCTTCACATGATGTGTCCAAAAGTCAAAGTCTCTTGTTATTTGAGCTTCTAATGAAAGCTTAGGTTTAATTTCATCTAACAGGAATTGATTTGTTCTTCAAGCAGTCCACAGTATACACACTATTCTTCACCACCATCATAATTCAAAAATATCAATTTTCTTCATTGTCCAACTTTTTGCATTCATACGACATTATTGAAAATACCATGGCTTGGACAAGTTGAATCTCTGTACAGAGAGATACATCTCTGCACATTTCTTCTCTATCGAGGATGAAATTGATTTTGTCAATTGTCAGGATCTTTATTGTCTTCACATTAAGATGCAGGCCCATTTTAAGACTATGTTCCTTGATCTTGATAAGCAGTTGTTTTAGACAGTTTTCACTTTTGGCCAGTAGTGTGGTATCATCTAGGATAGCAAAGGTTGTTGAGTCTTCCAACAATCTTCACACCTCCATTTCTCCTTGTTCCATTTGAACTATTGTTTCTTGAACAAAATAAAGGTTGAACTATCTGGTGTTATGGTATACCCATGTTTCTTAATGTGGCTCAATGTTTTTCATGATTTATGTAATCCAAGGCCTTGCTGTAGCAATGTCTTCCAAATGATGTCTTCCAAATTTCCTGGCAAAGCCTTGTAAGTATTGTTACAGCTGCATTTGATTGTTGTAATATTTCAATGTGAGTGTCATCACTGCTCAATGCTTTATTCTTTGATAATGCTTTCAAAGCTTCTTTGACTTCTTCTTTCATCACCAACAGCTCCTGATTGTAAGGTACAGGTTGAAATGGCTGGTGATCCACATGATCTCTATGGTACAATTACTCTGTGTATTCTTTCCACCTTTTCTTGATCTTCTCAACATCATTCAACATGGATCTTTGAGCATCTTGTCATTTCAATTTGAGGCTCGAATTTTGTCTTTAACTCATAGCTATAGGAAAGCCATTCTTGTTCTTCCTCTAATAGTTTCTGATTCTCTTTCCTTGCATACATCATTTTAGTACTTCTTTGTCTTGTTTTGTGGCACATTGTAAATTTCTGTTAAGTTCCATAGTTTAGTCGTTCTCTTCTGGCTTTTGCTTCTCTGCATGTCTAAGCAATTATCGGAGTTTCATTGGTCATCCATTTTGCTTTTTCACCTTTTGTAGAGACTTTTTACTTTCTTCGAGCACAATTTTCTTGATGTCATCTCATAGCTCTTCTGGTGCTCAGTCATTTTTATCCAAAGTGGTGAATCGATTTTTCAAGCAATCTTTAAATTCTAGAGGTGTATTTTCAAGATTATACTTTGCCACATTAATGAGTGGCTTGATGTTTTTCAGCTTTAGCTTGAATTTGTATATTAGTAGCTGGTGAGCTATACCACAATCAATTCCAGGTTTTGGCTTTGTTGGTAGTGTTGAGCTTTTCCGTTTTTCACTTCCACAGATGTAGTAAGTTTGGCAAAGTTGATGTGTATAATTGCCACTTGTGTTGCTTGAAGAAGGTGTTAGAATTCTGCAAGACCTACAATTTGTTCATCTCAATCAGGCTTTCTCCAGTTTTGTTTCTGTTGCCAAGCCCATATTTTCCAAACACTTTGTTTAAACTTTTGTTCATAGAGTTTAAAATCTAGTAAAAAAACAAATTAGACAAGATATTCTAGAATAATGCATAATTTGATCAAGATATAACGGCAAATTTGTCATAGTAACAAGTTTAGGTATAAAGAAATCAGGAAGCAAGACCAGGCAAAGTGACGTGGGAGCCATGGCACAGAGTGAGGCGTTGCTCTGTTACTGTATTCAGATTAGCAGGAAGTGGGTCTTTTTGAAGCCCTTCATGAGGAGAGTCTGCAAAGTCTGAGCTGAGAAGCTTTCTGAGAGGCCCCAGGGAGTAAGACAGCAAGCCCCACTGCATTCTTCATGGGCTAAGGACTTGGCCATGTGAGTAACTGAGATTATCTGTCCTGTTCTGTATTATTTACTGCCTATTATTATAAGCGCGCCACCTTTAGAAACTTCCCTCAGAGCCTTTGCCTTAATAGGACCTGCATCTTTTAAATTCTATTTCATTATTCCCCATAGGTGGTAGAATTTCTGTAGACAGTATGTTTTACTTCACAAAATATAAGATAAATTAAGTTCAGTCAGCTCCTGTCTTTCAGATTATTGGGAGGGAGGGAGGGGAAGCATGTGTTCTGGACATGATGGAATTTCAGAGAAAGAACATCTAAAAGGTACCTGAGTTGTGGAAAACACAATTTGAAAGCAGTAATTACTGAACTTGCAAATTGTGTATTTTGTGCACTTGCTGAGACGTTTTTTGCTCAGTGATTGCACCTATAATTACTTTATAGAGAGAGCTTCATTTTTATTCTTGAGTGGAATTTTCTTGAACTCAGAAGATGGTGTACTTGCTCTTCTCTCCTTCCTTTCCACCTTCCGTTTCTCTGGGAAAAAAGAACTAAAGGAAAACAGACATATAATGTAGTATCTTTTTATTGCACTAACCAGTATCATTTGTTTAAACTTTATTTCTGTGAATTGAAGTGGACTAACATGGCTGCCACACTACTCGCTACCTTTTTCTCTCTTATCACACCCTACACCAGCGATGGCGAACCTATGGCACGCGTGCCAGCTGTGGCACGCGAAGGCCTTGCAGCTGGCACGCGTGAAGGTCCGCAAAAAAAGAAAAAGCGGGCTCTGGCTGCTGCCGCGGACGCGGCAGCATGCAGTGTCCCGCGGGGCCCCCTCCGCCCGCTAAGCCCCTCTGCAAGGGCTTTCAGATTCGCGAGGGAGACAGCGTCTCCCTCGCGTCTCTGTTAAGCCCGCAGGGGTTAATGGGAAATTTCCCATCAGCCCCTTTAGACGCGAGGGACTGATGGGAAATTTCCCATTAGCCCCTGCGGGCTTAACAGAGACGCGAGGGAGACGCTGTCTCCCTCGCGAATCTGAAAGCCCTTGCAGAGGGGCTTAGCGGGCGGAGGGGGCCCCGCGGGACACTGCATGCTGCCGCGTCCGCGGCAGCAGCCAGAGCCCGCTTTT
Organism: Ichthyophis bannanicus; assembly: GCA_033557465.1. NCBI lineage: Eukaryota > Metazoa > Chordata > Amphibia > Gymnophiona > Ichthyophiidae > Ichthyophis > Ichthyophis bannanicus. Next base: position 207,845,933 of record CM066034.1, read on the forward strand.
TCTGTTTTTAAATTTGCCGGGGGGGGGGGGTTAGGACTGCTAATGGGCTAGGGGGGGGGGGTTAGGACTGCTAATGGGCTGGGGGGGGGGTTTGGACAGCTAATGGGCTGGGGGGGGTTAGGACTGCAAATGGGCTAGGAGGGGGGGGGGGGTTAGGACTGCTAATGGGCTAGGGGGGGTTGGGTGTAGGAATCAAAATTGGGTTTGGGATTATGGGGGCTGTATGGAAATGGGGTGATGGGGGGTTAGGACTGCTAATGGGCAGGGGGGGGGGTTAGGACTGCTAATGGGCTGGGGGGTTTGGACTGCTAATGGGCTGGGGGGGGTTAGGACTGCTAATGGGCTAGGGGGGTTAGGACTGCTAATGGGCTGTGGGCTGATGGGGGCTGTCTGGAAATGGGGTGATGGGGGGTTAGGACTGGTAATGGGCTATGGGGGGGGGTTAGGACTGCTAATGGGCTAGAGAGGGGGGGGGTTAGGACTGCTAATGGGCTAGGGGGGGTTAGGACTGCTAATGGGCTGGGGGGGTTAGGACTGCTAATGGGCTAGGGGGGGGTTAGGACTGCTCATGGGCTGGGGGGGGTTAGGACTGCTAATGGGCTAGGAGGGGGGGTTAGGACTGCTAATAGGCTAGGGGGGGTTAGGACTGCTAATGGGCTAGTGGGGGGTTAGGACTGCTAATGGGCTAGGAGGGGGGGTTAGGACTGCTAATGGGCTAGGGGGGTTAGGACTGCTAATGGGCTGTGGGCTGATGGGGGCTGTCTGGAAATGGGGTGATGGGGGTTAGGACTGCTAATGGGCTATGGGGGGGGTTAGGACTGCTAATGGGCTAGAGAGGGGGGTTAGGACTGCTAATGGGCTGGGGGGGGGTTAGGACTGCTAATGGGCTGATGGGGAGGGGTTAGGACTTGAGGTGGGCTGTTGGGTGGGGTTAGGACTGGACATGGGCTGATGGGGGGTTAACACTGGAGGTGGTCTGATGGGTTAGGACTGGTAATGGGCTATGGGGGGGTTTAGGACTGATAATGGGCTATGGGGGGGGCTGGGACAAGAAATGGGCTGATGGGGAGGGGTTAGGACTTGAGGTGGGCTGATGGGGTTAGGACTGGTAATGGACTGTGGGCTGATGGGGGGGTTAGGACTGGCAATGGGCTATGGGGGGCTGACTGGAAGTGGGGGGTTAGGACTGGTAATGGGTTATAGGGGGGGGCTTAAACTGAAAATGGGGTGATGGGGGGTTAGGACTGGAAGTGGGTTGATGAGGGGGGGATAGGACTGGTATTGGGTTGGGGGGCTGCTAGGACTGGAAATGGGCTGATGCAGGGACTAGAAGGGAATGGATGCTGGGTGAGGCTGGAACTAGAAGGGAGCTGGTGTTGGGGGAGGATTAGAATGGGATGGGGCTGGGAGAGTAAAATGGAGAGGGGAAAAATATTTTGTGTGGGAGGGATAAAAAATCTACAATTGGCCGGGTATTGGGAGAGTAAGTGGGGATTGAGGATGGAGGGGTAAATTTTGAGTAGATGAAATAGGAATGAGGAAAGAGCCAAAGGAGAAAGATTAGTATGTTAAAGCAGATGTAGAGAGAGAATGGAAAAAAAAACCAAGAAGACAGAAGAAAGGACAAATGGACAGCAGATGGAGAGTTAGCAGAAGACACGAAGAAACCAGAAGAAAGTGGCTGGAACAATTGCAACTGAAAAAAAATGCACAAAAGGTAGAAAAATATCTCTTTATTTTGAATTTATTAACTGGAATATGTCAGCTCTGGGAAATGTGCATCATTAATTTTTGCGCTTTGTTTAGTACAAGAGGAAATTAATATATAGTTTTATTTCTACAGTGTTGTTGTATATTCCAAGTTTGGCTTTTGGGGTTCCCAGTTTAATTATTGTCTTCCTGTTTCTAAATTGTGATTCCTTGTTTGGTGATGGTCTGTTCTGCATGTGTAACTGAGCTGAGGTATTCTGTTTATATAATTCCTATTTGACATTGCCACTTGTTCTTTCCCCAGTAGGTCATGTATTGTTGTTCTCTGAGATGTATTGGTTTAATATTTGCAGTGTTGCCTTTTGATAGGTAGAGTATGGTGCTTTGTGAGTCCTGGTAGTGCTGTTAGGATACGGCGGGTTTGCTATGGGTTCTAAATGGGCAGCGTTTGTAGTAGTTCCTAATGTGCCTGGCGGTTGGTACTGGATTATAGTAATGTAGAAACCTTTTAGTCTTTCTTTATCCATATACTCATTAAGAGGCATGTTTACTAAAAGTTAGTGTATGGTAACATTATGCAAATATTTATGCAAATGAAGCACCTTATGCAAATGGGGCTTTAATTGACGTGCTGGCACTTTGAGGAAATTCTTTGGTTTTGTGCGGCAGTTTGGGCACTCGGGCTCAAAAAGGTTAGCCATCACTGCCCTACACCCTTCCTCGGGAACTCTGCTTCTCTGGCAGATCCCTTTTATCTGTGCCCTCCTGTGCCACTGGCAACTCCAGACTTTGATCATTCCATCTTGCTGCTCCTTATGCCTGGAACAAACTACCTGAGTCACTATGCCAGGCTTCTTCTCTAGCCCTATTCAAATCTAGGCTGAACCCCCACCTCTTTGAGGCTGCTTTTTGTTCCTGATGCCCCTCACTGTCTTGTTCACCACTTATGTATATCTTACGGACTCTAGTCCCCAGTTTTGTGATGTTCTTGCAAGCTCTGATGAACAGGGATTTTCTCTCACATCTATATGTACAGTGCCATGTATGCCTTGTAGTGCTATACAGATGATAAGTAGAATAGTAGTAAAATGAATCGTGAGGCTGGGAAGCAGACTTTGCATAGACACTTTTAAAACTAATTGTATCTATAACGGCACTGGGTATTACACTGGGAAAGGAAATGAGAGGTCTTTCCCAAGCAATGGAAGAACATCAAAGCTTACATGATCTTCCCACTCGGGCACATTTTGCTTCTGTACCAACCAGATGTATAGGAAAGGACATAATTTATCAATAAAGTTAAGAGAGATCCCAGAGTTATTGATGACACGCTGCATTTATAATCTCACCCATACATAGACCTTACAGACAGACTAATTTATTGAGGCATGAAATTTTGAGGACAAGAGTTTGCTTTGAGTTGGACTCTTATCCTCGAAATTTCATACCTGAATTGGTTAGTGTAAAAGGTACCACGTGCCTCTGTCATTTTTGTTACTCCAGACTATTCTCAGAATTTCCATCATGTTGGGACAGAATTTCCATCATGTTGCCATCTCAGAATTTTCAACATGTTGGGACAAAATAGAGACTTGTGAAGGGCTCCATTGGAACTGGTGAGGGTAGGGACAGCAGTGATGGCAGGGACAGGTGGGGGCAGCACAGTAATCATTTGCACAGGGCAGCAAAAAAGGTAGCACTGGCCCTGACAATGCAGTGATGTGAAGAGAGGCGTTATATGGTTGTAGGTAGCTTGAAGGAAGATGAATTGAGAAACTGTGTTTAGAACAGGATTACAGTGGAGAAAGATGGCTCCTAAGAAGAGAAATGGTGGATGAGTATTTTGATACCATGCTCAGCAAGAAAGATTTAGCAATGTAGAAAACAAGGACAGGGGATACAGGGACTGAAAAGTAAGGCTAAAAAGCAGGGCCATGTGCAAAATAACATAGTTGCTCAATGGTAGGCCTGGCCCTGGCTGAAAAGGAAGAAGCAACATACTTTAGCAGTGTATAGGAGAAGGAAAAATCAAAGATCACCCCTAATGTGACAAGCCAAGGGGACTGGAAGGATAAACATGCCATCCACAAAGACAGAAAAGGAGAGATGAGGGGACCCCTCTTCCCCCACTCTTATTCTTGGCGACTTTAACATTCACATCGACAGCCCCTCCGATCCCTATGCTTTAAAGTTCCTCGCCCTCACTTCCTCGTTTAACGTCCAACTTTGCTTCACTGCCCCCACCCACCTGCCCGGCCATTGCCTTAACCTGATACTCTTCTCTAACTCTTCTCCCTTAAACTTCCACAACTCAATCCTTCCCTCATCTGACCATCACCTTTTAACCTTCAATCTTCAGCTTCCACTGTCTCAATCCCATCCCGTCTCCTCCGACCTATTTCAAAACCTTCATAATATTGATCCCTTGACACTCTCCTCCACCATTTCTCCATCTCTTTCCTCCATTTTGGCCTCCAAATCTGTCGACGAGGCAGTAGCCTCTTATAATGCTGCACTGTCCTCGGCTCTTGACACTCTTGCCCCGCCCACCCCTCATCCCGTTAGATGGTTCTACTCCTTAGCCCTGGCTTTCATCTACAACTCCCTATTTACACATCTGTACCCATTCTGCTGAACGTGCCTGGACCAAATCCCGCTCCCCTGAAGACCTTCTACACTTCAAATTCATGCTTGACTCCTTCCAGTCAGCCATAGCACTTGCCAAACAAAACTACTTCATCCATCTGACTAACTCCCTAGCCTCTGATCCTCGCCGCCTCTTTAATACCCTCAATTCTCTCCTCAAGGTCCCCCCGCCCCAGTCCCACCCTCACTTTCTGCCCAAACCCTTGCCGACTATTTCCATGACAAAATCCAAAAGATTACCCTCCAATTCCCCACACCCTCATCTACCTCCCCCCTCCCCAGTTCCCCCCCCCCTTCTGACTCCTCCTTCCCTACAATCTCTGAAGAGGAAACCACACTTCTTCTTTCCTCCTCCAAACCCACCACCTGTTCCTCTGACCCTATCCCCACCCATCTTCTACCCCACCGTTATCCCCTCCATCTCTCATATTCTCAACCTATCACTCTCCACTGCAACCGTCCCCATCGACTTCAAACATGCCATTGTCACATCTCTCCTCAAGAAACCCTCACTCGAACCCACCTGTATCAACCCTTCTCCCTCCTTCCCTTCATATCTAAACTTCTAGAACGAGCAGTCCACCGACGCTGACTCGACATCCTCACCTCCCAGGCCCTCCTGGACCCACTACACTCCGGCTTCCGTCCCCTACACTCCACTGAAACGGCTCTTACAAAAGTCTCCAATGACTTGTTCCTCGCTAAATCTAAGGGCCTCTACTCTGTTCTCATCCTTCTCGACCTCTCTGCTTCCTTTGACACTGTTGACATCAATCTTCTCCTCTCCACCCTCTCCTTGCTGGGTTTCAAGGGCTCTGTATTATCCTGGTTCTCCTCCTACCTCTCCCATCGCTCCTTTAGTGTATGCTCTGGTGGCTCCTCCTCCTCTCCCACCCCGCTCCTTGTTAGTGTACCCCAGGGATCCATCTTGGGCCCCCTCCTTTTCTCTCTCTATACCCAATCCCTTGGTGTGCTTATCTCCTCCCATGGCTTTCAGTACCATCTCTATGCCGACGACTCCCAAATCTACCTCTCTCCAGCAATCCAAACCAAGATCTCTGCCTGCCTTTCTGACATCGCCGCCTGGATGTCTCATCGCCACCTGAAATTGAACATGGCCAAGACTGAACTACTCCTCTTTCCCCCTAACTCTTCTCCTCTTCCCCCTTTCTCAGTCTCCGTGGATGGATATATGATCCTTCCTGTTCCCTCGGCCCGCAATCTGGGGGTCATCTTTGACACCTCTCTCTCCTTCTCCACACATATCCAGCACGTTGCTAAAACCTGCCGCTTCTTTCTCTACAACATTAGCAAAATCCGCCCCTTCCTGTCGGAACACACCACCAAAATGCTTATCCACTCCTTAATCTCCTCTCTCCTACTGTACTGTAACCTACTCCTTGCTGGTCTTCCCGTGAGCCATCTCCTCCCCCTTCAATCCATTCAAAATTATGCTGCTTGACTAATCTTCCGCCAGTCCCGCCATGCCCACATTACTCCTCTTCTCAAGTCACTTCATTGGTTCCCCATCCAATTCCGCATCCAATTCAAACTTCTCCTACTCACCTATAGGTTCATTCATTCTGCAGCCCCTCAATCCCTCTCATCTCTTATCTCTCCCCACATCCCAGCTCGGGAACTTCGCTCCGCTAACAAATTACATCTATCTAGGCCTTTCACTCATACCGCTAACTCCCGACTTCGCTCCTTTCACCTTGCTGCACCCTATGCCTGGAACAGCTTACCTGTGTCTATACATCAGGCACCCTCCCTAGCCCTCTTCAAATCCAGGTTAAAAACCCATCTCTTCACTGTCGCGTTCAGATCCTGACTTCTATCCCTCATCTTAACTTAACCCCATCATTTTCATGACCGAACTGTAAAACCCATTGAATTGATTAATGTTTGTACTGTCTTGACTAGATTGTAAGCTCGGACGAGCAGGGACTGTCTTTTGTATGTATGTCTGTACAGCGCTGCATGCGTGGCGCTATATAAGTGTTTAATAGTAGTAGTAGTAGTAAGTGGGTTTATGGTAAAAGATTAGAAGTTTCTTCTTGGCAACTGTGGAACATCCATGCAGAGATTGCATCAGAAATGTCACCAAATATCCAGTCCCAAATTTAAGACTGCATGTCTGATGATAAAAGGTAGAGCAGGGAATCATTAGTATAAAAATCATGCTGAAAGTCATGAGGAAATTAGAGCATTGATGGAACAAGTATAGAGGGAAAAAAAAGATGAGAGTCCAGGACTGAACCGTGTGATACACCAACTGATAGCAGAATAGCAGTGGAGGAAGAACTATTGGAAGAAACACTGAAAGTACGATATGTGAGGTAAGAAGAAAACTGAAAATCAAGAGAAGTCCCAAAATCTAATTGAGTAGAGCATGCCAAAAAGTAGATTGTGATCAACAATGTTAAAAGTTGCAGATAGGTGAAGGAGAATGAGTATAGAAAAACGGCCTTTGGCCTTGATCGTAAGAAGGTCACGTAGACTTTGGCAAGAAAGGTTTCTGTGGAATATGGAAGGCAAAAGTGAAATGCCCACTTTATTTTCAATAAATTTGCCTTACATGCATATTGCATAATCTCTTTTTCTCATACTGCTCATCTTCTCACCTTGAATGAGACTTGGCTTTCTCCTGAGGACTTTGTGTCAGTTGCTGCCCTCTGTCTTGGAGGTTCTGTTTTTGTAACATGCCTTATTTGGTAGGCCATTTTAGTAGTATCAGACAGCTTATCCCTCCTCCTAGAAGTCTTAATTCCTTTTTCCACCTCTATCCCTCTCCTCCTCTTTCTTTGAAATTCACTTTCTCAGCCTTTTCACCTCTATCTTTCTGAGTAGATTTCATTTATTGATCTCTCGATAAATCCTCCTACTCCTAACTCACTGACTTCAAATCTTGCTTTTTCTCTTTTCTCAAAATATTTTCCCTTTTCCTTATTCTTAAGCGGCTTGCTTACAACACTAATGATGGCTCTTAAGTCTTGTGTCTCAAACACCTTCCTTTAACTTCCTCATTTCACCTTCAGTTCTGCTCTATTGTCCTATACAAATATATTGGTATGGTGACTGCCTTGGCCAAGTCCTTTCTTCTAACTGCTAGCTCTGTCTACTCCTCTAACTTAATTTTTCCATTCTTTAACTTTAGATAAGTTTTACTCTTGCCACTGTTCCCCATAGTCTCATGCAGTCATCACCAGCACTAAGTGAAGTGGAGAAGTAGCCTAGTGGTTAGAACAGCAGACCGAGAACCAGGGAAGTCAGGTTTGAATCCCACTGCTGCTGCTTGTGATTGTGGGCAAGTCACTTAACCCTTCATTGTGTCAGGTACAAACTTAGATTGTAAGCCCTCCGCAGCAGAATACCTACTGTACTTGAATGTACTGTGCCTTCAACTTCTGAGAAAGACATGAGCTAAATCCTCATCCTCTTTCAAGAATCTCCTGGATATTGTTGCTTTCATCTTTTCCACTATGTTGTCAGAATCTATTGATGAGGCAATTCTTTTTACAACAATATATATGCTCTTCTGTTTTGGACACTTTCTTGCCCATCTTCCCTGTTCTATAAGGTATATCAAACCCAAGCTTTTTCTCACCTCCAGATTTACTTTCAGTCTGCCTGTGCCCGTTCCATAGTATATCTCTGGCTAAAATCTCAAGCCAGTGTTAAATTTATATAATTTAAACTCTTGCAGTGCAAAGGAGGAGTCAAGATGGTGGTGCCTCAGTAGCACCTCAATGGAGCTGTGGTTTCTTTCCTAATTATGTTACTTGGAACGATAATAGTTCCAAAATGGAAGGATAGGCAGCCAGCCAGATCTCCTAAGGCTGCTGCTTCAGACCTATGCAACAATGAATGGACGCTCACCTGCCGAAGGCTATTGATAAAGTTCAGGCTGTGAGTGTTGTTCCAGCTGCGAAGGACGCTGGTGGGAAGGCAACTCTGGTCGGAGGTTTTAATTATATATTTATTAACAGTTTTTTAAACATAACAGGAAAAAGAAAGTAATACACTATACATATACTATAGCATATATACATAACACAAGTTCACATCAAGGAGATGTTCCACCGGTAAAAAAAAAGAAAGGAAAAAACCCTGCATAAGGCTACTGGATAAGAAAACATATAAGCTCCTTTAACTGAGTCGAGACAAGAAATAATTTTTTAAACATCCAAATACATATCTAAGTCTTACCTTTAAGAACATAAGATATGCCATACTGGGTCAGACCAAGGTCCATCAAGCCCAGTATTCTGTTTCCAACAGTGGCCAATCTAGGTCATATGTACCTAGCAGTTACCCCAAGAGACACAAGTTCCACAATGCTTGTACTGGGTCAAGCATTGATATCTTCGGTCACTTCTTAATAATGGTTTATGGACCTTTCCTCCAGGAACTTGTCCAAACATTTTTTAAACCCATCTACACTAACAGCCTTTACTACATCCTCCGGTAACAAATTCCAGAGTTTGATTACACGTTGAGTGAAAAAATATTTTCTTTTATTAGTCTTAAATAGTTTACCCTGTAGCTTCATTGCATGTCCCCTAGTCTTTCTATATTCTGATAACATAAACAATCGATCTACGTTTACCTGTTCCACTCCGTTCATTAATTTATAGACTTCTATCATATCTCCCCTCAGCCGTCTCTTTTCCAGGTTAAAGAGCTCTAACCTTTTTAACCTTTCTTCATAGGAGTATCCTTCCATCCCCTTTACCATTTTGGTGGCTCTTCTCTGAACCTTTTCTAAAATCGCTATATCCTTTTTAAGATACGGCGACCAGAATTGCACACAATATTCAAGGTGCGGTCTCACCATGGAACGATATAGAGGCATTATAATATCTTTTGTTTTATTTTCCATTCCTTTCCTTATCATACCTAGCATTCTATTTGCTCTCTTGGCCGCTGCTGCACACTGGGCCGAGGGTTTTAACATGGTATCCACAATGACGCCTAAATCGTTTTCCTGGGTGGTGGTTCCTAATGTGGAACCTTGCATCGTGTAACCATAGTTTGGGTTGTTCTTCCCTAGGTGCATAAACTTGCACTTGTCCACATTAAATTTCATCTGCCATTTTGATGCCCAGTCTTCCAATTTATCAAGATCCTCTTGCAATTTTTCACAATCCTCTTGGGTTTTAACAACTTTAAATAGTTTTGTGTCATCTGCAAATTTGATAACCTCACTCGTTATTCCACTTTCCAGATCATTTATGAATATGTCAAAAAGCAGCGGACCCAGCACAGATCCCTGGGGTACACCACTATTCACCTTTCTCCATTGGGAAAATTTGCCATTTAGCCCTACCCTCTGCTTTCTATCTTTTAACCAGTTCCTGATCCACAATAGTACACTGCCTCCTATCCCATGACTCTTTAGTTTTGCCAAAAGTCTCTGATGAGGGACCTTGTCAAAGGCTTTCTGAAAGTCCAGATACACAATATCAACCGACTCACCTTTGTCCACCTGTTTATTCACTCCTTCAAAAAAACATAACAGATTAGTAAGACAAGATCTTCCTTGTCTAAAGCCATGTTGGCTGTCTCCCATTAGGAAATTCTAACAATTGTTCCACCTCAAAAAAGACATAATGCTTACCCTGAAAAACTATAAGGCATTTACAAGGAAACTTCAAATAAAATAAAGCACCAAGAGCCAAAACACATGGGCGAACCTCCAAAAAGGCATTATGACGCCCTTGTGTAACCTTAGAGACATCTGGAAAAATCTGAATCGGTTGTCCACAAAAGTTTTCAGATTTTTTTGAAAATAGGCACGTAAAATTCTATCCTTATCCATCTCTGAAACAAAGGTAACTAATAATGTGGATCTCGATAAAATATCATCACTAGTGGACTCCAAGAAAGCAGAAATATCGAGAGTTGAAGAAGCTAATTGATCATATTGTACTCCCCAATCCCCCTCAGGTTCTCTAACTAATCTCCCCAAGGGAACATAATAAATTCTAGATACACAAATAGAATCCACATCAGTAAATAACAATACATCCTTAAGATACTTTTGAAAAAGTATTGAAGGGGAGAGATAATGAGTCCGAGGAAAATTTAATAAACGCAAATTTTTAGAACGCAAGGAGTTCTCCAATATTTCATCTTGATGATGAAGCAAATGAGAGTCTTGAATAAAAGTAGCCAGGACTCCCTGTTGAGAAGAAAACTGTGTCTCCTGAATTCCCATCAATCTCTCCAGAGTTAACAATCTAGACTCGTGATCAGAAAATTTTGCAACCGTTTCCTTAGAAAAAGTAGAGACTTTCTGAAGAGAAAACCCGAGTGTCAGCTCCATACTTGAAACTATAGACCAGATATCCCTCAAAGATGCATCTATAGGTGGAGCCTGGGCCTCTCCAACAGGAACAAAGGTAATCACTGAAGGAAGAAGGGGTGATAGTTTTTCCGAGGGTGAATCAATTTTCAAAAATGAAGCAGGAAGTAAAACTGATCCAGATTCGTCCTCCCCCTACTACACCTAGTGGGGAGTGCAAACCAGAAACCATGTTTGTCTCTTGGCTGGGTGGAGCTACACCCAGTTCAATAGGAGAGCAAGAAGACGACACATTACTCACAGTTGATACATCCAGTCCAGCAACAGACGACTGAGCAGGGGCCGGCAGATCACCCACACGAATATGGGCGTCCATCAGACCCACAACTTTGACCGCCTTTGTCTGGATGGCTAATGGATACTGCTTCTTCCTTTTCCCCATTACAGAGACTCTCTCCTTGCGCCAATGTGTGCCGAAGGGCCCCAAAGGGGCAGGACCTGCCCCTTTGGTCACGCCCCTTTGGTCACGCGCCCTCAACCACGTCCCGCGGTGGGGCCAGCTGATTTATAGCCCTTTAAAAGTACTGCTCAATCAGCACAGTTCTCACAGGCACCAGGAGCCTATCAGGTAATCCCACAAATGCACACAGGAAAAACAGAGCACCTCGGTGTCCAGCAGTGGGGCCAGCTGATTGGGGCAGTACTTTTGAAGGGCTATAAATCATCACAGTTCTCGCAGGCACCAGGAGCCTATCAGGTAATCCCACAAATGCACACAGAAAAACAGAGCACCTCCGGGAGTTTGATTATCTGTACCCCACAGCTGCACCCTGAAGGTTTCCTGCCAGAATTTGATCTGAAACATTTGAATCCTTCAAGTAACAATTCTTCAGGCTGATTTCAACCAAATTGAGGTTGCAGTGACTCCCACTTCCTGCTTGACATCTGTGCAGATGGTAAGTGCTGTGCATGGCAGTACATCGTCGGCATCCTCAATGGTGAAGCCTTCTGGAGGAAATCTATTTTGCAGAGGTGGTTGGTAAGCTAGCTCCTCTTCCTATACAGTTTCTTCAACTGTGCCAGAAGTGACGCTGCAGTCAGTATGGGCAATATTAGTTAAATTGGATGGGACGGTAATAAAATGTTCCTAAGATACATCTGTCTTGGTACAAAAACAGTAGGCCATCTGTCAGACCATCATGATTCTCTGGCTAAAGAGATGCAGGAGAAGGTCATGTCTATGGAGAAAGACATAAAAGATTCTAGACTAGTGACTGACCAGCTAGTAAAAGATATATAACTTGATGATCCATCATAAGCTCGAGCAACTTGAGAATAAGATACAGCAATTGAATATTATGATTTTGAATTTTCCTAAAGTTCTGAATATGTCACCAGCTGACTTATCTGCTTGAGGTATTGTTAGGACCCAAGGATGCTTTGCCACCATTGAAGAAGGTTTACTTCTTGCCTGTGGGGAAACAATCAAATGGTTTTGCAGAACCAGCAGGATAAATGGATTTGACCACTGTTTATTTTTTATTTTTTTTAGGCATCTTTGACAAATGTGAGGAAAGATCTACTTTGCTAGCAAATTTCATTTTTGAAATAGATTTATCTATAATTTTGTCCTTGTACTTTAAGAAAATAGATATATTGTTTCTTGGTCAAACTATTAGGATTTATCCTAATGTTTGCCATCCCCACTTAGGAGAAGAGACATTCTTTTCTGACCATGAGGCAAGAGGCCGTTAGTGGGAGCAACTTTTCATTTACGCTAGCCCTTCAAGTGTTTGGTTACCTATGGGCTGTTTTTGGGGGGTTTTTCTCTCCAGAACAGCTTTGTGCCTTTTTTGATATCTGTTAATGTGTCCTCTGCATAGTGTAAATAAGTGAGAAGGGTGCTTATTAGATCATAAGCCCCTATGATCGGGGGCTGTGTCTTACATCTCTATGCACAGCATTGCTTAGGCCTTGTAGCACTATGGAAATGATTACTAGGATTACTAGTAGTATTCAGTAGTGAGCATCTTAGATCATGTTACGTGTTTACAATTTTCCTTTATATATGGCTCCACTTTTATTACTGAATCTCCTTCTCACTCCACAATTATTGTGGTCTAGGTTTGGGAGCATTTCTTGATTTTGTTTATTACTGTATGTTTTCCCTTTATTAACTTGATATGGTTTCATAATGTCTCTCTTTACTGATACCTGAATAAGGGTTCTTGCAGTGCACTGGAGAAATAGACATAAATGCATTTCCTCCTGCACTTTGCAGAATACAAAGATTTCGGCTTTACACATTTCCCAAAAGTAAAAGAGAAAATCATAAACATAAACAGAACGACTTTCCACAAAAGAATGAGCAGGAAAAACTTTATAATCCTTGGGAAAAGAGCAGAAACAGCAGCTATAGCAGCAAAATGCAATATCCTGGCATGCTTGGCTTCCAGGTTCAAGGAAATGGCAGGATAGTGAATAATGACAGCATGTTATATTTGCTCCCTGAAGAAGCTTGCTTTTTTGTGGTGAAACCAATGGCTGGGTTGGAGTGCCTATGGTTTTTACTGTTTGGAGTGCCCAGGGCTCTTATTGTTTGAAGTATAAAAGCAGACTGTCTCTTAAAAGCAAAAAGGAGTTGTGAAAAGCAAGATTATAGAGAAACCTTTAAAGTGGGCTTAAGGGTTACGAGTGGGCATTGACATCCTGCTAAAAAGAATGAGAGCCGTTTGAACATCATATTTTAAAAATATAAAATCAAATTTTTCAAGGAGGAAGAATTATTGATTGGAAAAGAAAATATCCAGGTTCTGAATGCTGTGACCTTTGAATAGTACATAGTTTCCTAAGTTTGCTATAAACTTGAATGTAAATAGTTCCCCAAGTTCTCCTCCATGTTAACTCCCCGTTTTATGTAAACGACGGCCAATGTATCTGGTCAAGTGTTCTATTGTTTTGATGTAAACCGCGCTGATGACAAATAGCGCGGTATATAAGAAATGTTAAATAAATAAATAAATAAATAGGGATTGGATTCTTATGATGGATTGCTTGAAAACAATAAGGCGATGGGGAGAATGTATGTTTATTTTGTATGTGCAATTTTAATCTTACATTTTTTATTATTAAGCATTTTGAAAATAATTATTGAAATTAGATATGTATGAAAAAAGAGAAAAGATTAGATTGAAGCTTGTATACAATGATTTACGGATCACTGCATTCTAGATTTAGTATTTGATGCATTAGTGGTGGAGGTTTTTATGTATTTAGTTGAATATCCAGGCATCAGGCAGAAATGGGATCTACCAGCAACTATGCAGACTAGGACCAGAATCTAGGAATTGTTTTTGTTCTTTATACATTGTAATTTTATGTTGCTATTTTTACTATTACTTTGTAAATTATCTCTTTCTGTATTTCTTTCTCTTTCTTTTTTTACCTTAAGCCCTCAAAGTACAGGGTGGCCCAAAAAAAGTGAGAACATCTCGTAGCATATAAGTTATTTAAAAATTCAAAAAGACAGATGTAAACGATTGACAAATTAAAAAAACAAAGATGGCGACCGGAAATTGTTGAAATAAAGACGTTATATAGCTAAACTATATAGACTGTTCCACCCAATAGATCCAGGAGAACGATATCAACAAATGCACTAATTATCCCTAAAGCAGCGACAAAATGCCTATCAACGACATCTAACAGGGCCTTCAGATTCTATGCCCCTAAGTGCTGGAACGCCCTACCTCCAGAGATTCGTGCTATCACTGATCTATCCCTTTTTAGAAAGGCTCTCAAATCCCACCTTTTCCCCCAATATTACTTGACCAGCTAACCATTCTCGATCCTTACCCTATAACTAATAACAAATTCTGTTGTGTATACTTGTAAATACTCATGTAAATAGTTGCAGAAATGCCGTCCCATGTTTTATCCAAGTTCTCTGACCTTGTTCTCTGTAAAACCAAACAGTTTGTTGTTCTGGTCTGTTGTTATATTGTGAACCGCGCTGATGCTGAATAGAGCGGTATATAAGAGCCTGTCTCTATTCCCCATGTCCATCTCTCTTCTTGTCCCTGTCCCTATCATCTCATACCCACATCCCCCTCTGTGTCCCTACCTCCCCCATATCCAGCATCTCCCCCTGTGTATCCCTGCCCTATCATGTCAGACATGCATCTCTACCTCCTATGCCCTCAGTGTGTCCCTAATCCCCCCCCCCCCCCCATGTCAAGCAACAAAAAAGCAAGAGCACAGCACGGGGCCATGCATACACTGAGACGGTTCTATGATGTCCCGTCCCGCTCTGTCAGACATTGGATGGGAAGGGACATCGCAGAGCTGTAGCAGTGTGTGCATGATCTAAACATAGGCTCTGCGCTGCGCTCTTACATCAAGTTTCTTCCCCTCTGCTTTATTCCCATACCCCATGTTCAGAATTTCACATCTCCCTCTCCTTCTCCCTCCATTTTCTGCTTTAGTATTTCCTTCTAGCTCTCCGCACCTTGAATATTGTGTGCAATTCTGGTCGCCATATCTTAAAATGTATATAGCGTTATTAGAAAAGGTTCAGAAAAGAGCCACCAAAATGATAAAGGGGATGGAAGGATACTCCTATGAAGAAAGGCTAAAAAGGTTAGGGCTCTTTAACCTGGAAAAGAGACGGCTGAGGGGAGATATGATAGAAGTCTATAAAAAAATGAACGGAGTGGAACGGGTAAACGTAGATCGATTCTTTACGTTATCAGAATATAGAAAAACTAGGGGACATGCAATGAAGCTACAGGGTAAACTATTTAAGACTAATAAGAGAAAATATTTTTTAACTCAACGTGTAATCAAACTCTGGAATTTGTTACCGGAGGGTGTAGTAAAGGCTGTTAGCGTGGCTGGGTTTAAAAAAGGTTTGGACGAGTTCTTGGAGGAAAGGTCTATAAACCATTATTAAGAAGGGACCCAGGATATCAATGCTTGACCCAGTAGAAGCATTGCGGAACCTGTGTCTTTTGGGGAAACTGCTAGGTACGTATGACCTAGATTGGCCACTGTTGGAAACAGGATACTGGGCTTGATGGACCTTGGTCTGACCCAGTATGGCATATCTTATGTTCCAATCCATGTATAGCATCTGCTCACTCTGTCTCCCCCTCTCCCCCCTGCGTCATCACCTCTCCTCTATCTCCCTCCCCCCGTAACTACATCTTTCCTCCCACCCCCCATAACCTGCATCTCTCCTCTCTCTTTCTCTTCCTTCCCATGTCTATCTCTCCTATGGCTACCATCTGCCCTCTGCCTCCTCACCCCATGGCCAACATCTCCCTCATCTTTCCTCTTTATCAACATATATCCTCTGCCTCCTCACGGCCAGCATCTGTTTGCTATCTTCTCCTAGTGCAGGTCTTTTTGGCAGTCTGAGCCCCTGAGAATCAAGGTCTCCTGCTGTATATTGCTAAAGCTCAACTTCCCACACATTCCCCAGTCAGTGACACAGATCTCTCTTCCTCTTCTTGCATCAGAAACTGCCTATGATTTCAAACAGCCTGAAGCAGTTAGCCATGTCACTACAGGGGCAGTTTAGTTGTCAGAATACCAGATAGTCTTTCCTCTAGCCAAAGATCTATTAGCATGACATTTCATAGGGTAGGTCTCTATCAGAAGAGAGCTTTTCCTGGGCCTTGACAAATCTGTTGGGCAAGCAGGAACCCTTGTAGCCCCCTAGTCTGGATGATGTCCATATAGCTGTCCTTACACTGCTTGGCAAGCTGTGGATACACAGTTACAAGCAGGGGCGGCCCAAGGGGGGTGCGGGGCCATGTGCGGAGACTCGGTGCGGGGCCTCATTTGCATAAGGGGCCTCATTTGCATAAATATTTGCATAATGTTACCATACACTAACTTTTAGTAAACATGCCTCTTCATGAGTGTATGGATAAAGAAAGACAAAGATTTCTACATTACTATAATCCAGTGCCAACCGCCAGGCACATTAGGAACTACTACAAACACTGCCCATTTAGAACCCATAGCAAACCCACCGTATCCTAACAGCACTACCAAGACTCATAAAGCACCATACCCTACCTATCAAAAGGCAACACTGCAAATATTAAACCAATACATTTCAGAGAATAACAATACATGACCTACTGGGGAAAGAGAACAAGTGGCAATGTCAAATAGGAATTATATAAACAGAACACCTCAGCTCAGTTACACATGCAGAACATAGACCATCACCAAACAAGTAATCACAATTTAGAAACAGGAAGACAATAATTAAACTGGGAACCCTAAAAGCCAAACTTGGAATGTACAACAATGTTGAAATAAAACTATAAATTAATTTCCTCTTGTACTAAACAAAGCACCGACATTAATGATGCACATTTCCCAGAGCTGACATATTCCAGTTAATAAATTCAAAATAAAGAGATATCTTTGTACCTTTTGTGCATTTTTTTTTCAGTTGCAATTGTTCCAGTCACTTTCTTCTGGTTTATTTGTGTCTTCTGCTAACTCTCCATCATCTGCTGTCCATTTGTCCTTTCTTCTCTCCTCTAGTTTTTTTCCATTCTCTCTCTACATCTGCTTTAACATAATAATCTTTCTCCTTTTGCTCTTTCCTCATTCCTATTTCATCCACTCAAATTTTACCCCTCCATCCTCAATCCCCACTTAGGGGCTTGTTTACAAAGCCGCGGTAGCGGTTTGCGATCGTAATCGGAGCAGCGGCCCCATTGATTTCAATGGGGCCGCGGCTGCGATCGCGAACCACTACCGCGGCTTTGTAAACAAGCCCCTTAGTCTCCCAATACCCGGCCAATTGTAGATTTTTCTTCCCTCCCACACAAAATATTCTTCCCCTCTCCATTTCACTCTCCCAGCCCCATCCCCTTCTAATCTCCCCCAACATCAGCTCCCTTTTAGTTGCAGCCCCACCCAGTATCCGCTCCCTTCTAGTCCCCACATCAGCCCATTTCCAGTCCTAGCTCCCCCATCCATTTCCAGTCCTATCCGAGTCCCTTCATCAGCTCATTTCCAATACCAGCCTCCCATCAGCCCATTTCTAGTCCTTTCCTAGCCCCACCATCAGCCCATGTTAAATCCTAGCTCCCCTCCACTCAGCCCATTTCTAATCCAAGCCCCCCATGAACCTACTTCCAGTTCTAGCCCCTCCATGAGTCCATTTCAATCCAAGCCCCCACCACAGCCCATTTCCAATCTTAGCTCCCCCAACACCCAATTCCCAGTCCTATCCTAGCCCCTCCATCAGCCCATTTCCTGTCCTAGCTCCTTCCCCTAAGAGCCCATTCCAAGCCCCCCTCCCCATCAGCTATTTGCAGTTCAAGCCCCCTTCCACTCAGCCCATTTCCAGTCCTAGCAACCCCCCCCAACCCATTACCAGTCCTAACCTCCCCATCAGCCCACTCCCAGTCCTAATCCCACCAGCCCATTTCCATTCCTAATCCCCCATCACCCAATTTTTAGTTTAAGCCCCCCCCATAGCCCATTACCAGTCCTAACCCCCCATCAACCCACTTTCAGTCCTAATCCCATCAGCCCATATACAGATTTAGCTCCCCCATAGCCCATCACCACTCCTAAACCCCCCCAAGCCCATCACCACTCCTACCCCCCCAGCCCATCACCACTCCTAACCCCCCCCCAGCCCATCAACACTCCTAACCCCCCCCCCCCAGCCCAGCCCAGCCCAGCCCATCAACACTCCTAAACCCCCCAGCCCAGCCCAGCCCAGCAACACTCCTAAACCCCCCCCCCAGCCCAGCCCAGCCCAGCCCAGCAACACTCCAAAACCCCCCCCCCCAGCCCAGCCCAGCAACACTCCTAAACCCCCCCCCCCCCAGCCCAGCCCAGCCCAGCCCAGCCCAGCCCAGCAACACTCCTAAACCCCCCCCCCCCCCCGCCCAGCCCAGCCCAGCCCAGCCCAGCCCACCAAACCTCCCAAAACCCCCCCCCACCCCAGCCCAGCCCAGCCCAGCAACACTCCTAAACCCCCCCCCCCCGCCCAGCCCAGCCCAGCCCAGCAACACTCCTAAACCCCCCCCCCCAGCCCAGCCCAGCCCAGCCCAGAAACACTACTAAACCCCCCCCCGCCCAGCCCAGCCCAGCCCCGCAACACTCCTAAACCCCCCCCCCCCCGCCCAGCCCAGCCCAGCCCAGCCCAGCCCAGCCCAGCGAAAATTAAAAGAAAAGAAAACCTGTCTGCTGCCGCGGTCGGGGCCGCCGCGGCAGAATCGAGCGTGCCGCGGGGCCCCCCTGTGCACGGCAGAGCCTGCCCTCCTTGTAGCAGCTCTCTCTTTGGAGCTGAAAAGTCAGACGCGCCGGCTTGCAGAGCAGAGCGCGAGGGAAGAGTTTCTCCCTCGCTGCTCTGTTAAGCCCGCGGGGGCTGATGGGAACTTCCCATCAGCCCCCGCGGGCTTAACAGAGCAGCGAGGGAGAAACTCTTCCCTCGCGCTCTGCAAGCCGGCGCGCCTGACTTCAGCTCCCTAAAGAGAGAGCTGCTACAAGGAGGGCAGGCTCTGCCGTGCACAGGGGGGCCCCGCGGCACGCTCGATTCTGCCGCGGCGGCCCCGACCGCGGCAGCAGACAGGTTTTTTTTTTTTCTTTTCAATTTTACTTTTCAAAAAGAATGTTTTTTGCGCGGGGCCCCCTGAAACGCGGGGCCCTGTGCAAAAAACATTCTCGCTCAATGGACGGGCCGGCCCTGGTTACAAGGGTTTTTAGGTCTTTCAATCTTTAGTCTTGGAATTACATTTTAGGATTCTTTGAATAGGGACCAACATATGCTGGGAGGCCCATAGCACTTATCCTCTTACACTTTAATGCAATGTGTGCCTCGGTTTCCTTGGCAGTGTGACTGGACGTAGATTGACAGGCCTTTCTTCCGAGGCAATGGAGGGTTAAATGGCATGCCCAAAGCCACAAGTTACCAAGTCAGTGCTCTAATCACTAGGCTACTCCTCTACTCCACTCTCACACCTTCATCATAATAACTGGTTCTTGGTTCAGGACACAAACTTTCCAACGTGTCTTTGAGTCAATGCTGACTCCTGGTGATCCAGCAGCCCCTGGGCTTTCTTGGCAGTGAGAATGGAAGTAAATTGCCAGGCCTTTCATCTGAGGGAATGGAGGGTTAAATGACTTGCCCAAGGCCACAAGGAATACTAGTGGGAATTGAACCCTGGTCTCTTGGTTACCAAGCTACTCTTCCACTCCTACTTTAGCTTTCGGGTCACTAATAATATTTATAAGAACTATATTACAGGTAGTCTATTCTTTCTGCTTCCTCCACTTGTTACAGTCTGGTTACTTCTTCTGTTCACTCTAGGGTAGTACAACACTCTACTCTGAAAACTCTATATCTGATGCTGTAAGTTAAATTTAAGTCTCCATTCTTTCACCTCTATTACTTATATGGTTTTTCCTTGAGTGGGAACCCATTTCCTACATTGCTCTTTACCAGTGTACCCAGAGCTAGAAGTGATGAAGGCACAAATCCCCAAAACAGTTCTGTATTCACTCCTTGTTCTGGTGTCACTGTTTACTGAAGAGCTCCTGTATTCCTCCCCTCCTTTAAAGCTGCTGGCCTCTGTAAATACAGGTCCCCAGGACTTCTCTGCAGGTTCTCTTGCCTTACATGTTCCTTGATCCTTGATATCTTTTTTTTTTTTTTTTTTTTTTTCTTGGAGCTTCTTTTATGTCTTTTTATGAGTGGATGTGTTTAGGTCAATTACAAAAGGCAGGACTTCACTATAGTTGGATTTTCCCAGATGATTCTCTTTCCAGAATGATGTTATTTCATAGAAAGAAACCTCCTTTGCTCTGGAAAATGCTGGAGTAGCCTAATGGTTAGAGCACTGGCTTGGGAAGCCAGAAGACCAGGGTTTAATTCCCACTAGCACTCCCTGTGGCCTTGGGCAAGTCACTTAACCCTCCACTGCCTCAGAAAAATTCAAGTTATCAATGCCCCTGTTTAATGTACAATACCAAGTTTAAGTTGCAATGTAAACTGCTTTGACTGAAATAATAAAGCAGTATAATAAACCTACTAAATAAATATTGAAGTACTCTAGTTAGGGACATTGGATGACATCAGTTCCTCAAAGCAATGACATTGAAACAGTCTCTACACATTATCCTTTATAGTTGTCTTGGGATGGCCTTGAACTGGGTATCTCTTGGGTTGGAAGGTACCAGT
This sequence comes from Ichthyophis bannanicus, assembly GCA_033557465.1. Taxonomy (NCBI): domain Eukaryota; kingdom Metazoa; phylum Chordata; class Amphibia; order Gymnophiona; family Ichthyophiidae; genus Ichthyophis; species Ichthyophis bannanicus. The sequence continues at coordinate 207,866,818 of CM066034.1, forward strand.
CTTCCAGGAGGAACTATTCTGCCTCTTACTGCCAGGAGCAGAATGAATCCAGGGCTGGCCCAAGCGTTGGTTCGACATGTTGGTGCCCTAGGCAGACCTTAAGCCTTATGCCGCCACTGGCTGTCAGAATCTATTATCTAGCTATGAAAATAACTTGCTCTTTGCTCCACCCCCTCCTTCCAACTCAACCAAGAAGTTGCCGCCATAGGTGACTGCCTAGTTAGCCTAATAGTTGGCCCAGCTCGGAGTGAATCAAGCTATAAATTCCATTTGCTTTATTTACTTGAATCCAGCCCAGTCTTTTTAAGCAACGCCTGCAGAATGCGCCTTAGAACTAAAGGAAGCTACACTGCCTTGGTTTGTTTTAGTCCATCCAGAGAAAAGAAGCTTCAAAACTTAAGTTTAATACTCGGTACTTTTATAAGCACAGCAGGAAAGGGAACCTTCTTTTAGTGAGTCCCCTCACACAGAGTATCATGTGTGTAAGAGCTGCAGTATAACATAAGCATTGCTAGGACATTACAGGAAGGTAAGAAATGACACCCAAAAGTTATTAAGGTTTAAGAAGCTTCAGCATTTACTGCTTCTGAAGATTTATAGTCTAGATAAGAAAACAGCAAGGGAAATTTTGGCAGATGTTTCAGTAGAAACAAACTACTGCTTGAAATTGCAAACTATGCCCCAGTCGGTGGAAAGTTCATCTTTTTCAGGGGCTTTTTTTTTAACCTTTTTTTATTAAACCTCCAACCAGCTTTTCCCCCTCCTACCCTGTACCTCTCCCCAACTTCTTCCCTTTCTTCTGCAGTCTGGTCCTGGGCTCCACTGCTTGCTCCAGATCCCCGGCAGTTGCTGTTACTCTTCCTAACCCGACTAGTCCAGTCCATTATACTTCCAGCACATGGCTGTTGTTGCTCTTCCTTGCACCAGTGACAGCTGTACTGCTGGTACATGGCCACTGTTCTTTCTGGCTCCAAGGTGCCACTATTTCACCTTGGTTTGGGTTCCTTCACCAGGTGGCAGCAACACCAGACAGAATTTCAGGCACTCGAGAAGCATGGTTACTGGATATATTACAGCCCTGGATACTGCTGTAGCGTAGATGGCTTTAGAATCACAAAGTCAGTCTTAATTCACCTGGGTAACCTGATTATGGTTTCTTGAAAGACTGTCTATTTAGAAATTTTGTTTGCTTAAATAAAAGTAATCCTTGGCTTGTACAATGCATGACTTTTACAATTAGTTTATCTTGAGACTGATACATGAGAGTGCTGCAACTCTTAGCTCTTTTAACTTATAACCAAGCAGGCATTGTGCACAGCTACTATAAAGTGACTGAATAAGAAGATAAACTTGCATGGCAAAATAAAAAGAATGTGTTAATTGAAAAAGAGAAAAGTTGGTAAAGTAGATGGGCTTGATGATCTTTATTTGCCTTCAGGTTCTGTGTCTATATTTTAGAAAGACTCAGAAAATCTTGCTTCATAGCGTATGTTTTTTATGATTACTATGTGTCCTGAACAGAGTTTCTCTCCTCTCCACAGGCCATGGCAACCACAAAGAAAGCATCCCCTTTCTCAATAATGCGGAAATGGGCAAAGGAAATGATTACTATGACAGGAACTTGGCCTTATTTGAGGTAAGGAGTAAATTTCTTGTCGGCATGTTTGATGCTTTTGAGGTTTTAAGAATAGTCCATGACTCACTGACTCCACCATGCTCCTTGATCATCAAACAGTATTTTGATAAAGGGAGCAAACGGGGCAGGATCGAGCTGATGAGTCTCCCTGGTTCTGAGGAATTAGGACCAGTTTTCCAGATGGCTAGGAAGGGGTGAGGGAACCTAGGGGAAGGGATATGTATCCATTCATTGCTGTATGGGGTTTCCTTGCTAACTTGAGATGCTCGGGCTTTCAGGACCCTTCTGTATGGGGATAGGGGACTATGTATTACGATAGCCAGAAGGTGTTATGCATAACTTGTGGCACGCTGGACCTGCTCTGGGCTTCCTCTGCCCCCCCCCCATCCACCTTTTCCTCCGACCTGCATGCAATAGCAAGGCCTGATTCATCATTTTCCCAACTTGGTTGTACTGGTGGATATCTAAGGCCACAGCATGCGGATACACAATTATTGCCTTAACATCAATGTTCTAACAAACATATATTTATATGGCTAAACGCAGCACATCTTTTAACAATAACAAACATCGCAGGTATCATAATACAAATATATCATACATATCATAGGATGATATGGAGAGGTACCACCGCCCCTATTACCTGATCGGCGGCCCTGGCCCACTCCATGGCCAGTGTTCTGCCCCCTCTTCCCGCCACCAACCGCTCCGTGTTGGTGCCCGGGTAGCCCATTTCCCTGCTCTTGGTAACCGAGGCCAGGCAACCCTGTCCACTGGTTCCTGACCTCCCTGTTACCAGGCCCCAGCCCCTCTCTTCGGTACCTGTGACCCCCCTTTCTTTTTGTGGTACCTCTCCACTTCTTTTTCAGTGAGGTCCTGCCACAAGGAGTGCCTGCAGCCCGACTCACCCCATGGTGAGTACTAAACCGATGGCCCACTGCAGGCCCTCGAGGAACAGCTCCAAACAGAAGTCGTTTAGGTGGACTCCATCCGCCGAGTAGACCATCTTCCCCCCCATCAATATGCTTTGATGCTCCACCACCACTCTGCCCAATGCCTGCACGAAGGACCCGACTTCTTTGTTGAGCTTCCTCCTGCTCCATTCGATCCCTGCTAGATGGTTCGCTCCTCGCCACTTTTGTCTTGGGATGATGTGGGACCACACGACGCCCACCCCAACTCGCTGCAGATCAAGGCCATGCCCGCCTTGATCTTGATGATGGAGATCTATGCCTTTTGTTGACACGAGATCGTTACCTCCAATATGCAGGACTACGCAGTCCGGCACGCCCTCTTTCCTCTGGCTTGCAAGGGCAGGCCTCAATTGGTCCCACTGCATCCCTCTGTGTCCCATCCAATATATCTGGATGCCATTAGGGTGGAAACTGAGCTGTCTGCCGAAGTGAATCCCTGCCATCCGTCTCCCCACCCAGTGAACGTAGGACTGTCCTATGATCCATATCGACCGCTCTAGGACCTGGTGGGTAACTGTTGCGATACCACCAGGTCCTCCCTCATATGTATGTTGACCCTGATGAAGTGGTACCCTCTGCGCACGCCCTTTGTGGCATCTGCCACGTGGCGAATGAAAGCCCTCCCCATGGACATCACCCGGCATACAAAGTTTAGGTGCCTCATCTGCCGAGTGTGACCTTCTTTGCAGTTACCGCCGAGAGCACTGCAGCGTGCAGGGCAGCTACCTTGTCTGCCGGGAGGTGAGTCACCATGTCTGTGGTGTCTGTCTCCATCCCCAAGAATGCCAGGCACTGAGCCGGCCCCTCCATTTTATTCTCTGCTAGGAGAACCCCTAATTCTTCGGCTTTCCATCGGAAGATCTGCAAGGCATGTTGGCAACCTGGCTTGTCCCCCGCCATGAGCAAAAAATCATTGAGGTAATGTGTGATTTTACCCTGGCCCAGCTCCCTCTCAACAATCTACTGGAGGGCAGAACTGAACACTTCAAAATAGGTGCAAGAGATCGAGCACCCCATGGGATGGCATTTGTCTACATAGAACTAGCCCCCAAACTGCAGCCCCAACAGGTGAAAACTATCCAGATGTATAGGGAGCAGCTGGAAAGCAGACTCAAATCCGTCCTCACAAGCTATGCCCCCACCCCCATGCCCCTGAGTATCTCCAGTGCCTGATCTATAGAGGCGTACTTCACCGAGCAGGCTGCCGGGTCCAAGTGATTGATCACCAAGGTGCCTTCGGAATAGGACAAGTGATGTATGGGCTGGAACTCCCCTGGCTCCTTCTCGGAGAAAAGTCCCAATGGTGACACGATCAGGTTGGGCAGCTGACCACTCACGTATGGGACTGCCACTCTTTCCAGCTGTTGCTCCTTATGGAGCTTCTTCTGGACCACTGGCGGGCCAGTGTATGGAATGAAAAACTCAGCTACAAGTCAAATGTGGCCTAGTAACATTCCGAGCATTCTTAGCCAAACAAGGAGTGCCACAAGGCTCAGCCCTTTCTGCGGTATCATTCAACCTCTACATACACCCCATCTGTGCAATCATCAGAAAACACAATATCAAATATGTTATCTATGCTGACGACAATATGATATACCCCCCAATCAACATTGACAACCCAGATTACTCAAAAATAGCAGATTGCCTACAACAAATGACGAGCTGGCTTACACAAAACAACTTGACCATAAACTACAACAAAACAGAAGGACTACTCATAACAAGAAACCCCACATTCATCTCACCACCCAACATTGAACTCAACAACATCACAATTCCCATAAAACCAGAGGTGAAATACCTCAGAGTCACCCTTGACAGAGAGCCGAACCTCCAAGCCCACATCAGCAAAACCACCAGGAATGCCTATCTAAAGATGAGAATCATCAGACGCCTCAAGCCTATCCTCTCCCAAGACCACTTCCAGACTGTTTGTCAAGCCATCACACCATTATTGGATTACTGCAATCACATCTACCTAGGACTCCCAAAACAAACACTCCGACCCTTGCAGTTAGCACAGAACACCGCTGCCTGCATAATAACTGGTTCCTCAAAGCAGGATCACATCACCCCCCATTATGAACAGCCTGCACTGGCTTCTAATTGACTCCTGCATCCGATACAAAACCATATTGAACATTTACAAAATCAAACAGGGCCTCTCAGTGAACAGTCTACTATCCATCATCAAATTCGACAAAAGCAACAGACCGAGGAGGAAAGGCACCTCCGACACCATTGTAACCCCCAAGGACTTCACCAAAACAAAGCAAACCACGTCAAAGAGAGCAACATCCCTCGCGGCACCAGCCATGTGGAACTCCCTCCCCGCCAGCCTACGATCAACTGTCGACCTGAAGGAATTCAGAAAATTGCTGAAGACCACACTTTACATAGAACACTACGGTGACATCACGTAAACTGTCCATAGACCCTGCTCCATTCACCACAATCCCCCTCCCTTCAAAGTCCCCCCCCCTTTTTCTCTCCAACCCCCCTCCCCACAACTGTGTATATTACAGCTGTATATAGTACATTGTAAATAGCACACACTGTATATATTGCATGTACTGATTAAACTCTACAGGTCCTCCCCCTCACAAACACTTCTACTCAACCACTCCATGCCGACATCCTCACCCCACCACAAATCTAAATCATTTGATGTGAAAGCCGCCTTGATTTTAGGATAAGGCAGGATACATATCCATTTAACCCTTTCCAGGCCGAGCCCAAAACTCTCGGGATCCAAAATTCTGACTAAATATTCCTATCAAATGGTATATAATACATGACCATAGCAGAAGGAAAATCACTATTAGAACATATTGAATAAGACGGGTACAATTTTCCTGAAATATGCAAAAATTAACCCGGCTGCAGAATGTGGATTAAAAATTTAAAGTAGGCCTTCAAAGGGTTAAATAAATAAATTAAATAAACAAATACCTGAAACCATTGAGCAACCATTGCATTTTTTCTCAATTTAGACCCCTGCAAATTCCCCTCCAGCACCTCTACCTCTACTACTACTACCAGTGAGCATTTGTATAGTACTACAAATTGTATGCCGTGCTACACAGACATGTAAGAGACAGTCCCTGCTCATCAGAGCTTACAACCTATTCAAGATGGACAACACAGAAGGTGTAGACAGGGATAAAACAAGGGGGATGGGCATAGACGCCAGCCCCTGCCCAACAACCTCAGCACAGGAGCTGAGTGCCATCCCCCTGCTTCTTAACGCATCGCAACTGGGGATGCCCTTCTCCGCATGTGGCACAGGCATGGCAGTATTTGCATGTATCATTACATCTGCAGTACCCACCATTGAAGAGCCTACACACCCCCCGGCGCCCGGGGTAATTGGGAGGCAGAGGGATAGCACTGCAGGGCGCATGGGGAGGCTACTGCTTTCCCATGAGCCAAACCTGCTGTCCCCCCTGCTGGGGCCCCACTGGCTTGTTTGACCATCCGTTACACAAAGCCCCTCACTGGCCTTGTGTCATCAGCCAGATCCAAAGGTCAATGTCCTTCCTATCCCAGTCCAGCCCGTGGTTACCTGCCATGTTCCAACGAAAGTGTTCATCGTACTCCAGCCAGGCATTCCCCCTGTATACCCTGTAAGCCTCGCAAATGGTGTCTTGGTACTGCAGAAGCCCCCTGCACTGTTCCGGGCATCTTTCCCCAACCACACTGGTCCGTACCCTAAAGGCTGCACACCAGTTTGCAATCATCCTTTGGATGCTGTCCGCTTTTTTAGAGAACAGCTTGCACTTTTTGCAGCAGCCGGAATACTCACAGCTTTCACCATTCCCAGCAAAACAAAACTGGAAACAGCCACACTTTTGAACCACACATCAATGGCAAGTAGGAAGGGGCATGTAGAACAAAATCCACGCAAAACTCAGGCAAGCCAATCAAATGCTGGAAAGCAATGAGCACAAATGCTTGAAGCCTAGCCAACAAAGTTCCTGATCTGGAAGCCCTAATGGTGGAAATGGACTTGGACATTGTGGCCATTACAGAAACATGGTTTAATGAGTCGCATAAATGGGATATAGCCATAACTGGCTACAATCTATTTAGAAGAGAGAGAGAGAGTAGAAAAGGAAGAGTAGTCCTATATGTCAAAAGCAATATTAAAGCTGCTGAAATGCAGGTGATGTGGGGAAAAGCAGAGGTGCTATGGATTGTGTTAGAAAGAGAAGATGGCACGGTCATCCATACTGGTGTGGTCTACAGGCCTCAAACTCAAACCGAAGAAATGGATAGCGAATTGATTGTTGATATTGCAAAGACAGCCATGAAGGGGGAAGTGATCATTTTGGGTGACTTTAATCTACCCGACGTGGATTGGAGTGTTCCTTCTGCAAATCTGGAAAGAAGTAAAAAAATTGTGGATGCCTTCCGAAATGCATTGCTTAAACAAATGGTGATGGAACCAACCAGGGAGAGCTCAGTGCTGGATTTAGTGCTCACCAACGGAGATAGCGTGTCAAATATCCAGGTCGGTGCCCATGTGAGCAGCAGCGATCATCACATGGTATGATTTGAGATAAAAGCCAAGGTAGAATCCAATCACAGCAAGCTCAAAGTCCTAGAGTTCAAAAACACTGACTTCAGTAAAATAGCCAAGTACCTGAAGGAGGAGTTGGCAGGGTGGGAGGGGATATGGGAAGTGGAATTGCAATGGGCTAAACTAAAGGAGTCAATAAAAGGTGCAACAGATACATAGTTAAGGAAAGTAAATAAAAACAAGAGGAAAAGAAAACCTATTTGGTTCTCCAAAGAAGTGGCTGTGCAAATAACGGCAAAAAACACAACTTTCACAAAATTCAGAAGCTCACAAACAGAAGAACACAGAAAAGAATAGAAGATCTAACTAAAAGAGACAAAAAGAGAAATAAGGATAGCAAAATCAAAGGCAGACTCATTGAAAAAGTGAAAATGCTAAACAAATACTTCTGCTCTGTTTTTACTAAAGAAAATCCTGGAGAAGGATAACCTGTGATTGACAAATATACATCTGGGAATGGAGTAGATACCATACCATTCACACAAGATGATGTGTTAGAACAGCTTGCAAAACTGAAAGTGGACAAGGCTATGGGACCAGATGGGATACATCCCAGGATACTGAAAGAGTTCAGAGAGGTTCTTGCAGGACCATTAAAGGATGTTTTTAATAGATCCTTGGAGACAGGAGAAGTTCCTCAGGACGAGAAGGGCTGATGTGGTACCTCTTCACAAAAGTGGTGACAGGGAAGAAGTGTCAAACTACAGGCCAGTAAGCCTTACCTCGGTGGTGGGAAAAGTAATAGAGGCGCTCCTGAAAGAGCGAATAGTGGACTTCCTTGAAACCAACAGGTTGCATGATCCGAGGCAACATGGTTTTACCAAAGGACGATCTTGCCAAACAAATTTGATTGAGTTTTTTGACTGGGCATGCCATGGTAGTGAACTACCTAGATTTCTGCAAAACCTTTGATACTGTTCCTCATAGGAGGCTTATCAATAAACTCAATAGCTTGGGGGTGGGTCCCAAGGTGGTGAACTGGATCAGAAATTGGTTGACTGACAGGCGACAGAAGGTGATAGAAAGCGGAACTCATTTGGATGAAAGGAAGGTGTTTAGTAGTGTGCCCAGGGTTCGGTCCTGTTATGGTGCATTTATTTAACCCTTGGGTCTGGACTGGAGGGATGATTTGGAAAGTGTAATTAGGCCTTACCTGCTAATTGCCTTTCCTTGAATCCCTCCAGTCCAGTCCAGAACCCTCCCAGTTGTTGTCGCTCATCAGTAAGTATAGAAGACTCCTGGTGTGGGAATGCGGGGTGTTGTGGTATTAGCAAAACAGCAACAACAAAAAAGAAAACAGAGGATTGCATGAATGACTGCTGCAGTCATGCTGCCAGTGAAGTATTGGCTTTTGGCTGCTTGGTAGTGTGTGTAAAGATTATACCCACTGTTGAGTGTTTTGGATTCGGAGTTCCGGGATGAGCAGGGGGAGGGGACTCGGGTGCTTTACCTCTCTGGGAGGTGTGGCCGGGGCTCAGCTGCTGGCATGTCCTCAGGTGGTAGTGTTGTCTAGTTTGGACTTTTGCCCCACGTAGGGTCCCTCCTGCTTTCTGACTCTAATATTGGCTAGCCTCCTGATGTATGGGGTCAGCAAAGCTACTCTTTCTCAGTCTCCTCCTGCTGGTCAGGAGGCACAACCCATGTGTCTGGACTGAACTGGACTGGACTGGAGGGATTCAAGGAAAGGCAATTAGCTGGTAAGGCCTAATTACACCATAAAGACAACATAGTTGCCTAAATGGTCTTTTATAAAATAGCCTCACAAATACAGCACAAATTACTGCTAAACTGCACTCGCACACTTTTATACCTGCTTGAGAACATTGTATGTAAGTGGGCATGTATTTATAAACGACACATGTAATTCAGAGCTTCACCTGCACTCCACCCAAACTACGCTGCAAACCTGCCTACTTGTAAGTCACATAAAAATACTCAGCTTCTTGCAACTGCATGTACTACTTGACATTTATGCAGTAGCACAATTTTATAAAAACCCTTTTTCTCATGAAAAGAGGAGTTACTCATAGAAAATCTTTATACAATTACTGCCTAGTTGCATTAAGTATGGGAGAACTCATGCTGCACTCATGTATAACCTGAGAAGATTTGAAGCTGAAATGGCCGAGGGGAGATAAGATAGAGGTCTATAAAATTCTGACTGGGGTGCAATGGGTAAACATGAATTTATTCTTTACTCTTTCAAAAAAAACAAAGACATGTCATGAAGTTACAAAGTGATGCACAAAACAAATAGGAAAAATAATTTTCACTCAGTCCATTGTTAAGCTTTGGATCTCATTGCAGAGGGTGTGGCAAAAGAAGTCATCATAGCTAGGTTTACAAAGACTTTGGACTAGTTTCTGGAGAAAAAGTCAACAGACTGTTGTTTAGGTAGGTCTGGATAAAGCCATCGTTCATCTCAGGGGGAAAGTAGGAGAGGTGTGGGTTAATTAGTGCACAGTTGGTTTATTAAGGCCTTTTAAAGTTAGGGGCCGATTTTCAAAATAGCTAATAGACAAATACTTCAATAATCAGCCATTGTGCTTAAATTTCAGTGAGATATTCAGCAGCAGTATCCAGATAGGAGCTGCTACTGAACGTCCAGGCTGAACAGCACTATCTGCATGAATGTTGGCCTTATCTGGTTTGTTGCAATTTTCAGCTTTTACTTATCTGCCATGCAACTTAGGCTTGCATTTCAAGTGGCCTAAGTTGGGTTGATTAGTGCCGGTGGAATATCTGGCTAACAGGATAAAATTGCCACCCTAGCCTCGCCCACCCTCTACCCCCACCCACGCTCTATCCCTACAATAATTGGATACTGGTGGGGTGGTCTGTGGAGATATTCAGCAGCAATATTCAGGAGTGTGCTGCTGAATATTGCAGTGAGCATCCTTAGCAAGCCAGCCAGCCTCCAATTGGCCAGATAGCTAAGTACTTTGAATATCGGCCTGTTAAAAGACACTTTTTGAATTTGCCTAAGCCTCCATTATTAGCCTCTATAGAGATTGGTTTGGAAATAAGTTAGAAATTCCCCAGGTTGCACTGCCACCTACAGTATGGGCAGAATACCTATCTCTTGATCCTGGAGCTACTGGGCAAGGAAGACCAAGGAGTTAATCATCTGGGAAGCTGAGATCTTACTGGCTTCTTGGAAAGTTCACTGGACATAGCAACAAGAAGAGCTATGCTTCTAGGGGGCATGTTTACTAAGCTGAACAAACAGCACATGCTGTTTGTTACTAGGTACCATTGAATAGCATGGGACCTAGTTACAAATAGCACGAGCCAACAATTAACCCAGCTTAGTGAACACGCCCGCTAGTCTGCTTTGCTCTTGAGCCACATCAAAATGTTGCATTTGTATTTTAAACATATGCAAGAGCTATTTTTGGGATCAAAGATTTGAAATTTTCCCGCTTATCTCTTGATACTCAGAAGTGGTGTTGGGATTTCTTTTCTTTTCTTTAAAAGAATGGGTTCTAGCCCCGAGAGGTACTTTCCTATTGGTTTCCATGTAGATGTTTTGTTCCTATGAAAGCAAGTAATTTCTGTTCCTTAAACTCAAATAGTTACATTAATTTTTGTTAGCTAGAGAGAAAGCAACTAAAGTTGAAATGTTTGAGATTAGAGGGTGATTTTGACCCCAATAGCCAGCTGCTATTCCTATTTTCTACTATACTTCTGATCTATTTTTTCCCTTTTAGTTTTATTTAGTTTCCCTCTCAGATTGTGGACTAAGGGACCCTTTTACTAAAGTGTGCTAGGTTTTTACGCCTAATATGCATTCTGTGCCAAAATCAAAATGTAGGGTGCAACATCTGCATTGTGGAGGGTGTGGGCAGCATGCACTCGACAGTTAAGGCTCTGGCAGACGCCTTAGCGTGCGTTCAGGCCCTTATGAATTGCTGTGGTTACACTTCATGCCACCTCACTAGATGGAATTATGTGCACCCATGCTGACGGCAACATTGCCAGTTTGCAGTTAGCACATCATATGTCTTCCCATGCATGGAAGCTAGTTACTTTTTAGGATCCTGCCAGGTGCTTGTTACCTGGATTTGTCACTGCTAGAAATGGGATAGTGGGCTTGATGGACTCAGTATAGCAATTCTTATGTTCTTATGAGGTTGTATATCGCTGGATGTATATAAAAACAAACCGGTGATAATTACTCATAACAACCACAATAATATTCAGTGATTGATATCCATCATACTGTTTCATAATGGGGGAAAAGACTTCAGATGATTTTCCTTTATGAGTTTCTTGGCCATAAATCATCCTAAAAGGGTACTTACATTGCTACCAGGACCAATCCTCACTGTCCTAATAAAACCCCCCAAAACCTTTTTTCACAATTTGTTTTTTTTTACTTTAATAATTTTTAGTGCATACCATGACTTATTTATTTATTTATTGTGGCAGAGCAGCCTAGTGGTTAGGGCAGCAGCCCAGATCCAGAAAAGATCAGGGTTCAAATTACACTGGCACTCCTTGTGGCCTTGGGCAACCCTTTATCGCCTCAGGTACAAACTTAAATTGGGAGCCCTTTGAGGACAGGGAAATGCATACTGTACTTGAATGTAACTTATTTATTTATTTTTATTTTATTTTATTTAGAAGCTTTCTATACCATGCTCTTTAATATCAGTGCGGTTTACAATTAACAATTCTTGCACGAGATCAATGAGAACTGCCTAGTGCTTACATTGAACAGGATAAGTAACTTGGAGCTGAAACTGGGAGAACTATTTACACATTCTACCATCAAGGCTGTGGCTAAGTAACTATTTACAGGTTAGAAGTTTGGCCCAAACTGAATGGTTAAGACTGGGTCTTCTCAGTTAATACATTAAACATTATTATATTGATCATTATAGTCAGCATATTAACACGTGTTAAATGTACCTGAAGGACAGTTCTGCAGATCAACTTGCCTTGATCTTCTCCTGGAAAGGCATGAAATAAGTAATATTACTTATTCACTTTTTTTGTTTGTTTTTTTCCTCCATCATTAATGTCTGTATCTCTCCTAACTGCCATTAATTGTACAGAAACATTTTTAATGAGCATTCTGGTATATTTATAACTTCATACTGTGGCACACCTAACAAAGCCTATGTTTCACATCTGTTTTGCTTCATTCATTCATTTGATATTCATCTGCAACAGTCCGTGTTTTTAAAGCTCCTGGTCACTGCCTTTGAAACTAAACCCAGATATTTAGCACCAAGCTTATACAATGTCTGGCACTGAATATTCAGTTTTGCCACCCAAAATGAGTTGCTATCCGGTCAGCAGTGTTGGAGAAAGGTGAATAGTGGTGTACCCCAGGGATCTGTGCTGGGTCTGCTGCTTTTTGACATATTCATAAATGACTTGGAAAGTGGAATAACGAGTGAGGTTATCAAATTTGCAGATGACACAAAACTATTTAAAGTTGTTAAAACCCAAGAGGATTGTGGAAAATTGCAAGAGGATCTTGATAAATTGGAAGACTGGGCATCAAAATGGCAAATGAAATTTAATGTGGACAAGTGCAACATTATGCACCTAGGGAAGAACAACCCAAACTATGGTTACACAATGCAAGGTTCCACATTAGGAACCACCACCCAGGAAAAAGATTTAGGCATCATTGTGGATACCATGTTAAAACCCTCAGCCCAGTGTGAAGCGGCGGTGGCCAAGAGAGCAAATAGAATGCTAGGTATCATAAGGAAAGGAATGGAAAATAAAACAAAAGATGCCTCTATATCGTTCCATGGTGAGACCACACCTTGACTATTGTGTGCAATTCTGGTCGCCGTATCTTAAAAAGGATATAGCGATTTTAGAAAAGGTTCAGAGAAGAGCCACCAAAATGGTAAAAGGGATGGAAGGATACTCCTATGAAGAAAGGCTAAAAAGGTTAGGGCTCTTTAACCTGGAAAAGAGACGGCTGAGGGGAGATATGATAGAAGTCTATAAATTAATGAATGGAGTGGAACGGGTAAACGTAGATCGATTGTTTATGTTATCAGAATATAGAAAGACTAGGGGACATGCAATGATTTAGTCTTAAATGAACTATTTAAGACTAATAAAAGAAAATATTTTTTCACTCAACGTGTAATCAAACTCTGAAATTTGTTACCGGAGGATGTAGTAAAGGCTGTTAGTGTAGCTGGGTTTAAAAAAGGTTTGGACAAGTTCCTGGAGGAAAGGTCCATAAACCATTATTAAGAAGGGACCCAGGATATCAATGCTTGACCCAGTACAAGCATTGTGGAACCTGTGTCTTTTGGGGAAACTGCTAGGTATGTATGACCTAGATTGGCCACTGTTGGAAACAGGATACTGGGCTTGATGGACCTTGGTCTGACCCAGTATGGCATATCTTATGTTCTTATGTTCAGCTGCTACCAGCTAGCAAAACTGCATAATGTCAGGACATCCATTTATGCATCTCGGGGGCCCTCTTTTTCAGTCAGCTTGAGATGCAGTTCCTGAAACAGCCCATGGGCTGCGAGCTGCTTGACATCTTCCTTCATGTGGGCTGAGGCCTCCCCTATGGCAGACCCAGGGGGTGAGGCCTCCCCTATGGCAGACCCAGGGCTCTCAAGTGCCTCTGTCATGGGTGGTAAAGGTGATAAGCTCCCCCCCTGCTTTGCCCTTTCTTTCCTCTAGGAGCCCCATCTTATCCTCTACTGGATTAGTTTAGTTTAGTTTAGTTTTATTTATTTATTTTTTTTTATATACCGCGCTATTTAAAATCAGTGCAGTGTACATAAGAACAAACAAGAGACAAGAGAGAGTTGGGATGCTGTAGACAGGGCCAGAGTTGTTTTGAAAGTGTAAGCATCCTAAGTAAACCTTAAGCCTTATGCCCGCCTCAGAAGCTATTGTTTATCTTTGAATGCCTGCTTTTTGCTGCCACCCTAGGTGACTGCCTAGTGCGCCTAATAGTTGGTCCAGCACTGGCTGTAGAGAAATCTTTTTCTCCAGAAGTTAAGTCTGAAGATGGTGGGATGATTCCCTAGTAGAAGGCTAGGATCTCCATGATATATCTATTTTGTAAACAGATCTTTCTATGCCTGATATAGGGCTTGCTCTCGGGCAAAGTTAGCAGGTGGGTGGATCTTCTCTTTAATGAATGCAGGAGGAGGCGGGATATTATCCCTCTACCTGGTCCTGTGCTGCAGCTCATAGTCTCTCAGGAAGAAAATCCCTGACCTGGGCCCTAAGGGCTCTGAGTTCTTATCCTGGCTGTACTCTTAGCCCCAAGGTGAGCTGGATCAGCCTTTTGAACTCCCACAGGCCCTCATCACAGCTGTGACAAAGTGCACATCCATACCAGTGGAAGGGGGTGCGGCACTCAAGGAGTTTCATGATGGGGGGGGGGGATAAAAGTCCTCCTTAAGAATACCTTTATGGATTCTGTCTAAGGCTCTCAGGCAGCCTTGTGTTCAGACCTCATAGCCCAAGCCCTTTTGCACTGGGTCCAGCAGTTGCTGGATAGCCCAGGGATGGTGAGATTGGAGTCTGGAGCTGCATATGTGGCTGATGCCCTGTATGACTTGATCAAGGTCCATGGCAGTGGTAGTAGTGGCTAGGCAATGGCTTTGGCTCCATAATTTGTCAACTGATAACTGCCTCTAAGCTACGGCTGAGCAAGCTCCCCTTTAGGGACAAGTTGCTCTTTAGGGAGGACCTGGAGAAATTTATGAAAGGCCTTGGTGAGGTACACCCTCAAAGGCTCTCGAAAGATCGGCCCAGGAGGGCTAGAAGTTCCTCGCATAGAGCCTTGTGTGTGGGTATGGCAGTGCTCTCAGACTATTAGGATTCCTGGTATAGTCCTATTCATCCTATGGGGCTTACACTAATGAAGGTCAGTCCTTTCGGGGTTATTGACATCCTCGAGACTACGCTTTAGCAGGAATCAGCAAACCTCTACAGTGAGATCTAGCAGGTCCTTTCTTAGGTTCAGCTGGTTGGTGGGTGTCTCCATCTGTTTCTTTCAAAATGGCCCCACACCACATCAGACCACTGGGTCCTTGAGATCCTCAGTGAGGGCTATGCACTGGAGTTCTCGAAGCCACTACAGGACACCTTTTAGAGTCTCTCCAATCAAGCAGGCGGCCATAGAGGAAACTCTACAGTGCCTCCTCAATTGCAGACTATTCTATACATGTCCTCTGCAGAACAGGGCCAGGGGCTTTTCCATCTATTTCTGGTGCCCAAGAAGGGAGTTTCCTTCTGGTCTATTCTCGGTCTAAAGACAGGCATTGCCAAGCTACAGAGTTCTGCATTTCTACATGGTGACTATCAGGTTAGTCGTTATTTAATTTGGCAGGGAATATCTACCTCCCTACATCCTTGCGAAAGCATGCTTCCCTATTTCCATCCTGGAGGAACACTAGCAACTTATTCACTTGTGTCCTGAGTAGCCATTTTCAGTGTTGAACTCTGCCTTTTGGCCTGGCAGTGGCTCCTCACACCTTCTCAAAGGTCATGGTAGTGGTGGCAGCATTTCTGCACAGGCAGGGGATCCATATGCACCAGTATCTGGACAGCTGATTTGGTTGGACTTCCTGGAGAAGTCAAGGGATGCACAGCTCTGGTGATTCGCTGGCTGAAAAGGCTGGGGTTGGTGAGCCACTATGCCAAGAGCAGCCTGATTTCCTCACAAGACTTGGAGTACCTTGTGCTCTGTATAGAACTCTCCTGCTTGCTTGGGACATTTTTCATTCAGTCAGTCCTCAGTCCAGGGAGCCATCTCAAACTCCTAGGTTCCATGGCATTGACCCTGGAACTGGTCCTTCAGCCAGGGTACACATATGCTCCCTTCAGAGTCATCTGCTTTCTCTGTGCTCTTCCTGTTCTTTGCAGTGCAACCAGACCTTTACTATTGCCCAGGAGATCAAAGATCATTGTGGTGATTGCAGTCCAGATGTACCGGATTGGCTGATGAACTTTCAGGTTAGCATCTGTGGTGATTTGGGAGCCCACTGTCTAGGACAACTTGTTCAGGGGCTCTGGTTCCCTTAAGAAGTGTCCTGATTAGTTAGAGACCAGAGCTCTGGAGAGGTTCCAGCCTCTCCTGTTGGGTGAAGTAGTTTGTGTCCTCTCGGACATTGCCATGACCATGGTATACGTCATTAAGCAGGGTGAAACTCGCAGTACTGAGATGATGTTCGAGGTAACAGAACTGTCATTGGGCAGAGGAGTATCTGATGGCCCTGTCTGCAGCCCACATAGCAAGCATTGACAATTCACAGGCCAACTTCTTGATTCGGACACTGATTCCTGGTGAGCCCCATTTGGTGAGCCCACTTGGTGAGCCGTCTTAGGCATAGGATTTGGTCTCACATGGGCCTAGTGATTCTAATGGCCCCAGACTGACCACACAGATCTGTTGGGCCTATGGGCAGGGTCTCCTGTTGTGTTGCCTCAGGAGAAAGACCTTCTGTAGGCAGGAGCTCATAGTGATAGAATATCCTGTTCCCTTCTTATTTAAGGTTTGGTCCTTTAGAGGCGTAAGCTGTCCAAGAACGGTTACTCTGGGGCAGTAATGGACATCCTTCTCAAGGTCTGGTGGGCCTCTACTTCCTTGACTTATGTGAGAATTAGGAGGGTTTTTGAGAGATGTGCTCCTTTCAAGCCCTGGAGCCCAATAAGACAGACATAATGGCTTTTTTTTTCCTTCTTGCAGACCAGGGGTTACCCAGAACTCTGTCAAGGTTCAGGGAACAGCACTAGCATGCTACAGTTGGCATGTTCAAGGGATGTCCTTGGTTGTGCACCCTAACATCTCCCATTTCCTTAAGGAAGTGAAGCATATCCATCCATCGGTGTGTCCAAAGATTCCTCAGTTGTCGCTCCCTGGTTTTGAAGGCACTGAAGGGCCCAGTCTTTGAGCCAATTCATGCTGCCTCCCTCAAAAATGTGGTTTCAGGTAACTATTGCATCCCTCAGGCAGGTATCATAGCTTGTAAGCCTTGTCCTACAGGGAATTTCTTTTGGTCATCTCAATGGCTTCTGTCTCCTTGTGGATTATGCCATCCTTCCTTCCAAAGGTGCAGTCTCTTTTTCACCTTAACCAGATCATAGTCATTCTCCTCCACTCCTTCTCTGAGGAGGGTCTTCAGATGGATCCCTCTCTACATCTGGTAGACTTGAGGAGAGTATCGAGCAAATATCTGGATGTTGTAATCCTGTCAGTCACTCAGATCATCTCTTCGTCCTCTGCAGCGGTTCAAGGAAAGGACAGGCAGCAGCTATGTTCTCTATTACCCACTGGATTAAGGAGGCTATTGGTTTAGGCTACCTGTTAGCTGGAGTCAGAGCTCACTCCACTAGGGCACAGGCCTCCTCTTAGGTGGAGTCTGCCTTGGTATCTCCAGAGAATATCTGTAAAGTGGCTACCTGGTCATATCTGAGCATGTTTGTGAAAAACTACAGGTTGCATGTGGGAGATAGTACAGATGATGCTTTTTTGGCAAGGCAGTTCTGTTCAGAGTGTCATCCTCCCCCTACCCTGGGTCCTGACTACTTGGGTACATCCCACTTGCCTGGACTGGGCTAGCTGGGTGATAAGGAAGGAAACATTTTACATATCAGATAATTTTCTTTCCTTTAATCCTGCTAGACCAGTCCAGGACCTGCCCTGGAAGCTACTCCTAAAGGTTTGGGAGCTCTGCTACCTCTTGATTGAATTGGCACTCTGTGTATGAAACATTTATGGTAAGAGAGCCAAATATTTGTTCTAATTTATGACTGATTATTAATCTTTGATGTTTTCTGAGTTTTTTTTTCCTGAGATTTCAGTCTGTCTTACTGCTTGGGAAGTTTCATACTGGCTTCTCAAAGTGCTGTACCAGTAGATATTCCAAGTAGTGGTATCACTGAAAGTTTCTTAAGTCTGTCTTCACCTGCTAGCTGGAGAGCATAACCCACTCGTCCGGACTGTTCTAGCAGGATTCAAGGGAAGAAAATTATCAGATATGTAAAATTTCTCCTTAGTTCTAAAAGAGCATCTATAAAATTCAGATATGGTAACAAAAAATACCACCTATTTCCTTATGTATTTTGGGTTTGGCAAAAGCAGAATACTAGATTTCCATCATGGGACTTACCTTGTCATTTTTTTCTGTTTGCACAATAGGAAGAGCTGGATATCCGACCCAAAGTCTCTTCCCTTCTCAGCAAATTGGTCAACTACACAAATCTCACACAGGGTGCCAAGGAACATGAGGAGGCGGAAAGTGTGGAAGAGTCAAAAAGAAAAGTATTCAAGGCAAGTCTGGATTCTAAACTACTCCTTTCAGAGCAACTGATATTCAATTTCAAAACATGCTTTTCTGTTTTATGAATGGTTTATTCCCAAATAGCATCTGCATAATGTTTTTCATAATCAAGTGTAATGAACTGAATCCTCCTTGCATTTTATGTGTGAGAGAAAAAAAAAAGAAATATGTGCTAATTTTGCACAATAATGGGGTATCTTTTTGGAAACTGCCTTTTTTAAAAAAAATGTTATGCTGTCTCACGTGTTGAATGCAGACAAGGCAAACACTCTGTTTACTTTCTCTCTATTATTGCTTGGTTTATGGTGAGGAATAAATTCCATTTTGGAATGCTTATTCTTGTGTTTCCATGGTTATCCCTTTTTTTGAAGATGAACCCATTCTTTCTTCTCTAAGAACAGAGCATCTAAACTACAACATTCATCAGCTTTTAGCTGCTCTTCCCGTTTGCTTTTTCATATAGTAGTGAAGTCCTGCCAAAAATACGTTGATAAGCATTGAAAAATGCAGTTGAAGAGTAAATTAGACTTACCTGCTAATTGTTGTTCCTGAAGGAACTCCAGGCTAGTCCCGGGCCACAGGGTTGTCACCATCTTCCAGCAGCTTGGAGACTAAGAAAAATTCATTTCTTCTTGTGATGTCACTGGTATATCCTCACCGGATCCACCTCCTGACACCAGTAACCTATTGACAAAGCAGACTCAATGGAGCAACAATTAAGTAGATCACAAATCCTACCTAAGTAAACTAATATAACTTTCCCCCAGAAACAAACCTTCCTCAAACACGCGGGAGACAACTGGGCAAACAGTTGCAATGCCCGCCCCCCCCCCTGACTCCTACCCCCTTAACAGGAGGTCTCTCTCGCTCCTTCGCAGGGACCGAGAAGGCTCGCCCGCATCTTACCGCAAGCGCTAGCGCTCCCCCAGCACCTTCTTATCTGTAACTTCTTGTGCTTCAGGCTGCCGCCTTTAAGCGAGACATCGGGAGGGATGCGGGATTAGCCTGGAGTTCCTTCAGGAACAACAATTAGCAGGTAAGTCTAATTTACTCTTCCTTATCGTCCCTCCAGGCTAGTCCCGGACCACAGGGTAAGTACCCGAGCAGTAACGATTCCACATTGCCTAACGGGAGGGACCTGCCATGCCAGCCTGAAGCACAAGAAGGAGCAGGGACTCCTGCAGATAATCCAGGCAAACACAAGAGGCAGGAGACGTTGGATGAATTGGTGAATCTTTAATATAAAGGGACCCCAACGCGTTTCGGCAACGCCTTCTTCAGGGGAGATATCTCCTAAAGTGCACGTATTGAGCGTGTATGTATGGAGAAACCGTTACTGCTAGACAATTGAAAATATGGCACGTATAGGCTCAGCTCCGTTGGAAGATCTGATGCATAAACCGCACTGTGTGCAAATGGAATGCGGTTTATGCATCAGATCTTCCAACGGAGCTGAGCCTATACTTGCCATATTTTCAATTGTCTAGCAATAACGGTTTCTCCATACATACACGCTCAATACGTGCACTTTTGGAGATATCTCCCCTGAAGAAGGCGTTGCCGAAACGCGTTGGGGTCCCTTTATATTAAAGATTCACCAATTCATCCAACGTCTCTTGCCTCTTGTGTATGCCAGCCTGAAGCACCACTGATGCAAAACAGGTATCCCTCTCCGCCTGTACATCCAGACGGTAATGCCTGACAAAGGAATCCAGCGAAGACCAGGTAGCCGCCTTGCAAATTTCCACCAGTGTCACCAACTGGCACTCCACCCCCAAAGACGCCTGTGCTCTAGTTGAATGCGCTCGAAGTCCAATGGGCACTTCCTTGCCCTTTAAAATATAAGCCGACTCTATGGCTGCCTTCAACCAACAAGCTATGGTCGCCTTAACCGCAGCCCGACCCTTTCGAGGACCCCCGAACAGAATGAATAGTCTATCTGATTTCCGAAAACTCGCGGTCCTCCGCAAATACACCTTCAACGCCTGCCGAACGTCTAAGCGATGCAACCTGTCGGACGAAGAATCCGCGGACTGCTGCCGAAACACCGGTAACGCTACCAACTGATTTACATGAAAACCTGACACGACCTTCGGCAGGAAGGACAGTACCGGCCTCAACACCACCTTGGTGTCATGGAAGGAAAGGAAGGGCTTTCTACAAGACAGGGCCTGCAACTCCGCGATCCTGCGAGCCGAACATATCGCCACCAAGAACACCACCTTAAGGGTAAGATCCTTCAGGGACGCTTCCCGCAAAGGCTCAAATGGCTCACTTCCAAGGGCGTCTAGCACAAACGGAAGACTCCAACGGGGCACCTCCGGACGGCAAAGCGGCTGCAACAGCGAAACCGCCCGCAAAAACCTCTTGACATCCACATGAGAAGCTATGGTCTGCCCCCGAATCTTACCTCTATAGCATGCAACCACAGCGACCTGCACCCGCAAGGACGATGCCGCAAGACCCTTCTCGAACCCCCTTTGCAGAAAGGCCAAGACTTGAGCAACTGACGCCTGCAATGGCTCCACTTTTGCCTCCGCACTCTCCAGACACGCACATACGCCAATGACGTAGACCGTTTCCTAGACCTTAGCAAGGTGGCCACGACCGAAGCTGAATAACCCCTGGCTGTTAACCTGGCCCTCTCAAGAGCCAGGCCGTAAGTGAGAACTGACCCACCTGAGGCATTCGTAACGGTCCCTGAGTCAGCAGGTCGTCCCGCAATGGGAGTCGCCATGGCGTGTCCACCACTAACCTCACCAGATCCGCATACCAAGGATGCCTTGGCCAGTCCGGTGCTATCAATAGCACTGTGCCCCTGTGTCGCTGGATGCGCTGCACCACCCTGCCGATCAACACCCAAGGTGGAAATACATACAGGAGCTGTTCTTCCGGCCAACTCTGAATGAGAGCATCCAGGCCCTCCGACATGCACTCCTTTCTTCTGCTGTAAAAACAGTCTACTCTGGCAGACTGAAACGTTGCTATGAGATCCATCACCGGGAGCCCCCAACGGTGCTCTAACAGGTCGAACACCTCCTGATGGAGAACCCACTCTCCCGGATCCACCTTTACACGACTCAAGAAATCTGCCTCCACATTGTCCACTCCGGTGACATGCGCTGCCGACAGCGCCTGCAAATGCCGCTCTGCCCATTTGAACAACATCCTGGCCTCTTCCTCCATGGCCACACTGACGGTGCTGCCCTGGCGATTGATGTATGCTACCGCCGAGGCATTGTCGGACAACACCCGAACCGCCCCGTTTCGCATCGGACCCTGAAACGCCCGCAGCGCCAGGCGAACTGCCCTCAGCTCCAGTCGGTTTATAGACCAGGCCTTTTCCTCCTCGGACCACCGCCCCTGGGCGAAACTGCTCCGCACGTGAGCACCCCAGCCGGATAAACTGGCGTCCGTCGTCAAGGAAACCCAAGCAGGTGCTTCCAACGGCATGCCCCTGCTCAGTACCTCTGCTCTGGTCCACCAGTGAAGCTCCCACCTCGTTTCCGGAAGCCAAGGAAGGCGATGCGACAGGGGATCGCGCTGAGAAACCCATCTTCTGAGCAACGCTCTCTGCACTGGTCTCATGTGTGCCCTGACCCAAGGTACCAGCTCGATCGTCCCCATCGACAAACCAGCGACCGAAGCTGCTGCAGCCGGTGCTGCAGAAGATAAACCTTTCCTACCTGAGTATCGAACAGGGCCCCTAAATATTCCAGCCTTTGCGTCGGAACCAAACTGCTTTTGGCCATATTGATTACCCAACCGAGATTCTGCAGGAGTTCCACTACCCTCGCCGTAACCGTCCTGCTCTCGTCTCGGGACTTCACACGGATCAACCAGTCGTCTAGATATGGATGTACCAGCACGCCCTCTCTCCGCAGGGCGGCCGCGATGACTGCCATCACTTTGGTAAAAGTCCTTGGGGCCGTAGCCAGACCGAAGGGCAACGCTCGGAACTGAAAGTGTCCCATGGGCACCGCAAACCTGAGGAATCGGTGATGCTCCCGCCTTATGGGGATATGCAAGTACGCTTCCGAAAGGTCCAGGGACGTCAGAAACTCATCCTTTTGCACCGCCACTATCACCGACCGGAGAGTCTCCATCCGAAAATGTTGCACGCGCAGACAGCGATTCACGCCCTTGAGATCTAAGATTGGCCGAAAAGTTCCCTCCTTTTTTGGGACTACGAAATATATGGAGTATCGACCGCAGCCTCGTTGCTCCCGAGGCACCGGTTCTATAGCTCTGAGATCTATCAACTTTAAAACCGTCTCCCGCACCGCTGCTCCTTTGATGCGCGATTTGCAAGGGGACTGAACAAAAAATTCTCTGACCGGTCGTTGGAACGCCAACGCATACCCCTCGCGAATGAGCTCCAACACCCACTGGTCGGACGTTATTTCAGCCCAGGCAGAGTAAAACTCCCTTAGACGACCTCTGACCGGAATGATCGCCGCCTGGGCCCGCCTGATCTCATTGCGACTTTCAGAAATTCGAGGACGAGGTAGTGGCACCAAAACCCCTACCTGCTCCCTGAAAATCGCGAAAGCCCTGGTTCTGGGCCGGGAATCTACCTCTGCTAGCCTGACTAAACTTGGGATAGCGAAAACACCAAAACTCCCACTGCTGCGGCCCCTTGCCCGTGGCCGCCAGACGGCCCTGCTTCGGACGATCCTCCGGGAGCCTGCCTCCCTTAGACTCTCCCAGCTCCTTCACTAGCTTATCCAAATCCTCACCAAAAAGCAATTTCCCCCAAAATGGAAGCTTGCTTAACCGAGCTTTAGATGAAGCGTCCGCAGACCATTTGCGCAGCCAAAGATAACGACACGCTGCCACCACTGAAGCCATGCTTGTCGACAAACCACGTATAAGATCGTAATGGGCATCCGCCAAATACACTGTTCTGGATTCCAGCTGCACCGCTTCCCCTGAGTTCTCACCGCTGGGGTCGGTCGGCAGCCTCTGAGACCAGCGCAGGCAGGATCTGGCTACCCAAGCACCACAAATAGCCGCCTGCATCCCTAAGGCATTGATGTCAAACACCTGTCTCAGCAAGGCATCCAGCTTACGGTCCTGCGCATCCTTAAGGGCAGCAGCCCCCTCCACTGGAATGGTAGTCTTCTTAGTAACCGCTGAGTCAGCCGCGTCCACCTTCGGAGGCTTGAAGAGCTCTCGATCCTGGTCCACCACAGGGTAGAGCCTTCCCATAACTCTAGCCCCCTTAAGAGCAGCCTCTGGAAGGTCCCATTCTTCCTGAATCATCTCACGAATCACTCTATGCACCGGAAAGGCCCTCTGGGTTTTCCGAAATACCTGAAGCAAAGGATCCTCCAACGTATCTTCCTCTGCCGGCCCCGGTAACGGCATGTTTAATGCCTTGAGCGTCTCGTTTATAAGAGCGGACAACTTGTCCTTCCGAAACACTCTCACCACTCTAGCCTGATCCTCCTTGTCTGCAATCTCAACTTCCTCCAACTCATCGTCCGCGTCCAGATCCAGCTCACCCTCTTCCAACAGCCCCCCCTTCTGAGCCGAATGACTGCTCGCTGCAGTCCACTTTGGCCCTCTTAGCTGCACTCCCAGGCGTGCCCAATACCTCGGGGTAGCCTGCCTTTTAATGCCACGGACCTCATCCGAACAGGCTAACCCCAGCCGCAAATCCTGGCCACTGAAGGCTTGCTGGAGCAAGGACACAAACTGTTTGGAAAAAATGGTGGCCAAACCCCCGGGGACGGCCGCCGACACTCCCGGAGGGTCCAGGGCTGAAGAGGGCCCCGCCAAGGGCTCTCCCAATTCCACGCCTGGTGCCTCAGTCTCTGGACTTGCCGCTGCGCCCCTGGGGGCCTCCACTCTACCCTCCAGCTCGCGCTCCATCGCTGAAGCCCCTTGCACACACCCTTTACAAAGGCCTGTCTCTCCGGAGATGCTGTGCGTGGTACCACAAATTAAACAATGCGGTCTGGACGGCATGCCCCAAGACCCCCGGTAGCCCTCGGGAATGCGTCTCCTTTCTTGTTTGTTTGGGGTTTTTTTGTTTGTGGAGTTTTTTTGTTTTTTTTAACTCAAAAAACCAATTGCTTACCTCACCTGAGGTCTGGAAAACCAATGCTGCTTGAAACGAGCGAGTTCCCACTCACCCCGCCAATCTGCGAGGCGCGCTGCTCCCGCCGGCAATCTCCCACCCTGCCGGCATGTGGCAGGGCCGCACTGCTCCAATGTGCCTTTGCGCTTTCCTTCCGCCGTGCTCTGCAGGACTCTACAGCGCCGCAGACCCACGGGAGTCCGGGCCGGCCGAGCGAGCAGGAGTGCTGACCAGGCCCGCTTACCAACGGCTTCACCTGCTGAGCGCCGACACCGTGCCCAGGCGCGTGTCGCTCTGGAAGCGTCTCTCGGCCGCAGGCAGCCCTACGCTCGACCCGCGCTTGAGGCCCGATACACCCTGCTTCTGACGGGATTGCTGACAGCGTCGGAAGCAGGATAGAGCACCGCACTAACGGGCTTCACTGCCAAAGACCCCCCCCCCGGGACTCTCTATAGCGCCGGCAGGCAGGACATCTGGTAGCACTGACTGACAGTCCCCTTTCCAATGGCAGAATGTAAGGCACTCCTTATCGCCCCGCAAGCGTAAGCAAAGGAAAGGGCAAATAATGTAAAAATAACGTAAAAATAAAGAAATAAAAGAGGGGAAAGCCAATAACTAGGACCGGGAGAAACAGGGAGCCAACGGACCTCCTGCCCTTAAAAAAAAAAAACACCTCCCCTACAAAAAGCCATCCCCCCCCTTTACCTATCCCTTTAGTCCACAATTAAAATAGACTAAAGTAAATAAAATGAAAATCACTCTTCTAGCCCCTCTCCTTAATAGCTCCTCTGCTGTGCCTGGACCATCAGGCACACCAATCCTCCAGCTGCTTGGAGACTAAGAGAACTGGTGTCAGGAGGCAGATCCGGTGAGGATATACCAGTGACATCACAAGAAGAAATGAATTTTTCTTAGTCTCCAAGCTGCTGGAAGATGGTGACAACCCTGTGGTCCGGGACTAGCCTGGAGGGACGATAAGGAAACTATATTATCCTTGCAGAAACAGACTAAAATGAATGCAAATCACTGATCATTAACCTAGTTTCACTTTTAGCATTTCTAAAAGGCCATCTTTACTGGATAAAATCAGTTTGTCTGTAAGGGACATGTTTACCAAAATGCGCTAACCAGTTAGTGCAGGTCCGTAGTAATGACTGCTGTGCACTAAAAGTAGGCCAGTGCTGTAAAAATGCCATGCTACTTGCTCAGCACATGATGGGATAGGGACTCGGCTGGTTAGAGATGAAAAGTAGGTGTGGACCACACATTGTGGTTGCACAGGGAGAATTACTTTGCGCTAATTATCATGGGTGATCTAAATTCCACCTCAGTGTGTGGCATTAATTGCAAATGTTACTGTGCAGTAAGGACATCTTCTGTGCACAGGGGACATATAACTGCAGGGGGCATGATGGGCATGCCCTCAATAATTAGTGCACAGCCTTTGCACTTACTGTGTGCTCAGTTTTGCTCTTAGCATGCAGTAAGTGCAAAAACCTTCTGCACTTTAGTAAACATGTTCCTACATCTGCTAATGTTAGAGGTTGCTTGGTTTTTTCTGTATGTAACAACTAGAGATAATAGTGGTAGAATGTTAACTAAGCTGCCTAAGATTTTTAAGGATTGTATCTGGTGATTGCAGTGTTTCTGAAGACTATCACTACCAAGAAATATACACCACGATTTTTAGATTTTTCACTGAAGAATTTTAAGGGATCTGCAAGCATAGAAAACCAGGAGAGACAAAGACCAGAATGGCCCATCCAGTCTGCTTAGTTGAGATTTGCCTATTTTGGATAGATGCAGATCTTTATTTATGTTTGCTTATTTATTAAGATATATTAACCACCTTTATGGAGAGATTCATCCAATGCTATGCATAGCAGATGTAGCTGTACGTTTTTGCAACAAAAATAACTAGTGAAATGACTAAATACACAGTTAAACTTTGAGGTACACTTGGAAATAAGCAAATGAAATCACAATAGCAGCAATACTATGAGATTGTCTGTCAGTACCAAACACATTAAAACAGCACAACAGAACATTTATGTAACATAAATTAATTTATTTTATTTATTTATTGCTTTTATATACCGCACTCTTTAATATAAATATAATGCTCACAATTTCAACACACTAAAAATAGAATATCTTAGCAGACAGAAGAAGGAACATGTCCAATTAGGACATATAGACCAAAAAGATGTGAAAGACAAGGTGTTGGGATAAATGCAAGTAGATAACAAGACTGAAGATAAATTGTACATGCAGTTGAAATGATAAATAAAATGAAATATGCAACTGGTCTTAGAGGGTGTGCAACAAGATAGCCCTAACGTAGTATGAGTGGCTGGTTAGGCAGTTGCTAAAGCTATTAAAGCCTTGGATGAAGAGCCAGGCTTTCGCCTTCAGTAGAGATGGTCTTGAGTTACTTGTAGCTCCTCTGGGTGAGTTCCAGAATGTGGGGCTGCATCTGAGAAGGCTCACTGCTACTACCACAACACCAGTTCATCTTCCCCAATTTTCTTTCTACCTGACCTCTTAACGGAATTCATGTATTCACTGTGATTTCTTAAAATCTTTCTTTTTTCTTCTCAGTCCCCAAGGATGGGCACCCTGATGGGAGTGTACCTCCCTTGTCTACAAAATATTTTTGGGGTTATTCTCTTCTTGCGTTTGACATGGATAGTAGGGACAGCAGGAGTCCTTCAGTCCTTCTTGATTGTCTTAATCTGCTGTTGCTGTGTGAGTAAATTTAAGTTTATTTTTACCTGGTTTTTAAGTTTGTTACCTCATGATACAGGTCACATTAAAGTTTGAATTGAGAGGAAATACCATTTCCTTTGTTGACAGAGAAAACCTCTCACCTCCCAGGCCCATATATATATGGGCTGTTACCATTATACCTGAGATCAGTAGGTGAGACTGAATCTGCTACTTCATGCCATCTATGGGCATAAATTAGTGTTTTTGTGATTTACATGCATTAATACACTTTAGCCGATTTTCTTTCTATAAGTAGGCACTTAAACCTGATGGCACATACTTTCACCGTGAACATGTGCATGGGCAGAGTGTGGGTTGAGTGCACAAGTATGTATGTAAATTATAAAATGCTATAATTTACAGAATCTTGACAAATCTAGGTGATGGCATTTAATCAGGCCATAGGGCTGGTGTAAGTGATCACTATTTAATTTAACACATATTTTTGACCACTTATGCCCCTGTTTTATAATGTCAAGTACTTACATACTTGGCTTTATAAAATAGACGTGAAATATACCTACACGGGACTATAACATTATTCTCTACATGCTAAAAGGCTGCATTGGGAGATCTATAGGACTCTCCCAATGTCATAAAACATGAAGGGGTCAGGATGTTCAACTGCTAATAGCAGCTGTAAAATAGCATAATTTCAGTGCCCAGAAAAAGTTCCCAAATATGCTAGAAGAGGTCACTGTTCACTAGGATGGTGGTAGTCATGTCTAATATGTTCCTACACTAATCACATTTTTGAGGTCATCACCCCCACCCCCGGCCCCTATCTTGAGTATGAATCTCCCTCCCCTCCTCCTTAATCAGCAGAAGTAAAAGTCATTATCTGCTATTATCAACTGCAACTTGTTGATGCTTTCCTGTGAGACACATGCTGCTTGCAGCCACAGGCTACATATCGGAATCCTATGCTATTGCCCATAGTTCAACAGGGATCCAATCTGCAACTCCTGTTTGCCCAGCAACATATTCATTAATTTAATCCTATTTAGCTTTTGTCCGAGTACACTCTGCAAGTTGCTGAAGTAATGATAAAGCAAATGCATAAGTGAAAAAAGCCAACCAAATCCATCACAAAACACTGAAACTTACTTAAAGTGCTGTCACTGGGAAGAACAGTTGATTACATAGTAAGAACCTTTCTATTGGCTGATTCATGTGTCTATTAAGACCTATTTTTTGCTTTGACCAAAGCTGCCCTCTCCTTTGACAGAAGCTGTTACCTTAGATCAGTGGTTCCCAACCCAGTCCACCCAGTCCTCGGGTACCCCAGACCAGTCAGATTTTCCAGGTATCCACAATGAATATACATGAGATAAATCTGCATAAAATGGAAGCAGTTCATGCAGATCTACTGTATTTCATGAAGATTCATTGTGATATCCTGAAAACCTGACTGGCCTCTGGGTACCAAGGACTGGGTTGGGAGCCACTGCCCTAGATGACTGCCTCTTCTGCCTAGTGATTAAGCCAGCTCTGCTCTAGGCACCACCCATCCCCCTCAAAAAAGCCTTTTCAGTTTCTATCCATCCTTCCTTCCCATCCCCCAAAAGAAGAGAACACGTCTCTCTGGGAGCTGCCTCCTATCCCCACATAAACAAAGATGGCCCCTCCCTACTGCAATCCAAGAGAAAAGGCTCCTCCAGATACCCCACACCCTCCTACCCTTTCAAAATGTCAACTTGCCATTCCAGAGGCCCCTATAGTCCTTCCTGGTAGTAAGGACTTGAGACTCTTACTTCTTTCCATGTTCCTCCATTCTGAAAGGCACTTCTTAGAGGCTTGATGTGTAGTCAAATGCTCCTAGGCCCAATCATTGAGACTGCAGTGGCTGGCCAAGTAGAGGGACATTCCAGTCCTTCCAATCTGTCAACAATGCAACAACCTCTGGAATGGTAGGTTAACATTCTAGAGTTGAGGGGACATAGAAGGTCTTAGAGGTCATGTAGGGGTCTTCTTGGGAAGGTAGGAATAGCTCCTTTGATCAAAGAAGGGAGTGGAAGACAGCCCCACAGAATGATGATCATTTGATCAAATAGGCAATGGTTCTAGGGAGGCGTACAGAGGGACTGCATTATTTCTTTGGGAATGTGGAAAAATGTATCAGAGGCCCTCAGAGGGGCTGTATTGTTTGTGGCTGATTGATGAGCCCCCCTGTCATTTAGGATTGTATGCATGCAGACCATGCACAGACCAAAAGGCTCATATTTCTTTAGTGCGAGCCTTTTAATGTGCACATGTGCTGCATGTCATTATTTTACTGACACAGTTGCACCAATACTATTAGCATTGGGTCAAGGAGCTGGTGCATTTAAAAAGAACCTCCGTCCCTTTTGATTCTCACTTCAGAAAACTCCCGGCTTCTCAAAGAGATCTCAAGAAACCCTCCACCCCCAGAACCCCCTGTCATCTTCAGCAATCTAAAATTAGAGGTGCGAGCACTTATTTAGCAGTTTGTGCTTTAGCGGTAAGTTAGTACTACAAGATCATTGCTAGGGATCAGAAGCACCAACTAAACTTCCAGTAAGAGCCAGGGAGTGTGTGTGTTTCCTGGAGTGCCATTCAGAGGTGGTGGGGCTTGTTTTAGCTGCAGCAGTCATGGTACGTTCATCACCAATATCTTGGATGCATGTAACGGTGCATCTGC
This sequence comes from Ichthyophis bannanicus, assembly GCA_033557465.1. Classification (NCBI taxonomy): domain Eukaryota; kingdom Metazoa; phylum Chordata; class Amphibia; order Gymnophiona; family Ichthyophiidae; genus Ichthyophis; species Ichthyophis bannanicus. Next base: position 207,896,823 of record CM066034.1, read on the forward strand.
AGGAACCCCCTAGACATGCTTATGCTCTAGGACAAAAGATATGGGCCAGATTTCAAGGAGGCCTGGTATGCAAATAAGGAAAGCAAATACATGCATGGACACCATGCTGCAGCTGTTTTTATGAGTGTTAGGTCACAAATGCTGCATCTGCGTGAGCCAGGGCCCTCGTAGGGACACTGGCAGGCATCAGTGCCAGGCATAGAGGACTGCCATTTGAACCCCTCTCACCCTGAGGGAGATTGACAATCCAGGCTGCAGTAGACGTACTACTTTGAAGCTGATTTTGGATCCTAATGCTCCTCACTCTCTTGTCTATTACTTATTTATCTTACCATATTCTAGTCCCCAGTTTCACTATGGGCCTGATCCACAAGGGCCTGGACGTGCCCCATCTCTAGCAAAGGGCTAGGAGGGAAGAGACACTGACCAGGAAGCTCCAATGGAGCTGTCTCTTCTTCAGGGGTTGATATGTACGCAAGTGCACTGAACCATTGGGTCATAGACATGCCCTCCTATGGTCAGGGTGATGAGCCATGTGCTCCCCAGAAACAGAACCCATGGCACTAATATAGCACTCCCAGGTGCTTGTATGCACCAATATGTGAATCCCATTGTGGGGGGGGGGGGGGGGTTGGATACCACATTAAGCTCAGTATCCTGCTTCCAACAGTGGCCAATCCAGGTCTCGGGTATCTGTCAGGTTCCCAAAAGGTAGACAGATTTCATGCTGCTTATTCCAGGGGTAAGCAGGAATTTCCCCATTCCACTTTAATAATGGTTTATAGACTTTTATTCCAGGAACTCATCAAAACCTGTTTTAAGCCCAGCTACACTAACAGCTTCTACTACACCCTCTGACAACAAATTCCAGAGTCTGATTATGTGTTGAATGAAAAAATATTTTATCCAATTCATTTTAAATGTGCTGCTACATTGGCTGTCCCCTAGTCTTTCCTAAAGTAGGACAAAGAAGATGCTGTTGAGATTCCCATATTATTGACTTAGACTTTTAGGATCAAGTTGTCCTGTAAATACGTTATACTGACAGTGCATGGTAACTTACTGTGTGCTAACTGCAAAGTGCAGTCTTCTTCCATTTCTTTCCCATTTCGTCCTCATTTCCTTCCCCCTTCCATGGTAACATAGAAACATGATGGCAGAAAAAGACCACATGGCCTATCACCCACATTAGTCCCCTTTTTTCCTTTAGAGAGCCTTTGTGTTTGTCCCATGCTTTTTTGAATTCAGATACTGTCCTCATCTCTACCACCTCCACTGGGAGACTATCCCATGCATCTACCACTCTTTCCGTAAAGAAACATTTCCGCATATTACTCCTGAGTCTATCCCCTTTCACCCTCGTCCTATGTCCCCTCGTAGCAGAGCTTGGTTTCAATCGAAAGAGGCTCTCCTCCTGTGCATTTATGCCATGGAGGAATTTAAACATCTCGAACACATCACCTCTGTCCCACCTTTCCTCTAAAGTATACATATTAAGGTCCTTAAGTTTGTCCTCTTATGCTTTATAACCACTTAGAAGATAATTCTATAATCTCTCATGCAGTCAAAGATGCATGTGTTGGCTTTACTTCATAGAATCGCAAGTCTAGTCTTGGCAGTTTCATCTGCTCTCAAGCAGGCTTAACTACCTGTACTCAGATTGGTGCAGTGATGTACATAAGTCCTAATATTCTATAACTTCATGGGCGTAGATTTAGGCTCCATCTATGCTCTGCCCATGCATACCCCAATTGAAAATATGTGCAATGGGACAGTGCATGATTACAGAATAGCGACTACCCAAAGCGCGTGTGTCAGTGCCCCTTCACATGTAGAAGTCCATTATGTTTCAAGTGCATACCTCTCTGGGAGCTCTAAATAGAATCAGCCCCTTAGCACGTGAATTAGCGCATGCTAAGCGTCGTGGCCATGTGGTGACAGTTATCACACAGATTCATGCAGAAACTGCTTGTCATGCTTTACTAAACTTTCTCCTAAGTGATGCATTACTTGACGGCTTTCTAGGTTTTCAGTGAATAAGACTATTTATGTCAATAACTGATAGGACAGACATCAAGGAAGATAAATTTAGGAATTTTCCATGTTATATAATGTCGTTTCTTTATGATTGATTAAACATGAATCATTTTGAAGGTTTTGGAGGATGAACATTTGACCAGTGTTGCAAATTTTGTAGCTAATTTAGCATCTCTGAGTTCTCTGTAATTTTTCATAAATAGAATTGCTTTTTTTATATGTTTTTAGACGCTACTAACAGCCATTTCAATGAGTGCCATTGCTACAAATGGTGTTGTTCCAGGTACACAAATATATATATATTTCTTTTACAAATTTCTTTTATGTTCATTTATAGCAGAATATAATTAAACATATTTTTAATGTGGCGGGTAATTTTATAAAGTCACACCTTATGAACACTTATTTTCACGTATGTATTTTATGCCTATTTTCTAAAATCAAATGTGCAGACTTTGCTTGAGAAAATCCTACTGTAAGTGGCTGAGAACGCAGCCTAAGCCATGGACATTTACAGCAGCCCTGCAAATGGTGTAAATGCCCGTGCCTACGATTTGCAAGTATGCACATAAATTATAGTATTTTATAATCAAAGGGTGTGCTAGCACACTCTGGCCAAACCCTGAACTTATGCATGCCCTCAGTGAAAGTATGCGTGTTGCGAACAGCATGCCTACCTTTATGCTAGTCTATTCTGTAAGAGGTCATTTATGCGCATAAGTGGCCACTTATGCATGTAAATGACTAAAATGGCAACATTTAGGGGCGTGCTTGCTAAAATATGCTGTCAGCGTGATATGAGGCCTGTTTTTAACGTGCTAGCTGATGGGGGGTGCCTGGCATGTCCCTATGCAGTTAGCGCGGACTCAGTATTGCCCCCATGTTAAGCCTTTTGCTGCGATTAATGCAGGTATGTTCACTGCCACCCGGTTAACGTGCACCAAAGATGCCCACGCTAGCCACAATGTGCACACTCCATTCCTGAACTGCCCAATTTCCCTCCCAATGTGCGCTAAGCACTTAGCATGGAATTTTTACCATGACTACGTTTTTTGTGCACAGTAATGGTTGCCGCAGTGTGCTTACACACTGTAAACCCCACACTGCTAGCACACTTTAGTAAACATGCCCCTTAGGCACATTGTTGCCACCTAGAAAGAAATATTTCTTAAATAAAATTACTCCTTTAAAGGCTGAATCACTAATTCTTAGAATACACAGGAGTGTAGGAGTAGCCTAGTGGTTAGAGCAACTGACTAGTACCCAGAAGATCAAGGGTTCAATTCCCACTGGCACTCCTTGTGTCCTTGGGCAAGTCACTTTACCCTCTGTTGCCTCAGAAAAATCCAAGTTATCAATATCTCTGTTTAATGCACATTACCAAGTTGAAGTTACAATGTAAATCACTTTGACTGAAATGATAAAGCGGTATAAAAAAACCTGTTAAATAACTAACTAACTTGCTATGCACTAAGGTCCTAATATGCAAACTAAACCTGCCCATATTCAGTTAACTTTGCTGCTTGGCTCCACGCTGATGTGGGAGTAAATTTTTAAAAGTCACTTATGCACATAAAAGAGCAACGGCTTCTTTTTAAATTTCCTAAACTATTTTGGAGGTAAAGGTATGCAAATATACCCTGTATGTGCATACATTTTCATGAACTGACTGGAGGATTTCCTAGGGGTGGGGCCGAGTTAGTGTTTATATAATACTTTTAAAAATATGCACATTACACATAAAATAATACAAGAAATCTGTGTATACCGAATAACTGTTGTAAACATGTATGTGCGTGTGTACTTTCTCTGGGGTGATTTCTAAGAGAAAGTATATTCGTACTTTTTCTTTTGAAAATTGGTATAAATTGTGCATATTTTTGCCATGCGAGTTGGGCAGCCTGTTATACAATTATCTTCCCTGTGTGTAGCTAAAGTCCTACCCCTTCATCCATTCCAGCAAAAATACTTTGGGTCCCTTTTACTAACTTTTAGCACACACTAATAGCATTTGCAGGCGCTGTCTGCCGCCAGGGCTCATTTTATTCCAATGGGCTACTCAGCAAATAGCGCTCACTAATGCCTGTTAGCTTAAGTTCAGCTTTAGTAAATGGGGCCCTTTGAGCAGTCTTGGTGAATGTTTATACACCATTTTTACTGCCTCAGTAGCTCAGTTGCAATGGGTAACGCTTTGTCTGCTCTATCTCTTTACCTTGTTTCTTATGAAATTTACCATTGTTGGGGTTCCACTGATGCTTTCGCTGCTTCAGTGCTTAACGAGGTATAAATCATAACACATTCTGATTAAAAATTAACATAGCTCATTTGTATTTCTTTTGTTTGTCTGTTTAAGCTGGGGGATCTTATTTCATGATATCCAGATCTCTCGGTCCAGAGTTTGGTGGAGCTGTGGGATTGTGTTTTTATCTAGGAACAACGTTTGCCGGAGCCATGTATATACTTGGTGCCATTGAGATTTTGCTGGTGAGAAGAATTTATTTACATCCGCAAATCATTGATCTCTTTAGAGGTAATCTTAACATTATGAGACCAATATTCAAAAGAAGTTAAGTGCCTAAATTTAGGCGCCTGTAAAAGAGGTATTTTCAGCTACATGTAGGCTCTTAAGTTTTAAGTTGAAAATAGACAAGCCAATGCCTCAAATACAAGAAGTTAAATAGTCATACGCCGGTAGAGCGAACAAGAAGTAAATATTTCTGTATACGTATCCCAAAGGCGTTCTATTCCCCACCACAGATCAAGTGGGGGAGGCCAGACTGCCAACATGCCCCATCCTCGCATTGCCCTCCATATTCTAAGATACAAATCAAAAGGAAGGGGCAGGTACACTGTGTTCGCTGTTTGTTTCTGTTAATAAAAACAATTTGAACATAAGCTAAAAATAGGTAATTACTTTCATTCTCTTGGCTTGTCCTGTCCCCTCCCCTGGCTCTGCCCATTTTTTTAAGAACCTAAATGTAGAGGCTTAGTGAAAATAAGCACCTAGATGTAGGTGCTCAGATAGTGACTTTCCAGATGTAGTCACCTAACTCCTTAACTATTGTGCCTAGATCTTTTGGTTTATCAGCCCCCTCTAATTGTTAACTTTCATATGCTGTAATAAAACTGGCAAATTACTAAATGACCGATTTGTTTATGTAAGAAAGTACTGTGGTTGCTGGGTTAATGCACTTCAATGATTACTGAGTAAAACAGAAAAAAAATAAGGTGATACCTTTCTATTGGACTAACAATACATTTTTGATCAGCTTTCGAAGGTTAAAACCTTCCTCAGAACTGTTCTGACCTAAGGACCAAGGGCTTAACCTTTGAAAGCTAGTCAAAAAAATGTATTACATTAGTCCACTAAAAAGATACCAATTACGTCTGATTACATGATATAAAGTGATAACTCTCTTTGTCTGCTCTATCTCTTTACCCTGTTTCTTAAGAGATTATGGGAATGAGGCGAAGGATACAGATTTTTCCATTGAGGAAATACCATCCACTATTGGGCTGTAAAAAAAAAAAAGAAATAAAAACCTGTTCACAAACTTCTCCATCAGAGAACCAAAAAATATCTAAGCTATTATCAAACACATTTCAGAATCATTAATAAAATACTAATCGAAGAAGAGCAATATGGATGTGCATTCAGTTTGCAGTTTCTGTTCAAAACTTTTGTGCCTGTAAAACGAGCACTAAATCAAGTTCATTCACATGTGAAGACACATTTTATAAATGACGTCCAAGCCAGGATGTTGGGGGGAGAAAGCCAGCATGTCAGTTTTTCACAAACATGGACGTGCCTGATTATGGACGTCTGCAGGGGTGTCTTTCTTCCAGACCATGGACATTTAGGAATAGACTAATGCTTAAAGTAGTGGGCTAAGGCCAGGGAAACCAGTATTCAAATTCCACTGCTGCTATCATTGTGATTGTGCAGAGTACTGGGGATGGTGGACTACCATGTTCTCTACACCCTTTGGATGTTTTATGGCCAAAATGAGCATTTTCCCAATGCCTATTCATGACTGGAACATCCCCAACATTTCTGAAATTAAGTGAGGAAGTCCATTGCATCATCCAGGCACACCTCTGCCACACCTCCTGCCTACTTGGTCAACCCCTCACCGGAAACATCTTCAAAAGCTGTTTATAAAATGGCTGTGGGATGTCTTCTTGATTTGAACATCAGCATGCACATTTTTGGATAGTCAAATCACGACTAAGGCTTTTAAAATGACTTCCATAATCTCTGAATTAATATGCATAATGTTGATTTGCATGCATTATTCTGATTTTACACTCATGGGGGTAATTTTATAAGAAGCTGCGTAAAGATATGTGTCATTTACTTATTTTCAAGGATTTCCATGTGTGAATGGGCACTTAAGTGCGTACTTCAGTGAGTTGCTAATCGGTAAGGATGCATGTAAGACCAATCATATGCACTTTCACTGTACACATGGGCAGGAAGTGGGCAATGTGTGGGTGGACTGCAAATTTATGTACGTAAGTTATAAAATACAATAACTTGAGCATATTCTTTAGCTGCCCAAGCATGGGCATTTGCACCAGTCCTAGGGCTGGTGTTAGTGCCCACGCCTAGTTTTAACATGTGCTTTCAAAATTTAGGCCCCTGTTTTATAAAGAAAAGTAGGCTCAAGATAGGTGCAGTCTGGATGCCTAAATCTAGGTGAACAGTTAGAAAATTGCCCTCATCATGTCTGAAATAAACTGAAACATGCCAGAAAATTGGGCAAAACCCCCCAGTCTGAAAACAAACCAAAAGCTTTTCCTGTGCATGCCCCTACAGAGCAACATATTTCCTTCCAGCAGATGTGAATGGAATTCAAGTGAAAAAAAAAGTTAGCACCACCTGCAGATTTTATAAATACAAGCAAATGAAAAGGCTGAATTGTAGCTATATGGGATGGCCTGAAAAAGGGAATATTAAGAGGCCCTTTTGCTAAACTACAGCAATGATGATCATAGGATACAACCCACAATATGGTGGTAAACCCATGCTATCTGCCCTTAACGCTTTGGGGTGGAGAGTGGGCAGGACAGCCAGTGACAGCTAGCACGTGGGTTGCTGCTTGCGCTGATGGTGCAGCAACTGCCAGGCCCATAACACACTGGCTCCTAAAAGTGCCCTACAGCATTGTATCGTGGTCTCCTCTCTGCAACAAGAGGACCCCCCCCCCCCGCCCTAGAAACCCCCATGATCCAAGGCCTCCACCCCTTAAGAAGACCCCCCTGGTTGCCTCCACTCCACCTCCGACCACCCTAAGATGCTATCCCTAGACAGAGGTCAGAGCAGGAGTGATTTCCCTTCACTTCTGCTCCTTCCCACTTGGGCTCAAATAGTGCTTCTGACTCTAGTGCTAATCTGCTAATCTCTTGGTATTGCTGCTAAGGATTGGGGAAGGGGTACCTGGTGCTGGCGGGAGGGGGCTGCTCTTACCGTGCCTTAATAGTAAACCCTTAATGTGCTTTAGTAAAAGAGCACCTTGATTTCAAATTCAAAGTGTCTTTAATATTGTTTGTGTTATCTTTAAAACCTTAGAAAACACAGGTGAAGATTCCAGTGAAACAGGATAAGCACTCGTGGCCTAAGACCTGAAAAATTTTGCATCCCAAACAAATTTCATGTTTGGTTTCTTTTCTTCAGTGGAAAGAAGAAATGTATTAAATCAGTTAGGAAGGACACACTATTGTTGTCTTTCAAGATCTAGCCTGTGGAATTACCCAGAAAAATTGAAATTTCTCAGAATCCGAAAAGATTCTGTGAAAAAATGATTTTAGCGATTGAGAGATTTTATTACAATTTCTATCCAGTTTGGATGGCTAGAGGACATTATCTATTTTGTAATATGACGATAATTGTCTAATTTGTTACTACTTCTGAAATTTCAGCTATACGGGGAAAGTCCCCTTGCCCTGATGCCCTTGACCCCCAAATATGTCCCCTGAAATATTTCACCCTGATGGACTTAGCTAGTTAACTTCATAGTCTGTTAAATTTATTTGTAGTGCAGAATATAAATGTTTTAAAATAAATAAATAAATAAATTCATTTTAAAACGGATCCCCGTGTTCTTAAAGAGATGTAAAAATGAACAGCAAGAATCAAAATAGCAAAAAAGAGAACGAGAAAGACCCATTAGACAATCACACATTGATCTTGTGTTAGAGAAAGGAAAGCTGTGATCATTTTATATGCTTATTTCACTGGATTTAAGGTAAGCAAAACTGCAAAACATCTATATACCCATCAATGGGAAGATACCTGTTTATAAATGTTGACATTTTCGTGTGTGAAAATATTTTTAAAGTATAATGTTGAAATGGAGAAGGAAATAGCACTGATAAGGAATTGCTCCTATTGAATATACTTTGAATGCATCCTCTGTCAAAATGGAGCTCTCTATCAATTTCACTCAATGCATTATTCCTGCCACTGGCTTCAAGAGTATTTAAATCCGGAGCAACTCATGGTGGAAATAATACCGTGCGTGAAGTCGATGAAGAACTCCAGGAATAATACATGGCAGGAGTAATGCCATGAATGAAAGTGATACAGAGCTCCGTTTTGAAAGAAGCCCCAATGCAGTTGGAGTAACCAACGAAACTCAAGTTGGGCATGGGAGCACAGAGTGGCTCCTAAGACAAGTGTCGTGAATTTTTATATGCATGAAATGTAAAGACTGTTAATTACGGCAAGGCATCTGGAACCAAGGATTAGCGTGAGGAGCGGAATACAGAGCAAACTTTATTAATATTCCCTCCTGCCAAAGTTCCATTTTCTAAATTATTCATTTGAGAGTTGCTCCATAAGGGTTTATTGGAGTCGTTTTTGGTATTAAATGGTGACCTGCCATGGTTTAGTTGGCTGCCTTTTGAAAACCCAAATTCAGTGTTACCAAGGGAGGTATTTTATAAGGGATTTTTCATGCATAAAGATCTTTTTTATCTTTATAAAAGGTTTTTTTTATAGAAACATTCCAGGGTTTAGATGCGTAAAAGTATGTGAAGTACCAAGAAAGCACATACCTTTGCACCACCACATGTAAGTGTGCTCATGGTTGGAGTTTGAACAACACAGGCAGAGTCGCTCTTTACATGTGTAAACATTTACGTTGTCATCTGAACAGCCATAAATGTTTGCAGCTTCAGTCTAGGTGCGATTTCTGCAGCTTTGCCCCTAGTATTTAATGGAGACATACAGGTGCCTCTGTTTTTATAAAATGACTTCACAATAACTGCCTATTGGCCTTCACGCATAGGTGACCTGTTAAAATTATCCTCTTAAGAGGATACGTTTTTAGGAGGGTGCCTATTTATAGCCTATGTGGCCCTTTTGCTGAAGTGTGCTGTGATTTTGCACCTACTGCACCTTTAGTGTGCAACACCGAGGCATGTTAAGTGCAACGCCACTGTATTTCCCCAATAGGTATCGCGTGGTGCCATTCAATAACATGGGTTGCCAGTATCACAGTTGCAGTTAACTTCACCTATTGAGGTGGAAATAATTGCATTGATGCTATTTGCAAAATGCACCATCAGTGCATGGTGTATACTCGAGTGCTGATTGCACAGTGCTCACCATGACCACACGCTACCCCAGTCTGCCCATTTTCCACAGTGTGAGAACTGATGTGCACGACGTGTCATGGCGGTGTGCTAACAGCACAGTCCACAGCTCATGGATAGCACATGTGAAAACCCACACTAATTGCAGAGCGCACTTTTAGTAAAAGGGCTGTAGCAGCAAAGCGCAGACAAACCAATGATACCAGGAGTCTGTTCAAAAGGTCCAAATCATTTATTTGTGCACAAGTCTCGAACCAGTCAATTTCAAAATGGCTGAGCAAAGTTTTCAAGCATTACAACAACTTTTATAGACTTCTGTTCCATTCTAGGTATAGAAAAACATTTCATTGGTCCCGGTAATCTCCCGTACCTCCCGTACCTCTTCTATTGGTCCCGGTACTGATAAGTTTATCCAGTTATGTCCCTCCAGTGGGCATGACACCTGCATACCCCCCTTCTAGTCCCAATTACAATGGTCAGTTCATCAACTTGTTACTTTCACACTCTCAAGGTTAAAGAACCAATTTGTACGTGCAGAGGAGCTGGGCTCTGCAACTCATCTGTCAGCACTCCTAATTATTTCTTTGCAGATGTACTTTTTCTTATCAGTAACTTTTAAACATGTTTTTCTGTATTTTTCCATCTTTCAATACTGTAGTTCTGCTTACCTAAGCTAATTCAATACTTCTACTGAGTTCTATCTTACAATAGCAGCATATTGGGGGATGTGCAATCCTATATGCCTCTCCACAGGCCTCATTTACAGGTCAAGCTAGCCATGCTGGCCTGCTTATGTTCGGACACTGTGGGTCACAGGCCTGCCCCTGCCACATTCCCCCCTTTGATTAATCTCACCCTATTATTTAATAAGGTGTGAGAATTAAATCACTTTCTGAAGAATCACATCCTGGCTAAAGGATTTCTACCAGGACTGGCTGTATATAAAGCCATGATTTTTGTTGCGGTCTTCCGCTCTACTGTACTATCAATAGTGTTATGAATGGAACGCATACAACATGGGATTAAACATGGTAATAAGAAGATAACAGCAACAAGGATTAGTACCAATACGATGAAAGTCTTAAATCCTCCCACCCATGAAAAGAGGTTAGCAAACCAATTAGGAAATTTCAATGAGTGCCACGTCTGTACTGGCACATAAGCATGTCTTTGCATATCTTTAGCAATTTCTTCAACTACTTGACCTTTATCATCTATTTTCAAACAGCAATTGGTTAAGTTCAGCTTACCACATACTCCTCCTTCAGCTGCTAACAAATAATCAAGTGCTAAGCGGTTCTGATATATTGCAGTGCGCATCTGTGTACTTTGTCTAGCTAAAAGCGTGAGAGCATGACTAGTTTCATTGGTTATTATTTCAACTACTGCTTGTAAGCGAATAATACGATTAATCATATAAATTGGGGTACGATAACCGTACATACCATCATCATTCCAAGTGGCGGGTCCATAATACTCAATAATTCTTTCTGGTGGCCAATCATCACCCTGCCATTTCTCCCACTTGCCTATCTGTAAGGCCTCCCTCTTTTGTCTTAGTGCTCTTTTGTGTCGGTGGGTAGTGTATACTGGGTATCCTAATTGTTCTCCATGTTCAGTGTTTAAAAGAAAGAAAGAAGGTCTGATGGTTCCTAAGACGCATGCTCCTCCCCAATGTGGTGGGAGTTGTGCATATGCTCGGTTTCCACAGATCCAATATAGGCCAGGTGGGGCCTGCCAGGCTTGGATTTCAGCAAGGTTAGTCCATAGACCTGCTAGTTCAGGAAATCTGGCTAATGGGTTAGGAGGTTCAGGATGTCCAATTCCTGACCACCATGCTATCTTCTTGGTCGTAGCATTATAGTACTTCTGGCTAAGACAGACCAGCTGTCCTACCTTTTGGGTGAACTGGGGTCCAGTTCTGGCATAGCAAAGACGTCCAACGATTGAGTGCGCTAACACCCATTCACTGGTAGTCTTGTGTAATTCAGTCTGATTATAAATCATGGAATAATTCAATTCTTGGGCTTCCCATGGCCACTGATCTCCCATTTGGGTTCCGCCACAGAAATAACAATCTGTGATCTTAAGACTAGATACTACTGCTCCAGCTAATTCTAGAAATAAATTCTGTGAGGGGTGAGGGATCTCAAACTTATTTACATGCATGGCTTCATAAAAAGTATTATGAATATGATATTTAGATGACTTGTGGGCTTGGGTATTCAATCTGATATACACAATGGTCCCTGGATCTATTGCTCCTCCAGCAATACGTAAACCAAACTTATATCCTTGTTTCCATGCATGGGGATTGTGTATATGTAAGTGTAAGGGGTTACAAGCATCTTTCTGACATTTATCATTTGTGGTTGGCTTGGTTAAAGTAGCCATTCGTTTATCTATTTTCTCATCAGTTATACCAGTGTTCCAGGTAGCATAAAAAACACATCCCCAATACGGGCAATAGTAGTCTGCTGCTGGGGGCAGTACTATAGCCTGGTTCCTTTTTACCTGTACACTTTCTCCATCCCGTGGCACCTTCTGGACACATATACTTATGGTCATTTCGATACGCTTTCTCCCATGTACCACAGGTGGAATAACTATCTCTATTAATAGCATTGCATGCATCAAAATTCAAAACAGCAGATTTAGTAATGTCCTTAAGTGGTGGCGTTGCAGCTAATATAGGTCCATCTGCATCCTTCCATCTTATTTCCATCGTGTAATAGGATGGATTCTGATGCGGATTATAGCATGTTTTAATTTTTCCATGAGTGCAAACATTTAGTTCAGTGGTGTTATAGATACACCGAGTTACTGTTCCCTCGCAGGTATAATAAGAATGATAAAGCAAAGTCTGAGTTACTTTCAGTCCAATTCTAGTAGAAGTAATGCAGGCAGTACATGGAGGTAAAGCATGAGTCTGTTCAAAACCTCCAAAGAAGGCAACCAAAGCAAAGCAAAAGTAGAGATGCATGTCGATGTTGATTGGAGTTCTTCTGAATCCTCAGCTTGCTGATCTTGATCACGACGTTCTATTATTCTTCGTCCCGTTTGCTAATGAAGCAATTTAACGGGTGCTGAGTGTTGATTGAAGATCCTCAAGTTGTCCAGTACACATTGACCAACTTAGCAATTCAGTTGGCTTGTGGAGTCTGGCTTAGTCAGTGTAGTCTCAAAGTAGTGTGTCAAATCACACACAAATTGGGTTCGTTGAAACAAAACTGTTGCTGCATGGAAAACAGCAATCCTCTTCGAAAGACTTGGCTGCTGCAAAGCACTTGTGATGAAGTGTCTATGCTGCTGGTTGCCGTCTCAGAGTAACTCGCAAGGGTACATCAGGGTGCTGTTCTGCTGTCCACCGCTCTGGTTCAGGATCGGCGGCGGGCTTGACTCTGCTGTGGTGGATCCAGGCGTCGATCTCGGCTACCTTTACTGCAGTTGGGGTAGACAGGATGACGGTGTACGGTCCCTTCCAATGGGGTTCCAACGGTGTCTTCTTCCAATCTTTGATCCACACCGAGGTACCAGGCTGGTAGGGATGCAAGGGTTCCGTCAAGTTGATAGGCAACTGGTCTTGGATCCACGTATGGAGAGTCTGCAGAACAAAACTAAGAGCTAGGAGTTTCTTGTCTGGTTATTTCCGAACCAATTTGGGCTAGACTTCCTTTGATTCCCTGCACTATTGGTGGGGGTTTACCATACAAAACTTCAAAAGGGGAAAATCCTGTTGACTTTACAGGAGCTGAGCGTATTCTGAATAACGCTATGGGGAGCACTTGGGGCCACTTCAATTGTGTCTCCTGACAAAGCTTAGACATTTGGGCTTTCAAGGTACGATTCATTCGCTCAACTTTCCCTGAACTCTGGGGTCTGTATGCAGTGTGGAGTTTCCATTGTATCTGCAAAGCTTTAGCTAACTGCTGAGTAACTTGGGAGACAAATGAGGGTCCATTGTCTGACCCTATTACTGCTGGAATTCCGAATCTGGGGACAATCTCTCTCATTAGGACTTTGGTAACTTCTCGGGCTTTCTCAGTTCTGGTTGGGAAGGCTTCTACCCACCCAGAGAAAGTACAAACTAATACTAATAGGTAATGGTACCCATTGACTTTTGGCATTTCGGTGAAATCAACTTGGAGGTTGTGCATGGGGGTCACACCTCTTGACTGAACTCGGGGTGCTGTAATAAGGCCTTGCTTGGCATTATTCTTGGCACAAGTTTGACATTGTCGTGCTACTGAAGCTGATATGGTTGTCATCAGAGGGATGTAGAAATGTGGTCTGAGTGCTTTTTCCATAGCACTCTTCCCATAGTGGGTGGCTTCGTGGAAAGCTTTGACAAAGGATGGTCCTAACAGTTCAGGAATTACTATTCGTCCTGGAGGTTGACTGCCCTCTTCTGGTGGCAGCTCAATCCATCCGTCTTTCAATACTCCATTTTCTTTGTCACAATAGTAGTCCAATTCTTTGGTGGTATATCGTGGGGTCCATAGATTCAAAGGTACTGGAAACAATGCTGCTTGCATCGGCATAGCTTGTGGGGCAATTTGTTCTGTCATAGCTGCTTGTCGTGCTGAGGCATCTGCAAATCTATTCCCTCGGGCAACTTCTCCTTTTCCTGCTTGATGTCCTCTGCAATGCATGACAGCTACACGTGTTGGGGCCCAAACGGCATCAAGTAACATCAATATTTCGGGACCATATTTGACTGATTTTCCTCCGGATGTGATGAGTCCTCTTTCTTTATAGAGAGCTCCATGGGCATGCAGAGTAGTGAAGGCATATTTGGAATCTGTATATACATTCAGTATAAGTTTTTCTCCTAACAACAATGCTCTGGTGAGTGCTATCAATTCAGCTTTCTGGGCTGATGTGCCTGAGGCTAGGGCTGATGATTCAACTACTTCGTGTTGAGTGACGACTGCATATCCGGCACAGCGTCGTCCATCAAGGATGAGACTGCTCCTATCAACGTAATAGGTTTGGTCAGGATTGTCTATGGGCACATCTGTCAAGTCGGGTCGGCTGGAGAACACAGTCTCCATGACTTCGATACAGTCATGTTCTGGGAGTTCTTCACTGATGGGTATCAAGGTGGCTGGATTCAGGGCATGGCTCACTTCAAGTTGTATCTGTGGGTTTTCACATAACATGCTCTGGTACTTCAACATTCGGGAATTGGTGAGCCAATAATTTGCTTTCTGTTCCATAAGGGCAAGGACTGCATGTGGCACAGTGACTCGTATGTTCTGTCCTAGTGTGAGTTTGTCTGCTTCACTCACTAGTAGCGCTGTAGCTGCAACTGCTCTCAAGCAAGGTGGCCATCCTTTGGCCACAGGGTCCAATTGTTTCGATAGGTAGGCTACAGGTCGCTCCCAATTTCCTAATTTCTGAGTCAACATGCCTAAGGCATTTCCCTGTGCTTCATGTACAAACAAGTGAAAAGGTTTGTGGACATCTGGTAGTCCAAGTGCTGGTGATGACATCAATTCTTCTTTTAACTTCTGGAAGGCTGTGTCCTGCTCAAGTCCCCACTCCAGTGGTGACTTCTCTTCTCCTTTTGTGGCTTCATACAGTGGTTTGGCAATTTGGGCAAAGTTGGGTATCCAAATTCGACAATATCCTGCCGCTCCCAGAAAGGCTCTGACTTGCTTTCTGGTTGTTGGAGTTGGAATTCTGCATACTGCTTCTTTTCTTTCTCTGCCTAATCTTCTGCTTCCTTGGGTGATACGAAAACCCAGGTATTTCACTTCTTTTTGGCATAGCTGTGCTTTGGCTCTGGAAACTTTGTATCCAGCTTCCTCTAGTAACTGCAAGAGATCTTTGGTGGCTAGTATACATTCACTTTCTGATACGGCAGCTATCAACAGATCATCCACGTATTGGAGAAGCACTCTCTTTCCCGGGGCTACTGGATAGCTTGAAAGGTCTTGATTCAGTGCGGCACTAAAGATGGTAGGCGAATTCTTGAATCCTTGGGGTAATCTTGTCCAGGTAAGTTGGCCCCCTCTTCCAGAGATGGGGTCCTGCCATTCGAATGCAAACAATATTTGGCTTACAGGGGCTAATCTTATGCAAAAGAATGCGTCTTTTAAATCCAGTACAGTGAAATGGGTAGCTTCAGCAGGTATCAGTCCTAAGAGGGTGTAAGGATTGGGTACGACCGGATGTATGGTCTCAGCTGCATCATTTACTCTTCTCAAATCTTGCACTGGGCGATAATCATCTGTCCCAGGCTTTTTTACTGGCAAAAGTGGAGTGTTCCATGGGGATTGGCATACTTTTAGTAGGCCATACTCAAGCAATCTTTGTAGGTGGCGATGGATGCCTTCAATTGTGGCTCTTGGGAGAGGGTACTGTTTGACGTGCACTGGTGTAGCACTAGGCTTGAGGGTTACAATTACTGGAGCTATATGTTTGGCTAGGCCTGGGGGGCTGCCTTCTGCCCATACTCCAGGTGGTGCATCAATACTTTTCAAAGTTTGTTCAAAATAGGTATCTTGGATCGAATCATCAATGTAGTATCTCCATTCTTCTTCTCGGGGAACTGTCAGCAGCATCACTCCTGCTGGTTTGGTTTGGGAATTTACTGTCATTTGCATTTCTCCTTGTTCAGAGAAAGATATTTGTGCTTGAAGCTTGGCTAACATATCTCGTCCCAGTAGTGGCACTGGACATTCGGGCATGTAAAGGAATTGATGAGTTACTTGCTGTCCTCCCAGACTGCATATTCGGTTTTGAAGAAAAGACTTTGTGGCTTTGGGCACCAGTTGCTCCTATAATGGTGACTGCTTTTGTAGTGAATGGGGCTATCTTTTTGTCTATTACTGAATGTTGCGCTCCAGTATCAACCATAAAGTCCATAATTTGGTCTCCTATTTGTATTCCGACCATAGGCTCCTGGAGACCTAAAGCAAACTTGGAGCCCGGTCTGTCCTAATCCACGTCATTCTCATCATGGGCTGGTGTGGCCAATGCTTGAATGGTTCCTCCTCTTTCTCGCTGGAATTGTTCTCGATTGGCTCCTCCTCGGCTTCGAGGATAGCTTCGTCTTTCTTCTCGCCACTGATGGCTGCTGTCGTCATCATGCTGGGCGTCTTCAAGTTGCGGGCACATATCTCTCCAATGTCCTTCCTCTCTGCAATAGGCGCATTGGTTCACGCCTAGTCTCTGGGTCCGGCCTCCGCCTTGACTCCGCCCTCTTCCTCTGCTCCTTCGACTAGGGACACCTCCCCTTTTCTGTTCCACTATGGCCGCAGCCAAAAAATCAGCTTTCTTCTTCATCTTTCTATCACATTCTCTCTGTCTTTCAGTATCACGATTCACATACACTTTATGAGCGACTTCCAATAACTGTGTTGCATTCATGCCCGCAAACCCTTCTAACTTCTGTAATTTGCGTCTAATGTCTGGTTGAGACTGGTTTACAAAAGCAGAATTCACCATACATAAACTTCCTGGTGCCTCGGGATCATAGGGAGTATACATTCTGTAAGCTTCAGTTAATCTCTCATAAAAATCTGCTGGGCTCTCATCTATCCCTTGGATAACTCCTGCAACTTTGGAAAGGTTCATAGCTTTCTGGCCCCCCCTTTTCAGGCCTTGTAAAAAGCCTTGGCGAAAACGGGCTAGGGCTGTGGATCCTTCATCTGTATTTGGATCCCATTGGGGGTCTTCATTCGGGAATTCTCTCTGAGCTGCTTCCCTACGATCTATTATATTCTGCCCCTGTGCCGGAGCTGCAGGGTTTTCTGCCATCCATTCAATAGCTGCTTTTCTAATTCTTGCTTGTTCTTCTGTAGTGAATAGGGTGGTCAGGAGCTGACGGCAATCTGGCCAAGTGGGTTGGTGAGTTTCCATAATACTAGTTACTAATTCTGTCAGCTCCTGGGGCTTACTAGTATAGGAGGCGTAATGCGACCTCCAATTTAATAAATCAGTTGTAGAGAAAGGGAGATACACATAAGTTAGAGGTCCCGCTACCACTTCATCATTATCATTCTTTACGGGCACTCCCGGGACTTGCCGTAAGGGAAACAGTTTAGCTGCTATGGGTGTCTTTTGGGATCTAAGGGTTATTGTCGTTGCCTTTGCAGGAGTCACTTTCTTTTTCTCAACAGGTTTTGCTTTGGGTTTCGCTGTCACTGGCGTGCTAGTGCTAACACTAGCTTTCTCAATTATTTGTACACTTTCCTCCTCATCTGGGGGATTCTCTCTTTCTCCTTCTTCTGTCTCCACTTCTGACTCGCTTTCTAGGTCCTGCTCTTCTTTTCTCGCTAATTCTTCCTTTTTCTCTTCTCCAGGAGGGGGATCAGGGGTTGGGTCCCGCCTCGGCTCTGGCCGTCTCTGGGGTTCTGGGGCAGGACGCCGGGCTACTCTTACTGGACCTGGGGTTCGGGGCTGCCTGAGAGTTATTTCTGGGGAATCAGGATCTGCCAGGATGGGCTTCTGTCTGGCTTTCTTATCCTGCTCTTTCATTCTAGGCTGTTCCGTTTTCTGTCTAGAATCTGCTTTAGCTAACATTATTCTGCACTGTTCCTCATAACAGCGCTGCGCCCAGGGGGGCGGATCTTCACAAATACTTAACCAGGAATCTATATAAGGGTACTGATCAGGGTGCGCTACCCGCACTCTACGGTGTATTGACTGAATAATCTCTACTTTGAACGTTCCCTCTCGGGGCCAGATGGGGTCTAGATCGGGCCACTCCCTAGTACACAAAATTTGCAAACGGGCTGCTGTCATTTTAATACCATAATCTCCTGAATATCCCTCTTTAAAATGTGCGATCATACATTCTAATGGAGTGTTTCTAGTAGACCCCGCCCCTCCCATTTCGATGTGTGCGCGCAACAACAGACAGAAGGGAAAAGGAGGGCGGACCGTGGGTAAGGGGTCCTCACGGCCCTGGAAACGTATAAGGAGTACAAATAACAAGACAAGACGACAATCGCTTCCCCCTTTTCGCGACCTGAACGCGGTCGCCCGGTCAGGAAATGCGCTACTCAGGGGTCCGCCTTCACTTGGTCCGTGCTGCCAGACCTCTCATTCACACTTCATTCACACAATCAATCATGCTAGCAACGTATCCCAGAATGCATTCGTTTCTATCTGTTCTGACTAGTCTTTTCCAATTTCCCAATTACAAAAAGGATGAGGGTTTCACCCAGCGAATTCCCATGCCAGGCTACTCGGCTCTTCCTTGAGAGGTGATCATGCTCTCTTACCAATTCCCAATATCTCGAGATTACAAATTCCAAAGTTCCAAGTTCCAATGGCAGTACTGCGCTTTCTATTTCTGTCTAGACCCAAAATCAAAACTATACTCACCGGATCCGGTCCTCAAACATCCCAAGCAGGCGCATGAGTTGGACCTCGGACTCCCCTCACTCGGGTTTGAGGCGTTGACTCCAGCCGGGCTCGTCACCCGCCGAGGTCCGACCAGCTCCCTCCGATACAAGGGACCGGTGGCGCCAGGGAGCAGCCCTCGTCGGAAGGGCGCGATCCCGGCAGGACCAAGCCTATAGAGGCGGAAAGTCGTGGTATATTGCCCTATATACACTTTGATTCCACAACTTCCCGGCCAACGCACCAAGGAATATGTAGCAGCAAAGCGCAGACAAACCAATGATACCAGGAGTCTGTTCAAAAGGTCCAAATCATTTATTTGTGCACAAGTCTCGAACCAGTCAATTTCAAAATGGCTGAGCAAAGTTTTCAAGCATTACAACAACTTTTATAGACTTCTGTTCCATTCTAGGTATAGAAAAACATTTCATTGGTCCCGGTAATCTCCCGTACCTCCCGTACCTCTTCTATTGGTCCCGGTACTGATAAGTTTATCCAGTTATGTCCCTCCAGTGGGCATGACACCTGCATACCCCCCTTCTAGTCCCAATTACAATGGTCAGTTCATCAACTTGTTACTTTCACACTCTCAAGGTTAAAGAACCAATTTGTACGTGCAGAGGAGCTGGGCTCTGCAACTCATCTGTCAGCACTCCTAATTATTTCTTTGCAGATGTACTTTTTCTTATCAGTAACTTTTAAACATGTTTTTCTGTATTTTTCCATCTTTCAATACTGTAGTTCTGCTTACCTAAGCTAATTCAATACTTCTACTGAGTTCTATCTTACAATAGCAGCATATTGGGGGATGTGCAATCCTATATGCCTCTCCACAGGCCTCATTTACAGGTCAAGCTAGCCATGCTGGCCTGCTTATGTTCGGACACTGTGGGTCACAGGCCTGCCCCTGCCACAGGGCCCCATGTGTCTTTTTTTTTATAAAATACTAGTATAAATCCTACAGAAATAGTGCCTAGCTTATGGGCACTGACGTTTACATCTTCTCTGTAGCAGGTATAAATGTAAGCATGTAAAGTACATGTATATTTTAGAAAACATGCATCTAAATTGCGACTCTGGCAGTGCTGTACCCAACTTCCTTCCCCGAGCATGCCTACTCTACAAGTACACATACTTTTAGGTTTGACCTGATTTTACATGAGGCCTTTTATGTGCTTAAATCAATGATTTACACATGGAACTAAGTGTGGCCTTAATCATATTTTTCAGGTATTTAAACATGTAACAAAGATTTTAATTTCTGAAAGCACATTTTGAATTGCTTTAACAAGAATTTTGACTACTTGATGCCTACACTCTCTCTACTTATTGTTTCAGGTATATATTGCTCCAGCGGCAGCAATTTTTCATTCCACAAATGTCCATGACGAGTCTAGTGCTACTCTCAACAACATGCGAGTTTATGGGACTATATTTCTCACCTTCATGGCAATTGTAGTATTCGTAGGTGTGAAATATGTTAATAAGTTTGCTTCTCTCTTCTTAGCCTGTGTAATAATATCCATATTATCCATCTACGCTGGGGCCATTAAGTCCATATTTGATCCACCTACAATTCCGTGAGTAATGCTTTTTATTTGGGAGTGCATATGAGAGAATTTAGACTACCAGAGCAACCAAAAATTTGAAAGTCATTTATGCATGTGTCTGTAAGGCACATAATGGGATAACTTTTTCTATACATCTTTGTTTTTGTTTTGAGAATTTTTTTTGTCAGGAGGTAACTAGTGACGCTATATACATATAAGCGATAAAGCTGATTTTGCCTTTTTCTGCTGTACTCTTTAGCATCTATGGCCGTTATACGTATATGCATAGGCAAGGGAAAAAAGGAGGGTTTTCCTGAATTTTTCCTGAATTTCGGATGTCTTTTTATTAGTTAGTTTCTCACATTCATTTTAATAGAGAATTTTTAGTGCATGCTAAATTGATTTACCACACTGAAGGATTAAGGCGCGCTGTCTGTTAGTGGGTGTTAATCCTAATATTGCACTAAGGGGCATGTTTACTAAAGATTAATGTGCATTAAGTGCTGCTACTTCCCATTTGTTTCTATTTATTTAGATAGATTTGTATGCCACCCTTTCCTTCAATCAAGGTGGTCACGTCACATCACAATTAGAGGGTTACATTTAACATTAGGGTACATGTAAACATTAGACAGTACAGTTACTTAACAGTATTTAGACAGTACAATTGAGGTAACATTTAACATAAAGGTATTTAATAAGGTGGTATGATATATTTGTTTGTGTGGATAGGATGGGTGTGTGTTTAGTTGGTGGAGGTAGTAGTGTTTCAGTATGGGTTTGGGATGTTGCCTGAATGCTCATAGGTTTCTATAAATAACAATGTTTTGAGGTCTTTGCAGAAGTCTGTGAGGTCATCTAAAGCGCTCAGGCTTGTTGGTAGGGAGTTCCATAGTGTGGATGCCAGTAATGATGGTGCTCTTTTTGAGGTTGTTTGTTTGGTTTTGTGATAGCCTGCAGGTGTGCCTATTATGTTGTTGTTATTGGTTCTTCTTGGTCTATTGCTGCTGTCCCTTGTTACAGTGTTTTGGAGTATGTCTGCTGAGAGATGGTGAATGACTTTGAAGATGATCATGATTGTTTTGTATTTAGCTCTTGCCACCATTGGGAGTCAATGTAGTTGTTGTAGGATGGGAGTGATGTGCTTGGCCCTTGGAGTGTCTGTAGTGATGCGTGCAGGGGTGTTTTGTACCATCTGTAGTGGGTGGAGTGTCTGCTGAGGAAGGCCTTGATATCCCCTTAATAAACCCACATACCACCCAACCCAGATGTTTGTTGATATGCTTGGGTTTGTGTGTTCATTATTTGTGTGGTGAGAGGGTGTATTACATGTGGTATTGTATGGTTTGTGGACTGTATTCTTTGATTGTTGGCGTTCTTTGGGTATGTGTGATGCTGGTGTGCATCTGGGTTGGGTGGTATGTGGGTTTATTAAGGTGATTTGTTCGTTGAGTCTGATGCTATGTGTACAGAGTGCAGACATGTGGAGGAGTGTGAGGTAGACCATGAAGTAGTGGGTGATGGAGTGCATTTTATAACTTGTATTTACTGACCTGGGATAGTAGTGTGATAGGAGTGTGAGGTAGACCATGAAGTAGTGGGTGATGGAGTGCATTTTATAACTTGTATTTACTGACCTGGGCTTGACTTGAGTTGTGTCCTCTCGGTGTATTTTGTATTAGTAGTTGTATCTTTACTCTGTGTGTTGTATTATTTTTGGTTAGTTCGCAGACTAGCTATGAGGTGATAGTTGAATTGATGAAGTTAATAGGCTTATGCAGCGTGAGTTGTTTTACAAAGCAAGCAATGTAAAAATGGGTAGCAAGTTCTATGCAGTTATCTACAAGCAGTGGATTGTCCAGGCAAGGTAACAGCATTAACTTATGCAAGCAATGGATTGTCCAAGCATGGTAGCAGCATTAACATGAGCAAGCAATGGATTGTCCAGGCATAGTAACAACATGGTTTCTATGGACCATTGCAGCACTTAATATGCATTAATTCTACTATACGTAGAGCTTTTGGACAATGCTAAAAAGTTCTCTTAGTCTATTAGTAGATTTCATGATTAGGTTGGCATGGTGTTGCTGTTTACACTCATTTATTAGATTGTTATATTCCAGTGTTTTTCTCTGTATTGTGTTAGGAGGTTGTGTGATTTGTCCCGTCTCTATTTTCTTTCCAGTTTTCTGAGTGTGCGCTTTGCAACTCTGATTTCATGTGAATGCCATGGGGCGTTGGATCTCTTGTGTGTTTGTGGTTCTTTGGTGGCTGGGGCAGATGCTGCGTTGGATATTATTGTGGTCCATTCTTCTATGTTAAGATCCAGGGTGTCGTGTTCCTGTTGAAGTTGTGGGGTGATTTTGTTTATGAATGAGTCTCTGTTAAATGTTTTGAACCGTCTAGTCATTCTTTCATCTTCTTTGCATTGGGCAGGGTTATTAAGGGTCATGGTGAATTCAATTACATGGTGGTCTGACCAAGGGACTGGGGTGATTGTTGGTTTTGTAGTTTTGTTCTGCTCCACTAGTTGTATTGGCATGAAGACCATGTCCAGAGTTGTACCATGTTGGTACTAAACGCCAGATTTATCAGGAACAAACCAAATACTATCCTAGACTTAATCCACGATAAGAAGCTTGATATAATATGCATCACCGAGACCTGGATAGACGACTCAGACCAGGTCGTATTAAATCAAGTAACCCCAACAGGATAATCAGCATTTAACTGCATCAGAGTACAAAAGAGAGGAGGTGGAGTACTAATATTTACCAGAAAGGAATACAGATACAAAACCAATCACCACCACTAACACAATCGAATCCAACACACTCATTATAGCCAACAAATACCTAACCATCTCCCTCACATACAGACCACCCGGAACCACAACTGAACACCTATCCACAGTAATTGAAACAATATGCGCACATAACAGAAGACACAAACCCCTGGTTGCACTAGGAGACTACAACCTAACATCCGCACCCACCAGAGAAACCGCAATGTTCTTAAAAGCCATGGAGTCACTAAAATACTGCCAGACAATTAACGCCCCAACGCACCAACATGGTACAACTCCGGACATGGAATATAGACACAGAAGGAGGGAAAAATCATAAGTATAGAAAAACAATGTGTATTCATTCATGAACAGTATCATATTCAGGCCCAACTATGGTCATCGGGTTCAGTCCATATCATATTTTTAGAGAATTAAACATCTTGGGTTTCTATAGTTTCCAGATTTGCTAAGATATCTCTTCATTTATTTCTGTCTGGTGGAATTACTAGCCACGCTTATGGCAAATTAAAGATTTCATGTCTTCTCTTATTACAGGATTTGCATGCTGGGCAATAGAACGCTCTCAAGAGATGAATTTGATCTCTGTGCTAAAACTATAGTTATGGACAATGTCACAGTGGCCACTAAACTTTGGGAGCTATTCTGCCACACTACAAATCTATCAACTGATACTTGTGATGAATATTTTTCATTTAATAATGTTACCAAAATTTCTGGGATTCCTGGTGCATCAAGCAGTGTTTTAAAAGGTAAGAGCAAGCTTTCCGCAGTGGCAGAATCATAGCCAATGAGGTTTGTCCTAGGCATGATTATTGCTAAAAGGTAAGAGCAAAAGGTATGCACGTGTAAATGTTTGTTTTAAAAAATGACTTTTGTACAATACATGAAACAAGGTTGAAATGGATAATATTGCTTAGTTTTACTGATGTTTAGACAAAAGGCATAAAGAGTCGTCCTTATTTTTAATTGTATTTTTTATCATGCAGGCAAGAGTATTCATTTTTATTCTTTCCATCCTGCCCTTGTTGGAGTTAATACAGCTCCCTTCTTCCAATGTTACTGTATAATTAACCATTAGGTGTCATCCTACGTTTTAGAGTGTTTTCTCATTATAATAAATGGATTGATAATCTGACTAGAAACATAGAAACATTTCGGCAGAAAAAGACCACATGGCGTATCTAGTCTGCCCTTCCATATCAACCACTACAACAGTCCCCTTTTTTCC
Organism: Ichthyophis bannanicus; assembly: GCA_033557465.1. Classification (NCBI taxonomy): domain Eukaryota; kingdom Metazoa; phylum Chordata; class Amphibia; order Gymnophiona; family Ichthyophiidae; genus Ichthyophis; species Ichthyophis bannanicus. The sequence continues at coordinate 207,921,403 of CM066034.1, forward strand.
TTTAGAGATCTTCTGTGTTTGACCCATACTTTTTTTGAATTTGGATACTGTCCTCATCTCTACTATTCCATGCATTTACCACTCTTTCCGTAAAGAAATATTTCTGCATATTACTCCTATCCCCTTTCACCCTCATCCCATGTCCCCTCGTAGTAGAGCTTGCTTTCAATTGAAAGAGACTCTGCTCCTGTGCATTTATGCCATGGAGATATTTAAACGTCTCTGTCATATCTCCTCTATCCCACCTTTCCTCTAAAGTATCCATATTAAGATCTTTAAGTCTGTCCTCATATGCTTTATAATGAAGATCACTAACCATTTTAGTAGCCACTCTCTGTATCGACTCCAACTTGTTTATATCCTTTTGAAGGTGCATTCTTCAGAATTGCACACAATACTCCAAATGAGGGTGCACCAAAGACTTATACAGAGTCACTATCACCTCCTTTCTTCTGCTGGCCATTGCTCGCCCCATGCACCCAAACATCCTTCCAGCTTTCACTGTTGCCTTTTCTACCTGTTTAGTTACTTTAAGTTCATTAGACACAATCACGCCTAGTTTCCACTCTTCTTTTGTGGACAGAAGTGCTTCACCCACTATATGATATCACTTCCTTGGATTGCTGCAGACCAAATGCATGATCTTGCATTTTTTATTTATTTATTTATTTATTTATTTATTTTCTCTTATATACTGCATCAGTGCAGTTTACATTGAACAAACTGAAATTACATTGAACAGGGCATTATAACTTGGAGATAACTATTTTACAGGGAACATGGACTATGGAGGGTTAAGTGGCTTGCCCAAGACCACAAGGAGCACCTGTGGGACTAGAAACCCCAGTCCTTCCGGCCCAAGGTTGCTGTCTTCTAGTGGGATTTGAACCCCCGACCTTCTGGCCTGAAGTACCTTGTCCCAACCACTAGGCCACTCCTCCACTCCAACATTTTTAACATTAAATCTCAGATGCCAAATTGTAGGATATAGAAGATATGTATGTATGTGTTAAAAATGTTAGATCAACATTTACAATTATGTTAGATTATACTTATATACTGCCTTCCTTAAGCCAAAGTTTAACCCAAAGTAGTTTGTGTCATAATCAAAATATAAAAAAATAATAAAATACAAATACTACATCAGTGTGGATTCTCAAAAGCAAAATCATAATCAAATGCATACAATACAAAAATAATAAATAATGTTATTTAGACCCACTCTCTTCTCCTTAATGAATGGATTAAGCGAGTTCACAGTAAAAATTTATTACTGTAAAACAAAAAATATAAACATCAGAAACCAGGACAGATGATGCTTTCAATAAGCATTTTCAACAGTTACAAGATATCCCCAAGCAATGCTTTCTCCATGATGGCACTGATGACCTAGTCGCTCCCTAATGAGTAACCATCTTAGAGACATGAAGTGACTGAAAAAGTTCTATAAGCTTCCAAGTAATCTCTAACTACATAAACAAACTCCTTATTTTGGAAGCAAATACAATACTATGAGGATCTTTATTCTAAGAGATAAGACCCTAAAAAAGAACTGAAACCTTCTTACAGACCTTCTATGCCCTTATTTCTCTTTCTGGAAAAGAAAAATGGACAAAAACTTTCTTTGAAAATGAAAATATTCTCAGGATCTCTTTTACTAAAGTCCAGAAAACGTTTGCATATAGTATGGAGCAAGTACAATGCCTATGTGGTAAGTGTTGGGAGCATTCCCAATGCTTCCCCATATGGTTGTCACACAGAAAATAATCATTGCTATGCCATAAGTATAACAGGACGCAAAAAGTGTATCTGAATTATCTATAAGAGTGGAAAAGTGTAGTAAGTTACCATGAACTAATGACAGCGTGCAGTCCACACCCATCCCCAGCCCCATAACAGGGTCATGCCAGTGAATGCGCCAACAGTTAACATGAACTAATTAACTTAGCTGCTTACCTCACATTACAAAAAGGGCCCCACAGAAGGAAACAGCTCAGTGATCAGTATAGCAAAGATGGTACTTGCCTCTAATCTACACTGCACAGTGGAACAGGTTTACTAAGTGCACTACCAGGGTAGCCCGGGGTAGCATGCGGTTTGGGTGCTATACTAAAAGGTAGTGTGAGGCTCCTGCACTAAAAACCCCATGCTACCTTTGTAGTGTGCATTGGGGTAGAGAATGGGCAGGACATAAGTGTTTCTAGCACCTCGCCAATGAAAGCAGTCTGCCATATGGCCTCTGACATCTAGCATTTCTACCACAATTGTTTCCAAATCATTTCATTCTATTCCTTAACTGAGTTTTACACAATTTCTCTTTCATTTTTCCTCTCTTCCTTGTACTTATTAATTTGATCTATTTTTTTATATTCTTTTTTATGTATATTTTTATCCTTCACTTCCTTCATACACCTCCTTTTTCTTCCCTTCCTTTCTTCCCTCCCCCCCCCCTCATCCTTGTGTTCTCTGTGTTATGTGTGTGACACCTTGGATGTATACTAACATTTTTTTGTTTTTTTTCTTATGTATTCCATTTTCATACTTTTTTTTTCTGTAGTTTTTTACATATTTTTGTGGCTTGGTTTGCGCCTTGTCATTCTGCAAGGGCTTGCAAGGATCATTGATGTTGAGAGCTGTGCCATTGTTAAATTAAATTAATTGTTAAATTAAGCTACTGGCAGATCTACCAAGATCGACAGGTCTCAGCTGAGATGACAGACTAAGACAAACTACTCATCTGGACAGTAGCAATATGGGACAGTATTTGGTGATGGAGGATCACATTTCTATGATGAAAGCAACAACACTGGCATTACCTGCATGGAAGAAAGGCAAGACGATCTACTTCCACATCTTGCCAAGAAAATCCAATAGATTATCATAGTTTGTTTTGCTGTGGTTTAGTGCTGGAAGATGAACCCTTCAGGTCAGAAGGTACACAACGAGCTACCGTGGAAGAACTGAAGACTTCTTCTGAGTAAAGCCAGCATTTATGATATAGTTGGAACAAAGTCCTTGGGACTTCTGACTGCCTATGTAGCTCTGCTTGAAATGAGAATCTGAAGCTACAAAGGTGTCTTACATATTGGGACATGGAATGTAAGAAGCATGAACCAAGGAAAGATTAAGGTGGACAAGAAATAAATGGAACATGCACAACTCTATCTATTGGGTGTCAGTGAACTGAAATGGATTGCCATGAGGCACTTTAAATCTGATGATCACATGGTATACTATAAGGAAATGAAAGACAAAGGGTGTTGCATTTATCATTAAGAAAAATCTTGCAAGAACTGTATTGAGATGCAGTCTGTGAATGTTTAATTTCTATTCGTCTACGAGGAATACCTTCAATACAACTATTATTCAGGTATATGCATCAGTAATAGATACAGAAGAGGATAAGGTTGATGAGTTCTATGAACAAGTTGAAATCGATAGAACATGCAACAAGATATACTGAAGAAAGAATAAGGCAGGTTGGGGAAAATATGAGCTTGGCAACAGAAATGAAGTTGGAGAAATCCTGATAGTACTCTGCAAGAGCAACAATCTATTTATCCCAAACACGTTCTTCTAGCAACACAAGTGGCAATTGTACATATGGATTTTGCCCATTGGATTTTACAAATTGACTACATCTGTGGAAGAAAATAATGGAAAAGCTCAATAATATCAACAAAGTCAAAACCTGAAGCTAATTGTAATATAGATCACAACCAATGACCAGTATGCAAACTCAAGCTAAATTTGAAAAAAGAGCAAGTCACTCATGAATGTAGCAAAGCATGATCTTGAAAATATCCACCAGGAAATCATTTGCCATGTTAGATACAAATGACAGAGTAACCCAAGAGCTAATAACATTAAGAATGTTATGCTCAAAGAAAGTGAAAAGTCTCCTCTGCAAAAGATGAAAAAACAAATATTGCCATAGAGAATGACCAAAGAAAGTCTGAAAATTATTTTTGTTTGTGTTTTGTTGTTTGGATTTAAGTCTGTTTTAATTTATATATATAATTTTATTATACACATAGGTGGATAATAAGTACAGTTAAATAAATTAATTGCTCAGGAATGTAGAGAAGCTAAAGCTGGAGGAGAAAGAGGTAGTCATAGAACTTAACAGAGATTTCCAACATGCAGTAAGATGAGATAAAGAGAAGAACTAGAATGATACATGCAAGGAAATATAATCAGAAAATATTAAAGGAAGATTGGCTTTCTTAAAGTTATTAGAATTAAAGAGAAAATTCCAGCCTCAAATTGGAATGCTAGAAGAGGCTCAAGGATCCATATTGGATGATGCTGAGGAGATCAAGGAAAGGTAGAAAGAATGCACAGAGTTATTATACCATAAAGATCAAGTGGATCAATAGCCATTTCAACCTGTACTTTATGACCAGGAACCATAGGTGATGAAAAGAGTCAAAGCAGCAGTGAAAGCATTATCAAAGAACAAAGCACCGGGAATTGGGAGGAGTGGCCTAGTGGTTAGGACAAGGTACTTCAGGCCGGAGGGCCGGGGGTTCAAGTCCCACCTGGGGACAGCAATCTCAGGCCGGAGGGACTGGGATTTCTAGTCTTATAGGTACTCCTTGTGTTCTTGGGCATGCCACTTAACCCTCCATTGCCCATGTTCCCTGTAAGTATAAGCGTATGTGTGTCATATCCCCTCGTGTTAAATGTATCTCCCAATTGACCGCTTTGACCCGGTGAAAAGCGGGATATAAATACAGCTAAATAAATAAATAAATTGAGGACAATCATGGTGAAGTATTACAGCAATCAGATGTAGCTGTTACAATACTTACAAGGCTCTGCCAGGAAATTTGGAAGACAACATTGTGGTCAACTGACTGGAAAAGATCTGTGTTCATACCAATACTGACGAAATGTAATCTGACACTGGAAATTATCACATATTCACTCTGATCCCTCACACTAGCAAACTTCTGCTCAAACAGTGGAAACTACAATCATACCTGGAATGAGAACTGCCTGAGATGCAAGCAGGGTTCATGATAGGGTGAGGAACAAGAGACATCATTGCAGATGTGAGATGGATCCTTGAAAATACGAAATAATACCAAAGGGATTCCTACACATGTTTTAATGGACTACAGCAAAGCATTTGTTTACGCCATCAAAATATAGAAAGGGGACATGCAATGAAGCTACAAGGTAAATTATTTAAGACTAATAAGAGAAAATATTTTTTCACTCAACGTATAATCAAAGTCTGGAATTCGTTACCGGAGGATGTAGTAAAAGCTGTTAGTGTAGCCAGGTTTAAAAAAGGTTTGGACAAGTTCCTGGAGGAAAGGCCATAGACCATTATTAAAGGGGACCTGGGATATCACTGCTTGCCCCAGTGCAAGCATTGTGGAACCAGTGATTCTGGAGAAACTGCTAGGTACTTGTGACCTAGATTGGCCACAGCTGGAAACAGGATACTGGGCTTGATGGACCTTGGTCTGACCCAGTATAGCATATCTTATGATGTGATGTTAAATCATAAAAAACTCAAGCTACATTAAGAAGCATGGGTATACTAGAACACCTGTTCTCATGCACACCCTTTACAATGACCACAAAGCAATAATTTCAATGCAGCAAAGAGAAAAAGAATGGTTTATAATCAGCAAAGGTGTATGAAAATGCTGCATACTTTCCCCATATCAGTTCAGTTTAGGGCTCATTCCGTTCTGGATGTAGATCCCTCTATATGTCCCGTCTGAGCCAGACATACAGAGGAGATTGCAGTTCTGATCCCGCAGGGCACATCTAGCCCCATGGGATCAGAATCATGAACAGTCCTGTACGTGCAGTCCGGGACTGTGATTCAGTCTGGCCTGCACATACAGGATCTTCTCTGCTAGCTCAAGTCAAGGTTCTTCAATGGAGCCGTGGAGTCATGTTGCCTGACACCACAGCTCCATTGAAGAGCTGCAATGCTGACCACTGGAAATTAAAAAGCGTATTCCCCACAGCCGACTCCTGATCTGACCTCCTAAGGCCAGGGTTGGGCTGCGGGGAATGTCTTCTGGCCCCCCCTGCCCCATCCGCTCCCTGGCATTGAAAATATAACACCTTGTCATGCCCCAGCCCTCCGCCTAGGGCTTAGAGGGATAGGGATGCCATTTACTTCCCTTGTAAGAGATTGAACAGACTTTTTCTCCAGTGAAGGATGCTGGGAATTATAGTTCTAGCCTTCTAATAGGCAGTGTAATTATGGACCGAGAGTGTAGGCAAAAATGACAAGGTTTATTTCCCCAAAACGCAAACAAAGTTCAAGCATGTTGTAATAGGATACTTTTCAGGTATTCGCTCCAGGTCATTTACAAACTGGGCTATATGAGCTTTCACAGTCCTTACTTCTATACATGTGCTTCAAAAATAACAGATAAAGCAAAACAGAGCTTCTTCATTCAGCCAAAGTAAAATAACTTATTTTACCTTTGTCTTGATTCAGCAGTCAAATATAGAAGCAATAAGTATTCTCCTCTTACCAAGAGCAAGCTCCTACCTTCAGCTTAAGGCTAGGCTTCCTTACTCAGCTTTTCTGGAGACTTTTATCATCTCAGGTATTCCTTAGCTAATAGACTCAACACTATCAGCTTTACACAGTGTACAGTCCATGAGTTCCTCTGGCTACAAAGAATCTTGCTCAGTGAGGTCCACCTGCATTTCCTCTAGCTCCGGCAATGCAGTGTCCTGCTCTGAAGCTTCAACGGACGTTCCAGGGTAAACCCTCTCTGAGGAACCCTGCGTTTCTCTGGAGTACAGCTCTCCCCGGTAAGGATAAGTTATCTCTGAGGCTCTGGTCACTTCCCCCTGGCTGTGCTCACCATTCTCCCTCCAGCTTCTGGGAAACAGTCCCTGTTTCACTTGCCTGAGTTCAGATTCCCTGTGCTTGCTCTCTCTAGGGAAACGCTGAAACCTGTGCACTGCAGGGATGTCACTTTTCTTAAAGGTAAAATCCTTAGTTTCTCCTATTTCCATAGGCTCACTATGGACTTCCTCATCACAACGTCCAGGGAAGTTATTCCACCTCAGAGGTGGAATAACTTCCCCGCATATGTTGCCAGCCCTTGACATACAGGGCCGACATTAGAATTCGCCCTGTATGTCCGGGGCCGGCGACTGCCCACCATCTGCCCAGACTCCACTCCCAAGCCGCCCCTTCCCCGCCCCCGTCTAACTTTGCCGCACAACCAACGGGGAAATTAGACGAGACATGGGAAGGCACGAATAGCAGGGATGGATGTTCTATTGGGACATCCATCCCTGCTATTCATGGCACAGAATCAGGCCCTTTGTATGGAGAACAAATAATCAGAGAAACGGGATTGTGTGAAGACTGCTGGAAGACTCATCAACAATCTTTGATATGCTGACAATATCACATTACTGGCTGAAAGTGAGGATGATCTAAAACATCTTCTAATTAAATCAGTTAACATAGTCATAAAATGGGCCTGCACCTTAATGTGAACAAGACAAAGATCCTAATAACTGGCAAAATGACATGCAGTCAAGAAATACAATGATGCATTGCTCTTGGCAGAACAGCTATGAGGGACATAGCCAAGATTTTCAAATGCAGAGATGTACATCTGCATACAAATATTTGGCTTGTCCAGGCCATGGTGTCTTCAGTAACATCAAATGATGTAAATGTTGGACAGTGAAGAAGCAAGACAAGAAGAAAATTAATGCCTTCAAATTATGGTGCTGGTGAAGAATACCGCATATGCCATGGAAACCCGAAGAACAAATGACAGAAGTACTGGAGGAGATAAAACATAAGCTTTCCTTGGAGACTTAAATGACAAGAATTTAACTTTCATACTTTGGACACATCATGTGATATCATTAGAGAGAGAGAGATCATGCTTGATAAGGTTGAAGGTCAATGCAAAAGAGGAAAACTGACAATATGAAGGTCCATTAAGTAACAGCAGCTATGAATGCCACTGTATCAACAATAAGCTGCCTGACTGAGGATCAGTTTAGGGCTTCTGTCCACAGGGTCACCAACTTGATGGCACTTAACATGTACCTTTACAATTTTGTTTAAATATTTTTTTCATGTTTTTTTTAAAATGTGTTTTTGTTATGTAATTTTTGAACTTTTATGTTCATTAAGGAGGTCATTTTAGAAGCCTTAGTTGTGATTTGGATGTCCAAACCACAGAGATGTCTCCAGAACCATTTTACAAATGGCTTTTAAAGACGTCTCCGATGTGAAGACATCAAAATAGGCAAGGGCATGGTGAAGGCATGTCTGGGAGGGTGCAATGGATTTCAGAAACTTTGGGGTCATCTGTGACACCCACCGCCCATCCAAGTTTAGGCCTGCTGCAGGCACAAATAGCCTTGGGGAAACTTCTAGTTTTGGCTAGATGTATAGAATGTGGTGAGTTAAGTGACTTGCCCAAGATCACAAAGAGCAGGAGTAGGATTTGAACCCTGGTTTCACTGATCCTAGCCCACTACTTTGACAATTAGGCTATTAGGCATCCCTGGTTTTGAATGCTATTCCATGGACATTTATGCAGACATCCCCTGAAACGTCCATATTAAGCACATCCGCGTTTCTGAAATTATGCCTTTTTTTTTCAGATTGTCTTGCTTGAAAGTCCCAGATTGCACTTGTGTGCCGAAACAAGGCTGCATCATGTATTTTTAAATTATCTCATAATAAAACCTTTAAGAAGACTTCAATTGGAGATTATATTTTGCCCCATTTTTTGTTTTTGACCTCTCTGCTAGGCCATAGTGTGCATTATGGATCACAATGGAGTTTTACGTTTGTCTATAATCTTTTGTTTGGAATATTTATGATTGATGTATTTGAGAAAACCTTCATTTTCACTAACTGTACTATTATCATTATCCCTAAGATAACCTATGGAGCAATTATTTGGCCAAAGGAGAGATACTGGAAAAAGCTCATCATCCATCAGTGGATATCCTTGGGTCAAAGACCAGTCTCCACTTGTATGTAATTGCAGATATCACCACGTCTTTCACAGTGCTGGTTGGCATCTTCTTCCCATCAGTAACAGGTAATGTTTTATAAAAAGCACATTTACCAATAGGGCACAGTAGCATCATTATTACATGTTATCTATCGCTGGGCTCATTTTTATGGAATGGATCCTGATGTCAATAATGCATGATAATAGCGCTAGCACGCCACCTTAGTTAATAACTCCCAAAATGACGTGTTTCTTTTTTGGTGAAGTTTAGATTACTAAAGTTTCCTAGAGAATGATGCCTGTGTAAATAATAATCATAACAATTCTATGTGATGCGCACTAATCTATATTAAGACGTTCATTGAGCAGAAATACCATAGTACTTGAGTAGGGATGGACTGGGCCAAAAAAGTTGTTAGTCTTTGTTTAAAACAAAGTTTTAGCAATTGTTTGTGTTTCTTTTTCATGTTTTTGCACATATTCATTTTAATGGCACTTGCTGTCTGCGTGCTACAGCTTTTTATATGCATGTGTGCATTGATTCATAGGTATACGGCTGCACAAGGGATTTGTATACACTAGTTTTTAGCTACCAAAATGAGTTGCTAATTAGTCTTTAGAGCCATAATGCATTTTGGAGGCAATTTTAAAGACCTGCAGGGTGCAGGGAACTTGCAGTGTCATGTGGATCTGCAAGATTCTCTGCATGTCTTTCCCTCCCAAGTAGCTTCTTTTTGTGAAATAGCATGCATGCTTTTGGTTACAGAAGGGAGCAGTTTTTAGCCTGGGCAATTTACCCAGGTAAATAGGTATTTGTCCATGCAAATCCCTTTGAAGATTGTCCTTGGTGTAAGCAATACTTAGATTTCGATTGATGGAGAATGAAAGAAGATAGACTGAATATACAAGCAATTATAATACAGAGGCGCATAATGGAAACATAGTTGGAGTCTCCATGTTATTCAGAATTAGGGATGTACAAACTTAAAGCAGACAAAAATTACCCTGGTTCAAATTCAAGGGTAGATGCCAATTTCAAGGGTCTTATTACCCCCTTCAAGTCTTTTGATTGATGTGCAAAATTTCAGAACAAATCTACTGTTTTAAGGACATTTATCTATTTTGGGTTTTGCTGCAAATGCAACTTGCTTTTTTAAAGGAGTGGTCTGCCAAACTGGCATAACAAACATAGATGGTCCATGAGTTCATTAACTGGAGTAACTAACTTCCTTTTTTTTTTTTTTTTTTTTTGCTTTCTAAAATACAGAATGTTTGTCTATTTGTTTATTAAAAACTTATTATACCGCCCATCACAAAAGCGTCTGAGCGGTTTACAAACATATCAAAAGCTGCTGGAAAGAGAAAAGAACGCCAATTCAAATGGACAGGAAAGGAAAGAGTAGAGGTAAAGAATAGAGGGGGGGATAAAGGATCAGAGAGCAAGTGAAGGAGTAGGCTGGTAAGTGTGCTTCAGCGTGGGGGAGGTTGAAGGCGGAGCAGAAAAGGTGGGTTTTTAGTTTGGCCTTAAAGATTTTGAGTGAAGATTCCAGATGGAGCGCTGTGGGGAGCAAGTTCCAGAGACGAGGGCCGAGGAAATAGAAGGCAGAGGAACGGGTGGATTCCAGATGGGCCTGGGAAGGGGAAGGGAGAGGCATGTGATTTACGTGAAAGGAACGGAGAGGATGGTGGGAGGAGTGAAGGCGGACCAGATCAGCGAGGTAAATGGGGATACCAGTGTGGATCGACCTATGAACAAAAATGAGAAACTTGAATTGAATCCGGTAGGGTACGGGGAGCCAGTGTAGGCGGATAAGAAGAGGGGTGATGTGGTCGAAGCAGGAAGCATGGGTAAGAAGGCGGTGGCGGTGTTTTGGACACATTGCAGATGATGTAGTTGCGACTGGGGAAGACCGGCTAGAGAGATGTTACAGTAATCCAAGCGTGATATGACAAGGGAAAGGAGCAGAGTGGTCATAGAAGAGGGGGTGAGAAAGGGACGGACGGTGCAAAGTTGCTTTAGGGTGAAAAAAGAGCGTTGAACCACAGAGGAGCTGTGATCTTTAAAGGAAAGAAAAGTCAGTGGTGACACCAAGATAGCGTATGGAAGTGACGAAGGACTTATCTAAAAAGGAATTGATATCCATTCATTTTGTCTGTTGATCCTTCTGTAGGCACAATAGCTCTCCAAACAAAGAACAGAAATTCTCCAAATTTGTCATGCAGGGCGAAAATATGAATATCTCCCATAAACCTGTTACTTTTTATGGAAACTGTTAGAAGGTCCCTCCCCTTTCACCTTTCCAGTGCTTCATAAAGAACAACACAGCTAGAGAAAAAGAAAATGAACTGAAGCAGCTGAAGAAGGATGACACCCCCACCCCCCAACACACACTTACACACACACACACACACACACACACACACACACACACACACACACACACACTTACACTTCCAAATTAGACACAAATGCAACATGCTCTAGGCATACACAACTATCCCCAGCACGCCCACACACCTATAGTAAAGTAAAACTATGTATAATGATAAACCCGAAATCCCTCAGAGTAAAAAAAAATAACAGACTGCATCTGAAAAAGAGACAGGGAAAGTAATTCAGACAGCTGATGAAGCATGGACCTTTAGGAGCACCTCTTCTCCACCTCTATTCACATACACACCTTGCCTCTGTATAATTCCACACAAATCCATCCTCCTCATAAGCATAAATGCCTACACCTCACCAAACTCACATTCCGAAGCCTCCCCATATACCCCTACACATGCAAATTCCTCCACACATACTGGCTACACATGTACACACACATGCGCATCACCCTTTCCAAATATACTTCCCAGTACAAATATGCCCCCCCCCCCCCCAATCTACTACTACTATTACTAATCATTTGTTCAGTGGTACAAAGCATATGCAGCACTACAAGGCATACACAGCCACATACACCCCTCCTCCAATTCTATCTCGGAAAGCATGCCTGAACCCATGCCTCTACATGCTTTCCCTATTCGCCCAAGCACAGAAGTGCATGATTATCTCATATGTAATCAATTCCCTACATACACGCCACAAGCACATCTCCTCCAATCCCTCTGTACCCTTACACACAACCCCTTATTTGTCAAGTCATTAACCCCACACAACAGCACATCTGCATCCCAACATCCCCATAGACACACAAAACATCCCCATTTCTTTCTATGTGAAAGACTTACAGCTCCAGAATGTTGAGTGGTATAAAACTCTTTCATTCTCCCCCCCCCCCCCCCCAGAGTTTGACTCAAAATAACGAAAGTAAAAGAGACCAGGAAAATGAACTGAAGCAGCTGGCAAATACTTTCAAAGCCCGACTCACAAGTCGACTCTTGCCACACAAATCCTTCCCAGTCTCCCACATGCATAACCTCCATGCTCCTTTATATGCACATCCCTCACAGATCCCTATTGAATATAATGCATGAAATGTCACTTCTTGTACGCACACAAATATTTACACTTGCTATTTGCATAAGGCAGGATTACCTTGTTTCCTATGTCTTACCAAAAGTGAACTATTTTTTTTACAATTTGTTTCAGGTATTATGGCTGGTTCAAATAGATCTGGCGACCTCAAAGATGCACAAAAGTCTATTCCAGTGGGAACAATTCTTGCTATTATTACTACATCCTTAGTCTGTATCCTTTAGTTCAAATGAACATCTTCAGATCCACGTTTGTAAAGATTTCAATTACAATATTGGCATTTTTAAAATAATATCTATGGGAAAACCAGAAATCAGCTGAGGTTTGTGGCATACTGTAGGTATGAAATTCTGCAGACAGTATGGAGCTTTCCATTCATTCTTTGCTGTCGTCTTATTTCTGTAGTGTTACTAAGCATACACAGTACTGTATATATATATATATATGCAACAGTTCCTGTGTTTCTATGCAATTGTGCTATATTCTAAAAATTTGAAATTACACTGCAGAAACTGTGTAGATACATAGTGGGCCTTCAAAATTAAATGGCTGTTCAGAATTCCCCCATATTTTCAAGTTTTTTCTAACAGTAAAATAAATGCGACTGAAAGTGATACCATTGGTTTTACTAAGTGCCTATCTTAAGGCTATTTTGTAAAGAAAAGCAGGTATGTTCTTTTCTTTCTAAAATAGGGATATAAGTGTTTGAAAACATGCAATAAGTCTAGGTACAAGAATTTATAGTAGCCCTATGGCTGGTGTAAATGTCTACCTAGCTTTTTGAAGAACATGCATAAATTATAGTATTTTATGGAGCGAGGAGGTTGTCATGGGTTTTGGTGCTGATGCGGGGAGTCATTCCAGGTTGTGTTGCAGCTGCTGACGGATTTGGTTAGAGGAGCACTGGGCATGCTGCGGAGAGGCTACCATCTCTACCTGACGTCATCTATAGTGCACTGGCTTTTCTCTACAAAGAGCAAGTCTCCCCAAAGCATGGCCAAGAAGAGTGTACTCAAAGGGAAGCTCTACTATTTGATTCCCCTTCAGTGCCACATAGGGCTACTGAGGGCTCATTGGAGTCTTGAATCCTTCTGAAGTATGATTGTCGGATAAGCCATCTACATAAAATTAAGCATAAGGCTGCAGCGTTAGCTGATTACTGACGAAGCTAGATGTTCCATATGCTTAGTCTTCATGCCAGTTCAATTAAAACGCCTGATCAGATTTACTTTCCTTTCTCTCTGGGGCCTTTTTGAACCCTATTTTGAGGACCCCTCCCCAAGCCTCCTGTTCATGCTTTGAGAGAGAAGCAGGGTTCATCCCAATATATGTTCAGTTTTAGAGTCTTCAGTACCTATTATGGCTCTCTTAACTAAGGTGATTCACTATGTTGAATTTTTGGAGTTGGGACCAAGAACCTGTGGCTATAAGCTCTGCTTCACGAGTTTGCTTCAGGAGTTTGCTCAACAAGTTTCTATTTTTTCAGAAGATAATCTTAATAAATTATCAGAACATGATCTTAGGGTGGATCAGTTAAAGAGTTTATCTCTCATTCTGTCTCAACTTTGCAGAATGTAGAGGCCTTGCATATTAAAGATAAAACATTGCTTCACAGACAAGATGAGCTTTTGGAGAACAGGATGAGAGCAAAAAGATATGTTCTTTAAGTTGCCAAAAACTCATTGCTCTCGTTGTATAGTTTGCTTGAAAAGTATTTGCATGAAGTACTTGGTATTGTGGAATCTCTATGTTGAATGATCGGGCATTCCAACAATTTGTCATTCACTTAACACAGATAAAAGTTCTTTACTGTGTGTTAACTGAATAGCAGATAGCTGTCTCCCATTAGCTGTAAAATGCATTCTCTGCTCATTTCCCAACCTCATCTACTTTTTGATTTAACGCTGAAATTAATACAAGCTAACTGTTAAGGCGCTGTGTTAATTGTTAGGACTCAATACTTTGTTAACAGCTAATTCAGCTTAGTCAATAGACCCTAAAGAGAAACATTAAAACCGTGTACTTCCTTTGACTAATATATTTAGACTTCAGCACAGTAATATTGTTTGGAGCCTGCATTGAAGGTGTTGTTCTCAGAGATAAGTAAGTAACAAAATATTTAAGATTTCTCTATCAGGGTCTTATCATATTTTTCAGGCTGTTCCTTGATTCGTTTGTCGTTTTCTTGCTTTTAACTGTTAGCTTTATATTTGAGTAATTTGGATTAGCCAAAGATGCTAAAAAAATACATTTTGATAATTCTTAGGATCCAATAAAAAGTATGACAGCCTACACCTCCAATTTTCTCATCAGCCAATCCAACTACTCAGAATGACTGACTGTGTAAACTATTTCACACTAAAGACGAATAGGTTGAATCTAGGTTGCTTTGCCTATATCTCCATACTTTCACAATTAAATTAATAAAGATTTAGCAAACCTGCATGATTAATTTCTTATCTTCACCAAATTATTGCTATTTTGATCTTTATGATTAAAATTTTTATTATACGATCAGAATTATAATAATTGGTGAATTCTGAATTAATTAGAAAACAATTTAACCAAATGGGTTGTTTAGCTGAGATTCATTACACCTCGCCTTTCTAAATCCATTAAACATACTTTCCAAATCAGAGTGCCTTCCATAATGATTGTCTGAAGAGTTTCTTTTTTTATGAAAGTCATAAAAAATGAACAGAATTCATATAGTAGGCTTCTAATCAACATTTGCAAGAGAACTTGATATGGTTACTGAAACAGCGGGGCCTGATTTACTGAGACCTTTTTTAATGCTCTATATGTAAGTAGAGACCTTGATGAATCAGGCCCATAGTATTCTTCATAAGCTGTAGCGAGTGATACTTTTGATGAATGTGACTCAGCCTCCACTAAATCACAATACATATAATAACTCTGTTTCCTCCTCCTTGACTAGTCCCTCTACCATTATAGAGTTCTTTAACAGTGTCCAATTTGGGGTTATTTTATAAGCCATTTCTGTGGGTTTTTATAAAATTGCTAAAGTTATGTGCACATAAGAATGAGCAAATGGCCTACCTGTGCATACTCCCAAGGTGTATTAAGATCAGCGTTCTCTCTAAGGCTTGATGACTTGTTGCACATTTTTCAGCCCATATACAAAACGTTTCACTGACCAAATTAATGAGCAGCTGTGCACAGTGGAAGCTATTGATTAAAAAACAAAATCGTAATCATAACAAGATAACACAATTAAGGAAATTGTTTAATAAGAATACATTTATATTGTAATTGCATTTAGTTCATGCATTTCGTAGAAGTATTTCCTGTCCCCAGAAGCCCTCTATACAGCAAATTGCACTATGCTCTAGAACAGTGTTTTGCTTAAGATTTTCCCATGCTAGTGTTGCTCCTGATGCCAAAAGCAAGCTAGTGCTGGAAAAACCCAAGTGAAAACACTGCACTAAAGCATAACATAATGGCCATGCTGATCACCTGTAAAGGAAGGAATATGTATTGGTCCCTATGCTGAAACAGTTCATTTTTTTTTTACTATACATTGGATCTTTGCACCAGCTTTAGGCAGCTGGGCACCAAAGGACCATCCAAGGGGAAGTTTGATATGTCACTTCAGATGGACTCATTTATCAGGCTCAAAGCTCCAATCATTGTTGGCCCATGGGTTCCAACCTCATCACTACCTCAACCATGAAAAAAACCATTGGTAGCCCTCATTTCTTTCAAGTGTACCTCCAATGTTGGGAGGCAGCAGCGATGCCTACATGCTCCTGACTCCGTACTTTCATTTTCAAAATGGCAGGATCTGACCTCACGGGGTACATCCTGGGCAAAAAGGATCTGAATGAATAAAATAGGAAACAGAATAAGTACTGGCAAGTTAGGTCCAAAGCATTGCTAAGGTAGGCAAACAAAACATATTTGAAAAGAAGCTTGCTGTGGAAGCAGAAGATCCTAATAAAATCTCTTTTAGGTACATTTGAAGCATAAAACCCGTGAATGAGTCATTTGGATCATTAAATGATCAAGGGATACTAAGGAATAAGGGAAGGCAAGGCCATAGTGAAGGGGCTAAATGAATTCTTTGCTTCAGTCTACTTAAGAAATTGTAGGCGAGATATCCATGTCAGAAAACATGTTTAAAGGTGATGATTTGGAGGAAATGAAACCAATCCCATTGAACATGGAAACTGTTATAGGGCAATTTAACAAACTAAAGAGTAGCAAATTACGTAGACAGGATGACCAGGACTAGTATAAGGATCCTATTTATTTATTTATTTAACTGTATTTATATCCCGCTTTTCACCGGGTCAAAGCGGTATAACAAATAAAAAGGGGGGGGGGGGGAGTTAATCAGTTATAGGGTAGGGCCGTCACCGGGAGAGCAACATTGATGATTTGATAGAGGAGGGACATAGACATGGACAAGGTAACACAGTTTTTGATCATAAGTTCTTGAGAGGGGGGTGGTTATTTGTGGGATGGAGCTTCTGTTTTAAGATGTTCTTGGAATAGGATGGTTTATAGCTGTTTTTTGAATGACAGGAGATCGCTATTGTTTCTGATGTGGTTCGGTAGAGAGTTCCAGAGGGATGGAGCATAAAGTTCGAAGTCCCTGTTGCAGGTCCGCTGTGTGCATTTGGTTCTTTTGTGAGGGATGGTGATGGAGTTGCTGGAGGTCTGTCTGGTTGTTTTGCTGTGGGCTGGACGAGACAGTAGGGTGCGGAGCTGGGTGCTTGGTGTTTGGTGGATGGTCTTGTGGGTGAGTAGAATAGCTTTGTATTTAATTCTTGCTTCGAGGGGAAGTATGTGTAGGTCCCTCAGAATTGGGGTGATGTGGTCTTGTTTCTTTGCATTCTGAATAATTCTCGCTGTGGTGTTCAAGGCAGTTCGGAGGGGGTTGGTCTGTGTGGCGGGTAGTCGATTATGTTGCAGTAGTCCAGGTGTGGGAGTGTCATAGCTTGCATTACTGTCCTGAAGTCTTGAGAGTCGAGGAGAGGTCGGAGACGTTGTACTGTTTTAGCTTTGTGGAATATCATTCCGGTGGTCTTAGCGATTTGTTGCTTGAGGGTTAGAGCTTGGTCAATGATGATGCCCAGATATCTTATTTGTGGCTGTATTTGAATTTGCGTGGTTCCCATGTTGAGGTGTGTGGGTGGTTTAAAGTCTGGGTCTTTTGTCACTATAAGAGCTTCAGTTTTCTTTATGTTAATGGACAGGTTGTTCTCTTGTAGCCAGTTGGCTACATCAACGAAGCAGGCTGATAGCTGTTCATTTGTTGGGTGCATGGTTGTAATCAGGGCATATAGCATTATATCGTCAGCATATATGTGGAAGTTGATGTTGTAGGTACGTATGACTGAGCAGAGTGGCCGGAGGTAGATGTTGAAGAGCATGGCTGATAGTGTGGATCCTTGGGGTACTCCTTGATGTTGCTGGAAGGGGGGCGAGGTTGAGGTGCTGGTGCGGATCAATTGCTGTCGGTTAGTTAGGTAGGACTGGAACCATCGAAGTACAGTATCTTTGATCCCAATTGTTTGGAGTCTGTGTATGAGGATGCCGTGGGAGATGGTGTCAAAGGCTGCTGATATATCTAGGAAGATCATGGCATATCCAGAGTGTTTTTCCTGTGTTCCTATGATGAGGGTGTTCATCAGTGTGGTCATGAGGGTCTCGACTCCATGTAGTGGGCGGAAACCGTGTTGCTGCGGGTCTAGTATGTTGTTGATGTCTAAATGTTCTTGAAGCTAGCGCTGGACTACCTTCTCGATTATCTTGGCGGTGAACGGGAGGCTTGCTATTGGTCTGTAGGAGGTGGGGTCTAGGGGATCTAGGTTGTGCTTTTTTAGGGTTGGTCGAACGATTGTGGTCTTGAGGCGTCCTTGAGTGAAGGATTCATTGATGATGTGGGTTAATGGTGCGCTCGGATCTTCTTTGGATTTCTTTATCCAGTCAGTGGGGCAGGGGTCTAGCGGGGAGGTGGTGGTGTTTAGGCAGGCGATGGTGGATGCTATTTCTTCTTTTGTGGTTGCATCGAACGTATTCCAGTCTCTGTTTATGTTGGTGCAGGGGTTCGTCTTGGTTGTCTCGGCGTTCTGGTGTGGGTTTTGTGGTTGTTGAAGCTGTTTGTATTGTTGGGCTAATAGCTCTGGTGGGATATTTGGCAGCTGGTCAGAGTTACTAGGTGTTTTTGTCAGTTTTTTGACAATCTGAAAGAGTTCTCGAGGTTTGTTTATGGCTGTGGTCATGATTTTTGAGTGGTAGGCTTTTTTCGCTTTGTCGGTTTCTGAATGGTATGCATCGAGTTCGTAGAGGTATATTGTTTTGTCCTTCTCATTTTTGGTTTTCCTCCATTTTCTTTCTGTTCTTCTGAGTCTGGTTTTCAGTTTCCAGAGGCTGGGGGTGAACCATCGGGCTTTGGAGGTGGTGGGTCTGGTGTTAGTTTTGTTTATTGTCGCGCTAGATGTCGAGGAGATTGTGGTGTTCCAGTTGTAGATTAGTTCATCAAGGTTGTTGGAGTCTGTTTGGAGTTTAGGCAGAGTTTGTGCTAGGAAGTCTTCTTTGATAAATGCTTTAAATCTCCTTGTGTGTTGTTCATTTTCTCTGTTATTTTTATGTTGGTAGGCGTGGGAGATGTTGATGAGGTAGTGGTTTGACTACGGTACAGGTGAGATCTCTGGGTTTCCGTATGAGGTGGCGGTTTGGGAGTTTAGAAATAGGAGGTCCAGTGTGTTTCCTTTTTCGTATGTTGGTTCTTGTATGATCTGTGTCAGGCTCATCACTGTCATGGCACTGATGAAGGTATCTGCTTGTTTGTCCTGGAGTGATGGGAGGTTGAAGTCTCCTAGGATTATTTGCTTTGTCGTGGAGCTGATGCTTTCAGAGATGAGGTGTAGTATCCTCGGTAGGTCGGTGTTTGTGGTGGGTGCACAGTAGATCAGGCATATTGAGAGGTGTTTGTTGATGAGGGTGAGTATGTCTGCTTCATTGGAGGTTTCTGAAGTATGTATTCTGAGGTGGAGGTCAGCCTTTGCAATGATGGCTACGCCTCCTCCTTTGGTGTGTGTTCGGGAGCAGTGTTGGAAGTTGTATCCTTTTGGTGTTAGTTGGTTCATTATGACTGTGTCACTATCTGTTAGCCAGGTTTCTGTCACACATAGGACGTCGATTTTCTTGGTTGTGATCAGGTCTTGGAGCATGTGATATTTGTTCCTGACTGAGAGTGCGTTTATTGGTGAGATGGAGAGGTGGTGGTAGTTTGGGGGTTTTGTGGTGTGGGCTGGCGTAAGTTGTGTGCGGGAGTGGTTTTGTGCAGGGTGGTAGATGCTTGTGGGTTGAGTTATTGTGACGTCTGGGCAGGAGAAGTTGTTGAGAATGTCTGTGGGGGAGGGGTAGAGGGTCAGGATGGGAGTTAGGAGGTAGATGGGGGTTAGGAAGGGTGGCATGGTGTGTGAGATTAGTTTGGTATTTTAGGCTGCGTTGAGATTCTGTTCTGTGTTCTTGGAGCGGTGGGGTCCTTTTCGGTGCAGTTGTAGGTGTCGTTTTTCCGCTGCAATGCTGGTTGGTGAATTCTATTGCTGGGTGTGGCGGCTTTCGACGTTTGATTTTGGATTTCCACAATGTTCTGGTTTGTTTCCCAAGATTTTCTTATTGGCTTTGTTGCTAATTCTTGCGCGCCTCTGTGCCGCGCCTAAAGGCCACGCCAAAGTGCCCTCTGGCGAGGCCCTCAGGCGCGGGCCCGCCCTGCAGGGACGCCGCTTTTGTGGTGGAGGTGGCTGAGCTCCCACTGCCCCGATTGGGCAGGAGAGCCGGGGGGTGGAGGGACCCGGCAGCGGCTCCCTCAAAGCAGGAACGCCGCTTTTGTGGTGGAGGTGGCTGAGCTCCCACTGCCCCGATTGGGCAGGAGCACCGGGGGGGGGGGGGGTTGGAGGGACCCGGCAGCGGCTCCCTCGAAGCAGGGACGCCGCTTTTGTGGTGGAGGTGGCTGAGCTCCCACTGCCCCGATTGGGCAGGAGCGCCGGGGGGTGGAGGGACCCGGCAGCGGCTCCCTCGAAGCAGGGACACCGCTTTTGTGGTGGAGGTGGCTGAGCTCCCACTGCCCCGATTGGGCAGGAGCACCGGGGGGGTTGGAGGGACCCGGCAGCGGCTCCCTTGAAGCAGGGACGCCGCTTTTGTGGTGGAGGTGGCTGAGCTCCCACTGCCTTGATTGGGCAGGAGCACCGGGGGGGGGGGGGGTGGAGGGACCCGGCAGCGGCTCCCTCGAAGCAGGGACGCCGCTTTTGTGGTGGAGGTGGCTGAGCTCCCACTGCCCCGATTGGGCAGGAGCGCCGGGGGGTGGAGGGACCCGGCAGCGGCTCCCTCGAAGCAGGGACGCCGCTTTTGTGGTGGAGCCCTAGGTGAACCTTCAGCCTTATGCCTCAACCCTCCAAGATTTTGATAATTAAAATCAATCACAATCAGTCCAGCACCACCTCTCGCACAACAGTCCTGTAAAAGGAAAATGCATAACTAGGCATCGTATTTTCAATTTTGCTTTGTATGTATGTGTTCCCACTCTCCATGCAGGTTAAAAAATATGCTGATGGCTCTTTGAGTTTGAGACTGTCAGGATCTTGTATTTTACTTGACTGCTACTGTTCTTTGCTGCGAGACACACGTATATATTGAATAAAGCTGAGGATGACAGTGAACTCTGAGGTACTCATGATTCTAGGCTCCAAAAATCCAAATAAGCCATAACCCAGTTGACCCACTAGGAGTAATCCTTCAGAAAAGAGGAAAAACAGTCATAAGCACCACCCATTACATTGCAGTGTAAACAAGATTTCAAAATGTCATGGTCCATGGTGTCAAAGACTGCAATCCAGTAAATAACAGAATCATTACCTTTGTACAAATCATCCTTCAAGGATAACCATTTTGATTCTGTACCAAGACTGGCATGAAAGCTGGACTGGCCAATGACGAAGATATTCGAGGTTTCCAAATCTGGTAATTGGGAAATTACTACTTTCTCGGTTTACCTATAAATTGCAGAAAAGAGATTGCCCTAAACTCAGCAAAATCATGCACTCTAAAAGTCCCTTTTTAAAACATGGCAAATAATAGCCATCTCAGACTTTGCAGGAAACACTAAAGTAAGCAACAAATTTATCAAGAGAGAAGAGAGTAAAGAACTACCTCATTCACATCTTTAACGAAATCCACTGGACTCAAACCAAGGGGGGGGGGGGTGCCTCTAGGCTTAAGCCATGACAGCAAATCAGATAAGTTCTCTGGCTAAAAAAAGAGAAGAAAGTTGTTGACTATTGCAATCCTCTAACCCCATTTCTAAATACACTCTCCTTAGTGATAATCTGGGTATAAATACCAACAATATTTCTACCTTGAGCGGAGACACCCAATCCTCCACTTGGAAAAACAATGGTTTCAGCCTTTCCCCTAAAATGCTCTGCCAATAAATTAGCTGCACTGGAGTTAGTCTGAACAATAACATCAGCTTGTATTGGAACAGATGGGAAAGTTCTGAGATAATCACAATTTGAAATAACTCTTAGGGTTGATCATTAGCTGGCATAAATTTTGTAGCAAAATAACTCAAGCTTTAAAAAAGCGTTATCTTTAAAAGTAAAATAATAGTAACATGCATAATTCATAGTAAATGACAGCAGATAAAGAACAATTGGCTGCTCCAATCTATCCAGTTATGCAACATTAATTCTGGTTATCCACCACCTTGGATGGATGAGTGCACAAAATTGCATTGTCCAAGCCAGCACTTGCACCCACTCTTGCCTATATCTCCCACAAGATACCTCAACCTGACTTCCAACCCTACCCATTACAATTGCCCAAAGCAGGTCCTGATCTCATTTCATCGTAACATTATTTATTTATTTAGCTGTATTTATATATCCTGCTTTTCACCGGGTCAAAGCTGTCAATTGGGAGATACATTTAACACGAGGGGATATGACACACATACGCTAATACTTACAGGGAACATGGGCAATGGAGGGTTAAGTGGCATGCCCAAGACCACAAGGAGTGCCTATAGGACTAGAAATCCCAGTCCCTCCGGCCTGAGATTGCTGTCCCCAGGTGGGACTTGAACCCCCGGCCCTCCGGCCTGAAGTACCTTGTCCTAACCACTAGGCCACTCCTCCCACTATAGATAGATTATAGATAACAGCACATAAAGACTAAATCGGCTTACTCAATCTGCCCACTTGTGACTCTTAATTCTTCCACTTTGGGTAGATAAGCATAGGAATTTCAATATATAACCAATCCCAACTTCCCATATTGTCTTGTGCATGACTATAAAACTTTTTACTAACTCTGTCCTCCCCATCTGTCCTAAGCATGCCCAGAATCTGTCAGATGTGCTGGTTTTCACCGCTGCTCATAGCTCATTTCCAGCCTAATCTTCAACTTTGATTTTTACAAGATGAAGTTCTTAACCATCATGCTCTGTATCTTTGTGGATGATACCAAAATCTGCAATAGAGTAGACACCCAGAAAGGTGTAGATAACATGAGGAGGAATCTAGCTAATTTGAAGAATGGTCTAGAATTTGGCAGCTGGGATTTAATGTTAAAAAATGTAAGGTCATGCATTTGGGCTGCAGCAATACAAGGGATCGATATGGTATGGGGGTGAAGTAGTTTTGCCCACTAAAGAAGAGCGGAACCTAGGCGTGGTTGTGTCTGATGATCTTAAAGTAGCTAAACAGGTAGAAAAGGTGACGACAAAAGCTAGAGGAATGGCTAGCAGAAAAAAGGAGGTGATAGTGCCTCTGTATAAGTCTTTGGTGCGACCTCATTTGGAGTATAGTGTGCAATTCTGGAGACCGCACCTTCAAAAGGATATAAACAGGATGGAATCAGTACAGAGGGTTGCTACTAAAATGGTTAGTGGTCTTCATTATAAAGCATATGAGGACAGACTTAAGGATCTTGATATGTACACCTTAGAGGAAAGGCGGGATAGAGGTGATATGATTGAGATGTTTAAATACCTCCGTGGTATAAATGCACAGGGGGAGAGCCTCTTTCAATTGAAAGCAAGTTCTGCTACGAGGGGACATGGGATGAGGGTGAAGGGGGATAGATTCAGGAGTGATATGCGGAAATATTTATTTACAGAAAGAATGGTGGATCTGTGGAATAGTCTCCCAGTGGAGGTGGTAGAGATGAGGACAGTATCTGAATGCAAAAAAGCATGGGACAAACACAGAGGATCTCTAAAGGAAAAAGGGGACTGATGTAGTTGTTGATATGGAAGGACAGACTAGATAGGCCATGTGGTCTTTTTCTGTCGTCATATTTCTATGTATCTCAAGCAGAGGAATGGAGGTATTGCATAGTGCAGCAGACTGAGAACAAGGGATCCCTCCTCCTCCCCACCCCCCTTGTCAACTTTTGTGTCCTTAGGCTTCTAGGCAAGGAAATGCCTATTGTGCTTGAAATGTAGATTGTCCAGAGCTCAAGATTTTAGAAAGGTGAATAATTAAATCCAAATCCACTTTCAAATTCTGTCACGACATTAGTCACTACTTCCCACTCCAGTAGGCCAATCCAGGCAACAACTACACTCCCAACAAACACTTCCTACCACTAGCCTCCATCACTGAATTTAAGTAATAGGATACAGCTAACTGGCAAGTTGATAACTTTTCTGGATTGCCTAAGAAAATGTCAGAAACCAATATATTGCTAGGAAAAGAACTAGGATTAATGAATTCAATAATGAATAAAGTGAATAGCTATGAAATATCCTTGCTTTCTCCATTAGTATTGGCATTCATTTATAAGCAAGAGTAATGTTTTCTACCCATGTGGTCTCTGTATTGATAGAAGCTTTAAATAATATAGTATCATCTGATATATAATATCTTATGAAATAAATTATATATTCTGTAAATGATTCATATTTTTCTTGCAGGTACGGTGATGCTGTAAACAAAACCCTAGTAGTGGGCACGCTTTGCTGGCCCTCTCCTTGGGTCATTGTGATTGGTTCATTCTTCTCAACATGTGGTGCAGGGCTACAGAGTCTTACTGGTGCACCCCGCTTGCTGCAAGCAATAGCCAAAGACAACATCATTCCTTTCTTGCGGGTTTGTGCAAATTAAGAAACTTGTTGGAGTGCTTGAAACAGAAATACAAATAAAGCCAGGATGAATTTTTTAATCTAAAGATTTTCTTCTACCTCATGCCTATGTGAAAATACTTTATATAGGGCCCTTCAGTAAAATCACAGCATATAGTCAGCAAGTATAAACACAAAGCTGGCATGCCTTTAAACAAAAAAAGAGAAAACAGAATAATTACTGGTACATACTTTTTAGAGAGTGGTTTTTTAAAAAATATGCAAATATTATAACAAAAGGCTAATTCAAAATGCAGTTGTGAAAGTGGTTAAGTATTACTTCCTTGCATGGAGTAGAGGAGTATCCAAATGGTTATAGCAGTGTACTGAAAACCAGGGAAGCCAGGTTCAAATTCCACACCTGCTTCTTATGTTTTTGGGCAAGTCACTTAACCCTCCATTGCCTCGGGTACAAACTTAGATTGTAAGTCCTTTAAGAACAGGAAAATACTGATTGTAACTTGCCTTGAACTTCTGAGAAAGGTTTGCGTTAAATCCAGTTCACTAGAATTTTAAAATTACACATTGAGTTTGCCAGAAAAGAATGTTGCCTGGTACATATGCTATTTTCATGGAGGAGGGGCTTGAGCTATGACATGAATTTATAAGATGTTTTTCGTTGCAGTGATCATGGTAATATCAGTGGTGAAGGAGATCCCATTGGCACCTTCTAACCCATTTCCCTCCGAGACCCGGTGTCTGTCCCCACCAAAGGACACAGCTTTCCTCAACTTTGTGGGGACATGGCCAAGGCATTGGCCTTCAAGACCGAGTCGGAGGAAGACCTTCGGATCGAGGAACTCGAAATCCTCCAGTACGAGATCCCTCTGAAAGAGGTATTCACAGTGCCCATTCCCCCGATCCTGGAATGGCTGCTCCTCCCACATCTGGGAGACCCCCGCATTAGTGCCCATAGTGATCAGATGGCTGGACTCTATGTACTGGGTCTGCCGGAGTCCTGGCTTCCAAAAAACACAGCTGCCACGCAACTCCATGGTGGTGGAGTCGACCATGCAGTGCCTTAAGAGGCAGAAGAGGCAGTCCTCTGTGCCCAGGGTAGGGAGGTCCATGCCTTGGATGCCCTGGGCAGAAAGTGCTACCTGGACTCAATGCTCAGTGGCTGGATCCAGGCATACCAGCTGTACCTGGGTATATACCTGAGGGACCTGGTGAAGGAACTCACTGGGTTCTCGGCAGGTCTCTCTAAGGAACCCCTCCAATAGTTCTGGACCCTGGCCTCGGGTGTCAGAGAGTGCTCCAAGTTTATGACTCGGGCAGCCTATAATGGCTTCAAGGCGGGGGATAGAGTAGCTGCAGAGGGCATTGATGCCCGATGCCAGGCCTGGCTACAGTCTTCCAATCTGGAGCAATGGGTTCAGGACAAATTGGTTGATGTACCTTGCCAGGAAGAGAATCTCCTCGGCAAACCCATGACGTAGAAGGCTGCAGAGTTGGAGTCCAAGTTCCTGATGAGAACCAGGCTCTCCAAGAATATCGCTGACCCTTCCTGACGGAAGTATTCAGATAAAGTCTTCTACCCAAAGAAGAGGAAGACTTATGGAAACTACCCTCAATACCAGGCCTTCCCAGCTCCCCAACAGGGGCAGCAGGCCAAGGGACAAGGGTTTGGCCCTTGTAAGCCCAAGGCTCCCAAATCTCAGGCACCGGCTCCGGCCAAGTCTGGCTGGGGTTTTTGACTCCTTGGGCATAGCCTCTCTTCCCCCAGGAAGCCCAGCCTAGCAGCCTACAGGGGAGCATCTGGTTCTCTATGCCCACCGGTAGCCTTCCATGACCACTGACTCCTGGGCATTGCAGATGGTGAGGGAGGTTTACCTCTTCCACCTGTCATAGGCACCCTCTCAGTTCTTTCTAATGCTCCCCTCCACTAGACTTTTACTCTGCAAGTGCTTGAAGACCTTCTCAAGGAGAAGGCGGTGGAACCAGTGCCTGCACATCTACAGGGTAAGGGGTTCTACTCCCGGTACTTCCTCGTACCCAAGAGTACCGGAGGCTTCCGGCCCATTCTGGACCTGCAGGATCTAAATAGGTTCCAGGTGAAGGAGAAGTTCAAAATGCTCTTCCTTGGAACACTGCTGCCATACTTCCAGTTGGGTGACTGGCTATGCTCGTTGGACCTAAAGGATGCATACACACACATCCTCATCCTTCCCAACCACAGGAAATACCTCAGGTTTGTGGTGGGAGGCTCCCACTACCAGTGCAGGGTGCTGCCTTTTGGGCTAGCCTCTGCACCAAGGGTGTTCACCAAGTGCCTGACAGTAGTTGCGGCCTACTTTCATCTCCAGGGATCCTTCATCTTCCTCTACCTGGATGACTGGCTCATAAGGGGCCGCACTGCTGTAGAGGTGCAACACGTAATGCCGTGTACCATCCTCATCCTGCAGCACTTGTGGTTCGTCATAACTACCCAAAGTCTCATTTCCTCCCGACACAGTGTCTGGAGTTTATTGGGGCAAGGCTGGATACTGTTCAGCCAGGACATTCTCCCTCAGGATAGGGCCAATCGCCTCAGGGCACTAGCCACTGGCCACGGCAGTGCAGTGCTGTCACTTGGTGTCCGTCTGCCTCCTGCTCCGCATATTGGGTCACATGGCATCCACAGTTCAAGTTACCCTAGATGCCCACCTGTACATGAGGTCAGCTCAATGGGGCCTCTCCTCGCAGTGGACCCTAGGCCACAGGCCAACTGAAGGATAGGGTAGTGGTGACCCACCAACTGGCTGACTTTCTTGCCTAGTGGCAAGCCCCCCAGCACCTCCTAGCTGAGATGCCCTTCCAGGCTCCGCTCCCCAGATGGTCCTAACCACAGATGCCGCCTCCTTGGGCTGGGGAGCCCACTGTTACGGCCTCTGCACTTAGGGCAGTTGCAGACAGATAGCCTGTAGCAGATAAACCTTTTGGAGCTTTGGGCCATATCCTGGCCCTCCGAGCCTTCTGTCACCAACTGCAACACCATTCTGTATTGGTCCAGATGGACAATCAAGTGGCGATGTTCTACGTCAACAAGTAGGGGGACATGGGGTCATATACCCTCTGGGGGAAATTATGCACTGTCATAAGGGCAAAAGGAAGGGTTTCTGTCTAATATGTAACCCAATCCTGTGTCAATGCATAAGTGATCTTTGAGCTCCACTTGGCCTGAGCTTTCTGGATGATAAGGAGCGTGGAGTTGTCTTTTAATACCGAACCATTGTTCAGTTCCCTCCCCAGACACTCGCAACAAAGGCTGGACCCTGATCAGAAGAAGGACAAAAGATACACCCCAAACAGCAATAAACCAAGTGAGCAGTAATTTGATGATGGTGGCAGCAGCAGTCATACTGGTAGAGGGATATGCTTCTATCCATCCAGAGAAAAGACAAGTGATCAGTAACAAATATTGCTTCCCCCGTCTGGCACAGGGCAGGTCTGTAAAATCAAGCTGCAAAATCAAAAATGGTCCTGATGGTTTGGGAAGTGCGGCAGAAACTCACATGACTGACCCCGTTCAGACAAGCTGCATACATGGCCTGTGCCACAGAAAAAATCTTCGAGTGATACCAGAGAACAGAAAAGGCATGATTCATAGCTGCAGCTGAAAGGTGAAGCTTATGATTCAGGAATAGGACAAGAGGAAACAATAAAATGTCTGGGCAAATGAGCAGATGATCCTTTTTCCAGTAACCCTGTGCATCACTTGTCGCACCCCACGAAGTCCACAGAGTCTGGGTTTCAAAGGTTTCCTATACCTCAACTTGGGGTTTCTGACACTGATGATCTGGCTGCTGAAAGGGTAGCCTTGGCCTCTTTCAATCTCTCAGGAGAGGTGGAAGAGGTCCTCCTGGCCTCCATAAGACCTCCTCAAGACTAACTTATGCCTTCAAATGGCACATAGTCTCAGTGTGGTGGGCAGAGCAACAGGTCAATCCGTTCTCGTGCCCTGTGCAGCTTGTGCAGCAATATTTGCTTCATCTGTCTCAAGCAGGGCTGAATTCCAACTCTGCCAGGGTCCACCTGAGTGCACTTGCAGCACACAGCCTTATTGAGGGCAAGTCCCTCTCTGTCCAACCCCTCGTGACCCACTTCCTGTGGGGTCTCTTGTTATCCAAACCTCCCGTCTGCCCACTGATGGCAGAGTGGGACCTCAACGCAGCTCACTGGCCGACCATTGTGAGCCCCTGGCTACCTGTCACCTATGGTACCTTTCCTGGAAGATCATGTTCCTGGTGGTGCTCATGTCAGCTCACAGAGTCAGCGAGCTTTTAGCGTTGGTGGCGGAGCCACCTTACATGAAGTTCTATAAAAACAGGGTCGTGCTCCAGACACACCCAAAGTTTTTTCCCAGGGTGTGGTGTCCCCTTTCCACCTCAATCAGGAGGTGGTGCCCCCACCTTCCCGCAGCCTCATGCCAACAGGGCGGAGACTGTCCTTCATACTCTGGACTGTAAGAGGGCCCTGTCCTACCTTCAACATACCCAGACACCACAAAGCCTCACAGCTTTTTGTCTCCTATGACCCCAGTCAGCTGGGGGAGGTGGTGACCAAGCGTACTCTGTCCACTTGGGTAGCAGACTACATTGCCTTCACCCATGTGCAGGCTGGTATCTCACTGGAATTCCGGGTCACAGTGCACAACATCAGGGCCATGGCGGCATCTGAGGCAAACCTGCGTTCTGTTCCCTTGTCGAAAGTCTGCCGGGCAGTCCATACCTTTGCAGCTCATTACTGCCTAGAGAGGGAGTCCCGTAGGGACAATGCCTTTGGCCAGGCGGTGCTCTGTCATCTATTCAGGGTGTAGGCAACTTCTGCACTCAGACCCTTTGTGTTCAGGCTACCAGAGTGCTGGTTTCTTGCTGGACACTTGGGTTGCTCGGGAATCTGTCTTCTCAGGACTCATTGCTGCTGCTCATAACTCACTTTTTTCTGGTCACTCTTGGCTTTTTCAGGTTTCTCGGTAGCCTGTAGCTAGGGAGTCCCATATGTGAAGACTGACTTCCTGTTTGTTCCCAGAGAAAGCGTAGTTACTCACCTGTAACAGGTGTTCTCCGGGGACAGCAGGAATCTGTCCTCACAACCCTTCCTCCTCCCCATGGAGTTGCTTTTGTGTCATTTTTGCCTTTTAGCTATGATATCGTACTGAGGGAAGATGGCACCCTTGGGTGGGAAGGGGACCACGCATGCTCGGTGCATCTCTCAAAGGCTTTCTTTGAAAGCTGGGGAGTAGCTACCACGTGGGCTCTGTTGGCACTGACGACACCCATATGTGAGGACTGATTCCTCCTGTCCCTGGAGAACAGCTGTTACAGACGACTAGCTATGCTAAATGTGCTCATTTTGGCTAGCCCTTTACAGGGGAGGTTAAGGGGGTTATACTCTTTAATTGCTTATTTCCCCTTCCATATTGGAATTAGTGGCATCTGTAGTTAACTGGCAACATTTACACATGAGGCTTGCACAGTGGCTCACAAGTGTGCAGTTTGGCCAAAGTTGTGAACCAAAGTTTGGCTCACAAGTGTGCAGTATCTACATGTATAAGTCATGAACTCCTGACATCCATATGTAAGTGCTTGTACTTAACACCTATATATGTCACTGTTTCCCTTATTTTCTTTCCCACATATGAGCTTGTAAAATGACTCCTCCCACTGTGCCTCATCACATATCCATGTGCACCTGCACTTTCTTCTAGGTAGATTACAAACGGCTCTACATTTATCAGAGTCCTTTCTAAAATACCACCAGAATTGTAAACGGTGTGAACTTGACATCTCATTTCTGGTTTCCACATCTTTTCAGAAATGTACCTTTAGACATCTAGCCATGAGTGCGGTGGAATGTTACTTAGTGTACATTGTATTTTAGTTTGGGGGTTAATAACCATTTTGATGTTTTCATTTTTTTGGAAAGGAGATTATAAACAGGTATCTTACCCCTTTTCCCCCTCCCCTTATCAACACCCTATTCCTATTGCTATCTAAGACAAAATGTTAAGGAATGGAGAAGAAGTTGTACTCATGAAAGAAGGGCTTAGATACTTGAGGGTAAGGTATGTTCAATTTGGGGATAACCTCTGGATTATGTGTTTGTTGGTATGGGTAAGTGAGATGTGGGAAGAGAGGGAGATTAGTATTCTTAAAGAGGTTTTCTCTGTTGATGCTTAGGAGAGGCTAATGTGTCCTAAGGAAACAGTGGACATGTCAAAGGTAGTTTTATAGTAAGTGATCTATGTGTGAAGGCCATGTAGGCACCTAGTTTATAAGGAAACATAAGTGCCTTTTTCTCTTTATAAAACACTGGCACAAATGTAGCAGAATTAGCACGTAGAATGAACCCACGGACGTTTAACCAGCTCGGGGTTATCTGTTAGAGCATAAAGTATGCTTATATTATACAAAATATGTGCATATACCATGACTCTACCCAAACTCCTCCCCGAAATACACCTACTTTAATCTGCATATCTAATTGTACCAGGCATAATTTTATGTATGAACTAATTGTATGAGACCTTTTATGTGCATATAAAACCATATAGGTGGGGAAAAATCCTCAATTGCATAGCAAAGACATAGCATGGAACAGTTTTCATAACCAGAGCCATTCAGCTTGAAACAAAGACAACTGAGAGGAGATATAATTGAGGTGTATAAAATAATGAAAAGTATGGTGAAAGTAAATAAGGCACTATTCACAAATTAAAAGTCTGGGGCACCTAAGGAGGCTATCAAGCCAAAGGATATATTTGGCTACACAACACATGATTTGTGGGAATTGTTGCAAAAGAATATTTTTGAGGCAGATATAACTGTGTTTCCATATTGTCCTGCTAGACCAATCGTGACAAGCGAGTTGTGTTTCTGATCCTTAGGCTTTAAAGCTCCTTTCACTTACCACCTAATTCGACTGCTTTGACCTTGTATTTTTCTCTAATTGCTTACCCTCAAACTTCTATACCTCAGTTCTTCCCTTATCCGACCATCACCTGCTAAGCTTCACTCTTCATCACCCACTCAACCTTGTCCTGTCTCCTCCAACCTCTTTAGAAATCTTCATGCTATTGATCCTTTTGTTCTCTCCTCCACTATTTCATCACTCTTTCCTCCACTTTATCATCTGAGTCTGTTGATGAGGCAGTAGCTTCCTATAATGCTGCACTCTCCTGTGCTCTGAATGCTTTCACTCCACCCAGGCCATGTCTTATGAGGCGTAAAATACCCCAGCCCTGGTTTCCATCCACTACCCACTTTCTACATTCCTGTGCCCGTTCAGTTGAGTGTGCTTGGCTCAAATCCTGCTCCCTTGCAGACTTTCTACACTTTAAATTCATGCTTGTCTCTTTCTAGTCAGCCATAGCACTCACCAAACAAGACTATTATGTCCATCTGACTATCTTGCCTCTGACCTGCGTCATCTCTTTACTACTCTCAACTCTCTCCTCAAGTTGTCTTCGCCTCCCCCTCCCGTTCTGTCCAAACCCTTGCTGACTATTTCCATGATAAAATCCATAAGATCACCCTCCAATTCCCCACAAAGTCAGCTCCTTCCCCTCCTCACCCTCTTTACTCCCAACTTTCCCCCTTCTACCTCTGCTACTCTTTCATCCTTTTCTCTGATCTCTGAGGAGGAAACCACACATCTTTCCTCCTCCAAACTCACTATCTGCTAGTCTGATCCTATTCCCACCCATCACCTATGCCCCATCTCTTCCACTGTTGTCCCTTCCATCTCTCATATTCTCAACCTATTGCTCTCCACTGCAACTGTCCCTGCAGCCTTCAAGCATGCTGTAGTTACACTTCTCCTCAAGAAACCCTCACTTGATCCTATCTATCCTTCTAACTATTGACCCATCTCCCTCCTCCCCTTCATTTCTAAACTACTTGAATGTTAGGTTCATTGTCATTGCCTTGATTTTCTCTCCTCTCAAGTCCTCCTGAATCCTTTACAATCTGGCTTTAATCTTTTACATTCTGCTGAAACAGCTCTTGCCAAAGTTTCCAGTGACTTGTTCCTGGCAAAATCCAAGGGCCTTTACTCTGTCCTCATCCTTCTTGACCTCTCTGCTGCTTTTGACACTGTTGACCACAACCTTCTTGATACCCTGTCCTCCCTTGGTTTTAAGGGCTCTGTGCTATCCTGGTACCCCTCTTATTTCTCCTATCGCTCTTTCAGTGTTTGTTCTGGTGGATCCTCCTCTGCTTCTATCCCGCTCTCAGTTGATATACCCCAAGGATCTGTCCTGGGTCCACTCCTTTTTTTTCACTCTATACCCAGTCCCTTGGTGCAGTCATCTCTTCCCATGGCTTTCAGTACCATCTTTATGCTGATGACTGCCAAATCTACCTCCCTACACCTGAAATCTTTCCAGCAATCCAGACCCAGATCTCTGCCTGCCTTTCTGACGTTGTTGCTTGGATGTAACATAGTAGCATAGTAAATGATGGCAGATAATGACCAGTATGGTCCATCTAGTCTGCCCAGTAAGAAGGCCGGAGTAAGATGGCAGGAGTAGGTGCCACTCTGTGCAGGCTGCCCCTCAGGCCACCCCTCCCCATGTCTTTGTTTAGGGGTGAACCCTCCGCTCCATGCAGGACATCCCTATTTGTTGAGAAGTTAAATGATTCCGTTTATTTTGATTTTAGTCTGTTGCTATAAATGGATCCATTGTGTCTGTCCCATGCCATTTTGAATGCTCCCACCACCTCCATCGGGAGGGCATTCCAAGCATCCACCACCCTCTCAGTGAAAAAGTATTTCCTGATATTGCCTTTCAATTTTCCACCTTGCAGCTT
This sequence comes from Ichthyophis bannanicus, assembly GCA_033557465.1. Classification (NCBI taxonomy): domain Eukaryota; kingdom Metazoa; phylum Chordata; class Amphibia; order Gymnophiona; family Ichthyophiidae; genus Ichthyophis; species Ichthyophis bannanicus. The sequence continues at coordinate 207,954,820 of CM066034.1, forward strand.
CATGTTATGACCTCTCGTTTTACAGCTTCCCCATCTTTGGAAGAGATTTATTTGTTCATTATTTCTCCTTAAGTATTTAAAGGTCTGAATCATATCTCCCCTATCCCTCCTCTCCTCCACAGTGTACATATTTAGGTCTTCAAGTCTCTTCTCATAAGGCTTCTGACACAGGCTCCAAATCATTTTGGTCGCCTTCCTCTGAACAGATTCCATTCTTTTTACATCCTTTGCAAGATACGGTCTCCAAAACTGAACACAGTATTCCAAGTGACTTATACAGTGGTATTAGAACCTCTTTCTTTCTGCTGGTAATTCCTCTTTGTATGCAGCCCAACATTCTCCTGGCTTTTGCCACCGCCTTGTCGCACTGTTTTGCCACCTTGAGATCTACAGAAATAATCACACCAAGGTCTTTCTCCTGATCCGTGCACACCAACCTCTCGCCCCCTATCGTGTACATTTCTCTTGGGTTTCTGCTACCCAAGTGCATGACTCTGCACTTCTTTGCATTAAATTTTAATTGCCAAGCATTTGACCATTCTTCCAGCTTTTGTAGATCTTTTCTCATGTTAAGGACTCCCTCGGGGGAGTCCACTCTCTACTCCTCCCTGTTTCTTCGGCTCACAATCTTGGGGTTGTCTTTGACTCCTCTCTCTCCTTCTCCACACACATCCATTTGATAGCTCAGACCTCCATCTCTTTCTCTACAGCATCAACAAAATCTGTCCATTCCTTTCTGAACATACTACTAACACACTTATTCAGTCCTTAATCACCTCCCGTCTTGACTATTGTAACCTACTCCTTGCTGGTCTCCCACTAAATCATCTTTCTCCCTTTCAATCTGTTCAACACTCTGCTGCACGGCTAATCTTCTGCCAGCCTCATCATGCTCATATTACCCCTCTTCTCAAGTCACTTCATTGGCTCCCTATCATTTCCCCGCTCTCCAACCAGTGGCCAATCAGAGCCGCCCAGCACACCGGACACCATCTTTAAAAAGAAACAGCTCCCGGCATCGCAACACAGCCCCGATCAGTGGCCGGAAAGAGAGCAGGATGCTGTAACTTCCCCATTCTCCAACCAGCGGCCAATCAGAACCGCCCAGCACACCATACACCATCTTTAAAAAAGAAACACCTCCCGGCGCGCCCGCGCCTGAGGGCCTCGCCAGAGGGCCCTTTGGTGTGGCCCTTAGGAGTGGCCAAAACTCTACCTCGAACCAAGCTATTGGACTGTAAGTTACATATAAATACCTATCTAGCATGCTACTGAATTCTCTCTCTCTCAATTGCAGCCTTCAACCATTTGGATACTATAATATCTTTCACCTCTGTCTAGCAATCTATTGCACAGTACTTTTATCTAAGAGTGATAGACCCTAATTCCCTTAATATCATCTCTGCTTGCTGCCACTGATCAAGATCTCATAGACTAAGCTAACTCCCTACCCCTGGCACTGTAACTTACTCCTTCTTTCAAAATCCTTTTATCAAGTTATTTATCACCTCTCTATACCACACACTATCTGATCCAGAGCAGCTCCATCAACCCTGAGCACCCTTTGCTCCCTTATACATCAGAACAATGTCTGACTTCATCCCATTCTACTTGTTTCTATATTGTCTGGCACATGCCATCATACCTAGTACTGCTTATTCACACCAGCAAGAGCTAATTTCCATAATCCATGGATATGGCCGCAATAATCAAGATAATAGAGTCTCCTCATTAAGACCACCTCACTCACTAAGATATCAACATCTCATTCATATTACATGCCAACCCCCAATAAAATCTCCTACATGGAAGTCTCTTGAAAATAAACATCTAGCTTGCATGCTCATAAACGTAAGATCTATTAAGAACAAATGGCCAATTATTGCTGACTGTGCCGAGAATCATAATCTAGACATTCTCTTTATTACTGAATCATGGCTCACAGACACTGACACTATCCTTACATACCAACTTAAGCTTCCGAACTGTGATATCTTCAGCTGTCCAAGAGTTGGTAAAAGAGAAGGTGGTACTCTCATCTTGGCCAGATCTACATTACAATTCCAATGCCTATCTTCACAGAACCACAACAACATGGACACCATCATGATTGCAAACAAATACCTAGCAACAGCGCTCTTCTATCGTGCCCCTTCTACTGATGCAGATGACCTTGCCATAGCCCTTGAGCTAGCTTGTAACCACTCTTCAAGGACTAAACCTCTCTGGATGTTGGGGGACTTCAATCTTCCAGCCTTGTCTAAGAAAACCTCCACAGCATTTATGGATGCAATGACTACACTAAGCTACAATCAACTCATACACACCGCAACGCACAAAAGAAAACATATTAGACCTGATTTTTGCTTCTTCCTATACAATAGAAATGAACAACACTCCCTCCAAAAGTCCTCCCAGTTCCTTGGTCAGACCACATGGCTATACTATTCCAGATCCCATCCTCTCTTCCAAACTCTAAAACCTCATCAACTATAACGGCACCACCAGCCCATTGCTTTAGACCATTCAATAAAGAAGCCTTCCTTGATGAAACTCTACTTAACCTTAACCATGTAACCTCTGAATTAACTGACATTATACACAACTGGAATTCCACATTAAGCAAGGCTGCACTCCTAACTCAGCCAATGCAATCCAAGAAAAGAGCACACTCTGCTATATGGTTCACAGCAGACTTACGCAACTCTCTACGAAGACTGAGGAAATTAGAAAGGAAATGGTGCCTCTCCAGGCTCCCCCATGATCGTGAAACTTACATGAAGATCCTCCATGAGCACCCTAATAGCATCACCCAGAGAAGGAAAGAATACCATACCAACATTCTTATGCGCTCCCTCAACAGACCTTGCGAGCTATTTTGTTTAATTCAGTCTCTCGCAAAAGACACAGCATGTCAACAATCTAAGAGTATGCCACATCCACAGGACCTGGCTAACCATTTTTATAACAAAACCAATGCACTCTCCCACAATACTGGAAATACATAAACTAACCTTCCCTATAGTGATAGCACCGACATCCCTGCATTGGACTCCTTCCATCCATACTCACCTGAACAATTTGAAAACATAATCAAAGGACTCAACTCAACCACATCACCTTCTGATCCATGCCCTTCCCATTGGATCAAATCAGCATGTCGCGAACTAAGTCCTCATATATCAAAAATAGCTCACCTCTCCTTCTCCCAAGGCCTGGTTCCATCACCACTAAAGACCGCCATCATCAAACCCCTCCTAAAAAATCAGAAATTGGACTCTCAAGACCCAAATTCCTACCGGCCCATAGCTAGTATCCCCTTCTTGGCTAAAATATTGGAGAAGACAGTCCAACAGCAGATCCAAGACCACATCAATGCCTATTTTCCTTTGGATCAACAACAACATGGATTCCGCTGGCAACATGACGTTGAAACCCTGCTTACATCACTTATGGACAACTGGTTAAAGGCACCAACAAAAAACAAAGGTTTCATTTTGATCTTCCTAGATATCACTTCAGCTTTCGACACAGTCTCTCACAGCCTCCTACTTGACCAACTACAGCTAAGAGGCATCAAGAACTTAGCACTTGAGTGGTGTCACTCATATCTTAAGGACTGTCGACAACAAATCCGCTTAGGCACACAATCATCATCAAAGTTCCAGCAAACCCAAGGAGTACCACAGGACTCCTCATCTGCCTTATTCTTCAATTTATATATCCAACCAATCTGCACAATCATCCAAGCCTTTGGCATACTCTACCAAATCTATGCTGACGATGTGCTACTCTACTCTCCGTTCTCTACAGACAGCCCTAATTATACGAAAATCACTGCGTGCTTCAATGCAGTTACAGACTGGTTAAATGCACATAACCTAAGGTGAACTGCAAAAAGACTGAAGTATTATTCATTTGAAAGGATTCAACCTTCATACCACCAGCTACAATACAGGTTAAGGATGCCAAACTGAAAACTAAACACGAGGTCCATTATCTAAGCATTACACTGGACCAACACTTCAATTTGAAATCACACATAAACATCACCAAAGCTGTTTATCTCAAAATCCGCTCCCTCCGTCAGTTTCAACCACTACTTGAACCTATGGACTGCCGATCTGTTTTCCAAGCTTTCATTGTGCCTCACTTCGACTATGCTAACATCATTCTACACGGTCTTCCTGCCCACACACTCCACCCATTACAAATGGTCATGAATACGGCCGCACGGACCATCTGTATTGTCTCCAAACACGAGCATCTGATACCTCTACTAATGCAGCTTCACTGGCTCCCTATAGCCAGTCGCTTCAAGTTCGAAGCCCTCCTTATCACATTCAAACCCCTCCACCAGCTTTCTGCTACCGCCTTAGAAGCCCTTATACATTGGACACCTGACGCAGAAGCAGGAGAACGAACATGGCAAATACCCTTGTCATTCCCTCTCTGGCCAGCAAAACCTCCCAATATGTTAAGCATAAGCACTTTATTTGGCTCTCTACTCTGGAACTCCCTTCCTGTTCCAATTCGGTTTATCACTGACCTCTCCGCCTTTTAGAAAAGCAACTTGTCCATTGTAAACCTATTCTATGTATTACGTTGTTTACTGTAAACTGCACTGAATTAAAATAGCGTGCTATATAAAACCAAATAAAATAAATAAATAGTAGTAGTAGTAATAGTAGTGTTTTTCCTACCAGCAGATTGGTGGAGACAAAGAACAAAGAAAAGTCCAACTTTCAATGATATCACTCCCATGCCTCTATTTGCCTCAGCCACCAGAGGGCCTTTCAGTACTTCTTTGTTACCAGCAGATGGTGGATGGATTTTCTCCTCTCTGAAGAAAATTACAAGGATTTGAGAGGAAAAGATTGATTTCAAATGCTCGTGAATGACAGTTGATCTCTTACTGCAGCATGACTGGGAGGCTTCACTTGACTGCAGTCTTGTTGGTAACCATAGGAGGAGGGAAAATTGGTTCGGCTCCACACTAGGCAGATGCTTCAGACGGTAAGCAGGATCCCAAGAGGCATCCACTCCTGCAAGGGGTGCGAGAGCCTTTTGAGCAGCCAGAAATGAGAAGGATCTGAAAGAGCACAACTGCCTCGCACAAACTCAATGCCCCTCTGTCCCCCCTGCTCTCTCCCGAAGATTGCAGAAGGCCACCTTACATAAACTGCTATAAGCCAGTGAAACAGTTCCAGGGTAGCAGAACTGAGCCTAGCACATATTTTCGGCCTGGGCTCTCAGGGGGTGAGTACCAAGACTTGACATCCTCACTGTCCTTGTTGGGGGCTCATTCTGCTTGTCTGGGATGCAATTCAGGGTGAACCGCTGGTGACCATTGGCACCGTGTGGGGGTTTCCTGCCATTTTCTGCGTGTTTATAGCTTTTTTTACCTAATGTGGTCACGTGGTCCTAACGCGCATTCCTTCCCTAGCACCTGTAATGCATGTTGCACTAAAGAGTTCAGTTAACATATGCTGCAGTAAAAGCACAGATACCACGTGCCTTCGGGTCGTTGCGGCCTCAGAGCGCACTGTTGTGATATTTGCCTTAACTATGTCTTCTTCTGGGAAATGTTGTTTGACCTGTGGCAAGTGAGCTGCCTCCTCTCCAAATTCTGGACATTGATCTTCTTGTATGGCAGCTTGTGAGTTGTCCCTGGAGGACCTGTTCCCCCTCTCTCAGCCAGAGAATGCAGTTAGTCTGGCCATGCCTATCTCAGGTCAAAAGGTGGCAGATGAGAATAAGAATATTCAGCCAGCCAGAGGCTCCAGCGACTGTGCTGTGGGCCTCTCTCCATCCTCTAAGGGATTGACGTTGACTATGCCCCCTAGTGTGGGGGGAATTTAACACTTATGTAGCGCCACGCACACAGCACTGTACAGACATACATACAAGAGACAGTCCCTGTTCGTCAGAGGCTTGCTCATCCGAGCTTACAATCTAGTCAGAACAATACAGAGCATTATTCAATCAGTGCAAAGTACAATATGGTTTTTATAGTTCGGTCATGAGGTGAGGGTTAGGTTAAGATGAAGGATAGAATTCAGGATGTGAATGCGACAGTGAAGAGGTGGATCTTTAACCTGGATTTGAAGAGGGCCAGGGAGGGTGCTTGGCGTATAGACATAGGTAAGCTGTTCCAGGCGTGGGGTGCAGCGAGGTGAAAGGAGCGGAGTCGGGAGTTAGCGGTACACGTGAAAGGCCTAGATAGAAGTAGTTTGTTAGTGGAGCGAAGTTGCCAAGTGGGGATGTAGGGAGAGATAAGAGACAAGAGGTATTAAATTATGGAGGAACTTCCCCTTTGAAAAATTTTCCATGCCCCTCAGCAGGGGAAAGAGGTGTTGGGGGTGAATTGGGGCAGGGCTAGGGTGGGCCGGTGGAAGAACATTTTCATTTTGAAATCCTTTCACCTGTTTCTTTCTGCTTTCCCCGGCATACTGTGCATCGCATGCAGTGACTAGTCTCCCTGTGGCAGCAGCTGGCCAATGAATTTAGAAAGGGGAGTCCGTCCTGTCCGTGGCATTTAGGCATACCAGCTGTACATGGGCATGTTTCTAAGAGACCCAGCAAAGGAACTCGCCGGGTTCTTGGCTGGTCTCTCCAAGGAAACTTTGCAGTGGTTCAAGAACCTGGCCAAAGCAATCCATGAATGCTCCAAATTCATGTCTCAGGTGGCCTATGATGGGTTCAAGTTGGTGGCTCGAGTAGCGGCGGCAGGCATCGGTGCATACCGCCAAGCTTAGCTAGTTGTCCGACCTCGAGCTGTGGGGTCAGGACAAATTGGTTGATGTCCCCTGCCAAGGAGAGAATCTTTTTGGCAAACCCATGACCGACAAGGCTGCTGAGCTGGAGACCGAGTTCATGACCAGGCTCTCTAAAAAGACTGCTGCCCTTCCCCAACAGAAGTGCCCGGGTAAAAAGCCCTTCTACCTGAGGAAGGGAGCTGCTTACAGAAACTACCCACCTTATCAGGCCTCCCCAGCTCCCCAACAGGATCAGCAGGCCATGGGCTTGGCCCACGTTAACAGAAGGCTCCAAAACCCCAGGCATTGGTTCCGGCCCAGCCAGGGGGGAGTTCTTGACTCCTTGAGCATAGCCTCTGTACCCAGGAGATCAGCAGTCCACAGGGGGGACATCTGGCCCTCCATGCCCAAAGGTGGGTGACCATCACCACCGATTCCTGGGCACTAAGAGTAGTCAGGTCAGGGACTCAGACACCTCCCCCTCATTTCCTGGGAGAGCCCCTCAGGTCTCCCCTCCACTGGGACCTTCTTCTGAAGGAGTTGGCAGGTCTTCTCGAGGACAAAGCGGTGGAACTGGTATCCTACAACTTCAAGGGCAAGGGGTTCTACTCCTGATACTTCCTCGTGCCATAGAGGACAGGAGGCCTAAGGCCCATCCTTGACCTGTGCAACCTCAACAAATTCCTGATGAGGAAGAAGTTCAAGATGCTCTCCCTTGGAACATTGCTGCCATACCTCCAGCAGGGAGACTGGCTATGCTCCTTAGACCTCAGGGATGCTTATACCTACATCCTCATCCATCCGAACCACAGGCAGTACCTGCATGTTCATAGTGAGAGGCAGGCACTTTCAATAAAGGGTGTTCCCCTTCAACCTAGCCTCTGTCCCAAGAGTCTTCACAAAATGCCTGGCAGTCTTGTCCGCCTTCCTCCGGCTCCAAGGGGGGGTCTTCATCTTTCCCTACTTGGACAACTGGCTCATAAAGGGAGGCACAGCCTCAGAGGTGCAGCAGGCCACCACACACACACTATCCAGGTTCTGCAACACTTGGGCTTTGTCATAAACTACCCCAAGACTCACCTCTTCCCAACACAGTTCATTGGGGCAAAGATCGACACTCTCCAGTCGAAGGCTTTCTTGCCCAGGGACCAAGCCGATTGTCTCGGTGTATTGCCAAATTTTACACTTCCTGTAACCCTATCACTCACTAGCTCACAGACTAGGCATAAGCACTCTGGCAAATACAAGTTAACCCTGTCATTCACTAGCTCACAGACTATGCATAGACACTCTGGAAAATACAAGTTAACCCTGTCATTCACTAGCTCACAGACTAGGCATAGACACTTTAGTAAATGCAATATGAGTTTTATTAAATTAAGTCCTTTTGGAATAATAATAAGCACAGAGATAAGCATCAATACATCACCGGATTATTGTAGCTCACTCCAGGTGGGGGACTGTTCAGCGATCACTCTCAGGAGGAAAATCCGGGAAAAAAACTACAGAGACACGTCTGCCTCGTATATCAGTTGCAGTCCCATCTTTCCTACTGAGAGTCCCCCTAAAGTACCTAACTAAGATCGTGCCTGCTGCATGCCATTACAATTCATTGGTTAGCCTGCAGCATGCTCAGATCAGGATTGGCTAGGGTTAATGTTGTGCACATGGTTCACACCAGGATTGGTCAGGGTTAAATTTGTGCTCGTGACCAGCAGCTGAAAAGAATGTTAGCTGCTGAGTCACTGTATGAGTCACTCATCCAGTTTTGTCCGGCCAAACCTGTTGCCTGCTCAGAGAATTTGTCCTAAAGTAACCTCCAAGCTCAGTTCCATTATCCCTCCTCGACCTAAAATAACCCCAGGTTCAGCCATCAGCTCCTGGGCTAGCAAGCTAATTCCTAATTCAGCATGGCTCAAGAGTACAATATTCTTTGCTGATCCAACTCTCACATGAAATATTCTATGTACAATATTCTTTGCTGATCCAAATAAATCTTTAATTAGTAATACACTCGGGTCTCTAGCTCAGGACATACAGTACCGTCCCTCAGTGCCAGCCCGGCTTCTCCTGCGCCTCCTCGGGCACATGGCCTCCACGGTCCACATCACCTCAGCCGCTCACCTCCACATGAGGGTGGTGCAGTGGTGTCTCCGGGACCAGTGGTCTCAGGCCATAAGCTGCCTCCGAGACAGAGTTTCTTTGACCCCCCCCCCCCCCAATTGGGGGACTCCCTGGTCTGGTGGCAGTTGCCCCAGCATCTCAAGGTAGGCATGCCCTTTCAGGCCCTTTCAGGCCCCAAGCCCCTCAAGGGTCCTCACCACGGATGCCTCCCTTTTCAGCTAGGGAACCCACTGTGGCGTTATCTGCACTCAGGGCAACTGGTAACCAGACGAGAGTACCAGCAGATCAAACTCCTGGAGCTCCGAGCCATACACCTAGCCCTCAGGGTCTTCTGTCACCACCTGCATCACCAGCCGGTGCTAGTCCAGATGGACAACCAGGTGGCAATGTTCTATGTGAATAAACAGGGGGGCATGGGGTCTCGCACCCTTTGTCAGGAGGCAATCAGCAAACTCTGCTCACACGCAATACAACAGGATATCCTGCCAGACCAGGATAACCTGCTGGCTGACAGACTCAGCAGAGTTCTCCAGCTGCACGAGTGTCAGCTGAGCCCCAGGGTAGCCAGTTGGCTTTTCTGGCTCTGAGGGGAACCCATGATGGACCTGTTCGCCAGCCCGGATAACTTTCAATTGCCCCACTTCTACTCCCAGCAGGCCCACCCCTCCAGGATGGCAGTGGACACGTTACTGGTCTCATGGTCGGAAAACCTCATGTACGCCTTCCTCTGATGCCGCTGATCACCAAGACCTTGTTCAGGACCCTCCACGACAGGGCCTCACTCATCCTGATAACTCCTCGGTGGCCCAGGCAACCATGGTTCCTGATGCTTCTACAGTTGATGGTGAAGACACCCATCCCCTTGGGGACCATCCCAGGACTCCTTTCAGGAGGGGGGGCTCTCTCCTGCACCCCAACCCAGAGTCTCTGTCGCTGACAGCGTGGCTGCTGAAAGGGTGACTCTAGCCCCTTTCAAACTTCTGGTTGAGGTGGAGGACATTCTGCTGACCTCTCGCAAGGCCTTTACTAGGAAGGCTTATGCCCTCAAATGGCACAGGTTCTCTGTTTGATGTGCCAAACAAGGGGCTGCTCCTTTCTCCTGCCCGGCTCTGGTATTTTCTCCACGTCCCTCAGTCCGGGCTCAAGTCTAACTCCGTCCGAATGCATCTTAGTGCCCTGGCAGCTCACCACTATCTGGTGGATGGTAAGCCCCTCTCTTATCGAAGCCCCTGGTTTGCCCTTCGGCAACCGAATGGAACCTCAACATAGTGTTGGGGCAGCTCACTTGCCCATACTTCGAGCCTATGGCTAACTGCCACCTTCGCTACCTCTCTTGGAAGATGGCTTTCCTGATTGCGCTCACCTCTGCTTGCAGAGTTAGCAAGTTTCAGGCCCTTGTGGTGGAAGTGCCTTATACCAGGTTCTACAAGAACAGAGTGGTGCTTCACATGCACCCCAAATTCCTGCCAAAAGGTTGTGTCGCTTTTCCATCTCAACCAGGAAGTGGTGCTCCCTACCTTCCTTCCAAAACCTCACTCCACTCGGGCAGAGACAGTCCTTCACACTTTGGACTATAAGAGGGCCTTGTCCTTCTATATCCAATGCATTTAGGGCCCCACCGCAAAGCTTCTCAGCTTTTCATCTCCTATAACCCCCATTAGGCTGGGGGAGGCGGTGACTAAACGTATAATGTCCATCTGGGTGGCAGACAATACTGCCCTCGCTTATGAGCAGGCGAGGCTCCAGCTGGACGGCCGTGTCACGGTGCACTGTCTCAGGGCTATGGCGGCTTTGGTGGTAAACTTGCTCTCCATCCTGATGGTGGACTTCTGCCAGGCCGCCACCTAGTATTCAGTCCATACCTTTGCAGCCCATTACTGCCTGGAAAGAGAGTCCTGATGGGACAGTGCCTTTGTCCAGGCTGTGCTCTGTAACCTTTTCGGGGTTTAGGCAACTCTTACCCTATGACTCTTCTGTGTTCAGGCTACCAGAGTGCTGGTTTCATCGGACACAGGGGTCCGACTGTGGTCTGTGCACATGGACTAAATTGCTGCTGCTTGCGGCTTTCCGTGAGGGAGTCCCTGTTTTTGCTATGGGCTTTTGGTAGCCTGTAGCTGGGGAGTCCCATATGTGAGGACTGAGTTCCTGCTTGTTCCTGGAGAAAGTGTAGTTACTCACTTGTAACAGGTGATCTCCAGGAACAAGCAGGAATGTAGTCTTCACATATGGGTATCGTCGGTACCGACGGAGCTTGCGTGGGAACGCTCCCCAGCGTCCAATTAGAAAGCTTTTGTGAGGGGGCGGAGCCTGATGTCCAGCGGGTAGGACGCTTTGCGTTGAAGCTCCCGAGAGGCCTACTTAGAATCCTGACTTAATACCTATACAAATTTACTATTTCGCTCCGAGCTGACCGGGGCACCTCGGGGGGGATGGCGGCCCATAAACCAGCGCGCTTGGACTTCGGGTCTCCTTCTTCTTCTCACGGAAAACGCTCCAAAACAGAGGTGTCCTCCCCACAGAAGATGGTCCCATTTCGTGAAAACCCCGAAATGCACCTGGAGATTTTGGAGGAAATACGCGGCGTGAAGGAATTGGTGCAGTCCAATGGAGAAGCGCTTCGAGCCATGCGAGAAGACTTTGGAGTGCTCCAGGACCGACTTGAAAGTCTTTCATTACGGCAGGACAACATGGCGGGGGTCCTCGACTCGCACGAGGTGCGCTTGGGCAAACTGGACAAGGCTGAGCGCCAGATACAGAATCTTCAAAAGGAGTTAGAAGATAGCAATAATCGAGCCCGTCGCAACAATGTGAGGCTCCTCGGAATGCCGGAGGGGGTGGAAGCAGGAGATATAAGAGAATTCTTGCTCAAAACTCTTCCCTCCTTGCTGAAGATCACTTTTCACAGAGAACTGGAAATCGATCGAGCACACCGTGTTCCTGCCCACATGGCGCTCAACCGCACGACCCCCCGGCCTATTATCTTTAGCTTGCTACGATATCAACAAGTGGAACAAATTTTACATGTTGCCCGAGCGAATCATCATTTGGAATTTGAAGGTCGTAAGGTCTCCTTCTTTCCTGATTTGGCAAAGCCTACCGTTGACCGTCGGAAGAAACTCCTTGCTTTTCGCCCTCGACTTCAACAGCTACAGGCTCGCTTTGGCCTGTTGTATCCAGCGAAGCTCCGAGTGACTCTCCACAACCAAACCAGGACGTTCGAAGATCCTGATCTACTATCAACATTTTTAGACTCCAAAGAAGCAGAGCAGATGCGCTAATCCCAAATCTTGGACTCTTATCTGCCGGCTCTATCCGCCATTTTGAAGGGCCCGATGCGGTGGTCATAGCCAAGCACAGAAATAGCCTGGACTTTCTTTCTTTCTCTATATGACTTTTGTTTTTTGGTCTCCTATCCCTTCATGATGTGTGCCTCGGTCGGATTCGGAGCACGCACAGTCCTACAGGTTATGTGTTTTTTCAATTTCGGCCTTCTCTGGGGTTTCTCCCCGCAGACACATGGTCGCCAGTAATTTTGGGGTTTTGCTTCTCCTCTACCGTACTGCGGTTTTCTTTGTTAATGTGGGGCGCTTCATTGTATTATATTAGCTTATTTTTCCTATGTCATGTGTACAGCCAGATACAGTCAGCTTGAGGGACATAGTGAAATTATGTGTGCTATTATGCTCAGAATTTTTAACTTTTCTGAATGGCCTTATGTAAAATCTTATCATTCACCGTCAAAGGCATTAATGGTCCACTCAAAGGAAAGAAAATCCTTAGCTATCTTAGCCATGAGCATGTTGATTTAGTGTTTCTTCAGGAAACGCATTTAAACTCTGCTGAAACACTGAAACTCAATGCTAAGCCTCACATGGTAGCTGCCTATTCTCCCACCGTTTCCAAATGGTACGGGATAACCATTCTGGTTAAGAAGTCTTTGCACGCTACTGTACCTGATATTAGCGCTGACAAGGAGGGTAGATGGGCCCGTGTACACCTTGAGGTTGGAGATAGTGAATTCACGTGTATTTGCATTATGCCCCGAATGTGGACAACCCTGCTTACTATGCAAGTATTGCGCAGTTGGCCTTGGCCTCTGCCAATGCTCCATTAATACTTGGTGGCGATTTTACTCAAGTGTTCCCTCAATCTTTTCTTCTCAAACACGGTGCTCGTTGGTTGGAAGATCCAGTACCGAGTAGACCTGTGTGGCTAGATATAGAAGCGGGCCTTTGCAAACCGATTCCTCTTACCTTTCTCCCTGGTATGACTCTCCCATCCGACTCCCACTATCCACCAATGCTTTTAGACACTTTAGGTGCCTTTAATACTCTTATGCAATCTTTAGACTCCCGACTCTGGTCAGTGCAACTTCAGCATCGCCTTCGGAGCACTAGAGTACTCCCGCCATCGGCATTCCCTACATAAGGTTGATTGGAGACTTTCCGATCTCTCGGTAGTTCACCGGGTGTAGCATCCAATTTTACTAAACCTTATGTAATGCTATAACTAGAGATACCCCTATAGCGCAGAAAGTATGGGAGAGAGAATTGCATGTGACTTTGACCTCGGAGCAATGGAGCCTTATCTGGAGTAGAGGGACACGGGTTCCCGATCCGCCTCACTCACTCAGACCCTCTTCTTTCTAGCCCACCGGTGTTTTTACACTTCTCACAGATTAGACAAATGGAACACTACTCAGGGCAATGGTTGCTGGACACGTCCTGCGGCCATTGGTTCATTGCCTCATGTTATGCATGAATATCCCGCACTACAGTATTACTGGCGTCGGGTCTGGGGTCGTATTTAGTCTATCTCGCACTCTCAGGAGCCCCTTTCTTGGAGGATAGTGGGACTTCGCCCAGTTGCGGGGATCCCCTCTCTCCCAAAAATGGCTTATCTCCTTTCGAACTTTATGCTTGGCATTGCTACTTCCCTAATTAAGTAATACTGGAAAATTAGCTCCCATCTGAGCCCCAATGAATGGTGGAATCATGCCTGTCTTTACAGTAAATATGAACAAATACCTCGTCTGTTTGCTTCCTCCGTTCAGACTCCTTCTCATTGGTCTCAATGGAAGATGCTCAATGACTATGTACATTTTGCTAAATGCTCTCATCTGACTGTCTAACTTTGTATATATCTCTGTCCCATGATCATGCTGTATTGTAGATACTCTTTTGATCGTTTGATGTATAATCACTGTTAATTGGAAGCGCTCACATGCTGATATAATCGGGTAGAGAAGAAGCATCGGGGTGGGGGGTAATGGGTTTACTTTTCCTTATTGTATACTTGTTTTGTCTCTTTTGGTGTGTTGTTTCTTTTGTTTGTTGCAAAATGAAAATAAAAGTTTAAAAAAAAAAAGAAAGCTTTTGTGAGCATCCCACAGCACCTGCGTGCTGCCTTTCTGCCTTTCCCAACTGTCTCTCTCCAGTTCTTCATTTTCCGCGGAGCCGGCAGGTCGCACTTCCTGTCACCGCAGAAAATATCCCATTTCTTCTTCTTTTTTGTGGTCGCGTCTGCTTTCCTTCGACGCTACACTGGTACCACCGGTTCTTTCTTTCTTTTCTTTGTAAAAAAAAAAATTCCTGGCGTCTTCCAGCTTATTTATTTTATTTATTTATTTATTTAACATTTCTTCTATACCGCGCTATTTAGATCAGTGCGGTTTACATTCAACATGAGCTATGCAACGCAGGCACTCTGCGTTGTATTTACAATGAACGGGGAGATCAACTTGGAAGTAACTGGGGGAAACTATCTACATCATATTTACACTGGTACCTACTTTCAGACAGGGTCTATCTACATCTTATTTACTCTGGGTGCCTAAATTCTATTTCAGGGAGTACTGTTGGGGGACCGAGCTGATTATCCTTTTTCATGCTGGGTCTGATTAGTCAGGTGCAGTGGGTGATTGTCTGAGGAGCACCATGCATGTTTACTAAGGCTGGATTCGGGGTAGTATATAGTGAACAGATGATGCTTTAATGCCTTCCTGAAGTGGGTTAGGTCGGTGCTGTTTCGAATATAAGTGGGGAGGGCGTTCCATGCTCTAGGTGCATAAATCGTAAAGGCCCTATTCATTGTCGCTTTTGTACATTTCGTCATTGCTTTTGGGACCTCTAGGGTGTTTTGCATTGTGGGTCTTCTGTTTCTGTTATGTGGTACGTTGTGTATCATCTTGCTGATGGCTGTGGGGGTCTGAATGTTTAAGGCTTTGAAGGTCAGGGTTAGTACTTTGTAGAGGGTTCTTGCTTGAACAGGTAACCAGTGGAGGTTCATCAAGACTGGAGTTATATGCTCTCTCTGTGAAGCTCCTGTTAATACTCTCGCAGCAGTGTTCATTGCGAGTTGGAGCGGGGCTAGTGTGTGTTGAGGGAGACCATGTAGAATTACGTTGGCGTAGTCAAAATGTAATATTAAGGCTTGATAGATTGATCGATAGTCGCTGAGGTCGAGTAGTGGTCGTAGGTGTGTTAAGGTCCTTATTTTCAGATATATTGTTTTTACGGTGTTTCTTATGGGGGTTTTTAAGTCCAGCTGTTGGTCCAGAGTAACGCCAAGGTAGCGTATTGTGGGCTTAGTTTTCAGTTCTGTGTTGCCGATTTTTAAAGAGGGTGGAGGGGTGAAGTACTGGTTCCTTGAAATGAAAAGAACATCTGTTTTGCTGTAGTTGATTCGCAGGTTTTGCGTACTGAGCCAGTCTGCTACTGCCTCAAAACATCTTGTTAGAGGGGAGAAATCTGGTTGGTCGGTCCTGAATGGGATGTATAGCAGGATATCATCTGCGTAGGCCAGACAGTTGACCTTGAACGAGCGTACTAGGGTGCATATGGGCTGCATGTAGATGTTAAACATCAATGCAGATAGTGACGAACCCTGTGACACTCCCTGATTTTGCAAAAATGATTCTGAGGTCGTGGAGCCAGACCTTACATGTTGCCATCTATTAGTCAAGTATGATTTGCACCAGTCTAGAGCAGTTCCTTGTATTCCTTTCTCGCTGAGGCGTTATATGAGGATCTCGTGGCTCACCGAATCGAAGGCAGCTGCGATGTCCAGGAAGATGAGGGCGAATCCTTGGTGAATTTTGTCAGTTGCAGAGACTAGGTTGTCAAATAGGGTGGTGAGGAGGGTTTCTACCCCGTGTGCTTCTCTGAACCTATGTTGGGATGCATCCAGTGGGGCTTCAGTGTCAATATGCTGTTGAATTTGGCGCTGTACTATCTTTTCAATTACTTTGGCAAGCATGGGGATACTTGAAATTGATCTGTATGATTCCACTTTCGTTGGGTCCAGCCTGTTATTCTTCAGTAGTGGTCTGATTGATGTTTGTTTCAGACTCTGTAGGAACGATCCCATTGTGAGAGATTAGTTTACTAACTTGCTCAGATATTGGCTTAAGTCGCAGCGTAACTCCTTTATCCAGAGAGCTGGGCATGGGTCGTTGGGTGCGGTGGTGGGGTTGATTGCAGCGATAGTGTCTTCAATCTCTCTGCGTGATATTTTGTCAAATTTGGATAGTGGCGATGGTTGGGACAGATTATGCAGTAGGGTGTTGTCAGCGGGGCTTGAGGTTACACCAGTCTGGACCATTTTTGATTGTAGGTAGTTGGAGTATGCCTGGGGCTGTGGCATATGTGATTGGTCTGCAGGTGGTTCTCTTTTAAGAGATTTCACTATATTGAACAAGTCGTGGGGCTTGTTTAACGACCGCTTCAAGATGTCTGAATGATATTGTTTCCGCTTCTTCATTATTTCATCTCGGTGTACTCTTAAGTGAGCGTTGTAAGTACTTTGTGCTTCGGTAGAGCGTGCTCGACGCCATCTTCTCTCGAGCTTGCGCAGGTACAAGAGTGATGCTCGGAGCTCTTTAGTATACCATGGTGCGTGCTCTCGATTCTTTGGTTTTTTGTGTGTGGCTGGTATGCAGGCGATGGTCTTGAGGCTATCGTCCCAGGTGGATACCAGAGCATCTAGTTCGTGTGCTGCATTGTTGAGGAGTGGGAGGATCTTCTCTCAAATTTCTTCTTTATCAAAGGGGCGGAAGCACTTCAACGATGTTTCAGGAGCAGCGTTGGTCTTGTTGGAGTTTTGGTTATAGGTGTTAATAGGTATGTGGAATTTGAGCAGGCTATGGTCAGACCATGGCACAGGAGTTATGGTCGGTATCATTGGTTGGGTGGGTTCTGTGTCTGTCTGTGGGGCAAAGATCAGGTCCAGTTTGTTTCCCTTGACGTGAGTGGGCCTGTCGACTAGCTGAGAGTAACCCAGCTCGTGTAGTGCTTCTAGGAAAGCAGTGGCTTTTTTCTTTTTTTTTTTCTTTTTTCTCTTCTGGTGCCACGCGCCATTTTGGGCACTAGGCCCAACTTTCGTCTACAATGGAAAGACCCGCTTCGGGTTTTAAAAAGTGTTCCAAGTGTGGCGGTACCATCTCCGTCACCGACACCCATGAGTGGTGCCTCAAATGTTTAGGTCCTGACCACTCTATCTCTGAGTGTGTTGCCTGTGGTATGATGTCCAGGAGGGGTCAGCAAAACTGAGCTGCTAAACTTAGCACCCTTTTTCCCTCCGATGCAGCATCTGTGGCATCAACATCTTCCAGGGCTTCGTCTTCCTCCCATGGATCTCAGGTAACTAAACATAAGTCTAGCTGGTCCTCAAAGGGTAGATCTCCTTCTAAGTATCGAGATGCCTTTGGCGTTGCCCTTGAGGGACTCACACCGGCAAATTTTCCCCGGCGGGAGGCTTCGGCTTCCAAAGCATCAACGGGGCTCCAGGATGTTCTCGAGGCCCCAACCTCGGCAGAACTACTGGTGCCATGCTCTGAGGTACCGGCTGCTTTGTCTGGTACCGATACCCAGGCATCGGCAGCGGCAATAGACCAGAGATTCTTGGCTATTGAATGCAGTCTGGCGGCTCTTCTTTTGGCATCGATGCCCCCGAAACCGCTGCAGACAATTCAACCGGTACCGGTACCGGCACCTACATCGGTACCGGGACCAATTGCATCGATGGCGGCAGGTGGACTACCGGTACCAACGCATGCTGTGCCCTCCGGTACTGACAAGTTGGTACCGGACCCTGTCGATACCGACTTTGATCGGTACCGGTATCGTGCGCTGCATGATTACCCGGACAGGAGATACTTTGAATCCTCCGACGAGTCTGAAGACTCTGACAGCTCTGTCGATACCAGAGTACTTCTTCCTGAGGATTCTTCCTCTCCTAAAAGTAGGATGTCTCCTTCAGAGGATATATCCTTCCAGGATTTTATCCGGGATGTGGCTCGAGGTCTTTCCATCACAGTGGCTCCTGAAACAGAGCCTAGGGCAAAGGAAATAGAGATTTTACAGTATCCTAAGGCTCCCAAAGAGGCATCTACTTTGCCTATTCATGAGATCTTACATGATCTCATGCTAAGGATGTGGGAAACACCTCTCACCACTTCTCCTCATTCTCGTAGAATCGATATCATGTATCGAGTTCCTCCCTGTCCTGGATTTCAAAAACCTCAGCTGCCCCACCATTCCATGGTGGTAGAATCAGCTATGAGAAGGATCAAGAGTGCAAAAAGACATGCATCTAATCCTCCAGAACGTGAATGTAGAACTCTTGATGCCTTTGGGCATCAAACCTTCCAGGCCTCTATGCTTTCTGCCAGGATTAGTTCCTACATTTTATATATGAGAATGTTCCTTAAGGAAGTTACAGGAGATCTAGAGCTTATGAGCCCTCTCCTTCCTGATGATAAGAGACAAGATTATCTTGCACTTTTCAAACATGCTCAGGATGTTTCCAAATTCGTAAATCGTGCAGCTTTTGATTGTTTTGGGTGCATAAGCAGAACTTCTGCTATTGCCATAGGCGCACGTATGATTGCCTGGCTCCAGGCATCTAACTTGGAACTTTGGGTACAGGACAAACTGGGGAATATTCCTTGCATAGGAGAGAATCTCTTTGGCAAAAATTGGCAAGAGAAAGCTAATGAGCTAGATTCTGATAATCTCACCTTGGATAGATTATCAAAATCTACAGCTGATCCTGCAAGGAAAAAGTCCTACAAAAAAACATTCTTCACTAGAAAGAAGAAGCTCTACCTATCCTATATCCAGCAAGGGCATCGTTCAGGTCAGTCTGCCCAAAAGGGTCAGTAACAACCTAAGCAAAGAAAAACAAAGGCTGCTAAGCCTCAACTGGCTCAGCAGACTCAGCCTCCACAGGGGCTTTGACTCCCATCTAGAGAACTTTGTCTATCTGGCCCTGAACGGGCCAGAGCCTTCCACCATTCCAGGAAGGTTATGTTATTTTGCCCTCAGATGGGGGCAGATAACAGCAGAAAGTTGGACTCTGTCCATTGTAAGAGAGGGATACAAGCTTCACTTCCTCAGCATGCCCCCTCCTACAATGGTAAGACACTTCAATTCTCGGACCTCTCTCAACTCCCAGTTAGATCATGAGGTCAGTCTGCTTTTTGCCCAAGGGGCAATAGAAGAAGTACCTATTCATCAACAAGGTGCAGGGTTCTATTCCCCCTTTTTCCTTATTCCAAAGAAAACAGGAGGGCACAGACCCATTTTGGACCTCAGAGAATTGAACAAATTCCTGTTCAAAGAGAAATTCAAAATGAGTTCTCTGGGAACTCTACTGCCATACCTTCAGAGAAGGACTGGCTTTGTTCTCTAGATCTCAAGGATGCGTACACTCATGTTCTCATCCATCCAACTCACCGAAGGTTTTTCGCTTTCTATTTCAAGGGAAGCACTACCAATACAGAGTTCTTCCTTTTGGCCTGGCCTCGGCACCAAGGGTGTTCACAAAATGCATGGCTGTGGTGGCAGCATTTCTCCGCACCCTAAAAATATTTGTCTTCCCTTACTTGGACGATTGGCTCATTCAAGCCCCATCAGAGCCAGAGGCCAGGTTTTCTCTATCTCACGCAATGCGTATCCTTCAATATTTGGGACTTGTCATAAACTTCCCAAAATCCAATCTAGCTCCCACTCAGTCTCTAGAGTTCATAGGAGCCATGCTGGATACCAGACAGACATGGGCCTATCTTCCACAGTCCCGTTGCCTTCGCATTGTGCAGTTAGCTTCCCAAGCAATGCTAAAGTCTCACCTCACTGCTCGGGAAATGTTACAATTGCTAGGCCACATGGCATCCACCGTGCATGTGGTTCCTTATGCCCGCCTCCATATGAGGGCAGCCCAGTGGACTCTATCCACTCAGTGGACTCAGGCATCAAGTTGCCCGTCAGACAAAATAGCAACCTCAGATCATTTTACTTTGTCTCTCCAATGGTGGCAGTCGCCCCAGAATCTGTTGGTGGGGTCCCCTTTTCAGCAACCCACACCCCAAGTAACTCTAACAGATGCCTCACAGGTGGGTTGGGGAGCCCATTTGCAAGGCCTCTCTACCCAGGGTACCTGGACTCCACAGGAGACCGATCTACACATCAATCTCCTAGAGCTCAGAGCAATCTTTCTTGCTCTTCGAGTGTTTCACACCCAGCTCAGCTACAAAACTGTCCTAATTCAAATGGACAACCAGGTAGCTATGTTCTATGTGAACAAGCAGGGCGGAACAGGCTCTCTGTTGCTCTGCAACAAAGCTTTGTGACTTTGGGCCCTCACCAGAGAGCATCAGATTCATCTCATTGCAGTGTATCTTCCAGGCATTCAAAACTCTTGGGCAGACAGACTCAGTCGAGTTCTGCTTCCACACGAATGGTCTCTCCATGCAGACTAGGTGGCCAAAATTTTCCAATTTTGGGGAACCCCGGACATAGACCTCTTTGCAAGTCCACTGAATGCCAAACTTCCCCGGTTCTGTTCCAGAATTCCGGCTCAAGGTTGTCAGGCCAGGGATGACTTCCTCCTCCATTGGGGTCGGAACTTTCTGTATGCCTTCCCACCCATTCCCCTAATTCCCAGAACTTTATTCAAGCTTCAGAGAGATAGAGGCCATATGATTCTCATAGCCCCACATTGGCCACAACAAGTGTGGTACCCTCTGCTCTTACATCTCTCTCAAGCTCCATCTCTGGAGTTGAGATCTGCTCCAGATCTCCTATCCCAGGAGGATGGGATGCTGTGGCATCCCAATCCTCAGTCTCTACATCTCAGGGCCTGGTTGCTGAAAGCCTAGAACGTCATGGTCTTAACCTTTCTCAGCAAGTAAAGGATATCCTTTATGCTTCCAGAAAACCATCCACAAGACACTCTTATGCTTTCAAGTGAAAAAGGTTTACCATATGGTGTTCGCAGAAGGGTCTTAACCCTCTTGCAATACCTCAGGAATCATTACTGGAATATCTCCTTCATTTGTCTAATGCAGGGCTTAAGACCAATTCAGTGAGAGTTCATTTGAGTGCTATTGCAGCTTCTCTCAAGCCTTTAAATGGGCAACCTATTTCCTCTCATCCTATCACAGCGAGATTTATGAGAGGCCTTCTTCTAACTAAGCCTCCCGTTAAGCCACCACCGGTGGCATGGGATTTAAATCTGGTTCTTGGCCAGCTCATGAAGTCGCCTTTTGAACCATTAGCTACTACGTCTTTGAAATTCCTTTCCTGGAAGGTTATTTTTCTTACTGCAATCACATCAGCACGTCGCATCAGTGAATTGCAAGCATTGGTGGCTGATCCTTCTTATACAAGGTTCCATCATGATAAGGTAGTCCTTAGGATTCATCCTCATTTTATGCCAAAGGTGGTTTCACCTTTTCTTTTAAACCAAGCAGTTTACCTTCCTGTTTTTTTTCCCAAGGCCTCATGCCTCTAATGCAGAAAGAAATCTTCATACTTTGGACTGTAAAAGAGCTTTGGCCTTTTACTTGCAAAGGACGCAGCAACATAGAAAGTCCTCTCAACTCTTTGTTGCTTTTGTTCCTAGTCATTTAGGACTTCCAGTCTCCAAAAGGACACTGTCCAACTGGATTGCATAGTGTATATCTTTTGCCTATCGGAGTAAGAACCTTCCTCTTGAAGGTCATGTCACAGCGCACAATGTGAGAGCCATGGCAGCCTCTATGTCTCACCTTCACTCTGTATCTATCGACGACATCTGTCGAGCAGCTACCTGGGCCTCGGTTCATACCTTCATAGCTCATTACTGCTTGGACAAGGACTCCTGCCGGGATGCCTTGTTCGCTCAGGCTGCCAGAGATCCATGGGGGGAAGTGGAACCCTTTCAAAAGGGCACACAACTTCTGGGGTTTCTCCCTGGCATCTGTAGCTAGGGAGTCCCCATATGTGAAGACTACATTCCTGCTTGTTGCTGGAGACAGCATAGTTACTCACCTGTAACAGGTGATCTCCGGGAACAGCAGGAATTTAGTCTTCACAACCCATCCACCTCCCCTAGGAGTTGTATCTCTCTCTCTTTCTCTCTCCCTCTCTCTCTCTCTTTGTCTCAGCTTTAAACTCAACTGGAGAGAGACAGGTGGGAAGGCAGCATGCAGGCGCTGTGGGATGCTCCCAAAAGCTTTCTAATTGGACGCTGGGGAGCGTTCCCACGCAGGCTCCATCAGTACCGACGATACCCATATGTGAAGACTAAATTCCTGCTGTTCCCAGAGATCACTTGTTACAGGTGAGTAACTATGCTTTTTCCAGGGACAGCAGGAATCAGTCCTCACAACCCTCCTTCCTCCTGTTGGAGTTGCTTCTTTGCTATCTTTTATTTTTGTCGTCTTTTAGCTATGTCATATGACTGAGCAAGACAGCATGCTTGGACAGGAAGGGGACCATGCATGCATGGTGGTATCTCCCAAAGGCTTTCTTTGAAAGCTGGGGTGATGCTTCCATGAGGGCTCCGTTGGTGCCGACATCACCCATATGTGAGGACTGATTCCTGCTGTCCTCTGAGAACACCTGCTACAGGTAAATAACTACGCTTTCTCAGCTGGCACTCTCTGGATCCTTGAGAGTGGGCATTGAGTCAGGAGATGTTTCAGTTGATTCTATGCTGCTGGGGTTGCCCCAAAATGGATGTGATGTCGACCCGCCAATGCCGAAGTTTGCTGATTCTTCACTTGTCACACAGAGCCCTGACCCAGCCTTGGCCAAGTTTGCACTTGCTGTACGTGTTTCCTCTATGGCCTCTGGTGGGGCATGTGATTCAGCGTATAAAACACCACTCAAGCAGGATTGTTCTGTTGGCACTGGATTAGCCAAGGAGAGTGTGGTTCAGAGACTTGATGCGGCTCCTGCAGGTGCCTCCTTTTATGTTGGCTCTGTCTCTGGGCCTATTGCAGCACAGACCAATCATCTTGGAGGACCTAGTTCACTTCTCACTTACAGCTTCACTCTTAAAAGGAGATGGCAAGTGTGTAGGGGATACTCTCCAGCAGTGGTCTCTACTCTGCTTGGAGCCCAGAGGAGGTCTACCAAGCTAACATAAGTGCGGATCTGGTGCCTCTTGAGCGATGATTTGGCAGTTGGCTCTTGAACTGGCCAAGGTACCATCTCTGTTGGCCTTTCTACAGGATTGCCTCGAGAATGGCCTTTCCTTTAGCTCCTTTAAAGATCAGATAGCAGTTTTTTGGCCCATTTCTGAGGTTCAATGGCACGTTGGTCTCTATCCTTGCACCCAGACATCTCGTGCTTTCTCCAGGGGGTTTTGTGTCTGCATCCTCCCCTCCGGTCTGTGATCCTTTCCTGGGATCTGTATCTGGTGCTCAGGGCCCCAATGATAGCACTTTTTGAACCATTGAAGTGCACTATCTTAAAGGATTTGGCTCTCAAGACAGTCTTCTAGGTCACGATTTGTACCACAAGGTGGATTTCCAAGTTGCAGGCTCTGCCTTGCCGAGATCCTTATATTTTTTTTCTAAGGAGAGCCATTTATATTTGGCCTGTTCCATCCTTCTTGCCTAAGGTGATTTCATCCCTTCATGTGAACCAGGTGGTCTACCTGCCCTCCTCCTCTAATGAGCAGTGTTGGGGAAGGATGAGGATCTCCACATTCTGAATATCTGGAGGGTGCTTCTCCTGTACTTGGATATTACAAATTCCTTTCGTAAGTCCAACTATCTTTTTTTTTTAATGCTGCTTTGCTGGCCTGCGCAAGGGTGACGTGACAACCAAATCTGCTTTAGGATGCTGGATTAAGGAGGCCAACTCCTCGACGTATCTGTTGCAGAACCTTCCAGTTCTGGAGGATTTGCGTGCCCATTCAATCCGAGCACGAGCATCCTCATCCTACAGATGTTTTTCTGGCAGCAACTGGGCATAAACATAAACATAAACTTTCTTGTTAAACTTACTGTTTGGATGCCCACATGTGGACAGACATGGCCTGTGACTTAGCGGTTTTGTGAGCTGCTGTGTTTTCTTCCCATCCAGTGGAGTTGTAGCTTTGGTACATCCCACTTTTCTGGACTGGTCTAGCAGGACAATATGAAAGGTTACATTTTACTTACCAGTAAATGTCCTTTCCATGAGTCCTGCTAGATGAGTCCAGGGCCCACCCCTGAAATGGTTTTTACTTTCTTCTCCTGCTGTGGTTCCCTTGTGTCTGCTATGATTTTTATCCTTGACTTTGCAAGTTCATCTTCTACTGACAGCCTTCTGTTTATGTTTTCCTATATATAGTTCTTTACTGTTGATTACTCATTGTTGCCCACAATTGAGGTTTTGTGAGGTTTGCCATGTTTCTCCCATATGCTTTGGGACAAATACTGAAGGGACCTCTGGTGACTGAGCTGAATAGAGGCATGGGAGTGATGTCATTGATACCTGGGCTTTTTGTTGGTTCTCTGTCTCCACTAATCTGCTGGTAGGGGAACATAACCCACTTGTCTAGATTGGTCTAGCAGGACTCAAGGAAAGGACTTTAACTGGTAAGTAAAATGTCACCCTAAAAAGAGATTCTAAGCTCTGTTGAATAGATAGCAAGCTATAGAATAGGGGCTGTATTCTATAGGGGCTGTTCAAAGCACTATGGAACTGTGACTGTATCTTATATGTATATGTACAATGATGTATATCTATTGGCACTAAAGAAATAAGTAGTTGTTTGTCAGGTAATATTGCTGTATCTTTTCTTTATTTAGGTTTTTGGACATAGCAAGGCAAATGGGGAACCAACATGGGCTCTTCTTCTAACAGCATTAATTGCTGAGCTTGGTATCCTAATAGCTTCTCTAGACATGGTGGCCCCCATCCTATCTATGTAAGAAGTAAATTATAAAATTCCATATGCATTTGATATTTCAATCCTACCCAAAATGTACCTGGAAATTCCCTTCCTAAATGTGGCTGCAGGCATCTTGGTTATGGAAAAACGTATACTCTAAGCTTTAATGAAAGAAGGCACATTTTAGACAGCTAATGTGATACTGTAAATCGCTATTTAACCATGTAAACAGCTTTGAAAATTGTCATTTTATTGTGTATAATTTAACCAGAGCTGTGTTTTTGGCATAATATAATCATCATTGCTAAAACCACTACTAAGTTAAAATGAGTGGTGTTAACCATTTTCTATGATTTGTGGTTTTATAGCGTGTGTTATATACCGCCTTTCAAAATGAAGCAGAGCAGTTAATGCACTATTCAGGGTGAGGGTAGCAGAAAATAACTCTAATAAATAAAATGGGAAAAACGAGAGAAAAGAGACAAGAATCTCCAGTAGCTGCAGTAGAAAGAGGAAGATAGGGGTGCTTTAGGTGCAATGGCTGCCTCCCCAGCCCCAACTTTCAAGGGTCGTTAAAGGACAGTTTAAAAAGCTGACATTTACTTTCCCTTTGTGATGTGTTACCAGCTTCCTGTCAGCAGGCTCTCATGAGTTCTTTTCCATTCAATGAGATGCTTTCTTTTTATAAAAAAGCCCCCAGAAGTGTTCTCCAGCATATTTGATGTCGCCGTTCGCACTAAGAATGGAAATCAACTATATCAGAAGTCCATGTAGAATAGAGATCATGAACAGTAACAGCAAATTGAAAGTATAATGATGGATGTAGAATAGTTTTACTGGCTATCTAGTTCACACCACTCGTCCTGTTTATAGTAAAAGAGTAAATGAGATTTAGATTTCTGGAGAATGAGCAGGCTTTCAGAGTACAGGTTTCTGTGAAAATCTACTGTCTTGTATACTAACATGTACTGCTCTTTTGTAGGTTTTTCTTAATGTGCTACTTATTTGTGAATCTGGCTTGTGCAGTACAAACGCTACTAAGAACTCCAAATTGGCGACCACGATTTAAATTCTACCATTGGTAAGAAATTATTCCAAGAGAATTTTCTATTCCCTTTTTAATGCCAACATATTAAATTACCCCAGGGATTGCGCACATAGAAGTATGCACAGTGCCAAGTAGGTGCATGCGTTTACATGACCCATATGCAGGTGTGATCTGCGACAGAGTTTGCATGAAGCATTGATAGAGTCGCAATTTGTGTGTGTATGTATGTGTATCTATCTATCTATCTATAACCCATGTATGCCTGTACTTCATGTGTTAATATTTATGCAGACATATTTGTCAACAGTTTCAGTCTAGGCATAATTTCTGTCGCTTTAGCCAATTTTATCAAGACATATGGAGGGGAATTTTAGAAGGTACATCCAAGTGCTTAAATAGGCTTAAACTCCACAGTACATAAATGGTTCTCATCCTACCTAAATAATAGAATGCAAAATGTAAGAATTGGGAATCAAAACTCAACCACATATAAACAAGAAATTGGATTACCACAAGGTTCAGCGCTGTCAGCCCTGCTTTTCAATATTTACATAAAACCAGTCTGCAACATTTTCAAAAAAATTTGGAGTAAAATATCATCTATACGCAGACGATATTATGATGTATATTCCATTCACGATACCCAACCTACCGCTACAACTCCTATCGGACTGCTATAATGAAATCACAACTTGGCTAAAAGCACAAAACCTCCACATAAATCACACTAAAACTGAAGTTCTAATCGTGACCAAGAACAAATCCTATATCCCCCCAACACATATAAGACTTCAAAACCAAGAAATTAAAATAAAAAATGAAATAAGATATCTAGGCGTTATACTAGGCACTACCTTACGATGGAAACACACATTAGCAATACCATAAAGAAAATTTTTTCAAACTCAAAACCCTCAAACAACTTCGTCCGCTAGTATTTACACAAGACTTTATCAACATAATCCAGGCCACCATAACTCCACATTTTGACTTTGCCAATCTAATTCTAATAGGCATATCAAAACAAAACATCAAACGATTGCAATTAGCGCAAAACTCAGCGGCCAGAATCATATTGAAAATTAAGTCACTCCAACACATATCACCAATACTAGCCTCCCTCCATTGGTTACCAATTCAAAGCAGAATAATCTACAAAACAATAACTTCATTCAAGGCCTTATATGATATGGCCCCGACTATGCTATGTAACTTAATACACAAAGAACCATCTAAGCCTACACACAGAAAAGGACAATTGAACAGATTAAAGATCCCGAAAGATTATACAAGAGCCCATAAATCAACAAATAACAGAGTCTTTTCCCACATAGCCCCAACTATCTGGAATTCCCTCCCAGAGGAGCTACGAACACTAACGGAGATCATGGAACTCCGCAAAAAATTGAAAACTTATCTGTTCACCAAACACTATAACATAGATAACTCATCACCTGCTTTAGACAAAGGTTAAACAGGTATCTGTCTGCTTCAAGCAAAAACCCTTTAACCCACACAGATAGCACACACTCATGATGACCTCACAGCTTATGTCCTTTCACATCCATGTATATATACATATATAAAATTGTATATAGTTTATTCTGTTCTGTATTATCTCACATTGTTTAGACTGTATATTCTATATATAATATGATGTTCCTTGTAAATATGTTCTAATATGACGTTCCCTGTAAAACAAACTTGCTTTGTTAATTATTGTTCACTGTGAACCACAACTGAACTTTGGAAGATGCGGTATATAAATGTGAATAAAATAAAATAAAAATAAAGTGCAATCTGAGACGTCTAAGCCAGAAAGTCTGGAAAAAAAAATCCAGCCACGTCCAAGTGCAGACTCTATGGCCCTCATTCTCGAACGCGGGTTGCGGGGCTAAACTAGAGGGGTCCACTCAAATTATTCAAACCATCTGGATCCAAGGTTTTCAAATGGAATATTTACTTTTTTTCCATATAATTGAAGCATCCTAATTGATCACCCCCTCCCCCCGCCAGTCAATAGTTACCTGATCAATTACCAGCCACTGGAATTGAGCAGCTTGATGTTGACAGGCAACAAAATGAGCAACCATTAGCGCTGTCAATACTTGATTAGGGAGCCTGCTATAGTGCTCATTCAAGCGCCTATAAATGGGCTGAATAGTCCAGCCCACATAGATTTTCTGGCAAGGACAGATGATCAGGTATACCACATAATTTGAAGCATCAAGCTGCTCAATTCCAGTGGCTGGTAATTGATCAGGTAACTACAGAATGGCGGGGGGGGGGGGAGTGGGGGTGATCAATTTGGAAGTTTGAATTATGTGGAACAAAAGTGGATATTCCTTTTGAAAACCTTGGAGCCAAATGGTTTGGATAATGAAACTAAGTGGACCTTTCTGGCTCATGATCTATGATAGGGATTGTTAGTTTAGTAGCTCTCTGTAATAGTGATTGTTTATAATTTAGAAGTGTTAAGGTGACCCGGATGCAGGTGTGTATATGGGCAGCTGACTTCTTTATATTCTGATGCTGGTCTTGAATGTGGAATGTAGCTGAAGGGTTGGGTAACTAAGGTGGCTGGTTGTGATTTGAGTGTAATTCCCTAAAGCAAGACACATGAGTCTGAAACATGATGCATGTCGGATGCATTGGTGGATTTAATAATTTGTTTGGCAGCAACAGATGAGACCCATGAATGATAAAGCTGGGACTTTAAGAATTCACGGTTTAGCCCTTACACATGGTACTTTGGCAGAGCTATGATGGTTTCTCTGTTTGTTGCTTTTTTTTTTTCACCAGATACATGGTTCAATATGCTGTAGAATTATAGGCAGGTTGGAATGAGTTTGCGTGATTGGGTATTGGCATTTCTACTCCTCTTATTGAGATCCTTGATTAAAGTGTAAAGAAGACATGATCATTGGCACCCTTATAAACAATTCAAATCAGTTTGAACAGAAGAACCACATTCCCATTGCAGTAAAATTAGATGCACCTGTGAACAATTGTCAGTACTCACATGACTTGAATCAACCAATGAATGATGGCTCTAATGTTTAAAATGGCCACATTCACTCCATTTTCACAATGGTGAGCTACCTGAGACCATCAGAAAAGCCATTATCATCAAACTTCAAAGAGGTACAAGGCCATCTCTAAAGACCTTGGGATTCCTGTGTCTACATTTCGCAATATTAGGACGTTTTCTGCTCATGGAACTGTCAAGAACCTCCCAGGACATGGTGGGAAGAGTTTAATTAATCCAAGAAGTCTTTGAAGGTTAGTGTGAACTGTTGGAAAAACACCATATACAACAACCAAAGAGCTTAAGGATGACCTGGAGCAATCTGGAGTGGTGGTTTCAACCCACGCCATTTGCCATGACTAAACAAAGAAGGATTTCAAAGATAGACATAAAAAGGCATGTTGAAACCTGTTATAGGTAATGTTTAATTAGTTATCAGTAAACCACTTTGATTTTACTGAAAAGTAGTATATAAAATCCTTAAATAAATAAATAAACAAACAAACACAAGACTACCAAAAGTTAAATATGGTGGTTCTATAATGTTGTGGAGCTGTTTTGCTGCCTCAGGAACTGGAGGCCTGGAACGTATTAAAGGAATAATGAAGTCAGAAGACTACCAAGTTATTTTGGAGCAAAATGTGCTACGTAGTGTCAGAAAGCTAAGTCTGGGTCGAAGGTCATGGTTCCTCCAGCAGAACAATGACCCAGAACGTATCCAAAAGTTCAAAAGAATGGTTAAAAAGGAAAAAAATGACCTGTTTTAAACTGGCCAGCAATGAATCCTGGTCTCAATCCAATCGAGAACCTTTGGAAAGAGCTGAAATCTACCATTGGTAAAAGGAATCCTGGAAACATTCATGAGCTGGAACAAATCGCAGCTGGAAAGTTGGGAGAAACTACCAGCAGACAGATGTACTGAACTTATAGATGGCTACAAGAAATGTTTGAAGGCTGTCATCACTGCTAAGAGTTGTGTAACCAAATATTAATAAAGAGTGCAATTAATCCTATCTAGGTCATATTTAGTTCTTTTTCTCAGAAATTACTATGTCTATTTTTTTTTGCATGTTGCACAGACATCATTTTTTTCTTGTATATCTTTCAACATGCTATTAAAATATTCCAATTATTTCTCAAGATATTGTACACAACATACCTAAATTCAAGGGTGCCAATAATGTTGACCACAACTGTAGCTGGGTCTAACAATGAAAAATAGGCAAAACAGGGTGGTATGGGTACTTATCCACATATTTTGCTCATTCCTGGTCTTCCAGGTCCTTCTGCTGGTAGCAACCCAGCAGGCTGAGTGGGGAAATTACAGCATCTCTGTTTATCATGCTAACCTCCCCACAGGCCAACCAGAAACATGTGGTTTCCCTCTCACTATCTTCTTCCTGCTAGGAGGAGGGAATGCAATCTGTCAGGTTTAGATGGAAATGAATGCCAAAGAAGAAGGAAAAAACTCATTTTATTTTAACCGTTTCATTTGCAATGCCTTTTTGTGTTTTTTCTTAGGGCCTTGTCATTCTTAGGCATGAGCATTTGTCTTGCATTGATGTTCATTTCGTCTTGGTATTATGCACTGGTGGCTATGCTGATTGCAGGCATGATTTACAAGTACATTGAATACCAAGGGTAAGTTAGTTTATTCATTATTTTCTTATAGGACAAGTGGATCCAGCTACATGTTAATGCATTCCTTTGGGCAATAGTTATTGCTTCTCCACCTTTCAAGTTCAATCAAATGTAAGGACTGAGTCATGAATATAAGATGGTAGACTTTCTTGCCCTTTTGGTTGAGAATGTGAATGTTCACAATTTGGGAGGCTAACCATCATAGTACCTAGCATGTTATTACTGTAACTCGGGATGATTCATGGTTCCTTTGATGGAGAATCTTCATTATTGCTCATTTGCTACACCTAGTGGTGAAAATTAGTGTTGATGTGTATTCAGATTAGAGGAGGAGCCACATTCTGTGGTCTTTGAATGAGAATTGCTACTGGGATGGCTGGACTGAGTTGGAAGTAGAATATTTAAATAAGGAGGAAATAACTGCAGGTAGGCCACAGCTCGATAGATGCCAGATATGATTTAAGCCACTTCAAGATGTTAAAAATAAATCAAGAGGGCAATAATTTATCCATATATCTCTTTTCCACTAAAAAAGCAGAAATGAAGATATGCAAAATAAGTTATTTGTATATCTGTGCACCTGCTATTCATGCAAATGAGATCTCTGTATAGCAGCTGAATATTGCTGTTATACAGATGGTCAGGCTCTGTCCTTGAAATGGCTCTGCCCTTCCTAACTTTATATGGACACAATTAGTCTGTGTATTGCCTTACTTAGGTCAAATGTATTCTTATACAGCCCCAGGATTTTGAGCACAAATCCACTTATGTTATTGGAACCCACTGCTGACTGCATTAGTGGTTTTAAGAATTGATCCCCATATCTGTAATATATTTGGGCTGAAAGTATTGTCTTTGTTTTCCAAACCTTTTGAGAAATATGGGGCATGTTTCGTAAAGTGTGCTAATAGTTAACATGCATTTTAGTGTGTGGTAACCCCTACCATGCACTAATACAGTGAGTGAAGAAAAATGCCACATTACTGCATAGCATGTGGCAGGGCAGAGTCAGGACAGGTTCAAGGTGAAGAGAAGGTGTGACAACTGATGACAGATAACCTGCAGGAAGGCACCTTGTGTTAGCTGTCACCACGCATTAGGTTCAGCCATACTACCAGCAGGCAGGTAGTGCAGTCACTGTCCCAACTGTAAAGAGAAATGGGATGCCGGCTAGAGCCACTGACAGCCCCCCAACTCCCAGATCACACAGCCAATGCAAATATAGCCCCTATATCCACACCCCTCCCCCTGCACACACGTTTAAACCCTCCCACCCCCCCACTCACCCCACTCTTCTCACCCCCCACTCTCCCCACTCTTCTCACCCCCCTACTCTTCCCCGACACCCCCCAGTTCTCCCAGGTGTCTAGTGGACAAGAGTGATCCCCTTCACCCCTGCCCCGCTGCTGTCCCCAATCAAAATGATGGATCTGACCCCTTGTGGTAATCTTGTGGTACTACTGCTAGGGGACAGATCTGCTATTTTGATCTCAGGCAGCAAAACGATAGGAGCAAAAGGGGAGTGTTCCTTGCCCCATTCACTAGATACAAAGAAAAACTGAGGGAGGAGGAAGGTTGGGCCTTGAACTGGTGAGGATTCCATCATTGGGGGGAGTTGTGGCCATGGATTTTAGACATGTACTGAGGGACTGCAGATCTAGGAGGTCTGTACTTTTATCAGCCGTGCAATGAAGGGGGGGGAGGAGGAGGGTATGGGGCTATCGGAGGCCCTAGCCAGCATACAATTCCTCATAGTGATTGCGGCAGCATCGGACTCTGGCAACTCTCATGCTGTCTCATGCTGCATTTATCATGGGATCCATCTGGTGAGTGTCTGCACATGGTTTGCACTTATCACACTTTAACTACCAAAGTCAAGACGCGCTAAGTGCAGGCACTTATGACATTGCGTAAACATGCCCTACAGAGACAAAGAGGGGTTCAATTTGGCCAACTTATCAGCATTAGTATCAGTTATCAAGGCTTCAAACCTGGCAAATATTTTGAGAAATTGCAGTGCAGTTATAGCTTGCAAAAAGAAAACTCTCACTTTTCCTTGTCCTTACTTTCATTTTTTCCTTCAGTGCAGAGAAAGAATGGGGAGATGGTATTCGTGGTCTCTCCTTGAGTGCAGCAAGGTATGCCTTGCTAAGATTGGAGGAGGGGCCTCCCCACACCAAGAACTGGAGGTATGCTTTACTAGAATACAAAAAAACAAAATTTGTAAACCCCTGCAGCAGAATCTTAAAGGGGGATCAGGTGGAATTGGATCGTCCTACTAAGATTTTGCTTTTGTTAATATCATGTGAGTAGGATGCCATCCTCATATATCACAGATGATAGAGACTGAAGCCAGATTCTGGTTTTATCATCAAATACATTGAAATCACCAGGGCAGTGAAGAAAGGGGTGTTCTATCATACTGTGGTTTGCAGTTTGTAAGGACATTCAGGATGGCATCCAGCTGTGCCGGATAAGCCCATTAGGAACATATAACTCTAAAATATCCATAATATGTACAGAGATGACTAAAGAAGAACCAGGATAGTCTATCAAGTTCACAGCCAGGTAGTCTCAAAGAGAGCTCTTAAGGAAATTCTCTTGGTGGTAGTGTATCCAGATGAGTTAGTTTTGTAGGAATGAACCTTATTCATAAGCCAGGATATGTTAAGAATGATCTCAATCTCTCAAATTTACTGCTGGTGTTCATTGTAATATCCGCAATGTCCCAAAGAGAGATCCTTTCTGAAGTTCATAGGGCATAATATAGGCAACATGTCAAGGTGCACTTCTAAGTTTTTTTTTAATCGGACCAAATGTAATCGCAACTATTTCTGTACCTTGTGTCACATTTTCTTGGACTCCAGTTGCATTTTGGGAAACTTGAGAATCTTCTGCATACATTGTGTAAAATAGTTGTCGCAATCAGTTAGAATAGGAATGACCCACGTGATCACAACTCCTCCATTCTCTACAATTCTATCAAGGTCATGACCCAGTGTTTTTCTGGTACAACAGTGCTATAGTATTCACATGGTTTCTGCTGGATGAGTGGTGCTACTTTTGTGTGCCCTCTTCTGTCTACATTGCTCAGTGTCCCATTCTGTTTGGCACTGATGCATAGCAGAAGCATCAGAGGAAAGATAGAAACATACAAATATGATGGCAGAAAAAGGCCATATGGCCCATCTAGTCTTCT
The DNA here is from genome assembly GCA_033557465.1 of Ichthyophis bannanicus. Lineage (NCBI taxonomy): Eukaryota > Metazoa > Chordata > Amphibia > Gymnophiona > Ichthyophiidae > Ichthyophis > Ichthyophis bannanicus. The sequence continues at coordinate 207,988,767 of CM066034.1, forward strand.
CTTCCACATCAACTACAATAGTCCCCTTTTGTCCTTTAGAGATCTTCTGTGTTTCTCCCATGCTTTCTTCAGTTCAGATATTGTCCTCCTCTGTACTTCCTCCATGGGGAGACTATTCCTTGGATCTACCACTTTTTCCATAAAGAAATATTTCTGTATTACTCCTGGGTCTATCGCCTTTCACTCTCATCCTATGTCCCCTCGTAGCAGAGCTTGCTTTCAGTCAAAAGAAGCTGTCGTGTATTTATGCCACGGAGGTATTTAAACATCTCTATCATATCTCCCCTATCCCACCGTTCCTCTAACGTATACATATTAAGATGTTTAAGTCTGTCCCTATATGCTTTATAACGAAGAACACTAACCATTTTAGTAACCACCCTCTGCACTGATTCCATCCTGTTTATATCTTTTTGAAGGTGTGGTCTCCAGAACTGCACATAGTACTCCAAATGAGGTTGCACCAGAGACTTATACAGAGGCACTATCGCCTCCTTTTTTCTGCTGGCCATTCCTCTCCCTATGTATCCAAGCATCCTTCTGGCTTTCATCGTTGCCTTCTCTACCTGTTTAGCCACTTTAAAATCATCAGAAATAATCATGCCCAGGTCCCGCTGTTCTGTCATGGACAGAAGTACTTCTCACCCTACACTGTACCGCTCCCTTGGATTTTTGCAGACCAAATGCATGACCCTGCATTTTTTAGCATTAAATCTCAGCTGCCAAATTCTTGACCATTCTTCAAACTTAGCTAGATCCCTTCTCATGTTATCTACTCCTTTCTAGGTGTCTACTCTATTGCAGATTTTGGTATCTTCTGCAAAGAGGCAAACCTTTCCAGACAGTCCAGCAATATCAATAACAAACATGTTAAAAAGAACTGTTTCATCCAAGAAGGCACAGTAAGAGCACATGCTGGAGGGTATGTCAGTTTTTTTCAGTGAGTTTGGGTTGTTGGCGGTATCCTCTGTCTGTGGCAATGGGCAAAAGGAAGGGAAAGGGGAAGCTTACCCTCCCAGAGAGCTCCTCTTTTGGTCCCCTGCCCCAGGTGATGCTGGATGCCTTCAGTATACCTCCAATCTCACTGGCACTGTCTTCTCTGGGTCTGCCAGAGGGAAGTCTACTGGGCAGCAGTGAAGAGGCTTCGCTAAACCCCGTTGTGCAGATGCCGCCTCCTAACCCCAGAAGTGCTTCTGCTGCTGGCGTTCTGGGGCCTCTGCGTACCAAAGTGGTTCATGCAGTGCCGTTGCTGGGAGGATCTCCGGTAACTGTTTCATCCCCTTTGCTGGCAGGAATAACGGATGGTGAACCAGCTCTTCCTCGGAGAACTGTGGGAGACATTGCAAAGTTGGGCGAGACTCCTTCAGGGAGTGTGTTATGTGAGGTGCAGAGATCAAAGGCTGTGACTACAGAGTCTCTGTGGGAAGTGATACAAGGTTTCAACTCCTCCCTTCAGTCATTATCTTGCCGTTTGGTGGAAAATTTGACTATTGTGTCCCAAGTTGTGGTGGACCATTCTAAGGCATTGTATTCTTTATCTGGGAAAATAGATGTTCTCAAGTCAAGGCCTTAGAGTTCGACCACAGTGCGGTATTGAATCTGTATTTTCATTCTATGAACAAGCGTTTTTTTTGGCTCATCAATACATATTTTTCCTGATCTTTCAAGAAGCACACAGAAGTGGCACCAGGTTTTCCTGGCCCTGCATCCCAGAGCTTTGGCTTTGGAGTTAAATTTTGTGCTCTGATGTCCTTGTGCTTGTATGATTGTTCATGAGGGTGAATCTTTTGTCTTTTTCGAGCCTAAATCGTTTGGTTTACTTTGTGTGAGAGAGGAGGGTGGTATCTTGACACAAGTCTCAAGGCACCACTGTAGTTTCCCTTAGGGAGGTTGTGGCTGTGGGGGGTGCCCTTGGGTTTATTTCTTTGAATATGTGTTATGAGATTTTCCTATTTCTTGGATTCTTTGTTATATCTTGTTATTATATATATATTTTTTTTGGGGGGGATGATATTCCCCGTATTCATTGTTTTCTTGATTCTATTCACTTATTTTTTGGTGAAGTGTATATGCAAAAAATAAAATTAAAAAAAAAATGAATTTTATCACGGACAGATCCCTGAGGACATCCCTCTCCTTAGAATGAGTTCCATTTACCTGTCGCCTCCCACTCAGCCAATTTGTAACCCAGTCAGTCACTTTAGGGTCCCTCCCTAGGGTGCTCAATTTGTTTTCTGTGTGGAACGGTGTCAAAGGCTTAACTGAAATCTAAGTACACCACATCTAGAGCTCTCCCTCTGTCTAACTCCCTGGTCACCCAGTCAAAGAGAAAAATCAGATTTGTCTGATAAGACCTGACTTTGGTAAACCCATGCTGCCTTGGATCTGGCAATGCATTGGACTCCAGAAACCTCACTATCCTCTGTTTTAGCAGCATTTCGAATAATTTACTCCTCAGAGGACAGACTAACTGGCCTGTAGTTCTCAACCTCATCCTTACGTCCACTTTTGTGTAAAGGGACTACATGTGCCTTTCTCCAGGCCTCTGGGCCACTCCCCTCTGTAAAGAAGCATTGAAAAAGTCAGTCAGTAAAACCACTAGAATGTCCCCTAGTTCCTCCAATATTCTTGTATGTATCCCATCCGGTCCCATTGCTTTGCCTACTTTTAGGGGTATGTTTACTAAACTATGGTAAAGTTACCAGCAGATCTCCAGGAACAAGCAGGAATGTAGTCTTCACATATGGGTATCGTCGGTACCGACGGAGCCTGTGCAGGAACGCTCCCCAGCTTCCAATAGGAAAGCTTTTGGGAGCATCCCACAGCGCCTGCGTGCTGCCTTCCTGCCTTTCCCAACTGTCCCTCTCCAGTTGAGTTTAAAGCTGACACAAATCAGAGAGAGGGAAAGAGAGAGATAGAGAGGTGGGTGGGTTGTGAAGACTAAATTCCTGCTGTTCCTGGAGATCACCTGTTACAGGTGAGTAACTATGCTATCTCCAGGAACAAGCAAGAATGTAGTCTTCACATATGGGGACTCCCTAGATGCTAGGAAGAAACCCCAGAAGTTGTGTGCCCTTGTGAAAGGGCTCCACTCCCCCCCATGGATCTCTGGCATCCTATCAGGGATGGTGGGTAGGAGTTGATTAACTTTGAAACAGGTATTGAAGAACAGCCTGACCAAACAAGGCATCCCGGCGGGAGTCCTTATCTAAGCAGTAATGGGCTGTGAAGGTATGAACCGAAGCCCAAGTAGCTGCTCGGCAGATGTCATCAATAGACACAGAGTGAAGATGAGCCATAGAGGCTGCCATGGCTCTCACATTGTGAGCTGTGACATGGCCTTCCAGAGGAAGATTTTTACTCTCATAGGCAAAAGATATACACTGTGCAATCCAGTTGGACAGTGTTCTTTTGGAGACTGGAAGTCCCAAATGACTAGGATCAAAAGCATCAAAAAGTTGAGAGGGCTTCCTATGTTGCTGTGTCCTTTGTAAGTAAAAGGACAGAGCCCTTATACAATCCAAAGTATGAAGATTCCTCTCTGCATTTGAGGCCTTGGGAAGAATACAGGAAGGTACACCGCTTGGTTTAAATGAAAAGGTGACACCACCTTTGGCATAAAGTGTGGATGAGTCCTAAGGACTACCTTATCATGATGGAACCTTGTATAAGGAGGATCAGCCACCAACGCTTGCAATTCACTGATGCGACGTGCTGATGTGATTGCAATAAGAAAGATGACCTTCCAAGAAAGGAATTTCAAGGAGGTAGTGGCTAATGGTTCAAAAGGCGGTTTCATAAGCTGCCCAAAAACCAAATTTAAGTCCCATGCCACCGGTGGTGGCTTAATGGGAGGCTTAGTTAAAAGAAGGCCTCTCATAAATCTCGCTATGTGAGGATGAGAGGAAATAGGTTGCCCATTTAGAGGCTTGAAAGAAGCTGCAATAGCACTCAATGAACTCTCACGGAATTGGTCTTAAGCCCTGCATTAGATAATTGAAGGAGATACTCCAGTAATGATTCCAGAGGTATCGCAAGAGGGTTAAGACCCTTCTGCGAGCACCATATGGTAAACCTTTTCCACTTGAAAGCATAAGAGCGTCTTGTGGAAGGCTTCCTGGAAGCATAAAGGATATCCTTTACCTGCTGAGAAAGGTTAAGACCGTGAAGTTCTAGGCTTTCAGCAACCAGGCCCTGAGATGCAGAGACTGGGGATTGGGATGCCACAGCATCCAGTCCTCCTGAGAAAGGAGATCTGGAGCAGATCCTAACTCCAGAGGCGGAGCTTGAGAGAGATGTAGGAGCAGAGGGTACCACATTTACCCTGGCCAATGTGGAGCTATGAGAATCATATGACCTCTTTGTCTCTGAAGCTTGAACAGGGTTTTGGGAGTTAGGGGAATGGGTGGAAAGGCATACAGGAAGTCCTGGCCCCAATGGAGGAGGAAAGCATCCCTGGCCTGACAACTCTGAGCCGGAATTCTGGAAAAGAAAGGGGAAGTTTGGCATTCAGTGGACTTGCGAAGAGGTCTATGCCCGTGGTTCATTAAATTTGTAAAGTTTTGGCCACCTGGTATGCATGGAGAGACCATTTGTGTGGAGCAGAACTCGACTGAGTCTGTCTGCCCAAGAGTTTTGAATGCCTGGAAGATACACCGCAAGGAGATGAATCTGATGCTCTCTGGTGAGGGCCAATAGTCGCAAAGCTTCATTGCATAGCGACAGAGAGCCTGTTCCGCCCTGCTTGTTCACATAGAACATGGCTACTTGATTGTCCGTTTGAATTAGGACTGTCTTGTAGCTGAGCTGGGTGTGGAATACTCGAAGAGCAAGGAAGATTGCTCTGAGTTCCAGGAGATTGATATGTAGCTAGGTCTCTTGTGGAGTCCAGGTACCCTGGGTAGAGAGGCCTTGCAGGTGGGCTCCCCAACCCACCTCTGAGGCATCTGTTGTAAGAGTGGCTTGGGGGGGAGGTTGCTGAAAAGGGGACCCCACCAAAAGGTTTTGGGGTGATTGCCACTATTGGAGGGACAAAATAAGGCGATCTGAGTTTGCTATTTTGTCTGACAGGCAACCTGACGCCTGAGTCCATTGAGTGGATAAAGTCCACTGGGCTGCCCTCATATGGAGGTGAGCATAAGGAACCACATGCACGGTGGATGCCATGTGGCCTAGCAATTGTAACATTTCTCGAGCAGTGAGGTGATGTTTTAGCACTGCTTGGGAAGCTAACTGCACAATGCGAAGGCAGCGGGGCTGTGGAAGGTAGGCCTTTGTCTGTCTGGTATCAAGCAGAGCTGCTATAAACTCTAGGGACTGAGTTGGGAGCAAGGTTGGATTTTGGGAAGTTTGACAAGTTCCAAATACTGAAGGATGCACATTGTGCGAGAGAGCGCAACCCTGGCCTCTGGCTCTGAAGGGGCTCAAATAAGCTAGTCGTCTAAGTAAAGGAAGACGAATATTCCTAGGGTGCGAAGAAATGCTGCTACCACAGCCATGCATTTTGTGAACACCCTTGGTGCCAAGGCCAGGCCAAAAGGAAGAACCCTGTATTGGTAGTGCTTCCCTTGAAATAGAAAGCGAAGGAACTTTCAATGAGTTGTATGGATGAGAACATGAGTGTACGCATCCTTGAGATCTAGAGAACAAAGCCAATCCCGACTCTGAAGGTATGGCAGCAGAGTTCCTAGAGAAATCATTTTGAACTTCTCTTTGAACAGGAATTTGTTCAATTCTCTGAGGTCTAAAATGGGTCTGTGTCCTCCTGTTTTCTTTGGAATAAGAAAATAGGGGGAGTTGAAACCTGTACCCTGTTGGAGAATGGATACCTCTTCTATTGCCCCTTGGGCAAGAAGCATAGTGATCTCTTGACCTAACTGGTCAATGAGAGAGGTCTGAGAATTGAACTGTCTTACCATTGTAGGAGGAGGCATGCTGAGGAAATGAAGCTTGTACCCCTCTCTTACAATAGACAAGAGTCCAATTTTCTTCTGTTATCTGACCCCATCTGGGGGCAAAATGACATAACCTTCCTGGAATGGTGGAAGACTCTGGGCCGTTCAGGGCCAGGAAGGCAAAGTTCTCTAGATAGGAGTCAAAGCCCCTGTGGAAGCTGAGTCTGCTGAGCCGGTTGAGGCTTAGCAGCTTTTATTTTTCTTTGCCTAGGTTGTTGCTGCTGTCCCTTTTGGGCAGACTGACCTAAACGATGCCCCTGCTGGATATAGGAGGGATAAAACTTCTTCTTCTTACTGAAGAATGGTTTCTTGTAGGATTTTTTCCTTGCAGGATCAGCTGTAGATTTAGACAATCTATCCAAAGTGATATTGTCAGCATCTATCTCATTAGCTTTTTCCTGCCAATTCTTGCCAAAGAGATTCTCTCCTGTGCAAGGAATATTCCCTAGTTTATCCTGTACCCAAAGTTCCAAGTCAGATGCCTGGAGTCAGGCAATCCTACGTGCACCTACAGCAATAGCAGAGGTTCTGCTTATGCACTCAAAGCAGTCAAAGGCTGCACGATTCACAAACTTGGAAACATCCTGAGCATGTTTGACAAGGGCGAGGTAATCCTGCCTCTTATCATCAGGAAGGGGAGTGCTCATAAGCTCTAAATCTCCCCTGATCTCCTTAAGGAACATTCCCATATATAATATATAGGAACTGATCCTAGCAGAAAGCATGGAAGCTTGGAAGGTTCGATGTCCAATGGCATCAAGAGTCCTACACATGTCCTGGAGGATTAGATGCATGCCTTTTTGCACTCTTGATCCTTCTCATAGCTGGTGTGGTAGCTAAGTCTTCTGAAACCCAGGACAAGGAGGAACTCGATACATGGTGTCGAGTCTTCGAGAGTGAGGAGATGTGGTTAAAGGTGTTTCCCACATCCTTAACATGAGATCATGCAAGCCTCCTTGGGAGCTTTAGGGTATTGTAGGATTTCTAATTCCTTTGCCCTAGGCTCTTTTTCAGGAGCCACTGTGATGGAAAGACCTTGAGCCACATCTCGGATAAAATCCTGAAAAGACATATCCTCTGGTGGAGACATCCTATGTTGAGGAGAAGAAGAATCCTCAGGAAGAAGTACTCTGGTATCGGCAGAGCTTTCAGAGTCTTCAGACTCATCCGAGGATTCAAAGTATCTCCGATTCGGGTGATCGTGCAAGGCAGGGTACCGGTACCGATCGAAGTTGGCATCGGAGGGGTCCGGTATCGACTTGTCGGTACCGGATGGATAAGCATGACTCGGTCCCGGTAGAATACCTGCCGATGTCGATGCAGTCGGTACCGGTACCAGTTGAATTGTCTGATGCAGTTTCAGGGGCATCAAGGCCATGAGAAGAGCCGCCAGACTGCATTCAATAGCCAAGAATCTCTGGTCTATCGATGCTGCCGATGCTTGGGTATCGGTACCGGATGAACTAGCCGGTACCCCAGAGCATGGCACCAGTAGTTCTGCCGAGGTTGAGGCCTCAAGAACTTCCTATATCTCCACACCTTGCTGCACAGCAATGTCTGCTGTGTGTGCCGGTATAGGTTAGTGCACATGCAGAACAGCAGTCTACAGCTGATCACCAAATGGAGAATGCACTTATCCATCATCTTAGCTCAGTGAGAAACCTGACAGTGTGTGATACAAGCACAGAGCAGCTGCAAACCATGCTACTGAGCAGTGTCTTTGGTCACCCTGAGGGTGAGGATGTGTGCCCAGCACTGGGTCCCCAGTACCTGCCCATGCTGCAGTTCCCCATCACTACCAGTTGGTGGCATGTATTCTCTGCAGTGTGATATACTAGTCACCTTGTGTCCTGCTGTATGCGCTAGTCTCATCTGGCCCCGTTGGACCAGGACCCATGCAGAACAGTGTTACAATGCTGATGCCATGACTGCCTACTATCAGGAGGGAGGGGTGTCTAGACCCGCATGAGGTTTATGTATTTTATGTAGCAGTGCTTACATACTGCTAGTGTTCAGTCAGATACATTATAAATTTCTCTTGTTCCCGAAGGGCTCGCAATGGAGGGGTATGGAGTTTGCCCACAGCCACAAGGGGTGCCTGTGGGACCAGAAGCCTCTGGCCAGAGTCGCTGAGCTCCAGTTGGAGTCAACCACTCACCCCAAGCTAACATACCCCAACCAGTAAGCCACACCTGTTACCAAGGCCCTGTCAGCCCTACCAGTAATACTGGGAGAAAGCATAGGAGACCACACTCCCCCCCCCCCCCCCCGGATAGGTCTAACATTCAGCTGCAGCAAGCACATTCATACTGTACCTGCTGCCCTCACTGGGTGTCCCCACCATGAACATACAAACTGCAGACAGTCTGTTGGCCAGTATGCATTGCATGTATGCAGAGGGGCCATGCACACTCAGGCTTAGGATACACAGCACAGTCGCCGAGCAAGTGGATCAGTGATTGGGCACCCAGGAAAGGAAGCACACCCATATCGCTAGATGCAATCCCTATATGGCACTATGTGGATACATAGTCATGCCATGGTCACTGCTCGGTCAGAGTGAGAGTGTCCTCCCTGCATGACATGCTGTGGCCATCTGGTCCATGAAGGTGATTATTGGGCTCTACGACGTACCAGCCATTGCTCTACCCCTGATAAAGATGCATCCTGGCCAATCTGCCCTGTTCGGGCAATACCCACAATACCTTGCTCCTCATCATGCACATTTGCAGGCTAACGCTGGAAACAGTGTAGGCAGTGCGTGGCTCAGTGAGATGTACAACACCACAAAACAATGGATAGTAATACACTCACACACCCATACTGAAGCACTGTGCAACACTGCCGATGGGTGGCAGTCCTGGCCATTAGTGCCGAAGCACATGGCCTGCCACTGAGCCGAGCCAACCCCCCGATCCCCACCATTGGAATCGGCGGTAGTGCAGTTCAGCAGGGGGGGTACAGTTCGGCACATGACGGGAGCGGCACGGCGTTGGGGGGTGGCACGGCTTGGGCTTCTGCCTAGGGCAGCAGAAACCCTTGGGCCGGCCCTGCATATGGGACAGACTTAAAAATCTCAGTATGTATACTTTTGCAGGAAAGGCAGGAGGTGGATATGATAGAGACATTTAAATACTTCCATGGCATAAATATACAGGAGGAGAGCCTCTTTTGATTGAAAGAAAGCTCTGCAACTTGGGGGGGGGCATAGGATAAAGGTGAAAGGGAATAGACTCGGGAGTAATATTCAGAAATATTTCTTCACAGAAAGAGTGTTAGATGCATGGAATAGTCTCCCTGTGGAGGTAGTGGAGCTGAGGACTGTATCTTAATTCAAGAAAGCATGGGACAAACATAGAAGATCTCTGAAGGAAAGAAGGGACTATGGTATGGAGGAGAAGATTGGATAGACCCGTATGGTCTTTATTCACCGTCCTGTTTCTCTGTTTCTTAGCTAGGTCTTAAACAAGTTATCTGCAAAAGCTCAGTCTTCCAGTTGTTCAAAATGCATCTGAAAGTTCAAGAGGACTCTGTCACCCCAATATATTTTAGGCAGAATTGAAAGGGGACAATGCTGCCATCACAATTGATCTAACTAACGACATTGACAACAGTGCTGGCAGTCTTTGCCATATGTAAACTTAGTCTCTAGCTGCAGAAATAAATTCTCAGAAATCATTGGACAGGATCTTCTCAAGGTCTTTTAGAACATTGCTTGTTGACATTAAAGCAAAACAATATATAGAATCACTCCACCATTCTACCAAACCTCACATCAGGTACTAACAAATTTTCATAAATACAAATTTTAAAAGCAGGAAGGAAGAAAAAGAACCTCAGAACACAAGGTAATGTAAACCCAGCTTCAGTATCACGAAGCAGGCCTTCCACACATCATAGGCCCATTGCACCTCCTTCCAGCCCTTAAAAACAATCCTCAACAATATTTTTCTTTTTATCTTTTTTTACAAAATCACAACAGTTTACAAAACAGACTTTACATTGCCAAAAACATAAACATAGAAGGCACTTATCTCAAAAGCACAATACTTAAGCATTTAACCAGGCACACCAACTAGACCCACACACAGTTAAACAGTGTTATTGGGGAAGCACACCCGACGCCACACACAGGCAGCCCAAGCGTTTCACTAGAAAAGCTTCTTCAGGGAAAACCCCTCCCAAACCATGCACAAGTCAGTCTCAGCCGGCACCATGCTCACCGGCGTCCATAACACCAACCAAACAATTCAGCAATGCAGTCGCCTGGCTGAAGAACGATACAGTTGAGAGTCGCCATGAGTCGACACCGACTCGGCGGCACTTAACAACAAGTGCAAAGTCTCTATATTAACCATTGGGGCTGTGACCAGAATGTGCCCAGCAGTTAACGTGCTGATGCATTCGTTAACATGCGGCACAGTTAACAAGGGTGTACCCATAGAGGTATCGTTAGGTAAACCCACGTTAATTGGCAGATTGATGGTGATCGCATGCAAATGTGCTCTCTACACCCACACTCTTCCCCTAAACCACCACTCTTCACATTAGCAGGCAGTTGCCAGTTAACATGCACTTTGGCAGCCATAGCTGGCATAGCCGTGCATTCGAATTTACTGCGGCCAGTTATCACACGCTTAAACATACGTTAATTGGATAGTGGCGTTTAGTAAAAGGGCCTCTGAATGTGTACTAAAGAATACACATCCCTACACATATTGTAGCAGCTGATAAGCATGCAATAAATAATACCAGGAGTCAGTTCAAAGATCCAAGCCAATTTAGTGTGCACAGGCTCAAACGGACACCTTTTGTGTCTGAAAAGAATGAGCAACCAAATACAGCAGCAGATTCATTATATACAATTTCACAGTTTGATACAGGCAAACTTTCTGTTGGTCCCAACACCCCTGCACCCGTCCAATCGGGGACCCTCTCTGGGCCTAGCACCCTGTTCCCCCTTCCCAGGCTATTCTAACAATGGTACAGTTTCTAGACATGGATACATCTCTTCTGCAAGGTTATTTCTAAGCTCAGAGAATGTGAGAATGCAGAACACTGGAACATATCTATCATCAGCATTTTAATAAAGGATTCATACAAACTTATCAAAAGCAGTTTAAAGCGGATTCTCAAACTTCTACTGACTTTGGTCTTTCTCAGCACTATTAATCTCTGGTGGGGGTGGGGACTCAGGCCTAACTTACAGGCCTCTCATACGTTTTCAGGCTATTATAGGCCATAGCCTACCACATTCCCCCCTTGATTATTCTCACCCGCAAGTGAGAAAGGGTGAGAATTAAATCACATATTATACTTGCGTAAAAGCATCATTTTGGGGTATAGGGTAATATTGCCACATAGCTAATACTTTTTTTGTAGCTGTCTTCCGTTCTACAGTGCTATCAATGGCTGCTGGCTTTACTCGACTGCAGTTGGGGTTGATAAGATGACAACATAAAGTCCCTTCCAAAGCGGTATCAACGGTGTCTTTCTCCACTCTTTAATCCACACCGAGACTCCAGGCTTGAGAGGATGCAGGGGTTCTGTTAGATGGATGGGCAGCTGATCTTGTACCCACGTATGAAGACTCTGCAAAACAGAACTTAAAGCCAATAGTTCTTGTCTAGTAATTTCAGATCCAATCTGTTTCATATCTCCTTTTATTCCTTGTACAATAGGCGGGGGTCGCCCATACAGAATCTCAAAAGGGGAAACTCCTAAAGACTTAGTAGGGGCTAAGCGTATCCTAAGAAGGGCTATAGGGAGAACCTGGGGCCACTTCAGGTGAACTTCTTGACAAAGTTTAGACAACTGAGATTTCAGGGTTCTATTCATATGTTCTACTTTTCCTAAATTCTGAGGTCTGTAGGCAGTATGCATCTGATAATGTCAATATCTCGGGGTCATACTTAATGGACTTGCCTCCTGAGGTTTTCAACCCTCATTCTTTGTATAGGGCCCCATGTGTGTGCAAAGTTGTGAAGGCATACTTGGAATCTGTGTACACATATAGACGGAGCCCTTTTCCTATTATCAGTGCTCTAGTGAGAGCTATCAGTTCAGCTTTCTGTGCTGAAGTCCCCCGGGCCAGGGCTGAGGACTCAACTACCAGATCAAGGGTCACCACTGCATACCTGGCACAACGATGCCCATTGATGATGAGACTGCTCCCATCCACAAAGAAAGTCCGTTCAGGGTCCTCCAAAGGGACATCAGTCAGATCCGGGCGACTTGAGAATACAGTGTCCATACTTTCTAAACAGTCATTATCAGGGGGGCCAGGACCAATTGGGAGCAACGTAGCAGGATTCAAAGCTTAACTGACCATCAATTGTAGCCGGGGATTTGCACACAGCATACTCTGATACTTCAATATTCGTGAATTTGTGAGCCAAAAACTTCCTTTGTGTTCCATAAGGGTCAGAACAGAGTGTGGTACAGTAACTTGAAGGCTTTGTCCCAGAGTGAGCTTGTCTGCTTCACTCACTAGGAGGGCTGTGGCTGCAACAGCTCCCAAGCAAGGGGGCCAGCCTTTTGCAACTGTATCCAACTGTTTTGACAAATAGGCTACTGGCCGTTGCCAAGATCCAAGAGATTGAGTCAACACTTCTAAAGCATTTCCTTGTGACTCATAGACATGGAGACGGAAAGGTTTCTGAACATCCGGTAGACCCAGAGCTGGTGATGACATCAGAGCGGCTTTTAAAGATCGAAATGCTGGATCCTGTTCAGGTCCCCATTCCAATGGAGACCTCTCCATTCCTTTGGTAGCTTGATACAATGGTTTTGCCAGCAGAGCGAAATTGGGGATCCATATACAACAGTACCCTGCAGCCCCCAAGAAGGCTCTCACTTGCCTTCTGGTGGTTGGAGTAGGAATACTGTATACAGCTTCTTTTCGTTCCGGTCCCAGGCATCAAATTCCGCTGGACAATTGGAATCCTAAATATTTAACTTCAGTTTGGCATAGCTGTGCTTTTGCTCTTGAGACTTTGTATCCAGCCTCATTTAGAAGGGGCAAGAGTTCACTGGTGGCTTGTAGACATTCACTTTCCGAATTGGTGGCTATCAGCAGGTCATCCACATACTGGAGAAGAACCCTTTTTCCTGGATCCACGGGGTAACTTGAGAGATCTTGATTTAGAGCAGCAATGAAGAGGGTAGATGAATTCTTGAATCCTTGGGGTAATTGAGTCCAGGTGAGTTGGCCCCGCCTTCCTGTTGTAGGACCTTGCCATTCAAAGGCAAACAAAAGCTGACTGACGGGGGCAAGGCGTATGCAGAAGAAGGCATCTTTCAGGTTCAGGACGGTGAAATGAGTAGCCTCGGCAGGGATCAGTCCCAAGAGAGTATAAGGATTTGGTACCACTGGGTGTATAGTTTCAGCTGCATCATTTACCCGCCTCAGATCTTGTACTGGGCGGTAATCCCCTGTCACAGGTTTCTTGACTGGGAGAAGGGGGGTATTCCAAGGTGACTGGCACTCCTTGAGAAATCCATACTTCAGCAGTTTCATCAGATGGCAGTGGATACCTTCAATGGCTGGTCAAGGAAGAGGATACTACTTCACATGCACTGGTTCCGCTCCTGGCTTGAGGGTGACAATGACAGGGGCTATGTTCTTCGCTAGGCCAGGTGGATTATCTTCTGCCCATACTTCAGGCGGAGCCAAAAGATTGGTGGGTATACAGGAACTAGCTGGCTTGGTTGGAGATACATTATAGAACTGCCATTCTTCTTCTCGGGGGACAGTCAGCACCATCAATCCAGCAGGTTTTTGAGTTTACAGTCATTTGCATTTCTCCCCCTTCAGCAAAGGATATCTGCGCCTGGTGCTTAGCAAGCATATCTCGGCCCAAAAGTGGAATAGGGCATTCAGGCATATACAGGAACTGGTGCGCTATTTTTCTGCCCCCCTAGTTCACACATGCGGTTCTGCAGAAAAGGCTTAGTGGCCCTAGCCCCAGTAGCTCCGACAATGGTGATGCATCAAGAAGACAAAGGGGCTACTGGTTTTGCCACCACTGAGTGTTCTGCTCCTGTATCCACCATAAAGTCCATATATTGGTCCCCTATTTTCAAACTGACCATAGGCTCCTGGGGACCCAGGGTAAACTTGGAGCCCGGTCTGGCCTAGTCTTCATCCATGTCATAGCCTGTTGCAACTGCCACTCCCTCAATAGCTTCTTCCCTCTCTCACTGGAACTGTGCTCGGTTCATTCCTCCACAACTCTGAAATCGACCTCCTGTTCTCCAGGGACTCCCTCCTCCCCTCCTGGGGGTGGAGTCAAGATGCGGGCATTCACTTCTCCAATGTCCTTCTTCTCTGCAATGGGCGCACTGATTCGCACCCAGTGGGGTCCAATTATTTTCACGACTCCTTCCACGTCCTCTGCTCCTTCGATTAGGAAAACCTCCGCCACGTCGTTCAATTAAAGCGGCAGCAAGAAGATCTGCTTTCTTCTTCATTTTACGTTCACTTTCTCTGTTACGTTCATTTTCACGATTCACAAACACTTTCTGAGCAACTTCCATTAACTGGGCTGTATTCATGCCCGCAAATCTATCCAGTTTCTGTAATTTTCGTCTTATATCTCTCTGGGACTGACTGACAAAGGCTGCATTTACCATACGCAAATTCTCCTGGGCTGCCGGATCGTATGGGGTGTACAATCTATAGGCTTCAGACAACTGCTCATAAAAGGCCGCTGGGCTCTCATCCGGACCCTGGATAACTTCTGATACCTTCCCGATATTCATGGCCCTCTGGCCTCCCTTTTTCAGGCCCTGCATCAAGGCCTGACGAAATCGAGTTTGGGCCGTCGCCCCCCTTTCGTCATTCGGATCCCATCTAGGATCTTCATTTGGGAAAGCTGCGGCAGCTGCTTGTGGGAGATTCATTTCCCCCTCCTCTATGGGATTCTCTTCTAACCAGCGGATAGCTGCTTGCACAATTCGCGCTCGCTCCTCGGTAGTAAAGAGAGTGGACAGGAGCTGGCGGCAATCAGACCAGGTGGGCTGATGAGTTTGCATTATACTAGACATTAACTCCATCAATTCTTGGGGGGGGGGGGTTCAGTATAGGACGCATAATGCGTTTTCCATTTCAATAAATCAGTAGTGAAAAGAGGTACGTAGATTAGACTGGTTGGTCCTGGCGCCATCTGGCCCTGTTCATTCAGGATAGGTATACCTTAATGATTTTCTTAGATATTTCAGCGGCCTTTGATTCAGTGGACCATTCAATACTATTAGCCACACTAAAGAGCATCGGTCTAACTGGCACCGTCCTAAACTGGTTTGAGTCCTACCTAACTGGTAGACAGTTCCAAGTTAAAGTCGGTCTAAACACTTCTCATCATACAGTTATCAAACAAGGCGTACCGCAGGGATCTGCACTCTCATCACTTCTTTTTAACCTCTTTATCCAACCAATATGTCACATAATATCAACTCATCATATAGACTACACAATTTACGCAGATGATATTATGATCTACACTCCGATTGATATCAACTGCCCAAACTACAACAAGATTTCAAACTGCATTACCAGCATTTCCATTTGGCTGTCAAATAACAACCTTGCAATAAACTTGAAGAAGACTGAAGCACTTATTGTCACTAGAAACACCAACCTTAATCCCCCACCATACATCACATGCAACAGTACTGAGATTCCAATTAAGGATGAAGTAAGATACCTCGGGGTAACCCTCGATAAGAAGCTAGACCTGCGATCTCACATAAAGAAAACTGTTAAAAGCGCTTATTACCGAATGAAAATAATTAGACGCCTCAAGCCTCTTATCTCTAATGAACACTTTCGTACAGTCTGCCAGGCACTTATTACCCCCATTCTGGATTTTTGCAACCCTATCTACAATGGGCTGTCAAAACATGCTCTCAAACCTCTTCAAATGGCACAGAATACAGCAGCCAGAATAATTAACGGTTCCACTAATCATGACCACATTACCCCCATCCTTAAAGATCTCCACTGGCTCCCTATAACCCTTCGCATAAAGTATAAGTTAATCATAAACATCTTCAAAATGAAGCACAACAGTTCTGCAACCAGCCTCCATGCCCTCTTATCCCGTGATACCAGCAACAGACCTAGAAGATTATCCACCTCAAACACCCTCAATACCCCAAGAAACTTCGCTAAATCACGCAAATGTACATCACAACGAGCAATTTCTTTGGCTGCCCCTTTGATTTGGAACTCTCTCCCCCCTGATTTACGTGCAATTGATGTTTTAAGTGACTTTCGTAAGCAATTAAAAACTTTACTTTTTATTGAGCACTATGGATCAACAAATGACTAAGATATCATCTATTGTATATATTTTATAAATAATCCACTATTTTGTTAACCCTTGTTATTTTTCCTACATTACCATATGTTGTCATGTCTATACTGTTTGTTTCCCTTGTTTATACCTTGTATTTCTTGTGACCGCTTTGATTGAAGGAAAAGGCGGTATAAAAAACTTGTTAAATAAATAAATAAATAAATACCAGGTACTTGACGCAATGGCATAAGGTTCCCATCCCTTTGACTTGCTGTTGTACTTCTGAAAGTATAAGGTGGTCTGGATTGTTGAAATTCTGCTCCCTGGCTTTGGCTGTCTGCAGTAAGTGACCCCCAACTGGCAAATGAATCCCTGCTGGCAGTGTCATCGGTGGACTGTGGTCCTCCCAAGGCACTCTTAACTGAGCCGGGGCTTCCGGTCAAGAGGGGGTGCGCGTCCTCCTGCTGCGGAGGTGGCTGGTGAACTACTTGGGGTACATCTGCAGGGAGGTGTCCCCCCTGCCCCAGGCTCTGCCCGGGGTGGTGGCAGAGCTGAGGGGACTGGCCTATAAAGATACTGGGACAGACAGAGAGTGGAATGTCTGGAGATTCTGGGGCAGAATAAACGGGCAGCTTTTTTTTTCCCAGACTTCCGGGCCGCCCCCCCCCCGCCTTTGTGGTTGCTGCTAATCTCCTACACTGTTCCTCATAGCAATGCATTATCCAGGAGGACTTTTTTCCCTTCACAAACACTTAACCAGGAATCTGTATAGGGGAATTGATAAGGGAACATTTTCTGTACAACCTGATAAACACGGGAAACTATACTAATATCAAAGATGCCCCCACGGGGCCATGAAGTGACCAACACTGGCCACTCCCTTTCACAGAGCATTCCTAATAGGGATGGAGACATTTTAATTCTGTAGTCTCCAGCAAATCCCTTGCTAAAATTCCTAGTCATACATTTCAACAGAATCTGTGTGGACTCCGACCCCCCCCTATGATGACGTACTTGACAACAGACAGAGGGGGCGGACAGTCAGGCTGCATTTTCCTGAGGACTATGAGTCAGAACTATGCAACAATATTCCTCTGGGTGCACTTATTAAAAAACTTATTATTGCTGTAAACAAAGGATAGGCAGAAAGCATAAGCTTAGATTGGTTGTAATAAGCATAATGGATGTGTGTGCTCATTCTAAATAGGAACAATTTAGATAAAGTCCTTAAAATATAAAACTATTATTTTGCAATATGTTATAATAACAATCCCAATAGAAAGAACTATGGCTCCTAACATGACGGCCACATATCTGTTATGTACGACTAGAGTAAAAATACTTGGCATGACACTAACTGCCAGCCGTCGTCAGTACTAAGCTGAATAATGCAAAGGAATTACTTTAAATCTTAGAATTCAGAAAGCAGATATTCAAAGGTCATGAAACGGATACTTTTTTCATAAAGTTGGTGGATATCTGGAATGCATATTGTGATGTCCTCGCCCCCTAATGGCCACCCTAGGCGGTTGCCTAATAGGGCGCGTCACCTCTTTATTGTGTAGTTGTGGGTTTTCATGTAAAATGAAAGTCCGAGAGGCTTTAAGGCTAACACAGGAAATTTATTGATTTTCACTGCTTCTCCAAAATAGAGCTTGTATAGAGCTCAACGCAAAACAAGAAAGTAAAAGGATTTTCTTCTCCTGATACAATTAGCTTCAAATGCTTCCAGACTTCATGAACAAAAGCTTCATTACTTCTCCTAGCCTCTTTAACACCAGGGCTAGTTTGCCTTGCTAAAACTTCTTCACATGCAAGCACTTTCTGGTTTTACTCCAGGGACATTTCTAAAAGGAAACAAGGCTTTTAAAACACAGTCCAGCCTGTTTACACCTTTTAACTCTCCAAGGCAGCTGTTTGAGCTTTTCCCTTTCCAAGGCTCAAACGCTTGTCTTGTAACATATAGCACATTCCATTGGGCATTCCCTTTCACTGTCAGAAGGATAACTTCCTATTTCCATATCTTCAGTGTCTGGCTCTGGTACATCAAGATTAAAACTCCTCCTGGTAATACCTGGCTCTACGCTTTCTAAAAGCTTAAGAATTTCCTTCCACCTAGAGGTTTTTCTGTCTCTAGGCTGCTTAGCACATACTGGCAATTCTTCCTCTCTCCATGAATGGCTTAATGCTTTCAGCTTGTTTAACTGTCTGTTAGACAGAGGGTTACTCACGGTTCTCCTGTTATCAGATGGGCTTTTACCAAGCCTTTGGCTTGTAGTAAAACTGTCCTCATTCAAATCTCTCCCCAAAGGAAATCTCCTGCCTCCAGGTTCCAAAGCAAACCTCCCTGCTTTGTGGCTTGTTCCTTTGAATACTCTAGCAGTTTCCTCTAAGGCTGGGCTGTCCTGGGAAATACCTCTCTCTTCAGATACCCGAGAGCTTTTTCCTCCCTCCAGCACATTAGGCTTCCTGCTCCGTTCTGAGTCTCCAGTAGCTCCTCCCCTGGGAACTCCCTTCTTCCTGTAATGCTGCTTCTCTACCTCAGCATTGGCATAGGCATCAGAATATGCCTCAGGAAGCAGGCTGCTCTTCAGACTTTCTTCACTACTGTCTGAACTGCCTGACTCAGCTCTCTCCACTCTGTGTCTGTGTTCCAAGTGCTGCCTCCTCTCCAACCCTGACTGTTCTCTGTTACTTTCCTTTTGTAATCCCCTGGGAGCTCCCTTTGCACGTGTCTGAGCAGTGATCACATGCTGCTTCCCCAGCTGGTCTTCATTACCCCTACAGCTTGTTCCTAAGCTAGGGCGTGGCCTGCAGCTATTCACTAGGTGAGTTTTTTCCTGTTTCAAAACATTTTGTGTTTCACATCCCCGCCTGCTGCTTCTCTCCCTTAAGGTAAAAGTGTGCTCTTTTCCCTTTCCTAAGGGCTTGGGAACTTTTTGGCCATCACAATATACTCCCCTTTTCTTTTTTTTTTTTTATAAACAATAAGTATGTCCTCTATGAGGTGCTTGCCACAGTATATAAAATCTCGTTTTTACTTTTAATTTTGCTCAATAGCATACGCAGTCAAAACCAAATATATATATACACACATATATATATATATATATATATATATATATATATATATATATATATATATACATACATATATATATATCAGGAATTAAAATTCAAGCACGATTAACTCCTCATTCACTCAGTTGAGGAGCTCGAAAGGGGTTAATAAGAACTTAACCCTTTCCAGGCTGAGCCCAATACTGTCGGGATCCAAAATTCTGACTAAATATTCCTACCAAATGATATATAATATATGACCATAGCAGAAGGAACATCTCTATTAGAACATATTGAATAAGACAGGTACAATTTTCCTGAAATAAGCACAAATTAACCCAGCTGCAGAATGTGGATTAAAAATTGAAAGTAAGCCTTCGAAGGGTTAAAGGATACTAAAACATTCCTTTCTACGGGCTGTGTGAAAGACACACCCCTTCTCTCTCTGCTTGCTAGAAACTCACGCTGTGCTGGAAAAAAACTGAAATCAGTGAGACAGCTGTCTTTGTACTTAGAAGTGACTCCTGAGTTGTTTTTTTTCCCCTTCTTTCTTCTTTTCTCAGTACTATTCCTTAATTGGTAAACTGTTTCACAAATTACCCAACAGAATAATCTTACATTATACCAGAAGGGAAACCCGCGGTTTCAACAGATAACAAAAATCAGATACAAACAACAGACAGTAAGGACAGGTAGGATGGCTGCAGGTGAGGGGTCCGTACAGCCCACAGAACAATGGGGGAGACAAACACTAAACGCTTCCTCATTTTTGCGACCTGGGCGCGGTCGCCCGGCCAGGAACTGCGCTACTCAGGAGTCCGCTCTCACTTGGTCTATATTTCAAGACCTCTCAGTCACACAGACAGTCATGCCAGCAACAAGAAATTATTTTTCAAATGCCCAAGGTTTTACTGACTAACCCAACCAAAGGATCGGTGGCTTCTGCTCCGCTAACCCTTATGCGAAGCATACTAGGACCGCCCTTATGAGAGGTGATGAAGCTCTCTCATCTTGCGCACTTATGCAAGACTTTCCCAGTTAGTCTATACCAAATTAGTCTCGCATACTCATGCAAGGCTTTTCCCCAGGCTTCACTGACTCTCGAACAAGAAAATGTCTACTCACCGGATCCAGTTCCCGATACCAAACCAGTTCATGGGTTGGATCCTGGACTCCCCTCGGGTTCGGAGGTGTTGGCCAGCCAGAACCAGCAACCTGCGGAGGCAAGGAGGAACCCTCTCCGATACAAGAGGACTGGTGGCGCCAGAGGCTCTCCTGCGATCAGTCAGGTACGGCTCCAGCCGGACCAAACCTGGAGGCGAAAGTACGTGGTATATTCACTTGAATACCATCCACTACTCGCACATTCCCGGCCAACGCACCAAGAATATGTAGCAGCTGATAAGCATGCAATAAATAATACCAGGAGTCAGTTCAAAGATCCAAGCCAATTTATTGTGCACAGGCTCAAACGGACACCTTTTGTGTCTGAAAAGAATGAGCAACCAAATACAGCAGCAGATTCATTATATACAATTTCACAGTTTGATATAGGCAACCTTTCTATTGGTCCCAACGCCCCCTGCACCCGTCCAATCGGGGACCCTCTCTGGGCCTAGCACCCTGTTCCCCCTTCCCAGGCTATTCTAACAATGGTACAGTTTCTAGACATGGATACATCTCTACTGCAAGGTTATTTCTAAGCTCAGAGAATGTGAGAATGCAGAACACTGGAACATATCTATCATCTGCATTTTAATAAAGGATTCATACAAACTTATCAAAAGCAGTTTAAAGCGGATTCTCAAACTTCTACTGACTTTGGTCTTTCTCATCCCTATTAATCTCTGGTGGGGGTGGGGACTCAGGCCTAGCTTACAGGCCTCTCATACGTTTTCAGGCTATTATGGGCCATAGCCTACCACAGTATAGCTTGAAATGTCTAACTTGGATAGTTTAACTTGCTGGTGTGTTCAGCACTTCTATCTAAAGGGATAGCATAAGCTTAATTTGGAAATGTCTAATTTAGGCATTTCAAATTTTATGCTGAATAGTGACATCCTTATGTTTTGTCTGTGCTTTGTCTGTCTTTACTAGACAGTAAGGGCATGATTCTGTTCTGGACGTTCAGGCCTTCTTTGCGCCCGGTCGGAACCAGATGCACAGAGTTAGACAGGATTCTGATCCTGCGGGGCACAGATTACAGGATTAGAATCGTGTCCAGGCCTATTCGTGCATGCTGGAACCCCGATCCTGCTTGGCCTGCACATACAGGTCTTGGCTGGCTAACTCATTCAGGGCTCCTCATAGGTGGAATCGGCCCTGTACGTCTGGGACCACGGACCGCCCACTGCCCACCCTAACTCCGCCCTCGTAACGCCCCTTTCTTGTCCCTGTCTAACCTCCCCGTACAACATGTGGGGAAGTTAGTCAGGATTGACAGAGGGGCCGAATAGCGGGGATGGACATCCGCGCTATTCGCTGCTCGGAATGACCCTGTAAGCTTCAAGAAGCAGATAATGGGCATTATTTTAGAAGCCTTGCATGGCATTTCTATATGTATGTAGATTGCATATACACGTAAATGCTAATTTTGGAATCCATCACTTTACATTTAGAATTGCCATAGGATGTGCATATTCAAAGGGAGTATATTCTGGCTATAGGTTAGTCAAAAAAAACCCTATATTTGCATTTCATATTTTACAGTGGAAATATATGAATATCTTGAAAAATTTTGTTTTGTCATTTACGCTTGCTTGGAGGCACTCATACCGGTTCGCTCGCTGTTCCTTTGGACCTGGGGTCTTGAGCAGTGACCGAGGGAGAAATTGTACTTACCTGTATACAAAAAGAAAGTTATTTCACTTGGATCAATAACTGACTCCTCTTGTAAATTGACTTTTTGAAATCTGGCATTTGGCCATTTATTTTTCAGTATAGCAATGTTTTTAAATTAAATTTAAAAAAACATCAACTACATGTATTTACTGGTCTTTACATGTGATGCTGCTCTTTTTTCGAACATACATCTTTGTGAAATCGCTGCTCCTGTTGTAGGTGCCAGCAAATACATATTTATTAGCTGACATCCTTATACGTATTTTACAAAAGGCTTGGAGTTCAGCAGAGCCTTTTGTAAAATACTTGGATTGTGGAAAATCCTGACTTGGACATCTCAATTCCTGCTTAGATGTCCTATGCAAAATGGGGCTTCATGTCTATTATATTTGTCCTCAAAGCACCCTATACACCTGATAGTGTCATACAAATAATAATCATCATCATAATTGGATTACATTCTCATATAGTTCCTCTAGATGGCATGCTAATTAAATACAGTGCAGTCCTCAGACCTTTCTTGTGATGCATTTCCAAATAATTGCAGTCCAGTATGCTTAACTCACTCCATACTAGCTCAAAAAAATAGTATTCCAGACACTTTATTTATAATTTCATATCTCCAATACTTACAAGCAAGTATACAAGAAAAATGGTTAACAATTAAATTTTAAATAAAGATAAAAATATACAAACAATAATAAATTGCACCCCTTGGCTCACATATCAGGGAGAACAACTAATAGCAATCCAAAAACAAAATATTCAGGCAATAAGAACAAACGCTCAAACGTACAGCCTCAAAAAAAATGTTTTCACCCCATTTTTCCATACCCAGAAATCAATCCTGCCTTTCCCTAGCAGCCAAAAACGCCTCTGAGAAGATTCCACAAAGGTAAACCTATCCCTATTTAAAAGTATTATACATTTACAAGGGTACCGAAGGAAAAAAGTTGCTCCTAGGGCCAACACACTCAGCTTTAGGGCCAAAAAGGCCGCCCTCCAAAGTTGTCGCCCTGGAAACATCAGGAAATAACTGTAACTTAGCCCCACAAAACAAAGCATTCTTATTTTTAAAGTAAGCCTTAAAGACAGAAACCTTATTCTGTTCAGAAACAAAACTGACCAATAAGGTGGACCTGGAAGTCCTCCAGAAAATTAGTCAAATGTATATCAGAGGAAGCTTGTAAGACATTCTGGAGACTCCAAGGAAACTCTCCTCCCAGTTAAACTAATTTTGAAAAAAAACATAGTATAGGCCCCAGAAAGAACTAGGACCTCACAAAGGTATTTTCTTAGCAATATCTCAGGCGATAATAATCGACAACGGAAAATTTAGAAAACAAATATTCTTTACCCTAAAGAAATTTTCATACAATTCTAATTTATGATGAACAAAATAGCTATCCTTGAGAGTAGAGGCATGAATCGCCTGCAGAGAAGTGCAGTGATTCTCACATTTAGAAACCTGACTAATCAAGGATTCCACTCTCCCCTCCAACTTATTCAGATTTGTAGCTGTCTCTGGAGAGAAAACACACAACTGAGACACTGTGGTGGCCAAAGTCTGTTCAGTCCGAGTTACAATCCGCCAAGGATACCTCTGAATCAGGGATATCCTGGACTCCACACATGGGGGGGGGACCAAGTAACAGGCCTCAGCATTTCGCCCATATTTAAGGGAATACTCTGTTGGGAAGGTCCTCCCACGGCCGCTGAAATAGGAGGAATAGTTGCAGATGGGGGAGGAGGTGGAGTGTGATCCGGAGAACTAAGGGTAATGCCTAGAGAATACAAATTGAGAAAGTCTGCGTCAAGAGACACATTATCCCCCACAGTTTCCTTCAAATGGTGATCCATTGGGCCCACAACCGGCTCAGCAGGAGTCAACTTCTTTTTCCTCTTACCCATATCCACCAGCAATCAGTCACCTGGACACCTCCAGCACCTCCTGTGTTCCTCCAAGGGGCTCCCAAGGGGCAGATAAGCCCCTTGTATCACGCCCCTTCAATCATGCCCACTACAAGGCGCCTAAGGCTGAGCACAATATATACACCAGTCTTTGATGACATCGGGGTGTCTGGGACCTCTGCCTGCGTCCTCCAGCTGCCCTGGCTGCTCAACACTGCTCCCACTTCCAGACACTTTAGATACACATGTATAGGTGCATAAAAAAGATCTGTCACTGAAACTATATACTGTATCAAAAAATGTACTAACTTTTCCTGAAGCTAGATACTTAATTTTTCTGTTACTGTTAAAAAAACAAAAACAAAAAAAAAAAATGCAAAAAGAAGAAAGATTTCAGCTGCACAATAATTGAATGCTAAAAAGCTATAAAGAACAATAGTTGTCTTTAGTATATTAACTGGTGTTATTGTTATATCCGTTCAGGCCACAGCTACTGGTGCTTCTGAAGTTAGATGAAGATTTACATGTGAAGTACCCTCGGTTGCTAACATTTGCTTCTCAGCTCAAAGCTGGCAAAGGTTTGACCATTGTAGGCACAGCTTTACAGGGGAACTTCCTGGACTGCTTTGGAGAAGCTCAAGCTGCTGAGCAGGTAATTTTTACCAAGGATTTTTCTTTTTTTCTCAAAATTTCTTGCATACAGTTAAGGAAGAGCAATATACTGGATATCACATAGCAAAATTCCAGTGTGACATACTAATATTTGCAATCCCATTTGAAATCTATTTCATGAGGCTCAGCTTGTCTTATATGCAACAAAAGCTATGTTTTGTGACCATTTTATCTGTTTTTTTGATTAGAGTGCTTTATCATTTGTTTTCTTTGCACCTTTTTCTTGCTTTGACTTTATCTGCCTGTAGAAAGTGCATAATACTATATGTGTTCCATCGTAGCATACCGGTGTCAGATTTTAATATTGTTCATTACTGCTTTAACAAGAACAAATACAGAAGCAATAAGAGATATGCATTTACTTGAAACAACATTTACCATGTAGTTTCATGTTATTTTTAACCCGAAATGACAGCAACATACTTGCAATTTCAGGATTGTTTCCCATGTTGTCCACACTTTCAGGCTATTATGGGCTATAGTCTACCACAGTATAGCTTGAAATGTCTAACTTGGATAGTTTAACTTGCAGGTGTATTCAGCACTTCTATCTAAAGGGATAGCATAAGCTTAATTTGGAAATGTCTAATTTAGGCATTTCAAATTTTATGCTGAATAGTGACATCCTTATGTTTTGTCTGTGCTTTGTCTGTCTTTACTAGACAGTAAGGGCATGATTCTGTTCTGGACGTTCAGGCCTTCTTTGCGCCCGGTCAGAACCAGATGCACAGAGTTAGACAGGATTCTGATCCTGCGGGGCACAGATTACAGGATTAGAATCGTGTCCAGGCCTATTCGTGCATGCTGGAACCCCGATCCTGCTTGGCCTGCACATAGATTCCATCCCGCACATAGATCCCCCTCTGTGCATCCAGTCTGAAACGGACACACAGAGGGCAATCACGATTCTGATCCCGCAGAGCACGTCTAGCCCCGCGGTATCAGAATTGCGAATACTCATGTATGTGCAGGCCGGGACTGTGATTTAGTCCGGCCTGCATGAAAAGCTTGGATAATTCAGTCAGGGCTTTTAAATGGAGCCATGGCTCCATGGCGTCCGGTTGCCATGGCACCGCAGCTCCATTTAAAAGCTGCAATGCCGGCTGCCAGCAAAAACTTCCTATTTCCCGCAGCCTGACCCCCCTGATCTGGCCTCCTAAGGCCAGGGTCAGACTGTAGGAATGTCCCCTGCCCCATCCGCCCACCGAGCACAGCAAAAAAAAAATGTCCAGGGAAGTTATTCCACCTCCGAGGTGGAATAACTTCCCCGCACATGTTGCTGGCCCTGGATACAGGGTTGACATTAGAATCTGCCCTGTACGTCCAGAGCCAGTGACTGTCCACTGCCTGCCCAGACTCCACCCCCAAGCCTCCCATTCCCCACCCCCATCTTACTTCCCCGCACAACTGGCGGAGAAGTTAGTCTGGTGCAGGAGCCAGCATGAATAGCGGGGATGGACATCCGATCGGGCCATCCATCCCTGCTTTTTGTAGCACAGAATAACCCCCAGTGTGTACTGTTGAGCAATAGAGCACTTTACTGAGCAGTAGTGCAGCCTATTGTGCATTAGCACACACACTGTTGACAACACTGGTCCCTGAAATGGAAATAAAGAAGAAAACACGCCCAAATAATGGAAAATTCCCATTAATAGCATGGACACTAGAAACTATGCCTTTTCAAGAAATGGTGGCATCAAGAAAGCACATGGGGCAAAAAGAATGCCCATTATTTTTGTTTGAGGAAATATGTTCAGTGTATTAGGCATAAATATTCAGATTCAGCAAATGACATCACACAAGAATTTGAACATTGTCAACTGGCAGTGAACTGAACAGAAGACATCATGACATGCAGCGATAAGATGACAGCACAAAAAGATCATGTTTACTGAAGTGCCCTACCGGGTAGCACAGGGTTCAGCATGCACCAAGTACACCACAGTAAAATTTACCATGTTCCAAAACTTCAGCCACACTAAAAAGTGCTATCTGAGTAGCATGAGTTGGGGTGAAGATAGGGTGGTTCAGGGCAGAGTATGCGCATCGTGGGTAGCATGAGTAACTTTGGGGCACACTCACCATCAGTACTGCTCTTAGCATAGATGCTTGCACTACTTCAATGGGGGGCATTAAATGCACCTGCATTGATTGCGTCAAAGAGAATGAGCACAGGAGTGATATGAAACCCTTTCTAGCTACATGGAAGCATGTTGGGCATGCCGCCATTTTATAGCCTGGGTCGAGCGTCGCCCCTATGCTCATTTTTGAGGCTGAACGTGCAGTAGTCTACTGCATTTTACTAAACATGCCAGAAAATGGCTTACTATCTACTCTCCAAGCAGATGCACGCTTCCCCACCAGATCAAACTTCAGCGACCCCAGATACTAAAGAGTTATCCCAGAAATTATGGACACATTTTAAACTCCCATCACATAAAAACATTGAAGATACAATCCAGAGCCTTAACACAACAGCCTCTCCACTGGACCCTTGCCCTGTTACCTGGATAAAGCTGACTCATACCTATTGAAATAGTGTATTCCTCTTTGTCCCTAGACCTTATGCCCTCCTTGCTGAAGCAGGCCTCAATCTGACCTTTTCTGAAAAACAAAAATCTCAAGCCCACCTCCCTAAAGTCATATAGACCAATATTCAGCATCCTGTTTATCACCAAGATAATTGAGAAAATTGTCCTTACAAGACCACCTCACTGAAAAAATACCTCTAGACCCTCACCAGCATGGGTTTAGACATTAGCACAGAGTCAAAACCCTCATCATTTCCCTATTAAACTCAATCCTAGCCTGCTCGCAAAGCACCAATAAAGGTTTCATTCTAATATTCCTTGACATTGCCTCTGCCTTTGACTCCCTTCCACACCATCAACTGCTACAAAGGCTCTCTGATATTGGGCTTCAAGACACCATCCTCAGCTGAGTCCGCTCCTACCTAGAAGCCCGAACACAAGAAGTAAAAATTGGTCAGAAGACATCAAACACCTTCATCAACAAATGGGAGTACCTCAAGGCTCAATCTTCTCAGCCCTTCTATTCAATATCTTCATCCAGCCATTATGCCAAATATTCAAAACATATAATCCTATTCCAGATCTATGCTGGATGACATGATGATCTACACTCCCTTTCACTTCCTTTCCCCAGATTTCACCAACCTAAAGAAATGCTTTGCAGAAGTAAGAAAATGGCTTCAGGATCATTAACCTATTCATCAACCAGGAGAAGACTGAAACTCTGTACATTACCACCGACCCAACCTTTGACAGTAAACCTGTATACAGTGGTCATCAGTGTTAAAACTGAAATAAAATACCTGGGCATAACAATAGATCAACAGTTGACCTTCCAATTGCATATAAAGAGAACAACTACCTCCTCCTATCACAAATTAAGAACCTTGAAACATCACCGTCCCCTACTAACCCTAGAATTATTCCAAACCATCTGCCAGACAATGATCATGCTTATTCGGGACTACTGTAACGTTATTTATCAAGGCCTCCTAAACACGCCCTTCACCCTCTACAAATGGCCTAAAACACTGTGGCAGGTATAACCTATGTTGCCCCTCACTGGGCTTACATCACCCCCATCCTTCCTCATGAGCACAGAGCTAGTTCTTCATGAACTACTTTAATACTTTGTCATTATCATATCTCCCCCTTCATATATGTCTTCCAGGGTATACATGTTTAGATCTTTAAATCTGTATCCATATATTTTATCATCTACCAAAAAACTTCTGGAAACATGGTAACACTCTAGAGGAGAAAAGGATCTCAGTATAAAAAGAATTATCCCTCCAACAGGTGATTTCCCATCAACAGGAGGTTAGTCTTATAGAACATCAGCGATCCAAAACAACGCCTCACATTTAATTTTTATTAGTTTCATATTTTTCATTATATTAAAAAGAGTAGCTAAGCTTAGCTCCTCATACCACACACCCAAAATGGTCACCAATATTATAAAGATCTTATTCCAAATTAGCTCACAACAATTTCTATACCAAAAGCCAAATATTGGCCGCACAGTTTTAAGAATAGCAGAAAGCTAAACACCCACCAGGACCCACAACATTTCAGAGCTACCTGGAACAGAAAGAAATAGTGATGCCGTAATATTAGTCATAGACTTAGCATGGTTTAACAACTAATACTTAGCTTTAGCCATGCCGATATCCCATCATAGAATCTCAAAACGCCATTGAGGTGCTATAGTTGATTTTAAGGATAGTTCACAGATTACTAAAAGTAGGTCTGCAATCTCATATTTCAATTCTTTCAGCACCCTGGGATGTATGTCATCTGATCCAGGTGATTTGCTGCTCAAATGGTTGTATTACATCTTCCGATTTATCGAGATTTGTTTCTATTCCTCCGATATATAACCTTTGAATATCATTTCTGGCATAAGTAAATTTCCTATGTCATTTCCAGTAAAGACTTGAGCAAAGAATTAATTCAGTCTCTCTACTATGGCCTTGTCCTCTCTTAGTGCCCCTTTTACCCCTCTATCATCTGATGGCTCTCTCACAGGAGTTTGGCTACTAATGTACTTGAAAAAGTTTTTATTTCGCACTTTTGCTTCCACAGCAAGCTAATTTTCAAATTCTCTCTTTGCCTGCCTTATCAATGCCTTGCATTTAACTTGCCATTACTGATGATGTTTCCTATTTTTTTCATTTGGTTCTTTTTTCCATTTTCTGAAGGATTTTCTCTTAGCTATAACAGCCTCTTTGATCTCATCTTTAAGCATGCTGGCTATCCTTTGGCCTTCCTTTCACCTTTCTTAGTGTGGAATACATCTGGTATGGGCTTTCAAGAGATTATATTTACAGTAAATTATGCCCAGGGCTGATGTAAACTCTTAACCTTTGCAGTTGCTCCTTTTTGTTTTTTCTTAACCATTTTCCTCATTGTGTCATTGCCTCCTTTTTGAAAGATAAATGCTAGCACAATGGATTTCCTTGTTATCCTCCCTCCAGTTATTGCCAAGTGGCCTCAACACCGTTACCTCTCACACTTGATCCTACATTCCACAAAGAAGTAGATCCAAAATAGTTTCCTCTAAAATTGGTTCCTGAACCAGTTGCTCCATGAAATACTCATTTATATCTTCTAGAAACATTATCTCCTTAGCATAGCCTGATGTAACATTGACCCAGTCAATACTGGGGTAATTAAAATCTCCCATTATTACTGCACTAGAGTTTTTTCTGCTCCTTTGGTTCAACATGCGATTGCTCATGATCATTCTGTTGAGCAGTTTTCTTGGAGAGTCATTGATTGGATTCCCCCTTCTGTCATGGGGGATAATAGGACATACAAATTACAATATGCTGAACAACGCTGAATTTACAGACTTGATACGGTTGCTCCAAAAGGTCTCAATCTGGAGTTAGACTGGATAGTTTGCTGTGACATTCGTTTTTGGAGGTGTTAGCATTTTCTTGCTTCCAGCCCCGGATTGGGTGAGCAGTGGACATATGACTGGCCTTTCACAGTTTTTAAAGTTGCTTCCCTTGGGTATTTTCACTTTGGCGTTCCTTCGGTTGGTGTTGACGAGTACTAACCTGAAGCAGGGTGTTTAAATTTTTAACCCAAAACGCAGGACTGTGTCGTATTTGTTTACCTATGTTGGATGCTGCTCTGCCATTCTGCAGTTAAGTACCAAACTTTTAAAGTCTTTAGCATTTAGGTTTATCTGGCTGTCATGTTTAACTGCATATTTCTGATTAAAATGGACATGTCTTTTACTCACCGGTGCTTTATCAATGTCCTTAGCTTTGGTGAGTAGACATATTGTCCGACAAAAAAATATTTTTGTTTTTAGTTAATACCTGGGAAGTTTTTCTTTTGTTTTGTGGTCCAACTTTCTTTGCCTAGATTGCTGCTCAGGCTTGGTGGTGCCTGTTGGCCTGAGGGTTTGTTTTTCCTGTTGGTATAGGCTCCTGCCCAGCACTATCTAAAATCTTATGTATGTGGCGTGTGAGGTCCACTACCTTTGCACCAGGCAAGTATATTACCAGGTAATCCCCACATCCACCAGCCACCCAGCTATCTACATGTCCAATGATAAAATTGCCAACTATAATGGCCGTCCTAACCCTTTCCTCATGGGCATATGGCCCCAGAGACAAGTCCTCGGTGTGAGAGTATATTATATCACTTGGAGGACGGGTCCTAACTATAAGATCACTTCCCGCCACACCAAGGTGATGCTGTCCTTCATGTGACCTTTGTCCTCCATGGCAGCAGAAAGGCTGCCAGACTGGAGGTGGGACATCTCTACTACATCCCTATAGGTCTTGTCTGTGTACTTCTCTATCTGTCTCAGCTACTTCAAGTCTGCTACTTTAGCTTCCAGAGATCGGAATCATTCCCTGAGAGCAAAGAGCTCTTTGCATCTAGTGCACACATATCACCTCTCACAACTGGGAGAAAATCATACATGCAACAATGCAAAAGACTGGATAGCCCCCATCTCTCTACTGGACCACTGTCTGCATCATAAGATTTAAAGATTTATTTATTGAAAGTTGTTCAGTTGTTTAAAGTTGCTAAGGGAATAGGGATACTTGAACCAATACACTTATACCTATTAAGTATAAGGGACTTTAGTTTTCATCTCAAGATAAACTGCAAGAATTTAATCTATACCTAAGGCCTAATAACTTGTTTATTAAGATAATCAGTTACACCTAAAAGCGAGATCACTCTCTTCCCCTTAACTGGTCAAGGAAGCTATAAATCAAGGATTATGCCTGGGGTGGGTGGGAGGCAAAGAAACACTAAGTGAAGGAGTAGCCTAGTGGTTGGGGCAAGGTACTTCAGGCCGGAAGGTCGGGGGTTCAAATCCCACTAGAGGACAGCAACCTTGGGCCGGAAGGACTGGGGTTTCTAGTCCCACAGGTGCTCCTTGTGGTCTTGGGCAAGCCACTTAACCCTCCATAGCCCATGTTCCCTGTAAAATAGTTATCTCCAAGTTATAATGCCCTGTTCAATGTAATTTCAGTTTGTTCAATGTAAACCTCACTGATGCAGAATAGCGCGGTATATAAGAGAATTAAATAAATAAAAATAAAATAAAATAACTGAAATCTAGCTTGTAATAGTAAGCCCTAACTGCCATTAATTTAAATAAAAGCTGTCTTGTTTTAGTATGCCTTGACTTAACAGAAACACTGAATTTTAAAATAAACAGATTCTATCAGCTTTAACCCAAAGAATACCCTTTTCCCCAAGATTTAGAGAATTTCTCAGGAGGTAATACAAGTGCAGATTTCTTCCTTGCAGTAGCAATCCTTTTTGGTAGTCCTTCAAGACTGAAAATCACAGAGCTCAACAGCACTTAAGACAATGTAGAAAAAATCCTAAAACAAGACCGATCCCTGTGACACAATACTAATTAACACCCCTTTCCTCAGAGTGTTTGTCACTACCCTTTGTGGCTTCCCACTCAACCAGTTTCTGACCCAATTTCGTCACTTAAGGGCCATGCCTATGGCATTCAATTTGTCCCTATGTGAAGTCATGTTTGTTCTATGGCTGTTTATAATATCTGATTAGAAGTGACTGAAATGAGATAGCAGGAGGAAAAATAAGTTGTCACCTCATCCTGGGTTGCTGGCAGAGTATTAACTTGGAATACTGTTGTTCAATGTGAGGGCTTTTTTAACTGTATCTCTAGATAATGCTACTAGCAAAGGGGGTGGTTTTCAGTAGCCCACCTGAATGAAAAGTCAACAGGTGGCTTTGTACTCATAGGTCTAGTAGATAATTAAAAAGAAAATACTCATGAAAATTTTCTTGTCCATTTACTCGGTGATAAAATTACACAGGTCTGCGACTAAAAAGCTGTTTGATTATTTTCATCTAATTTCCATGTATTTTTGTGTGCTGAAAACAAATAAAATATTGAAAAAACTCCTAGACGTCATGATTTGCCAAAACATGCAAAATTGTCTTCAAATTTATCAAATGTTTTCAAATTACTATTAATTAATTCAAATTACTATTAATTAATTCACATAGGTGCATTTAAGATATAAAATGACAAAAAAACCTTAAAGGGATTGTCCGAGTTATGTAAAAAAAAATATAGCACTGTACTGTATATACATGTAAACCGCTCTGATGCATAAGTAAAGGGCGGTATATCAAATGTTTAAACCATAACCATAAATCTGATGGTCAGCAATATATACATAAGCTAAGCAAGTTTTAAGTCCGTGCTCCTAATGGTAGAAGGGGTTAATCTTTCTTGAAGAATCCAGTGGGAGGGAGACACAGGGCAGATAGCAGCAGCTCCGGTCAGTGCAGGGGGGCATGGCCAGCACTGTGACATCTCGTGTACAGACACAGAGCTGGCTTCTCCTGCATGCCACACTTGTGCACGAATCATCATCAGGTTCTTGGTTCTAGGCTGTTCACACTTTTTCATCGCAATTCGTGTTAGCTCGTCATTCTTCAACTGTTATGTTATGGCTCCACGAAAGTGTATTAATTCGCCAGACAGTTTCTGTTTCATCTGTGGTGAAATACAGTGTTGAAGCAACAGCAGAATATTACAGACTTTGTGAAAAAAGTATACTTTGCATACTTTGGACTAAAAATTGGAGATCAAGATAGTCTGGGCGCCTCATAAAGTGTGCAAACGGTGTGTTGAGGACCTCTGAAACTGGTTCAAGGGTAAGAAAAAATCTTTCCGTTATGGGATTCCTATGGTATGGTGAGAGCAAAAGAACCATAGTGACGACTGTTACTTTTGTTCATGCAATGTGAAAGGGTTTAATTCCAAATGGAAGCATTCCATTTCATACCCCAATCTTCACTCATCAATTCGTTCCATCCCCCATGGCACAGATATACCAGTACCCAAGCCCCCTGCTACCTTGGAAGAGATACCTAGCTCCGATGAAGGTGAAGTCATACCTGAACCAGATGACGAATCAAGTTCTGACTTTGAAGATGATACAAGACCAAAATTGTTTTCTCAGGAGGAGATGAATGATTTGGTAAGAGACTTGAATCTTCCCAAAGATGCCACTGAGTTACTCGGATCAAGGCTGAAAAGCAGGAATTTATTGTTGCCAGGAGTGTCATCTTCATGGTTCAGACATCGTGAAAAGGAGTTTGTTCCTTACTTCGCCCAGGAAGACAAGTTGGTTTATTGCATCGATGGCGAAGGTCTGATGGGTCAATTTAAAATCCAATATGATTCAGAGCAATGGCGTCTTTTTATAGATTCTTCAAAAAAGTCTCAAAGCAGTTTTACTCCACAACAGTTTTTACGCTTCCATACCAGGTCATTCCGTACACTTGAAGGAAACCTACGAGAACTTGGAATTGGTTCTTCGTAAACTTAAATATGAAGACCATGGTTGGCAAGTGTGTGGGGACTTGAAGGTCTTGTGCATGCTGCTCTACCACCTCTCCACATAAAATTGGGATTGATGAAGCAATTCGTAAAATCACTTCCAAGAGATGGAGAATGCTTCAAATACTTGGTCACCAAGTTTCCAGGCCTGTTGGAGGCAAAATTGAAGGAAGGTGTGTTCGTCAGATCAGACATTAGAAGGCTTATAGTTGATCAAGAGTTTGTCAATACCATGACGGATCCTCAAAAGGAAGGGTGGATTGCATTTAAAGAAGTCGTACAGAAATTTTTAGGCAATAACAAAGATCCTCACTACAAAAAGATCGTCGGACGAATGCTGAAAGTATTTCAAGCTTTAGGTTGCCTGGTGAGTTTGAAAGTGCATTTCCTCCAGTCCCACCTTGACTACTTTCCTGAAAATTTGGGAGCTGTGAGTGAGGAACAAGGTGAACAATTCCACCAAGACATTAAAGAGATGGAAAGGAGATACCAGGGAAAATGGAGTATTACAATGATGGCAGACTACTGTTGGATGCTTCAGAGAGACATTCCAGATGCTACTCACAAGCATAAATGCACCAAGAGGAGCCTCACAGGGAAGAAGAATCGAGTTTAGTGTGTGTAGGTGAGCTCATTTCAGTTCAAAAAGGATTTTCATGAAAATATTGTAATAAAACTTTAATTTTATGTCTATTTCCATTTATTTTGAGGTATTGCCTTATTTAAACATAGTTACCTAAATTGTCAGGAAACGTGATGTCCTATGACAAAATGGCGGTCATTTTCGGATTTAGCGCACCAAACAACATAAAGATTACGTGGAATAACCAAAACAGCTCTTGAAAACAATTTTTTGCAGACCTGTGTTATCTGTGGGTTTTATACTTCTTTTTGTGAGGCAGAGAAAGATGGAAAACTATGCGAATTGATAAATTCAGTTATGCACGCAAGCTTTTCTCCCCCCAAATCATAAACTCCCCTAAGAGTGCCCCTAAGACATTTTAGTAGTCTTGAGAAAGGGCATTTGTCAAATAGGATTGATTTTGCAAGGCTAATTCACTATCTATCAGGAAAATGGCTTTGAAATTGTTTTTCACGTCCTCATAGAGGTTGCTTTGATCCATTAGTCCTTGATCCACACAGATTTATAAAGAGGGGTTTTGGTTGCAGTTTGTGGCCATTCAGGCTCATTCCATCCGAGACTCAGATCCCCTCTGTTGTCTGGTCCGAGCCGGATGTACAGAGGGGATCAGAATTCCGAACAGTCCTGTACGTGCAGGCCAGGATTCTGATTCAACCCAGCCTGCACATATAGGACCTTCCCAGCTAACTCAGTCAAGGCTCTTCAATGGCGCCATGGCATCATATTGCCATGGCACCGCGGCTCCATTGAAGAGCCGCGATGCCGGCTACTGGACTCCAACGCTGCATTCCCCATAGCCTAACACCCAATCTGGCCTCCTAAGGCCAGGGTCAGGCTGCGGGGAATGTCTTCGGGCCCCCCTTGCCCCATTCGCGCCCCGGGCCGCCGATCCTGTATGTACGGGGAAGTTATTCCACCTCAGAGGTGGAATAACTTCCCCGCATATGTCGCCGGCCCTGGACATACAGGGCGGACATTAGAATCGGCCCTGTACATCCAGGGTCAGCGACCACCACCACCCACCCAGACACCATCCTCGAGCCACCCCTTCCTTGCCCCCGTCTAACTTCCCCGCACAACCAGCGGGGAGTTTAGATGCAACGGGGGTATGCACGAATAGCGGGGATGGACATCCCGTTGGGACATCCAACCCTGCTATTTGTGGCACAGAATAACCCCCATTGTGTTTATCTCAGTAGTGTTTGTGCACTAGAATATAGCAAATGTGCTGTATGGAATTGGTGCAAGCTCATTGCACATAGTCCAGTGGACACTGTTACAAATAGCATCACCTTTAGACCCTTTAGCATCTCTTCTGTCCTAGAAGATGTCTATGTTTCCTGGTGTAAGGTGTCAGAATGAGGGAGAGGGGCACTTAGGCTCTGGCCCCACCAAAATTTCCCTGCCACTAAATCTATCCTTTATTGGCTATGGCAGCAAGCGCCACGCAGCTGTGAAATAAAAGAGCCATTACTTCCTGTTTGCAATACAGAAAGAACTTGTGCTCCAATTTCACAGCTACCAGTGGCCAGTGCCGAAAGGATTAATGTAGAGATTGCCCCCGAGCCAAACAAAAGTATTCCGTTGCCCCTGGGAGGAGGGGATGTTTTTCTGTCATTTTATGATATGCTTTTTCACTAGTATTTTAATACAGTTGACCAAAAATTATGAAGCAGAAATTCTAAACTAGGTACTTAATGTTTTCATGTAATGCTCTGCATGTTCAGCTGGTAAAAAAATAAAATAAAATAAAAAGAGTATTTTAGGCATGTGTTTCTATTTGCTTTGCTTTCAAAATGAAACAAAAGAAAAATAAATTAATTCCATTCATTTTTCATTCCATTTCATGCTACCAAAATTAAAAATCTGCCACCCCTTTCCCTGTCCGGCCATTTCTGTCACCAATCTAATCTGCAAAGTTAATTGCCCCACCATTAGGTAAGAGTTATCTCTAGCTACCCATGCCCTACTGGTGCATATTCCAAAATGGTACTGGCTAACCTAAAGCTGGCATCTAGATGTAGTGTATTTAGATTTCAGTAAAGCCTTTGACACTGTTCCACATAGGTGACTTATAAACAAACTGAGCACCCTAGGGATGGACTCTAAAGTTACTGGTTGGTTAGAAATTGGTTGAGTGGTAGGCAACAAAGGGTACAGGTAAATGGAGCTCAGTCTGAGGAGAAGGAGGTTACCAGTAGTTTGCCGCAGGGATCTGCCCTTGGACCGATTTCTTTCTTTTTTTTTTTTTTTATATTTATAAATTTCAACAAAATTATCAAGAATACATCTTGAAACAGAAATAGAGCTGGAAATCAGAAAATACAATAAAGGACAAATTAAGTCCCTAACAATTAATACAGGAAACATAAACTCCATTCCCAGCCCTCTCTAGCCCACTATATACGGGGGATACCTAGAAAGAAAAACAATATCAACCAATTTCTGAAGGAAAAGGGTGTGCTAACAGTCTATAACTAACCCTGCTCTTCTTGAATAGTCAGAGGTTCCGTCCCCCCCTCAGAATGACGGGCATTAATAAACGCCAGCAATTGTGAGGGCTCATAAAATATATACGAATGTGACTGATACCTTATCAGGCATTTAGAAGGAAATTTAAAAAAAAAAGAGCCCCCCAATAGCCGAATCCCAGGTCTTAACAAGAGAAAGTCCCGCCGCCTCTTCTGGGTTTCCCTAGATAAATCTGGAAACATAGAGACCTTTAAACCTTTAAACATCATATGGCGTTTCTTAAAAAACAACTTCAGAAGCCATTCTTTATCTGATAACAACACTAAGGTAATTAACAAAGTAGATGGTACAACCTGCTCTTCCTGAGAAACTTCTAATAAATCAGTTACATTTAAAACATCAGCATTATCCACTCCAGAAACCACCCCTACCCCTCCCCTACTTTTTTCCCTAGTGGGAGATAATACAATTTAACAATAGGAGGGTGAGATTCAGGAGGAATACCTAAATATTTCAATTAAATAAGAACGAAACATATCCCTAGCAGAAACCAACGCTACTCTTGGAAAATTAACCAAACGAATATTCACAGCTTGAGTTATATTCTCCAACATCTCTAGTTTGAACCGTATTGGAACTATACTCTTTTTAGCACATTCCATGTCCTTCTCGACAGTCAGAATATTTGTATGATGACCCAAAATCTCTGTCTGAAGAGAGGACATTTTTCCCAGATTTTCCTGAATAGTGTCCGTGTTACTAGAAACCTGAGACACCAAACTGTTAATCCTAGGGGCCAACTCCTCCCGAAGCTGCATAATCGCGGCCCAAATACTTTCCAAAGTTACCACTTCTGGGACTCCCAGCACCGCCGCAGGAACAGTCTCCACCGATGAAGAAATCACTGATGAAACGCCCGGCACTAAAGGAGGGACCGACTGGGAAGGCACTAAGCCCACACTCCCTTCTGCCATTCTCACCAATTCCGATTCTTTTTAACATCTTTGTTAGTGATATTGCAGGAGGTCTATCGGGTAAGGTTTGCTTGTTTGCCGATGATACCAAAATCTGAAATAGAATACACAAAGGAAGGAGTCAATAACATGAGGAAGGATCTAGTTAAGCTTGAAGAATGGTCTAGAATTTGTCAACTTATTTAACGCTAAAAAATGCAGGATCACGCATTTAGGATACAAAAATCCAAAGAATTTGTACAGTGTATGGGGTGAGGTACTTTTGTCCACAAAAGAAGAGCGGGACCTTGGCATAATTGTGGCTGACGATCTTAAAGTAGCTAAACAGGTAGAAAAGGCGACTGCACAAGCCAGAAGGATGCTTGGGTGTATAGGGAGAGGAATGGCCAGCAGAAAAAAGGTGATAATGCCTCTATATAAATCTCTGGTGTGACCTCATTTGGAGTATTGTGTGCAATTCTGGACACAGCACCTTCAAAAGGATATAACCAACTTGTAGTCGGTGCAGAGGGTGGCTTCTAAAATGGTTAGAGTTCTATGTTATAAAGCATATGAGGATAAACTTAAAGATCTTAATATGTATACTTTAGAGCAAAGGCGGGATAGGGGTGATATGATAGAGACCTTTAAATACCTCTACGGCATAAATGCACAAGAGGGTCTCTTTCAGTTGAAGGCAATCTCTGCTATAAGGGAACATAGGATGAGAGTGAAAGGTGATAGACTCAGGAGTAATATAAGGAAATTTTTTTTATGGAAAGAGTGGTAGATGCATGGAATAGTCTCCCAGTGAAGGACAGTATCTGAATTAAAAAAAGAGTTGGGCAAACACAGAGGCTCTCTAAAGGTAAAAAAAAGACTATTGTAGTTGATATGGAAGGGCAGACTGGATAGGCCATGTGGTCTTTTTCTGCCGTCATGTTTCTATGTTTCTATTTTGGAATATACCCCAATGAGCTAGGAGCTCCTATGGAGTGATCCTATCCCATTTAAGCCCATGAATTGGGTGAGAGACAGTAGCACCGTACCTAGCCCTGTGCGAGCAGTGCAGCTACACAAGGCACAAAGAAATAGGGGCACATTTGGAGCTGCCGGCATCAGCTCCCCCCATGCTGCCTGCCCTTGCCCTGCCATTTTTCCTGTTGCCTTGTCAGTGGGGGTGGCAGCTGCAGAGCAGACATCCAATTAAAAGAAAACAACAACACATGGGTCTTTCCGACTCTGCGCTTGCCTCCAAGTCTGATCCCTCCCTCCTCTGACGTTTGCCTGCATTAGAGGAGGGTGGGATCATACCAGCTATTAAAGCAATTATTTATTATTGTGTCAGTATTTTTATTGCCATCTCATAGTTTCTTCATAACTAATTGGCACCATTTGCCCAATAAGAATTTTTGAAGTAGGAGGTAGGCTCGCAGGTAGATACTGAAAAATGAATGGTCAGCTATACATATGCTACAAGAAAATGTGTCAGCAATAATTTTATTTAATTCAGAAATGTCTTGTCCATTCACCATGAAATGGTGTTCAGTACTATATCTTACAACACACTGAACATTGAAGCGTATCTGCGATCAGTTTAAAATTCTTATGGAACACATTTGAAACAAACTTTAGGGAACATTAAGGGGCATTTTTAGTAAACTGCAATAGCTGTAAGAGGCCCATGTTTAGGGCCCAACCCGCAGTATGTGCAGGGGGGCATTCCCAGCTTCCCCCTTGCAAATACTGAGAGAGTCTGATTTACTGCGGAGACCCGCAATACCTGCATTGTAAGGTAGCACAGGAAGTACTATGGTGCCTGCTGATGCAGACGCGGTAAAGTAATGGGGAGGAAATTTAGCAATTGGATGCACAGCGCTCTGAAGGTAAAAAGCATGAGCTCATAAGCTCTGAGCCCTGATCATTGTTGATTCCCCCCTCCCCCCAAGAAACATCAATCAGGAACCTCCACAGATCATTGTCTGTGAAGCAAATCTAAAAGATCCACTGCACCAGTTGGAAATGGGATCCAAGATGGCGGCAGAGTAGGACAGGGAGTTTAGAGTACTTACCATCCTGCTGTTGTTTCGTGGCTTTGTTTGCTGCCCCCGAAGTCTCTTCAGATAGGGAGGAAGAGAAAGCAGAAGGGCCAGTCTGGCACGGTGCTGACTCCAATGCCAGCTCAGCAGTCAATTCAACGGTTTTGTCTGTCTTCCGCATCTCTCATGGCTACAGCAGGTCCACTAAACTCTACAGCGAACCTGAGCCCCAATTACAGACATCTCTGTTGCAACCCAGAAGTGTTCCATGTGCTGAGATGGAACGGAGCTGAGAGCTCCTTGCTTCTGGAGCTTCAGCCACCCAGGAGGATTCTCCGTCACGGTTACTGCTGGCTACTGGAGAGGCAAGGAGTGGAGAATTGGGTCTACTTTGGTGGACTATATTCCTCCCTGTACCCCTGGGAAGATATCTGGCCAGTTACCTTCCGGAGACCGTGGACTGGCAAAACCGGTGCTGGTAACTTTGACTAACTTGTGGGGGACGCTAATGCTTCTCTGCACTGTTCTCTCTCTACCATGATGGGAACAGTTAACCAAGAATTTTCTCTTCTCAAAGCTAATCATAAGGCAGTGGTTTCAGATCTGTCTCAGCAGTCCACCCAGGTGACTCAGCTGGAGTCCCAGATAGGGGACTTACAAGCACTGGGTGGTGCTCATATCAAGGAGCAGAACATCCAGGCATGGAAGGTTGAATTTCTCGAGAACAAGCTTTGCAGGAACAATCTTTGTTTCCTTAATTTTCCTCGGTTTCCCTTATTGGTCCCTTTGAATCTGGTTCATAAGAACTTTGTAGATGTGTTGAAGATGCCTTCTGAAGCTCTTCCTCCTATTGTAAGAACTCAGTATATTTTTGTTACTTCTCTTGCGGGGGCAGGAGGGGGGTGTTTCATCAAGCTCAGAAGATCTTGCCAAACCAGTGAGTTTGGATCTCACTAGTTTCCTTGAACTTCGCTGGATGTGGTAACCAGCAGATCCACCTTGTTGGTGGGCTTTGCTTTTCAGTCGGATCGTAACTCTGTCCTGAGACTTTGCTTTAGGAATATGTCTACTCAGTTTATGTGTTCAAAAGTCTCTCTTTTTCCTGATTTAGCATGTGATACCCAAAAGCAGCATAGAGACTTCCTGCCTTTTCGCCAGAGAGTCAACACTTTGGGGTGCTACTTATTTGAAATATCCATGCAAATGTATACGTTTGTATCAATCTAAGCAAGTTCTCTTTTTTGAACTTCAGCAATTCAAAGACTTTTTGCTTGTAAGAGAGAATGTGGTGGAGAAGTGAGTATCCCATACAAGCTGCTATGATGTGTCAACTGCGCTCCTAATAATGATTTTTTTGTTTCCTTTGCTTTATTTTATTTTTTTCTTAGATCCACTATTATGGTCTAGATGTGAGATTTTGTTTTTTTCCTGTAAATTGCTTCTTTATTGTATTATATTTTTTCTGATATACTATTCAGTTTTTGCTGGATATGTTCATTTTTTATTTATGAAATTATAAACTTTAAAAAAATCTGCCATACCAACAATGCCGATCAAAGTGCCTGCCCCCTCCTTCAGCACTGACCCCCATCAGGAACTGTCCAGGAGAGAATCAGTACACCCTCCCCCATCCCCCAGCCAAGGCAAACATCCAAACTGGCTAGCTGGGATGCATGTCTTGGCTGGGGGAATGCACCAATTTCCCTCCTCCCTGAAGTATTCCCAGTGGGAATCGGTGCTGAAGTGGGGGAGGCAAGCACTTTGATTGTCATTGTCA
The DNA here is from genome assembly GCA_033557465.1 of Ichthyophis bannanicus. NCBI lineage: Eukaryota > Metazoa > Chordata > Amphibia > Gymnophiona > Ichthyophiidae > Ichthyophis > Ichthyophis bannanicus. The sequence goes on from CM066034.1 coordinate 208,030,792, forward strand.
ATTTCAGGGGGGGCAGATTGTGGCTGCGATCAGCCCCATAGCAGAGTCAGGTGCAGCAAACCCCAACTCTTGAGGTGGCGACATGCAGCCACGATGGGGCCCAATTTGGCAGCCATCGCGTGACAAAGTGTCCTCAGCTATCACATGAAAATCGGCACACCTGCTCCCACCCCTTCCATGAGTTCACCACGCAAAATGCAGATACCACAGAAAAGTGCTGCAGTATCTGCATTTAAACTGCTTTAGCTGGTACTGCTGGGCGGTATTTCCATGTTAGCCCCTGCGGTAGCATCTAATGCAGTTGGGTCCTAAATTAGAACTATATTAAAATACCAAGCACCTATACTAGAACATTTTGAAATGATTGTTTTGGTCTACCATGCTGAAAAGCTGGTTTAAAACAACCTTTAAAGATGGTAAGGTGTATGAGCATTCCGCCATGTGCCTATTGGAATGAAAATCATAACTGCTAATGGTGTAGTGTGGTATTGTTTTCAGGTTTTTTGTTTTGTTTTGTATACAGACTATTAAGCATATGATGGAAATTGAAAAAGTGAAAGGGTTTTGTCAAGTGGTGGTAGCCAATAAAATTCGAGAAGGAATTTCACATTTAATTCAGTCTTGTGGACTGGGTGGCATGAAACACAACACTGTGATGCTAGGATGGCCCTATGGATGGAGGCAAAGTGAAGATCCAAGAGCCTGGAAGACATTTATTGGTTAGTGATTAGTTAACTATTGCTTTTGTCATTTATATTTTCCCACAATGTTTTCATGGCATTACCGTATATTCTAGAGTCCTGCCCTTTTCATGTGACATTGACCAAGCCAGTTAACATTCCTGTACTCAATGCCAGTTTTTGGCATTGCAACATATTAACATAGTAAATAATGGCAGATAAATACCAAAATGGCCATCCAATTTGTTCATTGTATATTTGTCCACTTTGGGTAGATGCTCATATGGGTGTAAGCTTATAAGTCACATCAAAATGTATGCGTTTATGCATATGAATCTGGCTATTTTAGTCATTTATATGCATAAATGGGCATTTACATGCATATTTAACATGGCTGCATACTTTCAGCATGGTTGCTGAAAGTCAGCACATCAGTCCAATCAGACATACTTTCACTTGGACAGAGGGTGAGCAGGGTGTCCAATTACATACTAATAAAATACTATACTATGTGTGCTCTTGAAAAACGTAGATGCAAGCATCCACACCAGCAATAGAGTGGAATAAGTGCTCGCGGCCTAAAAGAAACTGTGTACCTGCGCTCTTATATCTGATTTTATAAAGTCAAGCATACATATACTTGACTTTATAAAACAGGTACAAAATAAATTAGGTGTCCTTATAAAATTACCCTCATGGGAAGTAATTTTATAAGGAGTTGCATAAAGTTACACGCCATGTGCATGCTTATATCACAGTATTGTGATGCATAAATGGCCTTTCTATGCATACTTTAGTCCATGGCTATTCTGTAAGTACACCTGTAGGGCTGATGGCACATACATTCACTGTGGGGGTGCCATACTATATTTTATGCAGATTCTTGACAAATCTAGGTGCAAGCATTTACACCAGCAATAGGCCAGTTTAAGTGATGCCTAGATTTAATACATCCTTATACTCCTATTTTATAAAGTTTATACATCCTTTACTTTATGAAATAGGCATGAATTACATGAAGAAAAATGCACATTAGTTTTATACAGGTCTTTATAACATTACCGTCCTAGAATCCCATATACAACCCAATACCAACTCGTTCTTCTCCTAAGTCTTTTACCAGACCTTTCAACCCTCTTCTGCTAATACCCCCCTTCTTTCATATCTGTGAAAGGCATATCCAAAATAATGGCCTTCACCTTCACTGTTAATCCATTTTAGCCTTGTCTTCAATTTTGCTTCTTACAAGACACATAATTACGCCAACACCAAGGCCTGCTTCTGTGTCTTACTGCTATGCAGGTTATACCAGAGTTTTCTTCGATATTTGATGCAATCAGATGACTGCTGTTAGGATATATTATCCAATGTCACCTTGAAAGTACAATGCAGTCATATCATTGCTCTTTTGGGTTAAACTGCCACATCATGCAATTTACCCCCGTGTTTCCTTAATATTCTGACGCAAGGACATCCTTGCCTTTATTTTGGCTTTGGCTTTGGCTTTGACTAAAGATAGCCTTACAAAATCATACTGATTGACTAGGTGTGTATCCTCCTTATAACTTGAAAAAGGCTTCATTAGAGGCACAGAGGGCCAATTTGACTTTTGTAGTTGAGATAGTTGGAACATAATTACTGAAGGTTCTGTGAGACAAAGCAATGTGGGTATGAGAGATTGAATGGGAAGTAGTTGAGAAATGTAGAACACAAGGCTCATAGAATGTTGGTTTGTACCTGTTAGTTTTATTTCAAAAGTGTATATATAAAGAATTAACTTGAGCAAGAACATCAAAAATCGTGCTGTACAGAGAAAATTAAGAAAATTTTAATAAATAAAAGATATTTCCATGATTGTCCCTGAATAGCACACCAGGTAGTCAAGAAAAATAAAAAAGAAGTGAGAGATCCAAAATAGAAAGATAAGTAGGATAGGCAGTGCTAAGCATTTTTTAACTGAAGAAGTCACGACTGGAAGTTCCCCAGCTAAACTAGTACCTGAGATATTAAGAAATACCTATCTGATCAGATAGCTAATATCATTACTGTATGTTTAATACAACATCTGAAGGAAGCCTTAAATGAAAAACTGCCCATTGGGAGAGACCAGTCTCCTGGCCAGGAATTTTCTTTGGAAAAAAAGAACAAAGTGAGAAGCTCACATCTACATTGTCTTAAGTAAATAAATAATAAATCAGACATATATTTATTTATTTATTAAAAGACTACTGGGCCCATTTTATGTTGGCTATCGAGATTGCAGTTGACACATTCAGGTAGGCACGTGCTCAGTTCTGGCAGTATTTTACAAAAACCTCTGCCACAAGGAGAGTCTCTTATAAAATATGTTTGACACTCGGGTGTGCACGTGGATTTGTCAGAACACACAGCAGGAGTCATTTTACACATCAACACGTGGGAAAAATCAGCTTCACCAATTTCTCAACATCCACGTGGAAGTGGCAATTTCATAACGTCCACGTGTATCCTGGCAATTTTGCAAACAGATTTATTTATTTAATTTGTGTTCCACACCATGGGGTATGTTTGCTAAAATACGGTAGTTTATCATGCATTCAGCCCCAAAACGTGGCGTGGGAATGGCACTGCAACTGCTCTAGCAAATAGGGACATTTGTGGCATATCCCCATGTAGTTAGTCTAGCACCCTCCCCCTGCATTGAGACATTTGCCATGATTACCGTAGATGCAGTTAATGCCAACCATTGAGGCAGCAGTAACTCCAACATTGACAGTGGGTGCATGCTAAACACACCTGTGCTAACTGCGATGTGCCATCAATGCCCACCCTCTACACCAACTCACCCTGTCTCTGTCCCAACCCACCCTAGCGTATGGTCATTGTTACCACAGCAGTTTTAGTGCACGATAAAGCCCATGCTAAGTATGAGTAAACATGCGTCTATATAAAGATCTAGGTGGGTCACAAAGAGCATACATAATAAACATAAATAATTATATAAACGTAAATAAAATCTGATACAATTCAACATTCCTTGAATTAAAGCCCACATGAAAACATGACATAAACTACTGTATGACAGTACATCCCATATAAGACAGTAAATGTTACAAATGACGACATCAGTCTGATCATGCTAAGAGTGTTGCTAAAAAAGTCAAAAAAATCCAGGGATACTTTTCCACAAAACTGAAGCAATAAATCTTTCCAAATCAAAATTATGAATAAAAAGGACTTCAGCTGTGGGAGCAAGCAATGAAATTTTGCTGCCAACCCATGTTTATTCAATCATTGGTCCTATCGGTCCTATTGGGCACCATTATTAGTCTTTTATTTTATTATTTTGATATTTTTAATAACTAATCATGCAAATAGAATTGCTGAAAAATATTGCTGACATGACTTCCCATTCACTGCTGACTGTTTGCCTACAAGACTCAAGTTTGTAAGCCTTTCTTAACTGCATCAGGGGTTCTGTAGATCTGAGCTTACTTGGCGATTCGTTAGTTCACTCATGGTAGCGTTTCGCCATTTTCATCCCATATTTAAATGTTCCAATAACATTGCAAAGGCAGTTTGTGCAAATATCAAAAATTAAATAGATGTACCTATTTGGACGGGATTTCCTTAAGTTTCTTTTGAAATTCAGTAATACTCGACATATAGCTCGAAAGGGTAGGTGCTCCTAGAGAAAATATGCAATCAAGTAATTCTTTAAACCACACAAATTTAAAGATGGAATAGCAAGTAACATATAGGCACATTTTACAAATGTCATCCAAGTGCAAGCTGGGACATCCAAGTCTGAACATCTGGGGGGAAAGCAGTCACGTCCAAGGTCAGGCAGGATTTCACAAACGTGGGCATGCCCGATATGGACATCTCTGCGGCATCTACATAGACTCTCTGGAATAGTATTCAAGACGAGGGATGTCTAGGAATAGCCCAATGGTTAGAGTAATGGCCTAGCACCAGAGAAACCAGAGTTCAAATGCCGCTGCTGTTATCACTGTAATTGTGAAGAGTACTGGTGGCGTGCCCATCTTCCCTACACCCTCTCTATTTTTTACTGCCAAAACGAGCACTTTCCTGATGCCTGTTTGTTTGTGGAGCTGGTCTAAACTTGGAGAGGGTTGCAGTTGTCCCCGACATTCCTGAAATTGATCAGGGATGTCTTAAGTCCATTTTACGGCACTGACATGCTTCTGCCACATCTCCTCCCTACTTGGCTGCCCCTGCACTGGAGATGTCTTTAAAAGCCATTTTTAAAATGGCTGCGGGATGTCTCCATGATGTGGACATTCACATGCATGTTTTTGGACATGCAAATCGTGACTTAAACTTTTAAAATGACCCCTGTAGTGTTCTGGGATTGGAGGTAACTTGGTGGAGATAAATATGTAATGCCTTAAAAACCACCAGTATTTTGAATACAATATGCCACTGAATAGGTAGCCAGTGCACATTATAAAGCACAGGTGTTATGTGCTATACATATAAGTGTCACCAGTTAAGTACAGTGGCTACAATGTATCTCCAGGAACAAGCAGGAATGTAGTCATCACATATGGGTATCGGTACCGACGGAGCCTGCGCGGGAATGCTCCCCAGCGTCCAATTAGAAAGCTTTTGGGAGCATCCCACAGCGCCTCCGTGCTGCCTTCCCGCCTTTCCCAACTGCCTCTCTCCAGTTCTTCATTTTCCACGGAGCCAGCAGGTCATGTTCCTGTCACCGCAGAAAATTATCCTTCTTTTTTGTGGTCGCGTCTGCCTTCCTCGATGCTTTACCGGTACTGCCGGTTTTTATTTCTTTCTTTCTTTTCTTTAAAAAAAAAAAAAAAATTCTTAGTACTTTTTCCATTTTTTTCCAGGTGCACGTGCCTTTTTGGGCCTTAGGCCCAAAGTTTTTTCCACAATGAAAAAACCCTCTTCGGGTTTTAAAAAAGTGCACCAAGTGTGGCGGTACCATCTCCGTCACCGACACCCAGGAGTGGTGTCTGAAATGTTTAGGTCCTGACCATTCCATCTCGGAATGTATGGCCTGTGCCATGATGTCCAAGAGAGGTCGACAGAACCGAGCTGCCAAGCTCAGTACCCTGTTTCCCTCTGATGCAGCTTCGGTGGCATCGACGTCTTCCAGGGCTTCGTCTTCCTCCCGTGGATCTCAGGTAACTAAACACAAGTCTAGCCGGTCCTCAAAGGGTAGATCTCCTTCTAAGCATCGAGATGCCTCTGGCGTTGCCCTTCAGGATTCTGCACCATCAAAATTGCCCCGGCGGGAGGCTTCGGCTTCCAAAGCATTATCGGGGCTCCAGGATGTTCTCGAGGCCTCAACCTCGGCAGAACTACTGGTGCCATGCTCTGGGTTACCGGCGATCTTCTCCGGTATCCAACATCCATGCATCGGTAGCGTCGATAGACCAGAGAGTCCTGGCTATTGAGCGCAGTCTGGCAGCTCTTCTTGCGGCATCGACGCCCTCAGAACCACGTCAGACAGTTCAACCGGTACCGATAGCATCGACTTCGGTGTCCGCATTGCCGGCACCCAGTCATCCAATGCCTTCCGGTACCGATACTCCGGTACCGATTACTCCCGGTACCGACTTTGGTCGGTACGGGTATCGGGCTCTTCAAGAGCATCTGGACAGGCGGTACTTCGAGTCCTCTGAAGAATCTGAGGATTCTGATAGTTCTGTCGATGCAGGAATGCTTCTCCCAGAGAAGCCCTCCTCCCCTAAACGCAGGATGTCTCCTCCAGAAGACATTTTCTTTCAGGATTTTATTAGGGAGGTGGCTTGGGGTCTGTCCATTACTGTGGCCCCTGAAACAGAGCTCAGAGCAAAGGAGTTGGAAATTTTTACAATATCCTAAAACTCCTAAGGAGGCAGCTACCTTGCCCATCCATGAGATCTTGCATGATCTCATGCTAGGAATGTGGGAGACACCTCTTACCACCTCTCCTCATTCTCGTAGAATGGATACTCTGTATAGAGTCCCTCCTTGTCCTGGTTTCCAGAAAACTCAGCTTCCTCACCACTCTATTGTAGTGGAATCAGCTATGAGAAGGATCAAGAGTGCAAAGAGGCATGCCTCTAATCCTCCAGGACGTGAGTACAGAACTTCGGATGCTTTTGGACGTCATATCTTCCAAGCTTCCATGCTTTCTGCCAGGATCAATTCCTATAGTCTATATATGGGAATGTTCCTGAAGGAAGTCACAGGTGATTTAGAGGCTTTGAGTCCTCTTCTTCCTGTGGATAGAAGGCAGGATTTTCTCACATTGGTCAAACATGCCCAAGATGTTTTTAAATTTGTCAACTGTGCAGCTTTTGATTGTTTTGAGTGCATAAGCAGAACCTCTGCCATTGCCATAGGTGCACGTAGAATTGTTTGGCTCCAGGCATCTGATCTGGAGCTCTGGGTACAAGACAAACTAGGAAATATTCCTTGTACTGGTGAGATCCTGTTTGGTAAAGATTGGCAGGAAAAGGCCAATGAGTTGGATGCTGACAACTTCACCTTGGATAGATTATCCAAGTCCACAGCTGATCCCGCAAGAAAGAAATCTTTCAAGAAACCATTCTTTTCTAAAAAGAAAAGATATTATCCTGCTTATTCTCAGCAGGGATGGTCTGCAGGTCAGCTTGTCAGGAAAGGTCAGCAACCACCCAAACAAAGAAAAGCAAAGACTGCTAAGCCTCAGCCGTCCCAGCAGTCTCAGCCTCCACAAGGCCTTTGACTTTCAGCTAGAGAACTTAGCCTTCCTGGCTCTCGTTGGACCAGAGCCTTCCACCATTCCAGGAAGGTTGTGTCACTTTGCCCCCAGATGGGGACAGGTAACAGCAGAGCATTGAACACTCTCCATCATAAAAGAGGGGTACAAGCTTCATTTTTCCAGCATGCCCCCTCCCACAATGATAAGGCAGTTCAATTCTCTGATCTCTCTTATCAAACTGTTAGGTCAGGAGGTCACTATGCTTCTTGCCCAAGGGGCAATAGAAGAAGTACCCATTCATCAGCAGGGTACAGGGTTTTACTCCCCCTATTTCCTTATCCCAAAGAAAACAGGGGGATACAGACCTATTTTGGACCTCAGAGAATTGAACAAATTCCTTGTCAAAGAGAAATTCAAGATGATTTCTCTCGGAACTCTGCTGCCATACCTTCAGAGGCAGGATTGGCTTTGTTCTCTAGATCTCAAGGATGCGTACACCCATGTTCTCATCCATCCAACTCACAGAAGGTTCCTTCAGTTCCTTTTTCAAGGGAAGCACTACCAATACAGGGTGCTTCCTTTGGGCCTGGCCTCAGCACCAAGGGTGTTCACGAAATGCATGGCTGTGGTAGCAGCATTTCTCTGCACTCTAGGGATATTCGTCTTCCCCTACTTAGACGACTGGCTCATTCGAGCCCCAACAGTGTCAGAGGCTAGGACTTCTCTATCCTGCACAATGCGTTCCACTCAAAACCTGTTGCTGGGGTCTCCTTTTCAACAGCCCTTACCCTAGGCAACTCTCACAATAGATGCTTCTCCAATGGGTTGGGGCGCTCATCTGCAAGACCTCTCCACCCAAGGCGCCTGGTCTCCACAGGAGTCTCATCTACATATCAATCTCTTGGAGCTCAGAGCAATCTTCCTTGCTCTTCGAGTGTTCCACACCCTGCTCAGCTACAAGACAGTCCTCATTCATACGGACAATCAAGTACCCATGTTCTACGTGAACAAGCAGGGGGGAACAGGCTCTCTGTCACTTTGCAACGAAGCTTTGCGACTATGGGCCCTCGCCAGAAAGCATCAGATTCATCTCCTGGCAGTGTATCTTCCAGGCATATGAAACTCTTGGGCAGACAGATCAGTCGAGTTCTGCTTCCACACGAATGGTCTCTGCATGCAGACCAGGTGGCCAAGATTTTTAAAATTTGGGGAACCCCGGACATAGACCTCTTTGCAAGTCCGTGGAATGCCAAACTTCCCCGGTTCTGTTCCAGAATTCCGGCTCAGGGGGCTCAGGCCAGGAAGGCTTTCCTCCTTTACTGGGGTCAAGACTTCCTGTATGCCTTTCCACCCATTCCCCTAATTCCCAAAACCCTGCTCAAGCTTCAGAGAGACAGAGGCCGTATGATTCTCATAGCTCCACATTGGCCACGGCAAGTGTGGTACCCTCTACTTCTACATATCTCTCAAGCTCCCTTCCTGGAGTTAGGGTCTGCTCCAGATCTCCTATCTCAGGAGGACGGAATGTTATGGCATCCCAATCCCCAGTCTCTACATCTGAGGGCTTGGTTGCTGAAGGCCTAGATTTCCATGATCTTAACCTCCCTCAGCAAATAAAGGATATCCTTTATGCTTTCAGGAAGCCTTCCACAAGATGCTCTTATGCTTTCAAGTGGAAAATGTTTACCATATGGTGTTCACAGAAGGGTCTTAACCCCATTGCCATACCTCTGGAATCATTACTGGAGTATCTTCTTCATTTATCCAATGCAGGACTTAAGACCAACTCAGTGAGGGTCCATTTGAGTGCTATTGCAGCTTCCTTCAAGCCCCTAAATGGACAACCTATCTCCTCCCATCCTCTTATAGCAATATTTATCAGAGGCCTTCTGCTAACTCAGACTCCCATTAAGCCACCTCCTGTGGCATGGGACTTAAATTTGGTTCTTGGTCAGCTCATGAAGCCACCTTTCGAACCCTTAGCTACTACCTCCTTGAAATTCCTTTCTTGGAAGGTTATCTTTCTCATTGCAATCACATCAGCACGTCGCATCAGTGAATTGCAAGCACTAGTAGCTGATCCACCTTATACAAGGTTCCATCATGACAAGGTAGTCCTTAAGACTCATCCACGTTTTATGCCAATGGTGGTCTCACCCTTTCATTTAAACCAAGTGCTCTACCTACCTGTGTTCTTTCCAAGGCCTCATGCATCAAATGCAGAAAGGAACCTTCATACCTTGGACTGTAAAAGAGCTTTAGCCTTTTACTTACAAAGAACACTGCAACATAGAAAGTCCTCTCAACTCTTTGTTGCTTTTGATCCCTCTCATTTGGGACTTCCAGTTACCAAGAGAACACTATCTAACTGGATTGCTCAGTGTATATCCTTTGCCTATCAGAGTAAGAATCTTCCTCTGGAGGGCCATGTCACAGCTCACAATGTGAGAACCATGGCAGCTTCAATGGCTCATCTGCACTCTGTGTCTATCGACGACATCTGTCGAGCAGCCACCTGGGCCTCGGTTCATACTTTCACAGCCCATTACTGCTTGGACAAGGACTCCCGCCGGGTTGCCTTATTTGGTCAGGCTGTTCTCCAACACCTGTTCCATACTTAATCAACTCCTACCCACCATCCCTGGTAGGATGCCAGAGATCCATGGGGGGAAGTGGAGCCCTTCTCAGGGACGCACAACTTCTGGGGTCTCTCTCTGGCATCTAAAGCTAGGGAGTCCCCATATGTGATAACTACATTCCTGCTTGTTCCTGGAGATAGCATAGTTACTCACCTGTAACAGGTGATTTCCGGGAACAGCAGGAATTTAGTCCTCACAACCCACCCACCTCCCCTAGGAGTTGTATCTCTCTATCTATCTCTTTCCCTTTCACTCTCTCTCTCTGTCTCAGCTTTAAAACTCAACTGGAGAGAGGCAGTTGGGAAAGGCGGGAAGGCAGCACGCAGGCGCTGTGGGATTCTCCCAAAAGCTTTCTAATTGGACGCTGGGGAGCGTTCCTGCGCAGGCTCCATCGGTACCGACGATACCCATATGTGAGGTCTAAATTCCTGCTGTTCCCGGAAATCCACCTGTTACAGGTGAGTAACTATGCTTTATGTATTTTCAGTTTGGAGGAAGAAATACACAATAGGGTATTACGCAGACGAACCCCTTAATTCCCCTATATAAAGCCCTGGCTGAAATGAGTACTTTAAAAAAAAAATCTATGCATGTCTCAACCTGCTGAAATGTTTATCTCCAGGAACAAGCAGGAATGAGTCTTCACATATGGGTACGTCGGTACCGACGGAGCCTGCACGGGAATGCTCCCCAGCATCCAATCAGAAAGCTTTTGGGAGCATCCCTCGCGCCTGCGCACTGCCTTCCCGCCTTCCCAACTGTCTCTCCTCAGTTTTCGTTTTTCCGCAGTGCCGGCAGGACGTCCTCCTGTCACCGCAGAAACTTTTTCTTAAAATTTTTTGGACCTGCAAGGCCTCTCCATCATGGAGCCTTCTTCTCCTAAGAAGTGTCCCCACTGTGGAAACACAGTTTTCTTTTTAGACTCCAATGCGTGGTGTCTAACCTGTTTGGGTCCTGACCCTTTTTTCCCTGAACAATCAGGCTTCGAAACCATGAGAAGAGATTCCCTCTTTCGAGTTTCCCTCGATACCGTTTTCCCTCCCTGGGTGAGGGCACCGTTTTTTTCTTCTCTACAGGATCAGGTAACCCACAAACAGTCTGTTAAGACTAGCCAATCCTTGAGTGGTAGGTCTCATGCCAAGCATGCTGACGGCCCTGGCCTTGCCCTCAAGACCCCATTGGCATTAAAACCCCGGCGGGAGTCTCCGGGCTCCAAAGCATTTCAGGGGTTTCAGGTTGTTCCTGGGGCTCACCCCTCACAGAACATACCTGAGCCATGCTCGGTGGTGGCATCCGCTTCAAGCGGCACCGATACCCCAGCATCGGCACCGGTGTTGAGTGATCCACTCTTCATCAGGGATCATCATCTGGCGTCCTCGGTACCTTCGGGACCGATCGATACGCTCCAGGTTGACTTTCCTGTATCTCAGCCATACTCGATGGTGGCATCCGCTTCGAGCGGTACCGATACCCCAGCATCGGCACCGGTGTTGAGTGATCCACTCTTCACCAGGGATCGTCATCTGGCGTCCTCGGTACCTTCGGGACCGATCGATACGTCCCAGATTGACTTTCCAATATCGGCAGTATCGCTGATACGACCACCGACGTCGGTACCCTCTAGACATGCATCGATAGACTCGCTTCCTTCGATGCCGAGTCTAGAATAAATTTCTAGTCTAGAGGACTGGGTACCGACGCGTCTCGGAACCGATGTTCACCGATTCCACATGCACGGTACCGAGGATACTCCCCAAGGGTTTTTAGTTACCTCGGTACCGCTTGAGCAGCCTCCGATGACTGCTTCGGTGTCGGTTTCGCCTTCGATTCCGGTGCAACCACCGGTATCGGTATCGATGCCGGTACCTGCAGTATCATCGGTACCAGCTCCTTCCATGCTTTTTTCACCTGGATCGCTCCTCTCTATACCTAATTTGGAGTCGATACCTGGCATGGATAATGCACTACTGACTGTCTCAACTCATAATGGCCAGTTCCAGTATCCATCCATTACAAATCCTGTTCTGCACCGGACAGGTACATCCTCTGGTGCCCAGGCTACCTTTTCAAATTTAGCCTGTCCAGGAATGGTTCCCATCGGAGATCCTTCTTTTCAGAAATTTCTCCTTGACATGGCAACCTTCCTTAATATTCCTATCCCTGGCTATGAGTCTTCTCAGAGTTTTTCTGCAGGAAAGGAAAATGTAATGCTTCCCTTACATCACTCTTTGCAGAATCTTCTTCTGAGGATTTGGGAAAAACTTTTAAAGGTTTCTTCACCTCCTACAGCAACTGATCTTCTGTATCAGGTGCCCCCCTCTCCAGGATTTCAAAAGCCTCAACTTCCCCATCATTCCATTGTAGTGGAATCAGCAATGAGGAAGGTAAAAAGCAAGAAAAAACATTCTTCTTTTCCACCAGGGCGTGCATCTAGAACACTGGATGCCTTTGGACGTCAAACCTTCCAAACATCTATGCTGGCAACAAGGATTCTCTCATATATTTTCTATATGAGTCTATCCCTTCAGGAGATCACAAAGAAATTATCTCTTTTGACTCCTTTTCTATCAGAGCCCAAGGCTGCAGACTATTCCTTACTTCTTAGTCATAGCCAAAATATCTCTTGGTTTCTTTCTCTTGCTTCCCTAGACTCTTTTGAGTCTGTTAGCAGAACTTCTGCTATAGCCATAGGAGCACGTCGTAAAGCCTGGCTCCAGGCATCAGATTTGAGTAGATGGGCACAACAAAGACTGAGTAACACTCCTTGTACTGGAGAAAATCTTTTCAATAAGGAGTCCTTACATCAGGTTGCTCATTGCTCCACTGACCTTCCTGTTTCTGAGGGCCATCCTAAGCCCTCTCCTTCCTCAGCAGGTAGGAAATGCCCTACCAAACCTTCTTTCCCTAAAAGAAAGAGGTTTTCCTCTTCTCCTGCCCATCATTCGGATGTTCCCAAGCAAGGGAAGTCTCGCCCTGGTCTGAAGAATTCAAACTCTAGCCAGGCTAAATAAACACAGTAACCATAGGTTTCTGATTAATCTTTTTATAACTACAGTTATTTCTTTTCAGCAGAAGTTTTTCATTGTTTTTCCAAAACTCTGCTCAGGGATTCCTATCCTCAGGAAATCCATTTTCTCTTCAGTATGCTGAACTGTCAGGATATTCATGTCTATAGGTTACAGGGTTTTCCACCTCTTCCTGACCAGAAGAGAGCTTTAGCAACTATCACATGATAGTTTCTCTGTATCAGCATGAATTTTTTCCTTCCAGGGACTTACCATGTGGTAAGTTTTTCTTCAGCTTCTATCTCTACCCTCTTCACCAGGGTTTCCCCTGTATGAGTGGTACCATACCATTGAAAGACTTCTTGTCTTTTCTTTTCACTGTAGATTTTCTTCTCCTGAGTAAACTCCCTTCTTTATCTGGGCAGCTCTGCAGACAGAGACAGCTTGCTCTCTTTGTCCAGTCTGTCTCTCTGTTTGACACAGACCGACTCTCTCTGTTGTCCTATTCAGTAGCTGCCCATGCAGGAGTTCCAGGAACTGACTACTGGTACTTTTCCACAGGTCCCAGTCTTGTCTTCCACCACTCCTGTCTGGCCTTAGTAGTGATTCCAAGACAGTTTTCTACATCTTTCTTGGATAATCCTTTTCACTACAGGCTTCTTACACTATCTTCTATTGCCATCTCCAATCCTGGGTTTGGCAACGTAGTGGACCTGGCTGTCAGTTTTCTCCATCAGTCAGTTCTACATCCCAGTTCTCCTGCATAATGCTCTCTGCAATCCTACTGAGAAGCTTTCCACTATGGGCCCTTGCTAGAGAGCATAGAGTTTCTCTAATGGCTGTCCATCATGGTTGAAAAAGGCTTCCTCAGTCATCCCCTATGACTGTGAGGGTTCTCCACACCCTACTATCTTCTTTTTTAAAAAAAAAAAAAAAGGAGGGCAAAGGATATAAGCCTTCTCCACGTGAAAATCTAAGAGTTATCCCATTCCTATAGGGAATATACTCTTTTTTTCTTATAGCTTGTTCTCATGGTATCCTAATTCTTCAAGGACAGTACATATTAATCTGAAAAGCGCCTGATACCTCCTTTGTCCCTCACGTAGGTCAACCTGGTATCTCTCTCTATGCGTTTCTGTCCTTTTACCATGCTGGAGTTCCACAGGACTCCGGACTTGCTGTTTACAGACTGATATTATCCTCTGTTTTTTCACGTAACCATCCTGGTTACTCACTGGATAGCATTCCTTTACCATCATCTCTGTGGGAACAGATTCTCTATATATCCTCTCAAGTAGGTTTCACCTCCTTGTTCTTAGATGAATCTTTTCCCTTCACATCTTCATGTGAATGTCCTCATAGGCATAGCTCTGTCTGCTTAATTGCAGGCATCTATCTTTAGACCTATATATTCAGGTATACATATATCTATGTATATATATACCTATGTACATCTCTGTAGATGTATCTGTCTGTCAGCTAAGTGTGCATATGCTATGCCCTTTCGATCTCATTATAGCTATATATATATCTATATACCCGTATATATATATATATATACACATATATCTACATATGTGTGTGTATCTGCCCAGATACTTATTATAGGTAGATATGTATTTCTATACTTATCTCTCTGACGGTCTAGGCTCATAACGGTTTTACCTTCCTGTATGTTTCTGACAGTGGGCTTGCACAGTTTCATACTGTTCCACAGTATGTTTCGGATATTATGCACTCAACCACTGCTGTGGTACTGACAGCCCTACCGTATCCTATTTTCACGTATCCCTGAAGCTCCATGCCCCAATGTCTTCCTACCTCTCACCAGTTAGGAAAGACATGGTGGATCTTCAGTGGATTTCAGATTCAATTCCTCACACATCTGTCCTTTCTTGGGAGTATGGGGTTCTCCTCATACCCTTTCCTCCCTCAAGGACTGGGTCTGTTTGTCCAGATCGGTCAGTCTTCCTCTTTTGCTCCTACCTCTGAATACTTCTGTAGCCAAAGGAGTTTTCAGCTTTCCCTGAAGCTTACCACTGAAGACCTGACGTGTTTGTGCTACCCCAATTGAATCCTGGGGTCACCTCTCATTTCCAGATGTTGACCTCCACCTTCACTCCAGTGAGGTCACCTTGAACATTATTCTACTGGATCCCCAGTAGACTCCATCAGCCTCTCTACTTCCTGCAATCCAGTAGGTGAGCGTCATATGGTGATTGTTCATTTCAATGTTATGATGGTTGTTCATTTCATTATATCTCTTGATAATGATCATACATACAAGGACTCCTTGTAGGTAGTCCTTTCTTAGGTTAGCTGTTTTTTTTTCTGCAGCTCCCCTCTTTTCAACTCCTGCCCTCCATCCTCAGGATGCCTGGCCATATGAGGTGTACCATGTTTTCAATCTTCAACATGTTAGGGCTCCAGGCATCTTAGCTTGGGAGTCCCCATATGTGAAGACTCATTCCTGCTTGTTCCTGGAGATAGCACAGTTACTTACCTGTAACAGGTGATCTCTGGGAACAGCAGGAATAAGTCTTCACAACCCACCCACCTCCCCTAGGAGTTGTCTCTATCTATTCTCCTTTCCTCTTTCTCTCCCTTTGTCTCAGCTATGAAACTCAACTGAGGAGAGACAGTTGGGAAGGCGGAAAGGCAGTGCGCAGGCGCGAGGGATGCTCCCAAAAGCTTTCTGATTGGATGCTGGGGAACATTCCCGTGCAGGCTCCGTCGGTACCGACGTAACCGTATGTGAAGACTTATTCCTGCTGTTCCCAGAGATCACCTGTTACAGGTAAGTAACTGTGCTTTCTCTTAAACATATATTTCCTTTATGAAATGGGAAATAGATTTTTGGTCGGCTCAAGCCATGCCGCCACCACCAAACCCTCTTGAAATCTCCCTGAGTTGTAGGCCTTGGCAGGTAAATGCAGTAGCAGCTTTCTAAAATCACTGTTTGATATGTAACTAGATGTTGGCTATTTCCTTTTGATTTTAAACGAGGTGTAGCAGTTGTCCGTAATGTGGACTTTATATATTTATATACATGTACTAATTATCACCTCAAATTTGGCAATTTGTGTTGGTTTTTCTCTCTTTTTATATGTGTTTTGAAAGTCAGAGTAAATGCTTATAAAAAAAACCCTCAGCTGTTGTACACTGCTTTTCTGTTTGTGTGAAAGAAAGTTAAGCAAATACTCTTACAATAATAATGCTGGCTGTGTTTCAGCATCAACTTGTATCAGGGGTATAAAGTATCCTTTTACAAAAACAAAAAAATATAGAGAATTAGGGGCATTTTTAGTAAAGGTTTTAATGCACATTAATAAAATTAACGCGTGTTAAATGTCCACAGCCTTTTTATTTCTATGGGCGCATTGGCACTTAAATCATTAGCGTGCATAAACCTTTACTAAACATGCCCCTTAGTTAAATCTATGTTTTCAATCAATCAAATGTAGTAATAAAAACCAAGAAAATAATAAATACACATAAATACACATATTAATTCTTTTGATGGCGCATATATATATACTCATAAGACTGCACCTTCAAACACCTTTTGGTTTTTTAACGTTTATGGGTTTAAATGTGTGTGTGTATGTGTATATATACACAAACATATATATATATTCTGATTTTCAAAGGCCTTTACACAGGTAACTTCCCTAGGCCTTCTCAGGAATTTTCAAAGGGCACCTACATGGGTAGTGCCCTTTGAAAATCCTGGATATGTCTCTAACACGCCCAGATGCTATCCGCATAGCGTCGGAGAGTGTTGGGGGCATTGATGAGTGGAGACAGGCCATGGCGCTACCCGTGTAGCACTGATTTTCAATGCTACATAGGCAGCACTCTGTGCTTTTAAGATAGGCGTGGGAAAACCTCGACTATCTTTAAGGAGCTGGGGCTAACTGTATAGCATCGAAAATCGGTGCTACATGGGTAGCTCCTGCGGCTACCTAGCTGTGCGGCAACACCCGGATTTTCGTTCCCAGGGCCACATATGACCTCGGCATGGAAAATCCAGGTTAGGTGGGAGGTGGACGGGCTATGCAACAACGTGGTGCACAGCACTACCGAACTGAAATTCGGGCCCATAGTATTTATTTATTTATTTTCAAGTAAATAATTATCTGGTTTACTCATTATTTATTCACCTCATTCTACATATATGCATCAAATATACAAAATAATAATAAATACAGCAATAAAACAGTCAAAAATAATGCCTAAAAGAAGTAAAATAAGCAATAATAGACAATAAATGGTCTTGAACTTGAAAGAGTAGTGGATCCGTGGAATAGTCTCCCAGTGGAGGTGGCAGAGATGAGGACAGTAACTGAATTCAAAAAAGCATGGGACAAACACAGAGGATCTCTGAGAAATAAAAGGGGGACTGTTGTAGTTGTTGATGTGGAAGGACAGACTAGATAGGCCATGTGGTCTTTTTCTGTCGTCATATTTCTATGTTTCTATGTAACTTGCAACTCCTAACAGCCTCCAAAAATAAATTACAGCAGACAACATTTACAAGAAAATAAAAAAGTCTTAAGATCTGTCTGAAATTTCTTCCTGGAAGCTTCCACCTGAAGATAAGCAGACAGAAAATATCCCCTTTAGTAGCAGCATACAGTATATACCAGAAAACCCAGTCTTCAGCTGCTGGGGCAGAATGAGCTCCTATAAGTGTTTACTATACAGTCATGTTCTACCTTATGATATTCTTTCACAAATATTTGTTTGGTTTATTTGTTTACAGATACTGTGCGTTGTACCACTGCAGCTCATCTGGCCTTAATGGTGCCCAAAAATGTGTCTTTCTATCCATGTAATCATGAACGCTGCAATGAGGGAAACATTGACGTGTGGTGGATCGTCCATGATGGAGGCATGTTAATGCTGCTCCCTTTTCTACTAAAACAGCACAAGGTACAGTAGCAGTTTCTATGTTCCTTTGGGGGGTTTTTTAACTCTGTGTAGAACTTTGTGATTGATGGAATATAAATTGTTAAATAAATATAAAAAAATACATTTGCAAAAACTTTAATGCAAAGTCCATTTCATAGGACTGTTTATTGAAAGATGGGCCTCTTTTACAAAAAATGTTTTCCGCCAGAATTTTTGCACTGTTTAAAACTGAAGTCCCCTTTGTAAAAAAAAAAAAAAAATTTAGCACATCAGGGCCAAAAGCTGAAGATTTCAACAGATATTTGCTAGTAGATCTGAGATCTATTTGAGCTTCTATGGCTAGAACAAAACACTTTGGGTGAAGTTTAAGGGAAGTCCACTAATTATCCCTTGATCCTGTTTTGAAATAATCATACCAGTTTGCTTCCTGGAATGCACCATTGCAACACAACATGCACAGTCGTGTCTGGCATGAAAACAGGGCTCAGAAACTAAGGGGTATGTTTACTAATCAGCGGTAACGGCTTCCATGGGATATCGGAGCCCCAATCCCATTGAATTCAATAGGCCATGGCTCCGATATTGCACGGAAGCTGCTACCGCTGATTAATTAGTAGAAATACCCCTAAATGTTAGTGCAGTTCACTTTATTACAGCACATGTTTCTAGTGCTAATGCAATGCTATTTTAGGGTATCTCAAATATATGTGCTGACTTTGCAAGCAGCATGCAATCTTGATTACTGCTCCTGTTTGATGTGAACATATTTGCTACTTCTTTATTACTTGTACTACTATTACTATTTGTCTACTTTTGTGTGTCAGCATTGCATACGCCTTGTAGCGCTATGCAAATAATTAATAGCATCTCTATATTCGCTTGTCTAGAGGACCTTTTAAAATTTGTGATGTGAATTGCTTTTCTTTGTTTCGCTTTTTGTTGGTTGGGTTATTTTAAAAATAGGTTTGGAAAAAATGCAAGATGAGAATTTTCACAGTAGCGCAAATGGATGACAACAGCATTCAGATGAAAAAAGACCTAGGGACTTTTCTTTATCACCTCAGAATAGAGGCAGAAGTAGAAGTGGTCGAAATGGTAAGAGATTACCTCGGATCTTTTGGTCTTTTTACAAAGCTGTACAAAGTTATTTGATTAGGCATGAAAATTTAAACTTGTGTATTTTTTCCCAGCATAATAGCGACATCTCAGCTTATACTTATGAGAGAACTCTAATGATGGAGCAAAGGTCTCAAATGCTACGACAAATGAGATTAACCAAGACTGAAAGAGAAAGGGAGGTACGTTTTTAGATTTTCTTAAAAATTTATGATTGTTGTTAAGTGCTGTCGAGTCGGCACTTAACAACTCCTCATTGCGACCCTCTGAATAATTGTCCTTAACTGTTTTCGGTCTTCAGTCAGGCGTCTCATTGTTGACGGAGCAGCACCCATAGCTGCTGTTATTGTATCGATCGATCTCATTGCTGGCCTTCCTCTTCTGTGTTGGCCTTTTACCTTGCCAAGCATGATGTCTTTCTCTGATGATCTCTCTCTTCGAATGATGTAGCCAGAGTATGAAAGTCGAAGTCTTGTCATCTGAGCTTCTAAAGAAAGCTTAGGTTTGATCTCCTCTAGTACTGACTGGTTTCTTCTTCAGACAGTCCATGGTATACACAGTATTCATCACCAGCACCATAATCCAAAGGCATCAGTTTTCTTCCTGTCTATCTTTTTCACTGTCCAACTTTCGCATCCATATCTAAAGAATAAAAGGGGACTGTTATAGTTGTCGACATGGAAGGACAGACTAGAATAGGCGATGTGGTCTTTTTCTGTCATCATCTTTCTATGGAGAGAGACATCTCAGCTCTTGAGAATCTCGTCTAGGTCCTTCATAGCTATTCTGCCAAGAGCAATGCATCATCTGATTTCTTGACTGCTTGTTGTTTCTTTTTTGATAGTTGATCCAAGTAGGTTAAATTTGTCCACTATTTCAATTTCTTCTCTATCAACGATGAACTTATTGATTTTGCCAGTTGTCAGAATCTTTGTCTTCTTTACATTAAGGTGTAGGCCCATTTTAAGACTCTTCTCCTTGATGTTGAGAGGCAAATGTTTCATATCATCTTCACTTTCAGCCAGTAATGTGGTATCAGCATAGTGAAGGTTGTTGACGAGTCTCCTACCAATCTTCACACCTCTGTCTTCATACAGTCCTGCTTCTCTAATGATTTGTTCTACATATAATTAAACTAGGGAGAAAATATGCAGCCTTGTCGTACACCGTTGCTGATTTTTTAAATTTAATATTTATCCATTTTCAATACAGTGTCACAAACATGTGAAACAGTGTAATAAACAACAAAGCGCCATAATCAGGAAAAAAAGATGAAAATATAACTAAAGAAAAAACAGCCCACAATAAAGGAAAATTTTAAGACCCCAAGAAACGGAAAATTATTTCCAAACATATACAAAGCACATTCACAGAGGGTAGGCCTCAAAAACCAATACCCAAATAACCCCTATAGTGGCATATGTGGGGGTGCTTCCAGAAATCGACATCTTTTCCCTAGCTACAAGAAATTCTACTAACATTTTTAGCATCACATACTACAATACAAACACAAGGAAAACAAAGTACATTAAGGGCCAAGGCCCTAGAATGCAGGGCCAAAAACCCCTGACAGCACTTCTGTGTACTTCTAGAAAAATAAGGAAATATATGAACAGCAGAGCATAGAATTGTTTATGCATATGACGGAAATAAAGTTTAAACACCAGGTTGCGATCTACTTCCAAAGCAAAGGTCAATATCAGGGTACACCGCTGGGTTGCAACCTCCAAGGAGGACTCCAAAAAATCTGTCAGATTATCTCCAACAGCTACCTCCCGGCCTAAAGATGACTGTCCTGGGTCAGGCGGAAGATATTGGGCCCTAACCAATGGAGGAAGGTTCCCAGGGTCCATCCCTAAAACCTCAGTCAAATATTTAATCACCATCTCAATTGGCGAAATCAACGGAGACTTAGGGAAGCTTAACAAACACAAATTATTACATCTAGCCAAGTTCTCCAAGTACTCCATTCGCCTGGTTAAAATAGAGCTATCTTTCACCAGAGCATCTTTCACCAGTTGCAAAGCGTCCATCTTTGACTCTAGAATATTCATCCTAGATGTATTCACATCCACTGCCTTAGATTGTTCTACCATAGCTTGAGCCACCATTGACAAATTACCACCAAACCGACCAGAAACTGCTCGAGGAGAAGAGTTTATCCCCTGGCTGACGCCCTACAGTGACTCCAATGTCACCACCTGTGGAATCTGCACCTTGCTGACTGATCAACCAGAAGGGAAACCATTCTGCTCCTGGGTAATATCTTGCAAAGTTTTCTGTATGCTCGCCTTCACCTCCTGATCTACACTCTTCAGGAGAAGAGGAACTGCTGCCAGCGCACTTCCCAACTGAGACAAATCTGCAACTCTGATGGGTCGCGCGTGGCCCAGAATGCCAATGGCAGAATCACTTCGGGATAGGGAGGTGGCGCACGCTGAATGGGGCTCAGAGATGCTCCTTCACTGCTGCCCATCACTCCTCCTCCAGGCGGGTCGAAGGCAAATGGCGTTGAGGCAGCCAAAGCAATGCCGAAGTTCTCCAGTGTTGGCTGGCGAGAAGGACCAGGGAGAGAGCTCACCGGAAGGTTAGTCCACCCTTTCCCCTTCCTCTTTCCCATACTCAATGGGCAGGAAGTCGCCTCCTAGCCAGCAAAGCACGTTAGAGCAAGCACGTCCTCCAGCGCATACCTTCCCACCATTGCTAATTTTAAATCATTCTGTTTCTCCTTGTTCCATTCAAACTGTTGCTTCTTGATCAATATAAAGGTTGTGCAAGAGAACAATCAGGCATACTTTTTAACGTGACTCAGAGATTCTCTTGGTTTACACAGTCAAAAGCCTTACTGTGATCAATAAAATGCATATAGAAATCCTTTTGGCATTCTTTAGTCTTTTCAAGGATCCATCTCACATCCGCCATGTCTCTCGTTCCTTGCCCTTTCCTGAACCCTGCTTACACTTCAGGCAGTTCTCGTTCCAGGTATGGTTGAATAATCTTCAGTAGAATCTTGCTGGCATGGAGATCAGAGCAATTGTGTGATAATTTTCCACAGTCAACTGGATCACCTTTCTTTAGTATTAGTATAAACACAGATCTTTTCCAGTCAGTTGACCATGATGATGTTTTCCAAATTTCTTGGCAGAGCCTTGTAAGTATGGTAACAGCTGCATCAGATTGCTGTAATACTTCAATGGGAATGTCATCAATGCCTGCTGCTTTGTCGTTGATAAAAGGCTTTCAGTGCTGCTTCAACTTCTTTTATCACCAATGGTTCCTGATCATAAGGTACAGGTTGAAACGGCTGTTGATCCACTTGATCTTTATCATATAATAACTCTGTATATTCTTTCCACCTTTTCTTGATCTTCTCAGCATTATTCAACATGGATCTTTGAACGTCTTGCAGCATTCCAATTCAAGGCTGGAATTTTTTCTTTAACTCGCGTAGCTTTAGGAAAGCCGATCTTGTCCTTCCTCTAAAGGTTTCTGCTTCTATTTCCTTGCATGCGTCATTGTAGTAATTCTCCTCGTCTTGTCTTGCAGCATATTAGAAATCTCTTTTGAGTTCTGTGATTGCCTCTCTTTCTCCTCTGGCTTTACCTTCTCTGTGTTTCTGGACAATTTTCAGAGTTTCTTCGGTCATCCATTTTGTCCATTTTTGCTTTTTCACCTTTTGTAGAGATTTCTCACTTTCTTCCAACACGACCTTCTTGATGTCATCCCATAACTCTTCTGGAGCTCTGTCATTGGTATCTAAAGCAGCAAACTGATTTTTCAGGCAGTCTTTAAATTCTAGTGGTATATTCTCAAGGTCATATTTTGCTACATACATGAGTGGTTTGCTCATTTTCAACTTTAGCTTGAGTTTGCATACTAGTAGTTGGTGATTTGTACCACAGTCAGCTCCAGGTTTTGTCTTTGTTAATATTATAGAGCTTTTCCATTGTGACTTCCACATATGTTGTCAATTTGATTTTTGTACACTCCATTGGTTGAAGTTCATGTGTCCAGTCGCCGCTTCTGTTGCGGGAAGAAGGTATTTGAGATGAATGAATCGTTGGTCTTGCAGAATTCTATCATTTTTTCTCCAGCTTCATGTCTGTTGCCAAGTTCATATTTTCCAACCACTTTGCTTTCTTCTTGTTGCCAACTTTTGTTTTCCAGTCACCCATGACTATCAGGATATCCTGTTTGCATGTTCTATCAATTTCAGCTTGTACTTGTTCATGGAACTCATCAACTTCATCCTCTTCTGCAGCTGTTATTGGGGCATATATCTGAATTATAGTTATGTTGATGGGCATTCCTCATAGACTAATAGAAAGTAAGCGTTCATTGACTGCATTGTATTTCATTACAGTGCATTACAAGTTTCTTCTTAACTATAAATGCACCTTTTCTTCTTTGTCTTTCATTTTCAGCATAGTATACCATCTGATCATCAGATGCAAAGTGCCCGATGCCAGTCCATTTCAGTTTGCTGACACCCAACAGATTGAATTGTACATGTTCCATTTCATTCTTGACCACCTTCAACTTCCCTTGGTTCAAGCTTCGTACGTTCCATGTTCTAATATGTAAAACATCTTTGCAGCTTCTGACTCTCATTTCATGCACAGCTACATCAGCAGTCAGACGTCCTGAGGGCTTTGATCCAACCACATCATAAATGCTGGCTTTACTCTGAAAAGTCTTCAGCTCTTCCCCAGTTGCCAATTGAGTGCCTTCCAACCTGGGGGTCTCATCTTCCAGCACTATTGTGCAATTTGTTTTGTCGTGATTATCCATTGGGTTTTTGTGGCAAGATATGGAAATAGATTACGAAGCCTTTCTTCCGTGTAGTTTAATTTAGTGTTGTTGCCATTGTCACAGAAAGGTGATCCTCTGCCGCCAACACAGTCCCATTCTGCTGCTGCCAAGAAGTTTTGATTTTCCTAAAAATTTATGATTAGATGTTCATTTGTAGAGTTGGTTGTTGTAAATATGACACACATTTTATTTAACAGTTTTTTTATATATAGAGGGTGGCCCAAAAAAAGTGAGAACATCTCGTAGCATATAAGTTATTTAAAAATTCAAAAAGACAGATATAAACAATTGACAAATTAAAAAAACAAAGATGGTGACCAGAAATTGTCGAAATAAAGATGTTATATAGCTAAAAAAAGGTAAATAAGTAAACTATTTAAGCTTTTAATTTATGAGATGTTCTCATTTTTTTGGGCCACCCTGTATATATCACTTTATCATTTCAATCAAAGTGGTTTACATTGAAATTTAAACTTGGTAATGTACATTAAACAGGGACATTGATAACTTGGAATTTTCTGAGGCAATGGAGGGTTAAGTGACTTGCCCAAGGCCACAAGGAGTGCTAGTGGGACTCAAACGCTGGTCTCTGGGTTCCCAAGCCAGTGTTCTTAACCATTAGGCTACTCCTCCATTCCATATATATTTGTAACAATCCTACTAAGTGGAAGGATACTGTGATCTTTTTTTTCTAATATTTCATTGTTTATTATTCTTTTGCATTGTTAAACAAGTTAGGAAAGCATTCATCTATGGCTTCAGGGATGCTTACCAACATAGATTAATATTAAAGTTATATGTGGGTGTTGGGTAGTTGTGTTACAGGTGTGTATGAGAAGAATGGGTTGTCTGAATGAAGGGGGGTGCATGAGTTATTAGAAGTTTGTACCCGTGTGACAGGTGCAGTAGCTATAGGGGGTTGTGGGAGTGCGGAAAGTATATTTGGGATGTTTGTGGATGTATTTGGGTAGGTAGTTGTTGCATGGAGTGGCTGCATGTGTAGTGGGGGGTTGTAGGTATGTTTGTTTAGATAGGTGTTATAGTTGTGGGATATTACCCCTGGACAGGGCCAGTGCTACCATTAGGTGAACTAGGCAGTTTGCTTAGAGTGCCGGCCCTCTGGGGGTGCCCATTGCCCCTGAAGTCGCCCGGCAGTGGCAGCAGAGGGCCCAAACAGCCCCGTGGTGCTTACCTTTAAATTCAGCGCCACAGGGCTGTTTGCTTCCACCCCTCCAACGCATGATGCTGACTGCAAATAGTTAGTCTGCATTGGGCATCTGAGAAGGTGCAGAAGCAAATAGCCCCATAGTGCCAAAGTTTAAAGGTAAGTACTGTGGCGCTTTAAACTCATCCCAGAGAGGGGCACCAATAGCAGCAATGGGTGCCGGAGGGGGGAAGGGACGTAAGGGATGAATTTTGCCTACGGTGCCTCATCTCCTTGCACTGGCCCTGTTCCTGCGGACTTCTGCACAACTGCACAGTGCAGCATTTAAGCTGAATTCCCCACCTGCACAGAATTCTGCCTGTCTCACTTTTAGATTTTTCACAGCTGCAGGAACATTTTCATTTGCTCCTGAGGCTTGCTAGATTCTGACACTTGCACACAAGGTTTTGAAAAGGTAAACAGAAATGCTTCCTGTTTTTGACAGCAAGTACTTTTATTACCTTTTGAAAGCATGCATTGCCGGTGTCAAAAATGCTCCCACAATTGTGTTAAAAAGCTGATAGTGAGTTGGGAGAGCTGGGAGATGGGCAGCTAGTGATTTAGGGCCTAGAGAAGTGCTCCTGGTGACTCAGAGGTGGAAAGGGGCTGGAGATGTGCTGCTGGTGAGTCGGGGGTGGATGGGGGCTAGAGATGGGCTGCTGGTGATTGAGGGGGCGTGACTGGGGGCTGGAGATGGGTGTTTATCTGGGAGGTGGGGAGAAAGAACAGAGGAGGCATGTGTCTGGGAATAAATAAGGAAGAGAAGGTTTGGTGCATGGGAGGAAGGCGTAAAAGAGGTGAGGTGGGTTATATGCATGAGGGTAGACCTTAGGGACAGACCGCAGTAGGGATCTTGCTAGAAGTTAGAAGAAGAGAGAGAACTGGTGGGGTCGGGGAGGCAGGGAAGGCTTGGAGATTGGGAAAGGAACTATGATTGGAGTGAGGAAAATGTCATGGGAAATTTCAGGTCTAGAGGAGAGTTAGACTTTGATGGAGTAATTTTACAGAAATATTTACTAATAATAAAACATGCAGAATTGTATTTTTTTTGCACAGAATTCCCCAAGGTGCTATATAGGGAGTGTGCTTCTTAAGCGTGTATGTGTGTGGAAGTATGAAGGAGGTATGTTGGGGATATGGGGATGGGGGAGTTTGGTGGGTTTGTTTGAAATAAAGCATGCATGTGACTTACTGTAAACGTCAACCAATGGGCTATAATCACGATAACAGGAAGGGGAAAGAAAATGTATAAAAGGGGTGGAATGAAATAAAGATTTGTGCCTGCTATAGGGAGCAGACTCTTGTTCTCGCAAGAATGAAATAAAACCCTTCACTGGACTCCTGGCTCTGGAATTTGATTTATTACCTTTATAACAGGTTGGAGTGGATTGTGAAGATGTAATGATTGTGGAAAGGGGTAAGGTATATATAAATTGATTTGAAGATGCCTGTTTTTGTTTGTTTTTTTACTGTCTTTCTCTCTGGAAAAGTCTACTGTAACTGGGTGTGAATGGCTGTACTGGGTGAGTTTTCTGATATAGAGAGTTTGGAGGTAGAACTTAATTTCTAATTCTTTTTTTTTCTTTTTTAGAATCTCTTTATTAACGTAACTACTGAAACTTGACAAAGAATGATACATGGTTAACCATCTATCCCCTAGGGGTATATATACATCAACCATAGGACATGTCCTAGCTTCCATAACAACATCATGTCTTATATAGCAACAAGTCTGTCATGGCAAAAATGAGCTTCAGTGGATCCATTTTTTCCTCTTCATATCCCATCCCTCTCTCTCCTCTCCCCCAACCCTTGCTCCCCCTCCAGACAACCCCCCTTCCTGGGAACATGCTCCCCCTTACAGAGCATATCCCATGCCTTCTGCAAAGATATCCCACAAACCACAATATTTTTGCTTGGCTGAGGAGGCTCATGGCATCAAGGCCGGCCCGTCCATTGAGCAGGAATGTTTTTTGCACAGGGCCCCGCGTTTCAGGGGGCCCCGCGCAAAAAACATCTTGCATCAGCCCAACTAGGTTAAAAAAAACACAAACCGGCTGCTCTGTCGCTGCCACCGTGGCAGCGGCAGAATCGAGCATCCCACGGGGCCCCCCCCTGCCCTGCAGAGTCCTCCATGCGGCCTCAGCGTCGGCCGTCAGAGCCGCACGAAGAGAGAGAGCTGCTCCTCTCGCGGCTCTGTTAATCCCACCGCGGGGCTGAAGGGAATTCCCATCAGCCCCGCGGCGGGAATAACAGAGCCGCGAGAAAGGGAAACTCTCCCTTTGCTCGGCTCTGAAAAGCCCGCACTGAGGCCACATGGAAGACTCTGCAGGGCAGGGGAGCCCTGCGGGATGCTCGATTCTGCCGCTGCCACGGCGGCAGCGGCAGCAGCAGCCGGTTTGTGTTTTTTTTAACCTAGCTGGGCTGATGGGGGGAGGGGGTTAGGACTGTTAATGGGCTATGGGGGGCTAAGACTGGAAATGGGCTGATGGGGGGGTGGGTTAGGACTGGTAATGGGCTATGGGGGGTTAGGACTGGAAATGGGCTGATGGGGAGGTTAGGATTGGTAATGGGCTATGGTGGGGCTAATACTAGAATTGGGCTGAAGGGGGGTTATAACAGGTAATGGGCTGTGGGGGGGGGCTAAGACTACAAGTGGGCTGATGGGGGGCTAGGACTGGAAATGGGCTGATGGGGGGGCTAAGACGAAGTGGGCTGATGGGGGGTTACGACAGGTAATGGGCTGTGGAGGGGCTAGGACTGGTAATGTGCTGATGGGGGGGTTAGGACTGGAAGTGGGCTGATGGGGGGTTAGGACTGGTAATGGGCTAATGGGGCGTTAGGACTGGTAATGGACTGTGGGGGGGGTAAGCCTGAAAATGGGGTGATGGGGGGTTAGGACTGGTAATGGGATGGGGGGTTGCTAGGACTGAAAATGGGCTGAGTGGAAGGGGGCTTGAACTGCAAATAGCTGATGGGGACGGGGGCTTGGAATGGAAATGGGCTGAGTGGAAGGGGGGGCTTGAACTGCAAATAGCTGATGGGGAGGGGGGCTTGGAATGGAAATGGGCTGTGAGGGAGGGAGCTAGGACTGGAAATGGGCTGAGTGGGGGGGCTAGGACAGGAAATGGGCTGATGGAGGGGCTAGGATAGGACTGAAAATGGGCTGTTGGGGGGTGCTAAGGTTGGAAATGGGCTGTGGTGGGGGCTTGAATTGAAATGGACTCATGGAGGGGCTAGAACTGGAAGTAGGCTCATGGGGGGTTTGGATTGGAAATGGGCTGAGTGGAGGGGAGCTAGGATTTGACATGGGCTGATGGTGGGGCTAGGAAAGGACTAGAAATGAGCTGATGGAGGGACTCGGATAGGACTGGAAATGGATGGGGGAGCTAGGACTGGAAATGGGCTGATGGGAGGCTAGGACTGGAAATGGGCTGATGCAGGGGCTAGAAGGGAGCAGATGCTGGGTGGGGCTGGAACTAGAAGGGAGCTGTTGTTGGGGGAGGATTAGAATGGGATGGAGCTGGGAGAGTGAAATGGAGAGGGAAAAATATTTTGTGTGGGAGGGAAGACAAATCTACAATTGGCCGTATATTGGGAGAGTAAGTGGGGATTGAGGATGGAGGGGTAAAATTTGAGTGGATGAAATAGGAATGAGGAAAGAGCAAAAGGAGAAAGATTAGTATGTTAAAGCAGATGTAGAGAGAGAATGGAAAAAAAAAACTAGTAGAGAGAAGAAAGGACATATGGACAGCAGATGGAGAGTTAGCAGAAGACACGAAGAAACTAGAAGAAAGTGGCTGGAACAATTGTAACTGAAAAAAAATGCACAAAAGGTAGAAAAATATCTCTTTATTTTGAATTTATTAACTGGAATATCAGCTCTGGGAAATGTGCATCATTAACGTCTGCGTTTTGTTTAGTACAAGAGGAAATTAATTTATAGTTTTATTTTACAGTGTTGTACATTCCAAGTTTGGCTTTTGGGGTTCCCAGTTTAATTACTGTCTTCCTGTTTCTAAATTGTGATTCCTTGTTTGGTGATAGTCTGTGTTCTGCATGTGTAACTGAGCTGAGGTATTCTGTTTATATAATTCCTATTTGACATTGCCACTTGTTCACTTTCCCCCAATAGGTCATGTATTGTTATTCTCTGAAATGTATTGGTTTAATATTTGCAGTGTTACCTTTTGATAGTTAGGGTATGGTGCTTTGTGAGTCCTGGTAGTGCTGTTAGGATACAGCGGGTTTGCTATGGGTTCTAAATGGGCAGCGTTTGTAGTAGTTCCTAATGTGTCTGGCGGTTGGCACTAGATTATAGTAATGTAGAAATCTTTTAGTCTTTCTTTATCCATATACTCATTAAGAGGCATGTTTACTAAAAGTTAGTGTATGGTAACATTATGCAAATATTTATGCAAATGAGGCACCTTATGCAAATGAGGCTCCGCACCGAATCTCCGCACATGGCCCCGCACCCCACTTGGGCCGCCCCTGCATGGCATTCTTATCATACGTTCCTGCTCCCTCATGCTGTTGATCCATGGCATACCTGCTGGGGCTCCAGGTGCTATCCACTGGCTCAGTATTCTCAATATTACTTTAAGCACTGCCATCAAAGCCATTGTTGCAAATCGCCTTCCTGCTACCCCAACCCCTCTCTCTCGCAGAGGCGCTTCATCTCCTAGCAGCAGGGAAGCATAGGTTCATTCCGCCCTCTCCCCTATTACCCTGTGTACGTGTGTTAATACCATCTGCCAGTAAGGGCATAAGTGTCCTCATTCTAAAAGGTGTGCACAAATGTTCCTGTATGTGCCTGACACCTTAAGCAATGAGGGGCCTCCCAGAGCTTCATCCATGCTCCTTTTTCCCATGTAATATATGCATGGTGTAGTGGTTTGTATTGTACCTCCTGCAAATCTGCATCCTGAGAAGGGGTGAAAGCTGATTTGAAGTACCCCCTGAGAGTATCTACATCTACCTGCTCCCCCATTTCTTTTGTCCAAAACCGGGCCAAGGGCTCTTCCCATTCTGCATGCTTCTGCTCTCTCCTCAGTCTATACCAGTAGGAGAGGCAATTGTGTTTGGCTGCAGTTTCTAACAAGCATTTATCCAGAACAATGAAGTCCCTCCTTATCCGTCTCATCCCAAAAGTGGCTGCATACATAGTGACAGCTCTGCAGGTACACCATAAGGTACTTGTTCAGGAGCCCCCATTTCTCCTTAAGTTGATTGAAAGTGGGGAACCCTTGGCCCCTCAGTTCTATCAGTTGTTCCATATATCTGCACCCCTTTAGGGCACACTGGTCGAAGACTGATCCTCCCACTCCCGGGACAAACTCAGGGTTGCCCATCAACCCTTGAAAGGGTGACTTCCCCTTCCCCATTCTCCCTGGTTTCCACCACCAGGCACACACTTTCCGCAGAGGGGTTTGACAACCACCTGTGTCCCACCCTCCTCCTGTGGCATTCCATGCTAACCTGCAGCAGGCTAAAGAACTTGTAGGGCTGGCAGCTAGCATCAAAGAAATTCATAGACACATATCGTTCTTCTCCCGTATGCAACCCATGCATCCATCTCATAAGTACCCCTGCATTGTATACATAAATGTATGTCAGGGAGCCCTCTCTGCAACCAGCTTAGCATAGCTGATCCATGCTCCAGGAAGGCATGCAGCATGCTCTTATATGCACGTTCCTTCTGCCCCTTGACCCAGAAGGGGATCATCTGGAATGGGTATAGAAGATGGGGCAGCACGACCATTTTTACCAGCGCTATCCTCCCACAGAGGGACAGGGAGAGCTCCTGCCATCATTCACACAAGTCCCGCAACCCCACTACTTTGTCATGGACATTCCTATCATATACCCTCCGGGGGTTGGTGCACATGTAAAGGCCCAAATATTTGAGAAATTCCCCAACCTATGCCAATGGAAAGGTCTTTCTGTTCTGGCAGCTACAATCTAAAGATCTTTTTTGCAGACAAATCAATAACTGCATGTCAAGGCGAAAGCGCTTCTGATCATAGTCGTGTACATTTACCTTTCAAATCGACTTGGACCCCTCCGGGACCTCTGCACCCAGCTGTGATTATTTTCAGAGATTTGGTTCTTAAGGATCTGACTGATTTGGAGAAGACATATCGAAGATCTTATTATGCTCTACCTGCTGTAGAGCGGCTAGCTTTGAAAGAATTGGAAACTCGGACTGATATAGTGATCCGCCGCGCCGATAAAGGTGGCACGGTGGTCGTCCTGAGTAGAGAATATTATTTAGAAGAAGCTATGCAACAGTTGTCTGATGTCGCTACTCATCAGACTATGTCAAATGATCCTACAATATCTCTTCGAGGTAAGATCAAAGAATTAACAGTTGGGGCACTAGATGCTCATGTTATTACAGCTAAAGAATATAAGTTCTTAAATGTATTGGCTCCCATGATGTCTCGCTTTTATTTAGTTCCGAAGATTCATAAGAATTTGGAACGGGCTCCTGGGAGGCCCATAGTATCTACTACTGGCACCCTACTGGAACCACTTTCTTTATTTGTGGATTCCTATTTGCGACCTCTGCTGAAGGATATTCCTTCTTATATCCGAGACACCTCTCATTTTTTGGATGTGTTGTTCCATCATTCACAGTTGGCTACTGAACCTGATACACTCTTGGTGACCCTAGATATCACTGCTTTATATACAAGCATTCCTCAAGCACAAGCTTTATCTACGGTGGAACACGCCTTGACACAAAGAGGAGACTTATCAGAAGAACAACTTTTGTTTTTGTTGCAATTAACTGAATTGGTTATTTATCATAATTATTTTTGTTTTGAAAAAGTGATTTATCATCAAATTTCCGGAGTCGCTATGGGGGCCTCTTGTGCCCCCTCTATTGCCAATCTTTTTATGGGGATTTTCGAACAACATTGGATAGTTACTTCCCCTTATCAGAACCATATTAAATTGTGGCTACGGTTTATCGACGATGTTTTTTTGATTTGGGCAGGGTCTGAAGATTCTTTAGTCACTTTTTTGGCTTGGCTCAATGGACTTGACCATCATATTCAGTTCACACATACGTTTGACGAGTGTACTTTAGCCTTTTTAGATGTCCAAGTGTCAAAGGGTCCTTCAGGATGGCAGACGTCTTTGTATAGAAAACCAGTGGACAGAAATACTTTCTTGCATTACACCAGCGCTCACCCTTTGCGTTTGAAGGATGGTTTGCCTATTTCTCAATTTTTGAGATATCGCAGAAATTGTTCAGATTTACGAGATTATAAGATACAAGCCACCAAGCTAGCTAAAGATTTTACTGCTCGAGGTTATCCCATAAGGGTTGTAAATCAAGCATACCAACGCCTTGTACAATGATCGATCACAATTGTTACATTCCCGTGTTGCTAGTGAGACTCAAATCACTGATACTGATTGTATTAATTTAATTACTGGCTACTCGCCTTTGAGTTTTAGGATCCAGAAGATTGTATCAAGACATATGAATGTACTGAGCTCTATTCCAGGGCTAGCTACTAAGAGGATTCGATGTGTATGGAAACGAGGCCGAAATCTCAAAGATCGATTGAGCCCTGCTGTTTTGCGAACTACAGATTCTCCTGTTGCGTCCGGTGAATTGATTGGCCATAAGAAGTGTGGCCGATGTAATATTTGTGCCATTACTTGGGAAACAGATCATTTCACTTATAATGGACATACATACCTGCTGAAAGGACATACCTCCTGTGCAACTAGTTATGCTGTTTACGCTATTCGTTGTGCCTGCAACCTTTTGTATATCGGGAAAACGACTCGACCTTTAAAGGTCAGAATACAAGAACATAAAAGCCGTCTGAAACATGAAGTATTGACAGCGCCGATTGTTCATCATTGCAAATTGCAGGGA
The DNA here is from genome assembly GCA_033557465.1 of Ichthyophis bannanicus. Taxonomy (NCBI): domain Eukaryota; kingdom Metazoa; phylum Chordata; class Amphibia; order Gymnophiona; family Ichthyophiidae; genus Ichthyophis; species Ichthyophis bannanicus. The sequence continues at coordinate 208,063,762 of CM066034.1, forward strand.
CACGTTTTTGAGAGCTTACAATGTTTTTGCATAGAAGAGGTAGCGAAAAGTGTGAATGGAAAATCGCGCGAAGAATTTTTACTGTATCGTGAACAATGGTGGATTTTTACATTACAATCTGTATTTCCTGGTGGACTTAATGCAGCCATCGATTGGGGCGCGTCTATCTAAGTCACTCTGAAGATGTAAACTTGGGTCCATTTTTGCATCATTGGTTTTTGCCAAAATCCTGCTTAATAATTTTTTGAAACACTCCTGGTAAACCTTTATATTCTTAATGAGGATTCTAGTTACGGGCTCCAATAGTGACGTTGCTGGTTCACGTCACGCTCAGTATTTAAAGGGTGCACCTAGTTTTCAGTCTGCATGCGCGGCGTTTTTGTGAGCATTGATATTACTCAAGTTCAGCTCCTTGTTGTAAAACGTGGGCAGCAGCGGTTTATACTTTCAGGTATGACATTCGGCTGTTTGAGGGGTTATAAATGATTTCTTGCATCAATATGAAGATTTTATTAGAACAGTGTTTTTATACTTAACTTTTGTTTTTTTCAGTTCTAAATCCCCCTGAAGAAACTCAGTCTTATTGAGTGAAACGCATTGAATAGCGCTATGATAGCTGGCGTTGGGGTGTCTGAAGTTAAGTACTGCTTTTCAATATTGTTGCTATTTTGGCACTGTTTTTGAATATCTTTAAAAGGAGTTTTGAACACGTTAATTTAATGCCCAGTGGATAGTCCTTGATGCTATTACGGCACTCTTAGACACTTCTGTGTCTCTGTTTTAAGCCAGTGGTCTGAGACATCCCTGCGCTATTTTTATAGATGATGAATTATACTTGCTCCTATAATATTGTTCTTCAATAGATGCTGTTGTCAATAGAGTAATCGTTTTTATTTTGGTCACTTTTATTACTCTACGAATTGACCTACGACTATTCTGTACGATTACAATCCTTTGAAGCTGCCATTGCCTCTGATTTTCCCCAGTTGATCTTAAGACCTGAGAAAGCCCCAAAGTTTGTAATGTGGTGGCCATCACCCTCTCTATCCCAATGCTGGCTTAGATGAAAAAAAACGTATATCATTGGCAAAGATATTGATTTTATATGTTTCCGTTCCCATCATGATACCCTCCCATTTCCTTTGTCTGCCGGATCTTAATGGCCAAGGGCTCCAGCGCAAGCAGGAAGAGCATAGGCGACAGAGGGCACCCTTGCCACGTGTTCTTATGGAATCTGAAAGGCTTGGAGAGTTCTCCATTAATAAGAATCTGTGCCGTAGGCATTTTGTGCAGAGTTTGGATCTACTCCAGGAAGGCGCCTGGAATACCAAAGCACTCCACTACCCAAAACATATATTCACATGATACATTGTCAAATGCCTTTTTGGCATCCAGGTTAATGATATTATCCCCCTCCCTCTGCCTTCCCTCGTGCAGCACAGCAAGGGCTCGCAGGAGATTCAACAAGACATACCAGCCGGGCACAAATCCTACCTGGTCCGGGTGTACTAGATCTGCAATGACCTTGCCTAGTCATCAAGCCAGCATGCAGCTATGAGCTTGACATCTTGATTTTGGAGGGAAATGGATCATTCAGAGCCCACCTGGGTAGTGTTTCTTCCTGGCTTCGGCAGTACCACCTCTGTCACTTTGTTTTGGTGTAGCCCAAGATCCCCGGCTGCTAGTGTCACCATGCAGTAGTTCAGAAAATGTGGGTTGAGACCTTTCCAAGACTTTATAGAATTCCAATCCCAGGCCATCCAGCCCTGGTGCCTTCACCAGTTTGAGCATCTTAACCACCTGTTGTACTTCTGCTGGGTTAAAAAGGGCATTCAAGGCCTCCCTTTCAATTTCTCCCAGCCAAGGGAATGCTATGTTCCTAAAAAACTCTTCTCTTTTCTGTGCATCTCTAGGGCCAGTGTTGTACAGCTTGCTGTAGAGTTGATGAAATTGGCTTTGAATATCATTGTCATCTGTTAATAGGTTCCCCCCCTTAGTCTCTAAGGCTATTTATGGAGTTTTTCTTTATTGCTGGATTCATGAAGTGAGCCAGGAGGCACCCCCCCCCCCCACACACACACCTTGTTTCCCCATTGGTAGAGCTGGTATTTATATGCACGAATCTCAATACAAATCAGCCCAACAGAACACATTACCCCTATACTGTACAACCTATATTGGCTCCCCATCCAGAGCCGCATAAACTATAAAATAATCGTCACAACGTTTAAATTAATCAACGATATTGCCCATCTTTCCTATCCACCCTTATCACGAAAGAAGAGCACACCCGATCACAACACAATCAAAACAAAAATAAACTCAAAATACCTAATGATTTCAGAAAATCAAAAAAGGTGACCAACAACAAAGCGTTTTCCCACTCTGCCCCCATACTATGGAACGCCCTCCCTGCCAACATACGAGAAATTAACGATCTCATCACTTTAAAAAAAAAAGCTTAAAACTCATCTATTCACTCTTCATTATGGCACCCTACCAGACTACAATAGCTCAAGCTCTACCCTTCCCACCCAATAAAAACACTACTTCCCCCCTTTATCTACAATGCCTTTATAATGTATATAGTTCCATATTAATAAAACTCTGTTTCACCAATGTTAATGTATATAGTTAAAACGTTCTATGTAATGGAATATGTAGATTTTTTGTACTTTCCAAATTGGTGTTATATGTAAACCGCTTTTGATTGCCTGGAAAAAACACGGTATAAAAAATGTTAAATAAATAAATATAATTTAATGTTCCTTTCGGCCTGCTGGGTCAGCAAAGCATCTCGTGCACGCCTGGTGCTTGCTATTCTCTCCCTTTCTGCTTCCTGCATGGTGCAGATATCCCGCTGTCTGTACCCATGCAGTTGTCGTGACAGGCGGAGGACTTCCGGGTCCACCCTGCACCTCTTACATATGGTGTATTCCATAATTAGTCCCTGTATAGTGGTCTTTTCTGCTGCCCATAGAGTGCGTGGGTCCAGATTCTCATCCCTGTTCTCTGTCCAATACCTACTCCAAGCCTGCTGCAGGTGTTGATGGAAGGCTTTGTCTTTGTATAGGGTTAGGATCATACGCCACCCCCCTTCAGTGCTTCCCCGTCCCTTATGCCCCAAGCCCAGCTCTATCCATCCTGGAAGGTGGTCCGAGAGCACAATACCTACTATAGTGGTTTTTGTAAGCCCTGGGAACAACTCTTCCGAGATTAAAATATAGTCTAACCATGAATATCGCCCCTGTGGGTCTGAGTAGAACGTGAATTCTGCCTCATGTGGGTGTAGCGTTCTCCAAGTATCCACCAGGCCCATCTGCTCTAGTAGAAAATTACCCCTTGCTTTACCACCTGCCTCAGCCCATTTCATGGAGGTCTAAAGTCCATCGAGGAGTCTCTCGGCAGTTTGAAATATCCATCTACCACCCATGCATAGTCTTCAAAGCTGAGCATCCTGGCCAATAGTGTGGTGAAAAAACTATGTTGATACACATTCGGTGCGTAAATATTACAGAGGGCGATCTTTTTCCCCTGTATCCCCCCCCCCCCCCCCCCGCCGGAGATGGTAGCAACCTTCTGGATTGGCCACACTTATGAGCTGTGAAAGGGACTCTCTTGTGTATCAGTGTGGCTACTTCTTGTTGCTGCCCATTATAGGCTGTGGATCTCATTTCCCCAACCCAGCCCTTTAGCAATTTCCAGTGTTCTTCCCCACTAAGGTGAGTCTCCTGCATGAAGACTATGTTGGCCCCCCTTTCGCAAAGAATGACATCAGTTTGGTGCACTTTACAGGGGAGTGGATGCCATCCATGTTTAGTGTGCAACTTTTTAGCCTATCCATCACCCCTATGATATCGTAGGCTCTCCCTCCAAGTTTTCCCACTTAAAATTGGGGTTCTACCCAATCTCCCAGCAGGACCAGGTATCCCCCTTCTTTCACCCTCTCCTCCAGCTCTGCCATGTAGAGATGTGTGTGACCCCCTCTCCCTCTCCCACCTTCTACCTTCCTTCCCTCTACCCCTCCCATCGTCCAGGATTCCCACCCACTGCAAACTCACTTCGCTCCTTCTTGTGAGTACTGGCTCTTTTGTTTCGCTAAACCAAACACCCACCCACTCATACCATGCACAGCCCATACTGTACGCACATACAACATCAAACATTCCAATCCCAACCATACGATCCTAAAACCAGAGCCATTAGAAGTCCATCTTAGAATCTGCTGCCCTGCCCTCTGGAGGAACAGGCAGTGTTCAATTTTTTTGCTATAACCAGTCAGGGCCTGCCGGGTTCTTCTCATCAGGTTCTCAGCCTGTGGACAAGGCTCCACATTGCAAGCCCCAGTTGTTGAGGGAGCCAGTTCTCTACCACCTCCCAAAGTTCAGTTTCTTTAATGGCTTCAGATAATCCTATGATGCGAATATTGATCATCCAGTTTTTCTATTAGGGCCTGCCTGCTGCTTTCTAGGGCTGCCGTGTGTGCTTCCAGGTGGGTTGTTCACTTGTCTTGCTGCTCCACCCTTTCTTCTACCATACTTAACCATGTCAGCTGTCCTTCCATCATTCCTTTGAGATCATCATTTGAGGTGAGTTTCTCATCAAGGATTGCTGTGAGATTCTTGGTTAGCTCTCATATAGCCTCCCCAGAGAGAGCATATACAGGTGCTTGCAGGTCAGCCGCCATTTTGCCCACACTCTCTCTGCTCCGCACTTTTGTTATCTGCGTGGTTTTCACTGGCATCTCCGGAGGCTCCCAGTCGTCTCCGGTTGTTGCAAGGACCACTGTGGCATGCTGGGGGTTCTGCAAGAGGTCCGGTCCCTGAAACACTTACTGTCCTGCTCTTTAAAGCTGTTTTTTTAGGGCCGGGAGATGGAAAGCAATCTCAAGGCATCCACTCAGGAGACCCTCATCACGTGACCCCCCAGAGCTTAATTTCTAATTCTAATGGAGACTTCTAAACTGCTAATCTCCCATAGTAAGTGGTTCAGTGCGGTTTAACAGAAGATTAATAAATCACATAGAATTAGATTAAAAGAAAACAGAATTTAAAATTTCTGTGGGAACAGCCTTAAACAGTTTTGCTCCAGCACTTGCCTTCCAGGCAGCCTGAAGGAAAAAAGAGGGAGGAGATAAGTGGTGCAGAGATGAGAACGGTCACTCTTTTCTCTCTATTGTTGTTCTTGCTCCTTGTCAGTCTGCCCTCACCCCCAGCTCCACAGTTCCACTTTCTTTGTCTACAAATTAAGCCCTCTGGGGGTATGTTGGTATAGGTATTTATGGAGGTGTGATATAAGGGAGTACTTTGTGGGACTGATGGCATTGGAAAATGCCTTCTCCATGAGCAAGCAGGAAGTAAGTACTCACATATGGGTGATGTCAACGACAGAGCTCCGCACAGAATGCTCTCCAGCTTCCAAAGGAAGCTTTTGGGAGGTACCCCACTCATGCGTGCCTGCCTTCCTGCATGCCGTGGTGCCATATTCTCCAGTCTTCATTTTTCCGTGAAGACCCTAGGACATGTCCTGCTGTCCGGAAAAAAGTTTTCTTTGTGACACTCATGGCTGAGATTTTTCACTTATTTCCCATCTGTCCATTGGTTGTATGTTTTGGGGGGGGGGGGTCCCCTTTTAGTGTTCTTTTTTACGTTTTGCAATGTGGCCTTTCTTGACAAGATGCAGACAGCAATGGCCGGGAGCAGCCAACAAAGCTTCCCCAGTGGGAGGATGCAGACAGCAATGGTGGAGTCCACTCTCAATGCCCAGAGCAGCAGAATGTCTCCCGATGCTCCTCTCATTGTGGAGTCCCCACCTAAGGTGGCATTGCCCAATGTCTGCAACTGCAGCATCGACTCATTTACAGGTGTTGGTTCAGGAGGAACACCTTTGAACCTTGGAAGCTCACTTGGAGGCAGTGGAAGCCTTGTGAAATGCAGGCTTCGTGGCACAAAATGCGTTGGCACCACACTCCTTCCAGTCTATCCTGGAGACCCTTGCCCTGCCTGCATAGGCTGGGACATTGAGTGGAAGACCGGTATTGACCCCAGTCACCGGAGCCATCATCATCTCTAGTGTATCAGTCACAGGTCCAGGGGCATAGCCATCAGTATGCCGGACGGCATGAGAATCATAGATGCTCTCCCAAGCTGTGGAACTGTTGGGGCGAGGAGACTCAGCACTTTTTTGACTTCATCTTGGAATCCGAATTGGAATGGGAGACTGAGGCGAAATAGACAGCATCGGACATTCGGTCCCTGGACCTTCCATTCAATCTGTCGCCCCTGCAAGACATGCCCTTCCAGGACTTCATTCGAGACATGACCAAGGCCATTCTGTTCTCCCTTGAGTCGGAGGAGGAACAGAGGGTGGAGAAACTGGAACTCCTCCAGTACTCCTTAGCTCACCGGGAGGTAGTGACTGTTCCTTGAAAGTGTGGCCTTTTGTAAAATTGGGTCCATAATTATATGCAGAAGAGCTGAATTTCACTTCTTTATATATATTTTTTCTGGCGACCCCCTAAGCCTTCTTTCTAGTATAAGTTCTAGCACATTTTATACATAAAATTATGGACATCACAAATTTTAAAAAAAACCTAAAGACAAACATAATATATACTGGAACATTGCACTGAAAAAGTACATAAATATGAAGTGCCCTGCAGCAAAATACTAACATGCTTTAGTAAACATGCCCCATAATATAGCTGGAATTGAATTCTATGCATATTTTGTCCATGGTTGCACCTGACCTATGAACATTCTATCCAAGCATATGGGTCGGAAGTTAACTGCTTTCGCACTGCTTTGCTGGGTTAGTGTTCGTTGTAAATTTATTGGAATTTTAAAGTTGAGGAGAAAAGCAGGATGAGATGGGAATGTCAAGAAATAAATAAATGTATTTGATATTCAACAGCCCTGCAAGCGTCAAGGTTATATTCAGAAAACTTTAACCAGCTATTCAGCAGCACTTATCTGGTTAAGCCTGCTGCTGAATTTAACCTGTTTAAGTTATCCAGATAACTTTAAGCCTATTTGTGTGACCCAATTTATTAGGTTAAGTTTAACCAGAGAGCACTGAATATTGGCAGCATCCAGCTAAACTGTAACCACACCTTTGATATACTTCATATGCCAGTTGTGCTTAACTGGGTTGATTTTGTCTGTCCAATAACTTATCTGTACAAAATTTAACCAGTCAGCAGGAGGGAGCAGGGAGGCAGATATCGAGACACCATTATCCAAGAAACTCCCAAAGTTAACAAAAATCTTTAGAAAATGCATCGCATGGAGGGGGGGTTTTAGAAAGGACATCCAAATTCAATCTGGGACATGTAAGCCAGAATGTCTGGGGGGGGGGGGGGGGCGGAAAAAAAGCAGGCACGTTCAGGTGTAGATATGCTGGATATAGACATCTGAGGGGCCTTCTACTGTACATAGACATCCCCAGAATAATATTATAGGAAGAATATAAGAACATAAGATATGCCATACTAGGTCAGACCAAGGTCCATCAAGCCCAGTATCCTGTCTCCAACAGTGGCCAATCTAGGTCATACGTACCTAGCAGTTTCCCCAAAAGACACAGGTTCCGCAATGCTTGTACTGGGTCAAGCATTGATATCCTGGGTCCCTTCTTAATAATGGTTTATGGACCTTTCCTCCAGGAACTTGTCCAAACCTTTTTTAAACCCAGCTATAAGAACATAAGATACCGTATTTTTCGGACCATAAGACGCACTTTTTCTTCACCAAAAAGTGGGAGGAAAAGTGCCTGCGTCTTATGGTGCGAATAGAAGAATTTTTCGCTTTAAAGAGCAAGTTTGTCCCTCACGCTGTGCACTATTGTATTAAAACACCTGGTCCACTCTTTTTCCAATTTCTCTCAATATCTATATACTCTCAAAACAGCCTACCTTATATATTTTCATGCTGCCCGCGTGAAAAAGCCAAACAATCTCTCTCTCACAGAGTTTCAGTTTACTGCCAGACGCCGCGCATGCGGGCCTGAGGATCTTCTCCGTCATTTAAATCTCTCATTAGCTTATCCCCTCCCCCAGTTTCATACGTGTGTAATACGTAGATCTTATCACGGCCTTCTTGCGGTAATCGACATTACACTCCTGGTTCATTAATAGGTTCCTTCTATTACTGCTCCCCTCTATGAACTTAATAATCACTTATTAAGGAACCTATTAATGAACCAGGAGTGTAATGTCGATTACCGCAAGAAGGCCGTGATAAGATCTACGTATTACACACGTATGAAACTGGGGGAGGGGATAAGCTAATGAGAGATTTAAATGACGGAGAAGATCCTCAGGCCCGCATGCGCGGCATCTGGCAGTAAACTGAAACTCTTTGAGAGAGAGATTGTTTGGCTTTTTCACGCGGGCAGCATGAAACTAGGTAGGCTGTTTTGAGAGTATATAGACATTGAGAGAAATTGGAAAAAGAGTGGACCAGGTGTTTTAATACAATAGTGTTTCTTAAGGCAGGATTTTTAAGTTTGCTTCTGTTTTTTGATACAGCAGTAGCGATTTAAAGGTCTCCTGAAGAACCGCAATGAGAAACGCAGAGGCGCTTCACAAACAGCGTCGGGACACTTAGAGAACACAGCGCGATCATAACAACAGAACATAATGCCATCAGACAGCAAGCTAAGTGCAATATTGATCACAATCATGCTGTAGATGGATTTTTAACTGAAGAAAGGGGCAAAATAATAAATGGGTCGTTGATGCGAACAAGCACAAATACTGGAGACTTGATCTCCGTAGATAGTGCCGTTGTAAGTCTGAGACCCACAGATAAAGAAGCCCTTTCATGTTTTAAAATCTGGTACCTTTAAGAAACTCGTAAGACATTACGTGGTAGAGCATAGGATTTTTTGTTGCCATTCAAGTTTGATTGATTGCTCTGATACAAGACCACTTTGGACAGTAGAAACTCTAAGCGTAGGCTACCTTAACCATTTCCACTCGGTTTACTTTTCTGTCGTTCCAGATGGGAACAACTTTTAAAAAGAAACTGGGTGCTGAGTGTAGAAAGAATTTTGGTTCAGAATTTTTTTTTTCCTATTTTTCTACCCCAAAAAACCAGGTGCGTCTTATGGTCCGGTGCGTCTTATGGTCCGAAAAATACGGTATGCCATACTGGGTCAGACCAAGGTCAATCAAATAGCCTATAAATTATTGAGGTAATAAATTAGGAATCGCCTAATTACTAGAGGAGTAGGCTAGAACCAGGGAAGCCAGTGTTCAAATCCCACTGCTGATAGCATTGAAATTATACTGAGTACTGGGGATGATGGAAGGTGTTCTCCTCTACTCCCTCTGAATGGTTTTTAGCCAAAACAAACACTTTTCAGATGCCTGTTCGTGCCTGGAGCAGGTCTAATCTTAGACGTGACATCAAAGGATGTTTCTGAGATATCCAGGTTCCTAGGAATGCCCCAGCCATGCCTTCAGCATGCCCCCATTCAGACTTGCACATCCACAGATCTGGCTTCTAGAATGTCTCTGGAGATGTCTCTGTGGGGGTTAAGGGGAAGTGCAGCATAAAACTCACTAGCTGTGGTTGATGAATTGCTGTGCTTCTCTTAGGGGGTGAAAATATAGTTCTCTCCCCAAGTCTTGATGGGTACCTTCACGTGGTGACCCTGTTGTACGAAATCTGTACTAAATCCCAGCAAAGTGACACTACAATTGAAGTATGGTAAGAACGAAAAAGAAAAATACAAACTGGCCACACATCGCCCAGGATAAAAAGGTGCCCATCCATACCTTCGCACTCGGGCTAATGATGGTGGTTGTGATAGTGCAAGCACTGCAAATGTAGATAACAACCCTGCCACAGATCAAGGCACGGTGAGCCTGTTCATGGACCCACTGTGGCAGGAGATAAACCACAGAAATTAATGAAAACATTGAGGAGATCATGTCCTACTACCTTTCTGCGACAAACCCTACATTTAAATAAAGAGGGTATGCAAAGAGAATCTGACAAAAACTGGAAGAAAGAGGAAAATTGCCACAAGAAAAACTGCAAAAAGCAGCAGATACAAATTTAAGATCTTTAATTTTGTGGATCAAAGCAAAGAAGTATGTGAATGATAACATCTTGAAGCAACCAAGGACTTCTGTGGAAAACAAATATAGGGAGGAGGAAGGTGTACCTGAATGTACACCATTTTCACTGGTAGAAAAGGGTATATAAGCCTAGTTAAATAAACAAATACAAATAAGGCCTGGGTGAGAGTACTAGAAGAAAGGAATACACAGAAACAGAAAGAGTAGTTGAGGGGGAGATGGAGCTCTGGAACTGCAGGAGAGTGAGGTATTTACAGGACAAGTCAACCAATCAACCAAAGAGGAGGCAGTAAGGGAGGAGAAAAACCCAGAGGTGGAGGAATTAAAGGTCAAACGTCTAGTCCACATGGAAAAAAATGACTATGCTGGGTTTCAGAAAGGGGAAAGGTAAGTTAACACCTAAGGTTAAAAGTATGATTATAAAGATGAACAAGGCCGTATCCAGTATAAAGGGACCATGTATTGAAATCACCGAAATAAATCAAATACATTATTGTGCAGCTCAAATTATTACTGCAAAAATACTACCAACTAAAGTACAGGACCAGAGGGAAAAATACAATCATTGTGTGCGGAGGTATCCCTGATAGGTGGGTAGCTAAAAGGATTAAGATCATCAAAGATATTAAGAAAGATCCAAGATATTAAACTGAAGCATTCTGCATAACAGAAAAAGACCTGAAATTTATATAATACCAGTAATACATTGAAAGTAGCAGCAGACGCGCAAAAACTGCGAAAAATATGAAGGAAACAGAAAAGAAAGATATCAAAATAAGCTATTTAGAGAGAACCCCAAACCATTCTACAGGGAATTGGGAAAGAGCATTAATATGGAAAAAGCACCACCAACCAAAGCCGAAACAGAAACTTTCTGGAGAAAACTATATGAGGACCCTATAGAGCACAATTAAGAAGCAGAATGATTACCCTGCATACAGGAGCATTTAGAAAAAGCAAACATCAAACTTATGGAATGGCCTGAAGTAACCATGAAAGAGATGAAAAGCAGGTTAAAACGAGCCCCAAAGTGGAAGAGCCCTGGCCAAGATGGAGTAATCAACTTTTGGCTCAAACAGTTATCACTCCACCAAGACCTGGTGAACCTGCAAAATCAATTGTTCAAGCAGCCAGACTTAACACCACAATGGCTTACTACAGTAAGAACATCTCTCCTTCCAAAAGGGCACTCAAGTAACATTCCCAAAAATTATAGATCAATAACTTGTCTACCTACAATCTATAAGTTGTTCACTGCAATAGATGCAGATATAATATATGATCATATTAAGTCAAATATGTATGCTTCAAGAATTATAAAGTAATCTGATGCATAAAATTTGTAACAGTAATACTGCAAATAATGAACAGCTATGACTCTTACAATATATTATGTATGTTCAATGTTCAAAATGGTTAAAACTGTTTCTGTGTGGTAAACAAATAGCAAACAGAAAAAATAAGAAGCAATCATAAACTATTGACAAGTTAATAAGTACACGCTTAGGGAGTGACATAAAGGCACGTTTCCCTTTTTCTCCATTCACAGACACAAAAGTGGACATGTCTGTGTGGGAGATGCAGTTGAAACAACCATGGTAAAGTGTGTCTCGGTCATATAGCAGGCAGATATGTAGATGGGTTCTGTGCATAGTAACTGAGGTATGTGAGGGATGTATTTTTCTGTGAATCAGAGCTACAAGGTATATATCTATTTCCACAGGAAAGGCTTTAGAGTTTACCAATGGAGTTGTGAGAACCAGGTGTCAGAGGCTATATGTGTGTGTGTCAGTGTGTTAGGATGGAGTGGGAGCAGGGTTGTATATGTGTTTGTATTGACAGAGTGTGTTGGTTATGTGTATGTCAGGGGGGTGTGTGACTGTTGGCTATGGGCGGTGTGCAGAATCCCTAATAGCAGGGTCGGACATCCGGGGTGGATGTCGAACCCCCGCTATTTGTTGGGACCCGATTCCTGGTCCAGAGCTCCCCACATGTTCAGGGCCATTGGACAGGGGCAGGAGGTTTGGGCAGAAGCAGGACCCAGTCCCCTGGATGTACAGGCTGATTCCGGTCACAACCCTGTATGTCTGAGCTGGATGAAATAGACATGTGACTTATTCCACCTCCGAGGTGGAATAAGTCACCCCAAGTGTGACTATCTGTGGTGGTGGACCCCCTCCCCCCCCCCCCTGATAGGTAGGGAAGGCACCGGAGCTTCTCCGCAGCCCGACCCTGGCCTCAGCAGGCCCGTTCAGAGGTTGTGCGGTGGGGAAAGCAAGCTATTGTCCAGGAGTGAGAGCGGCTACTGCATGGCGTCCTGGTGCCATGGGACACCATGGCACCAGGTACCATGCAGGAGCCATGGCAGGGTTGGATGGGGAGGGTGTGGGATATCCAAGGGGCCTGAATCAGGGCACATCCTATCTGTCCAAGCTCTTGGCACCCGATTTTGATCCCACAGGGCCGTCTATCTCATGTAGGAGCAGAACTGGGTGCAAATCCGACCCATCCTGGCCCTTTCTGCATGGGGCTCTATGTGTCTGTGTGCATGTGAGTGCGCTTCTCTGGGGCTCGTTTGCTTGGGTGAGTATATGTATCTGCATGTGTCATGGACTCTGTGTGTGCATGTGAACATGTATTTCAGCAGGGTAATGTGTGTGTGCACATGTGTGTGTCAGGGTCTCTGTGTGTGCACACATACATGTGTGTGTGTGTGTGTCAGGGGCTCTTTCTGCACACACTCAAGTAGGCATATTCCTTAAATCATCCTGCATTTTTATCTCCCGCTTTCTTCCCCCTCCCTGTCACCATTACTCCTTTTTTCTGCTATCTTCTTTCATTGTTCCCTTCAGCCATCCATCCTTACCTCTACATCTCCCCTCCCGCCTGCAGTTATTTACCCATTTCTCTCCTTCCCTCCCTCCCCCTTGCAGCCATCACTCTTTCTTAACCTCCTCATTAATTTTTTTGCAATGAGGGTTGGGAACCCCACCGGTGAAAACGCTTTTCTGTAGCGACAGTGCTGCTCCTCTTGAGCTGGCGTATTTTTCAGACTTTCTACCATTCCGCTGTATGTGCTGAGTTCTCCCTACCTCTGTTGCTCTGTTAAGGTTTGTTTGCACAAACATAAGCAAACCCATGCATACAGACAGACAGGCAGGCATAGCTGCGGCTCCCCAGTCATGCATTTAATGCTAAACATGTAAAGGCATGCCTTTGGGCTACAGAAACCCAAGGGAACGGTATAGTACAGGGGGTGAAATATTTCTTTGCACAAAAAAAGAACAGGATCTAGCGATGATCATATTTGTTAAGGTGGCCAAAGAGATAGAAAAAATTGAAAGCAAAGTCCAGAAAGGCACATGGGTGCACAGAGAGAGGAATGACCAGCAGGACAAAGATGAGACTTTATATGGAGTACTATATACAATCTGGAGACCACACCTTTGTAAAGATACTAACAGGATGGAGTCGGTCTAGAGGGCAGCTACTAAAATGGCCAGTGGTCTTCATCATAAAGCATATGGGGACCGACATAAAGATCTCAGCACAGGTATACTTTAGAGTAACTGCATGGGAGAGGGGAGGCATTTCCATACCTTCATGCTATGAATACATAGGACATGGGCCTCTTTTATTTCTCAAAAAAATCATATAGAAATATGCTTTATTATAGTCAATTACTTATGGAATATTTTGTTTCATGTAAACAGCTCAGAAAATCAGAAATAGCACTATAGGTCTATCCACTTTGGCAATACCATTGCTTCAGCAATAATCTGCCTGCTTGGGGGAACTTTGCAAAGCTCTCTCTAAACAATTTCATGACATTCAGCATGCAAAGCTTCAGCCATAATCTATTTATTTTGGGGACACACCAGCAGAGTTATGATTTTAGGGACATTTTGCTGTAGTGAGAGCAAAATGCAATGTGTGCCTTCGAGTCAATGCTGACTCCTGACAACCCAGCAGCCCCTGGGTTTTCTTGGCAGTGTGACTGAAAGTAGATTGCCAGGCTTTTCTTCCGAGGCAATGGAGGGTTAAGTGACTTGCTCAAGGCCACAAGGAGTGCTAGTGAGAATCTATCCCTGGTCTGGTTACCAAGCCAGTGCTTTAATCCTTAGGCTACTCCTCCACTCCTCTGAGAGCATCCACTGCTAAGGTTTTTTTGCTCTGTCCATTAGCATTGTTTACATGTGCACACCCAGAGAAGAGGTGGCCCAGTGGGAGCTGAAGCAGTGCAGGAATTTGAAGCTTTATTTTTTCCTGCTTTTATATTCTTGCTGCTGTTGGAGGAAACACTGTTAGTGGACTTGAGGTTTAAAGTATAAATTTCCATTTTCCCCTAAACCATTATTTTCCCAACTTCATGGGGGGGGGGGGCGGGATTTTCAGCAGCAGCAGCCAGCACACTCCAGTTATTCAATGCTAAGGCCATATCTGGCCCGCCTGGATTAGGATTTTGCAATTTGGTCAGCGGTGATATTCAGCTGCAGGTCTTCAGACTGCGTAAATGCCTTTGAAAGCCCCCCTCCCATATTTTTACCTTCTTTACATCGCTAGTTAAGTAAACATTATTTGTGATTTCTGAGGTTGTTCTTTTTTTGACATCCAGACTAGGATATTCAGTATTTCTTAATGATTTGCAAATGAATATATTGTATTTCCTAGGCTCAGATTGTGAAAGACAGAAACTCAATTATACGATTGGAAAGCCTGTATTCAGATGAAGATGAGGAGGGAGAGGTTGTCTCAGAGAAAATTCAGATGACGTGGACCAAAGAAAAGGCTGATTCTGAAAAGCGGAATAGAAACACTGCAGCTGAGCCCTTCAGAGAGCTGATCAGTATTAAACCGTAAGTAGTGATCTACTTTCTGAGTCTGAAAGAAAATTACATTTTATGTACAATGGCAATATCGTGCAGTGTCCACTGGACAGTCATTAGTGTTATAGAATTTAAAGTTACAAATATAGTAAGAAGAAGACTTTTAAGGGAAATTGATAAAGACCAATTTAAAAAATCACTAGATGTCGACCCTGGATACAGTCGACCCTAACTATACGCCACTTGAAACATGCCTGAATGCAGTGTTGCAATGGTTAAAGCAAAACAACATGACGATAAACCATAAGAAAACAGAGGTGATGTTTATCTCCAGCAAACCAAATTTTGAACCTCCCGCGACAATTACACTCTGTAACAATACATACCACACAAAGAAAGAGATCAAATACCTGGGAGTCACATTGGACAACAACCTAAAGATGGAAAACACCTACGCAAAACCAACAAGGCCATTTTCCACAAACTTAGAGTTCTACAACCTCTACGGAATATCCTCGAACCCCACGATTTTAGGACTGTGGCACAAGCACTCATCATTCCGCACCTAGACTACTGCAACGCCATCCTGCAGGGTCTCCCAAAGAAAACACTAAACATCCTACAAATGGCCCAGAATGTGGCCGCAAGGATCATCATGCGAAAAAGCATAGCCGAACACATCACGCCTGTGATAATCGAACTGCATTGGCTCCCTATCACTGCCCGGATACAATACAAAACATTGATAACCACACATAAACTCATACAAAACATAGCTCCATCCTTTCTCTCCACCCTTATCAGCACGCCACCACCCAACAGAGTCAGAAGATCTGTCAACTCAGACACCCTACACGTTCCGCCCGACATCAGAGCAGTCAAATCTAGTACTAGCCGCCGAGCATACTCCTACTCTGCCCCAACCCTCTGGAACCAACTACCGCCTGAGCTCAGAATGACCAAAGACCTTAATGCGTTCAGGAAACAGCTAAAGACCCATCTATTCCAGTGCTATTACAACTTGATGTAAATCCCAGGGAATACAAGATGTCACAATTTGTGACAAGAATTCTGTTAGGTGAAATGTACATATGTAAATTACTGTCTCCTCTACTAGGACCTTATTACTGTGTGCCGTGCTTGTCTTTCTAATCAATGTAATGATACTCCAAAATTTTTGCCTCAATTTGGCAATTTTCAATCTATAATCAAACCGCTGCTGATCGCTGGAAGCTGCGGTATATAAATATTTTCTAAATAAATAAATGTCAAATTAAAAAATATAAAGCAAAGTATTGACAATATATTTTGGCCTTTTGTTTGCCTGTACTCTTTTCTTAATAATCAGGAACTTTCAATACATTTTAGAATTATTCTGAAAGAGATGGCTATAAGAAGATGGAAAGATAAAGACGATTGTTGGGTGCAATCCAAATTTTCAAGAAGCAGCACAGTTGCCATTCCATTACCTTGATTATTTGTCCATATTTAAAAATCAGAACAGTAGGGTATTCTGACTAAAGGATTTCCAGCACCTGTTCTCTAGTCTCTAGATTTTCATGGCAGTTAGGAAATTCTAAAATGTATGCCCACATTACGCCCAAAACTCTATCCAAGGCATCTTGCAAACCATCATTTCCAGTGTCTGAAAAGTGAATGCTGTTGATTTTAAGTAAGTCCACTGTCTGAATTGTCCTGGTAAATCCTTATAACCACAAACAAGTTTGTCTGTTACTTACCCAATCTCTTACCCCACAAATGATTATTATCTTATGAACTTAAATCTTCAACTTCAGGAGTGGAGGAGTAGCCTAGTGGTTAGAGCACTGGCTTGGGAACCAAGAGACCAGGGTTTGATTCCCAATAGCACTCCTTGTGGCTTTGGGCAAGTCACTTAACCCTCCATTGCTCAGAAAAATCCAAGTTATCAATGTCCCTGTTTAATGTACATTTACCAAATTTAAGTTACAATGTAAACCGCTTTGATTGAAATGATAAAGTGGTATAAAAAAATTTAAATAAATAAATAAACTGATGTTAGACCCTCACATTGTTGTCTTCCGCATTCTACCCATCTGCATGGTAAAATCCTTCCTTCATATTTCACTGCCACCTGGTGAATCTGCATAAATCATTCTCTAGGAAGAAGCAGGAAGTCAGTCCTTACATATGGGTGATGTTGGCACCAACGGAGTCCATGCGGAGCATTTCTCCAGCTTTCAAAGAAAGCTATTGGGAATGCCACCATGCATGCGTGGTTCCCTTCCCGCCCAAGGGTGCCATCTTGATCAGTCTCCCTTTTTCTGCGGAGCCCTTCAGACACACGTCCTGTTCCTTTAATTCTGGTTTCCTGGTCCTCTTCCTGCCGTCCCCATTGCCCTTGCCTCGGCAGCGGGCCCTGGGACTGTTGTTTTTTGCTTTTTCTTGAGTTTGGTTTCCAGCGTTTTCACGCCCTTTTCAACTGCTGACCGAGTTGAAGGTCTTCGACCTTGCGGGGATTCTTTATGACCCCATGGCCTCCAGTTTCAAAAAGTGTGATGGATGCTCCAAGAATATGTCACTCATGGACACCCATGACTGTTGTTTTAGGTGCCTAGGAGCTGACCACAACCCAGAGCTCTGCTCCCTTTATAAAAAGATGACCTCCAAGGCCATCCAGAGCTGTAAGCAGAAGCTGAATGATATTTTCCGCAACACGGCCCCGGTGTCCCCAGTAGTTTCTTTCTCCACCGATCTTCAGCCTTTGGGGGTCCCCTGTGGTTGCTCCGTGGCCCCAACTTTACTCTGAGCCAGGGGTTGCCCAAAAGGGAGCAGAAGAAGAAGGCCTCGAGGGCCCTGTCAGGGGCTCCGGACAAGCGTGAGCATTCTCGCGCTCAGTCCCTCAGCCCCCCTTAACTGTCTTAAGAGTCAGAGAAGGAGCGGACTCGAAAGGTATCTCACATAGACACAGAAGCCTCCAGAGATGGCGCCCCGTCTCCTGAGTGTCATCCCAGCGAGGACCCCCTCTCCTCTTTGATGCCAGACCTGGTCACCTGGTGTCAGTGTCGCATGGCCCCACTCCTGAGTGGGAGGCCTGAATGCTTGCACTGGAGTGCAGTGTTTCTGCTTTCCTTGCTGCCCAGCAGGTGCTGGTGCCAGGCTCTGTTGGCATGCGCCCTGAGATCTCGAGGGTGACACCTGTGATGGCTCCCCAAACTGCTGTGGCAATGCCCAAGAGCCAGGGGCTTTATGAGGGAACCTGGCAGAGGTTTCAATCTCCATCCCGGTCATCAGGTGGGAGGTCTTCTCGAGCGAGCGCCTCCGGCTCCAGGCGGGCTTCGGCCTCGAGAGCCCAGCACAAGGCACAGACTCTGCTCGAGCAGCCAAGCTCCCAGTCTTCCTCAGAATACTCAGGCTGGGAGTCCGAAGGGGACACTTCCCCCGAAACCCAGGCTCATTGGGACTTTCTCTCGGATCCTTCTCCACTGATTCAGAAACGGCAGTCCCCTCGCAAAGACACCTCCTTTCTGGAGTTTGTACGGGACACGGCTCAAGACCTAGTGCTCGCCACACAGTCCGAGGAGGAGCCCTATGCAGAGGAACTCGAGATTTTATAATACAAGGGCCCTGCCGAGGGAATCCTTCATGATCCCGGTTCCACCCATCCTAGCCCAGCTGCTCCTCCATATGTAGGAGACACCTGTGTCTATCCCCATTGTAAACAAATGCCTGGACACCATGTATAGGGTCCAGTGGGGATCCGGTTTCAGGAAGTCCCAGCTTCCTCATACCTCGATGGTGATTGAGTCCACCATGCAGAAGCAAAAGAGCCCAAACACCCACTCTTCGGTCTCGCCACACAGGGAATCTCGTGCCCTCGATGCCCTCAGGTGCCAGGCCTACCAAGGTTCCATGCTGATGTGCCGCATTCAGGCTTACCAGCTATACATAGGTATGTTCCTTCTCAATCTCACGAAGGAGCTTGGGGGTTTCCAGGCAGGTCTCGACAGCGACTACCTCCACTGTTTCCAGTTCTTCCTGAAGTCAGTGGAGGACTGTTCAAAGTACCTTTCTTGCACTGCATACGACAGTTTTGAGTCTTCCGCTCGGGTAGCGGCTGCCAGTATTGGGGCCAGGTGGCAGGCCTGGCACCAATCCAATCCTCTGATCTTGAACAGTGGGTCAGGGAGAAATTTCTCAATGTCCCGTGCCTGGGCAAGCAATTGTTTGGCAAGCCAATGGAGGACAAAGCAGCGGAGATTGAGATGGAGTAAGTCACCTGCACCCGTCTCTTCCGAAAGACTTTCTCCTTCCCACGAAAGAAGCAACAGGGCAAAAAGCCCTTCTTCCAGAGGAAGTGTCTCCCTTACCGGGGCTACTCGCCTTACCCTCCGGCACCAGCTCCATCCGAAAGTGGACAGAGCAAGAGCAGGCCCCAGGGCTTGTGTAAGCCCAAGGGTCCCAAGAGCCAAACCCCGGTACTGGTCCAGTCACCCCCAGGTTTGTGGCACCAGGTGCATAGCTGCTCACCCTCTGATGACCCAGCTACTGGTGGGAGAGCGCCTGATCCACTTCGCTCCCAGATGGGAGTCTGTCACCTCAGACACCTGGGTCCTCCAGGTTGTCCGGGAGGGCTACCTCCTTCAACTGGACCTGCTCCCTCTACCTTTCTGCCCCTTGGCTCCCCCATGCACCAGGTCTTCTTGGCGCAGGAGCTCACCAACCTCAGAATGAGCTGTAGAAGTGGTCCTGCTGCACCTCAGAGGCCATGGGTTCAACTCCTGTTACTTCCTTGTGCCAAAGTGGACAGGCGGTTTCTGATCCATCCTCGATTTAAAAAATCTCACAAATACCTGATGCGGGAGAGATTCAAAATGCTCTCCCTTGGTGCCTTGCTGCCCTTCCTCTGGTAGGGCGACTGGCTATGCTCCTTGGACCTTTGAGATGCATACACTCACATCCTCTTCCATCCCAAACACAGGAAATACCTGTGTTTCAGGGTACAAGGGAACCACTACCAATACAATGCACTTCCCTTTGGCCTCGTGTCTGCCCCGCAAGTGTTCACCAAATACCTCACAGTAGCCGTGGCCCATCTTCGGCTGCAGGGCACCTTCATATACCCTTATCTAGATGACTGGCTCATTACAGAGGGGATGGCTGATGAGGCACAGCGGGCCACGGCCCACACCTTCGTGCACCTCGGCTTCGTAGTCAATTATCCAATGTCTCATCTCACTCCAGTCCAATCCCTGGAGTTCATCGGCGTGTGCCTCGACACAGCGTGTGACAGCCTTCCTTCCCCAGGACAGGGCAAACCGCCTCATCGCTCTGACATCCATGGTCCAACACCGCGACACAGTATCAGCCTGAGCGATGCGCCTTCTCCTCAGCCATTTGGCCTCGACAGTTCATGTCCCCGATTCCCGACCGCATATGCGAGCCGGCACAGTAGTGCCTTTGAGGTCAGTGGTCTCAGGCAATGGTCCGTCTCTGAGAAGCTGTCTCGATCACTCCTCAACTGACCAAGTCCCTCGATAGTGGCGGGATGCCCAGAACCTGCTTCAAGGCATGCCATTCCAGGCCCCACAATATGACATTTTGTCCACGGATGCCTCCCTCATGGACTGGGGAACCCATTGCGGCGAGCTCGCACGCAGGGGGACTTGGACCCTGGAGGAGTCCTGACAGCCGATCAACCTTCTCGAACTCCAGGTGGTCCTCCTCGCACTCTGGGCATTCAGGCACCGCATTCACCACCGGGTGGTACTCTTCCAGATGGACAACTAGGTGGCAATGTTTTATATGAACAAGCAAGGGGGCACGGGCTCTTACAGCCTCTATCTGGAGGCGGTAGCCCTGTGGTCCTTTGCGGTTCATCAGGAGATGGCCCTATGGACCACCTATCTCCCAGCCAGGACAAAGTCCTGGCAGGCAGCCTAAGCCGGCTCCTCCAGCCGCACGAGTGGCACCTCTGCCCACAGACAGCACAGCGTCTGTTCCGACATTGGGGGACTCCGGTCCTAGACCTCTTCACCAGCCCAGTGAATTTGCAGCTCCTAAGGTTCTGCTGCCCAGTTCCCCAACCGAACAGGAAGCCTCCAATGCCTTCCTCCTGTCATGGACACACAGCCTCCTGTATGCATTTCCCCCCACTCCACTAATAGCGCAAACTCTTTTCAAAATTTATTTTATTTATTTGTCATTTCTTTTATACCGCCCCTTCCTGATATCAGTGGTGGTTTACATTTCAAACAACATTATTACATGGAACAAAGTTTAACAGTTGTGAGTTCAACAAAGTAACTTAACTATGTACATACAGCTGTAGCTTTAATTTACAGGGATGAGGAGCATCAACTACATGATACAATAGGTGATAATTATGAGGATGGTTGGGTTTGGGATTGTTCTATGGAAGGAGTGTTGTTTCTTATGTTTTCTCCATAATGGATAAAGAGGAAGGTTTTAAGTTCCCTCCTAAATATGTTTGTCTTTGATGTTGCGGAGGGTGGCTGGGAGGGCGTCCCATAACAAAGGCGCCACAAGGGAAAAGGCATGATTGCTCGTGGATTGTTTAGCCTTTCTGAATGTGTGGGGAATCTTAAGTGTATTTTGTGATTGTTGTCTTATAATTCTTGTGTTTGAAGCATATGCGATTAGGGTTGAGAGGAATGATGGAGCAAGGTTATTTGTAAAATACAGCAAGACGGGGCCTCTGTAATTTTCATGGTCCCGCAGTGGTCTTGGCAGCCCTGGTTCCCGCTGCTGCTCTGCCTCTCATCTGAGCCTCCAGTTCCCTTCAGTGACATGCTGGGCTTGTTAACAAAGGAAGAGGGTCTGCTACTTCACCCGAACTTGAGGTCCTTATCCCTCATGAACTGGCGGCTGAGTGGGTCACTCTAGCCCCCCTTCATCTCCCGGTGGAAGTCAAGGACATGCTACTGACCTCGCGCAAGGACTCCACTAGGAGGGCTTTAAATGGTGTCTGTTCTCAGTGTGGTGCTCAGAGATACGGGCCAACCTGTTCTCTTGCCCCATCCACTTGGTCCTGCAGTAAGTGCTCCATTTCTCGCAGACAGGCTTGAAGTCCAGCTCGGTCAGGGTCTACCTGAGTGCTATCTAGGCTAACCACCACCCTGTCAGTGGTAGACCCCTCTCAGGTCAACTTCTAGTTTCTCACTTCATGAGCGGGCTGCTTCTTTCCAAAGCCCCCATCCAGCCACTGCCGGCGGAGTGGAACCTCAGTGTCATTCTCATGCGGCTAACTCAGCCGCTCTTCGAGCTGATGTATGCTGACCACATCCTTAGAGCTACTGATGCTCGCAAACGTTCTATGCAGAAGTGTTCAAAGCTGCCAAAGGTAGTCGGGCACCAGTTTTCTGCAAGGTCTGCTCAAGTGGTAGGCTCCAGAAAGTGGACCGCTTAGGAGAGAAAATCAGCAGTTATGTTATTTTGGTTATTACAGGCCTCACTCATACTGTCACTTTGAGATGCAAGTATCTCAACATGAATTCATGGAGCAGTGCTGATGTTCCAAGGCATTTCACATGAATCACCTTGACCCTTTAAATTGTGATACCAAAAACTCATTTTTTATTGTGCAGTTTATCATTTGAAATATTAAGAACCACCACCAGTGGAAACTGTCTGAGAAAAAAAAGAATCTTGATGACCTTTCAAGAAAAAATGAGATGGCCAATCAAGGCTTGCATATCCCATAACATCACCATTCTAGCTCTTATCTTCTGAACCAAAATCTGCTATTGCAGTACTTTTTGGATTGGCAGGCAAGAACACAGAGCTCCAAAGAAATCTCAGAATCCCTTTGGGCCCCACCATCATCTCCTGGGTGATGCATATTACAAAACAGGATGCTACTTCCATAAACACTCATAAAAACTGAGAGCAAGTGCCTGAGGATTCCAATGGTGTGGTTCACTATCACCTAATGTATAGAAACTGATAAACATTTCAGAACGTTTCAATCCATAGGCATGTACTTAAAAAAAAAATAAAACAACCCTTAAATTTAAAACCTAGCAAATTTGTCTGGATGTACTAGTAGCAACCGAAAGGCCTCTTCTACTCAGGCCAACTAATTATCATAACTGAAATCGGCAGACACACATCACACTGAATACAGCTCTTGCAGCAAAAAGTCATTTACTGAGGAACCCACAGGAAGGATTAATATATGATCAACTGGTGTTTCCCCACCTCCTTCCAAACCACCGCTAATAGTAAAAAACAGATGACCTGGAAAACTTGCTCAGTAAATGAGCTCCTATATGCCCTAACTTCAATTCTCCCTCCAACTATTCCTCCTCCATCCCCTACAACCGACCTGTGAAATTTCTAAACCCTCAACATCACCAGCACCAAGCCTACCCAAATAAATGATATGAAAGCCATCAGAATAAAAACTAAAATAACATGTCAGCATTCCCTTTCAGAAAGCCTTTGACAAGGTCCCTCATCAGAGACTTTTGGCAAAACTAGAAAGTCATGGGATAGAAGACAGTGTACTTTTGTGGATCGGGAACTGGTTAAAAGACAGAAAGCAGATGGTAGGCCAATCTTCCCAATGGAAAAAGGTGAATAGTGGAGTACCCCAGGGATCTGTACTGGGTCCGCTACTTTTTGACATATTCATAAATGACCTGGAAAAGGGAATAACTAGTGAGGTTATCAAATTTGCAGACAACACAAAACTGTTTAAAGTTGTTAAAACCCAAGAGGACTGTGGAAACCTGCAGGAGGATATGGATAAATTGGAAGACTGGGCATCCAAATGGCAGATGAAATTTAATTTAATGTGGACAACACTATGGTTACACGATGCAAGGTTCCACTTTGGGAACCACCACCCAGGAAAAAGATTTAGGAGTCATCGTGGATAACATGTTAAAACCCTCCACCCAGTGTGCAGCGGCAGCCAAGAAAGCAAATAGAATGCTAGGTATCATAAAGAAAGGAATGGAAAATAAAACAAAGGATATTATAATTCCTCTGTATCGTTCCATTGTATGATCGCACCTTGAATATTGTGTCGCCGTATCTTAAAAAGGATATAGTGTTATTAGAAAAGGTACAGAGAAGAGCCACCAAAATGGTAAAGGGGATGGAAGGCTACTCCTATGAAGAGAGGCTACAAAGGTTAGGGCTCTTCAACCTGGAAAAGAGACGGCTGAGGGGAGATATGATAGAGGTCTATAAATTAATGAATGGAGTGGAGCGGGTAAACGTAGATCGATTGTTTACGTTATCAGAATATAGAAAGACTTGGGGACATGTAATGAAGCTACAGGGTAAACTAAGACAAATAAGAGAAAATATTTTTTCACTCAACGTGTAATCAAACTCTGGACGGAGGATGTAGTAAGAGCTGTTAGTGTAGCTGGGTTAAAAAAGGTTTGGACAAGTTCCTGGAGGAAAGATCCATAAACCATTATTAGAAAGGGATCCAGGATATCAATGCTTGACCCAATACAAGCATTGTGGAACCTGTGTCTTTTGGGGAAACTGCTAGGTACGCATGACCTAGCTTGGCCACTGTTGGAAACAGGATACTGGGCTTGATGGACTTTGGTCTGACCCAGTATGACATATCTTATGTTCTTATGTTCCCCTGAAAATTACCCCACAGAAAATATCAACACACTCTTACAGCTGCTGTTTTAGTAAGCAGAGATTTCCTGGCTTATTTTTGTGCATATGCATGTATTTTACAAAGTATGTGCATGAGCGATCACTCTACCTCTATGAATACCTCTGTTCAGTTCATGCAAACTTACAAGCGTAGAGACTGGGCAATAATAAAAGAAGCTATTTCTGCCAATAAACCTGTTCATATTGCAAATAGTTTACAAAATTTCTTCCATTTGGCGTAGTCACTGTAATGTCGTCTTAAATGTACAATCAGTTCTGTTTTGTTTTGTTGTTTTTTTTTATTTTAGGGACCAGTCCAATGTCAGAAGAATGCACACAGCGGTGAAACTTAATGAAGTGATTGTAAACAAATCTCATGATGCCAGGCTTGTGCTTCTTAACATGCCCGGTCCTCCAAAGAACACTGACGGGGATGAAAACTGTATCCTTGGACCTCAAGAAATAAAAGCCATGCCCTTCTGTTTATGCATTATGTGTAATTCTCCACCGATGTGCCATATAGCTAGGGCTATGTGTCTTTACCAGACACCTCATTGGCCTCTTAGCCCAGGCACTCTGTTATAAAATTACTGCACGTAGGCACAGGTATTCCCAGGTGCATAAGTGCAGCAGAGGAAGAGTTGTGATGCATGTGTGTAGATTATAAAACACACATGTATGCCCACGCATTTGCCCCATCTTAGAGCAGGTGTAAATGTATACAAAAATATTTGTATGCTACTGGAAATAGTCTATGGAGCCTCAAATGTTTACTTTTTAAGATAATTCATGTTTTAGCATCTAAACACTCAATTTATTACATGGCTACATTAGCTTACAGAACTTACAGTGAGTGCATTGTGAGCATTATTATGTCTTTTTGAACCTAAACAGTGTTGCTCCTTGTTAGAGCTCAGTTTGGAGATCTGCGAACACTTTACATTGAACTTTGTTTAGGTAAAGACTTCAGTATTCGGAGTAAGCTCAGTGAGTGATTACAGTTACCTTACAGTAGAAAGTTTTGATTGCCCTTGACTTCATCTTGTGAAGATATGGAATTTCTAGAAGTCTTGACAGAAGGTTTGGAGAGAGTTCTGCTTGTTAGAGGAGGTGGCCGTGAAGTCATCACAATTTACTCTTGAATTTGAGCGTTATTGGCTGTCATGCTATAGTTGCTTTTGCAATGGAAAAGGACATTCCAGGTCTATATGAATCTTTGTCGAATGTGGTGACTTATCATGGCATCCTGAAGAAAAGATATATGTGAAGATCTTACTACATAAGTTTGTTTCGTATTTTCTTTTTTAAAAAGGCTTGTCTTTTTCATTTTTACAGCCTCATGCTAACAACACCAGTAAATCTGCTAGTATCATCATTTTGCCTTCTGCCTAAATGACTTGGAAATGATGACTGCTGAGTTCGTTTCTGTAACCTTGTTTTACAGAAACTATTGCCTAAAGAAAGAGGATAACTGAGGATGTTTGAAATTTGTAATCTTTTCAGCAGTTTTAAAGCTTTTTTGCTAAAGGTAGCCATAGAACCTTTTTCTACAACAAAATAAGTACTAATTTCTAAGTAGACGAAAACATACACAAAAAGAGAGGTAAGTCCCGTACAGAAAACAAAGCGGAAACAATAATGCCGGGAAATATAGCAGAAGCAGTGGAGACATCTTTTTGGTTAGAAGGGACAAAGCAATCTCCAACCCAGTCCCCAAAGCTGTAGTGCTGATGCTGTGTTGAGGAAAATATTGCTGGAGCTATGGCAACTCAATTCTGCTGCCTATGAACCATAGAAAATAAAAACAAATATTACAGATATTTTATTTTCTACAGTTTTCCCGGCAGAATTTTCTGTTAATTTCTAAGTAGCACATCGAACAGCTGTTCTTTGCTGGGCTCCATTTTCTACTGCTCGGTATTTCATAAGAATTTGTACTTTGCAATAAGTGTATTGATAATTTTTAAACAAAGCTGGTGGATAATTCTGTGGGGGGGGGTGGTTTCCACGACTTGTGACTCTCAGCATTTTTACAGGTCCTATTTATTTTATTTTTATATTTATTTTTTGGTGTAAAATTTTCATCACCATGGCAAGTGGTAGATTCTCAAGCCAACCATTTATGGACAGATTTCCTTCTTTTAGCTTCCTGCAGATTATACTGTGGTTTGAAGGTCCATCTAATGGGCTGTTTTACTACAATGCACTATGCTGTTAACACTCAATTTGATGTGCGTTAACTGCATGATCAGGCCCGTGGGAACAGTCAGTGTGAAAGTGGAGTGCATTATCTGCCAAATGTGCATTAGAGTGCCAAATGGGTGAGAAGGGCAGAGTGGGCATAATGAGCACACTGCAGTTAGCACGGGGGTATATATCGCACGCTGTCAATGTTGCCATTAGTGCAGGCTCACCTAACGCCACCTCAGTAGGTGGAGATAGGGGGAATCGCAGTAATGGTGCCATGCATTAAAGTACGCATTTGCATACTGGGAGCATGTTGGTGACATCCCAGAGGCTCTATACGTAAAGCACATTAGTTTTCACACTAAAAATGCATTTTGTACAATAAACTAATACACTTTAGTTAGAGAGTCCCTAACTGTATTATTTTCATATTAACCGATAAGGTGGAACAAGTTCAGTATCCGTGCAGTGATGGAACAAGGCTTGCAGATGTACAGAGATGTATTGTTTTACTGTAGACTTGCTTACTTAATGTTAACAGATTAAAACGTGGAACAGTTTTTCTCAAGCGGTTCAACATTT
Source organism: Ichthyophis bannanicus (assembly GCA_033557465.1). Lineage (NCBI taxonomy): Eukaryota > Metazoa > Chordata > Amphibia > Gymnophiona > Ichthyophiidae > Ichthyophis > Ichthyophis bannanicus. Next base: position 208,091,074 of record CM066034.1, read on the forward strand.
ATACTTTATGTAAAAGATACCTGTTGGTTGTTATAATGTAATGTTGTATATGCTGCTTATATAAAAGATTTTTGATTTCTGCAGTTGGAGATTAATATATAAAATCATTTGCATTTTCTTTCTCTTCCCTATAAACATCTACATTCCATTTTTGCTTCAAAATTCAGATACCCCTAGTAATTCTTATAGTGAGATTATTAGATTAATGGGTCTCTAAAGTATCAGTCCAAATTAATCTGTGTACTGCAAGGTCAAGGATATAAAATCATTGAATCACTCCCTTTATTCTTCTCTCCTACACACTTTTTCATTTCTGTTATTTGAGTGTATTCAGTTGAGGATGACACTAACTATTCTTCAGAAACTTGAGGGCATGTTTACTAAGCTGCGCTAATTAACAAAGCAGATACCATGCCGTCTGACAGCGTTAACAGAGCACTGGGGAAATGCAGATGCAGCAGCAATTTCTGGCTCTATCTTAACGCGTTAACTACCAGAGTGAAAGGGAAATGGGCAAAGAATGAATGTGTCCACAGCATGCGGTTACCGTGGGCATCACCAGTACGTAGTAACCATCAAAAGCGCAGACGGGCATGGGTAGTGCTATGTACATTCACAATGCTGCCAGGCCACACACTCTGCAATTTCGATGTGTTATGTACTCGGGAAATGCGGCGCATGCCCCCAACAGCACTGCATTAGCTGCGAATGTGGTTCGTTATTTGCACAGAAAGCTCCAAAAGCCTATCTCGCTTTAGTAAACTTAGCCCCGTGCATTGTCTTTTTTTTAAAAAATGTATTATTTATTAAGTTTCCATAACCAACAAGAAACAACCAGAGAAAGTATACATTAGGATCACAAGTCCACAATTGAGAGAAGGGCCAAGAACTACAGAAAAAAAACATTGAAGCATAATCAAAAGACATAAAAACCATTCTAACAATTGGATCCATAATAGTCATTTGAATAAAGTCCTAGGTGAGCTGGTCCTTCCAGAGATATCAGTATCAATATTGTGAATCGTTTGTTTTTCATCCACCCGTTCGTGGTGATGTCCGTTAGCGAGAGGAGTGGCACAGAGCTCTGCGCTCTCCTTCACACTCTAATATTTATGTTGCTCCTTTCTGTAGTCTCTTGTGTTTGTTAGGTCTGTGTTTTTGTTTTTAAGCTGATGATACTTTAATTTTTGATCAGTTTTTGGCTAAGGCTGGTGTATTGTCCTCTAAAAGTTTGCACACCTTCCTGAAAATGTTGGCTTGGTTATGTGCCAACGGTTTGGTAATTAATTGTGATAAATCTAAATCGATGATAGTTTCCATTTCTGTTGAAACTGTTGTCCCTTCAACTTTGCGCTTGGATAGACGTTTTGTCCCTATAAAGACTGGAGATTTGTTATCTGCAAGTGTACCTAAATAAAAGCTTTCATTTAGCCCCATTTGTTATGGACAGTTCTAGCAATTTATTATAAATTTACATCCAGAGTGTCCTTTGAAGTTTATAATTTATTTAAAACTTGATATACCACTCTTTGCAATACCAACAGAGTGATATGTATTAGAGACTGTGGACTTTAGGACACTAGTGTTACATCATTTGTATTATTCCAATATGTTTTTTTGAGGTCTACCTGATTATGTTCTTGTATCCTGCACAGATCACAGATGACCCAGAACTCAGCTGCCCATAGGATTTACTTAAATCAGAGAACATTACTCTGTTCTCATTACATCCATGTGTACCATTCCACATGTTGCATTCTGCTTCATAGGGGTTTATTGCCAATTCCTACTGTGTCTTCTGTTCATAAGGTGGTTACACATGACTGTGTTTTCTCTATGAGAGGACCAATTATTTGGAATGCCTTACCTCCAATCTTGCATGAAATATCTTGTTTGTCTTTTTGTAAAGGCCTGAAGACTTACCTTTATAAAAATGCTTATTCTGTTTAATTTCTGTGTTGGTTTTTTGTAACATTTCATTGTGTATGTTTGTTGTAACCGCTTAGATGGTCTACTGATAGGTGGAATACATGTATTTAAATAAATAATACTAATTTGCTTTGAACAAAATCTTTAACTTGGGGGGAAAGTAAAGTTCCAAAAACTCATGGCCCTTTCTTATTTGTCAGTTTGTTTTTTATGTCTTTTGGGAAATTATTATTTTATTTATTCATTGCCCTTCCTTATGTTCTTTCCAGGGTTTTGGTTTTTATGGTTTGTATTTGTGGGTTGTGTTCTGTTTGCCAGTATGGTAAGATGATGTCCTGCACTGACCCATATAACTGCTGCCTCCACTGCCTTGGGCTGGAGCATGACAACTTGGACTGCAAACTCTGCAGGACCATGACCACAAAGGCCATCAAAAGCCGTCAGCTGCAGCAAGAACAGTTCTTTCATAAGTCTGGCGCTGTACCGGAGTCTCCAGCAACATCATGCTCCAGGGCCCCCTCCGGTACCTCAGGGCCCCACGAGGACCAGGTTGCCTCGGAGTCCCACAGCCCTGGGTCCTCTGCAAGGAAATCCCTTTAGGTGGAACGCAAGAAGTCCAAATCCTCAAAGACTGCCTCAGAGGACGGATCCACAAAGAAGGGAAAATCCCATTTCAGTCTCCACAGTTCCTGGCGTGAGTCAGAGGGATCGGAGCGGGAGCAGTCCCACAAGCTGCCCCGGAAGGAGTAGTCTGTACCCGGCAACTGACCTCGGACACCTGAGGCCATCCTCATCAAGGACTCCCCCTCAACAGAACAGGCGCAGGGCCCAAAGTATTGAAAACTGTGGAGCCAGCTGGCATGGAGACCAGGATGGCGGCCTTAGAGAGCAGTATATCGCCCCTCCTGGCCATACAGTGGGCATTTGTCTGCTTCCTCCGGTTCATCCACCCCAATGACAGGACCCTCGACATCGAGGGCTTCCCTGGATGTTGACTCGATCCTTAAATGCCACCAGCCTTGAGAGACCCATCGGCATTGAATGAGGCCCCGATCTTGTACCTTAGTGCACCAGTCCTCTTCAGCGAGTGCACGCAGTTCGAACCACAGGTCTCCTGGAGTTCAAGAGCCTTCAGGCTCGGGCCTCGACTGTGGTGACCGCAGAGCCTTGGACTCATCCTCGAACTTCGGGTTGGAATGGGAGACCGAGGATGAAGAGTCCCCAGACACTCGGCAACACTGAGATGTGCCCTCAAACATGTCTCCCCTGGTGTCCCGGTGCCATTCCCCACCCAAGGACATCACTTTCCTCGACTTTGTGTGGGACATAGCTAAGATACTCGCCATCGAGACCGAGGCTGAGGAGGATCCCCACACAGAGGAACTGGAGATCTCCAGTACAAGGCCTGCCCCCCTAAGGAAGCCCTTACGATGTCTGTCCTTCCGATCCTCAAGCTCCTCCTTCTCCGTATGTGGGAGACACCGATGTCGGTGCCCATTGTCAGCAGGCAACTCGACTCTATGTACAGAGTCCGCCGAAGTCCTGCATTCCAAAAGACTCAACTTCACCACAACTCGATGGTCGTTGAATCTGCCATGCACAGACTCAAGTCAAAAGACCCATTCCTCAGTGCCCCCCATCAGGGAGGCCTGGACCCTCAATGCCCTCGGCTGAAAGGCTTTCCAGGGCTAAATGCTTGCATGCCAATCCTACCAACTATATATCGGCATGTACCTCAAAGAACTGATGAAGGAGCTCACTGGTTTCTTGGCAGGCCTCGACGTGGAATCCCTTCAGTGGTTCAAGTCTCTGGCCTCAACGGTCAAGAAGTACTCAAAGTTTTTATCCGAAGCAGCTTATGACGGCTTTGAGTCCTCAGCCAGAGTAGCCGCCATGGATATCGGAGCCTGACATCAGGCATGGCTGCAATCATCCAGCCTTGAACAATGTGTTCAGGACAAACTTATCAATGCCCCCTGTATTGGAGAGAATCTCTTCAGGAAACCCATGGCAGACAAGGCAGTAGAAATAGAGACTGAGTTCCTGACAAGGACTAGACTCTCTAAAAAGACCTCGGTGCAGCCCCGTAAGAAGGCCTCCGGGAAGAAGTCCTTCTTCCTGAGATAAAAGTGAGGTTTTAACAATACTTCAGCTCCAAACCTTCTCGACCCTGCAGCAAGGTCAACAATACAAGGTGCAAGGACATGGCCCCCACAAACAAAAGACCCCAAGTCCCAAGCGATGGCTCTGGCTCAACCTGGGGAGAGCTTATGATTCCTTGGGCATGACCACCTCTCTCCCAGGAAGTCCCCAACAGCCCACAGGTGGTTGTCTGGCCGTTTTTGCCCACAGGTGGTCCACCATCACCACCAATTCCTTGGTACTGCACCTCAGCTTTTCATCTTCTATGACCCCAGTCAACTGGGGCTCCCAGTGACTAAGTGAACTCTGTCCACTTGGGTGGCAGACTGCATTGCCCTCGTCTTTGAGCAGGCTGGGATCTCACTAGACCAGTGGGTCATGGTGCACTATGTCAGGGCCATGGCTTCTTCCGTGGCAAATCTGTGTTCCATTCATGTGACAGAAATCTGCCAGGCCGCCACCTGGTCTTCAGTCCTTACCTTCGCAGCTCACTACTGCCTGGAGAGGGAGTCCTGACGGGACAGCACCTTTGGTCAGGCCGTACTCCATAATCTCTTCGGGGTGTAGCCAACTCCTGCCCTCCGACCCTTCTGTGATCAGGCTACCTGAGTGCTGGTTCTCTGCCGGATACTTGGGTCTTGCAAGAGTCTCTCAGTTGGGACTTAACTGTTGCAACTCACAGCTCGCCTTCTCTGGCCACCGTGACATTTTGTGCGGGTTTTCGGTAGCCTGTAGCTGGGGAGTTCCATATGTGAGGACTGATTTCCTGCTTGTTCCTGGAGAAAGCATAGTTACTCACCTGTAACAGGCATTCTCCGGGGACAGCAGGAATTGGTCCTCACAATCCTCCCTCCTCCCCTTGGAGTTGCTTCTGTACCATATTTTAATTTTTGCTGTCTTAGCTATGTCATTAGACTAAGGCAAGATGGCACCCTTGGGTGGGAAGGGGAACACGCATGCCAATATCACCTATATCTGAGGACTGATTCCTGCTGTCCCTGGAGAACACCTGTTCAGGTGAGTAACTATGCTTTAGTGTAGCTGGGTTATTTGGACAAGTTCCTGGAGGAAAGTCCATAAACCATTATTAAAGAGGACCAGGGAAATTCACTGCTTATGTCAGGATAAGCAACGTACCTGACAGGTAGTTGTGACCTGGATTAGCCACTGTTTGAAACAGGATACTGGGCTTGGTCTGACCCAGTATGGCATATCTTATGCTCTTATGTCCTTCAGAGAACCGCAATCCCTCTCCACATATCTAGGGCCAAATCTGATGGCCCAACACACTTCCATCTCCCCTGATCAGAATCCCCTCACCTCAAATCAAATGTTGAACCTTTTTTCCCACCCACGACCCCCTCCTAGCATTTACCAAGCTGTAATCTCTGGTTTCTTCTGGATAGGGCAGGAGTGATCCCCCCTTCACATCTGCCCTTTGCTGCACAGGCTCTGGACATGATCTCTAGCTGTAATCTGACAATACTATTGCTAGGGGTCATTCTGCCTTATTTGTGGGATTGGGAAGGTAGCCCCATGCTGAATGCTACTATTTTGGTGGTCTTGGTCTTCTTTAAGTGCTGATTTTTTGTGGTTATGTTTTCAATTTGAGCAAACTTAATAAACATTAAATTGAAAAAAAAAAGTTAGGCTGTATTATCAGCAATCATGGCAGCTAGCAGGCGACGCCATTCAGCACGGCAGCTGTTACTGGCTGGCATAACCACTCTCTGCCCCGATCCCATCCTGATCCTGAAGCTCTAACTGCAGTTAGTGTGAGGTGGTTTTTACCATGTTAGCTGCTCTTAGTGCAATAGTAGTGGTTACTGTAGATTTGTTAGCACATAGTAACCACTACTACAGTTTAATAAGTGGTATTTATTGTATTTAGTAGCATTCTCAAGATTTTCAACAATATTTTATAGCACAGAATTAACTTTGATCAAATCTGCATTAATAGACTCTGAGGTTGACATTAGCCTGAAACATCTTGATGACAGCTTCCTGACTGTCAAATTTAGAAACATCCTCACCAGAGAACTTTCAAAGCTGACTGAAACATTGTGAGAGGGCCCCTCAGTCCATGAAATCAGTCTCCACAGCTCTAGATTGTAGAATTTCCTTGGTGATATAGCAGGTACTACCCATAAAGAGGACTGGATGAGCAGATTGAAGGCCATATATCAAGGGACATCTTCACCATGCAGGAGTTGTTTAATTATACTGAGGTGCCCTTCTCATTCTCACTTAAATCAGGGTTTTCTAAGTGGCTGAAAGGCTTCCTGTTGACCTCATTCTCCCGATCTATGATGAAACCCTGCAGAATTTGATCACCAATTCTTTCTAAATCCATATAAAGGAGATAACAAACCCTGAAAGCCGCCTGGGTGGACGGACAGTACTACAGGGCCCCATATAGTTCTGAGTTTAGGAGGCAGTGACCGTAGCTAAGAAATGCTCTTCATCTAATAACCCTTGCCAGCTGAGGGAGAAATTGGAAAGTAACAATTCTAGGCGTGACAGAAGAGGAAAGAAAGGTGGTTATGCCAGCAGTGTGGCAAGTGAGACAAGGGAAGGGAAGCTGGTAATGCCATAGAGCCAGGAGGCAAAAGATGGTGGTGATGATGCATATGAATGGGGAGAAAAGGGGGGGAAAGAAAAGGTGATGGTTTCCCACAACAAAGTGCTTGTTGTGTTACAACATAAAAAGGGTTGGTAATCACTGACGGGCCAAAACCACAGACTATTTCAGATAAAATGCTGTAAGTTGCTGTGGTGGTTGATGGTGTGTTCTACACGGTCTCCCTCAAGCAACGTTAGCTCCTCTCCAGCTTGCAATGAACACTGCTGCAAGAGTACTAACAGGGGCTTCACGGAGAGAGCACATAACGCCAGTACTGATGAACCTCCATTGGTTACCGGTTCAAGCAAGAACCCTCCACAAAGTTCTAACCTTAACTTTCAAAGCCTCAAACACTCTGACCCCCACAGCCCTCAGCAAGATGATACATAAAGTACCACAGAACAGAAACAGAAGAACCATGATGCAAAACACCCTAGAGGTCCCAAAAGTAATGACAAAATGCACAAGAACAACAACAAATAGGGCCTTTACGATTTACGCTCCCAGAGCATGGAATGCTCTCCCTACCTATATTCGAAATATCACTTACCTAACCCACTTCAGGAAGGCAATAAAGCAGCACCTGTTCACTACATACTACCCTGAATCTAGCCTTAGTAACCATACATATGGCCCCCCAGACAATCTCTCATTACAAGTAAACAATCAGACTCAGCATGAAAAAGGATAATCAACTGATCGCTCAGAATGTACCCCAGTGTAAATAAGATGTAGATATGTTCTGCCTGAAATCAGGTACCAGTGTGATACAATGTATAGAGTTAAGAATTGTACATAGTTTCCCCCAGTTACTTCCAAGTTGATCTCCCTGTTTATTGTAAATACAACTCAAAGTTCCTTGTGTTGTATAGTTGATGTTAAATGTAAACCGCTCTGATCTAAAATAGAGCGGTATAGAAGAACTGTTAAATAAATAAATAAATAAATAAAATGCATGGTAGAAGAGGAGAGGAGGTATGTTATTGCTGGTGGGTGAGCATTAATACAGTACGTGGAGTGGAGGAGTAGCCTAATGGTTAGAGCACTGACTTGGGAACCAAGAGACCAGGTTTCGATTCCCACTAGCACTCCTTGTGGCCTTGGGCAAGTCACTTAACCCTCCATTGCCTCAGAAAAATCGAAGTTATCAATGTCCCTGTTTAATGTACATTACCAAGTTTAAGTTTCAATGTAAACTGCTTTGACTGAAATGATAAAGCAGTATAAAAAATGCTAGATACAGAAATAAATAAAATGTACTAGATGAAGAGTAGTGTATGTGACAGATGAGGGGAAGGGAGTGTGTCTAGCAGGGTGTTTCAATTGTCTGCTAGGTGTAGGTGGTTTAATTAAGTGTTAGACAAGAGGGCAATAAGATTCAGGGCCAGATTAAGAAACAGTCAATTAGGCAGATGCCTAGGTCCCAATGTTTAAGTGGACTCTGTCAGATGTGCTCAAGACTCAGGAAGTTAAGCTTGCCAACAGTTTGGCTTTTTTTCAGGATTCTACAGATTTTTGCATTAATGTCTGCAACTCTTCAATTCCCTATTTATGACTTGCACCGATTCACATTGTGTTCTTCTGTTCTATTGCTTTTTAACCATCTCATGAAAAAATAAACATTTTATATTAACTGAACAATTATTTTTCCAAATGTCTAAGAAATATTAGTTGTATGGGCAGTGCTGACTTCTAAATTCCCTATTCCATGTCATATCTGTAAAGGCATTTTTACAATACGATTATTTATAGATAACTTGCAAGGATAAGACTAGAAAATACTCGTATACAATATGAAAGATAAACAGCAGTTCTTGAGAGAGGGTCTATATTTTTAGAACCATTCTTTGGTTAGACTAAGCCTTGCAAATGGAAGTATGAAAAATTTGTTAAGGTGTTAGAAATATACTTTATCACATGATCAATTCTAACCAATCATATTTCTTGCTATTTCTGGACCATTGTTAATATGCTTGGTAACAATTTTGAAACAGTAAGGACAGCAGGACCAAGCTGAAATTGTGTATTTCAGAATCCACTGATGATACAACTATAATGAGAAAAGATGATGTTTACTGGATATAATGTAACATTTTTAAAGCAATAATTTTCTCTGATTAGAGTATACCCAAGCAGTTAATTTCCTGACTGAAAGAGTTGAAAGCCCAAGGTATAAAGCCAAGGATATTTTACACAGGATAATTTTATAACAAGGCACCTAGGTTAAGGCACCTACTTGTCTTTATAAAATACTAGTGTAAGTGGCAGGAACAGGGCCTTAAATTTTAGTGTGGATATTTATACATGTTCTAGATGTAAATAGGGAGGAGTGGCCTAGTGGTTAGGACAAGGTACTTTAGGCCGGAGGGCCGGGGGTTCAAGTCCCACCTGGGGACAGCAATCTCAGGCCGGAGGGACTCTGATTTCTAGTCCTATAGGCACTCCTTGTGGTCTTGGGCAAGCCACTTAACCCTCCATTGCCCATGTTCCCTGTAAGTATTAGCGTATGTGTGTCATATCCCCTCGTGTTAAATGTATCTCCCAATTGACCGCTTTGACCCGGTGAAAAGCGGGATATATAAATACAGCTAAATAAATAAAAATAAATAAATAAATAAGCACCAGGGCTGGCCCTAGCACTAGGGAAACTAGGTGGCTTCCTGAAGTGACACAATTTTAGGAGCAGCCATGGCACAAAACAAATACAAGGATGAATGCAAAGAATTGAAGGAGTGCTTGACTCAGGAGTATGATTGATTAAATTACCCAGTGCATCCGCAGCATTGGGTGAGTCATCCAGCTTGTCAGACGGCTGCCTGGGTGAGAATCTTCACAGTCTTGGCAAGTGCATATATCTATATGATTTGCAAGGGATTGTGGGAAATGCAGTTCATTCACACCAGACACAGCTGCTCACAATAATTAGTTGTGCTTTTGGGTAAAGCCAATAAGAAATTTATTTATGGGGTTATTTCTCCCAACACAGATTTTGCTTGGTAGCACATAAATCAGGTTACTTGCTTTCAGTGTTAAACTTGGAAAAACAAAATCAGGAAAACAACATTTTAACTTATCAGGCAATCAAAGCAAAAGTAATAAGACCTGGTTGGCAACAAACTGGTCTTTTCTGTAGGCTTTAGCTAATATGCTCTTAGCAATGTATCAAACAACAAACCAAAAGCCACAAAGAAAGGAAAAAAACTGTTCTTTTCAGGTTAACTTCTTATATCTTCCCACATAGATTCAGAAGTGATTCTCTCCTAGCTCATAAGCAATTAGGTAAGGCTCAATTGCTAGCAGTTATCCAGCTGAAACCCCTTAGCTGGCTTGCTTTCTACTGCGTGGCTAGAAATCTTACTCAGGAGCTTTTCTGAGTAGATTAAAGGACAAGTTTGTAATTCTTTGTGATGGTTGCTGTACTTTATAACAGAAAATCACCAAAGGAGTTTAGACAGAGAGCAGTCCATGTAAACAGATTCTTCATCTGCTATCACCCCCTCTTCTTCAACAAGCATGGGTTCAATGTCATGGATTGGCATAGATGAATCCCCCAATGGAGCACTTTCAGGAGAATACTTGTTTCCCTGCTGTCCTTCAAGGTTATAGCTAGGGCATAGATCAGTGTTCATACCTGAGCTTCCATTGCTGTTAGAGTTCCTCTCTATATAGCCTGGCCAGTATGTAGTCCAGTTCTTATGTCCAGCCTTCCAATCCAGATCTCTCTTCACATACCTTCTGGCACGAGTCTTAGGGTCCCTTCCACGTGCAGCCATCTCTCTCACAGGTACCGTCTGGAGATTCCTAGCTCTGCAGCACCATTCCTCTGGCTTTCCCCAGTCCAATGGTGTATGCTGGCCCTTGGAATGCCTCCCAGTATACGTACTGCTCTGGACTCTTCTAGACCTCTCAAAGGCTTTTCTCCTCTTTCTTCCAAAGGGTTTCTTTCCCTCTCTGTCTGTCCGGTTTGGCTTCTGCTTCTGATGGTCCTCTTGATGATGAAGATGATCAAGCTCAAGCTGCTTCTCTGTAGAATAAACTCTACCTTTATTCTGCTTAGATGAGTGCTCCTCCCTAACACAGCGCAGCTGTGCTGAATCAGGCCCTGCCCTTTGAGATGAGTGCTTAGGGATTACCTCATAGCCCTCCTGATTGAACACACGTTTCCCCACTTCAGCTCCTCTAATGGCTGTTGGAGACCTGGTGCATTCTGGGACTGGTAGTCTTTTATGGGAAAATTCTGTTTTCTTATTTCTACCAGAACTGACAGGTTGCTTGTTCAGAGTCACTTCACCTTTTCTATAGCTCCTTCCTGAGCTATGATAAGCTTCCTTATCACAAGCTGCACACTTGGTCAAACAATACAGGAGCAACAATGGGCACACTCTTCTCTTTAATTTATTCAAGTTTAAATGATCCTGTGACCTCCAGCAAAGTTTATAGCTTTGAGATTGCAGGCAGTACTTTGATGGCACCGGGTGCTTTCCCCGATGCCTAAATCATGGCCCCCCCGATGCCAACAAAATACTGTCGGGGCCATGCCTGACATAAAAGAATCCCTGGTGGTCTAGTTGCCCCATTTCCTCCCCTCCCCCTGACAGTATTTTGATGGCATCAGTAAAACCCCTGATGCCATCAAAACCCTGTCAGGGGCCAGTGCTGTAACAAAAAGTAATTACCTGATGACCTAGCAGTCCTTTGAAACTCCCAACCCCAAGTGAAATTAAAATTACCTGGTGTTCTAGCGGCCCCTAAATCCAAACACCCCCCCCCCCCCGGTACCTTAAAATAGGCAGGAGCACTGCCTCCCGCTCCTGCTCTGGTCCGCCATCTTGTAAAATGGCGATACCTGGCCCCACACGGTGCATCCTGGGATGCACCAGGTGAGGTTAGACTGCCATATAAGGCAGTGATGACACTATCGATGGCTGTCTGTCCAGTTTTAAAGGGGAAATGATCCCTTTGAAGTTACAAGTTACAGAACAATATCTAATTTACCTTTTATGTCTATGATAATTGAAAATGTAGTCCATCAACAACTGAAAGATTATATTGCATCCAAAGCATTACTCTATGATTGGCAACATGGCTTATGTGATGATTATAGCATTGAATCCAGTGGTTAATAGCATTAGAGAGACAGTCCTATATTGTAGTTATTTTGTCAACATTTCTTAGTGTTCTTCATAAAATACTGCAGTGTTTAAGAAGTTATGGCATTGAGGATAAAGTGCTACAGTGGATGCAGTCCTACCTCAGTGATAGGTGGCAGCAGGATGGTCGAAAAGTTGACAAATCGGAATGGTTCTCACGTGTATGTGGGGTACCATGGGGTCGGTACTTTCTGCCACTTTATTTAACTTATATTTACAACCTTTTTGTGAGTAAATCATTATAATGGAAACAAGACAATGCATACGTTTTTATTTATATTCTCCCAAATTAAGTAGGGGACCATTCGCATTGCAGCAGGGCTGGGGGGAGAGGAGGGTGCATAGCAGAAAAGATCGTGGAGGAAGGGTGGCATAGCTCAAAGTTCACCTAGGGTGCCAGATACCCTTGGGCTGACCCTGATGGACACACAGAAAGTACATAACTTAAAACAAACAATATCTATGCAATGCCACCAAGAACCTTAAGGATCCACTAACAATATTTATATATATCAAGGCAACTATATTTATAAAAATTAATTCAACCACAGAGTGCCAAAAATCAACACATTCATTACAGATTTTTAATAAACTGTATACTACTTTCATAATCCAATTCATTACAACAAATTTTCAATAAGATTTATTCTACTTTCATAATTCAATACATCGTAACATTACAGATATGAACACACATCACCTGCTCATAATACAAAATTACATAATATATGAGCTCAATACATATTGCATATCCCCCGTTAAAAATGTATCAATTGTACAAAAAACATAAAAGAATGAACCCACTATAAACAATGTTCAGAAATGTGCAAAATATAGCAGGGTACAAAACCTTAGAGCAAAAAATGTTTTGCTCCACTATCTACAACTTTCTCATACTGCAAAGCTGTAAAAATATAACTGCTTACACAGCTCATTTAACATGTAAATCTATTATAACTACTTACACAGCTTACTTAACGTATAAATCTGTTATTAATCAGGCTAAATCACAAGAAACTGTAAAAACACAGATACCTATTTAAATCAACCTTGTTAAGAAATATATTAGAGCTGCAAAAGCACAGCTAAATCATGGCAGAGCAAAACTTGTGCGCTTACACACACATCACCAGAGTTCACAACAGAGCTACGGGGCAGACAGTCGCTCCTTGCTTACTTTACCTCTTGTAATCACACTCATACAAAGCCCTTATATTGCTCTATTCCACTTTACAATAAATATGTTCATGCAAATCTTGCCGTCCCATGCTGTATTGCACACACAACTTCCAAAAACCTTTCACTGCACATTGATCGTATTCATCCAATGACGTCAGATCTTCATCTGTCTATTCAAACTTGTACAATTATACACAAATCTTCAGACCTCCGAATATCTCTTCAAATCTCCAGCCATTGACCAAAGTTTTGCGGATAACTGGCTTCATCAGGGAAACTTCAATCTCACACTCAAAGCTTGAAGACTTTTCTTCACATTTCAGCTTCTCGCCTTTCTATATGAATGCATTGGTTTGCATCGCCAAAGTGAAACTCAATTCGGGAAAGACACTCATTGAAAGTGCACATTGTTTATAATGGGTTCATGCTTTTATGATTTTTGTACAATTGATACATTTTTAATGGGGGGTATGAAAAATGTATAGAGTTGATATATTATGTAATTTTGTATTATGAGGGGGTGATATGTGTTCATATCTGTAATGTTACGATGGATTATAAAAGTAGAATAAATCTTATTGAAAAATTGTAATGAATTGGATTATGAAAGTAGTATACATTTTATTAAAAATTTATAATGAATGTGTTATTTTTGGCACTCTGTGGTTGAATTAATTTTTATAAATATAGTTGCATTAAGATATATATATAAATATTGTTAGTGGATCTTTAGGGATCTACAGGAACAAGCAGGAATGTAGTCTTCACAAATGGGTCATGTAGGCACCAACGGAGCCCGCGTGGGAATGCTCCCCAGCTTCCTATAGGAAAGCTTTTGGGAGCATCCCACTGCACCTGTGCTGCTGCCTTCCCGCCTTTACAACTCTCCCACCTCAGTTTTTCATTTTCCTCAGAGCCGCAGTAAATCTTTTCTTTTTGTGGTGCATCTGCCTTCCTGTCGATGCCAGACCATTATCATTGGTGTTCTTTTCTTCTTTTTTTTTTTTTTTTTTTAGACAACAAAAACGTTTTTTTCTTGGAGGGTCTTTCCCTCTAGGTGCTTAGGCGCCATTTTGGGCCTTAGGCCCCTTTCTTCCTCAAAATGGAGAAACCAACTAGTGGTTTCAAAAAGTGTTCCAAGTGTAGCAGTACCATTTCTGCTATCAACACCCATGACTGGTGTCTTAAATGCTTGGGACCAGACCATTCACCTTCAGAATGTCTCGCCTGCAGAATAGAGCTGCAAAACTCGGCACCCTCTTTGCCTCGGATGCAATGTCTGTGGCATCAACGTCGTCCAGGGCTTCATCTTCCTCCCATGGATCTCAGGTAATGAAACCCAGGTCTTCTTCAAAGACTGGTCGGTCCTCAAAGGGTAGATCTCCTTCTAAGAATCGAGATGCTTTAAGCATTGCCCTAGAGGAGAATATACCGCCAAACAACCCCGGCGGGAGGTCCTTGCCTCCAAAGCATTATCGGGGTCCCAAGATGTTTCCGAGGCATCCACCTCTGGAGAGCTCTTGGTGCTGTGCTCTGGGGTTGTGGCCCGCTCTTCAGGTACTGATACCCAGGCATCGGCTGGCTCTATGGATCAACATATCCTAGCATTGAGCAGAATCTTGTGGCATTGCTGACAGTCTTGGTACTGCTAAAGCCTCTACAATCGGTTCTGCAGCCATCGGTACTGGTACCGGAGTTATCAGCATCGACCATTGCATCGCTCTCCATGCTACCACCCATGCTGGCCCTGGAATCAGTGTCTGGTACCGAGGCATTCCGATGCTGATTTCGATCAGTACCATCGTCGGGCCGGGTGGGAGCACCAGGCCGGTCGATACTTCGTCATCCGATTCTGATTCTTCCAATGAATCCATCGGTACCAGAGAGGCTCTTCTGGAAGATCCCGCTCCTTCCCCACAATGCCAAATGTCTCCACTGGAAGACATGTCTTTTCAAGACTTTATACAAGATGTGGCTTGGGGCCTCTTGATTACAGTGACTTTCTAAGAAGGAACCGAGAGCTGAAGAACTTGAAATTCTTCAATATCTGGCAACCCCTAAGGAGGCCGCAATCTTACCCATTCATCGGATATTGCATGACCTCATGCTTAGGATGTGGGAAACACCTTTAATGGTGTCTCCACATTCTTGAAGACTCAATACCATGTACCGGGTACCGCAGTGTCCCTGTTTCCAGAAGATGCAGTTACCACACCATTCCATGGAATGGAATCGGCAATATGTCAAATTAAAAGTGCTAAGACACATTCATCTAATCCCCTGGGCCGTGAGGCAATAACTCTCAATGCCTTTGGCCATTGTTGCTTTCAGGCCTCCATGTTGTCGGCCAGAATAAGTTCATACATATACTCTACATGGGTATGTTTCTTCGGGAGGTGACCAAAGATTTGGAACTAATGGCTTCTCTTCTCCCAGACGACAAGAGGACTGATTTCCTGACACTTGTTAAACATTCCCAGAATGTTTCCAAGTTCATGAACAAAGCAACTTTTGATAGCTTTGATTGTATTAGCAGGACCTCTGCTATTTCCATTGGTGCACATCGGATTGCTTGGTTTCAAGCATCTGATTTAGAACAGTGGGTGCAAGATAAGCTGGGGAATATTCCTTGCACGGGAGAAAACCTCTCTGGCAAGGATTGGCAAGACAAAGCTGCTCAGCGTGGGTCCGAGAATACCACCCCAAACAGGCTCTCTAGGACCACTGCCAACCCAGCTCAGAAAAAGTTGGTTAAAAAGCCTTTTATCAACAAGAAGAAGACGTTTTATCCGTCTTACACCCATGCGGTCCACTGTCCGGTCCATGCTTCCCAGAAGGGACAGCAACAACCGAAGCAACAGAGAAAGGCTCAGGCCCCCAGAGCTCAACCAGATCAGCAGACCCAGCCTCAACAAGGTCTTTGACTTCCTGCTAGAGAACTTAGCTATCCTACTCCTGGAAATCCCAGAGCCAGTCTACATCCCAGGCAGACTGTGTTACTTTGCCAAAAGATGGCATCAGATAACATCAGAACATAGTGAGAGAGGGATACAAGCTTCACTTCCAAAGTATGCCCCCCCCCTCCCACTCCAAGAGTTCAGCTCCTGGCCCCCTCTTACCACACTCTTGTGCCAGGAGATCACCACCCTTCTCGCCCAGGGTGCGATAGAGGAAGTGCCACCTTCCCAACGAGGTCTCTCCCTACTTCCTTATACCAAAGAAGACAGGAGGATACAGGCCCATTCTGGACCTCCGAGAATTAAACAAGTATCTGTTCCAAGAGAAATTCAAAATGATCTCTCTCTGAACACTTCTGTACATCCAGAGTCAGGATTGGCTATGTGCTCTAGACCTAAAGGATGCATATACACACATCCTTATCCACAAGGATCACAGGAGGTTCCTTCGGTTCCTCTTTCAGGGAAGACATTACCAGTAGAGGGTTCTTCCCTTTGGTCTGGCTTCTGCCCCAAGAGTCTTCACAAAATGCATGGCAGTAGTAGCAGCATTTCTAAGAACTCTAGGGATATTTGTCTTCCCTTACTTAGGCGACTGGCTCATCCGAGCAGCGTCAGCTCCAGAGGCCAGCTCTGCCCTCTCCCGCACAATGCAGGTTCTTCAACATCTGGGGTTTGTAATAAATCTTCCAAAATCCCATCTCACCCCTTCTCAAACCTTAGAGTTCATAGGGGCTCTTTTAGACATGCAGCAGTCAAGGGCTTTCCTGCCACAGGTATGCTGTGCTCGAATAGTTCAACTAGCTTCTTAAGCAGTAATGAAAACCTTTCTAACTGCTCAAGAAATGCTTCAGTTGCTCGGTCATATGGCTTTCACTGTACATGTGGTTCCCTATGCTCATCTACACATGCGGGCAGCTCAGTGGACCCTAGCTTCGCAGTGGACTCAAGCATCAGGTCATCTGGGGGACAGAATCAAGAACTCTACATGTCTCATTTCGTCCCTCCAATGATGGCAGTCACCAAAAGCCCTAATCGTAGGGTCACCTTTTCAGAAGCCACCACACCAGTCCACCCTGACAACAGATGCATTCAAATTAGGTTGGGGAGCTCATCTAGACAACCTCTCCTTTCAGGATCTTTGGACTCTGCAGGAGGCTCAGATTCACATAAATCTGCTTGAACTCAGAGCCATCTTCAATGCTCTCAGAGTTTTCCAGGACTGCCTTCATGCCAAAACAATTCTAGTCCAGATGGACAATCAGGTAGCCATGTTCTATGTGAACAAGCGGGGTGGAACAGGTTCTCAGGCGTTGTGCAATGAAGCCCTACACCTATGGTCCTTTGCCATACGCCTTCAGATACACCTGCTAGCGGTGTATCTCCCTGGCAAGCAGAATCTCCTAGCAGACAAGCTCAGTCAAGTACTACTGCCACACAAATGGTCTCTCCATTCAGAGCAGATTGCTCAAATCTTTCAAATCTGAGGAACCCCAGATATAGATCTGTTTGCAAGTCCTCAGAATGCC
Organism: Ichthyophis bannanicus; assembly: GCA_033557465.1. Taxonomy (NCBI): domain Eukaryota; kingdom Metazoa; phylum Chordata; class Amphibia; order Gymnophiona; family Ichthyophiidae; genus Ichthyophis; species Ichthyophis bannanicus. The sequence goes on from CM066034.1 coordinate 208,108,583, forward strand.
AAACTTCCCCACTTCTGTTCCAGAATTCCTGCTCAGAACAGTCAGGCAATGGATGCTTTCCACCTCCACTGGGGTCAGGACTTTCTATATGCCTACCCATCCATTCCCCTCATTCTCAAGACTCTGTTCAAGCTTTAGAGAGACGGAGGCCATATGGTCCTCATAGCCCCATGCTGGCCACAACAGACATGGTACCCACTGCTTCTATGTCTCTCTCAAGCCAAACCTCTGGAGTTGGGATGTGCTCCAGATCTTCTATCACAGGAGAACAGGACGCTTCTTCACCCGAATCCTCAGTCTTTGCACCTGATGGCATGGCTGCTGAGAGCTTAGAACTCCAGGATATCAACCTCTCTCAACAGGTTAAAGATATCCTTCTGGCCTCGACAAAATCTTCCACAAGGCATGCTTATGCTTTTTTTTATTATTTATTTATGCATTTTTCGACAATAAATCAAGCAATAGCTTGTACAGAAAGATACAACTTGCAGCAAAGTTACAAAGAAGAAAGAAAAAATCAAGAAACAATAATAGCAAGAGATATCATTAGTCCACCAAAATGAGGAGTGGTACTAGACTAAGGCCATAGGAGGAGAACTACTCCTTGTCTTTCTTAAAGAAATAACAATTAGGAAATTACAGGCGGAGCGGGAGGCCGAAAATCCATACACAATAAATGGGAACATATGCCATCTCAGGAAGGGAAAGAGATAGAAACATGGGTACTGATGAAGGAAGAAAGGTCCTCAGGTTGAAAAAATATATATTTATGCTTCTTATAGACCACCACACATTTACATGGGAAACGTAGCGCGAAAGAAGCACATAACTGCATTACACCAGACCTCAATAATAAAAAGGATTTCCGACGCTTCTGTGTATCCCTAGCCACCTCTGGGAACATTAAGATCTTTTTTCCATAAAACAGATTGGCTGTTTTCTTGTAGAACAACTTAAGAAACCATTCTCTATCAGAGGATAATGCTAATGACACTAACAACGTGGATACAGATAAGTCCTCACCCTTAGGTGTTTGCAACAAATCTGAGACATTTAAAAAGTCCATTTCCATAGTCCCAGTAGTAGTTTTACCCTTTTTTCCCCCCAATGGAAGATAATAAACTCTTGCAACAGGATGTATTAGATCAAGGGGAACCACCAGCACATCCTGGAAGTATTTCTTGAACAACTCTAAAGGAGTTAAACCAGGGATCAGCGGAAAATTTAATAAACTAATATTGGAGGATCGAGCCATGTTCTCCAATGTCTCAATCTTCACCCGTAGGGCAGTATTATCCAAGGCGTGCTTATGCTTTTAAATGGAGAAGGTTCTCAATCATTTTTCCATTCCAGTAGAGGCATTACTTGAGTATCTCCTCCACCTTTCATCCTCTGGACTTAAAACTAATTCAATTAGAGTTCACCTCAGTGCCATCGCGGCTTTTCACATGCCCTTGGATAGACAACCTATCTCCTCTCAACCGTTTGTAGTGCATTTTAAGAGAGGTCTACTCTTAACTAAGCCTCCCTATAGGCCACCACCTGTGGCATGGGATCTTAATCTTGTCCTTGGACAACTCATGAAGCCGCCCTTCGAACCCCTAGCCACTACATCCCTGAAGTTCCTTTCTTGGAAAGTCATCTTCCTAATGGCCCTCACTTCTGCCAGACACATCAGTGAGCTCCAAGCTTTAGTGGCTGACCCACCTTATGCACGGTTTCACCATGATAAGGTAGTCCTTAGGATTCATCCCCACTTTATGCCGAAGGTGGTTTCGCCGTTTCATTTGAACCAATCGGTTTACCTGCTTGTTTTCTTCCCTAGGCCTCATACCTTTAGTGCAGAAAGGAATCTACATACTCTGGATTGCAAACGTGCTTTGGCATTTTCCTGATCGTCCCTCCAGTCTAGTCCCGAAACCTCTGGGTTGTGCTCCTCCTCCAGCAGCTTTGGAGATTGAGAAACGTCATCCTTTTGATGACCCTGGTATATATACAGAGGGACCACCTCCTCACTCCAGTTCTCTCAGTCTCCAAGCAGCTGGAGAGTAGTGAGCCCGGAGGTTAGGGGCTCACTTGAGGAGCAATTAAGGTTTTTAGAAAGTTAGAAGGGGGAAGAATTTAGTACCTTTCAAATTTAAATGCATTTTCTTATTTTCAGGGTTCTGTATCTTTAAATTTGGTGGAGTGAGTAAGGCCCCCAGGCAGCGCCGAGAAACAGCCATTGGAAGGGGAGAGAGAGAGGACTCTGGTTCCCGATCCCACAGTGCTGGGTGAGGAACCGGTGCCCGAGGCTCTGTAACACACCAGAAGTCATTGCCTGAGAGCGTGCAGAGCCGATGGCAGAGGATCGGATGAAGCGGCGGCTGCAGAGAAGTAAGTCTTGCCTCGGGGGCAGTCAGGCCGGACAGCGGCAGAGGGCCAAGACAGACTGCGGCAGCGGGGGAGAGTAAAACCCTGTCGAGGTAAGATGCCGTGTGACGGTATGCCAGGCCACAGAGCGCGTGTGTCACTGCAGGCCCAACCACATGGTGCATCGCGGGAAGCGCCGATTTGTATTGAGAGAACTGAAAGGTCTCCGTTTTTGGAGCCAGAGCTTCGTTTTTGAAAAGTTTCTTCAGCACCCACCTAGGACATCTTGGTGGAGTGAAGCTATATGGTTGAAATGTAAAAAAAAAAAAAAAAGAAGAATTTTGTTAAAGGGGTACATACAGGTTAGGATTGGTAAAGGGGCTGTACAGGATAGGGGCTACAGAGTCCTTTATTGATATCCGTTCCTTTTATCCCTTTTTTACAGAGATGCCCTCTAGACCGCAGGGTATGCCCTGTGGTGCTAGGAGGGGGGCTATCTCAGACACAGGAGTGTGCAGAGACTGTATGTTGCAGGCGACCACAATGGAACAAGCCTTAGAGGTGGTCCCAGAGGGTCCCAAGGGGGTGGTAGAACCTTTGCAGGAACCAGTTTCTCCAGCCAAGCAGCCGGGGGAGCTCATGGTGGGGCCTTCCTCGGCTCCGGATTTCCCTCCTACCCCGGCGCCACTGCCAGGGGGTCTGGAGGCAATTTTTTCCCTGTCATTTGTTAAGCTAATGCAGCAGGCATTTGGGGGTGTTAAGAGGGCTTTCCTGTCTTCATCTGCAGAGGCAGAAAAGTGGCCAGGTACACCAGTTGCTGTAGGTTCAGCAAGGGGTCCGGCTAAGAAGCCCAGGTTAGACAGAGACACAGAACTGTCTGTGGTGTCTGAGGTAGGTCTCTCTGATGAGGGAGATCAGGACCTAGAGTTTGAGGAGGAGTTAGAGGAAGGAGAGATCGTGGAACAGGAGGATCAGGCTAGGGTGGTCCGAATTTTCCGCAGAGAAGAGTTACCTGCCCTCATTTCAGAGACGCTCAAGGCGCTTAATATGCCGGCGGTGGGGTCGGCAGAGGATGCGACTTTGGAAGATCCCAAGATGCAGAGGGCATTTCCGATACATAAGGTCGTCAAGGAAATGATTCAAGGAGAATGGGATTTGCCGGAGGCGGCTCTCAAGGGATCCAGAGTTATGGGTCATCTTTACCCGCTGGTAGAGCAGGATAAGGAGTTGTTTCAGTCCCCGAGGGTGGATGCGGCTGTCGCCACTGTTATCAAGAAAACTACTATTCCGGTAGAGGGTAGCACGACTCTTAAGGATCCTCAGGATAGGAAGTTGGATACCTTGTTGAAGCAGGTATTTGACATAAGCGCGTTATCAGTTTAAGCTTCTATATGTGGAGCATGGGTAGCTAGAGCTTGGTTGCGTTGGTCTCAGCAGATTCAAGGAGAACAGATGGGGGCAACGGCTGCTGAAGCGGCCAGGCTAGTGTTGGGGACGGCCTATCTGGCAGATATCCATTACGACCTTATCCGTGGGTTATCTAACAGTATGGCTTCAGTGGTGGCAGTGTGGCAGTATTTGTGGCTGCACAACTGGGCAGCAGATAGTTCATCTAAGGCTAGGCTGAGTAAGCTGCCATTCGGACATAAACTTCTTTTTGGGAGAAGATTTGGATAAGCTGATGAAGGATCTAGGCGAATCCAAAGGAGGACAGCTCCCGGAGGATAAGCAGAAGCAGGGACATTAAAATGTACCTCCTAAGGCTCCACAGTGGGATTTTCACCATTTTCGTGCCCCTAGATTCAACCAAAGCCAGAGGGGGCGGTTCCCCTATCGAAGCCAGGGGTTTCGGGGATTTCGAGGAGCAGTCAGAGGTTTTGCGGCCTCCTTCTCAAATCTTAGGAAGGCACAATGAAGCGAGGGGGACCCAGGCAGGAGTAGTACCGGTAGGGGGGCAGTTACAAGATTTCTATCCTGCCTGGGTCCAGATAACTTCGGACCAGTGGGTGCTAGATGTTATCTGAGAAGGTTATGCTCTGGAATTGCTATGGCCAGTAACGGACTCGTTCGTTCAGTACCCCTGCAAGGCATATCTCAAATTCGACGCCATCAAACAGACAGTAGAGAGACTAGTAGCCCTCAAGGCCATAGTGCCGGTTCCCATGGACGAATGCGGTTCCGGTCGGTACTCCATTTATTTTGTGGTACCAAAGAAAGAGGAAACTTTCTGCCCAATTCTAGACCTAAAAAGAGTAAATCGTTGTCTGAGTGTCTCATTTTCACATGGAAACATTGAGGTCGGTCATAGTGGCCGTACGGAAAGGAGAGTTCCTTACGTCCCTAGACTTGTCGGAAGCGTACCTGCACATTACCATTTGGCAGGAACACCAAATGTTTCTCAGGTTTGCAGTGCCGATGGGACATTTTCAGTTCTGAGCATTACCTTTCAGACTGGCTACGGCACCAAGGACATTCACCTTGGTGATGGTAGTGGTGGCCGCAGCACTGAGAAAGGACGGCATCCTAGTTCACCCTTATCTGGACGATTGGCTAATCTGGACAAAGTCAAGAGACGAAAGCGAGAGGGCCACGGCCAGAGTGGTAGCGTGTCTCCAAGGCCTAGGTTGGGTAGTCAATGGGGAAAAGAGTACATTGACTCCGTCGCAGATTCTGGAATACCTGGGGGCAGGGTTCGATACAGCAGTTGGCAGGGTGTTCCTTCCTCACCATCGAGTGACAGGTCTCAGGAAGTTGGTACGTGAGTTTCTGAAGAGGCTGCTTCCCACGGCGTGGCATTATCTTCAGTTGCTTCGGATGATGGCAGCAACGCTCAAGCTGATGCTATGGGCGAGGGCCCATATGAGACCGTTACGGAGGGCACTGCTCAGGTGGTGGTCTCACCAGAATGACGATCTGTCCCGAGGGTTTCCCTGTCCGAGCGAGACGAGGAAGGCGCTGCAGTGGTGGTTGCTTCCAGGGAATCTGGAGAAGGGGATGCACTTGGAAACGCCCGATTGGATAGCCCTGACAACGGATGCCAGCCTATTGGGCTGGGGAGCGCACTTCCAAGGAAGAATTGTGCAAGGGCAAGGTCAGATCAGGAGAAGCGCTGGGCAATCAACAGGCTGGAACTCAGAGCGGTAGCATTAGCCTTGCAGGTATTTCAGCCTTATGTGTGCGGGAAAGTGATTTGGGTTTTCTCCGACAACGTGACCGCGGTGGCCTACATCAATCGGCAAGGAGGCACAAGCAGTGTGGCACTGGAAGCCGAGGCGGAGAAGTTGTTCAAGTGGGTCGAGCTGAACCTCGGGGCTCTATCGGCAGCGCATGTGGCAGGAGTAGACAGTGTCGAGGCCGATTTCTTGAGTCGGGTGAAGGTAGATCCAGGAGAGTGGATTCTTCATCCAGAAGTTTATGAAATGGTGGTTCGTCGATGGGGGTCACCAGTAATGAATCTCATGGCAATTTTTCACTGGGCAAAGGTCAGTCGGTTCTTCAGCAGAAGACAAGAAAGAATGTCGGAGGGACTGGATGCTCTCATTCAGGATTGGCCAGTAGGGCAACTCTTGTACGTGTTTCCACCTTGGGTATTGCTAGGCCGTGTGGTTCAACATATCGAGCTACACAAGGGATTGGTGATCTTGATAGCTCCGGATGGCCCAGGAGGCCTTGGTATGTGGATATCAGGAGACTGTTGGTGGAGTGCCCTTGGTGTCTAGCAGTCAGGAGAGACCTATTGTCCCAGGGACCGCTATACATGCCCCAGGTGGATAGATTCTCGCTTACGGCCTGGCTCTTGAAAGGGCAAGGCTGAGAGCAAGAGGATATTCTGCAGTGGTGATTTCGACATTACTGAAGGCGCATAGAATGTCTACTTTGGCGTATGTGCGTGTGTGGCATGTGTTTGAAGCTTGGTGCGCAGAAAAGGAGTTAGATGCATTAAGGACTTCAATTCCGCAGGTTCTCGCGTTCTTACAGGACGGATTTCAGAAAGGTTTAGCGGCTTCGTCCTTAAAAGTACAGCTGGCAGCGCTAGCCTGTTATAGAGGTAAGATTAAAGGGATGGCCATGGGAGCACACCTGGATGTGAAGCGTTTTCTACGGGCAGTGTTGCTAATGAGGCCACCAGGTTGTCAGGTAGTTCCGACATGGGATCTTTCCTTAGTTTTGGAGGCGTTAGGGCGAAAACCCTTTGAGCCCTTGGTAAGGTCATCTTTGAAGGATCTAACTCTCAAGGTGGTCTTTTTGATAGCCATTTGTTCAGCCAGGAGAATTTCAGAGTTGCAGGCCTTGTCTTGCCGGAAGCCTTTTCTGATTCAAAGGTGGTGTTGAGGCCGGTTCCGTCCTTTTTACCAAAGGCGGTGTCACCTTTTCATATGAATCAAGTAGTTTCTTTGCCAGTTTTCAGGGGAGGTTCCGAGTCTTCGTCGACAGAGAGTTCACATTGGCTGGATGTTCGTCGGGCTTTAAAGAAATATATTAAGCAGATGGCTGATTTCAGAAGTCAGATAGACTTTTTGTTCTTTTTGTTGGTTCAAAGAAAGGGGAAGCAGCTTCAAAAGCTTCCATTTCCAGATGGATTAAAGAGGCGATAGTGTTGGCGTATCTGTTGAAAGGCAAATGAGTACCAGAAGGGCTAAAAGCTCATTCGACTAGGGCCCAAGTGGCTTCCTGGGCGGAGTACAAGTTGGTCCCGGTGGTTGAAATTTGTAAGATGGCAACCTAGTCGTCCTTAAATACATTTGTAAGACATTACCGTCTAGACGTGCAGGCGGAAAGGGATACCTGTTTTGGCACAGCAGTGCTTCAGGCGGGGATAGCAGGTCCCTCCCGTTGATATATTTCACTGATCTGTTACATACCCAGAGGTTTCGGGACTAAACTGGAGGGATGATCAGGAAGGTGAAATTAGACTTACCTGCTAATTGTAGTTCCTGGAGCAACTCCAGTCTAGTCCCGTATCCCGCCCAGGGGTTCATGGTTGGACTAGAGCCTGAAGCAAGCAGTTTATCACAGGTAAGCAAATGTAAGCCTATATAGGTGCTGATCACAAAGGGGAGTGTCGATTCAGGACACTAGTAAAGAGGTCGCCTTGCTCCATGAGGGGAGGGAGCGGGCCTGACAGTTTCTACCCAGAGTTAGAATTGGGTAAGGGGGATCAGGATGGAAAGTATGTCTCCCTTATTGTTTTCTAGTTCAGATAGTTTATACTTGTTCTGAATACTGGTTGTTACTTAATTGTTGTTCCGGTGAGTTTGCTTTGTCAATAGGTTACTGGAGTGAGGAGTCGGTCCCTCTGTATATATACCAGGGTCATCAAAAGGATGACGTTTCTCAGTCTCCAAAGCTGCTGGAGGAGGAGCACAACCCAGAGGTTTCGGGACTAGACCGGAATTCCTCCAGGAACTACAATTAGCAGGTAAGTCTAATTTCACCTTATCTTCAGAGAACTAGACAGCGCAGAAGGGCTTCACAGCTTTTTGTGGCCTTTGATTCCAGTCACCTCGGTCTTCCGGTTTCTAAGAGAACTCTCTCCAAGTGGATTGCAGAATGTATCTCTTTTACCTATGACAGTAAAGGACTTTCTCTTGAAGGTCATGTCACAGCACACAATGTGCAAGCCATAGCTGCCTCTATTATATCAAAAACCCAACCTCAGAACAATGACCTTCTAAATTAGATATTTATTGTCGGAGCTAGCCGTAGGAAGGTCGGATGGGGAACCGACCCACACCAAGCGGGTAGCCACTTTTATTTTATTAAGGTTCTTCACCAGAAGTAAAAATTCAAAATCTATTATCTAAGAATGCAAGAAACTTATCTTAGTCCAGAGACGCTGGTTTAGATGATTCCAAACACGACGTGCACGTTTCGGGCACTGTCGCCCTGTATCAAGTGCAAAATCCAAAATTCCAACTTCAACAGCCGTCCTCAAAAAAACGCTGTCACTGCAGCTCAGGTCATAGCCTCTATGGCAAATCTATGCTTGGTGGCAATTGATGAAATCTGCAAAGCAGCAACCTGGTCCTCTGTCCACACCTTTGCAGCCCATTATTGCTTGGACAAGGACTCCCATCGGGATGCCTCATTTGGTCAGGCTGTTCTCCAGCATCTCTTTCAGACTTAGAACAACTCCTACCCCCCGTCCCGGGTTTCGATATCAGAGATCCTTGGGGAAACATGACCCAATTCAGCCTGTGTTTCACTGCTCTCTCTGGGGTCATCTCCCTGGCATCTCCAAGCTACATATGTGAAGACTACATTCCTGCTTGTTTCTGGAGATAGCGTAGTTACTCACCTGTAACAGGTGATCTCCAGGAACAGCAGGAATTGAGTCTTCACAACCCACCCTCCTCCCCTAGGAGTTGTATCTCTCTCTCTCTCTCCTCTCCTTTTATCTCAGGAGGGAGAGTTGGAAAGGTGGGAAGGCAGCAGCGCAGGTGCAGTGGGATGTTCCCAAAAGCTTTCCTATAGGACGCTGGGGAGCGTTCCCGCGCGGGCTCCGTCGGTGCCGATGTCACCCATATGTGAAGACTCAATTCCTGCTGTTCCTGGAGATCACTTGTTATAGGTGAGTAACTACACTTTCTTGATTGCATTGTATAGATATTATATACACACAGAAAGTACACGCATAAATTAAAGTTTGTTTGGGTTTTTTAAACAACTTGTGTATTTGTGAACTTCCCCAGAATGATACCAGGAAAATACATACCTTCATATCAGTATTTTATGAGGCAATTAATGTGCATAAACTGCCTATCAGCACATTAATGACTTACTAAAATTACCTCCTTGCTGTCGGAAAATGCTGTAGCTAAGGTGTATCATTCAATTTTATATCTGCTTTTGGTATGTTCACATTTTATCTTGATCATATATTTTTAACTTTCTAAACATCAGCTAGATGCTGAAGTATTAAAAACTAGAAACTTTGACAAAAGGGCTTCATATGCTATGATGCACAGAAATCCCAAAATGTCAAGGTTTTCATGGATTTTAGCACATGAAGTCCTGCTTTGCAAATTTGAATGTAGTTCATTAAGCACAAAATGTTGTTTAAATTCATTACTTTATTACTAATTGTAAACCACCTTATTGTCTCGAATAGGCGGTATATCAAAATTTTAATAAACATAAACATTATTGATGAGCTTTTGAAAGGGACAGAGTTAAGGAGGGATTGGCACTTAATTGCATACTTTTGCGTCTTCAAAAATATGAGCATGAAGAAGATTTTGTGCACGTGTAAGTATTTTCAGTAAGATAGTTTCCAAAGAGAAAATATGTGATAATTTCCCTTTCAAAATTGGTACAACTTAAGCATATAGTAGCTGTAAAACTTAAGAAGCCTGTTACAAATGGCCTTCCCCTTGGGGTGCTGGTTTTCAACTTCATTTGTTATATTCAGACCTGCTCTTCCATTGCCAAGATTCATGATGTAAAGCTAGGTGCCTAGTACTGAAAGTCAGTGCTAAGCTTTCAGCTCTTTTCCCCCACTCTAAATCCATCCCTGTGGTCATCCACATTTTAGAACCCGTTTTACTAATGTGCAGTAAGCAGTTAATGTGGGAATTGATATGTACTGTTAATGCACATTCACGCTAACAGCTGATACCACAGCTTAGCAGGACTTCTGTGCTAACAGACAAAGGTGGAATGGGGTTGGGATGAGCAGGAACGGTGTATTACATTTAGCATGCAGTAAAGTGGCACTAGTTAAGTGTGTGAGAAGATGCTGAGCTTGCCCCCCCCCCCCCCCAATAGTTAATACAGAGACTTTGGCCATTAAACGTATGGTAACTGCCCTAGTGAAACCACCATAGACACCTAAATTTAGGATTTCAGCCCTAGTCAGTTTAAAACAGGGCCAATGTAGCTTCCTAACTTTCAAAATCAGGCTCTTAAACTCTTTGAGAATTGGCCTATGTGTATTCCAAATGATTCTTACTTCATAGGTCACCCAACAAGAAAGAAAAATAAAAAGTTATCAAATACACACAAAGGCAAAGCAAAGAACGCAGTCCACTAGTGTTTGATCCTATCGTGGAAGATACTTTGCTTTTGAAAGATAGTGTGAACTTTTTGAGATTTAAGCGGCAGGCATTATCTACTTCTTCTGTTCGAATTTCCACTTCACTTGGCTTCAGCGATGAACTGTTGTCACGCACCTAGAAAAATCCAAATTAAACATCATTGGAGTGTTTTGAGTTTAGAGCTTTAGCAGTATTTGTTAAATTTACAACCTGCATAACTGCAAGTTGGAACAAACAGCAAATTATGATATACCCAGTGCTTTTTTGAAGGGATACGTGCTGGTACGGGGTACAGCACCTTTTTATTGCCTGATAAAATTGACTAATGGTCCTCATGTATTAATGAAAGAGCCCTGCATATGAGTACCAGCACCTTTTTCCTAGCGAAAATGCACTAAGTATACATTATAAAGCATGCAACAGATAGAAACATGATGGCAGAAAAAGGTCATACAGCCTATCCATTCTGCCCACCCATACCAACTACTATAGTCCCTTTTTTCCTTTAGGGATCTTCTGTGTTGGTCCCATGTTTTCTTGAATTGAGATAATGTCCTTGTCTCTACTAACTCCAGGGGGAGACTATTTCATGCATCTGCCACTCTTTCTATAAAGAAATATTTCCACATATTACTTCTGAGTCTATCCTCTTTCACCTTCATCCTATGCCCCTCATTGCAGAGCCTTCTTTCAATTGAAAGAGGCTCTCCTCCTGTGCATTTATGCCAGAGGTATTTACATGTCTCTATCATATCTCCCCTCTCCCATGTTTCCTCCAAGGTATACCTATTGAGATCTTTAAGTCTTTCCCCATATGCCTTATGTCAAAGCCCACTGATAATTTTGGCAGCGAATATTTGCACCAACTCCATCCTGTTTATATCCTTTTGAATGTGTGATCTCCAGAATTGCCCACAATAGTCCAAATGAGGTCTCACCAAAGACTAATAGAGAGGTACTATCGCCTCCAACTTCCTGCTGACCATTCATCTCCCTATGAACCCAAACATCCTTCTGACTTTTGCCGTCACCTTTTCTATCTGTTTTGCCATCTTAAGATCATCCAGGTCTCACTCTTCTTTCATGTACAGAAGTACTTCATTCCATATACTGTACCGCTCCCTTGGATTTTTGCATCCCAAATGCATGACCTTGCATTTTTGAGCTTTAAATCTCAGCTGCCAAATTCTTGACCATTCTTCAAGATTAGCTAGATCCCTCTTCATGTTATCTACCCCTTTCTGGGTGTCTACTCTATTGCAGATTTTGGTATCATCTGTAAAGAGGCAAGCTTTACCAGACAGCTAGGGCTGGCCCAAATGTTTCTTCTGCCCTAGGCAGAAGCCTCAGTTGTGTCGCCCCACCCAAACCATGCCACCCCCCTGTTCTGAGCTGTGCTACCCCCAATTCCAGCAGCAGGGTCAAGGGGAGGGAGACAGTTCAGCCCGGTGGCAGGCCATGTGCTATGGCACACATGACCAGCTACTTCTGACCCCCTCTGAAATAACTTTGGGGGTTCAGGAACAGCAGGTCATATGTGCTGAAGCACATGGCATGCTGTTGAGCTGAGCCAACCCCCCCCCCCCTGCCGCCAACGTCAGTGGCAGCGAGGGTGGCATTGTGGCATGGCACAGCTCGGCACATGGGAGCAACAGGTCATGTGTGCTGAAGCACATGGCTTACCACCCACAAAGATCTGCCACCCTAGGTGGTTACCTAGCCCACCTAGTGGATAGGCTGAATCTGCCGACTGCCCTTCTGCAATATCACTAACAAAAATGTTAACGGTAATCATAATTAGCATACATAAAGAAAATAATATAAAACAATTCCATATTCAGGGCTGGTGCTACCATTAGGTGAACTATGTGGCCACCTAGAGGGCCAGCCCTCCGGGGGCAGCAAGAGTTGCCACTCCTACCCCTCACAGGTACCTACAGCGGTGGCAGTGGCTTGAAACAGCACGGGGCACTTTCAAACTTAGGCACCATTGGCCAGTTTGCTTCTGCTCAGGGCCAGCTTGTCTACTAGGTGAAGTAGGTGGTCACCTAGGTAGCAAATCCTGGTGGGTGACATGTCGGCTGATTAATCCATCCCTCCCTCCAAGAATGATACCAGGTGTTGTGGGGAACCACAAAGTAGCAGTGCATGTGTGTGTAGCTATGGCATGCCACTTCTGCCCCCCTTCTGATGCAACGTCCTGTTGGAAGGGATGCAGAAATGGCATACACTGAGCATGCATGCTGCTGGCTGAAGGCCTGCTTCAGCAAGGAAGATAGAAATCATCAAACCACCCTCCTCCTCAGGTAAGACGATGAATGCGGGGAGTGGGATAGCGATTCCTCGCTTCCGTGCCACAGCTAGCCTGAAAGCAGTAGCAGCAGCAGCAGCATGGTGAGCCGGCGACTGGGGGTGGCAGCTCAGCAGTACAGTGGCCCGGGGGGGGGGGCGGCGGCATAGGGCATCTGCCTAGGGCATCAGACACCCTTGTGACAGTCCTGCTTTCACCCCCACCAATGCAGACTTCCTGTTTGCATGGGGGGAGAAGCAGCTTATTGGACATCCATGGCAAATGACAGCTATTTGGGAGTCTACGCCTATTTTATTGATAAGGAATAGAGTCTGAAGTCATTTGCAATAGAGAGATTTAATATTTACAGAATGTTACACAGCCGAGAATATAGAACACCACATTGATCACGTGCAGCAGGAATAGAATCTGCGTGAAAAAATAACTTCAGTTGGAATAGAAAATGCCAGGAACAAGGTTACTGCGGCTACTACTGAACATGTGTATAGCGCTACAATACATATGCAGCGCTGCACAGACACATGCAAAAGACTGTCCCTGCTCATCAGAGTTTACAATCTAGTCAATAAAGCCGTATTCGTATCATTGTTATCTTATGAGCATATTCCGTGCATTGAAATACCGGACTTCTGAATTCTCTGCCCTATCCGCAGTGGCAAGAATCTGTCTAGGCACACTTGCAGCAACAGTGCCTTATGAACATTTCTTTTCAATGGCTGGTCACATTCTGAGTAAACTCAGAGCCTCAATAACACTAGAAAATGCAAATGACCTATTATGTTTACACAATTGGTCGAACTAAGAAATCTGGTATTTTTGGATTCATACCTGTAAAATGTCTCAAAGATTTAAGTATGCCAATAAACGAAGGGTTTTTTTTTTTTTTTACCATTATCATATAGTGTTTCTCAACAGAATTTGATATCTCCATAGCCAGAAAACACAAAACAATTAACCGCGATTAATCACATGATCAAAAATTTCAATTGCTGGGTCTATTTTGAACAAAAAAGCAATCGACACTTGCTCTATTTTTAACTATTCCTTCTCCTTCAAAGGTGAGACTAGAATGTACTTCTCAGTCTGCGTATGTCCATGTAGATCAAACATTCTGGAATTCTTTACCCTTGGAGACAGGATTTATTTATTTTATTTACATTCTCTTATATACCACGCTATTCTGCATCAGTGCGGTTTACATTGAACAAACTGAAACTACATTGAACAGGGCATTATAACTTGGAAATAACTATTTTACAGGGAACATGGGCTATGGAGGGTTAAGTGGCTTGCCCAAGACCACAAGGAGCACCTGTGGGACTAGAAACCCCAGTCCTTCCGGCCCAAGGTTGCTGTCCTCTAGTGGGATTTGAACCCCCGACCTTCCGGCCTGAAGTACCTTGCCCCAACCACTAGGCCACTCCTCCACTCCACAGGATGAAGAACAACTATGCTAGATTTAAAAAGAAACTAAAGATGTGGCTTTTCACGGGTAGACTAATTTTGCTTCCTACTTTTTCAGACAAATATGCATGTTCACTTGATGACTTCAAACAGAATTTAACCTCCTGTCATTCCCCTAGGATATGGTTAGATATACTTGCCATTTTCTGGTTTGTATTTAAATTTTCATGTTTTTTTTCTCCTTTCTTGTCAGATAATTTGTCCTTTTGTCTGTTAGTTGTGCGCAAGCAAAAATATTGTTTTATTTAATTTCCCTTGTTTGAAGATTTTTTTTTTCATTTTATTTTATTTTGTTTTCATAATTTCTTGTTTTGTTCTGCTTTGATTAATAAAATTGCCCTGAAATGAAAATTTAAGAGGTGGCTGTGACTGCTGCCCAAAAAAGAAATGGCTGAAAGATAGCTAGAAGTTTCTAGGTGAAGGAGCTGATTGCAGCTTTTAGTTTCTTGGACATGGTTTCAGGGAATTTCTGAGTAGAATCACTGTTGGAAAAGCAGGATGTAAAGCAGGCTTCGTAAATGTCTCCTGAAAGTATAATAGTAACTGAGAATTTCACACAAGGATTCAATATTGTAAGTCCAAGAATTCAACAAGCAAAATACTTTTCAGAACTTACATAACTAGGAACATGGCACAAGAAAAGTATTTGAAGTAAGTCTCAGAGCAGGAGTCAGTAGATACAAGGCAAAAAAAAAATGAGGAAGGGTTTTTCAGAGAACTCAAGACTAGATGGGAAACTGGGTCAATCGGGAAACAGAGATTATCTGACATAGAAGGCACATCTAAGAATAGACTGGCTAAAGTCATATCCCCAAGAGGCAGAATACCTCCTAAAAGATTGGTATCCTCCAATCCAACTGTCACTAGTTTAAAGCCAGCCCATGACAACTATTAATGACACTGGAGAAAAAAAAGCATACCAGAATTTCAGGTTTTTTCCTGTCATTGCAGATGAAAATGAATGCCTATCCTTACTGTGTGCTTCTGGCAATCAATTTGGATTTTATCCATATTATCATAAATCACTTTGATATTTTTTTTCTTATGAGGAATAGTATATCAAATCCGTAAATACATAAATATGTCCCATTAGAAATTACAAGTTATTTATCCATGAGATCTGTATTTCTTACAATCCAAATTTATTTATACTTACTACTTCAACGTCTTTAAACACACGAAGAAAGTTTGTCCTTAATACTCCCTTTAATTCCTCCTCATTCCAGCCTCGGCTCAGAAGCTCCTGGATTAAAACAGGATATTTTGAAACATCTTCCAGCCCTTCAGGAAACCTTTGAGGAGAGATTCAAGATATACCACATGTTTCATCACTTATTAGATGCTCACCATAGAAGACGCAAAAAGGACATAATGATCATTTTGATTCTTTTCCTTTCTGAAAGTCCATAGTGTACTGAAAATGTGGTAGATAATTCAGAAAGTGGAGAGATGGATATGCCTGGATTTTAAGGATCTGTGCATTTTGAAGAATTTTTTTTCCAATTATCTCACAAAGTAGACCTTAGGATTTATTAAATTAGTCAATTTACCCAGTTACTCCATCATAGTCTCCACCAATTCCTATTGACTCTGCTCCAGCAACTTTCTTGATGTAATCAAAATGATCTGGCAAAATACATTAAGCAGGGTGAATTCATGATCATGAGAAGAACCAAAGAATTTACAGGTCAATATTGAGCGGCGATCATTTTTTTTTTATAAACACTTGCCAACACAGCTAAAATAATCCATGTATTCAGTGCCGAGGTCTAGATAATGGCCAGCATTTAATATCAAGATAAGACAGTCAATTCCAGTGCTAGCTGGATAGTGGTATTATTCAGCACCGCCAACCAGATAGCTTAGGATAGCCTTTTTGCTGTTATCTGGATAGTGGCCCAAATATCACTGCTATTTGGATAATTCACTCCTCTGCCTAACTGCAACAATCATTAGCACACGCTAGTGACAACCGCACTAACCGTCATATGCGGTTATCGCCAAGTATTCATCCTAAATCTGTCCAGTCCCTGCTCCATCACATGCCAAGCAGTTAGCATGGGAATTTTATATGCTGCCATTGTTAGCACACAGTAATCATTACCAGGGTCCCACACTAACCTCTTAACATGGATATAAGCACATGGTACCCGTTACCATACTTTACTAAACACCCCAATATGCATTAAATGGCATAATTGTGTGTTATTTTACCTTAACAAACATTAGTTTACCACAACATGTGCTCCAAAATAATGAGATGCAAATGCATGTAAAGCACCTCATTACTATGTCAATTGAATAACACAACTTGAATGAAGCTTTGCAAACCGCATTATTCATGGAAAAATAACATGAGCTCAAAGCTGCTATTAATTTTCTTTTGGGAGACCATTGGGCCAACACTCCCAGAGATCATCTTAAAGGGGCTAAAAGTAATGTAATTCCTATGCCAACCTACCAATCCTCCCCAAAACAGAACTTCCCCAATCCCCCCCCCCCACCTGGAAGGACCTCCCCTGAAGGACATATTTGGGTCATCCCTGGATCTGGCAGTGGGGGGGGGGTGGGGGGAGGGCAGGAGTAACCGCAACTGCTCCCTCTTGTAGGCTACTGGCATCAAAATGGCACCAGTAACCCCTAATTGTAGCCTGTGATAAGGAAGCTTATCATAGCTCAGGTAGGAGCTATAGAAAAGATGATATGACTCTGAACAAGCAACCTGTCAGTTCTGGTAGAAGTGAGAAAACAGAGTTTTCACATAAAAGACTACCAGTCCCAGAATGCACCAGGTTCCCAGCAGCCATGAGAGGGGCTGAAGTGAGAAAATGTGTGTGCAATCAAGAGAACTATGAGGTAATCCCTAAGCACTCATCTCAAAGGGCAGGGCCTGATTCAAGACAGCTGCGCTGTGTTAGGGAGCAGCACACATTAGAACAGGATAAGAATAGAGCTTATTCTTCAGATAACAGCTACAGAGGGAGGAAGAGATACAGAGACAGCAACGGCTACAAGCTCAAGCACCAGTATCACCTGGAGAAACAGAAGCCAAGCCAAGCAGATAGAGAGAGAAGGAAACTCTCTGGAAGGAAGAGAAGAAAGGCCATTGGAAGGTCTGGGAGATTCCAAGGCAGTACTCATACTGGGAGGTATTCCAAAAGCCAGCAGAGTCCATTGGACTGGATTCAGCCAGAGGAATGGAGTGGCAGAGATAGGAATCACCAGTGGCTACCTGGAAGAGAGAAGACTGCATGTGGAAGGGACTTTCAGACCAAGGCCAGAAGGTATGTGAGAGGAGATCCAGTGTCCAGGGATCAAGATTGGAAGGCTGGACATCAGAATTGGATTACATATTGGCCAGGCTTTACAGAGAGGAATTATGATGGCAGGAGAGGCTCAGGTATGAACACTGATCCAGACCCTATCTATAATAGAGAATGGCAGCAAGGGAATAAGCATTCTCATGATAGTGCCTTAATGAAAGACTCATCTGTGCCAATGTATGATATTGACCCTATGATTGTTGATGAAGGGGGAGATACCGCAGATGAAACTATTTATATGGACTGTTCTCTATCTAAATGCTATTGCTAGTTTTCCGTGAGCAAACACATCAGCCATCACAAAGAAACCTAACTTTGTTCTTTATTTCCACTGCAAACAGCTCTTAAAGCAGGATTTGGGCTCACACAGTAGCAGCCAGCCAGCTAAAGGCTTTCAGCTGGTCCATTGATAGTAATTAGGGCTGCACCTGATTGTGTGTGTGAGCAAGGGAGAATCACTGCTGAGATCGGCGTGGAAAATAAGCAGAAGTTAACCTAACCAGCAAAGTTTATTCTTTACTTTGTGCCTTTGTATTTGGTAATTATTTGCTAAGAAAACATTAGCTAATTGCCTGACAAGCTGAAGGTTGTTTTCTGGTTTACTTTGTGACTTTTTGTTATCCATTTAAACACTGCAAGCAAGTAACCTCATTTATAGTGCTATCAAGCATACATGTGCTGGGTGAATTAAACCCCATCAATAAAAGAAGTATTTTATTGATCTTACCACTTGGTTTCACAACTCAAATTATTGTCATCAGCTGTGTTTGGGAGTGAATGAACTACAATACCCACAATACCTTGCAAGAATCATATGAATATATGCATCGTCAAGATTGTGTAAGTTCTCACCCTAGGCAGCCGTCTGACAAGCCTTATTGCGAAATAAGATGTCTGAGAGCATTGAGCCACATTTTAGCAACCCAATGAAAAGAATGCCATGAATAATGGAGCTTGCAAGGTTGAATTCAAATTGCATTATTTTTTTATCACTGGAGTTGCTGGCCGGCTGCACAGAGTTACCATAGGTTAGTGATGTCTACAGTAAATTAAACTGTGGTAAAATGTGATATTTTAGCACAGTTTTGTAACTACCTCACCCTTCTTAGGGGCCCTTGCTGTAAAGTTTTGAAGTTACCATATGGTTATAGCTTTAATTACAATGTGGTAGCAGCAAAGTCCCTGCATTAAATGTTGGAGACATGCCTAGCATCTGCTAATGCAGGGAAAATATATTGATTGGTTAAGTGATTGGTGTTTCCTAACCAGGGCTCCACACATCAAACAGGGAACTTTTACTTGAGCACAGTAGGTTGCTGAACTCTGTAACCTCCTCAGGTTCAGAAACTGCTAACACCTAATCAAGAGTTAGTGGGCCTGTTTCCTGAGTGCAGTTGAAGCCTGCATAAAAAGCTCCTGTGCCCTGCCCTTTTGAGGCTTTCCTAACCAGGGCTCCACACATCAAACAGGGAACTTTTACTTGAGCACAGTAGGTTGCTGAACTCTGTAACCTCCTCAGGTTCAGAAACTGCTAACACCTAATCAAGAGTTAGTGGGCCTGTTTCCTGAGTGCAGTTGAAGCCTGCATAAAAAGCTCCTGTGCCCTGCCCTTTTGAGGCTTTCCTAACCAGGGCTCCACACATCAAACAGTAAGTAAGGATTTGAGGGTTTCTTTGTTTGGGGTTTTTTTTTTTTTATTACATTGCTAGCTCTCTGACTGGGAGCTCTTAAAAAGGGTTTTGTGTATATTTTTTAAAGCAAGGTTACTTTTATTTTTGCTGTTTTAGGGGAACTTTTACTTGAGCACAGTAGGTTGCTGAACTCTGTAACCTCCTCAGGTTCAGAAACTGCTAACACCTAATCAGGTGTTAGTTCCCTCCCTACCCACCCCGACTCCCACCCACCCCTAGTGAGCAGTCTTGCTTTATAGGGCACCTCCCCCTTTAACAAATCACAGTGAATTGGACCAGCACATTTTGAATATAATTAAAGAGATTTAACTGCTTTTTCTCTGAAAGGACAGCTGCGAAACCGGCTGGTACTTGGTAGATCTCTCTCTTTTTCTTTAACAGATACCTAAGCTCCACAAACAGGACAATGGCTGGGAAAAATTGTATTGCTAAAGCTGTTGCCCCCGTTACAGCTTCTGCCTCAGTCCAGACAGAGGTCCTAATGCCAGTTGAGGAACCTGTTCCATGTGCAGGGTGCCTGCATGCTGAAGCTCTGAGGAAATAAGTGGAGGAACTCAGAGAGGAGGTGGCGAGGCTGAGGAGCATTCAAGACAGTGAGAAGTACATTGATGAGATGCTTCTTGCAGCAACCAGGCTCTCCAGCACAGGAGAAGATGGGTGCCAACAGAATGTCGATGGTTGGACAAAAGTCACCAGAGCCTGCAAAATCACCAATCCAACTTCTCCAGCCCTTGAATTGAAGAACCATTATGCAGCCCTGGAAGTGGAGGAGCTGAAAGCATCCCTGGAAAGGGAAGAACCAGAGTTCAAGTACTCCATAGTTGCGGAATCAGTGACCACAAGGAAACGAAGGGTAGTGGTGGTTGGAGACTCTCTTCTGAGGGGTACTGAGGGGTCCATCTGCCGACCAGACTTGATGTCCAGAGAGGTATGCTGTCTGCCTGGTGCCAAGATCCAAGATGTTACGGAGAGTTTGCCGAGACTCATCAAGCCCACTGACTATTCCCCAATGTTGCTAATCCATGTTGGAACAAATGATACTGCCAGGTATACCTCGGAACGTATCAAAAGTGACTTCATGGCTCTGGGACAGAGGGTGAAGCAGGTAGGTGCACAGGTGGTGTTCTCTTCAATCCTCCCTGTTGAGGGTAAAGGCCAAGGCAGAGAGGCTCGCATCCTGGAGATGAATGCATGGCTGCGTGGATGGTGTCTTCGAGAGCGTTTTGGTTTCCTAGACCATGGGATGCTGTTCCAAAGGTTGCAGAGCAGAGATGGCATCCATCTGTCCAAGAAAGGTCAACGCATCTTTGGTAGTAGACTGGCTAATCTACTGAAGAGGGCTTTAAACTAGATTCGTTGGGGATGGGTGAAGAAAGCCCCCAGGTAGGTGATACCCATTTCCATAAAGGTATTTAATGTAACAGGGGTAACATATGGAAAGCAGTGTGTATTAATGCCCGTAGCATTGGAAATAAGATCCCTGAAGTTGAAGCTTTGGTGGGAGTGGCTGACTTGGATTTAGTGGCAGTTACAGAAACATGGTTCACAGAAAACCATGACTGGGATGTAACTATACCTGGCTATACTTTATTCAGAAAGGACAGGGTAGGAAGAAGGGGAGGAGGAGTGGCACTATATGTAAAAACTACTATTAAAGCTTTGGAATTACAGAGCTTAAAAGGGAGAGAGGAGGCATTGTGGGTTAAACTAGAAAGAGGGAAAGAGAAATCTATTTGCATTGGTGTGATATACAGACCTCCCTCACAAGAGGAATAGGTGGACAGAGAGTTAATTGAAGACATACGCAGCATTGCTAGGAAAGGGGACGTGCTACTGCTAGGAGATTTCAATATGCCAGATGTTGATTGGCACATTCCTGCTGCAGTATCATCTAGAAGTAAGGAGATCCTGGATTCTCTACAGGGAGAACTATTCAGGCAATTGGTAACAGACCCCACACGTGAAGGGGCCATACTGGACTTGGTGCTTACCAATGGTGAAAGTGTTTCTGATGTTGTAGTGGGAGATCATTTTGCATCCAGTGATCACCAGATGGTGTGGTTCAGTATTAGGACTAGGGCTCTTAGAATCCATTCCAAGGTGAAGATCTTAGACTTTAGGAAGACTAACTGCGAAGATGGGCCAATACCTCAGGGAGTCGTTAGTGGGATGGGAACAGCTGGGGGATGTAGAAAAACAGTGGGCAAAACTGAAAGGGGGTATTTTAAAGGCAACCAACCTTTTTGTTAAAATGGTAAATAAAGGCAAAAGGAACAGGAGACCGCTATGGTTTTCGAAGAAAGTAGCTGAAAAAGTGAAGAAAAAGAGGGAGGCCTTCATGAAATACAAGAGATCACAGAGAGAGGAAGACAGGCATCTGTATTTGGAAAAACTTAGAGAAGCTAGCAAAGTAGTCAAGAAGGCAAAGATTCAAAAGGAGGAGGAAATAGCCAATGCAATAAAATGGGGGGATAAGACATTTTTCTGATATATTAGTGAGAAAAGGAGGGGCAAAAGTGGTATTGTCAGACTCAAGGGTGCAGGGGGGGAATATGTAGAAGCTGATAAGGATAAAGCAGAATTGCTTAACAAATATTTTTGTTCTGTGTTCACAGATGAAGAACCAGGAGCAGGACCTCAGAAAACACCCACAAATAAGAACAGAAGCGAGGGACATCTTGAACAATTTTCAGAAGACTGTGTTCGTGAGAAACTAGCTCAACTTAAAGTAGACAAAGCGATGGGACCGGATGGGATACACCCTAGAATACTGAGGGAACTGGGGGACATTCTAGCAACTCCACTGACTGACCTTTTCAATGCCTCGTTGGAGTCGGGAGTGGTGCCAAAGGACTGGAGAGAGGCTCATGTGGTGCCTTTACACAAAAGCGGAAGTAAGGATGTGGTTGAAAACTACAGGCCAGTTAGTTTAACTTCGGTGGTGAGTAAATTATTGGAAACGCTGCTGAAAGAGAAAATAGTGAGGTTTCTGGAGTCCGGCGGATTACAGGATCTGAGGCAGCATGGATTCACCAGAGGCAGGTCTTGTCAGACAAATCTGATTGATTTCTTTGACTGGGTGACCAGGGAGTTGGACTGAGGGAGAGCTCTAGATGTGGTGTATTTAGATTTCAGTAAAGCCTTCGACACTGTTCCTCACAGGCGACTTATAAACAAACTGAGCACCCTAGGGATGGACCCTAAAGTTACTGCTTGGGTTAGAAATTGGTTGGGTGGGAGGCGACAAAGAGTACAAGTAAATGGAGCTCACTCTGAGGAGAAGGATGTTACCAGTGGTGTGCCCCAGGGATCTGTCCTTGGTCCGATTCTTTTTAACATCTTTGTTAGTGATATAGCGGAAGGGCTGTCGGGTAAGGTTTGCCTCTTTGCGGATGATACCAAAATCTGCAATAGAGTAGGCACCCAGGAAGGTGTAGATAACATGAGGAGGGATCTAGCTAAGCTTGAAGAATGGTCTAGAATTTGGCAGCTGGGATTTAATGTTAAAAAATGTAAGGTCATGCATTTGGGCTGCAGCAATCCAAGGGAGCAATACAGTATAGGAGGTGAAGTACTTTTGTCCACTAAAGAAGAGCGGGACCTAGGCGTGGTTGTGTCTGATGATCTTAAAGTAGCTAAACAGGTAGAAAAGGTGACGGCAAAAGCTAGAAGGATGCTTGGGTGCATATGGAGAGGAATGGCTAGCAGAAAAAAGGAGGTGATAATGCCTCTGTATAAGTCTTTGGTGCGACCTCATTTGGAGTATGGTGTGCAATTCTGGAGACCGCACCTTCAAAAGGATGTGAACAGGATGGAGTCGGTGCACAGGGTTGCTACTAAAATGATTAATGGGCTTTATTATAAAGCATATGAGGACAGACTTAAGGATCTTAATATGTACACCTTAGAGGAAAGGCGGGATAGAGGTGATATGATTGAGATGTTTAAATACCTCCGTGGCATAAATGTTCAGGGAGAGAGCCTCTTTCAATTGAAAGCAAGTTCTGCTATGAGGGGACATGGGATGAGGGTGAAGGGAGATAGATTCAGGAGTGATATGCGGAAATATTTCTTTACAGAAAGAGTAGTGGATCCGTGGAATAGTCTCCCAGTGAAGGTGGTAGAGATGAGGACAGTAACTGAATTCAAAAAAGCATGGGACCAACACAGAGGATCTCTAAAGGTAAAAAGTGGACTGTTGTAGTTGTTATGGAAGGACAGACTAGATGGGCCTTGTGGTCTTTTTCTGTCATCATGTTTCTATGTTTCTATGTTATCTGCTATTGTAACAGTTAATTAGAGGCCAAACCATGCCAGAGGGATGGCCCATAACCAGGCGGTGCACAGTGAGGGACATCCCAAGAGGGGCAGGGAGTGATAAAGGACTGGAGTGCGAGGGGCAGAACCTTCTTTCACCCAGAAACAAGCAGCAAGCGAGCAGAAGCATGCAGCCAGCAAGCAAGAGCTAGAGGCTGCTGGTTAAGCGAGCCTGCAATTTCCTGGGTTGCTCTGCTCTCCTCATTTCTTTGGCAGTGGCACTGTCTGCTCGCTCCGCTTTTTTTTTGATGGCAGCACCCTGCCTCTAGGTGGCCTCCCAGGAACCATCGCTGGCTGTTGCGGCGTATGTGGCCTGCCCCACAAGCATCCAGCCTGCCTTTCTGCACACACACACATGGCCGTCCATACAGACTTTTCAGCAGCACAGACCTCAAAGTGGTGTTCCTCAGACATCATGGCCTTCTCGGATCCCCCTGGAACTCAAAAGAAGCACCATCCGTCCAGTCAGCAGATCTTGCCCAGGTAAGCCTAAAGGGGAAGCCGTAAGTGACGGAAACACCTAAAAGGGCCGGGGGCCATAGGCACGTGTACGCTTCACCGGTAGGGCCAGAGGTATGAGTATAAGTAACAGGTAGCGGCAGATGGGCGGGGAAGTGGCAGTGTGCAGAGGCTGGTGACTCCTGGGATAATCATGCGGCAGAGCAGGGAGATGAGCATAAAGCAGCTGGAATAGGGCAAAACAACTTGTTTGAAGCTGGGAGAGAATCTTGCATCGGGGTGAGCATCGGGTTCTTGGTGGCAGAGTGAGTGACTGGTGCGTGCTGCTTGGAGCTGTGAGCACAAATAGGAAGGGGGAAGCTGCGCCTGTTGGAGAGAGCTGCATGGGCTGGCAAATCAGAGACTGTTTCACTGTTTGGAAGAGCTGTGATTCCCGGCAGAGCGGAGATTGTGTCTGTGTTGTGTTGTGTAACGCCATTGGCAGTGAACGTGCTGAGTGGCTGCAGGATAATAGTCTCCAGTAGGGGATTACAGAGAGCCATTTAAAGTTTTGGGATGCATAACAGATTGCTCTAGATCGCCAAATGCATGGGGAAAGAGAAGCAGGGCACACAGAGGCCTACCAGCGGGAAGAGAAAGGTCTGCAGGGCAAAGGACACAGCCCAAGTAGCTAAGAAGCCAAGGACTGTAAAAGAAAATCAAGGCGCAAGCACAGTGGGAGCAGGAGCAAGCACAGCGCAAGCAGCACAGAGAAGAACTGGCAGTGGCTCACAAAATCTTGGGATGTGACAGACAGCAACAGCAGGCAAAGGAATGAGACCATCATGGAGATGACACTTGCAGAGCCTGGGATGTGTAACCTCATGATCATGATAAGAACTCTGGCTGCCATCCACAGAGCGGGACGTGTACAGACTCTGCTATGTTCACTGGAGGGCAGGCAGGGCTCGTCATAGGAGTGGATGAGGCTCGCAGAGGACCTCATCATGGGAGACACAGAGACAATGACAACACTACCCTCCGGGGATTTTGAACAGAGGGGTGAATACTTACAAATGTCCAAGTGGTATGGTGAAGGGGGATGGGGGCAGGAGGGTGAAGAGGTAGATGACAGGGAGCGTCAAAGGTAGTGGAGAGCAAAGGGCAAGCAATGGGAGGGGGGGTGAACAGAGGGCGAGTGACATGACAAGGGAGCAGGTTTCCTCCACTTCCGTGGTAGATAACGAAGATGGAAGGGGCAGTGGCAGTGGCACAGATGTGTGGTGGGGGAATGGCAGGTATGTTAAGGGATAGTCAGGTGTTATGGACCTGCTGCTTAAGCTCGTCAACATGAAGGCAAAGAGTAGTCCAAATTGCGGAAACATGGCGCCCCCCCCCCCCCCCACTGCTCACTAGGGAGCTGTGAGCAGGAAGCATTGGTGGGCACTCTGGTGCAACCACATGCGTGCCCACCTCACAGGGTGAGCAGGACACGGGGACAAGGAGCGGTGTGGGGTCTGGAGTCGGGGGGGAAGGGGCGCTGTTGGTTGAGGCAAAGCCTGTGGAATACACCTGTATCACTAGTGTGCGGATAGCCATGTCCTCCCATACCAGAAGGAAAACATACAGAAGGGCAAATATATTGATATTTTTACATTGCTGGTGAGACGCAATGATATTAATTGCGATTGTGCGGGTTGCAAGGGCAAGTGCAAGCTGGCCAGCCAGAAGGTAGATAGCATCCACACATGACAGTAAATTGGTGTGCCACCTTCCGTATTCTAGCCAGTGTGATATATGAGAAATGCCTGGAGCAGTGCAGGGGGATATTTAAATACCAGGAATGCATTTGTGAGGCCTACAGAATCTACTGCGGTAGCACCTGGCTAGAATATGACAAACAATTCCGGAGGAATATGGCAAAGAACAAAGCACTCAGCTGGGAGATGACGGACATAAGGTTTCAGCTGATGACGCAAAGGCAAAGACCGGCAAGGGCCGAAGCAGCTTCACCTGCACCGAGGCAAGCCAGGGGCACCGGACAGCAGCAGCCCTTTTGATGGGATCACGGGATGGGATAGCAGTGGGATCCACTTTCCTTCCCAGAGCTATGGGCCTCTTTTTCAGGTGTAGGGTGCCTGGAAAGGGGTTTGCAGGCTGTTCAACAGAGGCTCTTATAGATTCAGCAGCTCATGTAAGTACAGGCATTCGTGAGGGCCACCCACAGAACAGATACACCAAGAGGGTGGGAGGGGACCCGCGGAGGGGTCCGTGAGATGGGAACCCTTAGTAGGACCCTCATGCCTGTAATGGTGGCTGCACTGCAGAGGACCCTGGCAGGGTATAATAGCCGTAGGGCGGAATGGCTGGTGCAAGGGTTTTCTCATGGTTTTGTTATTCCCTATGGCAGTGGCCCCCCAGGCCCTTGGGCATTGGGTAATTTGAGGTCAGTCCTAAATAATAAAAAGGGAGTGCAGCAAAAAAATAGACAATGAACAGGCCCTCGGCAGGTGACAGTCCCCTTTCATCAAAGGCCATTCCCGGACTTAATCGTTTCACCACTGGGTCTGGTACCCAAGAAGGAACTGGGCGAATTCCAGTTAATCCATCACCTGTCATACCCAGAGGATGACTCAATCAAAGATTACTTTGACCAGGCCGTGTGCTCAGTAAAGTATGTGTCTTTGAACCATGCTTTAAGCCTACTAAGGGCACATGAGAGTGGATCTTGGCTGGCTAAGACGGACATGGAGGCGGCCTTCCGGCTGCTACCTATAAACATCCATCAGGCTTCCATTTGATTGGTCTTCATTTGGGGGCCTATACTACTTTGAGCATCCCATAGGGAGGCATTTATCAATGTAATTTGCTTTCTTTGAAGAATTCACTTCAATGGATAGTGGAGGGGGAGATCATTGAAGGGAATATAATACACTACTTAGATGATTTCCTGCTGTTAGCCCTTGACAAGCGATCCTGCAGTCATAATCTGCGAATCGCCCAACACAAGAAGAAGGAACTTGGGGTGCTGCTAGCAGCGGCAGAAATGGAGGGCCCAGCACAGCACCTGTCCTTTTTGGGGATTGAGAATGACACACTAGCAATGATGATCTGGCTACCGGACAGGAAACTGCCAGAACTAAGGGCTGCTGTACAGCTGGTCATCGCCACCAAAAACGTCACTTTGAAGCAAATGCAATCACTGATGGGGCTTTTGAACGTCGCTTGCAGGGTCATACCAATGGGCAAGGCATTTACCCACCGATTGGTGGATGCCACAAAGGGCATCTGCATGGGCCACCACTTCTCAGGATCAGGGCGGGTGTCTGCCAAAACCTGGCAGTCTGGCAGGAGTACCTTTTGAAGTACAATGGTAGGAATATATGTAGGGAACCCCCAATGAGTAATGGGGACTTAGAGCTATTCACAGATGCATCAAGGTATTGGCTTTGGGATCTAATTTAAAGGGAAAAATGGTTTGGCTGCACGCTACGTCCATCAGCGACCTGTGCCTAGTGAGGGCCTTGAAGGTGTACCTCTGTGTTTGGGTGTCTGGTGAAGGGGCTCTGCTGTGCCATCAGGAAGGGCCATGCCTGTCTCAATTCCAGTTTAGGGCACTGTGGCGCCGGGCTCTGAAAAGGGCTGGCCTCGATTCGCTGGGCCTGATACTACAATCCTTCCACATAGGGGCGGCCACTATGGCTCACAGGCTGAGTTTTGGGGATACACGGATATAGAGCATTGGGCTGTGGGTCTCTAATAAGTTTGGACTGCACACGAGGCAGTAAAAGTTCAAGGCTTATATACCACTTTTCACCAGTTCAAAGTAGTTTACAGTGAAACAGAACATCAGTTACATAGAACTCATCATTTTACATAACAATTAACAGAGTCACAAGGAATCAATAGCGTCTTAGTTATAAAATCTGCATAACAGCAACTATTTTCAATCATTGAACTATATACAATAAGAGGGCTATATACAATGGTATATTCTTTAATTATGTACATGTGCAAATTTGTTGGTTGAATTTTGTTTTAGAATGCGGTATAGTGAGTTGATTAGTTGTAGCAGTTCTTTATGGTCTGTTTGTAGTAGTTTCCGAAGGAGGGATTGGAGCTGGGTGGTTGGGTGGGAGTATAGTGCTTTGTGCATAGTTTGTGCTTTGTGCATAGTTTATTGTATATAATTTACCAGCCAATTTTGCTATTATGCATAAGTTCATGCTGTTTACATTTACTTTTATTGTTACAAAATGTTCAATGTAAAACTAAGCTTTTGCTTTGTGGATTGTTGTTTATTGTGAACCGCAACTGAACTCTGGAAGTTGCGGGTTATAAATGTATGCTAAATAAATAAATAAATAAATAAAATAAGAAGCAATGATTTATATTTGATTCATTTGGGAAGGGGTAGCCAGGGGAGC
This sequence comes from Ichthyophis bannanicus, assembly GCA_033557465.1. Taxonomy (NCBI): domain Eukaryota; kingdom Metazoa; phylum Chordata; class Amphibia; order Gymnophiona; family Ichthyophiidae; genus Ichthyophis; species Ichthyophis bannanicus. The sequence goes on from CM066034.1 coordinate 208,136,942, forward strand.
TGTTTTAGAATGGGGGTAATGTGGTCATGCTTAGCAGCTCCCTGGATTGTATGTGATGCAGTGTGAAAGCTCTGTAATGAGGGAGCATAGGACGAAAGCGAAAGGGGGAAAACTTGGGAGAAATATGCTGAACTATTTCTTTACGGAAAGAGTTGTAGATGCGTGGAGCAGTCTCCCAGTGGAGGTAGTAGTAGAGATGAGGATGGTATCTGAATTCAAGAAAGCATGGGACAGACACAGTATCTCTAAAGGAAAAAAAGTGACTATAGAAGTTGATATGGAAGGGCAGACTAGATAGGCCATATGCTTCTACTTGGGGAAGACCTGTGCATTTTACTTTGGCATGCTAAGTGACCACAGAATTAGGAAGTCATTTTAGAAGGGTTGTGCAGCATTTACACATGTAAATGGAAAATGCTGGTACTACAATGCCACTATTTGCACATACAGATGCTGTGGGACACACAGGTTTAAAAGGGGCATGTTTTTGGGTAATTCAAGGAAATATATGCGTATTTCTCATTTTCCAGTGGAAATACATGTATATTTTGGAAATTTACCTCAGCAGCATTTACACCTGTTTTGAGGCACATGTGTCAGCTGCCTACTTCTTCCAACCTGGGGTCTCTACCAGTGATTAAAGGGGCAATTATATTTACCTCAGTGGTGTCTAGGACCATCTCATAAGGGACAAAAAGAGTTCCTGAATTGGCTCCTGTTGTATATGTAGTTTTCTAAAATTGAGTACTTACCTATGTAAGGTCAGCAAATCCATATTTATGCTGCAAGATCAGTGTTTACACTTGTCATTACGGCTGCTCTTTTTTGTGAAATGGCTGGCGTGTAGCAGAGCCTTTTCTAAAGTATTCCGTGAACCGGGAACATCCTAACATGGACATTCCAATTTCTACTTAGACATTCTATGCAAAATGGGGCTTCACATGTGGTCACCACAGTCAGTCAAGCTTTTAGTAATATCTACAATCGGGGCCAGGGCAAGGATTGGAGGTGCCCTAGGTGGGCCTTCCATCCTGTAGTCCCCACCCCAGCATTCTTTCCGCTGCTGCAGCAGCAGATTGCAGTGGCGTGGAACCCACTACATAGCAATTACCTAAACTCTCTGGCATGCATCACAGTTCCTGTCTTCTATTATCTGCTATTTCCACCCCACTCTGATGCAGATTTCCAGTATATGGAAACACGAAGTCTGTATCAGAGGGGGAAGGAAGCAGCAAATAATAGAAGGCAGGAACTGTGACATAGTGCCAGAGAATTTAGGTAAGCGCTGCATCAGTTTCCATGCTATTGCCACCGCTATAATTAGGCAAACTAGGCGGTTGCCTAGTGTGCTGGCCCTGTGGGGTGCACATTGCTGCTGTTGTTGCCCCTCTCGGGACAGGCTTTGGCAGCAATGGCTGCAAACAGCTCCACATGCTTATTTTTAAACTTCTGTGCCATGACGCTATTTACTTCGCTCCCTCTCTGACTGGATGTCAGAGAGGTGGTGGAAGCCAATAGCCCCGCGGCACTGAGGTTTTAAAAGTAAGCACTGCAGGGCTGTTTGCAGTCACTGCCGCTGCTGCCTCTTCTGCAGAGGCAATGGGTGCCGGAGGGGGATTCAAGGGATGAGATTCACCTAGGGGACCTTTGACAATAGCGGGTACCCTCAGAAGGGCGGCACTATAGGCAACTGCCTAGATCCACCTAATGGTGGAGCCACCCCTGTCTGCAATTATATATATGTGACATAAATTTGCATAGACTTAATCACCAACATATATCCGTTTATATCATGCATATTCATTGTGACTGTCCTGAAAACCTGACTGGTTGTAGGGTAAATAGAGCAGCTTTTGGAAGCTTGGCTTTTTCACATTTCTACATCTGATTCTACCTAAGTGTCAATAAATTCTGAATGTTGCCGTCAACCAATTCTTTTAAAAGATTAGACTAATTTAGTTAGATTCAAACCTGCCACATTGGCAACAGTCGCAGTCTTGTTGCAAGCCACAAATTCTGTATGGAAGGTTATCATCACAAGGCCTTTGTTCTTTTTCTGCAAGAAAAGCGGCATGTAAGAAGTGATTGCTCTTTGAAGAAAAATACAGTGTGGAGGGTGATTTTATAACAGGTCGCCTAAGCAGGAAGCCCAAGTATATATCTATTTTGTGACTATGGTATGAATAAAACAAAAGCATCTAGGTATCTCTATAAAATAGCCTCACAAAAGCTGCAACAATTGTGGGTAAATGCATCCACGTTCAATTACATCTGCTCAGATTTCTTCATGGGGCAGAAGCCCTCTTCAGGTATTCCAGCACTGCTGGCACAGCTAATACAAATGATGCCAACAGACTGAGGCTGGCATCATTAATTTTTTCTGTGAAAGACTGAGGCTGGCACCATTTTGTATGGAAGAAGTCAACTATAGTACATGCCTCAGTCTGCTGGCAGCATGTGTAAAAGCCACACCAGCCAGGGTAGAAGCAACTGGGAATCTCTTCTGCATCACTAAGAAATCTTCAGAAAGTAGGAAGGACCAGAGGAAACTGCTGAGGATTGGAATGAGACCAGGGGAAGGAGGTTTGTTTTTTGTTTTGTTTTGTTTTGTTTTGTTTTGTTTTTTGTGGTGAGGAGCCAAAATTTTTCACATTTTGTTCTGTTTTGTTTTTTCATATTTTGGTCTAGTTTAAATTTAAAAAAGACAATACTTGTACATGCAGATTCACCCATTGAATTGTAAAATAGCCATTCTCCTTGGGAAAAAAAATTTCTTTTACACAAGGAAAATGCTTAATAAAATTATTCCCTTTTAAGGGATAATACAGTGCTTTATGCATGCCCACTATCTGGGTAAACTCAATGTGCACAACATGTATCAGTCTAAGGGCTATGTTTACTACGCCAGGCTAACAGATATTTATTTATTTAGACAGTTGTGTATACCACCTTATCCTTCAATCAAAGTGATCACAATACAATTGGGGGATACATTTTAAGACAAGGGGATATGAGAGACATACACTAATACTTACAGGGAACATGGGCAATGGAGGGTTAAGTGGCTTGCCCAAGACCACAAGGAGCACCTGTGGGACTAGAAACCCCAGTCCTTCTGGCCCAAGGTTGTTGTCCTCTAGTGGGATTTGAACCCCTGACCTTTTGGCCTGAGATAACCTGCCCCAACCACCGGGCCACTCCTCCCCCTACAGGCTATCTGCAACTAGGTCCCATGTTATTCAATGGTATCTAGGTACAGATATCCTGGGTTAACGTTAGCCCAGCTTAGTAAACATTGAGCATTTCCAAAGGCCTAGTTTGGAAGGGATTTGCCCTTATTCTTAATGCGTACATTATAAAATCACCCTCTTTGTCAAAACATTTGGTACTGCTCAGAGATAAATCAAAGTACTCATTAACAATAGACTATGCCATTCACTGTGAAACAGAGGAACATTAGAAGCCTTATTTGTGATTTGGAAAATTGCAAACAGGCAGGCAGGCGTCCGTATCAGAGACATCCCCAGAGCCATAGCAGCAGGGTCTGAAAAGTACTCATTTTCTCAGGCTAACATTTAAAAGGTGTGAAGAAAGAGCTACAGTAATACCACCTGTATTTTACACTATAGTGGTCATTCTGGCTCGCGAATGGTGGGGTTGGATGTCCAATCCCCTGTTTAGCCCCGGAATGCTATTCTGGGTCCTGTGCTCCCCTCACATACATAGTGTTTGTGCGGGGAGCACTGTACATGGGCAGGAAGGGGTAGAGTGGGGGTGGGACAAGGTGGCAGGGTGTACAGTAGCAAGTCAGGTCATGCCTCTGTACATCCACCACCAGCAAGTTAGACAACCAGCCTATTCCAACCTGGAGGTGGAATAAGTGCCAGGCAACGTGTTGTGCATGTCCTCCAGCCCCCCTGCACCACCGAGATGCTGCAGTAGGGCCCCCGCCGCATGATCCCAGCCTTGGTGTCCCTTGCTGGTGTTGTGGGGTGATGGGACCACAATGGATTTGGGATGTTTTGCACCAGCTGGATGTGCTGGTGCCATGGCAATAGAATGCTACTGCACCAGCACACCAGCTGGAGCACTGAGCGGTGGGGACGGGCAGCCTCTAGGACGTCTCTCCACTCTGAATCATGTGCATGCCGGGCTGTCTAAGTGCCTTGATTCCACAACCATGGGAATGTATAGCTCCCGCAGTGGCAGAATCAAGTACATCTTGACCCCGTCCGGATTTTGGACATTCAGATGGCCCAGGTATGCACTGTTCTGAATCAGTCTGTATGTCAACACCGGCAGGGAATGAGAACTCGTGTTTTCACTTTGCTATGTTGATGGATGTCTCCTTCTGCTAGCTTGCCTAAGTTGGACATCCCCTCATGGGGATGTCTATGATCTCACCCAGGTGCACATCCAGGTCAGGAATGTCTATGTTCCTGAAATCATATGGAAACAGATGTCCCTGGTGATTTTCTGCACTTTCTGCCCTGGATGCTCCAGATTGCACTGAGATGCCCTTTCTAAAATCCCCCTCTTGGTATACAGAGTGGATGAGTAGGCAAGTATATGCTTCTCTGAAAACCAGAGAAAAAATCCAGTCCTTCACATCCAAGAAAGGGAGATCGGCTGTAATGTGTTCATGTTGAACTTCTCATGGACTAGGAATTGGCTCAGGTCTAAAGGAAGCTTTAAGCTTCCAGGATAGAAACCTTCGTTGATGTCTGATTCTAGGACCTACATTTTTGCTTTTTCTCAAAACAGGAAATCCACCTCCTCCTGCAGGTGACCGTGTTTGGGTTTAATTTGGAAATTTAAATAGGAAAACCTAACAATATCTGAGAGAAATGAAGCTGATATCCTTGGCTTGCTATTTTTAATACCCATTATCCCTTGTTATTGATGGCCAGAACTTTGGTGGATTCTGCCTCACACTGCAAAGGATGTTAGAAGGAATTGCAATGCAGGTCAGGTTAAGATTAGGCTTAGGCAGATTAGGCTTAGGCAGTATTGTGGCCTGACTCTTAGGCTGTCTCCTTTCTCTTTTTTTCCAATGGTATTCAGGTCCTTTGTGCCCCCCCCCCCCCATCCCATACGGGGGTGTTTGAGTGTTTCTTGGGACACTTTATCTTTCTCAACATGGACACAATTACCGCCAAGTGGCGTGGTAGCTGGGAATCTAAACCTGAAGTGGATTATACCGCAGGTCCAAGTTCTTTGGTGCTGATGAACAAGAAATAGGATTTTGCCACGTTCTTAATTGGAATTCTTTGAGAAGCCCATGCATTGGAACTGCTGAAACCTGTGTAGCAACATAAATAATTTGCAAGACTGAATATATCTTTCTTCGATTCTTCTTTTTTTTTATGAAGAGCAAAGGGTACCACGCCAGCCATATTCTGTATGATTTTGGGATGAGTCATCAGTAGGTGAATACTTCTAGGTAGAACAGACAAATCATTTGACGGAAGTCCCATTGACTCTTCCATGTCTGACTGCTTAGGTAACTTTTTTTTTCCAGCAGGGTCTGAAGTAATGAGAGTCAAAAATGGAAGACAATTCCTGTACATCACTTAGAGTGCAATACAAAGTTTATGGTCATTTGATATTCCTGTTTTGGTAGTTCAGTATTCTGTTGCTGCGGACTGAATGGAGAAGAATTTGCCTGAGCAGAATGTGATGGAACTCAGGACTGTGGAGTGCAAATCTCACCTTGACGTGACAGTAAGTAGTTCTCAAAAACGTCAGCATTAGGTTTCCCAGTGGTTCCTTAACTGAAGATGGGGCCTACATGTCATGAGAGTAATTCTTGACAAAATGCAGATTCTTTAGGAATATCCTGACAACCTGCCCATTTGATTGCCTTTGGGAACTGGAAATGACAGTCAAAGATTTACAATCTAATGGCCAGTTTATTAGCCTGTGGTAATGCGCTCATGCACATTATTAGTATATAGGTCATATTGATTTATCAGGATGGCTTGAACAGTATTTTTGTGGACCACTGTTGTCTTTATACAATCCTGCTTCTCTGATTATTTGTTCTGCATATTAATTAAATAGGTAAGGGGGAAAGTATGCAGCCTTGTTGTACACCTTTGCTGATTTTAAACCATTCTGTTCCTCCTTGTTCCATTCAAACTCTTGTTTCTTGATCAATGTAAAGGTTGTGCAAGAGAATGATCAGGTGTTTTGGTATATCCATGCTTCTTAATGTGGCCCAAAACGTCTCATGGTTTACATAGTCAAAAGCCTTAAAAATGTAATGTGTGCCTTTGAGTCAGTCCTGACTCCTGGCAACCCAGAAGCTCCTGGGTTTTCTTGGCAGTGTCACTGGAAGTAGATTGCCAGGCCTTTCTTCTGAGGCAATGGAGGGTTAAGTGACTTGCCCAAGGCCACAAGGAGTGCCAGTGGGAATTGAACCCTGGTTGCTTGGTTACCAAGCCAGTGTTCTAACCACTAGGCTACTCCTCCACTCCAGTCAAAAGCCTTACTGTAGTCAATAAAACACATTATAGATATCCTTTTGCTATTCCATATTTCAAGGATCCATCTCACATCTGTGATGATGTCTCTCATTCCTTGCCCTTTCCTGAACCCTGCTTGCACATCAGGCAGTTCTCGTTCTGGTATGGTTGTAGTCGCTGCTGAATGATCTTGAGTAGAAGAATCTTGCTGGCATGTTGGATCAGAACAATCGTGCGATACTTTCCACAGTCAGCCAGATCACCTTGCTTTAATATTGGTATAAACACAGATCTTTTCCAGTCAGTTGGTCATGATGTTGTCTTCCAAATTTCCTGGCAGAGCCTTGTAAGTATGATAACAACCACATCCGATTGCTGTCCTCTTGAAATTGGGGTCCTCAGAATCGGGGCACAGTACTCCAAGTGATTTGTATTGTAATTAGGGCAACTAATCATTTCAGTGGTGTGCAGCCTAATCTAGTAAATGCTATTGGCCAGAAATCAGATATAGATTAGTGTTTTCTTCCCTCCATATCAACATAAAAATGTAAAACTCCCTATATCTTTCACTGTAACATACTATCTTAAGGAATTTGTTTCTTATACTGTATGGTGTCAGAAATATGCTGAAAAAAAACGGGACAAATAATTATTTCATAACATCAAGAACGAGCAAATTGGAATAGTACTTCAGCTATATCATGGGGTACAGTATAGCTAAATGTCACAGGTTACTCACTAAGCTTTGTAGTATATCATCTGGTACATTTCTATGGTGCGAACAAACTCCAAAGGCCGCTGAGTGACTGAATATGACAGGGGCTTGGGAAATGCTGAGAACATCTCTTGCGGTTGAGGCAGAGGTGTGAGATAAATCTATAATCATTCCAAGTCGATTCATTTCTTTGACTACTTCCTGAAAGTGCAAATATGTTTTATCTAATATAGATTATTTTTTATACATATAATTATGAAATCATGCTTTCACTAAAAACAATGGAACATCACGCTTTTATAGCAAAAATCGAATCAAGATGGCCAAAGGTTAGCCGGTCCTAAATGTTCCAATACAGGTAAACAGAGGTTTTACAGCTTTCCAAGTGGAAATTAATGGAATCATTTTAGAAATCCTGTTTATGATTTCCATTCAACATGGAAATCACGTGGATGTCCCTAGAGCCGTTTTCGAAAGCCCCGAATCTATACATGGTTGCCATGATCATGTCAAAATCACATGGGACATGCTGGGGGTAAGCCAAAAAAGATACCCATGTTTGCCTGATTTTAGACCAGCCGTGCACATCTCAATTCACCATCGGCGATATCCATGGCTGTACCTGCTCCGAGACACGACTAGGACTTTGAAAAGTGCTCATTTCAGCAATCCAACTGTAAGAAGAAGAAGGGCATACCCCCTCACTTGCCTGATATTTTTTGCTCCTTCAAAAATATATAGCTGTAAGTGAAAAAGCATGTCTTAGCTCCATTGTACATTTTCAAGATGGCAGGCTAGGACGTGTATGTGGTGAGAGATATATGGACACATTCTGAAACAGGTCTACGAGCATGTTTATGTCCTCAGATTGGCAGCCATTCATATCTGACACCTGCAGGTCTCTAAAATTGGAGCCATTACTCTGCACATTCCTGTTTTCCCTTTTATTTCAGGTACATATGTGTCTTTCAGAGTGGGGAATGGTTGAATTTACAAGACACATACACGTGACCGCTTTCTCTTTTGCCCATTCCAATGGTTTTCAGACCTTTTGACTTCCCCAATTTCACCTACACAGCCTTTCTGAAAGGTGTCCTCACATGTATTGAATATATGTTCAGTCATGTATGGACTGTAGGATCCCAATTGCCCCCTGAAGAGGCTTTACACTGTTAATTCATATTGGGTAAAGGTTTGCAACAGGACAGCAAATAAACAGAAACATTTTCTGTGCTATTAGTGATACATTAACTTATATTAATTCTCCATGTAAATAGTCTTCTCAAGAACTCTGTAGTCTTTTTCTTGGGACATCATTTAATATTAGTTTGCAAGTTGTAACAATTACCTTTTAATGATCCATACATTTTGCCAGTTTTCCCTCTGCATTTTCCACAGATTTCCCATTTACTGAAAAGGAGCATCAGGCAGTTTTTCCACATACCTTTTTTAATATCTTGCAATTCTATATTACTTAGTGGAACACCACATAAATCTAAGGAATTTCACTGCTTCTTCAGAATTGTCACTATTATAGTCTTTGGGAGGGCTTCCCAAACCTCTTTTGGTGACCCCTGAGACAGTTAGGTTTTCAGAATGTTTGCAATGCATCAGAAAATTTTGGATATACTAAAGACCCAGTACATCTTATTGATCATTTATATCTTGTAATGTTTTCAGATAACAATTTTACAATATAGTTCCCCTGTCTGATAGAAAATATTAAAAATATAACCTATACCAAGTAGTTAATATACATGCGGAACAACCGGATTTGATTCCTGTGTTTAGGTCATCCATTCATCAGATTGGCTGAGGCTACCAATGCTATGGAGACCGTGTTCATAGCCCTCAATAAGGGAGTTTCCATCGATCTGTGATAGGGACATCCAGTGGCTAGACCTAGGATTTTCCAATTCAGGGTTGTTAAAGAACATTGCTGGCCAATTTTTGCTGCAGACAGTAACTGAATTAAGTGAAATCGGATGGGGAAAGAATCTTGACACTACAGCCCAATAGAGGCACATTGTGATAGAATAGGATGCTCAGAAGAACCGAAAGAGAAAGCCAGCCAACCATAGCAATGGTTTAATTTTAGAAAGCGTCATCTATAGAAAAGTATTAAAAGCATCTTACTTTTCCAAACTCTGTAAGACTGGTATCTCTTGGATAAAAATTGTGTATGCCCATTGAGGAAGTCTCTGCCCTGCAGGGAAAAGAACAGGAATGTAAAAATTAATTTTAAAGAGCCATTGGTTAGATAGCATTATATGGCCATAAGAAAAATACAGAGACGTAAAGAAAATGAAATTATTTACTGCCTGGTAAGCCCTGAGCAGTCAAATAGCCACAGAATGTTCTAGAATTGAATGAAAACCTGAAGAGCTTCCAGTATAAATAGAACAGCTTGTAAACCTGCTACCCTGTTAATGCATCACGACTGTATTGCAAAATTATTTTGATTGGTTTATTCATTTCATAGGCATTCATTTAAAGGTGGGGGGTGTAAGTCATAATTATGACATATTCCAGCCTATTATACTGAAAGGTTAGTTATTTTATGTATGCAGAAGATCAATTTTCTTCTGTATTCAGTCAAAATGTATTCAGTGTGTTAGCTGTTAGAATATAAATTTCCTTGCTTCCTATCCATCTTTCCCAACTGCAGTATTGTTAGTTTGCCACCACCAAAGCTGTATTTCAGACTGGTCAACTATTAGGTATTTTCTGAGAAGGGAGAAGTATAGATAAATGTTTAGGCTTGATTTGAATTTTCCTTTCAAAAGAGGAGCCCTAAGTCTCTTCGCATCTAAAGAAAGTAGACTTTTGCCATCAAATTCTCCTGGGCTAATCTATAGAAGCACTCAGATATTCCTTCCTGTACCTCTCTGATGGGCTCAGAACTCCCCCAAAATCTAACTCTGTTGATCATCTTCACTCAATGCTCAAAGGATTTGGGGTCTTCCATCAAAGTGGATGCTGCTTTACCCCTTTCCCGATGCTAGGGGTTTGTCAGGATTGGTGCTGCTTTACACCTCTCCCAGGGCCTTGAGGTCTTCTTGTCAATTTTGGTGCCATTTTGCTCCACCCATAGTGCCAAGAGGTCTTTATGGCATCTTCAACATCTCGAAGTGTGGTCTCTGTGGCAAATGTCTGCCAGAAATATTAAATCAAAGTTAGTTAAAACTAGATAGAAAATCTCCCACTTTTAGGTGCAAATTTGCTTGTCCCGTTGACCTGAATGGAAATGAATGAAACAATGTAAATAATTTTGAATACAAAAAGGAACCGATCCAAATTTGTTTTATGTGCATAACCCTACTGAATGTCGTTAACCTTGAGCTTAGGTTTGGAAAAATGAATGATTAAATTCAAGTCCAAAGAAAGTAAAACAAATATGGGGGGAAATGCTTATAACTGCTCACAGGTGAAGAGTATACATATATTTTTCACTCTACGGACTTTCTTGGTTTTTCAAAGTGAAGACACCGTAGATATGTTCTTTCACTTTAAAGGTATCCTAAAAAAATATCCTGACATGTTTACACTTACTAACTTGTATGAATGTTTCAAAATATTTGGAATTTTTAAATTCATGCATCTATTTTAAAGTAAGTGAATAAATAAAACCCCCTCTCCAGGCCCATCCTACGAATGACTCTTCAACATGAAAGTGAACTCAAGAGCAGATGGGCACAATGCACACAGGTTACCCATACAATGCTGATGTATTTACGCATACATTTTCAGCTTTTTTTCACAGCATGGGGCATGCTTACTAAAGGTTTTAATGTGCGTTGAGTGGGTGCAGTGGCACTTAACGTACATTAACCTCATTAACACATGTCAGTAAACATGCCCCTAAGTGGCATGTTTACTAAAGTGAGGTAAGGTTTTGCACTTAATGTGGATAAGGAGTAACTAATGTGTGTTAAGTGCAAAGGCTGTCCCCTACAGTTACTGCACTGAAAGGTCCCTTGCCATGCTATAGATGTATTACTAATTAATACAGGTGCATCTAATGCCTTCTTTTGAGGAGGTATAAAGTCAGCTGTGCTAACTGTCAAATTTAAAGTTAGCATGTGGTGAGTACTGTGCACTAACCCCACACCCACTCTCTCCCCATAGCCAGCAACATCTGGAAAGTGGGGCGGAGCCTGGGAAATAAGATTCCAGATGTTGAGGTTTTAATGGAAGAGGCTGACTGGGATTTAGTGGCGGTTACGGAGACATGGTTCACGGAAAACCATAACTGGGATGTAATTATACCAGGCTATACTTTATTCAGGAAAGACAGAGTAGGAAGAAAGGGAGGTGGAGTGGCACTATATTTGTTTTATTTATTTGGTTTTATATACCATGCTATTTATAATTCAGTGCAGTTTACAAGGAACAAGAACAGAAATTACATACTGTAGAACAAGTTTGTAGGACAACAAAATACATAGTACAGGTTTAGAGAATAACAACAACCTTAGGTTAATAATATAACAATTTATAAATTAGGTGGGGAGTAAACTTGGGTCGCAATAGGGAAACTATATACATTATTAGTGTTGGTTACTTTATATACCTTGAGCTTCTTATGATGTCAAAAATAATATTAAAGCTATAGAATTGCAAGGCTTAAAAAGGGAGAGAGAAGGCACTGTGGGTTAAACTAGAAAAAAGGAAAGGGAAATCCATTTGCATTGGGGTTGTATACAGATCCCTCTCACAGGGAGTAGAAGTGGATGAAGATTTAATAGAAGACGTACACATTATTGCCATGAAAGGAGACGTGCTACTGATAAGTGATTTCAATATGCCGGATGTGGATTGGCACATCCCTGCTGCAGCGTCATCTAGAATTACTGGTACCAATGGGGAAAGTGTTTCTGATATCACAGTGGGAGATCATCTCACATCCAGTGATCACCAGATGGTGTGGTTTAGTATTAGGACTAGGGCTGATAAAATTCATTCAAAAGCAAGGGTCTTAGACTTTAGGAAAACTAACTTTGCAAAGATGGGACAATACCTCAGAGAGTCGTTAGCAGGATGGGAACAGCTGGGGGATGTAGAAAAACAGTGGGCAAAACTGAAAGGAGATATTTTAAGGGCAACAAACCTTGTTGTTAGAAAAGTAAATAAATGTAAAAGGAAAAGGAAACCGCTACGATTCTCAAAAGAAGTAGCTGAAAAGGTGAAGAAAAAGAAGGAGGCCTTCATGAACTACAAGAGATCACAGAGAGAAGAAAACAGGCATCTATATTTGGAAAAACCTAGAGAAGCTAGCAAAGTAGTCAAGAAAGCAAAGATACAAATGAAGAAGAAATAGCCAATGCAATAAAATGGGGGATAAGATATTTTTCAGATACGTTAGTGAGAGGAGGAAGTGCAAAAGTGGTATTTTCAGACTCAAGAGTGAAGGGAGGAATATGCAGAAACTGATGAGGATAAAGCAGAATTGTTTTAGCAAAGGGCCAGGAGCAGGACCTCAGAAAACACCCACAAATAGGAACTGAAGCCATGGGTCCAAATGGGATACATCCAAGAATACTGAGGGAACTTGGGGATGTTCTAGCTGCTCCACTTTCTGACCTTTTCAATGCCTCTTTGGAGTTGGGAGTGGTGTCAGAGGACTGGAAAAAGGCACATGTGGTCCCTTTACACAAAAGCGAACCTAAGGATAACATTGAAAACTACAGGCCAGTTAGTCTAATCTCTGTGGTTAGTAAATTATTGGAAAGGCTGCTAGACAGAAGCTCTGTTTTGCCTGAAACTATTGCCTGCTATTTTGGGAGTCCTGGTCACTGCAGGGAGGAGGAGCTGCACCATCAATGTCATTCCCTGCCGGCTTTAAATTGCTCTGCATGGGACACGTCCACGGGTTCATTCTCGTGGGTGTGTGTCTGAAAGGGCATGTCCAAAGGGGCATATTCTGCCCCTTTGGAGCCCCTTTGAAGTCTGGAGGAGTTGAAATGGCTTGAGGCGAACTGATGGGTAAAAGGAAAAAGAAGATCTTTCCTACCACTGCTGTTAAAGCGATTAAGGTTGTGGGCCCAATGGATCGCTATCTTCAGTTGGTGACACTGGAGGGAGCTGCAGTGGATATGGATTTGACTTCGGCAACTGTGAGTATGCCTTTAGACATTTTTTTTCCCTTATTAGAGGGTTTAACCCCGCCCAATCAGATTGGAATGACTATAGAGGTGGATGCTCTCCCTGGCAATGATGCAGGGGTAAACGTTGGGTCTCAGTCTACCCTGCCAGATAATTCTGTGTTGACTGGATCGTCTTCATTAGTTACTATGGTGAAAATACCTTCTCCATTTACTTGTTCTTCTGATACTCCAGTGCTGCTCGTCCCTAAGGATGTAACCCTGCATGACATCTGGGAGGTGGTGACACACACTGAGATTTCTCTGCAGTCATCCCTCACAGATCTCTCGCAGTTTTTTGTTGAGGTGGTGAAGAAGATGACTGATCAAAATATTAAGATTGCGGAATATAAAACATCTTTGGTTAAACTGGGGAGTCAATATGGTTTGGCCCAAGCCTCTCTCTCATCTTTTATACTGGATAATATGGCAATTCATCACCACATTGAGGCTTTGGAGAATCAAGTTCAGGCTAAAAATTTGTCTCCCCTCAATTTTCCATGCACGCATTATTTATCCCCTCTTATTCTTTTTTTGTAAGTACCTTCAAGAGATTTTATTGATTACTGATGTGGATGCAATTAAAGTTTCTAATATTTACTATATTCTACGGGGGGTTAAGAGAGAGAGGCAGATGGAGGAAGAATTGGTACATCTCTCTGTCTGAAACTCTAGATTTATCATCTTTCCTAGAGTCTTCATCAGACACCATTTCTACTCAGGCTACATTAGTTGTCTCTCTTGTCTGAGTGATAAAAATATGATAAGATTATATTTTATGAAGAAGAATGTTGGTTTTTGTGGTAATACTAAACCGTTTTTCCCTGATATGTGTAAAACTACTCAGAGAGATAGGAAAGCTTTTTTGAATTTAAAGCCACAAATTTTGGCCCTTGGGGTCTCTTCTTTTTTCCTTAAATACCCTTGTAAATGTGTGGTGATATACCGAGGAGATAAATATGTTTTTTTATGGTTCTGATCAACTTGAGGCTTTTCTGGCAGGGAAATGAAGTGAGTGAGTTTTTGTTTTGTTTTCTTCGAATATTTGGTATGTCCATCTCGTTTTGTTAATGAGAGTATGTAATGATTAAGTTATCAGGGTCCCGAATGCAGGGTTTATTTTATGTGAATTTATTCTTTATTGTACTACAGGCTTTCTTCTTGATGTGGACTGGTGTTTTGTTAACTTTTCCTACTTTTTTATTTAATAAAGAACATTTGAAACTGAAAAAAAGGCTATTAAAGGAGAGAATAGTGAGGTTTCTGGCTTCCAATGGATTGCAGAATCCGAGACAGCATAGATTCACCAGAGGCAGCTCTTATCAGACTAGGTGACAAGGGAGTTGGACCAAGGGAGAGCTCTATATGTGGTATATTTCGATTTTAGTTAAGCCTTTGACACCATTCCTCACAGATGACTTATAAACAAACTGTACACTCTAGGGATGGACTCTAAAGTTACTGATTGGGTTAGAAATTGGTTGAGTGGGAGGCAACAAAGAGTATAGGTAAATTGAGCTCACTCTGAGGAGGAGGAGGTTACCAGTGGTGTGCAGCAGGGATCTGTCCTTGTTCCGATTCTGTTCAACATCTTTGTTAGTGTTGTTGCAGAAGGACTATCAGGTAAGGTTTGCTTGTTTGCAGATGATACCAAAATCTGCAATAGAAGCACCCTGGGTGGGCAAGATGGCGTCAGGAACGGACACCCGTTGATACCGCTCCGGTGAGCCTACCATCTCTCTTTACATTTCCTCGGTTTACCTTTGCTTTAGCTGGCGAATCTTCTGATGCCGCATGTGGGCAGGAAGAGGAAAGCTAATCTTGCTGTGATGACGACGGGGGAGACTCCCAGAGAAGTGCGGTCGGCGGTTACCGGGCCCATGGATTCATTCATGCGGCCCGTCGGGAGGAGTCAGTCAGCTCTGGTGTCCCCGCTGAGCACTGGTGGGGTGGAAGAATGGCCCCTCAGCGCCGAAGGGCTGGAGGTTTCCCTCAGCCCAGAGCTCCGATTGCCGCCAGTACAGCCGGAAGCTGTGAACTTGTCTGTGACTCTGTGGTCAGATGTAAGTGAGCTGGGAAATCTGTTGCAGGAGTCGCAGAAACACAAAGCCGGCTCCGGTGAAGGTTTGCTGGTGCCGGGTTCTCTGGATATGTTTGCTGGCATTCAGGAAGAGTGAGGAGATGGAACTATTTCAACTCTGCATTCTTTGTTGGATTCTCCTCAAACAACGTTGGTTAAAACGTCCCAGGATGGTGAGAGCGTTGAAAAACTCAAGTTGGTGAGACCTGATAATGTTGCTTTTGATAGTTTATGGGAAGCCTTCTCGTCTATGCACCTCAATATTTCAGCTCAGCTCCAGTCTATATTGCAGCAATTTCAAGTGTTTGGGCAGCAATTAAAGTTACAGTAGTGACCAAAAAATTAAGGCAGTCCAAAATATCAGAATTTTATTAGAAAAGTATGTGTTATTGTCACTTTCATGATCAAAAGCTTTAAGAACCAAAGATATATATGTCATTTTCAAAGTTTTAGTCAGGAAACAATATGTGTGTCAATATTTGATAGGGTGTCCATGATTTTTCAGCACAGCCTGGATTCTTGTAGGCATACTGTTAACTAGTGTTTTACAGTGTGCTGGAGTGATTTTGTTGACCCATACATGCTTGAGTATGTCCTTTAAATCTGCTTCTGAAGTTGGACAGTTTGCTGACACCTTTTTCTTCATAAGATTCCAACAGTTTTCAATTACATTGAGATCCGGAGAGTTTGATGGCCAACTTGGTAGCAGTTCGATCTTGTTTTCCATGAACCATTTTTTGACTGTTTTTGCAGTGTGGCACAGCGCCAAGTCCTGCTGAAATATAGTTGTGCCAGAAACATTCATGTGTATTTTAACTTTAATATTCAGCACAGATATGTATTTTGCAGCATTTAGTATTTCACCTTTCTCAAAAATGTGCAGACCACATCGTCCATTCTCCGAGATACCACCCCATACCGTGACCAGTGGTGGGTGTTTAACAGTCTTGATCGTGTACTTTGGATTTAGTCTCTCGCCTGCTGGTCGACGGACGTAGTTGTAACCACTCCCACGTACTTGTTGAAATGTACTTTTATCTGTGAACATTACCCTCTTCCACCATTCAGCAGATTTGTCTTTCATCTTGCTACAAAACTGTATGCGGGCAGCAATTTGTTTCCTGGTCATCATAGGCTTCTTGGCAGGTCTTCTGGCCAATTCATCCACAAGCCATCGTCGGACAGATCTGGCACTTATCTTTATTCCTCGATCATTAGCTAACTGAGCCACACGTTGAGATAAAGTATGTGGGAAAAGTATGTGGACTAGATGTAATAATGCTTTTGAGGAATCGGTCATGTCATCCAGTAGTTATCCATCTGCGCCCACATTTCGAACGACGTGTACGGCCACCTGATTTCAGAACATTCTGAACTGCACACCTTGATATATGCAAATGTTTTGCAATAGCACATTGCGAATATCCTTCAGCATGGAGTGTGACAACTTGTCCCTTTACAAAGTTATTAATATCACACTTTCTACCTATCTTGATTGTATATTTTACATGTAACTTTCAATCTTTTCCTAGTTGTAAAAATTCAAAACTTTATCCAAGAAACCTACTACAGAGTGTAAGTAAACTAAAATGGACGCCAGACACATGGTGTGACTAATCGCCATGCTGATTAAATAAGTAAGCACGTGTGACATCTCCACAGTACATTATTTAACAATAAATTGTAGAAAAGATACCTGCCTTATTTTTTTGGCCACTACTGCATACGAATTGGGTCAAACTGAGCTTACTGCCAAAGTGACCTCTTTTGAGGGTCGACTGGGGCAGTTACAAGAGGTCTCCCAAGCCTTTGTTAAAGACTCTGGGGTTATGCATAGGAGGATGGAAGTTCTGGAGAATGCAGCGAGGAGCCGTAACCTGTGAATATTGAATTTCCCTAAGGTTCCATCGGTGTCTGCCTTGGAACTGCAAAGACTAGTCCTTGAGTAAGGGTGAGCATCTTTTATTGTCTTCGGACAGTTCGGATGTATCCACTTTTTTGGAGCATTCCCCATCTGATGCTGGGATGACAGCTACATTATTGGTCACCTTTGCCCTTGAGGCGGACAGAGATTGGCTTTTGAGATTGTTTTTCAAGTCCCCATGTAAGATGTTTTTGGAGTCTCACCTAAGAATATTTCCTGATGTCTCTAGAGCAGGGGTTCTCAACCCTGTCCTCGGGACCCACCTAGCCAGTCGGGTTTTCAGGATAACCACAATGAATATGCATGGAAGAGATTTGCATATAATGGAGACAGTGTATGCAAATCTATCTCATACATATTCATTGTGGTTATCCTGAAATCCCGACTGCCTAGGTGGGTTCCGAGGACAGGGTTGAGAACCCCTGCTCTAGAGCAACCCAAAAGAGAAGGAGGCAATTTTTGTTATATCGTTCTAGGGTGCTGCAGTTGGGGGGGGGGGGCTGTTTTTCTTACATTTCCCATGTAAGTGTCTGGTGAAATTAGCTGGGCACAGTTACCTTTTCTTTGAGCCATCTCAGCTAGCCACCTTCATTGCTGCTAAGGTATCTGAAGTGCAGGTTCCCGTTCCATCTCTCCCTCAGAGTAGTTCTCCTATTTAGGAGGGCTAAATCGGAATGTATTGAAGGCTCCCCACTTTGTTTGTTCAATTCCTGTATTTGCTTTGAAATCAATTTATCCTGTATGTTGTGACCTATCTTGCCATTCATATTGTGGACTTGTGGGTTTATGTTTCATTGATATTGTTTTCTTTGGTAGGAAGATTTTCCTGTCATTCTATTTGACATGCCCTTTCTGTACAAGTTTTTCTTGCTTGTGTATATTGTAAAATTGCATAAATAAAAAATAAATAAATAAAAATCTTCAATAGAGAAGACACGCAGGAAGGAGTTGATAACATGAGAAGGGATCGAGCTAATCTTGAAGAATGGTCTAGCATTTGGCAACTGAAATTTAATGCTAAAACATGCAGGGTCATGCATGTAAGCTGCAAAAATCCAAAGGAGCTGTACAGTGTAGGAGGTGAGGTACTTCTGTCCACAAAAGAAGAGCAGGAACTTGGTGTAATTGTGACTGATGATCTTAAAGTAGCTAAACAGGTAGAAAAGGTGACTGCGAAAGCCAGAAGGATGCTTGGGTGTACAGGGAGAGGAATGGCCAGCAGAAAAAAAGGTGATAATACCTCCTTAATAAGTCGCTGGTGCAACCTCATTTGGAATATTGTGTGCAATTCTGAAGACCTCACCTTCAAAAGGAAATAAGCAGGTTGGAGTCGGTGTAGAGGGTGTCTACTAAGTGTCATCCAAGCGATGACACTTCCACATAATGACTTCTGCAACACAATTCTCCAAGGCTTATCGCTACAACTTGCTCAGCACACTGTGGCTGGGGTACTCACTGTGACGTCTAGGGGCTTACATATCACCCCTGTTATGAAAGAACTCCATTGGCTACCGCTAATAGACAGAATCAAATACAAAAACATTGTCATGATATTTAAAATCCTCCGTGACCAGTCCTCTGAGTATTTACAGACCATAATAAAAAAACCTCCCCAATAACAGGCAAAGGAGAAGCACCGCATAACACCGCCTGGCATCACACCCAGACTTCGCAAAATGCAACCAATCCACATGCAAAAGAGCATTTTCATTGTATGTTCCAACGGTATGGAACTCCCTCCCTGCGAAAATCCACCCAGCCACAGACTCCAAGGACTTCAGGAGACTCCTGAAAACGCATCTGTTCCAAATGTGCTTTCAGGGAATAACATAAGCAAGCAAACAGCATCACTAAATATAAAAATGCCAACAGCATCACTAAACCATAAATAAAATACAGCTAAGATATAGCCCATCCTCACCGCTCACTAACAAACACTCACACCACACCATTCTCCACACCAATCTCCACGCTAATACACCCGCTTGGTACTTGTATATATATTGTATAACCTGCATATATGTTATTATTATGCCTTGGATCATAATTGTTCCCTGCATGTATATAAGGGTTGCTTTCTGTAGTAATTGTTCTTTATAATATTCACACGTTCCATGTAATGTTTTGTTCTGTTCTGTTCTTTGTAAACTATATTGAACATTGGCAATGTGATATATAAACTTCTCAAATAAATAAATTAAAAATAATACCACCACTACTAAAATGGTTAGTGGTCTTTGTTATAAAGCATATGAGGACAGACTTAAAGATCTCAATATGTATACTTTAGAGGAAAGGCGGGATAGGGGTGATATGATAGAGACCTTTAAATACTGCCGTTGCATAAATGCACAGGAGGGACTCTTTCAATTGAAGGCACACTCTGCTACAAGGGGACAGAGGATGAGAGTGAAAGGAGATAAACTCGGGAGTAATATGCAGAAATATTTATTTATGGAAAGAGTGGTAGATGTGTGGAATAGTCTTCCAGTGGACATGAGGACAGTATCTCAATTCAAAAAAGCATGCAACAAACACACAGGATCTCCAAAGGTAAAAAGGGGACTGTTGTAGTTGATATGGAAGGGCAAACTAGATAGGCCATGTGGTCTTTTTCTGCCATCATGTTTCTATGTTTCTATCATGCATTAAGCAGTTACTGTGGGATTTTTACTGTGCTGGCTGCTTGTAGCAGAGGGTAACCAGTAGTGCAGGCCATTAGCATGTGCTTAAAGTGCACTTTAACGTTTTAACACACTTTCGTAAAAATGTCCCTAGATTTCCTTATATGCAGATGAGTCCATTAATAAAATGAACATGAAATTTTAAATGCAAATAATTTTGCAACAGTTAATATTTTGCTTACAGAGAACCACTCGTGAAATTTAATCTGCATACAAAAAAAGTTTACAAATATCACTCTTCATGGTAAAAGCAAAAAGTGCATGTTATCTGAAAGATTACACACTATTTTGGAATTTAGCACATGAAGTGCATTTGTTCAGTTTGCTGGCCTCTCTTCCTCACGTTCTAATGAATGTCCAATAGTTCCTTTTAATGGCGGCTTATTGGCATTATACCTTGTAGATGGCACCATTAATAAATGGCTCTTCAAGTTTTCTAGATGCAAGAAGAAAAAGACAGTAGGCCATACTAGTTTGTTACAGAGAACTAGGTACTTTCAGGAAAACACTATTTTATCAGTTGTTTTTGAAAATGTCATTCAGATGTGAACAATATGCCACTATTCTGAAAACAGTATCCATTACTTCTGCAATATACTGCAGCTCTTTCACTGTGGATTTAGGTTTTTTTGAAGCTTCACAATCAACATGCATTATCTTACCTCGTCTCCTGGACGAGGTAATGACAATAGGCGGCTGAAAATGTTAGGCCTTAGAACTACACACAGGAAGTCTTAACCATGCACGTTTTGTTCCCAAGTATCTAGAGTTTGTGGTTGTGCTTCCTTATTGTTAATAGCCTAGGAAAGAAATTCAAATTTGTGGAGGGGGAGTTACCATGGAGTATTGCACGTGTGTGTTAAAGTCATATACCGAACCCCAAGATCATAAAACATCCTCAGTGCTTCCAGACTGCTGTCAATGGAATGGCCTCCTTCAATTCCAATTAAACAAGCTATTTTATTGCTTTCAGCAATACCTAGGATTTAAAAAAAAAGAGATCATTATTAAAGGATTATTGCAGACTTAAAGGTAATGTAAAAATATTGCATAACATGCTAGTATACAGTACAATCAATGCAAGCAAAAGCACTCATGTAGCAAGCAAGGCAGTTCCTGTATTAATTAGTTTGTATCACCAGATAATTTTCTATAGGCCAGAGGTACTAAAGGGTTATTTTTTTTCCATTTTGCAGGTAATTTTATATAAGGACACCTATGGTTAAAGTCCCCAGAATGTGCCTATTTTATAAAGCTAACATGGGTGACTATGTACTGTAGCTTTATAACACAGGCTGGAACCAGCAACGCAGACTGAAATGCACAAATTTACAACTGTTCATCAACTGTCTATTGTGTACTCTCAGGACTGATCCTACCATTGAGCAACTGTGTTTTTCACAAGACCTTGCTTTTTTGACTCATGCAAAGGAGGCCCCTCGTTTAGTCCATGCATGTGGCCCCACATTCCTCTGCATTCTCTATGGGCCACCCCTGTGTACTGTACAGATGTGTACACATTTTATAAAATGCGTGCATCTACTGAAGCTCCATCCAAACTATGCCCCATGAATGCCTATGTGCTTCACACTTGTAGGTACTGCGGTCTTGAAGGAACACTCGCTTATAAATATGTAAAACAGCCATGCAATTTTATAAAAGGCTTTTTCTGTGCATTACAAAAACTACTCCCTCTGGCCTCATTTTATAGCAGCTCACCTACATGTGAAATATAAAAAGGTTCCTATTTGATAAAGGCAACATTGAAGTCTATGGGCCCGATTCTGTGCCACGAATAGCGGGGAAGGACTCATGGTGATCATGGTGATGTCCATCCCCGCTATTTGTGCTCCCTCCCACCGGTGTCTAGCTTCCCTGCCGGTTGTATGGGGAAGCTAGATGGGAGCAGGAAAGGAGAGGATCGAGAGTGGCATTAGGGTGGGCCCTGGACATACGTGGCCAATTCTAATGTCGGCCCTGTATGTCTGGGGTCAGCGACTTCAACCGGAAGTTATTCCACCTCCAAGGTGGAATAACTTCCCTAGATATTGGGAATCAGTGGGCCCGGAGCTGGGAAAGGCGGCAGGGGTTAGAGAGCATTCTCCACAGCCCAACCCTAGCCCTGGGAAGCCAAATTGGGGGTCGGGCTGCAGGGAATAAACAGTTTGTTCTGCTGGCCGACATCGTGGCTTTTAAATGGAGCCGCGGTGCCATGGCAATCGGACGTCATGGCGCCATGGTTCTATTTAAAAGCCCTGACTGAGTTAGTCAGGCTTGTCATGTATGTGCAGGCCGGGCTGAATCGTAATCCCAGCCTGCACATACAGGACTGATCGTGATTTTGATCCCACGGTGCTAGACATGCCCCATGGAATCAGAATCACGACCCCCTCTGTTCGTCTGGTCAAACCAGACATACAGAGGGGGTGTATGTCTGGGATGGAATGAGCCTGTATGTGTCCTTATAGAATGGACACCCAGAATCAGCTCTACAGCTTACAAATGCCAATGCACCCATTTATACCTGCTGTAAAGTGGATATAATGAATGCGTATACCCTAAGCATGTACTTGTGATTTAAGAAAGTATGCACATATATTGCCCCTCTGCCCTTGCTCTATCTAAACTATGCTCCCAGGAACCCCCTACATGCAGTGTGCCAACTTGTCATCTCTGCACATACTTATTCATGCATATACTGTCCTATGGCTTCTAAAAAGACCTTTACTGCACATTAAACAGAGTTTACCTGCAGAAAAATCTTTATAAAATTAACTCCTTTGTGTTTATAAAATAAAATTCATGGTACATTTTGTTTTATCCCCTAGAAAATCCATTCATTTCAACAATATTCAGGGTAAACGATAGCTATTTATTAAGTATTTAGCTTCTATCTTTCCAGTACTTGTTCAAGGTGAATTGCAATAGAAAAACTATCCAGAAGATCACTATGAGTCAACACCGACTGACGGCACAGTATGTGTTTGTCCCCAGAAATTTGTACCTGAAGCAATGGATGCTTATGTGACTTAGAGCAATTTCAGAAAGGGTGATGTGAGCGGATGAGACTGCTGTATGTGTAAATAGTAGGAGCGTGCATGCCTAAACATTTCAGTTTAGTTTCCCATGTAGTTTAAGGGATTTTCCATTTTATGGTATATTTTTCTTTTCCTTTAGGATAGAATGGCATCAATAGTGTATATTAGTGTATGTGTCTCATATCAGCTTGTGTTACATGTATCCCCCAATTGTGTTGTGACCACTTTGATTGAAGGATAAGGTGGTATACAAAACTGTCTAAATAAATAAATAAATATTATATCTACAGTTGTGGTCAACATTATTGGTACCCTTGGAGGTCAACCCCTTACGGGGTCATTCTGAGGCACAAATAGCGGGAATGGATGTCCCATTGGAATGTCCATCCCCACTATTCGGGCCCTTTCCCAGCCCCATCCAGCTTTCCCGCGCATTGTACAGGGAAGATAGATGGGGGCAGGAAAGGAGCGGATTGGAGGCGGTGTTAGGGTGGGCAGTGGGTGGTCTTCAGTCCCAGATATACAGGGCCGATTCTAATGTCGGCCCTGTGCGTCCGGGGCCGGCGGCCTGCACGGGGAACTTATTCTATCTTGGAGATGGAATAAGTTCCCCAGTCAGCAGGGATCAGCAGGCCCGGGCCTGGGAAGCGGCAGAAGGGGGCAGAGGAGCTTCCCTGCAGCCTGACCCTGTCCTTAGGAGGCCAGATTAGGGGTTGGGCTGTGGGGAAAGCACCTTTGCAGCCGGCTGCCGGGGATCGCGGCTCTTCAATGGAGCTGCGATGCCATGGCAACCGGACGCTATGACGCTGCAACTCCATTGAACTGGCGTGACTGAGTTATCCGGGGAAGGCCTGTATGTGCAGGCTGGATGGAATCGGGGTCATGGTATGCACGTATAGGCCTGTTTGCGATTCTGATCCCGTAGGGCTAGACATGCTGCATGGGATCAGAACCGTGACTCCTGTGCATCCAGTTCCAGCCAGGTCCGCAGAGGGCCTGGACGTCTGGGATGGAATCGTCCCTTAATGTCCAATATCTCCTTAAAAAAAAAAAAAGTGGCCCGTTAAATTACTTTGGACTATATATGCACACATATTTGACACATAATAGAATCAAATAAAACAAGTCCAATTAAAATTAGACACACCTGTGATCAATTGTCAGTACTCACATGACTTGAATCAACCAATAAAAGATGACTCTAATGTTTAAAATGGCCACATTCACTCCTTTTTCCATTTTCACAATGATGAAGACAGAAAACTTCAAAGGGGTATAAGGCTATCTCCAAAGACCTTGGGATTCCTGTGTCTACAGTTCACAATGTTATTAAGACGTTTTCTGCTCATGGAACTGTCAAAAACCTCCCAGGACTTGGTGGGAAGAGGAATATTAATCCAAAAAGTCATTGAAGGTTAGTATGAATTGTTGGAAAAACACCACATACAACACCCAAAGAACTTGGAGCAATCTGGAGTGGTGGTTTCAACCTGCACCATACGCCGCACATTAAACAATGAAAAATTTCATGGGCGAAGGCCAAGGGGAGGACCCCACTGGTCAAAAACTGATATAAAAAGGCATGCCTGATCTTTGCACAAACCCACCTTGAGAAACCACAATCCTTCTGAGAAAATGTTCTGTGGACAGATGAAACCAAACTTGAGCTCTTTGGCAATACAGACCAATGATATATTTGTAGGCAAAGAAATGAAGCTTACAAGAAAAAAAATACCCTTCCTAGAGCTAAATATGGTGGAGATTCCATAATGATGTGGGGTTGTTTTGCTGCCTCAGGAATTGGAGGCCTGGAACGTATTAAAGGAATCATGAAGTAAGAGGATTACCAAGGTATTTTGGAGTGAAATATTCTACACAGTGTCAGAAAGCTAGGTCTGGGTCGAAGGTCATGGTTTTTCTAGCAGGTCAATGACCCAAAACATACATCCAAAAGTATAAAAGAATGGTTAGAAAGTAACAAATGGACTGTTTTAAACTGGCCAGCAATGAGTCCTGATCTCAATCCAATCAAGAACCTTTAGAAAGAGCTGAAATCTGCCATTGGTAAAAGAAATCCTGGAAACATTCATGAGTTGTGTAATCAAATATTAGTGAAGGTGCCATTAATCCTGTCCAGGTCATTTTTTCTCTCATAAATTAAAGGTTGCACAGACATCTTTTTTGTTGTATGCCTTTGAACATACAATTAAAATAATATGATAACATACAGTTGGAATATTTCCAATTATTTCTCAAGATATTGTACACCACATACCTAAAATGCAAGGGTGCCAATAATGTTGACCTCAACATAGTGCACACTATTGTCTAATACCATACTCTTTCAAGCATCATGCTTGGCATGGTTGAAGGTCACCGCAAAAGAGGAAAGCCAGCAATGTGATGGACTGGTACAGTAACCACAGCTGTGGATGCCACGCTCTCTACAATTAGCCATCTCACTGAAGAGCAAATACAGTTTAGGACAATTATCCAGAGGGTCACCATGAGTCTGCACCAGTTCCATGGCACTTAGCAAAAACGATGACATCAAGCAGTAATCTGCACTACCGAGCCACAATGAGCACTATTGACAACATGAGAAAGCCCAACATCTTGTATATTTTTCTGTCATTTCAGGTGGAAAAACAACATGACTGAATGGGCAACCCTGGCAAATAGCAGCAATTTTACTTTCCTTCCAAAACTGCTGCTTAATTACCTGTGTACCTAACCCCAAAGCAAGAGTAAATATGCATGTGTATCTATCATTATTTACATGTATACTTTGCATTTTGCAAAATGTAGTAAACCTTAAATACCACTTCAGGAATATTACTTAGAAAATGTTTAAAACTATGTGTAGGATTGCTGCCTCCACATAGTTTTACACATTTATCTGACGCATTATTGTAGAAATAGGTCTTTCCACATATAAAACAGAGTTCTTCGTATGAAAAGCCTTTATTTATTTATTTGGTTCTTCTAGACCGCCCCTTCCAGAGATCAGGGGTGGTTTCCAATTAACAGAATTTATTACAGAGAACAGTAATTGAACTATTTACATGGGTACATGTTGTTGTTGTTGTTGTTGATAAGTGCCGTTAAGTCGGTGTCGACACACAGTGACCCTCTGGATAGTTGTCCTAAATTGTGTTCTGTCTTCAGTCCGGCGGCTCATTGTTGATAGACTGCTACCTATAGCTGCTGTTATTGTATTGATCCATCTCATTGTTGGCCTTCTTTTGTGTTGACCTTCTATCTTGCCAAGCATGATGTCTTTCTCTAATGATCTCTCTCTTCGCATGATGTTTCCAAAGTATGAAAGTCGAAGTCTTGTCATCTGAGCTTCTAAAGAAAGCTTAGGTTTGATCTCCTCTAGAACTATCTGGCTTGTTCTTCTGGCAGTCCATGGTATATGCAGTATTCACCACCAGCACCATAATTCAAAGGCATCAATTTTCTTCCTCTCTATCTTTTTCACTTTCCAGCTTTCGCATCCATATGTTGTTTTTGAAAATACCATGGCTTGAGTGAATCAAAGCTTTGTATGGAGAGAGACATTTCTGCTCTTGAGAATCTTGTCTACTGTAGGTCTTTCATAGCCATTCTGCCAAGAGCAATGCGTCGTCTGATTTCTTGACTGCTTGTTGACTCTTTATTGATAGTTGATCCAAGTAGGTTAAAATTGTCCACAATTTCAATTTCTTCTATTTCAATGATGAACTTATTGATTTTGCCAGTTGTCATGATCTTTGTCTTCTTTACATTAAGGTGCAGGCCCATTTTAAGACTATGTTCCTTGAGTGTGAGAAGAAAATGTTTCAGATCATCTTCACTTTCAGCCAGTAATGTGGTATCATCAGCATAGCGAAGGTTCTTGATGAGTCTTCCACCAATCTTCACACCCCTGTTGTCTTCATACAATCCTGCTTCTCTGATGATTTGTTCTGCATATAAATTAAACATGTAGGGGGAAAATATGCAGCCTTGTCGAATACCTTTGCTTACTTTAAACCATTATGTTTCTCCTTGTTCCATTCAAATTGTTGCTTCTCGATTAATGTACAGATTGTGCAAGAGAATAATCAGGTGTACCGATATAACCATGCTTCTTAATGTGGCCCAGAGTTTCTCATGGTTTGCAGAGTCAAAAGCCTTGCTGTAGTTGATAAAGCACAAATAGATATCCTTTTGGTATTATTTAGTCTTTTCAAAGATCCATCTCACATCCATGATGTCTCTCATTCCTTGCCCTTTCTGAACCCTGCTTGCACTTCAGGTAGTTCTTGTTCCAGGTATGGTTGTGGTCTCTGTTGAATAATCTTCAGTAGAATCTTGCTGGCATGTGGGATCAGAGCGATTGTGTAATAATTTCCACAGTCAGTTGGATCACCTTTCTTTAGTATTGTTATAAACACAGATTTTTTTCCAGTCAATTGGCCATGATGTTGTCTTCCAAATTTCTTGACAGAGCCTTGTAAGTATGGTAACTGCTGCATCAGATTGCTGTAATACTTCAATGGGAATGCCATCAATGCCTGGTTTTTTGTTCTTTGATAATGCTTTCAATGCCTCTTTGACGACTTCTTTCATCACCAA
This sequence comes from Ichthyophis bannanicus, assembly GCA_033557465.1. Classification (NCBI taxonomy): domain Eukaryota; kingdom Metazoa; phylum Chordata; class Amphibia; order Gymnophiona; family Ichthyophiidae; genus Ichthyophis; species Ichthyophis bannanicus. The sequence continues at coordinate 208,164,595 of CM066034.1, forward strand.
TGGTCCCGGATCATAAGGTACAGGTTGAAACAGCTATTGGTCCACTTGATCTTTATCATATAAAAGCTCCTTATAGTCTTTCCACCTTTTCTTAATCTTCTCAGCATCATTCAACATATAATCTTGAGCATCTTGTAACATTCCAATTTGAGGCTAGAATTTTTCTTTAACTCTCATAGCTTTAGGAAAGCTGATCTTTTTCTTCCTCTAGTAGTTCTGCTTCTATTTCCTTGCATGTGTCATTGTAGTACTTTTCCTTGTCTTGTCTTGCTGCATATTGGAAATCTCTGTTGATTTCTGCAATTGTCTTTCTTTCTCCTCTGGCTTTAGCTTCTCTGCATTTCTGGGCAATTTTCAGAGTTTCTCCCATCATCCATTTTGACCATTTTTGCTTTTTTACCTTTTGTAGAGACTTCTCGCTTTCTTCCAACACAATCTTGATGTCATTCCATAACTCTTCTGGAGCTCTGTCATTTGTATCTAAAGCAGCAAATCAATTTTGCAGGCAGTCTTTAAAGTCCAGTGGTATATTCTCAAGGTCATATTTTGCTACATTCATGAGTGGCTTGCTCTTTTTCAACTTTAGCTTGAGTTTGCATACTAGTAGTTGGTGATCTGTACCACAGTCAGCTCCAGTTTTTGTCTTTATAGAGCTTTTCCATCATTGACTTCCACAGATGTAGTCAATTAGATTTTTGTACAATCAATTGGGTGAAGTCCATGTGTACAGTCGCCGCTTGTGTTGCTGGAAGAAGGTGTTTGAGATGAATAGATTGTTGGTCTTGCAGAATTCTATCAGTTTTTCTCCATCTTCATTTCTGTTGCCAAGTCCATATTTTCTAACCACTTTGCTTTTTTCTTGCCAACCTTTGCGTTTCAGTCACCCATGACTATCAGGATATCCTGTTTGCACGTTCTGTCAATTTCAGCTTGTACTTGTTAAGAACATAAGAACATAAGATATGCCATACTGGGTCAGACCAAGGTCCATCAAGCCCAGTATCCTGTTTCCAACAGTGGCCAATCTAGGTCATACTTGTTCATAGAACTCATCAATTTCATCATCTTCTGCAGCTGTTGTTGGGGCTATACTTGAATTATAGTTGTTTTGACAAGCATTCCTCATAGATGAATAGAGATTAAGTGTTCACTGACTGCATTGTATTTCATTACAGTTCTTGCAAGTTTCTTCTTTATTATAAATGCAACACCATTTCTTCTTTGTCTTTCATTTCCAGCATAGTAGACCATGTGATCATCTGATGCAAAGTGCCCGATGCCAGTCCATTTCAGTTCGCTGACACCCAACAGATCAAGTTGTACACGTTCCATTTAATTCTTGACCACCTCCAACTTCCTTTGGTTCATGCTTCATACATTCCATGTCCCAATCTGTAAGACATCTTTACAGCTTCTGACTCTGTCATGTGCAGCTACATCAGCAGTCAGATGTCCCGAGTGCTTAGATCCAACTACATCATAAATGCTAGCTTTACTCTGAAAAGTCTTCAGCTTCTCCCCAGTAGCTAGTTGAGTGCCTTCCGACCTGAGGGGGTCTCATCTTCCTGCACTATAGTGCAATTTGTTTTTTTGTGACTATCCATTGGGTTTTCATGCCAAGGTACAGAAGTAGATTGCCAGGCTTTTCTTCTGTGCAGTTTAAGTTTAATGTTGTCATTGTCACAGAAATGTGATCCTCTGCCGCCAACACTGTCCCATTCTGCTGCCGTACAGATGTGTGGTTTGTCTTGTTCTGGCATCTTAGCTGAGACCTGTCCATCTTGGGAGACCCTGCCACTAGTTAAACTACCGATAGCTTAGCTCTCAGCATCACTGATACACACAAGCCCTCATAGCATGACAAGCTGCAAACCAAGTGAGGAGGATACATGGTACATTTTACATTTAGCAAATCGTAGTTGATCAACTACATAACACTGTAGTCTAAACTAAACTATTTACATGGATACATGTTACATTTAACATGTAGTAGATGATCTACTACATAAGCACTGCAGTCTAAACAAGGGACTATGATACTATTTACAAATTCACTGATCATGGAGGGTTAAGGAGTTTGGGTGTGTTGGATATGTTGTATAGTGGTGAGTGAGGTGTTTGAGTCAAAGTGTTGATCATTGGGTGTGTTGTTTGTCTGTTTGCAAGGGGGGGGGGGTTCATTTGTATTTCCATAGTGCTCAATGAATAGGAATGTTTTGAGTTCCCTTCTAAATAACTGGAGGTCTTTGATCATGCAAATTGGTAATTGCAATGAGTTCCAGAGGCTAGGGGTAGTGAATGTGAAGGCTCTGGAGCTCGTGTTCTGTTTCATCCTATGAATAGAGTGGGGTATAACAAGTAAGTGGTTTGCATTTTGTCTACAAGACCTGGAATCTGGTGGTGTTTGGAGAAGGGTGGATAGGTATGACGGGGAGATGTTATTGAGCAGTTTGAAAGTTGTTATAAGCATTTTATATTTTATCCGACTCAATACTGGGAGCCAGTGTAGGACATACAAGATAGGAGTTATGTGTTCAGTTAGTCGGGCCTTGCAGACAATTCTGGAAGTGATGTTTTGTGCTCTCTGGAGGATGTCTATGTTTCTGACTGGTAGAACCTGTAACAGATTATTATAGTAGTCAAAATGGGGAGTAATTATGGCATGGACTACTGACCTGAAGCCATGGGTGTCTAGTAGGGGTATTAGGTGCTGCACAAATTTTAGCTTAAAGAAGATAGTTCTTGCTGTTTGTTTTAGATGGGGAGGTGCATGCTGAGAGTTTGATCTAATATTATACTGAGGTATTTCACTTCTTGTTTAACAGGAAGGATAATATTGTTAGTCGTAATGTTTTTTGGGGGGAGGGTGGGTGGTATCTTGATTCCTCGATATAAATAAAGCTTCGGGTTTTTTGAAATTGATATTAAGGTTGTTGCTATTCAACTAGGATTCGGTTTCTCGGATGCATTCTGATAGTTTGTGGTAAGAGAGGTTTTTTATATCTATGGAGAGGGACAACATAATGTTATCAGTATAGATGTAATACCCAATGTTGAATTTTCTGAAGATGTCAGTAATTGGTTGCAGGTATAAGTTGAAAAGGAGGGCGGAGAGCGCTGAGCCTTGGGGTATACCTTGGTCTTGGGGGAATGTCTCAGAAGTTTCTTGGCCTATTTGGACATGCAGCTTACTGTTTGAGATGTATGACTTGAATCAATGAAGGATAGTACCTACTATGCCTATTTGTGTTAATCTCGCAATTAGTGTGTTATGGTTGAGGTTGTCAAATGCTGATGCAATATCTATAAAGAGGAGAATAAATGCTTGCTTATGGTCATTTATGCCTTTGATGAAATGGTCTTTTAAGGTTATCAACAAAGTTTCGACTCCATGGAAAGGACAAAAATCAAATTGGTGAGTATCCAAAGGGGCATAGAAGTCAATGTAGTCCTGATGTTGTAATTGGATGACTTTTTCTATTATTTTGGCGACAAATGGTATGCTGGCTATGGGTCTGTATGCACTCTGATCTTTTGGATCAAGTGTGTTGCTCTTCAGTATAGGGTGGATAGATGTGAATTTAAGGTCATCAGGCATGATTTTTTTTATTTAACAGGTCTTTTATACTGCTTTATCATTTCAATCAAAGCAGTTTACATTGTAACTTAAACTTGGACATGTACATTAAACAGGGACATTGATAACTTGGAATTTTCTGAGGCAATGGAGGGTTAAGTGACTTCCCCAAGGCCACAATGAGTGCTAGAGGGAATTGAACCCTGGTCTCTTGGTTCCCAAGCCAGTGCTGTAACCATTAGGCTACTTCTCCACTCCTTGTCTTGTGAGAGAGATTGGTTGACTAGGTGTAGGAGATATGGGGCCAATTCAGTTTTTGTGGATTTGATCCATGATACAGGACACTGATCAAGGGGGGAGGTTGTGGTGTTGAGCATTGTTATAATGTTTAGAAGGTGTTTTGATCAATTAGGTGGAAATTATCCCAGTTGTTGAGGTTTGTTGAGCATACAAATGTGGGATGATAAAGTTACAATTTTTATTTTTCAACTTGTCTGCAAAATGAGTAGCTAGTGTTTGTGAGTTTATAATACCCATTTCTGATTCCATTGACATGTATTTGTTAGAGATCTGACAATTGAAAATAGGGTTGCCAGCTGGCTCCAGATGCGCCCGACAAGCTTGATCCAGTCCTGGGTTTACCCCATTGCATGCAGGGAGATGTAGTTTTGTTTTTCTTATAGAGTGCAATGGAGAAATCAGAACTACATGTCCCTACATGCACTGAGGTAAACCCAGGACTGGATCAAACCTGTCGGGTGCATCTGGAGCCAGTTGGCAACCCTAATTGAAAATAGCTCTCTAGGTCGGTTAAGAGACAGGTTTAAGATCTTTGTGTGATAATCTCTTTTAGTTTTATTAATTGTGTTTTGTAGATATTGAGTAGGTTAAGGTAGTGCAATTTGTTTTCTTTCTTGCTTTCTTAATTGCCTTTTTAGTTTGGAGAGCTCATGGGTGAACCATTTTTCAGATCTTTTTGGAGGTTGCCTAGGGATCTTGATAGAAGGAGAGGCAACTTTTTGTATGGATTGGTTCCATCTATCTAAAGAGGTGTTAATGTCAAGGGAATCTGCTGTACGCTGGGGTAGTATGTTGTCTAGAAAGGTATCTTTATTGAAATAGGCTAAACTCCTATTTTGTAGTGTAGTGTCTGGCGTAGAGATAATGGAGATATGTGTAGGTATATAGAAGGTTACTAGGCTGTGGTCAGACCAGGGAACCTCAGTTATGGAGAGGGGAGTGTACAAGAGGTGACTCGAAGACTGGGTTGGGAGGAATACTAGATCAAGAGGGTTTCCCTTTATGTGTGTGGAAGAGTGTATGATTTGTTGGAAATCCATTTCTGTCACTGAGTCCAGGAAGTTTGATGTGTGAGATGAGTTTAGGGGTGGTAGATTCAAGTCTCCTAGTATGATGTGTGTTTTTCCAGTGAGGCTGAGCAAGCTAATTCAAGGATTGGAGTAAGGTTATTGTGATCAGGTGATGGAGGTCTGTAGATGAGGCAGAGAGAGAGATTCCTGTTCTCTACTTCAAGGATATCCATTCCATCTACATTGTTAGAGTTCAACAGGGTAAATTTGAGGTCCTTTTTGATCAATATGAGAGTTCCCCCACCTCTTTTGGAGTCACAGTGGCAATTGAATAGGTCATATCTCTGAATCTGTAATTGATTTAATAGTATACTGTCAGTAGGTATGAGCCACGTCTCAGTGGCACAGAGGATGTCTGGTTTCTCATCCATAACTATATCAATGATAACTGGTGTTTTATTTCTTATATATCTTACGTTGATAAGGATACATTTTAGAAGGGTGAGGGGATTAAGGGTGTCTGGGGTTTTATTTAACTGCAAAGGGTAGATTCAAATTAATCTGTTACAGAATTTGTTCTTACTCTGGTATGTTTTGTGATTGTGTGGACAGTAGGTTAGTTGGGGGTTTAATATGTTTCTGGTGGGGTTGTGTATAATGGGGATGGGGTTGTATGGGCTAAAGTTACCTTCATAATATCTTAATCTCTTCTTTATAGATGAATAAAATGCAAATGACCACTCACATTTTCAAGAATGTGTTCTGCCTTCTTTTTCTATGGTCCAGCTTTCTGGAACTCTTTGCCCACCACACTCCGTTTAGAAGAAAATTACATCACATTTAGGTCCCTACTTAAGACACACCTTTTAATCACCGCATACAATCTGCCGGCCGCATCAAATTGACCTGGTTTATCAATGTACATGTTTGTCTTGTCATCCACTCACTTTCGTCTTGATTCTTGCTCTTCCTTTCTTCTCTGTCCTGTCCCAAATATGTAGTTCCTTTCATGCTCTGGGGTCCTGTGTCCCATCCCAACTTTGATTTATGTATGTATGTAATGAATGGCGGTATATCAAGCCAAATAAACCTAACCTAACCTAACCTAATCACAATAAAACTGAATTCATGTTTTCGTTAGTGTGTAAAACTGCAGTGCTGACCATCTGCATTTTTTACGGACTAATTGTATATTGCTAGTTGCTGGATGCTACTGCTAGATGATAAAGATCAAACTGCCACTTAGCTTTTAATTGCCTTTCCTTTAGTCTTATCACAACAGTCCAGATTAGTAGTTTATGCTTCCCCTGCCAGCAAGTGGGGGACAGAAAAAAAAGTAATTTGCTGACTATTCTCTTATAAAGGCTAGTGCGGCAGTGAATTCAGCCAGAACATCTATATCAAAGTCCAAACTAAAATCTCAACTGCATGCTAGGGTTTCTGGAATGAACAATTAACCTGGAAATGATTTATTTCCCTCTGAGCATCTCAAAACAGCTTTTTCAACTGTTAACCAGAGAGACAGATAGCAACTTTCTTTCACAGAACTGTACCCACAGACCTCCTACAGCCTTCATGGATGAGTTAACTTTAAATGGCACCTTTCTTTACATCTCTACCAGACCAGTCCAGCTAAGAGGGGCATGCTTAAGCCCCACTAGAACAAGTGAAAAGGTAGGCAAGATGAGTCTTGTACCAAATACAGTACAGCCTCTTTAGCAGGTATTTCTACCCAGTGGGGTCAGGAGAAGAAGCCTGTATTCTTGTAAAACGGGCACATAATCCCTCAGGGACAAGTATGCCAATACAATCACTTCACTAAACCACCTAGACATCAACTCATGATTCTCGAACAGTGCAGAGTCTGTCTGACTTCCAAAAGAGATCAGTAACCTCCACAGGACTGTTAACATATTCAGCATGTGAAGCATTCTATTTACCCTATTTCTGACAGACCAAAAGGAAAATGCCCCGAAGGGACTACTTTAGGGATATATGAAGGGACTGGCTTTATGATGACCTTTTCCTATGAAAAGAACAGAAATGAATCCTTACATAATACAAAAAAAAATCAACAGCTTGCTCCACATCTTGTACTTCCATATGGAAATCCTATAATTGGTCATCATACTAGTCTGGCAAAAAGAGTTTCTTACTTCCACTGACCTGTCAGAGGCCTATCTTTATATCATCGTTATCAGGCTCTCTTATTTGATCATAGCTTCAAGAGTGTTTGTCCAAGTAGCAACCCTTCACTGCCAAGGGGGCATACTTGTACACCCTTATCTGAAACAGGAGAGTTGAACAGCCACCAACAGAATATTGTAGGACTTGCAGTTGTTGGGTTGAATAGGAAACTTTGCCAAGACTACCTAGCCCCTTCCCATCCCTGAATCACCTTGGCACCCATTTCAATTCCAAAGTGGGCAAGGAATTTCTGATGATAGGTAGGATGGACAACCTACACTCCCAGATCCAAGATCTTCTGGCTGTCCGGTATCTCTGTGTTTGATCAGGTATTAGGATTCATGGTGGCAGTGTCTCCAAATCCACTCTGAAGAGCAGTTTACCCATAAAGAACAGTTAGCATAGATGTGACCTAGAAGCTGAGTCAGTGACACAGTACTTCAACTAGAGCAGTCTGCAGGTCAACACCACTGAAGCCATAGTCTACTACGTGCCTGACCAAATTTTAATATTTGTTGTCACAAAGGCATTATTGGACTCTTTAAGAAGCCCTCAGTGAGACTTACTCACTGAGGTCCACTATAAAAGCTACTGGAACCAGTCTCACTATCAAAGTACTGCAAACTGAGGCCTGCAGCACCAGGCTAGAAGTATCAAAGACCTGCTTCAGCAGTGATTCCAGTTTAGGGCCCTAAGGGTGCCAAAGAACAGTTACCTCTTCCACTGAAATAATTTTTTTAAGAGTCATTGCCATGACCAAGCAGGGTTGTCAACTGACCAGTTTTAGGCTGGCTCGCCTGGTTTTAGAACCTGGAGGCCAGTGGCCAGCAGGACAGTAAAACCAGCCAATGAAGGGCCAATTTTCTGCTGACCACCGATCGCTCCAGCACTCCACTGCCAGGCAGCTCAGATTTGTAATTACTGTAGCAGGATTGCAGCACAGGGCCTGCATTTAAACTATGCATGCACACTGAGATGGCTTTTCCTTGTCCCCCACCATCCGATGTTTGATGCTAAAGGGGGATGGGACGTGGTAGAGCCATCTCAGCATGCATGCATGGTTTAAATGCAGGCCCTGTGCTGCGCACTTGCAGTTTCTTTTGCTGGGATTGTGCCATGGGGGATAGGGACAGGGGCACACCGAGGACATATGATGGACATGAAGAGGAGGAACTCAGTGGAGTGTTGTTGGATATGGGAGGATAAGGATAGAAGGGGAATGCTGGGCAAGGAGGTTAGGGATACACAGGGAGAGATGATGGACATGGGTGGGATAGGGGCAGAGGGGGATTTTGGACATAGGGAAGGAAGGGATACATAGGGGGTGATGCTGGATGAGGGATATAGGGACAGGGAGAGATGTTGAACATAGGGGATAGGGACACAGAGAAGATAGTGGACATGGAGAAAGGGATAGGAAAATACTGGAGGCAAGGAAGCAGGACAGGGAGAAGGGTTGATACTGGACATGGAGGGGGGCAGAGTTGGTGAAAGACTAGGAAGTAAGAGGGTGGGAAGGAGAGAGACAGCTGAGAAATGGAAGGGTGGGGTGAGGGAAAGAGATGAAAAGCTACAACTAGATAAGAGTAAAAAGAGGAATGGTTGGAAAGGGGGAGGAGTGAAATCTGGATAGAGACTCAAGAAAAATAAATGGAAGAATACTGAAGAGGATATCAGTGTTAAATACTGATATGAGGGAGGACGTGAAGACAGGAGAAGAGAGAAGAAATTGCAAATGGAGAGACCACCATGTAAAGAGAGCTAAGAGAAGACAGAGGAAAACAAAACCAGAGACTGGGAGCAACACAATTAGAAAAATAAAATGACAGACAACAATGATAGAAAAATGAATTTTATTTTCTATTTTATGATTGGAAAATGATGGCTTTTGGAAAGTTCATCTGCCAGGACTGGTGATGGACACGGCTGGGGACTAGCCCAATGCAAAACTCTGAGAACGGACCCTAAAGCCCATTAGCAAGCTGTGCCTTTAACAATATGACAGGTCTCAGGCCCTCACTGGCATGGTTGCAGCCCTCCTAATGCCAATCCTGACATCTGCTGTTTTGTGCTTTGTACAATACAAGGCGAAATGCATTTCATTCTGTTTCTCTGGTATTGCACTGCATACAGCATCTGGCTGTCTGAGGTTTTAGTTTAATTTTTGTCTACATATTTCTATTTTCACTTTGTGGTCACTTATTGGTGAAGGCCTATCTATACTCTGTGTGTGACAAACAGTGGGTATTCTGTTAGCACACAATGTCTGTTTAAGAATGTGTAATATGCTGGCTTGTTCAGCATTCCTAATAGGTTTATTGATGTTTTAGGGCCCATTGCAATATTTATGGTGCTGCTTATTTCTAGGTGGGGTCCCTGTGTGCGTTTTTTCATTCTGTCACTTTGTGCATTGACCCTAGCTCATGAAAACATCCTGACAGAACCATCAGCGATTCAGCATGGAGTGGGAACTAGAGAACAGTTCCTCTAACTGCACTCTTCATCTCTTGATCTATGGAATCACTAACGAGAAAGGGAGGCAGTCATCAATGTGGCGTGCTGGGGCAGATACCACTTGGTAGGCATTAACAGCCTACCCATCCATCCGCTGCCCCCGGTGTAGCCTAAGCCAACCCTGCATCCGGTGAACAAGAGTGAGATGGGACCCTAATGACAACCTACATTGACCTGTGCAGTGAACTTGACTGTTAACTTTGACACTTAGACCCTTGGTAAATCCTGCCATCCTCTGCATCTGCACAGGACCACGACTTAACCTGCATCCTGTGTAGACCAGAACTACTGCAGGAGATCTGCCGCGGATGTATTCCAGGCCTTGGTACACCTCGTGGCTGGGCCCAGGACTCTGAAACTCAATGATTATTTAATAGCTTTTCTACTATTATGTTTATGTTTATTCCGCTTGATTAACCGCCCTTCATGTATCACAGCAGAGCAGTGTATAAAAACATAAAAAAGAAGTTAAAACAAAGGCGGAAAGGAACTTCCATTTTTTTAAAAAGAAAAGTCAAAATAATAATTCCAGGGAGGCAAGAGGAAGGGAAGGCAAGGAAATAGTGGGCCTGAGAGGGAGGGCAAAGGCAGGAGTGATCAAGATGCTGATAATTCAAATGCAACAGTAAAAAGATGAGTTTGTAGCACTTTTTTGAATTTTGTGTAGGAAAATTCCAGTCTAAGAACGAGGGTAATGAATTCCAAGAAGCAGGGGCCAAAAACTAAAAGGCAGAGGAGTGAGTGGACATGAGATGAGCCTGAGAAGCAGAGGGAAGATGAAAGTGATTGGCATGTGCATCACGGAGGACATAATGTGAGGAATGGAGAAGTAGAAACTCAGAAAGATAATGGGGATAACCAGTGTGAAATGCACAGTGGCCTAAGGTAAAGAGTTTATATTGTGGGCAAAATTTAACTGGGAGCCAATGATAGCGGATCCAGCGGGAAGAAATGTGTTCAAACCTAAAGGTGTTATCAAGTATACAAGCGGCAGTATTTTTGATAATCTGGAGTCATTGTAGCTGATATTGGGGCAGTCCAAGGAAAATGATATTGCAGTAGTCTATTCTTGGTGTAACTAGGGTAAAGAAGTAGGGTAGTCAAAGATGAAGCTGAGAGAAAGGGACAAACCGACCGAATCTGCCAAAGGGCAGAAAAAGAATGACTGACAAGGGAGGAAATATGAGCATTAAAAGGACAAAGATGAATCAAGGATAACACCTAGGTAGCAAATGAATAAATAAATGGGATAGGGGAACCTGGGAGTAAAGGAGCAAAGGCAGGGGAAAGACTCCCAAAGATAAACCACAGGGCCATAGATTTGGCAGGATTAAGATGAAGAAAATTACGTGAAAGTCAAGTGGAGATGCTAGATAGACAAGTATTAAGTGGAGAAAGGTCAGGGGTTACTGGACTAGTGTGGTGGAGCAGTATTATGTCAGCCACACAGTACTGAGCAGAGATGCCATATTGTTGAATTAAGAGTGCTAAGGGAATAAGAAAGATATTAAAAGAGGGACTAGAATCGAACCCTGAGGGACACCATAGGAGAGAGGAAAAGAGGGGGAAGAGGAGTAGCAAACAGAAACCGAAAAGGACCATGGAGAAAGAAAAGAGTGAAACCAATGAAGCACTGTACCATAGAGACCACAGTGAAAGAAGAATAGAATGAATCTACTAAGTCAAATGCCGAGGAGAGATCTAGGGACACTGCCACCAAAATGTCATCGCGGTCATGTGATTGGTGAAGTTTGTTAAGAAAAGAAAGAAGGATAGTGTCTGTGCTGTGCCCTGGATGGAAGCCAGATTGGCATGAGTGAAGAGATTTAATAGAATCCAGGTGAAAGGATAGCTAAGAAAAGACTAATTTTTTCAAGAATATTAGAAAGAAAGGGAAGTGTAGAGACAGGACGATAGTGGGCTGGAACAGTGGGGTCAAGGGATGAGTTCTTTAAGATTGGGCAGACTGTGGTGTGCTTCTAGGGGGTTGGGAATGTACTTGAAGATAAACTGTTGTTAAGCAAGGGCAGAATCAGCAGCAGAAGCGCTAGAGAAGGGCCGGATAGCCATGACAAGGGAATGGGATCAGCGGGAGATATAGTTTTATGGGATGTAGCAATGATTTTAAGAAGCTCCGCTGATGAGAATTGAGAAAAGGATGACCAAATGTGAAATAAAGAGGAAAGTGGAGCAGAGAGGGAATCAGAGGACAAAGGAGTGGATAAGGCTGTTCAAAGATGGGAGAGTACTAGAGGAGGAGTGGACAATGGACGGTACAGCATAAATATCAGAGGCAGATGATATAGGGCAGTGATGGCTAACCTTTTTGAGCCCGAGTGCCCAAACTGCCGCACAAAACCAAAGAATTTCCTCAAAGTGCCAGCACGTCAATTAAACCTTAACAACAAGATTTTAGTATCTAAAAACTCTTTATAAAGTTGCCTGAACTATGTAACATCATTTGTAAAGGTTGGAATCTTTGTATTGTCAGAGAATCAATTTGATTCACAATCCTTTGGCTTTCATTTCAATTTATTGGCAATTTATAATGTTTTAATGATTTCATTCAATTTAGAAACAGGAAGGCAATAATTAAACTGGGAACCCCAAAAGCCAAACTTGGGATGTACAACAACACTGTAGAAATAAAACTATAAATTAATTTCCTCTTGTACCAAACAAAGCACAGACGTTAATGATGCACATTTCCCAGAGGTTTCATATTCCAGTTAATAAATTCAAAATAAAGAGATATTTCTACCTTTTGTGCATTTTAATTCAGTTGCAATTGCTCCAGCCACTTTCTTCTGGTTTCTTCATGTTTTCTGCTAACTGTCCATCGTCTGCTGTCCATTTGTTCTTTCTTCTCTCTTCTAGTTTTTTTTCCATTCTCTCTCTCTACATCTGCTTTAACATACTAATCTTTCCCCTTTTGCTCTTTCCTCATTCCTATTTCATCCACACAAATTTTACCCCTCCATCCTCAATCCCCACTTACTCTCCCAATACCAGGCCAATTGTAGATTTTTCATCCCTCCCAGTTTAAGCCCCCCCCTATAACCCATTACCAGTCCTAACCCCCCCATCAGCCCACTTCCAGTCTTTACCCCATCAGCCCATTGCCAGTCTTAACCCCATCAGCCCATTGCCAGTCCTAACCCCCCCCATCAACCCACAGCCCATTACCAGTCCTAACCACATCAGCCCACCTCAAGTCCTAACCCCTCCCCATCAGCCCATTTCCTGTCCTAGCCCCCCCCCCCCCATAGCCCATTATCAGTCCTGACCACCCCCATAGCCCATTAGCAGTTCTAACACCCCCATCACCCCATTTCCAGACAGCCCCCATCAGTCCACAGCCCATTCCCAGTCCTAACCCCCCCACCCCATTAGCAGTCCTAACAGCCCCCCCGCCCCAGCCCATTAGCAGTCCTAACAGCCCCCCCAGCCCCAGCCCATTAGCAGTCCTAACAGCCACCCCGCCCCAGCCCCAGCCCATTAGCAGTCCAAAAAAAAAAGCTGGCTCTCTGGCTGCTGCCGCTGCCGCCGCAGCAGAATGCAGTGTCCCGCGGGGCCCCCTCTGCGCCGGCTGAGCCCTCTGCCCGGCTTTCAGATTCGCGAAGGGAGAGTGTCTCTCCCTCGCGTCTCTGTTAAGCCCGCAGGGGCTAATGGGAAATTTCCCATCAACCCCTCGCGTCTAAAGGGGCTGATGGGAAATTTCCCATTAGCCCCTGCGGGCTTAACAGAGACGCGAGGGAGAGACACTCTCCCTTCGCGAATCTGAAAGCCGGGCAGAGGGCTCAGCCGGCGCAGAGGGGGCCCCGCGGGACACTGCATTCTGCCGCGGCGACAGCGGCAGCAGCCAGAGAGCCAGCTTTTTTTTTTAATGTAATTTTGAGGAAAGCAGAATGTTCTTTGCACGGGGCCCCCTGAAACGCAGGGCCCTGTGCAAAAAACATTCTTGCTCAATGGACGGGCCGGCCCTGGACACCAGCACACTTACCTCCCGCCGCGCCGCATATCTTAATTGCGGACCTTCCCGCGTGCCAGCTGCAAGGCCTTCGCGTGCCACAGCTGGCACGCGTGCCATAGGTTCGCCATCGCTGATATAGGGAGTGGAGACAAAGGAGGTGGGGAGTTACCAAAAGTCGATCAGAGAGAGGAGACTAACTCCATTTGACCTAACAAAATATACCGAGATATTACTTCTAGTAACACTGCCTGATCTAGACTGAATTAGACATTGACCATCTTAATCTTCTAATTTTGATTAAATATTTAATTGTAATTTTACACATTAACTAATTTTGCTTTCATCCTTCTCCTTTCTCTTTGATAGAACCTCACCCTCCTACACAGCCACTTCTTAAAGGTGTATTTTTCCACCTTTTCTCCCAGCTGCTCCCTAATCCCTCAATTTTTCGCCTACCTTTCCTTCAATCATTTCCTCTAATCCATGCTTTCCTCTCCATCTCTTCTTATGGCTCCACATCACTTTTTCTTCCTATTATTGACACTCCCAAACCTTCTCCCCTCATACCAACTTCTTCAACCCCCCCTCCGTAACACCCTTTCTCTACCCCATTTCTTCTCCCACTTGTCTTCCACTCTTTCTTCAGCTTTTGAGCTTCACCTTTATCTTCTTCTCATTCATCCCTCTCCTCTCTTCTATCTCTCCTTCTCTCTCTCTCTCTCTCTCTCTCTCTCTCTGAAAGAACCTCATCCTTGCTTCTGCAGTGCTGTCTCCTTGATCCCTCACACTTTTCTGCTCCTCCTTCTATCATCCAGAGACATTAATTCCAACCCTGGCACCCCTAGACTTTTCTCTCACTCCCAGGTCAGTTCCTCACTCAACTCCTCCAAACTCATTCATATCCCTTCCTTTCCTCCTCCTCTCTCCTTTTCTCATGCATCTTATCTAATAAACTTGCCTTTATTCATGATCTCTTTATCTCTAACAAACTTCATCTTCTGGCTCTAACTAAGACCTGGATTTTCCCTGATGGCACAGCTTCAGTCACTGTCATGGTGGCTACCAATTCTCCCATTTGCCTTGTCCCACTGACCTTGGTGGTTGTGTTGGGCTTCTACTTTTCATTTCTGCCAATTTCAACCCCTTCTTCTACCTCAGTCTCACTCTTTTCCCTCCTTTGAAGTCCACTTCCTCCATCTTTTTAATCCTTTACCTCTCCAGATAGCTGCTATTTATCAACCCCCTGCAAGGTCCAACTCTACCATTCTCACTGACTTTGACTCATGGCTTTCCATTCTTCTGGATTCATTCCCCCCCTCCCTTATTCTCAGTGACTTCAATATTCATGTTGATAAACCTTCTGATCCCTATGCTTTAAAGTTCCTTTCCTTGACCTCCTCATTCAAGCTCCAGCTTTGCTCTACTGCCCTCACTCATCATCAAGGCCACTGCCTCAATTCTTCCCTTATCTGACCATCACCTGATAAGCTTTACTGTTCCTCACTCCTTACCGCAATCTTGCCCAGTCTCCTCCTACCTCTTTAGAAACCTTCATGCTATTGATCCATTGGCTCTCTCCACTATTGACTTATCACATCTTTCCTCCGCCATGTCTTCTGTCTGTTGATGAGGCTATAGTTTCCTATAACAGTGCACTCTCCTCTGCTCTGGATGCTCTTGCTCTGTCCATGCTTCATCCTGGAGGCACACTGTACCTCTGCCCTGTCTTTTGGCAACTATCCATTATCTATTCTCCTGTGCACACTCAGCTGAGTGCATGTGGCTCAAATCCTGCATCCTTGCTGACTTTCTTTACTTCAAATTTATGCTTGCCTCCTTCCAGTTAGCCATAGCACTCGCCAAGAAAAACCTCTATGTCCATCTGGCTAACTCTTTTGTCTCTGACCCCCACGGTCTCTTTACAACTCTCAACTCTCTCCTCAAAGTACCTCCACCTCCAACCCCTCCTTCTCTTTTAGCCCAAAGCCTGGCTGACTATTTTCATGACAAAGTTCACAATATTACACTCTAATGCCCCACAAGATCTGCTTCATCCCCCCCCCTTCCCCCTCTTCAATACCAACTCTTCCCCTCAACTTCTGCTACCCTTTCTTCCTTTTGTAAGATATCCAAAGAGGAAACCATTTGTCTTCTTTCCTCCTCTAAACTAACTACCTTCTCCTCTGATCCTATCCCCATTCATCTCCTTAACTCCATCTCCTCCATTGTCATCCCTTCCAGCTCTCATATTCTCAACCTATCGCTCTCCACTGCAACTGTCCCAGCAGCCTTCAAGTATGCTGTAGTCACACCTCTCCTCAAGAAACCTTCACTTGACCCTACTTGTCTTTCTAATTATTGACCCATCTCCTTCCTTCCCTTCATTTCCAAACTTCTTGAACGTGCGGTTTTCCGCCATTGCCTTGACCTTTTCACCTCTCAGTCTCTTCTGGATCCACTACAATCTGGCTTTCATCCTTTACATTCTACTGAAACAACTCTCGCCAAAGTCTCCAGTGACCTGGTTTGGCTAAATCCAAGGGCCTTTACTCACTCCTCATTCTTCTTGACTTTTCTGCTGCTTTTGACAATGTTGATCACCACCTATTCCTAGACATCTTATCCTTGTGTGGTTTTAAGGGTTCTGTGCTATCCTGATTCTCTTATCTCTCCCATCACTCTTTCAGTGTTTGTTTTTGTGGATCCTCCTCTACGTCTATCCCACTCTCAGTTGTACTCCAGGAGTCTGTTCTGGGCCAATCCTTTTCTCTCTCTTATACCCAATTCCTTGGTACACTCATCTTCTCCCATGGCTTTCAATACCATTTTTACGCTGATGACTCTCAAATCTTTCTCTCTACAACTGATATCTCTGACATTCCAAGCCCAAATCTCTGACATTGCTGCCTAGATGTCTCACCGCCATATAAAACTGAATATGGCCAAAACCAAACTTCTTATTTTTTCTTCTAAACCCACCTCTTCCCTTCCTCCTTTCTCAGTCTCTGTGGATATAACACTTTTCTACTTCCTGTTTCCTCAGCCTGCAACCTTGGGACTGTCTTTGACTCCTTCATCTCTTTCTCCACACATATCCAACTGATAGCTAAGACCTATCGTTTCTTTATAACATCAGCAAAATTCACCCCTTCCTTTCTGAACGCATTAAGACACATATTCCCTCTCTAATCACCTCTCGTCTAGACTATTGCAACCTCCTCCTTGCTGGTCTCCCTCTGAATTTCTCTCCTTCAATCTGTTCAAAACTCAGCTGCGCAGCTAATCTTCCATCCACCCCAATATGTTCATTTCACCCCTCTTCTCAAGTCACTTCATTGGCTCCCCTTCCATTTCCATTTCCAGTTCAAACTTCTCCTTCTGACCAATAAATGCATTCATTCTGGTGTTCCTCACTACATTTCCTCTCTCATCTCTCCCAAAACCCCTCCTAGTGAATTCCGTTCTTCTGGTGGATTGCTTCTCTCTATGTCCTTTTCTTCCAAGCCAACTCCAGACTTCGATCCTTTCACTTTGCTGCTCCTTATACCTGGAAGAAACTAACTGGATCTAAAAACTGGGCTTCTTCTCTACCCCTTTTCAAATCCATGCTAAAAACTCACCTCTTTGTGGCTGCTTTTGGCTCCTGATCCACTTAATCTCCTTTGTGCCTCCTTACCTTTCCCTAGTTGTATCTTTGTTTTCAACTGTATGACTAGATAGTCCCTGATTGTTAGAACTTACAATTTCCTTTTTTATTTTACTTTATTTTATGACATGTTCTGTGCAGCACTCTGTATGCCCTGTAGTGCTATATAAATGATCAATAGTAGTAGTACTTTTGGAAGTTAGTACTGGAATGGTAGATTTCCTCTTGGTCCTGAATGACTTTTTTTTATTAATTCCAGGGCCGGCCCAACTATCAGGAAAACTAGGCAATCACCTAGGGTGACAGCTTCTGGTGGGCGTCAGAGAATAGAGCATTCAAACATAAGCCGGTGGGGGGAAGGGGGGGCATACGCCTTAAGCTTGGCCTAGGGTGCAATACTTTGAACCAACTCTGGGCCCAGCCCTGATTAATTCACAATATGCATTCAGCAGTTGTAGTAATAGTATTGAGAGGGATTTTTTCTCATATGGTAAGTTTTTTATGGGAAGCTTCTAGCTCTGCTCTGCACAGATTGCTGGAGAAAGGGTCTGGTGGGGGTCAGTGGATATAGAATATATGTTTGGATTTAATGCCATATGGGAGAAATGTGTTTGGGGGGCCTGAGATGAGGTCTATGGCTGAATAGATGCTGAAGAGTTCAACCTCTTGTACTCCTCCCCCACCCTTGATATAGCCTGCAGATGTTAAAGCTTGCACTGTTGCCCTCTCTGCAGTTATTTTTTATGGGTGGGGAAGGGCAGGGAGCGTAGCATGTTTAGCCACAAGTGGCAGATTTTTCTCTTTCAAAAAGTTGGCAACCCCATGGCCAAGGCATCCATTCAGGGGAATCACAGCATCTCATCCTATTCTCCTTAGGAAGCAGAAACACTTTATCCTCTAGCTTCTTGTAGGTTTGAATTTGGAGTTTTCCACTCTACCACTATTTCTGAAATGGCCTGGGAAAAAAGAGCAGCTCAGAAAATTTACAAATCCCAGACAAAATGGGATCAGCCTTAGGCTTCTCATCACACTGCTCTGCAATCTGCAGATAATTGACCACTTGGGCAATTTAGAAAGGCAGCTCTGTGAAACAGCCTTACCACTGAGGAAAGGATCTTCCCTCCCTCCCCCTCTCCCCATCTATATCCCTGAAACCTGTCCTGCTCCCCTCCTAGCTTTCCATCTTGAGCTCAATGAACCCAGGAAGCATTCCAGGAAACCTTCCTGTTCCCTGAATAATCTTGGCATCTGGGGACTGGATATCACATGGAGGGAGCCATGTCCCAGGGTAAGAGCAGTAGGCATACAGCATTATGCCCTATGGGAACATGAAACTAAACTCTGAGATGATTCCCCTGTGGGACTCTCATTCACTATGGGGCCAAAAAGGGGAATCACTGAGCTCTTCTTGCCCTAAACAGTGAGAAAAGTGAGAGAGAGCTGCTCCCGCATCCGTTTCATTTCATTTCATTTCTTCACTTATAACCCAGCTACAGTATTCTTAGAAAATGCAGCTGCAAAATGGCCAACTTTCCTGCCACAACAGCAAATCCTATGACGACTCCCTCCCAGTGTCATAAATTCTGCTCAATGGGGGAGGGGGTGTGCTGCCACCACTGCCAGAGCACAGGGGAGTGTGCTGTTGCTGCTGACACCACTGGAGTGAATGGGGGGGGGGGGGGGAATAGGTGGGCCCTCAGCAAATGTTTTCTTGGGGGCTCCCCACTAGAATATTCATCACGGCTCCCTCCTAAGCTTCCTAATGATGATTCTCGAGAGAGAGCACTAAACTCAATGTCTGGAGATTCCTCCCACACCTATGTTACGAGAGACCTGTCTTAATGAGGAAGACACTGATTGTTGGAGATATACAGTGTCTCTGCTGCAGTGGTTAACCTGGGACCCCCACAAACCCCACATACCTTTTCACTTCTGGAAAGAAGGGAAAGTCAAGGGACTGACCTCAGCTCCTTTCAATTCTAGGTTGGCCATGGCTCAAGAAGAGATTTTAGCACAATGTACCCATAAGAAGAAAGAGAACCTCAGTGACTTTTTAAAATGTTAACGTTACTTCAAGGCTCATGTTTTTTTTAGCAAGCAGGGCACATCAGCAAGCACTTAGGCCAGCAGCCATAGAGACAACAGAAGGCCAGCCGTTAAATGTAACATATGCCTTTGGATTTTCACGTGGGTTTATGTCATCTGCCAATAGATGGTGCTGCAGATTGCGATGTGGACCATATCTGTCTAAATGCACCTTGTACATTTTTTATACTCTGCTGTATAAAAAAGGACTAAATGGAAATTGCTTTCATTGATCTACACAACATTTTCTGTACCTTTTCAAAATGAAACAATAATTAAAGAAATAGTCAAAAATAGTTAAGAATAAGACGCCAAAAAGTCTTGATTGTTACACACTCTTTTACCATACCGAACCCAAATTAGTTCTCGAACATAGAATGCCATACTGGGTCAGAACAAGGTCGATCAAGCCCAGTATCCTGTTTCCAACAGTGGCCAATCCAGGTCACAAGTACCTGTCAGGTTCCCAGAAAGGCACACAGGTTCCACAATGCTTGGGCAAGCAGTGCATTTCACGGATCCTCTTTAATAATGGTTTATAGACCTATCCTCCAGGAACTTGTTCAAAACCTTTTTTTAAACTAATGTCACTAACAGATTTTACTACATACTCCAGTAACGAATTCCAGAGTTTAATTACACGTTGCATGAAAAAATACATTTCTCTTATTAGTCTTAAATAGGTTACACTGTAGCTTCATTGCATGTCCCCTAGTCTTTCTGCTTTTTGATGGCATAAACAATTGATCTAAGTTTACCAGTTCCACTCCATTCATTATTCCATGATATTGTAACAATTATTTTCTTTTTTAGTTTAGTCTGATTTTAATTGCGTATGATACTTGTGATCTGCCTAGGTTTGTAGTGCAGAATATACATTTTTTTAAATAAATAAATTCCTACTCATACCCTCGACCATTGCTTAATCCGTCCTTCCCACTCTCCTTCAATCTAATCTCCAAGCCCCCACATCCCTACCCTACACAATCACCAACCAAGTTTGGAGAACCCATTCTCCTACCAATCCCCAGTTTTTTAACATTTTGCCCCTAACTCACTTCTCTGTCCTCAGCTCCTAAGGAGGCATATTCCAAATATTTCCGCCGGTTAACAGATCTGCTAAGCAGCTAACATGTGGTGAGTGGGATATTCAATGTCACGATCAAGGTGAGTGCTGCTGAAGGTCCCCTCCTAACCAGGTTAAACACCCCAACACTTACCACAACAACCTTAGTTGGTAACTGGAGTGGCAACCTTAGTTAGCCAGTCTGCAGTGATATTGAGCCTCTAACTGGCTAACTAAAATTCCTAAAGTTAGGACAGGAAAAAGGCTGAGCTAATTTAAAGGATTTTAGTTAGCTCAATATTGCTGCTGACTGGCTGGCTAAAATGCTATTCAGTCAAACCAGATATTCACTGCCAGTTACTGGATATAGCCTGGCACTGAATATCCAGTTATAAAACAGCAAGGGTCAGTCACTTCAACTGTACTAGCCCCTGCCACTGCTGCTGAATATGTCCCCCCCCATGCCTGCTCTCCTGTCCGCTTTATCACTTCCCCAGCATCCTCCCTGTTGCCTCCCCCCCCCCCCTTTAACCACCCAGCTTCTATCCTGCATTTCTCCCTCTGTCTTGGGTGCCCCCTTAGCATCTAATACCCCTCCCTCTTCCCCTCCAGAATTTTGAACCCACCGTGAGCTGAAAGAAATCAGGATAGTTCTTTCAATGCAGCACTGTCAGGCCTGTGAGTGGGAGGAGCAGCAGGAGCCTCCCCTCCCCCTCCCCCCATGACATTTCACTTTAGTCAATACACAAGAAGCCAACTCTGCCAACATGGGCACTATGGCAGGCTAGCAAGGCCTGAGGCTGCCCTCACAAGATCAGCACCAGGAAATGCTGACTGGGAATAGCCATGTTTGCTGCATTAGGAAACTGTCCGCTGCGTGAAGAACCGCGGACAGGCCAGCTCCGGTTGCTCTTTCCACTGACAGGCCCTGACAGCACAGCATTTAAAGCAGCAGTCCCAATTTCTGGTGCAGTCTGACCAGCCACGTTTGCTGGTCTGCATCTGCCATTCTGATGCCTCCTCACCCTTGTCGAGCAGACATATTCAGCCCAGCTTTACCAGCTCTGCATCTGTGTCCTTCCTTCGCCCCCTCTTTGCACTGAGGGCTTCAGTTGACTGCTCCCCAGTCAGGGAAAGGCCTTTTCTCCTGCCAGCCAAACAGTGCCCTGATGCTGGAATAACTTTATTAAAATAAACCCCGACACGTTTCGGCTGTGAAGCCTTCCTCAAGGGATACAAACTTGCATAACCGCACTTGAAAAAAACAAACACTAGCAAGTTGAGAGCAGTGTCTATAACCCCTGTCTTGCAAATAAATGTATCTTGGAATTTTGTATAGAAATGAAACAAAAATTGTAAAAAAAAGATAACTGTCAGAAATGAAGGGCAGAAAGGAAAGAACGCAAAGAGAGAAGAAACAGAAAATTAAGAGACTCTGGAAACGTACTGAGGAAAATATCAACAAGGAAAAAATGGAAAGAGACCAGGACTTAGAAAAGTTAAAAAATACATTTAATTTAAAGTTTTTATGGATTTGAATATTTCAGCTTTGAGAATGTACGTTTCTTATATCTTTGCATTTTGCTCAGTACAGTGCAATATGCAGTCCTGCCTTTTCCTATGTAGGTTCTTTACTGTTTGACTACTGAAAGTTAGGGCTCATATGGTCAAGGCCAGTGCTACCATCAAGTTAACTAGATGGCTGCCTAGAGCGCCGTCCCTCTAAGGGCACCCATTGCCATTGCTGTCATCCTTCTCTGGGGCCTGTGGCAGTGGCAATGGTTCCCAAACCATAATGCAGTGCTTCATCGCAGTTCCTTTCTTTCTCAAAGTGCCGTTTCTGCCCCCCTCCGACACAACTTCTGGTTTGCATGAGGTTTTTGAACGCTTTGTGGATGTTGTATCTTGAAATGTTTGTCTTTATAACAGAGTCGTGTCCGTTCAAGTTAAAATGAAACTGTGGGGTATTAGCTCTTGAAGCAGCTTTAAATACAGAAACAGTTTAAATATAAGTGTATGTGTGGCTTAGCATTGGCAAGGGATTAAGATATTTGAGTTTAAAATATTTAAAGAATCACCCACAATGCATGACAGCTGTGGCAGGCTACTTAGAAATCTGTTGTAGGGTAAATTTTAAAGGCACTGTTTTATTGATAAGAGTATAACCAGCATGGCTCTAATCTGTATGTCTTGTGCCCCCTATGTTAACCTTGGGCTGCAAAAAAATCACTTCTGATAGGCAGGTGTTAATTGAGAGAGAAAGCGATGGTGTGAAGTGTGCCGGAGGGAGGGGGGATCTGAGAGAGTTTTGGATGTGCGCGCGCACTGGGGGCATGGGTAGAAAGCTCCAAAAACAAATTTAGTGCCATCAAGTCATTGCTGAGTCAGCTACCTCTGAATTGTCTTGGCAATGTAGCTCCAGAGGTAGATTGCCAGACCTTTTCTTCTGAGGCAATGGAGGGTAAAGTGACTTGCTCAAGGTCACAAGGAGTGCCAGTGGGAATTGATCTTCTGGGTACTAGGTAGTTGCTCTACTCCAGAAAGCCCCATGTTTATGCAAATGAGGCCTCACCGTGAGTCTCCACACATGGCCCCACATCCCCCCTTGGGCCGCTCCTCTCTGCAAGCACATTTTCAAAGGCAAACTCCCCACAAATTTTCCCTCCGAAATTTGGCTCAGTTGGTAAGACAGGTATATTAGTACCCATGACCCTTCACTTGCTATGCAGGAGGTACAAAGTTTACAGCATAAATGAGGAATATTTGCTGTTCAGGAAAATAGTTAAGATCTAATTAGATTAACTAAACAATGGGAATTAATTGAATTCTAGTACACACGAGCTGATGTTACTGTCCTATAATATAATTTAGATATTATATGGCATTTAAAAGAATATGGGAATCATATTGTTGCTTTAGGTTCCATCTAGGCAATTTGAAGGGTTCAAACATACTGCTCTTGCTTTTTAACATATATGAGTTGTCATTAGGGTATATGGTGCTATAATTTCAGGTGCTGTAAGCTGCTTTGTATGATGTTTACTTGAAAAGGCATCTATAAATTTAAAATGAAATATCTGTGTTCTCATTGCCACCCACCTCCCATCCTAGCTCTGACCCTTTTTAGATGTGTCTACATGCAGAAGGGAAGGGCAATTCTCAGCCCTCAATTATGCTTATTTATCCAGGTTATATATTTTGAAAACTGTCCTTATTACATCAAGGTTCTCATACTCCCACCTTGAGAGCCACAAATCAGTTGGGTTTTCACAATATCTCTCATTAATATGTAAGGAACATTTGAATGCCACCATCTCCATTGTATTCAGATCTCTTGCTTGAATATCCATAGGGGTATCCTGAAAACCCGACTAATTTGTGGCCCTTTCATTCCTGAGTTTGAGACCGCTGCCTTATATCATAAAATCACAGCAAATGCCATAGAGAAAATAGGTGCATGTATTACATAGTAAGTGGAAAAGGATATGTAAAATATTTGAAAGAAGTGAATAAGTGGGTCATAGTATGGATTAGAGGCTTGGCATTATGCTGGTAGTTTAGAGCAATAGTTCTCAACCCAGTTCTTGGGACATGCCCCCCAGTAGGGTTTTCAGGATCTCCACAATGAATACATTTGGGAGAGATCTACATACATTGAAGATGGTGCCTGCAGATCTATCTCATGCATATTCATTATGGGAGGTCTAGAAGCCAGCCCCGAGGACTGGGTTGAGAAATACTGGTCTAGAGTTGCAAACTTTGGTTAAATCAATTAACTATTTTTACAGTGATTTCCTTTTACAACAAAAGGCTAATTTTATAGCAGGGTGGTAAGGTGAATAGGGCAAGAAGGTGCCTATTTTAGTTTATATTATACAGACACATAGGCGCCTTTTGTGTCTTTTATAAAATGCTAGCACGAATCCAACATAAATCGCATCTACGGTGAAGGTGTGGATGTTAGGCACCCATGTTAACACATATTATATGCCCATAAATCATGACTTTGCCCATGTTTCACCCAGACTCCTCCCCTGAGCACGGCAACTCTACAAGGACATGCCAACATGCACTGCACATACTTTTAGGCATGCACTAATTTTATAAGAGGCATTTTTCATGTAAAAAGTATTTATAAAATTACCCTCGCATGATCTAGAAGCTGGTAAATGTGTTTGTAATAACAATGATTTATTATAGCAGAAAAAGGTACTGTACAGGAATGACCGCAGAAATAACTTAGCAGTTCGCTATAAAGAGGTGTGTTAATAAAAAAAAACAAAAAAAATGAGCACCTCCCCCCCCCACCCCCACACCACTCCAGGAGATGGAACATCTGGCTTGGGAAGAATGATACTGTAGTAGATCCTTCTAGTCAAGAAGTGGACTGAGTGTGCAACTTACTGTATGTTGTTTCTGCCATGGAGTGTTGCATGTGTAGCGACCTATTCCCCCCCTCCCCCACACACATGGCAAGGGCTCGCAGAGCCATCCAGACATGCCACATAGGAAAGGAGGTTTGATGACGAAGGAGAGACATGGAAGAGGTTAAAAAAAGGCATTTTTTTGTACCTAAGTGCTGGAAAATCTACATTACTTGGCAGCTTTCCTCGGTGTCTCTATTAGTTTTATTGTCATGTGCTCAGGTGTTGATACAAAAGGTAGATTTTGAAAGGATAATATGTCACCTTTGGATGATGTCACAAACTGGAAATCTTCATATGCTTTGCACATGCGTTTGATCAGATCGATTTGCTCCAGTGTCAGACGCACGGCATCTTTGTTTTGGGCACTACACATAACATATGCTGACCAAAACTGGAAAGAAAAATAATATTGTAAAGAATGTTATATTTTAATGAGGTCATTTATAACTACGAGCACAGGTGAAATGTATAGCATGCTTTTCACTCCTTGGACTTTTACATTTTCGTAATTATAATTACTATCTTCTGCAGATAATTTTCCTGGAGTAAAATATCTACGTACTTCTGAAAATGCAAAACTGCATTTATTTCCTACCCCATCTTCACCCTCAGGAATGCCTCTCCTACAAAGGTAAAAGTACATGCTGAAATGGAACTACACAAATTGTTTTACCTATTTTTTTAAAAAGACTGTTTATGTGAATAAAGATAGTTACCAAGATAGTTACCGTGCATTAACTGTCAATACTGCAGGTAATGCAGCTCATTTAACAGCACCTGAATAGGCATAGTTAACTTCATTGAGTTATACAATACATTTTTCCTAGGAAGAAAGCTGTCGATACTCATATGCAGAGCTCTTTCGTTAATACCTGAGGATCATGGGTCAGTTTTAGGAGGCAATGATAAAGGTGCCAGTTCTCCATGCTACCACATACCTCCTCAAAAAAGCCCTGGTCTTATCTGCAATGCAATTAATGCACATTAAAGCATTTTCACTGTATTAATTAAATGATAAACTGTTGGAAATGCCCCAACATTTACTAGGCAATTTTACACCGAGCTGCGCAAAGTTACACATCAACAAGTCTAAGACATGAATTTTCCATGATTTACATACGTGCTTTGGCCAGTCATTATTCTATAAGTACACAAATAAGTTTGATTGCATGTAGTTTTTGTGTGGGCATGTACAAGAGTGGAGTTTGGGTGGGCACAGGTGTAATGCAAATTTACATATACAAGTTATAGTGATTGTTGACCTTGCATGCAACCCCAGCAATCCCCGTACAGCAAACTGGGTGTTAGGAGACTTTAACCTCCCTGTACTGCAAGACACACAAGCTAATGCCTTCCTTGATGCCCTCAAAGCATTAGGATACACCCAACTAGTTAACTCCCCCACTCATATTAAGGGAAACACCCTCGACTTGGTATTTGCACCTCAAATAGACAACTACCCCTTTCACAAATTCAATCTCTCACTGAGCCCAGTACCATGGTCTGACCACAGTCTTGTGAGATTCTCACTGCCTTCCCTTCACAGATCTAACTACCTCCCCACCACAATTGACAATACCATCACTACTCGGAAACGTTATCTCCCATTCAATGAGCAGGAGATCATTGGGAGAATACACCCTCTCCTGGAAACACCTGAACTCAACCTTGACGACATGTTAACATTATGGAACAAGTCCCTCAACGCAGTAATAGACGCCCCAACTACCAAGAAAAACCTCAGAGGTAAGAAAAGAGCACCTTGGTATTCACCTGAACTAACAGCATCCCTCCGGCGGTTACGTCAACTCGAAAAACGATGGCGCAGATCAAGGACAACCGAGAGCCTTGAAGCCTATAACACCCACCTTGACGACCATAGAACAGCAGTATCATCAAGAATGAAACAATACCATTCAGACGTCCTACTGAGAGCCATAAACAAACCACGTGAGCTTTTCAATCTGGTCAAAAATCTGGCTAAGGAGCCCACCTCCAACCAAACAAATCTACCTGACGCTCAGGAATATGCGGACTACCTTCGCTCAAAGACAAGCCAACACATTGCTCCTGCAAATCACCACCCTCTGGAACATACAAGCCTGCTACCTCCCGACTCCCTCCCTCTAAATGAGACAGCAGATAACCACCACATTCTTAACTCCTTCTCCCCCCCAACAGCAAGGGAGATCCAAGATACCATCACATGCATCAATACCACCACAGCTCCGAGCGACCCATGCCCGGCACAATGGATAAAAGCGCTAAAATCAGACCTCAGCCCTTTCCTCGCCAAACTAATAGGATCATCCTTCACTTCGGGGATTTTCCCACAGAACCTGAAGCAAACTTCAATAAGACCCCTACTGAAGAACAAAAAGCTCGACCCCACAAAGATGGACTCTTACAGGCCCATATCGAGCATCCCGCTTCTAGCTAAAATCATCGAAAAAACAGTCCAACAGCAACTAACCCATCACATTGAAAACAACGCGCCTCTCGATTACTGCCAGCATGGATTCAGAGAGTCCCATGGAGTCGATACCCTTCTGACTACATTATTCAACTCCCTTACCATTGGGCTCGATAACATCAGGAAGGGTTTTGCCCTTATCTTTCTGGACATCGCAGCCGCCTTTGACTCGGTGGACCACAAGATACTCCTATCACGCCTCACTGAGAAGGGTCTTTGTGGCAACGCTCTAGCTTGGTGCGCCTCATATCTGAATAACAGATGGCAACATGTCCGCTCCGGATCCTCTTTATCGGACCCTTTCCCACTAGAAAAAGGCGTTCCCCAGGGCTCATCCCTCTCAGCACTTTTATTCAATATCTATATGCAGCCCATCTGCAATCTTATCCGGTCCTTTAACATCAACTGCCTAGTATATGCTGATGATGTCCTAATGTTCACCCCAATAGACACAGATCATCCAAACCTCGACCAGCTCTCCTCTTGCTTCAATGCCGTCACAGATTGGCTACACAACCAAATGCTCAGAATAAATCTGAAAAAGACAGAAGTTCTATTCATTGGAAGAAACCAGTCATTCACTCCCCCATCTTCAATCAAGGTGAACAACGCAGAACTCCTCTCCAAGACAACGATCAAATACTTAGGCGTAACACTGGACCAGCACCTGGACATGCATGCTCATATAGACAATACAATCAGAACAATATACCACAAATTACGGACACTACGCCTCATAAAGAACACCCTTGAACCAAACGACTTCAGAACAGTCTTCCAGGCCATAATCATGCCCCACTTCGATTACGCCAACCCCATCCTACTCGGTCTCCCAAAGAGCTCGATAAACCCCTTACAGCTTGCGATGAATACCGCAGCAAGAACCCTCTATGGCGCATCTCGCAGAGAACATATCACCCCTATCCTGAAGAGCTTGCACTGGCTCCCCGTCCAGTACAGGATCACATTTAAGATCCTCACCTTGACCTTCAAAGCAGTCAACTGTATCACCGCAAATATATTGTCAGATCTGATCCAACTTACTCCAAACAACAGATTAAGAAGAACCACATCCTGCAATACCATCCTCCTTCCAAAAGCCATCACAAAATGCAACAAATCCACTAGAAAGCGTGCCTTTGCCTTATTCGCCCCTTCTTGCTGGAACTCCCTCCCAACAGAAATCCGCAGCATAAATAACCTCCCACAGTTCAGAAAAGCCCTCAAACTGCAATTATTTTTACAACATTTTGGTAACTCCGACAGCATCACCTAGACAGTACCACATGATCTTATAGTCTAACAAGCCAACGCTGTCTAACCAATTTCCGATGAAAACTCTTCACCTCCCCATCTATCCCCTTAGGGCCTGTATCATAAACTTAGATGTGATGCAATCCCTGTGTATATAATGTATAAAGTTCACCTGTTACCCTTGTTTAAATCTCCCTTTGTTTGCTATGTATAAAGTTCACCTGTTATCCATGTTTAAACTCCCTGTTCTATGTAAGTTCAATGTATGGCTGTTCCTCATTGTACAAACTTGTTTATTGTAAACCGTGCTGATGCCGAATAGTGCGGTATAGAAAAACCTTAAATAAATAAATAAAATAAATAAATAAATAAATGAAATACTACAAATTATGCATGTTCCTAGGGCAGTTGTAAGTGCTCGCGCCTAGTATGCATGTGTTTTTACCCCACTTACACCCCTATATTATAAAGTAAAATACATGCAAATCACACACTTGACGACATGCATTAAACTAAGTGACCCTTATAAAATTACCCTCTGCATGCATAAATTTTTGCAATTACTGCATGCTAATTTTGGCAATTAAAGAACAGTAACTTCAAAACCTAATGCAGCTTAATAAGAACACAAGAACATAAGAAATGCCATACTGGGTCAGACCAAGATCCATCAAGCCCAGTATTCTGTTTCCAAGAGTGGCCAATCTAGGTCACAAGTACCTATCAGTTTTCCAAAAAAACACACAGGTTCCATAATGCTTGTATTGGGGGCAAGCAGTGGATTTCCCGGGTTCTCTTTAATAATGGTTTATGGATCTTTCCTCCAGGTACTTGTCCAAAACTTTTTTAAATCCGGCTACACTAACAACTTTTACTACATTCTCTGGTAACGAATTTCAGAGTTTGATTATGTGTTGAGTGAAAAAATATTTTCTCTTATTAGTCTTAAATAGGTTACACCGTAGTTTCATTGCATGTCCCCTAGTTTTTCTACTTTTTGATGGCGTAATCGATCTATGTTTACCCGTTCCACTCTATTCATTAATTTATAGATCTCTATCATATCTCCCCTCAGCCGTCTCTTTTCCAGGTTGAAAAGCCCTAACCTTTAAAGCCTGTCCTCACAGGGGTATCCTTCCATCCCCTTTACCATTTTAGTAGCTTTTCTCTGTACTCTTTCTAATTCCACTATGTTCTTTTTAAGATACGGGAACCAGAATTGCAAACAATATTCAAGGTACGGTCACACCATGGAATGATACAGAGGCATTATAATATCCTTGTTTTTATTCTTCATTCCTTTCTTTATGATAACTAGCATTTTATTTGCCTTCTTGGCCACCACTGCACCCTGGGCAGAGGGTTCCAATGCATTATCCATGTTGACGCCTAAGACTTTTTCCTGGGTGGTGGTTCCTCATCTTTTAGCATTAAATTTCAGTTGCCAAATTCTAGACCATTCTTCAAGCTTAGCTAGATCCTTCCTTATGTTATCGACTCCTTCCTGTGTGTCTACTGTATTGCAGATTTTGGTATCATCCACTAACAAGCAAACCTTACATGACAGTCCTTCCGCAATATCATTAACAAAGATATTAAACAGAATTGGACCAAGGACAGATCCCTGCAGCACACCTCCTTCTTCTCAGAGTGAGCTCCAATTTGCATGTACCCTTTGTCGCCTCCCACTCAACCAATTTCTAACCCAATCAGTACATCCCTAGAGTTTTCAGTTTGTTTATAAGTCACCTGGGCAGATGGTGTCAAAGGCTTTACTGAAATCTAAATACACCACATCTAGGGCTCTCCCTTGGTCCAACTCCCTGGTCACCCAATCAAAGAAATCAATCAGATTTGTCTGACAAGACCTGCCTCTGGTGAATCCATGCTGCCTCAGATCCTGCAATCCATTGGACTCCAGAAACCAACCTATTCTCTTCTTTAGTAGCCATTCCAATAATTTACTAACCACAGAAGTTAGATAACTAGTCTGTAGTTCTCAATGTCATCCTTATGTCCACTTTTGTGTAAAGGGACCACATGTGTCTTTCTCCAGTTCTCTACTAGAAATAACAGAGAGATAAATCCCAAGCCATTTTAACATTACTAATTCTAATTTTTATCGGATGATTTGCCGTGATAGGAATAATCCTTTCTCGAGGAAAAATCTTCCTTTTATTATCTTTTTAAAGAGGGACTCACCCTCCTTCTCAATTATACCAAGGGATAATACCGCAATTATCCTCAGACAGGTAATCAGGCTATGAACCATCTATAAAGTACTTAGCTGCTCTATCCTCCACTGTTCTCCAACCATCATATGGAGATACTGTTGGCTCTACTAATCGCTCACTCCGAGCGTTCACGTCAACCGACAATATTCAATTTCAATGTCCTCCGTTTGTCTCCAGAGACATTTCCAACATTTATCCAGTGTAGTGTCTTTGCAATAAGCACTTTCCTCATGGTTATTCAACCTCCCAAATCCATGACATATCCTTAGAAAGATGATGTACATAACGTCATGTTTCAAACCTTGAAACTCCCGGTCCTTCTTCATGCAACATACGTCATGCTCCTACTTCCACTTCCTCCATTTTTAGGGTATGCCCCAATCCCATGGTTACAAATGCCAGACTATGATTGGCTGTCATCCTAGATGTATGTCCAACCTCTTTACTACCCATTCACTAAACTCCACCTGTCCTGAGTGAGATTTAACCCCCTCGGTGTCACTGTTTGAAGGCGATAAATCCATGACTATTCATTATATTGTAAGCGGGACAGACAATCTCCCCCTCAAACTTGTTCAGGGACCATATCTAAAATCCGCCATCTCAAATCTTGGAAAGTATGATTCATCTCTTGACAATGTGCCACAACCGGTGCTGTTAATACTCCTGTATTAATTCAAGATCTATGTTCTTGAAACCTTTTCTTCATAGATCTCGAAGTTCTACCGATATAATATTTTTGGCAGGGGCAAATGATGATATAAGTCGCAAATGCACTCAAATAGTTTGCACGAAAATGACTTCGAATTTCCACATCTGTTAATGGGTCCTTCCACACCGGGCCCTCTAGAGTGGTGCTACAGAATGTGCATAAATCACATTTATAATGTCCCTTGTCTAAAGAACTGTCCAAGATCTTTACAGTATATACTACTTGATCGGCTATATATCTCCCCCTTTGAAATGCCACCATTAAAGATTTCTGGAAGCAAGGATGCAATGCTAAAATAGACTAATGTTGTTTCAAAATAGTCATTACTGCCATGGCATTAGACACATATGGTAGTACCCCTACATAGGGCTGAACTTGCTCCTGACCCTGATTAACAGATCCCTCTGTGCTCTGCTCCCACCATTCCGGATGATTAAAACATGATCTTTTATATGCTAATCTAATTATTCGAGAAGGATACCCCCTCTGTAATAGTTGAAACTTCAATTTGTAACCATGGGATTGGGGCATACCCTTAAAAATGGAGGAAGTGGAAGTAGGAGCATGACTTATTTTGCATGAAGAAGGACCGGGAGTTTTGAGGTTTGAAACATGACGTTATGTACATCATCTTTCTAAAGATATGTCATGGATTTGGGAGGTTGAAGAACCATGAGGAAAGTGCTTATTGCAAAGACACTATACCAGATAAATGTTGGAAATGCCTCTGGAGATGGATGGAGGACATTGAAATTGAATATTGTCGGTTGACGTGAGAACTCAGAGTGAGCGATTAGTAGAGCCAGCAGTATCTCCATATGATGGTTGGAGAACGGTAGAGGATACAGCAGCTAAGTACTTTATAGATGGTTCATAACGCGATTACCTTTCTGAGGATAATTGGGGTATTATCCCTTGGTATAATTGAGAAGGAGGGTGATTCCCTCTTTAAAAAGAGAATAAAAGGAAGATTTTGCCTCAAGAAAGGATTATTCCTATCACGGCAAATCATCCAATAAAAATTTGAATTAGTAATGTTAAAAGGGCTTGGGGTTTATCTCTGTTATTTCTAGTAATTTACTGTGGGATGAACAGCAGTTTTGGTGATTAGGAGTTTCTCCAGTCCTCTGGCACCACTCCCGACTCCAAAGAGCCATTGAAAAGGTCAGACAGTGGAGCTGCTAGAATGCCCCCCAAGTTCCCTCAGTATTCTTGGATGTATTCCATCCAGACCCATGGCTTTGTCTACTTTTAGTTTAGCTAGTTCTTCTAAAATCATTTGAGATCCCCATCGCTTTGGTTCCTATTTATGGGTGTTTTCTGAAGTCCTGCTCCTGGCCTTTCATCTGTGAACACAGAACAGAAATATTTGTTAAGCAAGTCTGTTTTATTCTTATCAGTTTCTGCATATTCCTCCCCTGCACCCTTGAGTCTGACAATACCACTTTTGTCTTTCCTCCTCTCACTAACATATCTGAAAAATGTCTTATCCCCACATTTTATTGGCTAGTTGTTCTTCCTTTTGTACCTTTGCTTTCCTGATTACTTTGCTAGCTTCTCTAAGTCTTTCCAAATATAGATGCCTGTTTTCTTCTCTCTGTGATCTCTTGTATTTCAAGAAGGCCTCCCTCTTTCTTTTTCACGTTTTCAGCTACTTCTTTGGAAAATCATATCAGCCTCCTTTTCCATTTATTTACCTTTCTAATAAAAAGGTTTGTTGCCTTTAAAATATCCCCTTTCAGTTTTTCCCATAGTTTTTCTACATCCCCCAGCTGTTCCCATCCCTTTAACGACTCTCCAAGGAATTGTCCCATCTTTACAAAGTTAGTTTTCCTAAAGACTAAGCCCCTCACTTTTGAATGTATTTTATCAGCCTTAGTACCAGTTTTAGTTAGGCACTTTAATGGCTGGCCTAACTTTAACCAGTTTAGCTAACTGGCCAGCACCAGAATATTGCTGCCCACCAGTTAGCTAAAGTACTAGCTGGCCAACCCAGATAATCAGTACCGGTGGCTGGATATAACTTCAGCAATGAATATCCAGGTTCAATTTATAGTGGCAATGGCTAGCCACTTTATTTCCCCCATAGTTATTTTACTTGCATACTCATATACTTATAAAATCATCCTAAAGATATCTAGTTAAATTGAACCTAGCTCAACTGAGCCTACAGAGGCCATGAGCCTTTATTCATAACTAGTGAGGAGAGGTAAAACATCTTCTATACCTTTAATCCCTTCTCCTCAATCCAGCCCTTTAATCCCTTCGCAATCCAACCCGGCCATTACAAGGAGATTCCTCTGACTGAGAGACAAGTTATGCAGTTCCTTCTTGCAGTGTTTTTAACAACAGATACTATTGCAACCAGAAGATGATATTCAGAAGCACTTCTCTGTTCAAGGCTACCTTTCAACCATGTAAAGAAAATGAGCACATACCTGAGCACCAACATGGCCATCCTTAAGCTTCTGTATGTTTGTTTTCGTCTTGGTAAGATTCCTTAAGTTCGCTTCACTCAGCCTGCTTTGATATAGTATCCTCAGTTGTAGTGGCAGATCATTGTGACTAAAAGCAGTAAGAAAGACATATATTTGGTTGCTCTTTGTTGGACGTCTTAATTGTCAAGCATTTCAGTGGCATTAATGTGATTTTTATGAGCTGTTTACGGTAGACTGGGAAAGTTTCATTCTTTCTTAGTTTCTCTTCCTGCTCTCTTCCCAGATATCATGCTCTTGCTGCTTCTCTTTGCTGACACTGCTTATAGCATTTCTACCTCCTTTTCGCCCTTGATTTACTTATTAGTGGTTTGACTTTGACCAAGAAGCATCCACTTGTATATCTTACTACAAAAATATTTACATTGCTGGTTGCTTCTGTTGATGCTTCTCAGTCAAAATCAAGAGTTAGTGGAAAATAAGGGAGAGGTTGCTTCTGTATCACTCCATGGTGGTCCGCCCCTTGAATATTGTGTGCAGTTCTGGTCACCATACCTAAAAAAGGATCTAGCAGAAATAGAAAAGGTACAAAGAAAAGTGACCAAAATGGTAAAGAGGATGGAAGGATACTCCTACAAGGAAAGGGCTCTTCAGCTTGGAAAAGAGATGGCTGAGGGGAGATATGATAGAGGTCTATCAAATAATGAGTAGAATGGTTGCTTACGCCTTCAAAAGTAGAAAGTACAACGAAGCTACAATGAGCACATTTAAGACTAATCGAAGAAAAGATTTTTTCGCTCATTGCATAATCAAATTCTGGAATTCATTGCCAGACGATGTAGTCAAAGCTCTTTGAAAAGAGGTTTGAACAATTTTCTGGAGGAAGTGTCTATAAATCATTATAAAGGTGAACTGGGCTAATCCACTGCTTACACCTGTGATAAGAAGCATGGAATCTGTACATTTCTTTGAAACCTGACAGGTACTTGTGACCTGGATTGGCCACTGTTGGAAAGAGGATGCTGAGCTTGATGGACCTTTGGTCTGATACATTATGGAATATCTTAGGTTCCAAAAATGCAGTCCTTACGTGCAGATATTGACCATCATTTTAAATACATGCCATTTATATTTAAAACATATTTGGATTAATATTCAACTGCCACGGTCAGCATTTTTTTCAAAAACAGCCTTGGCATTTACACTTACAGAATCTATCCTTGGTTGTCCAGTGTAGATTGTAGGAGTAGCCCCTCTCTGCTCGTGCCCCCTCTGGTGCTAATGTTAAAAATGACAGATCTGCCATTTTGAACCCCAGCCCTGGAAAGGGCAGCAGTGGATCCATCTTCTTATCCTGATCACTTCAAATATGGCCAGTGTATAGCTTCTGCCTATACTCTAGAATTGACATAATTTCAAATTCCTAATTATAGTTATGGTCAACATTATTGGCACCCTTGCATTTTACATATGTAGTGTACAATGAAAAGAGAACTGAGAAAGCTAAGCTACTTATGAAAGATCTGTTCTCTAATGTTAAATCCCTCATAATACATCCAAGCACCTCCGCTGTAATGCAAGACATATCACCTCAAACTCTCGCAGACTTTTACATGTCTAAAATTAATTCCCCACACACCCTATCAGTCCATGCACAATTAGCGCATTAACACCCACCGAACCCTGGGAAATGTTCCATCCAATACATACAGAACCTCTTAAAAAGGTAATTACAAATAAGAACACTACAACCTCCAATACTGACCCTTGCCCAGTTATATGGATCAAGGATTCAATTTCTGAATTAGCCCCCTTCATACTAGATATTGCCAACAAATCACTTTCTCAAGGGTACATGCCTCGTGAACTTAAAAGAGCTATCATTCGTCCAATACTAAAAAGCAAGCCTTAGACAAAACAAATCCAGCTTCTTATAGACCCATCTCTAGTCTCCCTTTCCTTGCCAAAATTATAGAAAAAAATGTTTACTTGCAACTTCAAGAACACATCAACATCTGGATGATAACCAATTTGGATTCAGGCCATACCACAGTTTTGAGACATTAATGCTGGACCTATACAATAAAATCATCAAGGGAATTGATAACATCAACCAGGCCTACATACTATTATTCCTAGATATAGCCGCTGCATTTGACTTGGTCATACACACACTTCTAATACAAAGACTAAGACAAATAGGTCTAAGCAATCTAACGCTCAAGTGGTTTATCTTCTATCTTTCTGACCAGTCTCAACAAGTCTGCATGGGACACATCAGCTCCAACTCTTACTCCCAAACCACAGGCCTTCCACAAGGATCAGCACTTTCAGCCCTGTTATTCAATATCTATATTCATAAAAAAATACAAGATTGATTATGCCATGTATGCCGATGATATAATTTGTATGCCGTTCAACATAATCACAGCCAACTTTGATCCCATAATTTTCTGCTTTAGGGAAATAGCCACCTGGCTTAAAGATGCTAGTTTAAACATCAACTACAAGAAAACAGATGTCTTGATAATAACTAGGAATCAAGCCTTCATACCACCATGACACATAACAATTGATGATGTTAATCTCTCAATCAAAGACAAAGTAAAACATTTAGGTGTAACTTTAGACAAACACCTCTCTTTTCAGTCACACATCAAAAATCTTACAAAAACAATTTTCAGTAAGATCCATCTTTTGCAGCATCTAAAACCCTTACTTCAGCCCTCTGACTTCAGAACCATAATGCAAGCAATGATTACCCCACATATAGACTATTGC
Organism: Ichthyophis bannanicus; assembly: GCA_033557465.1. Taxonomy (NCBI): domain Eukaryota; kingdom Metazoa; phylum Chordata; class Amphibia; order Gymnophiona; family Ichthyophiidae; genus Ichthyophis; species Ichthyophis bannanicus. The sequence goes on from CM066034.1 coordinate 208,201,269, forward strand.
AATAGTCTACTTCATGGTCTTCCCAAAATATCCCTATACCCACTCATAATGCTCAGCATACTGCGGCACAAATCATCCACAATACATGCCAAATTGATCATATAACGCCAATCTTATATGACTTATACTGGCTGCCTGTACAAAGTTGCATCAAATTCAAGATATTAATGATCACTTTCAAAATCATCAGAAAAATAGCTCCCCAAACCCTTTCCTAATTAATTAAAATGGCCCCCATCAATTGACTAAGAAGAGAACAAATGACCAACACTCTCTCTACCTTATCAGCTTTCCATAAGTCTAAACAGTGCACCAGGAGCAGAGCATTTGAGTTTATATCCCCAATGCTCTGGAACTCCCTACCACCCAGTCTCCACATTACAGACTTAGCCTCATTCCACTCCCAACTCAAAGCCCATCTCTTCACAGAACATTTTGGTCAAAATGAAACTACAACTCACATAAGAACATAAGATATGCCATACTGGGTCAGACCAAGGTCCATCAAGCCCAGTATCCTGTCTCCAACAGTGGCCAATCTAGGTCATACGTACCTAGCAGTTTCCCCAAAAGACACAGGTTCCGCAATGCTTGTACTGGGTCAAGCATTGATATCCTGGGTCTCTTCTTAATAATGGTTTATGGACCTTTCCTCCAGGAACTTGTCCAAACCTTTTTTAAACCCAGCTACACTAACAGCCTTTACTACATCCTCCGGTAACAAATTCCAGAGTTTGATTACACGTTGAGTGAAAAAATATTTTCTTTTATTAGTCTTAAATAATTTACCCTGTAGCTTTATTGCATGTCCCCTAGTCTTTTTATATTCTGATAACATAAACAATCAATCTACATTTACCCGTTCCACTCCGTTCATTAATTTATAGACTTCTATCATATCTCCCCTCAGCCATCTCTTTTCCAGGTTAAAGAGCCCTAACCTTATTAGCCTTTCTTCATAGAAGTATCCTTCCATCCCCTTTACCATTTTGGTGGCTCTTCCCTGAACCTTTTCTAATAACGCTATATCCATTTTAAGATACGGCAACCAGAACTGCACACAATATTCAAGGTGCGGTCTCACCATGGAACTATATATAGGCATTATAATATATTTTGTTTTATTTTCAATTCCTTTCCTTATGATACCTAGCATTCTATTTGCTCTCTTGGCAGCCGCTGCACACTGGGCCGAGGGTTTTAACATGTTATCCACAATGACGCCTAAATCTTTTTCCTGGGTGGTGGTTCCTAATGTGGAACCTTGCATCGTGTAACCATAGTTTGGTTGTTCTTCCCTAGGTGCATAACTTTGCACTTGTCCACATTAAATTTCATCTGCCATTTGGATGCCCAGTCTTCCAATTTATCAAGATACTCTTGCAATTTTCCACAATCCTCTTGGGTTTTAACAACTTTAAATAGTTTTGTGTCATCTGCAAATTTGATAACCTCACTCGTTATTCCCTTTTCCAGGTCGTTTATGAATATGTCAAAAAGCAGCGGACCCAGCACAGATTCCTGGGGTACACCACTATTCACCTTTCTCCATTGGGAAAATTGGCCATTTATCCCTACCCTCTGCTTTCTATCTTTTAACCAGTTCCTGATCCACAATAGTACACTGCCTCCTATCCCATGACTCTTTAGTTTTGCCAAAAGTCTCTGATGAGGGACCTTGTCAAAGGCTTTCTGAAAGTCCAGATACACTATATCAACCGACTCAACTTTGTCCACCTGTTTATTCACACCTTCAAAAAAACATAACAGATTAGTAAGACAAGATCTTCCTTGTCTAAAGCCATGTTGGCTGTCTCCCATTAGGCCATGACTATCTACATGCTGAGTAATTTTGTTCTTTATGATGGTTTCTACCATTTTTCTCGGTACTGACGTCAGGCTCACCGGTCTGTAGTTTCCTGGATCACCCCTGGAACCCACTGACCCAACATAATTTCCACCCCCCCTCGCCACTAGGCTATCCGACCAATCAAACTGGTCAATAAATCACCCATCCCTTAACCCCATCCTGTACTGACGGATATTATCGATCAACAGAACTGTAAATATGCTGTATATTCCTGATTGCCTGTTATTGTACATAAGAACATAAGAACATAAGATATGCCATACTGGGTCAGACCAAGGTCCATCAAGCCCAGTATTCTGTTTCCAACAGTGCCAATCTACCATTGTACCATTTATTGTTACAATGTTTAATGTAACGATTGTTTCAATTGTAAACCGCTATGATTATTTGATATAGTGGTATTTAAAACTCACACATAAATAAATAAATACAATATCTTAACCCTTTGAAGGCCTACTTTAAAATTTTAATCCACATTCTGCCGCCGGGTTAATTTTTGCATATTTCAGGAAAATTGTACCTGTCTTATTCAATATGTTCTAATAGTGATTTTCCTTCTGCTATGGTCATGTATTATATACCATTTGATAGGAATATTTAGTCAGAATTTTGGATCCCGAGCATTTTGGGCTTGGCCTGGAAAGGGTTAAGAAATAATTGGAAGTATTCCAACTGTATGTCATCATAATATTTTAAAAATATGCTCAAAAGTATACAACAAAAAAAAAAGATGTCTCCACAACTTAGATGTAGTAATTTCTGAGAAAAAAACAAAATTTGACCTGGACAGGTTTAATGGTACCCTTCACTAATATTTGGTTGCACAACCCTTGACAGTGATGATGGCCTCCAAATGTTTCTTTTAGCCATCTATAAGTTTCACACATCAGTCTGCTAGTAGTTTCTCCCACTCTTCAACTGCAATTTGTTCCAGCTTATGAATGGTCCAGGATTCCTTTTACCAATGGCAGATTTCAGCTCTTTCCAAAGGTTCTCCATTGGATTGGGATCAGAATTCATTGCTGGCCAATTTAAAACAGTCCATTTGTTCATTTTTAACCATTCTTTTGTACTTTTTGATGTATGTTTTGAGTCATTGTACAGCTTGAGGACCCATGACCTTCAACTCAGACCTAGCTTTCTGACACTAGGTAGAACATTTCACTCCAAAATACCTTTGTAGTCCTCTGACTTCATGATTCCTTTAATACGTTCTGGGCCTCCAGTTCCTGAGGCAGCAAAACAGCCCCATAATATTATAGAACCTCCACCATATTTAATTGTAGGAAGGCAGATTTTTTTTCTTATAAACATATTGCTGGTCTGTATCACCAAAGAGCTCAAGTTTGGTTTCATCTGTCCACAGAATATTTTCCCAGAAGGATTGTGGTTTCTCAAGGTGCATTTGGGCAAAGATCAGACCTGCCTATTTATGTCTGTCTTTAGCAGTGGAGGCCTTCACCCATGAAATCCTTCTATATTTAGTGTGCGGTATATAGTGTGGGTTGAAACCACCACTGCAGATTGTTCCAGGTCAGCCTTAAGCTCTTTGGATGTCGCACTAACCTTCAAAGACTTGTTGGATTAATTTTCTTCTTCCCACCGTGTTCTAGGAAGTTCTTGGCAGTTCCATGAGCAGAAAACGTTTTAATAACATTGCAAACTGGGGGGATCCGCTGACATCATAGCCACAATGGCAGCCTAACTCAAGAGCTCTCAGCTATTTACAGTACTCTCCCCAACTTTATGCGCTCTGGTCATGCTTGACTGACCCCAAGACAATCTTAGTGGTGCAGGGTGAGATAATGACTACAATGGTGAAGAAAACTCTTGTACATCTTAAGAACTTTGCCTACAAAGGGGGTGAACACAGTCTGATGGGGAAACAAAAATGGCGCCCACAGGTCTGACATCCACGAGCAAAGAAACTGGGCAAAAATGAGGCCGAAGCAGGAGTAATGGAAGATATTGTGGCCCTTTATGCAGAGGTGTGCCAGATGTTTCTGGATCTGAATGGGGAGACATTGGTATGCTCCAAATGGATTTTCAAACGCGGATGACAGATATTCACTCAGATATACATAAGCTTGGGCAAAGAGTGGAGAAGGCAGAAGCTCACATGGAGGAAGAAGGTGGCAATGGTTGGAGTTACTGCACAGCTTAGGACTTTGCAAATCCAGCAAGAGAACTTACTGGCTAAGACTAAAGATTTGGAGAATCACTCCAGAAATGCCAGATCTGTGGACAACTGGAATCAGGAACAACTAGTGACTATTTTGCGTTGGCGGAACATATCTTTAAGGCCATACTCCAGCAAGCCCAGATTGAGGTGGAAAAAGTCTGCTTTAAAATTGATCATGTACATCACATGCTTGGTGCTTCCCAAGAAGGTAGGCCACAAGATCTTGGTTTGCATGCACGAATTCTCCTCCAAGGAAGTGATTCTCCAAGCAGCACTAAAGGTGGGGCGGCTAACCTGGGAGAACGCTCAAATCGAAATTTAGGGAGACTTGCCAGCTTTTGCAGCTGTAACTATGTGCAAAAGACAGGAATTTCGCCTGACAATGCAGTGGCTATAAGTGGGTGAAGTGAGATATAAATGGACCTTTCTCTCTGGCCTACAGTTTACCCTGATCCATGCTCGTGCCCCTGCAGAAGCCTTAAATGTATTAAAAGATGCTGGATGGAAGGACCGTCCGGTCCAACCAGCCCAAGTGGCAGAATTAAAGAAAGCATCAGCTATGAAACCCCGGTGGGAACGGGAGCAACAGGAAGGCAAGCGACTATGGCATCAGGTGGAGCAAACGCCCACTGCCCACTCAATCTCTGCCCCCAGGCCGCCTCTTCCCCGCCTACTACTAACTTTCCCTGGCCTTCTGTGGGATGGATTAAAAGCCATTCTAAGAGGCCACTTGATTAGTATTGGGGCTTACAAAGAAAGGGAAAAGGAAAAAGCTATGTCAATGTTGCTTGGTGAGATAGAGCACCTGGACATGGTGAAACAAGAGAGTCATGAGGCCAAGACTCTTGCGGACTTGGCAGACAAGAGAAAAGCACTACAGGAAATTCTGCTGGCCAACATAAGATTTGCCCTTGATAGGTTGGGACAAGAGCATTTTGAATTTGGCAACAAGGCTGGGAAGGTGTTGGCCCATCACCTGAAAAACAAATTACGAGAGAGAAACCATATATGGAAAATTAAAGATAAAAAAGGAGCACTTAGGACAGATCAGAAGGCAGTACAAGCCTGCTTTGTTGAGTTCTACAAGGAGCTCTACACACCTCAGTGGGAAGCCTCTGAAACTTCGATAGATGAGTATTTGGTGGGGTGTCAGCTTCCTGAACTTTCAGAGGTAGAAAAAAGGGGGCTAGGCCATCCAATCTCAGGGGCCGAAATTTTACAAGTCATTAAAAATCTGCCTAAGTCTAAGACCCCAGGTTTAGATGGCTAAACCAATTTCTTTTATAAGACCTTCCAAACTCATCTAGTGGATGTATTAGCTAGAGTATATAACAATTTTTTGGAAGAAAAGCTAATGCCTCCATCTCTGCGGGTAGCTGGAATCACCTTGATACAAAAGGAAGGGAAAGACCCCTTGCAATGTGGGTCATACCGACCCATTTCTCTGTTAGGAATAGATCAAAAAAATTTTGCGAGAGTATTGGCTAACCATCTACAACCCCTTCTCCCCCAGTTAGTGCACTATAATCAGTCGGGCTTTACACCGGGGAGGCAGTGTTTGGATAATGTGTGAAAACTTTTGAACATTAGCCAGATGGCCAAGTCCAGTGGAGGCTCTGCACTACTATTAACAGTAGACGAAGAAAAAGCCTTTGATATGATCTTTTGGCCCTATTTGTTTCAGGTGCTGGAAAAGTTTGGTCTAGGGGGTCCCTTTATGCAATAGATCCAGGTGCTCTATAGGCAACCAACTGCACGTTTGAAAATTAATGATTCATACTCCCCACCCTTTGAGTTAAAGGGCACCCCTGACGAGTTCCCCTCTTTATCTTCCCTGCTGTTTGCACTGGCAGTGGAACCTCTGGCTTATTGGATTCACTCGTGTGAGGACATTATAGGTATTCAAGGGGCTCTGAGTCAATATAAGATATCAATGTTTGCAGACGATCTGTTATTTTCCCTGTCCAACCCAATACAGTGCTTGAAGGGTGTGGGAAAGGAGTTGGAGCGATTTGATGGCATTTCTGTGTTTAAAATGAGTGCCACCAAATCTGAACTTTTGGAAATTTAATTGGAGACAAGAGAATATATGGAAATTCAGGATTGATTTCCGTACCGTTGGGCCCATCCTATATGAGGTATCTGGGGCTTAATTTGGTGGTTGACCCGACGAGACTGTTTCACTTGAACTTGGACCCATTATGGAGTTCCATTTGCTCAAGCCTTCAGCAGTTGAAGAATTTGGGGCTTTCATGGTTTGGGAGAATAAACAGCATTAAAATGATGATCTTAACCAAAATTTTGTATCTGTTTAATGTCCTCCCCATTAAGATCCCAAGAGGAGCTATGTGGAAATGGCAGAGGGGCCTCATGGATTTTGTGTGGGGTTATAAGCATCCTCGAGAGGCTTGAAGAGTGCTCTATTACTTGAAAGAGGGAGGGGGCTTGGCCATACCTAACCTACAGAGGTACTATGATGCGGCAATACTTCGCAGCACAGTGGATTGGCAACACTCACCCTGGAAAGAATGGGTGAATCTAGAGCAGGACTCTATCGGTACTAAACCGTTGTGCTCCTTGCTGTGGTGCAGGCTGCAACCGTTGGGAACCATAATTGCATAGAATTCGGTAGTAGGCCTCACTCTGCAGATATGGGATAAATACCATCAGAAAACTTTTGTTGACAAGCAGTTATTCTCGCTTACTCCTTTAAGTACAATCCTGCCTTCCCTGCAGGGTCTACAGACCCAGCCTACCAACATTGGGGTAAGATAAGATTGAGATATCTGGGGCAATTCCTGAGGCAAGGAACATGGACCCTTTTCAGGAATTGCAGGAAGAAGGGAAACAGATTCCAATATATGCAAGTCTGTCATTATGTGAGAAGTGGGGATATAGATAGGAAGGAGATAAGTGAAGGGAAGGCTCTGGAATGAATTTTTAGTGAGGACCCAAGGCGGGGCTGCGTATCTCAGTTGTATCAAGCCCTGGAGATGGATGAGGCAGAGAAACCACTTTATTTGCATCAATGGGAGGCAGACATTGGAGTCACCTGCTCTCTTTAAGATTGGACTCCGTTCCTTACTCAGATTTCTGAGGGAATAACAGTAGTATATCTGATTGAAAATGCTTATAAAATTCTGTATAGGTGGTATATTACACCAGAAAAACTGAAGAAGTGAGGGAGTGGGAATGGATCATGTTGGCGCTTGTGTGGGAAGCCGGGAACTTTCATATGTGATGGAAATGCCCAAAAATTGTATCCTTTTGGGAACAGGGTTTTTTTCTCTTATCAGTAGGGGTTTTTAATACTCTATAACCCCTGAAGTGAGTGTGGGATTATTGTGTGTATGGGGGGACGGGAGGGGGTGATAGTTGAACCTTTGCTTAGCTATCTGATTACAGCAGCAAGGCTAACCCTGGCCCAATTTTGGAGAAGACCTGAGGTGCCCCACATTGCAGTAACGATTCACAAATTAAAATTGATACAAATAATGGCTAAACTCACTGCCATGCGGAGGCAACTAGTTAAATTTGATAACATTTGGGCCCCTTTTGCTGACTGGATGGAGAGTGGGCAAGATGAAGGTAAATTTGGATGATGGACTTGGGAAAATAAGATGATAGCTCTAGGGGGATAGACTGAGCCCACGGAATGGATGGATGTAATAAGGGTTGAAGTCCTTGTGGAATGGCTTGGTTAAGCGAATAGTCCTGTCCTCTGGGGTGGGAGGGGGGAAGGGATTTAAGGGATAGGAAAAGATTATAAAATGAAACATGTTAAAAATAGTACTTGAGTTGGAAACGATTGTTTATTTTAAGTTACATGGTTACTATGAGTTGAATATTGTAAACATTTCAATGAAAATAAAGGGTTTAAAAAATAACATTGCAAACTGTACATACAGGAATCCCAAGGTCTTTGGAGATGGCCTTGTACCCCTTTGAAGTTTGATGTTTGGTGATAATGGCTTTTCTGATGGTCTCAAGCAGTTCTTTTATCTTTACCATTGTGAAAAAGGAACAGAGAATGAATGGGGTCTTTTTAAACATTAGAGCCGTCATTCATTGTTTGATTCAAGTCATGTGACAATTGATCACAGGTACGTCTAATTTTAATACAATGAGAATGTGGTTCTTCTGTTCAAATTGATTTGAATTGTTTATAAGGATGCCAATAATCATGTCCTATATAAAAAGACCTCCCTAGTCCTCTACAAACTTATCATTAAATTAAGAGAGACCCTACTAAATACTCACTTCAGAGGTTTTAGAGTGTTATAGAGTATTATTAGAGTATTTAGTAGGTTCTTATTTAATTTAATAATCATGTACTGGCAATGTCCCAGTTTATATACTATTTCCTGCTATATCCTTTTTTAATTGGTCTGTTTATTTGATTCTTTTATGTGTCAAATATGTGTGTATATATAGTCCAAAGCCATTTCACTGGCCACTTCATTTTAGGAGATATTGGACTTTAAGGGGCTGAACTGCAAGGGTGCCAATAATGTTGACCACAACTGTATGATTGCAGTCACCATCTGCAGTAATATATAGACTATACTATGACTTTCTTTTCAGTGCCATCAATTCAGTGTTGACTCATAGTGACCCAGCTACCTTTGGGTTTTCTTGGCAATGTACCACTGGAAGTAGATTGCCAGCCTTTTCTTCCAAGGCAATGGAGGGTAAAGTGATTTGCCCAAGGTCACAAGGAGTGCCAGTGGGAATCAAACCCTTGAGCTTCTGGATACTGGGCAGCTGCTCTAACCACTAGGCTACTCCTCCACATACTATGACCAATCTTGATTAAAACTCATATTCTTGAACATCAAAGCCGCATCTGTCATGGTCAACATGGAACTCCATTAGTCTTCCATTGAATATCAGCAGAACGTACTGAACAGGATCTTTGTTTTTTGTTATTGAAAGTTGTGACTACTATGTGAATTGGTAATGTGAGTCAAATGTTACTTCAACGAGAGCACAAAATATCTGGATATCTGATTAACTACATGAAGTTAACTGGATTGCTGCACTTTTATATATATTAATAAGAAGGCCACCAATGAAAAAGGCGCTGATAACAAATTTGCAAGAGTTATAAGAATGGGCGTCTGACTTAATAGGGCTCAACCACCAATCACAATAGAAAGGCAAAACCCACATGGTCTGGAAACCCCTTACAGGGTTGGTTGCCCTAAAAAAGGCTGGACCAATCAATATCAAGGTTTAGGCCAGAAGGGGAAAGGGAGCTTAATTTAAAAATCCATTCCTGCTCTTTCCACTGAAGTTTGGAAACATGGTCACCACCGCGTGGATCCAGTGGAATGAAGTCAATAACACGCCAGTGTAGTAAATCAAAAGAATGGTGAAACTGCAGGTAATGTTCAACTATGGGGACGCCCATTCTTTTCTAAGGCGATGTTCTCTTTTCTGATTAACTGATGCTTTTTGTGGATTATTCCCATTGTAAAGCCTGAGGCAGAGTTATCTCTTTGTTTTGGACTTGAAACGTGCCACGTCGCTTGGGGATTTTTTACCACATTTGCTGCATCTTGATCAGATAGGTACCGACTTCATGTTTAATAAAATAAAAATAAAAATGATTAAAATGGAGCGTGATATTTTGTGAATTGAAACGTTTTGTTTTCACTTTTTTAACGCTCCGATAAATCTTATAACTCTTGCAAATTTGTTATCAGTGCCTTTTTCATTGGTGGCCTTCTTATTAATTTATTTATCATGGCTTTCCAATCTCTTTTGGGATATTTTCTTTTGGCACTTTAATATATGTCGTTTTCTGATTGGTGGATCCATGAGGCATCTCTTTAAAATTTCTAATTAACAGAAGACAATCATGGCTCATGCCCAGAAAGAAAGGCTCTGGAGCCATGGTGAAAGCTGAAGAATAAAGTTTTGTCCAACTCTTAAATCTATTCTATTTATATTTTGCCTAATAAAAGTGGATGTTTAAATAGATAAACCTTTACTCAACAAAATGTTTTTTGTTTTTGCAGTTTGAAATATTGCATTTAACTACCACATAATGGAGGGTGGGTTAACAGCTTCTCCTTAACACAGTTGGTTATGGTAAAATGCGGCCCACATTGTTGTACGTGAAGCCTGTTTTGAAAGACAGCTGTTCTATGGTACCTGATCATAACAGTTTGGAGCAAAGATAAGTACTGGATTTATTGTAATGATGGAAAGAAGCCTTGATGAAATGGAGTTTCACTGAATTCTTTGAGAAATAACATTAAGTTGACTAAACATATTAGCAAATGATTAATAAACAAAAAAGTATTTTAAGACAGTTGCTGTAGGTGTAGGATGATTAGAAGATCTAAAGCAGAAAGTGTTAGATGACTATGAGTATACCGTTTTCTCCCTTTTGTTAATTATCTTATCATTTAGAAAATACGGTATAGTTAATTTAAATTCGTGACGTGTACTTTGAGACTTGTTTTGTATTTCATTTATATATTTGGCCCATGAAGCTATACAAGTTTATTGTAAACCATGGAGATTGTATAGGATCTGAGGTATGTAAGCTTCAAATTTAAATACGAGTGTGCCACCTTTTTTTCTTTAGTTTCTAAAGAGAATATACATGTATAAGAGAACTTTTACTAAGTGCACTATGCAGCAACCTATGGTAACTTATCAGGGTGCCAGGACGCTTAGCATGGGCTGATTTCTGCACTAACCGCAACCCACACATTGGAGCGTTAAATGGGCAGGTTAGAGACAGCGAGCGGGCGTGATGAGCGCTTGCTGGCTATCAGGCTTTCAGTTAGCATGGGTGCAATTACCACAGCTCAATAGGTCGAGCTAAGTGCACCCATGGTAATAGTGCCCAGAGTTAGGGCCTGGCACTGCGTGTTAACAGCCAGAAACATGCTGTCCATGCCCCTGACAGTTACTGTGGTTCCTTTGCATTTAATGCAACTGGAGTTTGCACACTATTGGTGCATTAGGTGCAAAACCATAATGCATGATTATAAGAGGGCCCCTAGGTGCCCTCCCCCCAAAACGTAGCCACACACATATATTTATACATGTTCTGAGTATCATACAACTCCGCTCTCAGAAATGCTTACACATATTTTGAGTAAAAGTAAGCACAAAAATGATATTAGCAAATACTTTTAGCCATGCAAATTCCCAGGCAAACAAAAGCCTATTTTTGCATATAAAATGCTGTTTTACAAGTGTTCTGTCTTTCTGTACATCACAATGTTATATTTATGTTTTAAAAACTGTATCAGTATAACAAACATTTTTATTTTGGAAAACTATTCATGTGAAAAGAAAAACCTACCCATCAATCAAAGGGGCTTCCTCCATTAAATCCAGTGCCTTCTTCCAGTTATCGGAGGTTAGAGACACAACAGCTGGGAAGAGCAGACACAGAAGGAATCTCTGCGTCCAAGAGCTCTCTCGAATCCATAACATGTTAATTAGCAAAATGTTCTTTCCTTCTCTAGTATCTGGTCACAATGTTGTGGAATGATGTGCTCTAAAGAAATTTAAGAGCAGCAAATCAGAAAAAATGGAGGTTTTCCCAAAGAGCAGAGTTTGATTGTGCCACTTTATATAAACAGTTCAAAGCAGCAGTTTAATCAAAATCCTAGTGCCACATTGCTAATCGTTTGGGTACCCTGTTTACCAAACTTAGCAAAGTTGGGGCTTCCAGTTCTAGGTGTTTGGCATTTTAGGGGGTTATTTTTGAGGCAATTAGTTGCTTTGCCAGGATCAGGAAAATTGGGGTTTATTGGTGGATTTGCAGCATGAAAGGCTTTTAAGGTTGATGCCAGCCCATTCTCTCAGCACCAGAATTATACCCTCCCCCCACACCTCCAAGTTCCAAGAACAGCATCAGAATCCTCCTATTCACAAAACTGAACAAGCTGAATTACCACAGATCCCTGCATAAAACTCTATGCTAACAAACCTGACTTCACTCACATACCCAGAGCATACTTAGACCTTCACTGAGTACAGAATAAGTGATCACAAACTAAAACTAAAAATATGTAGATAAATTAAACTGAAAGTCCAAAAAGCTCCCTCATACTGTGCAAAATATAAAGACAGCAGATCTAAATTCCAAAAACTAGCATATTACAATCAAATACAAATCTTTATTCTACCTTGGATGTCGCCATTTTACATGTACCTCCAAACCCAACCTCCTCCCTCTTTCAGTGGTGGCCACCTTAACTCCCCAACACTATTGTATGGTCTATTCTTCTGGAGTAAGATAACAGTTGAGCTATATGAAAAAAGTGTTACTCCAATATCCACTACAGAACTCTAGTTCCATTTTGTTCCCATCAATTATATGTGAATCTCAAATGAAAGCAACAGGTCTCAGACTTTAAAGAGCTGCAGTCCTCATTTGATATCGACCTTTTGCTCTATTTTGCATCAATGACCTGTGTATTGCTTCCCACTCAGTTGTTAACTTTTGGCTTATCCATTGACTTTTAGCTTGTGTTACTTACACAAAGAGAAAATAAGTGCTTATTTTTAAATGCTCACCATTACTTGCGAAAAGAGAAAATGAGTGCTTATCTTTAAATATGCCCTTAACTCCCCGGCATGTGTTAACACTGGTGTCAGCAGGGCCGGCCTGTCCATTCAGCGAGAATGTTTTTTGCAAAGGGCCCTGCGTTTCAGGGGGCTCCGTGCAAACAACATTCTGCTTTAAAAATAAATTTAAAAAGTAAAAAAAAAGCTGGCTGCTGCCGCCATGGCAGCGGCAGAATCGAGTTCCCCGCAGCCCTCCCCTGCCAGGCAGAGCCTTCCCTGCAGCAGCTCCCTCTCCGCGCCAGCTTTCAGAGCCGCGAAGGGAGAGCTTTTCCTCGCGGCTCTGTTAAGCTCGCCGGGGCTGATGGGAAACAGGAAATGCCTGTTTCCCATCCCCGGCAGGCTTAACAGAGCCGCGAGGGAGAGTGTCTCCCTTCATGGCTCTGAAAGCCGGCACGGAGAGGGAGCTGCTGCTGCAGGAAGGGAGGGCTCTACCGGGCAAGGGGGGGCCATGGGGCACTTGATTCTGCTGCTGCCGTGGCAGCAGCAGCCAGCTTTTTTTTTTTTTTTTAAATTTTCCCTGGGCTGATGGGGGGGGAGGGGGGTTAGGACTGGTAATGGACTGTGGGCTGATGGGGGGGGGTTTAGGACTGGTAATGGGCTATGGGGGGGCTAAGACTGAAAATGGGGTGATGGGGGTTAGGACTGGAAGTGGGCTAATGGGGGGTTAGGACTGGTAATGGGCTATGTGGGGGCTAGGACTGGAAATGGGCTGATGGGGGGGGTTAGAACTTGAGGTGAGCTGATGGGATTAGGACTGGTAATGGGCTGTGGGATGATGGGAGGGTTAGGACTGGTAATGGGCTATGGGGGGGACTAAGACTGGAAATGGGCTGATGGGGTTAGGACTGGAAGTGGGCTGATGGGGGGTTAAGACTGGTAATGGGCTATGGGGGGGCTAAGACTGAAAATGGGGTGATGGGGGGTTAGGACTGGAAGTGGGCTGATGGGGGGCTTAGGACTGATAATGGGCTATGGGGGGGCTAGGACATAATGGGTTGGGGGGTTGCTAGGACTAGAAATGGGCTGAGTGGAAGGGGGGCTTGAACTGCAAATAGCTGATGGGGATGGGGGCTTGGAATGGAAATGGGCTGAGTGGAAGTGGGGCTTGAACTAAAAATAGGTGATGGGGAGGGGGCTTGGAATGGAAATGGGCTGTAAGGGGAGGGATCTAGGTCTCGAAATGGACTGAGGGGGGCTGGGATTTGAAATGAGCTGATGGAGGGACTCGGATAGGACTGGAAATGGATGGGGGAGCTAGGACTGGAAATGGGCTGATGCGGGGATTAGAAGGGAGCAGATGCTGGGTGGGGCTGGAATTAGAAGGGAGTTGATATTGGGGGAGGATTAGAATGTGATGGGGCTGGGAGAGGGAAATGGAGAGGGGAAAAATATTTTGTGTGGGAGGGAAGACAAATCTACAATTGGCCGGGTATTGGGAGTGTAAGTGGGGATTGAGGATGGAGGGGTAAAATTTGAGTGGATGAAATAGGAATGAGGAAAGAGCAAAAGGAGAAAGATCAGTATGTTAAAGCAGATGTAGAGAGAAGAAAGGACAAATGGACAGCAGACGATGGACAGTTAGCAGAAGGCAAGAAGAGTGGCTGGAGCAATTGCAACTGAAAAAAATGCACAAAAGGTAGAAAGATATCTCTTTATTTTGAATTTATTAACTGGAATATGTCAGCTCTGGGAAATGTGCATCATTAACGTCTGCGCTTTGTTTAGTTAGTACAAGAGGAAATTAATTTATAGTTTTATTTCTACAGTGTTGTTGGCTTCTAAAGTTTGGCTTTTGGGGTTCTGAGTTTAATTACACAGGTCTGCAAAAAAATTTTGTTCAAGAGCTGTTTTGGTTATTCCACGCAATCTTTATGTTTTTTGATGCGCTGAATCCGAAAATGACCTCCATTTTGTCATAGGACATCACGTTTCCTGACAATTTAGGTAACTATGTTAAATAAGACAATACCTCAAAATAAATGGAAATAGACTTATAAAATTAAAGTTTTATTACAATATTTTCATGAAAATCCTTTTTGGAACTGAAATGAGCTCACCTACACTCACTAAACTCTATTCTTCTTCCTTGTGAGGCTCCTCTTGGTGCATTTACGCTTGTGAGTAGCATCTGGAATGTGTCTCTGAAGCATCCAACAGTAGTCTGCCATCATTGTAATGCTCCATTTTCCCTGGTATCTCCTTTCCATCCTTTTAACGTCTTGGTGGAATCGTTCACCTTGTTCCTCACTCACAGCTCCCAAATTTTCAGGAAAGTAGTCAAGGTGGGACTGGAGGAAATGCACTTTCAAACTCATCAGGCAACCTAAAGCTTGAAATGCTTTCAGCATTCCTCTGACGATCTTTTTGTAGTGAGGATCTTTGTTATTGCCTAAAAGATTAGGGAGGAAGAGAAAGGGAAGATGTACATGGAGGAAGAGAGGATAGATGCTGGATACAGAGGGGTAGAAATGGGAGATGCTAGACATGGGGAAGAGTTAGTTGAAGACTGGGGAATAGTTGGATTGTGTTAAGGGTTGAAAAGTAGAAGGCAGATGGAGGAATAGGTGGTAAGAAGGGTGAGGAAATCTGAGTTGATAGAGACTTAGAAAAGAAACAGAAAAAACTGAAAGGAAAATATCAATGTTAGAGATAGAAGGAAGTGAAGAAGACAGGAGGGGAGAGAAGTGCTAGATGGACTGGAGACTCTAGAAAGTGAGTTAAGAGTTTTGTTTAATTTTTGTCTATATATTTATATTTTATATTTGTGGTCACTTATTCTATACTTGATGAGTGTCTGTGTTCTGCATTTGGGATTAAGGCCAGGTGTTCTACAGTTGTGGTCAACATTATTGGCACACTTGCATGTTAGGTATATTGTGTACAATATCTTAAGAAATAATTGGAAATATTCCAACTGTATGTCACATTAATATTTTAATAGTATGTTCAAAGGTATACAACAAAAAAAAGATGTTGTGCAACTTAAACATAGTAATTTTTGTGAAAAAAACTAAATATGACCTGGACATGACTAATGGCACCCTTCACTAATGTTTGATTGCACAAGCCTTGGCAGTGATGACAGCCTCCAAACATTTCTTTTAGCCATCTATAAGTTTTGTACATCTGTCTGTTTGTAGTTTTTCCTACTGTTCAACTATGATTTGTTCCAGCTCATGAATGTTTCAGTGATTCCTTTTATCAATGGCAGATTTCAGTTCTTTCCAAAGGTTCTCGATTGGACTGAGATCAGGACTCATTGCTGTCCAGTTTAAAACAGTCCATGTTTTCCTTTTTAATCATTCTTTTGTACAAATGGATGTATGTTTTGGGTCATTGACCTGCTGCAGGGCACATGACCTTCCACCCAGACCTAACTTTCTGACACTAGGTAGCACATTTTGCTCCAAAATACCTTGGTAGCCTTCTGACTTCATGATTCCTTTAATACATTTCAAGCCTCCAGTTCCTGAGGCAGCAAAACAGCCCCACAACATTATGGAATCTCCACCATGTTTAACTGTAGGAAGGATGCTTTCCTCCTTATAAGTTTCATTTCTTCGCCTGTAAATGTATCGCTGGACTACATTGCCAAATAACTCAAGTTTAGTTTCATCTGTCCACAGAACATTTTGCCAGGATTGTGTTTTTTCAAGGTGGGTTTGGGCAAAGATCAGGCATGGTTTTTTTATGTCTGTGAACACTATGGTCCTCCTTGGCCTTCACCCATGAAGTCCATCTTTGTTTAGAGTGCAACATATGGTGTGAGTCGAAACCACCACTCCAGATTGCTCCAGGTCAGCCTTAGGTTCTTTGGATGTTGGCGCGCTTATCTCTTCCCATGGCTTTCAGTACCACCTCTATGCTGATGACTCCCAAATCTCGCTGATGACGCCTCTAATCTCTCCGGCCATCCAGACCAAGATCTCCACCTGCCTTTCTGACATTGATACCTGGATGTCTCACCGCCTCCTTAAACTGAATATGTCCAAGACCGAGCTCCTTATCTTTCCCCCCAAAATCTCCCCCAAAACCCCCCTTCCTCCCCTCTCTGTCTCTGTCGATAATGCTGTTATCCTCCCTGTTTCCTCGCCCGCAATCTTGGGGTTATCTTTAACTCCTCTCTCTCCTTCTCCACTCATATCCAACTAGTAGCCAAGACCTGCTGTTTCTTTCTCTATAACATTAGCAAAATTCGCCCCTTCCTCTCCGAACACACTACTAAGATGCTTGTCCACTCTTTAATCACCTCTCGTCTTGACTACTGCAATCTGCTCCTTGCTGGTCTCCCCGCGAACCATCTCTTCCCCCTTCAGTCTATTCAACATTCTTCTGCTCGACTAATCTTCCGCCAGCCTTGCCATTCTCATATTGCCCCTCTCCTCAAGTCACTCCACTGGCTCCCTATCCATTTTCACATCCAATTCAAGCTTCTCCTCCTGACCTATAAATGTATTCACTCTGCAGCTCCTCAGTATCTTTCATCCCTTATCTCTCCTTACAACCCCTCTCGGGTACTTTGCTCTTCTGACAGACTGCTTCTATCTGTGCCCTTCTCCTCTACTGCTAACTCCAGACTTTGCTCCTTTCTCCTTGCTGCACCCTTTGCCTGGAGCAAGCTGCCTGAGTCTATACGCCAGGCACCCTCCTTGGCCCTATTCAAGTCCAGGCTAAAAACCCATCTCTTCACCATTGCTTTTAGATCTTGACCCCTGTCTTTGGTCCTGTCTAGACTACAAGCTCCATATTTTGTGTTTTCACTTTATATTATATGTTAACTGTTACTCTGTGTTTTGTCTCAACTTAACTGGATTGTAAGCTCTGACGAGCAGGGACTGCCTTTTTTATGTCTCTACAGCGCTGTGTACGAATGGTAGCGCTATATAAATTTATTTTATTTATTTATTTATTTAACAGCTCTTATATACCGCGCTATTTGACATCAATGCGGTTTACATTAAACAAAATACACTAGTAGTAGTAACTGTAGATACAGGAATCCCCAAGGTCTTTGCAGATAGACTTGTACCCCTTTGAAGTCTGATGTTTGGTGATAATGACTTTTCTGATGGAATCAGGCAGCTCTCTTGTCTTCACCATTGTGAAAATGGAACAGGGAGTGAATGTGGCCATTTTAAACATTAGAGCCATCATTCATTGGTTGTTTCAAATCATGTGAGTACTGACAATTAATCACAGGTATGTCTAATTTTAGTGCAATGGGAGTGTGGTTCTTCTGTTCAAACTGATTTGAATTGTTTATAAGGGTGTCAATAATCATGTACTAAAAAATCAGTCCCCCAATGGTAATCAATAAAGATGAATAACTGTAATGTGGATACCGTAGTAATCCCAACTCCAATTCAACAATTTTTGTCGGGCACGACTGTGGGAGGAAGGTACTTCAAATCATCCCCACCAGTCAGATCAAGCCCATTTTATTCACCCAAAGTATCTAAGATGCGGTTTTTCTTAAGTCCATTCATGCAAAAATGACACTTATCTGAATATCATGCGAGGCACGAGGCATGACATGCACGTTTCGGGGTGAAGCTGACCCCTGTATCAAGTTCTGCCAAAATGTTCTTGAAAAGTGTCCCAAATCTACTCGCAACTGCCAAAAAACGCCGAAAAACCAGCTGATGAAATAAGGGACTACCAGCTCAGGATTGGCCAACAACAAAATGCCCGTCATCTTAGAACAACAAGCACAAAAGGGGATTCCCACAACCCAGGAAACTCCCAACTGTGAATGGCTGCGTGTCAAGAGTCCCATCCAATCAATCTCACGATTCAGTCCCATCGGGGAAACAGAGCGCAAACTAAAAATCCATCGTTGTTCAAGCCGGCGTAAACGCGCCGTGTGATCACCACCTCTGGAATCTTCTGGGACGTGGTCAATAACAGCCCAAACCAACTGCTCAAAAGAATGGTGCAATTCCAAGCAATGCTAAGCTATCGGGGCTGCTTGTACTGATTGATGAAGTCTCGATGCATGTTCACTCAGCCTTACTTTGACCGTCCACATTGTGCTTCCCACATATCTAAGTGGACAAGTGCATTGTAAAAAATAAATGACAAAAGTGGACACACAAGTGGTCTGCCACCGCCGGTGAAACATCCGGCCAGTATGTAAATCAGACCATGATGCCCCAGATACCAAACACAATTTAGGTCAACTATTCGGAGGGTCATCATGAGTCAACACAGACTTGACGGCACTTAACAACTTAACATTTAGCAGGGGAGAACACCCCAAACTCCTTTAGATAAATTGTCCCTGCCAAGAGGGAATGGGCAGGGCAGACCTGCCAGATCCTTTAATTTATTATTGGAGCGCTAGTCTGAGAATAATTTACAACTGGCACACGTCCAAAGAGTGTCCAGCGTGGATGCCCCTAGAGGCAAAATGGGTGAAACCGTTTCCATTGTCGACCTGTATTTTCCTCCCTTCCACAGAATCACCAGCCAGACTGGATTCCCATCATTTTTGGGGTTCCCTGCAAAGCTGTTGGCAGATCATTTATATATGGGCTGGGGTCTCCCCTATCTATACCCACTTTACACCCTTGTTGTCTCAAACATTCGTCAGGGAGATGGGCCAAAGCTTTGAGGGCTAAGATCTAATATACAGTTTCTTTATATTTCAGATCTGTTTGAGGAGAAGACTTTTATGTCTAAGGTCCACCTAGAGGAAAGGTTTGATTGTGCATTGCACCACTTTCAATACTTCCAATTGTGCCACTTTGCCCAATGGTCGCAATCTGTGGAGCCCCTGACAAGAAACCCTTCATGTGTGCAGCAGGTGCTATTCCAGGAGAAGCAGAGGGGACACTTGAATTCTTGACTCTGTAAGCACTTCTGGAACTTAAAAACACTTCTAGCCTTCCGCACAGATGGGAATAATGGGGCAGAGAGATGATACTTTCTAGGAGCACATTTACAAATACATGTATAAAATATCTATCTCCTTAAATATACTGGCTGTTCAATTTAAAATCCTGATGTGATGGCATATGCCTCTTGAGAAGGTTCATGGATGGTAGCCACAGACATCTCTACTGTGTTGGCGGGATGCAGTTAATATGGGGATTTTGACCTTATGGGGTGGAGTTGCACTGATATTCAGAACTTTTGGAGGGAGATTCAGGAAACAATTGAGTTAATCACAGGAACTTTGATCCCGTTTCAGTACGCAGTAATGATATTAGGGGAAGAAATCTTTGGAAAAGGCACCAAGGAATCTCGGCTTTTAATAAAATGTTGTTCGCCACTGGAAAATGGTGGGCCTTCTGTTAAACAGGAGTGGCTACGGAAAGTTTGGGACATCTATACCATAGAAAAACTCTTTTCTCAATAGGGATAACAATCTAGATTTCCAGAAGATTTGGGAACCCTACTTAAAGTATGTAGGACAAAAGTGAGCTGGCCCATGCTTGAAGAACTCCTGTCATGGGCAAGTCACATATCATTTTAGGCTTTTTGTGTGGAAGACTAGGATTGTCTTATGTGGAATCACCTTGATGGGGGACAGGCTGTATGTTTAGTTGGGGTCAACAGACCATGAAACAGGGGGTTTTGGCAACATTGTTGGGATATTTGGGATGGGGGATGCTGGGGAAAGGGGAGGGGATGTTTATTCTGCTCTGTTTTGCTGGGATGATACTTTTCCTTATCTATAGCCATGATTTATTTCTTCCTAGTGTCAGCCAGTAGACCCTGGTGTCAGAATGAAGATTGGGTGCAGTCTGGAGTGCTTTCAACCATTTGATTACAGTTCTGCTCTTGACCTCATTTGCTGACATGCTATACTCCCCTTTGTTAATATGAGTATTTGCACTGTTTCTGTTTGGCTACTTGAGTCTGTAATCTCTCTCTACCAGTTAACTTTGTATTTTCTTTATTGTTCCTATTAATGATCAATAAGAAGCATTTACAAATAAAAAGGGGGGGCACCAAGCATTAGGCAGTGATGCACCTGGAGACCTGCACACAACGCCACAGCACCTAGTCTTTGGCAAGTGTCACTGTGGTTTATATTGTGAGCAAGAACTCAAATCTTATGAGATTGAAAGTGCATTTGTGGTTTTGAGATTGTCTGAGATGGAAAACAAGCAGTAAGAGGGTCAGCAGAGGATAAAGGACAGTGTGATATAGCAAGGCCTTTGTATGTGGCCCTGCACAAGAAACCCCAAACCTTCCCCTGCCCCTTAACCTCACACAAATGCTCACTGAATGAACATCTGGCGTCCAGAACTGCACTGGATGGCAAAATGTTACTACTGAAGCCCATGTCCCTTTCCAATCAACACTATGGAGCAGAGAAGTAAAATTCAGATTTCTCTACTCGTAATTCAGATGCTTACTGATTATGAGACCTGGATGAGAGTGGATGTCCAACAATGACCTGCAATGTGCAATCTGCCTACTTGACATCTCAGCTGGACCTCTGGTAAAACTAATTTTAACTGGTTAGACACATGACTGGTCACTGATGAGAATATAGACAATACGACTCCTTGCTGTGAAACCACAAAAATCACATTTAATTATGATCTAGGTAATGTGTAATTGGACAAAATAAATAAAAGATTACTTGAGAGAAAACCAGTATAATGGTATTTATAAGTGTTGTGGAAGGGCTGCTATTGCTTGCCGGTGTGCCTATTATTTCACCTACTGCATCAGCAGTCCCTGGCATTCCCTTTCCTGCACCTGAATCAACAGCTACTCCGTTCAGTAAGTCAATGTGTTGCACTGCAGAGTGATAATTCATTTTACCCACAGGTAACAGAGACAAGCATCTCCCTTTGTAAGGGGTTACAACCTTTTTTTCCACATGAGAATGCAAGGAGTCCACCATTACTTACAGCAAACTTCTTCTGTGGATCCCCTGCCGCTACTAAAAACGTCTAATTTTGCCTGCACAATATTCACAATTTGGATAAGAAGGCTCAGGGTAGTCCTTCTGGAACTCTCGTTATGCTCTAAGTATCTTTAGTAAGCTTCATTGTCTCTTTGAAGATTTCTCATCTATCTCGTCTATGTTCATTAGGGATATCCTGAAGCCCAAGCCGGTCGCAGTCCTCTAGAAACGATCACCACTGATTGGACTGATTCTATTTCTCATAGCGTTTACCTCTCAAACAGCAGAATCTGAAACTCATAAAGTAATCGTGGTCATTTCAGTTTCTAAATCAAATTGGTAATATAGCAGTATCTACAGTAAAAAACATTTTTTGTATTATTATTGTTGGGCTGCTATTTGCTGTTCCTGGCAGACAGAGTTATTTCTGTGTGAAGGAAAAGTCTCTAAACAAATTATCTCTACTACAAACAGTCCTCCTTTACAAAAACAAGTGATTTAATGTTTGAAACATGGAAACATGATGGCAGAAAAAGACCATATGGTACTATAGTCCCCTTTTTTCTTTTAGAGATCTTCTATGTTTGTCCCATGTTTTCTTGAATTCAGATTCTGTCCTCGTCTCTACTACCTCCACTGGGAGACTATTCCATGCATCTACCACTCTTTCCATAAAGAAATATTTCTGCATGTTACCCATGAGTCTATCCCCTTTCACTCTCATCCTATGTCCCTTCATTGCAGAGCTTACTTTCAATTGAAAGAGGCACTCCTTTTGTGCATTTTTGCCATGGAGGTATTTAAGCTTTTCTATCATATCTCCTCTGTTCCACCTTTCCTCTAACATGTACATATTAAGATTTTTAGGTGTGGGTTATAACGAAGACCACTGACCATTTTAGTAGCCACCCTCTGCACCAACTCCATACTTTTTTGAAGGTGTGTCCTCCAGAATTGCACACAATACTCTAAATGAGGTTGCACCAGAAACTTATACAGAGGCACTATCACCTCCTTTCTTCTGCTGGCCATTCCTCTCCCTATACACCCAAGCATCCTTCTGGCTTTCACCGTTGTCTTTTCTACCTGTTCAGTTTGCTTTGGTTTTCTGAGAAACAGCTTTGAAAGTTTTTCTTGTATAATGGGTGAATGGAGACCTTCACACCAGTAGTGGGAGACAGGCAAAACTCCAGTCTCCTGACCACTGAGGCCATGTTGGATATAGGGAGAGAGAACTCTCAAGACCTTATCTCTGTGGGATGTCTCTCTCTCTCCCAAACCTTGTTAGCCCAGTACAGGCACCCCAATGAGTTCAAGGTCTTCAGAACTCATTCGTTAATGATAATCTTCTGCTAGTGTTGCTATGCTCACATAATCCTTCTCCTCAAATCACTTCATTAGCTCCCTATCGGTTTCCCATCCAGTTCAAACTTCTCCTGACCTACAGGTGCATTCATTCTGCTGTGCCCCATGATCTCTCCTCTTATCTCTCCCTACACCCCTCCTCAAGAACTCCACTCATCAGGCAAATCGCTCTCATCTATTTATTTTATTTTATTTTATTTATTTATTTTATTTATTTATTTATTTAACAATTCTTTTATACCGCGCTATTAAAATCAGTGCGGTGTACATAGAACAAGAACATACTACAATGCATACAAGTAACATTGAGTTTTACATTGAACAGGGAACTTCAACAATAGGACAACCGGGGGAACTATGTACAGATTAACTTAATGGCATATCTTGTTTAATGGTATTAACTTAATGGTATATATATCTCTGCCCTTCTCTTCACTGCCAACTCCAGTCTTTGTTCCTTCTACCTTGCTGTGCCATATGCCTATCTGAATCTGTGTGTCAGGGTCCATCTCTAGTCCTATTCAAATCCAGACAAAAAAAAAACATTTCTTTGAGGCTGCTTTTCATCCTGACCCTTTATAATACTGTTTATCACCCATGTGTGTTAAAATATCTCTGTTACCATGTTTGTTCTGTTTGTCTTGCATAGATTGTAAGCTCTATTGAGCAGGGACTGTCTCTCATGTACATAAAGTATGTACAGTGTGCATATGCCTTATAGTGTTGTACATATGATAAGCAGTAGAGCCTAGACCAGTGCTGCTGAACCTTTCATATTTTGTGGCACACTTTGGAGTTTTCTCAGTCCTCATGGTATACCAACCAAGGTTTGCATGCTTCTCACTGCTCAGTCCTTCCCTCTGGCAGAAGGAGAGCAACACTTTACTTGTGGATGTCTCATTTAGCCAGATTCAGTCTCACATCTGAGCATACAAGGACAATAGGTCATGCAAAATGGCAGGCTGCATGGATTCAGAAACAAGACTGAAGCCAGCAGAAGAGGCACACAGCAAAGACGTACTGCTGTCCTATCAGAGGGAGGGGACAAGGGGGACTAAATCTAGCAAATTGCTGGTGGGTGAGTCTGGGACACTTGTTCTCTTCAGTGCTAGTAGTGAGCAATCAATTTAGTTTGCTTGGGAGGATGAGGGGATCTAGTGGACTATCTCCATGAAAAATTGTAGTTATTTACTCTGAGTACATGTAAAAGTACATTCTTAAAGCTTTACTACTACAGAATAGTTTTTGGCTTGATACAAAACCCTCAAGGCTGATGGATATGTCCTGCCTACAAGACAGTAATGCACCAGAGAAAAATCTGATTAGTTAACACGATCAAACTATTCCCAACTTGTAAATTCTGTATAGGAGATAGATTCAAGTCAGAAATTTTGTGCTGGGTTCCAGAGCATTTGGCATACTCCATCTTACTCTAATTCAGATACTAGATTATATATTGCAGTCATTAACCTAAAAATAAAAAATGTTTTCCTACATCTAGGATAGAAGAGAAAGGGGCTCAAGCAGGAAGAGTAGGGGATCTACTTTGATCTGAAGTATCTACTCCAATCATACTGTTCTCCTGCTATCCCGGGAGGCAGAGTGGCTCTTTGTTCTATCTGCTCCAAGTTTACTCTCTTGTGAGGAGATGGGGCTGGAGCTGAAAATAGATGACTATTCTCAGGAGTACTATCCAACAGGGATGGGGCAAATGTCTCATGAGCCCATGCCTAGCTACAATTCTGGCTATGACCACCAAGGACTTTACCAAGGCACACCAGTCTGCCCCAGTCCACTGGTTGAGAAGCACTGGTCTAAGCCAGTTTTGGAATCAGAACACAGAGTCTGATATTCAAAAGGACTGATATTCAGAAGCATTGGCACTGACTGCTAAATTCTTTTTAAAAATGGATATTCAGTGCACAGGTATCCAGTTAGTGGCCATTACTGAATATCTGCATAAAGCAGTCAGTATGAGCAACAATCTGGATAACACCGATATTCAGCTTCTATCTGCATAGTCTATCCAGAGAGCACTTAGAACAGCTTTTTTGCTGTCCTAAGTTATGCAGAAAGATTATCTGCACTATTGCAAATTTATCTGGATAACAACTGAATATTGTCACTGTCTCACTCGCCACTCATAACGCTCATCCCCTAGAGCACCCCCACCCTATCTAAACCACGCAGAGACAGCCTATGGAGATATTCAGTGGCATTATCCAGGTAGTAATCCTGAATCTCTGTCATGGCTCCCTATCCATTTCCATATCCAGTTCAAACTTCTCCTACTGACCTACAAATGCATTCATTCTGTGGCTCCTCACTACCTTTCCTCTCTTATCTCACTTTACACTCCTCCCAGCGAACTCTGGCAGATCCCTTTTATCTGTGCCCTTCTCTGCCACTGCCAATTCCAGACTTTGTTCATTCCACCTTGCTGCTCCATATGCTGAGAACAAACTACCTGAGTTAGTACATAGGGCTCCTTTTCTATTGTTGTTAAGTGCCGTCAAGTCAGTGCCGTTGAGTTGTCCTAAACTGTGTTCGGTCTTCAGTCAGGCAGCTCATTGTTGATAGAGAGGCACCCATAGCTTTTGTTATTGTATCTATCCATCTCATTGATGGCCTTCCTCTCTTGCATTGACCTTCTACCTTGCCAAGCATAATGCCTTTTTCTAATGATCTCTCTCTTCACATGATGTGTCCAAAGTATGAAAGTTGAAGTTTTGTCATCTGAGCGTCTAAGGAAAGCTTAGGTTTGATCTCTAGTACTAACTGGTTTGTTCTTCGGGCAGACCATGGTATGCACAATATTCGTCGACAGCACCATAATTCAAAGGTATCAGTTTTCTTCTTGTCTATCTTTTTCACTGTCCAACATTTTCATTCATATGACATTATTGAAAATAATATGGCTTGAACAAGTTGAATCTTTGTAGAGAGAGAGGCATCTCTGCTCTTGAGAATCTTGTCTAGTTCCTTCATAGCCATTCTGCCAAGAGCAATGTGTCATCTGATTTCTTGACTGCTTGTCGTTTCTTTACTGATAGTTGATCCAAGTAAGTTAAATTTGTCAACTATTTCAATTTCTTCTCTATCAACCATGAAGTTACTGATTTTGCCAGTTGTCAGGATCTATATATTCTTTACATTAAGGTGCAGGCCCATTTTAAGACTATGGGGCCTGTTTACTAACGGATTTTCCCATTTTGTGTCTATGGGGGAAATGTTTAGTAAACAGGGCACTATGTTTCTTGATCTTGAGAAGCAAATGTTTCAGATCATCTTCACTTTCAGCCAGTAATATGGCATTATCAGCATAGCGAAGGTTGTTGATGAGTCTTTCCTAATCTTCACACCTCTTTTGTCTTCATACGGTCCCGCTTCTCTGATGATTTGTTCTGGATATAAATTAAACAGGTAGAGGGAAAGAATGCAGCCTTGTCTTACCCCTTTGCTGATTTTAAACCTTTCTGTTTCTCCTTGTTCCATTTGAACTGTTGTTTCTTGAACAATGTAAAGTTTATGCAAGAGAACTGTCAGATGCTCTGGTATACCCATGCTTCTTATGGCCCAGAGTTTCTCATGGCTTACAGAGTCAAAAGCCTTGTTGTACTCAATAAAACGCAGATATCTTTTTGGTATTCTTTTGTCTTTTCTAGGATCCATCTCACATCTGCATCTCGACCTTTCCTGAACCCTGCTTGCACGTCAGGTAGTTCTCGTTCTAGATATAATTGTAATCTCTGCTGAATAATCTTCAGTAGAATCTTTATGTAAATCATTTTTATTAATATTTTCTATAAAACAGACCATACAGCAGGCCTCCAACGCAGTCAAATACAGGCTCACATAGAATAAGCAACAGCAACTACAACAACAATAAAGCCAGAGCCATCTCACTAGTGACAGAGAGGCTCAAGACTAATACAAAGTCCGACTGCCCATACCCCCCTCCCCGAGATTGCATAGAAAAGACAAAAACACACCCAGGACCACACTTCTCAACTAGGTCCCCTCTCAACTGCAGGTGTGGCAACCTCCCCTCACCCCCAACCCCCATCCGCCCCCCCCACTCCCCCCCAACTCCCCCCCTCTACCCCACAGCCCAGAGCCAGTACCGTACCCCCCGAACTCTACTCCCAGAACACCTTAGAGCCCCACCAGTATCAAAAGCTCCCAGAACCGCTCAACCAGGATCCAAGCCCTCCTCAGCCGTAAGGCCCGAGGAGCATAGCAGGGGCGCCCAAGTAAGTTGAAATCGGGCCCAAGCCTTGCCCCCCAGGATCCGGGCCGTTCTGCGTTCCATACGCATGAACTCGCAGAACTGCCCCTCCCATTCCTGGAGAACTGGTCCCCCCCCCGTCAACCAGTGGCGCAAGATAGACCGCTTAGCCACCAGAAAGGCCTTCTCATAGAACCGCCCACGCGGCACCGCCCCCCAGGTGTCCGGAGGCACCACATGGAACAGACACCAGAGAGGGCGTAGATCTCCCCTATCCCCCACCCAGGTGGCCAATTTGGACCCCACTTTCCCCCAAAACTGTTGGATAACCGGACAGGACCAAAACCGATGGAAAAGGGTGCCCACCTCCCCCCCACAGAGGCCACACACATCCGACTCCACCAGCCCCATCCTACATGCACCCACTTCCGAAACATAGGCCCTCCAGAGCAACTTATATTGCATTTCCTGATGACGCACCGCCTCCGACAGCACACGTACCCTCCGGAAGGCTACCCCCAGCAAGTCAATCGTGAGATCCGCCAAGCCATCCTTCCGCCAGCGTTCCACCAAAGTCCGCAATCCTGCGCCATCATCCACGGGCGCCAGAACTTCCAGCAACCTCCGAGTTGTGGCGCACTCCTGAAATTGTCCCAACACAACCCAAAGACTCTGTTCTCGAGATAACAGCACATCCCTCCCAGGGAGACTATGCACATAGTGACGAGCCTGCAGATAGTAATAAAACGACGCTGCCGGCAGAATATAGCGCCTCGCCAACGTCTGAAAGGACTCCAACTGATCCAAAGTCTCCATACGCAGTTGGCTAACGTACTCAATCCCCGCCTTCGACCAAGCCTTGGCCATCCCGCCTACAGTACCCGGCAAGAAGTGACGATTACCCACAAGGGGTAAGCAATCAGTAGTAGCCCAATGAAGCCCCCGAAGGCGACACAGGTACCGCCACGCCACACGGAGCGTGCGCAGATAGCAAGAGGCCCGCCACGCCTGCGGCAGCCACGCCCCCCAACAATGCAACAGATGAGTTCTATGCCAATTCTCAGAGAACTGGTCTATGAGATGAACCGGTACCCGCTCCAAATTACCCAGCACAAGGTCACTGAGACGCCGCACAACATAGCATAGATTATACATTCTCAGGGAGGTCAACCCCACACCCCCCTCCTGGACTGGGCGCATCAGCGTGGCCAGCGCTATGCGCGCCCTGCGGGCCCTCCAAAGAAAACGCCCCACCTGTTTATGTAGCTCCTGCAAATCGCGTCTACGGAGCCAGATCGGAAGGTTCCGGAGCAAGTACAACCAACGGGGCCATTCAATCATTTTTACCAGGGCCACCCTTCCCATTAAGGAAAGCGGAAGATCCCTCCATCTCTGCAGTTTCGCCAGCGTAGAGGCAAGAAGAGGCCCAACATTAACGTCATACAAATTCATCAGGCAGGCAGGAATCTGGACCCCCAGATAGCGGATTTGTTCCGTTGCCCATTTAAGCGGGAAAGGACCTCGCCATGCATCCCGGGAGCGTCCCTCCACATCCAGAACCATCGACTTATGCCGATTGATGCAGAGCCCGGAGAACCCCCCAAAGCGCTCAATGACGTCCAGCGCCGCCGGCAGAGACTCCCGCGAGGTGGTAAGACACAAAAGTATGTCGTCCGCAAACGCACTAAGCTTCACACTGCCATCCCGCCAAGTAACGCCCTTAATCTGATCAGACTCCAGCAGAGAAAGCAAAAGGGGTTCCAGCTGCATAACATAAAGAAGAGGGGAGAGCGGACAACCCTGTCTCGTACCCCGCGCCAACGAAAAGGGCTGCGACCTCACCCCCCCGTCCTCAACCACCGCCAAAGGGGACTCATAAAGCGCCTGGAGCCACTGCAAGAATAAACCCTGAAAGCCAAACCTCCGCAGGGCCGCAAACATATATCGCCAGGACACCCTGTCAAAGGCCTTCTCCGAGTCCAAACTGACCAGTATCAGCGGATCCCGGGCCTGCACGGACTGCTCCATACCCAACAACACTCTACTGATGTTAACACTAGCCTCCCTGCCTTTCACAAAGCCCGCCTGGTGAGGTCCCACTAATACCGGGAGAATGAGCTGAAGCCGTGCTGCAAGCACGGACGCAAAGAGCTTCTGATCAACATTGATCAAAGAAATCGGTCGATAGGAAGCAGGTTCCTCAGGATCCTTGTCCGGCTTGGGGAGAAGGATAATACTGGCCGTACGCATATCTCTCGGAAAGGTGCCAAGTTCCGCAGCCTCCGCGTACACGGCAGCAAGCGTGGGCACCACCTCCTGATCCAATAGCTTATACGCTTCGTATGAATAACCGTCCGGGCCGGGAGCCTTATGAGGGGGGCCTGCCTTAATCGCCCGGTGAATCTCCTCCCCCATCATAGGGGAGTTCAACAGCGCCCTCTGTTCTTCAGAGAGCATCGGGAGTGGGACCCGCTCCAGAAAATCATCCAAGGCCGACACCTCGCCCTCCTCCGACGCATAGAGCCCCTCATAGAAAGACCGGAAGATGCGCACTATCTCCTCAGGGCGCGTCGAGCGCTTCCCTGCCACATCCCGGATCACCGCCACCCCCCGAGGTCCCATGCGCTCCCTCACCAACCGCGCCAGGAGTGTCCCCGATCTATCACCATACCGGAAAAATTGATGGTGGTAGTATTGTTGGGACTGAAGCGCCCGCTCCTGCAACAAATCATTCAGCTGCTTTTGGAGCTCCACGTACCCGCTGGTGCCCACCGAGCTCCGCAGAGCCATAGCCTTGGCGCTGCGCAGCTCCTCCGTCAATCGTAAGACCTCTGCATTGAGCCTTTTACATTCCGCACCCACATAGGCTATAATATGCCCACGGAGCACGGCCTTCCCAGCCTCCCAAAAGGAAGCCACCGTACTAGCTGTACCTTCATTAAATTCCACAAATTCAGCCCAGCGCTTGGTCACATAATCGCGAAATGCCGGTCGTTTCCACAAATGGCTAGGAAACAGCCACTTGCCCGTCCCCACCCGCTCGCTCCTCCAGACCATGCTGACCATGGCATGATCAGAGACAATAATCGGTCCTATCTCCGCCTCGACCACCTTCCCAAACCAGGATTTTGATACCAGAATATAATCAATGCGCGACCACGTTTGATGTGCGCGAGAGATGTGTGTAGTCCCTGCTCCCCTGGTGCAGCACCCTCCAGACATCAGCCAGCTCCCCCAAATCACAAAGGTAGCCTACCCCCTTGGAGCGCCAGCCCCCTCCCGGTTGAGGGTGGGAGCGATCCAAAAGAGGGTCATGCGGGCAATTGTAATCTCCCGCCAAAATGATTGGCACCTTTGGGGCCCCCAAAACCCTGGCCAGGATGGACTTGAAGAAGGCATGGTCACAGATATTAGGGGCATAGATATTCCCGAGAAACAGTTCCTCGCCCTGGATCTTAACATGTGCAAAAAGATACCTACCTCCGGGATCTCCCTCAACAGCAATCACTTCACAGGGCAGGGTCTTGTGGATTAAAATGGCCACCCCCCGCCGTCGCGTGTCTGAGGAGGCGGACAGGGCCGTGCCCACCCAGTCACGGCGTAATTTGGCATGTTCAGCGACCGTTAGATGGGTCTCCTGCAAGAGGGCCACCTGCACCCTCCCTCTCTTTAAAGCTTGCAGGATCTTAGTTCGCTTCACCGGGGTCTTGATCCCTCCTACATTCCAGGACACCAATTTAAGATCATGGGGGGCGCTGCAGCTCAATGATTCCCAAATACTGCAGATCAAACATGACATTTACAGTGCGGGGCAGCCCAGCCTCCACCCCACCACCGTGCACAACCAACCCATGTCCTGGGAAGCCCTGTATTCTATGTTGGGCCACCCTTCCGGGAATTGAGCTCCGGGGATCCCCCCCCCCACCTCTGAACAGTCCTGAACCCCTTCCCTCCGCCCCCTAGCGCCCCCACTAATCCCCCCCATCCCCTCCCCCCTTCCCCTCCCCCCCCCACCCTCCCCTTCCCCTCCCCCCCACCCCCCACCATCCCGCGAACCCCGTGCCCCCATAAACTCTCACCAATCATAACCCTCAGTTCCCAAGCCTGAGGTCTGGGTCCAAGCAATGCACCAGGCCAGCCACAGCCCCGGAAAATCAAACCTCCCCCCCCCTTTGCACAGCAAACAAGCAAACACTCAAACAATCATACTCCCAACTAACGCTCACTCTATCGCACTAAAGAACAATATATAACAAAACCAGTAACAGTTAGTCCAAGGCTGCCTCAAGAGTCCAAATAGGGCTGCAGAACTCCGCTAGACCCCATGTCGCCCATGTATAACTCACGGCTCTCAGCTGAAAGAACTGTTCCAAGGGCCAAAACAGGGTACACTGCCATGCCTCCGAGGCAGCCACCCGCGCGGTCCGCACCCAAGAGAGGCCCAGAGTACCCCACTCTGCGTTCAGGACGCGGGCAGCTGCGCCACAAACTGCTTCGCCGGGCCCACCTGCTCGAAGGTGTGAGTTTTCCCCAGAATAGTGACTCGCAGCGTGGCCGGAAAGGCCAGGGTGAAGCGGGCCTTTTGCTGAAAAGAGCTCAGCGCAGACAGGCGCAAACTCCCTCCTTTTTGCCGCCACCAGCGCGGAGTAATCCTGGAACATAAGGATCCTGCGGTTGTCTAACATCAACGCCGGCGCCTTCCAATAGGCTTGCAAAATCAGCGACTTGTGTTGAAAGTTGAGGGCGCGCAGTATCACCACTCTAGGCCGCTCACCCCCCTCTCGACGAGGCCCCAGGCGATGCGCTCGCTCAATTTTGAAGTGGCCCCGCAGATCTTCCAGCCCTAAGGCCTCAGGGAGCCAGGTCTCCAAGAAAGGTAGCAAGTCCCGCTCAGCCTTCTCCTCTCCAATCCCAATTAGCCGCAGATTATTACGCCTAGAGCGGTTTTCCAAGTCATCCAATTTCGCTTGCAGATCGTGCAGCTGCTGCTTATACTTAAGCAGCTCCCGCTCTCGGCAGCCCTCCTCCTCCTCTATACTGGCGACCCGATGCTCCAACTCCTCGACGCGCTTGCCGAAGTCGGCCAAAGACTCCTCCACACCATCAAGCTTCTGCAGCAGGAGATCGAATTTTGGGTCCAACAGCTTGACCACCTCCTTCGCTAGTTCCGCCGGGGCCGAGTCTGTGCTGTCACCGCCTGGCGAGGCCGGCTGCCGCACCGCCGGCGTGGAAGGCCCGGCCCTTGAAGGTTTCTCGCGCTCTTTTCTTGGCGCAAGCGACATGGCCGATCCGTTTTAGGACCCTCCAAATGCAGCCCGCACTCCCGCAGATCACACAGGGAGCTAGAGGGGTGGTTTAGGAGGCAAAAGCTGGTATTTTTAGCAGATTTTGAGCTGCGGCTGCCCCGGAGCGAGCGGGAAGCGTCCGCGCTCACTCACGCATCACGTGACCTCCTCTTCAGTAGAATCTTATTGGCATGTGGAATCAGAGTGATTGTGTGTTAATTTCCACAGTCAGTTGGATCACCTTTCTTTAGTATTAGTATAAACACACATCTTTTCCACTCAGTTAGCCATGATGATGTCTTCCAAATTTCCTGGCAGAGCCTTGTAAGTATGGTAACAACTGCATTAGATTGCTGTAATACTTCAATGGGAATGCCAACAATGCCTGGTGCTTACTTCTTTGATGGTTCCTGACATAAGGTACAGGTTGAAACAGCTGTTGGTCCACTTGATCTTTATTGTACAATGACTCTATATTCTTTCCACCTTTCCTTGATCTTCTCAGCATCATTCAACATGGATCCTGGAGCATCTTGCAGCATTCCAATTTGAGGATGGGATTTTTTCTTTAACTCTTGTTGCTTTAGGAAAGCCAATCTTGTTCTTCTAATAATTTCTAATTCTATTTTCTTGCATGTATCAATGTAGTACTTCGGTAGAACAAAAGAAGCAACAAAGTATCTGTAGGATCTACAGGAACAAGGGAACAGATACCAAAACTGGCAGGATTTCAAGTTTAGTCAAACCCCTTTTTTATTGACCCCAAAAATTGTTTTTTCAGGTAGTCTTTAAATTTTGGTGGTTTATTCTCAAGGTCATATTTTTCTACATTTATGAGTGACTTGCTCTTTTTCAACTTTAGCTTGAGTTTGCATACTAGTAGTTGGTGATCTGTACCACAATCAGCTCCAGGATTTGTCTTTGTTGATGTTACAGAGTTTTCCATCGTTGACTTCCACAGATGTAATCAATTTGATTTTTGAACAATCAATTGGGTGAAGTCCATGTGTACAGTCACTGTTTGTGCTGCTGGGAGAAGGTGTTTGAGATGAATAGATTGTTAGTCTTGCAGAATTCTCCAGTTTCATTTCTGTTGCCAAATCCATATTTTCCAACCACTTTACCTTCTTCTTTGTTGCCATCTTTTGTGTTCCAGTCACCCATGACTATTAGGATATCTTGTTTGCATGTTCTGTTAATTTTAGCTTATACTTGTCCATAGAATTCATTGACTTCATCCTCTTCTGCAGCTGTTATTGGGGCTAGGGTTGCCAACTGGCCGGTTTTCAGCCGGCCTGGCCGGTTTTTCCATGGCCAGGCCGGCTGCCGGCGCAGAGGCAAAACTGGCCCTTGAAAAGCCGTTTTTTTTTGCTCTGGCCGCAAGATCGGGAGCGGTCAGAGCAAAAAAAACGGCTTTTCTCCCAACCCGGAGGGCTGGGAAAGGTTAAAGGGCATTGCTTCCCCGGCTCCCTCTAAAGCCTCAGACAGCTGCGGTTTTGGGGGGGGAGGCCAAGGACTGCCTGGGCTGTGATGGGGGGAGGGGGCCTGGACTGGAAAAGGGCTAGGAGGGGGGAATTTGACTGGAAATGGGTTGTGATGGGGGGGGGGACCTGGACCGGAAAAGGGCTAGGGGGGGGGACTTGGACTGGAAATAAATGGGCTGTGATGGGAGGGGACCTGGACTGTAAAAGGGCTATGGGGGGGGGACATGGACTGGAAATGGGTTTTGATGGGGAGGGGGACCTGGACTGGAAAAGGGCTGGGGGGGGGAACTTGGACTGGAAGAGGGCTATGGGGGGGGGAACTTGGACTGGAAATGGGCTATGGCGGAGGGAGGGGGAACTTGGACTGGAAATAGGCTGTGATTAGGGGGGCTAGGACTGCAAATGGACTGTGATGGTGGGGGGGGGGGTAGGACTGCAAATGGGCTGTGATGGTGCGGGGGGACTCCGACTGCAAATGGGATGTGATGGGGGGGGGCCTAGGACTAGAAATGGGCTGTGATTGGGGGGGGCTAGGACTGGA
This sequence comes from Ichthyophis bannanicus, assembly GCA_033557465.1. Lineage (NCBI taxonomy): Eukaryota > Metazoa > Chordata > Amphibia > Gymnophiona > Ichthyophiidae > Ichthyophis > Ichthyophis bannanicus. The sequence continues at coordinate 208,235,691 of CM066034.1, forward strand.
AATGGTCTGTGATGTGAGGGCTAGCATTGGAAATGGGCTGATGAAGAGCTGGAATAGGACTGGAAATGGGCTGATGTGGGGCATGGGAGAATGGGATTAGAAGGGAGTGGATGCTGGGTGGGTCTAGAACTATAAGGGAACTGATTTTGGGGGAGGACTAGAATAGATGGGGAATGAGTGGAGAGGGGAAAAATATTTTGTGTGGAAGAAAAGTCTATGATGGGCTGGGTATTGGGAGAGTGAGGGGCTTGAGAATGGAAGGGTGAAATTTAAATGGATGATAAAGGAATAAGGAAAGAATTGGGGGAAAGAGCAAAAGGGAAACAATCAGTATGTTAAAGCAGAAATAGAGAGAGAATGGAAAACATCTAAAAGAGAAGAAAAGACAAATGGATAGCTCACAGAAGACACGAAGAAACCAGAAGAAAGTGACTGGAGCAATTGCAACTGAAAAATAAAACGCCCAAACAGAAGGTAGAAAAATACTTTTTATTTTGAATTTATTAGCTGGAATATGTTTGGTCTGGGAAGTGTGTATTGATAACATCTTTGCGTTTTTGTTTAGTGCAAGAGGAAATTACTTTATAGGTTTATTTCTCCAGTGTTGTACATTTCATGTTTGGATTTTGGGGTTCCCAGTTTAATTATTATCTGACCAAGGAAGTTAGCCTACACGTATCCTCGGTAATTTTTGTTGGTGGGGCTGGGGGCGGGGCAGGGGTGGGACTAGGGGCGGAGAATGGGTGGAGCATGGCGAGCCACAGGTGTCGGGTTTTTCTCGGTGAAAAAGTTGGTAACCCTAATTGGGGCATATACCTGAATTATAGTTACATTGATTAGCATTCCTCGTAGACAAATAGAGATTAAGGGTTCACTGACTGCATTGTATTTCATTACAGTTTTTGCAAGTTTCTTCTTAACTATAAATGCAACACCATTTCTTCTTTGTCTTTCATTTCCAGCATAGTATACCATCTGATCATCATATGCAAAGTGCCTGATGCCAGTCCATTTCACTTCGCTGACACCCAACAGATCGAGTTGTACATGTTCCATTTCATTTTTGACCACCTTGAACTTCCCTTGGTTCATTCTTCGTATGTTCCATGTCCCAATATGTAAGACATCTTTGCAGCTTCTGACTCTCATTTCATGCACAGCTACATCAGCAGTCAGATGTCTCGAGGGCTTTGATCCAACCACATCACAAATGCTGGATTTACTCAGAAAAGTCTTCATCTCCTCCCCAGTAGCCAGTTGAGTGTCTTCCAACCTCGGGGTCTCATCTTTCAGCACTACAATGCAATTTGTTTTGCTGTGACTATCCATTCGGTTTTCATGGCAAGAGATGGAAGTAGATTGTCAGGCCTTTCTTCCATGCAGGTAATTCTAGTGATGTTGCCATTGTCACAGAAATGTTATCCTCTGCCACCAACACTGTCCCATTCTGCTACTGTCCAGATGGGTGGTTTGTCTTGGTCTGGCACTTCAGTTGAGATCTATCCATCTTGGGAGATCCTGACAGTAGTTAAGCTCCCAATAGCTTAGTTCTCAGCATCACTGATGCACACAAGCCCTCACATCACAACAAGCTGCAAAATAAACCCTACTCAAATCCTGGCTAAAAACCCACCTCTTCGAGGTTACTTTTGGATCTGATATTCTTCACTCTCTTGTTCATCACTCATGTGTATCTTACCATACTCTAGTTCCCAGTTTTGTGATTTTCTTTGTCTTAATGAGATTGTAAGCTCTGATGAGCATGGACTGTGTCTTACATCTATATATACAGCGCTGCATACACTTTGCAACACTAGTACAAATGATAAATGGTAGTAGTATTAGAAATCTCTGTTGTTATCTGAATTAGAGTTTCAGAATATTAGCCCTACAATTTATTGAAGGGTTTCTTCAGATAAAGAGGACAAAACAATTGGGGTAAAGTCTTTTTTCTAATTGTTTTATTACAGAAATATGTATGTAGTCATAATTTTTTTTTAGTACTGTTAAGTCCTGGCAACCCAGCTGCCTCTGGGTTTTCTTGAAGTAGATTGCCAGACTTTTTCTTCCAAGGAAATGGAGGGTAAAGTGAATTGCCAAAGGTCACAAGGAGTGCGCATGTGAATAAAACCCTTGATTGTCTGGGAACTAGGCAGTTGCTGTAACCACTAGGCTACTCCTCTAGTCGTAATCATAATAAAACAGTACTAAGATACAAAATCAATATCATATAGCATGCACAAAACCTTTCTGAAGCAAAAAAAAAAGCCAAAAGCAAAATTTTCTAACAAGAAAACACTGTAGATTCTCTCTACTCATCCTGTTTCGTCTCCAGTGTTGATTATAGCTAGCATTTGGTCTCCCTCTTCAAGCTAGCTCTTGTCTTTTCATTCCCTTCTATGGTTCTATCTGATTCCTCTTCCAATCTCCTCCTTGTTCATTCCTTCCACAAATACTCCAATGAATCTGTGATGGAATACATTTTTGCTGGATTTCTTCTCACCAATGTTAGCTATTCAGGGGATAATACCCTGTCACTCTAAGGTCAAGGAACTCCTCCCTGAGTAGGAGTCTAAATCTGCTGTAACACCCTTCCTTCCACAGGGAGGAGGCCACGTACCATCACTAGAATACCTCCCACAATTTGCATGTCACATTATAACCATCCTCCTACCATTGTTCTGGCACACCCTTCCATTTGGGCAAATGGACTGCATATAAGAACCACAAATATACACTCAGAGAATCTAGCAGGAGTTGAAAACAGGACACTTCCCCTCCTCTCGACCTATACACTTTAGTTATTCTAATGGCAATTTGTGCTTTCTAATTTTTTTTATGGATAGAACAGTCCCTAAAATGCCCCATAGCTACATATAGACAACATAGGCAACTTCCTAGGGCATTCCTAGGCCAAAAAGCAGCCTGCTCCTGCTTGCTTTAGGGCCATGTTTATGTGCTGCTTCAAAAATGCATCACTGTGGTAATATGGCCCTCCTCTGTTCTCTTCTAGCCATCCAGAGTGGAATCTCTGACAAATACAATCCCCCTCACCCTCTATCTCAATTCTCTGGGATATGCTATTTGTTCTTACCTGTGGGCCCCAAAATCTTCATTTCAGCCCTGAAGCTCACAGTTTTAACCCTGTGCTAGATGCTTTACAATTCTGGTTCCATGATCTTTTTCTGACGCATACGTCAAACTCTGACAGATTCAATTTTGTGAAACTTCATTTTAGATTCTCACTTATTTTCTCTCAGTACAGTGGTATTATTTAAAAAAAAAATCCTCATGGGGTTGCTTAGTGCTTTCACAGAATTTTCTCGCACAAAGTATTGTGGAGTTAGTTCACAAAATGGCACTTTCTCAAAGGAAAAGCACTCCCTTAATGACCTCACAATTAAGGCATTTAAAAGGAAACTTTAAGAGTTCAGAGGAACAGAAAACATTTGAAATTAGAAAGATGCAAATAAGGGTCCTCAAACAAGCTGTAGGTGATACCTTTTTATTGGACTAACATATGAATTGTTGCTAAGCTTTGGAGAGTTATCCTCCCTGACCAGATGAAGAGGATAACTCTTGAAAGCTTATCATAGCTACATTAAGTTAGGTCAATAAAAAGATATCACCTACAACTTGTTTAGTGACCCCTCTTTCTTGTCTCATCACCTCTCTCTACCCCCCACTTCCTCTTACTAAGCTCTAATGACATATGCAGGCAGCCTAAGACCTAGGGGGTATATCTACTAAACCAGGCTAATGATTAATCCGGGATATCTAGTCGCCCCTAGAGTCTGTACTATTTCAACCCAGTGTAACTGCATTCTTTCTTCACTGTTGTGAAGAAGAGTAAATGAAGATTTATCACAGATATATTGTTTGACCAAATAAAAAAACAAAACAGATGGTTTTCGACCATTATTCTCATGCCAAGTACAAGCTTGTCCTTTTCATTACTTCAGACAACGAATATTTCAAGAGATAAAACATTTCTTCCCTTTTACAAACAAACTTCCCCTTTACAAACAAACAAACAAACTTTCTTATTGCCTCCTCTCACTGGGTTGATTGCTCAACTGCTTCTCTCAGCCAAAGGGCTCTCTCTCTCTCTGTATAAGCACTCTTCCCACACTGCTTCCTGTGCGAGCTCTCCTCAGCCTGAACTCTCTAAAGAAAATTATGCGCCTTTAAAGTTTTTTCCCCAATCTCCAGCTCTTTTTTTTGTATGGGCCTTTATAACTGCAGCATTTGTCAGTTTAGAATTCAAAAGTGTCCCTTCTTTCCTCTGCAATAGTGAAAGCTATCAGAAGTGTTCCTCAGCACTGCTTGCTGCTTCTTTCAAGTTGGTCACTTTTCTGCAATAGTGGTTCTCAAATCTCACCTAAACTCACTTCAGGGCTCGAAGCAGCCTGAATGATGCTGCCACAGTGTTCAGTGGACCTCCCCTTGTTCAGACTATGATAGCTGGAGGTCCATCCACCTTTTCTCTCTGCCAGCCCAATTATGTTGTTCCTACCACAGTCTGTTTAGACAATTGATCAGGTTGTGGCAGAAGAAAAAATTACAGCAGAGCAGCCTTTCCTCTGGAACCAAAGACTTTCCCATCCGCTTATAGCATGCCAGTGCCAGGACTGGTGCAAGGGGTATTGGCCACCCTTAGTGAGCCTTCAGTTTTGTTGTTGTTGTTAAGTGCCATCGAGTCGGTGTTGACTTATGGCGACCCTCTGGATAGTTATCCTAAATTGTGTTCTGTCCTCAGTCAGGTCAGGTGGCTCATTGTTGACAGATTGGCACCTGTAGCTGCTGTTATTGTATCGATCCATCTCATTGCTGGCCTTTCTCTTTTGCGTTGACCACCTACAGTATCTTACCAAGCATGATGTCTTTCTCTAATGATCTCTCTCTTCGTATGATGTGTCCAAAGTATGAAAGTTGAAGTCTTTGTCATCTGAGCTTCTAAAGAAAGCTTAGGTTTGATCTCCTGTAGTACTGACTGGTTTGTTCTTTTGGCAGTCCATGGAATACACAGTATTTATTACCAGCACCATAATTCAAAGGCATCAATTTTCTTCCTGTCTATCTTTTCCACTATCCAACTTTCACATTCTTATGACGTTATTGAAAATGCCATGGCTTGAACAAGTGGAATCTTTGTATGGAAAGAGACATGTCTGCTCTTGAGAATCTTGTCTTGGTCCTTCATAGCCATTCTGCCAATAGCAATCCTTCGTTGGATTTTCTCGGCTGCTTGTTGCTTCCTTATTGATAGTTGATCCAAGTTGTCCCCTATTTCAATTTCTTCTCCATCAATGATGAACTTATTGATTTCACCAGTTGTCATGATCTTTGTCTTCTTTATATTAAGGTGAAGGCCCATTTTAAGACTATGTTCCTTGATCTTGAGAACAAATGTTTCAGGTCATCTTCACTTTCAGCCAATAATGTGGTATCATCAGCATAGCGAAGATTGTTGATGAGTCTTCCACCAATCTTTACATCTCTGTTGTCTTCATACAATCTTACTTCTCTGATGGACTTGTTCTGCATATAAATTAAACAGGTAGCGGGAAAGTATGCAGCCTTGTCGTACACCTTTGCTGATTTAAACCATTCATTTTCTCCTTGTTCTGTTCAAACTGTTGCTTCTTGATCAATGTAAAGGTTGCGCAAGAGAACAACAGGTGTTCCTTATCGTCCCTCCAGTCCAGTCCCGCACCTCTGGGTAATGTACCTCTTCTAGAAGCTTGGAGACTGAGCATGTCATCTTTTTGATGACACTAGTGTACATATACAGCTGGCACTGCCTACCAGCCCCAGTATGCTCAGTCTCCAAGCAGCTGGAGGAGGTTGTGAGCCAGGGTGCTGGACTCACAGAAGGGACAACTAAGGAGATAGGTTTAGTTAGAGTTTACTTTTTATTTCCCCTGTTAAGGTGCAGGTTTCTTTGTTTTTAAAGGCAGAAGTAAAAGAAAAAAATCAGAAGGAACAGAGAGGACCCGGGCAACAACAGGGTTGAGGGGAGGATATTCCTTCTTCCCCCTCTCCCACCAGGATTTTGGGAGGGGGGAGTTCTGTGGGGGCCTTCCTCAGAGCAAGACTTCTGGTGGCTCCCGAACCCTTTATCGGATGAGGAGTCGCTGCAATGGCTGCAGTTGATTGACAGGAGTGAAAGCTGGCAGCCCCGAGTTGCCTCCCTCAGCACCAAAGCCAAGAAGGAAGGCTGAGCACGAGGGGTAGAAAAGCGATGCGGCAAAGAGGCTCCAAGGTAAGAGTGGTAGGGGTGGGGAGGAGCAGGAACCTCTAGCACCCGCCAGAACACGTGGAGACAGAGAGCGGCCTGCAGCCGCATGTTTGAGAGCCTACAGCAGTGCGGGAAACTCCCCCCGCTGCATTTAGGTGCGATTTCTTCTTATTCAGGCCCGCATGTGCTTAACCCCCTGTTGTGTTTTGGGTGCCTGGGAGAGGCAGCCACCGGAGAATAAAGCAGGACAGAGCAGCCTCTTCCTAGGGGCTCTCCCATTTGCAGTTTCTTTTTAATTTCAGTTTCAATTAATTAGATTTTGGTTTGATTTTATTTTATTTTAGTTCAAATACTCTAGTGCTCTGTGCTTGAGCCCATGGAGGGGTACTGTGCTAGGGATCCTTTTTCCTACCCGGGTACATATTGAGGGCATTCCAGGGGAGTGCCCCCAGCCCTTTCCACCATGCCGGCCAGACCGCAGTGCCTGGTATAGGATGGTATCAAGGGGATGAACCCCACTTAATACTGAAGCATTCCTTGTGTTATACAGCTCAAAACATATTCAGTGCACAATGATTTTGATGCAGACTTGTGGGAAAAGCCTAATCATTGTTGCTGGGTGGATTTCAGAGTGCTGTTGTGCCTGGTTAGGTGATGTAAGTGATGGTTGGTTGAGACATTGTTACTTTCTCCTGAGAAGGGTCAGATAAAAAGTCAGAGACAGAAATAAAGATAAGTGGGGGGAAAAATTGTTGCATATAGGTTTGTAGCAGCTACAGCTCTGTGGAAAACAGGAAGTACCTGCATTCAAGAAATGTATGTAATTTGAAAGATTGTCAGTCGGTGGATAGAACTTGTCCAAACCTTTTTTAAACCCAGCTACACTAACAGCCTTTACTACATCCACCGGTAACAAATTCCAGAGTTTGATTACACTTTGAGTGAAAAAATATTTTCTATTATTAGTCTTAAATAGTTTACCTTGTAGCTTCATTGCATGTCCCCTAGTCTTTCTATATTCTGATAACGTAAACAATCGATCTACGTTTACCCGTTCCACTCCATTCATTAATTTATAGACTTCTATCATATCTCCCCTCAGCTGTCTCTTTTCCAGGTTAAAGAGCCCTAACCTTTTTAGCCTTTCTTCATAGGAGTATCCTTCCATCCCCTTTACCATTTTGGTGGCTCTTCTCTGAACCTTTTCTAATAACGCTATATCCATTTTAAGATACAGCAACCAGAATTGCACACAATATTCAAGGTGCGGTCTCACCATGGAACGATATAGAGGCATTATAATATCTTTTGTTTTATTTTCCATTGCTTTCCTTATGATACCTAGCATTCTATTTGCTCTCTTGGCTGCCACTGCACACTGGGCTGAGGGTTTTAACATGTTATCCACAATGATGCCTAAATCTTTTTCCTGGGTGGTGGTTCCTAATGTGGAACCTTGCATCGTGTAACCATAGTTTGGGTTGTTCTTCCCTAGGTGCATAACTTTGCACTTGTCCACATTTTATTTCATCTGCCATTTTGATGCCCAGTCTTCCAATTTATCAAGATCCTCCTGCAATTTTCCACAATCATCTTGGGTTTTAACAACTTTAAATAGTTTTGTGTCATCTGCAAATTTGATAACCTCACTCGTTATTCCCCTTTCCAGGTCATTTATGAATATGTCAAAAAGCAGCGGACCCAGCACAGATCCCTGGGGTACACCACTATTCACCTTTCTCCATTGGAGAAAAATGGCCATTTAGCCCTACCCTCTCTGCTTTCTATCTTTTAACCAGTTCCTGATCCACAATAGTACACTGCCTCCTATCCCATGACTCTTTAGTTTTGCCAAAAGTCTCTGATGAGGGACCTTGTCAAAGGCTTTCTGAAAGTCCAGATACACTATATCAACCGACTCACCTTTGTCTACCTGTTTATTCACACCTTCAAAAAAACATAACAGATTAGTAAGACAAGATCTTCCTTGTCTAAAGCCATGTTGGCTGTCTCCCATTAGACCATGACTATCTACATGCTGAGTAATTTTATTCTTTATGATGGTTTCTACCATTTTTCCCGGTACTGACATCAGGCTCACCGGTCTGTAGTTTCCCAGATCACCCCTGGAACCCTTTTAAACCAATCTTGTTCAGTGTAATTATTTCATGTATATAGTTCACCCCTGTTATCCAAGTTTGTACTCCTGTTCTATGTAAAACCAAACAGCTTGTTGTTATGGTCTTTGTGTTATAATGTAAACCGCGCTGATACCGAATAGTGCGGTATATAAGAAATTGTAATAAATAAATAAATAAAAAATAAAAATTGGCGTTACATTGGTGATCCTCCAATCTTCAGGTATTACAGATGATTTTAATGAAAATTCACAGATTACTAATAGTAGGTCTGAAATCTCATATTTCAGTTCTTTCAACACCCTTGGATGTATACTATCCGGCCCAGGTGATTTGCTACTCTTCAGTTTACCTAATAGTTGTAATACATCTTCCCGATGTATCGATATTTCCTTCAATTCTTCCGCATCTTCAGTCATGGGTAACATCCCTACATCTTCCTCAGTAAAGACCGAAGCAAAGAAATCATTCAGTCTCTCCGCTATCGCCTTGTTGCCTCTTAGTGCCCCTTTAACCCCTCTATCATCTAATGGACCAACTGACTCTCTCACAGGTTTTTGAATCCTTCCATCTATCTATGGTCAGTGAGTAACCTGGCATTATCATCCCTTGTCTCTTAGCACAGATTGTGTACATATTAAATCTGTAATATTGCTTGTAAGGGAAGCTGTACTCCCTTATAGCCATTTGTAGTATTAGAATAAAAACATAAACTTTACTCAGAGAAACTGTCAGTTTGATTGGATCAGTGCAAGGTCCATTTCATATCTTTAAGATACAACATGGCAGTGCAATCTAAAAATCCTCAAAATATGCTGTCCCCAATGTGGTGTGGTCTTGGAGGCAGGCATCTGCCTAGACTGCACGCAAGAGGCTGTCATGGGAGCAGAGCCTGCAGGATGAGATGAGGCAGGAGAGTCCCTCCCAGTTGCAAGAGACCCTGGGGGGTGGGGGCGGGGGGGGGGGGCACATGTTACCTTCAACGGATCTGGCCCCCGGTCCCTGCACAATGCCCAGACCATCCACCCCTCAAGCCCAGGGAGAAATAGGGCTCCTGGGGGAGTTCTCACTGGAATTTGTCTTACTTTTGCATAAGGCGTTTTGCCTATGTCAACAGGGCTTGGCAAGTAGCTCCTCAGCCCCTGAACACAGAGCTAAGGGGTGTCAGACGCAAAACAGCATGAGTCAGGAGCAGTGGCGTCTAAGCGGGCTAGAGGCTTAGAGGAGTGACAGCAATTGCCATTGTCGGAGGGGCTGGATGGGGAAGACCTTGACATGGAGCTAGATCTGCAGGAGGAGTTCAAAGAAGGAGAGAGCCCAGAACAGGAGGATCAGGCCCGGATTGTTCGGGTTTTCCGCCGGGAGGAGCTACCAGCGCTCATCTTTAAGCTTATGTTTATGTTTATGCAATTTCTTGATATACCGCCCAGGTCGAAAGGCATCAGGGCGGTTTACAATCACTACAAGTGGGTACTGATCCAATTCCTTGTCTCCAAAAGGCTCACATTCTATGTGTACCTTGGAGTCCCTCAAGGCCCTGAATATACCTGCTACCCTCCCGACAGAGGAAGAGGCGCTATAGGATTTCAGAGTGCTGTTGTGCCTGGTCAGGTGATGTAAGTGACAGTTGGTTGAGACATTGTTACTTTCTCGTGAGAAGGGTCAGATAAAAAGGCGGTACGAAAATCACAGAAAGTCTTCCCAGTACATGGAGTAGTAGGACAGATGATCTAGGATGAGTAGGATCTGCCAGAGGCTGGCCTTAAAGGGGTGCAATCCATGATGTGTCTATACCTGCTGCTGGAGCAAGAATGAGCTCTTTAGATTGCCCAAAGTGGACGCAGCTGCATTAGCGGCAGTAGAAGAGACCTTGACTTGTCTCCTGCAGCTGAGAGCCATGGAACTGGTTCCATGAGACCAGTACGATTGCGGTCGATGCTTCATGCATTTCGTGATACACAAAAAGAAAGTTCCTTTCACCCAATTCTCGACTTCGAGGGCATGGACTGCTGTCTCCGGGTACCACATTTTCACAAGGGAATGCTGTGATCAGTAATAATGGCGGTAGGAAGTGGAGAGATTTTGGTGACTATCGATCTCACAGAAGCATATCTGCACATTCCCATCCATCAAGAACAACAGCAGTTTCTCCACTTTGCAGTGCCAAGGGGCCATTTCCAGTTTTGAGCGTTGCCCTTCGGTCTGGGGAGCGCCCCTCGTACCTTCACCAAAGTCATGGTGGTGGTGGTGGCAGCTCTCCACAAGGAAGGGGTTCTCGTCCATCTGTACCTAGACGATTGGCTGATCCAGGTGAAGTCCATGGATGATAGCGAAAGAGCAACAGCATGGGTGGGAGAGTTCCTACAAAGTCTCGATTGGGGGGGTCATCCTGGCCAAGAGTCAGTTACGGCCAGCTCAGGAGATAAGAGTATTTGAGAGTGTGCCGTGATACCCACGTGGGCAGGGTTTTCCTGCTGGATCACCGGGCGCAGGAGCTACAACAATGGATACGGCAGTTCCTGAAGATGGCAAGACCATCAGTGTGGCATTTTCGGCAGGTTCTGGGGACTATGGTGGCCATTTTCGAGCTAGTCCCATAGGCAATGGTGCACATATGACTGCTGCAGAGGGCTCTGCTCCATTGATGATCCCAGCAGAGTCAACTCCTGTCCCAAGTACTCCCCTGCCCATGGAGCACCAGGAGAGCCCTCAGTTGGTGGCTGCATGTAAGGAGCCCCGGTGTGGGTTCCACTGATGACCGATGCCAGCCTGTCAGGTTGGAGAGCCCATTGCGAAGGACACTTTTTTCAGGGACAGGAGTCCACAGGAGGCCCTGTGGTTGATCAATAGGCTCGAGATGCAAGCAGTGACCTTGGAGCTAGAAAGGTTTGAGCCATGGTTGCAGGGGAAGGTTGTCCAAGTCCTCACGGACAATGTGACCACAGTGGCTTATATCAACCGGCAAAGAGGCATGGGAAGTACAGCCCTGGAGGAGGAGGCCAAAAGGCTGTTTAGATGGGCAGAGATTCGTCTCCAGGGATTATCGGTGGAGCACATAGCGGGAGTTGAAAATGTGACAGCCGACTACCTCAGTCAAGTGCGCATGGACCCCATAAAGTGGTAGCTCAATCAGGAGGTGTTCGAGCAGGTAGTCCGCCAAAAGGGCACAGAGGTCATGGACTTAATGGCAATGTTCGAATCGGCCAAGGCCTGCTGGTTTTTCAGCAAAAGAAGAGAGGAAGTACGGGGGCCTGGATGTTCTAATTCAGCAGTGGCTCGAAGAGGGTCTTCTCTGTTTTTCCCCATGTGTGCTCATAGGCCGGTTAGTGCAATGGATAGGGGCACACCGGTGATTTGTAATTCTGGTGGCTCCAGACTGGCCGAGGTGCCCGTGGTATGCTGACCTGATTCGGATACTGGAGGATTGACTGTGGTGGCCTCCGGTTTGGAAGGACCTCTTGACACTGGGGCCACTTCGCATGCCCCAGGTGGATCAATTCTCGCTTACGGCATGGCTCTTGAAAGGGCGAGGTTGAAGAAGAAAGGATAATCAGGCTTGGGGATAGCGACCTTGCTACAGGCCCAGAGGAGATCTACAAACCTGGTATGCATCTGCATAGGGCGCATCTTTGAATCGTGGTGCAGAGAGAGGCAGGAGTGCCCTTCCACTGCCTTTGTCCCAGACATCTTGGTGTTCTTGCAATCCAGTTTTGATAATGGTCTAGCCGCCAGTTCCTTGAGGGTGCAACTAGCAGTGATTTCCGGTTACCATGGGAAAGTCCACGGGGGTGTCATTGGGTACACACCCAGACGTGCTGAGCTTTCTAGGGGCAGTGACCCACCTCCATCTGCCAAAGAGGGCAATGGTGCCACCTTGGGATCTCAATCTGGTGCTGACAGTGCTGTCTGGGGAACCCTTTGAGTCACTGAGTCGAGCTTTCTTGAAGGATTTGACTCTGAAAATGGTATTCCTGGTGGCAATTTGCTTGGCACGCAGGATTTCAGAGCTTCGAATCCTGTCATGCCAGGAGCCATTCCTTTCCTTCTCCAAGTAAAAAGTGGTCCTGCGCCTGATACCTTCATTTTTGCCCAAGGTGGTGTCAGCATTTCATGTAAATCAGGCCATTTCCTTACCGGCTCTGGCGAGTGCAGATGTGGGTGAGACCGGATATGGGCCCTGCCACTCCACAGTTGTGCCACCTGGATTTATTTATTTATTTATTTATTTTATTTAGTATACATTTGTATACCGCTACTTCCAGCGATCAGCAGCGGTTTGATTACAGATTGGAAATTGTCAAATCATGACAGGAAAATATTTTGAGGTATAAACACATTGATTAGACAGGAAAGCACAGCACACAGAGAACTATTTTACAGGGAACATGGGCTATGGAGGGTTAAGTGGCTTGCCCAAGACCACAAGGAGCACCTGTGGGACTAGAAACCCCAGTTCTTCCGGCCCAAGGTTGCTGTCCTCTAGTGGGATTTGAACCCCCGACCTTCCGGCCCGAAGTACCTTGCCCCAACCACTAGGCCACTCCTCCACACCTGGATGGTAAAAGAGTCCTGCAAAGGTATGTGAAAAGGGCTTCATCCTTTCGGAGATCAGACCATCTGTTGGTTCTGTTTGGCAGGCTGCGCAAAAGTGAGGCGGCAGCTAAGGCCTCCATTTCCAAATGGATCAGTGAAGCAATCACATCGGCAGACGCATTCCACGAGGGCTCAAGCAGCCTCATGGGTAGAGTATAATTTAGTTCCACTGGTGGAGATCTGTAGGGTTGCATACTTTCTCTGAACATTTTCGCCTGGATGTCAAGGCGGAGGGGGATGCTAGTTTCAGATCGGTAGTGCTTCAGGCTGGTTGTGCGGGTCCCTCCCATTAGTTTAACTGCTCTGATACATTCCAGAGATGCAGGACTGGACTGGAGGGATGATAAGAAAAAGAAATTAGACTTACCTGCTAATTGTTGTTCCTTGAGGAACTCCAATCCAGTCCCGGAACCCTCACTGAGTGCTTTCTGTGATAATCTGTGCACACCCCAGTCCTGAAGCTGGTTCCCTTGGTGGAGGAAGTGACCAGGGGGAGCCGGGGAGGGGTGTGTAATCAGAGTTTGGGGGGGGGCAGACCAGAAGAGCTGTCGGTTGCTCACTCCCCGCTAGTTGGAGTTCCTCAGGCACTCAATAGGTGGGCCTCCCCATCCTGGAGGGGGGGATGGGGTATCCTTCCCAGGGGATGGAGGAGGTACTAGTGTATTTAGACATAGAAGTGTTTGTTGCAAGTTTGACTACTTATCTGTTGCTTCTCTGAGTCTGCTTTGTCAGTAGGTACTGGGGCTGGTAGACAGTGCTAACTGTGTCAACAAAAAGATGACATGCTCAGTCTCCAAGCTGCTGGAAGAGCTGCACTACCCAGAGGTGTGGCACTGGACTGGAGTTCCTCAAGGAACAACAATTAGCAGGTAAGTCTAATTTCTCTTTCTGGTATACCCATGCTTCTTAATGTGGCCCAGAGTTTCTCATGGTTTACACAGTCAAAAGCCTTGCTGTAGTCAGTAAAGCACAAATAGATATCCTTTTGGTATTCTTTGGCCTTTACAAGGATCCATCTCACATCTGCGATGATGTCTCTCATTCCTCGCCCTTTCCTCAAACCTGCTTGCACTTCAGGTAGTTCTCGTTCAAGGTATGGTTGTAGTCTCTGTTAAATAATCTTCAGTAGAATCTTGCTAGCATGTGGGATCAGAGCAATTGTGCAATAATTTCCACAGTCAGTTGGATCACCTTTCTTTAGTATTAGTATAACAAATACAGATGTTTTCCAGTCAGTAGCCAGGATGTCTTCCAAATTTCCTGGCCGAGCCTTGTAAGTATGGTAACAGCTGCATCAGATTGCTGTAATACTTCTATGGGAATGCCATCAATGCCTGTGCTTTGTTCTTTGATAAGGCTTTCAATGCTGCTTCGACTTCTTCTTTCATCACCAATGGTTTCAGAACATAAGGTACAAGAGGAAAAGGAAACCTATATGGTTCTCCAAAGAGGAGGCTGCACAAATAAAGACAAAAAAACACAGCTTTCACAAAATTGGGAAGATCACAAAAAGAGGAACACAGAAAAGAATACAGGATAAAGCTAAAAGAGACAACGAGAGAAATAAGGACAGCAAAAGCAACAGCAGAAGAAAAGATGCTAAAGATGTGAAGTGTGGAGATAAAACTTTTTTCAGGTATATTCGGAAGAAGAGGAAGATCAGAGGTGGAATTGCAAGACTCAAAAGTGTCAAGGACAGATTCGTGGAAAGTGACATCAAAAAAGTGAAAATGCTACACAAATACTTCTGTATTCACTAAAGAAAATCCTGTAGAAGGACAACGTATGATTGACAAATATATAAATGGGAATGCAGTAGACACCACACCATTCACAGAAGATGATATATTTGAACAGCTTGCAAAATTAAAAGTGGACAAGGCCATGGGATCAAATGGGATACATCCCAGGATCCTGAAAGAGCTGAGAGAGGTTCTGGCAGGGCCTTTAAAGGATGTTTTTAATAGATCCTTGGAAACAGGAGAGGTTCTGCAGGATTGGAAAAAGGCTAATGTGGTACCTCTTCAAAAAAGTGGTAATAGGGAAGAGGTGACAAACTATAGGCTGATAAGCTTTACCTCGGTGGCGGGAAACATAACGGAGGTGCTCCTGAAGGAAAGAATGGTGGACTTTCTAGAAACCAATGTTTTGCATGATCCGAGGCAACATGGATTTACCAAAAGACAATCATGCCAACAAATTTAATTGAGTTCCTTGACTGGGTGACCAGAGAACTAGATCAAGGGGAAGCGATGAATGTGATCTGCCTGGTTTTCAGCAAAGCCTTTGATATTGTTCCTCATAGAAGGCTTATCAATAAAATGGGCAGCCTCGGGATGGGTCCCAAGTTGGTGAGTGATTGCTCAAGGACTGAAAGGAAAATTCTGCCTTTTTGGAGATGACACGAAAAATTTGCAACAGAGTGGTCTCTTCTGAGGGAGTGGACAACATGAAGAAATATCTACAAAAAGTGGAAAAATGGTCTAATGCTTGGTAGTTAAGACTTAATGCGAAGAAGTGCAGAACCATGCACTTGGGATGCAGAAATCCAAAGGCATTGTATGCGATAGAGGGCAAGAGATTGGTGTGCAAAGACCAGGAGAAGGACTCAGAGTGATAGTATCTGAAGACCTCAAGGTGGCAAGACAATCTGACAAGGCAGTAGTCAAAGCCAGAAGGATACTGGGTTGCATACGAAGAGGAATAACCAGCAGAAAGGAGAAGGTATTAAAGCCCTTGAGCAAGTCATTGGTAAGGCCTTATTTGGAGTATTGTGTTCAGTTTTGGAGACCATATGTCACAAAGGATATAAAAAGTCTTTAAACAGTTCAGAGGAAGGCAACCAAAATGATTTGGAGCCTGCACCAGAAGATGTATGAAAAGAGACTTGAAGACCTAAATATGTATACCCTAGAGGAGAGGAGGCACAGAGTAGATATGATACAGACCTTTAAATACTTAAAGGGTATTAATAAACAAACAAACCTTTTCCAAAGAAAGGGAAGCTGTAAAACTAGAGGGCATATGATGAAGCTTCAAGGCAGTAAAAGCAACATCCGGAAATACTTTTTCACTGAAAAGGTGATATATGCTTGGAATGCCCTCTCGATGGAGGTGATGGGGGCAAATACATTGATGGAATTCAAAATGGCATAGGGCAGACACAGTTGATCCCTTCATAACAAGAGGATAAAATCAAAATAAACTTAAATATCTTTTATACTTCAACAAATATAGGGGAGGCAGGGGTGGCTGCACAGAGCAGCAGTTACAACCCTAAAGAAAGGCATGGAGGGGGTGTCCTACATGGACCTGCAGGTAGAAGTACTCTAGTCGCCTTACTGGGCAGGCTCGATGGACCATATACTATGTTAGGAATGGAAGTGAGGTTTATCTCAAATGATTTTTGAAATACTGTGAGGAACTAGCTAGAATGAAAATAAACAAAGTGATGGGGCTGGATGGGATACATCTGAGGTTATTAAGGGAACTAATTCTAGTGGTCCTGCTGTCTAACCTTTTCAACATTTCTTTAGAGTCTGGGGAGATTCCCAAGAATTGGAGTCAGGCAGATGTGGTTCCCCTTCAAAAAAGTGGAAGAAAGGAGCCGCAGTCTAGTTAATATAATCTTAACCTAAATAAATGAATAGAATTGTGAGAAATAGGAAGTGCTGTCTGTTGTTTTGGAAACTGGTTGTGTGGCCAGCAGATGAACAGCACAGAGGCTGCCGTGAAGAAGTAAACCAATGAGACAGGCTTTTAGTGCCCTCAGTCAGTGCCTTACTGGCTTACCCCTTAAACCAGTGCTGCTGGGGGGGAGGAGGGAGATAAATGGTAAATATAACGCTTTATATTGAAAATCCTGACCAATTTGGTGCTGGGGATTCTTAACTTGTTGGGGTTTTTTCTTTTTTTAATTTTCATAGGATTATACACTGAATGCCATTTTATGGATTCTATCCTTAATGTTTTTATGAAATGTATTGACAGAGCGATGCAGATGCACCTCTTCCTTGAGCACTATTTTATGACATGGATTATACTATGCTTGTTAAAACCCTTTGAAGGCCTACTTTACATTTTTAATCCACATTCTGCAGCCGGGTTAATTTTTGCATATTTCAGGAAAATTGTACCCATCTTATTCAATATGTTCTAATAGTGATTTTCTTTCTGCTATGGTCATGTATTATATACCATTTGATAGGAATATTTAGTCAGAATTTCGGATCCCGAGAGTTTTGGGCCCGGCCTGGATAGTTAAAGAAACTACATTCATATATTTCTGTTCTTGTGATAACTCTTCTTATGCACCTCAGCATATTTATTTTATTTTTTTTTATTTATGTATTTGTTTATTTATTTATTATTTAACAGGGTTTTTATACCGCTTTATCATTTCAGTTAAAGTGGTTTACATTGTAAGTTAAACTTGGTAATGTACATTAAACAGGAACATTGATAACTTGGATTCTTCTGAGGCAATGGAGGGTTAAGTGACTTGCCCAAGGCCACAAGGAGTGCTAGTTCTCACTTTTCCTACTACTCACTTGCATAGGATGGGCAACATTACTTTCCTGGAGATTCTAAACCATGGCATCTCATTTCATTTATTAAATTTATAACCCGCCCCTTCACTTAAATGCTCAAAATGAACATTACATTGAAAAAGAGACCCTACACGTGTAAACATCTGCTCTCTGCTTCATACCAGGTAGAAGCAATGGCAAAAGTCCATCAGTTCCATTTGATTTACAGTTTTTCTTTTAATGTCATGAAGGAATTCGGAGCATTTGGTACCTATATAAAAAGATACCTTCTGAAAAACTGTGAACAAACTGAAGTCTTCTTAACGGTAACTTTTGTATATTTAACAGAAATCAGGCTGTGCAAGAACTAACGCTCACAAATATTTCAGAGGGCTTTCAGACAATTTTAGGTCTCGTTATTCTTGCAGTTAGTGAGTGCAAAGAATGAAAAAGCAATACTTACTTCCTTGAGGATGCCTGAGAACTTCTTTCTCTCTTTCTAAGTGTCATATTTCCTTTAAGAGAGTTTCTCCTTTGGACAATGAGGAGGCACAAGAAAAAATAAGCCAAACATCTGCTATCCAGAAACAGGATGTTCTAATCTTTAGCTCAGCGTCACATAGCGGTTTGCTTATGTGTGATAAACTTATCAGGTAATAAAGAGGCACGCCCCACTGCAGAAAATAAGTCTGGCCAGTCTTTTGCACCTTGTGCTTTTGCAAGAATAGTTTATGTACTTCCTTCTGAAAGGGAAAAGGCACTGATCATCATGGAAAAAGAGAATGATTAATTTTAAAACATCATTGCAGCGTGAATTTTAATAGGTCCCCTGCAACTGCTGCTAAAAGCCAGTTTCTAGAAAAAGTGATTACTATACAGAAATGTTGTTAGTAGTTCAGTCTTTGGTTATGGTGCTTTGCAAGTAAGGTAATCCAAGTTTACTAGAAAGTAGAAGGGTGCTGAATGAGTCAGGCTCTGCGGTTCCCTAATGTTTCTGTTATTCACAGCCGTGCAATCAGCATGATGGCCTCGTGCCTGTCCTACCCCCAGCCCGTCCCTTCCCCCTCCCCCTGACGGTCACACATTGCACCACACGTTTTCTTTCCTCAACACATTTTGTTTATTTATTTATTAACAATGGTAATTAACAGAACAAAAACTGTTGGCCACAGCATGCCCCCTCATTTCCTGACATTTATACACTTCATAATTCCTTACAATCAACAAACACTCATAAACCATTTTCCGTTTTCAGCCCCCTCGAGAGACACAGCCAAAATCCCACCGGCCCGGTAAGTGGGGGAGGCAAATTCACCGTAAAAGCTTTTTCCATCTGTCCTTAGACCTCCCCATATCCTCCAGGAGAAAAGGTGTTGGGCCTGCTGTTCAAGCTGACTTAGCAACCCTTTTTCCCTCCTTTTTCCTCCTGCACGCCGTCAAAGCGAGTCAGTTCTCGCTGCACGTTGTCAGTCTCTCTGGGGAAGGTCCATGTTTCTCTCCTACAACTCTCCCCCTTTACCCAAAGCCTGGGCTGTGTTCTCTCTCATCGGGGCCGTGTGGTCTCCTCGGGGCCCTATCTCTCCTGCATGCTGTGACGAGATCCCCCTTTTTCCCTTTTTCCTCCCTGCTAATTGGGTGGGTCAGGAGGGTGTCTGTCCTCCTCTAAGGAAGAGGGGGAGCGGTGAAAGAGGACGGGCCGGCGCTGTACCCGTCCTTTTATATCCAGCCACGGCCCGCCCTCTCCGTACTCCACCCTCCCCGCCCCCCCCCCCCCCGACCCTAACCCTCGGCCCGCCGATGCACACCTGTGCACAGTGGCGCTAATTCTCGGCTGCAGGGCCGGATTTACCTATATGCCATGTATGCCATGGCGTAGGGCCCAAAGCTGGCAAGGGCCCACCCGGGGCCGGCCCACACACCGCAGGGCTTCAGAGGGAGCAGGGTAAGCTCGCGCGAGGCCCCGGCTCCCTCTGTACAGCCGCCAGCGTGAAGAGCCTTTTCCTTCACGCTGGCGGCTGTATCTGTAAAGCCACGATTGCTGGGAAAGGTTAAAGGCAATGTCCTTTAACCTTTCCTAGCATTCGCGGCTTCACAGATACAGCCGACAGCGTGAAGGAAAAGGCTCTTCACGCTGGCGGCTGTACAGAGGGAGCCGGGGCCTCGCGCGAGCTTACCCGGCTCCCTCTGAAGCCTCTCAGACAGCCGCGGTGCTGGTCGGGGGGGGCCAAGGACTGCATGCGCTGTGATGGGGGGGGGGACCTGGACCGGAAAGAAATGGGGTGGGATATGGGGGGGGGGGGGACCTGGACCGGAAAAGGGCTATGGGGGGGAGGACTTGGACTGGAAAGAAATGGGCTGTGATGGGGGGGGGGGACCTGAACTGTAAAAGGGCTATGGGGGGGGGGAATTGGACTGGAAATGGGTTGTGAAGGGGGGGGGGAGACCTGGACCGGAAAAGGGCTATGGGGGGGGGCACTTGGACTGGAAAGAAATGGACTGTGATGGGGGGGGGACCTGAACTGTAAAATGGCTATGGGGGGGGGGGGACATGGACTGGAAATGGGTTGTGATGGGGAGGGGGACCTGGACCGGAAAAGGGCTATGGGGGGGGGGGACTTGGACTGGAAATGGATTGTGATGGGGGGGGGGGGGACCTGGACCGGAAAAGGACTATGGGGGGGGGGGTAACTTGGACTGCAAATGGGCTGTGATGGTGGGGGGGGGGAACTGGGACTGCAAATGGGATGTGATGGTGGGGGCTAGGACTGGAAATAGGCTGTGATGAGGGGGGGGGGCTAGGACTGGAAATGGCCTGTGATGTGAAGGCTAGCACTGGAAATGGGCTGATGAAGAGCTAGAATAGGACTGGAAATGGGCTGATGTGGGGCATGGGAGAATGGGACTAGAAGGGAGTGGATGCTGGGTGGGTCTAGAACTATAAGGGAACTGATTTTGGGGGAGGACTAGAATGGATGGGGAATGAGAATGGAGAGGGGAAAAAATGGAGTTACTTACCTGTAACTGAGTTCTCCGGGGACAGCAGGATAAGTCAGCCACAATTGGTGACGTCATCCGACGGCGCCGAGACGGAAGTACTCTCCATAGCTCAGAAGGGCTTTTGCCCTTCTGAGCATGAGCCACCTGGCCCCACCCCCGGCCCGCCCTTAGCTGACCAGTTCGTCACTAGCTGAGCCTTAGCCGCTAGGAGGCGGGCACCATTTCCAGAGGACTAGTCCTTCCCCCTACCAGGGGAGGAGGGTGGGATGTGTGGCTGACTTATCCTGCTGTCCCCGGAGAACTCAGTTACAGGTAAGTAACTCCGTTTTCTCCTAGGACAAGCAGGATGAGTCAGCCACAATTGGTGTCTCCCAAGCAGCCATGCGCTGTGGTGGATGGGGGAAGGACGAGGCTGAGGTAACCTCATCAGGGCCAGCGCGCCTTCCTGCGTGCCACAGCAAGAGCATGTGGGTTTGCAGTTGGCATGTCTTAGGAAGAGCCTGTGGGCTTGCAGTCGGGCAGCATGCAATGAAACAGCTGCGGTTGTGAATTATGCCGATGCTGGGCGACCTCCAGATGATGAAGCACGCGAAGCACGCATATGCAACAGCTGCGATGCAAAGTATGCGGATCATAGGTGGTCAAGTACAGCGGGGCTTCAGTCCAGTAGCCACAAGGGTAGTGTGGATGAGAGCCTCACTACGGCGTGAAGGAGCATTGAGACGATGTAAGGGCATTGCTTGGATCCATAGGTGGGTCTACTGGAGCTAGGGCCCATAGCCTGTACCATGCCATGTGGTAATCCCTAGGAGATGAGGACTACGTAATGCTCATAGGTGATGATGGCTACATCATGCTCTTATGTGGTAACTCTTAGATGATGGTGACCTAGACTTGCCACTGTAGAAGAACAGACTGGCTTAGGTGGGCTCATTAGGCCACGGTATATCCTATGTTGATATAATAGCAGCGAGTAGCAAGCTCTGTGCTACGAGATATGCAAGAGATGCCCTTCAAGCCTGCGGTAGGTTTGCATATGTAGTAGAGGATCATAATCTGTCGACAGGGTCAGGCTATGCCTGGTGTGAGTGTGTGCGTGCAGTTATCAGGGAGTGAAGCACGCTAGTGCCTGAGGGAGGGCAGGTAGTGCCCCTCGCAACCGTTGCACTTCGTGTTCGCCACGTGGCGAGTGATCAATTTTTTTTTTTTTTTTTTTTTGAGGCCGTGGTCGCGACTGACTGGGGTATCATATCGTCACATACCACCAAGGGCCTTAGTGTAGGGCATTAGGCACCGCTATACGGAGTGGGGGGGCGATGGTTTGCATCTCCCGGCCTAGGTCAGAACAAGTGATCGTGGCGCACTTTCCATGGTGCGAGTAGGTGGCTGAAATCAGATTTTTGCACGCAATTAAGTGCTGCCCTTGGGCTGATCATAACGTAAGAAGTCAATCTAGCGTTCACAAGGCTGGCCTTGAGTCTGCCTCCCTGCCCTTACACGCTCCTTGATAGGGCTTGGATGCTTAGCAGGGTCCATTGATACAGGGACTGTATTGGCAGTAGCCTGACTGGGCGTTCTGTGACGTTCTGTGGTCGTACGCAGCGTCTGCGTGTATTGCACCCTCGTGTCGCCACTGTTAGGGGCCCAATTCATGTACTGCACCCTCGTGTTGCCGCTGTTAGGGGAATAGGAGCTCCTTGACAGCAATGAAGCGATGCGGAGACCGGGACGTGGAAGGTGTTTCCCCCCATGATGGTGGGCAGCAATCTGTTAGGCACCTCAACCTTGAGGGAGCCGGAGGCAGGTCTCTGCGGGTAATTGCACCAAGCTCTGGCCCTTATGTGGTATCTGCGGATATCGTCACATACAACCAAGGGCCTTAGTGTAGATGAATAGAAGGTGCGAGGTCCGCATTGAGCCTCCTGTTAATAACACCTCAGCTGGCCCTGTTAATCGGGTCCTGAGGGGGGGTTGAACCCCTGATCCCTGCCCCATCGGTCCGGGTTTAAGTGCTGAGGTTCTGCTCTGTCCGATAGCTGCCGGCCTTATTGCATATATGGGAGCGCTGGGATTTGAACCTGTGACCTTCTGGTCTTAGAAGTACTGGCCCTGTCCACTGCACCACCCTGTGGTAGCTCACAGAGTCATTGAACAGGGATGGGGTTGCGGCGACAACAGTTGAGTTGGGGCTTGAACCCGCGTCCTTCAGTTTCTGAACACACTGGCGGCTCCTGTCCCAGCTGGGGCTGAGCCCACGACCTTTAGCTTATGAACCCACTGTGAGTGGTGCATCACCGTGCTGCCACAGAGATGAGGGTTGTCTTCTGCATGCTCTCTGTATGCTGTGACTGTTGTTTCCGATAGACCCCGATGCGGTATGAGCTTAAGAGTGGCTGGTCATGCCCTGCAGTTATTCGAGCTTCCTGATCTTCTAGGAAGTGTAGCTGTAGGTGGACCCGCAAGCATTCTTTAGGAGTGACAGGAAGGGCATCTCACCGTAGCTGGTTGGGATGACAAGCCTTTCTCTGGGTGCCACAGCAAGTTCGATTCGTAGGGCAGGCAAGCAAGCATAGCTGTCCTGCATGTGACGGTCTGCCTAAGGGTAAGACATCAACTCACTATCCCTGGCAGGAGGGAGCTCACTTGCTTCTCTACTTCGGGCAGGCACTCGGAAACTTTTCCTTTGGACGCCGGGGCGCGCTTCCGTGCAGGCTCCGTCGGAGCGACGATAGTCGCCTGTGAAGACTCATTCCTGCTTGTTCCTGGGGAAGAGGCTCGCCCAGGGGCACAAGCAGAGGCTCGCGTGAATCGTGTGCCGAGAGGGGTGCAGCAGGCGTGTCCTGATTGGGGATCTGATAGAGCCTGTAGTCGGGACCTCTTTTGGGAGGAGATGCAGAAGGAGTCCCAGAGTGCGATCCACTGGGGCAGTATCTAGGTCCCTTAATTGCCTGGTAGGTGGTCACGTATTTTCATGTCATTTTGAAAGTATCAGCCCCTCCTTGAAGGGGATCCGCAAGCCGGGGAACCATGGTGGTGTAGCAGGTAGGATGGTGGTAGGTACTGCCACCAGGGCTGGCAGTTAGGCTGCTGGTCCCAATCGTGACGTGATTGGAATCTGGCTGCCATGGTTCCATTTGCGACGTGGCTGGGATCTGGTTGCCCCATACTGGCTGAGATGCTCGGGGCGTCCCGAGCAGCCGACGGTATCGGGTGGCACGGCATTGATGGAATCCCTGGGGATACGGGGCCAATTACCAGTAGGGTTTCAGGTGGCCCAGCTGGGATTTGGAACTGCTCACTTTTGGATCCCATAATACACGCTGCCTCGGTGAGCCTTCTTCATTTTGCACGGAGGGGATTGGAACCCTGATTCTTGCACCATTGGTCAGTGTCTTAATCATGTGCTGTAGCTCCGTTTGGGCTGACGTAGTGTCTTTGCATCCTTTGAGAGCCTCGATGAAGTGAGAGGGAGGCTAACGCAGGTTGACAGGTACTGCCTCAGCCCGCCTTCTGACCTTCTGTTCTTGCACTCACTGTCTGTGTGCACTGCACCACCTTGTAGCCACTGCAGCAGGCAACGTGGGGGACTGAACTCATGTCCCCTGCACCATCTGTCAGTGACTTAACCTATGTACACTGTTGTTTCGGGAGACCTGCTTGTCGTAGGGGAGAGCAGGCCCCATGGATAGCGAGAGCACTATCACGGGCCACTGACGATCCCTGCTAGCCTGAGGATGTAGTAAGGCTGTTAGTGTAGGTTAGGACAAGTTCCTGGAGGGGGTCCCTAAGCCATTATTAAGAAGGGACCCAGGATATCAATGCTTGAGCCCATACAAGCATTGAGGAGCCTGTTTCCCTTGGGGAAACAGCTAGATGCATATGACCTGGATGGGCCACTGTTGGGACGGAATGACGGGCCTGATGGACCTTGGTCCGACCAGTATGGCAAGCATGGAGATGCTGACATACCGCTCAGGGTTTAGTATGATACAAATGGGCCCACTCGGGGGCGAAGTCCTGGCCCCTGAGCGTCAGAGGTGCAGAGACAGAGTGCTCCTGATTTCCTTGTGTTAGATCCCGCAGACCAATACTGGGCCTTCAAGGCTAGTGTTACTATTTATTCAATAGAATAAGGTTGCACTACATGTGACAGCTGTAGTGCACAGACCAGCGCTGGCACTGGAGTGGGTGATTGAACCGGCATGGAGGCGTCTGCCGGGCTTACAGAAGAGACAGCATGCTCTGACCTTCGATGAGAGCATCTGCTCCGAGGTGTGGAGGCACAGCGTGCAGAGGCGTCTGCCGGGCTTACAGCAGCGACAGCAACACTCTGACCCCTCGATGAGAGCATCTGCTCCGAGGTATGGAGGCACAGTGTGACCGCTATTTCAGCCTCCTCATGAGACTGCAGAGACGTCTGTCGGGCTTACAGCAGGGACAGCAAACACAATATATATATATCTTACAGGGAGTCCCTGTAGCGCAGAGGCGTCGTCGGCAGCGATGCTCTGGGCGCGGGCGCTGGACAAACTCCTTTACCGTTGTTCCTGCTCGGAGAGGCAGAAGAGGCGGAGTCAGAGGTAGCCAATGGCGCCGAGGAGTCAGTAGAACCTTTGCGCTGGAGAAGAAACATCTCCGCGCCAAAGAAGATTATCTCTGCGGCCAAAGGGGGCATCTCCGTGGCGAAGAAGGACATCTTCGCGCCGGAGAAGACAATCACTGCGCCGAAGGCGGCCTCTCCGAGCCGGAGTGTAGTGCTGCTGCTGCCATTGCACGTCCGGAGGTAAGGGTCCCGTGCAATCAGTGAAGACGTCCAACCTGAAGGCGCCAGGCCACGGCGCTGAGCGGAGCTGAGAGGGCCGGCCTGAGGAGATGCCTGCCAAGGGACTGGATGAGTCATCAAAGCTTATGCGGCCAATCCGTGAAGAAGGGGCGTGGCTCAGAGAGCAGTACCCAGTCGCGGGAAGATGGCCGCCCCATGGTAACCACGTGTGAAGAGGGCAACTGCTGCCGCAAGGGTTTTTTCTCCCGGAGGATCCTGTAGGCTTGAATGCGTTCGACATCAGGCTCGCTGCTGGGGTTGGAGGCCCTTGGGCACAACCTGAGCGGCGGCAAGCTGGCGGCTTAGGCCTGCAGCTGGGGTGGAGGCCCTTAGGCACACCCTGAGCGGCGGCAGAGCTGGCAGGATCTCGAAGTGTCCCCGAAGGTCCGTGGGTAGTCGCAGGGAGCATCTGTGGTGCCGTCTGCAGGGAACGCCTGGCTGGTAAGGAGTTTAAGCGCGGCCCTAGCGCTTCGACAGAATATTGATGCAAATTAAACTGCAGCATGCATACTGATAAGGGAGAATGTAAGTCGAGACTGGTTTAACGTGAGGACTTGTTAGATGCTGAGTCTGGAAGCTTAGACAGAGTATTAGTGCAAGACTAAATGCAGTATACATAATAAAAGTTGAAACAGAGAACAGCGAGGCTTTACTAAGAAGATGAGTCCGGAGCACATGGCTTGCGGGAACTAGTTCTGAAGAAGCTTTGGAACATTGACTTAGCAATCTGAGACAAGCCTGGACAATATGAATGCAGTTAACAGCGATATACATATGAGAGGGGAGAACAAAGTTCAGAATCCAGAGAGAAATTGCTTCAGAACTGGGTCTGGAGACATGGCCCGCAGGGATCTAAGTTAAGCAGGGCCAGATCCGTGAAGGGAGCTTAGAAAACATTGTTAAGCAATATTACCTGAACCGGTAAAGTCAAGAAACTGTTATATACATACGATTAGGAGAATTTCTTAAAACTTGATGGAGAGTAGAAAAGTCCGTCTTGCTGGCAAGGCGGAAGAAGTGAAACTGGTCAGCTAGGGGCGGGCCGGGGGTGGGGCCAGTTGGCTCATGCTCAGAAGGGCAAAAGCCCTTCTGAGCTATGGAGAGTACTTCCGTCTCGGCGCCGTCGGATGACGTCACCAATTGTGGCTGACTCATCCTGCTTGTCCTAGGAGAAATATTTTGTGTGGAAGAAAAGTCTATGATGGGCTGGGTATTGGGAGAGTAAGAGGGGCTTGAAAATGGAAGGGTGAAATTTAAATGGATGATAAAGGAATAAGGAAAGAATTGGGGGAAAGAGCAAAAGGGAAACAATCAGTATGTTAAAGCAGAAATAGAGAGAGAATGGAAAACATCTAAAAGAGAAGAAAGGACAAATGGATAGCTCGCAGAAGACACGAAGAAACCAGAAGAAAGTGACTGGAGCAATTGCAACTGAAAAAATGCCCAAACAGAAGGTAGAAAAATACTTTTTATTTTGAATTTATTAACTGGAATATGTCTTTTTTAATGTATTTCTTGAATTCCGATGCTGATTTTGTCCCTATTGCCTCTTTATGTCAGTCAATTCTATACATCTATTGCCATTTCTGTTTTGGTAAGTTGATCTCGTTTTTATTTTTTCTGGAGGCCCACAATTTTTGTTGGCGTAGGGCCTCACTCAAGGTAAATCCAGCCCTGCTCGGCTGCATCTTTACCTAAGTATCAAATTTCAAGATCAAAGGTCCTATGCAAAGCTAGTAAATGACAAAAGAGAAGGACTTCTTTTGCATGCAGAAAACCACTTGACATTTAACTTGTTTATGCTTTTTTTCTAAATTAAACCTGCACCATGACATTACGCTCTAGCCCAGCATTTTGCTAGAGATTTTCCCATGCTAGAGAAGTTTTTTTATAATGGAAAAGTGAGGCTTGCCATCTATTTTCAAACCTGCTTGAATCTTGAAGGAAGGGAACTGTAATAGCACTACAAGCCATCAAGAGTATCACGAATAACATACAGGCACCAGAAAAGGCCGAAGGTACATAGAGTGGCAGGATGAGACCCAGCAACCACAATCAGAAGTGCAAAGTGGTACAAAAAGCACAATTAACACCTCAAGATAGTGGAAGAGGGCAAAGCAGCATCACAGAGGGTGAAAGCACTACGAGAGGCGCAAAATGCAAGGGATCAGCACAGCATCCAGATCGGCTGCAAGGCCCTAAATTATGCCAAGAGGACAGCAGAGAACCATTATCACCTGTAAGGCCCTAAAACATGCTGCGGGGATCAGCGCAGCACAGCACTCAGACTAGCTGCAAGGCCCTAAATTATGCCAAGAGGACAGCACAGAACCACTATCACCTGTAAGGCCCTAAAACATGATGCGGGGATCAGCGCAGCACAGCACTCAGACTAGCTGCAAGGCCCTAAATTATGCCAGTAGGACCAGCACACAGCGCCGTATCTAGACCTGTGCGAGTAGTGCAACTGCACAGGGTACAAAAAAATAGGGGCTCATTTAGGGTTGCCGACTGCCAGCCTTGGCTTCCCCCCTCGCTGCCTGCCTTGCCTGCCCTTGTCCTGCTGCCACATTTCCTCTTCCCTTGGCGGTGGTGATGGTGGCAGCAGACCTCCAGTTAAAAAAAATGTGGGTCTTTCCGACTCCGCACTTACATGGCTGATCTGGTCCCTCCCTTCTCTGACGCAAGTATACATATGTTGTGTACAATATCTTGAGAAATAATTGGAAATATTTATGTATGCACAACTTAGACATAGTAATTTCTGAGAAAAAAAACAACAAAATATGACCTGGACAGGATTAATGGCACCCTTCACTAACATTTGTTTGCACAACCTTTGGCAGTGATGACAGCCTCCAAATGTTTCTTGTAGCCATTTATAAGTTTCTTACATCTGTCTGCTGGTAGTTTCTCCCAGTCTTCAACTGCGATTTGTTCCAGCTCATGAATGTTTCCAGGATTCCTTTTACCAATGGCAGATTTCAGCTCTTTCCAAATGTTCTCGATTGGATTGAGATCAGGACTCATTGCTGGCCAGTATGAACCCTGGGAGTACCGATGGGGTCAAAAGTGACCCCATTGCAAGTTACACAACGCGTATCTCGGAAACTAGTTGTTCAAGAATGCAATCTTTTTATGACTTTTCACATGTCAATATTCTCTTTATATTGCACCATGAGAGGAATAATTTTCATCCGCTAGGTGATGCTAGTGATGAATTGCAGCACAGAGTACCAGTGGGGTCATTTTTCACGCTAGTTGCTTACGTCCGGTTTGGATCGTGATACAATTTGCAGTTTTGTGAATTTTTTGATCTGACAACGGTATTTATCATTAATTATGTATCATTTATTTTTTGTACTCTTATTTTATGAAAATTACACATTTTCTGTAATTGATATCATACATTCTCTCATTATTTCCAATGAAATCTAAAGGCTTTCAGCTCGTTCATCACAATTATTGTACACCTATAGTAAAACTACTTTGCGTTTTATTCAACTTTATCTTTGTTTATTTATTTTAGGTTATTGTTTATGATGTCAAAACAAAAGTATTCAGCTGCCCAAGTAAGAGAAATATTGCAACGAGATGCTGACAGTGATGGCTCTGAGTCGTCTGATGATGCAGCATATTCAGCAAGCGAAGAAGCATATCAGCCAAGTTCAGGCGATAAATCTGATGATGACAGTCATGATTCAGATGGCGACAGCAGTTGGTCGCCAAGTGGATATGAGACTGATGTTGAGCCGGTAACATCGCCTGTAGCAAAGAGTCAAGTTACAGGTCGAGGCAAAGTTTGAGGCTGTGCTGGACAGGGAAGAAAGCAGGAGTCCTTGGTGTCAGTATCATCTGTGAGGAATCTTAGTTGTGGTCGTAGAGGAGCTAAGAGGTCATCAACTATAAGCACAAATGCTGCCATTGAAGCCTATGTATCTAAGGATGCCACATCATGGAACAGGAAACCTATAAAGCAAGCTGCTGGAAGATACGCCAGAGCTAATGTCATGCCCGTTGTGATGTCCCCGCCCCTAATGGCCACCCTAGGCGGTCGCCTAATAGGGCGCGTCACCTCTTTATTGTGTAGTTGTGGGTTTTCATGTAAAAATGAAAGTCCGAGAGGCTTTAAGGCTAACACAGGAAATTTATTGATTTTCACTGCTTCTCCAAAATAGAGCTTGTATAAAGCTCAACGCAAAACAAGAAAGTAAACAAGGATTTCTTCTCCTGATACAATTAACTTCAGTTGCTTCCAGACTCCATGAACAAAAGCTTCATTACTTCTCCTAGCCTCTTTAACACCAGTGCTAGTTTGCCTTGCTAAAACTTCTTCACATGCAAGCACTTTCTGGTTTTATTCCAGGAACATTGCTAAAAGGAAACAAGGCTTTTAAAACACAGTCCAGCCTGTTTACACCTTTTAACTATCAAAGGCAGCTGTTTGAGCTTTCCCCTTTCCAAGGCTCAAATGCTTGTCTTGTAACATATAGCACATTCCATTGGGCATTCACATTCACTGTCAGAAGGATAACTTCCTATTTCCATATCTTCAGTGTCTGGCTCTGGTACATCAAGATTAAAACTCCTCCTGGTAATACCCGGCTCTACACTTTCTAAAAGTTTAAGAATTTCCTTCCACCTAGAGGTTTTTCTGTCTCTTGGCTGCTTAGCACATACTGGCAATTCTTCCTCTCTCCATGAATGGCTTAATGCTTTCAGCTTGTTTAACTGTCTGTTAGACAGAGGGTTACTCACAGTTCTCCTGTTATCAGATGGGCTTTTACCAAGCCTTTGGCTTGTAATAAAACTGTCCTCATTCAAATATCTCTCCAAAGGAAATATCCTGCCTCTAGGTTCCAAAGCAAACTTCCCTGCTTTGTGGCTTGTTCCTTTGAATACTCTAGCAGTTTCCTCTAAGGCTGAGCTGTCCTGGGAAATACCTCTCTTCAGATACCCGAGAGCTTTTTCCTCCCTCCAGCACATTAGGCTTCCTGCTCCGTTCTGAATCTCCAGTAGCTCCTCCCCTGGGAACTCCCTTCTTCCTGTAATGCTGCTTCTCAACCTCAGCATTAGCATATGCATCAGAATATGCCTCAGGAAGCAGGCTGCTCTTCAGACTTTCTTCACCACTGTCTGAACTGTCTGACTCAGCTCTCTCCACTCTGTGTCTGTGTTCCAAGTGCTGCCTCCTCTCCAACTGCATCTGTTCTCTGTTACTTTCCTTTTGTAATCCCCTGGGAACTCCCTTTGCACGTGTCTGAGCAGTGATCACGTGCTGCTTCCCCAGCTGGTCTTCATTACCCCTACAGCTTGTTCTTAAGCTGGGGCGTGGCCTGCAGCTATTCACTAGGTGAGTTTTTTCCTGTTTCAAAACATTTTGTGTTTCACATCCCCGCCTGCTGCTTCTCTCCCTTAAGGTAAAAGTGTGCTCTTTTCCCTTTCCTAAGGGCTTGGGGACATTTTGGCCATCACATATCCCCCACCTTAAGATATTACAGGCTGGCTTGTTCAACCCTGCACAGCCTGTAATCCTTGATAAGGCATCAGCATTGGAATGTAATCTACCTGCACGGTGCTCTATGCGAAAGTCATAGGCTTGCAGAGCCATATACCATCTGGTAAGGCGCGGGTTGTGGTCTTTCATATGATGTAACCATTTCAATGGGGCGTGGTCAGTGACCAAAAAAAATTGATGCCCCGCAAGGTAAAATTTAAGTGTCTCAATGGCCCACTTTATAGCAAGGCATTCTCGCTCTATGGTGGAGTATTTTCTTTCCGGGGGCGTTAATTTCTTGCTCAGAAACATGACAGGGTGCTCCACACCTTCCTGTTTCTGAGACAGGACGGCTCCGAGACCCATCTCGGAGGCATCTGTCTGTAGTATAAATGGCAGTTCAAAATCTATGCCTCGTAAGATGGGTGCATTACAGAGTTTCTCTTTCAACTGACTAAAGGCCTGGTCCGCCGCGGTGGACCACCTCAATTGATTGGGGGCGTTCTTTTTTAACATGTCGGTTAAAACCGCACTTTCTTCCGCGAAGTGGGGTAAAAACCGGCGGTAATAACCTATTAGGCCTAGAAAGCTGCGGAGTTGTTTTTTGGTCAGGGGTCGGGGACATGTCTTCACCGCTTCTACCTTATCTATTAATGGCCTGACGGTGCTATGCCCCACCATGTGTCCCAGGTATTTAACCTCCTGACTTGCAAACATACATTTTGACGGGTTTAACGTTAAACCTGCCTGCCTCATAGCCTTTAAGACCGCTCTGATACGTGGCAAGTGCTGGTCCCAACTAGAGCTATGGATTATTACATCATCCATGTATGCCGTAGCATATCTCTGGTGGGGGCGCAATACTAGATCTATTAACCTTTGGCAAGTTGCCGCGGCACCATGAAGGCCGAAAGGCATCCTCTGAAACTGAAAGAGGCCTATGGGAGTGCTGAAGGCCGTCTTGGGGCGAGATTCCCGGGTTAGGGGAATCTGCCAGTAGCCTTTCGTGAGATCTAGGGTAGTGAGATACCTTGCTTGGCCTAGGCGATCCAACAGCTCCTCGATGCGAGGCATGGGATAAGCATCAAAGCGTGAGATGGCATTGACCCTCCAAAAGTCAATACAGAACCGCATCGTCCCGTCCGGTTTCGGCACCAGGACGATGGGACTGTTCCACGGGCTGTTAGACACTTCTATCACCCCCATGTGGAGCATCTCCTTCACCTGCTTGACCACTTCCTTTTGTTTTGCCTCTGGGAGCCTATAAGGCCTCTGCCGTATTACTTCGCCTGGCGGGGTAACTACCTCATGCGCGACCAACTTAGTTTCTCCTGGGAGTGGGGTCAGGACATCAGAGAACTCTGCCAAAAGCCTGGTCAGTTCTCGGCGTTGCAAGCCTGAGAGCCCTTCTCCCATCCTTAGCTCCGGTTTCTCTTTGCACTCTGATAATTGCGGGCCTAGATCATCCTCTTCCTTCCCTTCACGAGTTGCGGTTAAGCCCCTTACCTCCCATCTGCCAGTGGATCCAAACCTACCTGATCCCCGGTTGGTAGAGGTCATAGTTGGGACTTCTTCCAGAGGTGGAAAAGCCACCCTTTCAAATATTATTTGGGCTATCCTATCCCCTGTATTAATCTGGAAATCTTTCTTTGCAAAGTTCAGCAGTAGCACTTTCACCGCCCCTCTGTAATCCGGGTCGATAACCCCTGCACCTACGTCTATCGAATCCTTCGAAGCTAGGCCTGACCGTGGGGCTATACGGCCGTAGCATCCCAACGGCATCTCCATCTGGAGACCCGTGTCTACCAGTGCCCTGCTCTGTGCTGGAATAACCATATCTACAGCACTACACAAGTCGTACCCTGCTGCTTGCTCGGTAGCTCGCCTGGGTGCTTTTGCATTGGGAGTTGTTAGGCAGTATCGCAGAACAAATCTGGGTTTATTTCCAGGCTCCACTCCCTTGGACACCCCTTTCCAACCCTGTCCCTGAGTCTTAGCAAAGAGGGGTCTAGGAACTATGCTTGTCCTAGGTTTGGCCTTTGGACAGGAAGTATTCTGTCCCTTTCCTTTCCTCTCTCGGCTTACTGGAGGAAATGTGAGGTCATCATAGAACGGAAGGTCTGCTAAGGGATTATCAGAGGGTTCCACCTCCCCTTGGACTCTTGACTGGCTTCTAGTGGACACCATGCCCTCTCTCTGGTGTAGTTCCTCCTCTAGCCCTCTCCTAAACTGTGGCCAGTCTCTGCCTAGCACCAGGGCATGTGGAAGTCTGGGTATGATGGCTACCGGGACTTTCCTTTTTATACCTAACCCACTTACTGCTACTTTATAGATAGGGTAGAATGAGGCTGCCCCATGAACACACCTAATCCTTACTCTCCCTTCAGGTTTTATTGGGTTTTTTCCTATGTTGTGCCTCAATCCGTCTCCAAAGTTTTTGAGAGACCATGGACTGATCAGCCCCTGAATCTAGCAAGGCCTCTATGGGAATACCTTCTACCTCTATGCCTAGGAAAAATCCTTCCCTATCCTCCCTAGCTTGAGTTATAACCAAGGCTGTTCTGGCTTCGCAATTTCTCTTTAGATGTCCCTCTCTACCGCATGCAAAACATTTCCTTTGTGCATAACAATCCCTATTACCAGGTACAGACATTTTTACATCTCCAAACTCTGACCTTCTCCTCCTTTCTGAAGTTACCTGTTCTGCTTTTTTATAGACACCCCCATTCTGCTGGCTTACCAACTCGGCTTCTAAAAACCGCTCCGCCAGTAGGATAGCCTCTTGGGTGTTCTTACAGTTCTGTAAGATCAGAAAGGCTTTCAGGTCTGGTGATACAGCTTCCATAAATTGTTCAAGAACAATGTAGTCTACTATCTCTCCTACTGTCTTGGACTCTGGTGTTAACCACCTCGATGCCAGATTCTTAAGACGTTGGCAAAGAGCGCTTGGTGTTTCACCAGGTCTTAATCTGCTGCTCCTAAACTGTCGCTGATAAATTACTGGAGTCAGACCAAGCCGGTCTCTGATAGCTCTCTTACATGCTTCATAATCAGAGGCTAAAGTCACAGGCATAGCCCGGTAAGCGGCCAAGGCCTCCCCTGTAAGGGAAGTGGCCAACCGTACCGCCCACTGGTCTTTAGGCCATCCGGTTATGAGGGCGACTCTTTCGAACGCTTCTAAGAAGTCGTCCACCTCATCATCTTTGGTTAACTGTCCCATGGAAAACACCCCCCCGTAGGAAGTTGCTAGCCCCTGCCCAGCGCCTATGGGACCTGACAGTGTCCGTGCTGGCTCCGCCATCTTCTTGTGGGCCCCCAGCCACGCTCCCATCATGTCCAGCAATGGTTTTTGCTGCGCTTGCAACATGGCTGCCATCTTCTCCTGGGTCGTTGCTGCCTGCTCTCGCTGCTTCTCGAATTGTGCAGTCATCCAGTGTAGCAACTCCTTCTCCATGGTGATGATGCTGTAATACAAACAAAAGAGAAAACACACCAAGTGCGGTACACACACACAACTGGTGATCCCTTTTCGTGGTTCTCCCCAAACACTGCTGCACCTCCCCTCTGTATCAGTATCCGCACTAACCCTCCTAAATACGGGGTTACCTGATACAGATGTTGACTCAAGCTTGTCAGCAGTGATGATCGCTGTCTGTCCTTCCTGACTCTCAGCACTTGTCCTCTGCTACCGCTTAGTCATCCACCGGTCAGCATTGCTTCATGGGTTGTTTTCTGTGGAAGTTCTGGCGTGCGTGAAGATTCTTGCGCATGCGTAGGAGTCACGGAATCCTTAAAACTACACCACCTGTGATGTCCCCGCCCCCTAATGGCCACCCTAGGCGGTCACCTAATAGGGCGCGTCACCTCTTTATTGTGTAGTTGTGGGTTTTCATGTAAAAATGAAAGTCCGAGAGGCTTTAAGGCTAACACAGGAAATTTATTGATTTTCACTGCTTCTCCAAAATAGAGCTTGTATAAAGCTCAACGCAAAACAAGAAAGTAAACAAGGATTTCTTCTCCTGATACAATTAACTTCAGTTGCTTCCAGACTCCATGAACAAAAGCTTCATTACTTCTCCTAGCCTCTTTAACACCAGTGCTAGTTTGCCTTGCTAAAACTTCTTCACATGTAAGCACTTTCTGGTTTTATTCCAGGAACATTGCTAAAAGGAAACAAGGCTTTTAAAACACAGTCCAGCCTGTTTACACCTTTTTCTAAATTAAACCTGCACCATGACATTACGCTCTAGCCCAGCATTTTGCTAGAGATTTTCCCATGCTAGAGAAGTTTTTTTATAATGGAAAAGTGAGGCTTGCCATCTATTTTCAAACCTGCTTGAATCTTGAAGGAAGGGAACTGTAATAGCACTACAAGCCATCAAGAGTATCACGAATAACATACAGGCACCAGAAAAGGCCGAAGGTACATAGAGTGGCAGGATGAGACCCAGCAACCACAATCAGAAGTGCAAAGTGGTACAAAAAGCACAATTAACACCTCAAGATAGTGGAAGAGGGCAAAGCAGCATCACAGAGGGTGAAAGCACTACGAGAGGCGCAAAATGCAAGGGATCAGCACAGCATCCAGATCGGCTGCAAGGCCCTAAATTATGCCAAGAGGACAGCAGAGAACCATTATCACCTGTAAGGCCCTAAAACATGCTGCGGGGATCAGCGCAGCACAGCACTCAGACTAGCTGCAAGGCCCTAAATTATGCCAAGAGGACAGCACAGAACCACTATCACCTGTAAGGCCCTAAAACATGATGCGGGGATCAGCGCAGCACAGCACTCAGACTAGCTGCAAGGCCCTAAATTATGCCAGTAGGACCAGCACACAGCGCCGTATCTAGACCTGTGCGAGTAGTGCAACTGCACAGGGTACAAAAAATAGGGGCTCATTTAGGGTTGCCGACTGCCAGCCTTGGCTTCCCCCCTCGCTGCCTGCCTTGCCTGCCCTTGTCCTGCTGCCACATTTCCTCTTCCCTTGGCGGTGGCGATGGTGGCAGCAGACCTCCAGTTAAAAAAAATGTGGGTCTTTCCGACTCCGCACTTACATGGCTGATCTGGTCCCTCCCTTCTCTGACGCAAGTATACATATGTTGTGTACAATATCTTGAGAAATAATTGGAAATATTTATGTATGCACAACTTAGACATAGTAATTTCTGAGAAAAAAAACAACAAAATATGACCTGGACAGGATTAATGGCACCCTTCACTAACATTTGTTTGCACAACCTTTGGCAGTGATGACAGCCTCCAAATGTTTCTTGTAGCCATTTATAAGTTTCTTACATCTGTCTGCTGGTAGTTTCTCCCAGTCTTCAACTGCGATTTGTTCCAGCTCATGAATGTTTCCAGGATTCCTTTTACCAATGGCAGATTTCAGCTCTTTCCAAATGTTCTCGATTGGATTGAGATCAGGACTCATTGCTGGCCAGTATGAACCCTGGGAGTACCGATGGGGTCAAAAGTGACCCCATTGCAAGTTACACAACGCGTATCTCGGAAACTAGTTGTTCAAGAATGCAATCTTTTTATGACTTTTCACATGTCAATATTCTCTTTATATTGCACCATGAGAGGAATAATTTTCATCCGCTAGGTGATGCTAGTGATGAATTGCAGCACAGAGTACCAGTGGGGTCATTTTTCACGCCAGTTGCTTACGTCCGGTTTGGATCGTGATACAATTTGCAGTTTTGTGAATTTTTTGATCTGACAACGGTATTTATCATTAATTATGTATCATTTATTTTTTGTACTCTTATTTTATGAAAATTACACATTTTCTGTAATTGATATCATACATTCTCTCATTATTTCCAATGAAATCTAAAGGCTTTCAGCTCGTTCATCACAATTATTGTACACCTATAGTAAAACTACTTTGCGTTTTATTCAACTTTATCTTTGTTTATTTATTTTAGGTTATTGTTTATGATGTCAAAACAAAAGTATTCAGCTGCCCAAGTAAGAGAAATATTGCAACGAGATGCTGACAGTGATGGCTCTGAGTCGTCTGATGATGCAGCATATTCAGCAAGCGAAGAAGCATATCAGCCAAGTTCAGGCGATAAATCTGATGATGACAGTCATGATTCAGATGGCGACAGCAGTTGGTCGCCAAGTGGATATGAGACTGATGTTGAGCCGGTAACATCGCCTGTAGCAAAGAGTCAAGTTACAGGTCGAGGCAAAGTTTGAGGCTGTGCTGGACAGGGAAGAAAGCAGGAGTCCTTGGTGTCAGTATCATCTGTGAGGAATCTTAGTTGTGGTCGTAGAGGAGCTAAGAGGTCATCAACTATAAGCACAAATGCTGCCATTGAAGCCTATGTATCTAAGGATGCCACATCATGGAACAGGAAACCTATAAAGCAAGCTGCTGGAAGATACGCCAGAGCTAATGTCATGCCCGTTGTGATGTCCCCGCCCCCTAATGGCCACCCTAGGCGGTCGCCTAATAGGGCGCGTCACCTCTTTATTGTGTAGTTGTGGGTTTTCATGTAAAAATGAAAGTCCGAGAGGCTTTAAGGCTAACACAGGAAATTTATTGATTTTCACTGCTTCTCCAAAATAGAGCTTGTATAAAGCTCAACGCAAAACAAGAAAGTAAACAAGGATTTCTTCTCCTGATACAATTAACTTCAGTTGCTTCCAGACTCCATGAACAAAAGCTTCATTACTTCTCCTAGCCTCTTTAACACCAGTGCTAGTTTGCCTTGCTAAAACTTCTTCACATGCAAGCACTTTCTGGTTTTATTCCAGGAACATTGCTAAAAGGAAACAAGGCTTTTAAAACACAGTCCAGCCTGTTTACACCTTTTAACTATCAAAGGCAGCTGTTTGAGCTTTCCCCTTTCCAAGGCTCAAATGCTTGTCTTGTAACATATAGCACATTCCATTGGGCATTCACATTCACTGTCAGAAGGATAACTTCCTATTTCCATATCTTCAGTGTCTGGCTCTGGTACATCAAGATTAAAACTCCTCCTGGTAATACCCGGCTCTACACTTTCTAAAAGTTTAAGAATTTCCTTCCACCTAGAGGTTTTTCTGTCTCTTGGCTGCTTAGCATCTTCTTGTGGGCCCCCAGCCACGCTCCCATCATGTCCAGCAATGGTTTTTGCTGCGCTTGCAACATGGCTGCCATCTTCTCCTGGGTCGTTGCTGCCTGCTCTCGCTGCTTCTCGAATTGTGCAGTCATCCAGTGTAGCAACTCCTTCTCCATGGTGATGATGCTGTAATACAAACAAAAGAGAAAACACACCAAGTGCGGTACACACACACAACTGGTGATCCCTTTTCGTGGTTCTCCCCAAACACTGCTGCACCTCCCCTCTGTATCAGTATCCGCACTAACCCTCCTAAATACGGGGTTACCTGATACAGATGTTGACTCAAGCTTGTCAGCAGTGATGATCGCTGTCTGTCCTTCCTGACTCTCAGCACTTGTCCTCTGCTACCGCTTAGTCATCCACCGGTCAGCATTGCTTCATGGGTTGTTTCTGTGGAAGTTCTGGCGTGCGTGAAGATTCTTGCGCATGCGTAGGAGTCACGGAATCCTTAAAACTACACCACCTGTGATGTCCCCGCCCCCTAATGGCCACCCTAGGCGGTCACCTAATAGGGCGCGTCACCTCTTTATTGTGTAGTTGTGGGTTTTCATGTAAAAATGAAAGTCCGAGAGGCTTTAAGGCTAACACAGGAAATTTATTGATTTTCACTGCTTCTCCAAAATAGAGCTTGTATAAAGCTCAACGCAAAACAAGAAAGTAAACAAGGATTTCTTCTCCTGATACAATTAACTTCAGTTGCTTCCAGACTCCATGAACAAAAGCTTCATTACTTCTCCTAGCCTCTTTAACACCAGTGCTAGTTTGCCTTGCTAAAACTTCTTCACATGTAAGCACTTTCTGGTTTTATTCCAGGAACATTGCTAAAAGGAAACAAGGCTTTTAAAACACAGTCCAGCCTGTTTACACCTTTTAACTATCAAAGGCAGCTGTTTGAGCTTTCCCCTTTCCAAGGCTCAAACGCTTGTCTTGTAACATATAGCACATTCCATTGGGCATTCACATTCACTGTCAGAAGGATAACTTCCTATTTCCATATCTTCAGTGTCTGGCTCTGGTACATCAAGATTAAAACTCCTCCTGGTAATACCCGGCTCTACACTTTCTAAAAGTTTAAGAATTTCCTTCCACCTAGAGGTTTTTCTGTCTCTTGGCTGCTTAGCACATACTGGCAATTCTTCCTCTCTCCATGAATGGCTTAATGCTTTCAGCTTGTTTAACTGTCTGTTAGACAGAGGGTTACTCACGGTTCTCCTGTTATCAGATGGGCTTTTACCAAGCCTTTGGCTTGTAATAAAACTGTCCTCATTCAAATATCTCTCCAAAGGAAATATCCTGCCTCCAGGTTCCAAAGCAAACTTCCCTGCTTTGTGACTTGTTCCTTTGAATACTCTAGCAGTTTCCTCTAAGGCTGAGCTGTCCTGGGAAATACCTCTCTCTTCAGATACCCGAGAGCTTTTTCCTCCCTCCAGCACGTTAGGCTTCCTGCTCCGTTCTGAATCTCCAGTAGCTCCTCCCCTGGGAACTCCCTTCTTCCTGTAATACTGCTTCTCAACCTCAGCATTAGCATATGCATCAGAATATGCCTCAGGAAGCAGGCTGTTCTTCAGACTTTCTTCACCACTGTCTGAACTGTCTGACTCAGCTCTCTCCACTCTGTGTCTGTGTTCCAAGTGCTGCCTCCTCTCCAACTGCATCTGTTCTCTGTTACTTTCCTTTTGTAATCCCCTGGGAACTCCCTTTGCACGTGTCTGAGCAGTGATCACGTGCTGCTTCCCCAGCTGGTCTTCATTACCCCTACAGCTTGTTCCTAAGCTGGGGCGTGGCCTGCAGCTATTCACTAGGTGAGGTTTTTCCTGTTTCAAAACATTTTGTGTTTCACATCCCCGCCTGCTGCTTCTCTCCCTTAAGGTAAAAGTGTGCTCTTTTCCCTTTCCTAAGGGCTTGGGGACATTTTGGCCATCACACCGTACAACAAGGTCCTACAAGGTATGCTGTATGAAATGTTGATGGCCCTCTCGCAGCATTCCACGTGTTCATGAGGAAGAACTTATTGAATGAAATCATGATGTGGATGAGCAAACAAGGAAGACACATTTATGATGACACCTGGAAAGATTTGACAAAGAATTTCAATGTTTTCTTGGACATCTGATCCTCTCAGGCGTGTACAAGTCACGAAATGAATCCATAGTTCAGTTGTGGAACCTTGAAGATGGTTGTTCTGTTTTCGGCAAAAATATGGCCCGTAACCGTTTTCAGCAAATTTCTTGTGCTCTCAGATTTGATGATGCAACCAAAAGATGTGAACAACGAGGTGTGGATAAGCTTGCTCCAATCAGACACGTTTTTGATACCTGGGAAGCAACTCTAAGTGACTCCTTTGTTCCTGGTGAAAATGTTACCGTGGATGAGCAACTGCTTACATTTCGTGGCCGTGTTCTGTTCAGACAATATATTCCCAGCAAACCTTGGAAATATGGCATAAAGCTATGGATGTTGTGTGACAGTGCAACATCATATGTTCTGCATCTTCAAGTATATACAGGAAGGGAACTCGGACAAAACAGGGAATAGAATCAGGGTGAAAGGGTTGTGCTGCAACTCACTGAAGGATTGACGCGATCTGGCAGAGATGTTACTGTTGACAATTTCTTCTGCAGTTTATCCCTGTCATGGAAATTGCTAGAAAAACAAATGACACTTTTGGGGACAATTCGAAAGAACAGAAAAGAACTACCTCCAGAATTTGTAACAGCAAAGGGCCGAGAGGTATTCACTTCATTGTTTGCCTTTCGCGATGACGCCACTCTGGTTTCCCATTGCCCGAAGAAAGGAAAAGTGGTTGTTCTTCTGAGCAGTTTGCATGATCAAGAAGAAGTAGATAACACACATCCAGACAAAAAACTACGCATGATCTTGGACTATAATTCTAGTAAAGTTGGAGTAGATACGGCAGATCAAATGTTGCGCATGTATACCACAAAACGAATGACAAGACGCTGGCCAATGACAATCTTCTACAACATGTTGAACATCAGTGCTTTGAACGCTTTCATTGTTTGGATGTCACTAAATCCAGAATGGCAATCCAAGTCAAAGCACAGACGTCATCTATTCCTCTTGGAATTAGGAAAGCAACTGCTTCAGAGTAATTGCAGCGAGACTTCTTTCAGCATTGAAGAAGCCACTGATGCTGTTTGCAATGTCGGGATCCCAAAGAAAAGGGCAAGGTGTCACTGCCATTCCAGAGAAAAAGACAAGAAAATCAACATAGTTTGCACCTCCTGCAAGTGCAATGTTTGCAAAGAACATTCAGAAATTGTCTGTGTCTCATGCAAATGACTGTAGAACTTTACTGTGTTCATCAAGTGCATGCAAAAATTGCTTTCCTGGCAACTCTTCTTCATGTAATTTTATGATAAAGCATTAAATTTCAAAACATTTAACCTTCATATAATAAATTATTAATTTGGAATAATATTTTGTCTGTTTAGTTTAAACTTTTCATGGTTAACAATTACATTTCGTCGTGGGATCATTTATGACCCCAACGGTATTCAGTGTGTGCAAAATATCTTGGTAATTCCAGGGTTAAACAGTCCATTTGGATATATGTTTTGGGTCATTGTCCTGCTGGAGGACCCATGACCGACCTAGACCTAGCTTTCTGACACTAGGTAGCACATTTTACTCTAAAAACTGACAGTCTCAGCAGAAACAAAGAAAAAGATGGTGCTGAACCTTCCGCAGCCACTGTTACCAGACATTCCAGTTGTCTACTGTTTAATTCAGATGAAATAAAAACTGCCAAATGGGGTGAACCTCTAAATGTTGTTTATTTTCATTAAAATTTTGTATGTTTGTTACAAA
Organism: Ichthyophis bannanicus; assembly: GCA_033557465.1. NCBI lineage: Eukaryota > Metazoa > Chordata > Amphibia > Gymnophiona > Ichthyophiidae > Ichthyophis > Ichthyophis bannanicus. The sequence continues at coordinate 208,277,460 of CM066034.1, forward strand.
TATGATAAAGAACAAAACCTGCCTCATGGAGAACTGATAGGGTTTTTTTTATCATCCTACTGTGCAGGCAGGAGGGAGATTTGTGACTACTGCAATACAGTTGTGTTTCAGATCTCAAGAACAGGATTGGTAGCAAAGGGGGAGAGACCATGACAGAAATGGCAGGACAAAGAGAGTCTACAAAGAAAACCCCCCAAGTTCAGTTAAAATCAGGATGGGGGAGCCCAGTTAAAATCAGGATGGGGGAGCATGCTAGTCGTATTCGAATGAGGAATTTATCAGCCCCCATAGTTGAACACTGTGTGGCTCTGAATCACAGTTTTGCGGACTTACGGTGGAGGGTTATTGATGATGTCCCGGCGACCCCTCGGGGTGGGGACAGGGAACAGCGTCTTCAGTGGAAGGAACAGCAGTGGATATATAAGTTGCAGACTGTGATCCCATTGGGTTTGAACTTGGAACAAGATTGGTGGAGCCTTATCTGATCTGTGGATGGCTTCACTGAGACGCTCCAGGGGGGCGGAGCAAACAGTGTGAAAGAGAGACTTTTGTGTGACTCCACCTCTGATCATGACGTGTGGTTGACAGCCAATTGGATAACGTTTTTTAGCTACAAAAAGATCAGTTGGCTCACGGCGTTTTTGTGGGCGATTATTTGGGCGAGATACCACTTGATACAGGACCCGGTGGGGCCCGAAACATGCATGTCATGTCGTGGCAAGCTGTGGATGACAATATTCGCCTATAAAAGACATTGGTTTTGTCTGATTAAGATAAGTACTGTTTTTTGTTTGCAGTGAATATATAAGGTGCTTGGGCACGCTGTGGCCTTTTTGAGTAAAAGGGTTCTTTCGGTAATGAGGGGAATGGTGCAGTCCTTCCTCTCCAACCGATAGCCCCCGACAAAAAATAGAGGTTGTGGGACTTATTAATCTCCAGTGGTAGCTACTGGTGGGGATGTTCAATGACTTCATTTTTTGAGGACAATGAGAGTGGCACTGGGAGTAGAGAGAGACTTCTTTCTGTTCTTTTAGTTTTATTTCTTTTCTGTTTGTTTTGGTTCTTGCTTTTTTCATTTAAGTTTTGGCATAGAGGGTTGACAGGAAGCCAATGAAAATGGGCACCATCTAAGAGAGACTACAATGCAAACCGGCAAAAACACAGCAAGACACTAAAGGTGGAGAGTTTGGACCACTACCCCTCAGCTCACCCTATGCATTCCTCTTGCTAGTTATATGAAAATGAAGGGAAACCAAGCAAAGGGAGGTTTGTCTTCAAAAATGCTAACCTTTCCACCATCTCTGACGCTATCCATGAATACATGCCATGGAGAATATCACATTCACTTGGAGGGCAGACTGCTGACTTGTGGCCAGTATGCAAAGGGATCTGTGTGCATGGCCTCAATGAGCTCTGCAAAGTAGTGTTTCATTTGTGGCAGGATGATCTCTGCTGCTTGTGTTTAGCATTAAAGCTAGTGCTGTGGTTATACGTAAAATAATTTCCCATGCTAGGGCTCGTGGCCACTGACATTGAAAGCTGGAGTGCGGCGGGTGGGGGCAGGGAGGTGGTAGGAGACAGTACAGTGTCACCATTACCTTGGTTTCAAAATGGGCTTCTGCGAGGGTAGAACTCCCTGATCAAACCAAGATAATGGTGAAACTATCAGCTGAGGTCAGAGAGGGCTGAGGGGATTACTATAGACCAAGTTCTTGACAAGCATATATTTTTGACTAAAGAGAAGATAAGTCCAAAAATGTTTTAAGAATTGCTCATGATCTAAATATAGGGAAGATGGAAGAAGGGGATAAAACAGAGATTCATATACCTAAATTTTATAAATAATACATAAAAAGTAACTAGAATAACATAAGGCTCAAAGTGGGTAAATTTAAAAATATCAAAAAATATCTCTTCGTAGGAAAAGCGTCTTAGTGGAGGCTGGGGAAGCAAAGCTGTAAGAGAGTTCAAGAGAATATGGTATTAGCATAGAGGATCCCTAGATGTAAGGATTTGTAGGGCAAAGCTTTAAATCAAATAGGCTCTGTGAAACTGAATCAGACATGGAAAATGGGCAGACTGGGTGGTTCCTGGCATCTTTATGCTTCTTTTCCGAAAGGTTACCAGCCTTGCACTCCTGTGGATGACTAACAATTTTCCTAAACTGTAGGAGGTCTTAGCCAAACCACACTACTGATTTTGGATCAGGGTACAGATGTGAATTGCCTTGAAAGTTTGAATAGAAAAAAAAAGACTTTGGGAAAAAAAGGGAAAATATCCAGAATAGGAAAATTGTGAAAAATAAATAACTGCACTTGAACAGTCCCATAGTACATGGGGGATGTTTACTAAAGTGTGTTAAGCAGTAATCATGGGTTTTAGCGTGTGCTAACCATTATGCAGGGCCATGGAAAGGGCTACTGCATGCCACTGCATTTTCCCAGAATAAAAGATGCCAGTCTTCATATGCAGCAATCTTTCATTGAATCAATTTTAGCAGACAATGAAAAAGGTTCCAGTACTCTGTGCCACCATTTACCCCCTCAAAAAAATGTCCTGCTGCATGTTAAGAACAGTCACACAGTAAAAAAAATCCCATGCTAACTGCTCAAGCATTGTAGGTATCTGGTGGAATATGGGAGGAGAATGAGTACAGACTGCACAGACAATCAACAAGATGTTACTATCCACTAACTGTCCAGGCTGATGATTGCACGGGTTTGCAACGTCAACTCAAAAAGTGGCATTTAATACAGCCGCAGCCCAATTAGAAATGTAGAACTTTGATCTTCCAATAGCTCCCCCCATGCCTCTATCCACATCCCCATAAACTCCTGATCACAGTACCACCCCCTCAAAGATATTCCCATACCCACCTTGATCACTAATCCCCCTCTCCCAAAGACATCCCCCTATCCTCTGATCAAAGTAACATCAGCCTAATGACATCCCCATAACGTCCCAATCACAGTAACACTCCTCCAGCTCACATTCTCATACCCTCCTTCCCCCCATCACAGTCTGACCCACCCCCTCTCTCAAAACATTCCTACAACAAGTTTGAGGAAAAGAACACCCAACCCCCACAATTTCCCCTGCACTTACCAAAGTATCCTAGGCTTTTCCAAAAGTCATATGCAGAATATCTTTAAATGTATATACTGTATCTACTATGGAAGCTTATTAAAATGTGTAGCTCCCTTCTGTGGTCAGAAATGTGTTTGTCATTAGGAACTATTGTGCTATCGTATTGTGAACTAATTTCCAGTGTTAGAAAACATGTCTGTCCTTTTGTGTTTTGTTTGATAATTTTATGTCTGTTCTGCTGTAAGCCGTTTCGGCACTGAAGGTATTGAATTGTAAGCTCCTATGAAACCTATTTCTGTGTAACAAACAGTATATCAAATGACTTTTAAATAAATAAAAAATATAGTGTCACAGCAGAAGCAATCCCCCTATGTTCCTGCCCCATTGTTGGCCCAAGTTCAAAATAGTGTCTCTGACCCCTAGTGGCAGTCTCATTGTACTACTGTTAGGGGTCAGTCTGCGAGCTTGAACCCCAATGGTATGCCATGAGACTGCTAGGGATCAGAGACATCATTTTGAACATGGACTGTAACCATACAGGCGTAGATAAAAACCACTCCTGTCACATCCAGTCCTGCCTACCATGTTTATATTTGTTTGTGTTTTATTGGTTACAGCAGAGTGGTGTACAAACATTTAAAACAACATAAAATAAATCAAAGGTGAAAAGGACGCCAGTTAAAAATTGGAAAGAAAATAACAGAAACAATCATACATCAGAAAAAGAGGGAAGGGAAAAGAGGGGCAGAGGAGGAAATGGGCAGGAAGGGAAGGGATCAGACTGAGGAGGGGGTAGGTTATAGGCTAAATTAAAAAGGTGGGTTTTCAGCAGGGACTTGAATTTCTGGTATGTTGGTTTCAGGCGTAAAGCAGAGGAATGTGAGTTCCAAGAAGCAGGAGCAAGAAAGTAAAAATCTGAGGAACGGGTAGTTTCCAAGTGAGTCTGAGTTACAGAGGGAAGGTGGAGACGGTTTGCATGAATACCACAAAGGGTGTGGTGAGGGCAGTAGGGAAGAAGAAGATCAGAGAGGTAATGGGGGGGAGGGCAGTATGAAGTTTGCAGTGGACCAAGGTAAGTAATTTATATTGTAAACAGTGATCTATGGGAAGCCAATGATACCTAATGAGCAGCGGAGAAACATGATCACGATTGGAGGTGTGAGCAAGAAGAGAAACTGCAGCGTTCTGAATGAGCTGTAGTCAGCGTAGTTGATAATGTGGGAGTACAGTGTTGCAATAATCTAACCGAGAAATCATGAGAGAAAGAAGAAGGGTAGTGAGAGAAGAAGAGGAGAGAAAAGAGTGGCTAGCACGGATCTGATGCAAGACAGCAGACTAGAGAGGAGAGTTGAGCATAGAATGATAGGGAGGAGTCCAATTAGCAGATTATATCAGACAAAAGGACGAGGAGCCTGAGCAGTGGGGGAATGACTGAATGAAAACCAGATTGCTGCAGACGTTTCTGGATTTAAGTGGAGGACACCACAGAGAAGCAGATGAGACAGAGAAGAGCAGTCATCAACTGTGAGAGAAAAGGATCGATTTGACAAGAAAGAGTGAAACCACTCAAGAACTGTATCCCGAAGCCCAAAGTCATGAAGCCTAACAAGAAGAGTAACATGATCAACAAGGTCAAAAGCCAAAGATAAGTCAAAGGAAACTGCCACCAAGATGTCATCGTGAGCATGTACCTGGTGAAGGTCATTAAGTAGGGAGAGAAGGATCGTCTCCATGCTGTACTCTGGACAAAAGCCAGACTGGCATGGGTGAAGTGTATTAGTAGAGTCAAGGAAAGTTGAGAGTTGTGAGAAGACCAATTTTTCCAATAAGTTGGACAAAAAATGAAGAGTAGAAACCGGACGATAATTAGCAGGAGTAGAAGGATCAATGGAAGAGTTCTGTAAGATAGGAGGGATGATGGTGTGCTTCCAATTGAGGGGAAAAATACCAGTGGAGAAACTTGTTTAGCATAGAAAGAATGAGGGGCATAAGAGCAAGAGAGGGAGTAGAGAGACAAGATCACAGAATGGGATTTGACGGACATGTTGTTTTGTGAGAAGACGTGATGGTCTTGAGCAATTCAGCGGAAGAGACAGAAGGAGGATCTGTGATAGACCAGGGAAAGGTTAGGGCTAGATTGGCAGCCAGGGTCAGAATTTGGGATGGAGGTGGGGCTAGGAGCAAGAGGAGCACAGGAAGAAGAAGAGGAAGATGGGGCAAAAGGTACTGAAGAGAGGGGAGGGGCAATTTGGGAAGGAGAAATGGAGAGTAGAGATTTTACTGTGAAAGTAGTCTGTCAGAAGATGAGGGGAAGGAGAGACCATGGGAACAGCAGGACGAGACGTGGTAGATGATGCGGAAAGAGTAGAAAGAACTGAGAACAGTTGCCTGGAGGAGTTTGTGGAAGATGAAATAAGATCAGAATAGAAGTTCTTTTAGCAGCATAAACTGATGAGCGATACTGAGAGTAGAGATGTTTGAATAACTGAAGGGAGGCAGGTGAGGGATGTTTCCGCCACAGATGCTCTGCCCGACGTAGATGGCAGTGCTGAAGATGGAGACCATAATGGAACTAAGACTGCAAGGGCTTCAATAGATGGATGCAGGGGCGGAGAGGGGCTACAGTATCTAGGGTGGAAGATAAGGTCAAGGACCATAATTGGGCCTGGGAGTCGACCGACAGCGAACTAAAGTCTAAGGGAAAGATAGAAGTAGCAGTAGGGAAACGTTCAAAGGTACGAGTGGAAAGGTCACAGCCAAAGACTGCTGGAGACGTCCTGGATGAATGATCGTGAGGAGAGGAAACAGTAGGAGTCGGGAGGTGAAAAGTGAAAAGAACACAAAAGTGATCTGACCATGGGAGAGACACAGAGGCAAAAGCCAAGAGAGCCAAGTGAAGTGGAGGAGAGGCAAGAGTGAGGTCAAGGGTTTGACCAGCAACATTGGTAGGGAAGGGTATCAACTGAAGGAGCAAAAGATCAGATAATAACTGAAGAAGAATCCTATCATGGGGTCTTGCAGGGGAGGAAAAGTGGACATTAAAATTGCCAGAATCAGGAGATTAGGGAGAATCAAGAGAGAAGGAAACCCTCAGAAAGTGTTTGTAGTAAGGCATCCCATAAGTGAGGGCGAAGAGATGGAGGAGCATAAACACTGAGAATGTGGGTGGACAGACTGCCATCAAAACAGACATCAAGGGACAGGATAGGAAAAGAATGGGACAGAGACTGTGGAGAAGGAAAGAAAGGAGCGGACAATAGCCGCCACCCCTCCACCAGAGCGGGCCAGCCTAGGAGTGGAAAAGGTTGGATAGCCCGGCGGAAGACAGCAGTGGAGGAAGGACTCATGCCCCTCCCTCAACCAAGTCTCTGTGAGGAACAGCATATCCAAAAAGTGTGAGACCACAAGGTCATGAATGAGAAAGGTCTTCAATCAGAGAGACCAACAATTGAGAAGTCCCGTGCACAACGATGTGGTCAGGGGAAGAGAGGTATCAGCAGAGTGGACATGGCTGGATGTGCAAGTGCAAAGGTTGTCAGCAACACGGGTGGAGCCAGGCTGCACCAGCAGCTGGTTAGATGAGGGACACCAACCGCAATAGACCGGGATAGGCAGCATGGCAATAAAAACAAAACACAAACAGAGCACAGTGATTAGAATATCAGGGTGCTTATAAATGGCACCAATATTAAGTGGGCATGATAACTGTGTGGTTATGGTGGGTTGTAGTATGTTGCCCTTGGAGTCTCCCCAAGGAGCTCGCTCAAGGAGCACAGCTTGCTCCTTGGTGCACATCCGCAGTACTGAACGCCGCAGGGGTAGGTCCAGGGGGGTAAGGAGGAGGATTGGTCCTTGTGGAGAGGGATTGACTGGCAAAGCTTGACACGGGGGGTTTGATTGGGGGGCATGACTTGGGAAGAACATATTTGGGGGTTTATCTTGGAGGGGCTTGCATTCAGGGAGCTAGGCTTGTGGGGTCTTGTGTTTGGAGGGTATACAGTCTTGACTTAGGGAAGCAAGCTTGACTTGGGAGGGGTGAAGTATTTGGGGGGGGGGGTTAAGGTTTCATTTCTTTTATGGGCAGCAGCCTCATTACCTGACTCCAGTAGTGTGGCTGTGTTTAACGCATTAAGTGTACTCACACTATCTTCATCCTGACAGCACATAGTAACATACCACATGCTAACTGTCAGAGTTGGCCATGCTCTAGTTCCACCCATAGCCCACCCTGATTCCACTCCAATTAAAGCTAAGCAGTTAGTGGGAGATTTTTTGAATGCAGTGACCATTAGTGCGGCTCCACACAAACAGCACACACTAAAACTCAGACTAATTACTGTAACAAAATGTCCCTAGGTGTTTTATTGTGCACTAATTTGAACAACTGATGACAATGGGAAGGTGGTATAGAAATGTTATCAATTTTTAAAAAATAATAAACTCTGCGACCAATGTTTCCAAATATGCTGATGGGTTTTCTGGGTATGTTTCAGGGTATGTGAAAATCATTATTGTATCACGTAAATGTTTTTATTGTAATTGGTACTGAAATCCACTATAATGCTTTGCAGAGCACACAGTCAATAAATCAGAATCAAACTGATACAAGAAGAATGAATTTTGCATAGACCTCACTGATTCTTTTTTTTTTTTTTAAATATGATTTTTTTTTGTGTGGGACTCAGAGTGGAGGACAGCTGGCATAGCAGAGGCCAGCTTTTTTGCATCTGGGGCAGAATTAAATGTACATAGTAACATACCACACATGCTTTTTTGGTTATTTAGAAACAGAGAAACGTGACGGCAGAAAAAGACTACATGGAGTATCTAGTCTGCCCTTCTATATCAACTACAATAGTCCCCTTAATTCCTTTAGACATCTTCTGCGTTTGTTCCATGCTTTTTTGAATTCAGATACTGTCCTAGTCTCTACTACCTCCACTGGGAGATTATTCCACGCATCTACCATATTACACTTTTGCACTTCCTTCTCTCACTAACATAGCTTTGCTTTCCTGACTATGTTGTTAGCTTCTCTAAGTTTTTTCAAATATAGATGCCTGTCTTCCTCTCTCTGTGATCTCTTGTATTTTATGAAGGCCTCCCTCTTTTTCTTCACTTTTTCAGCTACTTCTTTTGAGAACCATAGTGGCCTCCTTTTCCTTTTACAATTAATTTACCTTTCTAACTAAAAGGTTTGTTACCCTTAAAATATCCACTTTCGGTTTTGCCCATTGCTTTTTTCCAGCCCCCAGCACCAAATCCAGTAGGACCTCTTCATGTGTGGGTTCTATTACCAATTGCCGTAATAGTTCCCCCTGTAGAGAATCCAGGATCTCCGTATTGCTAGATGACACTGCAGCAGGGATGTGCCAATCAACATTTGGCATTTTGAAATCATCTATCAGTAGCACTTCTCCTTTCATGGCAATACTGCGAATATCTGCTATTAAATCTCCATCCACTTCTTCTCCCCTTAGGCCACCTCCTGTCACTTTACATTCCCTCTCAGCCCTTTCTTAACCCCTCCAGAACCTTAATTCCATGGCTCCACCCCTCCCTCCAGACACATTTTCCCTCTTCTCATCCTCTCCTTCCATCTCTAAAAGTTGTTTTCATTTCATACCTTTTCACTCCCTCCCTCCAGGCACTCTTCTCCCTTCACACCCCCTCACACCATTTTTTCCTACTTTGTGCCCCTTCCTTCAGATCCTTTTTTTCTCATCACACCTACTCCCTTTCTCCCTCCAGATATTCTATCCCTCTTCGTATATAGAAACATAAAACAAGATGGCAGAAAAAGACCACATGGCCTATCTTGTCTGTACTTCCATATTAACTACTATAACAGTCCCCTTTTTTCCTTTAGAGATCCTCTGTGTTTGTCCCATGCTTTTTTGATTTCAGATACTGTTCTCATCTCTACCACCTCCACTGGGAGATTATTCCACGCACCTACCACTCCTTCCATAAAGAAATATTTCCATATTTTACTCCTGAGTCTATCCCCTTTCACCTTCATCCTATGTCCCCTCATAGCAGAGCTTGCTTTCAATCGAAAGAAGCTCGCCTCCTGTGCATTTATGCCACAGAGGTATTTAAATGTCTCAATCATATCACCTGTATCCTGCCTTTCCTCTAACGTTTACATCTTTAAGTCTGTCCTCATATGCTTTATAACAAAGACCACTAACCATTTTAGTAGCCACCCTCTGCACCGACTCCAACCTGTTTATATCCTTTTCCTCCCCCCTTCTCTCCTCACCCTCTCCCTAAAAGATCTTTCTCCTTTCTTATTTTATTTATTTATTTTTCTTATATACCGCGCTCTTTGATATCAGTGCGGTTTACATGAAACAAGGAGAGTTTACAGTGGGGGTTACACCGTAATTACATAGAACAGGTATGATAACTTGGATAACAGTGTTAACTATTTACATCTGATTGGCTAACAGGTATAATAACTTGGATAACAGTGTTAACTATTTACATCTTAATGGCTAACAGAAGGTATTTGTATGTATATATGATACATTGATGGTGGTTACATGTGTCCGTGAGGGATTGTTGTGGGTGAGGGGGTTGTTTTGCCATCTTCTGGGTAGCACTTGAGGAAGAGGTAGTGTTTTAGAGTTTTCCTGAATTTGGTCAGGTCAGGGATTGCTCGTGTGTGTGGTGGGAGAGCATTCCAGCATCTGGGTGCACAGAGACTGAAGGCCCTGTTTATAGTTGCTTGTGTACAGTGGGTTATTGCTTTGGGGACAGTCAGGGTGTTTATTGCAGTGGATCGTCTGGTTCTGTTTGGGGGGGTGATGTGCGTGAGAGCAGCAAGTGATGAGGGGCGAGTCCGTTAATGGATTTGAATGTTAGCAGTAGGATCTTGAATGTGATCCTGTAATGAATTGGGAGCCAGTGAAGCATTTTGAGGATGGGCGTTATATGGTCCCATCTTGGGGTCCCATTTAGAATTCTTGCTGCCGCGTTCATGGCCAGTTGGAGCGGACTCAGGGTGGATTTACCACCTCCAACCAGACACTCTTCCCCTCTTCTCACACTCTTCCTCTCTAGAGGCTCTTGCTTTCTCCTCCACCACTCCTTTCTGAAAATATTTTCCCTTCTTATTCCTATCCTGTCTCCAATGCCATCCTCCTCTCTTTTCCCCCTGTTCCTCCCAGGCTCTTCCCTTTACTCCCTCCTCCCTTCCTTCTCTCATCCTTCCTTCAGCATTAAGTGAGATTGTAGGGTAAACTATCCTCGTTCCCTCTCCCCACTGTAGACCCCTACAAACTGGGAGCAGGAGAAACATTTAGTTGGATACTATCTCCACTTGCCACAGAACCAGTCTTGTAGTAAGAGTTGTGAGATTTGGCCTGCATCAGCAGGAAATGGCCTATGATTAAATGCTTCTCCTGCTGCCAGAGGGTGGGAAAGGGAATCAGAGCAATAAGGAAAGCAGCCTGACTTCCCTTGTTGTATGATGTGCAAGGCAATTGCCCTGTTTGCCTCCCTAATCCCAGTTATGCTTAATAGGCAAGACAAGAATAGCGTGGTATATAAGAGAATGTAAATAAATAAAATAGAATAAATGTCCTGCTATCAAAGAGGTGATAGCAAATAACACTGGTATAAAAGGCTTCATTTTCTTCCTTCTCAAAAGTCTGAGAAATCAAACATGCTCAATACTAATGTTTTCATAAGATCTTACTGACTCGTTGATTACTGTGCTCTGGGTAAGGGTTCTGTAAAATTTTAGCTTCGGTATCTTCAAATATCAGTGTCATAGTAACAGTAGGGCTTTTCTGGTTGAGAAAATTTTCATTTTACTGCCAGCTAACAAAATCTGGTGTATTTCATTATTTCACTGAAATATTTTAATCCTGCCAGATGATTTTTGCATTTGTAAGCACAACTGGGGATATACTCCATAAGGTTAATATTGTTTGATATTTTAGATTAAAATACTATGTTTTTTATTTATATTTATTTATTTACTGGTTCTTGATATCCCACTTACAGTCAATTAAGACCCTGGAGCTGTTTACAATTAAAAAAAAAACAGGAACAACATACATTATAAGACCCACTATATATCAAGATACATACACCCAGTTCTCCCCAACCACTCAGTATTGGCCCACCTCTCCCTGTCACTAGTGAGAGCCTCCTCAAACAGCCTTTAAAAGTTTCCTGAAGTGCGGATAGTTCTTGTCAGCATTTATATTACCCTGCAACTGATTCCATATTGTATGTCTAGCGCAAAACAGCCTCCCATATAGAAGAGCATCATAGACAGCTGTCAGATCTAATACAATTTTCAATCAGTCAATTCAGCATAATGTCTCACTGAGTCCAACACTGCCACTACTACTGTTTCTGTGCTATGATAACTTGATTAAAACATACCTCCACCAACTCGATACCCACTCATCCCAACTAGACATACGAGTTCATTGTATAATGTTGTTAAGTACTCTCATGTTAAATGTAACCCTCCAATTGTGATGTGACCACTTTGATTGTAGGATAAGGTGGTATACAAATCTGTCTAAATAAAATTAAATAAATAAATAAAATAAGCTGATCGTCCACACGATTCCTTAGCTGACAGAACAGAGCACCTTCAGTTACCTTACTTAGATATAGAAGTAAAGGCACAGGATGGAAATTCTGTGCAATAGAAAAATCCTTGCCATCACTCTTGATGAATGGCTGTAAAATAGCCTTTTTCAAATTTTGAGGCAAGATACATGATTCCAAAGACCCATTCACAATGATGACTAACCACTGCTGGAACCAGCGATTTCCTTTACTTATGGCAGGGGATCAGCTGCAGAAATCACCATACGCATTTGAGACAACAGAAACAACAGATGTTGTAGCCCTACTGTATTCATCATCTTAAAGACTTCTAATAAACTTTGCTCCTTTTCAACACATCTGTTATCAACAATATCATAACTGCTATCAGTAAGGCAATCAATCCCATCATCATCCCACACCATGTTACCGGCATTCACCTTGGGGCATGCCTGGGGCTCTCTGCACCAGATTTCACTCTTACAGACAGGGGAATCCTCCTGCCCCACCACACGACACTCACATTCAGGACTGTACCTAGCCCTGTGTGAGCGGTGCAGCTGTACAGGGCGCAAAGGCTTAAGGGGTGCATTTCAGCTATCTGCTGTTGCCTGCCACCACCACCTTTTCTTCTTTCAGTGGCAGCAGGCAACGGCAGACAGCTTAAATGTGCCTCTTAAGCCTTCTCGTGGCACACTAAGCAGTTCTGGTCCCTCTCTCTTCTGATGTGGCGTCAGAGCCGGGAGGGATAGATTGGCTTAGCGCGCCGGCGACTTGCACATCGAGCATGCCTCTTCTCTCCTGCTGCCATCCAGAAAGTAGCTGGATGGAGGTGTGGGGCACACGTCTGAAGTGCAAGTCGCACAGGGCACGATTCACACTCGGTACGGCCCTGCTCACACTGCTTCCTGATCCGCCTGCTCTGACTACACTTCCTGTGACTGCAAAGCTTAAGGGCCACTGCACACCCTGAGACCTCCCTCTTCCAATCAGCACATTGTGGGACTGCTTGACTGAGACCAGGGCTCATCCATCAGGGGCTTTCTGCACCAGATCCGTCAGCACCAACAGGAATCAGGGCTCAGCATCGGGGCTCTCCGTACCAGATTACCGGCATCCAGATCGGGGCTCTCCACCCCAGACTGTGAATTGCAGGAATCACCTCAGGGCATGGCATTGGGGCTCTCCACACCAGACTTCACTCTTATAACCAAGGGCAGGCTGGGGAATCCCTCCCCCCCCCCCCATGCTATACTCACACTGCTACACTTCCTGTGACTCTGCAAAGCTTAAAGGCTGCTGCATTTCAAGTGTGACCATGCCTGGTGGGCTCACACATAAGGTCCTTGCCAAAGGGCCCTTAGATGTGGTCCTTGAGTGCTAAACTTGAGTACATATTACCTCTAGCCCCAAATAAGAAGTTGTATTGCTCCCAGGGAAGCTGAGGGCTGTAGGCATCACATTAAATAACCCTCCACATGATCTTTATTGTCTTTTACTATGGCAGCTCTCACTGATACTAGAGTCTTGTCAGCCATGCTATTGTTGATATTTATATTTACTCATACTTGCACCCAAGCCTACTCAAATGTATACTACAACATCTCAATTATACACCATCACAAATTACAAAACCCACACCTCTACATTACTAGAGAAGCCTATAAACCACAATATAATAGAGGACAGAATCATAGGCTCACATATATTACACCTATACCACCACCCCTTAATGGGCAAACACCCAGGCCCAACACCACAACACTTGAGTGCTACTTCATAAACGCCAAGTCCATAAGGAACAAAATCCTAATCATTACGGACATACTCTCTGAAAATAACCCAGATATCCTTTTTATAACTGAAATCTCGCTATCAGATCTGGATAGGATGCTACTGAACCAATTGAAACTTGATAACTGTGACCTTTACCATTGACCTAAGACCTCTAAGAGAGGTGGTGGAGTCCTCATTATCATCAAATCTATCCTTAAAGCCTCACTATCATATACAGAGAACATAGAAGAAATGGAGGTACTCATGACAGAAACCCTCCACTTCGCGTTATGCCTGCTTTACAGACCTCTGTCTGCTGAGACGAAAAGTCTCACATCCAGTTTAGAAACAGCTTGTTCCATCACTTCAGCAAAACAATTAATTGTACTAGGGGGCTTTAACCTCCCCTCCTCTATTCCAGTCATGCCAAAATGTACCTTGACATCATGACTGAGTTGGATTTTCATCAAATCATAAACTTCCCGACATACAGGAAAGGGAATACTCTTGACCTAATTTTCATACCCGGCACATCCCCGCATTGCTATATATCGCACCTCCTCAAGCCACCCCTGTCCCATGGTCAGACCACTACCTAATCAACTTTAAACTCTCATACTATATAAATCATCCAACATCAAAGCCCACTTACTTGCTGCACACTGTTGTTGTTGTTGTTGTTGTTAAGTGCCGTTGAGTCTGTGTTGACTCATGGTGGCCCTCTGGATAGTTGTCCTAAAATGTGTTTGGTCTTCAGTTTAACTGCTGTTATTGTATCGATCCATCTCATTGCTGACCTAGCTCTTTTGCATTGACTTTCTACCTTGTCAAGTGAGATGTCTTTCTCTAATAATCTCTCTCTTCGCATTATATGTCCAAAGTGTGAAAGTCAAAGTCTTATCATCTGAGCTTCTAAAGAAAGCTTAGGTTTGATCTTCTCTAGTACTGACTGGTTTATTCTTTGGACAGTATACACAGTATTCGTCGCAAGCACCATAATTCAAAGGCATCAATTTTCTTCCAGTCTATCTTTTTCACTGTCCAACTTTTGCATCCATATGACGTTATTGAAAATACCATGGCTTGAACGACCTGAATCTTAGTATGGAGAGAGACATCTCTGCTCTTGAAAAACTTGTCTAGGTCCTTTACAGGCATTCTACAAAGAGCAATGAGTCATTGGATTTCTTGACTGCTTGTTGTTTCTTTATTGATAGTTGATCCAAGTAGGTTAAAGTTGTCTACTATTTCAATTTCTTCTCCATCAACGATGAACTTATTGATTTTGCCAGTTGTCAGGATCTTTGTCTTCTTTACATTAAGGTGCAGGCACATTTTAAGACTATGTTCCTTGATCTTGAGAAGCAAATGTTTCAGATCATCTTCACTTTCAGCCAGTAAAGTGTATGATCAGTATAGTGAAGGCTGTTGATGAGTCTTCCACCAATCTTCACATCTCGGTTGTCTTCTTACAGTCCTGCTTCTCTGATGATTTCTTCTGCATAAAAATTAAACAGATAGGGGAAAAGTATGCAGCCTTGTCATACACCTTTGCTGATTTTAAACCATTCTGTATCTCTTTGTTCCATTTGAACTATTGCTTCTTGATCAATGTAAAGGTTGTGTAAGAGAACTATCAGGTATTCTGGTATACCCATGCTTCTTAATGTGACCTAGATTTTCTCATGGTTTACAGTCATAAGCCTTGCTGTAGTCAATAAAACACATATAGATATCATTTTAGTATTCTTTTGTCTTTTCAAGGATCCATCTCTCATTCCTCACCCTTTCCTGAACCCCACTTGCATGTCAGGCAGTTCTCATTCCAGGTTTGATTGTAGTCTCTGCTGAATAATCTTGAGTAGAATCTTGCTAGCATATGGGATCAGAGCGATTGTGTGATAATTTCCAGTCAGTTAGATCACCTTTCTTCAGTATTGGTATAAACACAGATCTTTTCCAGTCAGTTGACCATGATGTTGTCTTCCAAATTTCCTGGCAGAGCTTTGTAAGTATGGTAAAAGCTGCATCAGATTGCTGTAATACTTCAATGGGAATGCCATCAATGACAGGTGCTTTGTTCTTTGATAAGGCTTTCGATGCTGCTTCGACCAATAGTTCCTGATCATAAGGTACAGGTTGAAACTGCTGTTGGTCTACTTGATCTTTATCGTATAATGACTATATATTCTTTCCACCTTTTCTTGATCTTCTCTGCATCATTCAACATGGATCCTTGAGCATCTTGTAACATTCCAGTTTGAGACAGCAATTTTTTCTTTAACTCTCATAGCTTTAGGAAAGCTGATCTTGTTCTTCCTTTAATAGTTTCTGCTTCTATTTCCTTGCATGTATCATTGTAGTACTTCTCCTTGTCTTGTCTTGCTGCCTGTTGGAAATCTCTGTTGAGTTCTGTGATTACCTCTCTTTCTTCTCTGTGTTTAGCTACTCTGTGTTTCTGTGCAATTTTTAGAGTTTCTTCAGTCATCCATTTTGGCTGTTTTTGCTTTTTTACCTTCTCACTTTCTTCCAGCACAACCTTCTTGATGTCATTTCATAACTTTTCTGGACTTTGTCATTTGTATCTAAAGCAGCAAATTGATTTTGCAGGCAGTCTTTAAATTCCAGTGGTATATTCCCAAGGACATATTTTGCTACATTCATGAGTGGCTTGCTCTTTTTCAACTTTAGTTTGAGTTTGCATGTTGGTGATCTGTACCACAGTCAGTTCCAGGTTTTGTCTTTATAGAGTTTGACTTCCGCAGATGTAGTCAGCTTGATTTTTGTAGAATCCATTGGGTGAAGTCAATATGTACAGACACCATTTGTGCTGCTGGAAGAAGGTGGTTGAGATGAGTAGATCGTTGGCCTTGCAGAATTCTATAAGTTTTTCTCCAGCTTCATTTCTGTTGCCAAGTCCATATTTTCCAATCACTTTGTCTTCTTCTTTGTTGCCAACCTTTGCATTCCAGTCACCCATGGCTATCAGGATATCCTATTTGCATGTTCTGTCAATTTCAATAGTTAAGCTACCGATAGCTTAGCCTTCAGCATCACCGATGAACACAAGCCCTCTCAGCACAACAAGCTGCAAACCAAGTGATGGTGCTGCACATTTGATATAAAAAATTAGACAAAGAAAACTTTTAAAAGAGATCATACGGATATTACCTTCCCACCTACTGATCTTGATAGCTATATCGCAAATTGGAACAAAACAATTGTGAGAGACGCAGTCCATCCAAACTCACTCACCAATAAAACAAAAACTAAAATAAAAAACATCAGAACCATGGTAATCCCAAGAGATAAGGCAGTTAAAATGACAACTGAGAAAAATTGAGCGGAAATGGAGAATGTCTAACTCCCAGCTGTCAGACCAAGGTCCATCAAGCCCAGTATCCTGTTTCCAACAGTGGCCAATCTAGGTCATAAGTACCTAACAGTTTTACCAAAAGACACAGGTTCCACAATGCTTGTATTGGGGCAAGCAGTGATATGACAGGTCCCTTTTAATAATGGTTTATAGACCTTTCCTCCAGGAACTTGTCCAAATCTTTTTTAAACCAAGCTAACAAATTCCAGAGTTTGATAACACATTGAGTGAAAAACTATTTTCTCTTATTAGTCTTAAATAGGTTACTCTGTAGCTTCATTGCATGTCCCCTAGTCTTTCTATATTCTGATGACGTAAACAATCGAGCTACGTTTACCTGTGCTACTCTGTTCATTAATTTATAGACCTTTATCATATCTCCCCTCAGCCGTCTCTTTTCCAGGTTGAAGAGCCCTAATCTTTTTAGCCTCTCTTCATAGGGGTATCCTTCCATCCCCTTTACCATTCTGGTGCCTCTTCTACTACTACTACTACTACTACTACTATTGAGCATTTATATAGTGCTACCAGTCGTACACAGCGCTGTACAGACATGTAAGAGACAGTCCCTGCTCGTCAGAGCTTACAATCTAGTTAAGACAAAAACAGAGCTGAAAATCTAGACAAGACAAAAACATGGCACTTACAATCTAGTTATGACAAACACAGAGGTCAAGATCTGAAAGCAACAGTGAAGAGGTGAGATTTCAACCTGGATTTAAAGAGGGCTAGAGAGGGTGCCTGGCGTACAGATACCGGTAGCTTGTTCCAGGGATAAGGTGCAGCAAGGTGAAAGGAGCGAGGTCTGGAATTAGCAGTAGGAGTGGAGGGCATAGACAGAAGTAGTTTGTTAGAAGAGCGGAGTTCCCGAAAGGGGTTGTAAGGAGAGATAAGAGATGAAAAGTACTGAGGAGCCGCAGAGTGAATGTAACTTTTCTAATAACTCTATATCCATTTTAAGATATGGCAACCAGAATTGCACACAATATTCAAGGTGCGGTCGCACCATGGAATGATACAGAGGCATTATAATATCCTTTGTTTTATTCTCCATTCCTTTCCTTATGATACCTAGCATTCTATTTGCTGTCTTGGCCGCTGCTGCACACTTGGTGGAGGGTTTTAACATGTTATCCATGATGATGCCTAAATCTTTTTCCTGGGTGGTGTTTCCTAATGTGGAACCTTGCATCATGTAACCATAGTTTGGGTTGTTCTTTCCTAGGTGCATAACTTTGCACTTGTCCACATTAAATTTCATCTGCCATTTGTATGCGCAGTCTTCCAATTTATTAAGATCCTCTTGCAATTTTACACAATCCTCATGGTTTTAACAACTTTAAATAGTTTTGTGTCATCTGCAAATTTAATAATTTCACTCATTACACCCATTTCCAGTTCATTTATGAATATGATAAAAAGCAGCAGATGCAGCACAGATCCCTGGGGTACTCCACTATTCACCTTTCTCCATTGGTAAATTGGCCATTTAGCCATACCCTCTGCTTTCTATTTTTTAACCAGTTCCTGATCCACAATAGTACACTGCCTCCTATCCCACGAATTTTTAGTTTTGCCAAAAGTCTCTGATGAGGGACCTTGTCAAAGGCTTTCTGAAAGTCCAGATACACTATGAGGCTTGTTTACAAAGCCGCGGTAGCGATTCGCGATCATTATCGGAGCCGCGGCCCCATTGAAATCAATGGGGCCGCGGCTCCGATAACAATCGCGAACCGCTACCGCGGCTTTGTAAACAAGCCCCTATATCAGCCAACTCACCTTTGTCTAACTGTTTATTCACACCTTGAATAAAGAGATTAGTAAGACAAGATCTTCCTTGTCTAAAGCCATGTTGGCTGTTTCCCATTAAGCTACGACTATCTACATGTTCAGTAATTTTGTTCTTTATGATGGTTTCTACCATTTTTCCCAGTACTGACGTCAGGCTCACCAGTCTGTAGTTTCCTGGATCACCCCTGGAACCCTTTTTAAAAAATGGTGTTACATTGGCCATCCTCCAATCTTCAGGTATAACAGATGATTTTAATGATAGTTCACAGATTACTAATAGCAGGTCTGCAATCTCATATTTCAGTTTGTTCAACACCCTTGGATGTATATCATCCGGTCCAGGTGATTTTCTACTCTTCAGTTTATCAAATAGTTGTAATACAATTTCCCGGTATATCGATATTTCTTTCAATTCTTCCACAGTATCACCTTTAAATACCACTTCAGTCATGGGTAACATCCCTACATCTTCTTCAGTAAAGAACAAAGCAAAGAATTCATTCAGTCTCTCTGCTATCTCCTTGTCCCCTCTTAGTGCCCCTTTTACCCTTCTATCATCGAATGGTCCAACTGACTCTCTCACAGGTTTTTTGCAACAAATGTACTTGAAAAAGTCTTAACTATGTGTTTTTGCTTTCACAGCAAGCTTCTTCTCAAATTCTCTCTTTGCCTGCCTTATCCATGCTTTGCATCTAACTTGCCAGTGTTTGTGCTGTTTCCAGCTTTCATAATTTGGCTCCTTTTTCCATTTCCTGAAAGATGCTTTTTTGGCAACAACAGCCTCTCTGACCTCACCTTTAAACCATGCTGGCAGTTTTTTGGACTTCCTTCCACTTTTCTTAAAGCGTGGAATACAGCTGGTCTGGGCCTACAAGATAGTATTTTTAAACACCCAAACTTCCCAGTTTTTTCTTAACTATTTCCTCATTTTATCATAGTCTCCCTTTCGAATGTAAATAGGTAGTACTGTGGATTTCCTTACCATCCCTCCTCCATTAATTCAATCAAACATGATCATGCTATGATCACTATTGGCAAGTGGCCCCAACACCCTTATCTCTTGCAACAGATTTGGTTATCCACTAAGGACTAGGTCCAAAATGACTTCCCCTCTGGTCGGTTCATGAACCAGCTGCTCTAAGAATTAGGCATTTATTTCATCTAGAAACTTTATCTCCCTAACATGTCCTGCTGTGACACTGACCCAGTCAATATGAGGGTAATTGAAATCACCCATTATTATTACTTTTCTGTAATTTTGTTAGCTTCCCTGATTTCTTTGAGCATTTCATTATCCATGTGTTCATTCTGGCCAAGTGGTCAATAGTACACCTTCACTGCCATCGCCTTCCCCTTCAGGGGCGGCTCAAGGCAATCTGCTGCCTGAGGCGAGGAATGAAATGGTGTCCCCTCCCAGGAGCAGCAGGCGGGGCTCCCTCAAAACTCCAGTGTGGGGGAGGGGGAAGGAGAGAGGGGGAGGGAGGCGGAGGGGCCAGGAGACTTTTTTTTATTTTAATGACCAGTTGGTAACTGCTGCACAGAGTGTTCCCCCCTCCCTTGACAGAAATCTGAGCCTACCTGCAGGAACAGGAGGGGGGAGGAGGAGAAGGAATGAAGTGGTGACTGCTGCCCTGCTGCCTCGACAGGGAGGGGGGGAGAAGAAGGAAGGCGGCGTGCCCAGGAAACTTTTTTTTATTTTAATGGCCCGATGATTACTGCTGCACAGTAGTCCCATCCTCCCCCTCCCCCTGTCGACAGAATGCTGGGCATGCCTGCAGAAACAAAAGTCCCGTGGGCAGGCTCAGCTCTCTCCCGATGGGTGGGGGTTGGAGGAGGAGAAAGAAGGCGGCGGGTCAGAGAAACGTTTTATTTTATTATTTTCTTTTATGCCCGACTGGTGACTGCTGCACTGCACAGAATGCACCCCCACCCCCTGTCGACACAAAGCTGAGCCTGCCTGCAGGAACAGAAGTCCCGCGGGCAGGTTCAGCTCTCTCTCAATTGGGGAGGGGGAGAAAGAAGATAGGTGCCTGGAGACTTTTTTAAAAATATTTTTTTACGGTGCATGCTGCAGCCACCCTCCCTCTCACTCTATTCACTTACCAGGTAGAAACCGCAGCACGCAATGATACCAGGCAGCAGGCTCAGAGCAGCTTCTCGACGATGGTGTAAGTTGATGACCTGGGCAGTGAGGGAGGCGATCACACTCATAGTGCAGTGGCAATCAAAGGCAAGGCGACAGCTCATTAAAAGCATGAGCCTGGCTCCTCCTCTTTGATTACCACTGCACTGATTTATCAGCAGAGCCAGACTAGCGGGAAAGTCCTCAAAATGCCGCCCCCTGCAAACTGCTGTCTGAGGGCACTGCCTCAGTTCGCCTCATGGTAGAGGCGCCACGTTCCCCTTTTTACATGGAATTTCAATCCATAGAGATTCTACAGCAAATTTTGTTTCCTGAAAAACTTTAATCCTTTGTGACTCAATACCCTCTTTAACATAGAGCACAGCCCCTCCACCAATTTGATCAGCTCTATCATTACGATATAGTTTGTACCCAGGTATCACAGTGTCACATTGGTTCTCCTTCTTCCACCATGTCTCTGATATCACAATCATATCTAACCTCTCATTTAGTGCTATATATTCTAACTCTCCCATCTTATTTTTTAAACTTCTAGCATTTGCATACAAGCATTTTAGAGGGTGTATTTTATTCATATTAATCTGGCTATCGGTAGGTGGGGGTAATTTGGAAGCTTTAAGCTCTGTCTGTCTCCCGTACTCAAGGGCATTTGGGCTACTTTTGTCTTTATTGGAACCTCTCTGCTGATATGACCTAACTCCATTTTTTTGGTAGTATCCTTCAAGGATAAATTGTTCTGAACCATGTTCTTTTGGGCAACTGTCGGCTCTCCCCTATTATCTAGCTTAAAAGCTGCTCTATCTCCTTTTTAAAGGTTAATGCCAGCAGCCTGGTTCCATCCCAGTTAAGGTGAAGCCCATCCCTTCAGAATAGCCCCTCGTTTCCCCAGAATGTTCCCCAGTTCCTAACAAATCCAAAACACTCATCCTTGCACCATCGCCTCATCCACACATTGAGATTCCGGAGCTCTGCCTGCCTTTTGGGCCCTGCACATGGAACGGGAAGCATTTTGGAGAATACTACCCTGGAAGTTCTGGATTTCAACTTCCTACCTAAAAGCCTAAATTTAGCCTCCAGAACCTCCCTACCACATTTTCCTATGTCATTGGTACTGACATGTACCAAGACAGCAGACTCTTCCCCAACACTATCTAAGACCTTGTCTAGGTGGCGCATGAGATCCACTATCTTTGCACCAGGCAGGCATGTTACCAGGTGATCTTCAAGTTCACCAGCCACCCAGCTATCTACATGCCTAATGATCGAATCACCAACTATAATGGCTATCCTAACCCTTCCCTCATGGGCACATGGCCCTGGAGAAACTTCCTCAATGCGAGAGGGTTTTACATCACCTGGAGGACAGTTCCTAGCTACAGGATCACTTCCTGCCACACCAGGGTGATGCTCTCCTGTCATGTGACCTTTCTCCTCCATGGCAAAATGGAGGCTGCCAGACTGGAGGTGGAACTTCAGGACTATATCCCTGTTGGTCTCGTCTATGTACCTCTCTGTCTTCCTTATGTCCTCCAAGTCTGCTACTCTAACCTCCATAGATCAGACTCATTCCCTGAGAGCAAAGAGCCCCTTTGCACCTAGTGCACACATAAGACCCCTCACCAACTGGGAGAAAATTATACATTTGACACTCAGTGCAAAAGACTGGAAAACCCCCATCTTGCCGCTGGACTGCTGTCTGCATCTTAGTTTTAAGGTTGTGTTAAGGTATTTAAGTCAGGTCCTTAATGTATGCCTGATGAGGACTAACAGCTGCACCTGAGAGTGAGTATGGCACCTCTTTTCCTTTGAGAGGTTTATGCACCTATAAAGCTACAATTAACCCAGGGGCGGTGGGTGTTGGGGAGGGAGGGAAAAAGACTTATTAAAAGCTGGCTGCTACACAGTACCCTGTCCTGTGCTTCTAAGGTAATCTGTGACCAATTTTCAGGGGGAGTTCCACAGCCCTTGCTTGGATAGAGGGAGTCTTAGGTTCTAAATTTAACCAGAAAGCTCTCTGCTGTGGTTTTAAATTTAAACTGATAGCTCTTTGCTGCTACTAGGCCCTGACTGATTTAAAAAATACACTGGGTTCACAGATTAATCAGCTTTAATCTAAAGAATTCCTTTTTCCCCAAGATTTAGAAAAATTCCCAGAAGTAAATACTTACAATTGCAGATCTCTCTCCAGAAGTAGCAGACCCCTTTTGTAGTCCTTCAAGACTGAGAATCACAGAACTGTGGTTGAACTATTTATGCCTGTGCTTCTGAGGTAAGCTGTGACCAATTTCCTGGGTGAGTAACACAGTCCTTGCCTGGATAGAGGGAGTCTTTCAAAATGGCCCTTTGATCTGCCACCTGCTTTAACACCTGTTTAAAACATTTCACAGGTCCCTTGCCCCCTATGTAGCAGGCCTCTTTGTAAAGGTCTCTAGAAATAGTTTCTTGCTCAAAGAATACTGACCCTGTTCTGCCTTTTATGCTAAGTTATATTCTGATTTGATTTAAATTAAAGTTCTTTGCTGCTACTAGGCCCTGACTGAGTATTAAATTTAAACTGGAAGCTCTCTTCTGGGTTCTAAATTTAACCAGACAGTTCTCTGCTGTGTTTTAAATTTAAACTGAAAGCTCTTTGCTGCTACTAGGCCCTAACTGATTTAACAAATACACCGAGTTCACAGGTTAATCAGCTTTAATCTAAAGAATTCCTTTTTCCCCAAGATTTAGAAAAATTCCCAGAAGTAAATACTTACATTTGCAGATCTCTCTCCAGAAGTAGCAGTCCCCTTTTTTGTAGTCCTTCAACTTCATATATAATGAGAAACTTCAAATATACTGAAATACAATTAACTATAACAAGAAAAACTACCATACGAAGATTCTCATGAACTCCCTAAACTATCCCAGAGAACTTTTTGTGATTGTTAGAAATCTAACAGGCTCACCAAACCAATTAACTAACCCCCTTATTGAACCTCAAAACCTTGCTAACTACTACATTACTAAGCTCACACCTATTTCAGAGTCTCCAATAGTATGTACCCTTAATCAAACAACACCCAATCCTATCTGGCCTAATTTCCACAGATTGACTCTTAAAGAGTTAGACAAAGTGATTTTAGACAGAGTGATCTCCAACATTAACACCACTATCTCTAGTCTTAACCCATGTCTAGTCAGCTGGCTAAAAGTAGCCCACACAGAACTGTCCCCATACAAACTTGATATGGTTAATATGTCACTCACAAAGGGAGTTATGCTTAAACTTCTGAAGCAAGCCTTAGTATGTCCAATATTGAAAAACAAATCCCTGGACAAACTATGCCCCACATACTATAGACCAATATCCAGCCTGCCATTTTTGGCTAAAATCATTGAAACAATTGTCCACTCTCAGTTACAGGATCACATTGATATGCACGCTCCCTTAGACACACACCAATACGGTTTTAGGCCACATCACCGTGTCGAGACCCTTCTGACTGGGCTCTTTGATAACCTGATAAAGATCATTGATAACCCTAAATGAGCAGTCCTTCTAATATTTCTAGATATTCCAGCAGCTTTTGACTCAATCAATCATGCAATCCTTACTGAAAGGCTCGAACAAATTGGATTATACAGCACCATGTTGCTATGGTTCCATTCCTACCTTGCTGACAGATAGCAGCAGGTCAAAATAGAACAACAGACATCAAAGTCCTTCCCCCAGAAACAAGGATACCACAGGGTTCTGCCCTCTCTGCACTCTTATTTAATAGACACTTACAGCCTATCTGCCTCATTATTCAGGAACATAATATCGAATATTCCATCTATGCAGATGATGTGATGCTATACCTCCCATTTGATACAGCACATTTTAATTTTACCAGCATCATCTTATGCTGTACCAAAATCTCCCAATGGTTTATTTATTTATTGACATTCTCTTATATACCGCGCTATTCTGCATCAGTGCGGTTTACATTGAACAAACTGAAATTACATTGAACAGGGCATTATAACTTGGAGATAACTATTTTACAGGGAACATGGGCTATGGAGGGTTAAGTGGCTTGCCCAAGACCACAAGGAGCATCTGCGGGACTAGAAACCCCAGTCCTTCCGGCCCGAGGTTGCTGTCCTCTAGTGGGATTTGAACCCCCGACCTTCCAGCCTGAAGTACCTTGCCCCAACCACTAGGCCACTCCTCCACTCCACTAAATGAACATAACCTCAAAATCAATTACAAGAAAACAGAGGCCTTTTTTGCGTCAATAAATCAGAATTTTACCCTGCCATCAGATCTAAAAGTTGGGAATGAATCACTCTCAATAAAAATTTGAAGACACATACCTTAGTGTTATCATTGATTGTTCACTAAACTTAACAACCTACCTAAAAACTACAGCTGGTATAATCTATAACAAATTAAGACTCCTCAAAACCTCAGGCCCCTGTTACCACATCAGGACTTTAAATCGGTACACCAAGCTATGGTACTCCCACACATCGACTTCTGCGACATCATTCTACAAGAGCTCCCAAGAAGGCTATAAATATCTTAAGAAGCTCAGCATATTGCTGCCAGGATTATTGTCAAGGCACACCCTTAAGGACACATTACTCCCATCTTATTTAAACTACACGGGCTGCCCATACAGAGCAGGATCAAGTATAGGATACTAATGATTATGTTCAAATGAATAAGGGAAATATCACCATCCTATTTAACTCAACTCATAAAAAGCCCCTCAAATGACAGACTAAGAAGGGAGTATGGCCAAAACAACCTACTTGTACCCTCTTCCTACCGAACATTTATCAGGGCGATGACCAATAGGGCCTTTAGTTTCACTGCACCAATATTATGGAATTCCTTACCAGACAAACTTAGATCCACTACTGACCTAATAACCTTCAGGAAAGATCTCAAGACACATCTCTTTATAAAACATTTTGGCACATCTGAACGGATTCAAGACCATTTCTCCACATAATATCCCCCCTCCAATGCTAAATCCTGGTATGGCAACCCTATTGTTATCAGCCTTACATCACAATTAGTTATACCCACAAGACATAATATTGAGCAGCTCTGTAAATAAGCCTACATGCTGTAAATAAGCCTGTAAGCACATACGTTTCTTTTTGTACTTGTTTCTACCTAGTATTATTGCACCACCATGTTGCATACTTCCTAATTTACACTGAACGTTCCCTGATGTTAAATATTAAGCTTGTTATGATGTAACTGTTCCTTACCTGTAAACTGCTTTGATTTTCCTCAAAGATGGTATATAAAACCATTCAATAAAATAAAATATAATAATAAAAAATAATCATCAGGGAAGCTATTCAATAATGATTTAATCTTTTGCTAAAAACGTTTTGTAAGCTCTTCGTAGGTCAGAGTTGACAACTCGTCCTCCATCATTCCGTTAGGTGGTTAGTTAGTGATGTTTTGGTCCAATAGAGGGAAGGAATGATGGACTTTGATGTGGGTAGGCTGTGAGGGATATAGTTTGGGTAAAGAAATGTATAAGGGGTGGAAATGGGGAATTTAAGATTTCATAGTGTCATAGTGTATAATTGAATTGAACAATGTAACCACTATGTAGCATAAACTGGTATAAATGTGCATTACTAATATGATATTATTCATATTGTTTTAACTTTATGATTGTAATCCATCTTGTAATCTGGTATGGCCCTTTGGGGGAATATACATGCATTAAATTAAATTAAATTAAATTAAATTAAACATGCCAGTATGAAAACCTAGCTTGTTACAATTCTAAAGTGCATATATATATATATATATATATATATACAGGGTGGCCCAAAGAAACTGAGAATATCTTGTAAATTAAAAGCTTAAATAGTTTTCTTATTTACCTTTTTTAGCTATATAATGTCTTTATTTCGACAATTTCCGGTCGCCATCTTTTTTTTAAAATTTGTCAATCGTTTACATCTGTCTTTTTGAATTTTTAAATAACATATGCTACGAGATGTTTTTTGGGCCACCTTGTATATATATATGTATGTGTGTGTGTGTGTGTGTGTGTGTGTGTGTATGCGCGCGTGCACGTGTGACTAGTGTAATTTAATAGAACATTCAATACTGATAGGGAACACTAATTCCCCATGTTCCCTAGAATTCTTTATGGTGTGCCAAGGGAAGGGCAGGGGGGTGGTTGTGGTTCACCCTCGGTGCCAGCCAGAAGGGGGTGCAGTCACTGAATTCTGGTATGACAAGGTGGCAGCACACATGGCGAACTTAGTTTAACTTGTTATCTAGCTTGCCGCATTGCCCCCACTCCCCTCCTGGGTGAAAGTCTCATGGTGTGGCTCTTCCCTGATGCCAGCTGCTTCTTGCTGTATCACCAGCTGTAATGGAGAGGGTGTCAGGCAACCAAAACTCAGCATAGCTCCAAGTTCCTCTGGTGAGCACTCTCCCTCACCTGGTCCAGCCATAGAAGTGGCTACGCTGGGGGCTAAATGGTCATCCATTAGCCCCTGGACTGGAGCCTTCTGCTGTCAACGGGTGGTCCTATTCATTCTCTTTGGAACCATATTCTGTAGGAGCTGGTTACAAACCAGAAACCTTACGGTATTGGAGCAGAAGGTTGAGAGCAGTCAGCTTACATACCCTATCACTGCGCTATCTTGATCCCTCATTCCCAAGCAGAGGATTTCAACATATTATCTGCAATGATGTCTAGATCTTTTTCCTGGGTGGTGACTCATAATGTAGCTATAGTTTGGGTTGTTCTTCCCTAAGTGCATAACTTAGCATTTGTCCACATTAAATTTCATCTGCTTTTGGATGCAGTCTCCCAATTTCTCAAGGTCCTTTTGCAATTTTTCACAACCTTCTTGTGACTTAACAATTTCAAATGTTGTGTTGACTATAAATTTGATCACAACACTCATTCCCATTTCCAAGTCATTTATAAATATGCTAAAACGCAGTAGGCCCAGCACAAATCCCTATGGTAATCCATTATTTGTCTTTCTCTGTTGAAAAAATTGACCATTTAGCCCTACTCTCTTTTTGCTTTTAACCAGTTCCCTATCCAAAATTGGACAGTGCCTTCAATCCCATGACTTTTTAATTTCTTCAAGAGTTACTCATGAGAGACCTTGTCAAAGTCTTTCTGAAAATACACATACATTATATCCACTGGCTCACCTTTATCTGTTTATTCACACCATCAAAAAAATAGAAGATTGATAAGGCAAAACATCCCTTGACTAAATCCATGTTGGTTTCTCTCATTAAACCATGACTATATTTTCAGTAATCTTGTTCTTTATAATGGTTTCTACCATTTTGCCTGGCACTTACATCAGGCTCACTTGTCTACAGTGTCCCAAATCACCCTGGGACCCTTTCTAAAAATTGGTGTTACATTGGTCACTTTCTCTTCAGGTACAATAGACAATTTTAATGATAGTTTACAAATTACTGCAATATCAATAGCCTAGGAAGTATGCCATCTGGTCCAGGTAATTTGCTGCTTTTTAATTTGTCAAATTGCTCTATTACATCTTCAAGATTTATAGAGATTTGTTTCAGCTCCACCAATTCATTACATTTAAATATCATTTCTAGCACGGATCTCTCCTACATCTTCTTCAGTAAAGACTGAAGCAAATAATTCATCCTCTGCTATGGCCTAATCCTCTCATCATGTCCCTTTTACTTCTTTATTATCTAATGGTCCAACTGATTTCCTCTCAGACTTTCTGCTTTGAAAGTACCTGACAAGGTTTTTATGATAAGTTTTTGCTTCCACCCAATCTTCTTTTCAAATTTTGTTTTTGCATGCTTTGCAACTAACTCGCCAGTGCTTATGCTACTTCCTGATTTTTTTCTTTGTATCTTTTTTCCATTGATTGAAAGATATTTTCTTAGTTATAACTGTTTGTTTCTCTCACCTAGGGCCGGCCCATCCACTAGACGGGCTACGTGGCCGCCTAGGGCAGCAGACCTTTGTGAGCAGAACGGTGCCCATAGCAGGCCATGTGCTTTGGCATCCTTAAGCCACCACCCCCTTTGTGCTGTGGCATTCAACCCCCCCCCCCCCCCCCCCCATGCTGAGCCATGCTGCCAAACTCCGTTGCTGCTGATTCCAGCGGCAGAGTTGGCTCGGCTCAGTGGCAGCGGCAGACCATGTGTTTTGGCACACATGGCTTGCAGTTTCTGAACTCCTGAATTTGTGTCAGAGGGGGTCAGAAGTGGCAGGCCATGTGTGCTGAAGCACCTGACCTCCCAGTACGGCTGAGACGAGCTGAGCAACCCCCTCCAACCTCGCTGCTGGAATCAGTGGCAGCAGGGAGTAGTGGTGTGGTTCAGCATGAGTGGGGGAAAGGGTGGGATGGCCAGGGCTTCTGCCTGGTAAGGCAGAAACCCTTGGGCTAGCCCTGCTCTCCCCTCACCTTTAAACCATACAGGCAGTCATTTGGCCTTTCTTCTACACAGCCCAACGAAGCTTGAGCCCCCGGCACAGGTCGAGCTCGCTGAAACCTCCTTCCCAGCCGACCACCTTGAACTCAGGTAACAATACCCTCAAGCCCTTATCGGTACACCTCATACACCAGCCAGCATACTAAACTGTCTCGTTGCACAGGTACAATACCCACACTAACGTACCTGTCCCTTGCTATGCTTAAGAAAGTTTGTCTCTGAATGTGTTACTTGCATAGTTTGTCTCTGTAATGTGTTACTTGCATAGTTTGTCTCTGTAATGTGTTACATGCATAGTTTGTCTCTGTAATGTGTTACATGCATAGCCTAAATGTAAAGGTTTAAACCAGGACATTTGATTGCCATAGTTGTACCGAATGTCTAAAGGTGAAAGTGTGAAACTAGCTAAACTGGATGCCTTAAATGCCTAAATGTATATACACTGAAGCCTTTACATTTTAAAGGAAATTAAGTTAATATAAGGTACACAAGGTGCACAACGAGAAAGATACTCAAGGTACCCTACGAGAAAGATAAATGGATCCCGTTAACATCTCCGTACTTTGGTTCCTTTGCCTAGCATTAGCCACCTGCATAGGAGACCCCATCCCCCACCTATACACCCCTTATGCATGGAAACCACTATTTGTATGCAACCCACTACCTATCCTTGTATTTCACAACTCTTACCTGAACCCACGCACGCAAATAAGCACACAACCCATTCATGGGCCCAACAATGTTCCCAATAGAAAACAGCGACCCCACCACAACCCCAAATCAAAAAAGGAACACCGTCCAGAGAAACCAAGAAACACCAAGCCAGGCAAGAACTTGGTCAGGAGCCCACAGACTGATTTCCCACATCAGTCCACTATCTCCATCATTCTAATAAATGCCAGGTCAATAAGAAATAAAACCCACATAGTACATGACCTCATCACAGATTCAAAGCCTGATATACTA
This sequence comes from Ichthyophis bannanicus, assembly GCA_033557465.1. Classification (NCBI taxonomy): domain Eukaryota; kingdom Metazoa; phylum Chordata; class Amphibia; order Gymnophiona; family Ichthyophiidae; genus Ichthyophis; species Ichthyophis bannanicus. Next base: position 208,307,631 of record CM066034.1, read on the forward strand.
TGCATCACTGAGACATGGATAACCGAAACTGACCCAGTAATCATCAATCAAATAAGCAAACCAGGATATACAACCTATAACTGTCCCCGCTCCAAGAGAAGGGGAGGAGGAGTCCTAATCATGGCCAAATCAAGCTTAACTCTAACCAGCACACCACTAAGCGTGCTCGATGGCATTAACATACTCAAAATAGAAAACAGAACTTTATCCATATGTCTTATCTACAGACCACCAGCTTCCCCGCAGGAATCCCTGGCAGCAGCTCTAGAAACCATCTCAGCTACTGCGCCAAAAAAGAACCAGATCATCCTAGGAGATCTGAACCTAGCCTCTACATCCGCAGTGCAATCAAACACTTTCCTTGAAGCTATGGAACAACTGGGTTATGAACAAATCATCCAAAACGCAACCCACATCAAAGGTAACACCCTGGACATGGTGTTTCTACCTAACAAGCATCCTAGTCTGTTGAAATCCAAACCACGAATAACTCAAGTACCATGGTCAGACCATCATCAAATCGAGCTAACCCTAATGCTCCCCACAGCACCTGACCAACCACAACCAGACCAAGCATCTCACCAGCGAAGATGCTTCCAAAAATTCAACAAGGAAGCTCTCCTCGAATCCGTAGCAAACCACGTATACACAGATCTCTCGGACCTTGAGCTGCTGACAAACCTCTGGAACATGGGGATCGAGGCCACCTCAAAACCCACCTGGAGTCACCCTAAAAGCTCAACCGTAACCAAATCTGAACCTTGGTACTCTGCAACCCTACGAGATCTCAAGAAAGACCTGAGAAAGCAAGAACGAAAATGGAGAAAACACAAAACCGAGGAGCGCAAAAAGGCTTACCTCAAACTCCTGTCAACATACAAGAATGAGGTCAACCAAGCAAAGAAAACACACCACACAAGCACACTCAATAAGGCCCTCAACAGGCCTAGGGAGCTTTTCGCTCTCGTCAAATCTCTCACCAAGGCTCCGCAAGAAACCAACCCTAGTGATTCCATAACAGCCCAACGGCTAGCGGATCATTATGCCAGCAAGCTCAATCCCACAGCACCTGCCCCCCCCCCCACTCCAAACTGGACTCAGCCAACTCCTTTCAAGTAATCAACACCCGGGGAAGTCCTGACCAGGGCGGAAAATGGTCAACCTTCCAGAGAGTGGATGACCAGTAGATAAAAGACATCATCACCAACCTAAGAACCACTACCTCCCCTCTTGACCCCTGTCCAGCCTCCTGGATCAAAACAACCAAAGAGGAAATAGCGCAGCACATCTCCCACATAGTGAACCTTTCACTACAACAAGGCCTCATGCCATCACTCCTCAAGAAGTCTCTTATACGTCCCATCTTGAAAAACAAAGCGCTCAACAATGACGACCCTACCTCTTACCGCCCTATCTCAAGCATACCCTTCCTCGCCAAGATCATTGAAAAGGCAGTACAGCGGCAGCTGCAAAACCACATTGATGACACAAACGCCCTTGATGTGCATCAATACGGGTTTCGGCAACATCACAGCGTAGAAACCCTCCTGTTAGCCCTAATGGGCAAACTACTCAAGGGTCTGGAAAACAAGAGCAAGATGTACATGCTTATATTCATAGACATCTCAGCAGCCTTCGACTCAGTTCATCACCCAACACTTTTAGAACGACTCGAGTCCATAGGTATCTCAGGAGCTCCACTAAAATGGTTCTCCTCCTATATAACAAACAGAATGCAGCAGGTCAACTTCAACAATGTCAAAGCAACCTCCTTCCCGCAGACCCAAGGCATTCCACAGGGCTCCGCCCTCTCCTCCCTCCTTTTTAACTTAGACCTTCAACCAGTATGCAATATCTTCCAGGGCCACGACATCAACTACCATATCTACGCAGATGACCTAATGCTCTATACACAACTAGATGTAAATAACCCAAACCTCAACAAACTAGAAAATTGCCTACACGAGCTTCAAGTCTGGCTCCAACGCAACAATATGTCCATAAACCACAAGAAAACAGAAGCAATGTGTATCTCCAGGAAACCGAGATTCGAGCCCCCCACAATGATCTCCATGAACAGTAATAACTACAACATCAAAACAGAGATAAAATATTTGGGAGTGATGCTTGACAGCAATCTGCATATGGACAAGCACCTTCGAATTACCAATCGGGCTATTTTCCACAAATTAAGAGTCTTGCAGCCCCTACGTAGCATCCTCGATCATACTGACTTTAGATCTGTCGCTCAAGCCCTCATCATCCCACACTTGGACTATTGCAATGCCATACTGCATGGCCTGCCAAGAAAAACTACAAATATTCTACAAATGGCACAAAATGTAGCGGCCCGAATCATTATGCAAAAAGGACTCTCTGACCACATTACGCCCACACTAATTGAGCTTCACTGGCTCCCAATCACGGCCCGCATTCAATACAAAATCATAGTCACGACTTTCAAACTCATCCATGACATAGCGCCCTCACACCTCAACAGCTTAATATCCAATCTACCCAACAACAGAAGTAGACAAACACCAAACCTAAATACCCTCAGCATCCCGAAGTGCTTCACAAAGGTTAATGCATGCACCAGCAACAGAGCTTTCTCATTTATAGCTCCGGCACTCTGGAACCGGTTGCCAAGTGATCTACGTGAAGTCTGCGATCTGAAAGACTTTCGAAAACAACTTAAGACGCACCTCTTCCAATCACATTTCAACTTAACTTCATGAAATGCACTAATGCCATGAAATGCACCCAGCCGTATGTAAATATGTATATAAGGATCCTTCGTATAAATTGTAAATAGGTTTTTAAGTACCCTGTATGTAGCTGCGATATTCAATCAACTGTAAATCCTGTAACCCCATGCTTGCTGTGCACTATCTCCCCTCCCTAATCGAAATGTACATACTCTAATTACTGGCCGGTACAGCCAACTCTCCCATGTATAGCAACCGCTGCTGATCACTGGAAGCAGCGGGATACAAATGTACGTTAAATAAATAAATAAATAAAGTGCATTTTTCCTAGGAAAAAAGGTGCTGGTACTCATATGCAGGGTTCTTTCATTAATACATGAGGACCATGGATCAGTTTTAGCAGGCAATAAAAAATGTGCCAATGCACTGTACCACTGTGTACCTCCTCAGAAAAAAAGCCCTGCTTCAACCTTCTTTTTCTTTTTAATAAGAATGATGTTTATTGAACCAGGAACATGTACAGCAACTGAGCATAGTGGATACACTGACACCACGTCCAGGCAAACAGAAAAGTGAACAATTTTTCTTTTTTTTTATTAACTATGTTCCTCCCCCCTGAAATTCCACCCCCCTCCTCCTCTCCCCTCCCCTTTGGTCTGGTCAATCTCACAGCAAGTATACACCTCCTATAATAATCCCCTCTAGCTCCCGTCTTCCCAATTCTAGGTCATCCTCCACCACCTAAAGGGTGAGGAGTTCATTCCGAGCACAGGGGGAGGGGGGGCAGGATTTGAATGTACCGCTCCCACACTGTCATAAAGGCCTCCTTCCTCTTAATGTCCCCTTTAGCATCCTTATATTCCATAAGCATCAATTGGTGTAAGCAGTTCCTCCATTCCCAAAACATTGGGGCTTCTTTCTCCCTCCAGCGGCGTAGGATAGGCTACTTCCCCACAATGCATTCCTTCTGTACTATTAACCGGGCTCCATGTCCTTTAGGGAGCAGGGATCCCATCCAGTCTAAAACTACCAGGGTTTCGGACCACTCCACCTGTTGATTAACCTCTGAACTCACATAAAGCTGGATCTGCCTCCAGTATCTCTGGATTTTCCCACACGTCCACCAGAGATGCCTCAAAACTGCCATCATTGTGTACACCGCGGGCAGCTGCCATCTTGTGTCAGATGGCTCCACAGTGCTCGTCGTGATGAAACATGTGCACAAAACACTGCTCGGAACTGGATTTCCTGCAGTTTGGCATAACGTGCCAAGCCTGGAATACGTCTGATTGTTCCTATGACTGAACCAGGCGCAACCATTATTCCCAACTCTGTTGCCCATTTCCTCTCAAACTCTGAGAAATCATGGGGCCCTTGCCATGTCAACATCTTACTGAAATACTTGGAGACTGAGTGACGGTCCTGCTCCTCCAACTCAAAAAAATTTAATATCTGAGCCACCTGTTCCACAGCCAAAGACTCCCGCAGAAGAGACCCCACATAGCGGTGCAGCTGCATATAGGCATGCGCAGGCTCCAAATCATATTCTATCTTTACTAAATTATATGGTTTACAGTTGCTGGATTCCTCAACTATCTGCCCCACGCAGCGCAAACCCTTTGCAGCCCACTCTCAAAATGCTTGAGTCTCCGTTCCCAGCAAGAAATTTATGTTACCACAAATGGGTAGCCAACTGGATGCCATTGGTGGCATCTTCTAGTATGAACACAGCATTTGCCATGTACCCTGCAATGGCGCAATCAAGACACTCTATGCTAACTGATGCAGGAGGGCGGCTCCCTCCATATGTAGCACTGCTAGCAAATAATGTGGAGTGGCCTGGGATTTCTACACTGCGTGTGGTGTAAACACCTCTGTATACCCCAGCCACATTTGGCAAGTCTGCATTTAGCGCTGAAGATTGGGAAGCCCAATCCTCCTCCAGTCTATGATTGCTGTAAGCGTGCCAGGAGTATCCTTGCCCTCTTCCCTTGCCACAGGAAGTTCCGCAGTGCTCTAACTAACTGGCTTGCATCTTGATGCAGGAGTCGTAGCAGCAGGGTTTCGAACATATAAAGCAGTTTGGGAAATAGCACCATATGAAATGTCGCCACTCGTCCCATCAAGGACAGTGGCAAGGGGATTCACTCATTCATATGGGCCTGTATTTGCTGCAACACTCGGGTGCAATTGAGCCTGTACAAGGCTCGAGGATCACTGGTAAATCGAATTTCCAAATACGTGAATGTCTGATCCGTCCATCGCAAAGGGAAACCAGGCCTCTACCCTGCAGTCAGCTGTCCTGATACATCTAAGACCTCCGATTTCTCATAGTTAATCTGAAGACCTGCAAATTCCCCAAATGCCGGGAACTCCGCAAACACTCGAATCAGGGACGCTTTAGGGAGGAGATATGGAGTAACATATTGTTTGCAAAGGCCGATACCTTAAATTCCTGTCGCCCCATTTGAATTCCCTGTATCTCTCTACACTCCACCAATTTGTATATCAATGGATTGAGAGAGCACGAAAAGCAGTGGGGAGATAGGGCATCCCTGTCTCATTCCACATCCCAGGTTAAAGGCCTCCAAGAACTCCCCATTGGCCATCACCATTGCTGTGGCTCCCGTGTATAGTACCCATACCATACAGATAAATGGTAGTCCCACCCAACCCTATTGAATGCCTTCTTGGTGTCAAAGCTGATCAAAAGAGACTCCATTTGGCAATCCTGAACCCACTCAAGAGATGCCAGAATCTTATGCACATTCTGAACCGCATGCCTACCCCTCACAAATCCCACTTCGAGTCTTGGATCAAGCACGGTAACAACGGTCCACATGATTTTGGGCAGAAGCTTCCAGTCAAAATTAATCAGGGAGATTGGCTTGCAGCAGTCCTTGCCTGGCTTCAGAAGAAGAGTGATTTGTGCCCTGCTATCCCCCCAGGTGGAAGAGCCCCAATCCATTCTTGTCTAGAACATGTCTGGAACACGTCCATTAGTAGGGGGACAACCAGGTCTTGTAATAATTTCTAAAATTTGGCATTGAAGCTGTTCTGACCCAGTGCTTTATAGCATTGAGCCTCTTGAAAACTTCGCTGCGCCGATAGTGGTGCTCCTAGCATTGCTGTCTGTTGTGCGGTGAGTTGTGGCAAGGAGAGGCCCCTAAGATAGGCCAATGCCCAGTCTGGGGAGACCGCCTCCCCTGCATACAGCGTCTGGTAGAATTCCCGGAACAGGCACATTATTCCGGCGGTGTCCTTGTGGAGCTTCCTGGCTCCATCTCTTAGTGCTGTTATCATGCATGTTCCCCTGCCCCATTTAAGGCGGTGGGCTAGCATTCGGGCAGATTTATCTCTGTACTGGTACAACTGGTATTTGTAGTAAAATATGGTTTTCTTAGCCCATTGATGCAGTAGTTCATTAAGAGCCACCTGTGTTTCCTAAGCCGAGCTTGAGTCATCGTTGTGGGGGACCTAGCATCTTCTCTCTAGTACCACTTGTTTCTCTATCCGCACTACTCACACATTCAGTAGGCGCTAGCATCTAGCAGCATAGGCTATAATATCTCCCTGCAAAACTGCCTTCGGGGTTTCCCAGTTCTGGCGTGTCTATGTGCTGTGCATTATACATAGTATAAGACTGCCACTTGTCCCACAGGTATTTATGAAATTGTTCCTCTCTATAAAGTTCCAGCGGGAAACACCAGCTTCACTGCCAATGTGTCATCCCCTGCCACATAAAGTCCATCCAGACACATGAATGATCTGAGATTTCATCTGGGCCAATGTCGGCCTCATCCACTTGCAAGAATAAAGGTTCTTCAATGAGAATATAGTCTATTCTAGCACTAGTTCCATGTGCCCAGGAGCAGTGTGTATAGTCACGGTCCAGTGAGTGTAACAAGCACCACAGATTTACCAAGCACAGTCAGTGTTTAAGATTGCACAAAAGCCAGTTGGTAGCACTCCTGGCTTCTGCCCCCCCCCCCCCTCTCCGGGAGGTGTCCATGGCTACATTCAGGGCTCCATTAAAGTCGCATACCAATATGAGTGGATCCTCCGGGAGTTGTGTTATGCTTGAAACCAACCAGGCATAGAATGCAGCATCACTCGTGTTGGGGCTATAAATATTGCAGAAAATTACTGGTTTACTTTCTAAGTCCCTTTTAACAATATGATATCGACCTGATGGGTCAGACTGTTCTGTTTCACAAGCAAAGCATATCCGTTTAAGCACCGGAATGGCCACACTGCCTCTCTTTCCCTGCGCCAGGGCTCCAAATACCTATCCCACCTAGTCTCTAGCCAACTTTGCATGCTCAGCTGCCTTCTGGTGGGTCTCTTGAAGAAATGCTATGTCGCAGTTATGTCGGGCTAGTGCTCGTAGGATCTTAAAGTGCTTAATGGGGGTGCCTAACCCACACACATTCCAGAAAAGAACTCTCAGGGAATGTCCCACTCTTCAGTCTCTGAACTCACCCGCCTTCTCAGCCAATATCTCGAAGGGTCTCCCCAGCCTAGAACCCTCCCTATCCCTGTCCACCAGAGGAGTCATATCTCTCTCTGAGCTATCTCCAGGACAATCCCCCCACCCTGCCCCTGTTCCCCCTCCCCCCCACTGGCTCCATCCTCCTCCCCACTCCATCTATCACTGTCACGCTCTGATGTGATAGGGCCTCTCCCCACTCTCCTGCCTGAACCCGATCCCCCCCCACCCCCAATGCTTCTAGCCTCCCTTAATTCCTTAACCCTTCCATTGGGCTTGCCTCTTCCCCCCCTAGGCGCCCTACCGCCTGATCGAGCTTACTACTACTTCAGTATTCATTCTGGGCCACCTGTATCAGCCATTCATGCAGCTCAAAATAAAATACAGCTGCCAGAATAGGAAGTGACACCCCCCCCCCCCCCATTTACATGGCTTCCCCTCTCTCCTTCCACCAGGCCCTGGTATGGCTGTCATTCATAACGGTCCTGCACATACAGGAGGGCTCCTTCCTTCCTTCCCAATTCCACCCTCTCCTCCCACATTCATTCCTTTAGACCACAGTAAGCCCAGGCTGGGGTTGGCTCACCTATCTCCCTACCCCTGTCCTCTCCCATGTCTCAGTGGCACTTTCTTCCATTCACCCCACTCGTCCACACATTCATTCCAACCCTCTCTCCTCCCCCCCACTCTGACTGTCCTTCCCCTCTCCTTCCCTAGTACCAACCCTGCAATCCCCAGTCACATAGCAGGTAATATGACAATATAACTGTGTATAAATTGTTTTACACAGCAACTTATATGTGAACATACACCATTATAGTGAGCAGTTTAATATTGCAAAATGTCTCTTCTGCAAGGGTCCATTTGCACCCCAGTCAAGAAGGATACGCATGACAGAACCACCACCCCTGCCCCCCATGGTCATCCAGAAATTGACGCCTCTGCCACAATTCACCCAGGGCCGGGGCATGAGGTAATGGCGAGGGAGGCCCCTGACACCCAAGGCCCTCCCTGAGGTGAGGAAGCCCCCACCCGGCACACCTGCTATCCGGCATGGTCCCAAGCAACCCCCAGCAACATCATTTTGTTACTACACTGCTCTCATAGTTTCTGCTCCCCCCCACCCACCCACCTACCAAGCCAAACTCCCCCCTTCCCCTCTCCTTACATTAATTTATATTAGCCTCACAGTAGACCCAATGGTCATCATTAGTCTCTCTCCCTGTTCCATTCAGCTCCCCATTCATACTGCTCATTCCCTCGCACACTCATCTTTCCTACCCAGTGGCTACCTTGTTACCACCCCTCTCCCCGGGCTCCCTGATAGTACCTCTCCCCCCCCCCTTCTCTAGTACCAAACCCACAGTCTTCCCATCACATATCAGGTAATATAACAGTGCAAAGTGTATAGATTAATCTTCAAAGTGAGACCAGGACAATAAGCAAGTTACCCCTGCTCAGCGTCTGAGACATGGGGGCAGGAAATTACACCTTCCAGGCATTAGGCGAGCGCCAGGACCACCATTCCCCATATTTTGTGGCGCTCTATACACCGGCGGACCATGGCCAGCAGAGCTTTGTCCCACCCTCTGCTCTCTCCCAGAACCCACCCTGTATCATTCCAATCCTGTCTCATAATGGCTTGGTTACTGGCATCTTTCAAATCCTTGACTAAAAATAGCCAGTCTACCAGGGGCAAGGATGGCTGGGCCAAGGCTCCTCCACTCAGCCCCTCTGGCACTCCACCACACCAAGATGCTCCAAAGATGGGTCCGCCTGGGACCCCTCAAGCCTCCCTATTGGCCACAACTTCAATATATTGGCCAGGTGGTCCATACAGTATGTCCCAATCTCTCATTCCAGGAGTTAGACTTGTAAGGCATTGGTTTTGCTGGTCTTTCAGCAAGGATAAAACAAGGCAGCGAATGTCAATCTCCAGGGAGGGTCACTTCCTGTTCGCTGCCCATGTTTCGGCCCTCGGCCCTCTATCTCCTCCATTGTCGCTCCAAGTAGAGACTGCTCGTATGGTTGGGCCAGCTCGGCTGATTCAAAATGTGTGGTGCCTTTTACAACGATTCGAAGGCGGGCCGGGTAGATTAATACAAATTGCAGCTTAGCATCCACCAGCCTCTGACAGACATCTGCATATGCTCGTCTTTTCTGGCTGAAGAGAGGCAAGTAATCCTGTGACACCCAAATTGTAATCCCTTCATGCTGTATCTGGCCCTTTGTGTGGGCAGTGCGGAGAATCTCTTCTTTCACAGCAAAATTCGAAAACCGTGCTAAGACTATGCGGGGTTGCAAGTCTGCCTGTCTCATCGGTTCCACCCAGTGTGCTTGCTCAATGATGATTTCCCTCTTGGGTCCACTCAAAGGCAGGGCCAGCAGAAGCAATGTCTCCAAGTAGCCTCGGAGTTCGACATCTTTCACAGTCTCTGGTATACCAGCAAACTGTAAGTTGTTGCTGCGGTTCTGGTTTTCTAAATCATCTAATTAATCAGCCTGAAGATTCTTAAATTCGGTCAGTCATTTCAGTTCTTTTCCCACCACTTCTAAAGCGTCTTCCTGTTGAGAGATCTGTTGTTCAGTGTGTTGTAAACAGTTGCCAAAATCTGTGAAAGTTTTAGCTACGCTGTCTAGCTTGTTGCTCATGTCTTTGAATTTTATGCTTAAAGCTCCCACTACTGCCACGGTCACTTCTTCGACTAAGGCCGCCTGTGAGGGAGATGCAGAAGATGCTGGCACCTCTGCCATTTTGGTAGATCCTGGGGCGGCCCTCTCTCGCTCCTATCGAGTTGATTTCATCAGGGACCTGGTAGTGGACACGCTCAGAAGTTAAGTAAGTTCCATTTATGGTCGCTGCCATTGGAGGATTGTTTATATCTGGTTATTGCAAGCTCTTCAGTCCCTTTTGGAGAACGTCTCTGGAGAGATATCAGAACACATCTGTTCTCTCTATGTACATCATGTAACCTTGCATCTTCTATCTTCTTTAAGGAATGGAATACATCTGCTTTGGGCTTCCATGATGGTATTTTTAAACAATATCCAGGCCTTAGGTAAATTCTCAACCTTTACAGCTGCTCCTCTTCGTTTTTTCTTAACCATTCTCCTAATTTTATCATAGTCTCCCTTTTGAAAGTTAAATGCTAGCATGGTAGATTTCTTTGCTGTTCTCCCTCCAAAATCAGATTTTGTCCTATTATAGAAACATAGAAATATGATGACAGAAAAAGACCACATGGCCTATCTAGTCTGTCCTTCCATAACAACTACAACAGTCCCCTTTTTACCTTTAAAGATCCTCTGTGTTTGTCCCATGCTTTTTTGAATTCAGTTACTGTCCTCATCTCTACCACCTCCACTGAGAGACTATTCCATGGATCCACTACTCTTTCTGTAAAGAAATATTTCCGCATATCACTCCTGAATCTATCTCCCTTCACCCTCAACCCATGTCCCCTCGTAGCAGAACTTGCTTTCAATTGAAAGAGGCTCTCTCCCTGAACATTTATGCCACGGAGGTATTTAAACATCTCAATCATATCACCTCTATCCCGCCTTTCCTCTAAGGTGTACATATTAAGATCCTTCAGTCTGTCCACATATGCTTTATAATGAAGACCACTAATCATTTTAGTAGCCACCCTCTGCACCAACTCCATCCTGTTCACATCCTTTTGAAGGTGCGGTCTCCAGAATTGCACACTATACTCCAAATGAGGTCGCACCAAAGACTTATACAGAGGCATTATCACCTCCTTTTTTCTGCTAGCCATTCCTCTCCGTATGCACCCAAGCATCCTTCTAGCTTTTGCCATCGCCTTTTCTACCTGTTTAGCTACTTTAAGATCATCAGACACAACCACGCCTAGGTCTCGCTCTTCTTTAGTGGACAAAAGTACTTCACCCCCTATACTATATTGCTCCCTTGGATTGCTGCAGCCCAAATGCATGACCTTACATTTTTAACATTAAATCCCAGCTGCCAAATTCTAGACCATTCTTCAAGCTTAGCTAGATCCCTCCTCATGTTATCTATACCTTCCTGGGTGTCTACTCTATTGCAGATTTTGGTATCATCTGCAAAGAGGCAAACCTTACCTGAAAGCCCTTCCTCTATATCACTAACAAAGATGTTAAAAAGAATCGGACCAAGGACAGATCCTTGGGGCACACCACTGATAACATCCTTCTCCTCAGAGTGAGCTCCATTTACTTGTAATCTGTCGCCTCCCACCCAGCCAATTTTTAACCCAAGCAGTAACTTTAGGGTCCATCCCTAGTGTGCTCAGTTTGTTTATAAGTCGCCTGTGAGGAACAGTGTCAAAGACTTTACTGAAATCTAAATACACCACATCTAGGGCTCTCCCTCGGTCCAACTCCCTGGTCACCCAGTCAAAGAAATCAATCAGATTTGTCTGACAAAACCTGCCTCTGGTGAATCCATGCTGCCTCGGATCCTGTAATCCGCTGGACTTCAGAAACCTCACTATTTTCTCTTTCAGCAGCGTTTCCAATAATTTACTCACCACCGAAGTTAAATTAACCGGCCTGTAGTTTTCAACCACATCCTTACTTCCACTTTTGTGTAAAGGCACCACATGAGCCTCTCTCCAGTCCTTTGGCACCACTCCCGACTCCAACGAGGCATTGAAAAGGTCAATGCTATTGTTGGTGATTGCTATTGTTAAGTGATCCCAACACCATCACTTCTAGTACCACATCCTGTGTTCCATTAAGGATTAGGTCCAAAATAGCTCCTCTTCATGTTAGTTCCTAAACCAGCTGCTCAACAAAGCAGTTATTTATTTCATGTAGAAACGTTATCATGTCCTGATGTGACATTCACAGTCCATATCAATGCAATAACAGCAGCTACGGGTACCAGTACAAGGCCAATTCCTGTCACAGCCCTGTAATCTGGGCTTGAGGAGATAGACGGGGGACTTATTCCACCTTGGAGGTGGAATGTCCCCTGACATCGGCGGCCATCATGGCAGGACCCCACCCCCTGACCAGGTGAGCAGGGCAGGAGGATCCCCACCACCAAATCCCGGCCTTGGCAGGCCCCTCCAGGTGGTGGGTGGTGGAGAATAGCTGTTTTGGAGCTGTGTGCGGCACAGGGCTCCTGCATTGCGTCAGAGTGCCGTGGTGATGGGATGCCATGGCACCAAGGCCCCACGCAAGAGAAATGGGAGGGTTAGACAGGATGGGAGCTGTACGTCCGGTGTGCCAGAATTGGGGTACATCAGGTGTGTCTAAGCCCCTTGCCCCGATTCTACTCCCGTGGGAATGTGTAGCTCTCACAGGTGTAGATTTGGGTGCAAATCCGGCCCATCCAGATTTTGGATGTCTGGATGGGCCCCGATCAAAATGGGTCTCAGTGTGTATGAGAGTGTGCATGGTAGAAAGGATGTGTGAAGCAGAGATGTTTTGGTGAGGGTTAAGAATAGGTAAGGGTGAGGTAGCTGTGAATGGCTTGTAGGATTTCTGCAAATAGGTCTTGCATGTGTGGTGGTTCTTTACCTATTACGTATGTAGTTTAATTTGACTCTAAGAGCATACATATTCTGGGCAGCAGATGCATTATGAAAGGACCTTCCTGATACGATATTGGTATTGAGTTTTCTTGTACACTAATGTCTAATGTTTGTAGTATGCACGTTACTTGTTCTGGTTTCTTGCAATGGTTATATGTGGAGCAGACACAAATATCTTTTTTGTTGAGGTCAATGTTTCTCAGTAACACCCTGAGAGTTAGAACTTTTGGGGGCTAATGTTTTCTAGAAATGCATCCTGAAATTCTAACTTTTAGCAATCATGATAAAGTGTTGAAAATAACGCCTTTTTATATGTGGAGAGGGAGAATCCCAATGTTATCATCTTCCAGGAGACTTGTTTATCTTCAGCCTGAGGCAGGCCTGGCGATTGCCCTGTCTGCCACCCCCTAATGCTGGCCCTGCTGTCAATGTTAGCACATATTTTACATGTAAATGTGCACATATTACAAAATATACATGTGAATTGTGATTCTGCTTCTGCTTCACCCAAACTCTGCCCTGTGCAAGCCTACTGAACAAGTGCACGTCAGCTTGCGCTCCATGTATTTTTAAGGTATGATCTAATTTATCAGAGCCCATTTATATACAAAAATGCTTTATGGCTAAACTAACAAAGGCACAATTCACAGTCAAACAAATTCTCAAATATCCTTGTCAAAATAGTGACTACAAATAGATGTTTCACTATTCATTTTATTTATACTAAGTAATTGTTCACCATTAATTATGCTTACAGTGATATATAGAGATTTAAATCAATTACAATTGTATCTAAATAACAAAGCATAACAACAACAAACAATAAAAAATGAATTTATATAATTTAGCAACAAATATGATTATTTTAACTAATTATCATAATTAACCTAAATCAAAACAGAAAATACAATAACAGTTAAGTTATAAATTAATCCAACAAAAAGAATTTAAATCAATCAAATCATAATAGCCAGGTTTTTATGAATTTCCTCAAAGTAACAAAATCCACTGCCATTTATTTGGATTCTTGATATATCTCAATTGGAATAGTGAAATTGGCATCACTGGGTTTCAAATTAAAGGTTTAGAATCTGGATGAGTTTTTTGTAGATGATGTTTTAAACAGCTACAAAAAGGAGTGGGGATGATGAATAGCACAACAGTTATATACTGGTAACATAAACATATAAAAAGAGATACAAAGTAAAAAAAAAACCGTACAACTTTGCCATTTGGAATCTAAAAAAGTGCCTATCAAGTGAAATACTCAAGTTAACTTGGAAAATCATGGAAAGATAATCCTAAAAACAGAGCTAGGCGGGTAAGGTCTGATGAAAGAGCCTCATTCTTAAACTTGCAAATAGAATGTTCTAGGAGAATGTGGATTAGAAGTGCATTCAATAGAGATGGACTCCCATCTAATCCATAGTGGAGGGAGGACAACCAAAAGATTAGATCGTGATGCTTAATACATTCTGGGAACAGTAAGGATAGCGAGAATTTAAATAAGGGTGCAAAGCCTCGGAATAAGCCTGGGACAGTTTTTCCAACTAATTTAGTTTTGCCTATGATGACTTCACAAAAACTGAAATCAGCTTACTTGAAAGAACTAGGAATCATCCTCATAGGTCATAAAAAAAACTCCAAAACTCCTATTCATTTCTTTATTGATTGTTGATCCAAATAAGTTAAAGCTGTCAACTATTTCAATTTCTTCTCCATCAATGATGAACTTATTGATTTTGCCAATTCTCAGGATCTTTGTCTTCTTAACGTTAAGGTGCTGAACCATTTTAAGACTATATTCCTTGATCTTGAGAAGCAAATGTTTCAAATCGTCTTCAATTTCAGCCAGTAATGTGGTATCATCAGCATAGCGAAGGTTGTTGAGTCTTCCACCGATCTTCACACCTCAGTTTTCTTCATACACTCCTGCTTCTCTGATGATTTGTTTTGCATATAAATTAAAGAAGTAGGGGGAAAGTATGCAGCTTTGTCGTACACCTTTGCTGATTTTAAACCATTCTGTTTCTCCTAGTTCTGTTCGAACTGTTGCTTCTTGATCAATGTAAAGGTTGTGCAAGAGAATGATCAGGTGTCAGATATGTGTGCATATATAGTCCTAAAGCATTTCACTGGCCACTTTTTTTAATAGATATTGGACATTAAGGGGTTGAACTGCAAGGATGCCAATAATGTTGACCACAACTATATCATTTATATAATACTTCTAGATATATGCAAGGAAATGATTTAAAACATATGTGTTAGCCAGGAGAATGGGAGGGGGGGGAGGTGGATCCAAAGAGGCCTCAGAGCTGTGCGCGTGTGCGCGCGCACACACCTCGCCGAGAGAGCGCACATACTTTACAACAGAGTGCACAAAAATTACGGCTCTGATTCTGATAGAAAACAACACAGACGTCTTAAAATTTAAAAGTTATGATTGTAATTAATAGAAATTTCCCGCTTCATTTAGTAATTGTCTATTTTCATTTAATTTGATTAAAATCACTGTGGTGTACATACTGTATTCTGACCTGTAGTCAAATTTTAAAGTATATAACTCCGAGTGTCGTTATGTGGCGCACAAAAATTTAACCTTCCTTCAAAAGCTGCACACAGCTGATATTTTATGCGCACACAGCCTACAGAAAATTAGAGGGAACATTGCTCAGAGGTGACTTTTTAGATGAATTAGGACTAAACCAGTGATGGAGCATGACATACCAGGCATATGACATAGCAAGATGCAACAAACGGAGTCTGGAGTTCGAAGTAGAAGAGAAGGGCATAGATAAAAGTGATTTACTCGATGAACGGATTTCCCGAGCAGGGATGTAGGAAGAAAAGATGAGAGTAGAGGCAATGAGTAGCCACAGAATGAATGCACTCATAGGTTAGTTGGAGAAGTTTGAAGTATATGTGGAAACAGGGAGTCAATGAAGTGACTTGAGAAGAGAGGCTACATGAGCATCATGAGCATAGTGACGCTGATAGAAGATTAGCTGTGCAACTAGGTTTTGAACAAATTGAAGGGGAGATGGAGGATGTAATGGGAGACCAGCAAGGAGCACTTTGTCATAGTTTAACAGGAGGTGAACAGAGAGTGTAAAGGGTCTTTGTAGGTTGTTCTTAAGAGAAGAGACAAATTTTACTAATGCTACAGAGAGAGAAATGACAGGTTTTAGATATTTGCTGGATATGTGCAGACTAGGAGATGGATATTCGTAGACTAGGAGAATCGGAGATGATCCTAAGGATGCCAGCTGAGGAGAGAGGGAAGGATGATTGTGTTATCCACAGAAATAGAGAAGGGGGAGGTGGTTTTAGGGGAAAAGATAAGAAACTTTGGTCCCTATTTACAAAACATTTTTCCCATAAAGTGGAAGAAGAACTTTCGTAAACAAGGCCCTCTGTCTTGGTCATCTCTGCCTTATTTTGTAGGTCGCGCAGCCTTTCTGCCAGATAATGTGAGAGTTCCGAGATTTAAGCGGCAGGGATTATCTACTTCTTTTATTGGAATTTCCACTTCACTTGGCTTCAGTGATACACTGTTATCACGCACCTAGAAAAATCCAAACGGAGGATCACTTAAAGTTTCTAGCCCCTTTTCCCCCTTGATTTTGCAGTTTAAGTTTTGCTTGAGTTGAAGGCTTCAGCAATATTTAATTCTTAATGGGCCGATATTCAACACCCTTATCTGGCCAATGGGAGGCTAGCCGGTTAAGGGTGCTGAGTAAGATATTCAGCAGCACTATCCGGTTAGCACTGCTGAATATCTCCACAGACTACCCAGTTAGTGCAAGGGCACTCCGGGGCGGAGTGAGAGCTGTACCGACACTTATCCAGAGAGCACCATTTTTAGCCTGCATTTATCTAGATAATTTAGGCTGCATGAAAATATGTCCTAAGTTGCTATCCAGATATGTGCTGGCTGAAAATCATCACTTCCAAATAAGTGCCAGCACTTATCAGGATAGCATCACTTAACCCGGATATTCAGCAGCAGCTACTATCCAATTACTGATGCTAAATACCCCACCGATATTTAAGTGTCACAGTTGATTGCCATGGCATTTGAATCTCAGCACTTTTGAAAATCGTGCCCTCACTTTCTAAACCTCTCATCTGCAGAAGCAAGGAACAACAAGAACAGTACACATAAAATAAGAAACAGCAAATTATGATATACTAAATATTACAATTGTAAATCAGAAAAATATAAAAAACAGGATAAAACAGATTCTGCATTCCATTAATGAGATATCCAGAAACAAATAAAAAACGGATTATTGGCACACATATTTCAATCTGGTAAACCAGATCTGAGTCAGTGAAGATATAATAAAAATAAAAAATAAACCAGCCATCTGCTCAAATATAAGAAGCAGGTGCAGTTAGGGGCAGCTGTAAATGGGGAAAGGAAGGCCTGAGAGCTCCTGCCACACATGGAAACAGTAAGTGCTATGGGGGGGAGGGGCATAGAACACCTACTGCCATCTCCATTTTAACCTTCAGTCCTCCCAAATTTGGGTTATGGCCTGATAAAATGTTAACTGAATGTGTGGCGGCCAATTCAGATCTCAGCGCCTCCAGCCCATCTGGATGTCCAGAATCTGGACAGGCTGGAATTGCATCCAATTCTGATCCTGCGGGGAGTACATGTCCCCATGGGATCAAAATCGGGTGCACCAGCCAATACGGGCCAGCCGTGCTCCGATTCTGGGACCCCAGACGTCCAGCCACTTACCCGGCTAGCCCAGCCAGGCTCCTGCATGGAGCCGTGGTGTCGTGGCATCCTGAGGGGCTGCAGGGAGTTCCCCATAGTCTGACCCTGGCCACGGTAGGCCTGATTGGGGGTTGGGCAGCAGGAAAGGATCATTTTGTGGTCTTCCATGGATCGTGGCAGACCACAAAATGATCCTTTGCCTGCTGCCCAACCCCCAATCAGGCCTGTTAGGAAAGACGTGACTGGGAGAGTTCTTTGAGTGGAGCATATCATCGGCTTAAAGCAGTAGTGATGAAGGTGATCATTAAACAGTAAACTAGAGCTACAACCCCAAACTATGCCCTTAGTTTAAAAATGAAGTCTGATTTTATGGCACAGTTTTTCTTTATGCTTACTTCTTCAACGTCCTTAAAGACACGAAGAAGGTTTGTCCTCAGTACTCCCTTTAATTCCTCCTCATCCCAGCCTCGATTCAGAAGCTCCTGGATTAAAACAGGATATTTTGAAACATCTTCCAGCCCTTCAGGAAACCTTTGAGGAGAGATTCAAGATATGCCACACATTTTAGAACTTATCAGGTACTCACTATTGAAGAAACAACAAAGAAAGTATCATCATTTTGATTGTTTCCTTTCTGTAAACTGGAAATGTGGCAAATACAGTAGTTCAGAAAGTGAGAAAGAAGATGTAAATTGCTATTAATGTGCTTGTATTTTGAAAATCTGCCCATTTTGAATAAAAAAATCTCACCCATTTCACAAAGCACATCTTCAGGTTACTAAACTAGTCTACTTACCCAGTTACTCCATCATAGTCTCCACCAATTCCTATCGACTCTGCTCCAGCAATGTTCTTGATATAATCAAAATGATCTAGCAAAATACATTAAGCAAAGTCAATTGAATTCAACCAAAGAATTTCACTTGTAGAGACCTCATAAGGTTTTAGTGTAGTTTGATTAGCTGGTAGAGACCTCTAGTGGCTCTATAAAGTGCATGGTGTCATTTTTATGCCACTTAACAGTTTCCAGAACGTGGGAAGAGGAGATCTTTTTTGCAAGAAACCCAGCCCAAGGGCAATCTTTGCTTTGGCTGGCTAAGCCACTGTACCATAAGGTAACCCAAATGATCAAAATCTAGGAGTCAAAAACAATTCAATTTCGGTTTTAATTTTTATTTTTGTTGTAGGACCTCTCAGACTTAATCTCACCGCATCTATTATACCCTCTAAGACTAATATTTTGGTCCACTTTAATGAGTGCTATCCTCCTATGCATTTTTGATATCCATATTATCATGTAAACCTGTATATGAGCTTGTGTTTCATATTATAATCACTTATCTTTGGTATGTCACTCCAAAATTTAAAGCCCAGTATCTGACAAGGCACCCTCAAGGACTTGTAAAGCAAAGTCTTCTGCCCTACAGTGCGTTACTCAGTGATATTTTATATGGCAGGCATAGCTAAGTGATTTTAATATCAGCCCTAAAGATTCTCTGTTCTTTCCTTTTAGCTCTCCTCTAGAAAAGGTGAGTGGGTTCAAAGAGAGTCCTTAGGTCTCGCGCATTTCAGGAAGGCACTAAAGCACCATCTATTCCTTCAACACTACACCCACACTGGTGACTTAACACAACCCAGCACACCCTCCCACCCATCACGATGACACCACAAGCACACGTACGTCATATTGACGTATTCATCATGTAAATAGTTAACAGAGCACGTCATACTGACAGAAACATATCCATGACACAATTTTTCAGTTATATATACAGTAGTTATCCCTGTTGAACCCCAAGTTATAATACCTGTTTTGTAAAGTCAAATGTATGTATTCAACCTGCATTGTACAAATGTGTGTTACTTGTAAACTGCACTGATTCTAAATAGCGCGGTACAAGTTGTAATACCTGTTTTTGTAAAGTTCAATGTATGTACTCAACCTTCATTGTACAAATGTGTGTTACTTGTAAACTGCACTGATTCTAAATAGCGTGGTACAAGTTGTAATACCTGTTTTTGTAAAGTTCAATGTATGTACTCAACCTGCATTGTACAAATGTGTGTTACTTGTAGACTGCACTGTTTCTAAATAGTGCGGTATAAAAAAGATCTAAATAAATAAAAATAATGACAGGGAGAGCTTGGATTGCATGCAGATTCTAAGTGAAAACATCAGGAAGTAATCACTTTAATAAATTTGAGTGAATATGCTACTCCTTCTTCCAATATAGATTATCCAATTTATGTGAATAGGTAGAGTTGCAGTCTCTAGCAGAGGAAAGCAGCCAGACATCTCAGTTTACAAGAGGACTTTCTGCAGGAAGCAGAAATTATCAGTAGGCATGTCTTAGAGGATTTTCAGAGGAGGGCTCGCAAAGAGATTTCATATTCAACCATAGGAAGCTTCAAGCTCTGCTTGGAGAAAGAATCAGAAACCTTACCCAGGCACCAATGCAGAGACAGTCCAGGGAGTTAGGAGAATATATAGAGTATGCTGTAAGGGGCATAGATGAAAAGACACCCCTTAGTGTTGCAAAGTCAGTGTTGAATCTATAAACTATAGACCATGCTTTGGATTTTTATTTTTCTGTAATATAGAAAGAGTAAAATGCAAACTTTGTCAAATTACATTGCATTACCAATGATACAGTAAATTTTCAGGTCAATATTCAAAAGCACTTATAGTTAGTACGTGCACTCTTTAAAAATCCTGGGCCACTGAGAGAGTAATTTTATGAAGTCTTCTAGTGGAAGCGGGCAAGGTGTCTATTTGTAATGTTTAGTAATGTGCACTAGCCATTACTGTGGGGTCTACTGTGGTACTAAGCATGGCATGCAACAGTGCAGGGCCCTATGCTAAAAATCCCATACTTACTGATTGGGCAGAGACTGGGTGGACTAGGAGCGCAATGTGGACCTTGATGGTGCATCACAATTAGTATGGGCGTGTCAGGCATGTTCTAACTACACCTGTTACCTTAGCATGGGTGCACATAATGCCACCTCAATGGGTGGCATTAAATGCACCTATGTGTTGGTTAAGGCAGTGCCACATGTTGGCAATGAGATAACAGCAGAGGGATGGACACACATACTCCCAAAGGTAGCATAGGCCTCCATGCTAGTTTTGCGCAACCAGCAAGGACTTTAGTAAACATGCCCCTATGGCCCTAGAACATGAATAAGAGCTGCCCAAGTGTGATGTGGACGTGTAAGTGGCAAATATGTCCCCCTCCATATTCTGCAACACTGCTGACATGCAAACCCTGGGTGTTAGCACAGGGAGTTAAGAACGTAGGCAGGACAGGGCAGAACAGGGGCGTGATCAGCTTCCGGGACATAGAAAGCTTATTCCTGAATGGGCCATGTGCATATGAGGTGTAATCTAGAAATGTCTACGTTAGGTCTGCTGAAACCAAGTATAAAGGTCTGACTTAGGAAAAATTCAGCTCTGCCCCGCAATGTGCCCCATAGATGTGAATGGATTTGACAGGTCAGATTGAAGTGGCACCAAAGCAGACAGGACAAATACAAGATGCATGCAGAAGGTACAGGGAGCAGAACTGAGTGGCCATTATCAGGCAAAGAAACATAACTAAACAGACGTGCAGCGATACAACTAAGAATACCAGTGTCCAATCATGCCATGCATCTGTGTGCTGTATGTACCAAAGGAGACAATCCATGAGACGCCAACAAAACTAGGCACATAGATGAGACTGCAGAGTCAGGGATAGTATGAATATGAACAGGGAAAGGATACTTTTTGGGGTGAGAATAGGAGAGTAGATATGTAGCCCCAGTACCCCATGTGCGTATGTTATGTCATAGCTGATATGTACAGGTACCGGGCACCCCCCCCCCCCCCCCCACACACACACAGAATCATGTTGCTTATGCAGACAGTGAGAGAGAGTGTGGGTGTGGTTTGAGGGGTGCATGGGGGGGAGAGCTGGTTTGGGCAGCAGCAGAGCAGGTGGGACATGAAAGCTTGGCCAGTACCTGTACTGTATGGATGAGCACGGTATCAGTGTGAAGAGGCAGACAAAGCCAGAGAGGGCCCAACACAGTCAAATGTCCAAAGAAAGGGGCAGCAAAGATAAGGGTCCCACATAATAGGGGTACTCAACTTTGCAAACAGCACTAATATATGCCCATAATGCACAGTGTGTGGTTGGGTGTGGGTTAGGAATAGTGTCCACCTGAAGCCATTGAAGGTGGGTCTGTACAGATGACCACATTGGAAATCATCACCGATATTGCCCCATAATGCGATATACCATGTGATGGTAGTTATGTCCTGACATACATGCTGAAATTTGCAATTTGTAACCCTATACAGGTGTGCACTGGGCCTAGGCATTGCTCCACAGGGCATGAGGGGGACTGAGACATGGGCAGGCTGATGCAGCTTCAATAGCACAGTGTTAGTAATGTCCACAGTGCATCAACACACTGCTGACTGTGATGGCCAGCCTATGAGATGCACGTTCTACCCAAGGGGCATGGTGTCAGCAGGTACAGTGTGGGGACATGTAGGATTGGAAATGTCTAACATCCTAGAATATGGTATCCGTGTGAATGTCCCAAACCATTCCCCATGTTTGAGGCCCAGGGCTGCTGAAGCGCACCTGCACGAGCCCTGAAGAACACGTCTCCGCACACATGCTCACCTGTGGATGTGGTGTTGGGTGCAAACGGTCACTGTGTCCGCTATAGACATGTCCTTGAACTGGACATGCATGTAATACAACCCATTTTCATGCTGTGGGCCTTTCCAAGCTCGGACTGCCCACAGCCCCCCTCCGGGGAATGTTAACGTAGTATGCTGCCTGACATGTGAATGGCAGTCCACACATGTCACTGCTGCTGCTGTGCTGTGGGCACACCTGTGCTGCTGTGCTGCTGCTGTGCTGTGGGCACACCTCTGAAACAAACCCCCAAACTTGTCTGAGAAGATGTGTGCTACCTGGCATACATGTAACAAAGAAATGGACAAAGAGGATGCACAGAGATTGAGCTGTGCCCCATAACTGTGAATTGTGCCACCATGATCATGTTACCAAGTATGTTATCCCCAGGGGGCAGGCCTTAAATATGTAGACAACAACTTGCCAGCGGTGTATGGATGCCCAGTGTCTCTACTCCCAGCCATGGTTTGAGAGAATGATGCATACCAGAGCTGTGACATGGATATGTGATACAGCTGGAGAGATGTCCATGGTGTGACTGCAGTGAACCAGATTTAGAGTGGCAGTATGAGGCTGCCATATGTGGACACATGAAGTAAAGGCTAGTAGGAGGGAACCCCACCCATGCACTATCCACATTGTGTCATGGTGGCATGGCAGATTTGCATGTGTAAGATATGCAGTGTCTGTGTCCTGAACACACCAATGGCCCCCTGTGTGTAACCCCTGCATGGTCAGGGTGAATGAGAGCTGCGAAGGCCAAGAGCTAGAATGGGGGCTGTCCTGACATAACACATGGCTGACCAGACCTAACATCGTAGGCCCATGGAAACACCAGTGGCCAAAGGTATGGGAACAGATGCTAGACAAGCCACCACAACACCCACTTACCTGTCCATGAGGGGCGAAACCTGCCAACTATGATCAGAGTATGATACCATCAATGCATGCTATAGTTAAAGGCAGCCATGCACATCACATAATAGATGTGTAGTGCACTGTAAACAACACTACCTGGGAATCCAAAGGCTATGGATTCATGACTCACCACAACCTAATGTGGCAATGTAACATCCATAGCACCATGCCATAAAGCATCTGAGGTGCATGTGTCTCACCACAAGAGTACACCACATGCAGCCACCACACCATGAGTCAGACAGGACCAGGAAGACATTTTCACAGCACAGCCAAAGACAAGCAAATTTATTTATTTATTTTATTTATTTAACAAGCACTTATATACCACAGCTTCCAGAGATCAGCTGCGGTTTACAAATAACAACAGTCAACAAAGCATTGTTTGTTTTACATATAACGTCATATAACAATAAACAATGTAAAGAAAACAGAAAATGTAGAACAGATTAGCACAGAACAGTGCAACATTATATACATTATATACATATACGTATTATGTGAGGTATTAATCGTAATGAGTAGTTCAGGTGCAGATGGGGAGGGTTATCTTTTTCTATTATAGTGAGATGTTAGACAAAAACTGCTTAGCCTTTATCTAATTCTTTTGAGGGCTGGTCTATACTATTGTAGTGTATTGTAAAAAGGTGGGTTTTCAATTTTTTACGGAATTCCTTAATCTCTGTTAACATTCTTAGTTCAACTGGGAGGGAATTCCAGGCTATTGGGGGCTGCATGTGAGAACGCTCTGTTGTTTGTTGATTTATTTGTTTTTATGAAATCTTTGGGGGTTTTAAGTTTGTTTAATTGACCTTTTCTTTGAGTAGGTTTTGAATGTTCTTTAGTAATTAAGTTACTTAATGTGCGAGGTGCCATATCAAATAGTGTTTTGAATGCAGTTATTAGTGTTTTGTATGTTATCCGGCTTTGAATTGGTAGCCAGTGAAGGGATGATAGTATTGGTGTTATATGTTGATGAGGGTGTGCTTTCGTTATAATCCTCGCTGCTGAATTTTGTGCAAGTTGAAGTCTTTTAATATTATGTTTTGATGTGCCTAATAATATAAGATTAGCAAAGTCAAAGTGAGGGGTTATGGTGGCTTGAATTATACTGATAAAATCATGTGTGTATACGAGTGGTCTAAGTTGTTTAAGTATTTTGAGTTTGAAGTAAATTTTCTTTGTGGTGTTTCTGATATGGGTATCTAATATAAGGTGTTTATCTATAATAACTCCTAAGTATCTCACTTCGTTTTTTATTTTAATTTCCTGGTTTTGAAGTGTTATATGTGTTGGTGGGGTGTAATCCTGATTTTTAGTGACAATTAGTACTTCGGTTTTTGAATGGTTTATTTGAAGATTGTGGGCATTTAGCCATAAAGTTATTTCATTAAAGCAATCCGATAGGAGTTGCAACAGTATGTTAGGGATTGTAAATGGGATGTACATCATAATATCATCAGCATATAGATGATAGAGTACTCCATATTTTTTAAAGATATTGCAAACTGGTTTTATGTATATATTAAATAATAGAGCTGAAAGCGCTGAGCCCTGTGGTAAACCTGTTTCAAATTTATATGATTCGGATGTTTGATTGCCTATTCTAACATTTTGGGTTCTATTGCTCCGATAAGAAGTGAACCATTTATGAACTGTAGAGAATATTCCTATGTATCTTAAATTGTTAAGCATTATTGAATGGTGAACACTATCGAAAGTGGCAGAAATGTCAATAAATAAGAGGATGAAGGCTTTTTTGTGATTATCTATTCCTCTTAGTAGTGTATCAGTTAGGACAGTCAGAAGTGTTTCGACTCCATGCTTGAGGCGAAATCCGTATTGTTGGTCATCAAGAGGGTAGGAAGAATCAAGAAATTCTTGTGTCTGTATTTGTACAGTTTTTTCTATGACTTTTGCTAGGAATGGTATACTTGAGATAGGTCGGTAAGATTTTGGGGAGGTTTTGTCAAGTGTGTTATTCTTCAGGATCGGTCTAATTTGTACATGTTTAAGTGTGGGAGGGAGGTAGCCTTGGAGTAGTGATAGATTGACCATAGGAAGTATGAAGGATAGGAGAGTTGGGAGTGTGTTTTTTATCCATATTACTGGGCAGGGGTCGAGGTAAGAAGTTGTGGTGTTGAGATTGAGAATGATGTTCTTTAATGATGTTTTGGATATAGGGTGAAATTCTGGCCATTCATTTCGAATATGGGGAGGTTTGTAGATAGGGTCTAAGGTTATTGGTGATAGTTTTGTTTTGCTTTGATAATAGTTGGCAAGTGTTTGTGCTGAGATGTCGGTGATTTCTTTGCTAGAAGCTTGAGAATTGTTTGTTAGGTTGCTAACTATAGAAAATAGTTCTCTTGGTCTATTATAAGACTTTGATAGTATTGTAGCATAATAATTTTTCTTTGAGTTATCTATGGCATTTTTATATTGTGTGAGGTGGTTGTAATATATTTCTTTCTCAATGGTGGATTTGGTTTTACGCCATTTACGTTCTAGATTTCTTAGTTGTCTTTTCATTTGTGTGAAAGACATCCACCACTGGTCATCAAGCAGGGCAGGAGGCCTGAATGTGTCACAGCACCACTAGTGTCCCAAGGGCTGGAGGCGCACATGCCCTTAGCACAGGCAGCAGTCACAACAACTTGCGGTGCATGCAAAGGGCAGGT
Organism: Ichthyophis bannanicus; assembly: GCA_033557465.1. Taxonomy (NCBI): domain Eukaryota; kingdom Metazoa; phylum Chordata; class Amphibia; order Gymnophiona; family Ichthyophiidae; genus Ichthyophis; species Ichthyophis bannanicus. Next base: position 208,333,393 of record CM066034.1, read on the forward strand.
AAAGGCCCCTCCAAAACCTTAGCAAGATCAGTTGTGGAGGTTGCCCCAGGGCAAGCACCAAATTGTATGGGAGTGGATGTATCCTTAAGTAGACTGAGATGGAAGGAGGGTGTGGCAAATATGACAATGGGTGCAGCATGGACAGATGGCCCATGAATGCATTGATGCTGGCAAATACCCCCGCAGTGACCGTACATAATAAATTCGTTCTCGTCCATACAGGTAACATTCGGGTTGATTTTGCTTTAACAGCTTATTAGTACTACATCTTGAGGATTTGTTGCAATATCTTAAAATCAAATAAGGCAATAATTCTACATAGTACAGTTATCAAATCTATGTATTTAAATTATTCTGATGATGAACGGTTTGTTTGCTAAAGAGGATGAATACACAATATATGCACACCCGTGCATAATAGAAACATTTCAGTTCTTTTAAATAGTTTATCCATATTGTATTGGTGAGTTTTTACAGTTAAAACCATATAGTACAGTTTGTGACTTCATGTATTCCACTGATTCCTGTGTTTTCAGTTTATATTCTAATGTTTTAATTGTTTACAATACGTTTTTTAGTTTAAACTTAAAATGACATAAATACCTCCCTTTTTTAGAGACACATAATAATTTCTATAGTAAGCTCACCACAAGATACATATTCATATATATATGTCTTCTTTTTTGTCCCCATAAAAGACATAGAAAGTAATAAATGTACAAGAATACACAGAGGTATGTTTTTTTAATAGTTGTTATGCTTTTTATAGTTTATATTAATGTTTCATCTTAGGTTCATATTTATGGCATGTTTACTTTTAAGTTTTATATTAACCAATCATTTATTTATTTATTTATTTATTCATTCATTTATTAATTGTTCTGACTTACGGTGTGTTTTGTGTGTTTGTATTTTTTTATGACTATATATGGTTATTAATGAGATACCGGTATTATGTATTGTTTTAAGGCTTAGTTGTTTTATATTATTGTTTATTAATTTTTATTGTAATTCTGATCATATCTATGTATTCATGGTTTAATTTTATATATGTTTTTAGTTAAGCCATTTCTGCCCCTGATGAAGGCAACGAAACACGGCCTGTGTCGGGCCAGTGGCTTCTGATTGAATAATAAAGATCATTCTTCCTTTCATCTCCACGGTTTTGAACTGGTTTCAGATGCCCCATGAATGCATTGATGCTGGCAAATACCCCCGCAGTGACCACCTGAAGTGGCACAGAGGGGCACTGGCCAGTAGACCGATGCTATACACACCAGGATCCTGGGCTGGACAGTGTGTGGACATTGCAGACATATACATGTGTCATTCACACAGCAGCACATGAACATAGGTATCCATATCATGCAGAGTGGTGTGTCCCCTGCACACACCCAATGCCAGACCTATGTGGCAGTGCCACCCCATGGATTCTTCTCAACCACCCATGCCCACCCACATGACACATTGTCACACAGACAGCCCTGGAAAGGCTAGACAGGAGGATGGGGCTTTGCTGTACACTGCTACTGCCCCCACTACTGTTCATGCTGCTGCTCCCACTGAGGCTGAGGGGTGTATCTGCACCAGCATCCTCAACGGTGTCAGGGGTGGAGCCATCTGGGGATGGGGGTAGGGAGTCATGCTTAGTTTCACGACTGTGGTTGCTGGGGGGCCAGACACACACACAGGGTGTTCTAGCACATCCCGTCTCTGCAATGGGTGGGGCAGTGTGGGCCAGAACTATGTGTTATGGGACCCTGGTGTGGGGTATGCTGTTTCTGTGGAGTTTGTCACAGCGGTGTCTGCTCTTACATGTGTTGTCCCACCTCAGTGTTGGGGGGCCTGTCAGGGTAGAGTCATACCTCATCATTCACCCGTGCCAGAGCACAGACCTATCTACTCTATGGGGTGGTTCTGTTGACATGCTTCACATGACCATCATGTACCGTGTCCCCATCTGCTCTCAGTGGCACATCACCCTGCCATGCCAGGCTGGGGAAGGAGGAGCAGCAGCTGGTGATTGCATTTGGTGTACATGCAGAGGGACATGTTCCCTCACCTCTGAGTGCTTGGGAGCATTGACAGCTGTAGCCTCATGGTTCTGGCTCTGAACCACAATCAGGGCCGGCCCGTCCATTGAGCAAGAATGTTTTTTGCACAGGGCCCCGCGTTTCAGGGGGCCCCGCGCAAAGAACATTCTGCTTTTCTGAAAATGACATTAAAAAAAAAAAGCTGGCTCTCTGGCTGCTGCCGCCGCGGCAGAGTGCAGTGTCCCACGGGGCCCCCTCTGCGCCGGCTGAGCCCACTGCCCGGCTTACAGATTCGCGAAGGGAGAGTGTCTCTCCCTCGCGTCTCTGTTAAGCCCGCAGGGGCTAATGGGAAATTTCCCATCAGCCCCTTTAGACGCGAGGGGTTGATGGGAAATTTCCCATTTGCCCCTGCGGGCTTAACAGAGACGCGAGGGAGAGACACTCTCCCTTCGCGAATCTGTAAGCCGGGCAGAGGGCTCAGCCGGCGCAGAGGGGGCCCCGCGGGACACTGCACTCTGCCACCGCGGCAGCAGCAGCCAGAGAACCAGCTTTTGTTTTTTGGACTGCTAATGGGCTGGGCTGGGCTGGGCTGGGGGGGGCTGTTTGGACTGCTAATGGGCTTGGGGGGCTGTTTGGACTGCTAATGGGCTGGGGGGGGCTGTTTGGACTGCTAATGGTCGGGCGGGGGGGCTGTTTGGACTGCTAATGGGCTTGGGGGGTGGGTTAGGACTGCTAATGGGCTGGGCTGGGGGGGGCTGTTTGGACTGCTAATGGGCTTGGGGGGGCTGTTTGGACTGCTAATGGGCTGTGGACTGATGGGGGGCTGTCTGGAAATGGGGTGGGGTGATGGGGGGTTAGAACTGCTAATGGGCTATGGGGGGGTGGTTAGGACTGATAATGGGCTATGGGGGGGCTAGGACAGGAAATGGGCTGATGGGGAGGGGTTAGGACTTGAGGTGGGCTGATGTGGTTAGGACTGGTAATGGGCTGTGGGCTGATGGGGGGGGGTTAGGACTGGCAATGGGCTGATGGGGTTAAGACTGGAAATGGGCTGATGGGGGGTTAGGACTGGTAATGGGTTATAGGGGGGGCTTAAACTGAAAATGGGGTGATGGGGGGTTAGGACTGGAAGTGGGTTGATGGGGGGCTAGGACTGGTAATGGGTTGGGGGGTTGCTATGACTGGAAATGGGCTGAGTGGAAGGGGAGGCTTGAACTGCAAATAGCTGATGGGGAGGGAGCTTGGAATGGAAATGGGCTGTGAGGGAAGGGAGCTAGGACTGAAAATGGGCTGATGGAGCAGCTAGGATAAGACTGGAAATGGGCTGTTGGGGGGAGCTAAGATTGGAAATGGGCTGTGGTGGGGGCTTGAATTGAAATGGACTCATGGAGGGGCTAGAACTGAAAGTAGGCTCATGGGGGGGCTTGGACTGGAATTGGACTGAGTGGAGGGGAGCTATGATTTGACATGGGTTGATGATGGGGCTAGGAAATGACTAGAAGTGGGCTGATGGGGGGGCTAGGCTTGGAAATGAGCTGATGAAGGGACTCAGACTGAAAATGGATGGGGGAGCTAGGACTGGAAATGGGTTGATGGTGGGCTAGGACTGGAAATGGGTTGATGGTGGGCTAGGACTGGAAATGGGCTGATGCAGGGACTAGAAGGGAATGGATGCTGGGTGAGACTGGAACTAGAAGGGAGCTGATGTTGGGGGAGGATTAGAATGGGATGGGGCTGGGAGAGTAAAATGGAGAGGGGAAAAATATTTTGTGTAGGAGGGATGAACAATCTACAATTGGCCTGGTATTGGGAGAGTAAGTGGGGATTGAGGATGGAGGGGTAATATTTGTGTGGATGAAATAGGAATGAGGAAAGAGCAAAAGGAGAAAGATTAGTATGTTAAAGCAGATGTAGAGAGAGAGAATGGAAAAAAAAACTAGAAGAGAGAAGAAAGAACAAATGGACAGCAGACGATGGACAGCAGAAAACATGAAGAAACCAGAAGAAAGTGGCTGGAGCAATTGCAACTGAAAAAAAATGCACAAAAGGTAGAAATATCTCTTTTTTTTAAATTTATTAACTGAAATATGAAACCTCTGGGAAATGTGCATCATTAACGTCTGTGCTTTGTTTGGTACAAGAGGAAATTAATTTATAGTTTTATTTCTACAGTGTTGTTGTACATTCCAAGTTTGGCTTTTGGGGTTCCCAGTTTAATTATTGCCTTCCTGTTTCTAAATTGTGATTCCTTGTTTGGTGATGGTCTATGTTCTGCATGTGTAACTGAGCTGAGGTATTCTGTTTATGTAATTCCTATTTGACATTGCCACTTGTTCTCTTTCCCCAGTATTCTCTGAAATGTATTGGTTTAATATTTGCAGTGTTGCCTTTTGATAGTTAGAGTATGGTGCTTTGTGAGTCCTGGTAATGCTGTCAGGATACGGCGGGTTTGCTATGGGTTCTAAATGGGCAGCGTTTGTAGTAGTTTCTAATGTGCCTGGCGGTTGGCACTATATTATAGTAATGTAGAAATCTTTTAGTCTTTCTTTATCCATACTCTCATTAAGAGACATGTTTACTAAAAGTTAGTGTATGGTAACATTATGCAAATATTTATGCAAATAAGGCCACTTATGCAAATGAGGCCCCGTACCGAGTCTCCGCACATGGCCCCGCACCCCCCTTGGGCCGCCCCTGACCACAATGTTCGGGGTCCTGGGTTCACATCCTACCTGGACTGCTTCATTTTGCACCTCTACCATTCACACTGGGCCTCCCCTCTGACTTGCCATGCTCTCTCTTTTCATGCCCCCCTGGGAGCATTGACATCTGTAGCCTCATGGTTCTGCATTTGCCTCCCACCTCAGGGCATGTACAGGGCCCTTTTATTTTGCCTCCTTAGGGGGCATCTGTGTGACCTGGGGATGTAGCTGACTTTTTGGGACTGCTCTCTGTTATGCATGTCCCTTCCATCTGTCTCTGTGCCCCCCTGTGGGCCTGCAGGCATCCTGTTCTCCCTTGTTTCCTGGACCACTGCTGTCAGGCTGCTCTGTCTGTGCTGTGCTGTCCTGTCACTCTGCAGCCTGACAACTTTCTGTCTGTACCAGATCCTGACTTCCCTTGCCCTTCTTCTCCATCTTGGTGCATGCCTGTCTCTGTGCCAACCTGGGTGCTGCTCCAATATGCCCACTTCTCTCTGCCTCCAGATTTGTCTGCCTCTGTTGTGCTGTACTTACTGGGTGAGGTTGGTCCTGATATGTTCCCAGCCCCTGCGTGCTGTGTGTGGGCTGGCCACCTCTGCCCAGTGGGGAGAACCTCCTCCTGCTTGATGACCATGGTCACCAGCAGCCTCATCTCCACCTCACCGAAGCTGGGCTGCCTGGTTCCATGTTCATTTGTGTGTTATATTGGGGGGCCTTCTTCCTGGATCCGGTCGCATGTGGGCTGCAAAACATGGGGCTGGGGACATGAGGTTTGGGGGCTATAGGTGCATGGAGCAACTGGGCAGTGTGTGCATGGCCTATATATGTGCGTGGTGCAAGGTGGATCGATAGGACGCCAGTTGGACGTGCTTTGCCAGCTAGGCCACACACCGATTCTACAACACACTGTACGTGTCTACACGGGGTTGTAAAATTGAGCCTCTGCATGCACGCCCTATCTGGAGACATGCACGGGGCCCAGATGTGCCTCTTTCAGAATCAGGCTCCACATGTAACATACTAGCACCAATCCAGCAAATGTCTTGGCTATATGAACCCATGCATATTTCCATCATCTGGTCAACAGGTGTAGATGTATGCACAATTGCATGTATTTCATAAAGAATATTCACAAATCACAACTTTGCTCAAGCTTTGACAAAACACCAGCTCCAAACATTCATTCACCAATGTCACATACAAGTAACTGCATTCTTGGCATCGTGTGCACTTATATGTGCAAGATAATTTTGTAAGAGGTACTTTATGTGCATATAAAGTGACTCTTAGTACTGATTTGCCCATCTAAAATGTATGAGAGGGATATTCAGTGGTGGTGGCTAGTGCATTTACTGTGGCTGGGTCATGTCTGGCTGCCAGCATTGAATATTTAGTGTGCCAGATAGTGTTTTAGCTGACCGAGCAGCGGTGGGTCTTTCAAGTACCTCATTTTAGACGGTTTACCAGAATTGGCCATCTGCTGAATATTGCCATTGACTGGTTCTTGTCAGCGCCACTCCCAGAATGCCCCAATGCTACATGGTTAGCATTGTGGCATCTAGCAGTCTTAGAGGGGGATATTCAGCAGCACAAACTGGCTATGTGCAGCTCAATATACCGCTCACCATGATTAACGGGGTTAGAAGCCTGCTAACCACATGCTTTAATATGTCCCCTATATGTTTAGTGAAAGGATGGGTTGGGGTGTTCCAGGAATGGTTCTAAGTTTATCTGTATAGTGCCAATCTTAAAATAAAAGAGACTGCACAAACAAAAGTCCTAACTTTAAAGGGATAAGTTATCCGTTTGCGTTTGGGATTGTGTATTCAGCAGTCCTACCTGAATGAACAGGGCCATTGAATATCAGGAATAGAAAGAAATGGATAAATCATCTGCTTCTCTTTTTTTTTTTAATTTCTTTTTTGTTGAAATTTGAAAATAATTTTCATGAAGAAATGTAACAGAAATATGAGTTCAAGGTCTCCAATAATAATAAATAAGGAAAAATTAACTAAGAAACAAACATGAAAGATCCTATACTCACATTAGACCACTACTATAGGAAGGGTGGAGAAATGGGAAGAAAATCAAACATCATACTAAAGATACTGATTAGTAATCCTGAATCTTAGGGACATGTTTACTAAAGGTTAACATGCCTTAAGTGTTGCAGTGGTCCATAGCAATGAATGGGCAATGGCAGCACTTAACATGTGTTAACTTTACTTAACATGAATTAGCTTTTACGAGTAGTAAACATGCCCCTTAATCTCCAACATCAATTTGTTCCACACTGCTAGTTCAATGATCCTTTCGCTATCTAGAAAAGCTCTCGGCTCCTTTGGGGCAAAGAAGAAATACTTATTGTTAACAAAATTCACTAAACATTTACAAGGAAGGTACAGAATAAAGGAAATGCCAACGGCATATGTCTCCTGATGCATAGAAAGGAAACGTTTAACAATACTCAAGTTACTCTGGTAGCATCTGAGAAAATCAAGACTGACCAAGAAACATGGCCAGTTTCTTATGCAAGAGCATTTCCAGGCTCTGGGAAAACACAAACAATATCAATAAAGTAGCTCTGTTGGTTTCTATCATGAGCGATTGCAGAAGGAGCTATCAGGGGATAATGGTGTTTTCTCACATAAATATCATATCTAGCTTTTTTTGGAACAGTCACTATTTCCATAAGATATTATTTTAATCTCCGACACACAAGGGTGGTCTATGGGAGAATAAGGGGTCTGTTGGTAATACCTCAGTAATTTTAGGAAAGTTCACAGACCTCAAATTGAAACATCTAGCCAGATTTTCCATTTGTTCCATCTTACGATAGATTAAATCCTTAACTTTAATTAAGTTGACAGTAACCTCCTTAATAATTTTCACTATTCTTCAAGCAACCCACTCTCTTAGATACTCCCCTAATATTAGAACTTTAGTTGTGGGCCAATTTTTTGCCAAAGAGGAAATGTCTTTAGTATAAGAAATCAAAGAATCATTCAGTCTCCTCATTCCTGACCATATGGATTCCAAGATGATGACCAGCAGCTATGATAGAGGAGGGGTGGACCATTTGCCAAAGGAAACTCTCACTCAGGATGCCTCAGCTCTCTCTTCTGATCCCGTATGACCTCTCTTTTCTGCCCCAACAAACAACAACTCACTAGTCATCTAGGTGGCAAAAGGTCATGCTCTTACCACCACATCTGTATGAAGTACTGCTGCAATGTTCTTTGGTTGTTCCCTACAGCTTGATTTCATCAGATTGTGACAGCTGAGTAGCAATGCAAATGCTCATCTCCAGCTGTCAGAGAAACAGCATTTCCAACAGGGAGAGTGACACTTCTATTCCCAGCAGGGCAACGTCCCCTCCATTCTGTGCTGCAATGAGATCTCCTTCTAGCTTTTTAGCTTTGATGGTCTATTACCAGAAGCCTTCAATCCTGGGCTGCTGGAGGACAATGCAAACAGCCCTTCCTCTTCTCAGGCATCCTCCAAGATCCACACTAGAGGTCAAACATATGAAGAGAAGCAATTGCATTTAAGCTGATTCATGCTGCCATCTTGCTTTGCCCCCTGTTTATTTTTATGTGCATGCTTGTCTTCAAATATTGACCCCTTCATCTTTTGGAATAAACCCATCCAGTGCAGCAATAGGCTTGTCTGCTAAGATACTAAAGAACATTACAAACTTAAGGGTCTATTAAGCTTGCTTTTCACTCCTTTAGGAAAACCTCCAGAGGCCCATGGGATGTCTGATGGTCACAGCTCCCAACTGTACCTCGAAGACAGGAGAAGGGGATGGGGGTTCTATGTGTATGCATATACAGAGACTGGGGTAGACATCCTCCAGCCCCATGAACACCAGTCTATTTGGGTTTTCACAATGTCCTTAACAAGCATGCATGAGTGATTGGTATGCAAATCTCTCATGCATATGAATTAGGGATAAGATGAAAACTCAAGTGAGGTGCCGTGGGGACTGGAGGTTGTCTACTTCTATTAACTTAGTAGATTTTGGTAAAAGAAAACAATCATACTATCCAGAGTGCTCAGTTATTTCTGCCCACATTGCTACATATAGATACAAGCTACTGTACCTGTGCTGCATTGGACCCACTTTCCCTTCCCCCACCAGCTGAATTTTCAAAGAGAAACCCTATATAGGGCTTTTTCTTTGGAAATGTGCTTGCAGATCAGGACCAGATTTTAGGGCTTGCAACCTCACAGGGCACCATGAATAGGAAGACACCATCACACTAGCTCCTCTTCCTATTGTATCCCTCCACCTTGTGTCTGCAGGCCAATTCAAGCTCAATCCACTTCAAGAAAGTAAGTGGGCACAGTGGTACAGGCACAGAATTTAGCTCCTACTGCAAAAGGGAGAATGCATGCATGCGCAGAACAGGCAGAGACCTGCCTGCATCAAGACACTGAGGAATCCTCTGCCACTGAAGAAGGAGGAACACTCAAGTCAATGCTGCTCCTGAGATGCTAATGAAAGAGGAAGGCTCAAGACTGCTGTGACAAACCAGTAGGAGGGAGGCTTTTGTATGTGGTGGTGTATGAAGGATCAGGCTGCCAGGAAGAGTAGGAGAGGGTTAGAAAACATATGCAATGTCATGCCATCAAGGGCAACATCCTGTCTCTGGCAGTGATCCTTTTTAGTCAATTGGAAGTTCTCATCAAATCAGTTTATTTGTTCCTTTTTAACCATTCTTTTGTACTTTTGGATATATGTTTTGGGTCATTGTCCTGCTGGAGGACCAATGACCTTTGACCCAGACCTAGCTTTCTGACACTAGGTAGCACATTTCTCTCCAAAATACCTTGGTAGTCCTCTGACTTCATGATCCCTTAAATACATTCCAGGCCTCCAGTTCCTGAGGAAGCAGAACAGCCACACAAGATTATGGAACCTGAATCATATTAAACTGCAGGAAGGATGTTTTTCTTTTCTTTATAAGCTTCATTTCTTTTCCTGTAAATGTATCGCTGGTCAGCATTGCCAAAGAGCTCAAGTGCGCTTTTATTTGTCCACAAAATATTTTCCCAGAAGGACTGTGGTTTCTCAAGGTGGGTTTGGGAAAAGATCAGGTGTGCCTTTTTATGCCTGCCATTAAGCAGTGGGGTCCTCCTTGGCCTTCACCCATGACATCCTTCTTTGTTTAGTGTGTGGCATATGGTGCAGGTTGAAACTACCACTCCAGATTGCTCCAGGTCAGCCTTAAGCTCTTTGGACGTTGTACTTGGTGTTTTTCTGATAGTTCGCTAACCTTCGAAGACTTCTTGGATTAATTTTCCTCTTCCCACTACATCCTGGAAGGTTCTTGACAATTCCAAAAGCAGAAAAATTCTTAGTAACATTGTGAACGGTAGACACAGGAATCCCAAGGTCTTTGGATATGGTCTTGTACCTCTTTGAAATTTGATGTTTGGTGGTAAAGGCTTTTCTGATGGTCTCAGGCAGCTGTCTTATTTTCAAGATTGTGAAAATGGACCAGGGAGTGAATGTGGCCATTTTAAACATTAGAGCCATCTTTCAATGGTTGATTAGTCATATGAATACTGACAATTGATCACAGGTGCATTTAATTTTACTGCAATGGGAATATGGTTCTTCTGTTCAAACTGATTTGAATTGTTTATAAAGGTGCCCATAATCATGACTAAAGCCAAACAGAGTAGATAAAAAAGACTGTCAACTGGTGAACTCAATTTTTGTTGGAATATTTGTCTTGAGGAATGCTACCTCCTTTAACAAATTTTCCTTTTTAATCGTTTTAAGGTTTACCAGACCTTAAACGATACCTGCCATTTATATTCCTGGTCCTCCCCCTTGCAGATTGAATGGAACAAAATCCAATATCCTCCGTCTTAAATCAGCAAAAATGTGTTGAAATTCAATACAATGATTCACTGTTGGTGCACTCAGGATTTTATTGTTTAAGCGAGATTGATGTTCTCGAAGGCGAGTCTTAATGGAGCGAATAGTACGTCCTATATATTTTAATGAACATGAACAAAGTAGTATATAAACCACTAATGCCAATGGAATCAGAATCGGGTCTAAGGCCTGAACGTGCAGGCTGGGCCCCAATTCTGATCGGCCTGCATGCCCAGTAGAACTCCGGCTACTTCAGTCAGGCTCCTGAATGGAGCCGCAGTACCACAGCCTCCCATCTCCATGACACCTGATTTCATTCATTCCCCGCAGCCAGACCCTTGATCTGGCCTCCCATGGCCAGGGTCCAGCTGCGGGGAACTTCTTTGACCCCTATCTTTTTATCCCGGCACGGCAATAGGATCCTGAGACGTCCAGGGGGACTTATTCCACCTCTGCGGTGGAATAAGTCTCCCATCTAAGTTCACAGCCCTAGATGTATAGGGACGACCTCTGAATCGACCCTGTACATCTGGGGTCACAGCCTGCCCATGCCCCATCCTCGCTCCGCCTCCGGAATGCCCCCTCCTACCCATGTCAAAGCCTCCCCATACAAACACATTGTTTGTACTGGGAGGCTTTCGCCGTGGCCAGCAGGGGGGTGAAAAGCGGGACAGAATGGCCGATTTTGGGTCTCTATAAATGTTTTTAGAGACAGCTTCAGATATTATATAGTAGAGGCTCTAACATACAAGATCAAATAGTTTCTACTGCGGCATTTGAAGATAAGCCATAATTATTTTCCACTTTAGTTTTGATTCTTGTAATTTCTGTAACAATTTCAAGTTGGATGAATCCTAATACCCAAAGGATTTATCATTCTCTCTGGCAGGGCCGTATCGAGGGAAGATCGCGCCCTGTGCAACTTGCACATCGGGCGCGCCCCCCACCCCCGGCGGGAGAGAAGAGACGAGCCTGATGTGCAAGTCGCCGGCATGCTAAGAATCTGTCCCTCCCTGCTCTTGCAGAGAGGGAAAGATCTGCTTAGCATGCCGGCGAGAAGGCTTAAGGGGCGCATTTTAGCTGTCCTGCCATTGCCTGCCGCTGCTGAGAGAAGAAATAGTGGCAGCGGCAGGCAACAGAAGACAGCTAAAATGCGCCCCTTATGCCTTTGCGCCCTGTGCGGCCGCACCGCTCGCACAGGGCTTGGTATGGGCCTGCTCTCTGGTATACTACCTGTTCTATGGCATTTGTGGTTTAAATGCTATTTTGTCCATGTTCATTAAAATACATAGGACGAACTATTTGTCCCATTAAGACTTGCCTTCGAGTGCATCAATCTTGCTTAAATAATAAAATCCTGAATGCACCAATAGTGAATCATGGTATTGAATTTCAACACTTTTTTGCTGATTTAAGATGGAGGATATTGGATTTTGTTCCATTCGATCCACGAGGGGGGGAATGGGACCATAAATTGCAGGTATTAGAACAATCATGGATCTTTAAATTGGCAACGGTAATTCCAACTGGTTTAAATCAAGAGCTTGATTGGTGGAGCCTTCTGTGACTACCAGGGCCAGATTTACCTTGAGTGAGGCCCTACGCCAACAAAAATTGTGGGCCCCCAGAAAAAATAAAAACAAGGTCAACTTACCACTTTTTTAAAACAGAAATGGCAATAGATGTATAGAATTGCCTGACATAAAGAGGCAATAGGGACAAAATCAGCATCGGAATTCAAGAAATACATTAAAAATGTCTTATCCATTGGGGAAGAGGATCATTGAATGATCTGGCGGTACTACAGCAGCTACAGGAAAACGGACCTGGCCGTCGCTGCTTCCCGGTACTCACTATGGCTTTGGTGTAACAGGCCACCGCCTCCTGGTACTTGCGGGTGATGAAGAGTCTGTTTCCCTGCTCCTTTAACTCCTGAGCGCTAGTGCTCTTCTCTGGACTCCCGCCTCCCGCCTCCCCCACTCTCCTTTTCCTCTTTCCCCTTCATGCCAGGGCCTGGAGAAGCTCGCGGACGGCCCTGTTCAGCTAGGCCGCAGCAATTTCAACTCTCTCTAGAGAGCGAGGGATCCAGGCTCGCACAACCCCGCCTCGCACTCTGACTATACCCAACACACCCACAAACACAGTTCCATCAGCGGAAGTTCCGAGCTGTAGAACTGAAGATGAAATGAACGAAAAAATTACCTGGAGATGATGGTAGAAGTCAGCCGCGAAGTTTCTCAGTGATGGAAAGAATACGATTGTCCTGGGGACTCTTGTTTGTGGGCCCTTGCCAGCTGTGGGCCCTACGCCACGGCATACCTGGCGTATAGGTAAATCCGGCCCTGGTGACTACAGGAATTTCCAGTTTGCTGTTGGTTCTCCATTTGTTAGGTCCTGCCTTAATGATGTCATTTTGTGCATAAAATCAATTGGGAAGCATTACGAATTATTCGCTTGTGGGATTGCAAACAACAAAGCAGCATTTACATCAGAGTTTGTTCCAATAGTGCATTGATACAAAGGCCTGAAAGGTTGGACTCTAAACGCAGTGCTGTTTTTCATCATAGGGAAAGAATAACTCGAAATATCGGAGTCAAGCCTAATGTTTAAGGACACCATGCTGAACGCTGGTTGCTGCATCAATCTCAACAAAGCTATGTGCTCTTTATATCTTTACCTTTGTATGATTTATGAAGAATAATAATTTTGGACATCGAGGATGGTTTAAGGAGCTATTGAGCCAAATATACTCCTTTGGGTTCAGAAGATTTTAAACCGATAGCCACAAGTTTGGGGTGTGACACTTTGGTTTTCTGGTAAATCTTAAAATGATTAAAAAGGAAAATTTGTTACAGGAGGTAGTATTCCTCAAGGCAAATATTCCAACAAAAATTGAATTCACTTGTTGACAGTCTTTTTGATCTACTTTTTTTGGGCTTGGGAATTATATTTAGTGGATCATAGAGTTTTATTTTTGTGAATTACCATGTCCTGGCAATGTCCCAGTTTTTATACTATTTCCTTTTTTTCAATTGGTCTTGTTTTATTTGATTCTTTTATGTGTCAAATATGTGTGCATATAGGGCCCGATATTCAAAGGCATTTACACGGTTTCAGACCTGTAAACCATGTAAATGCCGCTAAATGGGATATTCAATGGCAATAGCATGGTTAGTGCCGCTAAATATCCCCTAATAATGCTGTTACATGCCGCAATGATAATCGCTTAGGATCGGGGCGGCAACAGTCATTAACCAGGTGGCGGCAATATTGCACCGCTACCCAGTTAGCGACACCCAGGTAAAGCTGGGCGCAGCAAAAGCTGGCCTAAGTTTATCCATAGGAGCTAACCAGACAGCAGCAGCTCAATATCACCGCTACCTGTTTATTTATTTTTTTAATTTAACATGCTTTTATATACCGCCCCTTCCAGAGATCAGGGGCAGTTTACATAGAACTTCAGAGAAAACCTTTACCTTGAAACTTAGCAACTATATACAGGTAGATTGTTAGAACTATCTTACAGTTAACTATATTCAGCATAGTTATATATAAAGTGGAGGAATCGGAAGCTTATTAGTTTGTATATGTCCATTCTCAGGAGTAAACGCTGTTGTGTGTCTGGTTTCCCTGTACATGTGTTGTATTATAGGAGTTGCCATAATACTCTATGAACAGATGTGTTTTTAATTCCTTCGGAATTGTAGCAGGTCTTTTACTGCTCTTAAGTTGTTAGGGAGATACTTCCATAATGTTGGGGCAGTGTAGGAGAAAGCTCTGGAGCTGGTAGATTGGTTTGTGCCGCAGATGTGGGTGAGTATGGTATAGGTGTTTTGGGAGCAGAGTCTACGTGATCTGGAGGTTGTGGGAGGTATGAGGAGTATGGACAGAGGAGTTGAGATTATGTTGTTGTGGTGTTTAAATATAACCATCAAATATTTGTATTTTATTCTTGATGAAACTCGTAGCCAATGGAGGTCATGGAGAATTGGGGTGATGTGGTCAGTGTGTTTCGCTTTAATATGATGCGTGCTGCTAAGTTTTGGGCAAGTTGGAGTTAGTGAATAGTTTTCTTTGGTAAGCCCTGTAGGATACTATTGCAATAGGCAATGTGGGGCGTTATTAGTGATTGGAGGACTGTTCTGAAGTCGTTATCTTCTAGTAAGGGCCTAAGGAGTTGGATTGTGTGTAGTTTGAAGTATATGGTTTTGGTAGTTGCTTTTATATAGGAGGTTATGTTTAGAGATTGGTCTAGGAGATTGGTCTCCTTGACCTCAAGTTCAGTGTCTTGTAACAGACACCCATGGGCTTACCAGGGTCATTAGTGTATAAATTTTGATATAAAATGATTCTCATACATTTTATAATTGCTAACACGTCACTTAAGTCAGGAGGCCAAATAGAGGCCTTTTTAAAGACTATATTATAAGACACATATGTGCTTATGTGTTTTTATAAACACAGCAGAACCAGCGGAAATTGCAGCTAGATTAAAGCTATGTACATTTATACCTGCTCAGGGGTTTTGGAAGGAAAGATGTCTTTGCCTTCTTTCTCCCAAACTGACAAGAGGGAACATGGAGTTCCAAAGTCAGTGGGATCCTGGGCTCTGAATAAGGCCTTGAACAAAGGAAAAGAAAGGATACTGAGTGCTGCCGTGAGCTCAGTACATGCCACGGGAAGAAAGGAGAAGTTGAAAGTCTTTTGCCTTTTTTCTGTCTCTCTGAAGCAAGCCTAGAGTTCAGCAGCCAGAAGCCTCAAGCCTTATGGAGGGTGAGCCCTGAGCCTAAGTACTAATCGGGTAAATAAAGAGAAGGAACACTCCAAGCAAATGGAAATGGGGAAAAAGTATGTATAGGATAAAATCTGAGCAAAACAATGAAAAAAAAAGTAAAAGTTCAGCAAAAGAATCTTTATTTGAACTCCGTGGACATATAGTGATATTGGACCCGATATTCCCTTGGGGCCACTATGACGCAGAGCCATGCCTGCTGACCCTTAACCCTGGATATTCAATGCCAGGGTCATATGTGGCCTTGGCATTGAATATCCAAGGATCGCTGCACATGCCAGAAGCCACAGTAGCTAACCGGGCAGCAGTAATATTGCATGCTGTTCTGTTAGCTCCTGGGCCTAAAAGATAGGTGAGGATTTTTCTTGCCTATCTTTTAGGCACAGCTCGCCAACCGGGCAACATGCAATATCGCTGCTACCCAGTTAGCAACAGTCTCCGCCTCCGATCCACCCTGGAATGCCCCCAAAACACCCCAATGCTAACCGCATAGCATCGGGGCATGTAGCGGGGTTAGAAGGGGATATGCAATGGCACTAACCATGTAAATGCCATTGAATATCCTGATTTAAGACATTTACGTGATTTACTGGACTGTAAACCGTGTAAATGCCTTTTGAATATTGGGCCCATCCTTTTTTGGTAAACTCCTCTCCTCTCTTTCCTTCTCTTCTGGGGCTCCAGGAAGAGCGCCCCCCTGCTGCTTCTCTGGATTCCAGGTTGGGCAATTCCAGACTCCTTCCCATCAGTTCTGTAACATATATTCACAAAACTCCCTTTGTCGCCTCACAGTTCAAGGTTGAGTCCTTTGATTAAAAACAGGCGGTGTCAAAGTGCCCTGGCCTCCCAAAATATTAGTCCAAATCTTCTCAGTACATATCAGTCTTTTCCCCAAGAGAGTAAAACCAGGAATTTCTTGTAGCAGAATATAAAAGTTCCCCTGTCAGCATGTTCAAGATGTACCATTGAGGACATTCCTCACACTATTCCACTGGTCCACTTGATAATGGAACTGGTCCCACTCATCCTCCTAAGGGAATCAAAACTGATTGTAGCTTGACTCCGCTGGGTCCCTTGGCTTGATTCTTGGTGTCTCTACCGCTCTCAACTGCTCTCAGCTAGCTGTTCAAGCCAGCCCTTAGGTGGTCTAGCCATATCTCTCCTCCTCCATTCCTTAAGCAATACTCTTCCTCTTGGTTAAGTTTAGCTGACAGAGACAGCTGCTCTCCTGACTGGGTGACCTAATGAACTTCAGAATAACCATTGCTTTCTGTGCACTGATGAGCCCCCCTGGGCTCCTATAGCCCTCCTTTCACATGCATTCCCATGTAGGAAAGACCCCTTATACTTCCCTCCAAATATAGGAGACACCCCCTCCTCCTGGTGGTTAGGTATGCCCACTGCACAAGATTAAGATCTCATTGTGAAAAGTAGCTAACTGGAAAATTTAGGCTATATCTCCAGTGAACAAAATATTTTTTCCAGCAGAGGGTAGATGCACGGTTAGACATAGGCAATGCCATACCTAGGGCTGGGAGAGCAGTGCAGCCATACAGGGCGCATGTAAGAAAAGGGCACAAAGCTTCCAGGAAGCTCAAAAATAGTGATTATTGCATGTGTCTGTGTGGAAGTTGGGACGACACCAGATCTGTTAGTTGCATAGGGTGCATTTCTAACTTTATTTTATTTATTTAAAAGGATTTCTATACCGCCTTCTCCTGTAATCAAGGCAGTCTACACAGCAGACAATCGAAGAATACTGACTTTTTGTGTGTGCATACAGTGATAACCAGTGAAACTTGGTACAGTCCTAGACATAGGTCAGAACAAGATCATGTCTAGTTATTAATAAACAGTTTGGATGTATCTACGTTATTGGAGAGTGGAGGAGTAGCCTAGTTGTTAGAGTAACAGCCTTGTACCCAAGTGATTAGGATTTGATTCCCACTGGCACTCCTTGTGACCTGGGGCAAGTTACTTTACCCTTCATTGCCTCGGAAGAAAAGGCTAGGCAATCTACTTCTGGTCATACCTTGCCAAGAAAACTCAGGGGTTGCTGTGTGCCAGAAGTCAGCATTGACTTGACAACACTTAAACAAAAACTTATTGGAGTGCACTATATAGAAGAAGCAACATAGGACAAGGCGTTGGAACAAGACTTGAACATGGTTCTCTTCTATATTTTCAGAACCATCAGATGTTATTGGCCAAAGAATTTGGATTTTCCTTGACCTTACAAGATCTGTGCAAGAGAGGTGAAAGTTTTTCCTGCTTATATGCCAAGAAGTGAGAACTCTTAGTTTATCTTTTACTGTATCTTACCCTTTCTTTGCAAACTTTCAGAAGATTAAACACATTTTCTCTGAGCCCTCACATCACAGGCCAGCTTTAAGGTTTTGGCAAGATCAGACAGCAGATCCCAGAGAATGGGGTAGTATCAGAGATCCCAAGACATTGCAGAGCCAGAAGAGGAATATAGGAAGGCCAAAATGTTATAGTGGTGCCCCTTTGAAGCAGCACATACATATTGTACTAAAGTAAGTGCAAGCAGGCTCCTCTTTAGTCTTAGAATTTGGCACCATCAAAATGTGGCACACTAAGCAGTTTCCTATGTTGCCTATGCCTAAATCCAGGTCTGATCACACCTCAGATTTTTCTTGGATTCTGAACAACCACTTGGGAACGTCCCCAATGTTGGAGGTGCCACTGGTAATAGGGATTTGTCCAATTCATCTGACTTGAGTAGACCATACAGGGAAGAGATAGTCTCCTGTGTATGTCTAGTAGCACTATAGAAATGATAAATTGTAGTATGGATGATGGGTGTAACTTGGGCTAGTCAAATTATGTATATATTTAGGTCAACTTTCGAGTCTTCTTCCTTAATATGTAATGTGCAAACTTAGCTGTTTTTTGCCTTCATCACTAACCTTCCATCTATGCATTTGCATTCTTTGCATTTAGTCCAAAAAGCAGCTGCACAGTCACTTCTAGTTATTCGTGAGCATATAACTCCAGTTCTTCATACTCTCCATTGGTTGCCGATGCTGCAGCATGTCAAATTCAAAATCTTTTGGTTAGTATTTCAAGTGCAGTGTAATGATCTTGATCCTTCATCCTATATAAAAGATACAAGGCGTGATCAAAAGGTATCGAGACTTGTACAATAACAGAAGAAGTATAACACTGACAGTTATTGCACTCAGTCTCCTTCAAAGTAATCCCCTTCCGATAAGACACACTTCCTCCAGCATTCTGCCACTACTGGAAACAATTTTGAAATGCCTCTTTCGTTATGCTGTGAAGCTGCTGTGTCAAATTTTGCTTAATGGTCTCCAAGTCATCGAATCTCCTTCCTTTCAGTGGTAATTTCAGTTTTGGAAACAGAAAAAAGTCTCAGGGTGCGAGGTCAAGTGAGTACAGAGGCTGATGGACTTGTTTGATTTGGTGTTTATCCAAGAACTGCTAGACAAGATGTGTTCCGTGGGTTGGGGTGTTATCGTGATGAAGCAACCATTCACCATTCCCATGCAACTCAGGCCTCTTATGAACTGAATCTCTCAAATGTGTCAGAACTTGGACATAGTACTTCTTTTGGTGCACACTCATGATGAACAATACCCTAATAATCAAAGAAATCTGTGAGCATGACCTTGACATTGCTCCTCACCTGACAGGCTTTCTTGGGTCTCGGAAAGTCTGGAGTCTTCCATTGTGAGGATTGAGCCTTAGTTTCCAGGTCATCACCATAAACCCATGATTCATCATGAGCATCAATCTTTTTGATGAAATTGGAGTCATTTTTAACGCATTCCAATAACTCCCTGGCTGCAGACAATCGATTTTCTTTTTGGTCAGGGGACAGGAGTTTTGGCACGAATTTTGCAGACACATGTCTTTTCTCAAATTGATAGTAAGACTGTACTGTACTGGGGGCGGAGCCTGATGTCCAGCGGGATGGTCGAATAACGCTGAGGCTCCCGAGAGGCCTACTCAGAATCCTGAATTAACACCGTACATACTTGGAACTTCTACTCTGCTCTTGCCGGGGCACATTGGTGAGATGGCGGGGACCAAACCTACGCGCCTGGAATTTGGATCTCCAGCGGCTTCTCACGGCAAACGTTCCAAAACTGAACCTCCGTCCCCGCAGAAGGGGCTGGCCTTGCGCGAGGGCCCCGAAATGCAGCAGGAAATCCTCGCAGAGATTAGAGGGGTCAAAGACCTCGTGCAGTCAAACGGTGAAGCACTCCGAGCGCTGCGGGAAGATTTGGGTGTGCTGCAAAGCAAGCTAGAAGGGCTTTCTTCGCGTCAGGACAAAATGGAGAGCATATTGGACTCCCATGCGGCCCGGTTGTCCAAACTCGACAAAGTTGAACGCCAGGTGCGGGCCTTGCAGAAAGAAGTGGAAGATGGCAATAATAGAGCGCGCCGCAACAATATACGACTCGTGGGCATACCGGAGGGAGCGGAATCGGGAGACATGAAAGAGTTTTTATGCAAAATCCTCCCTTCCCTGCTCCAAATCACCTTTGCCAAAGATTTGGAGATCGATCGCGCTCATCGTGTACCCACAAGCATAACGCTCAACAGGAAGACCCCGCGGCCTATCATTTTTTGACTTTTGAGATATCAACACTTCGAGCAAATTCTAAATGCCTCTCGGGCAAAGGGCCATATGGAGTTTGAGAGCCACAAGATCTCCTTCTATCCCGACTTGGCTAAACCCACGGTCGACCGCCGAAAGCGCTTTCTGGAATTCCGGCCAAGGCTTCAACAACTACAAGCACGCTATGGCCTGATGTACCCGGCCAAGCTCCGAGTCACGCTTCACAATCAGACAAGAACATTTGAGGACCCTGATCTACTGGCGGAGTTTTTGGATTCCAAAGAAGCCGACTTGATGCGCTGACTTCCAGAATATTCCTGCAAGTGTTCTCATATCCGCTGTACCTGCCATATTGGATCTGCCGCAGCCCAGCAATGAGTCTGGCGAGGGCAGTTTGTTGCCTTACTCTTGATGATATCTGTGACCCGTCTCCATCTACCCACAGTAGCCTCGATGAGTATCAGAGACAGTGTTAATTATGGACTCTGGTGTTTCTTTTCTTTTTTTTTTCATGTCTTTCATTCCTCTCTAGGGCCTCCTCCCGCAGACATATGGTCGCCATATTCTTTGGGGGTTTTGCTTCTTCTCTAAGATACTTTGGTACATACTTTTCAATATGGGGTGTATTAGCCAGAATACTCGGTGATTATGTCATTGTTGCACAGATTCTGATTATGTTGTTTGTTTTCAAGCGCCCTTACCTAAAATGTCTATTACTGATTGATGGCACCATGTAAGATTTTCTCATTGAACGTAAAAGGAATCAATAATCCGATAAAACGGAAGAAAATCCTAAGCTACCTAAGTCAGGAAGCTGCGGATCTGATTTTTCTCCAAGAAACGCATTTAAATTCGAAGGAAACTCTTAAACTCAATATTAAACCTTACATGGTGGCCGCCTATTCCCCAGCCGTTTCTAAGAAATGTGGGGTTGCCATACTGGTTAGGAAATCTTTGCATGCTACTATTATTGCGACTAGCTCAGATACAGAAGGTAGATGGTCCAGAGTTCACCTCAAGATAGGTAGCCTTGAAGTTACATGTATATGCCTTTACGCTCCTAATGTGGATGACCCTGCCTTTTTTGCTACCATTGCTCAGGTTGCGCAGGCCTCTGCTAATACTTCATTGATAATTGGGGGGGATTTCAATCTAGTCCTTGATCCCCTGATTGACAAACAGCCGCCTAGGACAAGTGGTCCCCCCAAGAGTCACACCACGCTTACCTCCCTGATCAAAGATCTTGCTTTAGTTGATCTATGGAGGTTATTACACCCCAATGAGCTTGACTTCACCTTCTTCTCTTCCCCTCATAAATCCCAGTCTCGCATAGACTTCTTTCTAATATCAAAACTGTTAGTTCCTCAGGTGGACACTGCAAGGATTCACTCCCAACATATTTCAGATCATGCTGCCATTTCCTTTCAATTACACACTACTGCACCCCAGGGAAGTCGGGGGCCTGGTTCTTTGATAGAGCCCTGTTAACTCAACCAGAGTTCCAGTTAGAAATTCGAGCAGCCATACAGGATTACTTCCATTTTAACTCACCCCAGGATACTGCGAATTGGGCTTGGTGGGAGGGCTTCAAAGCGGCCATTCGAGCAACGATCACTAGCTATCAAATCCACCTGCGGAAACAACGCAAACAGCAGCTACTCATACTCGACCAACAAATAAAAGCAGGCGAACGAGTTCTCACTTCACGTACTGATCCATGTGTATTAATTCGCTTACAGTGTCTTCGTTTTCAATATAATTCACTCCTCTCAACTGCAGCTTCTAAGAGTATAGAGCTTCAGCGAGGGACATATTATCGTGAAAGTAACCGAGCCGGTCGCCTCCTAGCCAACGCCTTGAAAGGTCAAAAAGAAGCCAAACGCGTAGCGGCCCTTCGAGCTCCACAGGGAGGGGGCATAGTGACCACAGACTCCGACATTGTAGAGCTCTTTCGGGATTTCTATACCCGCCTATATCAATCTGAATGTGAGTTCTCGTCAGAGACATTCGAGCGATTGCTTTCTGGCATTCAGCGGCCGACCCTCTCTGACGATGATAGGGATGCGATGGATGAACCCTTTTCTACTTCAGAGATCCAATCTGCCCTAAAACGAACAGCCTCGGGCCGTGCCGCAGGGCCCGATGGTCTCCCGACCGAATTCTACAGAACGTTCAGTGCAGATTTAGTTCCTTATTTAAAACTCTATTTTACTGCCCTTGCGGTAGATACATCCTCTTTGGGATCCTTTTCTGTAGCTAATGTGGTAGTATTTGAGAAAGAAGGCAGAGACCCGCTATTAACCGCCAACTACCGTCCAATCTCCCTACTTAATGCCGATTATAAGATCTTCGCAACGATCTTGGCCACCCGGCTATCTGACAGGATGGCTACCCTAATTCACCCCGACCAATGCGGTTTTATACCCGGCAGATCAACTGCTGACAATGCTCGGACCTTGTGCCATGTGCTATCCAGTGCTGCCAATCTAGATCATCCATGGGTGGGTCTTTCCCTGGATGCCGAAAA
The DNA here is from genome assembly GCA_033557465.1 of Ichthyophis bannanicus. Classification (NCBI taxonomy): domain Eukaryota; kingdom Metazoa; phylum Chordata; class Amphibia; order Gymnophiona; family Ichthyophiidae; genus Ichthyophis; species Ichthyophis bannanicus. The sequence goes on from CM066034.1 coordinate 208,355,949, forward strand.
AGCCTTTGACCGCCTAGAATGGCCCTTCTTATTTGCAGTTCTCCGATGGTATGGCTTTGGGGAGGGCTTCCTTCGATATCTCCAAGTCATGTATACTCAACCTGTTGCCAGTATCTGTGTAAATGCCATCAAGTCTCAGCCATTTGATTTATTTATTTATTTATTTAACAGTTGCTTATATACCGCTACCTTCCACAGATCAGGTGCGGTTCACAGTGAACAAGGAATGAACAGATTTACAAGTCTGTTTTACATGGAACATTAGTTAACTAGGTACAATTTTGCTAAATACATTAAACATGAATGGATTAAATATAGTAGAATTTGTTAAATAACAATCGAACTATTTACATATTTTGAACTATTACATATATCTATTTACAAGAATTACAAGTAGTTATTTAATCGACTTTAATTGTAGTTAGGTAGGAGAATTGGAGTTGGTGTACCTTAGGTCGCTATTAACCATTACCTGTTAGAGGTAAGGTATTTTCAAGTGTGCCAAAATGGGAGATGAATAGATATGTTTTTAATTTCTTGCGGAGTTCCTTTGCATCATTTAATGCCCTTATTTCTTCGGGGAGGGAGTTCCATAGGGTGGGAGCTGCATGTGAAAACGCTTTTTTATTAGTAGTTTTTTAGTAGTTGTGAATTCTTTCGGGATCCTAATTTTATTCGTGTGGCCTTTCCGTAGCATAGTTTGGGATGTGTCTTTAGTAATAAGTTTTGTTAAGGGGACTGGGGCCATTGTATTTAGTGTCTTAAATGTAGTGATAATCAATTTGTGATTTATTCTGGATTGAATTGGGAGCCAGTGAAGGTTTGCTAGTATAGGGGTAATGTGTTCAAATGGTGGAACCTTCATTACAATTCTTGCTGCTGCATTTTGGGCAAGTTGAAGTCTTTTAATGTTTTGTTTTGTTGTTCCTAGTAGGGTGAGATTTGCGAAATCAAAGTGTGGTGTGATGATGGCCTGGACAATGCTCAGAAAATCATGTAGAAGTACAAGAGGACGTAGTTGTTTTAAAATTTTGAGTTTAAAGTAGATTTTCTTAGTGATGTTTCTAATATGTGTGTCCATACTAAGGTGTGAGTCAAGGGTGACACCTAGGTATTTCACTTCATTTTTTATAGTAATGTTGTGATTTTGGAGAGTGATGTGTGTTGGAGGTATGTAGGATTGATTTTTAGTTACTATTAATATATCCGTTTTAGAATGATTGATATGGAGATTGTGTTCCTTTAGCCAGATTGTTAATTCAGAGAAGCATTCTGTTAACAGTTGTAGTGGGAGTGTTGGGATTGTGAATGGTATGTACATCATCATGTCGTCTGCGTATATGTGATAGTGGACTTTAAATTTCTTGAAAATGTCACAGACTGGTTGAATATATATATTAAATAGGAGGGCAGAGAGGGCGGAGCCTTGTGGGAGACCAATTTCCTGTTTGTATGTTTTAGAAGTTTCTGTGTTAGTTCGGACGGTTTGGGTTCGATCAGTTAGATATGAGTTAAACCAATTTTGTACAGTTGAGTGGATTCCTATTTGTTTTAGTCTGTTAAGCATTAGAGCATGGTGTACACTGTCAAATGCTGCAGAGATGTCTAGAAAGAGGAGAATGAAAGCTTGTTTAGGGTTATCAATACCTCGTATTAATGTATCGAGGAGTACAGTTAATAGAGTGTCCACACCATGGTAGGGGCGAAAGCCATATTGTTGGTCATCAAGTGGGGCTGAGGTTTCTATATGGTCTTGTGTTTGAGTTTGGACGACCTTTTCAATCAGTTTAGCCATAAATGGAATGCTAGAGATAGGTCTGTAGGAGTTGGGTGATGTTTTGTCAAGGGTGTTATTTTTAATTATTGGTCGGATTTGTGCATGTTTGAGGGAAGGTGGTAAGTATCCTTGGCGCAGCGATAGGTTGACTATGGGAAGGATAAAGGGGGATAGTGTAGTGAGGGTATGTTTGATCCAGTTTACCGGACATGGATCAAGTTGAGAGGTCGTAGTGTTCAGGTTTGAAATAGTAGTCTTGATAGTGTCTTTGGTTATAGGGTGGAAGTCGGACCATTTTTCTAATTGATGTTGGTGGGAAAGGGATAGAGGATTTGGTGTGAATGCAATAGATTTTACTTTATTCATATAGTGGTTTGCTAGAGTCTGGGCAGAGATATCGATAGTATCGTTGCTGGTCCCATATGTGTTATTAGTTAAGTTTTGGACGATACTAAAAAGTTCTCTTGGTCTATTAATGGATTTATTAAGTATGGTTGAGTGGTAATTTTTCTTTGCGCCATCAGATGCTTCTTTGTACATTTTAAGGTGGCTGTGATACGCATTGTAATAAGGGATGGATTTGGTTTTGCGCCATTTAGATTCAATATTTCTCAATTCTCTCTTCATACGTCTTAAGGTGCTGTTGAACCAGGGGGCATCTCCTATTCTAGAGTAGCTTTTCTTTTTAATGGATTGTTTATAGGCAGCTGCATTGTTAATTGTTTTGTGCCATGTTGCGACAGCTTCATCTAGGTCAGTTGGTACAAGGGTGAGATAGGGGATAGTTAGATTGATGAATTCATCAGCGTTAAATTTTGTGAATCTAGGTGGAGGGGTAATTTGTAGGTTATTTTTGTTGTCTCTTCCAGTGTAGGCTAAGGTGAATTTGATCAGGTGGTGGTCTGACCAAGGAACTGGTATACACTCAAGCGATGACTGGTTAAAGTGTTTTTGGAAAGCTTCAGGTAGAAAGACTAGATCAAGGGTTCCACCTTTCTTATGAGTCTTTGTATTGATTATTTGGAGGAAACCCATATCTGCTATTGATTCCAAGAAAAGAGCTGAGTGTGAAGGTGGCAGGGATGGGAGGTTAAAATCTCCTAGTGATATTATAGGGTTGGAGACTGTGGATGAGCTGAGGAGTTCTATTAGGGCATCTAAGTTTTCAGATTTTTGATCCGGTGGCCTGTATAATAAGCAAATTTTGAAATGATCTATTTTTAAGATGAGGGTGTCAATGTTATTTGGGAGATCAGATGTATGTGGTTTCGCCTTTAGTTCTTTTTTTGTCATTATAAGGACACCACCTCCTTTTTTAGAGTTTCTGTGTGTATGAGATATGTCATAGATGTTAGTGTTGAGTTGGTTCAGGTAAACAACATCAGAGTCAGTTAGCCAAGTTTCAGTAACACATAGGATGTCTGGCTTTTTATCATTTAGTAAGTCAGTGAAGATAGGTAGTTTATTTTTCATAGATCTTGCATTTATTAATATACAGGACAAAGTTTGAATGGTTGTTGGTTGAGTGTGTAGATGGGCGAATGTAGTAGGTTTTATATGTATTAGTCTGTGGTGATTTATTTTTATATTGATGCCAATATGCATTTGAGATGAAGGGGGATCTGGGCGGATGCTTCTCTGAATTATTGGGATTGGTTTGTAAATATTGTTGTTTTGACTGTTTGTCAGTGTGATAAGTGTCAAAATTATTAAACAGCTGCATATTAGTTTTAGACAGAAGGTATTTGAGCAAGACATTTTGGCAACAGTATATCAACAGTATATCTTTTTCTACTGGCAACAGTATATCCTTTTCTACTGGCAACAGTATATCCTTTTTTATTAGCAACAGTAATTGCTATGTAATTACAGTTTTCAAGTTAGTTGAATACTGGCAACAGTAATTGTAGGGCATTTATTACAGACAACAGTGACTAAAGGTCATTGAGTATTGGTAACAGCGTCAGCTATGTTAGTTTGCTAGCTGCAGGTAGTTCACTTTAGTAAGGTAAGGATAGTTTTAGGCTAGCCAGCTAAGTGGACAGAACTAGATTCTAACAGATATAGCTAAATTAGGTAGGCTATTAGCAAAGGTGCCTAAAGGATTAATGGTGGAAAAGTTAAAGCTACTAGCAATAGTATATGTACATTTTTGGATGTTGGAGTCTGTAGTTAAGGGTGGGTGGGTGTAATGATTAATAACAGGCAGCCATAAAATAGGGTACCTGTTATTATGAATGTTGGGTACGTTCAACAATATGACTAGGTATGTTGGTAAGCCAGAAACAAGGATGATCAAATAGTTGTGATATACTTGCTGTATCAGCTGGGTGTCCGGAGGATGGTAGGAGCGAGCTCAACCTTGAGGGAGCTCTAGCTTTATGCTTATGTTGATCTTCGTTGGTAGATGGTGAGCGTCTCTAGTCCTTTAGTGGACCACGTGTGTACGCCTGCCGGCGCAAACTTTAAAGTTGCAGGATGGGTCAACGGATCTCCAAAGAGGCACGCGTCAAGGTTGCCCCCTATCACCAATGCTCTTTGATCTAGCTCTTGAACCTCTAGCCCTCCTTATTAGACAGTCCGCACGTATTCGAGGTGTCCCCTTCAGTCATAGGGAGATTAAACTCTCTGCATATGCAGATGACCTTATGCTTTTCGTATCCCTCGATTCGGTTCCAGCTGTCTTGGATCTGATTGACGGATACTCACAATTATCGGGCTATAAAATTAACTGGACCAAATCTGTAGCATTCCCACTGAACCGCTGGGTACATGAGGCTGACATGCAGGCCTTTCCCTTCCTTTGGCAATCCCGCATGGTGAAGTATCTCGGGGTCCATTATTGTTCTCCTTTAGAAGACACTATCAGTTTTAATGCCAAAGAGGTAGTCTCCAAAGTCCGTGAGCTCACGAATCGTTGGTCTCCCTTATCTCTTACATGGTGGGGCCGCTTAGAAACTGTGAAAATGATGATAGTCCCCAAAGTGAACTACATTTTAGAAATGCTGCCATGCTTACTCCCGCTACATACTTATAAAGATCTTGAGGGCCTTCTCGTCCGTTATCTCTGGCAGGGCAAGCCACCAAGGATAGCTAAACAAAAACTACAGTCTGCAAAGGAAAGAGGGGGTACCAGATTTCCTGATTTTCTTAGATATCATCAAGCCTTCCTACTTAAGCAAGGTGCCCGATGGCTAGATGCCTCAACAGACAGCAGACCAGTTTGGCTAGACATAGAAGAGGAGCTTAGCAGTCCAATTCCATTGACCCATCTCCCCGGTATGTCCTATCAAGTAGACACCCGCCATCCACCAATGATTGTTGATACTCTTGCGGCCTTTAACACTCTCATTCTATCACTGGGCCCGAACGTATGTCCTCAGGACGGACTCCCGCTATGGAATAACCCCAGAATTCAAGTCCTAAATAGAACGATAGCATGGAAACCTTGGTACTCAAGGGGGATCTGGACACCCCAACAGCTCTTCTCTGCAGCTCGTTGGAAAACCTTTTCTGATTTACAAAAGGATTTTGCGTTACCAGCGAAACACTACTTTCAATTGATGCAGCTTCAACACTGCCTCAAAAGTGCTCGAATCATGCCGCCCTCTGCCCCTACTGAGGATGGGCTATTAGAGATAGTTCACTCTATTAGTAGTACACATGGGGTAGCCTCTAACTTTATAAAATATTATGTCAGGGTACAGACATGGCCACTTTTAGAGCCCAACAAGCCTGGGAGCGCGAATTGCAAACCACTTTAACCCCTGTGCAATGGAGCGTTTTCTGGAGCAAAGTAGTGCGGGTTTCCCGGTCTGCCTCTGTTACCCAAACTCTCTTCTTTTTTGCACACAGATGCTTTTATACCCCAGAAAAAATAGCCAAATGGAACACAAATGCTAGGGCCCAGTGCTGGTCTTGCCATACTGCTGTGGGAACCTTCGCTCATGTTATTTATGAATGTCCTCAACTACAGGTTTATTGGGGGCGGGTCTGGGGTCGTATTCAATTTATCTTACACCTTCACGAGTCTCTCTCTTGGAAGATCGTGGGACTCCGCTCTGTGGCGGAGGTCCCCTCTCTTCCTAAGAAGGGTCGCTTTCTCCTTGATTTCATGTTGGGTATAGCCATATGCTTAATTACGAGGAATTGGAAGGATAGCTCTCGACTTACTGTCAATGAATGGTGGAACCTCGTCTGCTTATATAGTAAATATGAGCAGATACCTCGGAGAGCTATTCCCCATGCCCAACCTCACTCTCACTTGTCTAAATGGCAGATGCTTAATGATTATGTACAATCTGCTCACTGCTCCAATATGCCTGTATAATGTGCACCCATCATGTTTCAGATCACCGTTAGGTTTTGTAACACAATAATGTAAGTACACGCCCGTTTCGGGAATGATTAGTTTTCTAGAGAAGAAGCAGGGGGGAGGGGGGTGGCAGGGGTTTACTTTGGTGTATGTATTACACTATATGTATCTGTCTTTTAGCTGTATGTCTTCCTTTTCCTTTGTTGTTATAAAATGAAAATAAAGAATTTAAAAAAAAAAAAGACTGTACTGTACTGACCAGGGGCGGCCCAAGGGGGGTGCGGGGCCATGTGCGGAGACTCGGTGCGGGGCCTCATTTGCATAAGGGCCTCATTTGCATAAATATTTGCATAATGTTACCTTACACTAACTTTTAGGAAACATGCCTCTTAATGAGTGTATGGATAAAGAAAGACTAAAAGATTTCTACATTACTATAATCCAGTGCCAACTGCCAGGCACATTAGGAACTACTACAAACACTGCCCATTTAGAACCCATAGCAAACCCGCCGTATCATAACAGCACTACCAGGACTCACAAAGCACAAGACCCTACCTATCAAAAGGCAACACTACAAATATTAAACCAATACATTTCAGAGAATAACAATACATGACCTACCGGGGAAAGAGAACAAGTGGCAATGTCAAATAGGAATTACATAAACAGAATACCTCAGCTCAGTTACACATGCAGAACATAGACCATCACCAAACAAGGAATCACAATTTAGAAACAGGAGGACAATAATTAAACTGGGAACCCCAAAAGCCCAACAACACTGTAGAAATAAAACTATAAATTAATTTCCTCTTGTACTAAACAAAGCACAGACGTTAATGATGCACATTTCCCAGAGCTGGCATATTTCAGTTAATAAATTCAATAAAGAGATATTTTTCTACCTTTTGTGCATTTTTTTTTCAGTTGCAATTGCTCCAGCCACTTTCTTCTGGTTTCTTCTTGTCTTCTGCTAACTCTCCATCGTCTGTTGTCCATTTGTCTTTTCTTCACGCTTCTAGTTTTTTTCCATTCTCTCTCTACATCTGCTTTAACATACTAATCTTTCTCCTTTTGCTCTTTCCTCATTCCTATTTCATCCACTCAAATTTTACCCCTCCATCCTCAATCCCCACTTACTCTCCCAATATCCGGCCAATTGTAGATTTGTCTTCCCTCCCACACAAAATATTTTTTCACTCTCCCAGCTCTATCCCATTCTAATCTTCCCCCAACATCGGCTCCCTTCTAGTTCCAGCCCCACCCAGCATCCGCTCCCTTCTAGTCCACGCATCAACCCATTTCCAGTCCTAGCCCCCCATAAGCCCATTTCTAGTCCTATCCTAGCCCCACCATCAGCCCATTTCCAGTCCTAGCTCCCCCATCCGAGTCCCTCCATCAGCTCATTTCCAATCCCAGCCCCCCATCAGCCCATTTCTACTCCTTTCCTAGCCCCACCATCAGCCCATGTCAAATCCTAGCTCCCCTCCATTCAGCCCATTTCCAATCCAAGCCCCCCATCCAAGCCTACTTCCAGTTTTAACCCTTCCATGAGTCCATTTCAATCCAAGCCCCCCCAACAGCCCATTTCCAGTCCTATCCTAGCCCCCCATCAGCCCATTTCCTGTCCTAGCCCCCCTCACTCAGCCCATTACCAGTCCTAGCCCCCCCATAGCCCATTACCAGTCCTAAGCCCCCCATCACCCCATTTTGTCTTAGCCCCCCATAGCCCATTACCAGTCCTAACCCCCACAGCCCATTCCAGTCCTAACCCGCCCATTAGCCAATTTCCAGTCCTAGCCCTCCCCCATAGCCCATTACCAGTCCTAACCCCCCTATCAACCCATTTCCAGTCTTAGCAAGCTCATAGCCCATTACCAGTCCTAACCCCCCATCAGCACATTTCCAGTCCTAGCCCCCCTATAGCCCATTACCAGTCCTACCCCCCCCATCAGCCCATTTCCAGTCTTAGCCCCCCCCATAGCCCATTACCAGTCCTAACCCCCCTCCCCCATCAGCCCACTTCCAGTATTATTCCCCCCCCCCGTAGCCCATTAGTAGTCCTAATCCCCCTATAACCCATTACCAGTCCTAACCCCCCATCAGCCCACTTCCAGTATTATTCCCCCCGTAACCCATTAGTAGTCCTAACCCCCATAGCCCATTACCAGTCCTAACCCCCTCCCCCATCAGCAAACTTCCAGTCTTAGTCCCCCCATAGCTCATTAGTAGTCCTAACCCCCCCATAGCCCATTACCAGTCCTAACCCCCTCCCCCCTCAGCCCACTTCCAGTCTTAGTCCCCCCCATAGCTCATTAGTAGTCCTAACCCCCCCATAGTCCATTACCAGTCCAAACCCCCTCCCCCCATAAGCCAACTTCCATTCTTTGTGCCCCCCCCGTAGCCCATTTGTAGTCCGAACCCCCCATCGCACTTTACCAGTCCTAACCCCCTCCCCATCAGCCCACTTCCAGTTTTTTTCCCCCCGTAGCACATTAGTAGTCCTAACCCCCCCATAGCCCATTACCAGTCCTAAACCCCTCCCCACATCAGCCCACTTCCAGTCTTAGACCCCCCATAGCTCATTAGTAGTCCTAACCCCCCCCCCATAGCCCATTACCAGTCCTAACCCCCTCCCACATCAGCCCACTTCAAGTCTTAGTCCTCTCCTGTAGCCCATTAGTAGTCCTAACCCCCCATAACCCATTACGTCCTAACCTCCTCCCCCCATCAGCCCACTTCCAGTCTTAGTCCCCCCATAGATCATTAGTAGTCCTAACCCCCCATAGTCCATTACCAGTCCTAACCCCCTCCCCCCATAAGCCCACTTCCAGTCTTAGTCCCCCCCATAGCTCATTAGTAGTCCTAACCCCCCCATAGCCCATTACCAGTCCTAACCCCCTCCCCCATCAGCCCACTTCCAGTCTTAGTCCCCCCCATAGCTCATTAGTAGTCCTAACCCCTCCCCCATCAGCCCACTTCCAGTCTTAGTCCCCCCCCATAGCTCATTAGTAGTCCTAATCCCCTCCCCCAGCAGCCCACTTCCAGTCTTAGTCCCCCCATAGCGCATTAGGCGTCCTAACCCCCCCATAGCCCATTACCAGTCCTAACCCCCTCCCCCATCAGCCCACTTCCAGTCTTAGTCCCCCCCCATAGCTCATTAGTAGTCCTAACCCCTCCATAGCCCATTACCAGTCCTAACCCCTCCCCCCATCAGCCCACTTCCAGTCTTAGTCCCCCCCCATAGCTCATTAGTAGTCCTACTCCCCCGCCCAGATAGATTAAAATAAAATACTGGCTGCTGCTGCTGCTGCCGCCGTGGCAGCGGCAGAATCAAACGTCAACGCCGCGGGGCCCCGACTGCCCGGCAGAACCTCCCTCGAGCATCAGCTCCCGAATCCCTCCCAAAGCGCGGGCTTTCAGAGCCGCGAGAGCTTCTCTGACCTCTCGCGGCTCTGTTAATCCCGCCGGGGCTGATGGAAAATCCCATCAGCCCCGGCGAGATTAACAGAGCCGCAAGAAGAAGGGAAACTCTCGCGGCTCTGAAAGCCTGCGCTTTGGGAGGGATTCGGGAGCTGATGCTCGAGGGAGGATCTGCCGGGCAGTCGGGGCCCCGCGGCATTGACGTTTGATTCTGCCGCTGCCATGGCGGCAGCAGCAGCCAGTATTTTTTTTTAAATGTACTTGGGCTAATGAATGTTTTTTGCGCGGGGTCCCCTGAAACGCGGGGCCCTGTGCAAAAAACATTCTTGCTCAATGGACGAGCCGGCCCTGGTACTGACCCAAAACTGATTTCCATGTCCTCAGCAAACTCCCTGATAGTCAATCGACAATTTGAGCGAATTGCAGCACACACTGCTTCAACTTTTTCTTCACTCCTACTCAGAGATGGCCTTCCAGAATGTTTGTCACTGTCAACACTTTAGCAGCCCTCTTGGAAACATTTTTATCAGTGATAAACTCAAGCACGACTCATGTATTTATTGCCATACACTTACTGTAACTTGTCATAAGTCTCTGCATGAATCTTGAGGTTTCTGGCAGAATTTAATGCAAATTCACTGTTCAATTTTTTCACTCATAGTAAATCTGACAAACTGCTTTTACACGATACAAAACATCACATGATAAAAAAGTACAGGTGTGCTGCAGCCAAGCTACACTCTGCACATGCAGAGCACATAACTAGGTCACTGCATGCTTAATAGCATCATGGTGTGATGTATTGTTATATAGCTACACAATAACTCTTGAAACTTTTTGATCACACTTCATATCTTACATTGGTATGTTCCTGCATGAGGCTTGTGCTCAAGTAATTCTGCCTTGCTGGAAATACTTTCTGTAAGGACTGTGAGGTTATCCAGAACTCATGCCACTGCTTATTCTGTTGCAGCACCTATGCTGTGCAATAGCTTGCTAGCAGAAGTTTGATCAGATCCAGATAATCAAGAGTGGAGGAGTGGCCTAGTGGTTGGGGCAAGGTACTGCAGGCTGGAAGGTCAGGGGTTCAAATCCCACTAGAGGACAGCAACCTTGGGCCAGAAGGACTGGGGTTTCTAGTCCCACAGGTGCTCCTTGTGGCCTTGGGCAAGCCACTTAACCCTCCATAGCCCATGTTCCCTGTAAAATAGTTATCTCCAAGTTATAGTGCCCTGTTCAATGTAATTTCAGTTTGTTCAATGTAAACTGCACTGATGCAGAATAGTGCGGTATATAAGAGAATATAAATAAATAAAGACACAGTTTTCACCTGGACATCTGGGGAACAAATTGAAATGTCCAAACAAGAAGTTTCAATTAGATTCATTAGGAACCACCACCTAGGAATAGATTTAGGCGTCATCGTGTGTACTACATTGAAACCCCTCGCCCAGTGTGCAGCAGTGGCCAAGAGAGCAAATAGAATGCTAGGAATCATAAGGAAAGGAATGGAGAATAAAACAAAAAATATTATGCCTCTTTTTCATTCCATGGTGCAACCGCACCTTGAATATTGTGTGCAATTCTGGTCACCGTATCTTAAAAAGGATATAGTGCTATTAGAAAAGTTACAGAGAAGAGCCACCAAAATAGTAAAGGGGATTGAAGAATACCCCTAAGAGGAATGGCTTAAAAGGTTAGGGCTCTTCAACTTGGAAAAGGCATGGCTGAGGGGAGATATGACAGAAGTCTATAAATTAATGAATGGAGTAGAACAAGTACATGTAGATCAGTTGTTTACTCCATCAAAAAGCAGAAGATTAGGGGACACAGAACAAAACTACAATGTAACCCATCTAAGAATAATCAGAGAAAATATTTTTTCACTCACCGTGTAATCAAACTCTGGATTTAAAAAAAGTTTGGACATATTCCTGGAGGAAAGGTCCATAAACTATTATTAAAGAGGACCTGGGAAATCCATTGCTTACCCTGGGAGAAGCATTTTGGAATCTGTGTACCTTTTTGGGACCTTGACAGGTACAGTACTTGTGACTTGGATTGGCCACTATTGGAAACAGGATACTGGGCTTGATGGACCTTGGCCTAACCCAGTATGGCATTTCTTATGTTCTGCTAATTTATACCCTGTGTCTTTTGGGGAAACTGCTAAGTACTTGTGACCTGGATTGGTCATTGTTGGAAGCAGGATACTGGGCGTGATGGACGTGGGTCTGACCTAGTATGGCATATCTTATGTACTTATGTTCAGTGGTTCTACATATTTGTTTAGCACCACTAAATATAGGCATCTGGGTGTGCACAAAGCTATGTGCATAGTTTAAACATCTGGGCACCAAAAATACGCACCTATCCATTTGGCTAGACACTCCAGATTATACCTGGTTTTCCAGTGTCTAAATCAAATGCATAATCTAAAGGGGGGATATTCAAAGGCAATTGCACAGCTTTCAGACCTGCAAACTATGTAAATGCTGCTTAGTGAGATATTCATGATTAGCGCCACTGCTACATGCCCCAATGCTATGAGGTTAGCATCGGGGCAGGTTGCGGGCAGAACAGAGGTGACACCCAGCGCTAAAATGCAGGAGCTAACCGGGCAGGAGCTGAACATTGAAACTGCCCCATTAGCTTCCTGGCTGTGTGGCAACCCAGATCTTCAATGTTGGTTTCCAGATATGGCCCCAGCATTGCATATGTGGGGTTAAACTTCAGTGCTGACGGCTATGTGCTTTTCAAGCGCTAGCTGCCGCTGATGAAGTGCCTAGACATATAATATATACATTTTGGAAGCCCTTCCCCTAGAATACCCCAAACCCACCCTCCACACTGAATACATGTGTGTACGGTGGGAAACAAGAATACCCCAAACCCTGCTCTATGTGTAATTCTGCTGAACACAGGGAAAAGAGGCACCTAAATGTTTGGCACAGTGCCAAACATTTAAACTTTTTTTTTGTTTTATATTGAGGGATAAATATATTTATTTCAGGAGGAATTTTTCTTAGTTCCCGGTTAGTGTTTGTTTTTCAAATGTCTGTTTTTAATGTTTTAGTGTTGTTTATATTTAGTTATTTATGATATATGTTATTGATGTAAACCTCATAGAATTATTTGAAATCTGTGTTGTGGTTTATAATATGGAACAAAGCAAAATGGCTGGGAATGCACTTTCAGAGAACCATGGGCCCGATATTCATTTGGGCGGGCTGTGTGCCGCGTCAGTGCATAGCCCTGCCTGCCGACCCCTAACCCCAGATATTTAATGCCACAGTCATGGCACTGAATATCCGGGGTTGCTGCACTAGCCCTGGAGACACCAAGGCTCACCAGGTAGTGGCGATATTGCACAGCTACCTGGTTAGCATTCACAGCTAAAACTAGGCGAGCCAAAAGCTTGCCTAGTTTTAGCTGCGGATCGCTAACCAGGTAGCCGTGCAATATTGCTACAACCTGGTTATCAGTACTCCACACCTCCGCTCCATAGGGACGCATAGGGGGCATAGATGGGGATATTTAATGGCACTAACCATGTAGGTGCCTTTGAATATTCCTGTTTAAGGCATTTACATGGTTTACTGGGCTGTAGACTGTGTAAATGCCTTTTGAATGTCGGGCCCCATGTTTCTAATAGCTTCCTGAAAAGTAGCGATTTTGTTGCTGGTCTGGTGGTGAGTTGCAGAGAGTTCTTTGATTCTCGTGAGTTGTGAATCTCTTAGTGGCAGCACTATTAGATGCTAGGCCGGTACAAGGGTATTGGGGGCCCTACGCAAACTTTCAGCTCCGGCCGCGACTTACCGCGACCGGACACAGCCGCTGGGCCAGCAAGCCAAGGGTTAACCTTGGTGGGGGGCGGGGGGGGGAGGGGGAGGGCGGCGCGGCGTCCGGCTATAGAAGGGCCGGGCGTGCCGCGTTTCGCCCTCTTTCCCTCCTCCCAGCGGCGCACAAGCGGGCAATTGAGCGGTCCGGTGTTCAGCGGTTCCTTCGTGTGTGTGCGTCGGCGTCGGAGCAGCTACCCCGCGTGGCCTACCTCCCGAGAGCGGACCTCCAGGCGAGAGTGGGCAGCCGCGGCGGAGCAGTGAATTCCTGCTGCTGACCCCAAGGCACATGCGGGTAACCGAGCCGGAGCGGCGATTTTCCTTTTTCTGGCCTTCAGACGTGCGGGCAGGTAACGAAAAAATAAATAAATAAACAAAAAATGCCGGGGGGGGGGGGCCGAAAAGCGGGCAGAGAGGAAAAGAAAAAAAGGGCGATTGAGCGGATGGCGCTCAGAGCAGTGGCGCTTGCCCCTGGTGGATTCCGAATCCCGAGCAAGTAATCAGCAGGCCTGGGGGGGGGGGGGGCGGGGGGGGGGGTTGGGCCTCAGGAGAAGGCACGAGGCGGTAATGCAAGGTTGTCGGGCTCGGGGTGGGCCGTGGAAGGCGAAGGATCCCGGCCATGCTGACCATGTGCATATAGTTGTGGAGCTGGAATGGGGGGGCACGGACCAAAAAAAAAAAAAAGGGGGAATAAATGAATTAAATGTACTGAAAACAATTAACATTAAGGACAGGGGAGCAGGGTTGCGCTGCCACCTAGTGAGGCAGGAAGGTTATAGCTGGCATGTTTTCTTTTGGCCTTTTTGCTTTCTCTGCTCCTGCATCTGGCCTGTCTGAATGCTGGGAGACCGGGAGAGCAAGGCAATGCCGCCATCTAGTGGCCTATGAACATATGGCTAGGCTGGTTTTTTTTGTTTGTTTTTTTTGTTTTAGTTGGGTTGTGTTTATGCAGGCAGGGATGTTTCGCTGTATCTCTCTTTTGCTGCAATAAATGGGAAATGTGCCGGTCGAATGATAAGTGAATCAGGCAGGGGAGTTGGAGATATCACCATGTAAATGTGCAAGGCAGAGAGGTCTGGAGGGGATGGGCAAGGAGACAGTGCAATGCTAAGGCCTGCTCGCTGCAGGGTACCCGCAAAGAGCTTAATGAGTCCACCCCCTTGTTTTTCCCCTTGCCTTTTTTCTCCTATAGCATTCTCCAACAGGGTACCATGCCGAGGAAAGTAGCGCAGAGCGGTGGAAAGGACAGCGGGACGCAAGCAGGCCCCAAGCGAGCAGGGTCCAGCCAAGGTACACAGAAGAGAACAACACGCGTTGCTGTAAAACGGGCAACGCAAGACAAGGCAAAAAAGGGGGACGGGCCCACCAGGGGGCAGTCGGTGAAGAATACGCGGCAAAGCAACAGACGGGCCCCGACACGGCAGCAAGCGCCCGCCCCCACGGCTTCAACGTCCAGCCAGGAGCTAGACGAACTTTTTAGACTCATACGCGAACAGGTAAACCAACACGGCCTGAGCGTGTTTAAGCAGCGGCTTGAGGCGGCTAACACAGGTTCGGCCGACCCAGGACCCACAGACCCAATAGCGGCTAGCAACAGCATGGAGGGCGCCAGCGGGGTCCTGCCCGGCAGCAGCATGCCTGTCACCAGCAGCAACACGCCAAACACCAACAGCAGCATGACAGGCGCCAACAGCAGTATACCAAGCACCAGCGCATCGGCCGGTAAGTCTGCTGGGGGGAAGGAAACTTTAGTGGTGTCTTCTTCGTCAGAGGAGTCTAACTCTGACTCAGACGGAGATACTTCATTAGCAACCGCGATGCGGAGCATGCTGAAAACATTCACAAAGAGAAAGAATAAAGCCCAAAAAGAAAAAAACTTAGCAAGGGTATGGTCACAGCGCGGGGACAACCCCGTGCGTGGATCGGGGACCGGGGGGGACGGGGTAGCGGAGACGGCAAACGCAGTCCGACTACACTGACAAGCCCGGTAGCAGCGAGTGGGGACCCGCGCTGCGGAGTGAGCTCTCTGGCCAGCGCGGTGCCCAGGAAGATAAAAAAACGGATCTGGCGGAGGGAATTTATTGACATCTTCTCTCTACTGATCAGAGACCAGGGTGGGGACCCCGGTGAGAATAAGGAGAAGGATAAGAGATGGGAGAGAAGACCCAAGATTGTACAATCTATTAGCAATTGGGTCTCTGCCTTCCACATATATATGAGCATCGTTCTGGAACGCGAACCCGAACTCAGTCAATACCTTATCAAGTACCTCGACACCATAACCCAAGCGCATAAGCAGCTGGGTGGGTGGGCCTGGCTCAACTATGATATCAAGTTCAGACAGAGCCTGGCGGAGGACCCAACGATGACCTGGCAGCACAGGATCATTGATCTATGGCTGGAGGAAATGTCACATAACAGACCATTGTCGCAGGGACTGACATCGCAGTCCTTTCAGGCGCCGCAATGGCGGCAGAATTACCAGCCGGCCGGCCGCAAGGCGTGCCGGCAATACAACGCAGGAACCTGCACTTGGCGGCCATGTAAGTTTAGGCATGCATGTTCCGGATGCGGGGGGAACCACCCCGCCACATCATGCCAAGCCAGTAGGGATAACAAGCCATTCTGGCCGATGTTGCCCAGAGGGAACGATGGGCCTGGCCCCAACCCCCATCAGGCTTGACCGCATGAGGCTTTGGCTGAGGGCATACCCCCAAAGAGACAAAGCTCTCAATATCGAGAACGGCTTTGCTTACGGATTCCGGATTCCAGCCTCGGTCACATCGCAGGGGCAGGCAATCCGTAACTCAACGTCAGTCAAAAAATTTGCAGGGGTTGTACAGCGCAAAATACGACAAGAAACAGCTGGGGAGGGTGGCTGGCCCTTTCACTTCTGTACCCCTCCCAAACCTGATACTGTCCCCGTTGGGGATTGTCCCAAAGAAAGAGGCAGGAAAGTTCCGGCTAATCCATAACCTGTCGTACCCAGAGGGGACTTCTGTCAACGACCACATCGACCCAGCCCTATGTTCCGTGAGGTACTCTACGATCGATCAGGCCGTGGGTATCATACGGAAATTGGGGCGGCGGGCAAAACTGGCGAAGGCTGATATCGAATCAGCTTTCCGACTGCTCCCGGTGCACCCAGACTCCTTTGCGCTCCTGGGCTTCTCCCTCAACGGGGAATATTACTATGACAAATGTTTGCCCATGGGGTGCTCCATATCATGCGCATATTTCGAGCAGTTCAGTACATTTGTACATTGGGTCGTCGAAGACATGGCAGGGCACAACACCGTCGTGCATTACCACGACGACTTCCTATTCATAGGCAATGGGGACGAGGGATGTCAAAGGATCCTATGCACTTTTGAACACATTGCCCAGCAATTTGGGATCCCCCTGGCAAGAGAAAAGACCACTGGACCCACAGGGACCATCACATTCTTGGGCATAGAGCTCGATGTAGCAGCACAGCGGTCTCGACTGCCAGACGAAAAAATCATCAGGCTGCGAGCTGCCGTACGCGAAATGCAAGGGCGGACGAAGGCAACATTGGAACAGCTACAATCCGTGCTGGGGCTGCTATGTTTTGCATGTAGGATCATGCCAATGGGACGGGTGTTCTGCCGTCGCATGGCGATGGCTACGAAGGGAGTCAAAAAGAAACACCACAAGATTCGGATTACCAAAGGCATGCGGGAAGATCTGCGCATGTGGGAGCTCTTCTTGCAATCCTTCAATGGCTTGGCATTCTGGCAAGAGCTACCGGTGACGAGCGAGTCCCTTGACCTCTTCACGGATGATGCGGGAGGGAGCGGCTTCGGAATCTATTTCCAAGGAGCATGGTGCTCAGAGGAGTGGCCACTCGAGTGGCAGGCCGAGGGTATCACTAGGGATATTACCTTCCTGGAGCTATTCCCCATAACGGTGGCCCTATACATCTGGGCCCCGCAGCTGGTAAACAAGGCAATCATAATTCATACCGACAACACAGCGGTGGTGTATGCCGTGAACGGGATGCGGGCCCAGACTCCAGGGGTCGTCGCACTCCTTAGGCACATAGTGATGATATGCCTAAAGCATAACCTAAATATCAGGGCCGAACATATCCCAGGGCAGCATAATAACATTGCCGATGCTCTCTCTCGTTTCAAGATCCCACTCTTCCGATCGCTCGCGCCCAGGGCCGATCTCTACAAAACGGCTATACCGCCACAGATATGGGAACTTGGTCCGCCGAAGTTTGGGAGCTTGTTCTGAGCTCCCTATCCGACCGGACGAGACAGCGATACCTGGCGGCCTGGGGAAAATTTCAAGCCTTCTGCAGAGGAGCCGGACTCACGAACGTCGGTCCCACGACGGAATCCATATTGCAGTGGATCCTACACTCCAAGAGCTGTGGAGCCAAGAAGTCAGTGGTACAATCGCATTTGGCTGCGATCACCTTTTTCACGAAGGTGATGGGTAAGACCAATCCACGTGCAGATTTTGTTATAGCCAAGGTAATGAAGAGCTGGAAGCCGGAACAGCCCCACACACCAGACTGGCGACGCCCGATAACACACGAAATTTTGCAGAGACTGATAGCAATCACGGGTCAGGTATGCTTCAACAACTTTGAGACCCGGCTATTCAGATGCGCATTCTCATGGGCATTTTTCGGGGCGTTCCGAGTAGGCGAACTGGTAGCCTCGGCGAGCCGAGAATCGGCCGAAGGCGGGATCCGGGAGAGAGCGACGTCAGCATGCAGGATGGGAAACTCATACTGCATATACGCAAGTCGAAAACCGACACCGAGGCAAAAGGGGCACGGGTAGTGCTGGCCCCGCTGCGGGGAGACCCGTCCTGCCCAGTAGCGACATTCAATGAATACAAACAGATGCGCCCTGCAAGGGCCGAGCATTGGCTGGTCCACTCGGACGGAACCCCCCTCTCGCGGTTCCAATTCGCCAAGGTATTGAAGCTGACACTTGATGCAGTGGGTTTGGAAGTGTGCTTTTACGGCACCCATTCATTCCGCATTGGGGCCGCTTCCACGGCGGCCAACATAGGCATGACGAGGGAGCAGATCATGACCATCGGGAGATGGCGCTCCGAGAGATACAAACTTTATATACGCCCGGTTTGACGCCGGGCGTAAGACACCCCCTGGGGGGGGGGGGGGGATCAGGATAAGGTAACAAAAAAAAAAAAAAAAAAAAAAAGTTCCTTTCCTGGCTTGTCCGCGCTTGTTGTTTATGTAACGGAAATCGCAATAGCTATGTATAGATATGTGACTTTGTATTCCTGTGCTAGTACCTTTGTATTCGCGCACCCAAAATGTGATATTGACGAGCTGTGTGACGAGGCATGGATCTGCGGCCATTCGTTTGTTCATTGGGCTGAAAAGAGGGCGAGGCAGAGACCGCAGGGGCATAATCTGGGCTTCCCTAAGGAGCAGCTGGTAGTGAGATGGCTGGGGCGACGTGGTATGATGTGGGACCAGCTGATGCCATGCCTCTTACAGTTGAAGAGGGCGGGCGGGCAGCCATGGGCAATTTTGGTGCACCTGGGCGGTAATGACCTGACGGGCACGCGCAGTGTCGAGCTCACCAAGAAGATGCAAAAGGACATGCTGGCACTGACGGGTGCCTTCCCAGGAACATTGCTGATATGGTCCCACATCACACCGCGGCAAGTTTGGAGGGACGAATGGTCCCACCACGCTGTAGAGAGAACGAGAAGAAAAGTGAATAGATGGATGGCCCGGTTCATGGACTCAATCGGAGGATACAGCATCGCCCATGACCTGATAGAAGAGCGCTGCCACGGACTGTATCGCGCGGACGGGATACACCTCTCGGATATCGGGATGGACGTATACCTCTGCGCCATACAGGACACGATTGAACGCTTATGGCAAAAAACGTGGGTTGGCCACAGCAGGATGGGGTGAAGGGGGAACTCCCCGGCAAGCGAGGGGTCGCAGCCGGGAAGGATTGGCAGAGAGATAGGGACCCCATCCTTAGGAGAGAGCGCACAGCCCAGACTTGAGAAGGGGGAGTGGGGCACATCGGAACTGGCGGGTCCCCCAGAGTACAAAGATGGGTAAGCCGCAATAGTGACTAGAAGATCTCCTGACGCTTTTACGGCCGGAGAGGCGAGCATACACCTTTCTCAGCGTACCTCTGCGCATGCCTTTGACGGGCCCTGGGCAGAGGTGGGATACAGACACTGCGGCGAAGAGTAACGGAGCCCGGAAGGGCCGGGGGGGGCCCGCTGCAACGCCACCCTTGTCCACGGACATGTTAGTGGGGACCGACGGCAGTGGGGAAGTGGCTTGAACGGCCATGTTCCAGAATATCCCTGCCGGGCGGCCGAAGAGATGTTAAAAAAATTGGGGGGCTGTGCCTCTCCGGGAAGGATGAGGATAAGTAAGAATTACGTTGTTTTTGATGTAATATGGTTGTAATGCTTTTATATAAATCTTGGATGTTACAATGTTTGAGGTTGTTAAGTTATGCTGTGGCCAACAGTTTACAATACTGTACTTTCCACTTATAGTTGGCAAATTGGAAATAAAGACATCTTTTGTGGCAAGTCCGGATTCGTGGTGCTGATTGCGGGGCAGGGCGGGGGGGGCAAAGGGAGGGGGGGGAAGGGGTAGCGACCCGCGGCGGTCATGCTGGTCCCCTGGCTGAGCTCCGGCCGCGACTTACCGCGACCGGACACAGCCGCTGGGCCAGCAAGCCAAGGGTTAACCTTGGTGGGGGGCGGGGGGGGGAGGGGGAGGGCGGCGCGGCGTCCGGCTATAGAAGGGCCGGGTGTGCCGCGTTTCGCCCTCTTTCCCTCCTCCCAGCGGCGCACAAGCGGGCAATTGACCCACCCGACCCGCCCCTCACAAAAGGAGCTATCGTCACGGCATAGCGAGAGAGATAGGGACCCCATCCTTAGGAGAGAGCGCACAGCCCAGACTTGAGAAGGGGGAGTGGGGCACATCGGAACTGGCGGGTCCCCCAGAGTACAAAGATGGGTAAGCCGCAATAGTGACTAGAAGATCTCCTGACGCTTTTACGGCCGGAGAGGTGAGCATACACCTTTCTCAGCGTACCTCTGCGCATGCCTTTGACGGGCCCTGGGCAGAGGTGGGATACAGACACTGCGGCGAAGAGTAACGGAGCCCGGAAGGGCCGGGGGGGGGCCCGCTGCAACGCCACCCTTGTCCACGGACATGTTAGTGGGGACCGACGGCAGTGGGGAAGTGGCTTGAACGGCCATGTTCCAGAATATCCCTGCCGGGCGGACGAAGAGATGTTAAAAAAATTGGGGGGCTGTGCCTCTCCGGGAAGGATGAGGATAAGTAAGAATTACGTTGTTTTTGATGTAATATGGTTGTAATGCTTTTATATAAATCTTGGATGTTACAATGTTTGAGGTTGTTAAGTTATGCTGTGGCCAACAGTTTACAATACTGTACTTTCCACTTATAGTTGGCAAATTGGAAATAAAGACATCTTTTGTGGCAAGTCCGGATTCGTGGTGCTGATTGCGGGGCAGGGAGGGGGGGGGCAAAGGGAGGGGGGGGGCAAAGGGAGGGGGGGGGAAGGGGTAGCGACCCGCGGCGGTCATGCTGGTCCCCTGGCTGAGCTCTTCTTTCCCTCCCTCTCCCAGATCAATGCAATACCCATCCCACAAGAATTGTACATCATACTTTTAACTATTAAACTTTGTACAGTATGTGTTTGCCCACTCTCCTTGCATGTAAAATAGAATTGCAGATAGCTCTTTGGGTTTGTGTGACTGTCAGGATCTATGGTTTTGCTTTGACTACTGCTGCCCCTCAGAAGCTGGTGCCCTAGATACCTGCCTGGTCTTGCCTAATGGTTGCTCCAGTCCTGTATAGTGGTTACCGCAGAGGACAAGAGGAAATCTAAGGATTTAGCTGTTGGCTTAGCTAAAGAAGGGCACGGCCATTTAGGACTTGTTACATTTTACTCTGAATTTGGAAAATTCGTTCTCATTATTACATAAATTAAACATTATCATTTCCATAAATTGATTACTTACATACCATGTGTATGAGTTTGGAAACAAGATTAGGGCTTTGTAGAAATAATGTCAAGTTAATGGAATATAAATATAGTCAGAGAACTAAAGTTATACTGGTATTCAGTAGCTAAAGACCCCGGTGTATTTTGCTCTGACATAGATGATGGCTGAGTTAATCTGGTAAACAATAGACTAGGGTTTTACAAACTTTCCCTAGTGACCCCAGAACCATCTGAGTTTTCAGGACATACACATTGAATATGTATGACATTAATTTGCATATTCCGAATCATCAGTATTTACAAATTAATATCAGCATATTTGTTGCGGCTGTCCTGAAAACCCAACTGACTGTGAAGTCACTTGGACAAGTTTTAGAAGCTCAGCTCTTTAACTTTTCTGTATCTGATTCTACATGTTAATTCATGCCAGTCAGTTGTTTTAACAGAGTAGATAATTTAATTAGCTTCATACCTGCCAAAGTGGCGACAGTAGCAGTCTTGTCACAAGCCACAAATTCTCTATGGAAATTTATCATCACAAGGCCTTTGTTTAGTTTCTGCAAGAAAATTGGCATATAATAAGTGACTGCTCTTTGAGAAAAAATACAATAGGCCAAATTTTCAAAAGGGCCAATATTTAAATGTCATGGCAGTCAGCCACGGTGCTTAAATATCAGTGGGATATTCAATTACAGTATCCAGATACAGGGGCAGCCCAAGGGGGGGTGCGGGAGAACAATTGCGGAAACTCGGTGTGGGGCCTCATTGGCATACGGGACCTCATTTCATAAATATTTGCATAATGATAACATGCATTAACTTATAGTAAACATGCCTCTTAATGAGTGTATGGATAAAGAAAGACTAGAAGATTTCTATATTACTATACTCCAGTGACAACCACCAGGCACATTAGGAAGTACTACAAACACTGCCCATTTAGAACCCATCCAAACACAAAAAATGGCCAAAAACCAACCCCTTGGGCATAGAAGTTCACCAAGCCCCAAATCCAATAAACACAAAAATAGTAAACCCAAAGAACAAATTCCCTCAAGAAAATATTTTTTGTCTGACCCAAAACACCTTGTCTAAGCCCACATTTATAAAGCTAAGGCACATTCCACCAGTTGTGATTCTTCATTTGTGGTCTATCTGATTTGTTGCCCTTGTGGGCTTAGTTATGTGGGCCATACTATTCGTCCCCTTAGAGTACGTCTAGCAGAACATGCTTCACGCATTCGCACTGGGGTTCTTTCAGCTCCTTTAGTTCAACATGTGCTTGCCCAGAATCATGTTTTTGAACAGTTTTCTTGGAGAGCGATCAACTGGGTACCCCCTTTGACTCTGGAGGGGAACAGGATCCAGAAATTACAACTTTTAGAACAACGTTGGATTTTTAAACTTAACACCGTTGCTCCGAAAGGTCTAAATCTGGAATTGGACTGGCACAGTTTACTTTGACGTCCCCTTTTTTTTCGGAGACATTAGCATTTGGTTGCTCTCAGCCCCTGATTGGATGTTGTAATACAGAAGCACAGGCAGAGTCTATGGAAGTAGAAAGAAAGGTGGATTTTACCTTTAAAAATGACAGTCAGCCAACACACACAGCTCAGGGTCTGCACAAGAGAAGCAAGCAGAGAGAGGGAGCAGTTGAGCTGACACACCCAAGCTCTGACGTAGCAGCAAGCTTGGAGTTTGATTACTCTCACCTGCTTAAAAAAGCCGAGCCAAGCTTCAGAGAGCAAAAAGATAAACGCTGCTCAGTAGTTCCAGGAGGGGAGGAGAAGGAGGCAGAGAAGGAGGGAAGCAGAAGGCCTGGCAGAGAGCAAAGAGGTGGAAGGACTGGCAGAGAAGGAAGCAGTGGCCAAGAAGGAGAGACTGGCACATGGAGAGCTCCAGAGAAGTGGAAAGGCTCAGAGACTTCAGAAGGTTGGAGACTCTGTGAAGAACCTGGTTGTAGTTCGGGAAGTGAGACTAACCGAGCAGAAGGAGAGAAGGCACAGCCAGTTACTAGGAACCTGCCTAGACAGAGAGAGTTGGGAGCCCTTCAGATCTCACTGCCGGAGGAAAGGTCTCAAGGTCTATACAGGTGGGAACCTAACACTAAACCAGGGAAGTCAAGAGGCTCCGTTCGTACTAAAGAGCTAGGGCAGTGCTTTAGGCAGGAATTGAATGCAGAAAGGTATAAAGCATTGCCTAGCAGCTGGAGAGAACTAGGGGAGAGCCAGGGAAGAATCCCCACAGCCACAAACCTTACAAAACCTCACCATCTAGAACTGCACCCAGGGGAAACGCCCCAGTTCTTAGAGAGAGGTTATTTCCGGCCTAGCAGTAACAGTTTGAAACAAAGCTCAGTAAGCCCTGAGGTTGAGGAGATGCAATGGGAATTTAATTCTGCTGACTCAGAAGAAATTCCAATGGATTGTATGCTCTGTCTCGCAGACAACATTAAATCTCTTTGCTAAAGATTTGGGTGAATGAGCTGAGATAAAGCAGAGGAAAGGAATCTTCATCTTTGAGGAAAAAGAAGAAGCTGTTTTGATTTACTACTTTGTTGTAGAGAAAAATACCTTGCACTTTTTGGAAGCCAGGAGTATGAAAATACAGCTATTTTGTTTCTGTAAATAACCTTTGAGCAAAGCTCCTGTAAAGAGTACTGTTTGTTCTGCACTAAGTCTGTTTGGGAAGGGGAATAAATTTTCTTGTCAATTTTTGCCTAACACTCAACTCACGGCTACCCTTTTATCAGAGGACTAAAAACTACCACTCCCATAAGGCATAGCGGGAGTAAAAGCTATAGTCATTTTCTGCATAAAGGACATCATGGCAGCCCCAACCCTCTGACCCCTAGGCGGAGGGCAGGGGGGCGTATGACAATGTGCAGTGGACAGGTGACTAGCTTTCTACGTCAGACGCCGACTTTAAAGTATTTTTCCTCAGTGGAGTTTGCTGTGGCAATTTCTTCTGTTTGGTGGTGAGAAATTTAACCTGAAACAGGGTATCTAAAGGTTTGAACCCGAAACGCAGGACTGTTGTCTTTCACTCGTTTTGGAGCTTTATCGCCATTTTAGCAGTTAAGTTGAAATAACATCATTTGGTCATGTAAGCTATCTTGACCATGATGTTTAAACTGCTTTGTGTTGATTAAAAAGGACTGATATTCACTTGTGCCTTAGCTTTATAAATGTGGGCTTAGACAAGGTGTTTTGGGTCTGACAAAAAATATTTTCTTGAGGGAATTTGTTCTTTGGGTTCACTATTTTTGTGTTTATTGCATTTAGAACCCATAGCAAACCCACC
Organism: Ichthyophis bannanicus; assembly: GCA_033557465.1. Taxonomy (NCBI): domain Eukaryota; kingdom Metazoa; phylum Chordata; class Amphibia; order Gymnophiona; family Ichthyophiidae; genus Ichthyophis; species Ichthyophis bannanicus. The sequence goes on from CM066034.1 coordinate 208,380,642, forward strand.
ATATCATAACAGTACTAAAAGGACTCATAAAGCACCATACCCTACCTATCAAAAGGCAACATTGCAAATATTAAACCAATACATCTCAGAGAATACCAATACATCTCCTACTGGGGAAAGAGAACAAGTGGCACTGTCAAATAGAAAACTACATAAACAGAATACCTCAGCTCAGTTACACATACAGAACACAGACCATCACCAAATAAAGAACAAGGGATCACAGTTTAGAAATAGGAAGACAATAATTAAACTGGGAACCGCAAAAGCCAAACTTGGAATGTACAACAACACTGCACAAATAAAACTATAAATTAATTTCCACTTGTACTAAACAAAATGCAGACATTAAAAATGCACATTTCCCAGAAATGTCAACACAAGTCTGAAGGTTTGCTAGCGTACTGTCACCAGGTGCCCCTAGTGGTTGGTTGGGGTAAGGGCATCTGGCGCATTTAATTAATTTTTAAGGAGTGATTGACCTAAAGGGCCTAGAGGATTCTGGTCCTTGTAGTACAGAACTCCCTATGAAGAACGATTCAAGCCAAAGTGTAGAGTAACAAGGCTTTCTCAGGCAGACAAGCTGTTCTATGCAGTGCTCTGCTTTCAGGGCTATCAGGCAAACCCGGTATGGACTTCCACCCTTTGTGGTTCTTAGCAAAGGTATCTCTGTAGTAGGAACTTCCCCTCCTTGTTCCTTGCTGGTTTGATACAATGAACTTACTTGGGCTAGGAGAGTTGCTTTTATCCGGCAGACTGCTTCTTCTGTTTGCTTTGCTATGGACTCTGTCCCAATATGTTTGGCCTCTCTGGACTCTATCCCTTTGAGTGAAACTCCTTTGGATTCTGTCTCTTTGAGTTGGCTGCACATGGAAGCTGTCCTGTTCCAGGTTCCTTTTTCCTCAGCTATCCAAACTGCTGCTCCAGACTGTGCTCCATCCTGAGCCTCTTGCAGTGATACTTGTTGTGCTTCTGGCTATGTTCCTGGTTAGGCTACTTTCACCGCTCCTGTTGCTTCCACGGCTCTCCTTGCTGCTTTGCCGGCTCTTACTACTGCCCTCCTTGCTGCTTTGCCGACTCTTACTACTGCTCTCCTTGCTGCCTCTTTCTACCATCTGGTTTCCTTTATAAAGGGATTTTTGGTTTGAACATTTTGGGCTTGATCTCAGGTGAAACTGCTTGCTACTAATGCAATCAGTGTCAGAGCACGTTGCTTCTGGCTCTGTGGAACTGCTCATATGCCCTCTTGCTGTGCTGCGCTGGAACTGCGCTCTCTGCATTTTCTCAGTTCCATGTAAAACAGGGTTTTTTTCTAAAACTATTTCTTTCATAAGTTCCGCGTTATGACAGTACCTAATACCCATGCACTAGTCCTATATACAACAACTCAAAAAACAGGTTTAATGAACTCAAAATATGCCTTCCAGCAGGCAGCACCGGTCTATCATCATCACAGCCTTCTGCCCACATGTCCTCCAAGCGCCAGGTCAAATTTTTCAGTCACCCTGGTTACCTGGCACCTGGAATTTGTCGAGTCCTGGTCTGTGGCCTTCATCACAAAGCATATGGAGACATACTTAAATAAAGACCGTAACCCCCAAGATGGGTGGCACCCTCGACCTGACACCAAACCAAGAATACTCCAGCAACATGATAACACACATAACTATCACCCCAATCCCCTGGTCAGACCACCATATGATCAACTTCTCCATAAACCAGACCATGAAAAGTCAAACCTCTGAAGCAAATCTCAAGGAGAAAAGAAAATTTTGAACCTTCCACAAAGACAAATTCTTGGATGAAATTCTGCCAGAACTGGATCAAAGCATAACGGATCTTGATACCACCATCGACAATGGAACGAAACTCTACATAATGCAGCAATCGCACCACAGAAACCAAACCATGACAACAGAAGAAAACGCTACACCCCCTGGTACTCAAATGAAATCAACAGACACAAAAAACACCTAAGGAAAATGGAAAGGCAATGGAGAAGAACAAAAAACCACAACATCTTGACAGAATACAAAGAACTTCAAGCTGCATACCACAACATGATAAATAGTCACAAGAAGGAGTACCACATTTGGCCTCTCTGGACTCTATCCCTTTGAGTGAAACTCCTTTATCATTTTCAGATATATTAGTGAGAAGAGGAAGGGCAAAAGTGGTATTGTCAGACTCAAGGGTGCAGGGGGGGAATATGTAGAAGCTGATAAGGATAAAGCGGAATTGCTTAAAAAATATTTTTGTTCTGTGTTCACAGATGAAGAACCAGGAGCAGGACCTCAGAAAACACCCACAAATAAGAACAGAAGTGAGGGACATCTTGAACAATTTTCAGAAGACTGTGTTCGTGAGAAACTAGCTCAACTTAAAGTAGACAAAGCGATGGGACCGGATGGGATACACCCTAGAATACTGAGGGAACTTGGGGACGTTCTAGCAACTCCACTGACTGACCTTTTCAATGCCTTGTTGGAGTCGGGAGTGGTGCCAAAGGACTGGAGAGAGGCTCATGTGGTGCCTTTACACAAAAGCGGAAGTAAGGATGTGGTTGAAAACTACAGGCCGGTTAGTTTAACTTCGGTGGTGAGTAAATTATTGGAAACGCTGCTGAAAGAGAAAATAGTCAGGTTTCTGGAGTCCAGCGGATTACAGGATCCAAGGCAGCATGGATTCACCAGAGGCAGGTCTTGTCAGACAAATCTGATTGATTTCTTTGACTGGGTGACCAGGGAGTTGGACCGAGGGAGAGCTCTAGATGTGGTGTATTTAGATTTCAGTAAAGCCTTTGACACTGTTCCTCACAGGCGACTTATAAACAAACTGAGCACCCTAGGGATGGACCCTAAAGTTACTGCTTGGGTTAAAAATTGGTTGGGTGGGAGGCGACAAAGAGTACAAGTAAATGGAGCTCACTCTGAGGAGAAGGATGTTACCAGTGGTGTGCCCCAGGGATCTGTCCTTGGTCCGATTCTTTTTAACATCTTTGTTAGTGATATAGCGGAAGGGCTGTCGGGTAAGGTTTGCCTCTTTGCGGATGATACCAAAATATGCAATAGAGTAGACACCCAGGAAGGTGTAGATAACATGAGGAGGGATCTAGCTAAGCTTGAAGAATGGTCTAGAATTTGGCAGCTGGGATTTAATGTTAAAAAATGTAAGGTCATGCATTTGGGCTGCAGCAATCCAAAGGAGCAATACAGTATAGGAGGTGAAGTACTTTTGTCCACTAAAGAAGAGCGGGACCTAGGCGTGGTTGTGTCTGATGATCTTAAAGTAGCTAAACAGGTAGAAAAGGCGACGGCAAAAGCTAGAAGGATGCTTGGGTGCATACGGAGAGGAATGGCTAGCAGAAAAAAGGAGGTGATAATGCCTCTGTATAAGTCTTTGGTGCGACCTCATTTGGAGTATGGTGTGCAATTCTGGAGACCGCACCTTCAAAAGGATGTGAACAGGATGGAGTCGGTGCAGAGGGTTGCTACTAAAATGATTAATGGGCTTCATTATAAAGCATATGAGGACAGACTTAAGGATCTTAATATGCACACCTTAGAGGAAAGGCGGGATAGAGGTGATATGATTGAGATGTTTAAATACCTCCGTGGCATAAATGTTCAGGGAGAGAGCCTCTTTCAATTGAAAGCAAGTTCTGCTACGAGGGGACATGGGATGAGGGTGAAGGGAGATAGATGCAGGAGTGATATGCGGAAATATTTCTTTATGGAAAGAGTAGTGGATCCGTGGAATAGTCTCCCAGTGGAGGTGGTAGAGATGAGGACAGTAATTGAATTCAAAAAAGCATGGGACCAACACAGAGGATCTCTAAAGGTAAAAAGTGGACTGTTGTAGTTGTTATGGAAGGACAGACTAGATGGGCCTTGTGGTCTTTTTCTGTCATCATGTTTCTATGTTTCTATGTTTCTATAAACCTGATAATGAAATCAATCAACAAATCGAGGGAGCTCTTCTCTATAGTAAACAAACTCACAAAAGAACCAACCAAAACAGATGACCTAGATGCCATTGCCCCCCAAGACCTAGCCGAATATATACAACTCAAATACACATGGACACCACTCAAGAAACCAACCAAATCTAACATACAACATACTACGGAAGAAACATGGACCACATTCCACATCCCATCAAGACAACAAATCAACTCCATCATAACCACCATAACCATCATAAACACAACAACCTCACCTACTGCCCTTTCCAAGTTACATGGATCAAGCAGACAAAAGAATATCTAACTCCACACCTAAAAAAGATCGTGGAATATTCACCAACTCAAGGATACCTCCCCCAGCAACTCAAGAAAGCAGCCATCAGACCGATCCTGAAGAACAACAACCTTGACAAGAATGAACCAAACTCCTACCGAGTAGAAACACTCATTACATTTCTCCTGGACACCCTTGTAATGGACATGAACAATATACACCAAGGCTTTGTACTGTGTTTCATAGATGTCGCTGCTGCATTTGACTCAATAAATCACAACACTCTGCTACAAAGGCTCCGGGACGTAGGGATATGCAGCACAGTTCTAGATTGGTTCTTCTCCTACCTCTCCCACTGTACACAACAAGTAAGAAACAAAACCCAACAGTCAGAACCCTTCACCCAGCACCAAGGAGTACCACAAGGATCAGCTCTCTCAGCGCTACTATTCAATATCTACATACAGCCGATTTGCAGCATTATAAAACAATTCAACATCGATTACAAGATATACACAGATGACATCATGATATTCACCCCCATAAACATAAAACACCCGGACTACCCACAGATCACAGCATGCTTGGAATCAATGTCAGAATGGCTCAATGGTCAAAGCCTTTCCATAAACTATAAAAAATCTGAACTGATACACATTACCAGAAGTACGATATTCTTACCACCAGATTCAATAAAAATCTTCAACCAAACTATAAGAAATAAAAGAGAAGTCAGGTACCTCGGGGTCACCTTTGACCAATAACTCAGCTTCCAGCCACACATCAAGAAGACAACCAGATCAGCATACCACAAACTTAGAATGTTACACAACCTCAAACCACTGCTCTCCGACAACGACTTCCGAACTGTCTGCCAAGCCATAATAATGCCTATATTAGACTTCTGTAATGCAATTTATCATGGACTCCCGAAGAAAACGACCCTCCCCTTGCAAATGGTACAAAACACTGTGGCCAGAATCATCACCGGAACATCAAAATACAAATACATAACACCCATGCTCCATCAGCTGCTCTGGCTCCCTATGACTGTACGCACCAAGTACAAAAACATTATAATAATCTTTAAAACACTAAACAACCTCGCACCTACAACACTGCAACCACTGATCAAGAAAACACCACCTACCAGAACAAGGAGAGGAACAGATAACAACATCCTAGAGACCCCGCTAAACTTCAGGAAAACAAACCAATCCACCTGCAACAGAGCCTTCTAACTATTTGCACCCAAGCTGTGGAATGATCTCCCCACATCAACACGTGAGATCAAAGACCTAACAGACTTTAGAAAGATGATAAAAACCCATCTGTTCCTGGAATACTTTAGAACGACCCCGAAAGATGATGATTAACAGTAACTGCAAATGGACCATGAAACACAGCTAGTGTTCTTGTATATAGTTAGCAACTGACAATTGCTTGTATATAATTAGCAACTGCTAATTGCTTGTTTTACCCCATGTAACCTCCAAGTTGAATAACCCTGTTCAATGTAAAGCTTGTTGCTATAACTGTTCATTGTAAACCTCTTTGAATGTATATGATAAGGCGGTATACAAGACCTGTTAAATAAATAAATAAATATTTCACTTAATAAATTCAAAATAAAAAAGTTTTTTTCTACCTTTTGTGGTTTCTGCATTTTATTTTTCATTTTCAATTGCTCCAGTCACTTTCTTCTGGTTTCTTCTTGTCTTCTGCTATCTCTCCATTGTCTGCTGTTCATTTGTCGTTTCTTCTCCTAGTTTTTTCCATATTTCTCTACATCTGTTTTAACATACTGATCTTTATCCCTTTGCTCTTTCCTCCATCTCTTTTTTTATTCCTTTTTCATCCACTCAAATTTTACCCCTCATCCTCAGTTCCCATTTATTCTCCCAATACCCGGCCAATCATAGATTTTTCTTCCCTCCCACACAAAATATTTTTCCCCCTCTCCATTTCACCCTCCCAGCTCTATCCCATTCTAGTCCTCCCCCAACATCAGCTCCCTTCTAGTTCCAGTCCCACCCAGCATCCGCTCCCTTCTAGTCCCCGCATCAGCCCATTTCCAGTCCTAGCCCCCCATCAGCCCATTTCCATTCCTAGCCCCCAATCAGCCCATTTCCAATACTATCCTAGCCCTTCATCAGACTATTTCCAGTCCTAGCTCCCCCATCCATTTCCAGTCCTATCCAAGCACACCCATCAGCCCATTTCCAATGCTAGCCCATCAGCCCATGTCCAGTCCTAGTTCCCCCATCCATTTCCTTTCCTACCCAAGCCCCCCATAAGCCCATTTAGAATCCTACATCCCCATCCATTTCCAGTCCTATCCTAGCCCCCCTATCAGCCCATATCCAGTCCTAGCTCCCCCATGCATTTCCATTCCTATCCGAGCCCCCCATCATCCCATTTCCAGTTCTTTCCTAGCTTCCACCATAAGCCCATTTCCAGTCCTAGCTCCCTTCCACTCAGCCAATTTCCAGTCCAAACCCCCCACTCAGCCCATTTCCAGTCCTAGCCCCCCCACACTCAGCCCATTTCTAATCCAAGTCCCCCTATGAGCCTATTTCCAGTCCTAGCCCCTCCATGAGTCCATTTCAATCCAAGCCCCCCAACCACCCATTTCTAATCCTATCCCCCCCAACAGCCCATTTCCAGTCCTAGCTCCCCTCCACTCAGCCAATTTCCAGTCCAAGCCCCCCACTTAGTCTAGCTCCCCATCCATTTCCAGTCCTATCCAAACCCCTCCATCAGCTCATTTCCAGACCTAGCCCCTCACTCAGCCAATTTTGAGTCCAAGCCCTCCACTCAGCCCTAGCTCCCCCCACTCAGTCCACTTCCAATCCAAGCCCCCCTATGAGCCTGCTTCCAGTCCTAGCCCCTTCATGAGTCCATTTCAATCCAAGCCCCCCCAACAGCCCATTTCCAATCCTAGCCCCTCCATCAGCCCATTTCCAGTCCTTTCCTAGCCCCACCATACATCTGATGTCCAGTCCTAGCTCCCCCCACTCAGCCCATTTCCAGTCCAAGTCACCCTCCCCATCAGCTATTTTCAGTTCAAGCCCCCCTCCACCCAGCCCATTTCCAGTCCTAGCTCCCCCCAGCCCATTTCCAGTCCAAGCCCCCCTCCTCTCCTGAAGGGCCCCGTGGCTATCTAAAATGCTTTATGGGAAGCCAGAAAGGCCCCGGCTTACCTCTTACAGCTGATGAAGTGAAGCATGTCTTTTTCCTTCACTTCGGCAGCTGTACTGAAATTTAGAACGCTGCCGCACTGAGGTCAAAGGGGACTTCCTGTTCTACATACACCCTTAAAAATGTTCAGGATGGACCCTCATCATGTGCACAAAACACAACATTAACATAACAATTCCCACAAGGAATGCATACGATTGCTGAGCCACAAATGTATGCCCTGGGTATGGCATGCTGCATGGCACAATCTGGGGACAGTTGACACTACATCAGTCATGTCTCCCAGTGCCTGGCCCTCCTCCCTGATATGCAGATCAGCAAACCAGATCCTCCCGTGCAACCCTCGAACTACACACACACTCACACACACACACTCTCGCGTGCTGTCACAAAAGACATAATTCTGGGAAATATGCTCAGCACCTATAGATAAAAGCTGGAATACCGTGAAAGAATGGAGTGCCAGGACTACATATCTGATCCCCCTCTGTCATGCAAATAAACTCCTGTGGCAGACTTATTCACACTACTAACATCAACAGACCCATTTTACAGAACACAGGACTTGTCAGGGTCCCGCAGATTATCTCACGTAGCATAAACAGCAACTGTCAGCATAGTCACCATATGTATTATTGCTGGTTTTCAAATATCTTTCAGGGTAGTTATTAATGTCCCTTAACTTACAGGATTATCTCACCTCTGATTTCTGTCCATTATACATGCATCTAGCTGTGTCTTACAGACTGTAGGTACACCAGTTTGAAGCATACTTGTCAAAACTTCTATACAAGCACAGCAGAAATATTTCTAAGTACTGGCCTTATTCCACGTTTCCGCAGGAATACCGAGCACTTCTGCGGGGAACACAGAGAACTTACACGGGCCTTTCCTGAATATGCTTTATACGTCTCTGCCGTAAACCATGCCCTCACTCTGCTCCTCCTGGGCATGTTCTTTTTTTTTTTTTTAAGCTTTTATTTTCATTTTGCAACAAACAAAAGAAACAACACACCAAAGGAGACAAAACAAGTATACAATAAAGAAAAGTAAACCCAATTACCCCCCACCCCCACGCTTCTTCTCTAGCTGATTATGTCAGCATGTGAGCGCTTCCAAACAACAGTGATTATACATCAAAACAATCAAAAGAGTATCTGCGATACAGAATAATCATGGGACAAAGATATATACAAATTTAGACAGTCAGATGAGAGCATTGAGCAGAATGTACATAATCATTGAGCATCTTCCATTTAGACCGATGATGAGGAGTCTGAATGGGGGAAGCAAACATACGAGGTATTTGTTCATATTTACTGTAGAGACAGACATGATTCCACCATTCATTGGGGCTCAGATGGGAGCTATTTTTCCAGTATTTCGTAATTAGGGAAATAGCAATGCCAAGCATAAAGTCCAAAAGGAAGTAAGCCGTTTTTGGAAGAGAGGGGATCCCCGCAGCTGAGCGAAGTCCCACTATCTTCCAAGAAAGGGGCTCTTGAAAGTGCAAAATAGACTGGATACGACCCCAGACCCGACGCCAGTAATACTGTAGTGCAGGACATTCATACATAACATGAGGTAGTGAACCAATGGCCGCATGACATGTCCAACAACTATTGCCCTGAGTAGTGTTCCATTTGGCTAATCTGTCTGGAGTGTAAAAACACCGGTGGGCTAGAAAGAAGAGTGTCTGAGTGAGTGAGGCGGATCGGGAGACCCGTGTCACTCTACTCCAGACAAGGCTCCATTGCTCCGGGGTCAAAGTCACATGCAATTCTCTCTCCCATGCTTTCTGCGCTATAGGGGTATCTCTAGTTATAGCATTACATAAGGTTTTGTAAAAATTGGATGCTACACCCGGTGAACTACCGATAGATCGGATAGTCTCCAACCAACCTTGTGTAGGGGAGGCCGATGGCGGGAGCACCTTAGCACTCCGAAGGCAATGCTGAAGTTGCACCAACTGGAAGTAGTGTTTCGCTGGGAGACCAAATTCAATTTGCAATTCACTAAAAGTTTTCCAGCGACCTTCATGGAACAACTGACTAGGAATCCAAATGCCCCTAGTGTACCAGGGGCTCCACGCCATCGGCTTATTTTGTATTCGAAATCGAGTATTGTACCAAAGTGGGAGCTTGTCTAACGGACAGAGTCAGGAGTCTAAAGATTGCATAAGATTATTAAAGGCACCTAAGGTGTCTAAAAGCATTGGTGGAAAGTGGGAGTCTGATGGGAGAGTCATACCAGGGAGAAAAGTAAGAGGAATCGGTTTGCAAAGGTCCTCTTCTATGTCTAGCCACACAGGTCTACTCGGTACTGGATCTTCCAGCCAACGAGCGCCTTGTTTGAGAAGAAAAGATTGATGATACTTCAGGAAATCAGGGAATCTGACACCCCCATTTTCCTTATCTGCTTGCAGCTTATGTTTCGCTATCCTAGGTGTCTTATTTTGCCACAAGTATCTAGTCAGAAGGCCCTCTATATCTTTATATATACGTCGAGGTAAGAGACAGGGCAACATTTCTAAGATATAATTCACTTTCGGAACAATCATCATTTTTATGGTTTCTAATCGACCCCACCAGGTAAGTGTTAAAGGAGTCCAGCGGTGAGTAAGCGCCCGGACTTTAGAGGTTAAGTCTTTGGCATTGAAGGAGATAGTGTCTTCCAAAGGAGAACAATAGTGAACCCCAAGGTATTTGACCATGCGAGGTTGCCATAAAAAGGGGAAGGGTTGCATATCTGCCTGATGAAGCAAAGGATTTAATGGAAAGGCTACCGACTTGGTCCAATTTATCTTATAACCGGACAGTTGTGAGTATTTACCAATTTGCTCTAGGACAGCCGGTACTGAGTCTATAGAGACAAAAAGCATAAGGTCATCAGCATACGCTGAAATTTTGATTTCCCTATGGGTAAAGGGGACTCCATGAATCTCCTCCGATTGCCGGATTAGTAAAGCCAAGGGTTCGAGTGCAAGATCGAAGAGAAGTGGAGACAGTGGGCATCCCTGGCGAGTGCCGCGTTGAAGGGGAAAAGGCTGAGACTTTAAAGCATTGGCACATATACTGGCTGTAGGCTGTGCGTACATGGTGCGAAGACAACGGAGAAAACCTTCCCCGAATCCGTACCAGCGGAGGACTGCAAACAGGAAGGGCCACTCTAAGCGATCAAAGGCCTTCTCAGCATCAAGTGAGAGGCCAACAAATGGGCGATCAAGATTAACTGCGGTAGTCAGTACATGGCATAGAGTCCGAGCATTGTCAGCAGTTGATCTACCAGGAATGAAACCGCATTGATCTGGGTGTATTAAGGTAGGCATCCTATCAGAGAGCCGGGTAGAGAGAATGGTGGCAAATATTTTATAGTCCGCGTTTAGGAGGGAAATTGGACGATAATTAGCTGTTAGTTGCGGGTCTCTCCCCTCTTTCTCAAAGACTACTACATTTGCCATTGGAAAGGACCCAGAAGGAGAACCCTCCTCGGCCAGAGCAGAAAAATAAAGTTTCAAAACTGGAGCTAAGTCAGCGTGAAAGGTTTTGTAGAATTCAGCAGGGAGACCGTCTGGGCCTGCGGCACGACCTGAGGCACATTTCTTGATAGCAGAATGAATTTCTGAGACAGTAAATGGTGTGTCCAAGGCCACTCTATCTTCGTCAGATAGGGTCGGTCTTTGTACCCCTGAAAGTAAGCGTTCAAATACATCTGGCTCAAAATCACATTCAGATTGATAAAGCCGAGTATAAAAATCACGAAAGAGTTCTAAGATTTCGGTATCTTTAGTGACCAAGCCCCCCCCGACGGATTACGGAGGGCGGTAACACGCTTGGCTTCTTTTTGACCTTTTAGGGCATTTGCTAATAATTTGCCAGCACGATTATTTTCCCGATAATATAGCCCTTGTTGTGATTCAATATTTTTAACAGCAGCAGTGTACAAAAGCTGATTGTATTGAAAACGCAAGCGTTGTAAACGGAGTAAAATACATGGGTCAGTACGGGACGTGAGGAGACGCTCCCCAGCTTGTATCTGCTGCTCTAGAATCAGTAAATGCTGCTTTCTTTGTTTCCCCTGCCGAATTTGATAGCTAGTTATAGTTGCGCGGATAGATGCTTTAAAACCCTCCCACCAAGCCCAGCTCGCTGTGTCATGGGGTGAGTTAAAATGAAAATAATCTTGGATAGCGGCCTTTATATCAACCTGAAAATCTTTTTGACCCAGTAAGGATCTATCAAAAAACCAAGCTCGGGGAGAATCGTCCCGCGCAGTGACATGTAATGATAAAGATATGGCAGCATGATCTGAAATATGGAGAGGATGAGTCCTAGTCGTGTCTACTTGAGAAATCAGTGCTTTGGAAATGAGAAAGAAATCTATTCTAGATTGGGAGTGATGGGGGGCAGAAAAGAAAGTGAACTCTAAGTCGGAGGGGTGAAGTAGCCTCCATATATCTACCAGCGCAAGATCTTGCATCAGAGCTGTAAGGGTAGCAAGACTCTTGGGTGGACTACTCGTTCTAGGCGGCTGTCTATCTATCAGAGGGTCTAACACTTGATTAAAATCACCACCAAGTATTAATGGAGTATTGGCAGAGGCCTGTGCCAACTGCGCAATACTTGCATAGTAAGCAGGGTTGTCCACATTCGGGGCATAAATGCAAATACATGTAAATTCACTATCTCCAACCTTAAGATGTACTCGGGCCCATCTACCCTCCTTGTCAGCGCTAGTATCAATTACAGTAGCTTGCAAAGATTTCTTAACCAGAATGGCTACCCCGCACCGTTTGGAAACGGCGGGAGAATAGGCAGCCACCATATAAGGTTTAACATTGAGTTTCAGTGTTTCAGCAGAGTTTAAGTGCGTTTCCTGAAGAAACGCTAAATCAGCATGCTCATGGCTAAGATAGCTAAGGATTTTCTTTCTTTTGATTGGACTATTAATGCCCTTTACGTTGAGTGATAAGATTTTACATAAGGCCATTCAGACAAGTTAAAAATTCTGAGCATGATAGCGCACATAATTTCACAATGTCCCTCATATTGACTGTATCTGGCTGTACATATGGCATAAAAGAAAATAAGCTTAGATAATACAATGAAGCGCCCCACATTAAAAAAGAAAAACCGCAGCGCGGTAGAGAAGAAGCAGAACCCCAAAAATTACTGGCGACCATGTGTCTGCGGGGAGAAGCCCCAGAGAAGGCCGAAATTGAAAAAACACATAACCTGTAGGACTGTGCGTGCTCCGAATCCGACCGAGGCACACATCATGGAGGGATAGGAGACCAAAAAAAAAAAAACAAAAAAGTCATAGAAAGAAAGAGAGAAAGTCCAGGTAGTCTCTGTGCTTGACTATGACCGCCGCATCGGGCCCTTCAAAATGGCGGACAGAGCCGGCAAATAAAAGTCCAAGTCGTTGGATTAGCGCATCTGCTCTGCTTCTTTGGAGTCTAAAAATGTTGATAGTAGATCAGGATCTTCGAATGTCCTGGTTTGGTTGTGGAGAGTCACTCGGAGCTTCGCGGGATACAACAGGCCAAAGCGAGCCTGTAGCTGTTGAAGTCGAGGGCGAAAAGCAAGGAGTTTCTTCCGTCGGTCAACGGTAGGCTTTGCCAAATCAGGGAAGAAGGAGACTTTGTGGCCTTCAAATTCCAAATGATGGTTCGCCCGGGCAGCATTTAAAATTTGTTCCACTTGTTGATATCGTAGCAAGCGAAAGATAATAGGCCGGGGGGTCGTTCGGTTGAGCGCCATGTGGGTAGGAACACGGTGTGCACGATCGATTTCCAGTTCTTTATGAAAAGTGATCTTCAGCAAGGAGGGAAGAGTTTTGAGCAGGAATTCTCTCATATCTCCCGCTTCCACCCCCTCCGGTATTCCAATGAGCCTCACATTGTTGCGACGGGCTCGATTATTGCTATCTTCTAACTCCTTTTGAAGATTCTGTATCTGGCGCTCAGCCTTGTCCAATGTGCCCAAGCGCACCGCGTGCGAGTCGAGGACCCCCGCCATATTGTCCTGCCGTAATGAGAGACTTTCAAGTCGGTCCTGGAGCACTCCAAAGTCTTCTCGCAGGGCTCTAAGCGCTTCTCCATTGGACTGCACCAATTCCTTCACGCCGCGTATTTCCTCTAAAATCTCCAGGTGCATTTCGGGGTTTTCCCGAAATGGAACCATCTTCTGTGGAGAGGACACCTCTGTTTTGGAGCGTTTTCCGTGAGAAGAAGAAGGAGACCCGAAGTCCAAGCGCGCTGGTTTATGGGCCGCCATCCCCCCGAGGTACCCCGGTCAGCCCGGAGCGAAATAGTAAGTTTGTATAGGTATTAAGTCAGGATTCTAAGTAGGCCTCTCGGGAGCTTCAGCGCGAAGCGTCTTACCCGCTGGACATCAGGCTCCGCCCCCCCCTCCTGGGCATGTTCTGAGATCCCCATGCTAGTGCTGTGGATGTGCATGGGCACAGGGTTTCAGAATACAGCCGTAGATGTTTTCAAGAGAAAATGTCTCCCACACACATCCAAACAACCATATTTGCATTATGGAATGATCTCCATGGCCTCTGTCTTACCCTGATTTAATTTAAGCTGATCTGTGGCCAACCAATGATTTGCAGTTTTGAGACATGCATACAGGTAGCAAATACATAGAGACACAAATTCTATCATTTTGATATTCATCAATAGGAGCTATGCTAAAGTCAGTATTTGATTATTTATTTTGTACCCTAAAAGCTTACCATTAGAAGCACGGACTTAAAACTTGCTTAGCTTATGTATATATTGCTGACCATCAGATTTACAGTGCTATATATTTTTTTTACATAACTCGGACAACCCCTTTAAGGTTTTTTTGGCATTTTATATCTTAAATGCATTTATGTGAATTAATTAATAGTAGTTTGAATTAATTAATAGTAATTTGAAAAAATTTGATAAATTTGAAGACAATTTTGCATGTTGTGGCAAATCATGACGTCTAGGAGTTTTTTCAATATTTTATTTGTTTCCAGCACACCAAAATACTTGGAAATTAGATGAAAATCAAACAGCTTTTTAGTCGCAGACCTGTGTTTCAATGTGCCACTTAGATGGATAGCTGCTGTTGAAAATTTCAAGGGCCCAGTACTCAAAAGCACTTATCCAGGTAGCAGCAGCTGTTGTCTAGGTAAGTGACCCAGCACTAAACAAATAATATCACTGACTGCCTCAGTATTATCCGGATAGTGCCAGGATAGAGATGAGTAGCACTTGTGTGTTCCACCCACCTAAACAGATAGTGGTGATTTTCAGTATGCTATCCATCTAGCTATGCAGATACATTTCCGACAGAAAACAGCTGTCCTAAATTTATATATATTGCTATTTGGCCAGCAGATTGAATATTACCGCTGTTTATACAGCAATGGTGCGCACTGCTCTATACGTATAGATCAGCACTGACTACTATCTGGATAGTGGCACTGAATATATATAATATATTTAAGCATCATGGGCTTAGAATAGTGGGCCATAAATATATGATTGAAGTTAAATAGCAGCGTGCCGCTGAATACAGTATGTCATGGGGCAGGACTATACCAAGGGCTGTGCGAGTGGTGAGGCCGCAACAGGGCGCAAGCACGGAAGGGGGCACTGATATCACGGGGCTGCCAGGAAGCTCAAAAAGGGTGAGTTACTGCCTGCAGATGGGTAGAGGGGCGGCACCAGCTACATTAGTCGCACAGGGAGCATTTTTAGCTTGGTCTGGTCCTGTCACGGGGTACAGTGGGGTACAGTGTAGCTGAATCTCACAGGTTACTCACTAAGCTTTCCAGGATATCATCGGGAACATTTCTAGGATGGTCACAAACTCCAAAGGCCGAGGAGTGACTAAATATAACTGGTGCTTCAGAGATCTCAAGAACGGCTCTTGCAGTGGAGGCAGAGGTGTGGGATAAATCTATTATCATTCCAAGTCGGTTCATTTCTTTGACCACTTCCTTAAAAAAGAAAAATAGTACATTATAATTTTTATAATATAATACTTATATAATAATTATAATACTTTATATAGTATAGGATATCATTTCTCTATGTGGAAATTTGAAATCATCTTTCCATTAAAAGCTTTGTGGAACAGTGTGAGTACATCACACTGTAGAGAAGATAAGCCAGCGATGGAATCAAGATGACCAAAGGTTAGCTGTCTGAAATGCTCCTCCCCAGGAAATTCATAAAGTCATTCCTGCACGTATATGGTCACATATGCTAGAAAAAGACCTTTGATAAAATGCGAGGTATGAACTTTGGCATGAAGGCACATACTTTGCCAGTAAGCATAGACGGGAACACGGTCCAGGCAGATGGAGAGCAAATGGAGTCTGCACATCCATGTGTAGATTATAAAGTACATTAATCTACCCAAATGTGTGTAAATGATTGCACCTATGTTCAAGACATGTTCTCTACCATATACTCGAGGGGCCTGATATTCAGTGCTGCTAAAGCAGATAGCCAATGCCACTGAACTTTAAACTTGGATATTCAATGCCGGGGACATATCCTGGTCCCAGTGTGCCTGGATTGCCGGGAAGCTAACTGGTCAGTGGTGATATTCAGCCACTGTCTGGTTAGCTTCTGTGCTGAAGTTAGGCCAGATTTACTGTGCCTGGCCTTCGCCACATGTTGATAACTGGGCAATATCACCGCTGCCAAGTTCTTGACATGTGCAACCCCGGAACGCCCCGATACTAACTGGTTAGCATTGGGGTATGCAGCGGCGGCACCCGTGGATATATCCCAGCTAGAGGGATAAACACAGTTAGCAGGTCTGCAAACTTGTTAATCCCTTTGAATATCTGGCCCTTTTTATCAAATAGAATTACCCTCATAAAGTGGCTTTACTAATTTCACAGCAGAAAATCAATGTGTTAATAAAAGTACCTTTGCGGTTCATTTCGGGATTTAGCTACCCAAGTGCTCCTTGGAAAGGCTTTAAGTTTAAATGAGCATTGGGAAAAGTTTTCAACAGGGTAGTTAATGTATTACTGTACTATATTTTATTTATTGTAATTTGAATTTGATATATTACTAATACTGTACTTCTTTGTTACTGAATTGAAAGGAAGTATAGAAAAATATTAAAATAAAAATTTAATACACTGAAAAATGTTCTGCAGAGATAATGATACCCAGCAATTTGCCATTTTCCTGCCTAGCAGCATCACAAATTTCCCATTTTGCTGCATAGCAGCATCAAATGAACATAAGAACATAAGATAGGCCATACTGGGTCAGACCAAGGTCCATCAAGCCCAGTATCCTGTTTCCAACAGTGGCCAATTTAGGTCAATAGTACCTAGCATTTTCCGTATAAGACACAGGTTCCACAATGCTTGTACTGGGGCAAGCACTGGATATCCCGGGACCCCTTTAATAATGGTTTATGGATCTTTCCTCCAGGAACGTGTCCAAACCTTTTTTTAAACCCGGCTACACTAGCAACTTTTACTACATCCCCTGGTAGCGAATTCCAGAGTTTGATTACACGTTGAGTGAAAAAATATTTTCTCTTATTAGTTTTAAATAGTTTACCCTGTAGCTTCATTGCATGTCCCCTAGTCTTTCTATATTTTGATGGCGCAAACAATCGATCTATGTTTACCCGTTCCACTCCATTCATTAATTTATAGACCTCTATCATACCTCTCCATCTCTTTTTCAGGTTGAAGAGCTAGCATTCTATTTGCTCTCTTGGCTGCCGCTGCACACTGAGTGGAGGGTTTCAACATGTTATCCACGATGATGCCTAAATCTTTTTCCTGGGTGGTGGTTCCTAATGTGGAACCTTGCATTATGTATCCTAAGTGCATAACTTTGCACTTGTCCACATTAAATTTCATCTGCCATTTGGATGCCCAGTCTTCCAATTTATCAAGGTCCTCTTGCAATTTTTCACAATCCTCTTGAGTTTAATGAATTTGAATAATTTTGTGTCATCTGCAAATTTGATTACCTCACTCATTAATCCCATTTCTAGGTCATTTATGAATATGTTAAAAAGCAGCGGGCCCAGCACAGATCCCTGGGGTACTCCATTATTCACCTTTCTCCACTGGGAATATTGGCCATTTAACCCTACCCTCTGCTTTCTATCTTTCAACCAGTTCCTGATCCACAATAATACACTGCATCCTATCCCATGACTTTTTAATGGTGTTTCAAATATATGTTTTAAATACCATACAGTTCTGTGTTACTTAGGGGTATGTTTACTAATGATTAATCCATGCTGTTTGTAACTAGCTCCCATGTTATTCAGTGGTAACTAGTTACAAATAGCACAGGTTAACTGTTAGCCGGACTAGTAAACATACCCCTTAGCAAAATACCAAATAATCTATACAATTTCATTGCTTGTTCAGAATTATCACCACTATAAGCTTTCGGAGGGCTTCCCAACCTTGTCTTGTTAACCCTTCAGCCAATCAGGTTTTCTTGTTATTTACAATTAATATGCATGTGAAAAATTTGGCTATACTAAGGCAGAGGTTCCCAACTCCAGTCCTGGAGGGCCAAACACCATTAGGGTTTTCAGGATGTCCCTAATAAATATGCATGAGATGCATTTGCATGCACTGCCCCTATTGTATTCAAATGTATCTCATGCATATTCATTAGGGACAGCCTGAAAACCTGAATGGTGTTTGGCCCTCCAGGACTGGAGTTGGGAACCTCTGTACTAAGGGGTAGCTTCTGCACACCGAATAGCAGGGTTGTACATCCAGCTTGGACGTACAAACCATGAAGAGGTCCTAGACTATATTCCAGCCCCAGCGCTCCCTACGCATACAGAGAGTTTGTGTGGGGAGCGCTAGACGGGAGCAGGAGGGGCTGGGATGGAGGTGGAGGGGGGCAGAGTGGGAGCTGAGACCCTGTATGTCCACCGGCTATCTGCTAGATGCCCGACTTATTCCACCCAGTGGTGGATTAAGTGCTAGGTGCCAGGTCGATCGGGGCATGCAGTCCCTCCAACCCACTGAGCCACTGTAGGAGTGCTCTTGCTGCCTGATCCTAGCTTTTGGGGCCCCCACTGGTGCCGAGGCGTGCCGGGCCAGATTGTGTCTCCAGCAGGTCATGCCAGTGCCATAGTGAAAGGATGCCATTGCACAGGCATGCCAGCCGGAGCACTATGGGATGGACGGGCAGCCTCCGCAATGTCTCCAGGGACTGAATGTCGTGCACACCAGGCCATTTAACTACCCTGATCCTGCAACTGCAGAAACCTATAGCTCTTGCTGTTGCAGAATCAGATACAATTGGGACCCGGGCATCTTTTGTGAGTCCTTATATCTCCACAGAGCCAGTAAATCTCCTTGACCATCTTTATCCTATAGTAATTTCAAACACTAGCACGGTTTATAATATATTTCCCAATATGAATGGAAAGTATTGTATATAACCTTTTGTAAGGATAGTGATCCTGCAATCTAACTATTGATTCTGTGGCCATGCAATGCATGGATTTTATTCCCGTGTCAGATCACCCAATCACTAAACTGGATGAGTCTATGGATGCTATTGGAGTTAGCATTCATAGCATCTGAAAAGATGGAATTTCAGTCATTCTGCAATAGCGGCACCTAATGGCCAGAGTTAGACTCTCTCAATTTCAGGGTGCTTAAAAAGCCCTGATGTAGGACCTGTAGACAGCTGTAAATGAAAGCTTGTGACACTACAGCCCAATAAAAATCATTTCTGGGAAAAAAAGGATGCTTAAAGGACCTGGAAAAGGCAAAGAAGCAATCGTTGAGTTCCAAAAAATACACATTTTTGGACATATCATCAGCAGAAAAGTATTAAAAACATCTTACTTTTCCAAAATCTGTGAGACTGACATCTCTTGGATAAAAATTGTGCAAACCCACTGAAGAAGTCTCTGCCCTGCAGGACAATGGAACAAGAATGTAATTTTTTTCTTTTAAAGAGCCATTAGTTTAGACAGCTCTGTATAGACATAGGAAATATACAAAGACATGAAAGAAAATTTACAACCTGACAACCCATTCGTAATAAATTAGGTCCAGAGGGTTCTAGAACTGAAAATATGAAGAGATTCTAATACAGATCTAACAATTATAAATCTGCTACCTTGCCAATGTACCATGGTTGTATTACAAAATTATGTTATTAGTTTCATATAAAAGCTAAGGCAAAGAACAGACACATGAAACTCAGAATCCTGTATTTCAAAACTGCTGACATAATGGAAAGTAGCTGAAGGAGGACTGGAGGGGTGTATAAGATAGGGGAATTGGAAGAATAATGGGTGAAACAAAAATAAGTTATAATAAATGTAACAGATCTTTATATAAGGAAAGCAAATAAAAGAAAAAGGAACTGATATGGCTCTCTAGGGAAGTGGCTAATATAAAGGTATAAAAAACCGCGTTAAGGTACAGAGGATCTGAAAAGGAAGAAACGCCTGGTAAAGGTGAAAAGACAAAGAAGTGAGAACAGCAAAACCATTATTAAAGCAGACTGGGGAAAATCCATTGCTTATTCCTAGGATAAGCAGCATGGAATCTGTCTACCTTTTGGGATTTTGCCAAGTACTGTGATCTGGATTGGTGACGGTGAGTAATGGGATACTGGGCGTGATGGGCCATAGGTCTGACCCAGTAAAGTAAATCTTATGTTCTTGTGTAACACACAATTTTGCACCACACCATGTAGTGAATAATAATGAGATGCACAGCATGCAAATGCATAACACCTCATTATTATTCAAATCAAATAATGCCCTAATGTTAATATTTCCGGCTGGGAGCATTGGGCTTCTAACATGCAGCCCAATGCTCCAGGCCACAAAATTGAAGGGCCCATAGCAAAAAATTCAATTGGTGGTAAGAAGGTCCCCTTTCCCCAGCACCACCATGACTCAGGGCACGCCCCCTGCAAATACCCCACTTCCCTAGCACACTCCAGTGCCCCAGGACCTCCACACCCCTCCCCTGATACTAAAAGACTATCCCTCCAAAGCTCCCCCCCCCCCCAGTCTCCAAAAGCCTGTCGGGGCCTACCTTTGAAGTCCCTGGTGGTCTAGTGCAGTGCTTATCAACCTTTTTTATTTCAGAGCACACTTTCAAGATTGCTTAAGCCTTGAGGCACACCAGACCAAATTTTGCAAAGTCATTGTATTTGCTAGTCATTAGCCACTGGTCCCTTGATTGTTAGCAGTCACTGTGTGATAAAAACAGCTATGTTGTTAAAAAAGAGTGTGCTAACTGCTTACCGCAGGTTGGCCCAAAGACTGTTCAGAGAGTGGGCAGGGGCTGCATATGAAGGTTGCTATTAATATGCAATAATTGAAAAAAGAGACTTACGGTAACATGCCCCATAATAAGTAGTGTACATTTAAATAATGTACAAAATATTTTAAATATGAATTAAATTTGATGTTTTATTATGAAAAATACTCATTACATGTGGCTTATAACGGAAAATAGGGGGTCCAACAAAGGGCACAACACCACGTGCAAAAGCTGTCCAACAAAGAAACGTGGATAGCAAAGGAGGACGTGTGAAAATCTTTATTGGTCAAATCAGCCAAAGGCCCGACACAGGCCGTGTTTCGGAATTCCCTTCTTCAGGGGCTAAATGGCTAAAGACAAATACACAAATTAAAATAAACAACAAAAATAGTTATTTAAAAACAATGAAATAAAATAAAACTGGCTAAAACCACGGACATCAATGAATGCATACTAAAACAGTTTTAAATGTAAAAATAATAACAAATTAAAACCATTTTTCTAATAAACGGTTGTATCAATATAAATATATGAATATAAATATAAATGGTGGAACAAATAAGTACGGCTAACAGCAGAACGACACAAAAAAAACCAAAACAGTACAATTAAAATTAAATAAAAATATATAAATATAAATTTATAAATAAATAATAAATGTTTCAACAGACGATAAACATTTCATAAAAAAATTAATGTTGTATCTAAAAAAACATATAAATTACACATACCTGAATCAACAGACTATATCAATTAACCAAAAGGAACTAAAACAATGTGTGTCTTCAAAAATGTACTATAACAAATATGACACCTAAACAGTACAATTAGTAAAAACATATAAATATATAAAAAAATAGGATATATGAGTGTATAAATATAAATATGTAGATGGATAATAAATGTTTCAACAAACAATAAATATTTGATAATATAGCATAAAAATAATGTATTTAAAAAACATATAAATTACACATACCTGAATCAACAGACTGTATAAATTAACCAAAAAGGACTAAAACCGTGTGTCTTCAAATTGTGCTATAACAAAAAACAAGCATTTAAATTGAAAACTTATAAATAAATTACTCTTAAATAGAAAAAACAAACATCATGAAATCCATACATATATATAAAAAATATTAAAAATTAATTATAAAAAAGTTTTTAAAAAATAATTTCGAAAATTATAAATAGAAAACGGCCTGATTTAAAGAGAGATGAAGACAACCCATGTAAATTGATATTTAAAAAGAGTAATAAAATGAGAGAATGAAAATAAAAATAATACCTGACCAAGAAACTCTTCCTACGACCATAAATGTGCAATCTGTGAAACGTGAAGAATGTATAAATAATTAAATTGTTCTTAAAAGATAATAATTTGCCAAGATAATGATGTAAAAACAAAGGCTAAAATCTGACCAAAATTGACAACATATGATTTTAAAACCAAAGACCATTCGGAATCTCAAAACGGTATGAGTGGCGTCTGTAAAAACAATCAAATGAATTTATGAGAAATACAAAAAAACAATTAAAAATTGGGGGACACAGCGGAACATAAATGCATGGAAGTAGTCACAGAGTATATTCAAAAGTGATGCATAATAGTCACAAACTACCCATTTCACCGGTTGTTATACTACCCAGGCCACTTCACTTAAAAAAAGGGGCTAAAAACAGGTTTTTCAAAATATAGCCCCCTGCATCTGCACATGGCAGGAATGAAACGTGGTCAGCCTCGTTCTCTATTTTACCTCTGCACTGCGCAGATGCAGGCGTCTATATTTTGCAAAAGAACCGCCGAGCTCTGGCGCGTTTGCTACAGGATACAATACGATTTTATGGTAGCAGTTTGTTTAAATCTCTGCCTTCTGGTTCGTTTTGATTTCAGTTTGTTTGGGTTCTTCTTTTCAATGATGTTTAAGTTTGGTTTGTAGCACTATTCTTTGTCAATATGTTTCTCTTAAAATTAGGTTCTAATCTCCTACCTCGAGTTAGCATGTTGCTATCATTGATTACTTTTGAGTGAATGCAAAGTCTTTTGATGTCTTTTTAGAAAATAACTATGTATCTGTGCTTTCTTGAAAATGGTGAGAAACGGTTTTAGGTCATTAAAATCTAATGTGTTTGTGTTCATTTAATTTGGTTTGCATAATGACGACCATGTTGCTAACATCAGCCTTTTATTTGGTTTGTATAATGATGACTATGTTGCCTACCTCGTTTCATTCCTGCCATGTGCAGATGCAGGGGGCTATATTTTGAAAAACCTGTCGGGTCTGGCGCGCTTACCGTATGACTTAAACATGGTTTTGTGATAGTTTACATAACGACGACTATGTTGCCATCCTTGTTTCATTCCTGCAATGCGCAGATGCGGGGGGTTACATTTTTTTAAAAAAGTTGCCGAATTTGGCGCGCTGACCGCATGACATCAATATGGTTTTATGTTAGTTAGTCTGCAGCATCCTGTCGTTCTGATTTTATTTAATTTTTTATTTTATACTTTCCTCATCGATGCTGCTTAAACTTAGAGTATACGTAGCAGTTTATAATGCGATTCCTAAAACTTTTTTATAAATGAATTAAAAACTTTTATTGTATCCGTTATATCACTATCATTGATAATTTTTAATTTTTGATAATGGTTGAGTGGGTTTAAAAGTCTTTCGATGTTTTCTAATTGTTCACATAAATAAACAGTTTTTCCATCCCTCTTGAAATCATCGATACATGGTTTGAGGTGGTCAGAGGCTTTTGTCAATGACGACATTTTATTTGTTTAGAATTGATGTTTTTAGCCCCTTTTTTTAAGTGAAGTGGCCTGGGTAGTATAACAACCGGTGAAATGGGTAGTTTGTGACTATTATGCATCACTTTTGAATATACTCTGTGACTACTTCCATGCATTTATGTTCCGCTGTGTCCCCCAATTTTTAATTGTTTTTTTGTATTTCTCATAAATTCATTTGATTGTTTTTACAGACGCCACTCATACCGTTTTGAGATTCCGAATGGTCTTTGGTTTTAAAATCATATGTTGTCAATTTTGGTCAGATTTTAGCCTTTGTTTTTACATCATTATCTTGGCAAATTATTATCTTTTAAGAACAATTTAATTATTTATACATTCTTCACGTTTCACAGATTGCACATTTATGGTCGTAGGAAGAGTTTCTTGGTCAGGTATTATTTTTATTTTCATTCTCTCATTTTATTACTCTTTTTAAATATCAATTTACATGGGTTGTCTTCATCTCTCTTTAAATCAGGCCGTTTTCTATTTATAATTTTCGAAATTATTTTTTAAAAAACTTTTTTATAATTAATTTTTAATATTTTTTATATATATGTATGGATTTCATGATGTTTGTTTTTTCTATTTAAGAGTAATTTATTTATAAGTTTTCAATTTAAATGCTTGTTTTTTGTTATAGCACAATTTTGAAGACACACACTGTTTTAGTCCTTTTTGGTTAATTTATACAGTCTGTTGATTCAGGTATGTGTAATTTATATGTTTTTTTAAATACATTATTTTTATGCTATATTATCAAATATTTATTGTTTGTTGAAACATTTATTATCCATCTACATATTTATATTTATACACTCATATATCCTATTTTTTTATATATTTATATGTTTTTACTAATTGTACTGTTTAGGTGTCATATTTGTTATAGTACATTTTTGAAGACACACATTGTTTTAGTTCCTTTTGGTTAATTGATATAGTCTGTTGATTCAGGTATGTGTAATTTATATGTTTTTTAGATACAACATTAATTTTTTTATGAAATGTTTATCGTCTGTTGAAACATTTATTATTTATTTATAAATTTATATTATATATTTTTATTTAATTTTAATTGTACTGTTTTGTTTTTTTGTGTCGTTCTGCTGTTAGCCGTACTTATTTGTTCCACCATTTATATTTATATTCATATATTTATATTGATACAACCGTTTATTAGAAAAATGGTTTTAATTTGTTATTATTTTTACATTTAAAACTGTTTTAGTATGCATTCATTGATGTCCGTGGTTTTAGCCAGTTTTATTTTATTTCATTGTTTTTAAATAACTATTTTTGTTGTTTATTTTAATTTGTGTATTTGTCTTTAGCCATTTAGCCCCTGAAGAAGGGAATTCCGAAACACGGCCTGTGTCGGGCCTTTGGCTGATTTGACCAATAAAGATTTTCACACGTCCTCCTTTGCTATCCACGTTTCTTTATAACGGAAAATAAACATTTTTGTTTTTTCAGTCACCTTTTTCTCAAATATGTCACTAAAAATCCAGATAGTGCAACTGAATATAACCACATTCGAAAAAAATACACAGCAGGTGTGATTGAAATTCCCACAGATATCAATGACACACTTTACTGGGCACAATATGAGGTCTACCCAAAAAGAAACCTAACTTGCTAAAGAGGGTGCCAGTGAGCCAACACAGTAGACTCACGATAATAGTGATGTGTGGTGGTGACCTTGAGCTTTAGCCTCCCACTTGCTCGATCACACCACGTAAATTCATTATGGACTACATGCAGTAGAGTGAACTCGTCTCATGTGCCAGATAGCAGGCAAAAAATGGTTATATGGATAGCACTGAGTGGCCAGCACTGAAACTAGATATTCCAAGTCTTGTCATTATCTGGACAACAGCACAGAATATTCTGTTTTGATTTAAAAATTGCAGCTGGCATCTTTTAAATCTCCATAGTTAGTGTTTAAATTTTCGGCACGTTTGTGGTGGTTGTTAGGGCACTGGTTGTTTGAGTAGACCATGCCCCCAAAAACAAACTGCAGTAAGGACAACAGTGCAGGCTTCAGAGCCTGCAGGCTGCATCAGGTAGGGTGGGGGAGGGGAGGGGAGGGGAGGTGAGAAGAAGAGTAGAACAGGTTGGCACCTTCAGGCACCATTAAGCCACTAAGCCTTCCTCAGTCCCCCAAAGCATGTGCACCCCCATACTGGATTATATCTGAACATATATCCTTCGTCCTCATAATCCACCAGTCCTTAATCTCAGTAACAGCAACATAAACCCTCTCAGTACTAGGCATATTGAGAAATAATACGAAAAACTACAAAAATGTCACACAGGATCTAGAGCAGGGGTGTCCAACCCTGTCCTGGAGAGCCACAATCCTGGCAGGTTTTTGGGATAGCCCTAATGATAGCAGGTTTTGGGATAGCCCACCAACCCACCTAAAAGTTGGTGATATAGAGCTTCAAACCAAGCCCGCGATCCGTTACCTGGGTGTTACTCTAGACCAGAGCCTTAACATGAAGTCACACATTGGCAACATGGTTAAATCCACTTATCACAAAATTAGGTCTCTCAAACATCTATGACCTCTTTTACAACCAGACGACTTCAGAACTATCTTCCAGGCTTTAACCATTCCACACCTTGACTATGCCAACGCGATCCTTCAAGGGCTCCCTAAATCCACCCTGAGCCCGCTCCAGCTCGCCATGAACACCGCAGCCAGAGTTCTGAATGGGGCCTCGAAGCGAGACCATATAACACCCATCCTCAAGAGTCTCCACTGGCTCCCTATCCACTGTAGGATCGTATTCAAAACATTACTGCTAACATTCAAGAACATAAATGGGCTCTCCCCCCCCCGTCACTCGCTTGTCTCACTTGCATTACCCTCCCCCAATAGAGCCAGAAGAACTACAGCAATAAACACCCTGGCAATCCCCAAAACAATGACCCAGTGTACACAAGCTACAGCAAACAGGGCCTTCAGTATCAGTGCTCCCAGATACTGGAATGCCCTGCCTCCCAAAATACGAGCAATCCCGGAATTGACTAAATTCAGAAGGGCGTTGAAACACCACCTTTTCCTCGAATGTTACCCAAATGAAAGTGCACCATCTCGACCTTCCCACAAATAAACTCCATGTTCTCTGTAACATCCCCAAAATGTTGTATAATATGTAAATACTACTATGTATCAATTATGTGTAAATAGTTAATTTTGACTATCCAAGTTGAGTTACCTGTTATCTGTATTTTACGGTTTCCCCCATCGTAAAACCTAAATGTTCCATGTAAACCGCACTGATGTTGAAGAGCGCGGTATATAAGAGAAATAAATAAATAAAATAATGAATATGCATGAGATATATATGCATTAGAGATATCCTGCCAACCTGACTGGTTTGTGGCCCTCCAGGACTGGATTTGGAGACCCCTGCCTTACATCTCTGTCATTTAAGATTGTGAGTGGACAAGGTGCAGATGTCCTAGAAATAAAAAAGGGTAGATAGAATTTGTCACATTCCTCCTCGCTTCTCACCATCACCAAAATGTTGTCTTTTTGGAAGTGGTGAGAATCGAGGAGGAATGTGACAAATTCTATCTACCCGTCAACATCCACTACAACCTCCCTCTGAAATCCCACAACAAGATTTTTGTTACTCAGCTTCAAGATCTATCCCTTTCACGGCATGTTCACTGCTCCACCCATGCTGCCAGTCACAGCCTCAATTTGATTTGACATCCTCCAATTCCTCGCTCACCGCTACTCTGCTCCCTTGGACTGACATCTCTGTATTTTCTTTTCTTTACACTTTACCATCGCTACCACTCTCTCTATCTCTTCTCAAACCACCTCCGCAGGATTACAGTATCTCTCAGCATATCACAGCTGCCACTCTGGATTCCTTTCCTCCCACTGAGACACTTCTTCCTCATCACTTCTCTCTCCACCGATACCCAGGTTCTCACATGAAATTTGGTCCCTACCACAGCCCTTGATCAACTGGCACCCATCCATCCCATTTGTAACTCTCCCAAACCTCAGCATCATCCTTGATTTCACTTTGGACTATGTCTTCACTGCTCCCATCTCCATCGCAGTGAGCGGCTGT